>OX387245.1:128160301-130660301 GCA_947561735.1 Cenchrus americanus
CGAGCCATTTGCTCGAAAGTGGGGTTAGCACCAACCAAAGCATCTCTCCTACCAAAGCTACCTCCACGAACACCACCACGGTAACCACCCCGAGGGAACCACCCCTCTCGCCCGGAGGAGGACCAAAACCACGCAAGAAAGCCGGTGGAACGTCCTTCCTCTCCAACTCAACGCCACGACTCCTCCAATCCCCGTATTGAGCACGAGGAGGAGAACGCCTAGCAACCGACCACCCGCACCCTTTCCGGCCCAACCACTAGAACCACGACCTCCGTAAACAACCCTCGCACCCGTACGAGCATGAATCCCAAAACCGTCCCGTCTGTGCCCGCACCGTCCGGCCAGGTGCTCCACACCGGTCCGCGCCGGTGTGACTCGGCAAAAGACCACCGCTGCCTCCTTCTTCTCTCCCCAAGCCCGAACTGTCCTCACAATCGCCTTGCCCCTGGGCATCTGCATACGAGGCTCAAGTACACCATCGGAAGGGTGGTACTTGTCCTTGTTAGCCCACTCCTTCTTCATTCTCTCCTCTCGCTTCCTCTTGAAGCAAAACTCCTCCTTGTGGCCATCTCTCCCACAATAGCCACAATGGAACCTCACAAGCTTAGGCTTTGGCCTGGGATGTGGCTGCTCACTTGGTTTCTCTCCACTCAAACCCTCCACCGGTTTCTCACCACTAGCCTTCTCATTCTCCTTCCCAAAGAACACTTTCCCGGAAGTGCTCACAAACTTGATAGGCTTTTGTAGGTCATTTGTGGGTGTAGGAAACACGGGTGGAGCTGGGGTTGTGTCTAGTCGATTCCTTAGATGGTTAGGTTTTGGAGGGAAATCATTTTTGTGGTGGGTTTTTGGTGGCTCCGGGATATTTTCTCCACTTCCCTCACCAACCTTGTTTGCCCCAAGCCCCTCACCATCTTGCCTCTTAAAGGCCTCGATCATCATCCTCAACTGAGGCTCATGACCAGGACAACCAACCCATCAACTTTCTCAAATCATCATTCTCATCCCGCAAACGATCAACATAATGTGCAAGCTCCAAATTTTTCAATGCATGCATTTCACGGGTAGAGCAAGATGTAGGCATGGGTTCCTTCAATTTAGCCTCGAGCGAACTAGTGTAAGCATGCATCTCATCAATCTTAGCATGCAAAACGGGGCAAGAAGTGCAAGCACCTAGCAAAGCGAGTCTAGACTTAAGCTCAGCCATTTCAACCCTAAGCACATCTAGTTCCTCACACTTGGAGGCATGCTTCTCCTTAAACAAAGCAAGATCATCAAGGAATATAGAGCAATCAGCACAATCATTCTCATCAGAAACAACAGGGCTAGCCTTAAGCGAATCAATCTCAAGCTTGCTATCAAGCACCTGTGTCTCTAGCTCAGCCACTCTAGTCCTAGCATCCTCGAGTGAAGCCCTAAGCTCTTTTCTCATTTTTCTTGGCCTCTCTAAGCATGTCATCACGGTTATCAAGCAAAGAGCCAAGCCTCTCATTCTCCTGGCGCAAGAAGGGAAGTTCATCACGCACCTCGTCGTCGGACTCGCAGTCCGAGTCGCTCCGTGTGCTCTTTTTGCTGCCGGAGCTCAACGCCATGGTGCAGAAGCCATCTCTCGCGAAGCAGCTCAGCCCGCTCAGGTTCTTGGATGACTTCTTGTTCTTGCGACGATCTCCCTCGTCATCGCTGCTGCTCGAGCTCGAGGTGGAGTACGCGGAACTGGAGTCAACATCGCTCGCTCCATCCATCGCTCGGGCCTTGCCTCGGCCCTCCTTCTTCCTCGATCGTCGTTCGTCCTTGTACTTGTTCTTGTGCTTGCTCTTGTGGTCGCGCCTCGAACGGTACTTGCCATCGTTCATCCTCGGCTTGTGCTTGTAGCTGTCCTTGTTCTCGGCCTTCTCCGGCGGTCGGCGATGAAGTGTCCCGCTTGCCGCACTGGAAGCAAGTCCTCGTGTTCCTCCTCATGTTCACACGGTTCTCGTGCAGCCTCTCGAACCGCCTCGTCAACAGCGCCAGCTCGTCCTCTCCAAGGTCATCAAACTCCTCATCTGGCATAGACATCAAAGAAGAAAACGAGAACATCCTGGTGGATGGGTTAGAGTTAGTCTTTCCTTTGGAACCACCAACGAGGGCAAGACTATGGGAATCAGTCGGTCCCTCGAGCTTGGCAGTCATGCCCCTATCCACCTCGGCCCGACTTGAGCTTTGAGAACAGCTCGTTCACCGTCAGAGTATCATACCTCTCCGACTCGACTATGGCCTCGAACTTTCCGCCCCATATCGTACGATCCAAAGAGTGTAAGAGCTTGACCGCTCTATCGTGATCATCGTACGGGAGCACGTCCACATTGGCCCTCATGTTGTTCACCACCACCGTGAACCTGCGAAACAAGGCATCGATGGACTCACCGGGGAGATGAGTGAAGTTCTCGTACTCTCTCCGTAGGTCGCATACAACCGTGCCCGAACCCGGGCGTTCCCCAACATGAGCCTCCTTCAACACCGCCCAAATCCTACAAGCCAAGTGCTCGGTGTGCACCCGATCGAACTCGGCCGACACAAAGCACGAAACAAGTAGTCGACCGCCTTATTGTTGGCGTCGAATCCGTCCCTCGACCCCGGAGCAAGGAAATCCATCGGCTGGACATAGCCTGTGTCCACCGTGACATCCCAAAGGACGGCGACCCTTTCCGCGGAGGAACGCACCCATCCGCTTGCTCCACATCTGGTAGTTCTTGCCATCGAAGTGTGGAGGACCCGAACCCCGTTCTCGGTACGCCATCCTTGGATCTTAGGCGGTTAGAGTCAACAAAGACCCGAACCGGCTCTGATACCACTTGAAGGACCGATACGGCGAACCAGAGAGGGGGGGAGTGAATGTGAGCCGATAAAAATTCTTCTCGAAGGAGATCGAAACTCCAACAAGATGAACACGGCTTTCAACACACATCTCCGACTCACTACCAAGGTTGGTCAAGCCCACGTAGCCACTGGAGTGCCACTGGACCTAGGAACCAACACACCACCTTCCGACCCGAGAAACGCAGCGGAAAAACCAAGCCTCGAGTCTACGAGACCCACACCGGTCGGACGGGGTGAGCACCACCGGTCGGACCGGTCCCCGCCGGTGAAACCGAGCAACTTTCACTAAGTGGCTCTACACCGGTCGGACCGGTGAGACACACCGGTCGGACCGATGGCGACTCGAAAGCCCCCAAGGCACCAAACGAGGCCAACCGACCACCAAACGGACCCAAACTCGAAACAAGCGGCAACACGGGACAACAACGAACACACCAAGACGTTCACCCGAGCAAAAACCCACAAGAGCTCGCACCGGTCAGACCGGTCAAGAGCACCGGTCAGACCGGTGTAGCTCGGGCGACTCGGGATGAACAAGACCCGCGGGTCAACTCCCCCAAATCCAAATCTCGATCTCCCGAATCGCTCCACGGACTTGAACAAGACTTTGGGGATATCAGGAACACCTCATGAGGAGTCCATAGCCAAGTTTAATCCCACCAAATCTCGTCCAAAAAGGAGGAATCGAAGAAATCCCGCCGAAAGCACTTCTAACCCAAGAACTCAAGAAAACCCCAAAATCGAGCACTTTTACTCACGGATTTGGGAGGGGAATCACAACCCAAAGAACCACGAAGGGTTCCCACAAATTTCCCCCATCAAATCCCCAAGAGAAAAGCCCCGAAAACACCCCAAGGAAATCACGAAGAGAGGGCTCCGAAAATCACCACCAAGAACAACCGAGGAAAACACATCCAAACCTTGAGGAATCACGCCGAATCATCTATACATGAAACAAAGGTTCATACAAGGTCTAGCAAGCCGCCCAATCATCCATCCCTCTCTACAAGATCTCTCTGTGAAGCTCTCTTGCTAGTCCTAAGGAAAACCTAGAGAAAATAGGTGGAAAATAGGAAAACTAATGAGCTAGGGTTCCAAGAGTTAGCTGCCATCCTCTCACCTCTTGGGTTATATGGAGGCAACCGAACGTCTAAAATGCCCTTCTCTACTAACTAGGGATACAAGCCCCTCAAGGGCGGATTTGGAATTCTTGATGTCTTCACCATCGGACGGATGCCGGCGACCGCACCTCGCGTAGCCTCGACGCAAGCCATGCGATCCCGACGCGTGTCCTCCACTTCGAAGATTCGGACTGCGTCGTCGCACACCGGTTAGACCGGTGCTCCTCACCGGTCGAGCCCGGGTCCCCACCGGTCGACCGGTCGGACCCACCGGTCGAGGGCCGTGCCGCGGCGCTTGCGGCTCCGTCTTCGGTTCTCGGTCTTGGCTTTGTGGATCAACCAAGGAACCAGTGGTTTTCTGGTGAACCACCGGAAACCCCGCGAACTCGGTGTAGCCTCCGCCAATCTCCACTCATGACTTGGCTCCCACGTAGTCCCGGCTCGACCTTGGTTTTGAGGCTTAACCAAGAAACCGTCCACGACTTCATCTTCTTGTTCATGCCACCATGCGGCTCGCACTTGACCCCCGCCGGCCACCGGGTCCCTCGAACGAAGCCTACTTGTCTTCTCCACACCTGGAGGCCTCACCGGCGACGACCTTTCGCGCTTGTTCTTCACCTGCACCAACACGAGTCAAGCCGCAACCTGCACCTACAATACTTAGCCAAGAATCAGTCCACACAACGTTGTCAATCACTCATCACACAAGGAAGCGACCATCCACCGGTCCTTGAACCACACATGGTCCTCACCGGGCTATACCCCTGCAACCCGGAGCCCCCTGTGTTCCTTCCGGACAAGGGCTATTAGATAATTTACACTCCTAATTAATTGGCTAAGCCAGAGCCATGTGGACTGTGGTTGCACTATTTTCCTGGGTGGTTCTCCATGTTTTAATTTATATGTTCTTGAAATTCCATAAACACAAATTCCATTTAAATCCAACATTTTAAATGTTAACTTCCATTCCCAAAGTATAGCATCTAAGCAATTATCTACCCAAACATTTGTTTAAAACAAGGTATGCAAGATATAATGATTAAAATCTAGTCATTTCCTTAATAGGCATTCCTATCAAAATTTATGCATAACGAATAAAATTTAAAGTGTGATTATATGCATGTTATTAGGACAAAAAGAGTATGCAGGGGGGAAAATCCACTTGCCTTCTTCTCCTAAAAACTGGGGCTCAACCTCTTCAAAAGATGGCTCCTGCTCAACTTCGAACGGCACGTCCTCTACGATCACACAAGAAAAACAAACAATAAATAAAACAGTACATCAAACTTTGCTAAAAGTCTAATACAAGCTTCTAAAACTATCGTTCTTGTTGAGACGATCGCGTGGACACCAAAAACGCCTAAATCGGAGTTAGGACGGAAAAGTTATGATTTAAACAGATTCCAGGGACTATTTTGTAAAAGAAAATGATCCTTAGAGGGTTTTCCATAAAAATCCAGGGGCTAAAACATAATTATAAGTATAAACTAGAGGTCCTAGGTGCAAAGAGGGGCTTTTGGACTGTGGTTGTGTATTTTTGAAAGGCTAGGGACTTATCTATAAAAACCAGGGGCTAAACTGCAAGGGTTTTATATGGTGGGAGGACCGGCTTGCAATTTGTAAAAAGGACAGAGGCTCTTTAGAATATTTGCGGGGCGCAACCCTAGTTGACCAAGTATGACTTCGTTGACCGGAGGCTCGATTAGATCCGGGGCCGTTGGATTGATCTAAGGGTCGCGGATAGGCTGTGCGCCTAAAGAGCGGCGGCGGGGGGCGGCGGCGGCGCGCGTCCCGGGCGGCGGCGGCTCGCCGGCCGGCTCATCGGAGAAGCCAAAAGGCGCTACGGTGCACTAAATAACAGGGTGAAGGCACCAAAATAAAGAGGAGAGGTAGGGGATTTCACCGAGCCGCTCGAAGGGGAAGAAGAGGTGGCGGCGGAGTGGATCGGCGACGAGGTGCGGCCGGTGTACCTTGCTCCGGCGGGCTTCCTTGGGGCGGCGGTGTAGAGGAGGAGAAGAGCTCGAATGAGCGGTGCGAGGTGGAGAGGTGCTCGGGGCGGCTTTTATAGGTGGTGAGGGGAGAGGAGGAGGCGTGGGCAAGGCGGTGGACGGCGGGCACGCCGGCGCCGCCATTAATGCCGGTGGCTCGGTGCGTGGCCGTTTCAGGGAGAGGAAGGGCGCGGGGCGGCTTGAGGCGGTGTCGATTGAGTGCTCCGCGCACTGGAGAGAAGGGGGAGGCGGCGCGGGGAGGCGAGGGGGCGCGGGGCGGTGGGCGGCCGGCGCGACCAAGGAGGGGGTGGGGCGGGCGTGCGCGGGTTGAAGACGGCCCTGACAGGTAGGCCCCACCTGTCAGCGGCGCGGGGAGTGAGAGGGAGGTAGTGGGCCGGCTGGGTGAAGTGGGCCGGCTGCTGGTTTTGGGCCGCGCGTAAGAAGGAAAAGAAACAAGCCGGGCTGGGCTGGGAAGAGTTGGTATGTTTTGTTTTTTTTAATTCCTTTTCTTTTATTTCCTTTTCAAGCTTTTACTCAAAACCTTTTCAAAAATTTTAAACAAACTTTTGACCACACAATCAATCAAAACCCATGCATTCAACATGATGCACAAACACTTGGTTTCTCTAAATTAATTAATTATCATTGCATATATTTAAAGGCAATTTAATTATTCAAATTCATTAACCTTAGAAATAAAAATTCTAATTGTTGCTAGCATTTTTAAGTGATGGAATTTTTGGGTGTTACAAATCCTACCACCTTAAAGAGAATCTCGTCCTCGAGATTCAGGAAGATTGGGAAACAGCTGAGGAAATTCTGCCATAAGCTCATCTTCTCTTTCCCAAGTAGCTTATTCCTCTGAGTGGTGACTCAATTGGACTTTGCACATTTTAATGACTTTGCTTCGGGTAATTCTTTGTGATGTGTCTAGAATTTTGATAGGGTGTTCCTTATAGGTTAGATCATCCTTCACATCAAGATCTTCCAAAGGTAGGTGGTCAACTTTAGTCTCACTGGAACACTTCTTGAGCTGAGATACATGAAACACATCATGTACATCTGACAATCGAGCTGGGAGTTCTAATTGATAGGAAACTTCTCCCTTTCTTTCTAAGATCTTAAAATGTCCAATGAATCGTGGTGACAGCTTCCCTCTAATCTTGAATCTTCGTAGACCTCTAATGGGTGATACTCCGAGATACACATAATCTCCTACTTCAAACACAACTTCTCTCCTTTTGGGATCAGCGTAACTCTTTTGTCGTGACTGAGCAGTCTTGAGATTTTCCCGAATTATCTCAACTTGTCTTTCAGCTTCTTTTATAATGTCTGGTCCAAAAAGTTGACTCTCCCCTGTTTGATTCCAGTACAATGGTTTTTAGCACTTTCTCCCGTATAAAGCTTCAAAAGGAGTCATCTTAAGGCTGGTTTGGTAGTTGTTATTGTAGGCAAACTCTGCGTATAGCAAACTTTTATCCCAGCTACCTCCATGCTTCAAGGCACATGCCCTAAGCATATCCTCTAGGATTTGATTTGTCCTTTCGGTTTGACCATCTGTTTGTGGATGATACGCAGAACTAAAGTTAAGCTTTGTATCCATTGATTCATGTAGCTTTCCCTAGAAACGTGATGTAAACTGTGTCCCACGGTCAGATACTATCCTCTTTGGAACTCCATGTAAGCATACAATTCTGGACATATACAGTTCGCCGACTTTGCTCGGTGTAAGTAGTTTTGACAGGTATAAAGTGAGCAACCTTGGTTAACCTATCCACAATGACCCATATGGAGTCATATCCATCACGGGTACGTGGCAATCCCACAATAAAATCCATGCCTATTTCTTCCCATTTCCACTCGGGTATTTTCAATGGTTGAAGCAAACCTGCTGGTCTCTGGTATTCTACTTTTACTTTCTGGCATATGTCACATAAAGCTACATAAGCAGCAACATCCTTTTTCATTCCATACCACCAATATTTCTGCTTCAAATCTTGATACATCTTGGTGCTTCCGGGATGAATTGAATAGGCAGAATCATGTGCCTCTTTAAGTATAGTCTCTCGAAGATGATCAATTTCGGGCACACAGATTCTATTCCTGAACAAAATAGTTCCTTGATCATCTCTTTTGAAATGCGGAACCTTGCCGCATCAATCAACCGTCCATACTCCTTAATCTTCTCATCTGTCATTTGACCCTTCCTGATTTCTTGTTCAAGTGTAGATTCTACTTCCAACGTCATAGCTTCACTCTGGGTGACAATTCCCAGATTGAGACGTGCCATCTCCCAACACAACTCTTGAGGCATCACATGAGCTATCAGTGCGTTTGCCTGGCTTTTCCGACTCAAGGCATCTGCCACAACGTTTGCCTTGCCGGGATGATACTGAATGTCCAGATCATAGTCTTTGATTAATTCCAACCATCTACGCTGTCTGAGATTTAGATCCTTCTGGGTAAATATGTACTTCAAGCTCTTATGGTCAGTGAAGATGCGACACCTATTTCCGATCATATATTGCCTCCAAATTTTTAGAGCGTGCACAATGGCAGCCAACTCCAAATCGTGAGTGGGGTAATTCTGCTCATGTTTTCTCAATTGCCTAGAAGCATAAGCAATTACTTTTCCCTCTTGCATCGGTACACGGCCAAGACCACGAAGTGAAGCGTCACAATACACATCAAAGCCCTTGTGAATATACGGCATTATTAGTACGGAGAGCCGTGGTTAATCTCTTCTTTAGTTCCTCAAAACTATCCTCGCACTTGGCATCCCACTTAAATTCCTTTCCTTTTTCTAACAATGAGGTGAGAGGTTTTACAATCTTCGAGAATCCTTCGATGAATCGACGGTAATAACCTGCCAATCCAAGGAAACTTCTGATCTCAGCCACATTCTTAGGCGGATTCTAATCTAGTACAGCCTTCACCTTACTCGGGTCTACCGCTATTCCACCCTCTGTGATAATATGCCCTAGGAAGGAAACTTCCTTTAGCCAAAAATCACATTTGCTGAATTTGGCATATAACTGATGTTCTCGCAGTTTCTGCAGCACGAGTCTCAGGTGTCCTTCATGCTCTTCTTCATTTTGGGAGAACCCCAGAATGTCATCAATGAAAACTACCACAAACCTATAAAGGCACTCCATGAATACTTTATTCATCAGATACATGAAGTATGCTGGTGCATTTGGCAATCCAAAGGGCATAACCGTGAACTCGTATAAGCCATATCTAGATGTGAAAGCAGTTTTGGGAATGTCCTCTAATCGGATTTTTAGTTGATGGTACCCGGATCGTAGATCGATCTTGGAGAATATTTTAGCACCTTTCATCTGATCGAACGAATCTCCAATCCTGGGTAAGGGGTATTTATTCTTGATGGTAACATCGTTAGAGGACGATAATCTATGCACATTCTTCTAGTACCATCTTTCTTATCAACAAAGAGAATGGGAGACCCCCAAGGTGACGAACTTGGTCGGATGTAACCTTTACTAAGCAACTCATCTATTTGTTTCTTTAATTCGGCCAAATCCTTAACATTCATTCCATATGGTCTTTTATAAATAGGAGCAGTACCAGGTAAAAGTTCAATGCTGAATTCAATGTCGCGGTCAGGCGGCATACCTGGTAACTCATCTGGAAATACGTCGGGATATTCGTTCACAACTTTGATTTCTTCTAAGGATTTGCCCTTTGCTGAATTCACTGTTCCTTGTTCTTCGGATGAATTATCCACTTTGAACTCAATTCTATCTCCTTGTGGGCTAGTCAAAACCACTGATCTCTTGCGACACTGAATCACCCCATCATGCTTGTGCAACCAATCCATTCCAAGTATTACATCTATTCCCCAGGATTTTAAAACTACTAGGTCGGCTAGAAATTCTATCTCATTAAGTTTAAGGTTCACCCGTGGACATATGTGTCTGGCTTTCATTTCACCGCCCGGGGAGCTAACTAGTAATGGTGTCTTCATAAGACTCATGGGCAAGCTATATTTTTCCACAATTGATTGGTAACAAATGAATGTGATGCTCTGGAATCGAATAAAACGGATGTAGGTTCAAAATTGACAAGGAACGTACCAAGCACGACCTCGGGAGCTTCCTGTGCCTACTCAATCGTCACGTGGTTTACTTTCCCACGCACAAAATTTTGTTGAGCCCTGCTGCCCTGAGGAGTAGAATTCCCAGTGCGAACCTGAGAGGATGGCCGCCTGTGCTTCGACCATTGCCCTTCCGTGGAGTTTGCATTCCACGCTTGGGACAGTTATTGGCATAATGCCCTAACTCTCCGCACTTGAAGCATCCACTAGGCTGAACTGGTGCGGTGTTTCTCACTGGAGCACCTGGGGCATTGTTCGGACGACTCTGCTGCTGAATTGGGGCACGAGGAGTCTGCTGATGGAAGCGCTGGGGCTGCTGAGCTGAACGCTGGAATGACTGGTTCTACTGAAAATTTCCACTATATCTTCTTGAGCGGAACTGAGGATTCTGTGGTGCATTGTAGCAGAGACGTGTGTTGTTGCTGGACTGCCCTTGGTTCTGGAACTTGCGTTTCTGGTCTCCAAGTTCTCTGCGCTTGCTTTCAAGACCGATAGCCTTGTCTAATAGGGTCTGGAAGTTTGGGAAAGTGTGGCTCTGGAGCTGATAGTTTAGTGGCCCCATGAGACCATCCAGAAATCATTCCTGCCTCTTCGGGTCAGTATCCACTTCATCCGGAGCATACCGAGACAGTTGGGTGAACTTGTCCCGATACTCGCTGACGGACATGCTGCCTTGCTTCAGAGCGAGAAACTCCTTCTGCTTCAATTTTATTATTCCCGACGGGATGTGGTGAGTACGAAAAGCTTCCTGGAACTCCTGCCATGTGATAGTGTCAGCAGCGGCATGTGCTACGGTGTAGGCATCCCACCAATCGGCTGCAGCACCCTCTAAGCGTCCTGAGGCATACAGGACTTTCTCTCAGTCATTGCACTGAGTGATGTTCAGCTTCTTATTGATAGTCTTGAGCCAATCATCAGCGTCAAGAGGATCCACTGAGTGGGAGTAGGTAGGTGGATGGTGTCTCATAAACTCTCTATGTTTGTTGACTGGTAGAGGTGGTGGAGGTCCTTGTGGTGGCGGATTGTTTTGCTGTGCTGCGCAGGTTACGGGACGAGTGGCAGTAAGATTCTGAATCAACTGCATCTGTGCCGTGAAGAACTGCTGCATGGTTGGATCCATTGCTAATCCCTGAGGTGGAGGCGGGGCGGGATTCGCCGATTGGCGATGTGAGCACGTATCACGGGCGGTACGTCCTGTCCACCTCCGGACCTGGTGTTTACCATCTGATTGTTAGAGAAAGTCATTTCAGATAAGAGCAGTATCGATAAACATGAGTAAGAGAGAAAGGGGGCTAAGATTAAATTTAAACTTAATTATTTTATTAATGCATATGCGGCCATCACACCACAAAGCATTTCAGTCAAACAAAGACCCAAATCAAACATGTTTTCAATCAACAAGCATTATTACATCGATTACGTCCTCGCAGGGACGGGTCTAACGATCTCAACTCAAGGTAGCATCCTAACCCAGAAGACTTGTGGTAGCAGACGAAGAGCCGTAACGAAGCCTCTTGCGGGATGGTGACTCCGCAGGGAAAGGGGTCTCGTCAGGCTGGATGGGTGGCTCCCTACCGTCACGCTCGGCCTCCAGCTGAGCAATCCTGGCGTAGGCTTTCTTCAGCTCACCGTGGGTCTGCTCCAGCTCGGACGTAGCACCCTCCAGGTCAGTGTTGAGCGCTGCCGTGACCTGGGCAAGAGTGTGGAGGCGTGGGTCCTCAGAGCCGGTCAGTGGTACCACCGTCTGCTCCGTGCCACTAGTACGACGAGGGATGTGGCGGTAGTCGCTGAGGCTCAACTCCTTGTCATGCCTGAAACGAAGAGAGAACAAGGCCCTCCTGGCGGCATTGCTGACAGATGCCTGGTAGGTAGAGTGAGGTGTGGTAGAATCATGGGTCGTGCGCGAGATATAACCTCCTCCGGCATGGTTGCGCACCCTGATGTGGACCCTGGTCAAGTAGTAGGTGCCCAGTGGCGGTTCATCCCAGCTGTGGGTGACGTACATGGGGTACACGGTGTTCCCCAGCTCCAGTAGAGTGTTCCGCAGCAGCCAAGGGAAGTAGCCAAGTGCCACCTCGGACGAGTGCATGATGCAGTACGGGTCTCCCTCGCGAGGTCCCTCGTAGTAAGCGTCGTCCCTCTCCTTGTTGTCATCCTCCGTTGCCTCACTATCCTCGGTGTCGTCGCCAGAGTCATTTGGATCTCCTTCCGCGGCAACTGGTGCAGGATCCTCAGGAGCGATGGGAGCTGCTGGTGAGGCAGGGGCAGCTGGTGGCGGCACCTCTACCGCTGGCGGGGAAGGCAGAGGTCGCGGAGATCCCAGCTCTCCATCAGAGTACACCTCCAGGATCGCTCCATCCTCAGCCTCAACGAAGAAGTACGGGTCCTCCCGTTCCTCCTCAGGCTGGACTGGAGGGGGCAGCTGCGCTCCGAACGGCTGAGTTCTGGCCATCTATGAAAAGAAAACTGAACTCAGAGCAGAATAAAACAATAAAGGGGACAAGGTTTTAACAAACGAAAATAAGATAGATTTTTAGGTGTATTTAGGGGATTTTTTTTTGAATGAGAGAGCTGAAATGTCTTTCTAGATAATGTCCTTATTTCGACCATTTCTATCTAAGGCCGCGTCCTACGATCGACGCATTGCTCTGATACCACTCTGTCACACCCGTTTTCCGAAGAAAGCCGGATGCATCTCATACATGTGCCAAAACCACAAATTCACATATATGATAGACAAATGAGTGTAATATCACAGTACAATGCTCAAACGTACAAAGAGAGGTTTATTAACTTATTACACTCATCGATAGACTCGAAGGTCTTAACAAGAACATCGATAGCTAGACGATGAAACACCGTCTCCAACTTCACAAGCTCCCGATCGGGGGTAACGCGAGCCTCGTAATCCATCGAACTCGTCGAAGAACTCGCTCCAAAGATCCTCCTCTCGAACACATATGGCAAGGGTGAGTACACTTATGGTTGGTACTCAGCCCGTGGGGGAAAATGCAAAGCTATCAAGGGTAGGCTAGGGTTTTCAGCGGTGAGCATTTTAAGTTGGTCAAATTTTATTAGCAAGCACCTATTTACTAAGTGTAAGTGTATACCAACCCAAAACTTAGCTTTTTCAAGACTATTCCTCCAAATCATAAGTAAACCACAATTTGAAATCCATTTCTAGTTAACTATCATGTGAGGGTCCAAGCCGCTCTTGACCGTGAGCACGGCTGATCGATCAGTTTTCACTCTGCAGAGGTTGTACACTTTACCCACAGTTCGTGTTCCCCTTCTTGCCCGGGTTTGCAAAGCCCTTAAACACTTCCGAGGTGAGTGGCAAGGCGTTCACTACGAAGCCTTTACAAAGGCGTGCAACGTACCAATAACCCACGACAGTTACAGCTCAGGGCGGACCATAACCCTCCCTAGTGGTCAGCACCTTAGCAAAGGCTACTACCCCAAAAGGACCGGGCTATACCCCTGCAACCCGGAGCCCCCTGTGTTCCTTCCGAACAAGGGCTATTAGATAATTTACACTCCTAATTAATTGGCTAAGCCAGAGCCATGTGGACTGTGGTTGCACTGTTTTCCTGGGTGGTTCTCCATGTTTTAAATTATATGTTCTTGAAATTCCATAAACACAAATTCATTTAAATCCAACATTTTAAAGGTTAACTTCCATTCCCAAAGTATAGCATCTAAGCAATTATCTACCCAAACATTTGTTTAAAACAAGGTATGCAAGGTATACGGATTAAAATCTAGTCATTTCCTTAATAGGCATTTCCCATCAAAATTTATGCATAACAAATAAAATTTAAAGTGTGATTATATGCATGTTATTAGGACAAAAAGAGTATGCAGGGGGGAAAATCCACTTGCCTTCTTCTCCTAAAAACTGGGGCTCAACCTCTTCAAAAGATGGCTCCTGCTCAACTTCGAACGGCACATCCTCTACGATCACACAAGAAAACAAACAATAAATAAAACAGTACATCAAACTTTGCTAAAAGTCTAATACAAGCTTCTAAAACTATCGTGCTTGTTGAGACGATCGCGTGGACACCAAAAACGCCTAAATCGGAGCTAGGACGGAAAAGTTATGATTTAAACAGATTCCAGGGACTATTTTGTAAAAGAAAATGATCCTTAGAGGGTTTTCCATAAAAATCCAGGGGCTAAAACATAATTATAAGTATAAACTAGAGGTCCTAGGTGCAAAGAGGGGCTTTTGGACTGCGGTTGTGTATTTTTGAAAGGCTAGGGACTTATCTATAAAAACCAGGGGCTAAACTGCAAGGGTTTTATATGGTGGGAGGACCGGCTTGCAATTTGTAAAAAGGACAGAGGCTCTTTAGAATATTTGCAGGCGCAACCCTAGTTGACCAGTATGACTTCTGTTGACCGGAGGCTCGATTAGATCTGGGCCGTTGGATTGATCTAAGGGCTGCGGATAGCTGCAGCTAAAGAGCGGCGGCGGGCTGGCGGCGGCGGCGGCGCTTGTCCCGGGCGGCGGCGGCTCACCGGCCGGCTCGCCGGAGAAGCCAAAAGGCGCTACGTTGCACTAAATAACAGGGTGAAGGCACCAAAATAAAGAGGAGAGGTAGGGGATTTCACCGAGCCGCTCGAAGGGGAAGAAGAGGCGGCGGCGGAGTGGATCGGCGACGAGGTGCGGCCGGTGTACCTTGCTCCGGCGGGCTTCCTTGGGGCGGTGGTGTAGAGGAGGAGAAGAGCTCGAATGAGCAGTGCGAGGTGGAGAGGTGCTCGGGGCGGCTTTTATAGGTGGTGAGGGGAGAGGAGGAGGCGTGGGCAAGGCGGTGGACGGCGGGCACGCCAGCGGCCGCCATTAATGCCGGTGGCTCGGTGCGTGGCCGTTTCAGGGAGAGGAAGGGCGCGGGGCGGCTAGAGGCGGTGTCGATTGAGTGCTCCGCGCACTGGAGAGAAGGGGAGGCGGCGCGGGGAGGTGAGGGGGCGCGGGGAAGTGGGGCGGCGGCGCGGCCAAGGAGGGTGGGGCGGGCGTCCGCGGGTTGAAGACGGCCCCCGACGGGTAGGCCCCACCGTCGGCCGACGCGGGGAGTGAGAGGGAGGTAGTGGGCCGGCTGGGTGAAGTGGGCCGGCTGCTGGTTTTGGGCCGCGCGTAAGAAGGAAAAGAAACAAGCCGGGCTGGGCTGGGAAGAGTTGGTCTGTTTTGTTTTTTTAATTCCTTTTCTTTTATTTCCTTTTCAAGCTTTTACTCAAAACCTTTTCAAAAATTTTAAACAAACTTTTGACCACACAATCAATCAAAACCCATGCATTCAACATGATGCACAAACACTTGGTTTCTCTAAATTAATTAATTATCATTGCATATATTTAAAGGCAATTTAATTATTCAAATTCATTAACCTTAGAAATAAAAATTCTAATTGTTGCTAGCATTTTTAAGTGATGGAATTTTTGGGTGTTACAGGTAGTCAGGTTTTGGATTAGCTGCATCTGATCGGCAAGGAACTATTGCATACTGGATCCATTGTTGGGTTGAGGGGTCGGGGTGGTGCTTAATTCTGCTAATTAGCAATACGTGCATAAACAATAGGTGGAATGTCTTGACCTTCTCCTGACCTGATGCTTACCATCTGATTGTTGGAGAAAGATATTTTCAGATAGAACTAATGCATGGCGAGATGAACTCAAAAAGATGAAGCAACATGATCTTCCCATTTAAGACAGATTCTCATCCCGAGATTTACAAAGGCTAGCATGAGACTAAAGTTCGGGTGTTTAGCATCCAACACTGCTTATCTTGCTTCCATATAATTCGTCTTACACCAGCCCCATAAACATAATTCTTTATTCTTCACAACTCACTTTATAAACATCACTGGAATACTCAACCTAACTCCACTTGTAACAGTCCATTCTTTTTTCTCGACTCTGTTGATTTGCCTTTGTAGGATTTTTCTTCTTTTCTTGATAAAGTGATTTGAATAGAGCTGGATCGACTCCATAATTGTTTCTTTTCCTAAGCTTAGCCATCTCGAATCATACTTCGGGTCCTCATACACAACTTTTAATATTCTTCTCCATTTGATCCAAGGCTTCTTGGGTATTGATTTGCTTATTCTGTCTCTGATGAGCTTTCTTTTCATATCGGTCAGTACGTTTCTTAGGACACCTGCTAATAAAATGTCCATGATCTTTGCAGTAGAAACAATCTCCACTTTCTTTAATGTTTCGACGATTACGTGGTGGATCTTCATACTCATGCTCTGATCCTTGAGTCAAATGGTAAAGATGTGAATTGTTCTCATGTTGCTCTGGAAAATTCATTTTCCTCTTCTTGCTTATGATTTCCTGTAGTTTGCTCTCTAACTCAATAGCTTTGTTGATGACATCTTGCAAACTAGAATATTCATGTAAGCTTAGTATACTCTGAAGGTCTTCATTCAACCCTTGAGGAAATGTTCTCGTTTCTTTTTATCACTTTCAGACGATCTTGGTGCGTACATAGATAACTGAATAAATTTATCCCTATACTCATTCACTGTCATTTGCCCCTGCTTCAAGTTAAGGAACTCCTTCCTTTTGAGCTTCATCGTACTTAC
The DNA here is from genome assembly GCA_947561735.1 of Cenchrus americanus. NCBI lineage: Eukaryota > Viridiplantae > Streptophyta > Magnoliopsida > Poales > Poaceae > Cenchrus > Cenchrus americanus. The sequence continues at coordinate 128,176,971 of OX387245.1, forward strand.
AGGAATGAAGTGTGTTATAAAGTTGTCCTTGAATTCTTCCCAAACAATACTTTGTGGTTGCTCATGTTCGTAGATGTAAGAATTCCACCATTCTGAGGCTGCTCCTACAAGTTGTCCTGATGCAAACAAAACTTTCTCTATCGTTGCATTGCACCAAGTCTAGCTTCTGTTCAATTGTTGTGATCCATTCATCAGCTTCTAGGTGATCCATAGTGTTAGAGAACATAGGTGGCTCAGTATTCCAGAACTTTGTATGTGTATCCTCCGGGTTTGGATATGGTGACACATATTGATCACATCCCAGGTTGTAACTGCTATCATTTCTCTTGTCTTGGTTGCCTTGACTTTCTTCACTTGCATGCTTCTTGAGTTGTTTGATTCCGTCAGGCTGAAATTCATTGAAATTTATACTCCAATCCTCAAGGTTGATAATCTGATTACTATCTACAGCTTGAGCAACTTCTTCTGGGACTGATTTTGGGTACATAACTTCATCTTCTTATTGATATCCAAATGGTAACATTGTCTAGCCTCATCTATCATTAGGCTGGCTTCTTTTTGGAGACATGAACGACCATAATGCTCACAACATTGACATGTTCCTGTAATCTTCATATGTTCATGTTGTTCATTCGTCCGCAACTCTGGTGCTCCATGACTTCTCTTATTATTTTCATGATTCCATACTTCTACAACTCGCTTCTTTACTGGTCCGACAGGAACTCCAGTTTTGGTTATCTCTGTGTTATGAGGGGATGATGTGTTGATCTCCTTTTGTCCTTGTAAGACTTGAGCTTGCATGACTGATAGATTTTCTTTATCCAATGACGATGAAACAGTTGGAATCTGATGGTTTCACCCAAAACAAGGTTGGAATTCTTAGGATTTGATGCTTGCTCTATAATATACTGATGGATATTAACCATGGTTTGAGTCCTTGCTTGCAGAGTCTGAGTTTGTGTTGCCATATACTCTAGCATCTTGCGTTCAATTGATGAGGTTGTAGATGGAATATCGATGTTTCGTTTGTTTTCTTTATCTTCGTGATTTCCATTGGGACTCACCATCCGGTTGTGTGACAAAGATGAGCTTGGAAGAGGTTGGAAATAAATTGAAGAGTAGGGTAAAATTATTGATATCATATCCATCTTTTCTTGTTGTGATTGTATTCACATTATGATAGAGAGGAGAATAATAAGGATGAAAGAAATTGACCATCTTTTTCTTTAACTTCTTTCATATGTTGTTGTCCGTATATGCTTGTAGATTTCTGGTTGTTGAGGTTGGTGTTGCTTCTAGACTTTGATCTTTTGACATCCTTCAACCCACTTGAATCGCAGATAAGGATAACCCAGATTTGCACCCAAACTATCTTTATTAACGTAACAATTTATTTCTTGTTGCATTTGTGGCCATCACTCCACAATACAACTCACACAATCAAAACTCCAAATCAAACATGAGTTCAAACAATCAAGCATTTACATCGCACGTCCTCACAGGAACGATTCTATCGAAGTTGATAAGAGGGTAGGCCATCTAAGAACTTATACTAGGAAACACTGGTGGTAGATCCAGCTGACAGAACAAGAACTGAACTCAGTATAGATCAAAAACAATTGATGGGTTTTGTCAAAGAACAATGAATAAATTAGATTTTTATGCGTAAATAAGATAATTTTGAAGGATGACAGGCTTTCTAGAACATGAATCCTTACTTTTCGACCATTTCTAACTTAAGGCTGCGTTCCTACAGTCAACCTGCTCTGATACCACTCTGTCACACCCGATTTCCGGAGGGAAACCAGATGCATCTCATATATGTGCCAGGATATAGTTCCACACATATGATAGACGAAATGAGTGTATTATCATAGACAGTAAAAATGTAACAAGTGGTTTAACAACTTACTACACTCATTCGGAAGACACGAAGGTCTTTAACATCGGAAAACGATAACTACACGACGAGTCTTCGTCTTCCGCTTCCACAGGCACTTGACTGGGGGAGACGCAAGCCTCATAACTCCTCAAGGTCGCAGTAGAACTCTTCACCATTGTTCTCTTCTGAACAGCGATAAGCAAGGCTGAGTACACTTATGGTTGGTACACAACAAGTGGGGGAAGATGCAAGGCTATCAAGGATAGGCTACGGTTTTGCAGCGGTTAGCATTTTAATGTTGGTCAAACTTTTAATTAAAGAACGCCTAGTTACTAGATGTAAGTATATACCAACCCACTTAAGAAACTTTTAAGCAAAACAACCCAAAGCTCATCGAGCTTCACCAAAGCACGATTTATTCTCATCTTCAAGTTTATTAATCATGTGAGGGTCCAAGCCGCTCATGACCGTGAGCACGGCTGATCGATCAGTTTTACACTCTGCAGAGGTTTGCACACTTTACCCACAGCTCGCGTAAATGTTCTGAAGAATTTTGAACCCAACCATGCGATGCTGATCAGGCATCATACCACACTTCCGAGGTGTGATTGCATAGGGACGCTACGAAGCCTTTACAAAGGTATACAAAAGACTAACGACCCGCATAGTTACACATCAGGGCAGACCATAACCCTCCCTAGTGGTCAGCACCTTAGCAAAGGCTGCTACCCCAAAAGAACCGGGCTATACCCCAGCAACCCGGATCCCCCTCTGCTCCTTTCGGAAAAGGGCCATCAGATCAATCGCACACCTAATTAATTGGCTAAGGTCAGAGCCATGTAACACTGTGGTTGCACATGTTTTCTTGGGTGGTTCTCCATGTTCCGATTAAATCATATGATCTTGTATTACCAAAAGCATCATCGACATAAAACATATAAGCATTTGTCTTCGAAAACCACTTTTATCCAACCCAAGTTGAGCAACTAGCATATTCTACCCAAAAACATTTATTAAACAGGGTTGATCCAAGGATTGTGGGTAAAAGTCTAGGTAAGTCCTTAAAAAGGGTGTTCCCATCAATTTAATGCAATAACATAATAAATATAAACTTAGTTGTCATGCAATTACATAGGATAAAATAGAATCATGCAGGGGGAGAAGACCACTTTCCTTCCTTGCTTAATCACTAAGGTTCTTCTTCAAACACTTGCTCTTGATCTACTTCAACTGGTTGCTCACTTGAAACTGGCACGATGTCTACGAGCACACAAGAATACATACAATAAACAAAACAATACACCAAGCATGAAAAGCTTAAAGGGAAAACAGGGTTTGGGTCTAGGAAAGCGAACACAAGGAACACTCGGAACTATCGGGAGATTTGGATGATCACAAACAAGAGCTAGCTATGCGTTTGATATCTTTTAATTAAGTAAAATCATGTGTATAGGTTATTTCAGAGAAATACCCTATTTATAATTAAGCAAGTTATATTTATATTTAAAAGATGATGTAAACCTATTCCAATTTTACTTATAAATATTAAAGTATGATTTATGCAAATTAAACATTTAATTTTAAAAGAAGCATGTAAAAGCATCTAGGCGCCTATCTTTATATTTCGAGTTATTCTAATCAAATTATAATTTAAAAACACATTTATATTCGTTTTAATTAAATTAACATTTTAATTAAGAAAACTCGGGATATAGCCTATGTTACATTTTAGTAGAAAGCAAATTGCATAATCATTAATCAAATTAAGTTTGATTATAAAACCGAGGTATACATCTAATTAACTTTAAATTAAAAGAAATGTTCATTTAATATTAATCATATTAACATTCTTATGAAAACACGTGTTAAACTTCTAATTAGATTTTAATTAGAAAAGCATGTGTAATAGGATTTATTCATATTTAATATTTAAATAAATTATAAAACAAAGAACATGTACCACATTGGTCCTATCACGTAGTTTTTGTTGATATGAGCCTAACGCAACTTGAAACAGTGGAATCGGAGCTACAACGCAAAAGATATGGAGAAAACAAGATTCTAGAACTGTCGGGCTTGAAAAGACGGTCGCATGGACACCAAGAACGCTTAAAACGGAGCTAGGACGGAAAAGATATGGCTAAAACAAGATTCAGGGACTAATTTGTAAATATTTGGAAGTTTAGGGGGTTTTCTGCAAGATTTCAGGGACCTAAACATAATTATATGTGAAACTAGGAGGTCTTTGGTGCAAATGATTGGCTTTGGACCACGGGTGAATATTTTTGAAAGGTCAAGGGCTTGATTATAAAAACCAGGGGCTAAACTGCAAGGGTTTTATATGGTGGAAGGGTATACTTGTAATTTCCAGAAATGGGGGGGCTTATTTGCAAACCTGCCAGGGCGGCCGGCGGGTAAGCTGCGGTGGCGCCACGTGGCGGGCTGTGATTTGCCGGGCTGACGAAATGTTGACGTAGGGCTGACGCAAGCGATGACGCAGCTGCTGACGCCAGCGGTGGACCGGCGGCCGTGGACCTGGTCCATCGGTCCACCGTGGACCGGATCAAAGGGGTACGCCCCTTTTCTGATCTGGGCCGTCCGCGCCGATCGGACGGCCCTGATCGCACGCGGCGACGGGCGGCGGCGGGCGGCCGGAGACCGGTGGCGCCGGCGGGAGGCGGCGGCGGAGCTCGCCGGCGATGGCCAGATCGGCCATCCGAGCACCTAATCGCGCGGAAATAGGCCCAGGAGGAAGAGGGGAAGATAAGGAAGCTCATCAGGGGCTCGGAGGGGCGGGAATCACGGCGGAGGAAGAGATCGGCGGCGAGAGGCAGCGGTGGCAGCGGTGTTCCGCGACGGCGGCGCTGTGGAGAGGGAGGAGAGGAAAGGAGGGGCGCGGGGTGGAGAGGAGACAGTGCTCATCATTTATAGGGCGGAGGGGGAAAAGGAGGAGGCGCGGTGAGGCGGGGCAAAGGCCGGCGGCGGCGCTCCCTGTTATGAAATAGAGGAGAGGTGGGGGCTGGAGGAGGAAGAAGGTGCCGACAGGTGGGCCCCACCTGTCATTGACCGCGTGAGGGAGAGGGAGGAAGGAGGGGGAAGTGGGCCGCGTGGGCCGGAAGTTGATGGGCCGACGGGATGAAGTTGGGCCACGCGGGCCGAAAGGGGAAGGGAGAAGAGGGTTGGGTTGTGTTTTTTTCTTTTTTTTCAAAACCTTTTTAAATTTTTTTCAAACCCTTTTTAAATTCAAATCTTTTACATGTTTTCAAATTCAAATTTTAACACAAATTTCTCCAACTATTTTAAAGGCTTTTCACAAACCATTTTTAACAACTTTTCAAACATATTTTAAATTCAAACTTTTACACAAATTTTCACAAACCCTTTTTTTCACAATTATTTTTAAGGACTTTTTCACAAATATTTTAAGACTTTTTAAAACCACACCACAGCCAAAACTCATGCATTAAAATCATGATGCACAAGCACTTATTTCTTCTAAATTATTAAAATGATATTTAAATATTTTTAAGGCCAAATTTATTTGGTAATTTAATTAATCCTTAGAAAATAAAATCTAAACACCATGTTGCTTACATTAATTTGGTGATGGAATTTTAGGGTGTTACATACGTCCTGCAAATTCACTACAAGGCCTCCAATAATGGCGCAGAGTACGAAGCCATGATCCACAGGCTCCGTATAGCAGTGTCCCTTGGCATCAAGCGACTACTGAATTTTGGCGATTCCAAGGTCATCATCGAGAAAGTCAACAAGGAGTGAGACTGCGTCAAGGACACGATGGATGCATACTACGCTAAAATTCGCAAGCTTGAAGGCCACTTTGAGGGAATCGGGTTCCAGTACGTCCCATGGAACAACAATGTAGGTGCCGATGTACTCTCCAAACTAGGCTCTCGACGAGCTCTAGTCCCAGCAGGCGTGTTCGTCCAAGACCTACGCAAGCCTTCAATCAAGCTTTTGGATCCCGATAATCTAGAACCACCTCCAATCGATCAAAACTCAGCACCACCCCGTGACGTTCTCATGTCAGAAAAAGAAGATGATTGGCGCAAGCCCTTGATAGACTTCATACTCGACCAGCTTGCCCCTGACGGCAAAGCAGAAAGAGAGCATATCATGCGACGAAGTGCTAACTACGTCGTTATTGGTACAGACCTATACAGAAACGCCGCCTCTACTAGCGTCCTGATGAAGTGCATCCTACGATCAGAAGGTCTACAGCTCCTAGCTGAGATCCACAGTGGCGAGTGTGGTTGCCACGCGGCATCCACCAACTTGGCCGGCAAAGCATACCGATCTGGATTCTACTGGCCCACGGCCGTGACTGACGCTAAAGACCTCATTAAGCGGTGCAAAGGATGTTAATTCTTTGCCAAACAGCAGCACCTACCAGCTCAGGTCCTGCGCACTATCCCTCCATCATGGCCCTTCGCTATGTGGGGCCTCGATATTGTAGGACCGTTTCGTACTGCCCCCGGTGGTTACAAACATATCCTGGTTGCCGTCAACAAATTCACCAAGTGGATCGAAGTCCGACCTGTTGCGAAAGTAACACCGGAAAGAAGCCGCAAAGTTCATCAGAGACATCACGCATCACTTCGGTGTGCCCAATAGGATCAGCACCGACCTAGGTGCAGCTTTCATTGGCTCGGTCTTCTAGGACTTTTGCCAAGATAACACTATCGACGTCTACTACTCCTCGGTCGGCCACCCCGGTGCAACGGCCAGGTCGAACGAGCCAACGACATGGTCCTCCAGGCTCTCAAAGATCGTATCTACGATGACACCTCCAACTACGCCACCCGGTGGTTAGCCGAGCTACCACACGTGATTTGGGGTCTCAGGACTCAAGTCAGCTCTGCTACGAGCTTCTCGCCCTTCTTTCTGGTCTACAGATCAAAAGCTGTACTACCTACCGACGTCGCCTTCGGAGCTCCACGGATCCAGTTCTACGAGGAAGGAGAGGCCGAACAAACACGCCGCATCGACCTTGACAGCCTTGAAGAACAAAGACTCGCCACCATCATCAGACAAGCTCGTCACGACCAACAGCTCCGTCACTACCATGATTGCAACGTTAAGGAAACTTCCTTCAACGTTGGCGACCTCGTCCTCAAGTGCATCCAGAAGACCGACGACATGCATAAACTCTCTTCCCCCTGGGAGGGACCTTTCATCATCACTGAAGTCATCAGCCCGTCAACATATCGACTCCACTGGGGCGACGGGCAAGGAGTACCCAACCCTTGGAACGTGGAGCATCTACGACGATTCTATCCGTAGAATAGTTTTAAATTTAAGCTATGTATTTCCTTTTCTTGTACCTTTTTTCCAGATTAAATAAATAAATATACCAAGCAGTCATCTGCTATGAGTCCAGCGCTACCTTCTCCTCCCTCATACCATAAACCCTCCCCCTCGACATGCTCGGGGGCTTGGCTAAAGCCAACACATGGGTTGCAAAACCTGGGGGTTCCGAGTCTTTCTTATTCCTCCCCCTCGACATGCTCGGGGGCTTGGCTCAAAGCCAACCTAGGGGTCATTCAACCTGAGGACATAATCCCTAATGAGTATGAAGCCTCCTACTGTTGCGAGCATGCTTGGTCGAGAAGGTCGCTAGACCTAAGCCCTAGGCTCCTCCCTCGCGCGCCGACCTCATGTAAGCCCCCACGCTGAGCTATGTGGGTCGGTAAGCCAGCCTCTCCGTGAGAAGTGGTTAGCGAGTCAAGAACACAAGACATCGTCATCTACGAGATTAACCAAGCTCGTACAGGCACAAGGCAAGTACTTCATTAAGGTTTAACAAAATATTCATGAAGCACTATTTACAACTATGAGAGAAGGGGGAGGTACAACTCCTAGCCCAAGACTACTGGTCACCATCATCGCCTTCATAGTCAATGTTGTCCATCACCTCCATGGTTGCATCCCGAACTTCAAGATCTAGGGCCTTGAGGTCCTTTGTGGTGTCAGCACCTCCCTTTACCTTGGCCATGTCGACGTCAGGATAGTGAGACTTAACTCTAACCAACGCATCGGTCGCCGCCGCCAAGCTTGTCGCCCTCAACAATGTCAAGAGCCTGTTAAAGGTGTCTACAAGGTGGTCCACAATGGACCTCGCCTCATCTCCTTCGGTCGGAACAGCTATGCAATCCATTGCATAGTTGGCAGCTCCCTTCATGTCGTGCAACTCCACCTCATACCCTGCAACGGTGATTTGGTCACTCTGCAATGACTTCAAAACAACTTGGAATTCGGCTTCAAGGCCCCGACGAGCTCCTTTCTCATAAGCCAGCTTTTGAGATATGGCGTACTCACTCTCAGTAGCTTCTTTCATCGCTCGTTTGAGCTCCCGACCACCGGCATCGACCTCCCGAAGTGATATCTCCAGGTCCCGAACCTTGCTCTTGGAGGCCACGAGAGCATTCTTCAGCTCCTCTTCGCAGTTACGGGACTCTACAAGATACAACAGTTAGCACATAGCTAAATGACCTTTTTCTCAAAAAAAGATCATCAGCATGAAGATTCGACCTACCAGTAGCCATAGTATTGAATTGCGCAGTAGCCTCCATGGCCTTGCGCTTCTCCTCGACGAGCTCGTCCTCGAGCCTTTTCATCTTGGCGGTTGCCGCCTCACGGGCCTCCTTGAGCTCTTACCCAAGGTCGACAATCCGCTATTCCTTCTCAGTCGCATTCTTCAACAGGTCGGCCCAGCCTTTGGCCCGCTCTGCCAGCGACTGTCACATTACAATAAGGTCGTCAACACCATTTCAATTACACATAATCAAGTAACAACAACGCGTTGTAGACAACTCACCGTCAGCACGATATTGATGGTAACGATGCTGGTCCGCAAGGCCTGCATGTCCTCATTATCTTCAAACCAGTCCTCCTGCCAAGGGGTGTGATTCCAGTTAATTGACCGCCGTGGCAACCTCGGGCCTGAAGACGAAGGTTGAGGTACCTGCGCGCCAGATGTTTCTGGACCTACTGGTGCCTGGTCAATTTGAGGCTGGTCCCTCACCAGGTCCTCAGCCCCAGCAGGTCGAGCACTGATGGGGTCGACGTCAATAATCGTTGGGGAGGCCGTCGCTCCGACGTCCCGGTAGAAGTTGCGCCTCCAGCATCAGCAACGCACGGGGGAGCCTCCACCCTTGCATCTGCCACGGCGGTGAAGTCGCCCTGCTCTCAACCGCTCCTCGTGGCGGAGTGGCAGTATGCACGTCGTCAGCAAGCACCTCCCCCACGACCTTTGGTTCATCCGACCTAGTCCGGGACGGGGAAGCCAGGGCACCCAGGTCGCCCTATGGCGCTACCGCCGGCCTGCACGTCAGCAATCCCACATCAATACGAGAATTTAATAGCAAGAAACAAAGATTGAGTCTTCAAGATTTTACCTCGCAGAGATCGGGATGCAAAGCTTGGGCCTGAATGGCCGAGGCTTAATCCCCATAGGCATCCTTGCTTGTGTTGCAGCAGCAGCTCGTTGCGCCTCCAAACCACGTCGGAGGGCATCCTCTGACGTCTTCTCCACCAGCTCCCGCTGCCTCTTGGCAGCAGGACTCTCTGACCTCCTTGTCAGTCGATCCTCAGTGACCGGCAACTCCTCGATCGCTTCATCTTTCTCCTTCTCCTCTTCCTCCTCCTCTTCTTCCGATTCGACCTCCCTTGATCGGGGTGTAGAATCGTGGGCGTTATAACCGCCAGAAGGGAATTCGCCTTCCTCCTCCTCCTCTTCTTCTTCTCTGCGGCCTTCACCGCAGAAACAGCAGCAGCAACAGCTGAAGCTGATTGCTTCCCCACCACCGACCTGGTCCTGCGTCGTGGCTTCGCAACGCCGCCAGCATCCGGGCCTGTCCCGACATCGCCACCTTTAGCCTCATCTTCGGTCTCCTCGTCGGCCTCTACCGACGAGTCTGACTCGTAAAACTCCAGCAGACGACCTGTTGGAGGCTTGTACTTATCCGACCTGAGTTTTATTCAGTGCTGCTCGCCCTCAGGGATAGGTGCCGGGCACCACATCTGAAGCTTGCGCTCCTACAAGTGAACGATCAAGACATTTACACAACCTAAATAACCTCAGCCGTAACAAAACAACCAAAACATAGATCTCAGGATCTTACTGGATCAGTCGGCCTCTTCAACGAGTGTGCCTTAGGGCACTTCTTCACCTTCACTTTCCTAGAGTACATCTGGGAAACTCTAGCCGCCATCTCCTCCTTGGAGACCTTTTGGTTCACCTCACGCATGGGGTCCGATTGCCCCCAGTACTTGTACGTCGGGTGCACCTGATCCTTGATCGGTTGGATCATCCACCGGCAAAACGACCATGCCACCGCGGCTCCTGTCACCCCCTTCTTCTTCAAATTGTTGACAAGCTCCAGGACCGCCTTGAGCTCCCCAAGATCGCGGGACGACAACCCCAAGTCACATTCATTTATCTTCACTAGCTTATGGCCAGTACGACGTGGAAGACCAGGAAGCTGATCTGCAATATAGAACCATTCCGACCTCCACCCAGCAGTGTTGTCGGGGAGATCGGTGTCTATCCACTCTGCCTTGAGGCCTGACCTCAAGTTAAACATTACAGCCCCCACTGGCCCCGACCTCTTTCCAGTGCTTTTCACATAGAAGAAATACCTCCACAACAAGAAGTGAGGCAATATCCCCAGATACGCCTCACAGAAATGAATAAAGGTTGACACTAAGGTTATGGAGTTGGGAACGAGATGTACCAGCTCCAGCTGGTAGTAGTACAGTAGACCACGGAAGAAGTGTCCCGCCGGGAGGTTGAAGCCGCGCTCGAAGAAGGATGCGAAGATGGCCTGCTCCTTGACGTCCTCACTCGGGAACTGCTCCCCAGCGGCAGCCCTCCACTCCACCTCCACCTTCGGCCGGAGCAGCCCGTGGTCCAGCAAGGCTTGGATCTTCATCTCGGTCATCGTCGACCGGACCCACGCCGTTTGCGGGTCCGGGATGGAAGCCGCCTCCGCCGCCATTTCTCCGCTAGGGTTGGTGCTAGATCTAATGTTACAGAGAGTCTTGACGCGCATGCACAAGAGGAGCACAACGCTGAGCGGCAGCGCTAGCACGTGGCTGGACGGAGCTGGAGGCTAGACAGGACAGCGCGTGGGAACAAGACAGTCGCAAGATTGCAGGACAGCGACAGAAGCGAAAGCGACAGCAGCGGGAGGAAGAAGAAAGGGGAATGGGGTCAACCCCGCCACGGGCCGCCTTATTTATAGGGGAGTCCACCGAATCTACCCGTTGCGGTTCCTTCCGCCGTACAACACGCCTCAATGGCTCTATTTCGAGAAGTTCGCGAGAAGATTAAGGTGGATTTTTTCGCTAACATACTACAGCTATGACCTAAATTTGAGTTTAGATCGTCAGCTAAACAATAAGACAACATCAGGTCGTCCGGATGGCAAACATGTTTTGCAAGCCCCCACGCCACATTTATTTAGGTCCTTGATAAATCATTTTGTCAAAACGACCAATTACATGACAGAAGAGAGCGAACATTACATGGACCGCTCGAAGGTACACAAGTCGCCTGCGACCTCATTGGATCCAGAACCTGACACACAAGATAAACATACTACAAGGCCTGGGCCACCCAGAGCAGTCACCACGACCTACTTTGCCGAAGTAGAGCACGTCGCGAGACTTCTCCTAGCACCAGGACCTTGATGGCGGCCTTGCGGGAGACAACTGCAGGACGGCACGCAACCTAAGGCATGCTTGGCTCCAACTATTGGAACGGAGACACGAGCTTGCTCTTCGGCGTTGAAATCCAAGCCCTAGTGAGCTCCCGGTGGTCACCAGAGACGTCCTGCTATAGCTCCAGCTCGAATAGCATCACCTCCAAACTCTACCTGATACCCCGCAGAGGCAGGGTGTATAGAAGGAAGGTGTTGCCTCCTTTTCACGAGAATTCTCCTAGCTCCAAGCTTCTACAAGAACAAGAACCTAGAATCTGGTGGACGAACACATGCCCATGGCATGGTGGGATTACTACTCTGCAGCTCCATAGCTCAACGATGCTCGGAGCTTGCCTCCTTCAGTCTCAAAGGTGCTATTTATAGCCAAAGCTGCGCCCCGGGCAGCTGGCGAAGTGATGACACTGTCACCACGTGATATTGGGACATGTAGTCTGTGCATGATTAAAGGCGATGACATTACTGGCTCACGACGTCTTTGTCGTTTGCGCATCAATGACGCCTGACTCCCGCCGCAGAGGTCACATGGCTACAGTACCTCCCTTGATCAGTGGGCAGTTTGTCGTTTTCTAGGTGGCAAGAGCATCTCCGACTACTGTTGACCTGTGACCCTACAGTCTACGCTACAAGACAAAATCTAACTCTACGTCGATGGCTCAGCGCCTAATTTAGCCACCCCTTTCGACGACGACTCCACGACCTTCCTATATGATTTGATGTCTTTTATTTGCACCCGCTAGGCTCTGTGTCCTGGTGCACCCGCTATGGCTCTACACGTAAACGGACCTATTCCAATCAGCCTATATTTCTGTTTCCTGAGCAGAATGGTCATAGGATCGATTGAAGACCTTCCGGGGTAGGCGTGCCTCGCTGCTCTGCCAGATCTGTCTAGGCGCCTGGAGATCTAAAAGTACCATGGAGATCAGAAGCATCATGGAGATCTACAATTTTCGTCAGGCCCCCATGGTCGGTGTGCCTATTACTGAGGTCGCCAATACCTTAATACAATGGCTCCGCTAGATGGCTGACAACTATGTTGGTCATCTGGACACCAAAACGACCTCCTCGAGGTCGGTGTGCCTTAATACCTAGGTCTTGCAATACCTCGGTATACTTACGGCCCTGCCAGCCTAGTTCGGCGCCCTGGATGCATGACCTTCTGAGGTCGGTGTGCTCTTGTAGCCCTGCCAGCCTGCTCTAGACACCCAGGATCTTATGTCGGGAATGAAGGCCTCCCTGTGGGGTGTGCGCCTAATGGCCCTACCAAGTGCTTCTGGTGCTTGGGCGCTGTACACTTGAGACCTTCTTGAGGTCGGCATGCCTCGAGTGGCTCTACCAGACTCTTGCAGCCATGCAGGATATCTGGGTGTCTCTACACTCCATACGTTCAAGATCAACAGATTTCTGGCTTCATCGTCAACCAACCCCAACATCGCAACTACAACAACAACATCGTCAGCGACTTCTTCATTCGACACACCTTTCAAGACCTTGTTGGGTATCCTTGGATACTAGGCATTGTGGATTTGAGGCCTCTTCGAGGTCGGCACGCCTACAAAGGCCTCCCTGAGATCGGCCCCGCCAGACTCCTTGCAGCCATGTTAGGAGATATGGGTGTCTCTACACTTCGTTCGATCAATACCATGACTCAGTTTTCTTCTCTTTTTGAGCATCAAACCAGCCATGCTGCCTGCTTCAATGCTCAGGGACTACTCTACGAGTGCGTCTTTGACGCCTTTTTGTTTTCTTCGTCGTACCGGTCTGTTGGGAAACCCGTTTCTCATCACGTCGTTACTCGATCTACTATTTTTCTTCTTCTCTTCCGTTTTGGATCATCATACCGGCAATCCTTACCACCACGATGCTCGGATACTACTCTATGAGTGCATCTTCGATGCCCTCTAAATTTTTCCATCATCGTTTCGATCTATTCGAAACCTGCTTCCTATAGGTCGTCACTCGACCTCCCTTCGATTCGGCAAGACTTCAAACAGGTCGGCTGCTAAGTCGATTTGTTCTTTTCTTTTGGACCGACGTGCATGCTATTCGACCTGTCGATAGCTCTACGACTTCGTCATGACCTTTCTAAGGTCGCTGCGCCTACACCTCGCTCGGGGGCTTGTGAGACATGGGTACCCCTGGGTCCCCACCGACCAGGCTCACGGCCGTCCCCGACAAGTGGGTCCGGCCTACTAGAAGACCCGCCGACCTGTCAGTGGGCCCAACCAACCTAGTTGGCCGCCCACACGACCTCCTGAAGACCTTCCAGAAGGCTCCTTAGACAACCTTATCCATCACGACCTCAAGACTCGGCGTACAAGACAAGACCTCGGTGGATTACGACCAAAGACGATCGACTAGATATGGCAAGATGTGTAACATAGACTTAGATCTCCTGGTCGTAACCGACCAGGAGTTTGGGAACCGACCTCATCCGCTGGCCAATATAAGGCGGACGAGGCGACCCCTTGTAACATATCCAATCCTCAAGCAATCTACACCGACAACTGGATGTAGGGTATTACTCTCCGGAGGCCCGAACCAGTATAAACTCGTCGTGTTCTCTGTGTTCTGCGTACTCATGTGCGACCTTCGAGTTCTTAGCCTTAGATTCCTCCGCACCGAACAACTAAACCACAGGGATTAACACCCCCGTGGGCTGTCCAGATCTCACCATCTGACAGCATCCGTAGAGGGGTAACAACTCGTTCAAGATTAGCAATTTTTTGTGAACATTACTTGTTTGTTTCCATGTTGGAGCCTCTCAGGGTTGAAGAAGCACTTGAGGATGCTGATTGGGTGATGGCCATGGAAGAAGAACTCAACAACTTCACTTGGAATGAAGTCTGGTCCTTGGTGGAATGCCCCAAGCAAAATGTTATAGGTACAAAATGGGTTTTCCGCAACAAACAAGATGAGAATGGCGTGGTAACCAATAACAAAGCAGGCTTGAACTTTGGAGAAACCTATGGAAAAGGGGTACACTCAAGTAGAAGGCTTGGACTTCGGAAAAACCTATGCACCGGTGGCAAGGCTTGAAGCAAACCGTATACTCTTAGCTTTTGCAACACATCATAACTTCAAGTTACATTAAATGGATATCAAGAGTGCCTTCTTGAATGGCCCAATATCCGAAGAAGTTTGTGTTGAGCAACCACCGGTCTTTGAAGATCCTCAATTCCCTAACCACGTCTACAAGCTCCATAAGGCACTCTATGGGCTCAAGCAAGCCCCACGAGCATGGTATGAATGCCTTAAGGAATTTCTCTTAAAGAAAGGCTTTGAAATAGGAAAAGCCGATCCTACTCTCTTCACTCGTAAACAAGGCAATGATTTGTTTGTTTGCTAAATATATGTTGATGACATTATATTTGGTTCTACTAATCAAATTTGGGTTGATGAGTTTAGTAGGATTATGACCAAAAGATTTGAGATGTCTTTGATGGGAGAGTTGAAGTTATTTCTTGGATTCCAAATCAAGCAACTCAAAGAAGGCACCTTCATAAGTCAAACCAAGTACACTCATGATATGTTCAATAAGTCTAATATGAACAATGCCAAGCCCATCAAAACACCTATGCCATCAAATGGACATCTTGATTTAAATGAAGAAGGTAAAAGCGTCAATCAAAAGGTATATCGCTCCATGATTGGATCCCTACTCTACCTTTGTGCATCTAGACTAGATATCATGATTAGTTTGTGCACATGTGCAAGGTTTCAAACTAATCCGAAGGAGTGTCATCTAATGGCCATTAAGAGAATCTTTAGATACTTGGTGCATACTCCTAACCTTGGTTGGTGGTATCCTAAGGGCTCCACTTTCGATCTACTAGGCTATTCTAATTCGGATTATGCCAGTTGCAAAGTAGATAGGAAGAGTACATCCAGGACTTGCCAATTCCCTGGAAGGTCCTTGGTGTCTTGGAGTTTTAAGAAACAAAACTCTATTGCCCTTTCCACAGTCGAGGTCGAGTATGTTGCAGCCAGCGCTTGTTGTGCTCCACTACTTTGGATGAGGCTCACTTTGAGAGACTTTGGTTGTAAGTTTAGCAAGGTGCCACTCTTGTGTGAAAATTGGAGTGAGCTAGCTAACAACCCCATAAACTACTCAAGAACAAAGCACATAGACATAAGACACCACTTCTTGAGAGACCACGAAGCCAAAGGAGATATCGCTTTGAGTCATTTGAGCACTGATAAGCAACTAGACGATATCTTCACAAAGACTCTTGATGAACTAAAATTTTGTTTATTGAGCAAGAGAAAGCATTTGCTTATATCACTGTTATCACCATCGCACCCGCGCGATTGCCCGCCATTGTCCATGCCTTCCAAACCTCACCATCGATCCTATCACACCAGCACCGTGTCGACGCCACTCATCATCGCCTGCCCCAGTCTTGCCTCACCGACCGCGTAGTCATCCCAAATGCCACGTGCCTTCCCAGCTTAAACAGATTGAGATAACTTTTGTATCAATGGTACACGACATATCTAATGTTAATGTATTGTTTCTTGAGGGTCTACTTGTCATGACATGCGGATTGATTATATAATAAAAGGTAAGTGACTTGCAAAACTATGACAACGACAGAAAGAAATGATATTATATGAAGCTAGTTATCATTTATCTAGGCAAAATAAATATACAAATATATTTATAATAAATTTAATTTAATTTTCCGAGAATTTACTTGTTACTCTCTTTTTTGGACAATTAAGTTACTTGTTACTCGACAGCTAGTACTTCTACCGCTAGACAGGGTTGTGACGTGTGGCTGGGACAAGTACAACTGTACAAAGGTGTCAAAATTAAAGAAAAATGAACTAAGGCTTGTGTCTTTCCATTTTTTTTCTCTCTCTCTCCCAAAAAACCGAAATCTTATTTTCATCTTTCCCTTCTAGTCCACTATCCTGGTGAAGCTCTGGAGTCTGGACGGCACGGGGAGAGCAGCTAACAGCAACGGCCGGCACCAAGAGAAGGCAGGCTGGTCTATGCTTCTAGCGCGAATAGCGGTTGTGCCACTGGCTGGATTGCTGGTGGAGTTCTCGCTCTTCTATGTATATTTTCTATTCGATTGATGAAGGTTCGGATTGAGCACATCTTGCTTTCCTTTTCTATTCTGGTTCGCTGAGATTCCGATTGTGTTTTGGTATATTGATGATGTGGACCGAGAGGGAAACGAGCAGGTCAACTCACACACGTATTTTGGCGACAGACGAAAATTTGAAGGGGCAGAACACGCGATGGATTTGATCTTTACTTTAATATTAGGTAAAGATATATTTTTCTCTACTACTAAAAAGAATGAAGTGGAGAACAAACTGAAAATCTTCCGCTCCCGTGGCTTCACCCCCTACGCACCGCGCCTTTCTACCTCGTGAAAAAAACCCCGCGCCTTCACTCCGCCTCGCCTCCAGCCGCGCCGCCACGACCACCTCGCCTCTCGATCCACACCCGCACCGGCGCCGCCACGACCACGCCTCCGCTACGAGGCACCGTGACCTCGCTGCCCCATAGCGCCGCTGTAACCTCGCCGCCGATCTGCGACCTCGCCGCTGCTCACCCCGTGATGCCACCGTCTGCGGCCCTCATCTCTACCCGCGGTGCCGCTGCCTGCCCTCCTCTCCCCGCGAGGCTCGAGGCGGGGCAGGGTGACGGGGTTGAAGTTGGCAGTGCGGACGGAGAAGGCTAGGGCCAGCGTGGTGGAGGCGGACCGAGGCTGGGGTGCGGTGGGGACGGAGGAGGAGAAGAAAGAGAGGGAGCTCGCTGGAACCCTAACCTCCGCTCTCATCGTCTTCGTCTCCACCACTGGCTGGCCCTCGGGCGGCGGTGCGGGACACGGATGGCAGTAGGCGCATCCTCTTCTGGAGAGCTCGCACGGCACGAGAGAGATGAGAAAGAGATTTGCGGGAGAGAAAGATATGTGGGGAGAGATGGGAACAGGTGGACGAGATGTGTCAAGCATCGGTGAGAATGAGTGGATGAAAAGCATCGGGTGCCAATTGATGAGTAAATGAAGGGAAAGAAAATAGAAAAAGAAAGAAGAAAAAAAATGAAAAGTAAAAGAAGGAAATTGAAAAAAAGTAGGGTATTATAGATATTTCACCCTTTTATCCACCTTACACAGACAGGAGAAGCCATTTTGCCAAACATTTTCTAAAAACGGCTCCAACTCCACCAGGGGAGCCGCTCCACCAGAGGAGCCGGAGCCAGAGCCGTTTTGGGTGGAGCCAGAGCCCTGCCAAATAGGCCCTAAACGTGACCTTTGCAAAATGGTTGCAAACTACATGTTGCTGTGTTGTACACGCAAGCTTTGGTGTTAAGCACCTGAGCTAAAAAATATGCATACATACTAGGAGGAAAAAAATTGTTGGTGGGGTGGGGGCATGGGCTTGCAGCCCCCCTCCCCCCGCCCACACAGTTCCGCCACTGGCGCTGTGGTATTCTCCAAGGTGTTGCGACTGCCACCGACCTCTACTCGACGTGGAGGTGTGGACCTCCGCAGGGTGATGGAGATTGATGGTGAGAGTTTTACCTGTATGCCATTTAAAAAGTTGTCTGTGACCTGTTAAGGTCCCACCCACATGTCACTGACTCAAACTTTTTGAGACCCTCGTGTCATTTCGTCCACGATCCGTTAGGTTTCCACCGTTAGGGGGCCTGACATGTGGGACCGAGAATAGGAAATGTCAATTTTACCCTTTGAACCACTACTGAGTGGGTCCCACCTCTCAATATTTTTTTCTTGTTTATCCCCTCTTCCTCCACACCGCAAGCCATGACAAGCGGGGGTTGTCCGTCCGCTGGGCCATCGATTTCCAAGCCGAGGAGGAGCGCCACTCCCGCCCGCCCGTGCTGAGAAGCGTTGTGCCACCCATGTTGAGGAGAAGCCTGAGCGTGCCCTTCTCTCCAACTCGCCTCCTCCTGCCGCTGCCGCTGCTGGTGGCAGCATGCCGATGACCTCGCCGACGACGGTGATGTCAGCGTCCTTCAGATCAATCGCATCCTGGCAGCCTTCTAGACCACCTTATCCTCCACCGATGAGGTCACCAAGTGCTGGCTCATCAAGGTATCCGTCGTGGCCTGTGGCAACCACCTCCGCACCCCCTCCTCGTGGGCCTCACCCTACGCGGCCACGACCCCGCCGACCAGGACAAGTACTAGAACATCACCGGCTTCAAACTCAATGACCATGACAACCCGATCCTCTGCATCGCGCTTTGCCTCGGTGCGCACCGTCAGCGAGCTCGGTGATGAGGTGCTGCCACATAGGATCCCACGTGTCCACACCATGTCATCAATCCAAGGGAGGCAAGCTTCGACGAATCAAAGAGCGACACAAGGACACAAACCGACTCAAATTGTTACACTCACATAGGATCTACCCAAGGGCCCACACATCGGTCATCTAGAGGAAGGAGGAGCCAACCAGGCCTATAGGTGGTTCAGCCAAACTGTGGGTTCTGTCGAACTAACCTAGCGTCGGTTGATCTCCTCCCTCCACGTGATGCTCAGTGATTGGTCCAAAGGGGTGCTCGCAATGATTTGCAGCTCAGACTAGGGGTGTCCTAGACCTATAAATAGAAGGGGAGGGGCTCATTCTAAGCACGCATATTTGGCTCACTTCTCTCTCTTTAGTTTCTAAGGCTAGAGAGTAAGCTAGAGTAGTTCTACCTCAGGTTCCAAGTCTACTTTGGGATCTATGTATGAGTGCTCTTGTAACTTTATTTATTTGTGTAACTTTGATCTACTTAAGTTATTCAGCTATTTCATATAAAGTAGTGCTGGCATGCATAGGTTATATGTTCTTGTGTTCTTTATTTGTTTATCATTTAGAGGCTTGTGTTCTTCGCAAACATGACCCTTTGATCTTGTGGTGTAGGCGTAGAAAGTCATGTATCCATTTGTTTGCTTCACCTCAGTCTGATCTAGTTAGATTACACATTCATGTTGCATGATGTTTGTGTTTATGCTACGATACTCGGTCTAAGTGGCCAGTCATCTGGTGGCTTCGACCTTGGGTCACAATAGCCCGGGCCGGTCGGAGTCTAGTTGACAATGCAAGCATGGTGCTTGGGTTGGACAACTGCATTGGATATGAGTGAACCCCACGTTTAGATAGAGGTAGGTCGCGGTAGTGACAACCATTGGACCCTTTGTCTTCCTTCATGTTTTGGTATTATTGTAAGAGTTCTGAAAGTAGCAACCACTATCGTGCAGAAGTGGAACAGAGCTATCTCCACGTTTGTACCTGGGTGCTAAATCTAGTCTATGCAACATTTGTGTGTATCTCTGACCTTTGTATGATTACTACATTAGAACCTAGAACTAACATGTATGTTTCTCCCTATGTCGTAGTGTTACTTGAGATGAGTTTGTGTGTGTGTCACACTATCCATATCTTTATCTTTATCCTTACCCCTATGTTTGAGTTTCTTGTTTCTTCCTCTACTCATGATTGGTATTCATTGCAATAGTACAAGTCTTGTTATCCAACCTTGCCTTCCATGAATTCGATACCTTTGGAATACTCCACTAGGGAAATGCTACAATGGTATATCTGTGCACTTATGGATTCTCTTGTGATTTTTAGGATTACCACTGGTCATTTCTGGTGTTGTTGTTAGAAATACATAAATTTAGCAGCAACATTAAGAATGCCAACAATCATTTTTGGTGTCGTTGTCGAGGAAGGCATAGGATAAAATGATTATACTTTGCATATGTCTATAATCATGGTAGGATAGAACAACTCTCGATACAGGCCAACCTTGATTGTCTTCTTTATCTTTGGATGTTGAAGACAGGTAGTGTATGATTGGTTTCGACTTATCGTCGAATTTCACTAAGGATCTAGAGTCACTTGTGAGGAAAGCCCGAATTCGTTTCGACTCTTCTCTTCATACTCGTTCAGAATTCAATCTAGCTTCCTTTGTGCCATCCACTTCAATCACTATGGACCAGAAGATGCTTCGTGAGTACTCTGCTCCTTCTACCTCTCAGAAGGCCCTGAGTTGGATATTGGAATTGGAGGCTTTGAGATCAAAACAGGTCTCATTATGATGGTACGGTCTAGCCCATTCTATGGCAAGACTAATGAGGACGCGATCGCCCATCTGGAATAGTTCCTTGAGATGTGCAATACCTTCACCATCAGAGGGGTGAGTGAAGATGCTATATGTTTTTGTTTGTTTCTATTCTCTGTTTTAGGGAAGGCGAAGTAGTGGTTCTATGTGAACCGGAAGGAGATTGATACATGGGATAAATGCTTTGCGGCATTCCTCGAGAAGATATTTCCGTTGGGTAAAACCAATGCACTTTGTGGAAGAATTTTAAGTTTCCAGCAAGCAACATCGGAATCTCTTCCCGAGGCATGGGAAAGAGGCTTCAGGAGTACATCCTTGTTCTTCCGTGGTGCATGTTCTACACTTAAAGTATGATGAGCAACCTACATGGTTTGATTATTGTGTAGGAAATGTACACTTGTTCTTCCATGATGCATGTTTTCATATATATCTCTTTGCATCATGAGCAAGCTATAGGGTTAGCTTCCCTTTTTGTCATAAACAATGTGCATACATTTGGTTGGTGATTCAAACACTAAATGCACACATTTAGGGGGAGCTCATCCTATGATTTGGTTATGGGACTAACATTGTTTCAAGCTTATCTTGTGTAGTCCCTTGGTGACACGTTCCGGTGTGGTGCTTCATTCTAAGAGAATGCTATTTCACTCTCAGTGTGATCTAACATCTCTAAAAAAGTGAATATTGAAATATGAGCTTCATGCTATTGAGTCATGACCTTGTGAGCTTATGTCTCTATATAAGTTCAAAGGCAATGTACTCATACATTCCTAATACTTGTGGTACCCCAAGGGTCTTCTTTGCAAGTTTCTTTCAAATGGTGTCACCTCTTAGTGATATTATTTCCAAGTAGCTCATCTCAACGTGGTGCCAACAAGGTAGAGAAGAACTTCCTCGGAGGTTTGCAATGCTCAAAATCTACAAGTGGTAATGTTACAAGAGCTCTCTTGGTTTATCTCTTGTCTTTTAAGTTACCTCCTTGCATGATATGCTCTAAGCTTCCTTATCTTACAAGTGTTTATATATAGTTGCGTACTTGATTTCCACACTTTCATATTGTACACACACATAGAGGGAGCTTATTTTCTATCATGCTAGTCTCATGAGCTTGTGATCCACCATAGTTATACACACATGTGGTATCTTCATTAATATCATCCATATGGATCATGGTTCATGCGATCTCCCTTGTATTTAACATTTTTCTTTAAGCTATGATTGCTAGGACTTGCTACATTTCCTTTGGAGACCCTTTTGTTTTGGACATTTTTTTGGAGATTTTATTCCAAAAGGGGAGAAATTGGAGCCAAAGCAAGCTAGCTAGTGTTTCCAAAGGGGGAAAAGTAAGCTATGTGTGAACATAGAAAGAGAAGATTAAAAAGGGGAGGTATGATCTAGGGGGAGGTTGGATGATGGTAAGCATCCAAGCAAGTGTAAGTGGTTGAATTTTGTCATTTTTTGCAAAATTATACTTTCTTTGATTGTGTTGTCATAAATTACCAAAACGGGGGAGATTGTAGCAAACATGGCCTCATAAGCCATTTGTTCGAGTTTGATTTTGGTGATTAATGACAACAAGATCAATGGGCCTAAACAAATTGTTGAGCATGTCTTTGTAGGCATTCATAGGTACCATGGATATTACCACAAGTTAACATGTAACACCCCTTGTTTTTGCTCAATGGTAATTTGTGCTATTGAACCACTTAGTCACTCCTCTAACTACCCTTGAGGACATTAGGTCAACCCTTGGTCAAAGCCCTAGCTCAAAACCCTTTTATCCCCTTTGACCCCTTGTTGCCGTTCTAGAACTTTGGCACGTTCTCCAAAATTTCCCTAAACACTTCAAAACGACCCAAAAGGAAAAATGTGCAGAATGTTGAGGGACACAACTTTGCTGTTGATTGGCATTTGAAATTCGAAAGAATTCTTGGTGAAAAATGCTTGTGAAGGTGTCCTGCTCCTGTTCACTGGCGCCGAGTTTTTGGCCACTTTGAGCGCCCGTTCCTGCCTAAACAAGTGAGAATAACACCCTAGACCCTTTGGCATTTTTGAAATGGTAACTTGTTGGACAACTTCGGTATTCAAAGTTTGGGCCACTTTCATTTTGAAATCTAGAGAAAATTCAAGTGGAAAAGGGGTAAGTCGAACTGACTTGGCAAACCCGAGCCCTCGCGCACGACGTCGCGCCGTGGGCATGCCCCGTCGGTCCCGCCGCCGTACCGCCGGGCACGCACGCCGGAGCGAGCCGGTGACCGCCGGTCCATGGTGAGCCTCCCCCGAGCACCGTGCGCCTACGGGGCGTGACATGCCTCCTACCCCTAGGCCGGTGACACGCGGCCGCCGCGCACACGCGCGCGGGCGCACCGCCATCCGCCACGCGGCCGGCGTCCCGCCGCACGTCGTCGACCACCTTGGCGCCCATGCCGCGGTTCCTGTAGGCACGACACTCTGGCAAGGTTGCTTGTGAAGCTCCTGGCCTATAAAAACCTCTCCCGGTTCACTCCTCGCGTGCGCCCGAGAATACCCGCCCGCCGCCGTCGCCATTAGCGCCGCCGCGGTGCGCCTGCTTCTCCGCTTTTTCCCAAACCCGAACGAGCCTCTGGTCACCTTCCCTAACCTCCACCAGAGCCTCCCCGAACACCTATAGCTTAGCTCTTCCCCCTCATTCGCCGGGAACCTCGCCGCCGCGGAGGTGCCGCGGGTGCCTCGCCGCCGGCCATCACCAGGTCGTTCCCCCGCCGGGTCACCGGTGCCAATCGAACCCTAGTAAGTCCAATCGCACTCCCCACTTTCTTGTTTGCGTCCTCGGGCCTCACCTCGCCACCGGCGAGCACGGCCACCGTCGTCGGGGCACTGTTGGGAGGGCCGGAGGGCATATCTGTGAATTAGGGACCTAGTTGTGATGATCTTTAACAAAGTTTTGTCTCAACTCAGTCCAGAACCTTGTAAAATAGATTAAAAATCGTAGAAAAATCCAAAAATAGCAAACCCAATTTTGCTGTGCTCTGTGTAACAAGAACTACAACTTTCTCCAAATGTGTATATACTTTTGAATTATAGTGTTTGCTTGAAAAATAGGAATGTAAAATACTTAGATTGGTGTTTCTGCCAAATCCACAAAAGCTCTTGAGCTAGATTTTGGATATGTTGTGGTAACTAGTATGTCTAGGATCTGTGCCAAAATTTGCACAAAGTTACTGAAAGGAGCTTCCTGTATAAATTATTTTGTGATATTGGTGAATCTGCCTAGATGATTTTTGTAGCTCCAAATATAATTTTGTTTGAGCCCAACTTCTGGCTATCATCTTATAATGTTGAAATGCATCCTTGGTGAATTTACCACGATTTTATCTCTGTTAGAAATATTATTTCCTCATTTATGCTTGTTTTTAATCATAAATATGTGTAGCATGTTTCATAAAGGCTATATGTGTATTTGTTAGCTCTTTGGGCTTGTTTTGGACCAGAGTATGTGTAGGAGAAAGATGGGACTCATTTCTGTCATATTTATTTTATTATGCATTATTTCCTTTTGTGCTAACTAGGAATGCTCATATTTTTGGTGAACTAAATTCAATGGTGCTAAAACCCTTTTTCTTGCTGTCCAAGGTATGCCTCCTGGTCAGTAGGACCAGTGGGGGGGGGGTTGCTGGATCAGTTTGTTATGTGTTGGTTATGCAAAAGAGCTCAAGCTAGATTAATCTAGAAAAGGGGAAATAAGGAAATCACTCTCTCTAGTGCATGACTTAAGGAGAAGTGTGAGGGAAATTAAAATGGTGCTATGAAAGTAATGTCCTTGCTGTTTGTTTTTAAATTTAAATATTTCTTGAATAGATGTGCACACAATCACCTTAAAGAGAAGGCTAAATAGGCTTTTAGACTATTCTTTAAAAGGAAAAATGTTTAAATGCTTCTGTTAAGGTGAATATGGCCAACCATATAATCCTTGCAGCTGTTTGCTACTGTTTTTGAATTAATTTAAAATAATTACACTCCTAATCACTGCATTACATTCCCCGTGTAGAAGTCCCCGACGGTAGCTATACGCTTGTGTCGGCTGACGAGGACGAGGGAGCAGGAGGAGAAGTGCACGACGTGACCGTAGAGCAAGACCCGGGCCAAAGTCTGGAAGTTTGTGTGTCTGCTTGTGCTGACGAAGGCAAGCCCCGGTTTATTCATTGACCTGTGTGTTCCTTTAAAACTTCTGAATTTACTTCATGTTAGTGTATGTGCATTTACATTCAGGGGTTGAAATGAAACCCTAGTTGCATGATCCATA
Organism: Cenchrus americanus; assembly: GCA_947561735.1. Classification (NCBI taxonomy): domain Eukaryota; kingdom Viridiplantae; phylum Streptophyta; class Magnoliopsida; order Poales; family Poaceae; genus Cenchrus; species Cenchrus americanus. Next base: position 128,201,971 of record OX387245.1, read on the forward strand.
AGTACCTATGATCTTTTACTAGCATGTTAGGTTGCTAGATGCTATGCTTAAGGATCCGGTACAAGTCGAGTGATGTTCGTCACTCGCGAGAATAGGATCTCCTTTATGGAATCACCATATGAATTAACGAATTGCTCATGTGGTAAGAGCATGGGATTTGGGCTCCGGTCCAATGGCTTCGTGGGCTAAGTGTTTGAAAGTACTAAACACTTGCCGGAAATGGGTACGGTAAGTCTAGTACCTAATTGAGGCGGTACGGGGTTTTACTATCACTACTCTTAGGGTTGCGGCCCCGGGCTCGCCACCCGAGTGCATGCGTGAGGCTGGGTGACCTTAGTGGCGTAACCCAAATAAACCTTGTACTTAAGACTGTGAGCTATTATCCCCAAACCGAAGATTGCCCAAATTAACATGTCATACCACAAGTTAAGCGAAGTTAACATACCATGCGCAAGTTAACATGTGCATAGCAAAAATGAGAACTTAGTGCATATTTTGAGGCTATAAGTGATGGTTTGTAAAGTTCTAGTGATGGCAAGTGGAAGACGCAAAGAAAAATAACAAAAAGGTACCATCAGATGAACTAATGGTCCATTTTTTAGAAGTGTCGGATGAATGTCAGAGGTGAAGCAGCAAGAATTAGTAGCACTAGATGAATCGACGGTCCGGTCAGTTCTATCGTCGGTCTATCTGATGATCAATTTAAACAAGACAAAGACACACCAAGACTTGAGCAGTAGCACCAGATGAACCGAGGACTTGGTTGGGCTGAGCGTAGATCTATCTGATAGATTGAAGAAACAAGACAGAGAGCAGTGAGTTGTAGAGGATTCAACACCGGATGAACTGATGGCTTCGATGGGTTGAGCGTGATCTATTTGATGGACTGAAGAAACAAGACAGAGAGCAGCGAGTTGCAGAGGCTTCAACACTGGATGAACCTATGGTGCAACAGTGGTTCATTTGACGGCCTGGAAGAAGCTAACAATAAGGATTTGGTCGCGGAGCTATGAACACCGGATGAACCGACGGTGCGTCAGTTGAAGCGTCAGATAATTGGTGTCAACGGTCATGTGCAGTGGAGGGCAACGGCTAGTAGCACTAGATGAACCGACGCCTATGAAAAGGGAAGCATCGGTTCATCTGATGGTACTACTTTCTGCAACTTTTAGCCAACGGCTCTTTGGACGTCTTGGGCTATTTATACCCCCTCCACTCACCCATTAAAGGTGGTTGGATTCCGTAGAAGTGTAGAGGAGTGTAAGACACTTAGAAGATCATATCTAAGCCATACAAGTGCTAAATTGCTCATCCAAAGACTTGCACATGCTTTGTGTGTGCTTAGTGCTAGGCTTAGCTTAGAGTTGAGTGATTGCAATATGTGTCTACCTTGTGAGGTGATTATTGAGTGAATCAAGTTATACAAGGTGCGTCGGAAACCTTAAGGCCTAAGTGGCTCACCGGCAATCGTCTTCGACACTCCGGCTTGATGTGGAGTGGGGAGGATACTTTGTGCAGGGGATGTGGAGACCCCCTTCGTTGGTGGAGAAGCTCCTTAGTGGAAGCGACATCAAGGTGACCAAGGGAGCTTGGCGAGTGCCTTCGTGGTGAGCCTTTGTGGCTAGTCAAGTGGTGCTCTTGGAGAGACTTAGTGACCGGAAAGCAATACTCTTGTGTGGAGTGCTTCAACAACTTGGACTAGGGGTGACTTAGTGCCTACCGATGCCGTGGGTTAAATCACATGCCAAGAGATTGCTTCCTCTCATCCCTCTTTACGTTTTCGCGGTACTCTCTTGCAATCCTTGCTCGCCTTTACTTCCCTAAAGTAGTATCATGCTAGGATTGACTATAAGTTGCAAAACATGTGTTGGGATGAGGGTTTCACACTAGATCAATCTTAGATTGCACATCTAGATAGATTTGACCTAGTTCACTTTATGGTTAGGGTAAGCCATCACATGTAAGGAAGTTCATACATCAAATTCAAAATCCATAGGAGGAATCAGCGGTATTGCACCGAAAAGACCCATGATACCCGACTATCCCGTGCTTATAGGTCGGCATAGATAGCAAGTTGTTGCCCTGGCAAATCCATTGCGGTGGCAAACAAGAACTTTGTGGCTCGTTTGGGAGCTAGGGGAGCCTAAGAGCAACTCCAACAGACTAGCTATCTTGACTTAACTAGCTAAAAAATAGAAAATTTGTCTAATAACTCAATCCAACATACTAGCTAAACTTGTCCTAGCTATCCTCCACTAGCTAAACCGGGGGCTTCGCTAGCCATCTTTGGCTAGCCAATCCCGCTAGCTATCCCCTTGTACATGAGTATGGCAGGCGGGACCCACTAGCGGTGAAGCATATGGAGAGTTGATTTTAGCTAGTATGTTGGATTTCATCAACTTTTTACTAGCTATTTTATTTTACATACTAGCCAAATCAGTAATTTAACTAGTGATATTTAGAGAGACTCTTGGAGTTGCTCTAACCCCGGGAAGGAAAGCGCACAAGGGGTGAGTTGGATACCCACGTGCCACGTTTACAATAAGGAACTTTGTTTGAGATTTACTAGTACTACCACTTCCGTTTTAATACGTAGGTCATTTCACTACAAGAAACTATTTAATCCGTGACGTAACCATTCTGTCACAGAATAAATAAAATTCGTCGCAAATCAGCATCCTCTACGATTTACATTTTCGTGGTGGAATGAGCGTCATTGATTAAATCTCTCGACGTTCCCTTAATAAACGTCGCGATCCGTGACGTATCTGAATCGTCACGGAGCAGCCTGAGGCCCATGCAGCCCAACCCATGGCTCACTATCCGTGACAAAATAAAATCGTCACGGATTGCTACACACATGGCAGTTGTGGCATCCTACGTGGATGATGACGTGGCATCCTACGTGGGCGATGACGTGGCATCCGACGTGGACGATGACGTGGCATCCCACGTGGACGATGACGTGGCATCCCACGTGGACAATGACATGGATTCCTACGTGGATGATGACGTGGCATCCTACGTGGACGATGACTTGGCACCGTATGTGGACGATGACGTGGCAAAAATTTTATGCCCAGCAGATACAAATTCTGGCCCACCACAGCCCATTTCAGAATTATATACCAACATAAATTTAGCAAAATTAACCCATCTTCAGCCCATTTTTCAGAGGGTACATTTTTCGAACACATTTACCAAAATTCAATGAACAGACTTTACATCAACATATCAAATACAATCTCTAGGCAATAAAAAAACTAGCAAACACAATTAGATGTCTACCATTCCTAAAACACTACACCTTCCTCTTTGTTATTCTGCCACTCTTTTCTCTGATTCCTCGTATAAATCCTGAAATAAAGGAAACCGGAATCCAATTAGAAAAGACAATCAAATATAGGATAACTCAACTTTGAATTTTCTGGCAATGTGTATATATATATATAAAGTGAAACCAAACTAAAACTGGAGTTCTAGATAAAGCGTGCATTGTACAATGAAAGTATCACTATAAGCATACAATTGGCATCATAAATCAACAGAATAGGAATGGCGCAAAAAGAAGCTTGTTGTGCTAATTTAGCCTATAGTAGAGACAACACATGAAATCTGTACTTGGAAACAAGCTCTACCGACAAAAAACATCCATTGATCAATGATCATATGCATGAGCATAAAAAGTTCAGAACAACATAACTTTGTTGACAGCATACTCAACCATTAGTCCTTGCAAATTATCCTCAACCTGAAAAGAGCACACATTGTCAAAATGTCAAATACTGCCAACAATATTTGCAATAAAAAGAATTGTGAATCCATGGACTAGTATCAAACTATAACAGCAAATAATATCTCTAAGTAGTATCTAGTTTGAACAAGTCAATGTAATATCAACTTTACATGGAAAAGTTACTGATTCACAGTTGTAGCAATAAATTAAGTTACCTTTTCAGGAAAAAGAAGAAAGAAACAACCTAGAAAGTACTAATTTGATTGATAAAAAAACTTGACAAACAACTAGACTACAATGTGCACATGAAGTGACCAAAAAGAAAATTACTGCTAAAACCAGCCACAAAAGTATTAAGTAACAAACAAATCTCGACGGTACTCAAACTTAAGCATGCATGCTGTTCGTAGAACAAGGAGACAATCACAAGACTCGATATCACAATTGACCGCACCAATGCAATGCTATGAACTAATTAGTGCCTCACCAGCCACAACACTAGATGTCACCTGCCAGTGAGAAACATTCTGAGAAGAACACCAACTAGCATTATCATCTAGATTCTCTGAAGCATGCATATGGAAATGACAACAACAAATCATTCCACTCAACAACTAGCAATGGGAACAGAAGGTCATTAAGCAACCACTAACGAAAATATTGGGTACTCATCACCCTGCTTAGTCAAGAAACGAGTTTGATGTCAATGGCATGGAACATGACTACGGAACTTACAAGCACCGGAAGCAGCATGGTTGTGCCATTGCTCTCAAGCTTCACATTCAAGCACGACCTCAGCAGCTCGTCCTTCCTGCAACACAAACAACAGTCCAACATTTTAATCATAGTTAACAGTACACTTATTAAGTCATTCAGATATTGCAGAAGATTGAGATTCAATAGACACCATTTTCATGCTAACAGTACATTTGTTGAATCAACACAAGCAAACAAGGGTGATATACACTAACCTAGTAACATTGATGACTACGGGAGATATTCAATGCACTACCACAGTGATCAAATCACTAAACAGTTCACTAACAATTGGAAGCTGTGTTTCAATTCATCTATCACACATACAAGACAACAAGAAGCATTCTGAAATTAGCTGTGTTTCAATTCAATCTATCATACATACAAGACAACAAGAAGCATTTTGATTTTTTTGGACATGCAAATAGATGCAAAATAATTCCTTAGCACAAAAACATCACATGAGACCTTCAGTAAATATAGAAATATAGAACAGTACATCACATGAGAGTCTACCTTCAGTAAATATAGAAATATAGAGTCTACCTGCAGGTCAAATGGCAAACACTCCAATATGCAAAGAAATAGAAAGCTAATTCAGAAAGGATTAAACTAATCATGTGCCGCACAAATAAGATACATGCAAGTGACATTCACAAGAATTCAATCCACGTTGAACTGCTACACTGTATCAAAGTGCAGATGATGGAACTCGCGGATTTTAACCTGAAGAGGAAAAATAATTGAACTGAAATTTATGGGCGCAGATAGATCCTCTAGACTGACAAATCCTACATCTGGAAAGGTAGCTGCAATTTTTTAAAACAGATCACAGAATTCGACTGAGAAACACTGCACGAGCGTGTATTTGTTCTGACGAGCAACCGATTCCGCACCCCAAACCTCCACTACTCCCATCGAACCAACACCAGAAACACTAAGGCCACAGATCAAATCTCCAGGAGGAGGGGAGATACAGGCTCGTAGAGTCCAATGCGGAGCCCTCCGTAGATGCACTAGCGGTGTAGGCCCGGGACGATTCCCTTCCAGAGCGCGGCAGCGCCTTCCTCCCTGGCGATGGTGGCAGCGGTGCCGAGTAGGCCGCGGTACTTGGGGAGCGCCGCCGCATCCCCGGCCCCGGCGGCGACGTTCTTCTGCAGCTGGGGCCTGACCTTGGCCGAGTCAAGGGGGATGGTGCACACCTGCGAGCGAGGGGGAATCATCGATTTGTGGGAGTCAAATCACCAGATCGATCAATCCATCAACCAATCGATCCATTGATCGATCGATGAAGGTGGGGGGACGAAGAAGCCGAATCGAATCGAAGGGAATCTGCGGGTGATCCTCATTCTAAGAAGAAGGAGGGAGGGAGCAGTGGGGTCAAGCCGGCCGGGAAGAGACGGTGGATCGGCATGGTAGTACCTTGGCGAAGCACGCTGCTATGGCGCTGGCGGTGAAGCGGCCGGCGAAGGAGATGTCGACCTTGGAGCCGTGGTCGCCCCCCATGGCTGCTGGCTGCTGGCTGCTGGGTGGGGCGAGGGCGAGGGCGAGGGCGAGGCTGCTGCTGCAGCAAGCCAGCAAGCAAGGCAAAGAAGAAGAGGAGGAGGAGACCGAAGCGAGGTGAGAGGAAAGCGAGGTGAGGGAGAGGAAGGCTGCGCGGATGGGAGGGAAGGAGGAGGACCACAACACACGACTAGGGTTTGAGCTGGTTTTATACTGTGTAAATGAGATCTGAGCCATTGAATTGGAGATGGACGGTCACTAATTGTTGGGCCATTTGGGCTGAAACGTTATTAGACAGGCCTGGTTTGCTAAATGTTTTTCTTTTTCTTTTTCATTTTATTACACCATTGTGAAGTAACAAATAAAAGTAATGATCATATATACACCAAGTAATTTTTTATACACACTATACAACACATAATCTGTACTGTAGGAGTTTGAAGAATTTTCGAACATATTTGGTATTTTTGACAATTTAATTGAATTTCCGCGTGCTTACCAAAAAGTATTTTCAAGTTGACTTATATGTACCTCCAATAAAATTCAAACAAATTCAAAAAAAATATACTTAAGTGTTTATGGTCTATTCTCAGCCACATCTATGAGATTGACGAAAACTTCAATTGACTTGTAGGGAAAACTCGAACTTCTACCGGTCACCTTGTTATAAAATAATGATAATAATATTTAAATTTGTTAAAAATATTCTACAAATTGACATGGAACCATAGTTTAAGCATATAATGCTGCTATAAAAAATTCATATGGTTTTGATAAAGTGAAGTTATAGATGTTCACAAATAGGACACAAGACTCGCATAGTTTTCTACAATTGAAAACAAACTTTGAGATTTGAACAACTAATAACGTGACAAAACTTGTATGCACCTCAATTATTGACACCATCTCATGTTGACCCTAAAATTAGAGAATATTAAGTTATATTAGCAATTATTATGAAAAAACATGTTTTTTATATTCTCATTTAGTTGGAAAAGTTATGTTGCATGAAAAGCAACCAAGAAATATTAATTAAGATACAAACAAATGGCACTGAGTAAAACATCTCAATTTTAGAAAAAATTAGGAAAAAGAATCAACCGATTTGGAGTTCGTATGAGGAAGAAAAACAGTTTACAAGTTTTATCCGAAGATTAAAAACAGAAACTGCAATTGCTATGAACTGAGATGAACAAGTGTGTTTTCTCTTTTTAATCTTTGACTAAAACTTGTAACTAGTTTTTCTGCCTCATAATAACTCCAAATTCGATGATTCTTTTTTCTAAAATTTTCTAAAATCATTCTCTACCAAGATCTACAACTTTAACAAATGAAAAATTGATTTCGACAGCAGTTTATTAGGAGTAATTCAAACTTACATCTCGAATTTACACTATCACTTTAGGGAAAACTCGAATTTCAACTAGTCACCTTGTTCTACAAATTGGCATAACATCATGTTTTTGTCCCAAAATATTGCCATAAAACATTTAAGTGGTTTGAAGAAAGTAGGATCATTCATTGTTCACAAAAGGATACATCCCTTCTACAGTTTCCTAAAACTCAAAGTCAAACTTTGAGATTTCTGTACCACATTATAAGTTTGAACTTGTATGCACTTCAAACATGGAGACAAACTTATGTTGAGCATAATATGATCAAATATGAAGTTGCATTATCAATTCTCTTGCACAAACTTGGTTTTTCTGTATATATATACACACACACACATACTCGATAGATGAAAACAAGTCATACTAAAAAGTTCAACAAATTTCAATTAACATAGAAACAAACATCACTAAATGAAAGTTCGTGATTTTAGAAAAATTTGGGAAAAAGAAACATAAGATTTGGAGTTCATATGAAAGAGAAAAACCAAACACAACTTTTAATTCAGGATTAAAAAGAAAAAGATGAACCCTTAAGGTGTTCTTCAATTTGTAAATTTCGGATATAAAATGCAACCCTAACCAACATGTTTTTAATATATATATACAAACTTCGCAAGTAAACACAACTTGACTTGTAACTCAGTGGTAACTCATCTTCCTCCCTACCCCTAGGTCGTGGGTTCGAGTCCCCCATCCGACGCTTTTTTTTGTATGCGGGATATATTTCAGAGGGGTTGGGCCAATGTGGCGTTGTGGTCCATGCGTCGGCTGGGCCTTTGTGGGGCTAGCGGCCCATGCGGTGTTGGCGGGCTGGCGGCCTAGTGGCCAACCTGGCGCTGGCATCCCGTGCGGTCGTTGGGCCATCTTAGCGTAGGCGGCCCATGCGGCGCTGGGCCAGAGCTGAGGTGGCAGTGTGGTGGGCCCCTGGTGCTCGCGTGGTGGTGACGTGGCGCCTGAGTGAGGTGACGCCTACGTGGCAGTGAGGTGGGCCCCTAGCGTACGCGTGGTGGTGACGTGGCGCCTGCATGGCAGTGAGGTGGGCCCCTAGCGCTCGCGTGGTGGTGAAGTGGCGCCTGGGTGAGGTGGCGCCTGCGTGTCAGTGTGGTGGGCCGGGGCGCTCACGTGGTGGTGACGTGGCGCACGGGTGAGGTGGCGCCGCGTGGCGGTGAGGTGGGCCCCGGCGCTCACGTGGTGGTGACATGGCGCCTAGGTGAGGTGGCGCTCGCGTGGCGGTGAGGTGGGCCCCGGCGCTCGCGTGGTGGTGACGTGGCGCCCGGGTGAGGTGGCGCTCGCGTGGCGTGTGGTGGGCCCGAGGCGCTCACGTGGTGGTGACGTGGCGCCCGGGTGCGGTGGCGCTCGCGTGGCAGTGAGGTGGGCCCTGGGTGCTCGCGTGGTGGTGAGGTGGTGCCTGCGTGAGGTGGCGCCTGCGTGGCAGTGAGGTGGGCCCTGGGCGCTCACGTGGTGGTGACGTGGCGCCTGGGTGAGGTGGCGCCTGCGTGGCAGTGTGGGTGGGTCCTTAGTGCTGGTGAGGTGGCTGTTTTTTTACGGATCGCGACGAATCTGCTAAAACGTCACGGTGTTGTGGGCCGTATTGCAACGAATTTAACAAATCGTCGTCATGGTTTGGGCTTCAATATCCATCCATGCACGTCCGTGACGAAAAAATATGAATACGTCGTAGAATCGCGACAAACTAAACAAATCGTCGCAGTGTTTGTGACGAAAAAAGGAATACGTCGTAGAATCGCGACGAATTTAACAAATCGTCACAGTGTTTTGGGCTTCGATGCAAATCCGTGACGAAAAAAAGGAATACGTCGTAGAATCGCGACGAATTAAAGAAATCGTCGCAGTGTTTTGGGCTGCAATGCACATTCGTGACGTTTTCTGAAAACGTCGCGGAGAAAGCGTCACAGATTAAATAGTTTGTTGTAGTGTTTGATTCTTTTTATTTTAAATTTGATCACTTGTTTTATTACAAAAATTTACAAAGTATCATATTTTTGTTGTGATTTACTTTATTAATATAATTTATTCAAAACTATTTAAATTTGGTTATGTTTACACATAGTTTTTTGATAAGATGTGCGGTGAAATTTGAAATAAAAAAGTATCTGCAATTTGAAATAGAGGAAGTACCGTACAATTTTAAACATAATCGGCACATGGTGGTTGCTTCTCTATTTTTTCGGGTTGTGGTGGGGGTGCTGTGCAGCATGATGGCCGGTGGTCACGCGTTAGCGCTGTGCGGTTTCAATCCGACAAGCCACAGCCCACAGAGTTTGTTTCGGTTTTAAACTTGAACATTGGGGTCATCTGATTTTTTATGGTAATTCAAAATTCGAGTAATGAAAATTGCTATCCGATATTAATCTCGAAAAGGCACTACCCGAACTTTCGAGTACCTAATAATTTGGGTTCGGGTTCAGGTATTACCCGATCTACCCGAATTTATAGAAAATGATAAACTACACTAAATTTCATTGATTTAAACAAAAATTTCACCAGTAAATTGTGTGAACTTTCAACAAAAAATTGAGAGGAATAATATATTGTAGTCACATGTTTAAACAAGAGAATTATATTATAATAAAGTGACAATTTCAAGTGTTCAACAAACAATATGTCATTAACACAAAGACAAAAGCAAATTTTGGGTAGTTCTCGTAGTTTGGGTACCGGAGTTTATTACCCGAATTACCCAAACTAATTTCGGGTAATCACAATCATTATTCGAATTTGAGATCAGGTACCTCGGGTTCGGATAATTCGGGTATGTGTAATGGGTATCGGGTATTTTGCCCCGTTCTAAAGAGTTGTGTTGAGTTCTGCACGCCTAGTTAATTATGAGTCGGCAAGTCGTCGTTGTTGGTTTCACGTTGTTTCTGAATCTATTCAACTTTTTGAATATACGCCCCGTTCGCTTGGCTTATCAGCCACCAGGCAGCAGTACTTTTCTCTCAGAACAAACCAGCCAACAGCAACAAGCCAATAATACTTTTCTCTCAGAACAAATCAGCACCGGCCATCAGCCACCAGCCAAACGAACAAGTTGATAATCGGCAACGGCAACTATTCTTGTTAGTTCAACACGCCAAGTTAATTAGGATTCGTCACTCTTCTACTTTTTTATCAGTGTGCCATGTGCAAATTACTTTTATAGTGTGTTTGGCCGACCGGTGGCTGATGGTCGATGCTCATTTGTTCAGAGAGAAAAATATTGTTGATTGGCTAGTGATGGGTGTTGATTTGTTTTGAGAGAAAAAACACTGTTGGTTGGTGGCTGATAATTCAGACTAAAGCCTATAAGCTGTAAGCTATAACTATCTCAATTCATGTATTAAAAAACAAAAGGTACTATATATTGAACAATTACAGGAGCGATGCCTTGATTTTCCTACCGGTGACCAAAATCAAGCATCACGCATTATTCTTCGCGAAAGGGCCTCGAGGAGAAGTAACAAGTAAGAACACACTCTCACGTCAAAATTACGTGCCCTCCTTGCAGAAATTTAGACGAAACAACCAAGGGTTTGTTGTAAAAAAACCAAGAGTTGAGGTGACACCCACCAGGCCAGAAACGATTTGTCCTGGCGGCTAAAACTGGTTTTTGCTGGCGGGCGAGGCACCCGCCAGCAACTTTGAGCCAGTAGAAATGGCCCTTTGTGCTGGCGGGTGGCCGGCCCGCCAGCACAGAGCCATTGTGCTGGCGGGTCACTTAAACGACCGCCAGCACAAATGTCATCAGCGCTGGCGGGTCACTTAAACGACCGCCAGCACAAATGTCATCAGCGCTGGCGGTGACTTAAGCAGCCCGCCAGCACAAATGCCATCACTGCTGGCGGTTTCTTAGGACGCCCGCCGGCACAAAATTCATCTTTGCTGGCGGTTGCTTAGACCGCCCGTCACAGAAAGCATTTTTCCCATTTCCTATATAATTCCCCATAATTGTTTATTATTTGTATATAATTTGTCATTTTCGTCTATTATTTTTTTCACATTGGCATTTGTATGCTAAATTCACTTTAATTTACAGTAATTTAATTTGTATTTAACCGCCAAATCCAAATATATGTCTCACAAACACAAAATCCAAACTAAAATAAAAAATATATACATAAGTCACATTACAAAACATTGTGCATAATAGATAACCCTACGACACCCATCTACGTAACCTTTCTGCATCATCTAATGTCAAAACTCCTTTATCGAAGAATTCTCCATCCTCGTGGCAAATCTCACGTAGGATGAATCTCGCCATGTCCGCACAAATGTTGGTGATTTGATTGTCACCAAGTTGCCCCCATGATTTGTCAATGGTAGGCATCTGCACGTAAACACAATAAATGAAGATTGTTATGCATTACTAGCAGGACCATAATTAGCACATACATAGTTGTGTACAAACTAGAGGCTTACGTCTTCAGGATTCGTCCGGTACCTCCCATTATTTCTCAAAACCTCACACACATAATATCCACATAGTACACTGCCAGGAGGTTGTTTGTAGCACTGCAACCAAATAAAAAATGATCGGTGCTAATTAACAGAAGTGTACCAACTCTGATAAAAATGATTGATACTTATTAACATAAGTGTTCTTACCCATTTGGAATTGCGTATCACCAATTTTTTCTTCTTGTGATCCCCGCCATTGAGTATGTATAGCCTATACGCACTTTAAGGATATAAAAACATAAGTTAGTAATACAATTTGAAATATAGTTGATACACGCATGCATTAGTGATTATATATTGCACTTAGTTGTCTTACTTTTTTATAATATCAATGATTGTCTTGTAAGAAGACGATGAATAGTGTAATGAGTCGAAGACCCCCACAGTTCCCAACTTCGGACACATGTGAAAGCAAATGAAATGATCACCACATAAAATTAAAATAATTTATATAAATAGACTAAAAAATGAAGGCAAATGATGAAATAGTTATTTAAAGGATCTTACTCAAAATTGTAAGCAAACTTGATAGAATCCTTATGTTGGTTTTTCCTCATGACCGTTGAAATGTATACAGACACCTCGTGAAGTTTAGCTTTCTCGTAATTCTTTATTAATTTTTCTTTCTCTCCTTGTGTCTTTGCTTCTTCCTCTATTTTCTTTCTTAGTTCATCCCTCATTATGAACGTGTGTTGTGATTTGGTTACTTGTTGCGGGTCAATAAATGCTACCTTCCACCTCCCATTTGTTTTCTTTTCATCAGACGCTTGCATCCTGCAAAAAAGTTTATTTAGGATGGTAATAACAATACATATGGAATAGATATGGATGTCGTATAGGGATGTTGACTTACATGGACCAAATGGTGACGAGATTGATGTCGAGTTTTTCACGACGAAACATCGCATGCAAATCAGGGAAATCGATTGCAACCTTCCGGTCATAAGAGCTACTGAACACCCATTCCGGGAGATTGGCGGTGATAGTGTTAATGCCTTGCTTCATGGCGTGCATGATCCAAGTATGCAGCCTCATTAATTCTGATGGCTCTTCGTTCAGTTGCCACCTAAACAAGAATGGTTTGCCATGCTCATACTTGTCGGGCACCTCATCCGACGAAAACATACTTATGTGCTCCTCCTTTTGTTTTTGTAAAGAGGTGCGGGATAAAGACTTTTCATCTGGTGCCTTCTTGAGTACTTGAACATTAGGTGATTCTTTACCTGATGTTGGAGCCCGTTTAGGTTTATTCTTCAGTACTTTCAAGAACAAGTCAACATCAGATGATTTCGTCTTTGGTTCATATGAGTTTATCATCCGGTGTATTGTTGTTGGCATCTTGGTTCTTTGGAGGAGGAGATGGTGGTCTTGGACATGGCGAGAGGAGATGGTGGTGCCCCCCGCCCCGCCCCGATGTCGGAGGAGTTTGTGGTCTTTGATCGGATTTCGGGGATGATGTCCCCGCCCTTCGCCCCCAATGTCGGAGGAGTTTGTGGTCTTGGATCGGATTTCGGAGATGATGATGCTCCTGCCCCTGCCCCTGATGCCGGAGGAGTTTGTGGCATGTTGTTGTCATTATCGTCAACTCCCTGCTCCACAACCATCATGTTGTTGTCATTGTTACCGCCTCCATGTTCCCCACCCATCATGTACTCGACCATTGCAGCATCTGGATCCTGGGGGTACTCGTTCTTGGCTAGGTTGCAAGCAGGGACTTGGTGATGTATTAATTATGATATCTCGACGATGCCACAATATGAATTGGTTCCTCGCATCACCGAGAAGCGCGATCCCATCCTCAGTAGGGATATCAATCTCGCACGACTCATCAGAAACCGAAACAACTTGAACCCATGCGTACTGCGGCGGTGGTGGATTCGGAAACACACGACCCGTTAGTGCCATGGTCGTCCCAACTTCTCGAAACTTATCTAGTTTTCTTCCATATGGAATAACCAACTTGCATGGTGTATCCTCTACAATGTCATCCACGGGATGCTTGGCGATAGCAATAGAACCAACACTACTTGGAGTCGGGATGGCTCCGATTTGGTCAAGCATCAAATTTGGAGGAACTCCGTCCGAGAACCACCAGATACTAGATTCTCTGCACTTGGCCCAATAGAAGCTTGTTGTTGTTGTTGTTGTATGAAGAAGCCTATCAATTCTTGCTTAGCAATTTCTCTCATCTTGTCTTCAAGCTTCTTCTTATAACGGTCTCGCTTTTTATAACTTGACCGGTGTTCACGAAATGCTTTACCCCAGGGCAAGGTAGAAGAAATCCCTCGAATACGGCCAGGGTCCTCAGGCGTTCCGATCGCGGCGGATAGCATATCTTTCTCCCTGTCGGGCACGAAAAGACCTTTCTTTTGCAATTCCGCAAGTTCTTCTAGCTTCTGATAAATTTGTTCTGTTGAGGGCTTCTAGAATGAAACATTACCGTCAAGTTCTATAGCCGGAACTCGAGCAAGGATCCAATTCCTGCTACGCTCATCCATGCCTTCAAAAATAGTTGGTAAACCAGCTACCCGCCTTTCTTCTTCCTCCTTCCTCCATTTTGCCATTTTGGCAGCATATCCTCCGGAACCCAAGCGATGGGTGTTCTCAGCAGCTTTCATAGCCTTCTCCTTTTGTTGGACGCTCAGAGCTACTGCTTCTGTCGTCTTCTTCTGATCTAAGAATTGTTCCCAGACTGCTAGCAGAATGTTACCATACACATCCCTAGCATCTTTTCCTTTCTGGACAAATTCAGTATTAAGTGTAGACCTCCAATTCCTAAGAGCTCTTCCACAAAGTCCCTCGGTAAAAGTTCTACCTGCATTTTCTGTACCTTCCGGATAAACAAAATTTTCTTTCACTTTGGCCCATAATACATCCTTCGTAGCCTTAGGGACTGTCTTCCAATTAGTAGTTGTGATCCAAGACGCCAATTGGTCTCTGACAATTGCACCGACGATGTTTCGAAACCTAGCAGCTATCCCCTTAGGTTCGACGGGCTCACCTTTGTCACCCAACCGTTCTATCACAAGTTGTCCTCTTTCAGGGATCTGGTTTCTTCTTCTATGACCACGTTTCCTTTTCAGGTTACTAGAACTAGTAGTACCCAAAGGTTCTGGTTCTGAAATGACTTCTGCCTCTTGGGCACGAATGTTAGATGCTCTACGACGTCGTCGCGGGGATCGGTCATTGTTCTACACATAAAACACTATTTAAAGTATATCTTAATTGAATAAACAAACATTAAGTTGAGTGAATGTGCCTACAGACCTCATTATCGCTTGGTTCGTAATCAACATCATCGTCTTCGGGACGCCTATGAGGTCGTGGTTCGCTTGGTTCATACTCAGAGGGAGTTTCATAGTCTCCAATTATATCACTATCACTAGATTCCTCCTCACTGGATTGTTCACTTTTAACATTTGATCATAAATAATCCAAAGTCCATATTTATACAATAATCCATAGTCCATATTTATACAACAATCCATTTTTATAAAAAAATCTATTTATCAACAATCCATATTCCATATTTCATTATTTCTACACCAAAACTAATAAAATTAAATCCATATTCCATTTTATATAATAAATCTATTTAAAAATTTGACACAATCCATAGTGCTTACTTATAATAAATTTATTTATACAAAATGCATCATCCATTTATTTATACAAAATGCATCATCCCATTATTTATACAACAAAATTAATAAAATAAAATCCATAGTCCATTTGTAACATTTTTAAATCTATTCATCCACAATCAATGTAATTGCAATTATCCACAATCTATTTATCCACAAATTAAACTCATGTAATTGCATTTTGAAAAAAAAAAGAAAAAACACCAACCAAGAAGGGGCGGCGCCGCCGGCCCTATCCCCGGCCTCCATGCGTCCCGAGCGGTGAGGAGATGAGTTGTCGATGGCGAGCGGGGGCGGCGCTTTCGGCGGAGGCGGCGGTGGTGCTGTCGGCGGCGGCGGAGCGGTCGCCGGCGGGTCCCCGGCCGGCGGTTGGGGAAGAGGCCGGCAGGGAGGAGGACGCCATCTGGTAGAGAAGAGGGGCGGTGGCGCTCGGTCGGCGGGGCGGCGGGGCGACCGCGGACGACGGCGTGGCGGCGGTCCACGGGAGAAGGGGCGGCGGGGCAACCGCGGAAGACGGCGGGGCCCTCGCGGATGACGGCCGGGCGCTCGTGGAAGTGGGCGGGCACTCCTGGATGACGGCGAGGTGGTCGGAGGGGCGGCGGCGGTCGGGGACGACGGCGGCGCTCCGCGGGAAAATTTGGCAGCCTGACGGCGTCGTTTCGTATTCGCGCCAGACTTCGAAAACTTTTGAGACCGTGTCTCGTGTATATATAGATGGACTCACAGCTGGAGGGTCACATAAACAACCACCAGCGGTGAACCTTACCACAGGCGGGTCACATAAGCAACTGCCAGTGGTGAGAATTCTCGCTGGCGGTTATCATAAGCGCCCGCCAGTGCTGTGATATGAAAGAATTCAAACTTTACTTTTCAAATGCAAAGCTTTTCTAATGCAAATGAAAAAACACCTCCTATAAATAAATTCAAATATTTTATGATAAGTTTTGAAAGTTTCAAAGAGTTTTGAACATTTTCAAGCCAGGATTTCAAATTTTCAAATTTTGGCAAACCACTATCTTTGGCGGTTGACTTATGATAACCGCCAAAGATAGTGTTTTTCCATAATTTGCAAAATTTGAAACAGGGGCTTAAATTATTCAAATTTCATTGAAACTTCCCAATGTATCATAAAATATTTCAATTTAAGTATAGGGGGTGTGTTTTTCGTAAAATAACTCCTAGTTAGAAAAGGTTAGTTCAAATAGATTCATACACCTAATGAGTTATGGGTTGTTTGACCCTAGGGTCTCATTTTACTAACCTTTTCAAATTTAAACCTATTCTAACAAAACACCTCCTATAAATAAATTCAAATATTTTATGATAAGTTTTGGAAGTTTCAAAGAGTTTTGAACATTTTCAAGCCAGGATTTCAAATTTTCAAAATTTGGCAAACCACTATGCTGGCGGTTGACTTGTGATAACCGCCAGCATAGTGTTTTTCCATAATTTGCAAAATTTGAAACAGGGGCTTAAATTATTCAAATTTCATTGAAACTTCCCAATGTATCATAAAATATTTCAATTTAAGTATAGGGGGTGTGTTTTTCGTAAAATAAGTCCTAGTTAGAAAAGGTTAGTTCAAATAGGTTCATACACCTAATGAGTTATGGGTTGTTTGACCCTAGGGTCTCATTTGAACTAACCCTTTCAAATTCAAACCTATTCTAACAAAACACCTCCTATAAATAAATTCAAATATTTTATGATAAGTTTTGGAAGTTTCAAAGAGTTTTGAACATTTTCAAGCCAGGATTTCAAATTTTGGCAAACCACTATGCTGGCGGTTGGCTTATGATAACCGCCAGCATAGTGTTTTTCCATAATTTGCAAAATTTGAAACAGGGGATTAAATTATTCAAATTTCATTGAAACTTCCCAATGTATCATAAAATATTTCAATTTAAGTATAGGGGGTGTGTTTTTCGTAAAATAAGTCCTAGTTAGAAAAGGTTAGTTCAAATAGGTTCAACACCTAATGAGTTATGGGTTGTTTGATCCTAGGGTCTCATTTGAACTAACCCTTTCAAATTCAAACCTATTCTAACAAAACACCTCCTATAAATAAATTCAAATATTTTATGATAAGTTTTGGAAGTTTCAAAGAGTTTTGAACATTTTCAAGCCAGGATTTCAAATTTTCAAATTTTGGCAAACCACTATCTCGGCGGTTGACTTATGATAACCGCCAAACATAGTGTTTTTCCATAATTTGCAAAATTTGAAACAAGGGCTTAAATTATTCAAATTTCATTGAAACTTCCCAATGTATCACAAAATATTTCAATTTAAGTATAGGGGGTGTGTTTTTCGTAAAATAACTCCTAGTTAGAAAAGGTTAGTTCCAATAGGTTCATACACCTAATGAGTTATGGGTTGTTTGACCCTAGGGTCTCATTTGAACTAACCTTTTCAAATTCAAACCTATTCTAACAAAACACCTCCTATAAATAAATTCAAATATTTTATGATAAGTTTTGGAAGTTTCAAAGAGTTTTGAACATTTTCAAGCCAGGATTTCAAAATTTGGCAAACCACTATGCTCGCGGTTGGCTTATGATAACCGCCAGCATATTGTTTTTCCATAATTTGCAAAATTTGAAATAGGGGATTAAATTATTCAAATTTCATTGAAACTTCCCAATGTATCATAAAATATTTCAATTTAAGTATAGGGGGTGTGTTTTTTGTAAAATAAGTCCTAGTTAGAAAAGGTTAGTTCAAATAAGTTCATACACCTAATGAGTTATGGGTTGTTTGACCCTAGGGTCTCATTTGAACTAACCTTTTCAAATTCAAACCTATTCTAAGAAAACACCTCCTATAAATAAATTCAAATATTTTATGATAAGTTTTGGAAGTTTCAAAGATTTTTGAACATTTTCAAGCCAGGATTTCAAATTTTCAAATTTTGGCAAACCACTATGCTGGCGGTTGAATTATGATAACCGCCACCATAGTGTTTTTCCATAATTTGCAAAATTTGAAACAGGGGCTTAAATTATTCAAATTTCATTGAAACTTCCCAATGTATCATAAAATATTTCAATTTAAGTATAGGGGGTGTGTTTTTTCAAAATAACTCCTAGTTAGAAAGGTTAGTTCAAATAGGTTCATACACCTAATGAGTTATGGGTTGTTTAACCCTAGAGTCTCATTTTCAAATGCAAACCTTTTTTATCACAAAACACCTCATATACATAATTCAAATATTCAAACACTAATTGAAACCATAATTTCCATAATTTGAATTTATGTACAGGAGGAGAGTCTCATTTCATCAAAACTTAATTCCAAAACTCTCCTAAATTGATTGAAAGTCTTACAACAACACTAATTATAAAAAGTCGTACAAGTGATACATCAAGCCCGACTAATACGGTCAAATTTATCCTTTAACAATTCTCCCATCACAGTCAGTACGTAACCATGGCTTCTCCGATTTAGGAATGGTGGCTTTAATTTTTTGTATTCTCTTTTCATGATCTGTGAACAAGACTAGTTCCTTGAACTGATTGTAATCCTCAACATCAATTACACCTTCTACTCCTAGAATTCTTTGTTTTCTGGAGATGGCAATGTGCTTCTTCACATTCATAGGATCAGCTATGTAGAAAACTTGTGCAACACGCTCGGCGAGTACCCATGGATCATCTTTGTAACCTACATTGGCAAGGTCTACAAGTGTCAATCCATAATTGTCATCTGTGACGCCATTCGGGTGTTTGACCCATTGGCACCGAAACACGGGGAACCTGATATTCTCTCCATAGTCAAGTTCCCATATTTCCTCTATGAACCCGTAGTAAGTGATGTTGTTTCCGGATTTATCAATCGCATCTATGCTAACACCACTATTTTGATACGCAACACTCTTGTTGTCTTTCGCCTTCGTATAGTAGGTGTACCCATTAATTACGTATGCTTGCCATGAGGTAACATTGCTTGATGGACCAGCCGCCAACCTAGTCAACGTTGTGTCATCAATGGAACTTCCTTGAAATAGATGCTCATGTTCCTTTAACCATGATGGGAAACGACGCTTTTGCTCTTTGATGACCCAATCCTCGGTCCGACTATCATTTTCCTCACGAACCTCATTTTTGTGTTGCACGATAAATGGCTCCACTATTGCAAGTTGTTGCAGAACACTAGCATGTGCTTTCTCCAGTTGTTGGTTGTCCTCATCAATGAATCTTTTCCTTCCAATGGTCCCTTTCCCTGACAATCTGCCTTCGTGTCGAGATTCCGGTAAACCGATCACTCTCTTATCTTTTATGTAGTCTATGCAACAATCAACACTCTCTTCTGTATGGTAGCTCTCGATCATGCTTCCCTCTGGAAATGCCTTGTTTCTCATGTATCCATTGAGAATCGACATGAACCGTTCGTACGTCCACATCTGATGAAAGTACATAGGTCCTAGTTCAGTAATTTGCTCGACCATGTGGATCATTAGATGTTCCATGATATCAAAAAATGACGGAGGGAAGCACATCTTGAGCTGGGCTTGAGTTTCTAACGTAAACAGCTGAAGCCTTGCCAACTCTACACAATCTACCACTTTCTGCGAAATGACGTTGAAAAAGTAGCACATCCTTGTGATGACCATCTTAAGGAATATTGGTTTGACAGCTCGGATCGCAATCGCGAGAAAAACAGTAATCATCACATGATAGTCATGAGAGTTACAACCAGTAAGCGTCATGTCCTTCAACGAGACCAATGATCGGATGTTGGATGAGAATCCGGTTGGCACTTTCAGCCCGCGCAAGCATTTGCAGATAGCCAACCTCTCATGTTGTGTTAAGTTGAAGCTAGCAGGTGGAAGGTACTGCTTACCATTAGGACGTGGTTGTGGGTGAAGTTCTTGCCTAATTTTTAGGTCAACAAGATGCTTACGCGACTTCAGTCCGTCCTTTACCTTTCTTGTTAAGCCTAAGAATCCCATTGTGCTTTCAGACACATTCTTTTGAAGATGCATCCCATCGATGGCATGGCGCACTGTCAAATCTTCCCAGTATGGCAAGTACTTCAAAAATATAGACATCTTCTTGAAAGGCACATCAATGTTTCGTAGTTTGACCCTCCTTCCTTCCCCCTTTTGAATTATCACCTTTTGATTTCTTACCAAGTTTAAACTTGACCTTCGACACATTTCAAATACGGTTCTACGGTGGCCGGTTGTGGGGCAAAAGAGTACTTCTCAATCTTTCCATCGAAATAGTCTGCCATCTTACGATACTTGTGAGTCCTTAGTAGCCGTCGTCCGTGCCCCATATACACTGTCTTCGAGATCCTTTCGGGTACACGAGATATTGTACCATTCAAACAAACTACACAACTTTGTTTTTCCTTTTTACTGACCAGACAAAGAAAATAGGGCAGGGTAATCATTAATGGTAACAAAGATGATTGCCTTAAGTGTGAATGTCTCCCTTCTATACTCATCCCACATCTCAACCCCATGTTTCCAAAACTTCTCCATTTCTTCCATCAATGGCTCCAGGAAGACATCTATATCAATACCAAAGTTGCTTCGGTCCTTGGATTAGAATGGTAAGCAAAAGGAACTTTCTCTTGTGACATAGCCAGGGGGGAGGTTGTATATGGTCATCAACACTAGCCATGTGCTTGTGCGTCTTTGCTTCTTTCACCAAATGGATTCATACAATCTGTACTTAACGCGAACCTTATATTTCTTTTTTTCTTCTCTAAACTCTTTGTGCTTGGAATCAAAGGTCCTCCACTGCCGAGCATCAGAAGGATGTCGAAGCTTCCCATCGGACTTCTGCGGGGCGATCTGTGTGCCACGTCATTAGTTCAGCGGTCTTTGGGTTCGAGAACAATCGCTTTAGACGATCCTCCACCGGCAAGTACCACATCACCAATGCAGGGACTTTACGTTGAGTAGCAGTGTCCGTACCAATACTATACTCCTCCTCAACTTGAGAAATTACACTTTTCTTTACACCAACCTTCCTCTTCGTGCCTTTAGATGCAATGACCCGTTCCACAGCAAAATCGGCATTACTTTTGTAACGATTAGCATCGCAATTTGGACACTTCTCTAGTTCTGCAGAGTCACTGCAGTACAATATGCAATGGTTCCTACATGCGTGTATTCGTTGCACTCGCATCTTCAATGGGTTGATAATCTTCTTTGCTTCATATGTGTTTCTTGGGACCAAGTTAGGTTTCGGGAGTAGATTGGCCAACAAAATAAGGAGTTCATTAAAACTATTGTCCGACCATCCAAATTTTGCCTTCACAATCAGAAGATGGAGAATGAAACGCAACACGGTCCAGTCCTTCCCACAACCCTCATACATACGGTCCTTTGCTGCCTTCTTTAGTGTCTCAAAATTTTCTAACCCTTTAGCACTCCCTAGCAACACCTCCGGTTCAATGTGGCGCAACATTTCTTCCATATCAACATCACATTCCTCGTCCACCGTGGTGCATCTATTTGATCATCATTTTGATCTTCACGACCAAAAGCATCATCCGTCATGACATTATCATTTTCATCTGCATCTTCATCACCCACTTCATCATACACGATGCCGATGTCCGCATTGTTGAAAGTACTTTCTCGCTTCACCATGGTGGGACGAAGTTTTGTATCCTTTCACAAAACCACGCTTTATCAAATGCATCTTGATGGCATTAATATCTTCCCAAACAATTTTGTTGCAACAATCACAACATGGACAATGTATTTGCTTGGTCCTAGAAATTTGGGCATGCTTTTGCGCAACCTCAAGAAAGTTTGTTAACTCTGTCAAGAATGTAGACGAATTTCTTCGTATGCCATACATCCACGCTCTATGTTCCATCTTAAATAACACCTATAAAAGTAATTATATTAATTATAAACACAGTATGCTCTATGCTTCATTTAATTAATATGTAAAAAATGGAAACAAAACTAAATTCTTTAAATTTAATTATTGAAGATAATAATTTTAACTACAAACTAATAATTTAATATGTATACTTGCTTCTATAATTGCAATAATAATTAAATATAATTTAAATCTAAAGCTATTTAAAAAATAAATATCTAAATCAATATCTCTCTTCACTCCCCTCTCTCTCCTAGCTAACCCTAGGTCTTGATCTAGATCCCTAACTACAAAGAAATCATTAATAAAAGGAGAAAACTAAGGTTAAAATAGCACAAACTCACCTTATATAGCCACCTCCTCCAAGAAAACCAAGAGCAAAACCTTCCCCCCTAGATTTGGTGTTTTTGGAGCTTTTCACGAGCTCCTCTCGGGCACAACGCCATTGGAAGGTTCTTTGGGAAGAAGGGGCCGGTCTATACTTATAGAAGACACGGTGCTAGCGGTTGCGTAAGGAAACGCCGCCGACGATAATCTCCGTGCTATACGTGATCGCTAGCACCGTGTACATTTATCTTTGGCGGTCCTCTTAAGCCAACCGCCGCACTAATATCTCTCTGGCGGGCTCTTAAGCCAACCGCCAAAGACACTTGTCGAAATATCTCCCGGTCGGAATGTGGTTTGACTCAACCACTCACTCACTCACTCACTCACACACTCGCTTCGCTCGAGGGTCTGACGCCCCCTCGGGCGCATCTCTGCCTCGCTCGAGGGTCTGACGCCCCCTCGGGCGCATCTCCGCCTCGCTCGAGGGCCTGACGCCCCCTCGGGTGATTCTCTGCTCGCGCCGGCGGCGGTTGGCATAAGGAAACCGCTAGCAGTAATCTCTGCGCTGGCAGTGCCTAATGTTGACCGCCAGCACTGTGTCCATTTATGCTGGCAGGTGGCATAAGCTGACCGCCAGCGCTGATACCTCTCCTGGCTGGCTATTAAGCCACCCGCCAGCACTGATGCCTCTGCTGGCGGGCTGTTAAGACAACCGCCAGCACACTTGTCTGAATATCTTCGGTCCTAACGCGGTTTGACTCAACTACTCACTCACTCACTCACTCACTCACTCACTCACTCACACACTCGCTAGCAACCCTAGCCGCCGCCGCAAGCTGCCGCCGCCGCAAACAGACGCAACCGACCTGCCCCCTGTCACCACCGCTCGTGCGTGAGCTTCGCCCGCGTGCCACCTCGCCTCAGCCGCCGCCGTCGGCAAACTGTCGACCCACTCTTCAACCTCCAGTTCCTCGACCGACGTCGAGCAGGTTCACCGCCGTCGCATGGCGAGCAGCTCGGTCGCGCCGAACCTTAGCCAGTTCGTGCCTCTCCCCCTCCTGATCTGCCCGTCGTGTCGGCGCCAGTTAATTTGGTACAAGACCAAGACAAATAGCATCATCTACAAGTGCCCGAACAACCACTTGGTTTGTTTTTCATCTCATGCCCTAATTCATTTTATTAGTACTGATTCGGTTGATATAATAGTAGTGATTATTAGTTGATTATTAGTTGATTATTAGTTGATATAATATTAGTAGGATTTGTTGATTATTAATGATTTGGTTGATATAATACTAGTAGATTTGTTGATTATTATTGGTTCGGTAGATATAGAATTATCCACAATTGTTGATTATTAATGATTTGGTTGATATAATTTTATGTCTATAGAATTATCCAATTTATTGATGGAAGCCACATTTGTTGTTTATTCTTTTAGGGGGACCCTAATTCATGTCAGGAAGTTTATTTTGAAAATCAATACATCAACCATTTGAAAAAATTTCACCCTCATTTGCTGCCGCCAAACTATCAGTCGTTCAGCAGTTTAGTTGGTGCAACGCCGGCACCGGGAGCGGCACAACCGTCTAGTGTTGTGTATCCGCCGGGCAAGAGTGCGAGCCACCACTAGCAAATTCGGAATTTACGGAACAATAGAATCAGATGAAGTGTGTCATTTCTGATCTGAAGGTGGGGATGAGTGATTTGAAGATAGCGAGTAATGAAACGAGGCTTGAACTTGCAGACCATAGAGGGAAACTTATTGACATTATGGCGGAAATTGGCTATCAGAAGAAGCGCAACAAAAATCAAGGATTCTGCATGCAGGGCACCATCATCGCTGTTGTGGTCTTGATAATAGGTTTAGTGCTTGGTAGCTATATCACAGCCGGACTGTCAAAGAAATTTGAGTAAGGCAAAGTTGTGTTGATTTGTGAGTGAGGCCCCTAATGTATTGTACTTTAATTTGTGTTGGTTTTAAGTGTGCTTTGAAACATTTGTCATCATGCAATGCATGTTGTTTGTATGAAATAAATCTTTCTAAGGTGTTGTTTGTGTTGATATTTCAGTTTGAATTTTACTTGTTGTTGCTGTCCATGCATGTTGAAATATTGGTAACTTGTATCAATTTCAAGCTATTTTCAGCTTCACTGTGTTGACGGGTGCATATGAAAACCGCCAGTAGTAAAGATCCATGCCGGCGGTCGACATAAGCCACCCGCCAGCAGAAATGGGACCATTTATGTTGGCGGTTAGCTTATGTAGGCCGCCCCTACTAAAGCTTCTATGCTGGCGGTCGACATAACTCGTCCGCCAGCATAAATAGTACCATTTGTGCTGGTGGGTGGATTATGTCGCCCCGCGGCGGTGATGCTTCTATCTTGGCGGTTCGTTGTCCGGCGACCCTGCGCCCCACTTTGCTAGCGGTTCATAGTTGAAAATAGGAACAAGACGCTCCGCAACAAGAACAAAGGTACTCTGTCAGCCTTGGGGCATGTGACCGGCTTGACCTCGATCCACTTGGTGAACTTGTCGATGGCCACCAATACTCTGTTTAAACCACCTAGCGCAGTTGGCAGTGGCCCAATCATGTCGAGCCCCCAGCAGGCAAAGGGCCAGGTTGGCGGTATGGTGACTAGCTTGTAGGCTGGGACGTGTTGTCGCTTGGCGAAGTGCGGCATCCTTGGCACCTTCTGACGAGTTCTTCAGCGTCGCCCAGAGCTATGGGCCAGTAGAAAGCTCGCCGGAAGGCCTTGCTGACCAGCGTGCGTGAAGACGCGTGGTTGCCGCAGACGCCCTTGTGGATCTCCTCCAAGATGTCCTTGCCTTCTTGCCTGAGGACGCACTTCATGAGTACTCCAGAAGATGCACCTCGCTTGTAAAGCTTGTCTCCGACGAGGACGTAGGACTTGGCGCGGCGGATGAGCTGTTCTGCCGAGTTCTTGTCAGAGGGAACCTTCTGCTCGCTGAGGTAGTCGATGAAGGGTTGCCTCCAGTCCAGGTCGATCATCATGACCTCCTGTCCGGCCAGAGGGTTGGCTGGGACAGTGGTTGGTGGCGCCGGCTTTGGGATGGATGGCGCTTTAAGCTCGTGAACTAAGACACCCGTTGGCACTTGAGCGCGGGTAGATCCAAGCTTCGATAGAACGTCCGCTGCGATGTTGTTGTCGCGGAGGATGTGGTGGAACTCGAGACCATAGAACTTGTTCTCGAGCTTGCGGACTTCTAGGCAGTAGGCGTCCATGTTCTCCTTGTTGCGGTCCCAGGACTTGTTGACTTGGTTGATGACCACTGCGGAGTTGTCGTAGACTAGTAGCCGCTTGATGCCCAGTGAAGCCGCGAGGCGAAGCCCGTGTATGAGAGCTTCATACTCGGCTTCGTTGTTTGAGACCTTCCAGAAGATCTGCAGGACGTACTTGAGTTGTTCTCCCGTTGTAGAGATCAGGAGTACCCTTGCACCTGCGCCCTCGAGATTGAGTGAGCCGTCGAAGTACATCACCCAATGCTCTGGTCGCACGGTTGGAGTAGGTAG
Source organism: Cenchrus americanus (assembly GCA_947561735.1). Taxonomy (NCBI): domain Eukaryota; kingdom Viridiplantae; phylum Streptophyta; class Magnoliopsida; order Poales; family Poaceae; genus Cenchrus; species Cenchrus americanus. Next base: position 128,228,175 of record OX387245.1, read on the forward strand.
CTGATTCTCCCGCCACTCCGCCATGAAGTCGACTAGCGCCTGCGACTTGATGGCTGTGCGTGGTTTGAAGTCGATGGTGAGGGCGCCGAGCTCGACTGCCCACTTGGAGATTCTTCCAGTAGCATCTTGGTTCCGCAGGATGTCGCCGAGCGGGTAGTCGGTGACGACGGAGATCGAGTACTCCTGGAAGTAGTGTCGTAGCTTCCGCGAGGTGATGAGTACTGCGTACAGGAGCTTCTGCACGGGCTGGTAGCGTGCCTTGGACTCTGATAGGACCTCGCTGACGAAGTAGACTGGGCGCTGGACTGGGTAGGCGTGGCCGTCTTCCTGCCGCTCGACGATGATGGCAGTACTGACCACATGAGTAGTCGCAGCGAGGTAGAGCAGTAGCTGCTCGCCCTTGCGGGGAGCCGTGAGGACCGGCGGCTTCGATAGGAAGTCCTTGAGCTGGGCAAGGGCTTGATCCGCCTCTGGAGTCCACACGAACTTCTCCTGGTGCTTGAGTAGTTTGAAGAAGGGGAGGCCCCGTTCTCCGAGCTTCGAGATAAATCTGTTCAGTGCCGCCATGCACCCGGTCAGCTTCTGCACGTCTTTGATGCTTGTGGGAGCTTTCATACTGGTGATGGCAGAGATCTCTTCGGGGTTGGCTTCGATGCCGCGTTGGCTGATGATGAAGCCGAGTAGTTTGCCCGAAGGTACGCCGAAGACGCACTTGTTCGGGTTGACTTCCAGCGGTACTCGCGCAGGGATGCGAAGGTCTCTTCAAGGTCGTCGATGAGGGTACTGGAGTTTCTGTTCTTGACAACCACGTCATCCACGTAGGCCTCGACGTTCTTGTTGAGCTGCTTCTTGAAGCAAGCCTGGATAGCTCGTTGGTAGGTAGCGCCGGCGTTCTTCAACCCGAAGGACATGGTCGTGTAGCAGTACGCGCCAAACGGGGTGATGAACGCGGTCTTCTCCTGGTCTTGTTCCTTGATCGCAATCTGGTGGTACCCGGAGTAGCAGTCGAGGAAGCGGAAGCGAGTCGCAGCCCGCCGTGGAGTCGATGACTTGATCAATCCGCGGCAACCCGAAGGGGTCCTTGGGGCAGTGCTCGTTGAGGTTCGTGTAGTCGACGCACATCCTCCACTCGTTCGAGTTCTTCTTGCGAACGAGGACAGGGTTGGCGAGCCACTCAGGATGGAAGACTTCTCTGATGAAGCCGGCCATGAGTAGTTTGGCGAGTTCCTTCTTGATGGCGTCCCGTCTGTCGTCGGCAAAGCGTCGGAGGTGTTGTCGCTTGGGGGTGGCCTTAGGATCGACGTTGAGGCAGTGCTCGATCAACTCCCTGGGCACTCCTGGCATGTCCGCTGGCTTCCACGCGAAGATGTCGTGGTTAGCCCGGAGGAAGTTGATGAGTGCGTCTTTCTATTTGGGGTCGAGGCCGGCCACGATGGTGGTGGTCTTGCTGGAGTCGCCTGTTCCGAGGTCGATCGTCTTGACGAGAACCTCCTCAGGTGGCTGAGGCTTGTTGGCGCTGTCAGACTTCTCCGGGATGTCGAATTCACTTGTAGCAAGCTTCTTCGACGCAGCGTAGACCTCCATCATCACGTTGGAACTTGATTCGTAGAGGCGATCTCCACGGCTTCTATGTCGCAGTCGTGGGAGATCTTCAAGTCCCCTTGGAGAGAGAGCACGCCTGCTGGGCTTGGCATCTTGAGTACCAAGTAGGTATAGTGGGGCACCGCCATGAACTTGGTGATGGCCGGTCTGCCAAGGATGGCGTGGTAGGATGTCTCGAAGTCCGCGACCTCGAACTTGATGTACTCGGTGCGGTAGTTTTCCCGAGATTCCCCGAGGTAACTGGCAGGACCACTGAGCCCAGTGGGATAGCCGCGTTACCGGGGACGATGCCGTAGAAGGGCGTGTTGCTCTTTGTGAGCATGTGGGTGATGTCGAGCTTCATCTTCTTCAAGGTCTTGGTGAAAAGGACGTTGAGCCCGCTTCCACCGTCGATGAGCACCTTGTTGAGTTTGGAGCCCGCGACCACCGGCTTCAGGACGAGGGGGAACCGTCCTAGTTCGGAGAAGCTGGTCCATTGATCCGCGCGGGAGAAGGTGATGGGTACCTCCGACCACCTGAGAGGGGTCGGGACCGCTGGCTCAATGGACATGACTTCTCGACGGGTAGCCTTCTACTCCCGCCTGCTGGGTAGTCCGCCGAAGAGGACGTTGACCGTATTGTCGGGTTCCTGGAAGTCGTTGTTGTCGCCGTCCTTCTTCTTGCCCTTTTTGTCGTGAGGGTGCGGTGGCTCTGGCGTATCCTTGAGTGCATGCCTGAGTTGGTAGCACTGCTCGGTGGTGTGGTTGTCGTTTGGATGCCACGGGCACTTCTCCTTCAGCAGGTCTTTGAAACCGCCGGAGTTCTTCTTTGAGTTCTCCTTCGCAGGGTGCTGAATTGCCGTGACAGTGTTGTCTGGCTTGCGCTTGCAGTTGGGACCCGAGTAGTTGTTGTTGTTGTTGTTGTTGCGACCGCCTTGGTTCGCGTTGTTGCCGCTGCCGCCGCCCTGGTTCTGCTTGTTCTTGCCACGGATGGCGTCGTACTTGTCGTTGGCCTTGTCCTCTTCATCCGCCCAGGACGTGATCATGTCCTTGAGGTGGGGGATGGACTTGGGGCGGCAGCGACCGAAGTCTTCGAAGGTGCGGCGGTGGTAGAGGCCGTCTTGGAAGAGGTCGATGACCTCCTTGTTGGTGACGTCGACGACGGTAGCGCGCTTGTGGAAGAAGCGGCGCATGTACTTGCGGAGGGTCTCGCCTTGTTCCTGCTTGACCATGGCGTGGTCCATGCGAGTACCCGATCAGCCCATGGCGCCCGCGAAGTTGCTAGTGAACTGCTCATTCAGCTGGTCCCACTTGTCGATTGAGTGCTTGTCCAGCGACTCGAGCCATGTGAGTGGAGCTTGGTCCAGGAAGAAGGGGAAGTAGAGGCACTTGGTGTCGTTGTTGCCGCCAGCGTTCTCGATAGAGAGGGTGATATAAACCCACTAGGGTTTGTTCCCGATCTTTCGATGAGAGGCGTGGGGGATAACTCGATTGGAGGAGATGACATTCACGGCCCGACTACAGCCTTTCCAAGGATGCGCCTTAGCAACCGATACACCACCTCCTATGGCTGTCACGATCTTGTGGAGCGCGTCAACCGCCACTAGGGCACCCGTTCCTGCGAGCAATCGAAGAACAAGCAAGAACAAGTATAACAAGCAACTCAATTGCAAATGTGGAGATGGAAAACCAATCTGAAGTAACCAAGTTGGGGTTCCGAATCAGGTAGAACGGGTGGTCTAGCCGACAAACACGTCTACAAGGAAGTAGCAATGGCTAAACTTACAACGAAACAAAACCCGAATTGTTTGTGGCAGCTATGGGGCAATATAAGGACATGGGAGGACGACCAAAGGGGTGCTGGGGTCGACCTCTAACCCTAGGACACGTCCGTAATGGACCCAACTTGATACACGGCCCATTGGGCCAAATAAGGTGGCGCAGCACCTGGAACAGATTGACATCGGGTCAATGTTTGGACGATTGCGGCCGCCTCAGAATAGATATGTACTTGAGACCGGATCCATATGAAAGGTGACTTCATCACGGTTCCAGGAAGTACTTGAACGCCCCAATCCGACTCCGTATGCGACCGTGGCGTCCGTCACAATATGGTGCTTTTCTGCAGTCCGAATCCAGCGCCCAAAACGTGTCCCCTTGATCTCTTTCCATCTTTGGGCCATAAGTGACGTGGTGGCCTGGTGGAGGACGTGGGGAACACTTGGACTTGATCCCCAATCAACTTCTTTGATCCTCCATACCTTCCATGAGTGTTTAACATTCTTTTTGATCCAAGTACGTATTTCTGAAAATGACAATAAACACACATCATTGCGCAACATCAATTCATCGAATGTAGCAACAATAACCATGATATAGGATTGATTCACCTTTTGTTCACGAGCCATTAACATGGTCATATTTGAGTTGGTGATGTCCTCATCATTCTCCCCTTTTTGGCTGCAAGTCGTCCTCGACTTGCTTTTGTGGCATCTAAAGGTGCATGCCTCGATGCTGGAACACGGAACGACTTGTATACTGCAATGCTCCCCTTCTTTAGGCTGACCCTGTTGCTTAAGAGAAAAACTAGAAGGACTTTGCAAGATATTGTTAGCGTTAGTGCAGCCCCCTATTTTATCATGATCATATAACCCAAAAGGAGATTTCAGATCAGAGCAAATATAAATTCTATGCACCAAATATTCTCCTTGGGAATTATATTTGCCAATAAAGTGATATGTATGATGAGCCAAACATTTCAATTCAGAATATGCAAAAAGTTTCTCCTCTAAACTGTTTAGATCACAAAGAATATCAAATTCAATATAACCTAGTGTATTTAATGAAGACAACAATTTCAGTTCATCTTTCTCATAGGCAATGCAATGAACATCAAGAATGGAATCATCAAGTCCATGCACTAGTTGTGTTGTAGGTATGGGTAAAACATGATTATACTCACATGGACAGTCAACATTGAATTTGTTGCTTTGCTCACTCACCTCTGACATGGTGGGTGTTGCACAATCATTATTTTCACACCTTTGCAGCGGTGGTTGTTGCTCAAATTGCTGAATGCACTCAATTATATTGGTCTCTTCCTCCTGCAAAATGTTATGGACAACAAGGGGCAGAAGAGAGTGCTCGAACTCTAGTTGTGGTGCTGCAATCTTAGAAGAAGTGTCAAGCAACTCTACACTTTCATTGGTTAGTTCATCATAAACAAGCATACCTTCACTATCTTCCTTTGATGGCCATGCAAATAATTCATTTATATTCTGCCCAAATCTAGTCACAATAGAACACATAACTATTTCCGCACCCGCTGAATTTTTTGTTTCACAAGTAGGTAGCAATTCATCCAATTTCTTTGCACTCAAATCATTTGCAAGTTGAATCTCAATTCTTGAAGCAAGGTCAATCAAACTAGGGAGAGAATCATACGTTTCATGCAAAAGTTTGTCCTGAATTTCAATGTTAAGCCCCTTTAAAAATCTAATTTCAGTAGCTTCTTCGTATTCTTCCAAACCACAACTCATCATACAAAATTTCAGATCATGATAGTATACATCAACAGAGTTTTTACCTTGTTTCAAATTATTTAATTTATCAAGCATATGATCAGCATAATATTCAGGAACAAAAATTTCTCTAAAAACTAGTTTCATAACCTTCCATGTTTTAGGAAACTTATGATGTCTCAGCAAGTGCTCCCAAAAACTTAAAGCATAATCAGTTAAAATATTAGAAGCAGCTATCACTTTTTGCTCTTCAGACAAATCATATCTTCTGAATTCTTTATCTACTTTTAACTCCCAATCAATGTATGCATCAGGGTCATACCTACCAGCATATGAAGGTAAGAAATAAATAACGTCCTCAATCTGAAGTTGTAGTTTTGTTGTCTCAAAAATCTCTATATCACCGCCATGATTAGTAGAAAACAAGAAACACAAGAATATGTTTTCTCCTGTCAACTACTAGGATGTGTCGGGTGTAATTATCTCAACTCAACTTGTTCAAACAAGCTCTTACAAGTTCTTACCTTGCTCGACAGGAGGGAACGGCCACCAACAAGTCTGCAAGCCAGGGATAAAGTGTATCGGTGCCGCAGCAACAGAACCTGTCAAGCTGTAGTCGAATATGTGGAGCTATAGGTGGGCTGAAACAAGGAATGACTAGCACCACAATAGTTAAAAGGCAAGCTGAATAATTGTTCAACGGCGGTACTATGCTGGTCCTAGGCTAAACCATGCTAGAGACGTGAGCCTAGGCACAAAGGTAGTCACTGAAAAAGAACAACTAGCATAGCACAAGTAAAACAACCGTTTCAACTTACTTCTCTTTCTCTTCTTTTTTTCGTTCTTCTCTTTCTACTCTCTTTTTTTTTTCTTCTCTGATTTTTTTCTTCTCTTTTTATTTCAACTTTTTTTCACACAAATAAACTCTATTGCTCAATATCAAGCCAAATCAGCACAAAAGGAAAAGTACACAGATTGCAGATCGCAGATCTCATGGACAATTGCAGATTGCTCAAACGGAATTTCGACGCAAGGTTGGATCCGTTGGAAAGAAGACAATGTAAGCTTTCCATATTGTATTTAAACACCTCAATCGGAGATCATATGAAACCGTGGTGGCAAAAATGAAAGAGGTGTATATGGTGACGTGAATTTCGTGACTAAAACGTGATAGAACTCAAAACTTTAAAGAAATAGACACTAAGACCAGCAACTTGACACGACAGATGCAACCAAAAACTCAACAAGCCCTAACCATGCAATGCTAGTAAAGGCTCAAAGGGTTAGCGGGTAATATAATCTACTTTTTTTTCAGGGCTTTTCTGGACTATAGGAAATTAAAAACAGCAAAGGATTGGAAACTCTCACCGAAGAACCTCACTCTGATTACCAACTGATATAAACCCGCTAGGGTTTGTTCCCGATCTTTCGATGAGAGGCGTGGGGGATAACTCGATTGGAGGATATGACGTTCATGGCCCGACTACAGCCTTTCCAAGGATGCGCCTTAGCAACCGATACACCACCTCCTATGGTTGTCACGATCTTGTGGAGCGCGTCAACCGCCACTAGGGCACCCGTTCATGCGAGCAATCGAAGAACAAGCACGAACAAGTATAACAAGCAACTCAATTGCAAATGTGGAGATGGAAAACCAATCTGAAGTAACCAAGTTGGGGTTCCGAATCAGGTAGAACGGGTGGTCTAGTCGAAACACGCGTCTACAAGGAAGTAGCAATGGCTAAACTTACAACGAAACAAAACCCGAACTGTTTGTGGCGGCTATGGGGCAATATGAGGACATGGGAGGACAACCAAAGGGGTGCTGGGGTCGACCTCTAACCCTAGAACACGTCCGTAATGGACCCAACTTGATACACGGCCCATTGGGCCAAATAAGGTGACGCAGCACCTGGAACAGATTGACATCGTGTCAATGTTTGGACGATTGCGGCCGCCTCAGAATAGATATGGACTTGAGACCGGATCCATATGAAAGGTGACTTCATCACGGTTCCAGGAAGTACTTGAACACCCCAATCCGGCTCCGTATGCGACCGTGGCGTCCGTCACAATATGGTGCTTTTCTGCAGTCCGAATCCAGTGCCCAAAACGTGTCCCCTTGATCTCTTTCCATCTTTGGGCCATAAGTGACGTGGTGGCCTGGTGGAGGACGTGGGGAACACTTGGACTTGATCCCCAATCAACTTCTTTGATCCTCCATACCTTCCATGAGTGTTTAACATTCTTTTTGATCCAAGTACGTATTTCTGAAAATGACAATAAACACACATCATTGCGCAACATCAATTCATCGAATGTAGCAACAATAACCATGATATAGGATTGATTCACCTTTTGTTCACAAGCCATTAACATGGTCATATTTGAGTTGGTGATGTCCTCATCAGAGGGCGTAGCACCTGAGCCACTGGATGGGGTCCTGCTTCGCGTCGTACTTGGTGATCCCCAAAGGCTTGAACTTGTCGGGGAGGAGCAAGTTGCGAAGTCGAGGTGAGAAGGCGGGGAAGCCGTCGTTGTCGCCTGCAGTGGTCGACTTCTTCCGCCGCAGCTCCTCAATCTTCTGGCGGGCGTCGTAGCCGCCCTGTGAGGCACCAGAGGCGTGGCTGTTCGCGTGGCCTCGGCCGCCGCGACCGCCGCCGCCGCCGCCGGCCCTTCTGTTGGCTCCATGGTTGGAGCTTCCGCCGTTCTTTGCTGCCGCTGCCGTCAGGATCGTGGCCGCCGCCGCCGGCTGGGGCACGGTGAGGGACGACTTCGCGGGCGCTGTTGCCGCCTTGTGGAGGTCCACCAGCGTTGGAGCGAGTGTGGTTGGGCTCGGCTGGGAGCCCAGCTCGAGTACGGTTGGGACCGTTGTTGGCGCTGCGACTTGTGGCTTCGTTGTTGTGGTGCCTGGCGGGAGGAGGTTGGTTGACCCTGTTGTCAACCCGCATAAAGTAAGCATCTTCAGCGAGCTTGGCGATGACCTCTCCAGCGCGTATGCCCTGAGCCTGACGTGCGATCGCTGTGATCGACATGAGGCATTGCTCAGGGGTGGTATGTACTCTGCTCTCGACCGCCTCGAGAGCTTCCGCAAGGTTGCGGACGGGGAAGTTGTCGAAGAGGCGCCGGCGACGTTCACTGCGCTTCCGGTTACGCTCACGTCGAGCGTCTCTGTCTGCGGGTGTCTCGTTTGCTGGAGCATCAGCAGAGAGCTCGTCGAAGGAGATGTCTTCAAGGTACTTGTCTTGAGCCATCCCTGAAGGCCCTGGGGTGTCGCCAGCAGCCATGAAGACTTGGCGATCAGGGGTGCCAAGGCTGGACTCAGAAGGGGCCACCTCAGTTGGGGTGTTCGAGTCAGCTTGGGCAAGTGGTGTTCCCTCCTGGAACGGTTGCGAGTCGATGTAGGCGACGTAGCGTGAGTCTCCACTTATCAGGTCAGCAGGCTTGCGGTCTGGCCAGTAGACGAATCTGCCAGCCAGTGTAGATGTTATAACCAGCCCAGAGGCCGGTCCTGACAAGGGGTGCTCAGTGGAGTTGTCCTCGGACTCGGGCTCCTCAGGGTCCGACCCGAAGTCGAACTCGTATGCGAGGTTCGAGTAGAACTCGGAGAGAGGGTTGGAGTCCGAAGCGTGGCCGGGGGCGGTGTCGGAGTCCGAGTTGTACTCGGGTACGGGCTCCTTGCCGGCCCGGCGCGAAGAGGGAGCCCCTGTGCGGGCCCGGCTGAGGATGCGGGGGCCACGCGTGGAGCGCTCGTGGAGTGGTGGGACCGCACGCGATGGCTGAGCAGCCGGCTCGCATGCGATAGCCCATGGGGACGTCGAGTTCGAGTTGGAAGCGGACTCGAGCTCGAAGTCAGCGTGATGGTTGAGAGCGAAATTTCACCGAACTTGCCGGCGAGTTCGCCTGTGACAACTACAGGAAGCGTCACGAAGCCGGTCTTCGGGTTGGGCGGCATGGTGAGGCGTTGCTAGAAAGAGCCCACGCCGTCTGCAGTGCAGACCCAGGCGCCGAACACGAAGGTGTCGCCGCGGTTGAAAGCGACGGTTGGCTTGAAGTAGGCAGGAGCCGTCGAGTTTGCCATGTGATCTCGGGCGAGAGCCCCTACCTGGCGCGCCAGCTGTCGGTGTTTTAGACCGGCAACCTAATAAAGGGAGTACTCGAAGTAGATGAATGTGGCCTCGCCGAGATCGGTAACTCGAAGGAAGAGACACGTGGCACACAATTTAGACAGGTTTGGGCCGCGAGGTGCGTAATACCCTACGTCCTGTATGCTGCGTAGCTCTGGATTGATAGGGTACGATTACAGGTTGGTGTAATTGTACGCCGTGAGAGGAGTTGATGCTAGAGAAAGGTCCCTGCCTCGCCTTATATAGCCCGGGAGGCAGGGTTACAAGTCGGAGCAGGGAGAGAGTACTAGTCGAGTACGTCTAGGAATCTTCCATACAACGCGGGACATGTACAGCTTCCTAACCGAGTACTTCTCCTCCGTAGTCCTTGTGCTCCACGCCATCAGGTGCCATGTAGCGCAAGCCGTGTAGTCCCAGGGGCCCACCGAGCAGTCGGTCCTGGTTCCCACCGAGGTAGTGGGCCCAGGGAGGTCCATACGATAGCACCCGCCAGCACGCTAATTTGCTAGTGCTAGGACAAATCGTTTCTGGCCTAGTGACCGTGACAGTGACACACAAATCAACCAAGGTTTTTGTTTTTGTCAAAAAAAACCTTGTGCGCCTACAGCGATTGCGCTGCCACTGCTATATGAGCGCAACCCCCTTGGACCAACATTCGGCACAATTCAGGTCAAGTTTATCTTTCTTCTTTAATCTTTCTGCAGCAGGGTTATCATTATTTTATTTTCTAGTCGTCCCCTCGTCTTCGTTTTGGCTCCCAGCAGCAGTAGGCCAGAACCCGGCCGGTATGCCATCATCCTCGCCAGCATCGGCCGTTTCAGGCTCACTGCCGCACGTCGTCGAGGACTGCCTCGGCATCGTGCAGCTTCCACTACCGGATTCGAGGTCTTCGTCGAGAGTGGGATTCCTCTCGGCGAAGGACCCTTTCCTCTCACCGAAGCCTTCACCGAGAGTTTGCTCTCGGTGAAGGCCTCTCGGCGGACACTGTACCGGCGAAGGACCCTTCGCCGAGAGCCGTGGGTCCCCCTCTCGGTGGATGTGCGCCCAGAGGCCATATTAGCTCTCGGCGAAGGTGTATTTTGAAATAAAAAAAGTGCAGGGGGCGCCGCGGCCCCCACCGCACGCCGCCGCCGCACACACGCCGCGCGCGCCACCATGCCGCTGCCGCCGTGCCACCACACCACCACCCCCGCACGCCACACACAGAGAGAGGGGGGAGCGCAGGGGCCACCACCCACCACCGCACACCACCGCCTAGATCCGTCGCCGCCGGAGCCGGGGAAGAAGCTATATGTCGCCGCCGCAAACATATACAAACATACATACACACAGAGATAGAGAGGGGAGGACCCACCGCGCCCGGATTGAAGACGCGCCGGGCCGCCGGGTCGTCGATGCGCCGCGCGCCGGGTCATGCCGCGCCGCCGGGGACGTCGAGGGCGCCGGGGTGCCGGATCCGCCGCCACCGCCCCTCGCCCCGCCGTTGCTCCTCGCCACGAGGTGAGGGGCGAGCGGGAGGGGGGGGGAGGGGGGGGGCGCGCGCGGCGCGCCGGCGGGAGGGACGGGGGGAGGCGGCGGCGGGAGGGATGGTGGAGGCGGCGGTCGGCGGATCTAGAGAGAGGGGAGGCGGCCGGCGGGGAGAGAGGGAGGGGCGGCGGCGGGAGAGAGGGAGGGGGGCGGATTAGGGTTTGTGGTCTGGAGGGCTGTTTATATATGTAATGTGTGGGCTAGGTGGGCCGGCGGCTGTATTAGGCCAACGACCCAAGTTTGCTTCGCCGAGAGCCCAATAAACGGCTCTCGGCGAAGATTTTTTGTAATTTTTTTCAAAATTAGTTAAAAATAGTAAATAACTGCAAAAAAATCACAAAAAATTTTCATGCCACTAAATATTTTGTGTATTGATTATAACAAAGTTGTTGTGGTCAAACTCAAATTTAAATTTCTCTAATATACCAAACCTAGTGACATTAGTTCAAATCCTTTGAAACTTCTCGTGACATGTTATGGTTTCTAAACAGCGTACGTGTCAAAGTGCTCAAAATGTTCTCAACTTTTTACCACAACCTCGACATATGATATAATGAGCGCTTGACAAAATTCGTGATTTTCAAACTTTATTTGAATTTTATACAATTTTAAAACCTTTCCGCGACACGATCTCTGTCATGATCAGAGAACAAAATGTTTAAATTTTAGTTTCGTTTCATGTACATGGTCTTAGAGATGTCTCATGATTATGAATCTCATTTTCCAACAACTTTACTCTATGATTTCATGCACTTGTAGTTCATATCGGACCTACTCGAAAAAATTACCTAGAATGAATTAAAATTTTTAAATATAGCAAACAGAGATAAAATTGCGTCAAATTTGAATATATCCTTTGTATAAGTGCATGTTGATGATAAAAAAGTTTGAAGGTGAAAAAATGATTTTTTTAAATTACTTCGCCGAGAGAAAAAAAACTCTCGGTGAAGAATTTCTTCGCCGAGAGTTTTTTTTGCTCTCGGCGAAGAATACCTTCACCTAGAGTTTTTTCTTCGCCGAGAATTATTTTTTTTACTCTCAGCGAAGAGCTCTTCGCCGAGAGCTCAAGGTTTGACTCTCACCAAAGAGTATTCCTCTCGGTGAAGACTCCGTTTCCCGTAGTGTTCTCAGTGACGGCACCGTGACACGCTCGGATAACTACTCCCGCCTCATGCCCCCAGCCGACGACGTGCCGCCCGGCCTACCCGTCGAGTGGAAGGACGTTGTCTACGACGCCTGGCACGGTCCTGTGGTTTTGGGGGCCCTGGCGGTCTAAAAATTCCCACCTAGATTACAGCTTGGTCATTGCATTTTACTACCTCAATCATGGACTTCTGATCGTTGTATTCAAACTCTACCAAAAATAGAATCGCAGAGGACTCATGTCTCTAGACAAACTTTAGACAAACTTATGGTGATATGTACATGTGCTAGTATGTGCTAGTATATTTTTTATATTATACTGTTTGTAGAAAATTGGGAAGGGGCCTTCTTGATTTGGGGCCTGGGCCGGCCGCCCATCTCGCCCCCTCCAGGACCGGCCCGGGCTCCGTCTCTGCGTGTACAGGCCCACCGGCGGCACGGTGCTCGTCTACTTCCACGGAGGCGGCTTCTGCTTGTGCAGCTTCGAGCTGTCCAGCTTCCACGCCCCCACGCTCCGGCTCGCCGCCGAACTCCCGGCGGTCGTGCTCTCCGCCGACTATCGCCTGACGCCCGAGCACCGCCTCCCCGCGGCGCACCGCGACGCCGAGGCCGTCCTAACCTGGCTCCGCGACCAGGCAGCGGCGCCCGACTCGTGGCTCGCCGAGTCGGCCGACCTTGGCAGGGTGTTCGTCGGCGGCGACTCCGCCGGCGGCAACATCTCGTACCACGTCGTCGTCCGGCACGGCTCCGGCCAGCTAGCCCTCGACCCCGTCCGGCTCGCCGGCTGCGTGCTGCTCTGGCCGTTCTTCACCGGCGAGGAGCGGACAGCGTCCGAGATGGCCGGCCTTGGCGACGAACACTGCCAGGCCATGGGCACGGCGCTGTTCGACCAGACGTGGCGGCTGGCGCTGCCAGTGGGCGCGATCAGGGACCACCCGGCGGCGAACCCGTTCGGGCCGGGGAGCGCCCCGCTGGACGAGGTGGCCTTCCCGCCGGTGCTCATCGTGGACCCGGACCAGGACGTGCTGCACGACCGCATAGTAGACTATGCCACGAGTCTGACGGCGATGGGGAAGCCGGTCTGAGCTCGTCGAGTTCAGGGGTCAGGGCCACGGGTTCCTCATCTTCGAGCCACGGGATGAGGGTTCCGACCAGTTGATCCAAGTCATTAGGCGCTTTGTCGATGGCGGGTAGCTTGCATAGCTAAGCTCCGATATATACCATTCAAACCTATCTAGATGTTTGGTTAATTTGGTTATTTTGTATGGCTTTATGCTATATGTGTGTAATATGGTGTAAATTCTGTAGGGTTTCGGGTGGTTACGTTAGCGCAAAACAAAATTTTCTACTCCATAAACCAGGAACTACTTCTGTTATAGATCACGAGATTACCACTAGACGCGCAGATACAACGGAACCGTCTCGATGTAGACGAACGCATTGAGGTTAGCAGGCAATGCAGTTGCTCACGTCCTTCTTGACCTACACGTGTGGCTCGTCCGATTCAAGTGCTCCAGATGCAGCACCTCCAAGGTACCATCCACACACTATGGGACAAGTGAAATTCCCCGAGTGCCAAATGCTTCCCCGAGTGCCAAAAATCGGGCACTCGGGGAAGCCACTCTTCCCCGAGAGTTGCACTCGGGGAAGAATTGCACTCGGGGAAGAGAGGCTTTCCCGAGTGCCAAAAAGAGAAAGACACTTGGGGAAGCTAGCCACTCGGGGAAGGCCATCTTCCCCGAGTGCAACACTCGGGGAAGAGATGCACACGTAAAAGAAAAGTTGTATTTGACGGCGTAAACGGACGGCACCGTAGGGAAAATTTCTTCCCCGGGCACTCGGGGAAGCTTGCTTCTTCCCCGAGTGCCTCACCATAGCACTCGGGGAAGGTAGCCTCTTCTCCGAGTGCTCCGCTTTGGCACTCGGGGAAGGGTCTCTTCCCCGAGTGCTACGCTGAGGCACTCGGGGAACTAATTTTTATTTTTTTAGTTTTTTGCTCTTTTTTTGAGGCCTTTCTACATTATTTAAAACTCTTTGCTCAAATTTGGGCTAATTTCACAAAAAAGATAGATAAAAAAACTTAAAAAAGTAATTCCCCGAGTGCCTTTGTTGATGCACTAGGGGAAGAGACACTTCCCCGAGTGTGGGATATGGAGCACACGGGGAAAAGGGGATCCGGCACTCGGGGAAGAGGCCCTTCCCCAAGTGTCATGTTGAGGCTCTCAGGGAAAGCCAGCAGGCCCACTTTCCCACTAGCCACCGGCCCATTTACTCAACCCTAGACCTCCCCTCAGACGCCGCCGCCCGCACCCCTCCCTCAGATCCCGCCCCCGCGCCGTCGCTCAACACCACCCCCCCCCCACACACACACACCCCACCGAACAACCACCCACCCACCCCGGCCCGCACCCGCGCCCGCACCCACCTCAGATCTACGCGGCGGCGGCGGGAGGCGATCCGGCGAGAGCGGCGCGGGCGATCCGGCGAGAGGGAGCGGGAGCGGGAGCCGGACGGCGGCGGCCTCATGCTCCTCCCGGCGATGGCCTCGAGCTCCTCCCGACGGCGGCCTCGACCTCTCTCCCGGCGCAGCCTCCCCGACCCGGCCTCGACCTCCCTCTCTAGCGAGGTGCGGCGGCGACGCAAGGACGGCGGCCTCCTCCTCCTCGGCGACGACCTCTTCCACCACGCCTCGAGTGTGACGCCCTAAGTTTTGAATTAACCCTAATCGTCGGTCAACTCTGCTGACAATGGTCAAATCACGGTCAACCTGGGTCCTCACCTCGAAAACCTCACCAACCAACTCTAGTGACACCAGTGATCACGTAGACACACATGTATGATCAACCCATGGTCAAAGTTTGGTCAAACCCCACTCAAACCCTAGTGACCCTAGATGTCTTCCGTAACTTTTGCCGCGTTCTCCAAAATTCACCTAAACACTTAAAAATCTACCTTTATGAAAGTTGTCCAGTTTGTTGAGGGACACAACTTTAATGTAGATTGGCATTTCAAATTTTGAGTGGAAAAAGGTGAAAAACTTGCCCAAATGGCAGTACCCCCTGTTCGATGAAACTGAGTGACATTCAAAGTTGGCAAGCCCTTCCTGCAAAATCTATTGAGAAAAACACTATATAGCTTTTTGAAAGTGGTAGAGAATAGCTAGATGTACAACTTTCGTATTCATCGTTTGGTACACTTCTATTCAAAAATTGGGAGTTATTTGTGCTCAAACAGGGAATCAGCAAAACAAATTCGTGTCGGCCGCGCTCTGTGCCGCGACGTCGCGCCGCGACGCCGCGCCCACACGCCCGCGCCGCCTCGACGTCCGCGCCGAGGCCACCGCCGACCGAGGCCGCACACCACCCGAGACGAGCTCCTTTCCCCGGGCCGGCCCGCGCCCCGCGGTGCATCGGAGCCCGCGTGCCACGCGCCTTCCCGTCGCCGCGCCGTGCACGCGGCGGACCGCCGGTCCGTCCGCGAGTGTGCCGAGGAGCGCCGTAGCACGGCAGCATCTCGTCGTCGACGTCATTGCCACACGAGCCAGGTCTATTTAGGCACCGCCGCCCGTCCTGCGCGTCCTTGCTGAGCCGCCCTTGCCGTGCGCCGCCATGGTTGCCACCGCCGCCTAGGTGAACTCCTCCCCGCGCGCTCCACGAAGTTGTGCACGCACGCACACCCCTTCCTAGTGACCTGCAACACCTCCCCACGCCGCGCCTTGCGTCGCCCGCGTCGTCGTCTCACCGGCGGCCAAGCCGCGGCGGCGGCGGAGCCGCCCAACACCGCCGACCGAGCCCACCGGCACCGCTCCGCTTCCGCCTTCGGCCACGATTGGGTCGTAGGTGAGCTCCCAGTCACCTCCCCATCGTCCCCCGGCCAAGCCCCAGCGCGGCCTCGCCGGAATCGAGGCCGGACCGCCGGCGGCCAGCCCCAAGGACCCAATTGCAGGGTTCCTTTTCTTTTCAGGGGCCCGGGTGTGAAATAGGGACTGATGTGTGAGACTCTGAAAAGTTCTAAGGGTCTCGGCGCATAAGCACATCTTCAATAGTATATCCAAATTGCTGAATCTTGTAAATTCTCTAGAAAATCGTAGGAAAATCAGACAAATGCAAACTCCATTTTCCTAGATTCCTGGTGAGGAGCACTACAACTTTTGTTATACTCACCTAGTCTGTTTCTAGAAATGTGAAAAACCTAGGTCTGTGATATCTCAAAACCCATAGAACCTCTGTATCCAATTTTTTTGATATGTTGTGTGTGAGGTTATGACTAGCTCTTGTGCCAACAATTGCACAAAGTTATGATGTAAATCTTTTTATATAAATTTTTTTCCATTTTTGCAGATTCTATTTAAATGATTTTTGTAGCTAAAAATAATTATGTTTTTGTACCCAACTTTTGCATGCTACCTTGTTATGCTCTGATTAATCACAATTTTTGCATGATCTGAAGTATTTATTCTTAATATATGTATGTTTTCCCTTGTAATTTAATAATGCAAGATCAAAAGTAGTTCTAGGTGTACTTGCTGCTTTCCTAGGATGGTTTAGGACCAGAGAACATGTGTGAGGAAGTTTAGAGCATTTGGAAGCTTATTTATTTTTGTATGCATTTAACTTGTTTTACTAGCTAACTTTTGTTATTTTCAAAATAATTAATTTTCTAGCTTTCCAAGCCTTGCATGTGTGTTCAGTGGCTTAGTATAGATGTTGTGATGCTTAAGAAACCCTCCACTGAATTTTTAGTGTTTTATTGCTTAATAAAAGCTTGGAGGACTTTTATAGATTAATGTTTGGATTAAATTAGGAAAATTCCTTTTTAATTCTTTTGCCCTTTTTGTGAAGTGTTGTCAAACTTAATTAAGAGCTAAGAATACACCCTTGCTGTTTGAAGAATTAAATTGTAAATAATTATCTTTGTACACACCTTTACTAGTGAAAGGTGAAGTATTAAATCTTCACATGAAATAACAAATTATAAAAAGGAAGCATTAATTAAGTGTTTAATTAAAAAGAATAAAAACATATCAATAATAACCTTCATAAAAAGGAAATTAATAATTAATTATTTGTAAGGTGAATATGGCCAACAAGAGTTGGATAAGATAAATAATCTATCACATCACCTGAACCCTGCATTGCATTCCGTGTAGATCTTCCTGACGGTGACTACTCGCTCGTCCGAGAAGCCGAGGAAGGGGAAGCGGAAGCTGCACTGTAGTACGTGGAAGTACTCGACGACACCAAGGGTGCTCAGGCTAACCTTGCTGACGAAGGCAAGCCCCGGTGCATACGACCCAATTTTTCAATTTGATATACAATTATCTATGGATGCTTGTGCATTTAAGTTCAGGAGTTGTATGAAACCTTAGATGCATGATCCCTAGGTACCTGTGTCCCTACTAGTATGATAGGTCGATAGCTGCTAAGCTATAGGACCGTTACAAGTTGAGTGATGATGTCACTCGCGAGAATAGGTTCATAGATAGGAATCATAAGATCTCTTTAAATGGATTGCTCATGTGGTAAGAACATGGGATTTGGGCTCCAGTCCAAAGGCTATCGTGGGTTAAGTGTTTGAACGTACTAAGCACTTGTCGAGAATGGGACCGGTAAGCCTAGTACCTTAATGAGACGGTTAGGGATTTAACTGTCACTACTCTTGGGATGCGTCTCACGGCTAGCTACCGGTGGTGTATGGTGAGTCCAGGTGCCTCGCGAGGTATGCCGAATAGCCTGCACCAAAGACTGTGGCCTTTTATCCCGACCCGAGGATTTTTGGGAACCATTTGGTGGTTGTCCTCGCGGGGGCATCCCACCGTGTGTTTAGGTCTACCTTGCAAGGTTTGAATCAATCGATTGTCGGCCTCTCACCGTTATCTGAGACTACTTACTCCACTAGCCATGAGATCCCTAATGATGGAAGTTCATGAATTTTATGCTTGATTAATGGCATGGTACAACCTTGTCTGTACTAGTTGGCTAATTTAGAAAAGAATAAACCCATTAGAACTTGTGCTAAAATCTTGAAAGTAATGACATACTCTTTGTTACTTTTTAGCAAAAGAAACCCAGTGGCCAAAAGCCTTTCATGTCTAGAGTTGGTGAAGTAGTTATCACTGACGGGTAAGTCTTGCTGAGTATTAGTATACTCAGCCTTGCTATAATTTGTTGCTCCAGGTAATGCCTTTGGTGATGTGTGGCCCGGAGAGATCCCGCCTGGCTGGGAGCTGGAGTGGGTGGAGGACGACGAATGAAGGCATCAGGGCTGGCCTCCTGTGGTGTTCTCGCTTTCCGCTTAGTTTAATTCCGCTATTTTAGGTGGTAGTACGGTATTTTCCTGGGCGGGTTGTCACATCGAGCCACCACCGGCTCCACACACACACGCACGGAATCGATCTGACGATGGCGCCCTCCTCCCGATCTGGACAGCAGCCACCTCCCTTCCTCCATCTGCAGGTAACTCCTCCCTTTTCCTTCTTCCTCTACCTCCAAATTGCTACTGCTAGGTACTTTGGTCGTCACAGATTGTGAATGTGCAGCTTTGCTATTAAGCAAATTAATTGTTGAGTGTACTCGATCACTCCATTTACTTGTAGTGTGCCATAGTATCAGTGCCAGTGGAGAGTACTGATAAGCAATTTTTTTTTGGGCTACAGATATAAATTCCCCAGCTTTGCTTGTGCTCCTCAAACTGAACTTGTGAATTTGTATTTGGAAATCATTCCATATCACTATGCTTTTTTGAACTAGATGGAGTATTATGATATACTTAGATGATGTGTAAGTTTCAAATAGCTAGGGAATAGTTCGATCACTCCACCATTGGAGACACTCTCATTAACATTCAATGTAAATTGTAGTTTGCACCTTTAATATCTATGTGCAACAATGTAATCGATGCTCTCTAACATAGCGATGTGGTATCCATGATTGCAGTCGTTGACAAGATTTATGAATTTATTGTATCTATACTTCCATGTATGTTTCGTATATCAACAAGTCATTCGATTCACAAATTTTCACAAAAGTGAAATATTCCAAGTTTAATTGGCTTTTTATTTGCAAAGTTTCTCCGATTCCTACACTGTTTTATACATATGATTAACTATATAGCAATAGAGAGGATTGATCGTTTATTTGACTATAATCTTCAGGGTAAATATATTTGATCATTAAATGAGTTGCAACATTTTTCTTCTCTCAGCTGACCATATTACTAATATAACTTATCCAAAATAATGGCATATACTCTTTAAATGTGATATCTTCCATGTAGCTTACTTCTGAACTAAAATACTTGTCAAGATTGTATTCAAACCATGTACATTTGCAGGGAAAAGATAGGATTGGAATCGTGCATATAGTTATCTCTAGCCAAGTACTATACTTATGGGCACTGATATATTAATTATGTGTATGCATCTGGATATTTGAAGAAACACAAGCAAGGATCTGAGACCTGTCTATATGCATGTGCACAGGCGTCTTGCATGGTAGTATGGTTTGAGAGCGAGACTAATTAGCTACTTACTCATCAACTATGTGCATCTATCCTACTCAAGTGTGAACTTAAAAGCAATTCCGTGCAATTTATCTTTCCTACTCTCTGTTCCGATTCAACATAGGCTTGCAATGTATCTTTTCTACTCTCTGTTAAAAAATCTGGCATGACACAAACTAGTATCAGTTTTGGAAAACTGTATATATGATCTTCAGTTGAGAAGCAAATTAAAGAGCTCCTAGTTGATTAAACACATTAATTATCATAAATATATGTGTCCATTCAATGATCTAGCCTTGCAATAAATACAATTTAGTGGAGATCATTGGTCCCATACAAAATTATTTTGCAAAAGGCAAATGGAATGGAAGAAAAAATATATAACTTGAGTTCAAACATACTGAGTGCAATTTTTTTTGCATGCTTTTCACTTGCATATATTTAGTTCTGACTGTCATATATATGTCATGGAGGCTTTACTTGATTATATACAGTACATGTACAAGAACTGAAAGTAATTGAAAAAAAACCAGAGCCAGCTATAGGTAGCTCATCTTTTATATCACTATCGGCCTACATATATACAGGAACAAGGAGAAGCGAGAACCACTTAAATGGAGGAATCTATTGTATTTCTGCCTTTGTTCCCCATAGCTCTCCATTGTATTTCTGCCTTTGTTCCCCATAGCACTCTCTCAGATAAGATTTACTGGATGTACTGCTATTCAATCGCATCAAATAGCTACAGCAAGTGATGGACCTGCTTCACTATCAACTTATATATTGTTGCTGATTTTTGGTTTGTGATATATATATATATATAGTAATATTATATAGCACCCTGGGTACTCAATAATATTCGGTACCCGAACCCGCGACACTCCCAGTCCCCACCTCGCGCACCACTTCTGCTCCGTTTTTTTCTTTTATTTCGACTTTTCATTTCTACATTAGAATATCAGATGGAAACCCAAGCCGACGACATCGTGCGCGGCAGTTCCAGCTTCCGCACACCTCCGATCCCCGTAGTCCCGTACTCGCATCCACGAGATCCGGATGCGATTGGAAGCCCGGCTTCTGCTCCGGCGAGATCTCCCAGAAAAGCTATTGAAGAAGGCGGTGACGTTCCCATCCCTAATCCCGACGGCGGTGGCGCGGTGGTTGCCCTTCCTCGTTTCTTTGGGGTCATCCCCACCTGGCCACCTCGGATCCAAGGCTCCGGGCCCCACGATGGCTCGGCATGGATCCTTGTGGCCTCATCGTTACTTCATGCGTGCGCGCCGTGGCATGTCGCCCACGGTGGCAGGCAACGACGGAGACGACGGGTGTGCTGCCGTGGTTGATGAGGAGTTAGGTACGGCACGGTGGTCGCTCTCAGCCGAAGCTTCCCCAGGCGTCAGGCTCATATTCGCCCCCATCAGGTCAGTCCCATCTACACGGTCCTGTCCCTGATGGAGTTTACCTATCCACGATTTTGATTTTTTTGCTTGCAGAATAGCTAACAAGCAGCCGTTCATTGCCACCTTCAACGAATCCAATCTATATGCTTCGAGATCAGGATGCGTGCATCATCCCGAAATGGTGTATATGTAGTTCTCTGCTCCCTCCATCGTGAAGGTCAGCAATGAGAGCAAAAACGAGATGTATGTGTACTCTTTTTTTTTTGAGATTGAGATGTATGTGTAATCAAATGGGAGTTCTTTTCCTGAGTTTCATTCTCTGAAATGTTCAATTGAAATAGTGCCCCTCTCTTGTGGATTCATGTGAGATGGTCACCCTGCTTCTCTATATCTTTTCTGACTTATGGGATTGTTAGGTCTTTATATGATTCTGACTTGTAAAATTGCTAACCAGAAAATACACTGACAAAGGCAGAGAAAAGCATGATTTAGATGTGGGTTAATTTCCATTTTAGAATTAATTCATAACCTCAACAGAAATCAGTCCTTTTAGACAATGGTGCAGAGTGTACTCATAAGAGAAAGGGTGGACTTTGATCTGGGTTCTGTCAGATATCATAGCATGTTGACAATGTGTTCTATACACTATACTAACTAGAGTTCAGATTTCTGCCTTGTCCCCTTGTTCACCCCATGAAATTTGGAACATCTTTTTGCATGTTGCTTTGTTTTCAATTGTCCCATATGTTAGAGAATATGTATTTCTAATCTAAAAGACCTATTAGCAGTCCCAAGTTTTTGTGATGGATGGGTGCAGAAGCAACTAGTTCATCTTTGTTCTGATTGGTGACACTAGCAGTATGAAGTACTTTTGGCATGTCATAAGTCTACTTGCCGGGACTAATTTCTCTTTGTGTGCAGACCAGAGACCCTCTCCATGAGAGCATCTTCGGCACGGTGTTCCTTGGGAAGCTCAGCTGTAGGCATAAGAGGTTAGCAACTTTCTCTTGTTGGTTGGTTACTATATGATCAGTTGATTGTTCATTGGGAAAAAGGCACGCGTAACCTGTTTGACCAATTTACACTTTTAGTGCCTTCATATTAAAGAAGTCTTTATTCTATACATAAAATGTGTAGGAATTGGATTTGTTGTCTTTATGTGTTGGCTAGTGAAGGAGGATTTCTTCAGCTAGGACAGTCGTTATATTCTTGCAAATTTCATTCAAAATTGTTTCTTTGTATGTGTGATATAGAGAAAGAATGTGCTTCCCTTTGTGATGATCATACCTGTTTACTTAGTTTTTTCAGGACCTTTCAACATACCACCGAGCTGTAAATGACTAGTATATGGTGGTGGCTACTACTTCGTGGACTGCACATGCTGTTTTATGCTCATATTGGGTTGGGTAACCATTCTACTGAACCATTAGCTATCTATTATATATGCATTCTGAACTGTTTCCATGTTCCTACAGCTCCAAGATAACATTTGTGCAGATTGGTGAAAATAAGCTTCCTCGTTTGCATTGTGGAAGACATTGAAACAAGCTGACGACGATGAAGGCTGAAATTGCTCGAGTGTAGAAAATTCATGTTAGCATGATGGTTCATGTCTTTCAGAGACATCCATTTGTCTGCCAGTAATATGAACCTATTCTTAACCCTTCAGATGGCGTGATTATAGATTCCAAAGAAATCATGTCCTCATGTGTTATGTAGGTGAAGACTACAGAACACATGTAGCTTATTTGCTTCAATTGTATGCCAATCAATCAGAAGTTAGATTGTATGAACTCTTTCCCGCATACACTAATTATATAAATTATGGTTTTCTTTGAGCGAACCTTTGTTTTTGCATTGTTTACATGTACATCCGCGTAAGGTGTACCGGCGGACATGAATTAGGAAATAATAAATTAGGAACCTAACCAGTACCAAAGAGAAAGGACCATACCAGATATGACGGGAAACCATGGGATGCACCTTTTTTATCCCGTTGGTCCCACATATGACATGCCCCAAATTATTCGATGGTTTCTGTTTAAAAAATGATGGCGGGCGTTCTAGCGTGGATGCGCGGACCTGGCTCACGAAAAAATCGGAGACGGAAATGGCTCGCAGAAAAATCAGAGACGGAAATGGCTCGCAAAAAAATCGGAGAAGGAAGGCCACAGCCGGAGTGCGGATGGGGGGTCGGGTACTAAATAATATTCAGCACCCTGCGTGCTGAATAGTGGAGTCCTATATATATATATATTTGTTGTTTATATAGAAAACCAAAAAATATTTTTTAGAAAAATTGAAGTGGCTTCCCCGAGTGCTTGGGCAATGACACTCGGGAAGTGGGTTTTTAATAAACAACAGCTAACATCCTTCCCCGAGTGCCTAAGTCTAGCACTCGGGGAAGATGGTTTCAACTCGTCCGCTGAGATGTCCTCAAGGTATTGGTCAGGGAAATTCCCTGAGGGTCCTGGCGTCTCGTTGGTAGTCATGAAGACTTGCCGGTCGGGAGAGCCAAGGCTGGAGTCGCTGGTTGCCACCTTTGTAGGAGTGTGCTCCCCAGCTGGAGCAAGCGGTGTTCCCTCCTGGAAGGGAAGTGAGTCGAGGTAGGTGACGCAGCGTGAGTTCCCTCCTGTCAAGTCTGCGGGCTTGCGGTCTGGCTAGTAGACAAATCTCCCGGCGGGTGTAGATGTTATAACCAAGCCGGCAGCTGGTCCTGACAGGGGTTGCTCTGTGGTGTTGCTTTCGGACTCGGGCTCGTCAGGGTCCGAGCCGAAGTCGAACTCGTAGGAGGAATCCAAGTAGAAGCCGGAGAGAGGATTGGAGTCCGAGTTGTAGTCGGGGGCGGTGTCGGAGTCCGAGTTGTACTCGGGTACGATCTTTCTTGCCGGCCCGACGCGTGGTGGGAGCCTTCGAGTGGGCCCTGCTGAAGTTGCGGGGGCCACGTGCGAAGTGCTCACGGAGTGGGGAGGCCGCACGCGATGGCTGGGTAGCCAGCTCGCATGCGATAGCCCACGGGGACGTCGAGTTCAAGTTGGAGTCAGATCCAAGCTCGAAGTCGGCGTGCTGGTTGTAGAGCGAAATTTCGCCAAATTTTCCGGTGAGATTGCCCGTGACAACTTCGGGAAGCGTCACGAGCCCAGTCTTCGGGTTGGGCGACATGGTGAGGCGGCGTTGGAAGGATCCAGCGCCGTCAGCGGTGCAGACCCAGGAACCGAAGAAGAAGGCGTCGCCGTGCTTGAAGGCGACAGTTGGCTTGATGAAGATGGAAGCCGTCGAGTTCGCCATGTGATCTTCGACGAGATCCCCTACCTGGCGCGCCAGCTGTCGGTGTTTTAGACCGGCAACCTACTAAGGGGAGTACCTGAAGTAGATGAATGTGGCCTCGCTGAGATCGGTAACTCGAAGGAAGAGACACGTGACACACAATTTAGACAGGTTCGGGCCGCGAGGTGCGTAATACCCTACGTCTTGTATGCTGTGTAACTCTGGATTGATTGGGTGTGATTACAAGATGGCGTAATCTGATGCGTATGAGAGAGGAGGGGTCCCTGCCTCACCTTATATAGTCCGGGAGGCAGGGTTACAAGTCGGTTTAGGGAGAGAGTACTAGTCGTGTACGTCTAGGAGTCCTCTACACCGTACATGGTATGCGTAGCTTCCTATCCGAATACTTCTCCACCGTGGTCCTTGCGCCTCACGCCAACAGGTACCGTACGGCACAAGTCGGGTAGTCCCAGGGGCCCACCGAGTAGTCGGTCCTAGTACCCACCGAGGTAGTGGGCCTAGGGAGGTCCATACGACATTCCCTGAGTGTTGCACTCGGGGAAGAGGTTTTAAAAAAGGAATTTCTTCCCCGAGTGTTGCACTCGGGGAAGAGGTTTTTCCAAAAAAAAACACACCAAACGGCACCGATGGCGTCAAATCTTCCCCGAGTGCTAGGATGGCACTCGGGGAAGGCTTCCCCGAGTGTACGATTTTTGGCACTCGGGGAAGACCTCTTTCCCGTGAGAGGCATCCCCGGAGGCTCTTCCCCGAGTGTTGCACTCGGGGAAGGCTTCCCCGAGTGTTTTTTCCCTTCCCTGAGTGCATTTGGCACTCGGGGAAGCAAGCGTCTCCCGTAGTGACACGTACGGAGAAAGAAGTGTCGCACACCGGACTGCTAGGTCCGCAAGTGCGACGAGGAGAGAGCGTTGGCGGCGCAACTGCTCTTTGAGAGTCGTCCCTTTTCAGGAGGGGTGTGGTCCATATTTATTGGGAGGAAACCCCCCCCCCACACCATCGTCCATTAGCAATACGAGACTAATAGATGGTGTACCCCTTCCAACGCTAATGAGCTTTACAACATTTGTGGCCCATTAGGACTTTTGCACCATAATGGATCAAATCCATCTGAGCCCACTAGTGGATCAAATCCAGTTGGCTCTAGGGCATATTTCCAACAGTCTCCCACTTGCGCTAGAGTCAACTATAGAAGTATATTCATCCTCATTCGGCTTCCATTCCCTCAAGTGTGTGACCCTATAGGTTCACGTACACATAGACTTGACCCGAGTACTTCTACTCGACCAATAGTTGATAGCAGCCTCTAGCAAGACGTGTCATCTTCTATGCATACGTAAAGATCTTATAAGACAAACCATCACATCGTTTCATTCATGCTATTCCCTTTGCCTCATGATATTTGGTCTAGCTCCAAGCTGACCTCTCTTTCTCGACATCGTGATTCGGATCATTAAAAAGGGGTTAACTCTTAACCTAGCACGACCATGCATTTCTTGATCTGATCACTCGAGGGGCCCAGAGATATCTCTCTCAAGTAGAGAGGGGCAAATTCTATCTTGATTGACCATGCCTCACAGCATGCTTCCTGACAAACCCGAAATTCATCTTTATGACTACCCAGTTACAGAGTAGCGGTTGATAGCCCCTAAGTAGGTCAATTCACATCTTGAGTACATGTGACAATCTCAAGTCTAAGGACATAACGTATACGTTGTGTAAACAGAGAACTATATAACAAAGTCTCAAATTTGGTCAGTCCAGCCCCATGTCATACATGTGCCCACATTATTAGTTATACATCTCCATGTTCATGACTTGTGAAACATAGTCATCAACTAATACATGTTCTCTTCATTAAATTATACTAGGGACAACTTTTGAATAACCATACAAGTTAAAGAGTTTCACAAACAATTCACATAATTTCCAATCAAATACAAGTCGCCTTTCATGAATATTCAATAAAAGAACCAAGTGTCATGGATAATATGAAATATAATCATCTCTATAAGACATATTTCTAACATTCTTCCACTTGCACTTGAGCTAATCTAGAATATATCTAATACCCATAGCTCTCATGTGCGCCTCATGCTTATGCTGTGGAAGGGGTTTTGTCAAAGGATCTGCAAATTCAAATCCGTGTGTATTTTGCATATCTTGATATCACCTCGTCTAACGATCTCTCGTATCAGATGAAATTTCCGCAGTACACGTTTATTCTTCTGGTGTTCCTTGGCTCTTTTGCTTGTGCAATAGCTCCATTGTTGTCACAATAAATATCCAATGGGCTAGAGACACTCGGAAACACACCAAGTTCAGAAAGGAACTTCCTTATCCAAACACCCTCCTTTGCAGCTTTCAAAGCCGCGATGTACTCGACTTCTGTTGTAGAATCAGCTACTGTCTCCTGCTTGGAACT
The DNA here is from genome assembly GCA_947561735.1 of Cenchrus americanus. Lineage (NCBI taxonomy): Eukaryota > Viridiplantae > Streptophyta > Magnoliopsida > Poales > Poaceae > Cenchrus > Cenchrus americanus. The sequence goes on from OX387245.1 coordinate 128,254,680, forward strand.
CTTCCATCTCACAGCACCACCGTTTATCGTAAATACGTATCTTGATTTTGACTTTGAATCGTCTTGGTCAGTTTGGAAACTAGCATCGGTGTAACCCATTACAACGAGAACCTCCTCACCACCATAGACTAAGAACATGCCTTTAGTCCTTCTTAAGTACTTAAAAACATTTTTAACTGTTATCCCGTGACCCTCACCTAGATCAGATTGGTATCTACTTGTAACACTATGTGCATACGAAATATCTAGACGTGTACATATCATTGCATACATAATAGATCTGATGGCTGAAGCATACGGTATTCTACTCATGCGTTGCCGCTCATCAGTTGTCGAAGGACACTGAGTCTTGCTAAGATGTGTGCCATGTGACATAGGAAAGAACCCTTTCTTCACCTCTTCCATGTTGAACCTTTTCAACACTTTATCAATGTAAGTGTCTTGGCTTAATCCTATAAGCCCTTTTGATCTATCTCTATGGATTTTGATGCCCAAAATGTATGCCGCCTCACCTAAGTCCTTCATCGAAAAACTATTTTTCAATGAGGTCTTAGCGGCCTCAAGCATAGGAATGTCATTTCCAATCAGCAATATGTCATCCACATAAAAGATTAGAAATACTACAGAGCTCCCACTTGCCTTCTTATAAACACAAGGCTCTTCTTCACTCTGAATGAAGCCAAACCCTTTGACCACTTCATCAAAGCGAAGGTTCCAACTCCGAGATGCCTGCTTCAATCCATAAATGGATTTTTGAAGTTTGCACACCTTTCCAGCATTAGTTGTATCAACAAATCCCTCGGGTTGTGTCATATACACATCCTCAATCAAATTTCCATTTAGGAAAGCTGTTTTGACATCCATCTGCCATATCTCATAATCGAAATATGCAGCTACAGCTAGATCAATCTGAATAGATTTAAGCATCGCTACGAGTGAGAATATCTCGTCGTAGTCAACTCCTTGAACTTGTCGAAAACCTTTTGCAACAAGTCAAGCTTTATGGATGTGAACATTTTCATCCATGTCTCTCTTCTTCTTATAGATCCATTTGCACTCTATGGGTTTAACACCATTTGGCGGGTCAACCAAGTTCCAAACTTGATTGTCATCCATGGAATCTATTTCAGATCTCATGGCACCTTGCCATTTCTCGGAGTCTGGGTCCATCATTGCTTCCGCATATGTCATAGGTTCATCATTGTCTAACAATAATATGTCACGCTCTCCCGTGATCATGAGATTGAGCTATCAGTTGCGCGACGTGCCCTTTCAGACCTTCGTGGTTGTGGTGGTGCTTCTCTTGCCGCAGGCATCTCAACTCGTTCAGCTACATTAGCAGCACCTGTGAGATCTTGCCCAAGCGGCTCATCTTGAACTTCTTCAAGATACACCTTCTACCTACATTAAGAAACTCTTTCTCTAAGAAAACACCGTTCCGGGTGACAAACACTTTTCCTTCTGACCGGTTGTAGAAATAATATCCCAAGGTTTTCTTTGGATATCCCACGAATATGCACTTGTCCGATTTAGGTGTTAATTTATCTGGTTGAAGTTTCTTCACATAAACCTCACAACCCCAAATTTTCAGAAAAGACAATTTGGGACTCTTACCAGTCCACATCTCATATGGTGTCTTAACTACGGACTTAGAAGGTACCCTATTTAAAGTGATAGCTGTTGTTTCTAGAGCAGAACCCCAAAATGATAATGGTAGGTCCGACTGGCTCATCATTGATCGGACCATGTCCAACAAGGTTCGATTACGTCGCTCGGATACACCGTTTCTTTGAGGTGTTACAGGTGGCGTAAGTTGTGGAACAATTCCGCAACTCTTTAGATGACTGCTAAACTCGTGGCTCAAATACTCACCTCCACGATCAGATCGCAAGGTCTTGATTTTCTTGCCACATTGATTTTCTACTTCACTCTGAAATTATTTGAACTTTTCAAAAGTTTCAGACTTGTGCTTCATTAAATAAACGTAACCATATCTACTTAAATCATCAGTGAATGTTATGAAGTATTGGTATCCACCTCTAGATGTCGTACTCATTGGTCCGCACACATCCGTATGTATGAGTTCCAGTAAGTCTGAGGCTCTCTCACGAACGCCTAAGAAAGGCATCTTGGTCATCTTGCCTAGCAAACAAGCTTCACATGTCTCGTAGGATTCAATATCAAATGAAGTTAAAAGTCCATCGTTATGGAGCTTCTTCATGCGCTTTTCACTGATGTGACCCAAACGACAATGCCATATATACGTAGGACTCAAATCATTAGGTCGAGACCTTTTAGCACTTATGTTACAGATAGGTGAATCATCAATATTTAAAACAAATAAGCCATTCACAATGGATGCACAAGCCACAATCATATTATCCTTAGAGATCACACAACCATTGTTTTCACTCGCAAATGAATAACCATCCTTCATCAAACATGAAGGGGATAAAATGTTTCGACTCAAACTAGGAACAAAATAATAATTATTAAACTCCATAATAAATCCTGACGGGAGGTGGAGTTGCATCGTCCCGACGGTCAACGCAGCAACTCTTGCATTATTGCCCACGCGGAAATCAACTTCTCCTCTTTCAACGCTTCTACTTCTTATCATTCCCTATATTGAATTGAAAATGTGAGCAACCGATCTGGTATCAAATACCCAAGAATTAATAATAGTATCAGCAAGGAAAATATGATCCGTAACGTAAACATGAAGTGTACCTGAAGTGGAAGTTCCCTTACTTGCCTTGTTCTTCAAAGAAGCTAGGTACAACTTGCAGTTTCTTTTCCAATGACCAATTTCCTTACAATGAAAACACTCAGCATTGGCAGCTGGACTAGCCTTGGGTGCCTGGCTTGGCATGGGGATCTTATCCTTGGCCTTGCCTTTCTTCTTCCAAGATTTGCCCTTCCTTTTAAAGGTCGGCTTGTTTTGGATCGCCATCACATGACTGCTGCCAGCGCCTTTCTTGATGTCACTCTATGTTGTCTTTAGCATACCACATAGTTCATTCAAGCCCTTCTCCGCCCCATGCATATGGTAGTTCAAGATGAAGTTCCCATAGCTAGGAGGAAGAGACGTGAGAATGAAGTCAGTGGACAACTCCTTGCCCAGTGGGAAGCCTAGCTTCTCCAACCTCTGGACGTAACCAACCATTTTGATTACATGTGGTCCTACTTGTGCGCCTTCTGCCAATTTGCACTCCACAAAGGTTTTAGAGACATTGAACCTTTCAGTCCTAGCTTATGTGGTGAACATATCATTGAGTGCCACGACCATATCGTGCACATGGACTAACTCAAACTGCATTTGCAAGTCAGGTTCCATACACGCAAGAATAAGGCAGCCCACTTCAAGATCGACATCCCATGCCTTCTTGTAAGTGTTCTTTTCAGCGAGTGTTGTATTTTCATCAGGCTCCTCTGGTAAAGGGGTGTCTAGAACCTCTTCCTTTTTCTCAGCCTTGAGAATAATTCTAAGGTTACGGATCCAATCCGTATAGTTCATTCCATTCAACTTGTCCTTCTCAAGGATCGTACGCAAAGAAAATTCCTTACTAGGTGCCATCTACAACAAAATAATAAATGCAAAATACTAAGACAATATCCACAACTGAGTAAAATAAAGGAATTTACTCCCACTAAAATCAATATCCCCACGTTGATACTTAGTGATTCAGAATCCACAACTAACAAGTCTACTAGTGAGCTTTTGCGTCACCGCTAGTAAACAAGGTAGATCAGTAAGCAACTCTTTGCTAATCATATCACATATGACTCCTGTTGTTGGGTGACATCTCTATGTCTGGGCTCCCAACCTTTATGCCCCAAAGTCCTCAACCGTTAAGATGACTTTGATAAGCAAACCAACACTTATGCGTGTAAGTATCCGATACAAACCCGTCTAGTTAAGGAAAACTAGTGGAACCAGTCTAGTCAAGGAAAACTAGTGCCACCCTAATTTCATAGACCCGCCACTAATTGTACGAGACGTGGTAGGTGGCAAGTGTTGGGAGGGCATGTTAACTTAAAATTCCAAAGGGGTCGTTCTACTAGTAACATCACACACAAGAAAATAACATTGTCGCATGTAAAACTAGAACAGTAAGAACGACATTCACACAGTTGTAACACGGTATGGCCCATTGTCACATGGTGATCTCCATCTCCATTGTCCTGTACATCATGTTGATCTCCGTCTCCATGATCTGTGTGTGCTATCCTCCATGTGATGAGTCCTCCAAGAACTATCTAATGCGTGCTAGTAATGAAAGTTACACAATCGCGTATTTAGATCATCACAAATTGGTACGCAGACCATTACATTAATTTTGACAATACATGTGGCTCCAGCCGTATTGCAGCATGCATGACACGCAGGTCACAAATAAATTACACACATACATCACATACACATATAGGCCATACCGATCACAAAACCTGCAAAACAGATTATCGCAATTCCGACGTCCAAACTTAAAACGCCCGAAAAACCATCTTGCAAGCCGAATTTGGCAAAACTAATTTCGCCGAGACTAGCAAACCTGATTTATCACATGTGTAAAATTTTCTGTAGATCAATTTTCGTATAGAAAATGTCTTCATCTGAGTTAACCACGAAAAGTTATGATTCTTTTACCGAACAACATGTTTTCTAGTTTTCCCGGGCCGGTAGCAGATCCAATCTGTCGCCGCCACGCATCCCATGCGCCTGTCACTTGACCTAGCTTCGATTCGACCAATCCAATTGATCTCCTTCTCGTTGTGACTGGGTTTACGCATATCACTTAACTCCGATGGCGGAATTCCGACCGGTAGGAGTAATTCGTTACACGACCATCACGGCAAGAACACGAAGCCGATCAAAACTTTGATCTACATCTACATATCTCCATATGCACACATCCCCAATCTAAAACTTAGCAGCTACGACTATGGTACTACTGAAGGGTTACGAGGTGGCTACGCTAGCGCAAAACAAAATTTTCTACCCCATAAACCAGGAACTACTGTTGTTATAGATCACGAGATTACCACTAGACGCGCAGATGCAGCGGAACCGTCTCGATGTAGACGAACACGTCGAGGGTAGCAGGCAGTGCAGTTACTCACGTCCTTCTTAACCTGCACGTGTGGCTCATCCGATCCAAGTGCTCCAGATGCAGCACCTTCAAGGTATCCACATGTACGGAGAAAGAAGTGTCGCACACCGGACTGCTAGGTCCGCAAGTGCGACGAGGCGAGAGCGTTGTCGGCGCGGCTGCTCCTTGGGAGTCGCCCCTTTTCAAGAGGTGTGTAGTCCATATTTATTGTGAGGAAGCCCCCCACACCATCGTCCATTAGCAATACGGGACTAATAGATGGTGTACCCCTTCCAACGCTAACGGGCTTTACAACATTTGTGACCCATTAGAACTTTTACACCATAATGGATCAAATCCATCAGAGCCCACTAGTGGATCAAATCCAGTTGGCTCTAGAGCATCTTTCCAACAAATTCATTGCCTTCACCGGCTAAATAATCAATCAATTGAATAAATTCTTGTTCCTGCACAGTGTATATGACCATCACAGTATGATTGGTTGCATTATTGCTTGCTTTGTCCTCTGCATACAAGAAGTTGATTGAGTGGCGGACCCAGAAATCAAACGGAGCCTAGGCAAAACTAAAAATTATCTTTCTACCTTTAGAAACAAAAGATTGCAACCATACTCAAAACTCATTTGAGCCCTACGAAATTCATTTGAACCCTAGCTACTGTAGTAGCGACGGTGCCGGAACCTGGGCACCTGCCCACGCATGCCCACATTTGGGTCCGCCAGTGAGTTAGATTGTATATTACTCCCTTACTTGTTAACATCAATAAATACTTCAGTACAAAGGGAGAGGGAGTATTTATTCACTCATTTTCCTCATCAAGAGCAAAATTTAGAGAACTCGTACACACCTATTTTTAGAAACTTGCTAAACTTTTAATCCCCATATACCCTCGTAAGCCAAACAAACCAACGGTACATGGTGCGACTTCGGCGGATCTTCTACTAATCGTTACGGTATATTTGTTCTGATAGAAAAGTATTGCAAACTGATTTATAAGGCAGATTTATTCTGAGATAAAAGTATTGCATAAGAAGCCGAAACAAGAGGAGCCGAACGGACCCACATCCAATACGCCCACCAGCTTAATCCCAATTTCCGACCTCACACTCACGAAAATTCAACTCCTACCCATTCCAAGCTATCACTATGAATAATTCACCCACTAGCTTAATCCCAATTTTTTACCTCACACTCACGAAATTTCAACCCATTTCCAAGTTATCATTGTGAAGACTTCCCTAGATCGAGAAGGGTCTCCAGATAATAATATTGGGAGAGCCCCCAATGCTCCTGCCTTATCAGCAAGACATGAGACATGCCTCCGCCCTCCATCGATCTGTCCTGTTAGTGTCCTCCACCTTGCCAGCGTCACCTTTGACACTGGTGAGGACCGCCCCTCGTACCCACCACCCCTCCCACGCCTACCCTCTATTCGGATCTGAGGAAGCTTCATCGATGCTGACACTGATGGTCATCATAGTCTCCGTCCGATACTCCGACCCCAACCCCACCACCATCAGACTCCACTACCACCTGCGGTCGGTGGCAACCTTGCCGTCGGGCCATCCGCCCGCTCACCCCTCTTCCCCACCCATCCTAACCAATGGTCATCCTCACTAGTCACCCCCGCCGTTGACAGTGACCACCAGAGGTCCTCCACCACTCGGTCGACAGCGCCATCACCGCCCACACCCCACCACCTCCGCTGGTCATTGCTCTAGCTTAGTCCTGCTGGCCATGGAGCCCTTCCGATAACCCCGTCGACCTCCACTGTCACCCACATACGGCGGTGCCCCGCCCACCTCCCACTCGATCATTGGTATTTGGTACTTTCGTGTGTGTGTGTGTCATTTTACTTTCTCTATTGAAATAGTCTTAAAAAGAGAGGATTCTCCAGGTAGCTTTTGCGTTACATTAATTAAACTATGTCATATACCCAATCAGCATGGCTTAATGAATTTAACCGGGAATATCACAAGGACACACCCCACCAGCACAAGGTCTTCCACCACTCAAACCAGCGAGACCATAGCCGCCCACACCCCGCCACCTGCACCATACCGATCATACCTCTAGCTTAGTCCCGCCGGCCATGGAGTCCTCCCCTACAACCCAAACCCAAATAACAATAACCTCGTGGGCCTCCATAGCTCACAGTCAGTCGTGTGACTTCATGCATGGATGTAAAAATGGGCTCTCAAATAGTCTTAAATGGAGAGAGCTCTTCACGTAACTTTGCGTTAGATTATTAATTAAACTATACTACCATGTACCCAATTATCAGCACGAACTTTGCGTTAGATTATTAATTAAACTATACTACCATGTACCCAATTATCAGCACGGCTTAACGATTTAACCATGAATGTTGGGTATCCATAAAATTCAAACACCCAGACAGAAAATAGAAAGTGGAAAAAGTATCACTATATTCGAGAAAAAGGTATCACTCCTTTACATGGGGGCAGGGGCTCCCTTTTATAGTGCCCATAGGTCACTTTTACATTCTAGAGATACCCTCGAATATGGATATTCCTCTAACATATGATACAAAATTGTCTAAAGTTGTCACACCATTGGCTTGACCCTCCCATTTTATTACAACTTTACCCCAGTTTCACACCTTAACTTTCTAGCTTCACCGATATGCCATTGACCAAGTCTTATTCCGAAGTTCACTGAATCTTCTGGAACTCAGTCAACTCTCCATCTAGGTACTTCGCCTGTGATACCGTCACTTCCGAAGATGCTAACGTCACTTGCGGTGACTCCTCCATTTCCCCGTTTCTTCATATTCCGGTGACGCACGTCTTCACCCCTTTGCCTTGTAATTCATTTGAGTGGTTTTCTCACTTCGTACCTTTGCATCATGAAATCATGTGGGGAGCCAAAGAAACTTGGGAGACTTTGCGCCTCGTGAGTGTTAGCAGAATCTCAGAGTTTTGATAACTTTTAACGGGAAATGACGTCACATTCTCTAATCTATAGAAAAGGCAATTCTGGTTACTCCGAAGTAGACTCAAGTTTAGGAAATGTTAGAAAACTACGCCATTGACCGAGCCTTATTTCCGAAGTTCACCCAACAATCTTCTAAAACTCAGTCAACTCTCTAGCCAAGTACTTCGCTTATGATGACATCACTTCCGAATATGCTTACGTCACTTTCGGTGACTCCTCCATTTCCCCATTTCTTCAGATTTGGTTGACTCGTGTCTTCACCCCGTTTGCCTTGTAATTCATTGGAGTGGCTTTCTCACTTCCAATACCTTTGCATCCTGAAATCATGTGGAGAGTCAGAGAAATTTGGGAGACTTCGCTCCCCGTGAGTGTTAGCTAAAACTTAGAGTTCTGATAACTTTAAACTGGAAATGATGTCACATTCTCTGATCTACAGAAAAGAGGCAATCCTGGTTACTCCGAAGTAGACTCAAGTTTAGAGAATATTAGAAAACAACTATTCACATACTTTGACTACTCAGGTTTTCCTGAAATCCCAGAGTTTTATACTTAGAAGCCTCTTTCAACCTCGTTCTCAGAAAACTGTTTCCAGGAGTTCACTCAATTTTCAATAACTTGTTCCTTCGGTGGTTCAAGGGTGATTCAAATTGGTTGATTCCACAACACTGAATATCACTAAGACACATCCCACTAGCGTAATTACAAGAGGATGAAGAATTCAAGATCGCTAGATATCAGCTGCAAATATTGGCCCCACTTACGAAACCCTAGATATCAGCTTCGTTCACCCTTGGTAATTACTCCCCACAACTTATCATCACCGACGGGGGCACCTTCTGTTATTAATTGTCATGCAAGGTGTGTTCCTCGATCGTCCCACAATGGCGGACGTGGTGGTGGCATGGTGGGAGGAGTCGTAAGCATGGGAGGACCTTAGGTCCTCGATCGGTATGGAGATCCAACTCCACCTTAAGAGGATGAAGGACAAGGATTTCTTAGCTGGCCTGACGAGCGAGGCCGAGTGAGCAGCGAAGCTGGCCGAAGCCCAGGAAGAGCGCCTGCACTTGACCCGGAAGCTCAATCAGCACCCCTACGAGTGGGTGAAGAAACCGAATTTCTTGGGCATGACCGAGGCCGAGCGAGCGGCGGTGGCGGAGAGGCTGAGGGAGAAAGAGCGGGAGCGCGCGCTCTGCCTTCGAGCGGAGGGCCACCGCAACGCTCAGCTGGACACCGTGGCTAGCCTTCTCGACTTCTATCCTAAGCAGGGTTACAACCGATATACCTTCATCGATCTCCCAACATTCAACTTCGACGAAAAGTGTAAGTCCAGCTCTATTATCGGCGTGCATGCATGCATCATCTGGCATGGCATTAGTTAATTGCTGCAAATTACTCATCAGATCATCTTTAGTATTGCAAGCATGGTCGTAGCTAGATGGAACTGATCTACTTAGAACAGTACCAAATTGTGAAACTTTAATTTGTTTTCTGCACGTGCACGTGTTGACGCAAAATCCGCACCCTGCGCCAAGCACACAGCAAGCCGAACAAAGCTGGCTTAACACACGAGCAGATGTCAGAGCGTGCCAGTCAATTTTTCCTGAAAATTAACAAAAGACAAAGTAGTTAAATACCAAAGCTTGGAACTTGCCGGGTGGTACCAGACAGTTCCATATTTGCGGCTAGAAAGCCATGTAAGATGACATATAGCTACCAGAAGCTATCTGTCAGCGGTTTGAAAGTCATTCGGGAGCTTTAGAACACAAAACAGAACATAGCCGAATGAATGACATGAGCATGACAAAAGATCGGTCTTTGTTTAAATAACGTTGCCCGTGCATAACCATGACCGATTTTTTATGATAAATGACAAATAAAATAAATAAAGTAAAGCATGATCATAAATATGAGATAAAAGGGCGTGCATAGGCAAAAAGCACTAGTCTACCGCATGTCTAGGTACTTTAAAACCCGTCAAGCATGAAACCAAACAAGTTAATCCACCGCATGATACAACTTGTTTGAAATCACACCACTAACCACAAAAAGATCAATCCACTGCATGATACAATCTAAATATGGAAAGCTAAAAGCATGCATTGCTTTAAAACATAATTTATAAGCACGTTTTACTCATGAAAGCACAACCGAATACAGCTGTACAACCGAATCAGGATCCATGGAGAAGGAACAAACATTACCAAAGATGACAAATCTATCAGATTGAATCGAAATCTAATCAACCGGATGATTAGCTCTAAAACAACCCAAAAACCTGCATCTACCGCATGATACCCGGTTCTTTCAAGATTCATACAAGATTTGACAAGTTTGAACCCGCAACACGTGACAACTTAGATTGATTCGGTTTCGGCTATTAGGGAACACGTGATCCACGTGCTATATTGAGCCAAAGATATGAACTTATTTTGCATAAGGATCACCAAACGAGATAAAGCCGATTCAAACCAATCTAAATTGGGCAAAGGAGTGTTACACGAATTTAAACATAAAGTAAAAACTCGAAGCAACACGTGATAACTTAATGAATCTATTAGATCTTGCCAAATCTAATAGAGCCGATAACTAGCTTCAAGATAGATGTTAGCCTACCGCGTCACTCATGATCTAACAAGAAACCCTTTTGAACCAAGCTTGAATCCACCACATGATACCAAGCATGGTAACAAGACTACTTGCATCACGATCTAAATCCACCGCATGATACTAGACATGATACAAGGTTGCCGGTACTTACGGAGGTTGACGGATCGATGAACCCTCTCGAAGAACTCGACGACACGACTAGGACTCGAAAGTTTGGCGTAAAGCCGGTTTGTTATGAGAATGTTCGATTACAATTACATACATCCAGGGTTCATATTTATACCATGTCCTAACATGACTCCTGGTGGACTACGAGCACAATATTTGATACCTAATTTAATGCCCAAGTGTGAATGTCTATCCATCCATTCGTCCCTTCCTTCCGCTCGGGCCACGTCAGCACGCGATCCCGCGAATCCAGCGCAAACAGTCCTTTTGCCGAACGGAAACATACTGCCGACCGCAGGCACTTCTACCGAATCCTCTGAAGAGATCTTTCCCTGTCGAACAGGATTTGTTACCAAGTTAGGCCCACAAATCAGCCTCTTTCCTATACCAATTTTCGGTGTTAACATATGCCCCTTCAATTACGGGATAAAAGTGATTTTATTCCGAAATTGACTGTAAACGCTAACGCCTCCAAGTCAAATCTGTTCAACACCTATTCTTTCTCCCTGCAATCCACCGGCGCCTCCGCTCAGATCCAAACCCTAGGTCGTATTTCCCCAAGCTTAAATCTTCAATGGCGGATCAAAATCAAGCTGCTCAGGTAAATTTCATCCCCTCAAAGTCCATTCGGCATTATCCTCTTCGACTCCTACCTTAGATTTCTTCTTCCGCCTTTCCTCGACAGGGGCTTTCCACTGAGCTTTTGATTCACACCGAGGTCAACTCGACATCCTATTTCCTTGGTCCTGTGGGAACTTCTGATCCCCGTGAATTCATTGAATCCGAATCCAGGAGAATCCCCTTCAAAGCAGCTTTATCAAGGCTTCCTCTGTGGCAAGATGCTTTCAAGAACTGGCCTCTGCCCCCAATTGCAGGTTGGAGAAATTGGTATAAGAGGATACTGGCAGATAACAGCGCCAAAACCAGCAATTGGGACAGCCTCCGCATCGCCCAATGCTTGGAATTATCTTTGGCTGAAATCCCAAAGAACGAAAATCTTTTGACAGCAGCCTTCCATTTCTGGTCAAATGGCGTCAATGCTTTCCTCTTTGGACACGGCCCAATGTCTCCTACTTTGGCCGATGTGTACATGATGACCGGCCTTGATATCTCAGGACCCATGTATCCCTTCCAATACAAAGGCTCCACAAGGCAGACAGGAGTGAAGTCAGGAAGGGATACAAGTCATATATCCAGAACCACATGAAAGACGGCCCTCTAGGTGAAGTGGAATACAGGGCATTCCTGAATATGTGGCTGTGTAGATTCATCTTCTGTGGTAAAGCCAATGAGCCAACTTTGAATCACATTGCAATGGCTACAGATTTGGCTACTGGTCATCGCATCCCTCTTGGAAAATATCTCCTAGGGAGTGTGTATCATATGCTTCATCAGACTATTTCTCAAATGCACACTGGCCAGAAGATATCATGTGTCAACGGCCCTTGGTGGTTCGTGCAGATGTGGCTGCAATTGTACATGCACCGGATTGTCAACATCAACCTCAACAATCGGCTTTTCCCTTCATCCAGCCACAAAGAAGGGGAAGCTCAAATTACCAGAGGATGCCAAACCCATGGAGAAGCTGCTTCAACCATATCTATTGACCAGAATGTCAGTCAGCTTTTTGAGCTCTTCTTCAAAGGTTTCCCTGATCCTCTTTGTCTCCCTTATCTGAACAATGATAATTTAACTCTCCCCTCTGAATTCTCCTTTGAAACTAGATGCCATGATGCAAGATCTATAGAAATCTTCAACATCTTTATCCATCCATGTGCTTTACCAGCAGAATTTTGTGGAGAGAGGTTAAATCACAGCACCTATGAGTATTATCAGCCAAATATAATGGCCCGACAGCTAGGATGTGGCCAAATGCCCCCAAGACTATTCCTTCATGAATTCCTCAAACCCAGAGAGGAAATCAAGGATAGCATACAAGCCAGAAGGGTTTTTGATTATGAATGCAGCCCAACTCTTTATACCTGGCTTTTCACACCAACAACAATAGCTCGCCCCCTCTTCATCTCCTGGTGGCAAGAATTCCATGACCATATCTTCAGTGACCCAGTGCACTCATTCTGCCTTGAGCTGATGCCTGATTTTCAGCCAACCTCAGAGGTAACACACTTGTCTTTTTCCTTTGATCAGGCATCCCTTTCACTACTAACCATGATTATGATCATCTCCTGCAGAATACAGTGACTGCCCCTCGAGCTAGGACAATTTCTTATAATGTGGTAGGCCCAATTTCAGCTCTGGGATTTAAATCCACAACTCTGGCTCAGCTGATGGCCAGATATGCTACAAGGGACCCAACTCTCATCAGCTCCACTTCTGACAAGAGAAAAGCTCTAACCTTGGTTGCACCTCCAGCTGCCAAGAAGAAAAGAACCACTAAAAAGGTCCCCATTGAGGTAAGATCTCTTCTTTCTTGAACATGAGACCATTCTTTATCTGACAAATTTTATCCTGTGCAATTTCAGACCAGAAACCAGCAACCATCAGCTTCAGAACCTGCCAATGCTCCATCTGTTGGTATGTCCTTTATTACTTCTTTTTCCTCAGAGATCATCATTTACACTGGCATTTACTCTTCATCTGGCATTTGCAGAAGAAACATTGGTGATCCATCCTGTGGAGACCTCCTCCCCTCAACATGCTTCAGGTCCAAGTTCACCAAGGCCTCAATCATTTCCTCATCAAGTAGAGACTTCAACTTTGCCAGGGATCCAATCATCTCCTCCCCAAACAGAAGTTCCAGCTTCACCAGAAATGAACCCATCTTCAATTCAACCAGAAGCTTTAAACTCTCATAGGATTCAATCTCCCCCTTGCCAAACAAAAATTCCAGTTTTACCAAGGATGAATCCACCTCCATTCCAGCCAGAAGCTTCAAATTCAGGGACTACACCTGCTTCCCCTCAAGTAGAAGCTTCAGCTTTGCCAAGAACTCCTCAGACTCCTCTTCAGTTGGTCGCCCAGGAAACTCCCCCTGAACCTGAACAGGCTTCTGTCCCAATTCAAGGAATCAGGCACGAGGTAAGTGCATGCATCCAACTCTGTTATCCCCTTTAATAAACCATTACTAATTAGGCAACCCTTCTCAGGATCAAACTTCATCACCACCAAGCTCTTCGCTTATGGTGAATGATCCAACTGCCGAAACAGGGGATGAGGAACCCTCAAATCAGGTTCTGCCGGAGGAAACTCAAGCAAGGCTCAGAGAAATCTTTTTCTGGCTGCAAAAAGATGCTCGAGATCAAATCAGAGATGTTGATCACTTCGAGGAAATGCTTGAACCCATCAATCAAGAGCTCCCTGAAGACATCAAAGCTTCCTTGGAGCCTATCTCAGGTCTGGATATCCATTATGTGGCAATAAGGCGACCCTTGAAGAGCCAATCCTCCCGACCAGTTCTTGAGCAAAAGAAAGCCAAAGCTGAACAAGCTGTAAAAGGTTCACAAGCCCAAATCGAGAGCAACAAGGAAATGCTAGTCAAACTGCAGTCTGCTCTTGAATCGAAAATTGCCAGAAAAGCTGCACTAGAAACTGAGCTGAGGAATTTGTCAGCCGAAATTGAAGCTGACGAAAGAAAGATAGCCGAGCTCCCTGGATTAATAGAAAAAACCCGAGGGGAAGCCTCAACGGCCATGACTGAAGCACACCAACACGAGGCACAACTCTCCGCCCTGTCCAACATTCAGAGAGATTACCAGGAACGGATGGAGAATATCAATCAGATAATATCAAATGCCTCTAGCGTCATTGCAAAGCACTTGTACATTTGATTGTACTAAGCAATGTATAACCGAATCAATCGCCCTTGTAACCTTGCCTTTTGTAAACTTAATTTTCCTTTCTTCTGCATCACCTTGCATGCAATTTTCTGGACGATTCATTCAGTAACTACGGTCAAACAGTACGATACCCGAACATCACCCCGACCGCAACTCAGTTGAGCCAGTCAATCGAATACGACTCAACTTGAATTCCAAATGACCCGATGGTGATTTGGTTAAGGACACCTCTCCACTTTCCAAATTTCTCGGGATATGCACCACGATCCAGGGCCACGATCTCTTCACCATCCCTATAAATAAATCCGCAGGTGCCCCCAGCCTTTCACCAAGCCTTTAGCCTTCAAGCCTTTGCCAATTCCGAGCCTACCTTTTCCACCACCAGCGCAGCTCCAAGAACCAATGGCGGATAGCAGCAACAGGCGCCGCGCCGCCGACGAGGCGGAAGGGAGTCACGCCGGCGCGCGTCGGAGGCAGTGATCGCCAACTTCCTTCATGATTTTGTCTTAGATTTCCCTCTGTTTCTGACGATCTTCTCTGTTTTAGGCTCATTCAATGGAACCCGGCCCCTGCGCTGGCCATGAATCCGGCCCTGCCAAGCGACTCCTCGGAGTCGAACAACTACTCCCCCATGCCCTACGGCGAGCGCGACGCCCTTCGCTTCAAGGCAGAGCGTGACGAATCCCGACGCGAGCTGGGAGAAATCTCCAAGAAAGCCTGCATCACCGAAATCGAGTGGGAGGACCAGCGCAAACAGTTGCTGGCAACCATCGACGGTATATCCCTCAGATCAATCTTCAATCCAATTCACCTTTCAATACTAACCACCATTGTTTTGCAACTTTGCAGCCCGCGACGCCGAGCTTGAACAGCTGAAAATGCTGGTGGAGCAATTGGCTGACAAGGTGAACGCCCGTGGAGACACACCGGCGGAGCGCCTTGCCGCGGTAGAAGACCGCGTGGACGAGGTGGCCGTGCACGGTATCCGCCTCGGCACCACCCTGGGCTTGGCTGCCATGGCGACGCACACCGGCGTCGACTACTCCATCCAGCCGCGCGGCTTCCAGGGCAGCGCACCAGAAGACATCGACGAGATCGAAGTCATCTTGGAGCGCCTCAATGGCCATAGCGATACCATTGCCGAACTCACTCATCCCCAGTCTGTGCTAAACAGGCTTTTCGATTAGATTGTACTATGGATGCTTGATTTCGGCAATAAATAAAGAATTTTAATTTCCATGCTTGTATTCTGATGATCCCCTCCTGCTTGCAACTGCGAATTTTACTGTTCTCAAACGAATTCGGGACTTTTACTTGAGCCAAATACGCGAAAACCACTGCCCCTTGGCGCAAAATCCGCAGAAAATCGTCAATTCGGGAACCATAAACACTGTTCAATGAAAACCCCCTCGCATTCAGGAAGAAAACCCTGCCGCTTGGTATTCCAATAACGTACGCCAACCAGTCATCACTCCCAATGCGCTCTCACAGTCAATAAAATAGCCCCCCTGGGTGCCCTGCGAATCCACTCGCATACTCTTCCGTCACTTCACATCTCCTCCCCTTTGCTCAGAGGAGAAAACTCCAAAGCCATGGCGGACAAGGGAAAGCAACCCATCAAGGAGGACAGCACCCCATCAAAGAAGCGTACCATTCGAAAGTGAGTTTTCTTCTAATCTGTTCCTTGCTCTCACTTGCAATCTCATGTTTACCCCCTCTTGTTTTTCTCCAGCCTTGATCTGCTTCTTGAAGAAATCCTTGGGACTGAAGAAATGCCCGAGTACATTTCCTCTGACTCCTCCCTTGAAGAAGAGGACGCCATGCCGGAACAGAGGGTCAATCACCAGTTACGCCGCCGCATTTGGCATCTGGAGCACGATCTGCGAGACATCACTGCCCGCTGCCATGCCGAACGCGAACGCTGCATGAGCTTGGAGGCGTTGATTAGGGGTAAGGTCACCATCTCTGTTTGACTCCCGCACTCAATCTAATTTCACTTGACAACTGTTCCTTTCTTCAGACTTCTCTGACAAGTACAGCAACTTGAAGGCCGCTTGGGACAGCCTAATGGAAGCTGCAAGTCATGGCAATTCTCGAAGCTTCCAGGTTGCCATCACGGTGGTCCTGGAACAGTTGAAGAGGGTGGAGCTGAGGAAGCAAAACAAGAAAAATGAATAAAGCATACTTTCGCTTCTTTTACCAGGCCTTCTGCTTCCCATCCCCTTGTAATCTTGAGTAGCTAGATTATTAAATAAAAGCCTGCAAGAAACATCTGTAATGTTATGTATTTTTGTGCTAAGGGCAATACATCTTAGTATTGGCCATTTCCCCTGTTTAGGATTTTTTGTTCTAAGGCGGCTTCTATCTTGAACATCGGCTATCTCTGTGTATCAAATGCTTGTAACCCTGGTGTTTGTGATCAATGATCAACTTCAATACTAGGATAATATTTCTTCAAATATCTACCATTTATAGCGGCAGTAAACTCTTCTCCCAGCAAAGTTTTTAATATGTAAGCATTACCAGGTACACATCTGACTACCCGAAAAGGGCCTTCCCAGTTCGGGGACCATTTGCCGAACGCACTGTACTTAGTCCCAATCGGCAATAACGCCTTTCAAACCAAATCTCCTTCTGCAAATTTCTTAACCTTTACTTTTTTGTTGTAATATTTAGCAACTCGCATCTTGTTCTTCTCGATGTTTTCCAGAGCTCTAAGACGAATCATATGCAAATCTTCTAACTCATCCATCATTAAGCCACTGTAATCTTTGAAGCTTAAATCCTTTTGCAAAATAACTCTCCTAGAATCTGATTGTATTTCCCAGGGCAAAACAGCATGATGTCCATAAACTAACTCATAAGGAGAAGTTTTTGTAGCTCCATGAGGAGCCATTCGGTAAGCCCATAAAGCCTCGTTGAGTACCGAATGCCACCTCTTTGGCTTCTGATCAATCTTGTTTTGTATAAGCTTGATCATGATCTTGTTAGAAGCCTCTGTTTGACCATTAGCTTGGGCATAATAAGGGGAAGAATTAAACAATTTGATTCCCATGCTTTCGGCAAACTCCCTGAACTCCAAAGACACAAACTGAGCTCCTTGATCGGTTGTAATCGTTTGAGGAATTCCAAACCTGTAAATGATGTGTTCTTTAACAAACTCAATCATGTTTTCTGATGTGACTTTCTTAAATGGAATTGCCTCAACCCATTTGGTGAAGTAATTTGTTGCCAAAAGCACAAATTTATGCCCCTTGCTAGATGGTGGATTTATCTAGCCAATCAAATCTATACCCCATCCTCTGAATGGCCATGGCTTGATAATAGGGTTCAAGACTGATGCTGGAACTCTCTGGATGTTCCCAAATCTCTGACAATCCTGACAACCTTTGTAATATTCAAAGCAATCTTCTAATATCGTTGGCCAATAACATCTAGTGTGCCTAATAACCCACTTCATATGATAGGCTGATTGATGTGCTCCACACAGCCCATCATGCACCTCGCTCATCATTTTCTTTGCCTCTTCTGGACCCAGGCATTGCAGCAACACCCCATCCAACGATTTATAAAATAAATATCCAGCCAGAAGAACAAATTTTATAGCTTTGTACCTGAGCTTCCTAGAAACCTTTCGGGATGGATTTTCAAGATAATCAATAATTTCTTTTTTCCAATCATCCTCTGCAAGATCACTCCCGAAAGCACATACCTCCATGGCAAACACTTCTTGATTCTCTCTATAACCTGAAGCACTTTGAGCTAACCTGTTTGCCTCTTCATTGTGTTCTCTAGGAATATGCTGTAGAATTACTAACCGAAAACTCTTCAAGATTTCCCTGCACTCTTCGTAGTAATTCCTCAGGGCATCACTTTTACATTCATATTGGTCGTTCAATTGTTTTATAACCAGCTCTAAGTCTCCATAGATTTCAACCGAAACAGCCCTGGCTTCTCGCAAGTATTGAAGCCCTCTGAGTAGAGCCTCGTACTCAGCTTGATTGTTTGTAACAGTAGGCTGAATAGGGATAGCAAACTCGAACATCTCACCCCTGGGTGAAATTAACAAAATCCCTACTCCTCCACCTTTACCACATGAGGATCCATCAAAGAACAAAGCCCAAGGAGTAATTTCAAGCAAATCAATTGATGGATCACGATGCTCAGTAATAAAATCGGCAATAATCTGACCTTTTATAGCTTTTGCCGATTCGAACTTCAGCTCAAACTCAGATAAGGCTAGAATCCACTTGCCAATCCTTCCATTCAAAATTGGCATAGACAACATATGTTTTATCACGTCAAACTTGGAATATACAACGCATTCGGCATTTAACAAGTAGTGCCGAAACTTTGTACACGAGTAGTAAACACATAAACACAGCCTCTCTGCAGCCGAATACCTGGTCTCAGGATCAAGTAATTTTTAGCTAAGGTACGCTACTACCCGCTCCTTTCCTTCAAATTCTTGTATAAGGGCCGATCCAATAGTTTGGGTATCGGCTGCCACGTACAACTTAAAAGGCTTGTTCAACTGTGGAGAGACCAACACTGGTGGTTCCTTCATGTACCGCTTGATCTCATCAAAAGCCTTTTGTTGTTCGTCACCCCATACAAATTTTTGATCCTTCTTGAGCTTCAAGAGCGGAGAAAAGGGCAAGACCTTTTGTGACAAATTTGAAATGAACCTCCTCACAAAATTGATCTTGCCAAGCAGTGACTGCAACTCCTTGAGATTGGTTGAAGGAACAACTTCATCAATAGCTTTCATGCTTTTCTTGCCAACTTCAATCCCTCCTTCATGTACCAGAAATCCCAAGAATTCTCCTGCTGACACACCAAAGGCACACTTGTTTGGATTCATCTTCAACCCATGCTTTCGGGTGCATTCTAGAGTTCTCTTTACATCCTTCAAGTGTGAGTCATGATTCAAAGACTTGATCACAACATCATCAATATAAATCTCAACAATTTTGCTGATTAACTCGTGAAAGATATAATTCATAGCTCGTTGATAAGTTGCACCGGCATTTTTCAACCCAAATGTCATGACGATCCATTCAAAGAGGCCTATATGACCAGGACATCTGAAGGCTGTCTTCGATATGTCTTCTATTGCCATAAATATTTGATTGTACCCTGCATTACCATCCATAAAACTGATAACTTTATGTCCAGCAACGGCATCAACCAACAGATCAGCAACAGGCATTGGGTATCCATCCATAGGAGTGGCTCGGTTCAAATCTCTAAAGTCTATGCAAATCCTCATCTTCCCATTTTTCTTGTAGACAGGGACGATGTTAGAAATCCACTCCGCATATCTGCACGGCCAAATGAAATTTGCATCAAGTAATCTTTCAATTTCTTTTTTCACGTCGGCTAATACCTCATCCTTGTAGATTTTTCGGGGAGGCTGCTTATATGGCTTAAAACCAGGCTTGATGGGCAACCGATGCTCCACAATAGAACGATCTAAACCAGACATCTCCGAATAATCCCAAGCGAAGCAATCTTTATACTCTTTAAACAGCCTGATCAGCTCTTCTCTGAAACTTGACTCCAAGTTAGCACTGATAAATGTTGGCCTTGGCTTGTCACCATCTCCAATATCAATTTCTTCTAATTTATCAGCCGACATGAATCCACGTCCCAACTTTCCATCAGTTCCATCAACTGGATTATCCATTAAAAATTACTATAAGAGTCGACTGCTTGAATCGGCTGTTGATCATTGCTGACTGGCTCAACAGGACCTTCTCCCCAGTCCTTTCCTCAGAAGCAATCAATGCCTTGGTATTCCCAGAAGGCTGGCTCGACATTTGCGACGCTCACTGAATCATCTGCTTGGACTACCTCAATGTCATCATCTACCCACTGAACCAACTGTTGATGCATGGTAGATGGGATGCAGCAGTTGGCATGGATCCAATCCCGTCCAAGCAGCAAGCTGTAAGCTCCTTTGCCCTCAATGACAAGGAAGGTTGTGAGCAAAGTTTTCGACCCGATCATCAAGTCCACGTGCACGCAGCCGTTGGTATCTGAAGGATTTCCAGCAAAATCATTCAGAATTATGCTTGTTGGCGTTAAGTCCCCGGGGCCCATGCCAAGCTTCCTGAAGGTGGTGTATGGCATTACGTTGACTGCAGCCCCACCATCAACAAACATCTTGGTCAATGGCTTGCCATTGACGTATCCCTTCAAGTACAACGGCCTCATGTGTCGATTCCTGGCCGGCTTGTCAAAGGTGGCCTGCTTAGCTAACACCAGTTGCGCCATTAATCCCTCAAGTTGCTCATCCTCATGGACATCTGGAGACACCTCTTCCTGTACAACTTGGTTAGCGGGTGCCATGAACTCATTCGGCAGAAAATATACCATGCATGCTGGAGCCGAACGACCCGATCCTTGATGCTTGTCTTTTGGGCGCCACACTTGTTTTCTCTTGACTCCCGCCTGCTTCAATTCCTGGTTCCTCAAGCGTTGAACCCTTCTCTTTTGGCTCTTCCTTAAGCCAGGCGGGCACCACTGTCCTTCTTGCCAGCTATACTCGCGCTCCTCTTCTTCATGATCAACCCACCTTTGGTCAGCTTGCCTTTTCCTTGGGTGATCAATGACCTCATTTATTTTTTGACGCCGACCGTCATTAGGATACATCCTTCCAATTCTCTCATGGACGGATCGGCGATTGACATTTTCCTACCTATACTCAGAATATTTATCGCTGCACTCAGGGCAATTTCTTAAAGTGGGGAGCTTCAAGCCCTCGTTCCAGCAATGTCTAAAGAATGTGCATCCCTAATGTGCACGTTCCTGTTCTCGTGCATGCTCCTCCAGTTCTCTTCTATGCGCCTCTTCTTCAAACCTGCGCCTCTCCTCTTCATATTTCTGCTTTTGGTAGCGTTCTTTTCCCTGCTGACGCTACCATTTGTTGAGAAGAATGCGTGTGGTAACCCTGGGCTTGGACCTGGATGATTCCCCAACTTCAACGTGGCTTCTGAGGATGCGGGGAGCTTCTCTGTGGACCTTCTCCACCGTCACTTGTCGTGAGGGATCCACTGATCCATCCTGCTTTGCTCTAGCCGAAGTCAGGACCTTCACCTTCCCCTTCTCTTCGGCAATTACCATGTTGACAGAAAAGCCAACCATGTTTTGAGGGAAAGGATGACCATCCAATTTCATCTTATTATCAAATTTCAAATGCCCTTCCTGGATAGCCTTTTGGATCCTCATCTTGAAGACCCTGCAATCATTAATGGAGTGAGAGTTTCTATCATGAAAACCACAGTAACGTTTCTCTTTTACTCCATCGGGCCGAAGCATAGAATGCCCTTTAGGCAATTTGATTCGGCCTTCCTTCGCTAAGAACTCAAAACGCTTGTCAGCTTCGGTGACATCAAAGTCAAGTGTGCCCTTAGTTTGCTTGATCCACCACTGGTTCGCAGTCAAAGGCTCTTTGCCCCACATAATTTCAGCAGCGGCCACTTCCTCGTCATCCTCGAATTCCTCAACTTGATCAGCCTTCTCGAGGAACTGGTTATAGATATCAGCTATGTCATGGTGCTTAGCAAATCTGGAATCCTTCTTGAACCCATAAGCTTGATTACTCATCAACGATAGCTTCTGGGACAACTGACCAAGGTTGTCAAATTCCATGCCAAACAGCTTCTCCCGAATAGCCGGCAACATCCCTGCAACGGCCATATCAGCCAGTTGGTCGTCCGGTACTGCCAAAAAGAAGCACATGCCCTTGACCTCTCTAAATCTTCTGAGGAATTCCAGAGGCGTTTCATTGTGCCTTTGTTTCAAAGTGGCCAGATCAATCAGCTTCTTCTCAGTGCTACCACTAAAGTAGTGGGCATGGAAATTTTGCTCCAAATCCTTCCACATGCCGATTGACTGAGGAGGCAAAGAAGTAAACCATTAAAATGTTGAGCCTGTCAATGACAGAGGGAAATATCTAACCCTGAATGCCTCATCAGCTGAAGCTTCACCAAGCTGCATTAAATATCGGGCAATATGCTCTACAGTGCTTGTATCGTCCTGCCCAGAGAACTTTGTGAATTCCGTAGGAGGCTTCACCCTTGCCGGCAAGATCACCCTATAGTACCACTCTGAGAAGGGAGGTGTGTAAGCTAGTCCTTACATTTTAGGTTTAAGGCCGAATTGATTCTGCATCAGATCGGCCATTTTCTGTACCAGGATATCATCGTCTTTCATATCTGCAGCTGGACCGTACCCAGGATTTGGGAGAGCATCTACAGCGCCATAATCCATAACCTCATGATATCCCCCACCATACATGTTCTTCTGCAACCTGTTACTGGCCGGGGCTATCTTGTAAGTAGAATTAGGCGGTACTCCAGACGAACCGAACGCCAGGTCCCCATATGTAGGCTGATACGGGTTTGGCTGCTGAACCGGTTGACCTCTATTGTTTTGTAGAGGCGGCTGTACTGGCTGACCCCCCCATGCTTTGTAGAGGAGGTTGGACCGGTTGACTCCCAACGCTTTGTGGAGGAGGCTGGATCGGCTGGCCTTGCAGTGGTGGTTGAGCTCCTGTGTCTCGAGGCGGTTGAGCAGAACTGGTCTCTCCAACCTCTGCTGAAGATGTATAAGGGGATACTCGACCAAGCATTTTCTCCATGCCTGGACCAAACACACCGATCATCATCTGCTTGAACATTTGCAGGAAAGAAGTATGATGCTTGCCCATGGTGGACTCGATAGCCTCCCGAAAAGCACTCAGGGCCTCTTGTTTCTCTTGCCAAGATGTGGTGTCAGGTTCCCCTGGCAATAGAACCCTGGGCATGTCAGACTTAAGGTACGGGATGCCACTTCTGTTCTTGCTAAACGACATTAGGCACTTCTGCTGAAATTGATCAACGGCATCCTTCAGCTGTGCTTGTTGTTCCGGAGACAGGTCATCAATGGTGACGTCCATGACGTCGCCGATTTCAGGCATCTTGATTCAACTAGATGGGTCCCACTAAGTGTGTTGACGCAAAATCCGCACCCTGCGCCAAGCACACAGCAAGCCGAACAAAGTTGGCTTAACACACGAGCAGATGTCAGAGCCTGCCAGTCAATTTTTCCTGAAAATTAACAAAAGACAAAGTAGTTAAATACCAAAGCTTGGAACTTGCCGGGTGGTACCAGACAGTTCCATATTTGCGGCTAGAAAGCCCTGTAAGATGACATATAGCTACCAGAAGTTATCTGTCAGCGGTTTGAAAGTCATTCGGGAGCTTTAGAACACAAAACAGAACATAGCCGAATGAATGACGTGAGCATGACAAAAGATCGGTCTTTGTTTAAATAACGTTGCTCGTGCATAACCATGACCGAATTTTTATGATAAATGACAAATAAAATAAATAAAGTAAAGCGTGATCATAAATATGAGATAAAAGGGCGTGCATAGGCAAAAAGCACTAGTCTACCGCATGTCTAGGTACTTTAGAACCCGTCAAGCATGAAACCAAACAAGTTAATCCACCGCATGATACAACTTGTTTGAAATCACACCACTAACCACAAAAAGATCAATCCACCGCATGATACAATCTAAATAGGGAAAGCTAAAAGCATGCATTGCTTTAAAACATAATTTATAAGCACGTTTTACTCATGAAAGCACAACCAAATACAGTTGTACAGCCGAATCGGGATCCATGGAGAAGGAACAAACATTACCAAAGATGACAAATCTATCAGATTGAATCGAAATCTAATCCACCAGATGATTAGCTCTAAAACAACCCAAAAACCTGCATCTACCACATGATACCCATTTCTTTCAAGATTCATACAAGATTTGACAAGTTTGAACCCGCAACACGTGACAACTTAGATTGATTTGGTTTTAGCTATTAGGGAACACGTGATCCACGTGCTATATTGAGCCAAAGATATGAACTTGTTTTGCATAAGGATCACCAAACGAGATAAAGCCGATTCAAACCAATCTAAATTGGGCAAAGGAGTGTTACATGAATTTAAACATAAAGTAAAAACTCGAAGCAACACGTGATAACTTAATGAATCTATTAGATCTTGCCAAATCTAATAGAGCTGATAACTAGCTTCAAGCTAGATCTTAGCCTACCGCTTGACTCATGATCTAACAAGAAACCCTCTTGAACCAAGCTTGAATCCACCGCATGATACCAAGCATGGTAACAAGACTACTTGCATCACGATCTAAATCCACCGCATGATACTAGACATGATACAAGGTTGCCGGTACTTACGGAGGTCGACGGATCGATGAACCCTCTCGAAGAACTCGACGACACGACTAGGACTCGAAAGTTTGGCGTAAAGCCGGTTTGTTATGAGAATGTTCGATTACAATTACATGCATCCCGGGTTCATATTTATACCCTGTCCTAACATGACTCCTGGTGGACTACGAGCACAATATTTGATACCTAATTTAATGCCCAAGTGTGAATGCCTATCCATCCATTCGTCCCTTCCTTCCGCTCGGGCCACGTCAGCACGCGATCTCGCGAATCCAGCGCAAACAGTCCTTTTGCCGAACGGAAACATACTGCCGGCAGCAAGCACTTCTACCGAATCCTCTGAAGAGATCTTTCCCTGCCGAACGGGATTTGTTACCAAGTTAGGCCCACAAATCAGCCTCTTTCCTATACCAATTTTCGGTGTTAACAGCACAATCGACAGCACCCTTTGGTCCGATGACACTTACTGATGCCCTCTACGAAAGTGAGGGCATCGACCATAATCTCATTTACTGTTGGCAGTGCCCACTAATCAAACAGATTCTGCAAAGGTACTGACAACAAAGTTTAAAAACCTAAGAAGAGTTTTGAAAGCTTAGCAGGCACAGCTTTCTAGTCTTAAGGCAAATATTGCTATTGTAAAAAATGTGCTCATTTTACTGGGAGTGTTGGACGAGTACAAAAATCTCACAATCTTTGAGTGGAATTTCAGGACATTACTACAAGACAAATATACATCTCTACTTCATCAGTAGCAAATTTATTAGAAGCAAAGGGGCACTATAAAATGGGTCAAATTTGGAGATGAAGGTTCCAAATGTTTGCATGCTAATGCAACAATTAGGCACAAAAAAATCTGATCACCTCTCTAAAAGATGCAAATGGAGTACTTCATTCAGATCATCACATTAAGGCGGGCATCCTTTGGGAGGCTTATAAAGAAAGATTGGGCACTTAGATTCTCCTGAAATGCTTTTTGATATGGAACAACTACTTGAACGTCCAGTACTGTTCGATAATCTCACTGAACCTTTTACTTGTGAAGAAATTGATGTTGTAGTTGCTAACTTGCCTTCCCACAAGTCTCCAGGCCCATATGGATTTAACACTAACTTTGTGAGGAAATGTTGGCCAATTATCAAACAAGAATTCAACAAACTCTGTGAGGACTTTCATGCAGGGCAAGTTTGTCTCCAAAGCTTGAATGGCTCTCATATAACTCTCCTTCCCAAGATGGATAATCCCTCATCAGTCTCAGATTTCAGGCCCATTTCTTTACTAAACACTTCAATAAAAATCCTCACTAAGTTATTGGCCAATAGACTAGAGCTAGTTATTATGGATCTCATTCATCAAAATCAATATGGCTTCATCAGATCCAGAACCATCCAAGATTGCCTTGCCTGGGTCTTTGAGTATTTACATCTCTGTCACAAATCACAGAAAGAATTGATCATTCTTAAGTTGGATTTTGAAAAAGCTTTTGATATGATCGAACATCAAACGATGTTGCAGGTTATGGAACATTAGGGCTTTAATGCAACATGGCCATAAGGATGTCTTCAATTTTCAACTCTGGAATTTCAGCTATCCTCTTAAATGGAGTATGGGGGAAAACTTTTCACTACAAGAGAGGTGTTAGATAGGATGATCCTCTTTCATCCTTACTATTTGTGTTGGCAGTCGATTTTCTGCAGACTCTGCTACACAAGGCTAAGGATCAGCATATGTTAAATTTTCCATTTCCATTAACCTGCACTGCAGACTTCCCAGATATTCCGTATATTGATGACACATTATTCATAATGGAAGGGTGTGCAAAGCAACTTATCTTTTCAAAGAGCCTTTTGCAACATCAAAGTCAACTACAGTAAGTCAATCATGGTCGCTATTAACATTGAGGAGAGCAAAATGACAGTCTTAGCAAATACTCTGGGATGTTCAATAGGCACCATGCCTTTCACATATCTAGGACTTCCTTTGGGAACCACAAAGACACAAGTAGCCGATTTCTTGCCTCTCGTTTCAAAATGTGAAAGAAGGTTGATCAGTACTTCCAAGTTCCTATCACAATCAGGTAGGCTCCAAATGACAAATGCTTTCCTATCAGCCTTGCCAACCTTTCATCTTTGCACCTTCGAGATGCATTAAGAAGGTCATCAAACAGATCAACAAGTATAGAAAACATTGCCTATGGAGAGGTGCAGATAGTAATGCAAAATGACCTCTTAAGGCAGCCTGGGAAATGGTATGGCTTCCCAAATCAGAAGGAGGACTTGCGGTTCTTCAGCTTGAAACTCACAATGATGCTTTGTTGATTAAGAACCTCCACAAATTCTTTAACAAAGCAGATATTCCTTGGGTACATCTAGTGTGGGAGAAATATTACAGCAATGGCAAGCTCCCTAATCACACAATGAAAGGATCTTTCTGGTGGAGCGATATTCTACGTCTTCTGGAAAAATTAAAAGGATTTGCTTCAATTACAGTTAATTTGGGCGACACTTGCTTCATCTGGCATGATCCTTGGGGTGGTTTAGTTGCCAGTCAGGCCTATCCACATTTCTTCTCTTTTGCAAGGTCAAAGTCTATCACAATTTTCAAAGCAAGAACAGTTGAAATCAGCCAACTTTTTTAGCTACCTCTCTTTCATGAAGCTTTCGATCAGCCCCTAACACTTGCACAAGCTTTGGAAGACCTATAGGTGTCAGACCAGGAGGATGTGTGGAGTTATAGTTGGGGTACTCCATTCTCCCCGAAAAAGGCTTACCACCACCTTATTGGCTCAAGACATGTTCACCTGAGTTTTAAATGGCTTTGGAAAGCCTCAGATCAGAAAAGGCACACAGTCTTCTTCTGGTTGCTGCTTAAGGATCGGCTGAGTACGAGAAACATTCTTCGGTGAAAGAATCAGGTTCTACCTTCATATGACTGTGTACTTTGCCTTCCAAGTGTTGAGGAAACTTTGGATCACTTATTTATCAATTGCACCTTTGCCCGTAATTGTTGGTCCTCATTGAACCTAAACATTCCTCCTAGGGACCCTTTTGATGTCCTCCTATCTTTCCGAAATCAACTCAACGTGTCTTTCTTCATGGACATCATAATCCTCATGAGCTGGAGTATTTGGATGGCATGAAATGATCTAATCTTTAAATGGCAACAACCCAATTTCCATTTGGTTAAGGCACGCTTTTGGAAGGAATTTTCTCTGGTTATCTTTAGAGCAAAAACTAGTCTTAAACAGCCTATGGCTTCATGGCTAGAAGCTTTTGTATAATTCTTTTGATTTTCTTCATTTCCTTTTTTGTTTCTTGATTCACTATCTTGTACCATTTTATTTATAATTTAATATATAATCAGTAGGGGCTCCCTCCTCCTGTTTCATAAAAAAACATCATGTCCATCAAGATAGCGTCTTCAGATGTTGGCTTCCCCATCCATGTTTATGGCATTGTCATTGTGAGGAAAAACAGCGATGAGAGATGTGTTTATCACTTCCGTCGGGATGTTGAACATTGCCAGCTCATCAGTTCTGAGGTGTGCAAGCAACTAATTTCTTCAAAGTAAACCATCTCTTTTACTAATAGTTTGCATTATGTGCATGCTAATCTGAATACCACCCCTTCTCGTGCAGAGAGAAGACAAAATTTACATTCTGGCCTAACTTTTGTAACTGAATTGTATGTACTTTGCGTGCTGAACAGAGTAACCATTGCTACATGTTCCTTATATGCTTCCTAAAATTCAGATTTTCAGGATGACATGTATTTTTGTGGAGGCTCCGGTCAATGTCCCAATCCAAGCTTTGTGAGGCTCATGTCGATGTCCCAATCTGACCGAGTTCAGTTGAGATGAGTTGTTATAGTTGAGTTGAGCGGTGCGCGTTGACGACCCAATCCAACCCACCGAGTATCTCTCTAGTTGTGTGGTCTACTGACCGGAGTTGTCGGGAATTTGTCCCTTAGTTGTGCGGTCAATGGACCAGAGTTGAGCGGGATGGTCATGCTACCTCCCTTGAGATGTACAGTTTATGACCGAAGTTGTATAGTTTTCAGGCTTGATTTTCCTTATAAAGAGGGACAATTCTATTTTTCTTCTAATAAAAATTCGGGGAAGATCAAGCTTTCACCGTCCATTCAAAAAAATGTATTTTTGTCACGCAATTTTCTTTTAGTATCGTTTGTAGAGAAATGGTGAATCTGTAATTACATGGTATAGTGATTGTTTTTTTTCGAATTACACAATACATCGGAGACACTCCTGCACACACACTCAACCCTATGAACACACGCGCACAAACCCTACCCTAGAAGCATCTTCGAAGACCGAGCCAACAAATCCTTAACATTGACGAAGTCACCATAGGTGCTTTGCTGTTGAGAACGTGAAGGACCAGATTGGCGACCAGAGAGAGGGGATGAATGGGAGCCGATAAAATTCTCTCCTATGATATGAACTTGGCCTGTGCCCCAAATTCAACTCCGGGTACTCACACACAAATGTGTGACCCAGAACTAGGCAATTAACAAGCCTACAAGCCCTAGAAACAAACCTCGGAACAAAGAGCAGAAGCACAAAGCAAGAGGGAAAGAACTTGGGCGAAGCTAGCTGGCAGGGGTGGACTGTCCGCCAAGTTACCGCGGACTATCCGCTAAGGTCCCATGGACTGTCTGTCAGGGTACTATCAACTATCCGAAATTAACTCAGCGGCATCCAGTGTCTCCCCAACCAAAACGGATCGTCCGATGGTTCACTATGGACCGCCCGTCCTCAAGGGACTATCTGACCCTCTCTCGCAAACCGTCCGACAAACCACTTCCATACTAAAACCAAAACTCTCACAGATCGAACGACGCAGCTCAAGAAATCACAAGAACATGTGACGAACAGGGGGCACAGACTGTCCGTCACCACCGCGCAGACCGTCCGCCCTTCACGCAGAAACACAGCCCAAGCCACCCACCAGGTCAACTCCAACTTTCGATCGACGGATCTCCCAAAACCACTAAATGGATTAAGCCCAAATTTTAAGTAGATGAGAAGTGTCTCTAAGAGAAGCTATGCCCAAAAACTTGGAGCCTCAAACCAATCAAAATGTTGGAAATCACCAAACAACAGAGCTCAAGTCACCACCTAGGGTTGCAACCAAAACTTGCGAATCGAAGGCCAATCCCGGAGTTTGAGGAGTTAAGATCATCCACAAAGAGGCATAAGGAACTCACCCATGATCTCCTCAAAGAAATTCGAGAGAAAACGGCCTAGAAATCGACGAACAAGAAACAAACGAAAAGCTTCCAAAAAGCCACAAAAACGAACTCGGGAAATTAGAAGGAGATAGAATTTGCTCGAGGAATTGGCACAAGATTTGAGGGGCAATTTCACTCTGAATATTCATGCCATGTGGATTACAAGACGCTCCAAGAATTGCAAATCTTGAATGGCAACATGCTCAAACAAAGAGCCACTCACACTTCTCTCCCTCTCTCCCCAAGAGCACCCCAAAATGGAAGAGCACTCCCACCACTAGCCAAAGAGTTGGCTGAAAAGAAGTGCCCCTACACTAGGAGTCACAACACAAGCCCTCACAGGGGCATTTTGGTAAACACATGAAGTTCTCCATCGGACGGCTGTGCATCCACCGGGCCTTCGCGTCCTCCCAACGCAAGCACCTCAATCATACCATGTGTCGCCCACTTCGAAGCTTCCCGACGCACCGGGATCCCATCTCCACCCAACGAGCCTTCAGTCTTGGCTTTGTGGAGCAACCAAGGAACCCGACGGTTTTGTGGTGAACCGCCGCAAATCCTCGCAGACTCAGTGCAGCCTCCACGCCAAGATACTCTTGACTTGGACGCCATGTCATCTTGACTCGGTGTTGGTTTTGTGGCCAAACCAACAAATCATAGAGCTCGTCTTTGTAGAGCAATCGAGGAACCCAACGGTTTTGTGGTGAACTGCCGAAAAACCTGCATGCAAGGCACAACCTCACCACGCCAAGCATCGGGCCCACCAAGCCTTTCATCACCTTCAGCTCCCTGACGGTCTACTCAGTCTTACCCTGTTCAATGACTTGGTTGCTACCTTGCACCGGATCCATGTTCATGACTTCGTCTCACTTTTCTTGCCACCGTGCGGCCAGCACTTGATATCGTCGGCCACCAGGTCCCTCGAACCAAGCCTACTAGTCTTTTCGCACCTTGGAAGCCACATAGGCATAGACCTTTCGCGCTTGATCTTCACTTGCACCACACAAATCAAGCCGCAACCTACACCTGCAATACCCAGCCAAGAGTCAGTCTGCACCATGTTGCCAATCACTCATCACACCAAGGAGCGACCATCCACTGGTCCTCGGACGCTGTGGTCCTCAGAACGTCGCCTACCACTAAAAGCACAAACGTCGTTAAATCTTGAGAAATTCGCTCCCATGGGGAGTCGAACCCAGGACCTGAGGTGCTACCTGGGCTCTTGTAACCACCAGGCTACAGACCCTTTCGCTACATGGTATAGCATTGTGCATCTAGGTTAGCCACATCTTGCTTCAGATAAAGGCCATTAACAGTTTCCAATAGATGTGGCTGTAAAATTTTGTTAACTTCTATTGCATTACTATGTATTGGTAGAGATTAAGTATCTTGTAAACCTTATCTATCGTAGGCTGAATTATTAACCTTGGCTGGGCCAAAATGAGGGCTTGCATTGTTAGATGATACCTATGGTGAGATTGATGTGAAGATCAAGGATCATCTTGGACAGGACAGCGACCTTGGCAAAGGAGTCTTTAACATCAGAGGCTTAGCAGCTCGATCATTGACAGGATCCATGGTTGAAACCATCAAACCAAATCACTTGCTACCAGGCTCTGTACTGTGGATGTGACTTACAGTGTTGTGAAACATGTAGTGGAGGGAACTGTTGCAGTTGAAGTTCTGCTGGGAGGTTTTCATGGAAAAATCATTGCCTACAACTCCAGCATCTAGGACATATTTGTGCTTTATAGTCTAATGCATTATTAACTGCAGATGGTTGTGGAAGTATCCAGCTTAGTATGTGACATGTTGTATCTGCAGGATGTGCTTCTAATTATTGCACAGACCATTGAAGGTGCATCTGGATGCATACCATTTACTCCAAGGGTCAACGGTCGAGACCAAGGTCAAATTACTCTTGGTGCTAGCAAGATGCGTGTGAAGTTTTTTGGTCGGTAATGTACCCATGAGGCCCTAACTAAAACGCCAAAATGACCTAAAATTTTGGATGGATGGAGTATTAGGTAGCTATGATGTCAATTTTAGGTGATACAAATATATATACATAACAGCACAAAATCACTAATAAGTACATAATAAGATATACATAGTTGGCATACATTAATGAGAAAAATGATCCCGCATCTGATAGGTCATGCAAACTCAAAAGAAACAAAGTGGTTCAAAACTAGAATGGAAAACACACAAACTTTGTGAATCTGGTAATAATAAATAGACTAGTCTTGTATATAATGTCATAGATGAAGTGTGTGCATACTGACCGCTTCCACGTCTGACCAAAAGTTTTACTTAGATTGGCAAGTTTGTGAAAATCCATTTTTTTCTAATTAATTCACACAGCTTTGAATTTCAGGAGACAACACCTCAGGATATTTCAATTAAATTGGATCTCAACATTCTGCTAGCTGAGAAACCCCACGGACCCGACTTCACTATACAATTTGAAATTTAACCTGGGTCGATCAGCCAGACATTAAGATGGTGACCACATGCAACCAGCTATCCCTAGCGAAGAGGGACAAAATAAGATTGCAACCAGATGATCATCTCTATATGCTGGGGCTCTGCCACTATGTTTATGATTTTCTATCAAGGTGAATTTTTAATGACTAGCCCTGAAATTCACTCCCATGGAAAAAACTAGCACCACGGGAGACAACAGTGTGAACCATTGACATTATTTCCAAACAACTCAAAAGATATCACAGTTGGTTTTATATGTTGTTGCGAGTTTTTCAAATTACTTATTCACCATCTTTTTTAACAAAAAGAGACAATTATTTTGCAAGTATTGGTTTTGGAGGGCTTCTTGTCATAATTCAGTATAGCCGTATGTATTATTGCAATATCACTAGTGTTTTACACCATCATTTTGAACAACTTGTTTGTAGTGACCTTTTTGGAATAGTGAATTATTACTAGACGTAAAATCGTTTAACTTTTTCATGTCAGTTTTGTTGCATTATCTTCCATGACCCATGCACCCTTCAACTCAACACCCCTCAATTTGAGGCCAAACCTACCAATATCTAGTTTTGAGGCTCAAACCGACAAATTGTCGATGATTCAATTCGAGTTCCAAAATAAACATTTTTTGCATGCTCCACAAGGCATGGCTCCTTCATGCCCCCAACATCTTTTGATTCTTTTGCTAAACCTGATGAGCCACCTACTCAAACTTGTTGTCATCATCCACTTAGATATGAACTACACTGTCGATTCGAAAAGGACATTACATCGAGGTCATGTCTCTACATGCTCTTAATGAACCCATGGTTTATACTCCCTCCGTCCCGCAAAGACTGTTCATATAGCTTTCAAAATTTGTCGCACAAAGAGTGTTCTTTTAGCTTGTATTAAATGCTATTCTCATTAAACTAACACCAAGTACCAAGAAAATATCACATTGAGAAACACAAAGAGCCAATGAAATACTTATTTGATGCCCCTTTTCAAGTTCCAATGCATGATTAATTAGGGGCAACAAGGTCATTTGTCACAACTACTAGCATGTTCTAAATTTTCTAAACAAACGGTCTTTGTGGGACGGAGGGAGTAGGCATTATAACCTTATTTTGGTTTCACCACGACATTGTTCTTCGTGCCCAAGCTTTGTTAGGCCTTCACCACCCAAACACTAGTTACCAGACCACATGATTATTGGACATTATTATCAAATTGTCTTTGCATTTATTTATTCTCAAGTGTAATTAGACGAGTCATACCACTTTGCTACTTCCCCTTACTCAAAATATTATTTGTATAAACATTATTTGTTAGCAACAAGATATAAAGAATTGCATATGATGACTATGCAAAGCGGACATCACAAGATTTGTTATGAAATGTGGACACCGTTCTTATGTGTTTATATTTATTTGAACAATCATTTCCTAATTTCTAACGAAAGTACAAAGTCTTAAATTGAGTTGTTTTACAGTGGTTTAAAAGAACCATCGGTATTTGTGGGTACTTTGGTGTACTTCCTTTGTTTCGATTTCTATTGTTATATTTCTCGAGATGGGCGGCTCTCAATTTTTCAACTATTCCAAAATTTCTCTTGAAGTATATTTTGAAGTAATATGTATTACATATTCTCTTTCCTAATTTAGGTGTACATACAGGTAATAAACAAGTTTTGACATAGGGTGTCAGCTAGCTCAGTATATACAATTGTGCACGCTTTGCCATATATAGAATCTCTATTTTGGAAACAAATAATCAGAAGGACGAACACACGATGAGGTAGAGGTTAGGGTGTCCTTCAGTAGCACCATACGTTGCCCCGTGAAGCTCTCGTGGCCTCCCATTTTTAAATGGTACCCTGTATATAAATGTCATATATGTCCTTCTCTCTCGACACACAACACAACCACACATTCACCATTTAGGGTGACACTATCAAATAAAAATGGCCCAGAGCAAGACTGTCGCAACAACTCTCTTCATCATAGCCTTCGTTGCGGCGGCTGCTTCTGTGGCAACAGCTAACATGTTTAAGTCTGCAACCCCTAGGAAACTCCTATCGGGTGACGGCATGGTCCCAATCACCACTGACGACCTGCTCCCTGCTTCCGCCACAAAGTCCTTGACGATGGGTAGGGCTGGCGTAGTTTCAATCCAGAGGCAGCTATCAGAGGGTGATGGCATGATAACTGTCACCACTGATGACCTGCTCCCTCCGTCTGCTGCGAAGGGCATAGCGAAAGACGCGGCTCGCGGTGTCCCCATTCAGATTGAACTCACCGGGGGCAAGGTGCCAGCTTCATGAATCTCAACAACTCGGCAGTCCAGCATGTAAAGGCCATGAACATTCCGCTGCTACGTAAGCCGACGGGTCAGTTGTTTGTGTATGTGTGTGTATGTGTATGTGTTTGTGTCTATATATCCACATGTAGATTGATGGATCTACATATTTATCTCTCATGTCTGTTTTTCATTCTCAACTTGGATTAATTCCAAGGGTGGAGTGCCTCAAACAAAAATCGAAAGTTGTAATGGCAACAGATACTAATCACATGGACTCATATTTTTCATGTGGACTTAATGTTCGCACGCTCAA
Organism: Cenchrus americanus; assembly: GCA_947561735.1. Taxonomy (NCBI): domain Eukaryota; kingdom Viridiplantae; phylum Streptophyta; class Magnoliopsida; order Poales; family Poaceae; genus Cenchrus; species Cenchrus americanus. Next base: position 128,289,902 of record OX387245.1, read on the forward strand.
TGATTTTTGTTGTATTGAATACCCAAATGCTTGCCAGGCGCACAATGATGTTATAATTCACAACTGACATTTCACATCTGAGACTCCTAAAGCAACGAACGCAAGAGATTTTGGCAGTCCCTGTCCCTCACTATATATTGTTGTTTCTCAAGAATGAGCCTTCATTACGGCCGAAGGATAAAATAATAGAGCCAATTTCCTATAATTACTCACACGGGAAACATGCAAAACTACAAAAACTTTAAAGGTTGTACGCTCATGGTTAATGAAAAACACAACAAAAATAGATATGTGATCCTCTTCCCTTGATTGTTATTACTCTCCATTATTGAGTTGTTTTTGAAGGAAATGAGTTATTTACTCCTTGGCCTGTGCTATATACAAGTTGTCTATCAAGTACTTCTCATGGAGTTTAAAAATACATATCATGGAGAGAACAAGCCATGGTGCTTTTTCCAATCTTATTCATGAAGCATTATGTTTGTAAACTAAAACTAAATGGCAACTTGTTCTATTAATAAGAAATTGAACTCATTAGTTTGTAATGAAGATCATGAACAAGTGGACAACCATATTCTCTTAGATATACCTTGTCCAAAATAAAATTCATGCCATTGCATTTCTATACAAGCAAACTATAAAATTTTGGACGGTGTATAATAAAGTCTTGGAACCTCAAGTCTTACATACTCTATCTTCATAAGAAGATCGTACTCCTTCTGTCCCAATTTGTAGGTCATTTTCGTATATATTTATATGTTCATAACTTTTGACATTCACATTGATATATGTCATCTCTAGCTATATAGGGAAATCTATGAATCTAAAACGCCAAAATGACCTAAAATTTTGGATGGATGGAGTATTAGGTAGCTATGATGTCAATTTTAGGTGATACAAATATATATACATAAGAGCACAAAATCACTAATAAGTACATAATAAGATATACATTGTTGGCATACTTTAATGAGAAAAAATGATCCCGCATCTGATAGGTCATGCAAACTCAAAACAAACAAAGTGGTTCAAAACTAGAATGGAAAACACAAAAACTTTGTGAATCTGGTAATAATAAATAGACTAGTCTTGTATATAATGTCATAGATGAAGTGTGTGCATACTGATCGCTTCCACGTCTGACCAAAAGTTTTACTTAGATTGGCAAGTTTGTGAAAATCCATTTTTTCTAATTAATTCACACATCTTTGAATTTCGGGAGACAACACCTCAGGATATTTCAATTAAATTGGATCTCAACATTCTGCTAGCTGAGAAACCCCACGGACCCGACTTCACTATACAATTCGAAATTTAACCTGGGTCGATCAGCCAGACATTAAGATGGTGACCACATGCAACCAGCTATCCCTAGCGAGGAGGGACAAAATAAGATTGCAACTAGATGATCATCTCTATATGCTTGGGCTCTGCCACTATGTTTATGATTTTCTATCGAGGTGAATTTTTAATGACTAGCCCTGAAATTCACTCCCATGGAAAAAACTAGCACCACAGGAGACAACAGTGTGAACCATTGACATTATTTCCAAACCACTCAAAAGATATCACAGTTGGTTTTATATGTTGTTGCGAGTTTTTCAAATTACTTATTCACCATCTTTTTTAACAAAAAGAGACAATTATTTTTGCAAGTATTGGTTTTGGAGGGCTTCTTGTCATAATTCAGTATAGCCATATGTATTATTGCAATATCACTAGTGTTTTACACCATCATTTTGAACAACTTGTTTGTAGTGACCTTTTTGGAATAGTGAATTATTACTAGACGTAAAATCGTTTAACTTTTTCATGTCAGTTTTGTTGCATTATCTTCCATGACCCATGCACCCTTCAACTCAACACCCCTCAGTTTGAGGCCAAACCTACCAATATCTAGTTTTTAGGCTCAAACCGACAAATTTTCGATGATTCAATTCGAGTTCCAAAATAAAAATTTTTGCATTCTCCACAAGGCATGGCTCCTTCATGCCCCCAACATCTTTTGATTCTTTTGCTAAACCTGATGAGCCACCTACTCAAACTTGCTGTCATCATCCACTTAGATATGAACTACACTGTCGATTCGAAAAGGACATTACATCGGGGTCATGTCTCTACATGCTCTTAATGAACCCATGGTCTATAGGCATTATAACCTATTATTTTGGTTTTGCCACCACATTGTGCTTCGTGCCCAAGCTTTGTTAGCCCTTCTCCACCCAAACACTAGTTACCAGACCACATGATTATTGGACATTTCTATCGAATTGTCTTTGAATTTATTTATTCTCAAGTGTAATTAGACTAGTCATACCACCTTGCTACTTCCACCTACTCAAAATATTATTTGTATAAACTTAAAGCTTCATTGTAGGTTCCTTAAAGCTTCATTGTTTAGCTGCATGTCTAACAGATTTAGTTCTGCTACGGTCTTGAACCAACTTGTATTTATATTTATTGGGGTGTTGTTACTTGAACCAACATGTATAGTTAATACAAATGAGTTATTGCTGGTCGTGATTTGGAGCTGTCGAACATGTCTGGGTAATACAGTTTGCATTGTTGGACAAAAGCGATGAAATGCTAGCTTTCTGTTTTTGGAGTGCGGATTTATTGTGCCCATCGCAGTATGTATGTGCGAGGCGTCAATGTGCTACCGATCCTTGCTGCCACCATAGGCACCGATATCGTCCCTGCCGCAGCTTCTTCAAACCAACACAATACAAGTTGCATTTTTCTCTCCTATCATGAATCCGATCTTGTATGTATATATGAAGTGGCTCTCTGTTGGTTTCATATCATACAAAATTATATATATATATATATAAGCGGTCACATTCTCTTAACTCCTAGAGTGTCACATCATCATTTCGTCATCCCACCCCCGCGCCGTCCCCACATGCAACATACCACTTTAAAGCATTACACCACATTAGGAAGATCAGCAGCCTCCCAGCCTCCTTGCATTCTATTTTATCTAATGGAACCAAATATTAAATTTGTTCGCCATCCTCAATATCAATCATGCATCCTCAAGAGCTACAACATGCAACACTGACATATAATCCTCTGTTCTTTACTACGACATCTGAATGGGCCCAAGCACTTCAAGAGTTAGCACAGGCACAAGCTCACTAATGGCACAAGATGAAGAGACTTCCCACCCAATAAACCAACATACAACTTCTACATCAATATAAATTGAGTGCCAGTAGGTTGCAAAACAGCAAGCAGAGATAAGCGTATGAGCCTGCATGCTGAGCGTGCGCGAGGTGCAGGAGGATTTGAACTGGAGAACCCTCGAGTTGTACGTGACGTCAATGATCGAGGAAGAGGTGTGGCCAAGCGGGGATGAGGAGGGTGCAATAGTATGTCTGCAGTAGTGCCTCTCTCGTTTTGTGTTATTCGTCAACTTAACAAATTAATTTATTTTGATCTTATTGTCAAAGTTATTTTACCATCTATAGCACTTGCTGAATGCCTGAATGTTTTATCAATTTCTTTCATCTCCGCCCATTGATTAACCAAAGAAGAACTCAAAAGTCTATGATTTTGTATCTAACAGGTCAGCTCGAATGGTTTTCAGCGTAATATCTACAATTGCACAATTTATACAAGCAATTAAACAACACATCGATTCATAATTTATTGAAGAACTTTTTAAAATCCTGCAGCAACACGTGGGCCGGGGAACCACCCAGTATTCAATGATTTGTGTGTCGTTTGATGTCATAATAAACACCTTACATCGCGGCATAGGCATGTTCATCCTTTTTCGCTACCCGTGGAACAAGGATTACTGATTGTTGGTTTAATCACTAAATTAATCTAGTTCCCTGTTAGATCTTCTCCAGCAATCTACAAAACAAACTAGCTGACTTGAGGAGAGGTCCCCTGCACATATGAAGAAGATGCTCGGGGAGCATGCATGTGAAAGGAAGGAGCATTAAGAGCAGCAGCAGCGTGTATTCTTGCTACCAAGTAGCATGACCGACATGTTGTTTTGGTCTGTGAGACATGGGTACCCCTGGGTCCCCACCAACCAGGCTCATGGACGTCCCCGACAAGTGGGTCCGGCCTACTAGAAGACCCGCCGACCTGACAGTGGGCCCAACCGACCTAGTTGGTGGCCCACACGACCTCCTGAAGACCTTCCAGAAGATTCCCCACACGACCTTATCCAGAATGACTAGAAGACTTGGCGTGCAAAACAAGACATCAGTGGATATCGACCAAGCATATCGACGGATATGGCAAGTGTTGTGGTCAACTAGATTTAGGTCTCTTGGTCGTAACTGACCAAGAGTCTGGGAACCGACCTTGTCTGCTGGTCAATATAAGGCGGGCAGGGTGACGTAACAATACGCAATCGTGAAGCAATCTACACCAGCAACTGGACGTAGGGTTTTACTAAACTCGTCGTGTTCTCTGTGTTCCCTGTGCTCGTGTGCAAGCTTTGAGTTCTTAGCCTTAGATTCCACCTTGTTGAACAACTAAACCACCGGGGTTAACCCCCCTGTGGGCTGTCTAGATTCACCCATCTCACAGTTGGCAGGCCAGGTAGGCAAAGAATCCAAAGTTCTTCGTGTAACTCAATTGCTTGGTCAAGCGGCGTCATCTTCCCGGAGAGCATGGTGGACATCCTCGCCAACCCCATCAACATCTTCGTTGGCCCTATGTCGGTTGGATCCACCGTTCCAGCCACATGCTACGTCATCTAGAGCGCTACGGTCACCTCCAACCAGCAGGTCGGATCCGATCTGCTGGAGAAAACCACCCACCCACTCCTAGCGACCTGATCGTGGGGCTCGATCGTGTTAGAGACATCCTCTGCGACACGATCAAGGTCTGTGAACGCGTCAAGTGCCCTCGCAGGACCCCTCCATCTTCATCCCGCATGCCCGTTGGTCTACGGAATGCAACCAATGCAGTGTCTCGCTACATGAAGAACAAGCTTCAGATCCAATCTGAACCCAAGATCCCACATCATGGAAACTTGCCCCATCCATGAAGACTCCAAACACATGGCTCGCCAGTGTCGTGTGCTCAAGAAGCTTCGTCGACCTCTCACCACAGCTCATCGCCGACAATTCAATCGCGAGCCGTCCCCGGACCGCCTCGCGTTCCAGATCGCCTGCACGACCATCTCACCCAACTACCCGGGCGAGGTGCTTGATATCCCAGACCGAGAGGTCCCCATCGTCTCTGCCGACGTGCCTCCTCAGGCCGGCGAGACAGATGAGCAGTGCATACAGCGCGAGAACGCTAACGCCGCACAGGCTACACGTCGTCAGCAGTAAATAGATGCAGCTGCAGCTGCCACAGGTCAACCTACAAGCAACATCATACCCAACACTGATGGACAACCCGCAGGCAACATCCCAGACGGTGCAACTACTGTCGCGGTTCAGGCCCCTCCTCAGCAGCAACAGGATAACGAGCCTCGACGACACCACCTACGTGCCAGAGACCTCCTGCAGGACTTTGAGCGAAACGGCTATGAAGTCTACAACTCGCCTCAAGCTAACCTAGGCACGGCCTTAGCCGAGCTGGGTCAACTTGAGGATACTCATGCAACTCAATGCCTACAAGCTCACATCTGCAACCCCACTTCCCAGGTCGAAGAAAGAGGTCTAGGATACAACATATCAGCTTTGAGCTCCTACTCCAGAAGTAGGTCAGACTGACCTCGACAACGTCGTCACACTAACGCCAACCCTCCTCTTCAACCCGTGGACGAAGAGGGAGATGGGGAGAAAGAAGTTGTACAGCTGGTCAACCCCTCTGCTAACACCGCTACCAACCCAGCGGCCAATCCAGCCACCAATGCTGCTAGTAACGCCCCTGATAATGCACAAAACAACACCGCCAATGTTGCTGACGCCCAACAGCAAAATGCTGCCGACAACGCAAGACAGAACGCAGGAGCTCAACCTCCAGCAATACAAGCCAACCACGCTTAGAGCAGTCAACGTCATCGCATATGAGACGAAGTGGAGATAGCACGACATGCTAACTACAACCGCGACCACGGGGTCCCTGATCCCCTTGATGCCAATCACATCATCCAAGCCACAGAACTTCGGCAAATGCAAGAGCTCCTACGACGTGCCCAGTACGACCATGACAATGGTCCTCCCGACGACCTCTACGTTATCCCGACACCCTACGCCCCGTCAGTTGGAGAAATCAACAACTTTCCAGCATTTTCGCGATGTCTCAGGACGATCAGAACCACAAGGACTTCAAGCCATCCATTGAAAAATATGACGGTCGTTCTGACCCGAGTATTTGGCTAAAGATGTACAACATCGCAGCTCGAGCCTCTAGAGGCAATGAAGACCACATGGCAGGATACTTTCCTCTCGTGATGGGCAAAGCACCACTCCTGTGGCTCGACAACCTTCCTATAGAGTGCATTACCTCGTGGGCGACCTTGTCACAAATCATCATGACCAACTATCAAGTGACCTACAATCGCCCCGACAACACTCATCACCTCGCCAAGTACGGATGAGGCATGACGAGACTCTCCGTGAGTACACTAACCGCTACTTCGAGAATCGCAACTCTCTTGGAGGAGTCAAGGACGAAGACATCACAGCCTACTACACGAAGGGGGTAACCAACCTCAAACTATTCGAGAAGATTCACGAAGCTGATGCTCACACCATTGCCGACCTCATGGCCTATGTCGACAAGCTCGTCGATACTCAAGATGCGGTGGTACACGACTTCAAAGGGATGACCACAACAATGGCAGAGGCAGGTCGCGCAAGCGATCTGGCAAGGTTTACTCTACTATTCCACCCAGACCATCCACCTTCCTCGAAGGTGACTTCAACATAGTCATGGACGACCAGTGCCAGTTCCACCGCGATGCCAAGCATACCATGAGGGAGTGCGAGCGCTAAAGCGCACACTGGGAGTACCTCTAGAGCCCGAGAAGACCAAGAACGGCAATAACAATGACCAGAACAGTGGCCGCCACTATGACAACCGCAATCATCGACTTGATCGACGAGATTACCGCGACTAGTGACCTTATCGTCGCAACGACGATAGGGATCGCCGTGACTATTGTCACGACTATCGTCGTGATGACTGACATGATGATCATCGTGATGACTACCGCCATGACGATCATCGTGACGACCATCGTAACGATCATCGTGAAGAACACCGTGACGACCGGCGTGATGCTCATCGTCAGCATGATGATCGATGTCAACATGATGATCGCGACCGCAACGATAACCATCGCAAGGAGACTTCTCCTCTACCTCCATCGAAAACAGGGAATCCCTACGATGCATTCCAGAATGCTAACCAACAAATCAACTTCATCGTCGGTGGCCGTCAAGCAGCCAAGAGCAACAGACAGCAACGATCAAACGCAAGGGAGATCGTCCAAGTCAATACTAAAACTCCGCAACCTCTACGTTGGTCGGAGTACCCCATCACTTTCTCCAGAAAAGGCCATTGGGTGCACATACCTGACCTCGGGACCTACCTGCTAGTCGTCAACCCCATAGTGGATGGCACGTTCTTGCCTAAGACCCTCATCGACGGGGGCAGCAGTTTGAACATCATCTTCACAGAAAAGCTAGGAAAGATGGACTTCGACTTCTCCAAGATGACCGCGTGTGACGAACCCTTCTACGGGGTAGTGCCCAGCAAGGCCGCATACCCCATAGGTCGTGTATGCCTGCCGGTCACCTTCGGTAAAAGGAAAACTTTTGCACAGAGTACCTGACATTCGAGGTCACGGACTTCCGCTCCTTCTACCAAGCCATCCTTGGTCGACCTATGTTGGCTAAGTTCATGGCCATACCGCATCACACCTACCTCATCATGAAGATGCCAGCACCAAACGGGATCCTTTCCGTCCACGACGACATCCTCGTCTCCTACAACTGCGAGAGAGACACTATCGACCTCTCCCAGGTCTCTGCATGCAAAGCTGCCGCCACGGTCATGGTCGCTCAGGCCACCAAGATCGACCAAACTACTCTAGAGGTGCCAGAACAGAAGCATACAGCCACCGCCTTACACTCAAGTCCTGTCGTGAAGAAAGTTTGCCTCAGCCTGCCCGACGTGTCCAAGGAAGTCACCATCGGGGCCGACCTCGATCCCAAATAGGAACTCGCGCTCACCAGTTTCCTCAGGGACAATGCTGACATCTTCGCATGGAGCCCGTCTGACATGCCTGGTGTCCCTAGGAGGCTGGCTGATGAGAGACATAGGTACCCATGGGTCCCCACCGACCAGGGTCCTGGAAGTCCCTGTCAAGCGGACTCGACCTGTCAGAAGCCCCATCGACCTGCAAGTAGACCCGGAGACCTTATCCACAACCCGGCGACCATGGAAGACCCCGAGCGACCTTATTAAGATCCCGGAGGACTCGCAAGGCTTGCAACGCAAGGCTCTCCCCTAGGTCGCGGCACGGTGCCACCAGTAGGTCCGCAGATCGCTGGATTCACTTTGTAATTACGGAAGGTGGCCTTCCTAACTTGTAACCGACCCCGATGAGGGTCCACTGATCTCGAATGGAAGCCCTAACCAGCTGGCCATATAAGGCGGCCTAGAGCTCCATTCGAGGGGACCCCCCATTCACGCATAATTCCACTGCATAATGGACATTGGGTTTTACTCTCTGGAGGACTGAACCAGTCTAAATCCCTGTGTCCTTAGCCATTCTCGTCGTATTCCGAGTTCCTCTTGCGAACTACCACCTACGCTCTTAGGTCCCGATCCCCTCCAATCAATCTACAACCGCTTGGGTCGCCCCCTAGCGGATTTGTCTAGGTCTCACCCCCTGACAGTTGGCGCGCCAAGTAGGGGTGATCGGGAACTCGCTGTGCAGCATGGTGGCCCGATCTGGTGTTGTTTTTCTGGCGAGCATGGTGGACATCCTCGCCAACCCCATGGAGATCTGCTTCAGCTCCTTCACGGCGACCTCGACTACACTGGCGGCGGCGACCTCCCCGGCGATCGCTGTGAAGATCCCGGCGACACCTGTCGCCCCTGCTTCCGATCTGAAGTCAAAGACCCACCTGCCCAAACTCTATGACATCGTTCAGGGAATGGAGCGCATCATTGACATGATGGAGCACACCCTTGAAATAAGCAAGATCGCACGACCTATCAAGCAAAAGCTTTGGCGATTTGCAAAGGATAGAAAGTAAGCTATAAAAGTAGAAATATGCAAGCTCTAAGCTACAGGATTCATCCGCGAATGTAAGCACCAGGTTTGGCTCACAAACCCGGTCCTTGTACGTAAGAAAACTGGAGGATTAAGGATGTGTATTGACTACACCGACCTCAACAAACATTGCCTGAAAGATCCCTTCCCTCTTCCTCGCATCGATTAGGTCGTGGACTCCACGGCTGGCAGCGTCCTATTATGCTTCCTCGACTGCTATTCAGGGTATCACCAGATAGCTTTGAATCATGACGATGAATACAAGACGACATTCATAACGACTAATGGCATCTACTGCTACAAGGTCATGACCTTTGGTCTGAAAAACGCTGGTGCAACATACCAAAAGGCGATACATAAGTGCCTAAAGTCTCAGATTGGGAAGAACGTAGAAGCTTACGTCGACGACGTGGTCGTCAAGACCACCGAGCAAGATCAGCTCACCACCGACCTTGCCAAGACCTTCTCCAACCTATGTGCCTACCAATGGAAGCTTAACCCGACCAAGTGTGTCTTTGTTGTCGCCTCAAGATTGCTCCTGGGCTTCATGGTGGGGCACTGGGGCATCGAAGATAATCCCGTCAAGGTCGATGCAATATGCAACATGGCCCAGCCATCTTGGAAGAAAGACGTAATGAAACTCACAGGTATGATGGCGGCTCTAGGTCGTTTCATCAGCAAGCTGGGCGAAAAAGGTCCGTCTTTCTTCAAGCTATTGAAGAAGGCAGATAAGTTCGTGTGGGATGAAGAAGCACAGAAGGCCTTCGAGGCTCTCACAGATTCCTTGACCACGCCTCCAATCATGACGCCACCTATACCAGGAGAAACGCTCCGACTCTACATTTCCGCCAACACTCATGTGGTCAGCATGGTCCTCATCGCAGAACAGGAAGAAGAAGGGAAGTACTATCTTGTTCAATGACCTGTGTATTATGTAAGTGAGGTCCTTGCCGACGCTAAAACACATTATTCAAGCCTCAGAAGTTGCTCTACACACTCCTGGTCACGTCGAGAAAGCTTCTCCACTACTTCCAAGCCCATAAGATCACGGTACCATCATCATTCCCGCTAGAAGAAATCATCCGCAACTGAGATGCCAATGGCCACATCGTCAAGTGGTCGGTGGAGCTTGGAGAATTCAACATCGAGTTCTACCCTCGGCAAGCGATCAAGTCACAGATCCTAGCAGACTTCGTGTCAGAGTGGACAGAAATCCAGATGCCCCCTCCCAAAGAGCGGCCTGAACACTGGGTAATGTACTTCGACGGTGCCCTTAACCTCGAAGGTGCATGAGCAGGGGTGTTATTCATCTCTCCTCAAGGAGAGCAGCTCAAGTACGTCCTACAGATACACTACAAAGCCTCCAACAATGGAGCAGAATATGAAGCTCTAATTCACGAGCTCTGTATAGCAATGTCCCTTGGCATCAAGTGACTACTAGCTTACAACGACTCCAAGGTTGTCATCAAGAAAGTCAACAAGGAGTGGGACTGTGTCAAAAACACAGTGGACGCTTACTATGCTGAGATCCGCAAGCTCGAAGGTCACTTCGAGGGAATCGAGTTTCAACACGTGCCACGCAATAACAACATGGCCGCCGACGTACTATTCAAACTAGGCTCCAGGCGAGCTCTAGTCCCGGAGGGTGTGTTCGTCCAAGACCTACGCAAGCCGTCAACCAAACTGTTGGACCCGGACAACCCGGACCAAGTACAGCCCGACCCAACTCCAGCACCTCCCCGCGACATGCTCATGACAGATAAAGAGGACGATTGGTGCGAGCCTTTCCTAGCCTTCCTACTCGACCAACGAGTCCCAGAAGACAAGGCTGAACGAGGGCGTATCACGCGACGAAGTGCTAACTACGTCGTGATTGGCAACGACCTATACTGAAAAGCCGCCTCTACCAGCGTCTTGATGAAATGCATCTTGCGATTAGAAGGTCACCAGCTCCTATCTGAGATTCACGACGGTGAGTGTGGCTGCCACGTGCATCTGCCAATCTGGTCAGCAAGGCGTATCGATCTGGCTTCTACTGGCCCACAGCCATGTCTGACACCAAAGACCTCGTCAATAGGTGCAAAGGATGTCAATTCTTTGCCAAACAGCAGCACCTGTCAGCTCAAGTCCTGCGTACGATCCCCATCCTGGCCCTTCGCCATGTGGGGTCTTGACGTTGTAGGACCATTCTGAACCGCTTCGGGCGGCTACAAGCACATCCTAGTGGTCGTCGACAAATTCACCAAGTGGATTGAAGTTCGACCAGTCGCAAAGGTTACGTTGGAGGAAGCAACGAAATTCATACAAGACATAACACATCGCTTTGGCGTGCCGAATAGAATCATCACCGACCTAGGGACGGCCTTCATAGGGTCCGCCTTTTGGGATTTTTGACAAGACAACACAATTGATGTTTACTATTCATCGATAGCCCACTCTCGGTGCAACGGTCAGGTCGAACGTGCCAATGGCATGGTGCTTCAGGCTCTCAAAGATTGTATCTTTGATGACGCTTCAAATTGCGCCACCCGGTGGTTAGTCGAGCTACCACATGTAAACTGGGGTCTGAGGACCCAAATCAGCTCTGCTACAGGCTTCTCGCCGTTCTTTCTGGTCGATGGCTCAGGACGTCACCTTTGGAGCTCCACGCATACGGTTCTATGAGGAGGGAAAAGCTGAGCAGACTCGTCGTGTCGACCTCGACAACCTCGAGGAACAGAGAATGACAGTTGTTATGAGGCAAGCTCGCCACGATCATCAACTTCGTCGATATCATGATCGCAACGTCAAGGAGACTTCCTTTGACGTTGGCGACCTAGTCCTAAGATGTATCAAGAAGACCGACGGCATGCACAAGTTGTCCGCCCCTTGGAAAGGACCCTTCATCGTCACTAAAGTCATCAGCCCATCCACATATCTCCTCCAGTGGGGCGATGAGTAAGGCGTACCCAACCCATGGAACATGGAGCACCTATGATGATTCTATCTGTAGAATAGTTTTTATTTCAGCTATGTATTCCTCGTCTTTGTATTTTCAGTTCAATAAATATTAGTTAAAGCAGTCATCTGCTTTGTCTCGAGCTCTACCTTCTCTTCTTTCATGTCATGAACCCTCCCCCTCGACATGCTCGGGGGCTTGGCCAAAGCCAGTACAAGGGTTGAAAGACCTGGGGTGAAGTTTCCTGTTCCTCCCCCTCGATATGCTCAGGGGCTTGGCTCAAGCCAATGTAAGGGTCGCTTGACCTGAGGACGTCATCACTCATGACTACCTACTTTGTGTTGTTGCGAAGCTGCTTGGTCATCAGGTTGCAAAACCTGAGTCCCAGACTTCTTCCCGCGCGTCGATTGCACGTAAGTCTCCCCGCTGAGCTGTGACGATCAGTAAGGCAGCCTCTCCGTGAGTAGTGGTTAGTGAAGTATGATAAAGACACATCGCTTCAAGGCTATCAAGTTTGCGCAAACACAAATTAAGTACGTCATGCAGGCCAAAACAAGGTTATCAGGTGTTGTTTTACATGACTGGAAGAAGGAGGAGGTATAGCTCTAAGACTATGACTACTCTTCACCTTCGTCGCCCTCATAGTCAATGGCGTCCATTATCGCCATGGCAGCCTCCCGCACTTCAAGCTCGACGCCCTTGAGGTCCTTCGTCGCATCTGGGCCTTCTCCGACCTTGACCATGTCAACGTCGGGGTGATGAGACTTCACCCGCACCAATGACTGTAGCCGTCGTTAAGCTCGTTGCCTTCAAAAGGTCGACCAACTTCTCGGGCGCAGCCAGAAGTCGATCGATAGCCGACTTGGGCTCCTCCCCCTCAACGTGCGTCGCCAACATGTCCATCACAAAGTGGGCAGCATTCTTCAAGTCGTTCAGATCCACCTCTTGCCCTGCAATAGTCACTTGGTCATTCTTCAACGCCTCCAAAGCTACCTCGAGACTGACCTCAAGGTCCTTTCGAGCTTGTTTCTCATAAGCCAGCTTCTGGGACACAGCATACTCACTGTCTATGGTGCCATTCATCAGCTGCTTTAGCTCTTCAGCACCGACCTCAGCCTCCCGCAGGTTCCCTTCCAGGCTTCGGACCTTCTCTTCAGTGTTTTAAGGTCGTTCTTGAGGTCATCCTCTCGCCTGTGAAAAACTGCAATATACAAGTCCTGAGGTCTAGCCCTCAGCAGTACAAGTCAATGATGGAAAAAGTAGCAAGGCAGCTAGTCTTACTGGCGCTCATGGTGTTTAACTACGTATCGGCCTCCCGACTTTTGCCCCTTTCTTCGGCTAGCTCATCTTCGAGCTTCTTCTTATCAGCCACCGCCTCACAGGCTTGCTTGAGCTCCTGCTCGAGCTCTACAACCCGCAGCCGCAGAGCTGTAGCATCCTTGAGCTGGCCGACCCTTCCATTGGCACTGTTGGACAGTGACTATTTTGCAAAGATAAAACAGGTCGTCAGCTACATTTAGAAAACAAGTCTTTTATCTAACTCAAGAATAGTCGCTCACCGTGAGAGATTGGTTGAGTGTCAAGATCGACCGGCGGACCTCCTTCATATCCTCATCATCTTCGAAGATGGGAGTGCCAGTCCAGTCGATGTCTTCTCACCTCAAGCTTGGCCCCATCGACGTCGGACCCGGTGCCTACACACGGGTTGTTTCTGGGTTCCCCTGTGGTGGCTCGATTTGAACCGGGTTCGCAGTCGGGCCTTGAGCCGATGTGCTGGGCATCGAGTTGATGGGGTCTACATCGATAATAGGCGCAGGAGTGGACGTTCTGACGTCACCAACGGAACCCTGTGTTCCGACCTCAGTAAAAGACGGGGAAGTTGATGTCCTCACATTCCCGACCGAGCCTGAGTCCCGACCTCATGGTCGGACGACCTTGTCCTCGAGAGTGAATCTTGAGCACCCAAGGTGCTCTAAGGTTGGACGTCTGACCTACAATAATCTTCGTCACCACAAGAGAAGAGCTAATGATAGCTAGCAAATGAACCAACTTCAATACTAAGACCTTACCTCACGGTTACCGACGCGCGCAGCTTTGGCCTCAAGGGCCGAACTCGTATATTTACAGGCTGTTGTGCCTCCCTCATCCGATGGAGGTCTTCTTCGGTCACTTGTTGCTCCAGTTCCCGTTGCCTCTTGACTGTGGGACTCAGCGAGCTTCTAGCTGTACGATCCTCAACAATTGGCGGATCGCCGGTAGTTTCATCTTCATCCTCCTCGACCTCCTTGGTCGCTGGAGTGGAGATCGTCGGCGTGCACACTGCCGGAGGAGGGCTCACCTTCTTCTTCCTCTTCTTCTTATCGGCCTCGAGCTTGGCAGTCTTGGCTACCTCGGCCTTGGTAGCAACCCTTGTGGACGACTGCTTTGTTGTTGCCTGTCGCATGGACCTCCCTGGGCCCACTGCCTCGGTGGGTACCAGGACTGACTACTCGGTGGGCCCCTGGGACTACTCGACTTGTGCCACACAACACCTGATGGCGTGGGGCGCAAAGATTACGGTGGAGAAGTACTCGGATAGGAAGCTATACATGTCATGTACTATGTGGAGAACTCCTAGCCGTACCCGACTAGTACTCTCTCCTCAAACCGACTTGTAACCCTGCCTCCCAGGCTATATAAGGCGAAGCAGGGACCCCTCTCTCTCATACGCATCATCCTGTAAACACATCCAATCAATCTAGAGCTACGCAACATACAGGACGTAGGGTATTACGCACCTCGCGGCCCGAACCTGTCTAAATTGTGTGCCACGTATCTCTTCCTTCGAGTTACCGATCTCGGCAAGGCCACATTCATCTACCTCGGGTACTCCCCTTGGTAGGTTGCTGGTCAAAAACACCGATAGCTGGCGCGCCAGGTAGGGGCTCTCGCCGAAGATCTCATGGCGAACTCGACGGCTTCAGTCTTCATCAAGCCAATCGCCGCTTTCAACCGCGGTGACACCTTCGTCATTGGGTCTTGGGTGTGCACTGCTGACGGCGTCGGATCCTTCCAACGCCACCTCACCATGACTCCCAACCTGAGCACTGGGCTAGTGACGCTTCCCGAAGTAGTCACGGACGAACTCACCGGAAAATTCGGTGCAATTTCGCTCTACAACCAACACACCGACTTTGAGCTTGGATCCGACTCCAACTTGAACTCGACGTCCCCGTGGGCCATCGCATGCGAGCCGGCTATCGAGCCATCGTGTGCGGACTCCCCACTCCACGAGCACTTCCCATACGGCCTCTGCAACGCTAGCAAGGCCCATCCGAAGGCTCTCATTGCGCGCCGGGCCGGCAAAGAGATTGTCTCCGACTACACTTCGGACTCCAACCCCGTCTCTGGCTACTACTCAGACTCCTCCTACGAGTTCGACTTCGGATCGGACCCAAACTAGCCCGAGTCCGAAATCTCCATGACCGAGCAACCGCTGTCAGGACCAGCTACCAGCCTGGTAATAACATCTACACCCGCCGGGAGATTCGTCTACTGGCCAGACCGCAAGCCTGCAGACTTGACAGATGGGAACTCACGCTACGTCACCTACCTCAACTCGCTCCCCTTCCAGGAGGGAACACAATTATCTCTAGCAGAGGAGCACACTCCAACAGAGGTGGCGACTACTGACTCCAGTCTCGGCTCTCCCGATCGTCAAGTCTTCATGACTACCAACTGTGACAACCCGCCCAGGAAAGTACCGTACTATCGCCTAAGACCGATCCACTTTGGTCATTAAGCAATAATAAAGTACCATCCTGTCGTAAGTCGCCGGGTTAACGCCCGGTAAATCACTTGAGAGCACAAGGATCGAATATATGCATTAAAACTCACTCGAAGGCGAGTCCAGAGATACAACAACATTCAAATCCAAATTCGTACCCCATAGGGTTTATTTATTACAAACCATAGTCTTTGTCATGACGAGACAGTTCAGAGTTTCGAAAAGCAGCGGAGATACTAGCGGCAGCGAAGTCACCACGGGAGGCCATCCATGATGCTTTCAGTAGTCGTCCTCCACCCACTCCAGCTCCCAGCCGGGCGGGATCTCACCGGGCCACACATCACTGAAGGCATTACCTGGATCAACACATTATAGCAAGGCTGAGTACACTAATACTCAGCAAGACTTACCCGTCGGTGATAACTACTTCACCAATTCTAGACCATGAAAGGCTTTTTGGCTACTGGGTTGCCTTTGCTAAAAAGTAACAAAGAGTAGGTCCTTACTTTCAAGATTTTAGCACAAGTTCTAGTAGTTTAATCTTTACTACATTAGCCAACTAGTACAAACAAAGTTGTACAATACAATTAATCAAACATCATCTTCATCAACTTCCATCATTAGGGATCACATGACTAGTGGAGTAAGTAGTCTCGGGTAATGGTGAGAGGCCGACAATCGATTGATTTAAACCTTGCAAGGTAAACCCAAACACACGGTAGGCTGTCCCCGTGAGGGCAACTTTCCCAGGCCGTCCCCAAAAATCCCCGGGTCGGGATGAAAGGCCACAGTCTTTGGTGCAAGCTATCCGGCATACCCCGCGAGATACCCGGAGTCACCATACACCACCGGTGGCGAGCCGTGAGAGCGAATCCCAAGAGTAGTGACGGTTCCATCCCTAGCCGTCTCATTAAGGTACTAGGCTTACCGGCCCCATAACCGGCATGTGCTCAGTATGTTCAAAAACTTAACCCACATAACCACTGGACCGGAGCCCAGATCCCATGCTCTTACCACGTGAGCAATCCATTTAAGGATATAGTATGATTCCTATCTAGGAACCTATTCTCGCGAGTGAGGTCATCACCCGACTTGTAACAGTCCTATGGCTTAGCAGCTATCGACCTATCATACTAGTAAGGACAAAGGTACCTATGGATCATGCATCTAGGGTTTCATTCAACTCCTGAACGTAAATGCACAATCATTCATAGATAATTGAATAAAGAACTTTAAAACTAGGTTAGATGCACCGGAGCTTGCCTTCGTCGACTAGGTTAGCTTGGGCACCCTCGGTGTCGAGTACGTCCACGTACTGCAGAGAACCTTCCGCTCCGCCTTCCTCGGTTTCCGGGACCAGGGAGTAATCTCCGTCCGGAAGATCTACACGGAATGCAATGCACTTTAGGTGATGTGATAGTTTGTTGTCTTATCCAACTCTAGTTGGTCATATTCACCTTAACAAGCATTCTTCTAAGGTTTCTTTTTTGGAAGGCTGGGGGGTGTACATGGGTTACTCCTTTATTCCATATGAAAGCTCCATTTCGTTTTATCTTTACCCACATGGTGTAATTAATAATTATATTCATGAATTAATTCCTTTTTAGTGCTGGTAATTAAATTTCTTTTATTTATATTAAATAGTACTTTCAAAAAGGAAAAGGTTTAATTAAGGGTCCTCTTTATTAATTTCCCTTTAATATTAAAAGGGCATTTAAGCCATTTATTAATCAATTAAATTACCAAAAATTAAATGAGTGTTTCTTAAGCCTACTAGCACCCATCCTGGTCCATTGGACCCACATGTAAGTGTTGGATGCTAGGAAATTAAATATTGTGGAAAATAACAAAGGCTAACTAGTGATTCAACTTAAATGCATATAAAAATAAATAAGCATCAAAACGATCCAAACTTTCTTGGGGATGCTCTCTGGACCTAAACAAGCCTAAAGAACCAGCATGTTCACATGGAACCTCTACTGAACTTGGTTTATTAATTTACAAAGGAAATCATGCATAATTCAAGGATAATTGCTTCTGTTAAACCAAAATTCATGATTAATTCACACGATGTGTCTTTTGGCATTACAAGACAGTGTGCACAAGTTGGGATCAGGAACATAAATATAGTTAACAGGAAAAATCATTTATGCAGATCTGCCAGAAATAGAAAACATTTTTAGAAAAAGATTTACATCATAACTTTGTGAAATTTTTGGCATAGGAGCTAGTCATGACCTAACACACAACATATCCAAAAATTAGCTACAGAGGAGTTATGGTTTTTGAGATATCACAAATCTAGGGTTTTCACATTTGTATTTTTCATGCAAAAACTAACAGGAATTAGCTCAGGCCAGAATAACAAAAGTTGTAGGATAATTCACCATGAATCCAACAAAATTGACCTTGCATTTTTCTGATTTTTCTGCAATTTTCTACAGAATTTACAAGTTTCAGCCAAAGGTCAAACACTATTTAAGATCTAACTTTCACCGGGGTCCCTGGAAATTTCTGCAGTTTACAACCATGCCCTTACTTTGCACAAAACTCCCTAGAAACATTTCAAACCTCGCAATGTCATCCCCGGGCGCCGGCCGGCGGCGGTCCGGCCAAATCCGGCGAACCGCGGGCCGGGACCGGCCGGCGCGGGCGGGGGATGGACCTCGGGCCCCCGGGTGTCGATTTCCGTGCGCGGCTTGGTGCGGGACGCCACCGGCGAGCTCGCCCGGCGCAGCCCCGCGGCGGTGGCCGCTGGAACGGCGGCCGCGGCGGTTTGGCTGCCAAGGCGCGTCGGCCCGCGGCTTGGGGCGTCAATGTGGGTGTGTGCGCTAGTGCTAACGGCCTGAGGAATGTTGGGGAGGGGTCTAGCAGGACGCTCGGCGCGGGAACGGCCATGGCGGCCGACGGCGGCGCGTCCGTGCCGGGACGCCGCGGTGCTCGTTTTATAGACGCGAGCGAGAGAGAGCCTTCGAGGCTAAGGAACGCAGGGGGGTGGTGGGGAGCCCGGCGGCCTCGGGTGCGCGCGGCCGGCCTCGGCAGTGTGCCCGGGGGGGGGGGGGGGGAATCGAGCCGTGGCGGGGCACGTGGCGCGATGCCCCTCGCGGTGCCCTCGCCCGAGGCGCGGCTCGGGGAGTGCGCGGCCGACGCGCGTGCCTCGGCTTGCGCGCGCGCGCCCCCCTCCCCGGCCGGCCGTGGTACGGGGTACGGCGGCGCGGCGACCGCCGCGCGTGGCGGCGCTCGGGAACGCCGGTCGCGGCGGCGCGCGCGACGTCGCCCGTTCCAGCCTTTCGGTTGCGGTGTAGCTTAGTTTGACCGAAAATTTCTCCAAAAATTTGAACTAAAGTGCACCGAGTAGTGAATAGGAAACCTGTAGATCTCTCTACCCTCTACAACTTTTGTAAAGATCGTCTAGTGTTTTTCTCAACGGATTTGGCAGGAACGTCGTGACAATATTGAATGCCGGCCTGTCCTGGAAAACAGGAGGTACTGTGAGTCGATCAAGTTTTTCGCTAATTTCCACTCAAAATTTGAAATGCCAATCTACATGAAAGTTGTGTCCCTCAACAAGATGGACAACTTTCATAAAGGTAGATTTCGAAGTGTTTAGGTGAAATTTGGGGAACGCGGCAAAAGTTCCGGACGACATTCGCTGACGTCAACGGTTAAGCCGGTTTTGACCGTGTCTTTGGCCAAGGGTCGACTACGGGTGTGTGTAGGCTTGGTCAAGGGGTTCATTGGCGAGGTTTTCGGGGTGATGACCCAGGTTGACCTAGGTTTGACCGGTATTTGACCGGTTTGACTCGGCTGATCCGGTCGTTAGTGTTAATGACGGTAATTAAAAACCTGGGGCGTCACAGTCTACCCCCCTTAAGAAGAATCTCGTCCCGAGATTCGAAATTCCAAGGACAGGTAGAGAAATAGAGGAGTGGTCCTCTCGGATGTTCTGAAATTACTCTGAGGGAGCAACACGATGGGATTATGGGGCAAGAGCATAACCACCATCGGTTCCAGATTAGCACCTAGGAGTAGTCAAGGGCGACAAGTAATGGAAAGCTTGCACGGAGTTTACTTGCGAATGCAAGCGAAAAGTATGGAAAGATAAATTGATATAGGATCCTTCGAACAGTCTTGCTCACATGTCATTTAGGTTGCAACCTTAGGTGGCATGGCCGTGCCACTACGGTGCAATGCCTTTTCGAAAAGTGATGTGATGCGCATGTTCATGAAGGCACGATGCCTATGCTCGGGTAGTATGGTGCTTATGATGCATGTTAGCATGACTCGGTTACCCACGAAACGAGTTAGTGGTTGAGAAGACAATCACAGGTTGAGAAGGGGTGTGCGTGGCGAGTCGCAATTCACAACCAAGATACCTAGTGCGCCCCTAGTGGCAATCATGTGGTCGTTAGCCGCACATGACGCCCCAGGTTCCGTCACGGCACCTTTAGTTATGGGATGACAACGTCACCAAACACAAAGGATAGAGTGGGAGATATGGAGTCACTCCATGCGTATGCACGTTAGTTCACCCAAGGTTCCCAAATGCACATGCTATGGAATGCATGCTCAAGAAGGGACATAATTATTTATTTTTTTTCAAAAGGTTGTGAGCAAGACCACGGGGAATAGGCTCAGGATTGCGTGCTCGAAGTAACCAGGACAAGGATACCAAGAAAGTGGTACACGAACGAACACATATTCACTGGCAACAAGTGATGTTCCTAAAAATGCTTTGTTTTACCAACGTTTTTAGGAGAAAAACAACACAATCTTTGACAAGCGTGATCATTCGCAACGAATTATCCAAGGATCTGGTGTTCGACACAAGAATTTTAATTTGAAAGACAACGAAATTCACTTAAAGCATACAAGCTTAAGCATTCTTATTACAACATGACAGAACAAGATTTAACGTCATTACAACTCGATTTCGAAACATCATGACCATACACGATGCAATAGTTGCTTGGCACGAAGACGTGCGGTCAAGCCAACTACTCTAACATCTCGAAAACAACTCAGTAAGATCGATATCCTGCTGCTCCCTGCTGTCGGCAACTTAGTTGCCCACTGAAGCACCACTGTACGAAGGCGAAGCTGGGGGAGTCGGTAGCGGTGGTCCCCGCCCTCGGCTCGTCCGATCCGGACCGGACACGCCCGCTCGCTCCTCCGGTGTGCTCGCATCGGGGGCATGGGCTGTAAGGCCACTATAGCCCGTAAGGCGGCCACCCGTACGTCGGCCTCCCCGCACGTGCTCCCGCATCTCAAGGCAATGTTCTGCGGCGGTGTCGGCCTCTCTATCTCGTGTGCGTCGGCATCCTCCTCCAAGGTGCATGGTTCTCCGCCTCTAGGTCCACGATCCTCCGTACGCGGTCACCTCTCTCAAGCTCCACTGGAACCTCCTAGCACGCACCGTCGTTCTCCCGCCGCACCCGGGTAAGCGTGAAGTTCACCGCCGGTGTGCCGCCGAAAGTCGCTCCCAATCGCGCCTAGATGCCTCCAAGCGCCGTGCAATGATCGCCGCGGTGTTATAATGCGGCCCCTGGAGTGTGAAGACCGCGTTCAGACAACGGGCAAGTGTCTGGGTAACATCCAACGGCTCTGCTAGGGTCAGTAGCTCCCGTAGATGGTCCATACGGTCCAACCAAGCTGGGTCGTGAGGACTCACAGCAGGAAATAGTCCAAACGGGGAAAGAGCTACCACAGTAGCATTGTGGTCACAAAAGTCTGTCAGCACTCTGAGGGCGGCTGACTCCACGGACTCGTGCGTGATAAATCCCCAGTAAATAAAACTCAGGTCAAACCAGTCGGCGTGGTCTGGGTGCGGCAAAGACAAGAACGATCACCCCGCAGCGGGGAACGCCAAAGCGCTCAAACTCCTTCACCTCGTACGTCGGTGGGGTAAGGTAGCTCGCGCATCGAGTGCTTCCCACGCCAAGCGCGGAAAACCCTCCCAGTGCAACCCGTTGGTACGGATCGTACCGTCAGCGTCGAACTGGTGGAACACGGGGAAATCCATCTGTACACAAATGTAACTCATGTCAGCTCTCAAAGAGAACGGCATGTCAAATGGTGAAGTTCTGGCAGCTGTGAAATAATTTCATAACTAAAAATCCAGAAACCTCAAAAATTCCCCAAGTTTAAATGAAACCTTTAATACCTTTAATTAGCCCTTTTTTTAAGGTTGACATCGATTAAGGAGACAAGATGAAAGGTCCTTAACCTGAAAGTGCCTAGGGAAAAAGTGAACCAACCCATCGAACTAAGATTGAGATTTACTTATTACAGGACAGCTGGTTGAGGAGCCATTATATTCAACAATTTGGTTTAATTAACCTATCACATGGTGAACAAATTTTGTAAAATTTCGGCAGCATGACGGCTAGTTATGGAAAGTACTCTACGTTATAAAAAGCACACACTAGCATAAACTTCCTTAGAGAACATATGGAATTCCGATTTTTGGGTCCATTTTAGTTATTTCGATTTTAATATGCATGCAAGACGTCCTATTCGACCTCACATGGCAATCAAGCCAAAAATCGAAGTTAGTGCCGGTGGCAAGGCTTTTAGTCGTCTCTCCCTATAATATCTAGTCGAGAGCTATACGGTACTTGCTTAACAACTAACGAAGCGTTGTTATGTACCTGCAGAAAACGAACCTTTCGTGCCAGCACGTCACGAAAGCGTCCACATTCATTACCGTTCACTATAGAAACGGTATCCATGCGTTAAGCCGCTGCATGGACAGCGTCCTATTTAAGACTCTGACGCGACATGAGTGCCCATTGGAATAGGCCTCACTCATCCCTCACGAACTTTCCCGTGGTACCATCACGTATGGCAAAACGTGACGAGACTCAACGCGACGTGGCACCCATTGGAATAGGTCCCACTAGTCCCTCACAGGACTTCCCTGTGGTACCACCACGTATGGCAAAACGTGATGAACTAGTATGGTTGTGCAAGAAAGTAAGTCTGGCATAAAGTAATGTGCTGGGAGTTAGCAAAATAAACCATAAGTTAAATAAGCCACCTGAAAGAACCCAAAATTCCCTCTAGGGTCTCTCGGTCTCCTTAGCGGACCAACGTATTTT
The DNA here is from genome assembly GCA_947561735.1 of Cenchrus americanus. Lineage (NCBI taxonomy): Eukaryota > Viridiplantae > Streptophyta > Magnoliopsida > Poales > Poaceae > Cenchrus > Cenchrus americanus. Next base: position 128,312,914 of record OX387245.1, read on the forward strand.
GGAAAATCAGAAAATCTTGGCATATTTTATTCAAAAATCAGTGATTAAGGTTTATTAATTAATCTCTGGTGCATATAAGCTCTGATACCAACTGTGACAACCCGCCCATGAAAGTACCGTACTATCGCCTAAGACCGATCCACTTTGGTCATTAAGCAATAATAAAGTACCATCCTGTCGTAAGTCGCCGGGTTAACGCCCGGTAAATCACTTGAGAGCACAAGGATCGAATATATGCATTAAAACTCACTCGAAGGCGAGTCCAGAGATACAACAACATTCAAATCCAAATTCGTACCCCGTAGGGTTTATTTATTACAAACCATAGTCTTTGTCATGACGAGACAGTTCAGAGTTTTGAAAAGCAGTGGAGATACTAGCGGCAGCGAAGTCACCACGGGAGGCCATCCATGATGCTTTCAGTAGTCGTCTTCCACCCACTCCAGCTCCCAGCTGGGCGGGATCTCACCGGGCCACACATCACTGAAGGCATTACCTGGATCAACACATTATAGCAAGGCTGAGTATACTAATACTCAGCAAGACTTACCCGTCGGTGATAACTACTTCACCAATTCTAGACCATGAAAGGCTTTTTGGCTCCTGGGTTGCCTTTGCTAAAAAGTAACAAAGAGTAGGTCCTTACTTTCAAGATTTTAGCACAAGTTCTAGTAGTTTAATCTTTACTACATTAGCCAACTAGTACAAACAAAGTTGTACAATACAATTAATCAAACATCATCTTCATCAACTTCCATCATTAGGGATCACATGACTAGTGGAGTAAGTAGTCTCGGGTAACGGTGAGAGGCCGACAATCGATTGATTTAAACCTTGCAAGGTAAACCCAAACACACGGTAGGTCGTCCCCGCGAGGGCAACTTTCCCCGTGCCGTCCCCAAAAATCCCCGGTCGGGATGAAAGGCCACGATCTTTGGTGCAAGCTATCCGCATACCCCGCGAGATACCCGGAGTCACCATACACCACCGGTGGCGAGCCGTGAGAGCGAATCCCAAGAGTAGTGACGGTTCCATCCCTAGCCGTCTCATTAAGGTACTAGGCTTACCGGCCCCATAACCGCATGTGCTCGGTATGTTCAAAAACTTAACCCACATAACCACCGGACCGGAGCCCGCATCCCATGCTCTTACCACGTGAGCAATCCATTTAAGGATATAGTATGATTCCTATCTAGGAACCTATTCTCGCGAGTGAGGTCATCACCCGACTTGTAACGGTCCTATGGCTTAGCAGCTATCGACCTATCATACTAGTAAGGACAAAGGTACCTATGGATCATGCATCTAGGGTTTCATTCAACTCCTGAACGTAAATGCACAATCATTCATAGATAATTGAATAAAGAACTTTAAAACTAGGTTAGATGCACCGGAGCTTGCCTTCGTCGACTAGGTTAGCTTGGGCACCCTCGGTGTCGAGTACGTCCACGTACTGCAGAACCTTCCGCTCCGCCTTCCTCGGTTTCCGGGACCAGGGAGTAATCTCCGTCCGAAGATCTACACGGAATGCAATGCACTTTAGGTGATGTGATAGTTTGTTGTCTTATCCAACTCTAGTTGGTCATATTCACCTTAACAAGCATTCTTCTAAGGTTTCTTTTTTGGAAGGCTGGGGGGTGTACATGGGTTACTCCTTTATTCCATATGAAAGCTCCTTTTCGTTTTATCTTTACCCACATGGTGTAATTAATAATTATATTCATGAATTAATTCCTTTTTAGTGCTGGTAATTAAATTTCTTTTATTTATATTAAATAGTACTTTCAAAAAGGAAAAGGTTTAATTAAGGGTCCTCTTTATTAATTTCCCTTTAATATTAAAAGGGCATTTAAGCCATTTATTAATCAATTAAATTACCAAAAATTAAATGAGTGTTTCTTAAGCCTACTAGCACCCATCCTGGTCCATTGGACCCACATGTAAGTGTTGGATGCTAAGAAATTAAATATTGTGGAAAATAACAAAGGCTAACTAGTGATTCAACTTAAATGCATATAAAAATAAATAAGCATCAAAACGATCCAAACTTTCTTGGGGATGCTCTCTGGACCTAAACAAGCCTAAAGAACCAGCATGTTCACATGGAACCTCTACTGAACTTGATTTATTAATTTACAAAGGAAATCATGCATAATTCAAGGATAATTGCTTCTGTTAAACCAAAATTCATGATTAATTCACACGATGTGTCTTTTGGCATTACAAGACAGTGTGCACAAGTTGGGCTCAGGAACATAAATATATTTAACAGGAAAAATCATTTATGCAAATCTGCCAGAAATAGAAAACATTTTTAGAAAAAGATTTACATCATAACTTTGTGAAATTTTTGGCATAGGAGCTAGTCATGACCTAACACACAACATATCCAAAAATTAGCTACAGAGGAGTTATGGTTTTTGAGATATCGCAGATCTAGGGTTTTAGATTTGTATTTTTCATGCAAAAACTAACAGGAATTAGCTCAGGCCAGAATAACAAAAGTTGTAGGATAATTCTCCACGAATCCAACAAAATTGGCCTTGCATTTTTCTGATTTTTCTGCAATTTTCTACGGAATTTACAAGTTTCAGCCAAAGGTCAAACACTATTTAAGATCTAACTTTCACCGGGGTCCCCGGAAATTTCGCAGCTTACAACCATGCCCTTACTTTGCACAAAACTCCCTAGAAACATTTCAAACCTCGCAATGTCATCCCCGGCGCCGGCCGGCGGCGGTCCGGCCAAATTCCGCGAACCGGCGGCCGGGACCGGCCGGCGCGGGCGGGGATGGACCTCGGGCCCCCGGGTGTCGATTTCCGTGCGCGGCTTGGTGCGAGACGCCACCGGCGAGCTCGCCCGGCGCAGCCCCCGCGGCGGTGGCCGCCGGGAACGGCGGCCGCGGCGGTTTGGCTGCCAAGGCGCGTCGCCCGCGGCTTGGGGCGTCAATGTGGGTGTGTGCGCTAGTGCTACCGGCCCGAGGAATGTTGGGGAGGGGTCTAGCAGACGCTCGGCGCGGGAACGGCCATGGCGGCCGGCACGGCGCGCGCGTCCGTGCCGGGACGCCGCGGTGCCCGTTTTATAGACGCGAGCGAGAGAGAGCCTTCGAGGCTAAGGAACGCAGGGGTGGTGGGGAGCCCGGCAGCCTCGGGGTGCGCGCGGCCGGCCTCGGCGAGTGTGTGCCGGCGGGGGGGAATCGAGCCGTGGCGGGGCACGTGGCGCGATGCCCCTCGCGGTGCCTCGCCCGAGGCGCGGCTCGGGAGTGCGCGGGCCGACGCCGGCGCCTCGGCTTGCGCGCGCGCGCGCCCCTCCCCCGACCGGCCGTGGTACGGGGTACGGCGGCGCGGCGGCCGCCGGCGCGTGGCAGCGCTCTGGAACGCCGGTCGCGGCGGCACGCACGACTTCGCCCGTTCCAGCCTTTCGGTTGCGGTGTAGCTTAGTTTGACCGAAAATTTCTCCAAAAATTTGAACTAAAGTGCTCCGAGTAGTGAATAGGAAACCTGTACATCTCACTACCCTCTACAACTTTTGTAAAGACCGTCTAGTGTTTTCTCAACTGATTTGGCAGGAACGTCATGCCAATATTGAATGCCGGCCTGTCCTGGAAAACAGGAGGTACTGTCAGTCGATCAAGTTTTTCGCTAATTTCCACTCAAAATTTGAAATGCCAATCTACATGAAAGTTGTGTCCCTCAACAAGATGGACAACTTTCATAAAGGTAGATTTTGAAGTGTTTAGGTGAAATTTGGGGAACGCGGCAAAAGTTCCGGACGACATTCGCTGGCGTCAACGGTTAAAGCGGTTTTGACCGTGTCTTTGGCCAAGGGTCGACTACGGGTGTGTGTAGGCTTGGTCAAGGGGTTCATTGGCGAGGTTTTCGGGGTGATGACCCAGGTTGACCTAGGTTTGACTGGTGTTTGACCGGTTTGACTCGGCTGATCCGGTCGTTAGTGTTAATGACGGTAATTAAAAACCTGGGGCGTCACACCAACGAGACGCCGGGACCTTCAGGGACACAGCCTGACCGTTTCCTTGAAGACATCTCAGCAGATGAGTTGTCTGCCAACGCACCCGCAGACGAAACCAGCGACGACAAGAACGCCCGACGTGAGCGTAACAGGAAGCGTAACGAACGATGTCGACGTCTCTGTGAGAGCCTCCCCATACGGAACCTCACAGAGGCGCTTAACCAAGTTGAAAGTCGAGTGCATACTACCCCTGAACAGTGCCTCATGTCCATCACTACGATAGCACGTCAGACTCAGGGGATGCGCGCGGGAGAAGTCATCGCCAAGCTCGCGGAGGACGCCTACTTCATGAGAGTCGACAATAGAGTCACTCAAGTGCCTCCCCTTCGAACTCGCGAAGCCGACCATGAAGCCACAAGCCGCAGTCCAGCCAACAACGGACGCAACCGTACTCGAGGAGAGCTACCGCAGAACCCCAACCGCACTAGGGCATCTGCTGGAGGACCTTCTCAGGGCGGTCACAGCGCTGGTGGCGCTGGCGGCAGTCGCGCTACGGTGGCTCACGGCGACGCCGACGGCAGAGGCAGCGGCAGCGGGAGCTCCTCACACGGGGCTGGAAGGAGAGCCGGTGGCGGAGGCAATCGCGGAGGCTGAGGCCACGCAGAAAGCCATGTCACCGGTGTCTCACGCGGCGGCTATGATGCCCGCCGCAAGATTGAAGAAATTCGATGCAACAAATCCTCCACAGCAGGCGAGAACGATTCCCCGCCTTCTCTGCTCGACTTCGCAATCTGCTACTCCCAGAAAAATTCAAGCCTCTGGGGATCACCAAGTACGATGCGAAGCAAGATCCAGTACAGTGGCTCAGATGCTACGCCCTCTCCATCGAGAACGCTGGTGGCAACAACGACACAAAGTGCCTCTACTTCCCTTTCTGCCTGGACCAAGCTCCACTCACATGGCTCGAGTCCCTCAAGAAGTATTCAATCGACAAGTGGGACCAGCTCAAGGAGCAGTTCACCAGCAACTTCGCGGGCGCCATGGGACGCTCGGGTACTCGCATGGACCTGGCCATGGTGAAGCATGAACAGGGCGAGACTTTGCGTAAGTACATGCGGCGCTTTTTCAACAAGCGCGCCACTGTAGTTGATGTTACCGATAAGGAAGTCATTGACCTTTTCCAAGACGGTCTTTACCACCGTCGCACCTTCGAAGACTTCGGTCGCTGCCGCCCGAGCTCCATTACCAAGCTCAAAGACATGATTACTCATGGGCCGACGAAGAAGACAAGGCGAATGCTAAGTACGACGCCATTCCCGGCAAGAGCAAGCAAAATGCGGGCGGCAACAACAACAACAACCGGGATTAAGGCGGTCGCAACAACAACTACTCGGGTCCTAATTGCAAGCGCAAGCCAGACAACACAGTCGCGGCTATCCAGTGCCCTGCGAAAGACAACTCGAAGAAGACCTCCGGCGGCTTCAAAGACTTGCTGAAAGAGAAGTGCTCGTGGCACCTGGAGGACAACCACACTACCGAGCAGTGCTACCAACTCCGGCGAGCACTCAAAGACTCTCCAGACCCACGGCCTCCTCATGAAAAGAAAGGCAAGAAAAAAGTCGACGAAGGCAATGGCGACTTCCAAGAACCCGACAAGACGGTGAACGTCCTCTTCGGCGGACTACCCACCAAACGGTCTCAGAAGGCCACTCGACGGGAAGTCTTAAACATTGAACTAGCGGTTCCGACCCCTCTCCGGTGGTCGGAGGTACCCATCACCTTCTCCCGCATGGATCAATGGACAAGCTTCTCCGAACCAGGGCGTTTTCCTCTCGTCCTGAAACCGGTAGTCGCGGGCTCCAGACTCAACAAGGTACTCATCGACGGTGGGAGCGGGCTCAACGTCCTTTTCACCAAGACCTTAAAGAAGATGAAGCTCGACATCACTCACATGCTCACCAAGAGCACATCGCCTTTCTACGACATCGTCCCCGAGAACGCGGCTATTCCACTGGGCTCAGTGGTCCTGCCAGTTACCTTCGGGGAAACCAAAGAAAACTACCGCACCGAGTACATCAAGTTCGAAGTCGCGGACTTCGAGACTTCCTACCATGCCATCCTCGGCAGACCAGCTATCGCCAAGTTCATGGCGGTACCCCACTATACATACTTGGTACTCAAGATGCCAAGTCCGGCCGGTGTACTCTCGCTACAAGGGGACTTGAAGATATCCTTCGACTGCGACACAAAAGCTGTGGAACTCGCAGCCACCAACCAAGTACCCAACGCCATGATGGAGATCTATGCTGCGTCAAAGAAACTTGCCCCAAGTGAACTTGACATCCCAGAGAAGTCGGACAAGGCCAACAAACCTCAGCCATCCGAGGAAGTGCAAGTCAAAGCAATCAATCTTAGGACAGGCGACAGCAGCAAGACCACCATGATCGGGGCGGGTCTTGACCCGAAATAGGAAGACGTGCTCGTCATCTTCCTTTGGGCTAACCGAGACATCTTCGCTTGGAAACCAGCGGACATGCCAGGGGTGCCCAGGAATCTGATCGAGCATTCACTCAACATTGACCCTAAAGCTACCCCGAAACGACAACACCTCCGCCATTGCGCCGATGACCGACGGGATGCCATCAAGAAGGAACTCGCCATAGAGAAGTCTTCCATCCTGAGTGGCTCGCAAACCCCGTCCTCGTCCACAAGAAGAACTCTAACGAGTGGATGATGTGCGTCGACTACACCGACCTCAACAAGCACTGCCCCAAGGACCCCTTCGGGTTGTCGCGGATAGATCAAGTTATTGACTCCACGGCTGGCTGCGACCTGCTCTGCTTCCTCGACTGCTACTCCAGGTACCACCAGATTGCCATCAAGGAAGAGGACCAGGAGAAGACCGCGTTCATCACCTCGTTCGGCACCTACTGCTACACGACCATGTCGTTCGGATTGAAGAACGCCGGCGCCAACTACCAGCAAGCTATCCAGGCCTGTTTCAATTGACAGCTCAACAAGAACGTCGAAGCCTACGTGGATGACGTGGTCGTCAAGACCAGAAACTCCGACACACTCATCGCCGATCTTGAAGAGACTTTCGCATCCTTGTGAGAGTACCGCTAGAAGCTCAATTCGAACAAGTGCGTCTTGGCGTACCGTCGGGAAAACTACTCGGCTTCATCAGCAGCCATCGCGGCAACGAAGCCAACCCCGAGAAGATCTCCGCCATCACCAATATGAGAGCTCCCACCTGCATCAAGGATGTCCAGAAGCTTACCGGGTGCATGGCGGCCTTGAACAGATTCATCTCGAAGCTTGGAGAACGGGGGCTACCCTTCTTCAAACTACTCAAGCATCAAGAGAAGTTCGTGTGGACTCCAGAGGCAGATTAAGCTCTCGCTCAGCTCAAGGATTTCCTATCCAAGCCGCCAGTCCTCACGGCTCCTCGCAAAAAGGAGCAGCTACTGCTCTACCTCGCTGCGACTACTCACGTGGTCAGTTCTGCCATCGTTGTCGAGCAGCAGGAAGACGGCCACGCCTACCCAGTCCAGCGACCAGTCTACTTCGTCAGCGAGGTCCTGTCGGAATCTAAAGCACGCTACCAACCAGTACAGAAGCTACTGTATGCAGTGCTCATTACCTCGCGGAAGCTACGACACTACTTCCAGGAGTACTCGATCTCCGTCATCACCGACTACCCGCTCGGTGACATCCTGCGGAACCAAGATGCTACTGGAAGAATCTCCAAGTGGGCAGTCGAACTCGGTGCCCTTAACATCGACTTCAAGCCACGAACAACCATCAAGTTGCAAGCACTAGTCGACTTCATGGCAGAATGGCGGGAGAATCAGCTACCAACTCCAACCAAGCGACCAGAGCATTGGGTGATGTACTTCGACGGCTCACTGAAGCTCGAAGGTGCCGGTGCAGGGGTGCTCATGATCTCTCCAACAGGCGAACAACTCAAGTACGTCTTGCAGATCTTTTGGAAGGTCTCAAACAACGAAGCCGAGTACGAAGCTCTATTACACAGGCTCCGCCTCGCAGCTTCCCTGGGCATTAAGCGACTACTAGTCTACGATGACTCTACAGTGGTCATCAACCAAGTCAACAAGTCTTGGGACCGCAACAAGGAGAACATGGACGCCTACTGCCTAAAAGTCCGCAAGCTCGAGAACAAGTTCTATGATCTCGAGTTCCACCATGTCGTCCGCGACAACAACGTTGCAGCGGACGTCCTATCGAAGCTTGGTTCTACTCGCGCTCAAGTACCAGCAGGTGTCTTCGTCCATGAGCTTCACGTGCCATCCATCCCGGAGCCGGCGCCTACGACCACTGATCCAGCGCATCCGCCAGCTGGCCAGGAGGTCATGATGATCGACGTGGACTGGCGACAACCCTTCATCGACTACATCCGCGAGCAGAAGGTTCCGTCAGACAAAAATTTGGCCGAGCAGCTCATCCGCCGGGCCAAGTCCTACGTCCTAGTCGGGGACAAGATATACAGACGGGGCGCCACTTCTGGAGTACTCATGAAGTGCGTTCCCCGAGAAGAAGGCAAGGACATCTCGGAGGAGATACACAAAGGCGTCTGCGGCAATCACGCATCTTCAAATACGCTGGTCAGCAAGGCCTTCCGACGAGCTTTCTACTGGCCCACAGCTCTGGGTGATGCCGAGGAACTCGTCAGAAGGTGCCAAGGGTGTCGGTACTTCGCCAAGCAACAACACGTCCCGGCCTACAAGCTAGTCACCATACCACCAACATGGCCTTTTGCCTGCTGGGGGCTCGACATGATTGGGCCTCTTCCAGCTGCGCCAGGAGGATTCAACAGAGTTCTGGTGGCCATCGACAAGTTCACCAAGTGGATCGAAGTCAAACTGGTCACCTGTCCCAAGGCCGACAGGGTACTCGACTTCTTGGATGAACTCGTGCATCGCTACGGACTACCCCATCACATCATCAAAGACCTGGGCTCCAACTTCAACAATCACCAGTTCTGGGAGTACTGCGAGAACAGCGGGATCGACGTTCGGTATGTCTCAGTCACCCATCCACGGGCCAATGGACAAGTCGAGCGTGCCAACGGGATGGTACTCGACGCCCTCAAGAAGCGACTGCACGACACTGCTAACACAAAAGGAGGAAAGTGGATCAAGGAACTGCCCAACGCTCTCTGGGGGCTGCGTACTCAACCCACCAAGCCAACGGGACAGTCACCCTATTTCCTGGTCTGCTGCTCTGAAGCTATTCTACCCGTCGACGTCATGTGGGAGTCGCCGGTAGTAGAGCAGTACGACGAAGGGATATCCGAAGATAGCAGACGAGTTGACATCGATGGACTCGAAGAAACTCGTTGCGCTGCCCTCGTCCAGTCCGCAAGGTACATAGAAGGTATCCGACGCTACCACGATCGCAACGTCAAGGAACGCTCCTTCAACGTGGGCGATCTCATCCTCCGTCGCATCCAGAACACGGAAGGACTACACAAGCTCAGCTCGCCATGGGAAGGGCCCACTGCCTCGGTGGGTACCAGGACCGACTGCTCGGTGGGCCCCTGGGACTACTCGGCTTGTGCCACACGGCACCTCATGGCGTGGGGCGCAAGGACTACGGTGGAGAAGTACTCGGATAGGAAGCTATACATGTCCTGTACTATGTGGAGAACCCCTAGCCGTACCCGACTAGTACTCTCTCCTCAAACCGACTTGTGACCCTGCCTCCCGGGCTATATAAGGCGAGGCAGGGACCCCTCTCTCTCATACGCATCATCCTGTAAACACATCCAATCAATCCAGAGCTACGCAGCATACAGGACGTAGGGTATTACGCACCTCGCGGCCCGAACCTGTCTAAATTGTGTGCCACGTGTCTCTTCCTTCGAGTTACCGATCTCGGCGAGGCCACATTCATCTACCTCGGGTACTCCCCTTGGTAGGTTGCCGGTCTAAAACACCGACATTGCCGCCCTTGTCATGCGCCCGGGCTTTGTGGCGCTGCTTGTCGCAGGGCGGCTCGCAACATCACCACCGACCTCTTGGTCGGTATCTTCATCATCTTCAATCGATGAATCAGACTGTTAATTCTCTAGCAGCACAGCTTCTGGAGGCTGATACTCCTCCGACATAAGCTTCCGACGTGGTTTCTCGCCCTGTGGTAAGGGTGTAGGGCACTAGAACTGCATCTCCCGAGCCTGCAAAAAAAAGCAACAAAGAATAAGATTAATGTCAGCAACTAAACAAGACAAAATGACCTGGTAGTCTCAGGACTTACAAGGTCAGCTGGTCGAGTCAGGGAGTGTTCCTTCAGGCACTTCTTGCCTCGTGTACCCTCGGTGTAGATCTATCACACCCTGGGCACCATCTCCTCTTGGGAGACCTTGCGGTTAACCTCGCGAGTGGGGTCTGACTGCCCCTAGTATTCATATGCCGGATGCACCCGGTCCTTGATCGGCTAGATCAAGCGGCGGTAGAACGACCTTGCCACTGAGTCCCCTATCAGCCCTTTCTTCTTGAGGTCTCTCACTAGGGGTAGCAGCTCCTTGACGTCATCCAGTTCACGGGAGGTTAGCTGCAGATCCCGCTCCGGTAACTTCTCGGGCTTGTGCCCGGTTCGCTTTGGGAGCACCGACTGCTGGTTGGCGATGTAATACCACTCCGACCTCCACCCAGCAGTGTTGTCTGGCAGGTCCATATCTATCCACTCTACCTTGAGACCTGATCTCAAGCAGAACATGACCGATCCTACTATGCCAAGGCGCTTCAACCGGGTCAACCGGGGCTAGAGCCCCTCCTATCGCGCCATGTACAAGAGGATGATGACGAGCTTGGTGTGGAACAAGGCCCCTCCTATCGCGAAGAACACCATGAGAGCCCCACCAAAGCCCCTCCAATAAAATTGAGAAGGAAGAACACCATGAGAGCCCCACCAAAGCCCCTCCAATAAAATTGAGAAGGAAGAAGAGAGAAGGAGAGGCTAGAGGAGTAAGAAGAGGAAAGAGCCCCTCCTACCGGCCATTCCTAGCTTCGCCACTGCTTGCATCCTCTCAACTGTATCATGTAGTCCAACCAAAAACACATCATTAAAGTACTCTCACAATTCTTTTACCCGAGACGAGATGGAGTGGCCTGATGCACTCCAACCGTGTCCGCTAGTCTAACAAAAACACGTCATCAAAGTACTCTCGTAACTTTTAAATCTTACACACATGTAGTTTAGGGTGTGTTTGGTTGGGTTGTGGCTTTTGCAAAAGTGATGTGAGTTGTGGCTGTTGCAAAAGCTGCTGCGAAAACTTGCTGTGGGGAAAGCAGAAGACCCTTTGGTGCAATGGTTTTGGCTTTTGGAAAAGGTTCCCTCACTTGCAAGCGGACCCTACACGTCATAGGCACAAAACAACATCTTCCTCCTTCCTCTCTCTCCCTTTCTCTCACCTCGTCATCTTCTTCCCTTCTCTCTCACTGGATCTTGGGGCGACTCCCATCAGCGGTTGGTGGCGGCGCACGTTCGGTGGGCGGTAGTGCCCGCGCCCATAGGGCGAACTTCGCGACCGGCAGATTCGAGCCCGCGCAACGGACCTCTTGGAACGGCGGATTCGAGCCCACGCGGTAGAGGCCACAGGAGAGGGGCACCTGCAGGGGAGACCAGAGAGGGATGCCGACAACGTGGAGGAGCTCGCGCCCCCGCGACCGACGACGGAGGTTGCGCCCTTGCGGCGGAGCTCGCGCCCTTGGGGCCGGCGGTGGAGGCTACGCATGTGTGATGTGGAGGAGGCGAAGCTCGGGGCGAGCACGCATGCTTGGGCTACCTCGCCGGAGATTGCCGGCCGGGAGCGGCGCCGGAGTTGGCATGTAGGGCGCAGCGGCCAGAGTCGACGGAGGAGCCGAGGAGCGCGGTGGAGATTTTCCCGTCAGAGCTTGCGCACGGGAGGCGAGCTGCTGCTGGTGGCGGACGTCGGACGGGGAAAAATAGAATGAACCGGTACACTGCTGGTGGCGGACGCCGGGCGGCGAAAAATAGAACGAATCGGTACATTGTGTAATCAGTGGCAGGTGGGTAATTTTGTGACCCAAAAGACACTAAAAGCAGGGTCCAGGCTGCTTTCGATTTTGTACTACGCAAAAGCTGCTTTTGGCTATGGCTTTGGATGACAACCAACCCCTTTGGTTGGGCTGTTGGCATTTGGCAAAAGCAAAAGCAGGAAAAAGCCAACCAAAGGCACCCTTAATACCTTTAGACCATCCACACTCGTCATCCTTTATCTCCTCCTTCAAAATAGAATATTCCTGCTTGGTCAGCAATATGCTTTCCTTTATATCAACTTCTCCCGCATTCATCATCCTTTATATCTCTCCTTTATCCCAACCACCCACACGCGGGACCCACTGGTCATTCACCTCTTCTTTTTACCCTCCTCGCCAGCCCCTCCCACCCATCCCCTGTAACACTCAAAAATTCTATCACTTAAAAATGCTAGCAACAATTAGAATTTTATTTCTAAGGGTTAATAAATTTGAATAATTAAATTTGCCTTTAAATATATGAAATGACAATTAATTAATTTAGAAATACCAAGTGATTGTGCATCATGTTGAATGCATGGGTTTTTGATTGATTGAGTGGTTAAAAGTTTTTTTTGAAAACTTTGAAAAGGTTTTGAGTAAAAGATTGAAAAGGAAATAAAAGAAAAGGAATTGAAAAAAAATCAGACCAACCCTCACCCATTCCCTCCTTCCAGCCCACCTAGCCCAACATGTCTTTTCTTTTACCGCGCGGCCCAAACACAGCAGCCGGCCCACCTAACACAAGCCAGCCCGCTACCCCTCTCTCACTCTCACACACCGCTGACAGGTGGGGCCCACCTGTCAGGGCCGTCTCCAACCTCCAGACGCCCGATCCACCTCCCTGGCCGCGCCGCCCGCCCGATGCCCGGCGTCGATCCGCCTCCCTGCGCCTCCTCCCCTTCCCTCCAGTGCGCGGAGCACCCAATCGTCACCGCCCCAAGCCATCCCCGCCCCTTCCTCTCCCTGAAACGGGCGCCCACCGAGCCCACCGGCCTTAATGGCGGCCGCCGGCGTGCCCGCCGCCCATCGCCTTGCCCGCGCCTCCTCCCCTCCCCTCTCCACCTATAAAAGCCTCCCCGAGCATCTCTCCACCTCGCACCGCTCACTTGAGCTCTTCTCCTCCTCTGCACCGCCGCCCCAAGGAAGCCCGCCGGAGCAGGAGTCCACCGGCCGCACCTCGCCGCCGATCTGCACCACCGGCGCCTCTTCCTCCCCTTCGAGCAGCTCGGTGAAACCCCCTGCCTCTCCTCTTTGTTTTGGTGCCTTCACCCTGTTGATTAGTGCACCGTAGCGCCTTTTTGGCATCTCCGGCGAGCCGCCGACGAGCCCGCCGCTGCTTGGTCAGCGCCGCCGCCGCCTGTAGCTCAGCGCCGCCGCCGCTCCTTAGCCTGCAGACAACCACAACCCTTAGATCTAAGCCGACGGCCCAGATCCAATCCAGCCGCTGGTCAACAAGAGCATACCGGTCAACTAGGGCTGCGGCCGGCAAATATTCTAAAGAGCCCCTGTCCTTTTTACAAATTGCATGCTGGTCCTTCCACCATAAAGAACTCATACAAGTTGGTCCTGATTTTTATGGTTAAGCCCCTAGCCTTTCAAAGATGATTCACCCGCAGTCCAAAGCCCACCATTTTTGCACCAAAGTCCTCTAATTTATACTTATAATTATGTTTTAGCCCCTGGATTTTTATGGAAAACCCCTAAGGATCATTTTTTTCTTTTACAAAATAGTCCCTAGAATTTGTTTTAATCATAACTTTTCCGTCCTAGCTCCGATTTAGGCGTTTTTGGTGTCCACGCGATCGTCTCAACAAGCACGTTAGTTTTAGAAGCTTGTATTAGACTTTTAGCAATGTTTGATGTACTGTTTTATTTATTGCTCGTTTCCTCTTGTTTGATCGTCGAGGACGTGCAGTTCGAGGTCGGGCAGGAGCCATCTTTTGAAGAGGTTGAGCCCCAGTTTTTAGGAGAAGGCAAGTGGATTTCCCCCAGCATACTCTTTTTGTCCTAATAACATGCATATTATCACACTTTAAATTTTAATCGTTATGCATAAATTTTGATGGGAAATGCCTATTAAGGAAATGACTAGATTTTAATCCTTATACCTTGCATACCTTGTTTTAAATAAATGTTTGGGTAGATAAATGCTTAGATGCTATACTTTGGGAATGGAATTTAACTTTACAAAATTTTGGATTTAAAATGGAATTTGTGTTTATGGTAATTCAAGAACATATAAATTAAAACATGGAGAACCACCCAGGAAAACAGTGCAACCACAGTCCACATGGCTCTGGCTTAGCCAATTAATTAGGAGTGTAAATTATCTAATAGCCCTTGTCCGGATGGAACACAGGGGGCTCCGGGTTGCAGGGGTATAGCCCAGTCCTTTTGGGGTAGTAGCCTTTGCTAAGGTACTGACCACTAGGGAGGGTTATGGTCCGCCCGAGTCAGAATCGTCGTGGGTTATTGGTACTTTGCACGCCTTTGTAAAGGCTTCGTAGTGAACCCCTAGCCACTCACCTCGGAAGTGTTTAAGGGCTTTGCAAACCCGGGCAATATGGGGAACACGAACTGTGGGTAAAGTGTACAACCTCGCAGAGTGAAAACCGATCGATCGGCCGTGCTCACGGTCAAGAGCAGACTTGGACCCTCACATGATAGTTCACTAGAAATGGATTTCAAATTGTGGTTTACTTATGATTTGGAGGAATAGTCTTGAAAAAGCTAAGTTTTGGGTTGGTATACACTTACACTTAGTAAATAGGTGCTTGCTAATAAAATTTGACCAACTTAAAATGCTCACCGCTGAAAACCCTAGCCTACCCTTGATAGCTTTGCATTTTCCCCCACGGGCTGAGTACCAACCATAAGTGTACTCACTCTTGCCATATGTGTTCAGAGGAGGATGCTGGAGCAGAGTTCTTCGACGAGTTCGATGGATTCTGAGGCTCGCGTTACCCCCAGTCAGGAGCTTGTGAAGTTGGAGACGGTGTTTCATCGTCTAGCTATCGATGTTCGTGTTAAGACCTTCGAGTCTATCGATGAGTGTAATAAGTTAATAAACCTCTCTTTGTACGTTTGAGCATTGTACTGTGATATTACACTCATTTGTCTATCATATGTGTGAAATTGTGATTGTGGCACACGTATGAGATGCATTCGGTTTTCTTCGGAAAACGAGTGTGACAGAGTGGTATCAGAGCAATGCTGACTGTAGGACGCAGCCTTAGATAGAAATGGTCGAAATAAGGACATATCTAGAAAGACATTTCAGCTCTCTCATTCAAAAAAATCCCCTAAATACACCTAAAAATCTATCTTATTTGCTTTTGTTAAAACCTTGTCCCCTTTATTGTTTTATTCTGCTCTGAGTTCAGTTTTCCTTCCATAGATGGCCCGGACTCAGCCATTTGGAGCGCAGCTGCCCCCTCTTGTTCAGCCTGAGGAGGAGGAATCGGAGGACCCGTACTTCTTCGTTGAGGCTGAGGATGGAGCGATCCTAGAGGTGTACTCTAACGGAGAGCTGGGATCTCCGCGAGCTCTGCCTTCCCCGCCGGCGGTAGAGGTGCTGCCCCTGCCTCACCAGCAGCTCCCATCGCTCCTGAGGATCCTGCACCAGTTGCCACGGAAGGAGATCCAAATGACTCTGGCGACGACACCGAGGATAGTGAGGCGACGGAGGATGACAACGAGGAGAGGGACGACGCTTACTACGAGGGACCTCGCGAGGGAGACCCGTACTACACCATGCACTCGTCCGAGGTGGCACTTGGCTACTTCCCTTGGCTGCTGCGGAACACTCTACTGGAGCTGGGGAACACCGTGTACTCCATGTACGTCACCCACAGCTGGAACGAACCGCCACTGGGCACCTACTACATGACCAGGGTCCACATTAGGGTGCGCAACCATGTCGGAGGAGGTTATATCTCGCGCACGACACATGATTCTACTACACCTCACTCTACCTACTAGGCATCTGTCAGCAATGCCTCCAGGAGGGCCTTGTTCTCTCTTCGTTTCAGGCATGACCAGGAGTTGAGCCTCAGCGACTACCGCCACATCCCTCGTCGTACCAGTGGCACTGAGCAGACGGTGGTACCACTGACCGGCTCCGAGGACCCACGCCTCCACACTCTTGCCCAGGTCACGGCAGCGCTCAACACCGACCTGGAGGGTGCTACGTCCGAGCTGGAGCAGACCCACGGTGAGCTGAAGGACGCCTACGCTAGGATTGCTCAGCTGGAGGCCGAGCGTGACGGTAGGGAGCCACCCGTCCAGCCTGACGAGACCCCTTTCATTGCGGAGTCACCACCCCGCAAGAGGCTTCGTTACGGCTCTTCGTCTGCTACCACAGGTCTTCTGGGTTAGGATGCCACCTTGTGTTGAGATCGTTAGACCCGTCCCTGCGAGGACGTAATCGATGTAATAATGCTTGTTGGTTGAAAACATGGTTGATTTGGGTCTTTGCTTGACTGAAATGCTTTGTGGTGTGATGGCCGCATATGCATTAATAAAATAATTAAGTTTAAATTTAATCTTAGCCCCTTTCTCTCTTACTCATGTTTATCGATCTCGCTCTTATCCGAAATGACTTTCTCTAACAATCGGATGGTAAACACCGAGGTCGGAGGTGGACGGGACATACCGCCCGTGATACGTGCTCACATCGCCAATCGGCGAGA
This sequence comes from Cenchrus americanus, assembly GCA_947561735.1. Taxonomy (NCBI): domain Eukaryota; kingdom Viridiplantae; phylum Streptophyta; class Magnoliopsida; order Poales; family Poaceae; genus Cenchrus; species Cenchrus americanus. Next base: position 128,329,637 of record OX387245.1, read on the forward strand.
ATCCCGCCCCGCCTCCACCTCGGGGATTAGCAATGGATCCAACCATGCGGCAGTTCTTCATGGCACGGATGCGGTTGATTCGGGATCTTAGCGCCCCGTCCGAACACTGCGCAGCACGACAAAACAATCCGCCACCACAAGGACCTCCACCACCTCCACCAGTCAACAAACACAGAGAGTTTATGAGCCACCATCCACCTACCTAATCCCACTTAGTGGATCCTCTTGACGCTGATGATTGGCTCAAGACTATCAATAAGAAGTTGAAGATCACTCAGTGCAATGACCGAGAGAAAGTCCTGTACGCCTCAGGACGCTTAGAGGGTGCTGCAGCCGATTGGTGGGATGCCTACACCGTAGCACATGCCGCTGCTCACACTATCACCTGGCAGGAGTTCCAGGAAGCTTTCCGTACTCACCACATCCCGTCTGGAATAATAAAATTGAAGCAGAAGGAGTTTCTCGCTCTGAAGCAAGGCAGCATGTCCGTCAGCGAGTATCGGGACAAGTTCACCCAAGCTTGTCTCGGTATGCTCCGGATGAAGTGGATACTGACCCGAAGAGGCAGGAACGATTTCTGGATGGTCTCATAGGGCCACTAAACTATCAACTCCAGAGCCACACTTTCCCCAACTTCCAGACCCTATTAGACAAGGCTATCGGTCTTGAAAGCAAGCGTAGAGAACTTGGAGACCGAAACGCAAGTTCCAAAACCAAGGGCGATCTAGCGGCAACACACGTCCCCGCTACAATGCACCACAGAATCCTCAGTTCCGCTCAGGAGGATATAGTGGAACTTTTCGACAGAACCGGTCATTCCGGCGTTCGGCTTAGCGGCCCCGAGCGCTTCCATCGGCGGACTCCTCGTGCCCCAATTCGGCGGCGAGTCGCCCGAACAATGCCCCGGGGTGCTCCGGTGAGAAACACCGCACCGGTTCGGCCTAGTGGATGCTTCAAGTGCGGAGAGTTAGGGCATTATGCCAATAACTGTCCCAAGCGTGGAATGCAAACTCCACAGAAGGGCAATGGTCGGAAGCACGGGCGACCATCCTCTCGAGGTTCGCACTGGGAATTCTACTCCTCAGGGCAGTAGGGCTCAACAAAACTTTGTGCGTGGGAAAGTAAACCACGTGACGATTGAGCGAGGCACGGGGAAGCTCCCGAGGTCGTGCTTGGTACGTTCCTTGTCAATTCGAACCGCATCCGTTTTATTCGATTCCGGAGCATCACATTCATTTGTTACCAATCAATTTGTGGAAAAATATAGCTTGCCCATGAGTCTTATGAAGACACCATTACTAGTTAGCTCCCCGGGCGGTGAAATGAAAGCCAGACACATATGTCCACGAGTGAACCTTAAACTTAATGAGATAGAATTTCTAGCTGACCTAGTAGTTTTAAAATCCTGGGGAATAGATGTAATACTTGGAATGGATTGGTTGCGCAAGCATGACGGGGTGATTTAGTGTCGCAAGAGATCAGTGGTTTTAACTAGCCCACAAGGAAACAGAATTGAGTTCAAAGTGGATAACTCATCCGAAGAACAAGGAACAGTGAATTCAGCAAAGGGCAAATCCTTAGAAGAAATCAAAGTTGTGAACGAATATCCTGACGTATTTCCAGATGAGTTACCAGGTATGCCGCCTGACCGCGACATTGAATTCAGCATTGAACTTTTACCTGGTACTGCTCCTATTTATAAAAGACCATATGGAATGAATGTTAAGGATTTGGCCGAATTAAAGAAACAAATAGATGAGTTGCTTAGTAAAGGTTACATCCGACCTAGTTCGTCACCTTGGGGGTCTCCCATTCTCTTTGTTGATAAGAAAGATGGTACTAGAAGAATGTGCATAGATTATCGTCACCTTAACGATGTTACCATCAAGAATAAATACCCCTTACCCAGGATTGGAGATTTGTTCGATCAGATGAAAGGTGCTAAAATATTCTCCAAGATCGATCTACGATCCGGTACCATCAAGCGAAAATCCGATTAGAGGACATTCCCAAAACTGCTTTCACATCTAGATATGGCTTATACGAGTTCACGGTTATGCCCTTTGGATTGACAAATGCACCAGCATACTTCATGTATCTGATGAATAAAGTATTCATGGAGTACCTTGATAGGTTTGTGGTAGTTTTCATCGATGACATTCTGGTGTTCTCCCAAGATGAAGACGAGCATGAAGGACACCTGAGACTCGTGCTACAGAAACTACGAGAACATCAGTTATATGCCAAATTCAGCAAATGTGATTTTTGGCTAAAGGAAGTTTCCTTCCTTGGGCATATTATCACAGAGGGTGGAATAGCGGTAGACCCGAGTAAGGTGAAGTATGTACTGGATTGGAATACGCCTAAGAATGTGGCTGAGATCAGAAGTTTCCTTGGATTGGCAGGTTATTACCGTCGATTCATCGAAGGATTCTCGAAGATTGTAAAACCTCTCACCTCATTGTTAGAAAAAGGAAAGGAATTTAAGTGGGATGCCAAGTGCGAGGATAGTTTTGAGGAACTAAAAAAGAGATTAACCACAGCTCCTGTACTAATAATGCCAGATATTCACAAGGGCTTTGATGTGTATTGTGACGCTTCACTTCAAGGTCTTGGCTGTGTATTAATGCAAGAGGGAAAAGTGATTGCTTATGCTTCTAGGCAATTGAGAAAACATGAGCAGAATTACCCCACTCACGATTTGGAGTTGGCTGCCATTGTGCACGCTCTAAAAATTTGGAGGCAATATATGATCGGAAATAGGTGTCGCATCTTCACTGACCATAAGAGCTTGAAGTACATCTTCACCCGAAGGATCTAAATCTTAGACAGCGTAGATGGTTGGAATTAATCAAAGACTATGATCTAGACATTCAGTATCACCCGGCAAGGCAAACGTTGTGGCGGATGCCTTGAGTCGGAAAAGTCAGGCAAACGCACTGATAGCTCATGTGATGCCTCAAGAGTTGTGTTGGGAGATGACACGTCTCAATCGCGGGGAATTGTCACCCAGAGTGAAGCTATGACATTGGAAGTAGAATCTACACTTGAACAAGAAATCAGGAAGGGTCAAATGACAGATGAGAAGATTAAGGAGTATGGACGGTTGATTGATGCTGGCAAGGTTCCAAATTTCAAAAGGGATGACCAAGGAACTATTTGGTTCAGGAATAGAATCTGTGTGCCCGAAATTGATCATCTTCGAGAGACTATACTTAAGGAGGCACATGACTCGCCTATTCAATTCATCCGGAAGCACCAAGATGTATCAAGATTTGAAGCGAAATATTGGCGGTATGGAATGAAAAAAGATGTTGTCGCTTATGTAGCTCTATGTGACATATGCCGGAAAGTAAAAGCGAATACCGGAGAGACCGGCGGGTTTGCTTCAACCATTGAAAGTACCCGAGTGGAAATGGGAAGAAATAGGCATGGATTTTATTGTGGGATTGCCACGTACCCGTGATGGATATGACTCCATATGGGTCATTGTGGATAGGTTAACCAAGGTTGCTCACTTTATACTGTCAAAACTACTTACACGGAGCCAAGCTGGCGAACCGTATATGTCCGAGAATTGTATGCTTACATGGAGTTCCAAAGAGGATAGTATCCGACCGTGGGACACGGTTTACATCACGTTTACGGGGAAAGCTACATGAATCAATGGATACAAAGCTTAACTTTAGTTCGCGTATCATCCACAAACGAGATGGTCAAACCGAAAGGACAAATCAAATCTTAGAGGATATGCTTAGGGCATGTGCCTTAAAGCATGGAGGTAGCTGGGATAAAAGTTTGCCATACGCAGAGTTTGCCTACAATAACAGCTACCAAACCAGCCTTAAGATGGCTCCTTTTGAAGCCTTATACGGGAGAAAATGCAGAACACCATTGTACTGGAATCAAACAGGGGAGAGTCAACTTTTTGGACCAGGCATCATAAAAGAAGCTGAAAGACAAGTTGAGATAATTCGGGAAAATCTCAAGACTGCTCAGTCACGACAAAAGAGTTACGCTGATCCCAAAAGGAGAGAAGTTGTGTTTGAAGTAGGAGATTATGTGTATCTCAGAGTATCACCCATTAGAGGTCTACAAAGATTCAAGATTAGAGGGAAGTTGTCACCACGATTCATTGGACCTTTTAAGATCTTAGAAAGAAAGGGAGAAGTTGCCTATCAATTAGAACTCCCAGCTCGATTGTCAGATGTACATGATGTGTTTCATGTATCTCAGCTCAAGAAGTGTTCAAGTGAGACTAAAGTAGACCGCCTACCTTTGGAAGATCTTGATGTGAAGGATGATCTAACCTATAAAGAACACCCTATCAAAATTCTAGACACATCACAAAGAATTACCCGAAGCAAAGTCATTAAAATGTGCAAAGTCCAATGGAGTCACCACCCAGAGGAAGAAGCTACTTGGGAAAGAGAAGATGAGCTTATGGCAGAATTTCCTCGAGTTTGTTTCCCAATCTTCCTGAATCTCGAGGACGAGATTCTCTTTAAGGGGGTAGGATTTGTAACACCCAAAAATTCCATCACTTAAAAATGCTAGCAACAATTAGAATTTTATTTCTAAGGGTTAATAAATTTGAATAATTAAATTTGCCTTTAAATATATGAAATGATAATTAATTAATTTAGAAATACCAAGTGATTGTGCATCATGTTGAATGCATGGGTTTTTGATTGATTGAGTGGTTAAAAGTTTTTTTTGAAAACTTTGAAAAGGTTTTGAGTAAAAGTTTGAAAAGGAAATAAAAGAAAAGGAATTGAAAAAAAATCAGACCAACCCTCACCCATTCCCTCCTTCCAGCCCACCTAGCCCAGCATGTTTTTTTTTCTTTTACCGCGCGGCCCAAACACAGCAGCCGGCCCACCTACCACAAGCCAGCCCGCTACCCCTCTCTCACTCTCACACACCGCTGACAGGTGGGGCCCACATGTCAGGGCCGTCTCCAACCTCCAGACGCCCGCTCCACCTCCCTGGCCGGGCCGGCCGCCCGATGCCCGGCGTCGATCCGCCTCCCCGCGCCTCCTCCCCTTCCCTCCAGTGCGCGAAGCACCCAATCGTCACCGCCCCAAGCCATCCCCACCCCTTCCTCTCCCTGAAACGGGCGCCCACCGAGCCCACTGGCCTTAATGGCGGCGCCGGCGTGCCCGCCGCCCATCGCCTTGCCCGCGCCTCCTCCCCTCCCCTCTCCACCTATAAAAGCCTCCCCGAGCATCTCTCCACCTCGCACCGCTCACTTGAGCTCTTCTCCTCCTCTGCACCGCCGCCCCAAGGAAGCCCGCCGGAGCAGGAGTCCACCGGCCGCACCTCGCCGCCGATCTGCACCACCGGCGCCTCTTCCTCCCCTTCGAGCAGCTCGGTGAAACCCCCTGCCTCTCCTCTTTGTTTTGGTGCCTTCACCCTGTTGATTAGTGCAACGTAGCGCCTTTTTGGCATCTCCGGCGAGCCGGCCGACGAGCCCACCACTGCTTGGTCAGCGCCGCCGCCGCCTGTAGCTCAGCGCCGCCGCCGCTCCTTAGCCTGCAGACAACCACAACCCTTAGATCTAAGCCGACGGCCCAGATCCAATCCAGCCGCCGGTCAACAAGAGCATACCGGTCAACTAGGGCTGCGGCCGGCAAATATTCTAAAGAGCCCCTGTCCTTTTTACAAATTGCATGCTGGTCCTTCCACCATAAAGAACTCATACAAGTTGGTCCTGATTTTTATGGTTAAGCCCCTAGCCTTTCAAAGATGATTCACCCGCAGTCCAAAGCCCACCATTTTTGCACCAAAGTCCTCTAATTTATACTTATAATTATGTTTAGCCCCTTGATTTTTATGGAAAAACCCCTAAGGATAATTTTTTTCTTTTACAAAATAGTCCCTAGAATTTGTTTTAATCATAACTTTTCCGTCCTAGCTCCGATTTAGGCGTTTTTGGTGTCCACGCGATCGTCTCAACAAGCACGTTAGTTTTAGAAGCTTGTATTAGACTTTTAGCAATGTTTGATGTACTGTTTTATTTATTGCTTGTTTCCTCTTGTTTGATCGTCGAGGACGTGCAGTTCGAGGTCGGGCAGGAGCCATCTTTTGAAGAGGTTGAGCCCCAGTTTTTAGGAGAAGGCAAGTGGATTTCCCCCCTGCATACTCTTTTTGTCCTAATAACATGCATATTATCACACTTTAAATTTTAATCGTTATGCATAAATTTTGATGGGAAATGCCTATTAAGGAAATGACTAGATTTTAATCCTTATACCTTGCATACCTTGTTTTAAATAAATGTTTGGGTAGATAAATGCTTAGATGCTATACTTTGGGAATGGAATTTAACTTTACAAAATTTTGGATTTAAAATGGAATTTGTGTTTATGGTAATTCAAGAACATATAAATTAAAACATGGAGAACCACCCGGGAAAACGGTGCAACCACGGTCTACATGGCTGCGGCTTAGCCAATTAATTAGGAGTGTAAATTATCTAATAGCCCTTGTCGGATGGAACACGGGGGGCTCGGGTTGCGGGGGTATAGCCCGGTCCTTTTGGGGTAGTAGCCTTTGCTAAGGTGCGACCACTAGGGAGGGTTATGGTCCGCCCGAGTCAGAATCGTCGTGGGTTATTGGTACTTTGCACGCCTTTGTAAAGGCTTCGTAGTGAACCCCTAGCCACTCACCTCGGAAGTGTTTAAGGGCTTTGCAAACCCGGGCAATATGGGGAACACGAACTGTGGGTAAAGTGTACAACCTCTGCAGAGTGAAAACTGATCGATCAGCCGTGCTCACGGTCAAGAGCAGCTTGGACCCTCACATGATAGTTAACTAGAAATGGATTTCAAATTGTGGTTTACTTATGATTTGGAGGAATAGTCTTGAAAAAGCTAAGTTTTGGGTTGGTATACACTTACACTTAGTAAATAGGTGCTTGCTAATAAAATTTGACCAACTTAAAATGCTCACCGCTGAAAACCCTAGCCTACCCTTGATAGCTTTGCATTTTCCCCCACGGGCTGAGTACCAACCATAAGTGTATCACCCTTGCCATATGTGTTCAGAGGAGGATGCTGGAGCAGAGTTCTTCGACGAGTTCGATGGATTCTGAGGCTCGCGTTACCCCCATTCAGGAGCTTGTGAAGTTGGAGACGGTGTTTCATCGTCTAGCTATCGATGTTCGTGTTAAGACCTTCGAGTCTATCGATGAGTGTAATAAGTTAATAAACCTCTCTTTGTACGTTTGAGCATTGTACTGTGATATTACACTCATTTGTCTATCATATGTGTGAAATTGTGATTGTGGCACACGTATGAGATGCATTCGGTTTTCTTCGGAAAACGAGTGTGACGAGTGGTATCAGAGCAATGCTGACTGTAGGACGCAGCCTTAGATAGAAATGGTCGAAATAAGGACATATCTAGAAAGACATTTCAGCTCTCTCATTCAAAAAAATCCCCTAAATACACCTAAAAATCTATCTTATTTGCTTTTGTTAAAACCTTGTCCCCTTTATTGTTTTATTCTGCTCTGAGTTCAGTTTTCCTTTCATAGATGGCCTGGACTCAGCCGTTTGGAGCGCAGCTGCCCCCTCCTGTCCAGCCTGAGGAGGAGGAACCGGAGGCCCCGTACTTCTTCGTTGAGGCTGAGGATGGAGCGATCCTGGAGGTGTACTCTGATGGAGAGCTGGGATCTCCGCGAGCTCTGCCTTCCCCGCCAGCGGTAGAGGTGCTGCCCCTGCCTCACCAGCAGCTCCCATCGCTCCTGAGGATCCTGCACCAGTTGCCGCGGAAGGAGATCCAAATGACTCTGGCGACGACACCGAGGATAGTGAGGCGACGGAGGATGACAACGAGGAGAGGGACAACGCTTACTACGAGGGACCTCGCGAGGGAGACCCGTACTGCACCATGCACTCGTCCGAGGTGGCACTTGGCTACTTCCCTTGGGCTGGCTGCGGAACACTCTGCGGGAGGCCGGGGAACACCGTGTACTCCATGTACGTCACCCACGGTGGAACGAACCGCCACCGGGCACCTACTACATGACCGGGGTCCACATTAGGGTGCGCAACCATGTCGGAGGAGGTTATATCTCGCGCACGACACATGATTCTACTACACCTCACTCTACCTACTAGGCATCCGTCGGCAATGCCTCCCGGGAGGGCCTTGTTCTCTCTTCGTTTCGGGCATGACCGGGAGTTGAGCCTCGGCGACTACCGCCACATCCCTCGTCGTACCGGTGGCAGCGAGCGGACGGTGGTACCACCGACCGGCTCCGAGGGACCCACGCCTCCACACTCTTGCCCGGGTCACGGCGGCGCTCAACACCGAGCACGGAGGGTGCTACGTCCGAGCTGGAGCAGACCCACGGTGAGCTGAAGGACGCCTACGCCAGGATTGCTCAGCTGGAGGCCAAGCGTGACGGTAGGGAGCCACCCGTCCAACCTGACGAGACCCCTTTCATTGCGGAGTCACCACCCCGCAAGAGGCTTCGTTACGGCTCTTCGTCTGCTACCACAGGTCTTCTGGGTTAGGATGCCACCTTGTGTTGAGATCGTTAGACCCGTCCCTGCGAGGACGTAATCGATGTAATAATGCTTGTTGGTTGAAAACATGGTTGATTTGGGTCTTTGCTTGGTGAAATGCTTTGTGGTGTGATGGCCGCATATGCATTAATAAAATAATTAAGTTTAAATTTAATCTTAGCCCCTTTCTCTCTTACTCATGTTTATCGATCTTGCTCTTATACGAAATGACTTTCTCTAACAATCGGATGGTAAACACCGGAGTCGGAGGTGGACGGGACATACCGCCCGTGATACGTGCTCACATCGCCAATCGGCGAGAATCCCGCCCCGCCTCCACCTCGGGGATTAGCAATGGATCCAACCATGCGGCGGTTCTTCACGGCACGGATGCGGTTGATTCGGGATCTTACCGCCTTTGTCCCGGAACTGCAGGCACGGCAAAACAATCCGCCACCACAAGGACCTCCACCACCTCCACCAGTCAACAAACACAGAGAGTTTATGAGCCACCATCCACCTACCTACTCCCACTCAGTGGATCCTCTTGACGCTGATGATTGGCTCAAGACTATCAATAAGAAGTTGAAGATCACTCAGTGCAATGACCGAGAGAAAGTCCTGTACGCCTCAGGACGCTTAGAGGGCTTGCGGCCCGATTGGTGGGATGCCTACACCGTAGCACATGCCGCTGCTGACACTATCACCTGGCAGGAGTTCCAGGAAGCTTTCCGTACTCACCACATCCCGTCTGGAATAATAAAATTGAAGCAGAAGGAGTTTCTCGCTCTGAAGCAAGGCAGCATGTCCGTCAGCGAGTATCGGGACAAGTTCACCCAAGCTGTCTCGGTATGCTCCGGATGAAGTGGATACTGACCCGAAGAGGCGAGGAACGATTTACGGATGGTCTCATAGGGCCACTAAACTATCGGCTCCCGAGCCACACTTTCCCCAACTTCCGGACCCTACTAGACAAGGCTATCGGTCTTGAAAGCAAGCGTAGAGAACTTGGAGACCGAAACGCAAGTTCCAAAACCAAGGGCGTCTAGCGGCAACACACGTCCCCGCTACAATGCACCACGGAATCCTCGGTTCCGCTCGGGGAGGATATAGTGGAACTTTTCGACGAGAACCGGTCATTCCGGCGTTCGGCTTAGCGGCCCCGGCGCTTCCATCGGCGGACTCCTCGTGCCCCAATTCGGCGGCGAGTCGCCCGAACAATGCCCCAGGTGCTCCAGTGAGAAACACCGCACCAGTTCAGCCTAGTGGATGCTTCAAGTGCGGAGAGTTAGGGCATTATGCCAATAACTGTCCCAAGCGTGGAATGCAAACTCCACAGAAGGGCAATGGTCAGAAGCCTGGGCAGCCATCCTCTCAGGTTCGCACTGGGAATTCTACTCCTCAGGGCAGTAGGGCTCAACAAAACTTTGTGCGTGGGAAAGTAAACCACGTGACGATTGAGCAGGCACAGGAAGCTCCCGAGGTCGTGCTTGGTACGTTCCTTGTCAATTACGAACACCGCATCCGTTTTATTCGATTCGGAGCATCACATTCATTTGTTACCAATCAATTTGTGGAAAAATATAGCTTGCCCATGAGTCTTATGAAGACACCATTACTAGTTAGCTCCGGGCGGTGAAATGAAAGCCGGACACATATGTCCACGAGTGAACCTTAAACTTAATGAGATAGAATTTCTAGCGACCTAGTAGTTTTAAAATCCGGGGAATAGATGTAATACTTGGAATGGATTGGTTGCGCAAGCATGACAGGGTGATTCAGTGTCGCAAGAGATCAGTGGTTTTAACTAGCCCACAAGTAAACAGAATTGAGTTCAAAGTGGATAACTCATCCGAAGAACAAGGAATAGTGAATTCAGCAAAGGGCAAATCCTTAGAAGAAATCAAAGTTGTGAACGAATATCCCGACGTATTTCCAGATGAGTTACTAGGTATGCCGCCTGACCGCGACATTGAATTCAGCATTGAACTTTTACAGTGGTCTTTGCTCCTATTTATAAAAGACCATATGGAATGAATGTTAAGGATTTGGCCGAATTAAAGAAACAAATAGATGAGTTGCTTAGTAAAGGTTACATCCGACCTAGTTCGTCACCTTGGGGGTCTCCCATTCTCTTTGTTGATAAGAAAGATGGTACTAGAAGAATGTGCATAGATTATCGTCACCTTAACGATGTTACCATCAAGAATAAATACCCCTTACCCAGGATTGGAGATTTGTTCGATCAGATGAAAGGTGCTAAAATATTCTCCAAAATCGATCTACGATCCGGGTACCATCAACTGAAAATCCGATTAGAGGACATTCCCAAAGCTGCTTTCACATCTAGATATGGCTTATACGAGTTCACGGTTATGCCCTTTGGATTGACAAATGCACCAGCATACTTCATGTATCTAATGAATAAAGTATTCATGGAGTACCTTGATAGGTTTGTGGTAGTTTTCATCGATGACATTCTGGTGTTCTCCCAAGATGAAGACGAGCATGAAGGACACCTGAGACTCGTGCTACAGAAACTACGAGAACATCAGTTATATGCCAAATTCAGCAAATGTGATTTTTGGCTAAAGGAAGTTTCCTTCCTTGGGCATATTATCACAGAGGGTGGAATAGCGGTAGACCCGAGTAAGGTGAAGGTCGTCTTTGGATTGGAATACGCCTAAGAATGTGGGCGAGATCGAAGTTTCCTTGGATTGGCGAGGTTATTACCGTCGATTCATCGAAGGATTCTCGAAGATTGTAAAACCTCTCACCTCATTGTTAGAAAAAGGAAAGGAATTTAAGTGGGATGCCAAGTGCGAGGATAGTTTTGAGGAACTAAAAAAGAGATTAACCACGGCTCTTTCCCGTACTAATAATGCCGGATATTCACAAGGGCTTTGATGTGTATTGTGACGCTTCACTTCAAGGTCTTGGGCGTGTATTAATGCAAGAGGGAAAAGTGATTGCTTATGCTTCTAGGCAATTGAGAAAACATGAGCGAGAATTACCCCACTCACGATTTGGAGTTGGGTTGCCATTGTGCACGCTCTAAAAATTTGGAGGCAATATATGATCGGAAATAGGTGTCGCATCTTCACTGACCATAAGAGCTTGAAGTACATCTTCACCCAGAAGGATCTAAATCTTAGACAGCGTAGATGGTTGGAATTAATCAAAGACTATGATCTAGACATTCAGTATCACCCCGGCAAGGCAAACGTTGTGGCAGATGCCTTGAGTCGGAAAAGTCAGGCAAACGCACTGATAGCTCATGTGATGCCTCAAGAGTTGTGTTGGGAGATGACACGTCTCAATCTGGGAATTGTCACCCAGAGTGAAGCTATGACATTGGAAGTAGAATCTACACTTGAACAAGAAATCAGGAAGGGTCAAATGACAGATGAGAAGATTAAGGAGTATGGACGGTTGATTGATGCTGGCAAGGTTCCAAATTTCAAAAGGGATGACCAAGGAACTATTTGGTTCAGGAATAGAATCTGTGTGCCCGAAATTGATCATCTTCGAGAGACTATACTTAAGGAGGCACATGACTCTGCCTATTCAATTCATCCCGGAAGCACCAAGATGTATCAAGATTTGAAGCAGAAATATTGGCGGTATGGAATGAAAAAAGATGTTGCTGCTTATGTAGCTCTATGTGACATATGCCAGAAAGTAAAAGCAGAATACCAGAGACCGGCAGGTTTGCTTCAACCATTGAAAGTACCCGAGTGGAAATGGGAAGAAATAGGCATGGATTTTATTGTGGGATTGCCACGTACCCGTGATGGATATGACTCCATATGGGTCATTGTGGATAGGTTAACCAAGGTTGCTCACTTTATACTGTCAAAACTACTTACACCGGAGCCAAGTGGCGAACCGTATATGTCCGGAATTGTATGCTTACATGGAGTTCCAAAGAGGATAGTATCCGACCGTGGGACACGGTTTACATCACGTTTACGGGGAAAGCTACATGAATCAATGGATACAAAGCTTAACTTTAGTTACGCGTATCATCCACAAACGGATGGTCAAACCGAAAGGACAAATCAAATCTTAGAGGATATGCTTAGGGCATGTGCCTTAAAGCATGGAGGTAGGCTGGGATAAAAGTTTGCCATACGCGAGTTTGCCTACAATAACGGCTACCAAACCGGCCTTAAGATGGCTCCTTTTGAAGCCTTATACGGGAGAAAATGCAGAACACCATTGTCCGGAATCAAACGGGGGAGAGTCAACTTTTTGGACCAGGCATCATAAAAGAAGTCGAAAGACAAGTTGAGATAATTCGGGAAAATCTCAAGGCTTGCTCGGTCCACGACAAAAGAGTTACGCCGATCCCAAAAGGAGAGAAGTTGTGTTTGAAGTAGGAGATTATGTGTATCTCGAGTATCACCCATTAGAGGTCTACAAAGATTCAAGATTAGAGGGAAGTTGTCACCACGATTCATTGAACCTTTTAAGATCTTAGAAAGAAAGGGAGAAGTTGCCTATCAATTAGAACTCCCCGACTCGATTGTCAGATGTACATGATGTGTTTCATGTATCTCAGCTCAAGAAGTGTTCAAGTGAGACTAAAGTAGACCGCCTACCTTTGGAAGATCTTGATGTGAAGGATGATCTAACCTATAAAGAACACCCTATCAAAATTCTAGACACATCACAAAGAATTACCCGAAGCAAAGTCATTAAAATGTGCAAAGTCCAATGGAGTCACCACCCAGAGGAAGAAGCTACTTGGGAAAGAGAAGATGAGCTTATGGCAGAATTTCCTCAGCTGTTTCCCAATCTTCCTGAATCTCGAGGACGAGATTCTCTTTAAGGGGGTAGGATTTGTAACACCCAAAAATTCCATCACTTAAAAATGCTAGCAACAATTAGAATTTTATTTCTAAGGGTTAATAAATTTGAATAATTAAATTTGCCTTTAAATATATGAAATGATAATTAATTAATTTAGAAATACCAAGTGATTGTGCATCATGTTGAATGCAAGGGTTTTTGATTGATTGAGTGGTTAAAAGTTTTTTTTGAAAACTTTGAAAAGGTTTTGAGTAAAAGTTTGAAAAGGAAATAAAAGAAAAGGAATTGAAAAAAAATCAGACCAACCCTCACCCATTCCCTCCTTCCAGCCCACCTAGCCCAGCATGTTTTTTTTTCTTTTACCGCGCGGCCCAAACACGACGGCCCGGCCCACCTACCACAAGCCGACCCCCGCTACCCCTCTCTCACTCTCACACACCGCTGACAGGTGGGGCCCACATGTCGGGGCCGTCTCCAACCTCCGGACGCCCGCTCCACCTCCCCGGCCGGGCCGGCCGCCCGATGCCGGCGTCGATCCGCCTCCCCGCGCCTCCTCCCCTTCCCTCCGGTGCGCGAAGCACCCAATCGTCACCGCCCCAAGCCATCCCCACCCCTTCCTCTCCCTGAAACGGGCGCCCACCGAGCCCACCGGCCTTAATGGCGGCCGCCGGCGTGCCCCGCCGCCCATCGCCTTGCCCGCGCCTCCTCCCCTCCCCTCTCCACCTATAAAAGCCTCCCCGAGCATCTCTCCACCTCGCACCGCTCACTTGAGCTCTTCTCCTCCTCTGCACCGCCGCCCCCAAGGAAGCCCGCCGGGAGCAGAGTCCACCGCCGCACCTCGCCGCCGATCTGCACCACCGGCGCCTCTTCCTCCCCTTCGAGCAGCTCGGTGAAACCCCCCCGCCTCTCCTCTTTGTTTTGGTGCCTTCACCCCGTTGATTAGTGCAACGTAGCGCCTTTTGGCATCTCGGCGAGCCGGCCGACGAGCCCACCACCGCTTGGGCGCGCCGCCGCCGCCCCGTAGCTCGGCGCGCCGCCGCTCCTTAGCTCGCGAGACAACCACAACCCTTAGATCTAAGCCGACGGCCCCGGCATCCAATCCAGCCGCCGGTCAACAAGAGCATACCGGTCAACTAGGGCTGCGGCCGGCAAATATTCTATAGAGCCCCTGTCCTTTTTACAAATTGCATCTTTGGTCCTTCCACCATAAAGAACTCATACAAGTTGGTCCTGATTTTTATGGTTAAGCCCCTAGCCTTTCAAAGATGATTCACCCGCAGTCCAAAGCCCACCATTTTTGCACCAAAGTCCTCTAATTTATACTTATAATTATGTTTTAGCCCCTGGATTTTTATGGAAAAACCCCTAAGGATCATTTTTTCTTTTACAAAATAGTCCCTAGAATTTGTTTTAATCATAACTTTTCCGTCCTAGCTCCGATTTAGGCGTTTTTGGTGTCCACGCGATCGTCTCAACAAGCACGTTAGTTTTAGAAGCTTGTATTAGACTTTTAGCAATGTTTGATGTACTGTTTTATTTATTGCTTGTTTCCTCTTGTTTGATCGTCGAGGACGTGCAGTTCGAGGTCGGGCAGGAGCCATCTTTTGAAGAGGTTGAGCCCCAGTTTTTAGGAGAAGGCAAGTGGATTTCCCCCCCGCATACTCTTTTTGTCCTAATAACATGCATATTATCACACTTTAAATTTTTAATCGTTATGCATAAATTTTGATGGGAAATGCCTATTAAGGAAATGACTAGATTTTAATCCTTATACCTTGCATACCTTGTTTTAAATAAATGTTTGGGTAGATAAATGCTTAGATGCTATAATTTGGGAATGGAATTTAACTTTACAAAATTTTGGATTTAAAATGGAATTTGTGTTTATGGTAATTCAAGAACATATAAATTAAAACATGGAGAACCACCCGGGGAAAACGGTGCAACCACGGTCCACATGGCTCGGCTTAGCCAATTAATTAGGAGTGTAAATTATCTAATAGCCCTTGTCCGGATGGAACACGGGGGCTCCGGGTTGCGGGGGTATAGCCCGGTCCTTTTGGGGTAGTAGCCTTTGCTAAGGTGCGACCACTAGGGAGGGTTATGGTCCGCCCGAGTCAGAATCGTCGTGGGTTATTGGTACTTTGCACGCCTTTGTAAAGGCTTCGTAGTGAACCCCTAGCCACTCACCTCGGAAGTGTTTAAGGGCTTTGCAAACCCGGGCAATATGGGGAACACGAACTGTTGGCAAAGTGTACAACCTCTGCAGAGTGAAAACTGATCGATCAGCCGTGCTCACGGTCAAGAGCGTCTTGGACCCTCACATGATAGTTAACTAGAAATGGATTTCAAATTGTGGTTTACTTATGATTTGGAGGAATAATCTTGAAAAAGCTAAGTTTTGGGTTGGTATACACTTACACTTAGTAAATAGGTGCTTGCTAATAAAATTTGACCAACTTAAAATGCTTACCGCCGAAAACCCTAGCCTACCCTTGATAGCTTTGCATTTTCCCCCACGGCCGAGTACCAACCATAAGTGTACTCACCCTTGCCATATGTGTTCAGAGGAGGATGCTGGAGCAGAGTTCTTCGACGAGTTCGATGGATTCTGAGGCTCGCGTTACCCCCAGTCAGGAGCTTGTGAAGTTGGAGACGGTGTTTCATCGTCTAGCTATCGATGTTCGTGTTAAGACCTTCGAGTCTATCGATGAGTGTAATAAGTTAATAAACCTCTCTTTGTACGTTTGAGCATTGTACTGTGATATTACACTCATTTGTCTATCATGTGTGAAATTGTGATTGTGGCACACGTATGAGATGCATTCGGTTTTCTTCGGAAAACGAGTGTGACATCCCCCCACCCCCACCCCCCCGCTCTCTCTTTGATGGCTCCTCTCCGACGACGGCGCGGAGCCCCCTGCAAGCGGTGGCGCAGCTAGCCACCGCTGGCCTCCCCCCACTCCTGACAGCCGCTACTCGGCGCGAGCGGGATCCGGTGCGGTGGCGAGCTTCGGTGGCCATGGCGGGATGTTGGGAGGCCACATGGAGGCGAAGAATCGGGCCGTTGTCGGGCTCCCTAGTCGTCGGCGTGGCCATGATCTGGACACAACGTGCCCGAGTTAGCTCCGGCGGTGGCGGACCTCGCGGCGAGCTCGAGCCATGGCCGCCCCTCTTGCCGGCACTTCTCCTCCCGCACCGGCGGAGGATCCGAGGCGGGGAGCGGCGGAGCGGCCTCCTACCTCGCCGGCTTCTCCTTCCGCTCCGCTGGTGCTCCTCTCCGCTCCCCAGGTCGCGAACCGACGACCCCGACGGTGAATCGACGTCGGCCCGATGCTCTTCTCTCCTTCCCTCCGCTGGTGCTCCTCTCCATTACCACAGGACGCGAATCGACGACCCCGACGGCGAATCGACGTCGGCCCCGCCCTCCTCGCGCTCCTGCACCAGTGGCAGTGGAGGAGGTGCGGCGAGATCCGATCGCGGTGGTGGGCTCCGACGCCCCTCCTCCGATTGGACCTCACCGACGCGAGGTCATGGTGCCTCGAAGATGGCGGCGGTGGGCGGGGCAGGGGCAGGACCGTGCTCGACGGCCACGAGGAGCTCCGAGCGGAGGCGGGAGGTCGTTGGTGGGCCCGCGGCAGCTGGGCGCGTGGTGGTCCCGCCTCCCTCCATAAAGCCCTCCATCGACGCGAGAGATCTCGAGGTTACCGGCGCCACCGCTGTTTCCCGTCCTCCTCCAGGGAGCCCCTTCTGCTTTGTCTGCTCCCTCCGGCGCCACCGCTGTTTCCAGTCCTCCTCCAGGGAGCCCCTTCTCCTTTGTGTGCTCCCTCCGGTGACTTTTTACCGTCCCCAGTGCGGATGGTCCACACGCGGACCCCTCCAACAAAAACACAGCATTAAGTTGCTCTTCCAACTCTTTGCATCTCGCACCAAATATCACGAGAAGAAAAGCGAAAGGAAAAAAAAACGTACCAGAAAACCGCAGCAGCAGTCCTCCTTTGCCCTCTGCGATTTTGCCTAATTCCTCTCCGCGCCCCCCTCCACTCCCGTGGCCACCGATCTCGGCGGCCGTCGCCGATCCCGCACACCCACACTCCCGCGCCTCGCCGCCCGCTCTGCTCGCGCTGCTGATGACGTGATCCGTCCGTAGAGGTGGGTTCCTGCGCGCGGACAGAGTTCGTCGGGGGTCCCGGTCCGCAAGACCCTAGGGGTTCGGCGGCGGCGAGGATGCCCGGCCTGCCTCTACCTCAACCTCCAGCACAGTAAGTGGATGATGCTTCGAAATATGGTTTGCATACTAC
Organism: Cenchrus americanus; assembly: GCA_947561735.1. Classification (NCBI taxonomy): domain Eukaryota; kingdom Viridiplantae; phylum Streptophyta; class Magnoliopsida; order Poales; family Poaceae; genus Cenchrus; species Cenchrus americanus. The sequence goes on from OX387245.1 coordinate 128,347,269, forward strand.
TGGAATCAACCCCTGTAATTTCCTTTTGTTCAGAATTATATCTTATCCTAGTAGACATTGAGCAATTGCTGCTAAGCTTGGATTTGAAATTTCAAAGCAGAAATAGATAGTTGAGCTGCGTTGTTGATGTGAAATAGATAGTCTAGCTGCATTGATGATGTGAAATTGTGGTTATGTTGTGGTTCTTGTTCTTCAAGTGGGGGATGGTGTGCGTTCTGTTCTTTTAGCCAGTTGTGCTTGTTTGCAGGACTACTGAATGTGAATATGCTCATCCTGGGCCTGCGGGCCACATCTTCCGTCAGCGGTCAAGAGCTGGATTGTCTCCAGATGAGAAACTTGCTGCTGAAAAAGATCTAGCACTGTACTGCAAGCCAGTTGAGCTCTACAATATTATTCAGAGGCGAGCCATTAAAAATGTAAAGTCCATGCTGCAATTGCGATCACTTCTTTTAACATTGTTGACATGTCTGTGCTTACTCTCCAGTAACCATTGATTGCGTGTGTAATTAATTTTAGATACCAATAATGATTCTCTGAATTTCGCAGCCCCCTTTTATGCAAAGATGCCTTCTTTACAATACACTAGCGAGGAGGAAAAGGAGGTTTGATCCTTGAACAAACTTATTTAAATGTTTTCTCCTAGGCATATACTGTTCATTTTCAGCTGAGCACCTTCACAGATAAATTGGTATATCCTCTATTTAGTGACATGGTGCAGCTAGTAATCTCACCATGCATGCACAACAGACAAATTTAAGGATCAGGGTGATTTTTTTTTGCTATTTCTTTCTTTTACTTTACTAGTAAAATCTCCATTCCCTGTTTCTCTCTAAATGTCGTAACACCACATTTTTTATGCATTAATGGTTGCTCTGTTCTATAATCACTCTTGTAGCTCCCTGAGCCATTCCGCCTAAAGCCATGCAATTCACGTTGTCTTTTTGCATTCAATTTATCCCCCAATGAATTAGTTCCTGACATTCAATGTCTTGTTTCTATCCAGACAAAAAAATTGGAAGTGTCCCTATATCCTCACTCCCCAGGTGGGGAGCAGTGTCCCTATCCAAACTCGCTCTCTCTTTATCTTCTACTCCTGTGACTTCCCTAAACAGGCCCTCCTATATTTCTATCACCAAAATTTTACATTATCACGTACTAACAAATGATCTATGTGTCATGAGAACGACTAATAGGCATTTGGAACGCAGGCATTTTAGGAGTAAATCACATGGTTTATTGATAAGTATATTCAATGTATAATGAAAATTGATTTAGAGTCCATGACTATATTGGCCCATATAACAGATTACCCCACCATTGAGTGGAGTCAACGGTATTACTTGGTCTTAGCCATATCCTTTTTCCTATCCCATCCTCACCTCATTCATCTTCTTTGAGCTCCACCACTTTTTTTGTTCTTTTTTTGTTCACAAATGCGATGGGGAGCTGTGTGTATCAATGCATAAGAAGAGATAAATGAGTGCCTTTGCATTCACCAAGAACAGTGATAGTAGCAGCTGTGCTTCCGCTTGGGCATAGATCGAGAAAGAGGAGGTGATGAGCAGTACTCTTGCTCCCTCGCACATAGTGGTATGAAGGAAATGTTCCCTTACTCCCACCACCCCGCTGGCCGCCTCCAGAGCTGTGCATCCGCTAGCAGTGCGCTCCCCTTCCTGTCACCTCTCTCCTTCCCTTCCCTTCCCTTCCCTTCCCTTCTTACCCTTCCAAAAACTTGATGGATGACGTGGCAGGGAGCTTGCTTGATGTGGCAAGCCAGGGGGAGGGGATGGTGAATGGGACAAGGTGGCGAGCATGATACGGAAGTCACTGGAGAGATGTTTTTGGAAGCTACAATTTGACAATAGCAAGGAGGATAAGGAAGACAATGGAAATGCTCTAAGGCACATTGCCCTGAGTTATGCAATTTTTTCTTTCAAGAATAAAACTGGTAACAACTGTCAATCAGGTTTGGGTAGTAATCCAAACACATACATGCTTTCTTATGTTGCTGACCAATTTTCAACTTTAGGTTTTCTTTTACAGAATACTTTCTACTTTTGGTTAGGGTCTAGCAGTAGCTTCTCTTTGTGTAAAGTATTATAGAGACCAGAATAGCAGGTTGGCCAAACAAACACAGAATATTACATGTCAGGTGGAACTTTTGTGATAAATCATCTGCACTGCACAGTTGAATCTAGAAACTTTTTGTTGCAAATACTTTTCTTTGACTGTATGTTTGGATTGATGCAGGATTCAGATAACCATATCACTTTCTGGAAGTGCAAATACCGAATTGCAAGCACAGAATATCTTTCCTCTTTATGTTCTGTTAGCTAGACCTACTAGTAATGTTTTGCTAGAAGGGGTAAGTCATGGCCTTTTCAGTTTGTGAAAATGAAAGATGAACTTTTATGTTTGTCTACCATATGATTTCAATTCTTATTTATGATTTAATTTTGCAGCATTCTCCAATTTATCGGTTCAGCCGAGTTTGTTTGCTTACTTCTTTTAGTGAATTTGGAAATAAAGACAACACTGAAGCCACATTCATCATTCCTGATGTGAAGAATCTATCAACCTCCTGTTCTTGCAACCTTGACATTATCCTTATTAGCTGTGGTACAGTGCACATCCTAAATGATTATTTGTCCTTTACATCTCTGTGCTAGCATTAAATTATTTTATTCCAAAAGGGCAAGGCGGACAAAGTACTGGTGGAGATTACTGTTCTGGGAACCATGTGGAGGGCTCATCTCTCCAAAGTAAGTTTATACTGACATTTCAGGCAGACATTATGTAATTACTTTTCCAACAGGATTAGCATGTTAATAAGCGCATTTGTTTTGAGTAGTTTGATTTATCTGTATTCATGGCAAAAAGGATCCCTGTTGTCATAGACTACTTTAGGAACATAGTTTAAACATTTACGTCTAGTCAATATATTAGGCATATGCTGATACTTAAACTGAAATGCCAAACTGATATGTTTCTTCCTATTGAATGGACTAATGACCATCCATGTTGTGCATTTTCAACAGAGCTTGAAGGGAAATGCTCCTGGGGTAAAATACCAACTAATTTACTTGCTTCATCTTTGGAGAGTTGTGTGACTTTAAGCTTGGGAACGATTGTGGAGTTGGCTTCTAAAGTTACCATGAGACCAAGCTTCTTAGAGGTATACCAAATTGATTTTGCCCCAGATTACTTAATATCTAAGACTTGGCATTCATAAAGCAAGTTCTATAATGGCACATTGCATTTCAATTTCTTGGTTAGGTTGTAGTTACTAGTTATATGCCAGCTTTACTGTTACATTCCACGTAAAGCTGTTTGTGCTTTTGTGTTTGATGCAAACTTCTGTTGTAGTTTAAATACAGCCAAATTAACACTGTAATTTCTGATTTCTATTTGCTTTGAAAAGTGGAGACTGGAGAGATAGTTTTATATAGACATACTGTTTTAAGCATATTGGTGGTAAATTGCCAGAACACTGAGAGTATGCATGACAAATTGCTGCTTTGTAGTAACTTAGAACTGCATTGATAGGTTATCAAAATCAACAGCCAATCTTCAAAACAGGAAAAGTTAGTGATTGTGCTTTAGTTCTCCTTTGTAGACATTTATCACCTGTATATTTACCTACTTGTCTTTTTTTATTGTTATATGCATGCAGGCGAAATTTCTAGAGCAAGACAGTTGCTTGACATTTTGCTCCCAGAAGGTTGATGCTACGGTAAGGTCTTCTCTGTTTATTCCTTTCATGTTTAATCTAATTACTTTGTCCATGGGTCTCTGTGTTGCTCATATTACTAATGTTAGACATTGAAGTTCAAGATTAGTGTAGCCTACAGGCAAATACCTCACCTTCAGACATGCTCTGCCACTAAAAGTGTACTGGAAAAAAGACCTTATCTTTCTACTCAAATGATCCAAATTTTTTATCGAAATCGGTTCAACTGTTAAATAGGGGCAACAAACTTGAGAGAGAAGGGGGGTGGGGGGGGGGGCGGTCAGTAAGCTTTTAATCGTTGCTTTTTGAGGGTGAGGGTGGGAGGCTGGGATGAATTTCGGTAGATAGGTGTAGGATACCAATGACTTCAATGGCTGAGACTGTTAAAGGCTTATTTTGCAGGGTTCATATCAGTTACAACTATGCATGTCTGCACAAGAGGCTGGTGCAAAAGACATGTCTTTGTCTCCTTATAGTAGTTACTTATATAATGATCTTCCACCGTCATCATTTTCAGACATTGTAAGGTAACATATCCCATTTTCTGTAATTTAACTACTACTTTTTTCCTGTCTTATTCCTTTTTCATCATTGCAAAAATTGCCAACCTGGCTGGTTTGATCACCTAATTACTTGCGATTTTTGAATTGTTTGATTTCATGGTAACATTATTTATTGTTTAATGCTTACCCATCTTTATGCGATTTTATGACTTAGCTTAGAAATACCTTTGCTTCATCGCTCAATCAAGGCATTTGCTATCCAATGAATCTACTAGTGAACTAAATAGTATGCAAGCTTCCTTTCTACTCCCTCCGTTCGAAATTGTAGGTTGTTTTGGCTTTTCTAGGTTCATAGATATTATTATGCATCTAGATGTAGTGTATGTCTATATGCATAGTAATATCTATGAACCTAGAAAAGTCAAAACGACGTACAATTCGTATCGGAGTAAATAGTATGTTTTAAGTTGAAGGTTGCAAATTTCGAGTTGTGAGTTATAAATTTGAGCAAAATTCAATATTCGAGTTGAAAACTTTAGTGTTTCACTAGTTATGAAGTGTTTTGAGTTGAAACTTTCTCCAGTAAGAAGTAGCCACCATTGTTAACTAGTGAATATTTGATTTAGTGATTTGATCTGACATTCTTAATGTTTCAACTTACCCCACTTGGGCAATGGCTAGATCGTTCTTCTTAGGAAACACCCATGTGTCTAGCACCGGCACAAATGCCATGCTGTGTGACCACACTGGCCACACACAATGCACCATATTTCAGCCCTCCTGACCTGTGTAATCGCGAGGATCAGCTAACAGCAGACCCACCCACATTGGGTGGTCCACACAATCCCATCAACCCACTATGCTTTAGTCTGCCTGTCCGTGCTTCTGTGATAAGGTTAATGTATGGAATCTAGTGACCTTATAAGTTGGGTCCAACCTTGCTCAACTAGCAAGGTTAATTGCTTAACTTTTGTGGCTTTGCACTCATGGGCTCCATCTGAATTGGGTCGGTTGTTACAACTTTCATAATAGCTGTCCTGCATTTGGTCTCCATGTCTAGGTCGGTTTGTTGATATATTGCAATTGTTTTGCAACCCCACCTATTGAAGTGACCTTAGAATTCCTCCTTTAATCTTTTGCCTTGTATCCATTGCTATTTTACGTTATACCAGAGTTAACATCAATTAAGTTTGTTTTGTACAGGTTAAGAGCTGGCAATGTAATTTTTAATTACAAGTACTACTATGACACAATGCATGAGACTGAAGGTTCTCCCTCCCTCCCCTGACACTGCCAATATATAATTGTCACTTAGTTGCCTCAATTGGTGGCTGTTGTTTATAGGTTCTGCACACTTTTTAATAACTTTTTTTTTGTGGAATCATTTTTTATTAATTTGATAGTATTACGGTTTATATATTTTTTAAAACAGAAGCAGTAAATATCAATAAGGTATTTTTCTGTGTTATCATTTACTCACAAGAACGAAAGATATCAACTTCTTGTTGATGGTTGTTGTTTTATTGTTTCGTCAAATCACCTATATTGTGGCTACATGCTAAAACCTACAGAGAGCGCTAGCTTATTTTACCATTGGCATGTATTGATGATACCTACAGTAACCTATTGTTTTTAGTTAGGACACCTAACGATATTTGTTGGTTGAGATAATTTCCTATAGCTTGTCATATTTTCAACCACTTCTTATGTGATTCATTGATCTCTTCTTACCAGTCACTGAAGATTTTTCTTGTCCATTTTGTTACGTACGATGTGGAAGCTTCAAGGTAAAATTGAAAGCTGAGTTTTTTTTTTTTGGTTTGTGCATACATCATTGCTTGCTGCAATGTGCTCTCAATTGGGATTATGCACATTCTTGGCCTGCTATGTTTATGATGAGAGGACATTCTTTTTTTACTTCACACTCCACAACTGATTTATCCTATTTTCATGGCGAGCCTATTGCATTTGATTCTTTTCCCCCATACATTAATTTATTCTTTTTCTCAATTTCATAACTAATACAATTACTTTGGTGGTAGTAGGGTCTGGGATGTCATTTAAACTCGTCGCATGACCTATTCCGCTATGAATTTTGGGTTGGTAAACCTCTGGAATCTCTGTTGCAAAATCTTCTTCGATCCTCATACTTTGATAAGTATTAATATTATTGCAAACAGATATCTGAAGAATGCCAGGTTGTTAATGTTCGTCTGAAAGGCGATGCCTCAAGAACTGAGGTGAGTTCACAACAGAGATAAATTTTAAGCGGCTTTGCAGTTACAATAATTGTTATATATGGACATGCGGTTGATGATCTGTTGTTTTCTATTTCGGGAAGGAGGGGGGGGGGGGGGGTGATATGGCTGGTTTATTGGATTGAATCTAATAACAGCAGTTCGATTACAACCTACTCACCCTCCCTTGGAGGCTCTGAGCTCTAGGCCTAATCTTCTGCTTAACTCATCTGGGCGCAGGAGCCCCTCCTTAAGTAGGTAACAGTAGCCAACTAACCTCCTTATTTCTAGCTAATACAAAGGTGGCCAACTGACTAAAGATTTACACCAATCTTAACAGAATTCTAGCCACTAGTTGGCGCCTTATCCTTCTTCTTCAGGCGGCTGTACTGCTTGCCAAAGATGGAGTCCATAACAGGGGGGGGGGGGGTACTATATGTGTGTTTCTTCTTTTCATTGCCATGATTCACAACTCTTCTACGTATTCGGGGAAAACATGGGGGTTCCTAACTTAACTGGGCAACTGAAAGACTTAAACTTGACGCCCTTTAATCCAGCACACAACTCCTTGCTTTGTGGTTTTCTTTTTTTCTCGAGTGCAGGCCCCAAGGATAAAATAGCATTTGCCACACTGAAAATCAAACATCTCCCACAATTTTTAAAAGAATGTTGTGTACCACAATACCTTTTCTGTGTATAAGGTTTTACATGCTTAGAAACACATGGTGAATTTTGCTTTATATTGAACCGCCCCTTCTCAACTATATTAACATATTGATCTCAACTTGCAGTTTTTGGCTGAGGGAGTTGATCCAAGGCATCAAACATTTTCTTACCGGTATGCTCATTCTCCAATGTTTTCCTAAGAGCACCATATATTTGTTTGGTTTGCCTAATTATGTTCCATCAGCTCAAGATTTAAGAAACGTAGACGATTGAAGACCACAACTGAGAAAATCAGACATGTACATTCACATATCATGGAATCAGGATCACCTGAAGATGCACAGGCAGCATCTGAAGAAGAATATGTGCAAGGGGAAAATGGTATGTTGACACCATCTGCCCATATGTTCCTTTTATTGCTTACTTTTCCTTGACCCAGATGGTAAATTTTCCAGGCACTTCTGTCGCAAATGCTTCAATTGATCCTGCTCAGTCATTACATGGTAGCAATCTTTCGCCACCAACAGTACTGCAGTTCGGGAAGACAAGGAAGCTATCTGAGCGAGCTGACCCTAGAAAGTAATCTTTCATATTTACCTTCTTGATACTCATCATAATATTGTTTCTTAAGATAGTACTGGAATGTGTTTAATTTATTATCTGTTTGTATTTGTATTTTCTGGCAGTCGGCAACTCCTGCAAAAACGCCAGTTCTTCCATTCGCACAGGGCACAGGTTAATCTATCTTTTATGGATGTTTGCGCACATTTGTAGCAGAACCAGGACTTTTTGTGTTTCAGTCCGGTTGATTGAATTACACTATTTACTTTAACTAACTTCATTTAGCTAAGAAATTTGATAATACATTTTTATGTATGTGGTAGACTGGTATTTACATTAGTCCTTGTTGGAGTATAAGTGAATTGTTCACCTTTCCTCATTAGCTTAAGCTTTTGGGTTGAACTAGTTGGTGCATGCAACTCAATATGGTATCAGGGCCAGAGGTCTCAAGTTCGAATACTGGCGGGCACGTTAATTATATAATTGCAGCCCACTCTAATATCCATGTTTGCGGCCTGGGGGAGCTTGCACGTGCAGGGGGAGTACTGGAGTATAATAATATAAGTGAATTGCCCACCTTTCCTCATTAGCTTAAGCTTTTGGGTTGAACTGGTTGGTGTATACAACTCAATAGTCCTTAACATCCCTCATACAGTTCTTGTGCATACATAGGATTATGAAATGCCTTATATATAAATTAATTTCCTGGTTGTACTGCATCAGTGCATCTGTTGATAATTTTGTACAGAGAAAAAAATAGTAGATGAAATGATTTCAATCTGGTTTTTGAAGGACTCCCTTCACTGCTAAATCCTCTTGAGTTCAAATCAATGGTTTGGAATGATGTTTGCAGACTAAAATGAAGAGTCTTTTCCTTACACGCCACTAGAAAAGTTTGCAATGCCATACCTGCCATTAGAAATGTTGTGGAGCCTTTCCTTGCCACTGGCTAACTTTTTTTTCACTCCCTCAGTGCCACTGTGGTCTGATTTTGCTGTAACAGCAGGTAACTGTTGGAGAAAATGTCCACATTGCCATTGTCCAGGTCATGTACGAAATTTTTGCCATTGCCGCTGGATGTGCCATTGCCGCTGGATGTGTGCATCAAACATACACATATACGAGTGTACAGATCACAATATAGCTAGAATACTCTACGTATACATCACAACTCACAAGTTGATTCCATACACACCCTAGTATCAAGTACCATACTGTTATGGATCAGTTCTTTGGTGCCAAGTTCAGGCGCAGGTCCAAGATAAGTGGCTAAGATTCAGGTTAGATATTTGGTTTAGTTAGTTGGTATGTAAGATTCTTTGGGAAACACTTTAGCTAATAGATTGGAAGTTTGTTCGTTCCAGGCTCTTGTAAGGAGCATGGTAGTCTTTTGTAATCAAGCAGTAGTTGGCAAATCTGAGAGTCTCTAGCGTGAGAGCAAGAACCAATATGCTATCTGTCATCATATCATCGGTTCCGACTGTCAATTCCCCACGCGCCGCTAAACCTACTGCTGGTCTGCCACGACCACTTCGTCTCCAAAGAGTTCCAAGAAACCATGGACAAGATGATCGCCAAGATGACCTACTTTACATAATGTCATATCGCTGTGATGCTGTCATGTTAGAATTTTCCCATTCTCCAAAAATGCAATGCTAGTCAAATCATACAACTATCATAGTAATGCATAGTTCAAATGAGTGATCTTTTTGTTCATGTGATATCCATTTTGATCTCTTTGCTATTATATTATGATGGTTAACGAAAGAGGGAAACAGATTACAGAAACCCAGTAGTAAATTTTGTAGAAAGGAGTTTAACTAACATTTCTTTATTTAGATTATTTGCACAATTCCTACAAAAAAATTATTTTGCATTAGATTTTTAGCGCTAGTTGTTTCTATATGTTATGCCTTCCTTTGAAGCCTTGCCTGACTGTAATATATTTGTTGTAGCCAATGGCATTGGAACAAGTTTTCTCAGATCGTGATAGTGAAGATGAAGTTGATGATGATATTGCCGACTTTGAGGATAGAAGAGTAAGCTATGACAATCATGTTACTGAAACGTAGAATATATGCTTACATCCACTTGAGCTCGAGCCATTCTGCCTAGCTATTTAATTATTGCTAATTTGAACTTTGCTGACTACATGCAGATGCTCGATGATTTTGTTGATGTTACAAAAGATGAGAAGCTAATAATGCATATGTGGAATTCATTTGTTCGTAAACAAAGGTCAGGCTATCCATAATATTTCTGTAGTTCTGACTATTGTGATAGGCACTTCTGTTACTATTTATTGTTCAATCATTGTGACAAGCAGCTCAGTGATTCGGTATACAGACTAAAATTTTTCTCCTATGTTTAAGTTTAGTCATTTCTTTTTTGTGTAGAGCCTTCCGACTGTCAAGTGCTAAGTACAGTGTGCTTCCCTTTGATTTTTTAAATAAAAAAAATTGAAGAGCACTGGTCAACATATTGTAGTTAGATATTGAAAAAATACTACAAAAAGTCCTCAAAGTTGTCATTTGTTCCTCTAATGTCAATCCAAGCCTCGTAGGAATATTTGTAAGGGTATGTTTTTACTTGAAATGTTTCAGAGGTAGGGTTTTCTTGTATCATCTTTAATGGTTCCTTCCACACCATTCTCTGTTCTGAGAGTTTTGTTCCGCATTGAACATTCTTTTTGTCATCAGCTCTGTTGTTTCTGTTCCTGACTGGATAAGACTGAAGATCCCGGTGATGCATCTGACAAAAGTAATTGCATTTGTACTAATTCTTTCCGAAAATTGAAATTGCAGGGTGCTAGCTGATGGCCATATACCTTGGGCCTGCGAGGCATTCTCCCAGTCCCATGGACAGCAACTTGTACAGAACCCTGCTCTACTGTGGTAAGTGGCTTGCTATCTTATGTACCGTTGAAGGTTGGTTGTGCATGCGATTTAAAATTTTCTCGGTTCACCAACAGGGGCTGGCGTTTCTTCATGATTAAACTCTGGAACCACAGCCTTCTAGATGCTCGCACTATGGACACGTGCAACACAATCCTCCAAGGTTTCCAAGACAAGAAGTAATTTCAATGCTTCGGGGGAACTGTTCGTGAAGCTGTTGCCCGGAGTGTTTCATTCGTGATCGATTACTAAACTGTTGCGGAGAAGAGATAGCAACTTGGATTTGATAAATATTAGTGATGTTTCCTTACAAAGAGTTGTGACATAAGTAGTAGGCATGTATATATATCTTATAAATTTGGGTAGGTTATTTAACGTTGCATGATTTGAGGCCTCGCATGATTTCAACCTGTCCGCTGATCGTCAGTGTCGTGGGGTTCTTTGAACCACTCCTTTGCACTTTGTTTCTGAGGTTTAATTTATGTCTGTTGTAAATAAAAAAGGCTACTGATTAGCTGTATGTAAAACTGCAAGACTTAGGAAATAGATAATCCACAATTAGGAGTAAGCACATCTGTAGCTTTTAGAAACCACTTTGGCAGGGCTTGTGCTTACCTCCTGCGGCTCCAACTAAAGCAATGCCAAATACTATGGTTAAAAACAGCTCCACCCGAGCACTAAAGCAAAAGCCATGTCTTTGCAACGAAATGGTGTGTTTCTGCACAGACTGGCTTCTACCAATACAATCAGATGTGCGAGTTCGTCAAAGTTCTATGTGTGCAAAAAAGCACTACTAACTACACTTCATTTAGGTTAGGCCAGTACAATAAGTTGTCGTTTACGCTTTTATCCACCACAAACACTGCACAAGTAACTATATTCTCCTGTCAGGAGACAACAGGAAATATATCAACCTTCAGGGTCACGGTAAATTCTCTTGCTGTGCTGACACAGAGGTAGGTGTTTAAGGTAGGAAGCCTCCCCCGGGCATGCTGCCCGGACCCTGGGGCGCCATCTTCCCTTGCATCATCTGTACAGCCCGATTGTGTTGCATGAACTGCTGCCCCATTCCAGTGCCCACCATCTGGGGCTGCTGCTGCTGCTGTTGGGGCTGCATTTGCTGCATCTGTTGTTGCTGCTGCTGATGTTGCATCTGCTGCATCTGCTGCTGCTGATGCTGTTGCATCTGCTGCTGTTGCTGGAGTTGCATCTGCTGCTGCGGCGGCTGTTGGTGCTGCATCTGCTGCGGCTGTTGGTGTTGCATCGGTTGCATCTGCGGCTGCTGCTGGTGTTGCATCGGTTGCATCTGCGGCTGCTGCTGGTGTTGCATCTGCGACTGCTGCTGGTGTTGCATCTGCGACGGTTGCTGCTGCTGCATCTGTTGCATCTGCGACGGCTGCTGCTGCATCTGTTGCATCTGCGACGGCTGCTGCTGCTGCATTGGCTGCATTTGTTGCTGCATTTGCTGCTGCTGCTGCATCGGTTGCATTTGCTGCTGCTGAAGTGGGAGACCTTGCGTCTGCATATGCATGTGTTGTTGCAGTTGCTGCTGTTGTAACTGTTGTTGCTGTTGAAGTTGCTGCTGCTGCTGCATTGGTTGCTGCTGAGTTGAGACCTGTGGTTTGAACACCACCATGTCCTGGGAGTAAAGGGGCAATGTTTCAGCAAATACAGATAATTATGTATACATTCATTTAGCTTTAATCAGTTACCCCAGGGAAGAGCATGCCAATCAGGCGTCCTGCTTTATCAGACATTGAGAGCAGCAGAGTTTGTGAAGGTAGCTGTATCACAGCACACTGAAACAGGACCAATTGGGCATTAGAAATGTACGGAATGACTGCCAGGAAAGCTAGTTCAAAAGATAATGGTAGATGAACCGCAGACAAATTAACAAAGGTTCTAAAAGATTAGAACCATGCACTGACCAGCTTCTTCTCTTGTAGTTGTCCAAGAAACCCATGCTGATTTAAAGTGCGAAATACTAGAAAGTCTGCCTTGCCAACATATTGTCTGCAAAACGACAATGAAAGATATCATCTACAAATTATAAGAAAATATGATAATGCAAGTATGCAACAGGTTGACATGAAAGAATGGGTTTAGAGACAAACTTGTTGTTCATATGCTCCTGAGCTATGAGGCGAACAATCTGCATAGTTTCTGGCCAGTCTGCTGCAAGTCTGCATATAGAAAGTAGGGCTTTCAAGCACAGTTCAAAAGTAGCAGAAAAGGGTTCCATCAGTACAAAAATATTGTTCTTTAGAACGTGTTATGCAAATTGTGCATGACACAGCATATTATGTAAGCATCAGCAGGGTATATGTTAGAAAATGAGGACTTCAAATTTCTTTAAAGACCATGACAACAATATCAGTTAATGACAAAAAATGCTAATGAAATATGGACAATCAAAAGTGACCATTTATCACAATATTTTAAGCACTTACGTTTCAGATGCTGTTCCGCTCCTATAACCCTGTCAGACATAAGCTAAGGTTAGAAATATCAAAAAGAAGAAACAGAGCTGCACGAATGTGTACTATAAATAATAGTAAAAAAGCATAACACTACAAGCATTGGATTCCAGCTTTAAATATGAACAAAACCCAAGGCTGAAAATGAGCACTGGCAGCAATCGATGTAATCCATTTCAGGGGATTTGATTTTTTATTCAAGTTTAAGCAATTGTGACTAAAGATTTGGGAGCTTATTCCAAGGTGGTTTATCTTCCTTATGGTCTTAGCAAGAAAATGGGTCAAAGAGAACACAAGATTTAATTGAACACGCTTTTCAAGGGAAAAGATACAAAGCTACAAAAAGCATAAAGTGACACCCAATCTCAGGAATCATTCAACTGCAGGTTCTTTAAAAGCTTTTATCTTACAAAACATAACATATAATATATAGGAGTTCAATGATGCATACTCCCTCATATCTGTCATTTTAGGACAGGTGTAGTCAAGGCATTCAAGTTTTGACCATCAATATACTTTTGAATATTTTGAATTAACTTTTGAAAATGTTATGGCTAGATTCAAAATATCAAATATTTGCTATAATGGATGTCTTTAAAACTATTAATTTAGGCAACATATCTGGTGGAAACCAACCTCTCCGTGCAAACTATGGAAACTTCAATTTGGGCCACACGATGTTGATCCAAGGGGGCACTCAGGAGAGGTGGGAGAGGTGATTTGCAAAAGCTCATGGGAGGTGGGAGGGGTGATTTGCAAAGGTGCTTTTGCAAATCACCCCTACTCCCACCTCCGCTGAGCGCCCCTTGGATCAACATCGTGTGGCCTAGATTGAAGTTTCCATAGTTTGCATGAAGAGGTTGGTTTCTACCAGATATGTTGCCATTAATTTATGGTCAGATAGTGTCTTAATGACCATATCTATGTTTGGAACAACAATTAGGGGGTGTTTGGATCCTTGGGCTGAAGTTTAACAATTGTCACATCGAATGTTCGAATGCTAATTAGATTAGGAGGACTAAAATGAGCTAATTATAAAAATAATTGCAGAAGCCTTGGGCTAATTCGCAAGACGAATCTATTAAGCCTAATTAATCCATGATATTGAGTTGCATGCACCAATGCACCAACCAACTCAACCCAAAAGGTTGCATGCACCAATGCACTAACCAGTTCAACCCAAAAGGTTAAGCTGATAGGGCTTATACTCCAACACTCCCCCTCACATGCAGGCTCCCCAAGCCGCATGCGTGGATATTGAAGTGGGCTGCAACTATTTTATTTAATCACTATTTTATTTAATCACACCCGCCAGGATTCGAACTCGAGACCTCTGCCTTGATACCATATTGAGTTTCATGCACCAACTAGTTCAACCTAAGCTTAGTATGATGGGGAAAGGTGGGCAATACACTTATACTCCAACACATGATTAGTGCATGTTTTCTGTAGCTCCACATTATCAAATCATGGACTAACTAGCCTTAATAGATTCGTCTCACAAATTAGCCTTCATTTGTATAATTAGTTTTGTAATTAGTCTATGTTTAATACTCCTAATTAGTGCCCAAACATCCAATGTGACATGTGGTAAAGTTTAGCAGGGGAACCAAACATGCCTTACTTTGTAGGGAGTAAGGACTTACTTCAAGTTTACAAATAAATACAGGCTGTCCTTGCCTCTGCCCGGATAAAGTTCCCTGAAATGTAGATAGATTAAGCAACAGTTATTGAAATTTGAAAACCTCTTGGGACGAGATAATATGCGCATCACCAATTTGATGTGTTCTTCACATAAACAAGAGGGCCCATTTGGTACCTATAGTAACATGGCCGGCTGAGCCTAAGAAGGCTCCTAATAGTCAAGTGCTCTGCACTGACCATATGTATAAATTCAGAACATCTAGCAGCACATTTCTATTTTACCAGGGAGTAGGGACACTGTCTATTTATATGTCACTCCCAAAGAAAAGACGAAAATATTTACCTCCCAAATTTTGACATACTTTGTTGCCGGTTGTTGGGAATTGGGATGCTGCCCAATAGGCATATTCATGGCAGCATTGTTTGTGACACCTAGGGAATTGACTCCTGTCGGCTGGGCCATCCCAGGTGTTGGCATCATTGCTGGCGCTGTAGGCCCAAGGCCACTCACATTTTGGTTTGCACCAATTCCACCTTGTCCTAATTGTGAACCAGCCATCAAGCCTCCTTGTGCTACAGGTTGCACTGATTGACCCATGCCCATGCTACTTTGGATGCTAGGCAAAGAGGATGATACAGCAATATTTGAATTGCCTGAAACAGTAGAAGTATTTGAGCCAAAGGAACCAATAGCTGTGCTCTGCATCATTTGTTGAGTACTGACAGGTTGTCCAGGTCCAGACATAGAGGAGATGACAGGGGGTGTTGATGTCATGCCACTCGATATCATGTTTGACATGTGGACTTGAATTGGTGTTGCTCCAATGTTAGGCAGTCCCATCGAAGTTGCTCCACCTCCTAAAGAAGTTGAGTTCATCAGCCGAACCTGTGACAAATTGTTGAGGAGGCTGCCATGACCACCAGGCCGAACCGGCTGTTGAACAGGGTGTATTATAGGTTTGTGTTCTTGCACATTATCATTTGCAATATTTGCTTCTTGTGAAATAAGAGATGGTGATGAGGTTTGCAGTGCTGATATTCCTTGCGAAGACACATTTGAAATAGGTGTTACATGCGAGAAAGCAGGTGCAGAGACCATCTGTGGTATGGTTGTTGGTTCCTAAAAATTTTAAATTGTAGAGGTGTTATTAGATAGAAGAAAACTGAGGATTTCCAAAAATAAAATGTCCATTCTAGCTTACCACTTTAACAGTTGCAGTAGAAATGCCTCCAAGACCAACCGGTTGACGGCTCATCATTGGTCCATTCCCTGGAAATATTAGAAAGGGAATTAGTCATCATCGCAAGATAGAGTAAACATGAATAAACAGGCAGAAACAAATTGCAACATTAATTGAATCAACTTATCATAACTGCAATATCAAATGAAGATTATAAAAGCTGCATTATTTAATGAAGATTAAAAGTGAACCCATTAATTGAAGAAACTTGACAACCATGATGAACAAGAGTTCTGTGGTACATAGTAAATAAAACAACAAAATTTACTCCATGGAACAAATGATACAACCCCTCAATATGCACAGGAGTATCCACCTACGTATTTGTATGAATACATTTAAGTTTAGCATTCTTAAGCCTCACAATATATCAATCTTAATAGGCAGCCAGAGTGTCCTAAATATGTTAACTGGCAAGATAGTCCACTGCTAATTGTTTGTGTTATTTAGAGTTTGGAGATGTTGTCCAGTCATTAGTTGAACTTGGCTATGTCTGAATTGCATATGAATACTATTGTTGTTTCAGGAATTTGCGACAATGATCCATTAGACCGCCCATGTCCTATTTCAAATTGGCATTTGAGCAAAACATTCATCCACATTGACAGAGAAACAAAGTGGCATCCAGTGATACAACCAGCTATTTTTAGTACATTCACTTTTGCAATAAAGTCTAAAAAAGCAAACTGAAGGTATAATAATTCGGTGAATCACACATCCGAGCCACATGTAATTCAAATATCTTTTGTGTTCTTCCTAGTATAAAGTATCACAAGCACAATGCTTTCACCCAACAAAGGTATACTTTAAGCAAAATTGGATAATGTAATGGCATATCCAGAATCATATCTGCTACAAAGCAGTAAGTCATACCAAAATTTATGGCGACTATGTTTTCTGTCTTAGGCCAAAAGGAACATATCCGGAATTTTTTTCCTTAGTCAAATTGAAACTAGCATTTGTTAAACCAATTATCATTAAACTAGGTGTAAACACCTAAACCACTTTTACAAAGATTCCCAACATCCCTCCCACAGAGACATCACATCAACAATATTTTTTTCTACAAAGGGCAGAACCAAGAACAGATCTTACAGAAGAACTAAGCCTAACGTTAACATTTTTTCAACCTGAGGGGTTGGCATTTGAAGTCGGTCCTGCCATAGTAACTGCAGGTGTGGTGTCCATCTTCATTACAGTTTGATTTGAGGCCAAGTTCCCATGCAAAGGGCGACTTAGAGCAGTCCGCGCCTCCATGAAATTCTCAGATAGCAAAACAAGAAAGTGTGGGTTTTTTGCATGATCAACTGATGGATCAGCAGCTCGAGGATTTCTCTTGCCCTGTAGCAGAATATGGAATCAGTATTATGTGCATGTTCATCGTGATTGCCGAAGGCCTTATATGGTCAAACTGTATTACATTAGTCAAAAAATGATAGTCCATGCATAATTGGCGAAATCAAAGATGGGGCAAGGTCATCACTTAAAATTTTAGCTAGTGTACTAATGAATTTAATGCCTCCTTCCACTATAATATGTGTCACAAAACAAGGGACTACAATAATTCGTGCTTGAAAATTTGATAAGAGTAAAATTTTGCCAAAACAACAAAGAATGAACTACTCCTTGTTCCATGCTTATGAAGCTAAAGTGAGAAGTAACTCAGATTGAAAGAACAATAGAGTGAGTCGTGCCATATTAGAAATATTCTTTTTATTCTTAATGTGCTCCTATTTTTACATCTAATAATCCATGCGTGCATCCAAGTTCCTATAGCTTGAGACCATGTACAGAACAATGAAATAGCTAAAAGAAGACCGAGAGAAGGAAATAAGAGAAAGCTTGCAGGTGGAAACATTACCGCATTGTATATTGCTTTCAGTGTTGGAAGCTGTTTTGGAGATATCACAGATAATGAGACAGAGCACTGCATCCAAAAAACTAACTAGAATCAACCAAATGCTACTGATATTTCATTGGGACACAAGAAATAAATAACAATAACAAGCTATGGTAGAACTTAAGAAGCACCTGGGCAAATGATTTCGCAACGGTCTCAGCATCAGTAATTGAAGGCTCTTTTGATGACTCAGTGTTCTCTTTGTGATCAGTACTTTGAGTAGGAAGACAGTAGACAGGTGTAGGCAAAGGATATGGATTACTTGCAGCGACAAGTACGCAATGCTTTTGTGCTTCATGGTTTTGATGACTCTGGGTTGTATTAGGAGTTCCTTGAAGTATCTAGTTGCACATAAGAAAATGAGCATCATGATGACAATATAAAATGTGGATTGCTTACATCAGGCACAATTAGAAATGAAATAACCAGTACTTTACTATACCAAGAAAGGAATATCAATGCAGTGTCATCAATGGTTTTTCAGCTCATTTTCAACATGCAAGTTTTACTACCACAAGTGGAATCGATCGATCCCCAAAGACAACGCAGCAGACTAACCATGCAAAGATTTCTGATCATACTTATTTCACTCTGTTCTTATCCTTGGGTTATGTACATAGATTATCAGTAACAAGTGCTCATTAATGACCTCATAGTCTATTGATTAAGACACAGAAAGCATGAGCAAAGCACTTTTTATTCAACTTGGAATGGATTCAAAGCGATGTGAAGACGATGTTCAAGCCTTTCTCAGTTAAATCATACATTATGCAAATAGCTTAGAAAAAGGATATTGTGGCCTATATTCATAATAATTATCATATAAGTGCGGGAACTATTCCAACCATGAAGAATAATTAAACAGTAATACAGGAAAAATGTGTTGACTCTGCAGCTCCAAAGAGAGCTAGAAGAATACATGTCGGCCAACAAGTGGAACTATAAAACATCTAAACAAAGTCAATGGAATTGTAGGCAAAATGGCAAGCAAAGCATGAAGTACCACTGCAGACAAGAACAAAATTCATATCACAAGATCAACAATATTGAGATCTTGGAAGGTGAAACAAAATCTCCTAAATGCAAACTTTTGGCAACAAGAAACTCGTTAGTTTGCAAAAATAAAATTCCAGCAAGGTTAACATGTCAATACCATTAGTGCTTCGGCGAGACCTTCACAAGTAGAAGCTTCGCTAAAACCTCCTCCACTGAATGGTATTCCAGACAACCATGATAGGAAAGAATCGATATCTTTCGTCCATCCACTTCGCTGAACACCAAAGGCTACATTGCAAAATGTCCATAAACCATCTATTTGATAGAATGCATACAAAATGGTATGGTCCTGGACATGGACGACATAAAGACATACCGCTGTAAGGTCCATGAGTATGGAAAACAACTAATGCAAGCTCAGGTGGTGCACCTGCAAGCTTCTGCACAAATGCAAAACAAGTTACACATTGGCACAGTTTGCGGAACAGCATGCTAAGTTCATAACTCGGATAATAAACTATTTTTTCATCAGGGCAAAATTACCTGCCCTGGCACTTCATTTGCACAAAAGCTCCTGCACAAATTTGAATTTTATGACGATTCAGTCATACTGATAATGTGAAGATTGAATAATGCGAACATGTGGAAAATGAATTATGTTGGCAGCATTGGTCATGGAGTTCAAAATTCAAACCTTTTAACCAAGATATCTACCATGCTAATCAGATGATTATTTAAGAAACAGAAATGAATATGCGAAGATACATGTGTGCTGTGGTAAGAAAGAGAAGATTGAGGCCATGAGGCAGATAAATGAGACAGACGGGGGACCTCTGAAAAAATGAGCTAAGTAAAAAATAAAATCAACATCCTACTGACCACCTCGATAAGCACAGTGCCAAAAAAAATGACTTGCTAACCCAACAAGCTGATACCTAGCTCCTAATTGTCGTTCGGTCTGCCAGATCGCTAATTAGGAAAATGCCAACGCTAAAGAGGTCCTTCACTCCACATCCTGTTAACTAAATACCAACAAATCCAATCAGCAATCATCCCAGCGCCCCAGCCCCGAAAGGCTGAATCGTCCTCGCAATCCTCCACGATATGCTAACAGCCAATCTCTTCCCCCCTAAACCCTAGCGAAGATTCAAGAAGAAATCTCGCCACAAGCACTCCTCCCCACATCCCAAGTCCCCCCTCCTCTCGCGCAATAGAACCTTATGAGGCGAGAGCTACTAGGAAACCGCAGTGCCGGGGATGGAAGAGGAGAGGAGAGAGGCCAGGGGCGCGCGGCCGTACCGGACGATCTTCTCGACGTAGTCCCCCACAATGGTGGACCAGTAGGGCCCCAACGCCGCCGTCCCCTCGACGGCAACCACCAACTGCCTCTCCGCCGCCGCCGCAGCCGCCATCCGCCGCCCCCCGCCGCGAACCTACTCCGAGGACTCTCGCTAATCCAACCCCCAGCTCTGGCCTCCCCCAAAATCAGTTTCTTCTCTCTCTGATTTTAACTCTTTTTTTTCCTTCTTCAATTTGCTTTTTCTGGGGAGAGACGACGATGACGAGCAAGAAGGAAGACGGGTTGGATTTATAGAGGGCCCAAAGGCCCACCGGTCAAGTCTCGGACAGGCCCGTTCAACTCTATGACGAGTGGGCCCGGCGTGTTTTGCCGGAACAGAACGGCTGTGTGTGCGCGCTGACGGCTGACCGTTACCCACTACTGGCCGAGGCCATTGCCGAGTTACAAATATTTTTTCAGTATCCAGATGCACAATCATTTATTTATGGCATCTGATAGAGATTCTGGTGTAATATTTTCTATTAAATGCCTTCTATCAAATCTTTTTCGATGGATGAATTTATTTGGTTGGCTTTTATTTCATATTGGCAAATTAGGCAATTTGGTCCCAAACTTTGCACCAAAGGTTCAGCCCCCAAACCAAGTCGTTGAGGTTTAGATCGCCCCACGGTTTTCATTAAGAGAAAGTAACTAAATCCCAGCTTAGAAAATCACTGAACCCCGACTTCACCGGTGAGGGGATTTTTTTAAAACGGTCTCGTAAAATGAGAAATCAAACTCAAGTCTTCTAGTTGAGACCATACCTCAAAGTCCTTTAACCAAGGAGGCTAGAGAACCTTTGTTAAAAAGTTCAATTCGACCCTCAACTTTCATATTAACTAGTTCGTCCCTCAACTTTTATTTTGGTCAAACAAATCCTTATGTTGATGTAGTGCTCTATATTTGCATATGATTAACGCAACAAGTCCTTTTGCCCTTGATTCATGTAGGTTAAATATGTGCTCGTACTCGCTTAATAAATGCACACAACAATATTTTTAAACTAACACAAAATCTGGTTTTTAAAATGGGTGTCTACTCATACTTTTT
The DNA here is from genome assembly GCA_947561735.1 of Cenchrus americanus. Lineage (NCBI taxonomy): Eukaryota > Viridiplantae > Streptophyta > Magnoliopsida > Poales > Poaceae > Cenchrus > Cenchrus americanus. Next base: position 128,368,507 of record OX387245.1, read on the forward strand.
GAAATCCTTCACACGTGCTCATGCAAATTTGACGTGCTCATACAAATTTGGTAGGCAAAATATATGTAGCGAAACAAATATTTACTCATATTTGTTTGATAATATATACAAAGCAATGTGTGCAAGTATGCTCTAAAATTAACATATGCTCACACTCATAGTACGCTATATCATACTCGTCGACTACATATGTATCGTTGTATTTATTTTGGATCTTATACGTTTGTTAATTCTAATTCTAGAGGTGAAAATGAAAAGGGAGCTATGAGAAAAAGAACTTTTCGTATGAGTTTGATGGCACTATAGAGCCACATATCAGCGCAAGGACAAGTTTGATGAAAGTTGAGGGACTAAATGGTCAATATGAAAGTTTGGGGACCAAATTGCCTATTTTTCCTTTTATATTTTAGATTTGGTGTGTTAATACTCATCTTCTTTATAGTTTCTCATTTTAATTATTGATCAACGATTGTACAAAGCTTGGATGATGCATTGATGCCATATCTTCTTTCTAGTTTCTTATATTAATACTCCTTTTTTGTTATATTTTAAGATATGATCCAACAGGCTCGCACGTATTAAAAAGAAAGATGTACCAGCAAAAAATTGATGTCCCGTTTGCTGAAGTATTAATACTAATAGCTTTCTCGCATTTGATGCTATAGCTAGTCGCCACATCTATCTACTCCCTTTGTACTGGTATTAGATGATGTTTAGGACAGCGACAAGGTCTCCAAAGTACAACTTTGACTTCTTTTTTCTATAAAAATATTTATTGAAAAGTTATATATGTATATAATTATGAAAATATTTTTGAAGACAAATATATTGATATAATTTTCACATTTTGAAACTCAAAGACTTAAAAGTTATTCATTATTTATATTCCCAATGTTTGACCCAAATCTTGTCCAAAACATCATCTAATTGCAATACGGAGGGAGTATCTATCTATCTATCTATCTATCTATCTATCTATCTATCTATCTATCTATCTATCTATCTATCTATCTATCCATAAACTCTATCTAACTGTAAATATACATATATCTTCATTCTCTATATATTTGTATATATCAATACTAATCACATAGTTTCTAAAAAATCCCACTTTAATGGGAGCAAAAGAAAAAAACATGTTCACCATTGATCCTCTTATTATAGACAAAAAAAAAACTAGGGAAAAACACGCGCAAAAATAAGTCACAGTCACACCACTGCGCATATGCATTACCTGTCCCTATACTCTAATGGTGGTAATAGACCCTTCAATTTAGCCTAGCAAATTTAAAGATAAATTCTTTAATGATGAGGTCATAATTATATATAGTCTTAAGTTAAAGAACGGTAGAGCTTACTAGTTAAATTGTGGAGAATGTATTAGGGTCACGACCCATTACCACCCTAGCTGAAACTCGTTAGCTATTTGTAGTCATACATATATAGAAAAAAACACTGCATCGGATCCATCAAGCCATCAAGGCCACAAAATAGTTAAAGCTGCATATTGTTGGCAATGTAGAGAGCACGACCTAAGATCCAGCGGTTTCTATATCCCGTCTCCCATCCTCAAAATGAGGATGCGTCTGTAACTATAGCCGCTCAAGCGGTTTCTTCATCCCTTCGCTCAAAATGAAGACTTCCTCTTTCGCCTCTCGCTCGTTCCACTTTCCTAAGATCTCTCTCCTTTCCCTTCTCCAACCGCTCTTCCTCTCTCGTGGTCCCCTCCCCCGGCTTCCCCTCCTGCTCCATCTGGCGCACGGCCCCTCCCTCTCCTCTGCCCGCACAACCATAGTCTCCTGTCATCTCCTCCTCATTCGCCACCTCGCCACCGCGGCGGTGGTCCTCAGGCCTGGCGGCGACCTCCCTCTTCCCTCCGCCAGCCCAGATCTGTGGGTGTTGACTTGCGGGGGCGATAGCGAGCTAGAGATTTCGCTCCCTCCGTCGTCACTATCGAGTTGGAGATTTCGCTCCCTCCGTCGTCCCTCCGCGGCGAAGCTCCCTCCCTCCCTCAGCGTGTGCCGCCTCATTCCTTGCTCTGTGACCTCGAGCTCGGAGGTGAAGCTCCCCAACGGAGCTCGATTCCGGCCCCGACGGTGGCACCGCCCCTCCCCTGCTCTCTGGCGAGGTGGAGCAGGCGCGGCTGGCCGGCGGAGAAGGCCGGAGGAGGGCGGCGGCCTCTGCTCCACGACAAGTCCACCTTCAATCCACTACATCCGCCTCTAAGTTTCGCGTCGCTGACGAGTAGTGCTCAGGGGAGGCCCTGGCTCTGAGATCTCCGCCACGCTGCTGCTGCTCTCTCCCCTCTCCAGGCCTAGATCCGGCGAGTCCGCGCCGCTGCGCGGGAGGAGGGGCACCTCGGTTTCTCCGGCGGGACAGGGAGCCCACGTGGCGAGGGCCAGCGCGACCCCTTCCTGTCCTTCCTGCCAGGCGGAGCGGCGACAATGACTCCTGGTGGCGGCGAGCCCTCCCATCGTCGCCTCGCTCCTCCTCTTCCGGCCACAGCCCGTGCGATCTCAACGCCCGCAAGAGCACAACCATATGGGCGTTGCACGAAGGGTTGGGGAACACTGTTGGAGACCCTCCCCTTTTGCAGCACGAGATTCTTCTCTCTCGTACTACATATTGTTGTTTTGCCGCATGCGGGTAAGCATCATTGCTGGAGACGGTCTAAGGATGCATTTGGTGCAGCGGCTGAAACAGTTCCGACTGTGGTTGTGCTAGTAGAGCGGATTCTCTTGTGAAGTTAAAACTGTTTTAAAGAAACGTTTAGCAAAACAGCTTCTTCTGGCTGTGTAACATGGATAAGAGATTGAAATAACCATAATACCCTTCCTTTTTCTTTTATTCTATTTACTTCTTTTATTTTTCTCCTATTTTTATTTTTCTTTTTTCTTCTCATTCTTTTTCTCTCCTTTTATTTCCCTTTTTCCATTCTCTTATCCACTTTTCCCCTCCTTTGGCCCTGTTCAGTTCGTGTGGTGAAACTTTTGAGTCCTTTTTCAAAGTCTATTAGGAGTATTGAACATAGACTAGTTACAGAAATAATTACATGAATAGACCAAAAATTGCGAGACGAATCCATTAAGTCCAATTGATCCATCATTAGAGATTGGTTACCGTAGAATGACGTTGTCTAATCATGATATAATTGGGCTCGTTAGATTCATCTCGAAAATTAAGGTAGGAGTTATGGAATGGGTTTGTCAGTAATCCACATTTAATACTCCTAATTAGTTTATGGATATTGATGTTACGAGTAGGTGGTGAAATTTTTTGGAACAAAACAGGGCCTTTATCCCTCTGTCAGCCTCCTTTGCTCTACTCGCCTGCTGTCGCTTGTCGTCCTCCTCCACACCCTGCAATGCGCAGATGGCCACTTCTGCCTTGCGCGCGCACGACAAGCAACACAAGGAGAGGAAAACTGATGTTTGAGACCCAAATCATGACAAAAGTTTCGAATCGAGAGTTTTAAATTCAGTGCCATTGTCACTACGAATAGCTCGAACAACATCTCCATTCCTCTCATTCTTCAACATCAAGATTAGATCCCGGACAAAACCAAATGTCTCCCCCTTGTTAGCCAAAAAGAAGACCCAAGCATAGTGAGAATAGTCGTCCACTATCACAAGGACGTACCATTACCCACCCCCCGAGCACACACGAGCTGGACCAACCAAGTCCATATGGAACAGCTCGCATGGTCTCCCTGTCATAACAGATGTCAGAGGCGGGTGAGAGGCGGCGACCATCTTACCATGCCTACACAGAGCACATACCAAGTCCTTTTGGTATTTCAACTTAGGCAATCCTCAGACCAAACCAAGCCCACTCAAGCGTGACAACAAGTCAAAGCTCAAGCGATCTAGCCTCCTATGCCATTTCCAAAGCTCCACCAAAACACTAGAAACCAAGCAACGAGAACAACTGACACACTGAGAAAAATAGCTTTGAAAATCTAACCCTCGGGGATGATTGTGCACACAAGTTCATTTCGAGAATCCAAAACACGAGAAGCGCCTGTTTTGAAACAGACCTCAAAACCCTCATCAACAAGTTGGGACACCGAAAGAAGATTGGACTCTAAAGACTTGACAAGAGCAACATGCCTAAGAGTCACAGACTCGCTCACCTTCATCGTGCCCACTGAAAGCACTCTACCTTTCCCAGTATCCCCAAAAGTGATGTACTCTTTGGTCATCATCGGGGTGAGGCTGGAGAACCACCTTCGATCTTTGGTCATGTGTCGAGAGCAACCGGAGTCGATCAACCAAAAGCCCTCCAAGCCTCCCACCTCAAAGAAAAAACGAGAGCGAGAGTGAGCAAACGACTCGGCACTGGGGTTAGTACAAAATGAATCAAACCAACGCTGTGCCATTTGCTCAAAAGTGGGGTTAGCAAAATCCATCCTACTCCTAGATGGAACACCCACACGTCTCCTTAGAGGACTACGCGTACCACGAAGTGGAGATCATGGCTCGTAGCTCCTCTGAGACCTAAAACTGCTATCGTTCCCCCCATACTCATATTGGACATGAGCGAAGGAACATCCAACAAACTCACCACACCCAAACCCAACACGCCTACCACCATCTCTCTGTGGTGGCACACCTCGAGGCACAAACTCACGCCTGTCTCAAGGGTAAATGGTATGCACCACACCCTCACCCCTAGGCACCATCCTAGGCTCAGGTACACCACGAAAAGGGTGATACATGTCCTTGTTTGCCAACTCCCTAGCAAACCTCTCCTCACGCTTCCTCCTGAAGCAAAACTCAGCTGGTACCCATCCCTCCCACAATGCTCACAATGGAAGGGTTTTGGTTTTGGCTTTGGGTTCTCTTTGGGCTGTGACTTCTCCTCACTAGGTTTCTCTCCCTTCTTCCAAAAAACTCGTTCCCCAAGTCACTCTTGAACTTGATGGGTTTCTGGAAGTTGTTGGTTTGTGGAGGAAACACAGGAGGATCTGGCGTTGTGTCTAGTCGGTTCCTAAGTGGATTTGGCTTAGGAGCATAGGCATTTTTGTGGAAGGTTTTTTGTGGAGCTATGATATCACCAATATTCTCCTCCTTCTCACCACTACACTCCCCAACCTTATCCGACCCAAGCGTTACCATCATAGCGCTTGTACGCCTCAATCATCATCTTGAGTTAAGGCTCATGACCCGACAACCAACCCATCATCTTTCTCAACTCATCATTCTCATCCTACAAGCGATCAACATAGTGTGCAAGCTCCAAATTCTTCACAACATTAATTTCACAAGTAGAGCATGATGTAGGAATAGGAGCCTTCATCTTAGCCTCTAGTGATGTAGCATAAGCAAGCGAAACATCTAGCTTCTCATGCAAAACAGGACAAGAAGTGTAAGCACCAAGAAAGGAGGTCCTAGATTCATCTCAACTAGCTCAAACCTAAGTACATCTAGTTCCTCAACCTTGGAGGCATATTTTTCCTTAAGCACAGTCAAATCACCAAGAAAAGTGGAACAACAAGTGCATTCAGGTTCATCGGTCACAACGGGAGTAGACTTCAGAGAATCTATTTGAGCCCTAGCATCAACAAGCAAACACTCAAGCTCAACCACCTTCTCATTATCCTCTCCAAGCAAAGACCTATACTCCCTCTTCTCCTTGTTGGTCTTTCTAAGCACATCATCACAGTTGTCAAGCAATTTATTCAACCTAGCATTCTCCACTACCAAGAAAGAAGGATCATTGTTTACCTCATCCTCGGAGTCAAAGTCCGAGTCATCCTTGTTGCTCTTCTTGCTCCCGGAGTTGTGTGCCATGCCGCAAAAGCCTTGGGCGGCAAAGCATAGTCCGTTGACGTTCTTGCTCGACCGTTTGCCCATGTGTCGTTCTTCTTCATCACTTGAGCTTCATGAAGAGTAGTAGGAGCTTGAGTTGATGTCGCTCGCTCCGGCAACCATCCTCACTCCTTCTTGTGACCGCCACTCCTCCTCGACCTCCGCTTGGACTTGTGCTTATCCTTGTGGTCATCCCTCGAGTGGTGCTTGTGGTCGGTCCTCGAACGGTGCTTGTGCTCGAGCTTGATCTCCATGGCCTCCGATCACTTAGCGATAAAGTGCCCGTGCTTCCCACACAGGTAGCACGTGCCCGAGCTCCTCCGTGGATTCTTCCAGTTCGTGTACATGCGCTCAAACCACTTGCTCAGCAATGTGAGATCCTCATCACCCAACACATCAAACTCCTCATCTAGCATGGAGACAAGACAAGACAAAGAGAACTGGCTCGAAGACAGGTTAGTGTTAGTCCTTAGTCCAGAAACGAGAGCCAGACTATGAGGGTCAGTCGGGTTCTTGATCCTTGCTCGCACTCCATGGTCCACCTCGGACGACTTGAGCTTGGAAGATAGATCGTCCACCATGAGGGTCTTATACTTCTCCGACTCTAGAATGGCCTCAACCTTCTCACTCCACATGGTATGATCTAGAGAGTGTAGGAGCTTCACAGCCCTGTCATGGTCATCGTACGGGAGCACGGTGAGGACCAGAGTGTCCAAGGACCAGTGGATGGTCACTCCTGGCAGTGATTAGTGATTGACAATGTGATGTGGACTGACTCTTATCAGAGTATTGTAGGTGCAGGTTGCGGCTTGATTTGCATTGGTGCAAGTGAAGAGCGGCCGCGAAAGGTCTATACCTTGCGGGTCCTTTGAGGAGTGGAGAGACAAGTAGGCTCGGCTCGAGGGACCCGGTGGCCAGCGGGGTAAAGTGCGGGCTGCATGATGGCAAGAAAAGCAAGACGAAGTCGTGGACAGGAGCCGATGCAGGGTAGCGGCTCATGACCGGAGTCTGCACGTGGGTTTTGTGGCGGTTCACCACAAAACCGTCGGGTTACTTGGTTGAGCCACAAAACCAAGATCGGAGGCTCGACGGGCGGAGACGGGATCCGAGTGCGCTGAGAAGCTTCGATGCCGACAAACACATGGCAGGATCGCAGGGCTTGCGTCGGGAAGACGCGGACTGTGGCAAAGGAGTGCTACATGACCTATTTTTCCCTAAGGGGTTTGTATCACAACTTAAGTGCTAGGGGTAGCTTGGTCATTTGCCCAACCTAGAGGAACTCATATATATTAACTCTAGGGTTTCTGGGCAAACTATCCTTCTCGATTGGTTCTCATTTCCTTCCTCCATAGGCGTAGATTTTCTTCACCATTTTGTAGAGAATCTGTCCTTCGAGTGTATGGACACATTCATGGTTGCGTTGATTTCCTTCTTGTAGCTCGTGTGATTTTCGTGTCTTTTTCGAGCTATTTTCGTTGGATTTTTGTGCGCGCCTTGTTCCTTCGATCCTGAGGTGTTTGGGTTTAGATTTGTTGACAGAGATCATGGATAGATGTCTTGTGCATCTTTGCGCTTGATCTTGACCCCCCCCCAATCTCCGGATTTGGCCTCTGATTGAAGGGTTTCGGTTGGAACCCTAGTTTTTTGGTGGAGCTCGGTTGCGATTCGATTCCCGGTGATTTAGTTCGTTTGAGGTCTCAAGTTTTGGGGTATAACATCTTCTAGGGACTCTTCACATCTCCCCCAAATCTTTCCTCAAGAGCTCAAGCCATTTGGGAGATCCATGGATGGGTAGGAGAGGTTGACTTCGCCGGTTAGAGCTCGGGCTGCTGTCTGTGCACCACATGGACGGTCCGCACATCCCTGGTAGACGGTCCGCGAGGAGGCTTTCAACCGACAGTTCATCGAGTGTTCTTGCGTGCTTGTGTTTCGATCCGTTTTGTCCGGCACTTTTGGTTGCTAGAAGTTTGCCAGACGGTCTGAGAGGCTAGTGCAGACGGTCTTTCCCGCGCGGACGGTCCGCGGGTAGGGGGCGAACGGTCTGTTATTCGAGGTGCAGTACTGGAAGTTTTGGTGGCATTTTCGGATGATCCGCCCTGTACTTGAGGACGGTCCACCCTGCCCCCGCAGACCTCCATGCGGACGGTCCGCCCAGGCTGTGCAGATCGCTTAAGTCCTTTACTTCTTGAGTTGCGCTTCCATGTTGCTTTGAGTTGAGGTTTGTTCCTAGGGTTGGTAGGTCCATTGTGACTACACGACCTTGGCAAAGTCGTGTGGGAATCCTTGGTTGTGAATTTGGGGCATAGGTCGAGTTCATCCTTCGGTAAGAATTTTTATCGGCTCCCATTCACTCCCCCCTCTCTGGTTGCCTAATTGGTCCTTCAATTGGTATCAGAGCCGGTTACGGATCTTCGTGATTCTAACCAGTCTAGATACAAAGATGGCATACCAGGAACAGGGTTCGGGTTCTCTACACTTTGATGGTAAAAACTACCAGATGTGGCAGAGGTGGATGGCTGCTTTCCTTCGCGGCAAGGGTCAGATGTTGTGGGATGTCACGGTGAACACAACTTATGTTCATCCTGTGAACTTCCTTGCTCCAGGATCGAGGGACATGTTCGATGCCAACAACAAGGCGGTCGACTACTTATACCATGCTCTGTGTCAATCCGAATTCGATTGGGTTCAGACAGGATTTGGCATGCAGGATTTGGGAGCAGCTGAAGAATGCTCATGCTGGAAATGCTCAGGTTCAGGCTTGACTCTTTGCGACCTACCAGAGAGAGTACGAGAACTTCACTCATCTCCCCGGTGAGTCCATAGATGCCATGTTCCAACGGTTCACGGTGATGGTGAACAACATGAGGGCTAATGCATGTGGCTGTGCTCCCGTACGATGATCATGACATGGCTATCAAGTTGCTGCACTCTCTAGATCGTACCGTGTGGAGTTAGAAGGTCGAGGCCATTCATGAGTCAGAGAAGTATGAGACCCTCACGGTGGCCAAGCTGTTTTCCAAGCTCAAGTCGTCCGAGGTGGACCGTGGGGTGCGTGCAAAGATCGAGAACCCGACTGACCCTCATATTTTGGCTCTTGTGTCTGGATCAAGAACTAACATTAACATGTCTTCAAGACATTTTTCTTTGTCTTGTCTTGTGTCCATGCCAGATGAGGAGTTTGACGTGCTAGGTGAGGAGGACCTCGTGTTGCTGATCAGGCAATTCGAGCGCATGTACACAAACCGGAAGAACACTCAGAGGAGCTCGGGCATGTGTTACCAGTGCAGGAAGCACGAGCACTTCATCACCGAGTTCCCGGAAGCCATGGAGGTCAAGCCCGAGCAAAAGCACCGTCCGAGGACCGACCACAAGCACCGCTCAAGGGACGACTACAAGGGCAAGAAAAAGTCCGAGCAGAGGCCAAGGAAGAGTGGTGGTCACATCGACTCAAGCTCCTGCTACTCTTCATCGAGCTCAGGTAATGAAGATGAGAACCAGCACAAGGGCAAGCGGTCAAGCAAGAACATCAACGGCGTGTGCTTCATCACCCAAGGTTTTTACGGCATGGCACATAGCTCCACAAGCAAGAAGAGCAACAAGGATGACTCGAACTCTGACTCTGAGGAAGAGGTAAACAATGATCCATCCTTCTTGATAGCAGAGAATGCTAGGTTGAATGACTTGCTTGACAACCGTGATGATGTGCTTAGAAAGACCTACAAGGAGAAGAGGGAGTATAGGTCTTTGCTTGGAGAGACTAAGGAGAAGGTGGTTGAGCTCGAATCTTTTCTATTTGATGCTAGGGCTCAAATAGATTCTCTTAAGTACGCTCCTGTTGTGACTGTTAACACCAAAATTTGGTAAGGAGTCTGACTTGTGGGTCCAGCTCGGTGAGGAGTCTGTTTGGTGGAAGGAAACGATTTTTTCAGATGTATTCGGCAAAGAGGTCTGTGGTCGGCTATCTGCTCCCGTTCGGCAAAGGAACAGTTGAGCTGATTTTGCGGGATTGGACGGTGACGTGGCTCAAGCAGGAAGGACGAATGGATGGATAGGCGATCAAGCTTAGAGATAAGTTAGGCAGCGAATCCATTCAAGATTGTACTTGGCAGGGTATAAATATGAGCCCTGAATGTATGTAAAAAGACACAATCATTCTTCAATATAAACCGGCCTTACGCCAAACCCTAGAGTCCCTTTGTCGTGTCGTCGAGTTCTTCGAGAGGGTTCATCGATCTGTCGACCTCCGTGAGTACCGGCAACCTTGTATCATGTCTAGTATCATGCGGTGGATTTAGATCTGATGCAAGTAGTCTTGTTACCATGCTTCGTGTCATGCGGTAGATTCAAGCTTGGTTCAAGAGGGTTTCTTATTAGGTCATGAGCCATGCGGTAGGCTAAGATCTAGCTTGAAGCTAGTTATCGGCTCTATTGGATTTTGGCAAGATCCAATAGATTCATTAAGTTACCCCGTGTTGCTTTGAGTTTTTACTTTATGTTCAAATTCATGTAACACCTTTGCCCAATCTAGATGGGTTTGGATCGGCTTTATTCCTCTCGTGATCCTTGTACGAATAGGTTTTGTGTTTTAACACGTGGATCTTGTGCTTTCCGATAGCCGAAACCGAATCGATCTAGGTTGTCACGTGTTGCGGGTTCAAGCTTGCCAATGTTGGTATAAATCTTGAAAGAACTGAGTATCATGCGGTAGGTGCAGGTTTATGGGTTGCTTTGGAGCTAGTCATCCGGTGGATTAGATTTCAAATCAATCTGATAGATTTATTTGCTTGGTAATGTTTGTTCCTTCTTCATGGACCCCGAATCGGCTGTTCAGCCGTATTCGGTTATGTTTCTCACGAGTAGAACACGTGCGTAATTCATGCTTTAAATACGTGTGCTTTTAGCTTTCCATATTTGGATTGTATCATGCGGTGGATAGATCTATTTGTGGAAAGTGGTGCGATTTTCGTGCAAGTTGTATCATGCGGTGGATAGATTTGCTTGGTGTCGTACCCGACGGGTTTTTAAGTACCTAGACATGCGGTAGACTAGTGCTTTGGATCTATGCATGCTTATTTATCACATGTTTACGTTCGCGCTTTGCTTTATTCATTTATTTAATGTTAGTCATCATGGGGATCGGTCATGACCTCGTGTATGTGCATCTTTGTTCAAACAAAGACCGATTAATGTCATGCTTACGTCATCCATTCGGCAGTGTTGCTTTTCCTTTTATAAGTTCCCGAATGGCTTTCAGTTTATTGACAGGTAGCTTCCTATAGCTATGTGTCACCCCATCTGGCTTCATAGCCGTAAATATGGAACTGTCTGGTACCACCCGGCAAGTTCCAAGCTTTGGTATCTAACTGCTTTGTCTTTTGTTAATTTTCAGGAAAAATTGACTGGCACGTCTCGTGACTCTTTGCGCGTGTGAAGCCAGCTTGTTCGGCTTGCTGTGTGTTTGGCGCTAGGTGCACGTTTTGCGTCAACAGTGACCAATGAACCTGAATGCACTAATTGTTCTGTTTTCCTTGATGACTTGACTGTGCTTAAGGATAATTATGCCTCCAAGGTCGAAGAACTAGATGTGCTTAGGGTTGAGCTAGATGAGATGAAATCTAGGCCCTCCTTGCTTGGTGCTTGCACTTCTTGTCCTGTTTTGCATGAGAAGCTAGATGTTTTGCTTGTTTATGCTAGATCTCTAGAGGCTCGGCTGAAAGCTCCTATTCCTACATCATGCCCTACTTGTGAAGTAAATGTTGTGAAGAATACAAAGCTTGCACACTATGTGGATCGTTTACAGGATGAGAATGATGAGTTGAGAAAGATGATGGGTTGGTTGTCTGGTCATGAGCCTCAGCTTAGGATGATGATTGAGACATACAAGCGCTATGATGGGGAAGCACTTGGGGCAAACAAGGTTGGTGAGGGAAGTGGTGAGAATGAGGGGAAGATCGAAGATATCCCATAGCCACCAAAAACCCACCACAAAAATGCATATGCTCATAAGCCAAACCCTCTTAGGAACCGGCAAGACACAATCCCAGCTCCACTCATGTTTCCTCCACATACCGATAACTTCCAGAAACCCATCAAGTTCAAGAGTGACTTGGGGAATGAGTTCTTTGGGAAGAATGGAGAGAATCCGAGTGAGGAAAAGCTAGAGCCCAAAGAGAGCCCAAAACCAACGGCAAAACCAAAACCCTTCCATTGTGAGCATTGTGGGAGGGATGGGCACCTTGCTGAGTTTTGCTTCAGGAGGAAGCGTGATGAGAGGTTGGCTAGGGAGATGGCCAACAAGGATAGGTACCACCCTTCTCATGGTGTGCCTGAGCCTAGGTTGGTGCCAAGGGGAGAGGGTGTGGTGCGTACCATTTACCCTCGAGAGAGGCGTGAGTTTGTGCCTCGAGGTGAGCCGCCACATAGAGAAGGGGTAGGCGTGTTGGGTTTGGGCGTGGTGTGTTTGCTGGACGTTCCTTCGCTCATGGACAATACGAGTATGGGGGGAACGATCGCAGCTTTAGGTCCCAGAGCAGCTATGGGCCACGGTCTCCCCTTCGTGGTACGTGTAGTCCTCCAAGGGGACGTGTGGGTGTTCCACCTAGGAGAGATAAGATGGATTTTGCTAACCCCACATTTGGGCAAATGGCACGACACTAGTTTGATTCGTTTTGTACTAACCCCAGTGCTGAGTCATTTACTCACTCTTGCTCTCGCTTTTGATTTTGCAGGTGGGAGGCATGGAGGGCTTTTCGTTGATCGACTCCAGTTGTTCTCGACACATGACCGGAGATCAAAGGTGGTTCTCCAACCTCACCCTGGTGATGACCAAAGAGTACATCACTTTTGGGGACAATGGGAAAGGTAGAGTGCTTTTAGTGGGCATGGTGAAGGTGAGTGAGTCTATGACTCTTCGGCATGTTTCTCTTGTCAAGTCTTTGGGTTACAATCTTCTTTCAGTTTCCCAGCTTCTTGATGAGGGTTTTAAAGTCCGTTTCAAAACATGTTGTTCTCGTGTGTTGGACTCTCGAGGTGATCTTGTGTGCACGATTGGCCCTGAGGGTCAGATTTTCAGAGCCGATTTTTCTCAGTGTGTAGGCTCTTCTCGTTGTTTGGTCGCTGGTGCTTCGGTGGAGCTTTGGAAATGGCATAGGAGACTAGGTCACTTGATTTTTGACTTGTTGTCGAGCTTGACTGGGCTAGGCTTGGTCCGAGGATTGCCAAAGTTGAAATACCAAAAGGATTTGGTATGTGCTCCATGTAGGCATGGTAATATGGTCGTTGCCTCTCACCCGCCTCTGACATCCGTTATGACATAGAGGCCATGCGAGCTGTTCCATATGGACTTAGTTGGTCTAGCTCGTGTGTGCTCGGTGGGTGGGAAGTGGTATGTCCTTGTGATCGTGGACGACTATTCTCGCTATGCTTGGGTCTTCTTTTTGGCTGACATGGGGGAGACATTTGGTTTTGTCTGAGATCTAATTTGAGGTTGAAGAACGAGAGGAGTGGAGATGTTGTTCGAGCTATTCATAGCAACAATGGCAGTGAATTTAAAAACTCTCATTTCAAAACCTTTTGTCGTGATTTGGGTCTCGAACATCAGTTTTCTTCTCTCTATGTGGCTTGTCAGAATGGTGTAGTTGAGAGGAAAAATCGTTCCCTTTGTGAGATGGCTCGGACAATGCTCAACGAGCATAGGACTCCGACAAGATATTGGGTGGAGGCGGTGAATACCGCTTGCCATGTTGGGAACCGAATTTCTCTCAGGGCCTTCTTGAACAAGACATGCTATGAGCTCATGCACGGGCGAGCACCTAGAGTGAGCCATTTCAGGGCCTTTGGTTATCAATGCTTTATTCTCAAGAAGGGTAGGTGAAGAGTATCTTGGCCCCCTAAGTGGGTTTTGGTGATATAATGACACACACCTAAGTGGCTAATGAGTTTATCTAGTCCATGAGCAATTATTAAAATCATGTATGGCATCAAGCACATCTCGTTGACTACACAAAAAGAAAGTGGTGCTCTAAAAGGATTTCTAAGACGGCTTATTTATTTTTACTTTTGAATTTGAGTCCTAGGAATGCCGTACTATCAAGAGGGACAGGAATTATGTCTTCCAAGAGTCGAACAGGTGCTCTAGTTGCTCAAACAAAACCTATGAGAGACACCTTTGCACCAACACATTCACGGGTATCTTATCTTGGGTGCTGGCCTTGGAAGGCCGGAGTGTCCGGTTTTTGCCCGGAGACTCCGGACTTCCCGGAGAGTCTGGGTTTAACCCGGATACTCCGGGTCATAAAGCCTCAACGGCTATATTCTGGGTGAGGGGGGTATAAAAGCCCCCTCCACCCCTTCATTTACTTCTCTCCCTGCCATTTTCGTCCTGAACAGCTGCAACCTTCATTTACTCCTCCCCTCTCTCCCTTTGGCTCAAAGTTGGTGAGATTTGTTGTGGGAGTTAAGAGGATTTGAGAGCAAGGGCTTGGAGAGTGCTAGTGAGCTGATTTCCCATCTCTAGAGCACCTAGTTCTTCGCTTGGTTGGCAAAATTCGTGTTTGTTACTCTTGGAGCCTTGAGCTCCTAGCCGGCTAGGCGTTGCCTTGGAGCATCCAAAGGTTGTGGCTGCCCAAGGAAGTTTGTATTACCCCGACATTGAGTAAGTAACTCTAGCTTGATCTTCGTGGTCGCTAGAGGGAGGAAAGTGACCTAGGTGTAAAGGTCCACCCTTCGTGGGTACCTCAACGGAGACGTAGACCTCAAGGTGTGAGGTTGAACTCCGGTAACAAATCCTGTGTTTCTTGTGCTTGTTCATCTTGTTGCATGCTTGTATCTTGCTTGAACACTTATCTAGGGTTTGGTGCCGATCTACTTCGTGTTGAGATTCCTACAGGTTTTAAGTGGATAAACAGGCTTGTATCACTTCGGTGCATAACCTATTTTCACAGATTTACTTTTGAGCAAGTTTAAATCCTGTCGATTTAATTCTCCCTTAGCAGGCCGGACTGTCCGGACATTTTCCCGGATTCTCCGGATTTCCCGGAGTATCCGGAAAAATATCCGGAGTCTCCGGACCTGGTCTAACAGCTGCGAAAAAGTTTGTGATTTTCAGGAACCGACTATTCACCCCCCTCTAGTCGACATCTTGATCCTTTCAATTGGTATCAGAGCCTGGTGCTCCGTGTTTAAAGCCTAACCGCTTGGAGTCAAGAAGATGTCGAATCCAAATGATCAAGCCACGCCTCTCGCCGAAGGTGATCCCGTCAACAATGTTGTTGGCATGCCTCCTCCTCTTCGAGGAGACAATACGCGTGGTGCAAGCACTAGTCATCAAGCGCCCGGAAGAGGTGATGAGTCCTCCGATAGTGAGGACGAAGAATTCGATGATGCAAGATCCACCCGCTCCGCTCGTCGACCATCAAGGGATTACACTCGAACCTCTTTCGATTATTCTCGCTTATCCTTTAACCATCCATCGGGTTCTAGCCACATTGGGAAGATACCCCAATTTGATGGAACCGGCTATTCCAAGTGGAAGAACTCGATGGAGGAGTATTTGATGGTGGTGAATCCCGCACTTTGGACTATTGTGAACAGGGGAATTACATTTCCAAGCGGTGATGCGACGCTATCTCAAGATCAAGCAAATGAGATACAAAGAAACTATCAAGCCATCCGCATCATCAAGAGTTCACTCACGGCCGAAGAATATGACAAGGTAGATGGATTGAAGTCCGCCAAAGAAGTGTGGGACACCTTGTTCATCAATCATGAAGGGACAAAGCAAGTAAGGGAAGGAAGAATCCGAGCCTTAGAAAGTGAGCTCAACCGGTTTGTCATCAAGGACGATGAATCACCACAAGAAATGTACAACCGATTGAACAAGATCATCAACAAGATCAAATCACTTGGAAGTACAAGATGGGGAAGAAGAGAAGTGGTGGACAAGATCCTCTCTGCATACATGGCAAGGGATGTTCAACTCCCTACTCTTATAAGGGAAAAGAGAGGATTCAACAAGTTCACTCCGGCGGATATGATTGGAAGAATGGAAGAACACCTTATCACCGTCAAGGAGTCCAAGCTCTCACAAGAGATGTCAAAGATGCATGAACAACTTGAGAAGAACAAGGGAGTGGCCCTCAAAGCATCTAGCAAGGAGAAAAGGTCAAGCTCATCAACCTCAAGAAACATGGCCGAGGAAGATGATGATGAAGATAGTGACATGGACATGACCCCCGAACAAATGGCTCTCTTTGTAAAGAAGTTCAACAAAATGTTCAAGAAGAGTGGCTTCTTCAACAACAACAAGGACAAGGACAAGATCAAGACCAAGAGAACCTCAAAGAGACCATGCTTTGGATGTGGCAAGGAGGGACATTTCATTGTGAAGTGTCCTAACATAAAAGTGAGAAGAAGAGACACCAACAAGTTTGACAAGAACAAGAGAAAGGAAGTTGGTGAAGCTCATTTGGGTGAAGAATGGGACTCAAATGATGATAGCTCCGACTCCGACATAGAAGCCGGTCTTGCTACCATAACCATTAAGGAACCAATCAACAAGTCATCATTATTTGAAGATCTTACCGATGATGAAGATGACTTCACCCACACTTGCCTCATGGCTAGGGGCTCCAAGGTAGACACTCCTACCCCTCCCCTAGATGATGATAGTGAAAATGATTTCGATTTTGAAAAAATGATCACTAGCTTTGGTAAAAAGGCCACTAAGAAAATAATGTTTTTAATGAAAGAAATTGAGAATAGAGATGGGACTCTTGAGGTGCAAGAAGAACTCTTTAGACTTGAGCGGGAGAAAACCATTGCCCTTGAGGATGCCCTTGTAATTGAAAAGAAGGGTTTCAAGGTGCAAGAGGACTCGCTCAAAGAAAAGGAGAAAGAAATTCTTAGCCTCAAGAAATCCCTAGCTAAAGATAAGTTGTTGGTAGATGAATTAACTACGGAATCTTTCCTAGCTAAGGATGCTTGCAAGAAACTTGAGGATGAAAAGCTTGAACTTCAAAAGAGCTTTGATAGCTTAAAGACTAGTCACATAGCAATAGAAGTTCAACTTGACAACCTCAAGAACAATGCTACAACTTCATCTAATGATGCTCTCTCAAACTCTCAAACATCAACAAGCAAAGGTTGTTCTAGATGCTATAAATTTGATATAAATGCTCGTGCTACTAATGTTGCCGAGATGAATGCCATGAGAAAGGAAATTGCTAGGTTGTCAAACTCCCTTATGATTGAAAAGAAGAAAGAACCCAAGAGAGGTGAGTTTGAAAACCACACCAAAGGTTTTGGGTCAAGCTACATGAAGAAGTTTGGCTTTGAGGATGGGAAGGGGCTTGGTAAGCAAGAACAAGGTACAAAAGACCCCATCCCATTCATCAAGAATCACCACACCAAAGGTATGGGAACAAGGAATGTGGTGCACGGGATGAAGCAAATGGGTGTCATGAAGCATGACAATCAAGTGAGATACAACACTCCAATCAAGTTCAAAAGCACCCAAGTAACCTCACAAGCATCACATTCGAAGCCAAACAAGTCAATCAAGAAGCCCAAACCTCATGCATCACA
Source organism: Cenchrus americanus (assembly GCA_947561735.1). Taxonomy (NCBI): domain Eukaryota; kingdom Viridiplantae; phylum Streptophyta; class Magnoliopsida; order Poales; family Poaceae; genus Cenchrus; species Cenchrus americanus. Next base: position 128,385,900 of record OX387245.1, read on the forward strand.
AGATAGCTTTTATGCCGATTATGTGTTGACTTGGAACCACAAGGGTAAGGTGGTTGCCAAGTATGTAGGGCCTCGCACAAAAGGAACAATGATAAAAAGGAGTGTGTGGGTGCCCAAGATTCTTGTGACTAACACTCTAGGACCCAAATCCACTTGGGTACCTAAAACACAAGCATAATTTGTTTTGTAGGCATACTCCTCCGGTGGAACAAAATGGGTGATTGATAGTGGTTGCACAAATCATATGACCGGAGAGAAGAAAATGTTTACATCTTGTGATATGATTGAAAATCCTACGGAAACCATTGCCTTTGGAGGCAATGGTGGAGGAACGGTTGTTGGTCTTGGTAAAATTGCTATCTCAATCAATCATTCAATTTATGATGTTTATTTGGTTGAATCTTTGGACTACAACTTGTTGTCCGTCTCACAACTTTGTGAGATGGGCTACAATTGTTTGTTCACAAATGAGGGTGTGACCGTCTTTAGAAGGGGCGATGACTCCGTTGCCTTTAAGGGTGAACTCAAGGGAAGGCTTTACTTGGTGGATTTTTCATCGGATAAAGCCCAACTTGATACATGCTTATTGGCAAAGTCTAGCTTGAGTTGGCTTTGGCATCGCCGACTAGCTCACGTTGGGATGAACAATCTCAATAAGCTTCTAAAGGGGGAACACATCCTAGGACTAACAAACGTTCATTTTGAGAAAAATAGAATTTGTAGTGCTTGTCAAGCCGGAAAACAAGTTGGTGCCCCTCATCCCGCCAAGAACATTGTATCGACCACAAGACCATTGGAACTACTTCACATGGATATCTTTGGTCCGGTAGCCTATATTAGCATTGGGGGAAACAAGTATGGATTTGTCATTGTTGATGATTACTCTCGGTACACTTGGGTATTCTTTATGAAAGACAAGAGCAAAGTTCATGAAATTTTCAAGAAATTTGCAACAAGAGCCCAAAATGAGTTTGATGTGAAGATCAAAAGAGTAAGAAGTGACAATGGCACCGAGTTCAAGAACACCAACATTGAAGAGTATCTTGATGAAGAAGGCATTGGTCATGAGCTCTCCATCCCATACACTCCACAACAAAATGGGATTGTAGAGAGGAAGAATAGAACTCTTATTGAAGCCGCAAGAACCATGCTTGATGAGTACAGGACTTCGGATAGTTTTTGGGCGGAAGCAATTAACACGGCGTGTCATGCTATCAACCGTTTGTACCTTCAAAAGCTTCGCCACAAGACCGCCTATGAGCTCCTAATTGGTAAAAAGCCTAATGTTTCTTACTTTAGAGTTTTTGGTTGTAAGTGCTTCATTCTCAACAAGAAGCCCAAAGCTCTAAGTTTGCATCTAAAGTTGATGAAGGTATCTTTCTTGGTTACGCCTCAAACGCTCATGGCTATCGTGTCCTCAACAAAACCACCGGTTGTGTTGAAGTCACGTGTGACTTGATGTTTGATGAATCTAATGGCTCTCAAGAGGAGCAAGTTGATGAATTGTGTGTAGGCAAGGAAGTACCCGCTGAAAAGGCTATAAGGAGGATAGCCATTGGCGAGATCAAGCCTCAAGAAGAAGATGATGAGGACTGCATAATTGAAGATGCAGCAGATCTACCCCCTGCTGCGCAACCCGGAGTATCCGGGCAAAAACCCGGAGACTCCGGATTTTCCAGAGAATCCGGAGATAAGCCCGGAGACTCCAGACCTGCTGCTGAAAGGTCACAGTGCAGTCAAGAAGTTGAGGACTTGATTCAACAAGAAGTGTCTGACCCACATCCAAGAGTTCGACAAAGTGTTCAACGGAATCATCCCGTTGATAACATACTTGGAAGCATTCGTAGAGGGGTAACAACTCGTTCAAGATTAGCAAATTTTTGTGAACATTACTCGTTTGTTTCCATGTTGGAACCTCTTAGGGTCGAAGATGCTCTTGGAGATGCTGATTGGGTGATGGCAATGCAAGAAGAGCTCAACAACTTCACTAGGAATGAAGTCTGGTCCTTAGTGGAACGCCCCAAACAAAATGTGATTGGAACCAAGTGGGTGTTTTGCAACAAACAAGATGAAGACGGCGTGGTGACCAAGAACAAAGCTAGATTGGTTGCAAAGGGTTATACTCAAGTAGAAGGCTTAGACTTTGGAGAGACTTATGCACCGGTAGCAAGACTTGAAGCAATTCGTATACTCCTAGCCTTTGCCACTCATCACAACTTCAAGCTACATCAAATGGATGTCAAGAGTGCCTTTTTGAATGGTCCAATCTCCGAAGAAGTTTATGTTGAGCAACCACCGGGATTTGAAGATCCACAACTCCCAAACCACGTCTACAAGCTCCATAAGGCGCTCTACGGGCTCAAGCAAGCCCCTAGAGCATGGTATGAATGCCTTAAGGATTTTCTCTTAAAGAAAGGCTTTGAAATAGGCAAAGCCGATCCTACTCTCTTCACTCGTAAACAAGGCAATGATTTGTTTGTATGTCAAATATATGTTGATGATATCATATTTGGCTCTACTAATCAAATTTGGGTTGATGAGTTTAGTAGGATCATGACCAAAAGATTCGAGATGTCTATGATGGGCGAGTTGAAATTCTTTCTCGGTTTTCAAATCAAGCAACTCAAGGATGGCACCTTCATAAGTCAAACCAAGTACACCCACGACATGCTTAAGAAGTTTGACATGAACAACGCCAAGCCCATCAAAACACCTATGCCATCAAATGGACATCTTGATCTCAATGAAGAAGGCAAAAGCATCGATCAAAAGGTATATCGCTCCATGATTGGTTCTTTGCTTTACCTTTGTGCATCTAGGCCCGATATTATGCTTAGTGTGTGCATGTGTGTAAGGTTTCAAGCTAATCCCAAGGAGTGCCATCTAATGGCCGTTAAGAGAATTTTTAGATACTTGGTTCATACTCCTAACCTTGGTTTATGGTATCCTAAGGGCTCCACTTTCGATCTACTTGGCTACTCCGATTCAGATTATGCCGGTTGCAAAGTAGATAGGAAGAGTACATCCGGGACTTGCCAATTCCTTGGAAGGTCCTTGGTGTCTTGGAGTTCCAAGAAACAAAACTCCGTTGCCCTTTCCACCGCCGAGGTCGAGTATGTGGCAGCCGGCGCTTGTTGTGCTCAACTACTTTGGATGAGGCTCACTTTGAGAGACTTTGGTTGCAAGTTTAGCAAGGTGCCACTCTTGTGTGACAACGAGAGTGCCATTAAGCTAGCGAACAATCCCGTAAACCACTCAAGAACAAAGCACATAGACATAAGACACCATTTCTTGAGAGACCACGAAGCCAAAGGAGATATCGCTTTAAGTCATGTGAGCACCGATAAGCAACTAGCCGATATCTTCACAAAGCCTCTTGATGAACTAAGGTTTTGTGCTTTGAGGAGTGAGCTAAATATCTTGGATTCTCGTAACTTAGCTTGAGATCATGCACATACTTGAGTGATCTAGTACAGGACTTTTAAAAACAAAAGATTTGTAAAAAGGCTTGTATTGCATTTGTTTTTGAAAAATTTGGATCTTTAGGTACAACACTTGGACTATTGTTCTATTTGCTTGTTTGTGGCTAGTCCAAGGTGTTGATACTGCTCAGGCTCACATTTATCACATAAGCAACCTTCCAAATCCATTCAAAATCAAATTCCTTGAAAATCGTCGCCATTTGGATTCAGGGGGAGCGGAGTATCCGGGGTTGAGGCCGGACACTCCGGGTTTCCCGGATAGTCCGGACCTGACCCGGAGACTCCGGGTTTTAAAGGTATATAAGGTTTTTGACCGCAGTGAAACCCTCCATTTCACCCCACTCTATCTTTTAACCGTGCCCTACCTCTCCCATCGCCCCCTCTCATCCCCTTGGGCAATTTTGCCATCCAACCACCACAATCGCGTGAGAGTGAGGATTCGAAGTCTCCAAGGCGTGGAGAACAAGGATCTACTCAAGTTTCAAAGGATCCCAAGGTATTTTCAAAAGAAACTTTCCCGATCTACTTCCCTAGCATAGTTCTTGTAGTTTCCTCGTAGGGAGTAGGTAGGAAACACTCTTTAGGCTCTAGATCTGCGTTTCCCCTCAGTTTGGATGGACGTACCTCACTGCATTGTGAGTTAGGGTTTCGGTCTGCGAAACCCGGACTCTCCGGGGTCGAAGGACCCGGAGTCTCCGGAAAATCCGGAGTCTCCGGACTTTTTCCCGGAGTATCCGGGGTTCGCACTGCAACCCTAAAACACTAATGCAGCGTGTCTTCACCTTTGATAATCTCTCACTTCCATATCATTTTATCCATCCAGATGGTGAGGTTGAAGGTCAGCCGTGGCAATGAGGAGCCCTCCACCCAAAGGAGGACCAAGGCTAGGCATGATCCCGCCGCTTTTTGGGCCGTACAAGAAGCCTTGGGGCAAGAAGGTTCTCAGCGTAGCTCAAGACCTAGAAGGGGTGACCCTCCTCCCTCCTATGCCAAAGGGAGTGAAAAAGAAATTGTGGAGGAGGAGGAGGAGGAGGAGCAAACGGAGAATGATGATGATGAAGTTGAGGATGAAACCTATGAGCAATCCCCTGAGCCTCCTCGTCGTCATGGAAAGGGGCCAGCCAAAGAGAGATCCCGCTACAAGCCCCATCCCAAAAAGAGCCATCAAGCCCCCTATATCCACCAAAGCCGTCCAGCTACTCGAGTTCCTCCTAAACATAGGCAAGGAGTAGATGCTCACATCTGTCCTAAAACCCCTCCTAGACTTATCCCTACCCTTCCACCCAATGTCCGAGTGGTTGAGACACCTATCAAGCTAAGGGACCCAGGCTCAGTCCTTGGATTTGCTGAGCACATGATCAGAGACTACTCAAGGAACTCCCTAGCAGTGAGGGAGCAAAGGGAGGAAAATGTCTATCGTTATCTCAAGGGAGAGGGACTTGAGGCTAGGTTTTGGTGTGACTTCCACCGGGACTTCTATCAATCAGTGATCCGCAATCCCAAGTTGGCCTCCAAGAACATGGCACCCATTGTGCCAATGAAGTATATTGATTGGAAGTATTACGAGGAGCTCAACAACACAGTGTTCAACTCTGTAATTGACAAGTGCAAGGAGGTCGGGCTCTACGACATCATGGGCTTTAGGTACAATTGGAACAAAGAAATCCTTGCTCAATTCCATTGTTCTTACTACTTCAATCCCCATGACAACATCATCACATGGACAACTCAAGGCCAAAAGTGCACAATTGACTACATGACTTTCTCTCGGCTCTTAGGTCTTGGTTCTAAGGATGAAAGGTGCACTCCCATGCACAATGAGAACAAATACAAGCCCAAGGAGCTCCCCTTTATGTTTCCTAGCCGAGATGCGGCCATTGAGGGAAAGGCGGACCAACTCAATCCTTACTACTACTATCTCAATCAATTCTTTCGTGCCACTATCGATCCTAAGATTGGAGATGTGACAGCTTTGAGGTATTTTGCTCCCAATCTTCTCAATAGAATGGCACCGGATGAAGAAGGCTTTTGTGTCTTTGATTTCATTTGGAATGAGTTGAGGAGGGCCATGAATGATCCAATGAAGCATCTTCCTTATGCCCCCTATCTCATGTATATGATTGAGAGAGTGACCAATGTCCGCTATCCCAAGGATGTTGTCCATGAGCCCCTTCGCCACCTCCGTGATCGTGCCAAGAGGCCTCCCAAAGGCCGTAAGTATGTTGGATCGTCGAGTGCAGCTCCGTCCCACGATGATGTGGCCGCTGCACGTTCCTCTTCACCACCTCCTCGTCGGCACTGTGGCTCCATGATCAAAAGAGTGCTTAAAAGCATTTTCAGCATGTGCAAGACCATCGCCACAGAGACCAATGAGAACCGGCGCGACATCATCAAGATCAAGTCTCACCTTGGCCTCCCCACCGACCCCTACCGCGAGCTTCCCGAGTTTGATGACCCGTTTGCGGAGTGGGACGCCCAAGGTGCCCAAGAAGAAGAAGAAGAGGGCAATGAAGAAGAAGAAGAGGAGGAGGACGACGACTCCGAGTGACTCCGCTGCTCTACACTTCCTTTTTGGCGCTTGATGCCAAAGGGGGAGTGATATTATCTATTCGTGTCTTTGGAACAATGAACTTGGCTTGTAATAATTTGAATTTGGCACTCGGTTTGTAATAACTCTAATATTCGCTCGTGTGAGACTATGTGAGTTTGAGACATTTGCTTGTGTGCTTGGTGTGTTTTTATCTGCTTTACATCTGCTAAGGACAGCTTATGCTAGATTGAAAAATTGTGTTTTGTCTGTTTATTCTGCTGCTGAGCTGAAGCCCGGAGAGTCCGGACTTTTTCCCGGAGTATCCGGATTTTCCGGACAATCCGGACTTGGCCCGGAGACTCCGGACTTCTCAGCACCAGATTTCTTTTCTCTTTTGTTGAGTGCATAATCTGTCATGAGCATTTCACCTTGTAATCTGTTGCACATCACAAGCACCCCACTATTGTAATACCCTCATGCTTTTCTTGTTGTGCAAAATATTGGCCCTAATAGGACTTTTGATATTCAAAATCAAAATGCACATATTAAGGGGGAGTATTACAAAAGCTTTAAATATTCATTGTTTATCTCTTATATGACTTAGTTGTGTTGTCATCAATCACCAAAAAGGGGGAGATTGAAGAGTATCTTGGCCCCCTAAGTGGGTTTTGGTGATATAATGACACACACCTAAGTGGCTAATGAGTTTATCTAGTCCATGAGCAGGTATTAAAATCATGTATGGCATCAAGCACAACTCGTTGACTACACAAAAAGAAAGTGGTGCTCTAAAAGGATTTCTAAGACGGCTTATTTATTTTTACTTTTGAATTTGAGTCCTAGGAATGTCGTACTATCAAGAGGGACATGAATTATGTCTTCCAAGAGTCGAACAGGTGCTCTAGTTGCTCAAACAAAACCTATGAGAGACACCTTTGCACCAACACATTCACGGGTATCTTATCTTGGGTGCTGGCCTTGGAAGGCCGGAGTGTCCGGGTTTTTGCCCGGAGACTCCGGACTTCCCGGAGAGTCCGGGTTTAACCCGGATACTCCGGGTCATAAAGCCTCAACGGCTATATTCTGGGTGAGGGGGTATAAAAGCCCCCTCCACCCCTTCATTTACTTCTCTCCCTGCCATTTTCGTCCTGAACAGCTACAACCTTCATTTACTCCTCCCCTGTCTCCCTTTGGCTCAAAGTTGGTGAGATTTGTTGTGGGAGTTAAGAGGATTTGAGAGCAAGGGCTTGGAGAGTGCTAGTGAGCTGATTTCCCATCTCTAGAGCACCTAGTTCTTCGCTTGGTTGGCAAAATTCGTGTTTGTTACTCTTGGAGCCTTGAGCTCCTAGCCGGCTAGGCGTTGCCTTGGAGCATCCAAAGGTTGTGGCCGCCCAAGGAAGTTTGTATTACCCCGACATTGAGTAAGTAACTCTAGCTTGATCTTCGTGGTCGCTAGAGGGAGGAAAGTGACCTAGGTGTAAAGGTCCACCCTTCGTGGGTACCTCAACGGAGACGTAGACCTCAAGGTGTGAGGTTGAACTCCGGTAACAAATCTGTGTTTCTTGTGCTTGTTCATCTTGTTGCATGCTTGTATCTTGCTTGAACACTTATCTAGGGTTTGGTGCCGATCTACTTCGTGTTGAGATTCCTACGGGTTTTAAGTGGATAAACGAGGCTTGTATCACTTCGGTGCATAACCTATTTTCACGGATTTACTTTTGAGCAAGTTTAAATCTGTCGATTTAATTCTCCCCTTAGCGAGGACGAATTTGTCCAGGACATTTTCCCGGATTCTCACAGTTTCCCGAGTATCCGGAAAAAATATCCGGAGTCTCGGTTTCAGTCCCTATGACTGCGAAAAAGTTTGTGATTTTCAAGGCAGGCTATTCACCCCCTCCTAGTCGACATCTTGATCCTTTCAATTGGTATCGAGGCACAGTGCTGCGTGTTTAAAGCCTAACCGCTTGGAGTCAAGAAGATGTCGGAATCCAAATGATCAAGCCACGCCTCTCGCCGAAGGTGATCCCGTCAACAATGTTGTTGGCCGCCTCCTCCTCTTCGAGGAGACAATACGCGTGGTGCAAGCACTAGTCATCAAGCGCCGGAAGAGGTGATGAGTCCTCAAATAGTGAGGACGAAGAATTCGATGATGCAAGATCCACCGCTCGCTCGTCGACCATCAAGGGATTACACTCGAACCTCTTTTCGATTATTCTCGCTTATCCTTTAACCATCCATCGGGTTCTAGCCACATTGGGAAGATACCCCAATTTGATGGAGCAGAAGCTATTCCAAGTGGAAGAACTCGATGGAGGAGTATTTGATGGTGGTGAATCCGCACTTTGGACTATTGTGAGCAATTGTTTCCAAGCGGTGATGGCGACGCTATCTCAAGATCAAGCAAATGAGATACAAGAAAACTATGAAGCCATCCGCATCATCAAGAAGAGAGTTCACTCACGGCGAAAGAATATGACGAGGTAGATGGATTGCGTCGCGAAGAAGTGTGGGACACCTTGTTCATCAATCATGAAGGGACAAAGCAAGTAAGGGAAGGAAGAATCGAGGCCTTAGAAAGTGAGCTCAACCGGTTTGTCATCAAGGACGATGAATCACCACAAGAAATGTACAACCGATTGAACAAGATCATCAACAAGACCAAATCACTTGGAAGTACAAGATGGGGAGAAAGTGGTGGACAAGATCCTCTCTGCATACATGGCAAGGGATGTTCAACTCCCTACTCTCATAAGGGAAAAGAGAGGATTCAACAAGTTCACTCGGCGGATAACAGTTGGAAGAATGGAAGAACACCTTATCACGGGATCGAGGAGTCCAAGCTCTCACAAGAGATGTCGAAGATGCATGAACAACTTGAGAAGAACAAGGAGTGGCCCTCAAAGCATCTAGCAAGGAGAAAAAGGTCAAGCTCATCAACCTCAAGAAACATGGCCGAGGAAGATGATGATGAAGATAGTGACATGGACATGACCCACCCAAGACAAATGGCTCTCTTTGTAAGAAGTTCAACAAAATGTTCAAGAAGAGTGGCTTCTTCAACAGCAAAGGACAAGGACAAGATCAAGACCAAAGAGAACCTCAAAGAGACCATGCTTTGGATGTGGCAAGGAGGGACATTTCATTGCGAAGTGTCCTAACATAAAAGTGAGAAGAAGAACACCAGCAAGTTTGACAAGAACAAGAAAGGAAGTTGGTGAAGCTCATTTGGGTGAAGATAGGACTCAAATGATGATAGCTCCGACTCCGACATGAAACCGGTCTTGCTACCATAACCATTAAGGAACCAATCAACAAGTCATCATTATTTGAAGATCTTACCCAGGTAGTGAAGATGACTTCACCCACACTTACCTCATGGCTAGGGGCTCCAAAGGTAGACACTCCTACCCTCTAGATGATGATAGTGAAAATGATTTCGATTTGAAAAAATGATCACTAGCTTTGGTAAAAAGGCCACTAAGAAAATAATGTTTTTAATGAAAAGAAATTGAGAATAGAGATGGGACTCTTGAGGTGCAAGAAGAACTCTTTAGACTTGAGCGGGGAGAAAACCATTGCCCTTGAGGATGCCCTTGTAATTGAAAGAAGGGTTTCAAGGTGCAAGAGGACTCGCTCAAAGAAAGGAGAAAGAAATTCTTAGCCTCAAGAAATCCTAGCTAAAGATAAGTTGTTGGTAGATGAATTAACTACGGAATCTTTCCTAGCTAAGGATGCTTGCAGAAACTTGAGGATGAAAAGCTTGAACTTCAAAAGAGCTTTGATAGCTTAAAGACTAGTCACATAGCAATAGAAGTTCAACTTGACAACCTCAAGAACAATGCTACAACTTCATCTAATGATGCTCTCTCAAACTCTCAAACATCAACAAGCAAAGGTTGTTCTAGATGCTATAAATTTGATATAAATGCTCGTGCTACTAATGTTGCTGAGATGAATGCCATGAGAAAGGAAATTGCTAGGTTATTAAACTTCACCTTATGATTGAAAAGAAGAAAGAACCCAAGAGGGTGAGTTTGAAAACCACACCAAAGGATTTTTGGGTCAAGCTACATGAAAAGTTTGGCTTTGAGGATGGGAAGGGGCTTGGTAAGCAAGAACAAGGTACAAAAGACCCCATCCCATTCATCAAGAATCACCACACCAAAGGTATGGGAACAAGGAATGTGGTGCACGGGATGAAGCAAATGGGTGTCATGAAGCATGACAATCAAGTGAGATACAACACTCCAATCAAGTTCAAAAGCACCCAAGTAACCTCACAAGCATCACATTCGAAGCCAAACAAGTCAATCAAGAAGCCCAAACCTCATGTGCATCACAAAGATAGCTTTTATGCGATTATGTGTTGACTTGGAACCACAAGGGTAAGGTGGTTGCCAAGTATGTAGAGCCTCGCACAAAGGAGCAAATGATAAAAGGAGTGTGTGGGTGCCCGAGATTTACTTGTGACTAACACTCTAGGACCCAAATCCACTTGGGTACCTAAACACAAGCATAATTTGTTTTGTATGACATACTCCTCGGTGGAACAAAATGGGTGATTGATAGTGGTTGCACAAATCATATGGCCGAGGAAGAAGAAAATGTTTACATCTTGTGATATGATTGAAAATCCTACGGAAACCATTGCCTTTGGAGGCAATGGTGGAGAAACGGTTGTTGGTCTTGGTAAAATTGCTATCTCAATCAATCATTCAATTTATGATGTTTATTTGGTTGAATCTTTGGACTACAACTTGTTGTCGAGTCTCCTAACTTTGTGAGATGGGCTACAATTGTTTGTTCACAAATGAGGTGTGAGCGAGTCTTTGAAGGCGATGACTCCGTTGCCTTTAAGGGTGAACTCAAGGGAAGGCTTTACTTGGTGGATTTTTCATCGGATAAAGCCCAACTTGATACATGCTTATTGGCAAAGTCTAGCTTGAGTTGGCTTTGGCATCGCCGACTAGCTCACGTTGGGATGAACAATCTCAATAAGCTTCTAAAGGGGAACACATCCTACTAACAAACGTTCATTTTTGAGAAAAATAGAATTTGTAGTGCTTGTCAAGCTTGGGAAAACAAGTTGGTGCCCTCATCACTTAAGAACATTGTATCGACCACAAGACCATTGGAACTACTTCACATGGATATCTTTGGTCCGGTAGCCTATATTAGCATTGAGGGAAACAAGTATGGATTTTGTCATTGTTGATGATTACTCTCGGTACACTTGGGTATTCTTTATGAAAGACAAGAGCAAAGTTCATGAAATTTTCAAGAAATTTGCAACAAGAGCCAAAATGAGTTTGATGTGAAGATCAAAGAGTAGAGAAGTGACGAAGTGGCACCGAGTTCAAGAACACCAACATTGAAGAGTATCTTGATGAAGAAGGCATTGGTCATGAGCTCTCCATCCCATACACTCCACAACAAAATGGGATTGTAGAGAGGAAGAATAGAACTCTTATTGAAGCCGCAAGAACCATGCTTGATGAGTACAGGACTTCGGATAGTTTTTGGGCGGAAGCAATTAACACGGCGTGTCATGCTATCAACCGTTTGTACCTTCAAAAGCTTCGCCACAAGACCGCCTATGAGCTCCTAATTGGTAAAAAGCCTAATGTTTCTTACTTTAGAGTTTTTGGTTGTAAGTGCTTCATTCTCAACAAGAAGCCCAAAGCTCTAAGTTTGCATCTAAAGTTGATGAAGGTATCTTTCTTGGTTACGCCTCAAACGCTCATGGCTATCGTGTCCTCAACAAAACCACCGGTTGTGTTGAAGTCACGTGTGACTTGATGTTTGATGAATCTAATGGCTCTCCAAGAGGAGCAAGTTGATGAATTGTGTGACAAGGAAGTACCCGGCTGAGCTATAAGGAGGATAGCCATTGGCGAGATCAAGCCTCAAGAAGAAGATGATGAGGACGCATAATTGAAGATGCGGCGGATCTACCCACTAGCTGCGCAGCCGGAGTATGGGGCAAAAACCCGGAGACTCGGATTTTTAAGGAGAATGCGGGGGAATAGCTTGGAGACTCCGGACCTGTTCTTTGAAGGTCACGGTGCGGTCAAGAAGTTGAGGACTTGATTCAACAAGAAGTGTCGACCCACATCCAAGAGTTCGACAAAGTGTTCAACGGAATCATCCCGTTGATAACATGTGGAAGCATTCGTAGAGGGGTAACAACTCGTTCAAGATTAGCAAATTTTTGTGAACATTACTCGTTTGTTTCCATGTTGGAACCTCTTAGGGTCGAAGATGCTCTTGGAGATCTTGCAAGTTGGGTGATGGCAATGCAAGAAGAGCTCAACAACTTCACTAGGAATGAAGTACGGTCCCTTGAAGTGGAACGCCCAGACAAGATGTGATTGGAACCAAGTGGGTGTTTTGCAACAAACAAGATGAAGACGGCGTGGTGACCAAGAACAAAGCTAGATTAGTTGCAAAGGGTTATACTCAAGTAGAAGGCTTAGACTTTGGAGGGAACTTATGCACGGTAGCAAGACTTGAAGCAGGTCGTATACTCCTAGCCTTTGCCACTCATCACAACTTCAAGTACATCAAATGGATGTCAAGAGTGCCTTTTTGAATGGTCCCGATCTCCCAGAAGAAGTTTATGTTGAGCAACCACCAAGGATTGAAGATCCACAACTCCCAAACCACGTCTACAAGCTCCATAAGGCGCTCTACGGGCTCAAGCAAGCCCCTAGAGCATGGTGTCTGAATGCCTTAAGGATTTTCTCTTAAAGAAAGGCTTTGAAATAGGCAAAGCCGATCCTACTCTCTTCACTCGTAAACAAGGCAATGATTTGTTTGTATGTCAAATATATGTTGATGATATCATATTTGGCTCTACTAATCAAATTTGGGTTGATGAGTTTAGTAGGATCATGACCAAAGGTCGAGATGTCTATGATGGGCGAGTTGAAATTCTTTCTGGTTTCAAATCAAGCAACTCAAGGATGGCACCTTCATAAGTCAAACCAAGTACACCCACGACATGCTTAAGAAGTTTGACATGAACAACGCCAAGCCCATCAAAACACCTATGCCATCAAATGGACATCACGATCATCAATGAAGAAGGCAAAAGCATCGATCAAAAGGTATATCGCTCCATGATTGGTTCTTTGCTTTACCTTTGTGCATCTAGGCCCGATATTATGCTTAGTGTGTGCATGTGTGCAAGGTTTCAAGCTAATCCCAAGGAGTGCCATCTAATGGCCGTTAAAGAGAATTTTTAGATACTTGGTTCATACTCCTAACCTTGGTTTATGGTATCTGAGGGCTCCACTTTCGATCTACTTGGCTACTCCGTTCGGATTATGCCGGTTGCAAAGTAGATAGGAAAGGAGTACATCCGGGACTTGCCAATTCCTTGGAAGGTCCTTGGTGTCTTGGAGTTCCAAGAAACAAAACTCCGTTGCCCTTTCCACCGCCGAGGTCGAGTATGTGGCAGCCGGCGCTTGTTGTGCTCAACTACTTTGGATGAGGCTCACTTTGAGAGACTTTGGTTGCAAGTTTAGCAAGGTGCCACTCTTGTGTGACAACGAGAGTGCCATTAAGCTAGCGAACAATCCCGTAAACCACTCAAGAACAAAGCACATAGACATAAGACACCATTTCTTGAGGAACCACGAGAAGCCAAGGAGATATCGCTTCCAAGTCATGTGAGCAGGTAAGCAACTAGCGGAAATATCTTCAGCCTCTTGATGAACTAAGGTTTTGTGCTTTGAGGAGTGAGCTAAATATCTTGGATTCTCGTAACTTAGCTTGAGATCATGCACATACTTGAGTGATCTAGTACAAGACTTTTTAAAAACAAGGTGTAAGGCTTGTATTGCATTTGTTTTTGAAAAATTTGGATCTTTAGGTACAACACTTGGACTATTGTTCTATTTGCTTGTTTGTGGCTGGTCAGTGTTGATACTGCTCGAAGACTCACATTTATCACATAAGCAACCTTCCAAATCCATTCAAATCAAATTCCTTGAAAATACGCAAATTTGGATTCGGGGGGAGCGGAGTATCGGGGTTGAGGCCGGACACTCGGGTTTCTGAATAGTCGGGACCTGACCGGAGACTCGGTTTTAAAGGTATATAAGGTTTTTGACCGCAGTGAAACCCTCCATTTCACCCCACTCTATCTTTTAACCGTGCCCTACCTCTCCCATCGCCCCTCTCTCATCCCCTTGAGGCGATTTTGCCATCCAACCACCACAATCGCGTGAGAGTGAGAGTTCGAAGTCTCAAGGCGTGGAGAACGAGGATCTACTCAAGTTTCAAAGGATCCCAAGGTATTTTCAAAGAAACTTTCCCGATCTACTTCCTAGCATAGTTCTTGTAGTTTCCTCGTAGGGAGTAGGTAGGAAACACTCTGGGTTGCTTTGGGGCTAGTCATCCGGTGGATTAGATTCCCAAATCAATACGATAGATTTATTCACTTGGTAATGTTTGTTCCTTCTTCATGGACCCCCGAATCGGTACATTCGACCGCATTCGGTTACGTTTCTACACGAGTAGAACACGTGCGTTATCCATGCTTTAAATGATGTGTGCTTTTAGCTTTCCATATTTAGATTGTATCATGCGGTGGATAGATCTATTTGTGGAAAGTGGTACGGTTTTTCATGCAAGTTGTATCATGCTGTGGATATATTTGCCTGATATCGTACTCGACGGGTTTTAAAGTAACTAGACATGCGGTAGACTAGTGCTTTGGATCTATGCATGCTTGTTTAACGCATGATCATGTCCGTGCTTTACTTTATTTATTTATTTAATGTTAATCTTTGTGGGGATCGGTCATGACGTTTTGTACGAGCATCCTTGTTCATGTAAAGACCGATCGCCGTCATGCTCACGTCATCCATTCGGCAGTATTATTGTTTCCCTTTACGGTTTTTCCCGAATGGTTGTAGTCCTTTGGCAGATAGCTTTCTATAGCTATGTGTCATTTCATTTGGCTTTTAGCCGTAAATATGGAACTATCTGGTACCACCCGGCAAGTTCCAAGCTTTGGTATCTAACTACATTATCTTTTGTTAATTTTCAGGAAAAATTGACTGGCACGTCTTTCGCTCTCTGCGCGTGTGAAGCCAGCTTTGTTCGGCTTGCTGTGTGATTGGCGTTGAGTGCACTTTTCGCGTCAACACACCTGAGAGGGGTCAGGACCGCTGGTTCAATGCTCATGACTTCTCGACGGGTAGCCTTTTGTTCCCATCTGCTGGGTAGTCCGCCGAAGAGGACGTTGACAGTCTTGTCGGGTTCCTGGAAGTCGTTGTTATCTCCGTCATTCTTCTTGTTGCCCTTTTTGTCGTGAGGGTGCGGTGGCTCTGGAGTGCTCTTGAGTGCATGCCTGAATTTGTAGCACTGCTCGGTGGTGTGGTTACCGTTCAGATGCCACGGGCACTTCTCCTTTAGCAAGTCTTTGAAGCCGCCGGAGTTCTTCTTCGAGTTCCCCTTTGCAGTCCTTGGATAGCCGCAGCCGGTGTTGTACGGCTTGCGCTTGCGGTTGGGACACGAGTAGTTGTTGTTGCGACCGCCTTGGTTCTGACGCCCCATTCGCCACGCCGCCGCCGCATTCGCGCTTGTTCTTGCCACGGATGGCGACGTACTTGGCGTTGGCCTTGTCTTCTTCATCCGCCCCGGGGACGTGATCATTTCCTTGAGGTGGGGGATGGACTTGGGGCGATGACGACCGAAGTCTTCAAAGGTGTGGCGGTGGTAGAGGCGCGTCTTGGAAGAGGTCGGTGACCTCCTTGTCGGTGAACGTCGACTACGGTAGCGCGCTTGTCGAAGAAGCGGCGCATGTACTTGCGCGGGGTCTCGCCTTGTTCTCGCTTGACCGTGGCCGCATCCATGCGAGTACCCGATCGGCCCATGGCGCCCGCGGAAAGTTGCTGGTGAACTTCCCCCTTCGGTGGTCCCACTTGTCGATCGAGTGCTTGTCCGGCGACTCGAGCCATGTGAGTGGAGCTTGGTGGTCCAGGCGAGAGGGGAAGTAGAGGCACTTGGTGTCGTTGTTGCCGCCGGCATTCTCGATGGAGAGGGCGTAGCACCCGAGCCTTGACGGATGGGGTCCCCGCGTCGGGTCGTACTTGGTGATCCCCAAAGGCTTGAACTTGTCGGGGAGGAGCAAGTTGCGAAGTCGAGGTGAGAAGGCGGGGAAGCCGTCGTTGTCGCTGCGGTGGTCTTCTTCCGCAACTCCTCAATCTTCCGGCGGGTGTCGTAGCCGCCTGGGAGGCACCGCAGGGGGCGTGGCTGCTCGCGTGGCCTCGGCCACGCGACTGCTCGCCGCCGGCCCTCTCCGTTAGCTCCATGGTTGGAGCTTCCGTCGTCGGCCCCGCCGCCATCGGGGTCGCGGCCGCCGCCGGCGGCGAGAGCACGGTGAGGGGCGACCTCGCGGTTCTTCCCGTTGCCACCTGCGGAGGTCCGCCGGCGTTTGAGTGAGTACGGTTGGGTTGAGCCGGGAGCTCAGCTCCGAGTGCGGTTAGGGCCCGAGGGTTGGCGCGGCGACTTGTAGCTTCGTTGTCGCGGTTCCCGGCGGGAGGAGTCCGGTTGACCTGTTGTCGACCCGCATGAAGTAGGCGTCTTCGGCGAAGCTCGGACGATGACCTCCCCGGCGCGCGATTCCACGGGCCCGGCGTGTGATCGCGTCTGACATGAGGCATTGCTCGGGGGTAGTGTGTACTTTCGCTCTCGACCGCCTCGAGAGCTCCGCGGGAGGCTGGATGGGGGAGGTTGTCTCGGAGATCGCCGGACACGGTCGTTGCGCTTCTCGTTACGCTCGCGTCGAGCGTCTCTGTTGGCGGGGGTCTCATCTGCTGGTGCATCGGCATACAGCTCGTCAAAGGAGATGTCTTCAAGGTACTTGTCTTGAGCCGTCCGTAAAGGTCCTGGGGTGTCGCCGGCAGCCATGAAGACTTGGCGATCAGGGGTGCCAAGGCTGGACTCAAAAACCACCACCTCAGTTGGGGTGTTTGAGTCAGCTTGGGCAAGTGGTGTTCCCTCCTGGAATGGGAGCGAGTCGATGTAGGCGACGTAGCGTGAGTCTCCGCTTATCAGGTCAGCGGGCTTGCGGTACGGCCCCGTGGACGAATCTCCCGCCGGTGTGGATGTTATAACCGGCCCGCAGGCCGGCCCCCGATAAGGGATGCTCGCTAGAGTTGTCTTCGGACTCGGGATCCTCCGGGGTCCGACCCGAAGTCGAACTCGTATGCGGAATCTGAGTAGAACCCGGAGAGGGGGTTGGAGTCCGAACCGTGGCCGGGGGCAGTGTCGGAGTCCGAGTTGTACTCGGGTACGGGTTCCTTGCCCGCCCGGCGCGAAGAGGGAGCCTCTGTGCGGGCCCGGCTGGGGATGCGAGGACCACGCGCAGAGCGCTCACGGGGTGATGGGACCACATGCGATGGCTGAGGAGCCGGCTCGCATGCGATGGCCCATGGAGACGTCGAGTTTGAGTTGGAGGCGGACTCGAGCTCGAAGTGAGTGTGATGGTTGAAGAGCGAAATTTCGCCGAACTTGCCGGCGAGCTCGCCTGCGACAACTTCTGGAAGCATCACGAAGCCGGTCTCCGGGTTGGGCGGCATGGTGAGGCGGCGCTGGAAGGACCCCGCGCCGTCAGCAGTGCAAACCCAAGCGCCGAAAACGAAGATGTCACCACGGTTGAAGGCGGCGGTTGGCTTGAAGTAGACAGGAGCCGTCAAGTTCGCCATGTGATCTCGGGCGAGAGCCCCTACCAGCGCGCCGAGCCCGGTGTGTTTTAGACCGGCAAACTACTAAGGGGAGTACCCGAAGTAGATGAATGTAGCCTCGCCGAGATCGGTAACTCGAAGGAAGAGACACGTGGCACACAATTTAGACAAAGCGGTTCGGGCCGCGAGGTGCGTAATACCCTACGTCCCCCCCCCCCCCCCCCCCCCACCCCCCCCCCCCCCGTATGCGTCTTTGCCCCCCCCCCACACAGCCCCGTAAAAAACCCCCCCCCCCCCCCACCACCACCCCCCCCCCCCCACCACCCCCAACCCCCCCAAAATACCCTACACCCCCCAAAAAAATAAAAGAAAATATACCAACCCCCCCCAACACACCACCCCCAAAAACCAACCAAATAAGCTTTTTTATACAAGTATTATATCTAAAAAAGTTTTAATAAATTTCCTCCCCCTTTTCTTGGGTTATGCTAGTCATTCTTGAGCATTTCGTGTGCTCAACCTTGATACTAACCTAGTCATGGAGACTTGCGAGGTTACCTTCGACGAGACCCAGCCATGCAATTCGCCTGTCTTTGAGTGTGCAGGTGACGACGAATTTGGCAAGAAGATCATTGAGGACGAGGAGGATGATGCTGGAGAGAATGATGGTGATAATGGTGAAGCTCCAGCCACACATGTACCCTCTACTTCCACTACGATGACTACGGTGCAGGATGGTCCATCCCCTACACCTCCATGATCCAACAAGATCAAGTAGAAGCAGCTGTTGATGGGGAGGTTGTCTCCAGGCGAGAGACACCAAGGCGTGTTCAAGTTGATCATCCACCCTCAAGAATCATCAGCGGCATCAATGAGCGTATGACACGCTCGAGGTCTAGAAATGCTTCTCACTTTGCTCATTCAACTTTTGTTGCTATCTTTGAGCCGAAAGACATTGGACACGTGCTATCTGATCCTAATTGGGTGAATGCCACGCATGAGGAGTTAGAGAATTTTGAGAGAAACCAGGTGTGGGAGTTAGTGGAGCCACCACCAAACTGCAAACCTATTGGGACAAAATGGGTGTGGAAAAACAAAGAGGGTGAGAATGGTGAGGTGGTGAGGAATAAGTCGAGGTTGGTTGCTCAGGGGTATAGTCAGAAGGAGGGGATAGACTATGAGGATACATTTGCTTTTGTAGCCCGTGGGTTCAAATTGTACCAAATTGATGTGAAGAGTGCCTTCTTGAATGGTTTTTTAGAGGAGGAAGTTTATGTGAGGCAACCACCTGGGTTTGAGAGTGTTGAGTTTCCCCACTAGGTGTACAAGCTGAGGAAGGCCTTGTATGGGCTGAAACAAGCTCCCAAGGCATGGTATGGCAGGTTGAGGGGGTTCTTATTCAGCAAGGGGTTCGAGATGGGCAAGGTTGATAAGGCTCCTTTTCTCCTCAGGCAGGGTGATGATATCCTAATTGTTCAGGTGTACGTGGATGATATTGTCTTTGGCGGCTCGTCTCACTCTTTGGTTGTGAGGTTTGCAGAGGACACAAGCAAAGAATTCGAGATGTCTATGATGGGAGAATTGTAGTTCTTTCTCAGGCTTCAGATCAGCAAGCAGGCAGAGGAGGGAACCTTTGTACATCAAGCCAAGTACACAAAGGACATCCTCAAGAAGTTCAAGATGGACGACTCGAAGCCCCTGTCAGCACCGATGAGTATGACTACAGCGCTCTACACGGATGAGGACGGAGAGACCATGGACCAGAAGGAGTACCGGAGCATGATCGACTCTCTCTTGTACTTGACGGCGACGAGGCCGGACATCCAGTTTTCTGTGTGTCTGTGCGCTCGTTTTCAGGCGTCGCCGAGGACTTCACATCGGCAGGCCGTGAAGTGGATCTTCAGGTATCTTGGATACACTCCTGAGCTTGGTCTATGGTACTCGGCGTCCTCTTCCCTTTCGCTTCTTGGTTTTTCGGATGCCGACTTTGCAGGGTGTCGAGTCGATAGGAAGTCGACTTCTGGGACGTGCCAGTTTTTGGGTTCTTCACTTGTTTCTTAGTCTTCTCGCAAACAATCAAGTGTAGCCCAATTTACCACAGAAGTCGAGTATGTTGCTGCTGCTAGTTGTTGCTCCCACCTGCTTTGGATCACATACACACTGAGTGACTTTGGTGAGGAGTGTTCCCATGTACCTCTCATGTGTGATAGCACGAGTGCCATTAGTGTTGCCAAAAACCCCATGCTTCACTCTAGAACCAAACATATAGAAGTGAGGTACCATTTCCTGAGAGACATTGTTGAGAAGGGAAACATAGATCTCATCCATGTGCCAACAGAAAAACAGCTTGCTGATATCCTAGCCAAGCCCTTGGACCAAGATACATTTGCGCGTTTGCGAGGAGAGCTTGGAGTCGTTTTTCCTTTTTGAGTTTTGGTTGGGAGGGTTGATGTACATATGCATATTGCATTTTCATTTATGTATCATGTCCTATTTGCATGTTTGCATCTTTGTATCATAGACTGCATTGGTATCATATGTCATAGAGATGTGCTTCTCTCATATGCTTTGATCACCATGATATGCTAGATATGAGGTTATGACTTTGCTTGTGATGCTCATGAGATGTATAGCTGTGCTCTTGGCAGCTTTGGGATATATATGCTTGTGGACGGCTTTCTTTTGTAAAAATACTATATGATCCTCTATTGTGAGTAGAATGCCTCTCATGTTCAAATTGGGTGCTTATGGCTATATCTTGCTTAATTTGTGCTTGGAACCATGTTCCTTTCATTTGGGGTCAAAGATCCTTTTATCATCATGAATGTTTAGCCTACATGCTACCTTGTGGAGAAGCCTAAGCTTCTTTTTGCCGCAAAGGCACTTCATGCACCATGCTTAATTTGTAAATCGTGAACTTGGTATGTGAGATGCCTATGCGTGAAAAATGTGCTTCCATGTCATAAATGCTTTAAATTCCTTATCTTGGGTGCTAAATCGTTGCATGATGTTCACCAATGAGAAGTCTCATATCTAGAAGTGGACACATGGCTCGGTGGTTTTAACATGACATGAGATAGCTTGTAGGTGTTTGTGATGAGAATGTGTGACCATGCATGAAGTTTGTGGGCTATATGTTGTTTGTGCTCATTTTGACCATGTGTAGGTCCTAGCTCATGAGAGGGAAATTTTTGTGAAAAATGCTTCATTTTGATCATGGCTTTGTCACTTTCTTATATGTCCCTATCTATCTTGTTGGCGATGTTTGTGCTCAAATTGTGGCTATCTTGCTTGTCTATGTCTCAATTTTAGCATGTTGTAGTGCTCTTTGTACATTTGAGAAGCACATGCTTGCATTTGTAGACTTGATTCATGCATTACCAACAAGGGGGAGGAATGTACCCAATTCATGTCCAGGGGGAGTTTTGCATCAAGGGAAGAAAAATGGGAGAAATGCATTTGTTCAGGGGGAGCTTGCAGTTTTGCATCAAGGGAAGAAAACTGGGAGAAATGCATTTGTTCAGGGGGAGCTTGCATTCATGCATTTGGGAGCTCTTTTTCGTTTGAATTTTAGTTGTGCTCTTTTGCTGTGTCGAGCCCTTTTGCTTCACCTTGAGGAGTCAGCAATTTTGGAGCATTTTATCTTGGTTGTGTCGAGATGTTGCCCTTGTCTTAGGGGACCGAGATTTTTCTCACTCAAGTGATCTTGTTTTGGCTTTTGTTCGTCTTTTGATCACTTGTTTGAGTTTTCCAGTCATTTCTTTTATTTTTCTCTTTTCTCTGAATTGGTTACTTGTGTGTGTGGTCAATGCACTCATCAAGGGGGAGATTGAGGACCGAAGCGTCCGAGGACTGGTGGATGGTCGCTTCTGGCTATGATGAGTGATTGACAATGTGGTGTGGACTGACTCTTGGCCGAGTATTGTAGGTGCATGTTGCAGCTTGATTTGCGTTGTGTAGGTGAAGAGAGGGCACGGAAGGTCTATGCCTTGCGGGGCCTCTGAGGACTGGAGAGACAAGTAGGCTCGGCTCAAGGGACCCGGTGGCCAGTGGGGTCAAGTGCGGGCCGCATGGTGGCAAGAAAAGCAAGACAAAGTCATGGAAAGGAGCCGGTGCAGGGTAGCGGCTCACGAACGGAGTCCGCATGCGCGGTTTGCGGTGGTTCACCACAAAACCGTCGGGTTACTTGGTTGAGTCACAAAACAAAGACTGGAGGCTCGGCGGGCAGAGACGGGATCCGAGTGTGTTGAGAAGCTTCGATACCGGCGGACACGTGGCGGGATCGCAGGGCTTGCGTCGGGAGGACACAGACTATGGCAAAGGCGTGGCCATGCGATGAAGATGAGTGCTACATGACCTATTTGCCCCTGGGGGGTTTGTATCACAACTCAAGTGCTAGGGGTACCTTGGTCATTTGCCCAACCTAGAGGGATTCATATATATTAACTCTAGGGTTTTTGGGCAAACTATCCTTCCGGACTGGTTCTCATTTCCTTGCTCCATAGGTGTAGATTTTCTTCACCGTTTTGTAAAGAATTTGTCCTCCCAGTGTATGGAAGCACTCATGGTTGCGTTGATTTCCTTCTTGTAGCTCGTATGATTTTCGTGTCTTTTTCGAGCTATTTTCGTTGGATTTTCGTGCGCGCTTTGTTCCTTCGATTCTGAGTTGTTTGGGTTCAGATTTGTTGACAGGGATCATGGATAGATTTCTTGTGCATCTTTGTGCTTGATCTTGACCCCCCAATCTCCGGATTTGGCCTCTGATTGAAGGGTTTCGGTTGGAACCCTAGCTTTTTGGTAGAGCTCGGTTGCGATTCGATTCCCGGTGATTTAGTTCGTTTGAGGTCTCAAGTTTTGGGGTATAACATCTTCTAGGGACTCTTCACATCTCCCACAAATCTTTCCTCAAGAGCTCAAGCCATTTGGGAGATCCATGGATGGGTAGGAGAGGTTGACTTCGCCGGTTAGAGCTCGGGCTGCTGTCTGTGCACCACACAGATGGTCCGCACATCCCTGGCAGACGGTCCGCGAGGAGGCTTTCAACCGACAGCTCGTCGAGTGTTCTTGCGTGCTTGTGTTTCGATCCGTTTTGTCCGGCACTTGTGGTTGCTAGAAGTTCGCCACACGGTCCGAGAGGCTAGTGCAGACGGTCTTTCCCGCGCGGACGGTCCGCGGGTAGGGCGCGAACAGTCTGTTATTCGAGGTGCAGTATTGGAAGTTCTGGTGGCATTTTCGGACGATCCGCCCTGTAATTGAGGACGGTCCACCCTGCCCCCGAGGACAGTCCCCCCCCTCCACGCGGACGGTCCGCCCAGCCATCTGCAATGCCTGGGGCGAACCGTCCGCATGGACTGGGCGGACCGTCAACGAGGTTTAGGCGAACTATCCGCACGTATGGCGCAGACTGTCCAAAAAGAGCACCTGAACCTGCAGTAGCACATCCCGAAAATTGGACTGCTCACCACCTACCCACGGACCGTTCGCCGCGCAAGGACTGTCCACACTCTCCTTGCGGGCCGTTCGCCAAACATCTTGCAACCGAAAACCACCGACTCGACAGATCGAAACACGAGCTCGCAAGAACACACAAAGAACATGAAGAACACCCGATTAGTCGGCTCCTCGTGGACCGTCCGCGAGCTCCTGGTGGAATGTCCACCACGCGCGGACAGAATAGCCCGAGCTCGACCTCTACAAGGTTAACTCCATCTTACCTTCACCCGATCTCCCAAATCAACCAAGGGGTTGCTACCAAATCATAGAAGATGATGAAGCATCTCTAGGAGATGCTATTCCTACAAATTTGAAGCCTCAAACCCACTGATTTGAGAGGAATCGAGATTCTACTGAGCTCACACAAAAACTAGGGTTCCAACCGAAAGCCTTCAATCGAAGGCCAAATCAGGAGTTTGAGAGGTCAAGATCAAGCACCAAGATGCACAAGACATCCATCCATGATCCCCACAAAGAAATCCGAACTCAAACACCTCAGAATTGAAGGAACAAGCCGTGCACGAAAATCCAACTAAAATAGCTTGAAAAAGACACGAAAATCACTCGAGCCACAAGAAGGAGATCGACGCAACATGAAAGCTTCCATACACTCGGAGGCCAGATTCTTTACAAACCGGTGAAGAAAATCTAAGCCTAAAGAGCAGGGAAATGAGAAGCAGTCTAGATGGATGATTTGCCATGAAACCCTAGAGCTATATGTATGAGGTTCCTCTAGGTTGGGAAAATGACCAAGCTACCCCTAGAATTTAAAATGTGATACACACCCCTCAGGGGCAATAAGGTCAAGTAGCACTCCTCTTCATTGAACGGCCACACCTTCACCACATTCTGCGTCCTCCCGACGCAAGTCCTGTGATCCCGCCGCATGTCCCCCGACATCGAAGCTTCTCGGCGTGCCCGGATCCCGTCTCCGCCCGCCGAGCCTCCGATCTTAGTTTTGTGGCTCGACCAAGTGACCTGACGATTTTGTGGTGAACCACCGCAAACCCTGCGTGTAGACTCCGGTCGTGAGCCGCTACCCTTCACCGGCTCTAGATGATGACTTCCTCTTGCTTTTCTTTCCACCATGCGGTGACACTTGATCTCATTCAGCCACTGGGTCCATCAAGCTGAGCCTACTTGTCTCTCCACTCCTTGGAGGCCCCACAAGGCTAAGACCTTTCGTGCCCGCTCTTCACCTGCACCGATGCAAATCAAGCTGCAACCTGCACCTGCACCTGCAATACTTGGCCAAGAGTTAGTCCACACCACATTGCCAATCACTCATCACACCAGGGAGCGACCATCCACCGGTCCTCAGACGCTCCGGTCCTCATACATTTTATGGAAGGAACATTTTGTCCTTTGAGTTTGTTTTCATTGTAGACTTAATGTTTGCTATTCTTGGATATACAAATGGATTATCCTGGTGTTTGCAAAGAAGGGAGCAAGATATTCTTAATGCAATCTCTCTTGTTAATGTGGCACAGAACAGATTGCGGAAATTGAGGTCTAATGGTTGGGACCAATTCCTTCAAAAGGTCACTTTGATCCACAATAAATATGGTGTCCAAGTTCCTGCTGTGGATGATAATTATGTGCCTTA
Source organism: Cenchrus americanus (assembly GCA_947561735.1). Taxonomy (NCBI): domain Eukaryota; kingdom Viridiplantae; phylum Streptophyta; class Magnoliopsida; order Poales; family Poaceae; genus Cenchrus; species Cenchrus americanus. The sequence goes on from OX387245.1 coordinate 128,410,710, forward strand.
TGGAAAATCAGCACGGCATGCTCGAAACCAAACAAATGATGATCACTTTAGAAGAGAAGTCTATAGTGGTGTGATTGGTCACATAAGCCAAAAGCTTATCATCGTTTTGATGAGATAAACATGGAGTTGCTTTCTTGAATGTCGTCCCTCAATCCTTCCGAGTCATTTTCTGCTTTTGATGCAAAAGGTACGTACACAAGCCGAGTTCTACCCTAATGATATCAAGGGCAATGATTTGCTAAAGCTTGAATTGCAACTTGATAATTAGATTGATGATGTGAGACAAGATAGTTTCAAAGGTCTAGATAATCTTGTTGACCTCTCAGTTAAAGTAGTTAAAACAAAGAGGCATAAAATGCAGGATATGGTTTATTTGATTCTAACATTGGTATTGCTTCTACCCGTGGCGACTGCAAGTGTTGAAAAGGTATTTTTTGCTTTGGCTTCAGTTAAAAATAAGAAAATGAATAGGTTCGGTGATGATATTTTGGATGATTGTCTAGTCACATTCATTGAATGTGATATTTTCTTGGAAGTGGATGAAGATGACATAATTAAGACTTTCATGGCCCTTAGAAAGCGTAGGCTGGACAAGTAGTTACATGCCATGTAATCTCCTTTTATGCATATTTTGGATGGTTGACCAATTGGTATTGTAAGTTATTTAACTTTTGCGCTTTAAATGATTGTGTAAATAATTTTAATTCTTGTCAATTGAAGTATTGAAATTTGAATTTGCTTACTGAATTATATATGTATCATACCGTTTATATATGGATTATACCAAATTGTATATGTGAAAAAATTGTTGCGGCATATCCGTTTCAAAATCCTAGTACGCCACTGGTGGAAGCACAGAAATGAAGTGATCTTCGATCAAGTGAATCTCTCACTAAGGCGATGGAAATTTATCTTCAAGGAGGAGCTCTGGCTAGTTCTTTTTAGGGTTAGGCCATCCTTGAAGCAGGAGTTAAAATCTTGGTTGTGTAATTTCTCCTAATGTTGACTTTATTTCCTGTTTTGGATTTGAAATCCACACCTATACATATCCCTTTGTTAATATAATGAAAAAAACCAGTAGGGGCCTCCCCTGCTGTTTCCCTCAAAAAAGGTACGTCACTGGTCATGCGCGCCCTTCCCACACCTCTCTCGATCTGACTTTGTCGCGCACATCCTTTCCCATGCCACTGAGGCACTTCCGCGCATTGTTCCCAGTCTGCAGCCATTGTGCACACCCACCTCCTCACCCCCGCTAGTGAGCGTGCCACCGAGGTTGACTTCCCTGCGCTGGCACTTTCCCCGTGCCGTCGTGCAGCCCGCCTCTTTGACTGTTGTTCATGGGAGTGCGCATCGTCGCTTTGGCTCTCCACCTTGGCGGTGAAAGCAGAAGCAGTAGCAGTAGCAGTAGCAGTAGCAGGTGGTGGGTGACGGGTAACCCGATACCCGTGGATACCATTGGGTGCGAATACGGGTAGAGATTTTTACCCGTGGGTAGCTTATCAGGAGAGCAAAGGGTGGGAGCGCAGATATGCTATTGGGAGGGTAAACATCTTGCCCGCACTTACCCGACCTGCTGCCATCCCTAGGTGGGTACCTTATGTCACCCGCCAGCAGATGGGACAGTGCTGGTGGGTGCAAATTGCGTCCACCAACACAATATTTTTCATGTGCTTGTAGAAATCAATTATGGCACGATGAATCTCCTCTTCTTAATAAATAAAAAAGTGCTATGCACACCGTCTTAAAAAACAACAATTGAGCATTTTTTCTCACTTCGGAATGCTAACTTAGTCGCTGAATAAAAAGTATGATGTGGAGAAAAAACCTGGTACGTCTTTTTCTCCGCTCTCCCGTGCGTCCGCCTCCCCCTCCTGCGCGTCCACCCCCACCTCTGCGTGTTGATTTCCCCCTTCCGTTTTTACCCCTCCATGCCTCCCAGTCAAAAAGGAAAAAGAAAAAAGAAACCTCCATGTTTCCCTCCTCAGTCCCCACGCCCGACGCCGCCGTACCACGATCTACTCCCGCCGCCCGACCATCACCGGGCGGCACCGCCAGGCCATCTTCACACCCGCCGTCCGCCACCGTCAATCCATCACCTCCTCTCTGGATTGCCTTTTTAATCCGTCGCCTCCTCCCCAATCCATCGCCTCCTCCCCAGATTGACTCTGTAACGCTCACACCCACTGTCCGTCGGAGCCGACGCCAACGCCCCCACTTGCCGTCCGTCATAGTGTTGTCCCCCGAACCAGCGTCGTTGTCGTCGGACACCACCGTCTACCCTCACCTGTCGGTCATCGACGCCATCATCATTCGACCCCTCAAGGCGACACCATCTTCAGATCCCTCAATCCACGTCGTCGCCGACACCGACGCCATCAACCACACCATCCCCTATGCCATTTGGCCCGAGTTGGCTCTCGTGGCTGACCGCTCCATCCGCACCCTGCCGCCGTTGGCCACTCATCTTGGTGCTCGAGTTCCTCAGCAGGGCGGTTTCCAAGACACGTAAATCTCCATCAACAACAATTGTTTTTTCCTTCCTATACAATTACGATTTGGGAATGCCTCACTACTTTCTGCATCAACGTGTGTCGTGCCATTATCTCACGCCTTCAATCTTCCAAGAACTACCAGATGAGTGGTGAATCGGCCCCTGCCGCCTCATAGCTCAGTAGTTACCATTGATCCCATTTGCTGCATGTATGGTATTCGACAAAATGCTTGATGTAAGAATTGTTATATTGGTGCAACCAAAACCTGTAGGTGTTGGGCTTGTCATATTGTTATATGCTGACAAATTTACACCGGAAGTTTGGAATTTGTGACATGATCCCAAAAATTCGTACATGTGACATGATATTAAAAACAACTAAAAACTCTATGTTATTTTTGCAATTTTGAATAATTCAAAAGTTTCTATGTGTATTATATATCTTGATATTTTGAATTGCCATGCTTACATGCTACGTGACACATTGAGTGTAGGAATTGAAACTCATTGTGTACAAATTTTGTTTTATGAAACTCTTACGACAGATCCTGAATGTAATTTGATTTAAAGTCCTTTCCATTTGGTTATGTATTCTACCTTGACACCCTTTTATCTGCATCTTTTCTGTCATTTCTAATTGTCCATATACTGTAGGACATGACTGATGATCTCACGAGGATTGATTGTCACCTGGGATTTCAGTTTGTATGCTTAATTAAAACATGAGTTTCGTGGAGAATGGTGTAAAGAATGCTCATTGATGTTGTTGCTGATCTTCTTCGGATCAATGTATAGGATCTAGGATACCGACTAGAGGGGGGTGATTAAGCGGTTTAAAATCTAAAAGCACAACACTAGAGAAATTTAATTAGAACAGGATTAAATCTCTACCTATTCTATTCCTATATTGGGGGTTTGCGGCCTAGGGTGACAAGATATAATTCAATCTCTAGAAATTAAATGCCCAAAGTAAAGTACTTGAAAGGAAATTGAGCAAAGAAATAACCAAGCACAAGAGACGAATTTTATCCCGTGGTATCGATGACTTGCCGGTCACCCCTAATCCACGTTGAGGTGGTTTCAATGTTCAACCACTCCTCTATCAAGATACCACTTGATCTTCAGCCGGTTAGAACCAAAGAACCACTCCACACCTCGATTCCACTAGAGTTGCTCTTTACCGCTCCGGTGAGGTGAGCACAACACCTCTCACAACACGAAATCCGGAGAACTTCAACGGATTCTTCCACCACCAAGCCGTCTAGGAAGCGGCAACTTCCAAGAGTAACAAATCAACCACTTGCTTGATGATTCCCTAGTGCCACAAAGATCAAAACCTTGATGCAATGCACTAGAAGCTCTCAATCTCACAAAGAATGCAACCACTAAGCCAAGTGAGTGAGAGAGAGGGGAGAGAGAGCTCTACAAGGGAGTATGGACCTTTCAAAGTGCTAAGAGAGCCTCTCCAACCCCGGGCATGGAGTATATATACTCCCCCTTCCCGTTACTAGCCGTTATGGGAAAACACGTACCTCGCGGACTGTCCGCGATGCCCTCGCAGACTGTCCGCGTTTGAATTCCAACGGTAAAAAACGCGAAATCAACGGCTGTCAGGAGTGGCCGTTGGGCCGGGCGGACTGTCCGCTAGGACCTCGCGGACTGTCCGTGTGGGCCCCGCAGACCGTCCACGAGTAGACCGTGGACCGTCCGCCCGGTCCATCGAGATGCACTCTGTTCTGTTAAGAATAACGGACTGTCCGCCTGGGGTCCGCGGACTGTCCGCCTGGAAGCGCATTTTCTCGAAAACTTTTGTCAAAAATCTCAGATATTAAATAAATATCAAAAATCCGCGGACCGTCCGCCCCAAGGGCCCGGACTGTCCGCCCAACACCTGAAAACTGAATTTTCTTAAGATTTTCAAAGAAACCCTTTTACCAAGAGAAATCGCCACTCATTTAAATGCAATGCATGCAAATTTTTTATCCAAGTGGCACTATGGAAAGTCAAGCCAATGAAATTGATCCCTCTTGATAGTACGGCTATCTATCCGATCAACCCGGCCATTTAACATCCTCTAATCACCTTATGACCGGCAAAAATAAAACCCTATCTTTTACCTTCGCCTTGAGCTCTTTCCAACATATGCCACACGAGACTTCCTCGTTCATACCGTATGAGCTCATAATTTCACCAGACTAACCTATTCTTATAACTCAAATAAAAATGTTAGTCCACAGTGATTGTCATTAATTACCAAAACACTAAATAGGGGCATAGATGCCTTCAATCTCCCCCTTTTTGGTAATTGATGACAACCATTTAAAGGAGTGATATAAGAAAGGTTTTGTGTTTTGGAATCACTTACTCTTCTCAAGTAAATTCAATAAATGGATAGAGAGAATGTCTCCAAAACAAAAAAATAGAGAGAACTCCCCCTACATATGTGCATATAATTTTCATTTGATTTCCACACATATGCATAGATATAGTAATTTTGACAGAGTTTCCCCTACAAAATACAGATTAAGGCAACAACCACATATATATATATATATATCCAAAAAGATTAAGCAAGGGTTAGCCTCAAAATCACTACGAGAATTAGAACAAGTCATAAGATAAGCAAATTGAAATTACAACCATAGATCATCACAAGATAACCACAAGTTCTAGTTCTCAACCACATCACACACCATAACGTAAGTCTCACAAATTATTACAAGCCAACCAAAGTTCATGCATAACCGAAATTGAACATGCAAGTGCAATGCAAGAGTTCCAAATGCATGCAAAGAAGTGAGCTCCCCGTAAAGATCACACACCATTCCTCCAAATCTCTCCCCCTTTGGCATCAAATACCAAAAGGTCTAGTCATCCTGAGGCGGCGGCAGAGGAGGATAGAATGGCGGAGGGGGACAGAACTGTGGTGGTGGAGCTGGAGCTGGATAGTAATGATAAAAATGATCTCTGAAATCTCCAAAGGCCGTGTTCAGAGCATAGACATTGTTCTAAAGCTGAGTCTGTTGATCATATAGATGCTGATACTGCTCTGAAGTGGACATCTGGGAGAACCTATCATTCAAGGCACTGAGGTCACTCTGAAGATCTATCTGCATATCACCCAACCTTTGCATCATGGGGTCATGCATAGTGTTATAGACATGATGACCAAAATTATTCAGACTAGTGTCAATCTGCTGCTGAAAACCCTGCTGCATAGTCTGAAATGTATCATTCATCTGTTGCCCATATGCCTCAAAGTGAGAGTTGAACCCGGATTGCATCTGCTGAAACTGAGAGTTCATGGACTGCTGAATATTAGCAAAATAAGAGTCAAAGTAACCAGCAGGAGGCTCCCACTGTGGCTGCATGGGATAAATTGGAGGAGGAGGAGGTGGCATAGCATAAGCATCCTCATCAACATTAGCATAACCCATGTTACCAACATTTGCATTTTCATCATCACTAGCATGAACCTCAACATTTTCAGCAACATTTTGAGCCTCTGCGTCCTGCCCATAAGGTGTCAATGGCTTGTTGAGAAAACCTTTAGCATTGTAAAATAGACGATAAATTTCATGCTTCACATCACACAGACCATTGAACCCCGTCTTGGTCTTGATCAAATAAATAATATAAGGAACAAAATAAATGCTATCTCTGACAAGACGCTTCTTGCAAATCATTTGATCAAGGATGAGCTTCACAACATTAAATCTAGTTTCATTCATGACATGGTTAATCACATTCCAATAGTGTTCTCGGACCTTGTCCTTATTTCCACTCTTTGGCATAAAGGTATGTCTGATGATGTCTAAGTCCTGCTGCTAGCCAGTTCATTATAGTTGCATTTGAGGTGCCAGGCTCATAAAAGACAGCAGTGTTTTCAAGAATATCCTCATTATAAACATCAACACCATCACTAAAATACTCATAATTAAGATGATTGGCAGCTGCAAATTCTGCAAAGGTGGCCTCATATACACTTTTACCGGTCATCCACATAATGTTCTTAGCTTCAAAATCCATTTCATAAGTTGCATAGAATTGTATGATTATGGTCTCATTCCAATCACATCTATGCTGAAGAAATGGTTTCACGCCCAAGTTTTCAAGTTTTGTTTTCACACCAGCTAAGAAAGGTTTAGACTCTAAATAATCAAAATCAACCCTCTGATGAGCAAATACTGTGCACTCCATCAAACTACTAAAGAAGGCTTGTTCTTGCACAGTGGTGTGGAAATACAAATTGTGATTGTCACAGGGTTGATTATAAGCATTGTCATTTCTAGGAATAGCAAACTCTCTTTGTGTCCACTACCTTCTAGGAGCTATGTAATTAATCACATCAATGATGTATGCATTGTTACCTCCCCCTTGATTTATCTCATCTTCATCCACCATGAATGAGACACTGGCCGCTTCATCAGCCGGATCAAAGTCACTGTCATTAGGATTGTCGGGCTCCTCTTCTTCCTCAGAGGAATCATCTTTTCTACACCTCTTAGAAGTCCCAACATCCTTGCTCTTCTTCTTTGATGTGGCCCTTTTGGTCACCTTTTTGGTGAGTGAAGCAATAGCCTTGCGAGCACTGTCAAAGATCATGTATTTGAATGAGTATTAACAATTGGAAGCAATTATGAGAGAGAATGAAACCCCAAATTAGAAGGCTACTGGGCATAGGTGCCGCTGCCGGGGCCGCGCGGACTGTCCGCGCAGAGGCGACGGACAGTCCGCCCGGTCCGGGGCGGCAGGCTCTATGAACAGTAGCGTCCGATTTGCCCCATCCTCATAACTTGATCAAAATCCAGTATTTCTTCACCAAATTTTTGCCATAACACCACATTGGTATCCCAAACTCATTCACCAAGCCAAAAACTTGAATCCATGGACGAAATTTAGATCACATCACCAAACCCTAATCACATTCTTGCTCCAAATCCGAGAGATAGAATGAGATATTCAAAAAATACCCGGATGACATGGTGGAGAACCTCGCGGAGAGTCCGTGGACGTGCTCGGACGGTCCGGGGAGTGCCCCAAACGAAATCCCCAAGGGGTGTCTTTTCTTGAGAGAGAGAGTAAGAGAGAGAGGGAGGAAGAGAACCTTGGCCGGGTTGGAGAAGAGAAAGGAGGGCCTGCTTCATTTACATCCCGCGGCCTGGGACCCACCCGCGCGCGGAACCCACGGACAGTCCGCGGCGCCCTCGCGGACGGTCCGCGAGGTGCGCGGACGGTCCGCCATCCCGGCGCGGACTGTCCGTTATTTGCTTCAGAACGACTAGTGCTACACCTCCACCCCACAAACCGCGCGGACGGTCCGCGCCGCCCTGGCGGACAGTCCGCCAGGAGCGGCCAGATAGTCCGACCTACTGCAGCGGACGGCTTGACCTCCCTTTTCAATTTTAGCTTGATATATCTCGAGATAAATATTTGCAAAGGTATCTTTTGGGGTCATTGCTCAAAAATAAAGAAGGAAACTTGTCATATGATGCAATGTACCAATTAATGCTAGAAAATTATGCAAACGCAAGCTTCAAGAAAAATAGAGAACAAAAACAAGAGATAAACTAGAAATAGATAAGAGAGATATACAAATGCATATGAATAAGCACAAGTGCTAGCTCTCAAGACACATTTGAGATGTCAATGACATTAAGCTCATTTCTCAGTTTGCAAAACCGAGACTCATCCAAAGGCTTGGTAAATAATCCGCTAATTGATCATCCGTGCTCACTCCATCAATCTTGATATCCCCTTTGCTCACATGATCTCTAAGAAAATGGTGTCGAATATCAATATTCTTGGTTCTAGAGTGTTGAACTGGATTGTTGGCAATCTTGATGGCACTTTCATTGTCACATAAGAGAAGAACTTCCTTGAATTTCACACCATAATTAAGAAGTGTTTGCTTCATCCATAGCAATTGAGCACAACAACTTCCCGCCGAGATATATTCCGCTTCGGCGGTACAAAAAGCCACTAAATTTTGCTTCTTAGATGACCAAGAAACAAGTGACCGCCCAAGCAATTGACAACCTCCGGAAGTGCTCTTCCTATGAACCTTGCAACCGGCATAATCCGAGTCCGAAAATCCTACTAACTCAAATTGAGCGCCATTTGGATACCAAAGAATGTTAGGAGAATACTTCAAATATCTCATAATCCTCTTTACGGCGGTCAAATGACACTCTTTAGGTGCGGCTTGAAATCTAGCACACATGCACACACTAAACATGATATCGGGCCTAGATGCAGTAAGATAAAGCAAACTACCAATCGTAGACCTATAGAGCTTAAGGTCAACCGGTTTACCTCCCTCATCAAGATCAAGATATCCATTAGTAGCCATAGGAGTTTTGATGGGTTTTTCATCTTCCATGCCAAATTTCTTCAAGATGTCCCTCACATACTTAGATTGGCAAACAAAAGTGCCTTCCTTTAATTGTTTGATTTGAAGACCAAGGAAGAAACTCAGTTCACCAATCATAGACATTTCAAATTCCCTAGACATCATTTCTCTAAATTCTTTACAAAAGTCTTCATTTGTTGAACCAAAGATGATATCATCAACATAAATTTGACAAATTAAGATGTCATTTCCAATTTTCTTGGTGAACAATGTAGTATCAACCTTTCCAATTTTGAAGCCCTTTGAAAGAAGAAAGTCCTTAAGCCTTTCATACCAAGCACAAGGAGCTTGTTTCAACCCATATAAGGCCTTAGAGAGCTTGTACACATGATTAGGCCTTGTGGGATCTTCAAAACCGGGAGGTTGCTCAACATATACTAGTTCACTAATTTTCCCATTCAAGAAAGCACTTTTGACATCCATTTGATATAACTTGATATTGCGAAAACAAGCATAAGCAAGCAAGATCCTTATGGCTTCAAGTCTAGCTACGGGAGCAAAGGTTTCATCAAAATCCACTCCCTCCACTTGAGTATAACCTTGAGCAACTAATCTAGACTTGTTCTTCACAACAATACCATCTTCATTTTCTTTGTTTCGGAAAATCCATTTAGTACCAATGACATTGTGATTCTAGGGTCTTTCAACCAACTCCCAAACTTCATTTCTAGTAAAATTATTTAATTCTTCTTGCATGGAAATAACCCAATCTGGATCATTAAGTGCTTCATCTACACGCTTAGGCTCATGAAAAGATACAAAAGAATAATGTTGACAAAAAGAAGCAACACGAGATCGAGTTTGAACACCCTTACTAATGTCACCCATGATTTGGTCAATGGGATGATCTTTGGCGACTTGATGATGATTTCTTGGTTGATCAATCAGTTCTTGAGTCGATGTAGTAGGTGTTGTCATAGAGGCCATTTGATCATCTTCTTGAGGTGAGTCATTGTTGCTTGAGTTACTCTTTTGTTGATTATGATCATTTGTTGTGGAAGTAGATGGATTTGCTTGAATAGAGATTGATGGACCTTCATCATCATCTTCTTCTCTAGGCATGATATCGTCGATAGCCATGGTCTTCATTTCTTTACTCAATTCTTCACCTCTCACATCATCTAAATTTTCTTTCTCATCCTGAGAGCCCATTGTTTCATCAAATTGCACACCATAAGCTTCCTCAACAAATCCCTAGGACTTGTTGTATACTCTATAAGCTTTGGAATTTGAAGAATATCCAAGAAGAAATCCCTCATCACACCTGCTTTGAAATTTAGACAACCGAGAGCCTTTCCTCAAAATATAGCACTTGCAACCAAAAACCCGAAAATATGAAATATTTGGCTTCCTTCCATTTATAAGTTCATATGGTGTTTTGTTGAAGAATCTATGACAATATAGCCTATTAGAGGCATGGCAAGCGGTGTTGATAGCTTCGGCCCAAAAAGAATCCGAAACTTTGTACTCATCTAGCATTGATCTTGCCATCTCAATCAAGGTCCTATTTTTCCTCTAAACTACACCATTTTGCTCCGGTGTATATGTAGTTGATAATTCATGCTTGATTCCTTTCTTATCACAAAACTCTTCAACATTTGTATTCTTGAATTCACTACCATTGTCACTTCTCACTTTCTTCAACTTTACCTCAAATTCATTTTCGTCTCTTCTCACAAATTACTTGAAAATATCACAAGTAATAGCTTTGTCATGAAGAAAGAATACCCATGTGTATCTTGAATAATCATCCACAATTACAAGACAATAGGTATTTCCACCAATGCTTCTATAGGTAGTGGAACCAAATAAATCCATATGTAGTAATTCCAATGGTCTTGTGGTTGACATAGTACTCTTGTTATGATGTGAGTTGGCAACTTGCTTTCCGGCTTGACAAGCACTACACAATTTATCTTTCTCAAATTTTACATCTTTCAAGCCAAGAACTAAGTCATGCTTCACCAATCGGTTGAGTTGTTTCATACCAACATAACCAAGTCTTCTATGCCATAACCAACCCATAGAGGCCTTTTGAGAATAAGCAAGTAGTCAAATTTGCCTTTTTAGATGAGAAATCCACTAGATATAAGCTCTCATGACGAAAGCCCTTAAAAATATAATCTTTCCCATCAAGTGAGGTAACCTTAAAATCATTACTAGTGAATGTACATTTATAATCATTGTCACAAAGTTGAGCAATAGATAGCAAATTGAAATTGAGAGAATCAACTAGCAAGACATTAGAGAGATTATAATCTTTAGAGATAGATACTTCTCCAATGTCTTTTACACCACCCTTGCTATCATCTCCAAAAGTGATGTTATCAAAATCGGAAATGTCTTCATCAAGATGAGAGAATATTTTTCTTTTGCCAGTCATGTGGTTTGTACAACCACTATCAATTACCCAATGTCTTCCTCCGGCTTTATAGTCCACCTACAAAAGAAATTACTTTGTTTTAGGTACCCAAATTTTCTTGGGTCCTTCAATGTTAGTGACCAAAATTTTAGGCACCCAAATAGATTTCTTTTTACTACTACCAAGAGAGCGACCAACATATTGAGCACAAACAACACCCTTAGAATCTTTCTTAAGAATATAGGAAGGATCCAAGGATACGGTCTTCTTGCTCTTGCATTGGTGATTCACATCAACCTTTGTCTTGCACTTATGACACATCTTCATCTTTTCTTCTTCCTCAAAGGAAACATTTGATTTTACAAAGATACTTTCCTTAGGAATGAAGGCCTCTTTTCCTTTCTTGGGCAAGTAACTAAGAGCATCTTTATCTAACGTGAATTTTTGATTTGTCCAAATATGATTAAACCGAACGTGACTTCCAAAATACCGTGTAAGATCATTTGACAAACACTCAATCTCCTACTTTAAAGATTCATTTTCCAACAATAAGGAGTCATAAGATATATCCTCACTAATGCAAGAGCTAGTGCTTGTGATACAAGATGGGTTAGATGAACATGGAGAAGTATTCAATATATTACATGGAACACCCATGCTCATTTTTCCTTTGACTTCTTGTGCAAGGAGAGAGTTGTGAGCTTCCTTAAGATCCTCATGCTTTTCTTTAAGAGTTTCCCAAGAAATGTTGAGTGTTTCATGGGAAGTCTTAAGATTTTCATGAGTAGTCTTTAGCTCCTCAAAAGAATTTTGAAGTGAAACATTTTTCAACTCCAAATCCCTCAACTTTGATCTCTCCATGTGCAATTTGTCATCGGACTTAATGACCATGGCAACAAGATCATCATAAGATAAAGCATTATCATCATTATCACTATCACAATCATCATCATCATCGTCGATTATTACCTTTAATTCACCTTTTGCCATGAGACAATATGGCTTGGAGAATAGTGAAGGAGCCTCCTTGATAGCAACCCCGGCAAGACCCCTTGAAGGCTTGTCATCGTCATCTTCATCGGAGCTTGCATCGGAATGCCACTCAACAAAGTAGGCTTGACCATTTTTCTCCTTCTTGTAATATTTCTTCCTCTTAGATACACTCTTCTCGTCTTTCTTCTTGTCATATTTGTCTTCTTTCTTGTTCGGACAATTAATTGAGATATGTCCAATTTCACCACAATTGAAGAAAATCTTTGCCCTCAAAGGGATTCTTCTTTGATGATTGCCCCATCTTGCCAAACTTCTTCTTCTTCATAATTCTTTTAAGCCCTTTTACAATAAGAGCCATTTCCTCATCGGAGTCAATATCTTGGCTCTCATCATCATTTTCTTCTTGAGTAGCCTTGGCCTTGAGAGCAATATTTCTCTTCTCTTCATTCATTTATTGGCCTTGAACTTCCTTTTGTGATTGCTTGAACAAGTCATGAGTTTGCACTTCACCAAGCACCTCCATAGGAGTCATCTTATTCAAGTCGCTCCTAACAAGCAAAGTCACAATTGTCTCATTTTTCCGGAAGGCATCTAAGGAACTTGTGAGAGAAGTCTTTATTTGAGACATCAAAATCAAGACACTTAAGTTCATTCACTATATCATTCAACCGGTTGAACATGGTTGAAACGTCTTCATCCTTCTTCATAGTGAACTCATTGAATTTTCCCTTATACACATAGAGCTTTGCTTCTTTAACGGTGGATGTTCCCTCATAGATTTCCATAAGCTTCTCCCATATCTCATTTGCCTTTTCAAGTCCCTTCACTCTATTGAATTCACTAAGAGCAAGAGCATTATTGAGTACACTCAAGGATCTATCATTGAGTTTTTCATTTTTATCATCTTGATCCGACTTATTCTTAGGATCCAAAATAACATATCCTTCCATTACAATTCTCCATAATTCTCTTCCCAAAGCCTTGAAGTGAACCTCCATTCTTTTCTTCAATAGTCATAATTGTTCCCATCAAAGACCGGTGGCTTCCCAACATGAAACTTATCTTCCTCTGCCATTTATCCTACTCCGAGATGGTTAAATCTCACAAACAAGGACTACTTGGCTCTGATACCACTTGTAGGATCTAGGATACCGACTAGAGGGGGGGTGAATAGGCGGTTTAAAATCTAAAAGCACAACACTAGAGAAATTTAACTAGAACCACAAGGAGGATTAAATCTCTACCTATTCTATTCCTATGTTGGGGGTTTGCGGCCTAGGGTGACAAGATATAATTCAATCTCTAGAAATTAAATGCCCAAAGTAAAGTCCTTGAAAGGAAATTGAGCAAAGAAATAACCAAGTACAAGAGACGAATTTTATCCCGTGGTATCGATGACTTGCCGGTCACCCCTAATCCACGTTGAGGTGGATTCAATGTTCAACCACTCCTCTATCAAGACACCGCTTGATCTTGAGCCGGTTAGAACCAAAGAACCACTCCACACCTCGATTCCACTAGAGTTGCTCTTTACCGCTCCGGGAGGTGAGCACAACACCTCTCACAACACGAAATCCGGAGCCACGCACAATTTTCTTGCGAACTTCAACGGATTCTTCCACCACCAAGCCGTCTAGGAAGCGGCAACTTCCAAGAGTAATAAATCGATATTCCCTAGTGCCACAAAGATCAAAACCTTGATGCAATGCACTAGAAGCTCTCAATCTCACAAAGAATGCAACCACTAAGCCAAGTGAGTGAGAGAGAGAGAGAGAGGAGAGAGAGAGCTCTACAAGGGAGTATGGACCTTTCAAAGTGCCAAGAGTCCAACCCCGGGAATGGAGTATATATACCCCCCTTCCCGTTACTAGCCGTTATGGGAAAAACGCGTACCTCGCGGACTGTCCGCGATGCCCTCGCGGGCTGTCCGCATTTTAATTCCAACGGTAAAAACGCGAAGTCAACGGCTGTCAGGAGTGGCCGTTGGGCCGGGCGGACTGTCCACCAGGACCCCGCGGACTATCTGCGTGGGCCCCGCGGACCGTCCGTGAGTAGACCGCGGACCGTCCGCCCGGTCCACCGAGCTGCACTCTGTTTTGTTAAGAATGATGGACCTCTCTCCTGGGGTCGGTGGACTGTCCGCCTGGAAGCGCATTTTCTCGAAAACTTTTGCCAAAAATCTCAGATATTACATAAATATAAAAAACTTGCGGACCGTCTGCTCCAAGGGCTCGGACTGTCCGCCCAACACCTGAAAACTAAATTTTCTTAAGATTTTCAAAGAAACCCTTTTACCAAGAGAAATCGCCACTCATCTAAATGCAATGCATGCAAATTTTTGATCCAAGTGGCACTATGGAAAGTCAAGCCAATGAAATTGATCCCTCTTGATAGTACGACTATCTATCCTATCAACCCGGTCATTTAACATCCTCTAATCACCTTATGACCGGCAAAAATAAAACCCTATCTTTTACCTTCGCCTTGAGCTCTTTCCAACATATGCCATACGAGACTTCCTCGTTCATACCGCATGAGCTCGTCATTTCACCGGACTAACCTATTCTTATAAATCAAATAAAAATGTTAGTCCACAATGATTGTCACTAATTACCATAACACTAAATAGGGGCCTAGATGCCTTCACAATGGACAGGTACGCCATGTTCATCAGCCCTGAATCTATAGGATAGACCCAAAATTCTACTGAATAAATAATTAAATATGCATTTTCATGAAGCTTTTTCATGGATAAATTGAACTGGTTCATGTGAACTTTGAACTGACAGCCTTATCCTCTCTGAATTTCTTTCAACTGTGGCTATCACTCATAGTTGACAAGGATGCTCGAGACCACACACTATTGTGAGCTTGTGGTACTAATTACTTTTATCGCACACCATCACATTATTACTTCTTTGCTTGATGCTTGTTTGTTGGATCCTTGTGCTAATGTTCACACTTTCAACTGGTTTTTGTGTATTTAATTTGACATGTATCCATAGTTGAAATAACACTAATGAAAAGGGTATCTTGCAAGAGGCTTTGTGGTATGGGAATTCCCTGGTTTATGCAGCAGATCACTGATTCAGCAGTTCTACACAAAATTCAGAGAAGCTCGCCAAAGATCTCTCATGGTATTAGCATTATTACTTGCAATTTTTCTGATAGGGATTAAGCTACGCAGCTACGCTTTCCCTCCAATAATTCTCTTACTAGATGATATTATTTTTTATTAGTATATCACTGGAGCAGTGTGTCACATTGGAGTTTAGTTCATATCAGAACATATGAATTGGAATAGAATGCATTCGTCCATCTATTCTGCTTGACCATGGCTGATCTATTGCTTCTACTCCTTTTATTCTTCAAAGTTCCTGAATTAATTTGCCTTGGTCTGATCCATGCTATATTTTTGCTTACTAGGTTTGCAGGTTGAGAACTATATTATGGTAGATGACAGGAAACCTTGTCATAATTTATTGTTTCAGTTCATTCAGTGCTTTGTGGTGTCTTTTAAACATTACTGATTAATGTCTTTTTTGTATGTTTGTTGGTTTCCTTGTAACTGAAGTGACAATGCAGCAAAGATTAGGTTTTCTACTTTAAGCAAAAGGAAGGACTAGGAAGAAGAGTTATACACTATGCACTTGTTTATTAGTAAGGTATTAGCATAACAAAGTTACTCACTTTGGTTCAACAAGGAATTATGCACTCTTTTATTTGCTTGCTAGGAAGAGCTGCAGTTCCAGGTATGCTATCGAACTATTCAGGTCTACTAGAGTTTTTGTATGTCTCCAGAACATTGCCCATGCACATGAAGAGTTGACTGATTATGATCACCCTAGGAAAAGTACTATTGTCATGTTGATAGAACTGTGTTGGAGAGTACTGCTGGATTTTATTTTATCTTGAGTTATGTTGGGAATTAGCTTAGAAGATCCTTGTCCAGTCGTACATGATCTGTTCATAAGCAAATCGAGTACAAGTATAAAGCACCATGCATGCATTATATGAAGAAATCTCTTTGTTGAATATTCAATTATCTAACAAACAAACTTTTTATTTGTTGGGCATCAAGTAGTCAGCAAATAGTTGTAAGTTAAGTTTCAGATTACCATCGTAAGGATTAATTTCTTGTTCTATAGAAATCTGACCATAAATTGATGCTTTGCCATATCTCCTCCAAGGAGTAGAAATAAGATTGTGCATTGAAAAGAAATATATTTGGTGCTAATTGTGAAAAGTTCAACTTTCAGTTCTGGTTCACTTAGTTAGCACACCTGATGTTAGTAAATTGAACAATATTGTCATGTTTCAAAATGTGTATTTGGGAATTCTTATTCAATTCCTACTGATGTGGTGAAATACGGTTGTCATGCTCATATACATAAGCTTGAGCACAATTAGTTAGAGGTCGAACTTAGTGCGATCATAGTTCCATTTACAAGGTTCCATAGTCGGCACTGGTTCTAGGAAATTTTGATAGTCTATTATGTGTTTTACATGGAGAGGTGAGTTGACTGTAACAATATATTGTTATCTGGATGTATTATTTTTTTGGAACAATTGATCCAGCTAATTGTTAAGTGAAATTGACGACAAGTTGTTGGCTGGATGCTCTTATACATGACTCTGAAAGCATTAGATGTCCAAGTTACTTCAATCTTCTCGGTTTTTTTACTTCAAGTTAGCCTTTTTTACAATTGAGAATTTTGATGGGAAGTGAAAGACATTTAGACCCTAAGTGGGTTTTGGTGTATTGATTGACAACTAGATTAAAGATCTAATGTCTTTGTTAAGCATGTGAGCAAGTTGTAACATATAAATAACAAAGCATAATATATGACATTGAACATCTATATGGAAGACAAGCCATTGTTGTGCAAGATGAGTTGAGGAATGGGTTATTGCCTCACATTATGAAATGGCTCTATTTAAGGTTGAATGTCATGATTCTTGATATGTGATTCCACGAAGTTTTACTTGACATATAAACAAGCCAATGAAAGTGAAGAAAGAGACATAGTGATATTGGAATGATTGGATGGTATCTAAATTGATAGGAGAGCTTGTTGTATACAAAAGGGATATCAAAATCAAATATTGGCATGATATCAATTGAATTTCACTCTTGATGTTGAATCAAAACTTAACTCAAATTTGCAATGAATGGACGAAGAATTAAAGCAAGGGATTAGCAACGAGGTACTAAGCTAAGGTTGGCCGAGTAGTGACTTGGACCATGTGCTTGGCTAGGGTGAAGTGGCTATAGCTTGGAGAGTTTTGAGGTATCAAGTTTAGCCTAACCGAGTGAAGCAATGAAAAAGCATTATATATTCTTTGAGTCATGTAAAGGGTGACTTGATCAAGAATTGAGTTTCATTCTTATATGGAGATCAAAGTCACTAGCTCAAGGTAGAAGTGCTCAAACCAATGAGACATTGATGGATGGATCTCTCAAGTGGATATATTGATCAAGTATGACTATTCTTGAAGATGAAGCTCAAGAGTTCTAATATCGCATTTATATTTGATCTTGAGTATAGGCACGCCGTACTATCAAGAGGGATGCATCACAAGGAGTTTTGATAATGTCTCAGTGCTCAAGTAACCCATTTAAGTTGAGAGAGACACGAAATCCACGTGTACACGTCTTCGGGTTTGACCCTATGTCAAACCTGATG
This sequence comes from Cenchrus americanus, assembly GCA_947561735.1. Classification (NCBI taxonomy): domain Eukaryota; kingdom Viridiplantae; phylum Streptophyta; class Magnoliopsida; order Poales; family Poaceae; genus Cenchrus; species Cenchrus americanus. The sequence continues at coordinate 128,428,655 of OX387245.1, forward strand.
GCACCGGTTTTGAGAAACCGGTGGCATCGGTTTTGTGTCAGCCGGCCCAACGGCTAGTTGTTTGAAATCTCGGTGGCACCGAGTTTGGGAACTTGGTGGCACTGGTTTTCACTGAAGTTTGTAACGTCTAGTTGTTGGGGAGTCGAGTATTTATACCCCACAACCCCCATTGTTGCATGCTGCTGTTCCTGAGGTTTCCTTGCTATTCCTTGCTAAGCCAAAGCCATTCTAGCTCTCCCCAACCCCTCTTGGTGAGGTTGTTCGATATTTGATAGATCTAGTGAGTTGGATGGTAGAGAGAAGCCTTCGTGAGCAATTCAAGAGCACTTGAATCCCTTGAGCACTGTTGGACGTCGTCAAGCTCGTGTGAAGCGTTTGTTACTCTTGGAGACTTGCCTCCTAGACAGCTAGGTGTCGCCCACAAGCTCCCAAGGTGTGGTGAGCTGTGGGACAAGTTATGAAGGTCGTGCTTTGCCTTCGAAAGGGAAGAAGCTATATAGTGGATCAGAAAAAGGGTTGAATGTAACCCGACTTCGGTAGAAGAAGCACCCAACAAAGACTAGGATTCACACTGTGGTGAATCCGAACTCTGGTAAAACAAACCTATGTGTCTCTTGTTGGTTTACCTTGCATTTGCCTCACCTTGCTAGCTTGGCTAGTACTTGCTATATTTGTGGATCTACTTGGGTTTTAGTGTCTGTGAAGTGCAGGCACTCTATATCCATCAAGGAACTGACCTTTGCAAAATCGTGGCGCCGGTTTTGGGCAGTGCGCATTTTCCGCTGCACAGGCGCTGGTCCAGAGTATCCAGAGATTTCTCTAGAATCTCCGGACTTTCCAGAAACTCCGGGGAAAAGTCCAGAGTATCCGGGTCTCACTGATAAAATTGTTTTAAGTTGGTGATTTAAAACAACATCGTTGTCGGGGCTGAAGCTATAGGTATTTTTGTAATTGGATAGTGAGCCGACTATTTTCTTTCTTTGTTTTAGTTTGTCATTTCATGGTAAATGTTTTTTTGGAAGGTGCCTTTTATGGATGTATCATGCATGGCTTAACAAAAGCTAAGTTAAGGGCAAAAGCTTTTTATAAGACTGTAATAAAATTATAGTAAATCATTACAATGAGATGCCCATTGTCATTAAAAAATGGCAAGAATTTAGTTCCACAAGTAATTTTCTCAATATTTATTTTGGTTACAACACAATTGTGTGTTGTTTGTTTAATTTATTATTTTTAACGATATTAATGATTGGTTAGTTTATTTGATGCATGTGGAAAGGCACGGTCACTTTCCTAGTGCTAGCTTAGTCGCTGAATTATGTTACAAAGCTCACTGCTTATGATCAATGCAACCAATCAGGGGTGGATCTAGCACGAGGGACTGCCTCCGTGCAGCCCAACTCTAAATTTTTCAAACATGGACAGTATTTGGTTTGTTATGTAATTTTTCCGCTTAAGGAATTTTGAAATCTTGCATGGAGTATTAAATGAAATTGATTTGCAAAATTCATTTATAGATGAGTACAACTTTACGCTACATCCATAATTTACTACAGTAATGTACATGCGAAATATTGATTTTTTTACTTCAAAGTTGATCACTCGTCTTATTGAAAACCTATGCAAAATATAATATATATTTCTTTCTTCATATATTCTATAATAAGACAGTGGTCTAACTTGAGGTTAACAAGTCAAATAATTTATAATTTGAAATAGAGGGAGTAGCTCACATAATTTAAATATGGTACATCAAGTTATCTCTGCTATAAATTAAAAAAAAACATATAGTATTACAGCTAAAATGGATATAGGCCATGTGGTTTAGAGACATACTCCCTCAGTCTTACAATAGTTGTTGTTTTGACTTTTGTAGATACATTCGTTTTGTTATGTATCTAGGTGGATGATAAAAGAAATGTAAGCAGAAGAGTCAAAACGACAAATAATTTTGAACCAAAGGAGTATTTGATACTAACAAAAACTTTGAGAGTTTGGATGCATTATTTGATGTTTGAATAAACAAGAAAAAGTTTGAAACCAAACTGCACAAAAGAAAGTACAGGCGTATAAATATCCAAATGATGGTCCCACCTGTCATGCTCACAGTGGCTCTCCCCTCCGCTAGCATTATCCTCTCGCGGAGGCAGAGGCCACAGTTCAGCGCACACGACCTCACGCTGCGCGCTCCCTTCCGGAACACCAACAATGGCCTGCCACCTCGGCCTCGCCGGCGCCACCGCCCGCGCCCCTCGCCTCCCCGTGATCGCCTCCGCGTCCACCGCTGGAGAGCCCGCGCGCCGCATCATCCGCCGCCGCGGGCCGTCGGGTCAGCAGGGCTCGACCCCCGCCCAGCCGTCCGTCGCGGAGGTGCGGCGAGCCCTCGGGGTCGAAGCCACCGCGTCTGCCGCCTCCAGGGCGGAGAAGAACTCCGCGTTCATGGAGCTCATCGCCTCCACGCCCATCGGGCAGCCCGAGGGCGAGGCCGAGCGCCGCCTCCGCGAGGCCGCCGAGTGGGTCGTCGACACCACCGAGACGCGCGCTTGCGAAGGTGAGGACGTGTCCCAGTATTTCATCCGTGCTAAGCTATACGGCCATGGGATTTGTATTAACATTCAGACTGAGATTGCTTCCTCTTGTGCTCAACTTTTTCAGGACAGAAATCTTTCTTAGTGCTATGCATGATGACATTTCCTGCGTGGTTCTTGCTCATGCTTACTGCCCTTGGAGTTATCAAGTTACCATTTGATGTTCCGGGTCTGGATAATCTCCTAATGTAAGGTGCTAATTTATTATAGAAGATGTACACACTGAAATTGAAATAAAAGGTATATATTGCATACTCTTAAGTTACTTATGTTTTAATTTGTAACTAAGTCTGCAGTTGCTGCGTGCTCATCTCTCTACAATTGGAAATAGATGTTCATAATTTTGTTTATTGCTTCCAATGGAAGAAAGAAAATGTGATTTTTTCGCTGGAGTTGATTGGACATATAACTTTCCATCTATGATATAGTTTGGCAGTATCACATGACTTGTTCGGTTGTGCCTTTTTCACATCATCCATGGCTCTAAACCTAACTTCATCAGCTGACGCCTTTGATGAGTTATAATGATTTCTCGAATAACTCCAGCTTCCCCATCAAGTAACTTAACTAATCATCCGAATAACGCTAATTCTCTGTTAGCTCAATCTCCACTTCATCAACCTGAATTGTTTGATTATGTGCCAATCACTGAGACTGAATGCAGTGGCCTCCCACCTACTGCTTCTACCTCTGATCTATCTGACAGTGTTGATTCCGACCGTCAGAGCTTGGTCACCAACTCACCCTTCCTCAATAGCCATACTCAGTTACTCACTAGCCGTTAATTCACTAACCTTCCTCAATAGCCATACTCAGTTACTCACAAGCCATTAATTCTTACTCAGTTATTCAGTAACTGTCTTTAACAACCGTACTCAGTTACTAACAGTAAGAATTGATGGAAATCTAGATGAGTAAGATAGGTTAGCTATTTATTGCTCTTAGCAGGTTAGCTCTTTATTGCTATGAGCCAGTGCAAAAACATTGCTATATATTTTAAAAACTTGATTGCAAATAGTGGCAAGAGAACAATCTACCTTGGTACCGTATGATGCAATTTTTCTTGCCTTTTGAATTCAAGTTGAAGTATGAATCTACCCTACTGTAAAACTTGATTCCTGAATCAGGTAAGGAAATGAATGTGTTGTACATATGATGCATTTGAATCAGAAATATACACATTTTCAAATGCATACTGTGTAGTTTATGATGAAAACAATATATTTTTTCATCTGGAAAGTCATTATGGATGTTAATGATGGTTGCAATGAATTGAATTTATTTTTCTGTGAGATGCCATGAGCCCATGAAATATGTTCTTTAGCACTTGTTATGCATTGCAGATGTTGGCTCTTCTCTAATATGAATACAACACATTCCCTCAATATTGTGTCAGGTTATATTGTGTAGAGTTGGTGTTATCTTGTCAAATTCCCTCAATATTCTGTGTAGTAGCGAGCAACTAGCAGTCCTGAAGTAGTTTCGAGTTTGCCTTTCTATGATACCGATTTCTTCTATGTTATACAAGCACAAGCACATGGTGGTAGTAGTTGTTGACTGCTTGTTCATATTTTATGTGTAAACAGCTTTGTTGGATCTCCAGTATATTGCTACCTTGTTACTAAGTAGAACTACAATACCTGGCATTTTATATGTCCTTTGTCTATTTCACTGGCATTTTTTTGTGATATATTTTTCTGATTTTTAGATTATATTATGGTGCGTCACTTCTTTGAATGGAAATGTCACCTTGTCAAATGTAACTTTACAGTCTAATAATGCAATTTTAAATATATCAATTGCAAGTGAAACCCAAATGTTCAGTTCAATCGTTTCCAATAAGATAAGTAGGCAATTTTGTGGTATTCAAATGATTCAAGGTCCAGAACTCTATTGGGTAAATATTTAAGGTGTTATTTCGTGTACTTTTTTAGAAAAACAAAACATATTGGATCAAAGTTGAAACTGTAAATCAGGAACTAACCAAACAGTATCATGAGTCCATGTACATTCATAGTCACATTCTCTTTTCGTCAAATAATGCCCTTACTGACTGCTTCTTATTGCTAGGTGGCTACCTTTAACCATAATTTCTCTGAGGGGTAGGACGATACTTGCCTATCTTGCTCTAAGTTCTACCGGACTAGACTAGCAACCTGTTGCTTTACTCTTGTACGCTTCTGACCTGAATGTTCTGTTGGGAAATGAAGATTGCAGATTAATTTTCATGCAGTTTTCATCATGTACTCATGTAAGTAGAAAACTAGAACAGTATATTACGGTTGGAGCTTGGAAGGACATATGAAGGAACATGAGGCTCAAGTGGAGAGCTAAGAAAACTTTATGCGATTTAACTTTGTAAATCAATCAGGATTATGGTTTTAGATCTCTGTTAGTAGACTTTGGATGTATGTACAATCAGTAAAATCAAAACACAAAATGCCATTTCAATAGCGGAAAACAGGTAAGAGTCGCAACATCTTCTCAGAAGCACGATGTAGAAGAGGTTGGTTGAGTATCACACTGCAGCTTAATGCTTTAGATCTTGGTTTTGTAACACCGGGGGCGCTCATGGAGTTTCTGCATTGGCTGAAGATAGGTTGGCGCACTTTTTTGTTGACCGCTGGATGGGCTTGCATAATGTAACAATTTTTTCCTGCTCATATTTGTGGAGCATGGTCCATTGGTACCGTTTGTTAAAGGCTTTCCAAGGTACAAGTTACTGTTTTGTGTATGATTGCTCAATTTGTTCATCATTCGGTATTGAGTTTTGGTACTTGAATATTTTCTGTAGCAAACTTTGTTGGCATTGGTTTCCACTATTTAGTACTAGTCTCGTGATCATTCACAACCAATGATTTTGTTTGCACCGCTGTGAGCAGTCTCCATGTTTTGTCCTATCTTGAATTGCTTACATACACAGAAATTGATTTTCTTCCCTGAATGTGAGCTAGCTATTTAATCCTGGAAATTTATCATATGATCAGGATCAAGTGGCCTGTTCATTTGACGGGCGTCATTTCAGCAAGCTGCTTAAAAGAAATTACCGAAGCGAATATCAAGGGAGAACCAAGTATTCAGCGGGCAGCTTGCAGCTGCCAGCACAAGGAATTTAACGTTTAGGTCAACCCAGTACAATAATGTTACCATTTAGATTCTTATCCGTCATGTAACACTGTCAACGGCGACACCAACACTTAAGATCAATGTCAACTCATTCACTTCTGTTGGCGCTTTTTTTTGTTGTAGCTGCTGCTGGAGCAGGATGGCGCTTGTGGCTGCTGTATCTCTTGCTGCAGCTCCACTGGCAGTTGCTGATCTGATACCTGCGGTGTGAACACCACCACGCCCTGCGAAAAAGGGAAACATTCAGCAAATGGAGATAAAATTATATGTTGATCTCGAATCAGGAGTAGAAATATAAGTTCATTTAGCTATGATCAGAAAATTACCGCAGGTAAGAGCAAGCCAATCAGTCTGTCGTCTCTGTTAGATACCGACAGGAACAGAGTTTGTGAAGGTAACTGTATCATGGCACACTGAAACAGAAGACCGATTTGGGCATTAGAACTGTACATAATGGCTGCCAAGAAACTATATGCATGCAATGACCAAAGATGAACCTCAGCAGAATAACACATGGTAAAAAAAGACATAACTAATCACACTTACCAGCTTCTTCTTCTTCAGTTGTTCAAAGAAACCATTCCGATTTAAACTCCGGAATACTAGAGTGTCTACCTTGCCATCATAGTTTCTGCAGAATAATTAGAGTAAGATATCATTGGCAGCACATTACAAGAAAAATGTGATTATGCAACGAGTCCAGGTGGAAATAATGGGCTGGGAGGCAAACTTGTTCGTCACATGCTCCTGGTATATGAGTCGAAAAATCTGCATAGTTGCTGGCCAATCAGCTGCAACTCTGCATACATAAAGTAGGGCTTTTAGTTTCCTACTCTTCCTGAAGCTCAATCCAAAAAAAGCACAATCCAAGCAATGTATCGATTTTTTTATTAAGTTATGGTAATGGCAAGAAGCATATGCCAATATTTATTGTTGAACTCAGATCAGAAATTATAATCAATAGTGTATTTGTAAGAATAACAAATGTTAGATAAACTTGCTTTTATCTTGCCATGGTTTTGTATCAATAACACTTCTTTTCTGTGTGGATCGTAAAATGTATCTCATTCTATGCTTGATTGCCAAAACACATGCATATGCAGCATATAGCATTTTGGGTTGTTATACTAGTGAAATGTAGACACCTAATGAAATGAAAGGATTATGGCAATAATTCGAACACTTACGTTTCAGATGCTGCTGCACTTCTATAACCCTGCCCATATGCTTAGGTGAGACATATAAAAAACGAAAAAAGAATTGCACAAATATATATATGTTCATACTACAAATAGTAAAACAACAAGATTGTAGAGCACAAAATATAAGCAGACCAATCATTAAATTCCAGCTTAAAAAAATACAAAATATAGACACATCAATCATTAGATTCCAGCTTTTTTTAAAGGCGGAAACTAAGCTTGGCTTCAAATGAGTATTGGTAGCAATTGCAGTCCAAGTTTTAAGGGGCTTAACTTTTTTTACTTCGAGTACAAGCACTCATGAATCATGATTGAAGATTTTATAAACAGAATTTACTCCAAGCTAATTTATCTTCATTAATAGTCTTGGAAAGAAAATGGGTTAGTCATACAAGCTTTTCAAGGGAAAAGATATTTTCCTTTTGACTTCATACAGAACTACAAAAAGCATGATGTGTCACCGAATCTATGGAACCATTCATTGATCTATAATATTACAGATTCAAAAGTTAGTGAATCTTTTATATTTTTTATTAAATAGTGCATAATGTTTGTGAGTTCAATAATGCAAATAGATACTTACTTCGAGTTTACAAATAAATAAAGGCTCTCCATTCCTTGCCCCAGAAAAAGTTCCCTGATAGAAGATAAATGGCAGCTGTTGAAAGCCAGTATGGCCAATATACAAAATAACATATGTATTATAAATCCAAGTTCCTGATGAATGGATGGATAAGCAATATTAGACATTACTTATGATTATTTTCTCTTCCCCGTGTAATCTTTCTCCCTTTATGGTTTTTTTATGATCAGCAATTGAGCTGTACACCTTGTAAGATTTTGGTTGTGTGCGTGTACTACATAGGCCCGGTATATTTCCATTTTCTAAAAATATGAGCTAATAATCTAATAATTGTACAGTGAAATTCGGAGTGCAAGGAGGGTGTTTGTCCATTTTTTACAATTGCACCATGATGTTGACTGACAAGAAATAAAATGTGTACAACTGATAAACATACAACATTGAAATTGCCAATGCAAGCTACAATTGATAAAAAAAATTAATGAAACCACTTGTCATTGGATGTATGGTTTCAATGCATTAACGGTGTCCCCAATCGATTGCACTGATGAGGAGGTGACAGCCGCTGCAAATGCCCTCTCTTGCGCCATCAAGGCTTTCCCCTGCACCTATCTTGGCCTCCCGCTCACCATTGGGATGCCGACTAAGGAGGTGTTGTTGCCTTTAGTGGATAAAGTTGCAGATTATCTCCCTGGATGGAAGGCATCCTTAATGAACAAGGCGGGACGTTTGGTTATGGTTAAAGTGCTGCTGAGTGCTGCCCCAATTTATAACCTTATAGCTTTGGACCTTCCTAAATGGTTTTTCAAAGCTATCGACAAGTGAAGACGTGGCTTTCTATGGAAGGGGCATGGTCAGGCCAATGGTGGCAGTTGTTTAGTAGCTTGGGAGAAGGTGCAACGGCCACTTGAATATGGAGGCTTGGGGAATCATAATCTGGAACTTCTTGTCTCAGCTTTGAGAAATCGCTGGTCATGGGCAGAAAAAACAATTCCTGATAGACCATGGGCTGGGCTCCCTGTTACTGTTTCTCCAAAAGCCAAGGCGATGTTTGATGTTGCAGTAGATGCCATAGTTGGAAATGGGGAGGAAATTTTGTTTTGGAAAGATAGGTGGTTGGACGGACATACATTAGCTGAAATAGCTCCAGACTTGTTTAAAACTGTCTCGAAGCGAACTATTAAAAGGACTATGGCGCAGGCCTTGTAAAATAGGAGATGAGTTCACGACATCAAGGGAGCTCTTACTGTTGAGGTGCTGGTTGATTACTTCCTTATCTGGGACATGATGGATGGTGTTATTCTACGCCAAGATGTACCTGATCACTACAAATGGAAGTTAACTCAGCATGGAACCTGCAGCAGCAAGTCAGCTTATGAGGCATTCTTTTTGGGTTCCATTAAGTTTGGTCCATGGAGAAGGATCCGGAAAACCTGGGCGCCTCCTCGCTGTAAGTTGTTCATTTGGCTGTTTTTTCGCAGCCGAGTTTGGACTGCTGATTGTCTAGCCAGGAGGAATTTTCCCCATCCGGATGCTTGTCCTTTTTGCGATCAGGAGGAAGAAACAATAAATCATTTGTTGATTAGGTGTGTGTTTGCCCGTGAAGTTTGGACCTTGGTAGTGCAGAATTTGGGACTTCCGCATTTGGCGCCTCAACCAGCGACTATTTGTTTTTCTAGATGGTGGAGAAAAACAACCACACGGGCCCCAAAGGAAACTGGTAAGGATCTAAACTCCTTAATTATCCTAGTGGCTTGGGAAATCTGAAAGCATCGTAACGAGTGTGTTTTTGAGAAGAAGAGACCGAATGTCCATGACGTTCTTTGGGCTGTTAGTCGGGAAGGAGGGCTTTGGTGTATGGAAGGAGCCTCCAAACTCCAGGAGTTGGTGTACAGGTCGCTGACCTTCATGGCCTAAAAGCCTGGGTCCTTGTGGTTGTTTCTGTGTTGTTCGTGGTGCATATGTAACTTTGTATTTATGGTGCCCCTTTAGGCACCTTGTCTGGTTTGTATACACCTTTGTATTGCTTCTACCTTAATGAAATGACGCGTAGTTCTCTTGCGTTGTTCGAGAAAAAATGCATTAACGGTATTAGCATACATGCTATCACCGATTTTATGTATCCTTCTAATAAACTATAAGATGGCCAATTTTGGCTTTCTATACTCTATTGTAACATGTAGAGTAGGCTCTAAAAAAACTCCAACCAGTCAAGTTCTCTGCACTGCACTTACCATTTAGTACAGAGTTTAAACATTTAGCATCCCATTTCTGAGTTGCCGGGGAACAGTGATGCTGACTATGCCCTATGTGTGTAAATACTAAACACTAGAGAAAACCTTTACCTCCCAAATTTTAACATAAGGCGGTGGTTGGGAATTGGGATGCTGCACAATAGGCTCCTAAAATATTACAAAAGAAAATGTATTATTAGAATGAGAAAATAAATGGAGAAATTCCAAGAACAGTATGCCCTTTGTAGCTCACCACTTTAACAGTTGCAGTAGAAATGCCTCCTACAACTGGTTTGTGGTCAATCATTTGTTCATTCACTGGAAATATTCCAATGGAATAAGTCATGTCAACATAGGCATTAGCATGGATAAACATAAAAAGTTGTAATATTAGGTGAGTCGGCTTATAATAAATGTATAGCTACAAAGGTGAACTCTGGGAAGCAGTTGGTCTTTATACACCATTTTATTAAAAAAACTGGTAAAATCTGAGTCACAAGTATGGCACACGGTAACTTAGAATACTAATACTTCAATCCATGAACAAATGATGCCATCGTTTGACAAGAATTCAAATGCACGGGAGTATACACTTGTGTATTATATATGAATACATTTAAGATAATGTGATAAGCCTAGAAATATATAGTTTTACTGTTAATTATGATAGAGTCCTACAAAAACTACTTATTGATATGTAGTAATTAAGACATAGCTGATCTGATTTCAACGAATGGTGTACCAGCATGTACAAACTTAGTGACACAAACAATTAGCTGTGTGGGCATATTGCCACACTCATTTATGCTACTTGGCAATGGTATTGGAGCAAAATGTTCATCCACATTAACAGGGAAACATAGTGATATTTAGTGATACAAGTTGCAAGAAATATAGCGCTCAACTTTTTCGTTTATTACATTCATTTTTTGCAATCTCAAGATAAGAATATTTGAACTATTCAAACTTAAGGTATGAATATTTTTCACTGTACAACTAGCAATCACACCACACCACATAATAGCCATATGTAATTGAATAACTTATGTGTTCTCACAAGTACAAAACATCACAAGCACAAAGATTCCACCCAACAAAGGTACATTTTATGCAAAACTGGATCATGTAATGACATATTCAGAATCCCGCCTGCTATGGAATAATCAGCCATCCCAAAATATAACCATTATATTTTCTGCCATATTTTAGTCAAACCAGCCAAGGGACATATCCCGAATAAATTCATTTGTTGTTTTCAGCAATTGAAATACATTTGTTGAACCAATTATCACTAAACTAGGTGTAAACACCTAAACCTCTTTTTAGAAAGATTTCCCAACATCTCTCCCACACAAAGACACCACATCAACAGCACATTTTCTTTCTAAAAAGGGCACAACAAAAAAAAACCTTATAGAAATACAAGCCTAACATTAATTTTTTTTAACCTGAGGGGTTGGCATTTGAAGTTGATCCTGGCATAAAATCTGCAGATGCACTTTCCATCTTCAATATAGATTGATTTGGGGCCAAGTTCCCATGTAAAGGATGGCATAGAGCAGTCCGCGCCTCCATGAAATTCTCAGATAGCAAAACAAGGAACTGTGGGTTTTTTGCATGATTGACTGGAGGACTAGCAGCTTGAGTATTTGGTTTTCCCTGCAGTAGAATATGGAATCAATATTATGCGCACATTCATCATAACTGCTAAATGACTTATAAGGTAAATTGTGTCACATAAGTTAAAAAGGATAGTTAGAATGCACAACTGCGGAAATTGCATTGGAGATGGTGCAAGGCCATCACTTGCAATTTTAGGTAGTGTACTATAATGAATTTAATGCCCCCTCCACTCTAATATGGATGTTACTAAAGATTAGTTTTGACTTGCCAATCGATGTCATTATACAGATTTTTTTTCCAAAGACCTTATCAAGGAACATAAGTGCTTGCTCTAGAGTTATTGGCATCAAACAATTGTTTTGTTAGAACCAAAGTACTAACCACTTGTTCCATGTGAACGGAACTAGAGTGACAGCTCAGATTAAAGTACATTAGAGTGATGTTGTACTCCACAAACAAGGTTCTTTATTATTTGAACGTACACCTTGGTTGTTTTGGATTTGACATATAAGAATCCATGCATGCAAATGTTCTTATAGTTGAATAAGAAACGACTAAAGGAAGCAGATAAAAGGTATAGATGTAGTTTCATGTACAAAACAAATGATAACATTACCACATTGTATATTGCTGTAAGTGTAGGAAGCTGTTTTGGCGATATCACCGACAATGAGATAGAGCACTACATTGAAAAAAATCAAATAGAGTCAACGAAATGATACTAGCATTCCATTTAAGCAAATGAAATAACAACAATAACAAGCTATGGCAACAGGAAGAACCTGAGGAAATAATTTTGCAACAGTTTCAGCATCAGCAATAGAAGGCGCGTTTGATGACTCAATGTTCCTTGTGTGATCAGTAGATTGAATTGGAAGACCGTAGACAGGTGTAGGCAAAGCATATGGATTACTTGCAGCAACAAGTATGCAATGCTTATGTGATTCATGGTTTTGATTATTTTCAATTGTATTGTGACTGCCATGAAGTATCTATATGCATATAAGAAAAAAAAGATCATCAGCTTGCATTGGCACAACAACTAGAAATGAAATAAATCACTACTTTACAAACCCAAGAAAAGAAACAGAACATGCTGCACTACTCTAGACATGATGCCACCAAAGCAATATTACTCAAATATTGACAATAATACTAAAAAAAACTACTACTAAGTGCTAATTTTTGGCCGCGTGGAAGAAACTCAAAACAATGTCAACGTGTCAATACCATCAGTGCTTCGGCAAGACCTTCACATGTAGAAGCTTCGTTAGATCCTCCAACACTGAATGGTATTCCAGATAACCATGATAGAAAAACTTCGATATCTTTTGTCCATCTACTTCTCTGCACACAAAAAGCTGCATTGCAAAATGTTCATAAATTACCCATTTGATAAAGTGCATAATAAATTTTATGGTCATGGACATGGAGGGTATAAAGATTTACCACTGTGTGGTCCATGGGTATGAAACACAACTAATGCAAGCTCAGGTGGTGCCCCTTCCTGCTTGTGCACACATGAAGAATGAGTCACATATTAGCAAAATTCCTGGAATAGCACCCACAGATTGGGAACTCAGATGCTAGAACGATTCATCATAAGAGAATTACCTTCCCAGGCAGTTTGCTTGCACCAAAGCTCCTTCAAAAAAATGAAATTTTATCAAGGAATCAGTTGCACTAATTAAAATGCAAAGTTTGCATAGCACAATGGTGTGAAAGATGAATAATGACTGGCATTGAACTTGGTTTTCAAACAATTGACTGTTGTTGTACGCTTATCAGACATGCATAAAGAAGAACTGTATGAAGAAATTTTGTACGAAGAGATTGATGCCATGGTGAAGTATATGACTGCATGTTCATGTATAAGCGCAGTTTCAGAAAATGGCTTCCTAACCCAACAAGGTACGAGCCTAAACTTAGGTCACCCTTCTACAGCTCAACTGTCTCTTAGCCAGCCTGATCACATGTTAGGTCATAGACGCTTCATCGTCAAATAAAACACCAATTAATGGTTGGAAATAATAGGTAGAAAGGAATGTGCGTTTAGATACAAGTACGCAATATGTTAGAAGTCTCTCTTTTAAAACCATTATTGCCGGTTGTTCGAATCTTAATTAGCGCCAGCTTCGTTTAAAACAAAATCAGAGGGCCGTCTCTCCATCTCTAGTCGAGATTTAATTTAAACTCACACTCTCCAAAATCCGGCAAACAAGGAATTAAAAATGACTGAAAACCAAACTCCAATTCCCCCCCCCCCAATTCCCGCCGCTAATTCGCATATATACCCGTTGCGATCCGTTTCCAAACCCATCGCCAAAAAAGCAAACGCGCGCTCGCGCTACAGCCATTTCAATGAGCCCAATCATGAGTCATGGGAAAAAACATAATTCAAGAGCTGGATCTGCTTTGGAGCACGAATCTCAAGCGAGGAACATGATAGGACGACAAGAGAGTGGCCGGGGGCCGGGGCCGCGCGGCGCGGGCCGTACCACACAATCTTCTCGAGGTAGTCGGTGACAATGGCGGGCCAGTAGCGCCCCAGCGCCGCCGTCCCCTCCACGGCGATCACCAGCTGCCTCTCCGCCATCCTGCAGCCTCGCTCGATCGGACACAACACTCCTACAAACCACACCGGCACCCGGTTTCTATGCCCCGCGAAGTGCCTGCCACTCTTCTTCTCTATCTCTCGTCTCCCTCAGTGTGCCTCGCTCTCTTCCTTTCCGGGGGAATGAAGGGAGTATATATAGGCGCGCGGCGCCGAGAGCAGACAGGTTGGACTTTTCAGGTGGCCCACCAAAGATATCCGTTTGGTCAAAAAAAAAAGGTCAAGTCATGGTTCACTGTCTATGGCAGGTGGGCCTGTCGTGTGTGTTGACCGGTCAACCACCCTTCCATCCGCATTCATTCATTATTACCCATATATAATATAATATATTAATATATATATGATCTCAAAACCGCGTGGATGGGGAGGCCAGCCTTCAAGATTGTGCATGCAGATTGATTTGGTAGCCCATAGATGGTCTTTGCAAGGATATAACACGACGTACGTGGGCTTCTGGCTATTTTACACAGTTCCGCATTTTATTCCCATATATTTTTACCATTTTGTTTTATTCAAATTTCATGATTTTGAGTTCATGATTTTTTACTACTCTGTTTATTTACATCAGAACATACCAAATATGTTCTCCTATGGTGAAAATATAGAACACGTTCCTCCTCCCTGAACTGCGAACCCTTGAAGCTCGTTTTTTTTTACAACAAGCACTTAATATATTAAGTTAACAACTTACAGAAAGGACCCTCAAAGAGGGTTGAATACAGACTGGCCATGGACCGGATAAACACAACGACTGCAGCAGAGAAGACGGCGACCTCGTCAGCGGGGGTAACAGGAGCGCCGACGGCGCGTACACCCAGGCGGAGGGACCACGCAAAGCGCTGGTTGAAGATGGTGCGAAGGAGGCGGAGAAGACAACCACACCGGACGACTGCAAATTTCGTAGAGTAGACGTAGCCGGTGATGTAGGATGAAGCTCGTTGTCGAAACCGGAGTGGAGACGAGGTGGTCTTGGCGGCAGTCGAAGGAGGATCGAACGACTGAACCAGTAAGGGGGAAGCCTGCAAGTTGGTGGTGGAAGCAGCAAAAGCTCGAGCACCACGACGCGTTCGACGACAACAAGCTCAGAGCATAATCATCAGAACAACCTGAAAGGATCTTGATGTCGCCTAGAGGGGGGTGAATAGGCGAGACGGCCGATTTAAACTTTTCTTCCCTTGAAAACTTGAGTTGATAGTGTCCACCGGTCAGACCGGTGGTGGTGACCGGTCAGACCGGTCAGGCACTGGACTTCACTGGAGACACCGGTTAGACCGGTGCACCTCACCGGTCAGACCGGCGTAGCACAAAGCACCTGCAAAAAAACTTCAAGCACCTCTTGACTTCTAGCACGAACAAAACATGGTGAGTAACCTTTGTAGATGATCACAAGCAAGGTAATGAGCCATGCACACACAAGTAGACACCCAAATAGATCAAGCGGAAGCAAATCAAATATGCTAGAAAAACAACTTAGAGAGGTAAACCATACGAATAAGCAAGGATTTGTTTCCCGAAGTTCACCGACCACTAAGGAACGACTACATCTTTGTTAAGGTGCTTGTAAGGGACAATTCCCACAACAAGTCGGGTCTCTTTCAACCACTTTCCTCCTTTCCACTAAGGGGATCTTTTCCACAAAGAGGAAGACCGCAGCCCTTACAAACTTCCTGCTACTCACCACAACCTTGGGAGCTAGCTGGCGACACCTAGCCATCTAGGAGGCAAACCTCCAAGAGTAACAAACGCTTCAAGGCTTGTAGACGCGAAACCGAAGTGTTCAAGCTATGGAAATGCTCTTGTTAGCTCACAAAATCACTCTTGAGCTCACTCTCTCAACCCAACACAAAGGATATGGCTTGAATCCACAAATCTCACAAAGAGAGGGTTGGGAAGAGCCACTAAGGCTTAGAGCTTGCAAGAAATGGCTTGGGACCTCAACAAAATCACTAGAAATAGCAACCTTCAACTGAAGAATGCTTGGGTTATTTATACCCCTCAAAGGAGAAAACTAGTTGTTGGTCCTCGGGCGGCACCGGTCAGACCGGTGTTTGAAAAACTAGCCGTTAGGGCTAGCGGCACCGGTCAGACCGGTGCCCCCGACCGGTCAGACCGGTTAGGCCTGAGTCACCCCAAAACCCTTTCTATGAAACTAGCACTTCACCACCGAGATGAAATGGCTCAGGTTAGGTTAGGAGGGTTTGTTAGCACACTCTAAGGCTTTCAAGGCTAGATCTCACTTAGGTCAACTAATGTGCACTTTGATTTGGTCAACTTGCTAATGTTGCATCCCTCTTCATAGTATGACATACCTATACTCGAGAATAAATTAGAACACTTTGTTGATCTCTTGAGCTTGAACATCTTCAATCTTGCCATACTTGATCAATATCCACTTGAGGGCTTTCAACATAGCCTTTGACTTGAGCACGTCCATACTTGAGCTAATGACTTAGGATCTTTCCATCTAGCATAGGAATGCACACTTGGATCCATGAGTCATTCCATATTGCCAATCTTAACATGTTGATGATTTGCATTGCTTCCCTCGGTTAAGGTTTGGATATGATACTTGGAGACCCCACGGATGCTAGAACTTCACCTTAGCAAAACACTAATGGCGGCATAGCTACGGCCCCAAAGATTGCTTAGTCCCTCACCCTAGACATCTCAGTTGATCTCTTCATCACTTATCCAATCCACTTTTGAGTTTCACTTTGCTTCATACACAATTAACCTTCATTTGAAAACCCGCTTCAAATGCTTGATCTTGATTGACAACGAATGTGCAAGCTTCCAAATTAGGACCATAATGTGTACACTCATCCTTGTGTCCTCTTTCAATAAACACACGAACCCTTGCACTTGACTTAGAGAATTACCATCTTCTCTTTTATGATCCTTTGTAATTTTAAGCAAGCTATGTCTTAGTGTGGGATACAATGAATTGACCTTCTCGAATTATCCCAATATTTATCTTCCTTTATTGCTTGAGATTTGTCACTTATGCATTAGGATCATCCATATATTTGTTTTTGTCAATGAGAGCCATATGATATTCATCCATAGATAAAAACTTCAATAATTGCTCACGAATATAAAAAAAACTGCTCACAATCTTAGACAAATATGTTAGTCCTTTAATCACTTTGTCACTCAATTAACCAAAAACCACTTAGGAGCCTAGATGCACTTTCAATCTCCCCCTTTTTGGTGATTGATGACAACTCGATTAAAGCTTACAGAAAAATATTAAAGCGCATTTAGATTCTTAGATATAGCTAGAGCTCCCCCTTAGTTTTTGCTTTGACTTGAATTTCAAAATTTGGCCTTAAATGCCAATTACACAAATTTGGGAGAAAGCGCGAGTGAGCCCCCCTATATCTTAGAATCAGTGGAGTGCAACATGTGTGAGTGACAAATAAAAATCCGTGATGAGTATGACAAGTTATTGTGACAACCCGCCCAGGAAAATACCGTACTACCGCCTAAACCAATCCACTTTGGTTATTAAGTAGTAATAAAGTATCATCCTGTTGTTAGTCACCGGGTTAACGCCCGGTAAATCACTTATATAACAACAAGGATCAATATATATGCATTAAAACTCACACGAAGGAGAGTCCAGAAATACAACATACTTAACATCCGAAATTTTCCCCGAAGGGTTTAATTATTACAAACCGAAGTTTTTGTCATCACAACGTAGTTCAGAGTTTTCGAAATAGTGGAATTAAACTAAGCGGGAAGCGAGAACACCACGGGAGGCCAGCCATGATGCCTTCAGTCGTCATCCTCCACCCACTCCAGCTCCCAGCCAGATGGGATCTCTCCGGGCCACACATCACCAAAGGCATTACCTGGATCAGCAGATCATAGCAAGGCTGAGTATACTAATACTCAAGAGTTACCCGTCGGTGATAACTACTTCACCAACTCTAGACATGAAAGGCTTTTGGCCACTGGGTTTCTTTTGCTGAAAAGTAACAAAGAGTATGTCCTTACTTTCAAGATTTTAGCACAAGTTCTAGTGGGTTTAATCTTTACTAAATTAGCCATCTGATGCAGACAAGGTTGTACAATATAATTAACCAAGCATAAAATTCATCAACTTCCATCATTAGGGATCTCATGGCTAGTGGAGTAAGTAGTCTCAGATAACGATGAGAGGCCGACAATCGATTGATTCAAACCTTGCAAGGTAAACCTAAACACATGGTGGGATGCCCCCGCGAGGACAACCACCACGCGGTTCCCAAAACTTTTCGGGTCGTGATCGAATCTTACAGTCTTTGGTGCAGGCTATCCGACATACCCCGCGAGGCACCCGGATTCACCGTACACCACCGGTAGCTAGCCGTGAGACGCATCCCAAGATGAGTAATAGTAAGATCCCTTGCCGCCTCATTAAGGTACTAGGCTTACCAGTCCCATTCCCGACAAGTGCTTAGTACGTTCAAACACTTAACCCACAATAGCAATTGGACCGGAGCCCAAATCCCATGCTCTTACCACGTGAGCAATCCATTTAAGGAGATTTTATGATTCCTATTTAGGAACCTAT
This sequence comes from Cenchrus americanus, assembly GCA_947561735.1. Lineage (NCBI taxonomy): Eukaryota > Viridiplantae > Streptophyta > Magnoliopsida > Poales > Poaceae > Cenchrus > Cenchrus americanus. The sequence continues at coordinate 128,447,186 of OX387245.1, forward strand.
TCTCGCGAGTGACATCATCACCCGACTTGTAACGGTCCTATAGCTTAGCAGCTATCGACCTATCATTCTAGTAGGAACACAGGTACCTATGGATCATGCATCTAAGGTTCCATACAACTCCTGAACTTAAATGCACAAGCATCCATAGATAATTGTATAGCAAAATCTGAAACTGGGTCAAATGCACTGGGGCTTGCCTTCGTCAGCTAAGTTAGCCTGAGCACCCTCGGTGTCGTCGAGTTCTTCCACGTACTGCAGAGCAGCTTCCGCTTCTCCTTCCCCGGCTCCCGGGACGAGCGAGTAGTCACCGTCAATAAGATCTACACGGAATGCAATGCAGGGTTCAGGTGATGTGATAATTTATTTATCTTATCCAACTCTTGTTGGCCATATTCACCTTAACAAGTAATTATTTATTAATTTCTTTTTATGAAGGTTATTATTGATATGTGTTTTATTCTTTCATGACACACTTTAATTAATGCTTCCGTTTATAGTTGTTATTTCATGTGAAGGTTTAATACTTTTACCCCTAACTAGCAAAGGTGTGTACAAAGATAATTATTTATAAATTAATTCTTCAACAGCAAGGGTGTATTCTGAGCTCTTAATTAAGTTTGACAACTTTTCACAAAAAGGGCAAAAGAAGTAACAGGCATTTTCCTAATCGAATCCAACATTAACCTATAAAAGGCTTCCAAGTTTTTATTAAATAATAATCACATAAAAATTCAGTAAAGGGTTTCTGGAGCATCAACATACCCATGCTAGGCCTTTGAACATACATATAATGCTTGGGCAACTAGAAATTTACTTACTTTGAAAAATAACAAAAGCTAACTAGCAATCCAAGTTAAATGCATACAAAAATACATAAGCATCCAAATGCTCCTAACTTCCTCACACATGTTCTCTGGTCCTAAACCAGCCTAGAAAACTAGCAAGTACACCTAGAACTACTACCGATCCTGCATCATTGATCTACAAAGGAAAACATGCATAAATTAAGAATAATTACTTCAGATCAATCAAAACTTGTGATTAATTCATCAGGGGTGTATCTTGGCATAACAAGACAGCATGCACAAGTTGGGCACAAAAACATAAATAGTTTTAGCTACAAAAATCATCTAGGCAGATTCTGCATAAATGGAAAACAATTCATACAAAAAACTTTACTTCATAACTTTGTGCAATTTTTGGCTCAGGAGCTAGACATAACATCACACACAACATATACAAAAATTGGATACAGGGGACTCATGGATTTTAAGTTATGGCAGATCTAGGTTTTTCACATTCCTATTTTTCATGCTAAAAATATCAGGAAACAGACTAGGTGTGTATAACAAAAGTTGTAGTACTTTTCACCAGAAATCCAACAAAATTGGTTTTGCATTTTTCTGATTTTTCTACGATTTTCTAGGATTTTCACAAGTTTCAGCTAACTCTGTTTACTATTGAAGTTCCACTCAAGACTTTTCAACACCTCACAACAATACCCTTCCTTTGCACATACGCCCCTGGAAAGAAGTGGGCTCTCGCAATGCGGCCCTTGGCCGTCGGGGCGGCGCGGCTCCGGCCAATGCCCGCGAACCGGCGACGCTCCCGGCCGGGAGGTAGCGGGATTGGACAACGTGCTCACCTAGGACCCGGTGGCGGCCGGAGTTTGGGCGGAGGGGTCACCGCGTGGGCGCGCGGCGGGGACGGATGGCGGCGGTCATGGCGGGTGGTGCGCCGGCCGCGAGGGCGCACGTCCAGGACTAGGTGCCGCGCGGTTAGGTCATAGGGGCGATGGGGAAACTCCTAGGGAGTTCACTCGGCACTGGAGAGGCGCGGGAAGGCAAGTTCGGCGGCGGCGGCCATGGTGGCGCGGTGGAGCGGTCTGGAGCGGTGGTGATGGCGTGAGGGGGAGAAGGAACGGCGGCCTTAAATAGAGCGCACGTCCGGCGGTAACGACGTGGTGACGGCGTGGATTCCGCCGTGGTACAGCGGAGCCTCGGCCGGCGCGCGTACGGTGGGGTGCAAAACGGACCGGCGGTCCACCCGGTGCGCGGCACGCGCGTGTACGACGCAGACGACGAGGAGCGACGCGCGGTGCGGGATAAAAACGAGGCACCTCGGGCGCGGCGTCGGCCCTAGGGAAGGCACGTGGCTTGGACGGCGTGCGGGCGCGGACGCCGAGGCGACCGACACACGGGCGCGACACGCGGCGTGCGCGACGTCGCGGCGCGCGCAGCGCCCCCGACCCATCTGTAATTTGCTGAGCGCCTGTTTGAAATTGATTTACTCCAAAATTTTGTACTAAAGTGCACCAAACTTTGGATACTAAAGTTATAGATCTCGGTACTACCTACAACTTTCACAAAAGCCATATGGGGTTTTTCTCAACAGATTTTGCAAGGGAGGCTTGCCAACTTTGAATGTCGGTCTGTGTCCATGAACAGGAGATACTGACCTTTGAGCAAGTTTTTCATGCTTCTCCACTCAAAATTCGAAATGCCAATCTACATGAAAGTTGTGTCCCTCAACAAGCTGGACAACTTTCTTAAAGGTAGATTTTTAAGTGTTTAGGTGAATTTTGGAGAACGCGACAAAAGTCCCGAAAGACATCTAAGGGTACTAGGGTTTGAGTGGGGTTTGACCAAGGCTTTGACCATGGGTTGGCCCCACATGTGTGTCCACTAGACCAAAGGTGTGATTAAAGCTAATTGGTGAGTCTTTCGAGGTGAGGACCCAGGTTGACCTTGATTTGACCGTTGTCAGCAGGGTTGACCGACGATTAGGGTTAATTAAAAACCTAGGGCATCACAGTTATGCACAAAGCAAAGAACAAGAGTACTAACTAGGCAGCACCGATCTGACCGGTGCCCCTGGCAGGTCTGACCGGTCAGGTTCAGCCAGCACACCCAACAGGGCGGCACCGGCGAAACCGATGCCCCTGACCGGTCAGACGGTCAGGTCCAGCCAGAGCACAAAGAAAAAAGGTGTGCGTGCTATTTGGTCCAAACTAATCAGGTCAGGGTTGCAAGCTGGTTTAGATTAGTTTGCTCCATTTAGCCAACACAAACAATACTCCCTCCTTTCTCGTTTATAAGGCACGCACATATAACAAGATTCAAACTTTACAATCTTTGACTACTAATTTACTCATCATTTTTTTGTTTTGTAATGTAAATTTGACATGGTTGAATTTGTATCAAATGTAGTTTCTAATGATTATACATTCATAACCATAAATAAAATAATATAAGAGGAATTAATGGTCAAAGTATAGTTTGGGAGACCGTGTCATGTCTACCCGCGCCTTATAAACGAGAAAGGAGGGAGTACATCAATCAATACATGCATCGCAATGTAGCAATAAAGTCACTTAATTATTACAATAAAGGTTCCAACACACGGTAGCACTCGCACAAATGTTCTCAAGTCTGCTAAGATAATGTTCTAGATTTATTACAAGCTGCTCTCATCAGTCAACAAGCACCGGTCAGACCGGTGCAGGGCACTGGTCAGACCGGTGCAACACAGACAGACAGGACCAAGATAATGCTTTAATCCTTTCTTCTTCCCCTTTGTCATCAAGCATCAAAGAAGGTCTGGAGAGAAGATGTCGACGTCTATCACTGTCCATGCCACGAGTCCCACGCTGGACCGCCAGGGTGCGAGCTCCCTCATATATAAGAATCAGGAAATGAGATAATGTAGAAGCAATATGCTAGATATGGTGAAAAGAGAGATAAAAACATGAAGATCATCATCCATACCCTAATAAGAAGGTGGATATCCTAGCCAACCAAAGATCTCTGTAGAAAAGCGACCCGCCCAATCCGGAGGAGCCGCTGTCTCTTCTGCATCATCCGAGGTGGAGGTGGGGCAACTGGGGCGCCGAAGGGTGGAGGGTACTGTTGGTGGGAATCGGGCCCGAAGGGTGGACGCCGACACAACAGCCCCCTGAACTCACTCCCTCCCTTCGCCCTTCCTTGCGAAGTTCCTACTTCTACTTCTACTTGGGCGAGGAAAGGAAACGCAGAAACTTACGAAGACGGAACAAGGAAAATACTCTGCAAACCGAAGACCGAAGAACTGGCAAAGGCCTTCGGTGCTCTCTTCTCATTACAGGGTATCCGTTTCATTACAAGGGGTTCACTATTTATAGGAGACCCCTGGGTATAGTCATTTGCCTCAATTACACCTTTTCCGTTCCTGACAAACCGCTTTAAACACTTTACAAGGGCATAACAGTAAGTCCCCGCGTCGTACAGGCCTCCAGTGTGTCCTCGTACGGCCGAAACGCCTTTACACGCGTCCGCCCTTGTCTCTGCCCCGACCGGAGCCCACTTTACACGTCGGCAGTGGCCACGTGTCCAGGGTCGTCGGCCCCTTCGGTGCCGAAGTAGCGACCCTGGGCCGGGGGCGTCGGGCCTCTTCGAGCGCTTCGTCTGCGCTGCCGCTGGCCCCGACGCGACGTCCTGGGCCAGCTTTCTCAGCCCCTGCTTCCCTTGGGCCTTCATTACCGGAGCACCGCCGCTAGCACCTTCGGCGACGAAGGTGGGCGCAGCGATGATGGGTCTTCTCTGCACAGCAAAACTTATAAGGCATAAGCGGCATCAGTGTTTCGTTAGTGCTCGTGCAGCGAAGGGTCTTCTCGCGAGACCGAAACCGTATGCACGCCGAAGGTTTCCAGCGTGGGCGGACAAGGGCGATGCTTCCGAAGATCGACTTCCCCAACAGTAGCCCCTCGTCAGTGAGGGCCGTCCTGGCTCCGCGCAGGGCCGAACTTACGATCGACCTTAAACCGGGTGAAGACCGGCCTTCGGAACTCCCCCGGACGGCCCACGCTGACATGGCGTCCCGAAAAAGACGTGCGCTGCCCTTGGACAATTTTACCGTTGAGAGGGGCCGTCCTTTGGGTAAAAAGGTAATTTTGATCGAGGCCGGCGCGATTATCGGAACTCGTTACTATATAAGGGGGGGCCGTCCTTTGGGTTGCCCCACCCAGCGGCTTCAGCCCAGAACTTACGACGCGCGAGAGCTCCGAAGGCCTACTGTAAGACTTGCTCCAGCCCCTTGCTTCTGCTTTTGCTTCGTGCATAGTTAGTGTTGATGGCGCCGAAGCGTAGACGCGATGCTGTCGCGAGGGAGATCGCGAAGACCTATACGTTCGGTCGAAGCCAAATCGACAAGACCGACGTGGAGGCGTTGGTGAAGAACCGCATGGTCGGGGCCGGCCGAGCCCCCGGCCGTGAGACCGTGCCGCGGCCCCGGGATAATGAGGTCGTCATCTTCCGCGACCTCCTGTACGCGGGGCTTCGGTTCCCACTTCATCCCGCCGTCGTCGACATACTGCGGTACTTCGATATCTACCTCCATCAGCTCACCCCGAACGCCATCCTCCGGCTGTCGGTGTATATGTGGATATGCCGGACAACGAAGATCAAGCCCTCCGCCGAAGGGTTCGCTTCGGCACACCAAGTGCATCACCAGAGGCGGACGGTCTTCGAGGAGGAGGGGGACCAATCCGTGGAGAAGGACTGTCAATTTGGCTGCCTCAACTTCTCTTATAAGGCTGGCGTAGTGAGCCCGGTCACCGCATACAGGAACAAGTGGCCTTCGGATTGGCAACAACACTGGTTCTACTATACCTTGAGTCCCCCTTCTTCCGGAGGCACTCACCCGCTGGCAACGAAGGAGCTCCCGCCCCTGCACGAGTCTTACGCGAAGAACCCTTCGTGTCCGGAGGGTGACGAGTTCGTTATGATGCTGCGTCGGTTCGCGCGGAAGTACGGTACTCGCGACATCGTAGAGGAGTACCGCAGCATCCCCGTGTGCCCGCTGGTCGACGGCTGGTCCGTGGCCGAAGACGAGTGGGCGGAAGACATCGGCGGCATCCCCCCGCCCGATTGGACGAAGGTCTTCGGCTTCACAGCCGATCGTAAGTTACTCTGCAACCTTGAAGAGAATCGCTTCTCGCCATGTATTTAGTAAACGAGAAGCTAACGGACTTGGTCGTTTTTTTCGCCGGCTTTGAGGAGGAGGAAGGTGGAGGCGCACGGGGACTTCATCCTCGGCCCCGTCTCGCCGAAGGAGTACAAGGACACCGTTGCGGAGTTGAACGGGTCCCGGACGAACCGTATTTTTGAGTTTTTCAAGGTCGTGCCGCCTGAACGCGTCGGCTTTGCCAAACACCGCGAGGCGGCCGAGAAGAAGGCCGCAGCGGTCGCGGCCGCCGAAGCGGATGCAGAGGAGACGGCGACGTCGCCGCGCGCCGCTCCGCGCAGAGCCGGCCGAAGGGCCGCACCCCGCCGCGGCCACCGCGGCCGCCGAAGGGAAGGCACGAAAGAAACGGGGCGGGCGGCTCGCGGTTCGCCCCCGTCCCCTAAGAGGACCCGCGTCGTGGACGTGGAAACTGGCCTCGTTGGAGACGTGATAGCTGCCGTGCCGCTGCGCGCGGCCGCGCCTTCGGATGTACCCTCCGCACACCTCCGCGAGGGCCGGGCAAGGGACTACCGGGCCGCTGCTTGTTCCCCTCAGCCCGCCGGAGAAGGACAGTGACGATGACAGCGATGTTCGCATCGTGTCCTCCGTTGGTGATGCGCCACGCAAGCCAAGCCCTGTTGCCTTCGGCGCCGAAGCCCCCCCAAGACAAAGGTGACTCCGGCTCCACCTCTAGCAGCTCGTCGGACACATCTTCCGATGGTACCGAGCAGTCCGCCTCCCCTTCGGCCCCAGCCTCCGAGAGGAATGATGTCGTCCCTGAAGCGGAGGAGGAAGAGGATGAGGTTCCCGAAAGCAGTAGCTACCGGGTGACGCCTGAAGAGCCCCGGGCCGCCGCTGTTCGTCTCCAAATCCCTGCCGAGGCCAAGCTGATTGGCGGGAAGACAATTCACTTTCTTGGGCTGACGAGCGGCGGTCATGAGCGCCAGTTTCTGGAAGAGGCCGGGGCAAGCTTCGCGATACCTCACGAAGAGGAGTACTTCGGGAAACTCACCGCCGCGGAGCTCACGACGGCGTGCGGGGACCTGTCCCTGAAGGCCTTCATCGCCTCTCGGTGCCTCTCGCGAAGGTTGGAGCAGGAGAGCAAGGAGGCGAAGGAGAAATCGGTGGCCTCCGTCTCTTCGCTTGAGAACAGAGTGGCAGAGCTGGAGGGGCGTCTGGCTGCGGAGCAGGAGCGCTCCCGGAAGCTGCAACAGGAGAAGGAAGATGCCGCGAGATCCTCCGAAGCTATCCTCAACACACTGCGGCACGATGTGGAGGTCCTTAGCATTGCCAAGGAAGACATGCGCGTTCAGCTCGCCGACAAAGAGGTCAAACTGACCGAAGCGCAGACAGGGTTAAGCGAGCTGAGCGCGACACTGGATCGGTACCGCACAGACCACATCCGGAGCGCCGAAGCCCTCCGCGATAACATACTGCAGCTGCTGGAGCAGTGCAACTTGGATGCTCCTCCTGTCCCACTCCCTCGCTGCACTGTTGAGTCATTTTACGAGTGGGTGAACGCCTGCTTTGACGTCATCTCGATGAACACAAAGATCTTCGGGGAGCTTGGGGCTGCGGTAGGGGTTCGTACCCTGGCGTATTCGGTGTGCTCGCTAGTGCCGTCAGATCGCCCATCTTCGGAGAAGACAATCAGCAAGGGCGATCTTCGTCGGCTTACAAAGGAAAACTTTGAGTGGCCTAGCGACGCGGAGCTAGACGTTGGACAACTTCCCGTGCTCCCGAAGAATCTTGCAAAGAACTTTATGAACACCTTCTTCGCCGGCGCGCGCTATCGCCTTACCTTGGACGAGTCGGCTCGCCTCGCCGCCCGGTGCACGCCGAAGCCGCTTCCTCCCTTTGCTTGCACCTCAGTGAAAAAACATCGTCGTCAATGTTTTGACACATTGGCCTTGCCGCTTTTGCAGATAAGATCTCAGCTGCAGGAACGCGTTTACGCCCGGCTTCTGGCTCGGTATGGCGGTGCTCCACCCTTGCCCCAGTTCATGATGGATGGTGACTGGATCGCCATGCCCGGCGTTCCCCTCATCACCGCCGCGGGCCTGGGAGCTGCGGCACCGGAGGAGGGGGCGGCCGCTGGCACTGCTGGGGGCGAAGCTGGCGTTGCCGAAGGCGCGATGGCACCCGACGCCGAGGGAAGGCACGAGAACGCGACGGGGCCCGCCACCGAGGAAGAGCGCGCCGAAGCGGCCACGGAGGCTGCCACTTCGGCTCCCGCCGTCCTTGAAGTTGCTCCCGGCTCCGAGGGAGGGGTCGCACCCGAAGCTGGAGACGCCGAGGGGGCAAGGGGCTCCGCCGGGGACGCCACGGTGGAGGCTTCGGACGCGGCGCACGCGGCGGAACTTGAAGCTACTTTGTTGGCTGCCAGCTCTCCCGGCGGCGAATGCCCCGCTGAAGCGGTGGTCGAGGCCACCGAAGCAAGCGCCGTTGTGGATGAAGCCGCCGTCGTCACCGAGGGTGCCGAGGTGTGAAAAATGCATCGCCGCGAACCTTGTGATGGAGTGAACTATTCTCCCCTCCGAAGGGATGGAATTCTTGTAATATAAACTGATGCACGGTGTCTCTGCGCAGGTTCCTTCGGTGGTTCCTGCGTAGAGAGCCGAAGGTGCGAGCAACTCAACTTTGCCCCTTGACTCACTTTTTGTCGCGCCGAACGTGTGGACGAAGTTTAGCATTCGTCATCCTAATGTCTCATATGCGGAGTTTTTGTCGTACCGAGCGGAGCGCTATCGCCTTCACAACGAAGCGGCTAAGCGCTTTTTCGCTGAGTTTTCGAGGGATCCCGCACGCCGGGATGCCATTCTTAGAGAGCGGGCCGCCCGTAGGGCGGCCAAGCGTAGGTTAGTGGACCCCTTCGTGGCCGAAGGGGACGTTCCGAAAACGGAGCCAATTGAAGAGGGGGTCCTTGGGCCGCCCGAGTATGTATACTTAATTCCTGACACCTCGTCGGAGAGCTTCGCAGCGGTGAAGGTGGAAACGGAAGGATCTCCTTCGTATAGAATCTGACCCGTACTTCGGCGCGGGGGCGGATGCCTACCGACGCGAGCTTCGGGAGATGGCTTTGGAGATCATGGATATGGCTTATCTTCGGCTGATCGACGAGATCTGTGAGGATGTACTAAACGAGGATTGATCGCTAAACGTGGCTGCGGCCGGCGCGAAGACTTGAAGCGTAGGACTTCGGAACTCCCCCCGGAAGTGTTCGCGGCAGGCCCGAAGCCGATGTTTAAGTGCGACTTTGTAGAACTATTGCTCGAGGCAGTATGTGTTGTAACTACACTGTTATTCATTTTGTAAAGTTATGTTGTTTTCCATGATGGATGTTGTAAGCTGAAAATGTGAAGGGGGGGGTGTTTTTTGCCTGACTTTTCGTGCTGCGCGCTTGATCAAGAAAAAACCCTGAGTTCGTTGAGATGAAGCGGCATCGCGCTTCGCCTTTAGGGTTACCGCGTGACGGTTTTCCTTCTCGGTCCAAACCTATGGTGTAAATCACGTAAGGCGGGTTACTCATCGGTCTGGGACGTGACCGAAGGGTCAGTTTAAGTGTAGGTCTACTTCGGCCCAGCTGTGGCCTCGTTTAAACTAAATATTTTTCCTTAAGACAAGAACAAGACCAAGGCGCCGCTGTAAGCATGCGTTTTCTCTGGCCGCCAAGCGGTTTTCTCTTCGGTCTACTCAAACCCGACGCACCGCGCGAGGCGTGCGCTCAATTCGGCCGAATCATGGTCCTTCCCCGCTTCAAGCGGTTTTCTCTTTTCGGTCAACTCGAGACCGACGCATCGCTCCAGGCGTGCCCTCACTTCGGCCGAATCATGGCCCTTCCCCGCTTCAAGCGGCTTTCTTTTTTCGGTCAACTCGAGACCGACGCATCGCTCCAGGCGTGCGCTCACTTCGGCCGAATCATGGCCCTTCCCCGCTTCAAGCGGTTTTCTCTTTGGTCAACTCGAGACCGACGCATCGCTCCAGGCGTGCGCTCACTTCGGCCGAATCATGGCCCTTCCCCGCTTCAAGCGGTTTTCTCTTTTCGGTCAACTCGAGACCGACGCATCGCTCCAGGCGTGCGCTCACTTCGGCCGAATCATGGCCCTTCCCCGCTTCAAGCGGTTTTCTCTTTTCGGTCAACTCGAGACCGACGCATCGCTCCAGGCGTGCGCTCACTTCGGCCGAATCATGGCCCTTCCCCGCTTCAAGCGGTTTTCTCTTTTCGGTCAACTCGAGACCGACGCATCGCTCCAGGCGTGCGCTCACTTCGGCCGAATCATGGCCCTTCCCCGCTTCAAGCGGTTTTCTTTTCGGTCGACGACGATAAGTGACAGGCTTGGTGTGCGTGCCCCTAAGGCGATCCGCGCCAAGGCTGTTACTTACCGCGCCAAAGGCCACTTCGGAGACTAGGCCCCCCCGGAGGCGGTGGCCTAGCTTCGATGGAGTGGCGAGAGCATTCTTTTGGAAAGAAAAAGGTAAACTGCACACGAAGGGATGGGGGATAACTGACTTATATTACATGTCAGAAGTCGAAGGGATACAAAGGGCCGCCTCATTAAAAACCTCACACTTCGCGGATCCAGAGGGGAACCACGAAGCTTCCCCCGTGAGGAAAAGAGTACGTCCCCCACTACTTTAATATACATAGGATACAAGGTTGGCATCTCGACCTAAAGGAAAGAGAAACTATTGAAACTCAAAGACTATGCTAAGAACTCGCAGTTGCTTCAGATGAAGTACTTCTGAAGCATATCCACATTCCAGGTGTATGGCTCTTCGTCACCCGTCAGCCGACGTAGCTTGAAGGCTGCTTCGTTTGCGGTAGCCGTTGCTATGAACGGGCCTTCCCATTTCCCGTGCATCTTACCCTTCAATTTACCCTTCGGCACCTTTCGTAGCACTAGGTCCCCTGACCGAATGAGCTTTGGTTTGATCTTCTTGTTTTTCCACCTTCGTGTTTCGTCTTGGTAGGCCAAGAGGTTTTCAGCTGCCTGTAAGCGGACTTCCTCGATGTTCTGGACCGAGGCCTTGAGGTCTTCGTCACCGGAGGGGGTATTCCTCCAGGTGCCAAGGCACAATTCTTCGGGCAGCATGGCTTCCTCCCCGTACAACAGTTTGAAAGGGGAGAACTGAGTAGTTCTGGATGCGGTGGTGTTGTGAGACCAGATTACCCTTGGTATCTCTTCGGCCCACTTGGTCTTGGGCAAGTCAGTGATGTTCCTCTTGATACCAGCGAGGATGATTCCGTTGGCTCGCTCGACCGCCCCGTTGGACTGTGGGTGGTAGACCGAAGCGAAGCACAGCTTCGTTCCCAAGTATGCGCAGAATTCCTTGAACTCTGTGCTGTCAAATTGCTTGCCATTGTCCACTGTGACCTCGTGAGGGACACCGAAGCGGCACACTATGTTTTGCCAGAAGAACTTCTGAATGGTCGCCGAAGTGATGCTCAGCAATGGCTTCGCTTCAACCCACTTGGAGAAATATTCAACCGCCACAACAGCGTGGGTGTAGTTTCCAGGTGCCGTGGGTAACGGGCCCACGATATCAACACCCCACCGGGCGAAGGGCCACACCGGTGGTAGCAACTGTATCTCGTTGGAGGCAAACTTGCTGTAGGGCGCGTGGCGCTGGCACTCGGACAGCTGGCGCACAATGTCGTGGGCGTCGCCGCTCGCCGAAGGCCGCAGAAACCTTGGCGGAAAGCTTTACGCACCAAAGCTCGGTGCCGAGGTGGTGTGAGCACATGCCGCCGTGGATTTCGTGCGATGTCGCTTCCCCTCGGTGACTGATATGCACTTTAATAATGGAGCGCACACCCCTCTTCGGTACAAGTTGTCGTCGACCGGGGTGATAGTTCCTCGCCACGATCGCCGCCCTCTTGGCGGTGACTCCATCTTCGGCCTCATAATATCCTTTGAGCGCCGCCACTATTGGGGCACGCCAGTCCTCGCTCTGAATTGCGTTCACAAACTTGGGGGGTGCTGCTTCGTCGGCAGCGGACCTCGAGGTGGTTGTTTCATAAAAAACATCTGGTGGCAAGGCCTCAAGCAGCGCAGCTGCCTTTGCAATAGCGTCGGCCTCCTTGTTGTGATTTCTGGGGAAACTTCGCACTGTGATGCCAATGAAGAATTTTTCCATGCTTCGGACGGCTTGCAGGTACTTCATCATATCTGGGTTCTTTGCCTTGTAGGTTTTCCCAATATGGCAAGCGACAAGCCCGCAGTCCGTCGGGATGACGAGCCTCCCCGGCACCTACGGCCACGGCCTTCCGAAGGGCGAGCAACGTGCCTTCATACTCGCTACATTGTTTGTACGGTTGTCGTAGTTGAGCCGCGCAGCATATCGGAGTTTGATGCCCGAAGGGGATTTTAAGACCGCTGCGGCCCGCCGAACCGAGGTGGCGGACGCGCCGTCACACCGGACTTCCCATACCGGCTCGTGACTACCGGTTCCCCCTTCGGCGCCGAAGGCGTCCAATCAGCTACAAAGTCGGCGAGGACTTGAGATTTTATTGCGCTGCGGGTGACGAAGCTTATGACGTGCTCCGCCAATTCCGAGGCCCACTTGCCCATTCTGCCTGTTGACTCTTTGTTCTCGAACATGTCCCGGAGGGGGAAAGCTGTGGGTACCGAGACGTTGTGGCTCTTGAAGTAATGCCGAAGCTTCCTTTTTGCCATCACAACCGCATACGCCATCTTTTCCATTTCGGAGTAGAGCAGCTTTGAGCCGCTCAGAGCTTCGGAGACATAGTATATTGGAAATTGCCTCAGAACATCTGCCTCCCTGCGCTCTTCCACAAGCACTGCACTAACTGCTGTGTCGGTTGCTGCAATGTACAACAGCAGGTCGGCCTTCGGTGACGGCTTGGTCATGATTGCAGCATCTTCAAGATATTTCTTGAGTTCATCGAAGGCTTGCTGCTGCTCTGGGCCCCATTGGAAGGCTGAGTTTGCTCGGAGGACCTTAAAAAAGGGCAGGCTTCGCTCTGCAGCTCTTGAGATAAACCGGTTCAACGAGGCGATTCTGCCAGTGAGCCTTTGGACTTCCTTTCGAGTGGCTGGGGGCTGCATCCTTCGCAGGGCCTCGATTTTTTGGGGGTTCGCCTGGATGCCCCGCTTGGAGACCATGCAGCCCAACAGTTGCCCTCTCCGAATGCCGAAGATGCATTTCTCTGGGTTAAGCTTGAGGCCGTTTTGCCTCATGTTGTCGAAGGTTTCGGTTAGATCCGCAATGTGATCTTGCTCTTTCTCGCTCATGATGACGATGTCGTCGACGTACGCCGAGGCGTTGCGCCCCAGCTGGCTGCCCAGGATCAGCTTCATCATGCGGTTGAAGGTGGACCCGGCGTTGCGCAAGCCTTCGGGCATTCTGACGGCGAGAAGACACCGAAGGGGGTTGTAAATCCGGTTTTTGCTTCGTCCTCCCTTCGCATCCACACTTGGTGATAGCGGAGAAGCAATCTAGGAGGCTCAACATGTCGCAGCCGGCAGCCTGATCAATGATGACGTCGATCCTTGGCAGAGGAAAAGGGTCCTTCGGGCATGCCTTGTTGAGTTCAGTGAAGTCAATGCACATTCTCATGTTGCCGTTCTTCTTCGGTACCATGACCACGTTTGCCACCCAGATGGGGTATTGCACTTCTCTGATAATTCTTGCGTCGAGCAGCTTTTGCACTTCGGCCTCCGCAGACCTGACTCTATCCGCCGACATGGGCCGCTGCCTCTGCAGCTTCGGTTTGACTCTTGGGTCAGTATTGAGTGCATGCTCTATGACCGAGCGGTGAACGCCTGTCAGGTCAGACTTGGACCATGCGAAGACATCTTGGTTGTTACGAAGGAACTGCAAGAGTCGGCCTTCGTCTTCTGCGCTGACCTCAGCGCCTATCATCACGGTTACGCTTGGGACATCCGCGCATAAGGGGGCTTGTCTTTGTGACGTCGACGGCCTTCATGCGTTCGGCTTCGGCCCCCTTCATGGACTCGCCTCATTTGGGCTTCGGCCTTGTGCTCTTCGGCCGGCAGCCTTCGTTGCTCTCGTCCTCATTGATGACATGGACTTGTCTGTTGTGGACCGAAGTGTTGCGCTCGGCTCTTCGGGCCTCCTCCTGGCTGCCGTAGACTGATATTACTCCTGCCGCCGTCGGTATCTTCATCAGCAGATACCCTTGGTGGATAACCGCGGCGAACTTGTTGATGGTGTTGCGGCCGAAGATGGCGTTGTACGGGTATGCGAAGTCCACAACATCAAATGTTATGATCTCACTTCTCATGGTGGCGTCTTGGCCGAAGGATACATTGACATCAATTTTGCCCGGGGCTTCGATTTTCTTATTGCCGAAGCCGTACGGCGGGTGCTCGCCTTCTTCGGGTCTTCCTTCTTGAACCCCATGCTTGGTGAAACATTGCCGGAGTCGGGATGTCCGCCGAGCCGCCGTTATCGACGAGGATCCTCCCTACGTCGTTGCCGAAGTAGTACTTCGTGTTCTTGCCGATGTTGGCTCTTATGACGAGCGGATCGTTGTGGGGGTAGTGTTGCAACCGGATGCTCGGCCGCCGTAAAGGTTATGGGGACATGGGACCATGGCGGTGAAAATACTTGCCGGAGCAAATGTGTGATACGCTTCGGTAGTAATCTTGGCGCCGCCTTTTTGTTTCATGGGTCGGCTCATTTGATCCGCCGGAGATCGCATTGATGATGTTGAGCATGCCCGTCATCCCCGAGCTGCTGGAGTCAGGGACCTCTTGCTTTGGCGGTGGTGGGGGTGGCGGTTGGGTGTGGGTGTAATGCACTTGGTGGTGGGTAGGCGGGTTCGGCCACGACGGCACGAACACCGAAGGTTGTTGCGCGAGCGGGGAGGAGGTGGAAGCGACCTTGCGGGCGGAAGGTGCGTATGGCTGTGGTGGGTGGAAAGCATGCGCAGGTGCCGAAGGTTGGTAAGGCTGGTGGCGGTAGGTTGGTGGCAGGGCCTTGAACTGACCCGCATTTTGGTACTTCATGACGTGGTTCACGGCCATGCCTGCTGCCTTCGCCTTCTCCTCCGCTTCCCACTCCATCTTCATCTTGACCGCCGATGGGCACTGGTGCGTGTGGTGCTGGGCATCAATCCCGTGGAGCCAGCAAAAAAACGCTCACCTCCGGCCTTCTGCTGGTTATGCTGTTGCGGCTTCGGCCCCTTGCTATGTTTGTATCCGCCCTTGTGCCCGCCGCCCCTGTTCTGGTTCTGGTCGGGGGGCGCGGACACATTGTTGATCTGGCGATTCGCCTGCTTCGGCGGCTGGTTTTGCCACGCCTTCGACTGGTCCCACTGCCCCTGTTGTTTCTGCTTCTTTGCCGCGTTTGCCCGGTCGAGCCTTCGGCGGCGGCCTTTGTCGGACTTGCAGTATTCTTGCATGACCTCAAATAATTCTTGCACAGACTTCGGCTTGACCCTGTCGAGCACGTCTTGGCAGTTTCCAACCTTCAGGCCACCGACGATGGCGTCGATGATGCTGCTTTCGGACACATTGGGCGCACGCGCTGTTAGTTTGACAACCCTGTGCATGTACTCTTGCAATGATTCTCGGTCCCCTTGGACACACATGTTGACGAGGTCGTTGGACTCCAGCTCTTCGACCTGCATGCCTTTGAAGCTCGGACGGCGGCTTGTTCCCGTACTTGGAACCATGATGTGATGTGCCCCTTCGGTATGTTGGCATACCGATCATCGGACTTCTCCCTTGAGTGCGAGTACGAGAGCCTTCGCTTTTGTGGTGGCATCACCCCCCGTTGGACTCAACCGCCGCTTCGAACTTCATCAGGAATTCCTTGGGATCGTAGTCTCCGTCATACTGGGGCAGGGTGTTGGCGTTGAATCGACGAGGCCATGGCGCGCTCTCGAGCTCGACCGAGAGCGGGGACACCGGGACGGCGTTACGGAGTGGGGCATCGTCGGGAGCGAAATGCTCGTGCACCTGCCCCCTGTCTTGGCGATGCCCTATGCTTTGTCCTTCGGAGGCATCTTTTTGCTGCCTCCATTGGTCCAGACGGGCTCCGCATGGCCTGCGGGGGTGAGCCGGGCGTGCCGCCGGGCCGCCGCCGCGGCGGCATGCGCGGCGCGGCGTCGGTGTCGGTGCGGGCGGTGTCGGAGGCGGCTTGCTGGGGCGGCATCGCGCGGCGATCCGGCTTTGCGGCATGGCGAGGTAGCGCTCGGCCCCCGATGTTGAAGTCGATGGCGTCGGAGGCGGTGTGGGGCGGAGCCGCATCCTCGGTGCCGGGATGGCCGCACTCGCGACGAGGATGGACGCGTCTCCTCGCTCGGGCCAGGCCGGCACGGACTTGCCGCCGATGAGGGCCCCGATCCTTCGGAGGGCCTCGATGTCTTGCGCCGAGGCCCCCCGGCCCCTCGAGGGCGACTTCGAACATCCCCGCAGCGCAGTGTGCTCTACCTCCCGGCGCGCTCGGCCGGCGGCGGTTCCCGCCGAAGGCTGGACGGGCCGAAGGGGATGGGTTGGTGGGCTCCGACGCGAGTGGAGGGGGTCGCCGCCCGAGCCGTCGCGGCTTCGGCGCCTCGCCGAACGTGTCCTAGCCATGTGGTCTTGAGATCTTCCACGAGGTGGGCGCCAAACTCGTTGGTGGGAATCGGGCCCGAAGGGTGGACGCCGACACAACCCCCCCCCCCGAACTCACTCCCTCCCCTTCGCCCTTCCTTGCGAAGTTCCTACTTCTACTTCTACTTGGGCGAGGAAAGGAAACGCGCAAACTTACGAAGACGGAACAAGGAAAATACTCTAAAACCGAAGACCGAAGAACGGCAAAGGCCTTCGGTGCTCTCTTCTCATTACAGGGTATCCGTTTCATTACAAGGGGTTCACTATTTATAGGAGACCCCTGGGTATAGTCATTTGCCTCAATTACACCTTTTCCGTTCCTGACAAACCGCTTTAAACACTTTACAAGGGCATAACGCAAGTCCCCGCGTCGTACGTGCCTCCGGCCGTGTCCTCGTACGGCCGAAACGCCTTTACACGCGGCCGCCCTTGTCTCCGCCCCGACCGGAGCCCACTTTACACGTCGGCGGTGGCCACGTGTCCGGGGTCGTCGGCCCCTTCGGTGCCGAAGTAGCGACCCGGGCGGGGGCGTCCGGGCCTCTTCGAGCGCTTCGTTCGCGCCGCGGCCGCCGGCCCCGACGCGACGTCCCGGGCCGGCCTTTCTCCGGCCCTCGCTTCCCTTGGGCCTTCATTACGGGAGCACCGCCGCTAGCACCTTCGGCGACGAAGGTGGGCGCAGCGATGATGGGTCTTCCCTGCACAGCAAAACTTATAAGGCATAAGCGGCATCAGTGTTTCGTTAGTGCTCGTGCAGCGAAGGGTCTTCTCGCGAGACCGAAACCGTATGCACGCCGAAGGTTTCCAGCGTGGGCGGACAAGGGCGATGCTTCCGAAGACCGACTTCCCCAACAGGTACGCTGCTGGTCCCTGTGGCACACCGTAGAGCTGAGGGACCTCCTCTGAACCAGGTGGTGGAGGAGGTGCATCTGAGGAGGAGCTACCCTCGCCGGACTCGAAGAACATGGTGCCATACTCATTGATTATGTTTGAATTTATCATTTTCCTCATCCTCTGATCAAACTGCGGGATCTCAACCTCAGGAGGAGTGGGAGAGATTGGTGAACGGGGTGGCTGAAATCCAAAGTGAGCATGTAGCTGCTTCATCGTGACCCTCTCCTTCTTCCTTTCTATCCCCGTCTGCTCCTGCTCTACCTCAATGTCATACTGGCTCTTGCACATGCCAAAGATCAAATTTAAGAAATGGCGGAGCGGAGAGGTGGATTTCTTCTGCCAGTGTTGACGGTGCAAAACCGTGCTCAAGTTCACCGCAAGCCTACGGGTGACTTGGTGCCTTTTTCACCAAGGAGGGTCCTCCCTAGATTTGTCAATCCAAGGATCGGAAGCAAACTCCTAAGGCTATCCATCTAATCTAATGATCTAACCTTTCATTAAGCTTTGATTGCATTAAAGTTAAACATACATGAAAGGATGTATGGATCACATCCATCTAGCCATAAAGGTAAGCATCCAAAAGGTAAGCCTAGCCTATCGTCTTCTCGTTGCCGTCCCGGCCAAGGTGACAAACTAACCTAAAGCTCATACCATGATAAGGAGATATCCATTACACGTTCGTTCGGTGCTTCCCCTAAATCGTACTGTCACTACGCAAGGTAATCGACACGGAACGACTACTCTTAAGTCCGTGCACCACTTCGATGTATCCGCAAGACATAGATTCGATCTATTCCTACTAAGGTCATATGCTAGCTACACACATGAATGAGAGAAGGCATGCATCGAAGTAGATCAAAAGTAAAGACAAGATTAGATTGATATCACCGTCAAAAGTACATGTGCCTTGATGAATCCAAGGCACGGCTCCAGAACTCCACCACGGCTTCACCACGCAGGGCCAACCATGGCGGCTAGGGTCTAGCCTAAGCCATATCCTAGGCAACTTGAGGACTTGCAGCGGCCGTCGGCTTCCTCCCAGTGCTTCTCCTCGTGTCGGCGGCTCTCTGATGAATGGATGGATGTGGCGGCCAGCGAAGGCAGAGACAATAAATAGACGAGCACCTAGATCAAAGGGGGGTGCAAACCGGGCCCGAAACCAGCCTGGGCCGACCGTCCTAGGCCCGTTTCGGCTCGGTTCGGCCCCGTCTTGCTCCCCGATGCTTCCCGGTCAATTGTTGACTTGCTCCCTTATGCATGTGGGCCCTTGACGTCGTCTTCTCCACGGTTTAGACAAAGCTCCTTGTCGTGCAAGCTTCAACATCTTCTGTCCAGGTCCCTGGAGTTTTCCGGCTTCATGCTTCGGTCCCTGGGCCCTTTGGAGTCATGTTCATGAGGTGTCTTGACTTGTGTCGGGCTTCAAGATCTTCTCTTGAAGTGTGAGGACCATGTGTGGTTCGAGGACCGGTGGATGGTCGCTTCCTTGTGTGATGAGTGATTGACAACGTTGTGTGGACCGATTCTTGGCTAAGTATTGCGGGTGCGAGGTTGCGGCTTGACTCGTGTTGGTGCGTGGTGAAGAACAAGCGCGAAAGGTCGTCGCCGGTGAGGCCTCCAGGTGTGGAGAAGACAAGTAGGCTTTGTTCGAGGGACCCGGTGGCCAGCGGGGGTCAGAGTGCGGGCCGCATGGTGGCATGAACAACAAGATGAAGTCGTGGACGGTTTCTTGGTTGAGCCTCAAAACCAAGGTCGAGCCGGGACTACGTGGGAGCCAAGTCATGAGTGGAGATTGGCGGAGGCTACACGAGTTCGCGGGGTTTCGGTGGTTCACGAGAAAACCCATGGGTTCCTTGGTTGATCCACAAAGCCAAGACCGGAGGAAGAGCCGAAGACGGAGGTGCGGCGGCCGGGACTGCGTGGGGCCAAGTCCGTACAGGTGGAAGTTGGCGGAGGCTGCACAGGGTTCGCGGGGGTTTTCCACATTCGGTTCACCGAGAAAACCCGCGGGTTCCTTGGTTGATCCACAAAGCAAAGGCCAGGAGAAGCAGAAGACGGAGGTGCAGCGGCTTACCGGACACGGTCGACGGGTGGGTACGCCCGGTGCGACCGGTAGTGCGGGGGGTCGGCTTGGGTGGGGAGCACCGGTCGGCCGGTGTGCGGCGGCGCGATGCGAGGTCTTCGAAGCGGAGGACACGCGTCGGGATCGCCGTGAAAACGCGTCGAGGCTACGCGAGGGTGCGGTCAACATCCAATGGCGCGGATATTTTTAGGCTCTCACATGAAGGATCATGGAACTACATGAAGACATTTAAAACTTGTGTGAAGCCCCACAAATAAAGGAAAAATTGTTGGAGCGGGATCATTCTCC
This sequence comes from Cenchrus americanus, assembly GCA_947561735.1. Lineage (NCBI taxonomy): Eukaryota > Viridiplantae > Streptophyta > Magnoliopsida > Poales > Poaceae > Cenchrus > Cenchrus americanus. Next base: position 128,467,010 of record OX387245.1, read on the forward strand.
GCGGCCCAAGATGAAGGAGAGGCCGCACATCAAGATAATGAACAACCACGTGGAGGGATTCTGATGCCACCACCATGGAGGAAGTATGCCAATGCAAGCATGGGGGAGTGGGGAAACCACGCCCACCATCACTCACGGTTCCTCATGAAGTTTCATCGCACCCCTCCAAACCAATGTAAGTCAAATGGAAGAAGAGGCAGCAAACATTGCCTATCAAATTGGTCGCCTTCACATATCACCGCTTAGGAATAATTTCAGGGGCCGGCGCAACCATGCTACAAGCAAGACCATCAATATCAACCACCGTAAGATGAAGAATGAAGAAGGAGAAGGAAAAAGAAATATTAATGTTTTCAACTTCGGTTCGATTTTCCCTCTTTCCTTTTCTTTATTTTCAGCTTTTATGCAAGTTTATATGCGTAGCATTTTCTGTTTTTATTTATTTTAAGCATGTGTGCTAGTAGTAGTGTTTGCTTTAAATCAACATGAATAAGTTGCCCGCAAGTTTATCACCTTTAGTGAAGATAATAAGTTGATGCCATGTTGATATATGGTGAAAGTTCTTCCTTTGCTCATCTTTTTGCTCTCTTTTTAATATGAATCTAAATTTAATTAAAATGCTAGCCTAATCTTGTGTGGAGGTTATGATAACTCAAGTCCCATAGTTCTTTTCGTTGCTCTCAATTTTGAATGAATCGAAAGAACCTTTTTATTCTCAAAGTTATGCTAACCTTGTCATAGGTACCGCTTGCATTTTGGTCTACCCATCCAAAGCCCAAACTTACTTGATATGCAAAACATTAGTATATACAAGATTTATTTTTGGGTGCATTAATTCAAGGCCTGATTTCTCTGGCCCGAGACTAAGAAAGTTTGGTCATTCAATTTTGCGTATCATTCTTTATACTTGCTAGCCTCTTCTATTCGTGCATTGTGAGTTTCCACATTGGGAATTTCGCAAACCTTGCCGGATATCCAACCACAAAACCCAAACATATATTTTTTGTGTTCACCCCCTTGACCACAACCCAATATATGAGTATGGATGAATATTTTGAGAAAGATTACAAGGAAGGTGCTTCAAGTGAGAGGGAGACTTCCAAAAGATTTGTCGAGTGTCTCTCTCTAAGAAAAAAAATGAGAGCTTCAATTTCCATCTTGGTATATTTATCACCTCTTTTGCCCGAGGACGAGCAAACATCTAACATGGGGGGTTGCCAAGGAAGTGCTAGTATAGTCTAGAGTTTAGGGGAGCAAATAAAAAGAAAAAAGAGAGAGAAAAAGTATGATGAAAGAAAAAAATGATAGAAAAGAAAAAAGGTATGATGAGAAAAATAAAGAAAGAAGAAAGAAAAAATATAATAAGGCTCCCCGGTTCTCACAGCTATGTTTAGTGCTTTTGAGTTTTCAAGAGAATTCAAGATCAAGACCCATACTCATCTTTCTTAGTATGCAATGCGTCATGAGGACTTCGTTTGTGCCTTGGGATCACTCTTTGTCATTTGCCGCATGTCCACCTATCTCAAAAGTGTGTGTGTTTTTCTCTCCCCCATCCTTGAAGAACATTATTTTTCCAATGACCTTTTTGACGAGTCTCGGTAAGACCATGAGAAGCTAGTCTTGTTTTAATAATATCTCAACTATAATATCTTGGTAGGACTAAACTTTCCTATAGCTCCATATAAAGCTTTCCACCATATACTTTCAGAGAAGAAAGGAGTAGAACAAGTAGGCTTGAGAGACAAGATGAGATGAGAGTACATGGGCAAAGTACAAGATGGTTATTTTTTATCTTGGTAAAGCAATTTTTCTCTTTATCTCATTCTTTATTTTCAAAATTTCTAAGATTTATTTAAAAGTTTGAGAGTGTTGACGGTGAAAATCCGTCAACCTAGCCATGAGTTTACCTTCGGTGTTGGCATAAGTTTTATACCTTATCCATTGGTACTAATCCCCGTGGTATAACAAGTTCACTTGTGCATGTCGGTTTTGGAGTTTAGTGTTTATGCAGGGTTTTAGCGTTGAAAGCAAGACTTTCGGGATAAGTTCATCAAGCACCTTGTGACAAGACCTTGAAGCCGTACAAGTCATGCAATGGAGCAAACTTGACTCCAAGAAGCCGGGGACTCAGCGAGAAGATGACAAACTCGGGGACCTAACCGAGAAAAAGTGCCGAATCTTGTGGGACAAGAAGCTACGTCCAACTCGGAGGGCGACGACAAGGGCCTACATGCGAAGGGGAAGGATCTAGAAGACTCGGGAGCCGACATCACGCGAAGGAGGCCGGGAGCCCGGGCACCGGATTGGCCAGACGGCCCGACGATCCGGGGACGAATTCCCCCCTCCTTTGACCTAGCCGCCATTGGGCTATTTATAGCCCCGGGTCGGGAAGCCACGGAAGGAATCAATTCGTCATCGGCGTAGGAGAGCGAGAGAAGAGAGGACACCATCCCAAAGAGGAGAGGGTGGAGCTAGTTGACTAGGGTCTCCCTAGCCGGCGTGGGAACCTTGCAAGGAAGACCACGTCAGAGTTCTCGGAGCTAGAAGCAAGATCAAGGTAGGATCCCGGTGGTGATCTTGTTTATGTATCATTGTATTAGTTGAATTATCAAGTTAAATCTATTTCTAGCGATCAAGCGTTTCTTCGATGATTTCGTTTTTTCGATCGGCTTTGCTTATTCTAGATCTATTCTCGAGATAGATCACATAGGGTGTTCTTGTAGCCGCGGTGGATAGAGGTACACGCCAGATCTTCCAAAAGATCTCGACTTGTCCTTGGACTCGCCTAGGCCCATGAATAGGAATACGTTGTGACGAACGGGGGGTTCGAAAGGCGGGCGTTTTCGGAGTCGGACGAAGCCTTTTGATTTAAAGAGGCTTCTAATAAGATTCGATTTGCTACTTCTTCTCTTGCTTGGAACTTCAACAAAAGGCTTAACCGTCTCTGGGTCGGTTTTATCCTACCTTATCTATCTTTGTTACCTCGGTCTTTAGTAGATTAGATTAGTTTTGTGTTCTTTATCTAGATGCATTAGGGTTTCTCTTTACGAAGATTGAAGTTACTTGGCTTTTCTTAGATCATCTTTTGCGTCACACATTTGTTCCACGGATTCGATACCTTGGATTCACCACTCGAGGGAAAAAGGGTCCCTTGACTACGACGGGAGACTTGTCCGCTTGCAAGTCTAAACGAACTTTGATACACTATTATACTCACTTTTTTCTTTCTTTCCATTTTCTCATTTTTTTCTTTTTCTTTCTCATCAAAATTTTTTATTTGTTCCCCTTTGAACTCTAAAATTGTATTGTACCTACCTCCTCCCCCATGCTTAGACGTTGCTCGTCCTCGGGCAAAGAGGTGATAGAGATAAGGTAGGTACCAGAAATACTTTTCCTTCGGAAAGATACTTGAAATCTTCAATCTTGGCACCATCGATCTTCCTTGAATTGATGATCCATTGTCAACGGTAGGTTGTGGTCAAGGAGGTAATCACAAAAGATGATATTTGGTTTTAAGTGTGGATATCCAGCGAGGTTTGTGAAATCTCCGGCGGCCGGGGATACATAATGCACGAGATAAAAGGCTAGCAAAAAGATAGATACGTAAAAACGGAATGACCAGCTTCTTAGTCTCAGGCCAGAGAAATCATGGCCTGAAATAACTCACCCAAAAATAAACCTTGTATACTAAGTTTTTGCACTCAAATATTGATATGGCTCTGGATAGGTAGAGCAACATGAAGTGGTATTTATGACAAGGTTAGCATTACTTTTAAGAACAAAAAATAAATCATCTTTAATCCATCTAAAACTTGAGAGCACTTAAAACACTATGGGTCTTTATTTTTATCATAACCTCCGCTAAAGATTAAGCTAGCATTTAGATAATTTCAGATTTGTATTTTAAGAGAGCATTAGCTTAATCATGCATAAAACAATTACAAAGATAAACAAAGTGGCAATTATAATCATATATCATCATGGCATAAACTTTGTAACTTTACCAAAGGAAAAAACTAGGTGGTGACTTTATTCATGATGGAAATAAAAACTAAGACACATGCTGAAAATTCAAATAAAAACTAAAAACACTACGCATACATAGGCGCATACAAGCTGAAAATTAAAGAAAAAGGGGCAAAGGAAAGATAACAAAAGCTCCTCCTCTCTCTAATCTTCCACCGGTGGTTGATATTGATAGTCTTGGTTGTTGTACCCTTGCTCATAATAGGATTGCACCGCTCTTCCTATGAATTGTCTGACAGTGCTAAGTGAAGGTCAAAAGCTCATAAGCGATGTTTGCATTTCCTTCACCCATTTGGTTTGCGTTGGTTTGGATGCCGCCGATATGTTTCTCGCAAGTATCCTCCAATGGTGGCCACACTTTGTTGTGGTTGAGGAAGATGTGCAAATGGCTCTGCAAAGTCTACGTTAGGCACTTAAAATTGGTGGGGGCATGTTTGCTACACTCTAGATGCTTGCATTGGTACACCACCAGCAACAACTTGAAAGCCATAGGAATTACGATGGCGGCACATAATTTTGTTTTGCACCTCTCCTTCTTGGGTCGTGGAAGAACCTTCTCCTATAATCCTTCCGCTTTATTTTCTTCATAGGCACAGAAGTCCTTCCTCTAACCAATCTTCTTTCCCTCGAGAAAAAGTCTTAATCTTCCTTAGAAAAGGGCAAATTCACCTTGGCCACTTTAAAGCCTCCTCTCTCATCTTCACTTATATATTTTCCTTTCTTTATACACTCAAATCCTAGGAGGTCCCATGTAGGAGATGCTCGGGGTTCCTTGTAATACCGGTCTCAAAGAGATAGCCAACATGGAGAGGTAACACCCAGAACCAATATCTCACGAACTCGATGTTGCTTCACAACACCCTTAGGTTGATCATGAGGTGAGAGGGGTCCTGTGGTTGTGCGGCAATCAAAGCCGGGTAAAGCCAACTCAACTCCGTGTGGGTTACCTTTGTTTCTCTCACTCTCCCCAAAATCCTTTTGCACATCCATGAGTGAAACTTGGATGATGGGGTTAGAGCTAGTATTTCTTTGTTGATGGGCTCCTCCCACGATCACACTCCAAAAACTTCAATGTGCCGTCATGCACATACACTTATTCTAGGGGCTCCTTTTTGAAATCAAGCAATTCCCTAATATACACGCAAGGGAACCACTTATTCAACTCCCTCCAAACGGAATGAGAGACTCGGTACTCCTTCATCAAGGATATGCGCCATGGTCATGAGAATTTCCAAGGCGAATCCCTTGTGGGTGTTTACCGACATTCCGTTGGAGAATTGCACCCAACCTCGGTGTTCCGTATGAAAACCCAATATGTGGAGAGCTTGGTCGTCGAAGTCGACATTCTCTACAAGCCTCTACTCAAGTCAAGTGAGCTTCTTCTCCTCCTCCTCCTCCGTCATGATGATAAACCCATGGAGGTGGAGCAGACGATCGTGTCAAGCGGTGAGGTTGGACGGGCGGCTCCTCCATACATCCTTGAGATTCGGTGAACCTCATAGACGAGCTTCGTGTGGCCCTCATCCCACCGAGGAGAAGAGTATTGTTCCTCCTCGGTGGTGCCGTGTCCTCCTCCATGCTCAGGAGACTCGGAAATCGAGTGCCTCCTCGAAGAGGTTGTCGACAAGAGCTTGGGCGATGATGATCCCTTCTTCTTGGTGAAAAGGCTTGTAGCTTTTTTCTTCCATGGTTGTAGCACTCTCTCTCCCTCACAAATATATATCCAGGGTTTTCAATTGGTAACAATGTACACAAATATTATTTTGGAGTCGGACTTTGAGTGGATTAAGGATGTGATTTGTTGCACGAAACAAGCGGGGTGGATGGCTAAGTCTAAGGTGGTTCCGGACTACAAACTAGATCACACGAACAAAGAGCTGGATGGGAGACTTACCTCTCTCCTCCTCTTGGTTCTTCTCTAGTGCACTCATGCTTGCTTTGTTGCTTCGTGACCGCGTGCTCCACAGAGTTGCACCTTCCAAACATTCTCGTCCACTCCTTTGCTTGCATTATTGCTCCTTCCACTTGATGTTTTCGCTTTGAGTCTCTTCCATACTCCCTTGCCTCACATGCCTCCATGATATTCCTGCAAAACAAAGCCTTGGCTGCCCCCATTCTTGTCCTTTGCATGTGGGTTGATAAAAGATGTTGGAGGTGTCGGTGTTTTAGGCAGAAAAGGCAACCCTCTTGAGGAGTACCGTAGATAGATGTGACTCGCCAAGAGATCGGTAACTCGAAGGAAGAGACACGTTGCACACAATTTAGACGAGTTCGGGCCGCGAGGTGCGTAATACCCTACATCTGTTATGCGCACAACGTAGCTCTGGATTGATTGGGCACGATTACAAGATGGTGCAATGGTGCGCGTGGGTTGTATGAGAGGGGGAGATTGGATGCTAGAGATCGGTCCCTGCCCTCGCCTTATATAGTCGGGAGAGCGGGGTTACAAATCGAGTAGGGAGAGAGTACTAGTCGAGTACGTCTAGGAGTCCTCCATACGGTGCGGAACATGTACGGCTCCTAGCAGTACTACTCCTGTGTAGTCCTTGTGCTCCACGCCTTCGGGTGCGTGTAGCGCAAGCCCGGGTAATCCCGGGGGCCCAGAGTAGTCGGTCACGGTACCCAGGATAGTGGGCCCGAGGGAGGTCCATGCGACAAGCCCCCGAGTACTTTGTAGTCGAGAAGGATAACTTCAAAGTAGTCTTGACGGCCTTAACGAGTAGTCCTCAAGCGTCCACAGGTGCCACAAGTCAAAAGTCCTCAAGAGTAGTCGAAGCATCCGAGGCTGGAATGTACTCCGGCTGATGTTTGGCAATCTTGAAGTCTTCTGAAGAGCTGAACAAGCGTCCTAGAAAACTGCCTTCTAGAAGGTCTTCAAAGCTCTGCCAGTCTCTTAAGCTGATGATATGAGAAGTGTAATTACAGCTGCCTCCATAAAACGCCCAACCTCAGTGAAAACTATGACAAGCTGAAGATCACTCAAAATCTGTAGAAAAAATAAAAAATCTGAAAAAACTCAGTGATCTGTGCCTGTGACCAAATATACAGTGTTGATACTTCCTCTCGAAATTGAGTCTTCTGAGAATGTGTGCGAGATGCTCTTGAGACTAGCCGCTCCCCGAGGTAGTCGAGTAGAAGTAACCGAGCCCGAGGTGAGGGCGCGCGTCGACTAGTAGAATACGAAGGGGTCACACGCGGCCGGCGGGTCAGCCGCGCGTGGACTTATCCGGCCGCCCAGATTGCGGAGCGGTTTGACTTATAAATAGAAGCAAAACCCTTAGGGTTTCACCCATTAGAGCGCGACCATTAGTTTGCATACGAAGCAAATCCTACCCAGGAAACCTGCGCCGCCGTAGTAGATTCAATTGCGCCGCCACCCAAAGCTTTTAGGGTAGCCCTAGAGCGGATGCGCGTGAAGACGCCATTTTTGCACTTGGAGGATGAGCGCGTCACGCGTCCAAGACGTCGAAAGCGCGCCGGGAAAGAAGAGGGCCGCGAAGGAGCGCGCGGCGCGCCACCCAGGAGTAGCGCCGCCCATGTCTCCACGCGGGCTGATCGAAGCCGCGAGTGGAAGAGTCCAAGGTGAAGACGAAGGATGCGCGGCCCTCACGAATAGTGGGTTCATCGGGGAAGGAGGTGACATGTGGAGATCAGGCTGGCAGAGATCCATATCCGATGGAGAAAGGCGAAGACGAGATCCCAATGTTCGCGCGGTTCGTGGGCCGCAGGCCCAGCTCCGACCGGCCCCGATTTCTTCAGGCACAACTCGGGTACTACGGATCGAGGTACCGAATGCGAACCCCAACGGCGTATTCCCACACCGCGGTCTTCGTGCACTTACGCGAAGCCTTCCTCGGGATCAAACGCATTGGATACTATTCGGAAGTTCTTCCGCGTCCAGCGCATCCAAGTGCCACCAACCCAAGGGTAGTCGGAGGAGCCGGCATCCGGTTGAGGGAGGACGCCGCGGACGTATTTGGGCGTACAGAAGCATCGGCTCAACAACGATTGGAAGACACGGTGGTTCTACATCACGAACCACCACCCCCGACTGCGCAGAAGCGAGGCGGACGGCGGCCGAACATCGCGAAGGGTGGAGACTCGGGCCCACCATGCAAGAGGGGATCCGGCTTTCGAGCTGGCGGCACGCATCAAGGTGCTCGGGGAGGCGGGGCCCGAGGGCCAGGAGCACGTGGCCTTCGGTTTCGCAGGCGGAGGGTGCGGCCGTTGATGGCTCGAGACACCCTTGGGCTTCGAGTACACGGCGACGACGACACGTCGCGGATGCGGGAGGCGGTGGACGCGGCGACATCATCGAGAGATTGTCGCGGATCTTCAAAGATGTGCCGTAGGTACATGGCGTACTTTTTTGTCCCGAAAGTACTCCCGCGCGCGCCGCAAGGAGGTGGTGGTCGTACTCCCCTAGTCGAGTAGTGATTACTTGGTGTAGTCTTGCGCGTCTTTGTGTCTTGCGGGATGACTTGAAGAAATTCATCTCGAAGCCATGAAGCCACCTCTCCCGGCGGGATCGAGATCCCAAGGAAGGGGGAAGGCGAAGGAGAAGCGGCGAAGTTGGTGGCGATGACACCGTCGTCATGGAGGATACCTCGGAGCAACGACGGCTTCGACGACGACGAGACGTTGCAAGGCCGCTTCCCGAGTACACGGTCGAGGTTTAGCCGCCGGGCTTGCCTCATGTGTTCCTGCGGTGCAAGACCCGGCTAGCCTAGAGGCTAGCACAGCTGCGCGCCACGAGCCGCGCAGCCGCCGGGGAAGCGGGTGGCGAAGAAGCTTAAGGTCTCAGAGACCACACCTCAGGAGGTAAGTTGTCTTGAACAAAGTAGTCGAGTACCCGTTGTACGAGTACGCTTTGCTGATGAGTAGTCTTCCTTGTATGCAGGAGGTGCCGCCAACGGAACCCGTCGAAGAGAGCGACGAAGGCGTGTGGGACACGGTGGGGGAGGCAGTGGAGGTCGTAGTCCGGCCCCACTTGTTGACGAGATCTTGGCGCGGCTAAGAGCGCCGGCCCCCTGCTCCTCAGGGGAGCACGGGACCCGTAGCCGCCGCCGTTGAAGAGGTGGTGGCTTCGAGCGCGAGAGACCCTTTGCGCGGCCGCCGGCGGCCTGTTGTGGAGGGCGGTAGCGGCGTAGGCGTCGGAGGAGGCGCCCGCTAGGGTGGTCGGTCGACATCGCCGGCATCCTCGGTGCTCGGTCGTGACAATTGTCGGTCGAACTTGTAAGTACCGTGTCCGTCCAGAGTAGCACTTGTTGCGGTGGTCGATGTTGATGACGACCATGCGGCGGAATTTGCGGAAATCCATGGATTTGTCTACGGGAGGGAGATGAGCCCTCTTCGGCGGTGGCGGAAGAAGACGCGCGCGGCCAGAGAGGCGCTCCTACCCAAACGGTGAGCAGGGGCTGCCGTGCAAGGCGCGCGTTATTCCCAGAGGAACGGCGTAGTCGAAGGTGAGTACCCTTCTTGGCCTAAGGCTCTTTGAGGAGTAGTCGTAGGTACGTGCACCCATCTTCTTGTTGACGAGGCGCGGGGCGAAGGTGGTGACATACACACGGGGGGTGCGTGCGAGAGGTCGACACGAGAGGCCGGAGGCTGCGGGAGGCCCCGGCTTTGTGGAAGAAGTCGTCGAGGAAGCCGTCGTGGCGTCCGGGGAAGAGGCGGTCACCACGTCGCCAGAGGTTCCTCTGGAGGTGGCTATCGCTCCCGAGATCCGGGGCCCGCGAGCCCATCCGCTGCGCACCGGCGGGGGGGGGGCGCGAGGTAGTCGCGGCGGAATAGGGGCGCTCGCGGACGATCTTGTCGGGCGGCGACGGTGGCCAACATGCGGGAGGCGATCAGGTCAAGCCGAGAAGCGGTGGATGAAGGTAAGTAGCGGCGCGCCGAGTGGTCAATCCTCTTTCATTGAGTACTCGTCGGCTTGGTTGTCGTTGCGAGGACATTGCGGAGCGGTCCGCGACAAGTCGAACATCTTTGCGGGGCTATGGGGACGCGGTGCTCCGGGCGGCGCTAGAAGAGCAACTTGTGAAGTCGCGGAAGCACGCGGCTGCCATGCTATCGAAACTCGACGCCGCCTTCGCCAAGTACCACAACGACGTCCAGGAGTTGCGGGCGAAGAAGCGACGACTTGGTGCGGAAGAATAAGGGCCTCGACAACAAGAACAAAAGTTACGCGCGTGAGAACTTGTCGGGTATTTGTTGGAGGTCGAGAGTCCTCGACCCGGCTTTGTCTTGTTGTCGTGTTGCGAGCTTGAGGGGCAGTGGAACGCTGAAGTCCTCGGAGACGAGCATGAAGAACCTCTTCTACGGGAGCAAGAAGCCGCGGTACTCGAGCTCGACTACAAAGAACTCGCCTTCGAGTGCGAGAAGCACATGGGCCCAGTTGCTTCGACCGCGATCTCGTCAGCGCTGCTACAAATCCTTGCGAAGTTGAATGAGGCTTGCGAGGCATTGCGGGCCCAAGCGGAGGAGCTCGGGAAACGCCTTGCGGGATTGCGAGACTCCTAGTGCCGCACCGGGCGGCCCAAGATCGCTCCTCTTGTGGGCTACTACTACGGGTGGAGGCACAACTTCGCCCCCAACGCGATCTCGCGGGCGGCCACGTTCGTGGGCGTACGAAGAGCCTGGGGATCCCGATCCAGCGGGATCTACGGGTTCCACCTTTCGCGGGAGCTCATCACGGCCACGTCGGAGCCGAGGACCCGCCGCGCGGTGCGCGCGCGGCGGGATGTCGCTTACTGCGGGGGGCGGCTCAAGTTTCTACATCCTGCACCATGACGACGAACAACGCCGGTGGGAGGAGCGGGGGGATGGTTTCCCCTAGCACGCGCGGGCAGAGCCTTCCCTCCCTACCAGTAGGGTGTTCAAGAAGAGGCGGACTCTTGGGGCTACGGGGGTGTCTACGGCCCCGGCCAGGCGCGGCAAAGTCCGTCCTCGCCGCCTACTTGTCGGGCGGCGAAGCACGGGCTCAACGTGATGGGGCGTCCTCGCCTTCCTCCACCAGGCGGGTCGTGCCTCTGATGGAGAGGGCGCTGCGCATCTTCGAGATGACGAGAGGCGGCCAACCCCGTCGACCTGGCGAGGTCGCGGATGCTCCCGCGCTCCTTAAGCGGCCGTATGCGCTCACCCGGGCGCGGAGCCGCCGTCGACACCCGGACGCCCCGCACACCGCGGGTCGGACCCCATGGGACCTTAGAGATGCTCCCCACGGGCCCGCGGGTGAGTTGGGTTCACGATTTTTGTTTTGTTCTTGGTCTTGCTTTTGTTTCTGATGCGCCATTGTCGCTCCTTGTGCGCGCGGCTGGTGGAGTTCAACATCGCCAAGTCGGGTTCCACCCACCCCCCGAATTCCCGTTCGCTCGGCCGGGCGGCGCGGCGGGGAGGGCGGCTGAGGAGCGGGCGGCGCGCAAGAAGGAGCACGCGAGCGACATCAAGCTCGCCGCGGCCCCGGCGGCCCGCGGAGTACCCGGCGGCGCGAGAGGCAGGGCTCTCCTCCCCGATATCGAGGAGGCCCTCGTCTTCGGACGGGGACGAGGGGAGGGAAGAGGGCGGGGGGGGCCCCGGGGTCCGACGGGTGGCAGCTCCGCCCCCGTCGCCGGAACCCGCGTCGGCGTCGGGCGGCTTCGTGCGTCGGGGCGGGCGCCGCCCGCGCCGCCGCGGGGCATCGTCATCGGGGCGGCACGCGCGCGCCGGGGGGAGTCGCGGCGCGCGCGCGCGGCGCGCGCGCGCGCGAGGGGCGCTCGGGCGCGCGTCCGCGTGCACTTGCGCGCGGGGGAGCGTGCCCGCGCGCGCGGCCTCGTCATCGTCAAGGGGCGCGGCCGGCGGGCGTGCGCGCGCGCGGAGCGAGCTGCCCCCGCGCGCGGTGGCGCCTTCGGGAGGTGCGGCGTCGGGCGCGCCGCGCGCGTGGGGGGGCGTGCTGCGCGCGCGGTGGCGCGATCGGGAGGCGCTACGGCGGGGCGCAACAGCTGCCGACCTCGTCTGAGGGCCTCGAGGAAAAAGGGAAGCGGGCCCTTTTCCTCGCGGGGTAGGAGCTGTCCTTCTGTCGTTTGGTTTGGCTCGTTCGATGACTAAGTGCTCTAACCCTCCCGTTCGTGCTCCGCGAGGGCGGTGCCAACCGTTCCTCCTCTTTCCGACCAAGGTGTTGAGGGCGGACGCATCGATCCCCACCGGTGGCGCTCGTCGGGGGTCGCGCCCGGGGACAAGCACGGCGGCGGGCACGAGGCTCGCAAGACCCGTGCGGGGCCTCGAAGCCCGGCCGCCGGGGCCGGCCCCGCCGTGGCCCGCCGGGGCCGGGGGGGGGCGCGGCGGCGCGGTCGTCACGGAGAGAGCCGGGGGCCGCGGCGGCGGCGGGCGGTGGAGGTGCGGCCCGCGGTGGCCGCCGCGCGGAGGAGGTGGAGCGAGGCGCAGCCTGCGGGAGCGCCGCCGTGTGGCGGTACGGCCGGGGGGTGGCGGCCACGGCGGCACGACGGGCGCCAGCAGGCAACGAGAGGCACGAGGTGGAGGTGCCGACGGAGAGCGCGCGGCCGGGGCATCCGTGGCCGCCCCCGGGCGGTGGTGGTGGGGGTCTCGGACGACTCCCCGCCGCTGGTGGAGATCGATGGGCCGAGCGGCCCTCGGACTCCCCGAGGCCCCGAGGAGGGGGCCCCTCGTGAGCGGCACACGAGGGTCACATGGTGGTGGGGCCGAGGACATGGTTGCGAGGCCTCGTCCTCCACGGCGGCCGCCCCCCCTTGGGTGGAGGGAGCGTCGATGATCCCCGGCGTTTTCCGCGCCCGGGGGGGAGCGAGGGCTGCGGGGCGGCTTCGGGCCACAGCGCCACGCTCAACCGCACGTTGAACGAGGGGCTGCAAGTCCACGACGGCCGGCATTGGTCGTCTTCCCGGGTGGCCATGTTGCTCGTCCCTCTTCCCTTTTCGTTTTCGTATGTTGCATTCAAGCCTTGGCGCTTACGGGGTTTGACGTGTGGATGCCGGGAGCTCGCGCGCGCCCACGACAAGTACGGCGCGTTCGACGGGTGAGAGAACGGCGAAGCCCGGCGACTCCGGGGGCAATGCGAGCGCTTTCGACGCGCTTGCGGGCAGCTCTTAGGACGCGGACAGGCGGGCCAGGCGTGCCGGCCACGGCACGGCCCGACGAGCTCCCAGAGGCTCGGGCGGGGGACGCGGCACGTCGATCGAGCCTCGAGCGGGTCCGGGCGGCTCTCTTCGATCGCGACGAGGCGGCGCGCGGACGCGCGCGCGGATGCACGAGAAGACGCGGGCGGCAAATCCCGCCAGCGGGAGGGGGGGGTGGCCACGCTCGCGCCGGCCGGGAGCTCCGCACGTCGCTCGGGGCGCGGGCGCAACGGCGCCGGGCGAGGAGGCGGCGCGGTTGGGCCGGCGCGCCAAGGAGGCCGATGCGAGGGCCGCCCTCGACGCCAAGGTCGCGGCCCTCGTCGCCGCGGGAGCGAGCGCGGCGAGGAGCTCATCGCCGCCGGGGGCGAGGGCGGCTCCGGCGAGCTTCGAGGCCCCCCTCGGCGACCCGAACGGCCTTTGGAGCGGGGAGCGCGTCGCGCGTGAGGCGGTGGAGAAGTCGGCCGGAGGAGCGGAACGCCGCATTTTCCGAGGACGGGGGCGAGGCGCTCGCGCTCGGCGTCGGCCACGCCAACCGAAGGCGGCCCTCGGCGAGCAAGGCGAGCGGCGTCCGCGCGCCGCGACTTCAATTTGGAGAGGAAGCAAGTCGAGGGTGAGCCTTTGTTTGACTCCGCTTGGTTTTTTTGCTTTGGAGGGTTCGCTTCCCCCTTTTCGATTTCTTTTCGTCTTGTCGATTCTGGGCTTGCGCACATGCTAGACGCGCCTGGTCTTCGGGCGGGCCGGAGCTGCGAGGAGCTTCTACAACTCCTCCCGGCTTCGGGAGGGCTGCGGGGGTGCGGCCCTCGAGACCTCCGCGTCGTTGGGAGGGCGAGGCCCAAGCCGGCAGCTCGGCGCGGCCGTCTACGCGCCCTCGGCGGCCCGTCACGGGCGGATGCGCCGGGCGGTGCACCTGGGCGTCCGAAGGCCCTCGGGTGGTGCGATCCACTCGAGGTCAATTTCGAGGGGCGGCGGAAGGCTACGTCGTACCGAGGGCGTCGAGGACGAAGTGGCCATGGAGCGTATGGACGCTCGCTCGCTGGCGTGCCGGCGGGTCGCCCTCGCGGGGCCTTCGAGGAGTTCCTCTTCCCCGAAGCGTCGCGGACGGCTGGCGCTTCTCCCTCCGAAAGTGGTGCGGGCGCTAGGCCCGTTTTTTCGTATCGGTACTGCGGCCTCGTGGCCTTTTGTAAATAAACAAGTCGTTTCATGAACATGGGCATTTCTTTTGTCAATGAAATCGTTTGTTTATCCGCTTTGTTTCTCCTTCTTCTCGAGTAGATTCTAGTTAGGGAGTTCGATTTTCGTAGGGGGCCCGGCGGGTTGGAGGCGAGAGAGAAGGGCCAAGCCACGCGGTGTAGGCTATCTCTGGCTCGCACGATCTTCAGGCGTGCCGCTGCGCCTGTCGAATCGTGGCTCGAGGTTGAAGTAAGAAACAAACTTAGCGCGTGAGGTTGTTTTTTTTTTTACTTTTGCGCGAAAAATGGGACCATTTTTGGGGGGGGAGTGCCCCCGGTAACCGGGGGTAACTTGGGTTTCGGGGAAAGCCGAGTTGCCCTTTTATTAGACTTGGAGTATTTACATAGTTGACACCAATGTTAGGGCGTTGGCCATGTGATTTTACAACGAGAAAGTACTTGGAAATCCTAGCTAAGGGTCGAGGCGACGTATTTGTTGGATGTTCCAAGCGTTGGTGAGTTCTTCGCCGTCCTCGTTGGCCGGCTTGTACGTGCCCGGCTTGGCACCTTCACCACGATGTAGGGTCCCTCCCATGGGGGCGATAGCTTGTGGCGCCCTCGGTTGTCTTGGCGTAGCCTTAGGACCCGGATCCCCCTCGGCGGAAATCCCTCAGAGCGTATCTTGCGTGCTTGGCGACGTCGTAGGGAGCTGATGATCTGCCTTGCGGGTGCATCCACGCCACGAGGCGTGCCCGTCTAGGCGGTCCGGCGAGTCCTCGCGGGCTCGTCCCAGCGGTTCGCATCTTCGTCGTAGCCTCGAATCTGAGGTGACCCATATTCCGGGTCCGTGGGGAGGACGACCTCCGCGCCATGGACTAGGAAAAAGGGGTGAACCCGGTGGCTGCTGGGGTGGTCCTTAGGCTCCACACATTTGTGGTAGCTCTTGGAGCCATTTTCGGCCGGATTTGTTGGGGCGGTCGAAGGGTGCAGGCTTGGTGCAGCAGAATCATGCGGTTGGCACGCTCCCATGGCGGTTGGTACGTGGGTGTGCCACGACGCAATCCACGCGGATGCGAACTAGTCACGAGAACTCCAAGAACTTCGGCCGTGGGCTGGGACCCCATTGTCGGTGATGATGGAGTTTGGCACTCCAAACGGGTATACGATTGTCGGTGAAGAACGTGACCGCCTACTCCCGCCCTTAAATTCGTGATGGGACGCACCTCCACCCACTTGGAGAATTTGTCGATCGCGACAAACGGATGGGTGAAGCCCCCCGGGCGCCTTCGCGGGGGCCCGGCGATGTCCCAACCCCCACACGGCGAACGGCCATGTCACGGGGATCGTTTGCGGGCATGGCGGGCAAGTTGGACTTGCGGGCCGTCGGCCCCGCGCCCTTCCCGAGGGTGAGTACGATTTCGTTGGCGTCCGCGACCGCGGTAGGCCAATAGAAGCCTGGCGGAACGCGTTGCCGACAAGGGCGCGCGGCGCGGCGTGGTGGCCCTTAGATCCGCTGCGTGGATGTCCCGCGGGGAGCTCGCGCCCTCGGGGGAATGGGTATACACATGCCGTGGAGGATATGCACGACCCGCGGCGCGCTTGTGCGGCTCGCCGTCGGCGACGGGGTGGGATTTGGCCATCCTGGCGATGCGCTGGGGGCTGGCCGGTCCACGGAGAGTTCCTCGATCGATCCGGGCGATGTATTTTTCCCCATTCCGCTTGGACGGAGCCGGCTCTATGTCCATCGCATCGACCTCGATGGGTCGTACCCCTCGAGAAGGGAGAGCACGTACGCCTCGTTCGAGGGGGTCCTCATCCATGGGTTCCGCACCGTGTTCGAGGAGCCCCAGAGGGTCCACTCGCTCGAGGGGTAGGGCTCGAGGGCGACGAGAGAGGCGCGCGATGTCGCGCGCGAAAACGTTCGGGGAACGGTGATCCGCCGGACGCGATCTTCGCCGGCTTCGTCTGCTTCCTCGTTATGCGGCGGGGTATGTGATTAAGCTCGATGCCGTAGAACTTGTCTTCGAGGGCCCGCACGGCTCTACGGTAGGCCTCCATCTTGTCGTCGTGGCAACTCGCGTTCTTCATGACTTGATCGATCACGGCTGCGAGTCCCCTCGCACGTCGGGCGCTTGACGCCCAACTCAATGGCGATTTTGAGGCCACGGAGAAGGGCCTCGTATTCGCCCTTATTGTTGGATGCGGGGAAGTGGAGGCGCTGCTTGCGTAGCGCATGTGCTCTCCGAGGGGTGACACGAAGAACGCGGCCCGCGCCCGCTCTTGTTTTCATCCTTAGAGGCCGTCGAAGAACGAGTCCGGCCTCTCGCTTGGATTTGTGGGGGCGGCGAGTTTCGTGTCTGTCCACTCGGCGACGAAATCGGCTAAGATTTGCGATTTGATGGCCTTACGTGGGGGCGTAGGCGAGCGTCTCGCCCATCAACTCCACGGACCACTTGGCAAATCCTACTGCCGCGTCGGGGTTGCGGGAATGATCTCCCCTAGCGGGAAGGAAGAGACCACGGTGGCCCAGGGTGGGCCTCGAAGTAGTGGCGGAGATTGCGCCGCGCGGGGACAACCCGCGTACAACGGCCTCGGGCCTGGGGGGTAGCGCGTCTTCGTGTCCAGAACGGACTTCGGCGATGTAATAGGCCGTGCCTGCCGCAGCAAGGCGTGCCCTTCTTACCTAGCTCTCTACGACCGATCACGGCGCTGACCACGGGTGGTTGCGGCTACGTAGAGGCTCCAGGGGTTCGCGGGTCTCGCGGCGGCGTGAGGATTGGAGCGTGCGTCGGCGAGACGCCTTCGGTTGTCGGCGGCTTCCTGGGCCTCGGCGGTCCAAGAAGCGCTCGTGCCCCTTGACGGGCGGCCGGTAGAGGAAGCCCAGCCCTTCTCACCGAGCCTCCGAGATGAAGCGGCAAGGCGGCAAGGCACCCCAACACCTTCGCACCCCTTTGAGGTCCGGGATTGGACACATCGGTTCGAGGCCCGCAACCTTTCGAGGTTGGCCTCGATTCCCCGGCGGGAGACGATGTATCCTAGGAGCATGCCCAGCGGCACTCCAAAGATACATTTTTCGGGGTTTAGCTTGACCCCGTTGGCCCGTAGGCGGTTGAACGACGCCAAGGTCGCTAACCGGGTCGTCGCCCTTCTTTGGTTTTGACGACGATGTCGTCCACGTAGGCTTCGACCGTCACCGTCTGTGATCCCCAAAAACGTGCGCATGCAGCGATATGTTGCGCCCGCGTTCACGAGAGCCAAGGCATCGTGACGTAGCGAGAACGTCCGACGGTGTGATGGAAGACGAAGTCGCGAGGCTGGTCGGACTCCTTCATTTTATTTGGTGACATCACGAATAGGCATCAAAGGAAACGAGTAGTTCACACCCGAGTTGTTGAATCAACGATTTGATCTATACGTGGCAAAGGAAAAGGAACTTTTGGACATGCTTTATTGAGACTAGTGTAGTCTATACACATCCCTCCACTTCCCATTTTTCTTTTTTACAAGCACGGGATTAGCTAGCCACGTAGGGTGGAACACTTCCTTGATGAATCGGCCTCCGAGGAGCTTCCGCGGCTCCGCTCCCTCTCCCGTCGCCGCTCCTCGTCGAAGCGGCGCGGCCGGCTGGCATGCCGACGCGGGCGTTTGGCGAGATATCAAGGGAGTGCTCGGCGACCTCCCTCGGGATGCTGGCATGTCAGAGGCTCCACGGGGAGGAGTCGACGTTGGCGCGGAGGAAGTCGGCGAGCCTTGCTTCCTATTTAGGGTCGAGGGTCGGCCGGCCCTCAACGCCTCGCCCTCGAGGCCGACGGGTCGAGGGGACCCCTTTGGTTTGCTCGGCGGCCTCGAAGGTGCCGATGTGCTTGGCGGCGGAGGCGGGTCGTCGTTGACCATCTTCTCCGGCGTGTTCACCGGCGCTTCATCCCCGGCGCTAGTGCCTCTTGCATGTTCCACGCACTCGACGTCGCGGTCGAATGCGTGCTCGATCGACGACCCGACGGTGATGGCGCGTTTGGACCCGGCATCTTCTCTCAATCTTCAGAGTACGTGTAGTTGGGGACCGCCATGAATTTGGCATAGCAAGGTCGCCCAAGTATGGCATGGTAGGCCCCACTGAACCCCACCACCTCGAAGGTGAGGGTTTCCTTGCGGAAATTCTTGGGGGGTCCCAAACCGGGCCGGCCGGTTCGTGCGCGAGTGGTTGAACATATGCTTGCGGGCGCGATGCGGTGAAATGGCTTCGTGCTTTGGCCGCCGAGCCTCCAGTCGGCCGTCCCATCGAGGTGCAAAGTATGCGCGAAGAGGATATTGAGGCTGCTGCCTCCGTCCATAAGGACCTTCGAAAACCGGGCGTTCCCAATGATGGGATCGACCACCGGCGGAAACCGGCGGGTTCGGGATGCGGTTCGGGTGGTCGTCCCGGCTAAAGGTGATGGCATCCTTCGACCAGTTGAGGAAGGCCGGAGGCGCCCTCTCGCGGCGAGGGACTTCATGCCCGCTCCTTCTTGCGCTGCCGGGTCGACATGTCGACGGTAGGTCCCCCAAAGATGAGGAACACATTCTCGACAGCGGGGAAGCCACCGGCATTCGCCATCGCCCCCATCCTTTCCACGGCCTCTGCTTCCCTTGCGGCGGCACGGCCACAGAAACTTCTTGAGCATGTCACACTATTCGGGAGGTGTGGTTCACGGGAGTCTTGTGGTAGGGGCATGGCTTTTTCATCATGTCGTCGAACACCCCCGGGCCTCGAGGGGCCGGTCGGAGACCGTCGAGCGGGTCGACGGCGGAGGGCCTCGGCGTTGCCGCGGGTCCCACCCCTGCTCGCGCGCCTCGCGGCGCGGCCTTCCCCCTTCTTGCCCCGCTTGTCGTTTGCGGCCGGCTCTTTGGACTCCGCTGCCCTCCGCGGCTTCCTCGGAGCGCTTGCCCTTCTAGCCGCCGAAGATTGCCCCCACGTGCCCTCCTCTCAGGCGAAGGCAGTGATGGCCGATGTCGAACGTGCTACGTTCCCAGAGTCAGTAAGCGGGCTGCGTCCCAGCTCACGTCACAAAGGTCCCCGGCTCGTGGTGCCCTCAAGGAACGTATTCCGATCTCGGTGCCCCGGCACGGCGGGGCTCCGTCCGGCGTTGTAGAAGAGCCGTATGAAGTCCCGGTCGGCCACGCTAGGGCTCCCCGCGTGCGAGAGCGGGAGTCCCGGGGGTTCCCCGGGGCGCACGTTCGTGCCACAGGAGGCGCCCGCGGGCGTGTGGAGGCTAGATCGTCCCCGGGTTATGGATACGCGAGTGCCCGGGCAAGTGCTCGAGCCATGTCCGGGCCGCGTCGCCCAGATGTAGGGGCAAGTTGCGGATGATCACTTCGTCGTTGGTGGCCCCGCCCCGGGCGGCGGGCTAGGCGGTGGCGAGTCGTTGAGCCGGACGCGAGGGTCCGTCTCCCCGTTGTATTTGGCGGTCGTCGAAGGCTGACGGAAGCGGCGGGGAACTCTTGCCGTGCGGATCTCCGGCTGAACACACGGGTGCCGGGGGCTCCCGGCGTTGGGGGAGCGATCCTCACCGTTGTCGTAGCGCCCACCCCGTCGAGGGTGGTAACCCCTTCTTTGCTTGCGCGTCCGCCTTGCGGTCGCGGGCGTTGATGACGTTGCGAGCGTCGCCATCCGGTACCTGCGCGCGTCGAGGAGTCGTTCCTTGGGCGGCGTGCGTCCTTGCCGGTGGGATGCCCCGTGGTCCCCGCGTGCACTAGCGGGGTTCGCCTCCTGGTGCGGCCTCGTCACCCCGCGCATCCCTTGTTGGCGGATGCGTGAGCCGAAGCTTTCGGCTCGGCTGGCCGGCCGCTTGCTCGACGGAGTCGGCACCTCGCGGTGCATGTCTCGAGCCTCGGGGGTCGACGGTGCTTTGGCAGGCCATCTGCGGCGTCGCGGCGGCGGCTGAGCTTCGGCTTGCTCGCGGCGGGACGTTCGCGTTGTCGCGTTGGGGGCGGTGTTGGGGCGGTCGCGGACTTGTCGGCCCGCTCCCGCGCGCGTTCGCCGCGCGCGGGGGCCTCCCCACGCGCCATCGGAGCACGGAGTAGCCGTCCGCTCCATTTCCTCTGCCCGCTTGGCCTCGAGCTCGCGGGCTTGGGCCGGGCGTGCGTCGACGTCGGCCCCAGCGAGGAGCGCTCGGCCCCGCGGCGGGCGCGCGGCGATGTTGGGGCGGGCGTGACTTCCCCGTCTCCGGCTGCTACCGCCGGCGGCGCCCCGGCGGAGTCGTTGGTGATGCGGGCGCAACACTCCAGCGTGGGGTCGTAGCTCCCGGTGTGGGTCGTCGGAGCAGCCAAACCGGTAGTCGCGGTAGGCGTCGGGAAGCGCCCGAAGCGGCGGGTCCGGCACGCGGAGGAGTCCCCACTCCGCGTGCCGTGGCGGTTAGCGGGTGGCATCGTGTCGGCGGAGCCCCGGGATGACTCGTCTGTGGCTGAGTGCGGGGTCCCCAGCGACGAAGACGTGGCGGCCAGGCGGAACCTGCGCATCGTCGTGTTGACGTTGGCGTTGTAGGCCGTCGTGGCGCCACGCGGCCCGATGGGGACGCGTGGTCGAGGAGGCTGCACGCGGCCCCGCCGGCGCGGTGGCGGCCGTCGTGGCGGAGGGCGCACCGCGTTGGGCGGCGGCGCGCTCGGCTTGCCGCCGCTCGGATCGCGCTCCCGCGGCGTAGCGGGCCGGCCGGCGGCGTCGCGGGCGTCCGCCGGGCCCCCGACATGCGTGCTGCGGGCGTGCAACGCGGTGTCGTGCGTGCGGCGGAACCGAGGGCGGACTGGCAGAGCGGCTGCGCGCGAAGCTCCTCACGGTTAGTGAGGCGCATAGGAATAGCCACTCCCCGTGGCACAAAAGTTCGGGTCCCGAAGCGGATTTCGAACCCGAGCCGGGAGGGGGTCCGAGCTACCCATGTTGTAGCGCGTAGCACGGTACTCGGTCCGGATCACCATGGAGGAGTTGGCGAAATGATGCCTCGGGCGCTCGATGCCCCACGATTGGGCGCCAAGCTGTCGGTGCGGAATATGGTCCCGGACACTAACCGGTAGATAGCGCCTATGTCTATCCCTCAATGGTCGATGCCAAGCAACAAACTTGACACAAGGTTTTATCCTTGGTTCCGGCCGAGGGCCGTACGTCCGCCGGGCGTGCTCGTGGCACTATGTTGCTCGGCTCGGGGTGCTTGTAGTGGGGCAAGTACAAGCAAGGCGGGAGAGGAAGCGTGGCTTCCAAGTCCCCCGGTGGAGTCGGTTTACAGTGTTGTGGGAGAATAAGAGAGTGAGTGCACGGTGTGTTGTGTTGAACTCCAATCGGGTCCCCCGCGCCGGTGGGGGCTCGCCTCCCCTTTTATAGGCCAAGGGGGCGGCGGGTTACATGCACGCCGCGCTATCTAGCTACGTAGGGATGCACGTCGTGCTACGCCGTAGAGTGGGGAACCGTCCGGACGGTCTTCGGCTGCGATCCGGCCATAATGGCCTACCCGTGCCCGAGCGGTGGCGGTTCGGGGCGGGGAGGGCGAGCGGATGGCGGTGGCGATCCTCCAGAATGGGCTTCGAGGGGAGTGCGCGATGATGCCGGGTACGGGGCACGGAGGCCCCAGCGAACGGCGTTCCTTCCCAACGTGCTCCGCGGTAGCGAAGATGGTTGCTACGAGCGCCCGCGCGCGTGCGCCTGCGGTGCCGGGCGTGCGCACACGCGCGTGGGTACGGCGGCCGCGCGCGGGTGCGGTGACCGGGATGGCCATCCATAGGCCCTAGCGCCCCCTACCTGGCACAGTTGTGGGGTCACGGGAAGAGTCGAAATCGAGGTGCGCCCGGCCCCCCCCCGACTCGAGGCTTGGTTTTTTCCGCCGCGTTTCTCGGGTCGGAAGGTGGTGTGTTGGTTCCTAGGTCCGGTGGCACTCCGGTGGCTACGTGGGCTTGACCAACCTTGGTAGTGAGTCGGAGACGTGTGTTGGAAGCCGCGTTCGTCTTGTTGGAGTTCTCATCTCCATCGAGAAGAATTTTTATCGGCTCCCATTCACTCCCCCTCCTCTCGGTTCGCCGTATCGGTCCTTCAAAGTGCTTGATGAACTTATCCTAAAAGTCTCCTCTTTAATGTTGATTTCCTGCGTAAACAACAAACTCCAAAATCGACATGCGAGAGTGAACTTGATACCTCCGGGGGGTTAGTACCATTGGTTAGAATATCAAATACATGCAAATGTTGACGGTAAACTTATAGCTAGGTGTACCAAAATCGACCGTCAACATACCCCCATGCTTAAACCTTGCTCGTCCTCGAGCAAGTCCATGATCTTTACTTAATCTTGGGAATCTGTGTTGCCCTTTAATGTCTTCCCTGAACTTAGTTATACACAACAAGACATATTGCTCTCTCAAGTACTTAGCATTTAAGGTTCAAGTTTTGACCGGCTACTTCATTATGGAAGATAGACTATCATTAAAGAACATGCCACAATAAAACTAATTTAGTGCTCTCAAACTTAAGCAAACTTTAAACCTTTACCTTGTTGCATCGTGAAGAGTTTTCAAAAAGTTGCACATCTAACATAAGTGAGGTTCTCTTGCAAAAGCTCATGGAGACACTCATCTCGTCAAATCACTCAAGCCTACACTAGATTATTCTCAACCTATTCTACTCATATATGAAAGTGGAAAGCTTAAGTGGAGCTTGGTAGGTAAAAACAACCCTAACAAAACATATACTTGAAATATTGTCAAACTAAGAGAGAGATTTATTGGAATAATCGAGACTAGTCAAAAAGGCCATGGAAAATAAATGTTAGAGAGAGAGATGGAACACATGCATTTAGAAAGGTGGACATGTGCAAGTGGCAAATGGGTGATCCCGAGACATGAGTGAAGTTCTCGTTATCGGATTGCACATGGTTGGAAAAGATTGAGTATGGACATGTCTTCAAAGCTCTCTAAGATTTAAATGAAGCTAAAAAGAACCGAGGAACATTTTTATTTTTCTCTTTTTTCGTTTCCTTTTTCTTTTCTTATTATTTTTTCTTTCTTCATCTTTTTTCTTTCTTTCCTTCATTTTTTCTTCTCTTATATTTTTTATTTTTATTCTTTATTTTTATGCTCCTCTGAACTTTTAAGCAACATAGTACTGCTATAGCAGTCCTCCCCCATGCTTAAATGATTGCTCGTCCTCGAGCATAGAAGTGAGGGGACCTATGGCTGCTAAAGAAGTACAAAATCCTTGTATTCCTTTATAAATCTTTTGAAATCTTCAAGGGCGTCCTCATGTCGAAATTCCGCATAACTTAGTTGCATTGATGAGTCTCTCCTTATGTTATATGTCTTGAAATCTTGCTAGAAAATCTTTAGAAAATTTGTCGAAAGATCATCCATACCCAATTTGGGTTGTGGTCAAGGAAGTAATCACAAAATGATGTTTTGGGTTTAGGGTGGATGCCCAACGAAGTTTGTGAAATTTCCAATGTAGAAGCTCACAATGCATGGACAAAAATGGCTAGCATAGAAAAGATACGCAAAGGAATGACCAACTTCTTAGTCTCGTACCACAGAAATCAATCCTAATCCAACTCATCAAGATATAAGTTTGCAAACTAAAGGTTATATCATTAAAGTACTTGTATGTGTATAGGCTTTGGTAGGTAGAGCCTTGCAAGAGATTCAAAAATGTAGATAGCTTAATGATTTTAAATAAAACAAGTGCAAGGCATAGGTCATCGGTAAACTTAAATCAAAGAGCAACATAAAGTATGTGGGTCTTAAAAATTAGTCATTTAACCTCCACAAATGAAAGAGCCGGTATTTATCAATTTAAGTCCCTTTTAATAGAGAGCAAAAAGTCATGTCATATAAAACATCATGCAAGTAAAACAAGGTGGCAACTTTCATCATTTTTCCATAAGCAAGGCATACAAATGATATTATCGTGGTAAGCTCAAAAAGAGATGGTGATTCATTTATTGAAAAGTAAAAACTAACTAACCTAGGTTGTCCTCCTAGTAGCCATGTTATTAATCGAGAGATGGATACAAAGGTTGTCTATGGTTGAAAGCATATATGTGCAAGCATTTAAAAGGGGATGAACAAAGATAAAGTTAAGGGTGAGTTACCGTCCTTTTCGATGCTTGTAGTGAAGTGCAGCGTGGCCTCCCCACACTTAAGCATTGTGCTTAGCATGGCTAAGTGTGGAAGAACTTGAATTACTTGTAATCCCCTATTGCCATGTGTTTAAGAATAATCTTCACTTCTTGTCTTTGTGACTCATTTGTCATTCAACCTCTTCTTATTATCATCAAGCCATGGTTCCAATCCTTCGTCATATCATCATCACCGACTTCCATCCCGTCCATATCGCTGCCTCATCTTACACGGTTTTTCTTTTACTTACAGAATAGAACTTGTACTGAAACACCCCTCCAGTTTTAAGTTTATGAAATTATCTTTCCAACGAGCCATCGCACGCATGAAACGGGTTCCGAACAAGAGAGTTGTGCCTATTTTACTCTGGCGATGCAATCTGTCCAAGGCGATTTTAGACTGCGCATCGCTCAATGTTTTTGCCATATCTCCTTGTACGGGTCTTCAAAATTGATGATTCTTGATGTGTTGGAAAGGAGATTTGAAGGAGCTTATGAATATTACTTTCCTTCCATTGTACATCTCTGAACACGTGCTCAAATCTTGATGGAAATAGCGACTTCCCTCTCAAGCCTTGTAGATGACTAATGACCTTGATTGCAATCGGTCAAGAACTCATGGGAACAATTTGTCATGCCTGCAAAAACAAATCAAACACACATTCTACCCCCAAGGTTATGGTAGGGAGTGGAAACTGCCAACAAACCAAAGACATCCCTAAGATCCTAACGTGTGGAATAGCTCACCTAGTAAAAAGAAAAGAGAACCTAATGGGTGTACATGCGTGTAGGTGAAAAAATGCAAATAAAAGGAAGGGATATAAACAATGACAATGTCTGCACCAAGTTCTAAACATCATGTTTACAACTAAATTGCTTTATTTCTATATAACCATAAAGATTTAACCAAGATCAAAATACCATGTTCATTTCAAGGTTAACAATTCTTTATGCCGCAAGAAAATTAAAGCGCATTGCAAAGTTTATAAACCAACCTATGCAACGTGAAAGCAAGGTTTATAAAACTGAATGATGGTGGTCTCCAATCATGTCTAAACACCATGTTTACACAAGACTCAAAAGAAAATGCCTCGTGCATGAAGCACCATTATAGAAATAAAACATTCATCAAAAAGTTTTGCAAAGCTAACTTATGCATGATAAAACAAAGGGGTTGATGTAGAATGCAAATGCAAAGGAGTTAGTAAAAAGGGGTAGCAATGTTTGAAAAAGACTTTCAAAATTGTTCCTCAATAACGACAAGCAAGTTACTTTATGAGAGGTAGAGTCTTGGCAACAAAATTTTTATCAAAAGACCTAACCAAACATGTTAACAAGGTTTTAAGGTAAGGCTTATGGGTATCCTATATTTTTGGCTTAAGATAAGAATTTTGAAAAGATAAGTCGGGTGAAGAAATTCTATCTAAGGTTGTTTTGAAAAAGAAGAAAAGAAAACAAGGGTAAGATTTTTGGATGAAAAACAAAGCAATGGTTTTAGGATTACTAAAGGTATGAGAGGTTTTTCTTTTTCTAAGGGTTTAGGTTGAGGCTAGTCAAAATTTTAATTAGAAAAGGGATAGAGATAGACTTGGTCGGATTGACATAAGTTGATTCCTCCCTTTGTTGGCCTAGGTTCTAGGTGTGATTTGATAGGAAGGTTTAGGCAAAAATATTTTTTTCAAAAAGGGTTTTAGATACAGTATGCATCATGCAACAAAATGCAAGGGTGGAGAACAATGTGGAATGAAGTGCAACATTATATGAATGAACAACATGATATGACATGATATGGTGGTGATCTAAACCAAAAGCAAAAGTTAGCCTAAGTTAACTAGCCACAAGTTTAGAATCAAAAGGGGTCATGCTTCATATTTCTCTCTAAAGACATAAATAAAAAGACTCTAAACACTAATAAGCACACAAAAAGGGTCTAAAAGTTTTCCAAAATTCAAGTAGCTAAATGCTCACTCAATATCTATTAAATCATACAAGATGTGGTTGTGACATTAATTAGTGCATTGGTACAATGTTACTTGAAGTTTTCAAATAAAGAACACAATGTAGACTTGTCATAGTTTATATAGATATATAAAAAGACAGGGTTGCCTCCCGCAAAGTGCTTCATTTTAAGTCATAGAGCTCGACTTTCTCACATACCTTTTTATTGTCGTGAAGCCATGGTTACTTGTGTGAGAATCCAAAGTA
This sequence comes from Cenchrus americanus, assembly GCA_947561735.1. Lineage (NCBI taxonomy): Eukaryota > Viridiplantae > Streptophyta > Magnoliopsida > Poales > Poaceae > Cenchrus > Cenchrus americanus. The sequence goes on from OX387245.1 coordinate 128,493,656, forward strand.
GCCATGCAGCTTGATGTTGACTTGTGAACTCGGTCGTGGTTCGCTTCCAACATCATCATGTGTTGAGTGGTGCCTCTTGTGTCCCCATTCATCCAAGATCTAGAGGGTTTGTTTTAATCCTTAGCTTCTGAATTTCATCATGTACGTGTTGTGGAACCATTGCCCCATCTTCTCTTTATTGACACCATGTTCATCTCCTCTATTTTGTCGTCATCACCTTGTTGCTGCTTCTTCTTCGTGGATTTAACCCTGCATCCAGAACAGAACATATACCAAAATATAGTTATATTGAAAAGTTTATAAAATTACCTTTCCAACGGGTACTCATTCGTCTTAATCGGAGTCCGGATGAGGGAGCTATGGCTGTTTCACTTCAGCACTGCTTGCTGTCCAGAATTTCAGCATGTGCAACCATCGGTGATTCTGCCATATCCGCTTGTAGGAACCTCCGATTGCCTTGCCGCTTGATTCGTTGGAACGTAAACTTCATGGAGCTTCTGAAAATTCAAATATATCCAATTGTTTTTTGCAGAGGTTGTGCAAGGCATTTTGATTACATCATTATCCTTTTTGTCCATCGATCCGGAGATGTACGTGTGGTCTTCATCTTGAAGTCTTTTGAGGCACCATGCCACGCATCCCTTGGCTTCAAAAATCATTACCATCACTGCATGAACATGATGGTAATGAAATCCTTACCCATCGTGCTTGACATGGTCGTTTCTGAAACCTATAGCTTGAACATACAAACCTCCAAAAGGATTTAGTCTTAAAAAACTTAATTGACACATATAGGCATACCTTATTCATCTTTGTTTGCTTTGGGTGGGGGCTCAATAGAGGATGTTGGGCCACTAACCAAGTTTAGCACCTACCACTAAAGAGCAAAACATGTGTCGCCATCAACTTGGTTGAGCGAGGTTGGACTTGTTGAAGTCCGATTGTTGAAAACTTTTCTCGATCGCTTTGTGTCTAGCTTTGCACCTACTTTCAATGACACAAACAAGAAAGCAAGCGTATATGCAATGATAAAATTAGGTTTAGTTAAAAGAAAGATAGATCGCCCTAGGTTTTGAGTTGCCGATCCCCGGCAATGGCGCCAGAAAAGGGGCTTGTTGATGGTGCAAAACCGTGCTCAAGTTCACCGCAAGCCTACGGGTGACTTGGTGCCTTTTTCACCAAGGAGGGTCCTCCCTAGATTTGTCAATCCAAGGATTGGAAGCAAACTCCTAAGGCTATCCATCTAATCTAATGATCTAACCTTTCATTAAGCTTTGATTGCGTTAAATTTAAACATACATGAAAGGATGTATGGATCACATCCATCTAGCCATAAAGGTGAGCATCCAAAAGGTAAGCCTAGCCTATCGTCTTCTCGTTGCCATTCCGGCCAAGGTGACAAACTAACCTAAAGCTCATACCATGATAAGGAGATATCCATTACACATTCGTTCGGTGCTTCCCCTAAATCGTACTGTCACTACGCAAGGTAATCGACACGGAACGACTACTCGTAAGTCCGTGCACCACTTCGATGTATCCGCAAGACATAGATTCGATCTGTTCCTACTAAGGTCATATTCTAGCTACACACATGAATGAGAGAAGGCATGCATCGAAGTAGATCAAAAGTAAAGACAAGATTAGATTGATATCACCGTCAAAAGTACATGTGCCTTGATGAATCCAAGGCACGGCTCCGGAACTCCACCATGGCTTCACCACGCAGGGCCAACCATGGCGGCTAGGGTCTAGCCTAAGCCATCTCCTAGGCAACTTGAGGACTTGCGGCGGCCGTCGGCTTCCTCCCGGTGCTTCTCCTCGTGTCGGCGGCTCTCTGATGAATGGATGGATGTGGCGGCCGGCGGAGGCAGAGGCAATAAATAGACGAGCACCTAGGTCAAAGGGGGCGCAAACCTGGCCCGAAACAGGCCAGGCCGACCGGCCCAGGCCCATTTCGGCCCGATTCGGCCCTGTCTCGCTCCCCGATGCTTCTCGGTCAATTGTTGACTTGCTCCCTTATGCATGTGGGCCCTTGACGTCGTCTTCTCCACGGTTTAGACAGAGCTCCTTGTCGCGCAAGCTTCAGCATCTTCTGTCCAGGTCCCTGGAGTTTTCCGGCTTCATGCTTCAATTCCTGGGCCCTTTGGAGTCATGTTCATGAGGTCTCTTGACTTGTGTCGGGCTTCATGATCTTCTCTTAAAGTGCTTGATGAACTTATCCCGAAAGTCTCCTCTTTAACATTGATTTCCTGCGTAAACAACAAACTCCAAAGTTGACATGCGAGAGTGAACTTGATACCTCCGGGGTGTTAGTACCATTGGTTAGAATATCAAATACGTGCAAATGTTGACGGTAAACTTATAGCTAGGTGTACTAAAATCGACCGTCAACAGCCGGCCATACTGTCCAGGCCCCCACCGTTTAGACCGGTGAGTGGCACCGGTCCGACCGGTATCATCCTGGGCAGTAGGTCGCTGCTAGAACTGCTGCCAAACAACTCCGACCTCTACACCTTCTTCCGCTGTGATCTCAGGCTCTCGCTCAGGAGAAGGAACAATGGGGTTCTTCACTGGGTTGGGCCTCAGAGGCTTGTGAGTGACGTCCTTAGGAAACTCAACCCTAGACACCCTCTCGATCATATACATAATGTACGGGCTGTAGTTGCAGATCTTCTTAGGATCCTCTGACAAGTACTTGATCTCCTGCCTAATGTAGTCGCCCACACTAAATGGGCTAGCCCCCAGTCTCAAAGCTATCATCAGGTTCTTCATGAACCTAGAAATATCAGAGGGATTTCCATCCCTAGGAGTGGTCGCCCGAAGAAGCCTGTTAAGAACTGAGTAGTAAGTGTAGAGCCCCTTCACGTGACCAACATTAGCCCTCTGATCCGCTATGTAGAGGTAGGCATGGATTCAGATCGGATACATATGTAATTGAATTCAGATGTCAATATTTATCACATTTTAGTTCAAATATATGAATACAAAATATTAGTGAATACCAATACAAAATGAATAGTTCGACGGATTCACTCGACTTATAACATATCGCCATAACGTGTATCAATTTTGATTTACCAATGTTTGAGACTGAGGTAGTAACATATATCATATTAAATATCATATTTACTTAGTAAATATATCATATCTAATATAAAAAGTGTATCAGTAAACATATCATCGATGAAAAAATAAATTCATTAATACATTTAAATATGATTTATACATTTAATAAATAAAATATGTATTTGAATTAAATATGATTAATCATATTAAAGTTAATTAACCTTTATAATTATTTATCACTATAATATTATGTTAACATAATTAAACATTTGGCATATAGATAATATTTTAATAGTTTAAATGGTGTGCGTATTTCGTTTTATTAGCAATATCAGAATTAACATAATTTGTAATTAGTATTTAGTGATATAAATAAGTCTGAGATGGCTTCATAAGTTACTTTATTCTTTATGGATACAATTAATGTCAGATATTTCACATTTTTTGAATAGGAATTTGGAGCCGGATAGATCTCACAGAAAATCGAATACATATATATTCATTTAACATTCACATTTAAAATGAATTCAAATACAAATATCCATATTGGTGTTTTTAGCGAATACACATTCAGATAATTTGGATTTCTTGATATCCAAATCCATCTCCACTGTAGAGGTGGGAATGGATTCAAATCCATGTCCAATATAAATAAATCCAATTAAAATCCAAGAAAAAAATCCAATAGCCAATTCAATCCAAATCGGATATATTAACACCTGCCCCCCTTTCCTCGCCTCTCCGCGTTTCCGGCCCGACGTGTCGCGCTGGCGTGCGTTTGGTCATTTTGCGAAAAAGCCCTTTGGTTTCCTACAAATCGCGGAAAGGCCCAGCGCGTCCAGATGCTACAGCAATCACGTTCGTATATTTTGCATAAAACCCCTTAGTACAAAATTTATTTTTACACAAAGAAGCAGAAATTTGATGTTGGTGTCGTTTTGCAAACGACCCCCTCTCCACTTTTGCGAACACCCCCTCCCACCACCCTACCCCCTCGCCTAATACCCCCCACCCCACCCGCAGCCGCTCCAAACCCTAACCTCGATTCACTACCCGCCGCCCCTTGTCACCTTGCTCTCCTCTGCCGCCGCCCGCCAGCTCTCTCCTTCTCCCCATCACCACTACCTCCCTACCTCACCGGTGCCGGCGTCGTCCCCGGCCTCCTCCTCCGCGTCCACGGCCTCCTCCGCCTCGCTCCAGCGCTCCCTCACCTCTGCCGCCGCCAGCAAGATGAAGAAGGCGCTCAGCCTCCGCTCCTCCGCCTCATCCAAGGGCGTCGGCAGCCCGGGAGCGGCGGCAAGGCGGCGGCACCCCGGCGCGAGGCCCGCCACGGTCGGGGGGAGCTCATGCGGGTGCGGATGCGCGTTTCCGAGCCCGCCGACGCCAGGATCCGCAGGGGGGCTCCTCCGCATCGCCGCATGCTACCGGCGGTCCATGCGCCTCGCGTCCTACCAGCGGTCCATGCGCTGCTCCGCATCGTGAAGATAAGGGCGCCTCCCTCCTCTTCCCCTCCCCTCTTTTCTTATTCGTTCCCTCGCCATCCTCCCACATCTCATCCCTGTTATTCAATAATTTATCCATTCTTTTAAAGATCTATTCAATGATTTAATCTGCACAAGTTTAAAAATAATTTCTTTGTGAGCTGTGCTTCATTGTGGAACAGTAGGAATGACTACTCAACTTCTGTTGCTTGTAGTAAACAATTATTACAGGTAGACTTAGTTGCAAGTTAATCTACTAATTGACCTGCCATGGGCTCAATATGTGCTAGGCGTATACTTTTATGAAAGCATGTCGCTACTGTTCAATTTAATCTTGGCTTGTTGAGTTTCACGTGCAGAAATTTACATTCAAATTCCTTTCTCGTTTGGCTGAGAGCGTGAGACCTTGAATATTTACTAAAAATACATTTTTATTGACAGGTGAAGACTATATATGTGAAGAACCTACCGCAGAATGCTTCTAAAGAGAAGATTAAGAAACTTTTTGACAAACTTGGAGAGGTCACAAAAATTGTTCTACCCCCCCGCCGAGGTCGGGCATAAGAGGGATTTTGGATCTGTTCATTTTGCTGAAAGATCAAGCGCATTGAAGGCGAGTTAATGGAAGTGAAAAATACGAAATTGATGGTAACCTGCCCTCCTGTTATCATGCGCTACCCTTTGAAATTTATTTTCAGCTGTAAGGCACTAAAAAATTGTTCGTAGTTGAATACTTAAACCACTCTACTCATACCTGTTGACGTTGTATTGATTACATGGGATCTTTCGATGCATTTAGCATACATATCCATATGCATATAAGCTCATCTATTAATTTGTGGAAAGTTCTTCGGTTGCTGGAATCGCCTACTGTTACAAATTGTATGTCGTTTTGGTAAATCTAGATTCATAGTTGTTATTATGTGTCTAGACGCAAGTATATATCTAGATGCATAACAAAAAATTGTGAATCTTGAAATGTCAAAACGGCCTACAATTTGAAGTGGAGGATGTAAATGATAAATAGCTGCATCAGAGAGTTAACCCTGGGCTCACTTAAAATGCAGGTAAAGCCCTGGAAGTATCCAGTGATCTCAGTGGATTTGGTCAACAAGTTCTGAAGGTGAGATTGTCCCTCCCTCTTGATCTTCTATTGTGCCCTTCATCAGTGGTGACTGCTTCTTGTCTGCTCCTTGTGCCTGCAGTGCGCTTGGGTTTGGTCAGCTGCATCTTGGGGTGAGTTTGTGCTTACTAGGGATTTTTTTTGCGTGCTCCTTGTGCCTTTAGTGCTTGGTTTGAGAAGATTAGAATGGACACGCCTCTTTGATTATGAAAGATCTCCAACCTATAGTCTTAAAATTTCCTAATTCTGCAATAACCAATAACCTTGTCCTACTAGGTGTAATATAGAAAGTTATTGCAGAATTAGCATATTTGTAGCTTCCTGGTGTGGTGAACTTTATCTGATGCATAAAAAGCCTTGGAATGATAGCTTTGTAAATGTATTTTTCCTGAACTGTAATCATAAATGCCATTTTATCAGACATGATGAAATTTCATGGTAATGAGTTGACAATTTTTGGTTGCTTATGCATCTATGATTTGGGCTGGAACAACTGATTGTTTACTTGTATTGGTTGTTGAAATGGTAGTGTGCAGTGCGTGCTAAATGCAATTATAATCTGATACTTGAGAAGTTGAGGACAAATCAGTTAAAAAAAGTTGAGGACAAACACCATAATTTTAATTGATGTTACGCAGACTTTTTTCTATGACTTGCACGTTCATTTTTATTGTTACGTCGTGATATGAGCCTCCTTTTGTCTACCAGTTGATCTGAGTGCACTTTCGATAGGGAAGATGTTTGCTCGGAAATCATTTGTGACTGTCTTTTGCAGATAGGTTTGGTTAGGGACCATGTGTGGCTGTCCTTTGTTATTTTTTTAAAAGTGATTCTTTGTGCTGGCTGGCTTCTTACCAGATGATGCTGCCATGGTGCCTAGGGAGTTAAATCGTAGGATTGGTCGCTGTCCATTGGGTGTTGGTGGGCTGATGGGGAATTGCTTTGCTGGGGGATCATTTGTGACTGTCTTTTGCAAATAGGTTTGCTTAGGGACCATGTGTGGCTGTCCTTTGTTGTTTTTTTAAAGCTATTCTTTGTGTTGGCTGGCTTCTTACCAGATACTGCTGCCATGGCTGTGCTTATATGATGTGTGGATCGGCTTATATGTCCTCATTCTTGATATGTTTTGTTTTATCTTTTTACATTGGATCTTTGTCATTTACGTATACACACTGTAGGGCGCGCAACGCGCGCCGGCCGTTCCAGTGTACAATGAAATGTCCAATCTAATCCAATCCAACTTCTTTTTTTAACTCCATCCAAAATATCCAATAATATAAAAATAGAATAATTAGTTTATATGGGACCCTGACTGTAAAATTTAAATCTCACATTCACACTTCTGTTGGAGTCTTGGAGATGATTAAGTACGATAGTCAAGTACTTCATGCAGATTAGGCTAGTGAGATCTAGATGTCAAGACCCCACACTAAATAGTCAAACCTTAGAACTAAAACTTACATTCACACCTTAAAAATTCAGACAAATTAATTAGAATTTGTTGAAGATACTACAATGGCAGAATAATTCATGTAATTTTTTTGGTGGAAACTATCCAAGCTAAACTTGGTCAAGTGCGCCTGATAACCGCCCCCTTCAGTGTCTTGAGTTTGTTGGTTCATGGCAGTTTGATTCTTTGATTTTTGAATTCAAAATTAAATATTCAAACCTTCATTGCTTTGGGCAAAAGTTACTCGAACTCTCTCGTGGAACATCCAAGTCTATTTATTGACATTGACTACACAGTATATAGATGAAATTCTTATAAAAGTTTGGCTCAAAGTTAAGCCATTTATCACTGATATCAGAATTGGCATTTGTTCTATATCTGGGTTTATAATCAGAATAACTTGGCAACTTTTGGTACAGTAATTAACCCTTTAAACCTTCAAAGCGATCCAAATAACACTATTTGAGGCAAACACAAAGCATGAGGCTTCAAAACATGGCCATGTTCTTGATTTTTGGTGCATTGTTTCCTCGTGTTTTTCCTCTGGGTTCCATTCTTCCCTACACTATCCATTTACTAGAAATGGTGACCTTAAAACAATCTGGTCAATCAATGGAGTACCTGACAGAACGTTAATACATCGTATCATATTTCATATATGCCAAAAGCCTGCACTTGCCAGCTAAACGGTGTTTTACCGTCTATAGTATAATGTCTTGTTAATACTTTGTAAGTTTGCATCATATATTCCCTAGGATCCACGTGTCTAGTGGGGTGGGCAGCTGCCCCAACGTTGCACACAGTATTTATCGTTTAGGTCTACCCAGTACAATGATGTTAGATTTATACTCTTATCCGTCATGCATGTAACACTGTGACTGTTCTAACAAAAACTGTCTAAGGGTGACACCACCCCTCAGGGTCAATGTAAACTCATTCAACTCTGTTGGTGCTGTTTTAGGTGTAGCGGCTGCTGAAGCAGAACGGCTTGCGGCTGCTGTATCTGTTGCTGATTAATTTCCACGTTCTGAGAAGAAAGGGCAACATTTCAGCAAATGAGGATAATTATATGTTGACCTCTAACTCTAATCAGGAGGACAAATATAAATTTTATTAGCTACGATCAAAATTACCTGAGGGAAGAGGATGCCATTCAGGCGGCCCTCTATGTCAGACACCGACATATAATAGAGATTGTGAAGGTAATTGTATCACAGCACACTGAAACAGAAGACCAATTTGGGATTGAAACTTTGTACTGAATGACTACCGAGAAACTAAATGCATGAGACAACCACAGATGAACCACAGCAGAATAACACGTGCAAAAAAGATTATAACCAATCACTGACCAGCTTCTTCTTTTGTTTTCCGAAGAAAGCATTCCAATTCAAACACTGGAATACTAGAAACTCTGCCTTGCCAGTATATTTTCTGCAGAATGATTAGAAAGGAAATCATTCACAGCACATTACAAGAAATGCAATAATGTGAAAATCGACTTGAAAAAAATGGGCTAGGAGTCAAACTTGTCGTTCATATCACCCTGGTGTATGAGGGTAACAATCTGCAGAGCATCTGGCCAGTCCGCTGCAAGGCTGCATACATAAAGTAGGGCTTTTGGTTTTTGTATATCGTGGAGAGCAGCGCTGGTTAGCTTGTGCATATCTGCGTGCATGCTTGTGTGCAGGATAGATTTGTTAGGATAAGAAACTCAAATCAGCTGGGAAGTCTTTCCCCACTGACTTAGCCTTAATGGGTCCACTGAAGACTGGATAGGGCAGGAACCTCACCAGCGCTTGCTTCTTTGGCAGCCTAGGAACCATCTGCCTGTTGCACAGGGAGGTGGGCATAAATAATGCAGCACCCAGGATTTGAATCCCGGGTGGATGTACCACTGAGCTATGCCCTCATCTGCCATGGTTGTCTTAACATTCCTTTTTTGTGTGAACCATAAAATCTGTTTCATCTATGCTTAATTACCACATAGCATTTATTTGTTTTTTTTAATGAACAACACACGAGTGTGTTCCTATTGATATAGAAGAAACATACGTTTATGCCCATGGGAGGTCATAACCAGGAAAAAATAAACAAGCATTTATTTGTTTGATTTGCATTACCAAATGTTGCTGTAGCATGGGTATTATCTAGTGAAATGTAGATATCCGAGGAAATGAAAGGATTATTGCAATAAATCAAACACTTACTTTTCAGATGCTGCTCCACTCCTGTAACCCTGCCAGGCATATGCTTAGGTGAGAGATATAAAAAGACAAAAAATCTCAAGAATGAATATGGCTATACTATTAATAGTAAAAAACATAGCAAGATTGCAGAACACAAAATAAAGACAGACCAAGCATTGGACCACATTTGGTTGAGCCTGACGTGCCCAATCAAACTTTGTGTTAAACATATAGTGTTGTATATGGTCTTGTATTGTATTACTTGTACTCCAAGCCGTATCCGGCATATATAATGAAAGGTCACCCCCCATCTTGGGTGTGTGGTGTTTGCCCAATATTCTACATGGTATCATAGCCTAACTCTAGGCCTGTTTTTTCCTCCCCACCCCCACCTCCAGTTACTGTTCACGCGCCGCCTCTTTCCTGGCTGCACACCCCTCCTCTCTTTCGCTGCCCAGCGCGCCGCCATCTTCCTAGCCGTGCGCCTCCACCACACCACCAGGAGCCGCCGCCGCTCCCTTGCGCCCAGCCTCCCTGGCCGGCCGCATAACCCAGCAGATCCCATCTGTTGATGTACTCTGTCACCAACGACGACTCTTCCTCTGACGGTGACGAACCAGCCTCCTGCCTCGGCCCTCCTACTGCGCAGCCTCCTCCGGCGGCGCCCGACGCTCTGATGGCGACGAACTACGTCACCATCAACGTCTCCTCCCATGTTCCCCTGAAGTTGGAGCCCCGTTCCTCCAACTACACCCAGTGGAAGTCCTTCGAGTCGTTGTGCGGGAAGTTCGGTCTTCTCGCGCACATCAACGACACCACAACGCCTGACCCGCTCACCGACACATGGCTGTAGGCTGACTCCTGTGTTCGCAGTTGGCTGTATGGCTCCGTCGATTCCACCGTCCTCGACTTCACCATGGAGCCTGACCAGACCACCCATCAACTCTGGGGGCCCATTAAGGACCACTTCATGGCGAACCAGGCACCCCGTGCTATCTTCCCGAGTCACTCCTTCCACACCATGACTCAAGGAGATCTCTCCGTTGAAGACTATGGGAAGAAGATGAAGAAGGCTTCTGACGCGCTTCGTGATGTTGGCATGCCTGTCGATGCACACCCTGCTCCCCAACCTCCTCCGCGACATCTACTCTCGCTACAGCACCGCCGCCGACATCATTGCCGGCACCGCCGGCATGACCTTTTCGACCGTCCTCGATCAGCTCAAACTAAAAGAGTTGCGCCTTGAGAACGAGGTGAAGGTCGAGGCCACCAACGCCCTCGTCGCCTCTTCTTCTGGCTGCAGCGGCTCTGACTGCCGCTCCTCGTCATCCAAGCCTCCTCAGCAGCAGCCGCAACAGGGCAACGACGGTGGTGGCAACAGCGGCGACGGTCAACAGCGCCGCAAGAAGGGCAATGGCGGCAGGCGCAACGACGATGGCAACGACCCGCAGTTCCGCCCCCCCCCCCCCACCTGCTGACTTGTGGATTTGCATTAATCCACAGGCCCTACAGGGGGCGCTGGGCAGCGGCGACAATGGCGGTGGACAGTGGCGCGGCGGTCAGGGGATCCTTGGTCCCCCACCGTAGGCCAACACCGCCTTCTAGGGGTCCTCCACCGTGTTCGATACGGCTGGCCTGACGACTGCTATTCAGCAGCTCGCCATGCTGGGGAACGCCTGGGTGATGGACACGGGCGCTTCGACTCACATGCACTCCTCCGATGGTATACTACTCTCTCGCCTCCCAGTTCATTCTTCGATTACTGTAGGCAATGGTGCACGTATTCACGTAACGTCCCAATGCTCCTCAATTCTCACCACCAACATGTCCCAATTCACCCTAAATAATGTCCTTGTCGCACCATCCATCATTCACAACTTACTTTCTGTTTGCCAATTCACCCGCGACAATAGTTGTTCTATTGAATTTGACGCCTTCGGCTTTTCTATTAAGGAACTCAGGACGGGGCGCGTGATTCTTCACTGCAATAGTGCTGGCGACCTCTACACCATCTCCTCAGCAGTCCCTGTCGTCGCCCACGCCATGCTCGCAGCCTCTACCTCCTTGTGGCATCGTCCTGGTCCAGCAGTTTTAGCTTCGCTTCGCAAAAACAATTTGATTTCTTGTAATAAAGTTGATGCCTCACTTTGCCACGCCAGTCAGCTTGGCAAACATGTGTGTCTTCCCTTCAGTACTTCCACCTCCTAAACTATTTCACCTTTTGAGATTGTTCATTGTGATGTCACCTCGCCAGTTTCCAGCATATCTGGTTGCAAGTATTACTTAGTGTTGCCGGATGATTTTACGCACTATTGCTGGATGTACCCTTTGAAGAGCAAGTCTGAGGTTCATCAACTCATTGTTGACTTCATTGCATATGCTCGCACTCAGTTTAGCCTACATGTTCGTTGTTTTCAGGGCGATAATGGAACTGAATTTGTTAACCCCGCCATGCAGACTTCACTTGCTGCCAACGGCATCGTTTTCCATTTATCATGCCCATACACCTCCCCACGAAATGGTAAGGCTAAACGTGTTCTTCGTACGCTCAACAACTCTGTGCGCACTCTTCTCGTTCAAGCATCCATGCCTCCCTCCTACTGGGCTGAGGCACTCTTCGCAGCCACCTATTTGCTAAACCACTGCCCCTCCTCCTCCATTCAACACGAGCTTCCCTACTCCCGTCTTCACGGTTCGTCGCCAGCTTATGACCATCTTCGTGTCTTCGGCTGTTTGTGTTATCCTAACTTACAAGCTACATCACAGCATAAGCTTGCGCCTCGTTCGGCAGCCTGCGTGTTCTTAGGATATCCCTCTTCGCATAAGGGGTATCGCTGTCTTGACATCTCCACCTGCAAGATTATCATCTCGCGAGACGTTGTTTTCGACGAGTCCACTTTTCCGTTTGCGAGTGCTTCACCTGTCCCTCCTGCCAGCTCCTTTGATTTCCTCCTCGGTGATGATTCGGATATTGCGCCTTGTGCTACTAATCATGCAGGTGATGATTCTTTGGCGGTTGCTCCATCCTCTATGGACGTCGAGCAACCGCGTTCAGCTTTGGGTGGCGTGGCTCTATGCCCCCATCCGGGCCTTCGACATCTTCCAGTACGGGTGGGAGTGCGCCACCGCCCATGCCCTCTTCGTCACGCACAGCGCCTGCGCCCTCTCGCGCCGGTGGTCTCCAAGCCTGCACCGGCAAGGACGCCTGCGTCGACAACCTAGCCTGCGTAGGCGGCCCTCGCCGGCGTCGGCGGCTCGGTCGCGCGCGACGACCCGGCCTCGCGCCGGCGGCCCCGTCTACACCGGCGGCCCAGCCTGCGTCGGCAGCCTCGCCCGCGCCGAGCACTTCTACGGCATCGATGGTCTATCCTGCACCGGATGCTCCAGGACGTTTTGGGCGTGTTGTCTACGGCCGGCGACCTCCCGTTGCCCGCCCGGCGCACATCCACGCTCCTCTGCATGGTCCATCTCGGTTCGGTGGCCTCCGCCCGGGTGATTCTACAACCTCTTTGCGTGCCCTATCGCTGCCTCGTCGACCTATGAGCACTATCGCGCCTCTACCTGCTCCAGTGCGACGCTTGACTCATCTCCAGTCCGGTACTATGCAACTTGTTAGTTGCAAGAACTTGACTGCTACTTCTACAGTTGCTTCTGTTGTTCCGAGTAACTATGGCAGTGCGCTTGCTGATCCCAACTGGCGAGCTGCTATGGCTGATGAGTTCCAGGCAGTCAGGCACTGGTGGATAACGGTACCTAGCGTCTTGTTCCTTGTCCTCCAGGAGTTAATGTCATTACTGGGCGATAGCTTTGGAAGTTGAAGTACAATGTTGATGGTACTCTTTCCAAGCATAAGGCTCGCTGGGTTGCTCGAGGATTTAATCAGAAGCGTGGTGTTGATTATGATGAGACTTTTAGTCCGGTGGTTAAACAGGGTACAATTCGGACTGTGCTGAGTATTGCAGCTTCTCGACAGTGGCCTATTCATCATTTGAATGTGAAGAATGCTTTTCTTCATGGATATCTCGAGAAGACAGTCTACTGTGAGCAGCCTCCTAGTTTTATTGATCCTGCACATCCTGATCATGTGTGTCTTCTTCAGAAGTCTCTTTATGGACTGAAGCAGGCTCCGCGTGCTTGGAATAAGCGGTTTGCAGCATATCTTCGTTCATTGGGTTTTGTTCCATCTTTCATGGATACTTCGTTATTCATCTATCAGAATGGTGATGACATTGCCTATATTCTTCTCTACGTGGATGATATTATCTTCTTCTCCAGCACATTATTGATCGACTGCATAGTGAGTTCACTATAACAGATTTGGGGGATCTTCATGACTTTTTGCACATGTCGGCGACTCGTTCTTCCGATGGGTTGTTTCTCTGTCAGCGCCAATATGCCTTGGAGATTCTTCATCGTGCCGGCATGAGTGAGTGTCATTATACGACAACACCTGTTGACACTAAGGCCAAGTTGTCTTCTTCTGATGGTGCGTCGTTACCTGACACTTCTGCTTACCGGAGTCTAGCTGGCGCTCTCACTCTGACTCATCCGGATCTTGCTTATGCTGTTCAGCAAGTCTGTCTTTTCATGCATGATCCTCGAGAGTCTCACCTGGCCTTTCTGAAACGCATCCTGCGTTATGTAAGGGTACCTTGTCCTATCTTTTTTGGCGACACTCTGGTTTCTTGGTCGTCGAAACGTGCTCATGTGGTTGCTGAGTGTTGTTGGCTTCGCCAACTTCTTCAGGAGCTTCATGTTCCACTCTCAAAGGCTACGCTCGTCTTCTGTGACAATGTCAGTGCAGTCTATATGGCGGCCAACCCAGTTCATTATCGACAAACAAAGCATATTGAGATTGACATTCACTTCGTCCGCGAGAAGGTGGCCTTAGGCGAAGTCTGTGTTCTTCATGTTCCTTCTTCGCGCCAATTTGCTGACATTATGACTAAGGGCGATTTTAGGTCCAGTCTAGGTGTTTGTCAAGATCCACATGCGACTGCGGGCGGGTGTTAGACATATAGTTTTGTATATGGTCTTGTATTGTATTACTTGTACTCCAAGCCGTATCCAGCCTATATAATGGAAGGTCACCCCCCTGGTGTGTGGTGTTTGCCCAATATTCTACACTTTGGCCTTGTCAGGAAATTTTGGCCTCCATTTTGAAGCGTCCCCTCATCAGAGGTGACTAAATGTGACACAAATACTAGTCCCAGGAGGCTGGTAACACATTTATTACGACAGGTGGAATCCGTCTTTTACATCAAGGCGACACAGAGGGCACGGTAGTGCCAACGCTACAAGGAACAACACAAACGCTAACGACCATACTACGATAGCAAAGGCTTCCATAGCCTCCTCAGAGTACCACACCATGGAAGCTTTCGGTAGGGGCCCTGGGTACACAGGCACGGTTGGGTGTAGGGCACGACCTACTCAACGTCTTCGGGAATGTAATCGGGATCCTCCTCTGTAAAATAGTTAGTAAAACAAGGGTGAGCACATACGTACTCAACAAATCCAACCCCACCCACGGAGGGGCTTATAAAGCGAATCATGCATAAAGTATAACAAGGATCAGGGTAAGGTTCATTTCGCAAACTTACACATGCAGGGGTTCATTTCAAAAAGGTTTTCGCAAACATTTTCATAATCAAAGTGACTAAATTGTTTTATGAAAACCACTGTGGAACTACCGGACTTCCCGTCCGTCGTAGCCCAGGCACACAGCCACACACACATCACCGGAAAAACAACTCACGCCGGAAAACATCCCATCCTAAACACTAGTTTTTGTGACCACACCGTGACTCGTCCAATACCGTGGACACGGCTATTCGAATAGGTTTGACACTCTGCAGAGGTTGTACATCTTTACCCACAAGTAGGGTACCGTCACACGGACACCTCAGTGCCGGTACGGATCCTATCAAAGCCATTACCCACCTTAGCTAACGCTACGAGCCACCACGGAAGCACCCAAGGGGTTATACCACATAACCGGGGCGTACCTCACACAGAGCGTACCCCTGCTCCTTGGTCTCCCGCTGCTCACCCGCACACCCGATGGCAAGTAGATTAACTAGTGGGGTTTATGCTAAGCCGTTGCCACATACAACGGTCGAGTGGTTGTACGATGATTTGGGTCAGGTGAGATGTCACGCAACCCGGTCCTTAGCCGACAAGATGGACAACTCCCAACATGCTCAACCACACAGGTACGAGCTCACCCATACCCCTGACACACACGTCCATCCCGTCTACCCAGTTCTTTACTCATTTTCCAAACATATCCCCTTTTGTTTTTAAAGCACTCACACATTTTGAAAGTACACACACATTTTTAAAGTACTCATTCAGGCCAAGACAAGGTTCAATCATAGCAATCAAGGGTGGCTATCCTACCATGTTTTTGCAGTAAAACAATATGCAATTTATAAAACGGGTATAGGGTATATTTATAAAACTAGGACAGAAGCATGCATCAAAGGATGAGATTGGACTTGCCGTCTTCGACGTCTTCGGGGAGTGCCGGCTCGGCGTTCGGGACCTCGGGCTCCTGCTCGCAGTAGTCGGCTCCAAACTCCGGCTCGGGGTACCTTCCTTCGTTTACTTCGTCGGCTATAGCGCACACACAGGCAAGCATGCAATCAATATAAGCACACACAATTTCTCCGGCTGAGCTCGCGGGAGGGTAATTAAATAAAATAGAGGAAATAAATATTATGCAGGGGTTTTGGGTGACGGACGGGTGGCGGTGCAACTGGCACGGGTGCGACGGAGGTTGGGCGCGATTTGGATTAAAATTGCGCATGAAATGCCGGGTTAAAGGAGGTGTTTAGGGTTAATTAGGGGCCTGTTAGTATTTTACTATAAGAGAAAAGGACCTAATTATAATATTTAAACCTGGCGGGGGTGTCACTAAATAGTCCAGGGGCATAATTGTAAAGGGACAGGGTTGTTTTTGTGGTTTAATTTAAAGTATAGGGTCTGTTTTGGAAGAAAAGAGTGAGGGAAATAGAGGGGGGTCGGTTTTGGATAAGTGGGAAAAGGGCAGGGGGTTTTGGGCAAAAGGCCCTTCTTCCTCCCTCCCTCACGACACAGAACGCAGAGGCAGGGAGGCCGACCGTGGAAGGGGGGAGGGGCGCCGGCGACCTGGTGCACGGCGACGGCCGGAAATTGGGGCGAAACGAAGAGGAGGACGAGGGCAACCGATTCCGCTTCTTACCTCGGGCTGGAGTGCTCTGTAGAGGCGGGTCGACGGCCGGCAGTGGGGCTGTTCGCGGTGGTGACCGAAGCGGCACTGGTGGTGGTGATGGAGGGCTCGGGAAGGAGGGGGAATTGGTCGTGGAGGTGCGGGGCGAGGTGGGGAGCCGGTCCGGCCCTTTTATAGGCGCGGGAAGGTCGGTTTGGCGAGGATATTTTGAGCTTCGCAGAGCTTCAATGGCCGGCAATGGAGGTTCGGGAAAAATCCCGGCGTGGACTCCGGCCAGCGGGATTCTCGGTCGGCTCGCCGTGCGAATTGACCCGTCGTGCGGGCCGCCGTGGCCGTGGAGGGGAGGGAGGCGGCGATGCGCGCCGCGGTGGAGGGAGGTGACCGGTCGGAGTAATGGAGGTCTTCGTTTGTCGGGGCAATGGAAGGGAGGGGAGCTGGCCGCCCGCCGTGGCGTGGGGGGCCGCCCCTTGGCGTGCCGGCTTGGGGGCTTGGTCGGCCGGCCCGGGAGGGGGGGCCGCCGCCCCGCAGGGGGCGCGCGGGGGTGCCGCCCCCCGCCGCGCGTGGGGAGGGGAGCCGCGGCCTCCCTGCATCGCGCGTGGGGAGGGGGCCGCGCGGGGGGGCCTCGGCCTGAGGCCCAAGGAAGGAGAGGGCGGTGGGAAAAAAGAAGGAAAACGAAAAAGGATAAAAGGGAAAAGAAAAAGAAGAAAAGAAAAAGGGAAATAGGAAAAAGGAAAAATCAGGGAAGAGAAATAGAAAAGGGATTTAGAAAATTAGGAGAATTCCTAGAAAAATTAGGAGAAGGAGTTTTGCGGATTTTTTTCTGGGTTTCTCGGATACCGGCGTCAATTCCGGAACGGCGTGATGGCGAGGCGGACCGGCCGGCGGGACCGCGGCGTGCACGGGATTCCCGGCACGGTGGCCGACCGCGGCGGCCGGGGTGGCACGCGTGGGTGCTGGCCTGAGTGCGGGCGGTGCCGGCGGGATTCGCGGCACGCGCGCCGAGGGTGAGAGAGGGAGACGGTGACCAGGGTTCCGAAAGGAATAATTGAGCTCAGCGGGAATGTTTTGAAAACACGCGTGATTTATTAGGTGATTTATTAGGAGCTAAAAACGCGGGCGTTACACATTTGGTTGATAGCCAAAACTTTGGTCATGCCAAATAAAAATTGGCCTCCCCAGATACAGTTAACAGCATCACTGGGCCAGATTCCGGCCAGCAAAGCGGCTTACAACCTAATCAATGATATTTACTAAAGTATGAATCTGATTTGTGATCTGTTTGAACCAAAGTAATCCTTTTTATTTAATTTATAATTGACAAAACAAGACCCATATGGACTATCTTTTGAAACAAAAAAATAATGATACATGGGTCCCACACGTCACGCTCACAATCTGAATTTGGTTGGGTCATGAACTAAACATCACTTTTACAGCCCCATTTTGTCACTGCCCAAGATCGGCCATGGCCAAAATTTCGCTTGGCTCACTCTGGTCAAGCAAGAACCAAACATGCCCTAGATTCCTGTTTTAAAGGCGGAAACTAAGCTTGGCTGAAAAATGAGGATTGACAGCAATTGCAGTCCAAGTTTTAAGGGGACTAATTATTTTATTTCAAGTTCAAGAAATCATGACTGAATATTTTACAAACAGTAGTTTATTCCAAGCTAATTTATCTTCATTAATAATCTGAGCAAGAAAATGGGTCAAAGATTACACACGATTTATTCATTCAAGCTTTTCAAGGAAAAATATATTTTCCTTTTGACTTCATACAGAGCTACAAAGAGCATAAAGTGTCATAATATCTATGGAATCATTCATTGAGCCAGAATTGTGGATTCCAAATAATCTTTTACCATTTTATTTAATAATGCAAATAGATACGCACTTCGAGTTTACAAATTAATACAGACTGTCCCTGCTTTAATGCGGTCAAAGTTCCCTGATAGAAGGCAAACATCAGTTGTTGAAAACCAGTAGGACCAAAATACAAGATAGTATATGCATTACAAATCTACATTCACATAAGGAGTCAATAATCTAAAAAATGCAAAGTGAATTTGGAGTACAGAGAGGGGGTTTATCTGGTTTCTAGAATTAAGCCATGATGTTGCCCGATAAGCAACTAATACAACACACAGCATTGAAATTGCCAATATAAACTACAATTGATTAGAAAAAACTAACACAGTTAATTGTCATTGAATGTATGGTTTCAGTGCACTCATGGTATAAACATATATGCAGCTTTGCAGAAGCAATTTAATGTATCCTTCCAGTAAACTACAAGATGGCTAATTTATTACTTTCTAAATTACGAAGGCTCCAGTTAGTCAAGTTCTCTGCACTATGCTTACCATTTAGTACAGAGTTTTAAATGTTTAGCAGGGGTCTTGACTATGGCTACATAAATGCTTAAATACAAGAAATCCTTACCTCCCAAAATTTGACAGACTCTGATGGTGGTTGTTGGGCATTGGGATGCTGCCCAACAGACATACTTATGTCAAAATTGTTAGTCACACATAGGAAATTGGCACCTGTCTGTTGGGCCATCCCAGGTGTTGGCGTCATAGCAGGCACTGAACTGATAGCTGTAGGCCCAAGGCCACTTGCACCAACTCCACATTGTCCTAATTGTGAACTAGATATCATAGCAGGTATCGTTGCTGGTTCCTAAAATAAAAAAGCAAATGTATTGTTAGAATGAGAAAACAAATGAAGGATTCCAATAGTATGTCCTTTGTAACATACCACTTTAACGGTTGCAGTAGAAATGCTTACAACACCAACTGGGTTACAGCCAATCATTGGTCCACTCCCTGGAAATATTTGGAATTATTCATCATGACGGTAGCATGGATACACATGAAAAATAAATTGCAATATTAGGTGAATCAGCTTATCATAAATAGATTATTTAAAGAAGATTAGATGAATTCTTGAAAGCAGTCGGGCTACATACACCCTTTTATTAAAGAAAGCGGCAAAATCTGAGTAACAAGTGATATGTAAATTTCAAAAAACTTTAATCAATGGAACAAATGATGCAATCCTTTAAGAAGAATTCATACGCACAGGAGTACACATTTATGTATCTGTACGAATACATTTAAGTTATCGTGTATAAAAAAATTCGGCCGGTGGGGGAAAGACCGCCCCCACAGTATTACAATAAGAAGAGCTCAACTAGAGCCCGGCCGAGAAAAGTCACGAAAGCTGACCCCTATGGTTCAGGCCTTGACCCATGCTTTGAGGCCTAACGCAGGATCAGACCCTTGCACAAGGGCCCGCCCACCATAGGCCAGTTCACTCATGCTGACCAAGGGAACCAGCGAGTGACTTTTTTTTACCCCAGCCTGAAATTCACTTTTTTTACCCCAGTCTGAAATTCGCTCTCACGGAGAGTCGAACCCAGGACCTCGGGAGGTGCCACTCAGCCCCCTAACCAAGTCAGCTAGAGGACCTTAGGCAGTTATTGTGTATAAGCCTCGCAATATATCAATCTCACTGTTATGACAGAGTTCTGCCAAAACTATTTATGTAGTAATTATCAGACAGCTGATTTGAACTAATGGCTGACCAACATGTCTGAACTTCATGACAAACAATTTGCTGTGGGCATCTTGCCAGTTAACTTATTAATGTACTTGGTTGTCATATTTTAATGGTATTTGAGCAAAATGTTCATCCACACAGACAAAGAAACATACTGTTATTTAGTGATACAAGCTTGTTTTTTTTTCTTTCCCTTGTATAATATATTCTACCACAGTGGGGGTCTCCCCCGCTGCACAGTTTCAAAAAAGTGATACAAGTTTCCTGAAATATGGCAATCAACTTCTCTGTCTAGTAATTAGTACATTCATTTTTTTAATCTTAAGCTAAAAAATATTTCAATTCTGCAAACTTAATGTTTGAATATCTCAATGTATAACAAGCAATCACACCACAGAATAGCCACATGTAATTTGAATATCTTGTGTGTTCTCAGTTCTTACAAGTAAAAACATCACCAGCACAAAACTTACGCCCAACAACGGTGCACTTTATGCAAAACTGGATCATGTAATGGCATATTCAGAACCCTCTGCCTGCTATGGAATAGTCAGCCATCCCAAAACATAACCATTACGTTTTCTGCCATAATTTAAGCAAGCCAGCCAAGGGACATATGTAGAATTACTTCACATGTCATTTTTAGTAAAATTGAAACAAGCATTTGTTAAAACAATTATCAATAAACTAGGTGCGAACAACTAAATCATTTTTGCAAAGATTTCCCAACATCCCTCCCACACAGAGACATCACATCAACAACATTTCCTTTCTACAAAGGGCAGAACCAAAAATAGATCTTATAGAAATAGAAGCCTAACATTAAAAAAAATAACCTGAGGGGTTGGCAAATGCACTGTCCATCTTCAATATGGTTTGTTTTGGGGCCAAGTTCCCACTTAAAGGAAGAGACAGAGCAGTCCAAGCCTCCATGAAATTCTCAGATAGCAAAACAAGAAATTGTGGATTTTTTGCATGATCAACTGGTGGATCAGCAGCTTGAGGATTTCATTTGCCCTGAAGCAGAATATGGAATCAATATTATGTGCACATTCATCATAACTGCTAAAGTCCTATTGTTATGGACAGCTTCTTTGGGAAGCAATTCAGGCGCAGGAATAAAGATAAGGATAGGAATGTTAGTTTTTTGGTTAAATGCCGGATTTGTTAGCCGGCGCAAATCAGGGAGTTTGTTAGGCAAAGTCCTATATCTATAGGACTGCTAGGAGTTGAGAGTTAAGCAGAGATAAACCAAAGATACTCAGAGCCTCTTAGGAGGGCGAGTTAGGGTTAATCTCCTGCTAAATCATGTATCCAAGTTGAATAAACTAGCCTATATCATCTTTGGTATCAGCTGGGATCCTTCCTCGGCACAAACCTTATTTCCTGCGCTATATTCCATCTCGCGCGCCCCTGTGCAACCACAGGCCTCCCCTGCTTACCGTCGCCGCTGCTGAATCCCGTGTCCCGCCGCCGCCATGGGTGACAAATTCGTCACCGAGGAGCTCTTCGAGGAAGCCATGAACGGCCTCGTCTCCAAGGAGAAATTCCAAAGCGACATTGACCGCTTGGTCTCTGGCCTCACCGACGTCAACAAGGCCATCACCGCCCTGACTACCCAGCTCAAGGAACACATCAAGAAGGCGGACATCGACGTCGACACCCTCCGCCAGGAGACTCGCCGCCTGAACACGAAAATCGACAATGTCCAGACGCAGGTGTTGGAGAAGCAGGGCCGCTTCGACAAGACGTCCTCCTCGTCCTCCGGCGGGGATTCGTTCGGGCCGCTGCCGCCGCCCGTTCACAAACTCCGATTCCCAAAATACGACGGCTCGGAAGACCCCCTGGACTGGCTCCATAAGTGCGAGCAGTTCTTCTGCAATCAGGGTACGCCGTCGGCACAGCAAGTCTAGACGGCCGCCTTCTATCTTGAGGGCGCCGCCGGCCAATGGTACTACCGCCTGGAGAAGAATCATGGCGAGCCGCCTTGGGCGGATTTCGTCAACGGCATCAACAAGCGCTTCGGGCCGCCGACTCGGAGTAACCCCCTTGGCGAGCTCACACACCTCCGCTGCTCAGGGACCGTCGACAAGTGCCAGGAGAGGTTCTTGACCCTGCTCGCCCGCTGCGAAGACGTCACTGAGAAGCAGCAGATCGCGATCTTCACCGTCGGGCTGCCGCCGCAAATGGGCATTGACGTCGAGCTCCAGAATTCGGCCTCCCTCGACGATACCATGTCACTGGCCCGCGCATATGAGCGCCGCCAGCAATTGGTCGACGACGCGTCGCGCCCCGCTCTGCGCCCGACGCGCCCTCCCGCGTGCGCTCCCTTGTCCAGTGCTTCGGGCAGCAAATCGCCCGCCACACCGGCAACCATGGGCTCTACATCAACAATGCCTGGTGCGCCACTCAAGCCACCACAGCCTGGAGCCCGCTTCACCAAACTCTCACCTGAGGAGATGGCGCAGCAGTGCCTCGACGGCTTGTGCTACAACTGCCCGGAGAAGTTTTCCCACGAACACATCAAGCAGTGCACCATTAAGGGGATCTACTTCCTCAAAGTTGCGGGCGCAGAGGAACATGAGCGAGCTCGTCGGAGGAGGACATGACCATCTCGGTGTGTGCCCTCGCCGGCGTTCGCGCATCGTCCACCCTTCAGCTCGCCACAGAGGTTCGTGGGGCACGTCTGGACGCCTTGGTCGACTCAGGCTCTACTCACTCCGTGGACACCGTGACAGCCACCCGCCTGGGCCTCGCCATGGAGGAGCGCCCCGGCCTCACGGTCGGCGTCGCCTACAGTGACCGTATCCCAGCACTGGGCGTCTGCCCGCACGTCGTCGTCCAAATTGGTGCAGAGGCCTTCACCCTCAACCTGTATGTTATACACTTGGGTGGCTACGAATTGGTACTGGGTGTGAATGGCTCCGCACCCTGGGGCCAATCCTGTGGGACTTCAACAGCCTGACGATGGCGTTTTGGCGGGATAACCACAAGGTGCACTAGCAGGGTGCCCACAAGTCCCTGCTTCAACTTTCATTTGCCGAGCTCGCAAATCCTCTCCTTGCTACTCGCTGAGTTCGCCGACATCTTCACCGAGCCCACCGGCCTGCCACCCCAGCGGGACTGCGACCACCGCATCCACCTCCTGCTCGACTCACCGCCGATGGCCGTCCGCCCCTACCGCTATCCCTAGCTTTTGAAGGACGAGATCGAGGCACAGTGTGCGGCTGTGCTCGAGCTGGGCATCATCAGACCGAGTACTTAGGCAATCTCCTCACCAGTACTGCTCGTGCACAAGAGGGATGAATCATGGCGCTTCTGCGTCGATTATCGAGCACTCAACACGAAGACAATCCGGGACAAATTTCCCATCCCAGTAGTGGAGGAGCTTCGGGACGAGCTCAAGGGCGCGGTCTTTTTCACCAAATTGGACCTACGCAGTGCTACCATCAGGTGCGCATGCACCCTCCCGACATCCACAAGACGGCATTTCGCACCCACCACGGCCACTTCGCGTTCTTGGTGATGCCATTCGGCCTCACCAACGCATCGTCCACGTTCCAGGCGCTCATGAACACCATCTTGGGCCCGTTCCTTCGTCGTTGCATCCTCGTCTTCTTCGACAACATATTGATTTTCAGCAGGACGTGGATAGAGCACCTTCAGACGTCTGCCCGGTCCTCAGCGTTGCACGCCCACAGCCTCGTCCTCAAATGCTCCAAGTGCGCGTTCGGGGAACGCCGGATGCACTACCTCAGCCACATCATCTCCGACGGCACCGTGTCCATGGATGGCGACAAGATATCCGTGGTACAGGCATGGCCGCAACTACGCTCCGTCAAGGCGCTCCGGGGCTTCCTGGGCCTCACAGGTTACTACCACCGCTTCATCGCCAACTACGGCGCCATCGCCGCACCATTAACAGCACTGCTGAAGAAGGAAGCGTTCATCTGGACGCCCGAGGCCACGGTGGCCTTCGACGCCCTCAAGGTCGCCCTCACCACCAGGCCGGTTCTGCAGCTCCAAGACTTCGACGCACCGTTCATCGTCGACTGCGACGCTTCGGGCACAGGCTTCGGCACCGTCTTGCACCAGGGGCACGGCCCCATCGCTTTCTTCAGCAGGCAGGTAGCACCACAGCATGCCAAACTGGCAGCCTACGAGCGGGAGTTGATCGGCTTGGTCCAGGCCGTCCGTCATTGGCGCCCGTATCTCTGGCCAAGGGAATTCATCGTCCGGACAGACCATTGCAGCCTCAAACACCTTGACCAGCGGCTGTCCACAATCCCACAGCATACATGGGTGAGCAAATTATTTGGCTATGCCTTTCAGGTGGAGTACAAGCCAGGAGCGCAAAATGCAGATGCAAATGACCTTTCTCGCCGTGACGAACAAGAGGTCCAGGGGCGCATCCACGCCATCTCCCGGCCTGAGTTCGAGCTCTTCGATGAGTTCCGCCGTGAGGCGGACGTCCTGCCGGAGATCGTCGCCAAATGCCAGGAGATAGCAGCCAGCACGGCCGGCGCTGCCTGGTCCGTGGTGGGCGGCTTCGTCATGAAGGACGGGCGCATCTTCGTGCCCACATCGTCGGCGATCTGGCCGCGCATCCTCGACACATCACATGGCACCGGACACAAAGGCGAAGGGTGTACAGTATGCCAGCGAAATAAGACCGAGCACCTGCACCCAGCCAGTCTGATGCAGCCCCTCGACGTCCCCTCTTCGATCTGGAGCAACATCGCCATGGATTTTGTCGAAGGCTTTCCAAAGGTAGGAGGCAAATCAGTGGTGCTCACCGTCGTCGACCGTTTCTCCAAGATGGCCACCCATACACAGCCATGACCGTGCTCAAGTGTTCTTCAACAACATCGTCAAGCTGCACAGTCTGCCAAGCTCTATTGTGAGCGACTGCGACCCGGTGTTC
This sequence comes from Cenchrus americanus, assembly GCA_947561735.1. Taxonomy (NCBI): domain Eukaryota; kingdom Viridiplantae; phylum Streptophyta; class Magnoliopsida; order Poales; family Poaceae; genus Cenchrus; species Cenchrus americanus. Next base: position 128,518,666 of record OX387245.1, read on the forward strand.
ACAAGCACCCTGTGGACAGAACTGTTTGCGCTCGCCGGAGTAAAGCTTCGCCTCAGTTCTGCATTCCGGCCGCAGACGGACGGCCAATCAGAGGTAACGAACCGAGTTCTGGGAGTGTACCTGCGGTGCCTTGCCGGTGACCGTCCCCGCAGTTGGCTTCGTTGGCTGCCTTGGGCAGAATTCTGCTTCAACACGTCCTTCCAGTCAGCCTTGAGGACGACGCCGTTCAAGGTGGTGTTTGGCAGGGATCCCCCCACCTTGCCCTCATATCAGCCAGGAACGGCGCGTGTCGTCGCGTTAGATAAGCAGCTGCAGCACAGGGACGAGTTCTTGGCAGAAATACGAGAGGCTGCTCCAGGCACAAGACTACCTGAAGACGTCCTATGATGGTCACCGCGACATCGAGTTTCAGGTGGGAAATTGGGTCTCGCTACGCCTACATCAGCGATCAGCAATGGCCATCAAGGACAAGGCAGCTGCCAAGCTGGCGCCAAGGTACTATGGGCCATTCCAGGTGATAGAACGCATCGGCAGCCTGGCATATCGTCTTCATCTCCCAGCCAAGGCTCGCATACATGATGTGTTCCACGTGGTGTTTCTTAAGAAGTTTGAGGGCGATGCCCCATCTGTCCTGGCGGCTCTACCTCCAGTGCTGCACGGCCGAGCAGTCCCAGTCCCAGCCAGAGTGGTGCGTGCACGGCCTACACAAGATTCCTGGGAGATGCTGGTCCAGTGGGTGGGCAGAGATGCAGGTGATGCTACATGGGAAGACCTCATTCAGTTCAAGGAGGCCTACCCAGATTTCAAGCTCGAGGACGAGCTTTTCTGTCAGAAGGGTGGAAATGTTATGGACAGCTTCTTTGGGAAGCAATTCAGGCGCAGGAATAAAGATAAGGATAGGAATGTTAGTTAGTTTTTTGGTTAAATGCTGGATTTGTTAGCCGGCGCAAATCAGGGAGTTTGTTAGGCAAAGTCCTATATCTATAGGACTGCTAGGAGTTGAGAGTTAAGCAGAGATAAACCAAAGATACTCAGAGCCTCTTAGGAGGGCGAGTTAGGGTTAATCTCCTGCTAAATCATGTATCCAGGTTGAATAAACTAGCCTATATCACCTATAAGGTCAAATTGTGTCAAATAAGTTAAAAAGGATAATCAGAATGCACAGCTGGGAAGCTGGAGATGGCCCAAGGGCATCATTTGCAATTTCAGCTAGTGCACTAATGAATTTAATGCCCTCTCCACTCTAATATGAATGTTACAAAAGCATAGTTTTGACTTACCAATCTGTCATGGGCAGGGGATTTGCTGAGATTGGAGTGGAATGTGATGACAATTATATTTGAATGATGTAACTGGACATGTGTCTGTTATACTTGAGTCCCCACATGACACAATCAATGCCATTTTTGGTTTTAAAGACTAGTTTTCACCAAAGACCTTATCAAGGAACATAAATTGCTCTAGAGTTATCGACATCGAACAAAATTTTTGCCAAGAACTAAAGTATCAACCACTTGTTACATGTCAAGGAAGCTAGATTGACAAGTAACTCAGATTGAAGTACATTATAGTAATGGCATACTCCACAAACAAGGTTGTTTGTTTAAAAAAACAGAACAAACAAGGTTGTTTTTATTGTTTGAACACACAACTTGGTTCTTTTGTTTTGACATACAAGAATCATGGTTTCATAAAATCTGTACGATTTTCCTGTACAAAACAAGTGACAACATTACCGCATTGTTTTTTTTTTGGAGAACATACCGCATTGTCTATTGCCTTCAGTGTCGAAAACTGTTTTGGAGATATCACCAACAGTGAGACAGAGCACTACATCCAACAAAATCAAATAGAATCAACAAAATGATAGTGGCATCCCGTTGAGACAAAAGGAAATAAACAACAAACAAGCTATTGCAACATGCACTACCTGAGGAAATAATTTTGCAAAAGTTGCAGCATCAGCAATAGAAGGCTCTTTTGATGACTCAATGTTCTTTCTGTGATCAGTAAATCGAATAGGAAGACAGTAGACAGGTGTAGGTAAAGGAAATGGATTACTTGCAGCAACAAGTATGCAATGCTTATGTGCTTCCTGGTTTCGATTATTCTGGGTTGTATTGCGACTGACATGAAGTATCTAGATGCACATAGGAAAAAAATCATCAGCTTGCATCAGCACAACAACTAGAAATGGAATAATCGCTTAAGACAAGAAGATCAATGCTGTATCACCAAAGTTTTTTAATATCTTTTGAACATGTAAGTTTCAGCACTGCGAGCAAAAAATGAACTGGTGCCCCAAACATTGCAGCAGACTGCCATTCAAACATTTGCGAACATACTTATTTCACTCCATTCTCATCTCTTGCTAATGTACACAGGTTATCAATAAGTCATTATCACTAATCTTGTTCTCTGTTGATTAAGACAGAAATGATGAGCTTTTGATCAGGCCATCAGGGCATGCTTTATGAAACTAGCCAGGATTCAAAATGATGTGAAGACAATGTTAAGATTTTTTCAGTAAAAATCATAGATTGTGCAAGTAGATTAGTAAAAGCATGTGTAGCCTATATTTAGAAATAACTATCATGCAATAACTATCATGCACGTGCAGAATTATTTCCAGCTACAAAAAATAATTAAACAACAACATCAGAACAATGTGTGTTGGTATCTTGACATGTGAGATCCAGAAACAGATATTTGTCATCAAGTGGAACATTAAAAAATCTTATTCAAACAGGACTGATAAATAACAAAACAAAATGGCGAAACAGAACATGCACTACTCCACGCATCATACCCTCATAGCAACATAAGTCAAAGATCCACAAAACATGTTAAAAAGTGAAAGATAATCTCGCAAGAGCTAAATGCTGGTTGCGTGGAACTAGAAATTTAAAACAATGTTAACATGTCAATACCATCAATGCTTCAGAAAGACCTTCACAAGTAGCAGCTTCGCTTAATCCTCCACCAGTGAATGATATTCCAGATAACCATGATAGGAAAACATCGACATCTTTTGTCCATCCACTTCTCTGCACAACAAAAGCTGAGTTGCAAAATGTTAAGTAACCTACTTGATAGAATGTACAATGAATGATATGGTCAAAGACGTGGAGGATATAAAGATGTACCACTGTAAGGTCCATGGGTATGAAACACAACTAATGCAAGTTCAGGTGGTGCCCCTGCCAGCTTCTGAACAAATAAGAATGAGTTACATGTTAACACAATCCCTGGATTAGCAAGCACAATTTGGGAACCCAGATGATAAAACGATTCATCGGAAGAGATTTACCTTCCCTGGCAGTTCACTTGCACAAAAACTCCTGCGCACAATTGAATTTCTCAACAAATCAGTTGTAATAAAATGCAAAATTTGCATAGCACAGTGGTGTGAAAAATGAATAATGATGGTGACATGCTGGCATTGAATTTGATTTTCAAACAATTGGCCAAAATTTGTTGCATGCTAATCAGATGGGGTTTTCTATTAACAGAAAGAAGAACCATCCGAAGATAATTGTGTACAAAAGTTGAAGCAATGGTGAAGCATGAGACATACAAAAAGACATCTAGACAAACGGGCCAAGTAAAAAAATCGACATTCTACTGAATACCTCCATAAGCGTCATTTCAGAAAATGGATTCCTCACCCAACAAGGTGCAGCCACCCTTCCACCAGGCCCAACAGTCTCTTGGACAGCCTGATCACCCATTAGATACTTATAGGCGCTTTAGAGATGTGATATGTTAAAAAACTCTCGAGTTTTAGTGGGATGTAGAATGGGAATTTAGACTTCACTTCAGGGGGAGGGGTGGGATTTCTTTTAAGCGAATGATGCATCTACTCGGTTAATCAAGACTTTTAATGATATATTCTAATTCCCCACCTCTAAACTCACATGCCAAACTAACCATACGAAGCCTCTTTTAAACTTTCACGAATCCTCTTTTAACTTTAACGCCTACCAAAGATTCTCAAGGCATAGGAGTTAGAGCATTGAACTCCGTGGGTCTTCTTGACGGCCCCCGGTTCGAATATTGGTACCACCTTGTCTGAAGGCTAATTTCCTTCAAAAACCAAACAAAGACAAAATGACTAAAAACCAAACTCCAATTCCCACCGCGGGCACCCCTAGCCATCAGTTGCCAAACGAATCGCAAAATCACGGGGACCCTCCATTCAACGAGCTTGATCACGAGTCATAAAAAAAATTAATCTCCACGATACGCCAGCATCCGATTCATTAGGGCGAATTCCAAGTTTGCCCCTCCTCTCGAGCGCGAATCTCAAGCAACATCGGCCGGGAACGGAACGGAAGAGGAGGGACCAGGGGTGCGCGGGCGGGCGTACGACGCGTACCGCACGATCTTCTCGACGTAGTCCCCCAAAATGGCGGTCCAGTAGGGTCCCCTCGACGGTGATCACCAGCCGCCTCCCCTCCTCCTCCTCCTCCTCCTCCTCCTCCTCCTCCGCCGCCGCCGCCGCCGCCATCCGCCACGGACCCACCCACTCCTGGAACTATCTGCGAATTCCTGGATTGGCTGCCCCGCGAAATGGCGCTGTCTCTCCTTTCCGGGAGAAGAAATTAGTCGGCGGCGGCGACGAGACGACGAGGAAGCCCCGAAGCCGGTTGGACTGGAATTCACGTCTATGGCAGGTGGGCCTGTGGTGCTTTCAGCGGAACAGCAGCGTGTGTACCGGTCAATAATCCACCTGCCCAACAGTGGCCCTTTTGTATCACCGGTGATCAGCTGATCATGAATTCTGAATATATTCTTTTTTTTCCCATCTGTTTAGTTCGTGATTTCCTCGGGAAAAAATCCATGATTTTGTTTTTGCTTCTATGTCCTACGGTGTTGTGCTTGGGCTGCAAACTTTGAAGCTGGTTATGAAGATACGAAGTAATAGAATGCTCAAATAGAGGTGGTAATGGATTTATAATCCTCGAACATTCTTCATAATTCTATGTATTTTTAGCTCAAAATCATATATTATTATGACCTGATCTTTCAAGACCAATCATTAACTTTGTCATGCTAAATTAGAGTATCCTTTACCACCCTAGTGCTCAAGTGGATGCTCCGTTCAGCTTGCTTATTGTATAATGTTTTTTCTCAGAATAAATCTGTCCTTAAAATCGGTGAGCAATATTTTTCTTTTCGAACAAATCTGCCGTACATATCAGCAAAGATGTGTCGAAAAGACTCTTGATTAACTTCATTGAACATCAAGAAAATGTGGAAACTCAAAATGATCATAGTTTTATCCCATGGAAGCTAACATTTCATTAGAGGCAACTTAAAAAATGAATCTCAGATATTAGACTTCAAATGTATGCACAACAAGCTAAATCCAACACAAAATGTTGGTGCAAAAGACTATCCAACATCCTTTTTAGTGTGTTTATGCAAGATAGCCGTGGCGGGTGGTCCATATTGTTCTTGAATTTGATCCACCTTTGAACTTTGTGATTTATTCGGTCAATGGTTAAAACAAAGGGAGCAAAAACCAAACCTACTGTTGAAGGATCAGATGACGACTAGAGAGGGGGGAGTGAATAGGAGCCGGTAAAAATTCTTCCCAAAGAACCCGGCCTGTGTCCTACTCAAAACCCGGTCACACACAAGCGATGGATCGAATCACGCACCAATCGCCAAGACCACGAGGTTATGGATCAACCTCTAGCCTTAGGAACGATTCCTCGAAGCACACGCGGAAGCACTAGAAAGGGGAGGAAGGAATCGAACCAAGAAGCAAAACACACGAGCTGCGGCGGACCGTCCGCGGGGAGAGGGCGGACCGTCCGCAAGAGCCGCGCGGACCGTCCGGCCGGGTATCGCGGACTGTCCGCACCCGGGCCGCGGACCGTCCGGCCTTAGCCGCGGACCGTCCGTTAATTTACACAGAACGACCCAAAGACACCCCCGTGCCACGGACCGTCCGCGGGGAGCACGCGGACCGTCCGCCAAGCACCCGCGGACCGTCCGCCCGACACCGCGGACTGTCCGAAACTTCGTCCAACCAAAAACCAAAATCACAACGGATCGAAACAAAGGACGAGCAAGAACACGAAGAACTCGGGACGAACTCGAGCGGCGCGGACCGTCCGCCGGAGGCCGCGGACCGTCCGCGAGGCTCGGACGAACAGAAAAATGCCCGACCTCGAAAGTCAACTCCCCCAAATCATCATCGGATTTCCCAAACGGTTGAAGCCTTGTGGAGACAAGGGTTTGGGTACTTGAAAAGCGTCACACAAGGATGCTATAGCCCAAAAATCTTGCCTCCTAACTCCCTAAATCACCGGGAATCGCGAATCCTTTGATCACCACCAAAAGCTAGAGCACCGAACGAAAACTCACGAATCGAAGTGATTTCCCGGCGTTTGAGGACACAAGATCAAGCACAAAGATGCACAAAACATCTATCCATGTTTTCCTCAAAGAAATCCGGGAAGAAACTCACTCAAATCCGCGGAATCACACCGGGAACAAAGGTACGAAAATAAGCACAAAAAGCCACGAAAAACAACCCCGAATCTTCTATACAAACCAGGAAAGATTCACAAGGTCTAGCATGCCGCCCTAGCATCCATCCCTCTCAACAAATCTCTCATGAAGCTCTCATGCTAGCCTAGAAAAAATAGGAAGAAAAATAGCTACGAAAATGAGAAAGAGAAGGGGGGAAATGAAACCCTAAGTCGCGGAGCGAGAGAGCCATCAACACACACTCCAGGCTTATATATCAGGTCCCGCCGGAGTGGTAAATGACTCGACTACCCCTAACTACACTACTGGCGATACAACCCACGTAGGGGCATTTTGGTAATGTTTGTGGGTCTTGCCATCGGACGGCCACGCCTTTGCCGCACCCCCGCGTCCTCCCGACGCAAGTCATGCGATCCCGCCGCGTGTCCTCCGCTTCGAAGCTTCCCCGACACGCCGGATCCCGTCTCCGTCGTGTTGGGCCCTCGGACTTGGTTTTGAGGCCCAAACCAAGAAATCGTCCGCCGATGGTTTTGTGGGCAAACCACCAAACCCCGCATGCCCGGTCCGGCCTCCCGCCAAACCACTTGACTTGACCGCCACCGCGCACCGGCTCACTTGTCCATGACTTCGTCTTGCTTGTGTCGCCACCATGTGGCCCGCACCCAGTCCCGTTGTCCACCGGGTCCCTCGAACCGAGCCTACTTGTCTCTCCATCTCCCGGAGGCCCCTCAAGGCTGAAGACCTTTCGCGCCCGTTCTTCACCTGCAACAACACGAACTAGGCCGCAGCCTACACCTTGCGCACTAAGCCAAGAGTCAGTCCAACACCCGTTGTCAATCACTCATCACTAAGGAGCGGTCATCCACCGACCACTGGGACGCTCCTGGTCCTCAATCTCCCCCTTGATGAGTGCATTGACAACACACAACGCGAAATGAAATTCAGAGTAAAAGAGAAAGAAAGTAGAAAGAAAAACAAAGAAGCTCAACTCATGACCAAAACCGAAGAAAGGCAAAGAAAGGTCACAAGCCAAGCAAAGCACAAAATCCACACCGAAAACAGCAAGAAAGCTCCCCCTGAACAAATGCCTCCCCCTGAACATGTGGATGCACACTTCCAAATTTCAGCTCACCTTTTTCTGAATTTTCATTAAGCTCACCTTTTCTCCCCCTTGTTGACAATGTATGAATCAAAGTGAAAATGCAGAAATGCAAAGCAAAGCATATAAACATCTACATGAGCTTCTCAAATAGGCCAAATCTAGTGTCAAAGGCTAAAAATGAGACAACGATCACACACATGAATCATAGCATAGTCAAAGCATTGCCACAAGTAATATATGAAAATACAAGCATGTGACAAAGCAAAATTTTCAGATTTAAGCAGTTTTACCAAAAGAAGACTCGCTTCACATGTAAAAGCCTATCCATGTCACACTCGAGCCACAAACATGCATACCATTTAAAGATCATACAAGGATATCAAATTCTCAGCAAAAGATCATGGCAAACACCCATAAAGCAAAGCATGTCATGTCAAAGCTCATGAGCCATGTGTCCACTTCGGGGAGACTTCTCCATTGGTGAACATCATGCAACATGTTTTGCACCCATATGTGAAAGATAAGACATTTTAAACATAGACATGATGGATGGAGCATTTTTCAAGCATTATGCACTTCTTTTCAAGATTAATTCATTTCATGGTACATGAAGTGCCTTTGCGGCAAAAAGAAGCTTATGCTCCCCCATGAATGCAACATAGGCTAAACATTCACAATGATATCCGGCCTTTGGCCCAAATGCAAGAACAAGGCATCCAAGCACAATCTAAGCATGAAAAGCATATTTAGACCAAACTGTGACATGGATACACACTACACACGAGTGGAGCATATTTCATCAGAGATTAGTCAAGTTAAGCATTTATTTCAAAAAGGGGCTATCTCACCACACATATATCTCAAATATTCCAAGAGCATAGCCTCACATCACCATTTCTCCACACATATAACCAAAATCTCACGAATAGCCAAAGAGACTCACATATGGCATATAAAAGAAGCTCATCATCCTAAAATGCAATATGATACAAATGCAACATGATATATGACAAGATGGCTATCCTACCATGGTTTATACATCAAGCAAAGCATGTATATACATCAAAGTAAAAACATGGCATGATACATATGGTACAAAAAGGAAATCCCCCAAGAATCAACTAGAAAGGGCAACAAACCCCAAGTTCCCCCCGCAAGCGCACAAATGTAGCTTGGTCGAGAGGCTTTGTAAAGATGTCGGCTAGGCGATCTTGGGTAGGGACATGGCTCAAAACAATGGTTCCTTTCTCCACATTGTCCCTCGGAAATGATACCTCACTTCTATATGTTTGGTTCCGGAGTGAAGCACGGGTTTTTGGCTACGCTTATGGCACTAGTGCTATCACAAAGAAGTGGGATCCGGGTGCACTCCTCACCAAAGTCTCTCAAAGTGTATGAAATCCACAGCAGTGGGAACAACAACTCGCGGCGGCAACATACTCCGCCTCCGTGGTAGGCCGAGCTACGCTAGGCTCGCTTGCGGGAAGACCATGAGACCAACGAAGAACCAAGAAACTGACAAGTGCCAGAAGTAGACTTCCTCTCGACTCGACAACCAGCAAAATCCGCATCGGAAAAACCATGAAGAGAGAGAGTCGAGGAGGAAGAATACCAAAGGCCAAGACCGAGGGGGCGGATCGTAGGTACACGAAAATCCTCTTGACGGCTCGTCGATGTGATGTCCTCGGCGAAGCCTGAAAACGAGCGCACAGACACACGCTGAACTGTATGTCTGGCCTCGTCGCGGTCAAGTAGAGGAGGGAGCCGATCATGCTCCTGTACTCCCGCTGGTCCACTGGTTCTCCATCCTCATCCGCATCCAAAGCGGCCGTACTCCCCATGGGAGTCGACATCGGCTTCACATCTTGCATCTGGAACTTCCTCAGCATGTCTTTCGTGTACTTGGTTTGGTGCACAAATGTACCATCCTTCACTTGCTTGATCCGCGGCCCGAGAAAATACGCAACTCGCCCATCATGCTCATCTCGAACTCCCCGCTCATCTCATCCGCAAACTTGGCAACAAGGTTATGTGACGAGCCACCAAAGACAATATCATCCACGTATATCCGCACAATCGGCAAGTCATTCCTATGCTTGAGGAGAAACAAGGTTCTATCCACGGTACCCATCACAAACCCTCTCGCTCAAAAGAAAACCTCTCAATCTCCCATACCAAGCACGGGGCGCTCGTTTCAACCCATACGAGCCCTTTTCAACCCGTATACCCCGTGTGGGTACAACTCGCTCTCAAACCCGGTGTGGTCGCTTCACATACACCTCCTCCTCTATGACCCCATTCGAAAAGCACTCTTCACGTCCATCCGAAACAACTTGAACCCTTTAGCCACGGCAAAGGCTAGAAGGATCCGAATTGCCTCAAGACGGGCCACGGGGAGCAAAGGTCTCCTCATAGTCGATCCCCTCCTTCGACTAAACCCCCGAGCAACAAGTCCGGACTTGTTCCTCACAACCATCCCATTCTCTCCCTCTTTGTTCTTCCAAACCCACTTGGTTCCTATGGGATGACAATTTGGAGGTGGTTCAACTAACTCCCACACACCGGTTCCTCTCAAAGTTTTCCAACTCCTCATGCATAGAATTGACCCGGTTTGCATCGGATAAAGCATGTCCAATGTCCTTGGGCTCAAAAGTAGCAACAAAAGCGACATGAGCAAAATGAGAGGAATTCCTGGACCTCGACCGTGTAGTGCGTTCATTGATGTCTCCAATGATCTTCGACGGGGGATGCACTTCTTGAATTCGCCGGGAGCCTCACGCCTCGAGACTACCTCCCCCTCAACTTCGACTTCTCTCGCCTTTGGTCCTCTTGTTGCACCGTCGTCGTCCATGAAGTAGACGGTCCATGCTCCAAAGTAGTCATAGGGGAAGTAGTGGGTACATGCTCAGCTTCAGGCGCATGGTTCTCCCCATCATCATCTCCAGCTTCATCTTTCTCCTCTTCAAAGAGGTCCTCGGCCATCTCTTCATCACCTGCACATTCAAAGCCAAGAGAGGTACATGGCATTGTCTCGTCGAAGGTTACCTCGCAAGTCTCCATGATTTTGTTAGTCTCAAGGTTAAGCACCCTATAGGCTCTAGAGTGGTTAGCATATCCAAAGAAAATACCATCACTAGACCTAGCCTCAAACTTGTCGAGTTTTCCCTTTTTCAAAATAAAGCACTTGCAGCCAAAAACTCGGAAATGACTCACTTTGGGTGCCCGACCATGCATAAGTTCATAACAGGTTTTCTTCTTGAAAGCTCTCAATAAAATCCGATTGGAAACATGACAAGCTGTATTGACCGCCTCAGCCCAAAACCTCCTAGGAGTCCTGTGCTCATCGAGCATCGTCCTAGCCATCTCACAAAGAGTCCAATTTTTCCTTTCCACGACTCCATTTTGAGGGGGCACATAAGGGGTCGAATACTGATGATCAAGACCTAGATCACGACAAAAGGCATCAAAACGAGAGTTCTTGAACTCGCAGCCATTATCACCTGCGGATAGCTCGAATAGCATTCCCATGCCTCTCGTTTTTCAACCTCACGATCGGATCTCGAACAAAACCAAAAGTCTCACTCTTATCCTCCAAGAAGAACACCCGGGCATAGCGAGAGTAATCGTCCACCACAACAAGGACATACCACTTCCCACCCACCGAGCGAACTCGAGCCGGCCCAACAAGGTCCATATGCAACGGCTACGTCGGACGCTCGGTCATGACATCGGTCGGGGGTGGATGGGGAGTGGCTACCATCTTACCATGCCTACAAGGAGCACAAACCAAATCCTTCTCAAACTTCAACTTCGGCAATCCTCGGACCGAGTCAAGACCACTCAAGCGGGAAACCAAATCAAAGCTCAAGTGTCCCAACCGCCTATGCCATTTCCACAAATCGGAAGAAGGACCGGCCATCAAACGGCGAGCGGGACCCAAAGAACGAGAGAAATCGGCCACGAAAATCGACCCTCGGGGATGATCATACAGACAAGATCACCTCGAGAATCAAGCAAACGAGACTCGCCAGACTTGAAATGCACCTCAAAACCCTCATCAAGCAACTGAGAAACCGAAAGCAAATTAAATCCCAAAGACTTCACAAGAGCCACTCTCTTCAACGTTACCTTGTCACTCACATGCACAACACCCTCTGAAAGCACCCTACCTCGTCCATTGTCCCCAAATGTGATGTACATCTTTTCCTTCACTGGGGTGAGGGCTGGAGAACCACTTCTTATCTCCGGTCATGTGTCGAGAACACCGGAGTCGATCAACCAAATGTTCTCCAAGCCTCCCCGCCCGCGATCGAAACGAGAACGAGAATGAGCTAGCGACTCGACACGGGGTTAGCACAAAGAAAGTTAAACCGGTGTCGAGCCATCCCGCTCAAAGGAGGGGTTAGCAAACATCACTCCCTTGCCACCAAACTTCCCATGTCCCATGGGAGGAGTACGAGCACCACGAGGGGGAAAACGTGGTCCGTAGTTCCTCTCGGAACCCAAAGGCGCGATCATCTCCCCTAAACCCGTACCGAGGACGAGTAGGAGGACGTCCGGCAAAACCACCACGAGCCCGACCAAACCTCTCACCGAGCACGCACACCATCATCTCTCCCGACAAACCTCTCACCACCACCTCTCCGTGGGAACACCGCCAACACTCCTCACACTTCCCACACCCCGTGGAAGTGGCACTCTAGGCTCAGGAATACCGCGAGGCCGGCGATACCGTCCCGGTTTGCTTGCTCCCTAGCAAGCCTCTCATCCCTCTTCCTCTTGTAGCAAAACTCTGCAAGATGCCTCTCCTTGCCACAATACTCACACCTGAAGGGGATGGGTTTTGGTTTTGGCTCTGGCTTCTCTTTAGGCTTCTCACCCTTCTCACCCACAAACTTCACCGGTTTCTGGAAATCATTTGTCTTAGGTGGGAATTTGGGTGGATCTTGGGTTGTGTCAAGCTTGTTGCAAAGGTGGTTGGGTTTTGGTGTGAAAGAGTTCTTGGGTGCTTTTGGGAGTGGGACTTGGATCTCTCCGATCACCTCAAACCCGGGGTTAGACTCAACACACTTCTCGTACACACTCTCCCCACTGTTCTCTCCCACTTTCTCACCCAACTTCTCAAACCCCAAACCACGACCATCAGCTCTCTTGAACTCCTCAATCATGATTTTCAATTGAGGTTCCCGCCCGGACAACCAACCCAACACCTTCCTCAAATAATCATTTTCCTCATAAATGACATCCAAACGGGAAGTAAGTTCAAGATTACGCAAAGTGACTTCATCACGGCTAGAACATGCATTTGCAACGGGAGATTTCAAAGATGCTTCCAAAGAACTAATGGTAGAACGAGCATCAACAAGCTTAGCATGCATAGTAGGACATGATTTGCAAGCACCAAGCAAAGTAGGTCTAGCCTTAAGCTCATCATGTTCGATCCTAAGAGCATCTAGTTGAGCCAAAATAGAAGCATTCTTCTCATTAAGCATTTTGATCTCATTCAACCAAGCATCACATTCAACACATTCAACATCATCGGGAGAAGTAGGAGCAAGTTTCAAAGAGTCATTCTCAAGTTTCAATTCAAGCAATTTTGACTCTAACTCTCCTACTTTCTCACTAGCATTCTCAAGCTGAGCCCTAAGATCTTTCCTCATCTTTTTGGCATCTCTCAGCACACTATCACGGTTATCAAGCAAACCATTCAACCTAGCAATCTCGGCAAGCAAAGAGTCGGGATCACGGTTTACCTCATCCTCCGAGTCGGAGTCGCTGTCTTCTTTCACACTCTTCTTGCTGCTTGAGCTATGGGCCATGCCACAAAAGCCCTCGAGCACCACACAGCTCAGCCCGCTGAGGTTCCGGCTTGCACTCTTCTTGCCACTGCGCCTCTCGGCGTCTTCATCTTCGCTGCTTGAGCTTGATCGCTCCTCGCTTGAGCTTGAGTCGACGTCGCTCGCACCGGCCACCATCGCTCTTGCCTTGTTCTTCTTGTAGGCTGCTCTTGCTCGGTCGCCGCTTGTCCTTGTCCTTGCTCTTGGACTTGTTGAAGTGCTTGCCCTTGGAGGAGTACTTGTCTTCACGCCTCGGGTGCGCCTTGTACTCGTTCACCTTGTACTTGTTCTCCTCCGCTTCCGGCACTCGGCGATGAAGTGGCCACGCTTGCCACACTTGTAGCACGTCCCCGAGCTCCGCCTTGCGTTCCTCCGACTCTCGTGTAGTCGTTCAAATCTTCTTGAGAGCAAGGCCGGCTCCTCCTCGCCCGGCCAGACATCAAACTCCTCATCCGGAATGGACATAAGAGAGGACAAAGAAAACTCGTCGACGGGAAGGGTTAGATTTGCCCTTTGATCCTCCCACAAGAGCAAGACTATGGTCGGTCGAGCCCTCATGCTTAGATAGCATCTTCCCGTCAACCTCGGCCGACTTGAGCTTAGAAAAGAGGTCATCCAACTCAATAGTCAAATAATTCCCGGACTCCTTGATGGCCTCAACCTTAGCACCCCAAACATTTGGATCCAAGACATGCAAGAGCTTCAAAGCCTCGATCATGCTCGGAGTACGGAAAATCCTCAACATTAGCCTTCATGTTGTTCACGATAGCGATGAACCTCTGAAACATCGCATCAATGTCCTCACCGGAAGTGGAGTGAAATTCTCATATTGCATCCGTAAGAGACAAAGAGGCGAGCCTTCACATGGTTATCACCACCGTGAGCAACCAACAACTTATCCCAAATTTGCCAAGCAAGATCCAAATGGCGAACACGATCAAACTCTGGATCACACAAGCTCCAGCACAAGTGATCAACGGCTTTTGCATTAGCCTCATACTTGGCCTTGGCATCGGCATCGGTCACCATAAGAGTATGGATGTTGACCGGAATAGCATATGTCTTATCAAGCACAATAAACTCCAACAGCTTTCCTCGAAGAAAAATCCTCATACGAGCCGCCCACTTGTGGTAACCCTTGCCATCGAAGTGCGGCGGACCGCCCCGCTCAACGTACGCCATCTTAGGATTCGAGACTTGTCAAAGTCGCAAAGAATCCGCACCAAGCTACGATACCAATTGAAGGATCGGATGGCGACTAGAGAGGGGGGGGGAGTGAATAGGAGCCGGTAAAAATTCTTCCCAAAGAACCCGCCTATGTCCTACTCAAAACCCGGTCACACACAAGCGATGGATCGAATCACGCACCAATCGCCAAGACCACGAGGTTATGGATCAACCTCTAGCCTTAGGAACGATTCCTCGAAGCACACGCGGAAGCACTAGAAAGGGGAGGAAGGAATCGAACCAAGAAGCAAAACACACAGGCTCGGCGGACCGTCCGCGCAGAGGGGGGCGGACCGTCCGCAAGAGCCGCGCGGACCGTCCGGCCGGGTATCGCGGACCGTCCGCACCCGGCCGCGGACCGTCCGGCCTTAGCCGCGGACCGTCCGTTAATTTACACGGAACGACCCAAAGACACCCCCGTGCCACGGACCGTCCGCGGGGAGCACGCGGACCGTCCGCCAAGCACCCGCGGACCGTCCGCCCGACACCGCGGACTGTCCGAAACTTCGTCCAACCAAAAACCAAAATCACAACGGATCGAAACAAAGGACGAGCAAGAACACGAAGAACTCGGGACGAACTCGAGCGGCGCGGACCGTCCGCCAGGAGGCCGCGGACCATCCGCGAGGCTCGGACAGAACAGAAAAATGCCCGACCTCGAAAGTCAACTCCCCCAAATCATCATCGGATTTCCCAAACGGTTGAAGCTGTGGAGACAAGGGTTTGGGTACTTGAAAAGCGTCACACAAGGATGCTATAGCCCAAAAATCTTGCCTCCTAACTCCCTAAATCACCGGGAATCGCGAATCCTTTGATCACCACCAAAAGCTAGAGCACCGAACGAAAACTCACGAATCGAAGTGATTTCCCGGCGTTTGAGGACACAAGATCAAGCACAAAGATGCACAAAACATCTATCCATGTTTTCCTCAAAGAAATCCGGAAGAAACTCACTCAAATCCGCGGAATCACACCGGGAACAAAGGCACGAAAATAAGCACAAAAAGCCACGAAAAACAACCCCGAATCTTCTATACAAACCAGGAAAGATTCACAAGGTCTAGCATGCCGCCCTAGCATCCATCCCTCTCAACAAATCTCTCATGAAGCTCTCATGCTAGCCTAGAAAAAATAGGAAGAAAAATAGCTACGAAAATGAGAAAGAGAAGGGGGGAAATGAAACCCTAAGTCGCGGAGCGAGAGAGCCATCAACACACACTCCAGGCTTATATATCGGTCCCGCCGGAGTGGTAAATGACTCGACTACCCCTAACTACACTACGGCGATACAACCCACGTAGGGGCATTTTGGTAATGTTTGTGGGTCTTGCCATCGGACGGCCACGCCTTTGCCGCACCCCGCGTCCTCCCGACGCAAGCCATGCGATCCCGCCGCGTGTCCTCCGCTTCGAAGCTTCCCGACACGCCGGATCCCGTCTCCGTCGTGTTGGGCCCTCGGACTTGGTTTTGAGGCCCAAACCAAGAAACCGTCCGCCGATGGTTTTGTGGGCAAACCACCAAACCCCGCATGCCCTGGTCCGGCCTCCCGCCAAACCACTTGACTTGACCGCCACCGTGCACCGCTCACTTGTCCATGACTTCGTCTTGCTTGTGTCGCCACCATGTGGCCCGCACCCGGTCCCCGTCGTCCACCGGTCCCTCGAACCGAGCCTACTTGTCTCTCCATCTCCCGGAGGCCCCTCAAGGCTGAAGACCTTTCGCGCCCGTTCTTCACCTGCAACAACACGAACTAGGCCGCAGCCTACACCTACGCACTAAGCCAAGAGTCAGTCCAACACCCGTTGTCAATCACTCATCACTAAGGAGCGGTCATCCACCGACCACTGGGACGCTCCTGGTCCTCAACTGTTATTAACGAGGCAACGACCTTATGTCACACCCTGAAATTTCCAATTTCAGGATGTGAATAGAAAGAATAATTAAATAACGATTTTCTCATAATTTTAAATTTTTTCCTACTTTTATTTTTATTTACAGGGAATATAGTATAGAAAAATCCTTTGTTTGATTTTCTAAATTAAATAAAAGTTATGTGTGTTGCATTCATGCCGATGCATCTAGTGGTTCTTGAGTGCAAAAGGTTTCAAAAATGCGTTTAGAAGCTGTCCAACACCTTCCGAGAATTTTCCGGACTTTTCTGGAATTTATTCTCATTTTCCTTTGAGCTATTTCTATTTATTAGAAGGCTCTAAAATGTTTTTCATGAGTTCTAAATACTTTATTTGGATTCTTCATGACCCAAATCATCTCTAGTAATTTTCCTGAATTTTTCGGAGCTTTCGGAGTATTTTTTGTGATTTAATTAAGATTTCAGGATTTCCTGGAATTATTTTTAATCCGAAATTAATTTCCGAAATTAGAAAAAAAGGAAAATAAAATCGGACTCAATCTCGTCCAATAAATAGTTGCCGGCGATCTCCTTGGCGTCCTCTTTCCAACGCCGCCAACCTCGTTCCGTTTCGATAACCCTATCTCTCACAAACCCTCGCCAAACTTTTGCATCTACTAAATTCCGGCGAACTTCCGGCGAGCTTTTCCGGCGAAACCGTGCACTTCCGGTGCAAGTGGACACCACCCTGGAGTTTGCCTCGTCGAGCTCTACGCCGTGATGTGCTCAGTCACGTGAATCCGACGTCGACTCCGTCATCTTCCCCAACTCCGGCGAGCTCCTCTCCAACTCCGACGAGCTCTTCCATCGCCGTCGTTCATCTTTGGCCAAAGGTGAGCACACCATCGCGTTCTTCTCGTCGATTACTTTCCGTTTTGCCGTTCAATCTACAGTTTCGTGGTCGTTCCCATCTAATCCTCTTTGTCTTCTCTTTGTGTTGTGCCTGTACTGTTCGAATCGCAGTCGGCTTGTGCCGCTGCCGCCCCTGAATCCGGCTGCTCCCCTTGCTCTCCAACACCGGTGAGGACTCCGGTGAGGACTTGTACGAGATCCCCTTCACCTCCTCTTTCCGTTCCTTGCCTCGCTTGAACCCTAGGTCACCTGAGCCGCTGGTGGTGTGAACCGGCCATTGCCCCCCTAGTCCTGTTCGTTCATGTACGTGAGAAGCTTGAACCCTAGGTCACCTGAGCCGCTGGTGGTGTGAACCGGCCATTGCCCCCTAGTCCTGTTCGTTCATGTACGTGAGAAGCTCCTGAGGTTGAAGATAAGGTCGCTTTACGAATAGGCCCCTTGCCTTTCTTGTAATTTTCTAATCTATTTTGTGTCTTGCACCTTTTATGGAAAACCCCCTAGAAAGATCCCACGTTTCACACATAAATCCCACCCGAGACTTTTATAGATCTAACCCTGCAGTCTATTCTTTTTGCGAGCACTATTTTATGTGTCTTGTGATTCTTTTCAGGTACTCCCTGAAATCTATAGTTAATCGCGAACAGGTCCTTTTCATCTTGTTTTCCCCATATCTTTTATGTTTTAGCTCCGTTTTAATCCGTTCAAGTTGCGTTAGATTCATAATAATGTAAAGCACACGTTAGTGGTGTGTTTTCACCATGTTTTGTTTTATGAAAATAAAATTAATATTAATTTTGATTAATGTCTAGTTATACATGTCTTTTCCAAATAAAAGTAATATAGATCTATACATCGTTTTTCATAAGCAAATTTAATTTGATTAATGTTCCTATCACATGTTTTTGTACATAAAAGTTAATTAGATCTTTATCTTGGTTTTCGTAAACCAAATGTTAATTTGTTTAATAGTTAATTAATCTTTTCTAATTAAAATTTGATTAGGCTTTTACAACGACTTTTATAATAAATATTAATTTGATTAATGCCAATACCATAATGTTTTTAATAATAATATGATCTACTCGAATTACAAAGTTTCGTTTAGATTGTTCATACAGTTTAGTTTTTCTAAATTAAATGTTTAATTGGTTTAATCAATATATGAATCTTTATTAATAAAGCTTGACTAGTTCTTTACACCAGTTTCGTAAATAAAGTTTAATGTTGCATTAATGTCAACATAGGGTATTTTATTTCTGAAATATCCTTTATATTTGTTTTGTTAATTAAAATGAACCTAGCTCATAGCCTTGTTCTCTCATATATGCAAAACATTTGTTAGACGTTCTTTTCACACCTCTCTAAGTGTGATCTTTCCGGTCCTTGCTCAATCTTCCGCGACCATCTCTTTCAAGCAAACCAAGCTTTTCTTCCTCTAAGCACGGTTTGTGTGCTTTAGTGATCCATCTAATCAATCCTATCATTTAGTGTCGGTGTTTTAGACCAGCAACCTACTAGGGGAGTACCCGAAGTAGATGAATGTGACTCGCCGAGATCGGTAACTCGAAGGAAGAGACACGTGGCACACAATTTAGACAGGTTCGGGCCGCGAGGTGCGTAATACCCTACGTCCTGTATGCTGCGTAGCTCTGGATTGATTGGGCACGATTACAAGATGGTGCAATAGTGCGTTGTGGGTTGTATGAGATGAGATTGGATGAGGTGATCGGTCCCTGCCCCGCCTTATATAGTCCGGGAGGCAGGGTTACAAGTCGGAGTAGGGAGAGAGTACTAGTCGAGTACGTCTAGGGGTCCTCTATACAGTGCGGAACATGTACAGCTCCCTAACCGAGTACTACTCCTGTGCGGTCCTTGTGCTCCACGCCTTCAGGTGCCGCGTAACGCAAACCGGGTAGTCCCAGGGGCCCACCGAGTAGTCGGTCCTGGTACCCACCGAGGCAGTGGGCCTAGGGAGGTCCATACGACAAACCCCCGAGTACTTTGTAGTCAAGAAGGATAGCTTCAAGTAGTCTTGACGGCCTTAACAAGTAGTCCTCAAGCGTCCCCGAGTGCTACAAGTCAAAGTCCTCAAGAGTAGTCGAAGCATCCCGAGGTTGGAATGTACTCCAGCTGATGTTTGAGCAATCTTGAAGTCTTCTCGAGTAGTCCCAAGCGTCCTCGAAAACTGCCTTCGAAGGTCTTCAAAAAAATGCCTGTCTTGTCTTGAAGCCGGAGCTGATATGTAGGTGCGATTGCAAAATCGCACTCCATATGGAGTAGCCCCCGAGCCTTAGGTTGAGCCGCGGGCTCTGGCTGAGGGTCCATCTAAAGTCTTGACAAGAAAATCCCGAAAAATCCGGAGAGAAAAAACCAAAGGACACGTGGCACAGAGCCCCCGAGCCTTGAGTCGAGTACTTCCTCTCGAATTGAAGGGTCATCTTGAAGAATGTGTCCTGAGATGCTCTTGAGACTAGCCGCTTCCCAGGTAGTTGAGTAGAAGTAGCCGAGCCCTCGAGGTGAGGCGCGTCAACTAGTGGAATACGAAGGGTCACGCGCAGCCGCTGAGTCAGCCGCGCGTGGACTTATCCAGCCGCCCGTTGCGGAGCCGGTTTGACTTATAAATAGAAGCCAAAACCCTTAGGGTTTTTCACCCATCCGAGCTGCAGTCGTTTCGATTCCATCTGAAGTAGATCCACTCCCAGAGCTTGCTGCCGCCGTAGTAGATTCAAGTGTGCTGCCACCCAAAGCTTTAGGGTAGCCCCCGAGCGGATGCGCGTGAAGACGCCCTGCACCATCCAAGACGTCGAAGGCCGCCGGGAAGAAGAGAAGCTGCGAAGAGGCCGCCGCGGCTGCCACCGAAGCAGCGCCGCCCATGTCTTCACCGCGGGCCGATCCGAGCCGCGAGTGGAAGAAATCCAAGGTGAAGACGGAGGATCTGCTGACCCTCCTCAACAGTGGGTTCATCAGGGAGAAGGAGGTCGACATGTGGAGATCCGCCGCTGGAGATCCATATCCAATGGAGAAGGCCGAAGACGAAATCCCAATGTTTGCGCGGTTCGTGGAGCGCGGGCTTGCTCTCCCGGCCAGCGATTTCTTCAAGGGGCTGCTCGGGTACTACGGGATCGAGTACCTGAACCTGAACCCCAACGGCGTCTTCCACACCGCGGTCTTCGTGCACTTCTGCGAAGCCTTCCTCGGAATCAAGCCGCATTGGATACTATTCCAGAAGTTCTTCCGCGTCAAGCCGCAGCCAAGTGCCACCAACCCCAGAGTAGTCGGAGGAGCTGGCATCCAATTGAGGGAGGCCGCCGCGGAGCAATATCTGGCGTACAAGCTTGTCAATTCCAACACTGATTGGAAGACGCGGTGGTTCTACATCACAAACGACCACCCTGGTCTGCCGAAGCCGAGCGGGAGGCAGCCCAGGCACCGCGAGTGGTGGAACTCGGAGCCCACCATGCAAGAAGGAATCCAGCTTCCCGAGTTGCTGGCACGCATCAAGGTGCTGAGGGAGGCGGGACTGAGGGCCGAGCACGTGGCCTTCAGCTTCATGAAGCGGAGGGTGCAGTTGTTGATGGCTCGAGACACCTTAGGCTTCGAGTACACCGGCGACGACGACACGTCGCGGATGCCCGGAGGCGAGTTGGACGACAGCGACATCATCGAGAGGTTGTCGCGGATCTTCAAAGATATGCCGCCGTACACGGCGTGCCCTGTTGAAGAGTACTCCGACGCGCGCCCGCCCAAGGAGGTGAGTAGTCGTACTCCCCTGGTCGAGTAGTCGTTGCTTGGTGTAGACTTGCTGACGTCATCGTGTCTTGCAGGATGACTTGAGGAAATTCATCTCCGAGCCGCAGCCGCCCCCAAGTGGGATCGAGGTCCTGAAGGAGGGGAAGGCCAAGGAGAAAGAGCGGCGAGAAGTCGGTGCAGGCGATGACACCGTCATCGTGGAGGACACCTCCGACGACGATGACGACGACGACGAGACGTTGCAGGACCGCTTCCAGCTGCGGTCGAGGTTTAGCCGCCCGGGCTTGCCTCACGTTCCTCTGGTACAAGACCCTCCGACTAGCCTGGAGGCTAGCCTGACTGCGCCGCCACGGAGGCCGCGCAACCCCGCCAGGAAGCGGGTGGCGAAGAAGCTCAAGGTCTCGGAGACCACGCCTCAGGAGGTAAGATGCCTTGACCGGAGTAGTCGAGTACCCGCCGTACGGGCACGGTTGCTGATGAGTAGTCCGCCTTGTATGCGGGGAGGTGCCGCCGACGGGCCCGTCGAAGAGGGCGACGAAGGCGTATGGGACACGGTGGGGGAGCCGGTGGAAGTCGTAGTCCAACCCCCCCCGCTCGAGGAGGCGTTGGCGCGGCTCGGAGCGCCGGCCTCTTGCTCCACATGGGAGCACGAGCACCGTAGCCGCCGCCGTTGAAGAGGTGGTGGCTTCGGAGCGCGAGAGACCCTCGCGCCGGCCGCCGCTACCGTGGAGGAGGCGGTAGCCGCAGGGGCGTCGGAGGAGGCGCCCGCCGAGGGTGGACTGGTCGACATCGCCAGCATCCTCGGTGCACCGGCCGTGACAATAGTCCGGTCGAACTTGTGAGTACTCCATCTTCGCGAATACTACTTGTTGTAGTAGTCGAGGTTGACTGACGACAAGTTGTGTGTGCTTCTGCAGGAAATCTACGGATCTGTCCTGGGAGGGGGATGAGCCCTCATCAGCGGTGGCGGAGGAAGTCGCGTCGCCCGCGGAGGAGTCCACTCCCGCGCCCCAGGCGGTGCCCGAGCCGCCGGCTGCCGAGGCGACGTTGCCAGAGGCCAGCGTAGTCGAGGGTGAGTACCCTTCTTGAAGCTATAAGGCTCTTTGAGGAGTAGTCGTAGGCACTGATGCACCCATCTTCTTTTTGACAGGCGCTGAAGCTGAAGGAGGTGACATCCCTGCAGGGGTGCCGATGCAGAGGTCGACACCAGGAGCCCCGGAGGCTGCGGGAGGAGCCCCCGAGCCCGTGGAGGAGGTCGTCGAGGAGGCCGCCGTGACGGCCGGGGGAGAGGGCGTCACCACGTCGCCAGAGGTTGCTCTGGAGGTGGCTATCCGCTCCCCGGAGATCCAGGACGCAGAGCCCATCCGCTCTGCGCCGATGACGGAGGCCACCGCGAGTAGTCGCAGCGGGATAGAGTTGCTCGCAGATGACCTTGTCGAGCCTGCGACGGTGGCGAAGCACTTGGAGGCGATCCGCCAGGCCGAGCAGTGGATGAAGGTAAGTAGTCGTAGCTTCTGAGTAGTCAATCCTCTTTCATTGAGTACTCGTCTGACTTGAGTTGTCTGTGCAGGACGTTGCGGAGCGGTCCCGCGACAAGTCGAACATGCTGCAGGGCTATGGGGACGCGGTGCTCCGAGCCGAAGCGCTATAAGAGCAACTTGTGAAGTCGCGGAAGCACGCAGCTGCCATGCAGTCGAAGCTCGACGCCGCCTTCGCCAAGTACCACAACGACGTCCTGGAGCTACAGGCGAAGGGCGACGACTTGGTGCGGAAGAATAAGGGCCTCCGCAACAAAAACAAAGGTATACCCCTGAACTTGTCGGGTACTTGTTGGAGGTCGAGAAGTCTCTGACCCGCTGCTGCGTTGCTTTGTTGCAGAGCTTGAGGGCCAGGTGGAGCAGCTGAAGTCTTCGGAGACGAGCATGAAGAACCTCTTCTACCGGGAGCAAGAAGCCCGCCAGGTACTCGAGCTCGACTACAAAGAACTCGCCTTCGAGTGCGAGAAGCACATGGAGCTCCGGATTGCTTCTGACCGAGATCTCGTCAACTGCTACAAATCCTTGCAGAAGTTGAACGAAGACTGCGAGGCATTGCGGGCCCAGTTGAAGGAGTTGGAAGAAGCCGCACTGCCGATCGCAAGACTCCTGGTGCCGCACCCGGGCGGCCCCAAGATTGCTCCTCTGGTGGATCGCCTCAAGGAAGCTCCGAGCCGGCTGGCCGCCTACGTGAAGCACATGGCGAGGTCGATCCCAAGACAAGTCCTGGCCTTCATGAAGTCGTACTTCCCGAAGGCCCCAGTGGAGGTAGTCGCCGGCGGGGTAGCCGCCAACTGCTCTGATGAGCAGTATGCAGAGCTGCTGGAGCAGATGGCTCCCATCGCGGAGCAGGTAGCTGAGAAGCTTAACCTCCAGTAGCCCTGTAATAGATAGCTAGTAGCCATGGTTGTACAGGAAAACAATTGTAATGAATTGCTTAAGTATCAATGAAAGAAATTTTCCAGCAATGAGTACTCGTAGTCGCGATCTCAGAGTGCGGAGCCCCCATCGTGGAGTGGATGCGAGTAGTAGTACTTGGCTTTTGGTAGTCCCGTTCTAGGGTGTAGACAGTAAAGAAGTTGATGAACAATCAAACTTTATTACTGAAGGAGTACACCTGGGTGGCCAGGGCCGTAGTTACAAAGTAGTCGCTTGGACCCGGAGGCCGCTTACAGCTGAGTAGCGCTGGAGCGGGTAGCCGCTTACAACGGTTGATCCGTAGGTAGCCGTTTAGGGCCGGATCGTAGATCCGTAGGTAGCCGTGTAGGCTGGATCTTGGGGTGTGGTCTCTTAGTAGACCGCTGCTAGAGTCCTTGACGCTCGTGGCAGCCCAAGGTCCGTAGGTAGCCGCACGGGCTGGACCCTGGAGAGGAGTAGTCCGGAGACTGGAGCCAGGACCCGGGGGGTCGCTTGCGGCAAGGGGTGTTGATGTAGTCGTGTAGACTTGAACCCCAGAGTAGTCGTGTAGACTAGGCGTAGAATCGACAAAGTTGGTCGACGTTCCACGAGTTGTTGATGTCTTCGCCTTCAAGTGTTTGGAGGCGGTAGGAGCCCGGCCCGGTCACCTTTGCCACGGTGAAGGGGCCTTCCCAGGGGGAGCTGAGCTTGTGTAGTCCTTCCGTGTTCTGGATACGGCGGAGGACGAGATCACCAACGTTGAAGGAGCGTTCCTTGACGTTGCGATCATGGTAGCGTCGGATACCCTCCAGGTACCTTGCTGATTGGACGAGGGCAGCACAGTGAGCTTCTTCGAGGCTGTCGATGTCAACTCGTCTGCGTTGTCTTCGAGACGCCTTCGTCGTAATGCTCCACCGCCGGCGAGTTCCATATGACGTCGGCGGGGAGGATTGCTTCGGAGCCGTAGACCGAAGTAAGGGGATTGCCCCGTTGGCTTGGATGGTTGAGTCCGTAGCCCCCAGAGTGCGTTGGGTAGTTCCTTGATCCACTTGCCCCCTTTGGAGTTAGCAGCGTCATGTAGCCGCTTCTTGAGAGCGTCGAGCACCATCCCATTGGCGCGCTCGACTTGTCCATTGGCCCGTGGATGGGCAACTGAGACGTATCGGACGTCGATCCCGCTGTTCTCACATTACTCCCAGAACTGGTGGTTGTTGAAGTTGGAGCCCAGGTTTGTGATGATGCGGTGGGGTAGCCCGTAGCAGTGCACGAGTTCATCCAGGAAGTCGAGTACTCTGTCAGCCTTGGGGCATGTGACTGGCTTGACCTCGATCCACTTGGTGAACTTGTCGATAGCCACCAGTACCCTGTTGAATCCTCCTGGCGCAGTTGGCAGTGGCCCAATCATGTCGAGCCCCCAGCAAGCAAAGGGCCAGGTTGGCGGTATGGTGACTAGCTTGTAGGCTGGGACGTGTTGTTGCTTGGCGAAGTATTGGCATCCTTGGCACTTTCTGACGAGTTCTTCGGCGTCGCCCAGAGCTGTGGGCCAGTAGAAAGCTCGTCGAAAAGCCTTGCTGACCAGCGTGCGTGAGGACACGTGGTTGCCGCAGACGCCCTTGTGGATCTCCTCCAAGATGTCCTTGCCTTCTTCACAAGGGACGCACTTCATGAGTACTTCAGAAGATGCGCCCCGCTTGTAAAGCTTGTCTCCGACAAGGACGTAAGACTTGGCGCGGCGGACGAGTTGCTCGGCCGCGTTCTTGTCGGAGGGGACCTTCTGCTCGCTGAGGTAGTCGATGAAGGGTTGCCTCCAGTCTACGTCGATCATCATGACCTCCTGCCCAGCTGGTGGATGGGCTGGGACAATGGTCGGTGGCGCCGGCTCCGGGATGGATGGCGCGTGAAGCTCGTGGACGAAGACACCCGCTGGCACTTGAGCGAGGGTGGATCCAAGCTTCGAGAGGACGTCCGCTGCAACGTTGTTGTCGCGAACGATGTGATGGAACTCGAGACCGTAGAACTTGTTCTCGAGCTTGCAAACTTCTAGGCAGTAGGCGTCCATGTTCTCCTTGTTGAGGTCCCAGGACTTGTTGACTTGGTTGATGACCACTGCAGAGTCGCCGTAGACTAGTAGCCGCTTGATGCCCAGTGAAGCCGCGAGGCGGAGCCCATGTAGGAGGGCTTCGTACTCGGCTTTGTTGTTTGAGACCTTCCAGAAGATCTGCAGGACGTACTTGAGTTGTTCGCCCGTTGGAGAGATCAGGAGTACCCCTGCACCGGCGCCCTCGAGGTTGAGTGAGCCGTCGAAGTACATCACCTAATGCTCTGGTCGCACGGTGGGAGTAGGTAGCTGGTTCTCCCGCCACTCTGCCATGAAGTCGACTAGTGCCTGCGACTTGATGGCTGTGCGTGGCTTGAAGTTGATAGTTAGGGCGCCGAGCTCGACAGCCCACTTGGAGATTCTTCCAGTAGCATCTTGGTTCCGCAGGATGTCGCCAAGCGGGTAGTAGGTGATGATGGAGACCGAGTACTGCTGGAAGTAGTGTCATAGCTTCCGCGAGGTGATGAGTACTGCGTACAGTAGTTTCTGCACAGGCTGATAGCGGGCCTTGGACTCTGATAGAACCTCGCTGACGAAGTAGACTGGGCGCTGGACCGGATAGGCGTGGCCTTCTTCCTGCCGCTCGACAACGATGGCAGTACTTACCACGTGAGTAGTCGCAGCTAGGTAGAGAAGTAGCTGCTCGCCCTTGTGAGGAGCCGTGAGGATCAGTGGCTTCGATAAGAAGTCCTTGAGCTGAGCAAGGGCTTGATCCGCCTCTGGAGTCCTCACGAACTTCTCTTGATGCTTGAGTAGTTTGAAGAAGGGGAGGCCCCGTTCTCCTAGCCTCGAGATAAATCTGTTCAGCGCCGCCATGCACCCTGTCAGCTTCTGGACGTTTTTGATGCTCATGGGAGCTTTCATGCTGGTGATGGCGGAGATCTTCTCGGGGTTGGCTTCGATGCCGCGCTGGCTGATGATGAAGCCGAGTAGTTTGCCCGAAGGGACGCCGAAGACGCACTTGTTCGGGTTGAGCTTCCAGCGGTACTCGCGTAGTAATGCGAAGGTCTCTTCAAGATCGTTAATGAGGGTACTGGAGTCCCTGGTCTTGACAACCACGTCATCCACGTAGGCCTCGACGTTCTTGTTGAGTTGCCTCTTGAAGTAGGCCTGGATAGCTCGTTGGTAGGTAGCGCCGGCGTTCTTCAACCCGAAGGACATGGTCGTGTAGCAGTACGCGCCAAACGGGGTGATGAACGCGGTCTTCTCCTGTTCTTCTTCCTTGATCGCGATCTGGTGGTACCGGAGTAGCGAGTCGAGGAAGCGAGAGCGAGCCGCGGCCCGCCGTGGAGTCGATGACTTGATCAATCCGCGGCAACCCGAAGGGGTCCTTGGGGGCAGGTGCTTGTTGAGGTCGGTGTAATCGACGCACATCCTCTACTCGTTTGAGTTCTTCTTGCGGACGAGGACGGGGTTTGCGAGCCACTCGGGATGGAAGACTTCTTCGATGAAGCCGGTGCGAGTAGCTTGGCGAGTTCCTTCTTGATGGCGTCCCGCTCGTCGTCGGCAAAGCGTCGGAGGTGTTGTCGCTTGGGGGTGGCCTTAGGATCGACGTTGAGGCGGTGCTCAATCAACTCCCCGGGCACTCCCGGCATGTCCGTCGGCTTCCACGCGAAGATGTCGCGGTTAGCCCGAAGGAAGCCGATAAGCACGTCTTCCTATTTGGGGTCGAGGCCTGCCCCGATGGTGGTGGTCTTCTTGGGATCGCTCTGTTCCAAGGTCGATCGCCTTGACGAGTACCTCCTCGGTGGCCGAGGCTTGTTGGTGCTTCGTCGGACTTCTCTCGGGATGTCGAGTTCACTTGTAGCAAGCTTCTTCGACGCGGCGTAGACCTCCATCATCGCGTTGGGTACTTGATTTGTGGAGGCGATCTCCACGGCTTCTGTGTCGCGGTCGTGGGAGATCTTGAGGTCCCCATGGAGGGAGAGTACACCGGCCTGGACTTGGCATTTTGAGTACCAAGTAGGTGTAGTGGGGCACCGCCATGAACTTGGCGATGGCCGGTCTGCCGAGGATGGCATGGCGGGGAGGTCTCGAAGTCCGCGACCTCGAACTTGATGTACTCGGTACGGTAGTTGTCCCGAGATGCCCTGAAGGTAACTGGCAGGACCACTGAGCCTAGTGGAACAGCCGCATTGCCAGGGACGATGCCGTAGAAGGGCACGTTGCTCTTGGTGAGCATATGCGTGATGTCGAGCTTCATTTTCTTCAAGGTCTTGGTGAAAAGGACGTTGAGCCCGCTTCCACCGTCGATGAGCACCTTGTTGAGTTTGGAGCCCGCCACCGTTGGCTTCAGGACGAGGGGGAACCGTCCTGGTTCAGAGAAGCTGGTCCATTGGTCCGCGTGGGAGAAGGTGATGGGTACCTCCGACCACCTGAGAGGGGCCGGGACTGCTGGCTCAATGGACATCACTTCCCGACGGGTAGCCTTCTGCTCCCGCCTGCTGGGCAGTCCGCCGAAGAGGACGTTGACAGTCTTCTCAGGCTCTTGGAAGTCGTTGTTGTCGCCGTCCTTCTTCTTGCCCTTTTGGTCGTGAGGGTGCGGTGGCTCCGGCGTCTCCTTGAGTGCGTGCCTGAGCTGGTAGCACTGCTCGGTGGTGTGGTTGCCATTTGGATGCCACGGGCACTTCTCCTTCAGCAGGTCCTTGAAACCGCCAGAGTTCTTCTTCGAGTTCCCTTTCGCAGGGCGCTGGATAGCCGCGACAGTGTTGTCTGGCTTGCGCTTGCGGTTGGGACCCGACTAGTTGTTGTTGTTGTTGTTGCGGCCGCCCTGGTTCGCATTGTTGCCGCTGCCACCGCCCTGGTTCTGCTTTGTCTTGCCACGAATGGCGTCGTACTTGGCATTGGCCTTGTCTTCTTCATCCGCCCAGGACGTGATCATGTCCTTGAGGTGGGGGATGGACCTGGGGCGGCGACAACCGAAGTCTTCGAAGGTGCGGCAGTGGTAGAGGCCATCTTGGAAGAGGTCGATGACCTCCTTGTCAGTGACGTCGACGACGGTGGCGCGCTTGTCGAAAAAGCGGCGCATGTACTTGCGGAGGGTCTCGCCTTGTTCCTGCTTGATCATGGCCAGGTCCATGCGGGTACCCGATCGGCCCATGGCGCCCGCGAAGTTGCTCGTGAACTGCTCCTTCAGCTGGTCCCACTTGTCGATCGAGTGCTTGTCCAGCGACTCGAGCCAAGTGAGTGGTGCTTGGTCCAGGCAGAAGGGGAAGTAGAGGCACTTGGTGTCGATGTTGCCGCCAGCGTTCTCGATGGAGAGGGCGTAGCACCTGAGCCACTGGATGGGGTCCTGCTTCGCATCGTACTTGGTGATCCCCAAAGGCTTGAATTTGTCGGGGAGGAGCAAGTTGCGAAGTCGAGGTGAGAAGGCGGGGAAGCCGTCGCCCTCAGCTGCGGTGGTCGACTTCTTCCGCCGCAGTTCTTCAATCTTCTGGCGAGCGTCGTACCCGCCATGTGAGGCACCGGAGGCGTGGCTGTTCGCGTGGCCTCGGCCGCCGCGACTGCCGCCGCCGCCAGCTCTCCTGTTGGCTCCATGGTTGGAGCTTCCGCCGTCGGCCGCCGCCGCCGTCGGGGTTGTTGCCGCCGCCACCGGCCGGAGCACGGTGGGGAACAACCTCTCGGTTGCCGTGGTCTTGCAGTGAAGGTCCGCCGGCATTGGAGCGACGGCGGTTTGGCTCGGCTGGGAGCTCAGCTCGAGTACGGTTGGGACCGTTGTTGGCGCTGCGACTAGTAGCTTCGTTGTCGCGGGGTTTAGCTGGAGGAGGTTGGTTGACTCTGTTGTCGACCCGCATGAAGTAAGCTTCTTCGGCGAGCTTGGCGATGACCTCTCCAGCGCGTATGCCCTGAGCCTGGCGTGCGATCGCTGTGATCGACATGAGGCACTGCTCGGGGGTAGTGTGTACTCTGCTCTCGACTGCCTCGAGAGCTTCCGCAAGGTTGCGGACGGGGAAGTTGTCGCGAAGGCGTCGACGACGTTCGTTGCGCTTCCGATTACGCTCACGTCGAGTGTCTCTGTCCGCCGGAGTCTCATCTAGTGGAGCGTCAGCAGAGAGCTCGTCGGAGGAGATGTCCTCCAGGTACTTGTCCTGAGCTGTGCCTGAAGGCCCTGGGGTGTCGCCAGCAGCCATGAAGACTTGGCGATCGGGGGTGCCAAGGGCCGGACTCGCGAGGGTGCCACCTCAGTTGGTGTGCTTGAGTCAGCCCGGGCTAGCGGTGTTCCCTCCTGGAACGGTAGCGAGTCGATGTAGGCGACGTAGCGTGAGTCTCCCTTTGTCAAGTCAGCAGGTTTGCGGTCTGGCCAGTAGACGTATCTTCCGGCCGGCGTGGATGCTATAACCAGCCCAGAGGCTAGCCCTGATAAAGGAAGCTCAGTGGAGTTGTCCTCGGACTCGGGCTCCTCAGGGTCTGACCCGAAGTCGAACTCATAATCCGGGTTCGAGTAGAACTCGGAGAGAGGGCTGGAGTCCGGAGCGCGATCGGGGGTGGCGTCGGAGTCCGAGCTGTACTTGGGTACGGGCTCCTTGCCAGCCCGGCGCGAAGTGGGAGCCCCCGTGCGGGCCCGGCCGAGGATGCGGGGGCCACGCGCGGAGCGCTCGCGGGGGGTGAGGGGGTCGCTCGCGATGGCCGAGCGGCCCGGCTCGCATGCGATGGCCCATGGCGACGTCGAGTTCGTGTTGGGGAGCGGACTCGAGCTCGAAGTTAGCGTGGTGGTCGAAGAGCGAAATTTCGCCGAACTTGCGGCGAGTTCACCCGTGACAACTTCGGGAAGCGTCACGAAGCCTTGTCTTCGGGTTGGGCCGCATGGTCGGGCGGCGGCGGAAGGAGCCCGCGCCATCGGCGGTGCGGACCCGGTGCGCCGAACACGAAGGTGTCGCCGCGGTTGAAGGCGACGGTTGGCTTGAAGCGAGACGGAAGCCGTCGAGTTCGCCATGTGATCTCGGGCGAGAGCCCCTACCCGGCGCGCCGCCGTGTCGGTGTTTTAGACCGGCAACCTACTAAGGGGAGTACCGAAGTAGATGAATGTGACTCGCCGAGATCGGTAACTCGAAGGAAGAGACACGTGGCACACAATTTAGACAGGTTCGGGCCGCGAGGTGCGTAATACCCTACGTCATGTATCTTTGCGTAGCTCGGATTGATTGGGCACGATTACAAGATGGTGCAATAGTGCGCCGTGGGTTGTATGAGATGAGATTGGATGAGGTGATCGGTCCCTGCCCCACCTTATATAGTCCGGGAGGCAGGGTTACAAGTCGGAGTAGGGAGAGAGTACTAGTCGAGTACGTCTAGGAGTCCTCTATACAGTGCGGAACATGTACAGCTCCCTAACCGAGTACTACTCCTGGGCGGTCCTTGTGCTCCACGCCTTCAGGTGCCGCGTAGCGCAAACCGGGTAGTCCCAGGGGCCCACCGAGTAGTCGGTCCTGGTACCCACCGAGGCAGTGGGCCCAGGGAGGTCCATACGACAGTGCGTCCTTTTAAATCTTTCTTGTGATTGGTGTGTTGTTCTTAGTATATGTTTGTTTGTTTGTTTTGTATGCTTGTGCCCGATGATTGGTGCGTTTAGAGTGAACGTCGTTCGAGAAATTTTGAAGAGCTTGAAGTTGAAGTTGAAGATATTCTGAGCAA
This sequence comes from Cenchrus americanus, assembly GCA_947561735.1. Lineage (NCBI taxonomy): Eukaryota > Viridiplantae > Streptophyta > Magnoliopsida > Poales > Poaceae > Cenchrus > Cenchrus americanus. Next base: position 128,550,008 of record OX387245.1, read on the forward strand.
CTACTCTGTGGTTAAAGGCAAGTGTGCCCTTGATCTTTGTCCCAATAACTATGATTAATCACTTTGCATTGCTTTGCATTAATATTGATGGGTCCTATTAAGGTTTAACCTAGTCTTTGATTGTCATTCCTTGTTTACCTAGGTTTACATTTATGTTGGGTAGCTATGCTTAGTTGCTATACCTGGGTTATGGTGGTTTTAATGAACAATAATGATGAATCATGCTATACCTTTATGTTATATCTTTGTTTGCTTAATACAAGACCATATGCTTAATCGGAACATGGAGAACCACCCAGGAAAATCGTACAACCACAAGGCACATGGCTCTGCCTTGGCTGAATAACTAGAGACTTTAGTGTTGTAGCAACCTTACCTGAAAGGGACAAATGGGGAGGCGTTGACGGAGTATAGACTCGCTCTAGTAGGGAGTTGGGCTTTGCTAAGACACAGTACCTACTAGGGAACTTTATGCCCCGCTTCGTCCTGAAACCTAGTGGGTTGTTGCGCACTGGAGGATCTTCGTAAAGGCCTCGTAGCGTCCCTATGCAAGCACACCTCGGTAGTGTGGTATGATGCTTGGCCAGCATCGCATGGTTGGGTTTAAAGTTCCTAGAACTTTTACGCGACTTGTGGGTAAAGATGTACAACCTCTGCAGAGTGTAAAACTAATCGATTAGCCGTGCTCACGGTCAAGAGCGGCCTGGACCCTCACATGATAACTGAACTTGAAGATGAACTTAAATCGTGTTCTCTGGTTATGCTTGCCATGTCCTTATGGCGTACCTCTTATCTTATGCTTAATGTGGGTTGGTATAAACTTATACTATATTAGTAATCAGGTGCTAATAAAATTTGACCAACTAAAATTGCTTAAATGCTTATAGCCCAGTCCACTATAAAGCCTTTGCATTCATATATTTTTCCACACTTGCTGAGTACGACAAGTGCTCACCCTTGCTACAAAAAATGTTGCTCAGAAGGAGGAGGCTACTCTGAAGTCTTGTGAAGATGTTGATGAATGCTAGGCGTACGCAACCCCCAGTCGACTGCCTGTGAAGTTTGGTGCCTTCGTTTCCAGGATAACGCGTAAATCTTTGATAATCTTTCTTTTTCTTACGTGATACTGTTTCTGTATTCACTTATATGTCACTATATGCATGAAACTTGATCCTGGCCTGCATATAGGTATGCACTTGGTTTCCTTCGGAAAATCGGGTGTGACACCTTATGTTGGGCAATTTGGTTAACAAGAAATGATTTTTAATAAGTGCCAACCAAAAACTTTTATGCAGGTTCTATTCAGAAGAATGTACTAGCTTCGACAGTGGGCACAATTGCAGCGCAACGAGAAGATGAAGGAGATGATAATCCAAACATGTCGAACCTTGAAGACATCAACTCTTAACTTCTTTACCTCCTACGGATGTCCGTTTAGTTTGCTGATTGGTGTTTGATACTTTATTTGTGTTGTTAAACCAATTGTTTTGCCATGGGTAGCGTCAAGCTACTAAGTGTAATAGTTGTGGACTGATTCCCTCTTGTAAGGGGTTGAAGTTGGAACTTTTTTTATTATCTAAAAAAATACTGGATGCTGAAAAACAGCTCAACATTTTCTCAAAAGGAAGCTGGAGAAGATCTTGGTTTCATGGTTCACGAGTATATATCCCCATGCAGCTGGATGCTTTTATCTCTTTGCTGTAACATCTGGGTTGCTCCGGGACGCTGGAGATTGGGGAAGAAGCTTGGCCTTAAATATATGTTGCGGACATTGCAAATGTACTGCACAATCTTCGTCATGCCAACAGATGAGCCTGACCAAACAACAGCGGATGATGCAAAAGCCGCGACCGAAACACTTTTCATTTCTGCCCTCACGTCTAAAGGGCCAGCGGCCAGCCACAGTTTTATTGGCACAGTAGAAAGCAGAGCATGGTGCGAGGATTTGGTTATTGAGTTTGTGTTGGTTTGGTTAGCATGCAAATGCTTAACCAAGTCGAATAATTGAATACATTAATTTGGGAGACAAAGCTTGCATTATTTGTACGGATCATTCGATCTCCTGGATTATGAGACTTTGGTATTAATGCAGTGGAATCTGCAACTTGCATCATGGTTGAAGCCTTGAAGGGCCTTTGATAAGCCGTAACGTATAATGGCATGTGAGCGTTCATGATCTCACAAAGGCAGCTTTCGCTCCCGATTTGGATTGGACTAGATGGATGTTTTTAAATCCTCCTTTTAGGATTTTTTATAATATATCATGCAAGTTGTTAATGTACACAATTGTTTCCTATAGAGGTGCTCCGGAAGAGTTCGTATGTACTCCCTCGGTTCTAAATTATTTATCATTTTTGTGCACTTACATATAAATTTATGTTTATATACATAATAAAAGGAATGTATATAGAAAAATCAAAATGACAAAAAATTTGGGACGGAGAGAATACCAGTCGGATGCTTTACCAATATATGCACAGGGGTTGCTTTGCAACTTTTGAGATATCTGTAGGAGTGGGAGTGTCCGCTCCACTTTGGAATCTGTCTCAAGGGTTGATACGATCTTATGCATCTTCTGTCAGTTTTGAGCAGCTTTAATGATTTCATGGTACTTTTCTCATATTCTTTAAGGAATATAAGAATATTTTACTTCATCTTGTAACTGTTGAGCTTTATGTGTCCTTTCAAATGGTGCAGTTGCGTACAAACATCTCTCGTGTTTTTTATGTATAGATCAGCTGGATGTAACTTCCTTTTTTTTCCTAAACTGAATCCCTCAAAACCTTCAGAGGATGGGAGTGATTTTTGCACCTTTGAGGTCTTGCACACATTCGTTAATCACTGGATCAGATGGTATAATGTTACATTGTTGTGCCGCTCAAAAAGTGTGCAGCATGGTCAATGGCGACTCTCACAAGTTTCCATTTTGTTCCATCATTCATCTAAATATTCTATTACTGTAATGGTACAACTTTGATTGGTACTCGGGCTTTTTTTCTGTAGAGAACTATGACAGTCTTGGTCTTCATTCATTTCTGATTCTCATGCATGCATGCATCCTGTTAACAAAGGTAAGTTGTAACTTTCAACAGATTGAGAAGTTGGTTTACCAAGACATATGCTGGTCAAGAGTACTGTTAGAACAAGGTTCACATGAATTTCAAGGCGGCAATGATGGAAACTGCTCTGTGATCCTGTCTCTGGCCTGTTGCTAGCGCCCTGATTTGTGTTTGCCGACAATATAAATTGATAATTGTCACCTTGAAGTGTGTATTAGTGAAAGCCCCCCCCCCCTTTTATGAGCTGTACCATCCGATCCCTACTAATATAGCAAGGACACTGTGTAAGGAATCGGATGCCCGTTAGCCTAAGAAGGGGAGGGGGTGAATTAGGCAACTAAAAACCTTAACCTATGACTCACTAAATTTTACACAAAAGTAAACTAGAACAAACTATCTATATGTGCAACTATGGTTGTTCTAGTGTGAAACTCTCATCCCAACAGAAGGTTTGCAACCTATAGTCAACCCTAGCATGATACTACTCTAGGAAAGTAGAGGCAAACAAAGATTGCAAAAGAGTAAATGCGGAAACGTAAAGGGGATGAGAGGAAGCAAACTCTTGACACACAATTTATCTCGTGGTATCGGTAGGCACTAAGCCACCCCTAGTACACGTTGTTGAAGCACTCACACAAGAGTATTGCTTCCCGGTCACCAAGAGCTCTCCCAAGAGCACCACTTGATTTGCCACAAAGGCTAGCCACTTAGGCACTTGCCAAGCTCCCTTGTCACCTTGATGCCGCCTCCACTAAGGAGCTTCTCCACCAAGGAAGGGGGTCTCCACATCCCCCGCACAAAGTGTCCTCGCCACTCCACACCAAGCCGGAGGGTCGATGACGATTGCCGGTGAGCCACTTAGGCCCCAAGGCTTCCGGCAAACCTTGTACAACTGGATTCACTCAAGAATCACCTCACAAGGTTGGCACAACCTTGCACTCACTCAGCTCTAAGCTAAGCCTAGCACTAAGCACATACACAAAGCATATGCAAGTCTAAGGATGAGCAATTAAGCACTTGGATGGATTGGATATGATCTTCAATGTGTCTTGAACTCCTCTGCACTTCCACACAATCCAACAACCTCAAATGGGTGAGTGGAGGGGGTATAAATAGTCCAAGGCATCAAACTAGCCGTTGGCTAAAAGCTGCTGAAAAAGATACCGTCGGATGATCCGACACTATGCTTTTCCAGGGCGTCGGTTCATCCGGTGCCCCTCCCACGTCACGTAGCCGTTGAGGTTCTCTGACACAACTGCTCCGACGCTACGTCGGATCATCGGTGCTGAAGGCCTCGCGTCCAAGTCGCCTCTGTTAGCTTCCAACTGACCGTCGGATAGACCGACGCTAACCCTGACCAAGGCGTCGGATCATCCGGTGCTGAAGGCTTTGTCTTGGCGCGTCTCTGTATGAATTCAAACTGAGCGTCGGATAGACCGACGGGGTCCCCACTCAGACCGTCGGATCATCCGGTGCTACTGTCTTCCTTGCTCTTCCTCTGCAACTCGTCCGACGCTACTAAATAATGGACCGTCGGTTCATCCGGCGGTACCTAGGGTTTGACCCTGTGCACCAACTCGTCCGACGATTGCACCGACGCTTGTATTTGAGGGACCGTCGGTTCATCCGACGGTGTCTTCTCTTTTCCTTTTCTTGCTCGGTTTTGACCCTTGAAAAATACACTATCTTCTCAATTTGGCATATGGTTTTCTTGCATCCTTGGGACCTAGAAGTGTCTACAAAGACATGCTAAAACAATAAGGTTAGTCCCAATGATCATGTTGTCATGAATCACCAAAATCAAACTCGAACTAATGGCATATGAGGCCATGTTCGCTACACACTGCACTTCTAAATATGATGATTATGGAGAGCAAATGATGGTGCTATACTGTATTAACTGGAGCTCCAAAAGTACCTTTATATAATTAAATAATCGTAGTGAGCAACCTCCATATTTTGTCCTTCAGTGTATGAAATTTCATCTCGAGTTTGTTCACAACCATTGGGCTTATCTTTACACATTTTGAGGTCCTGAAAATGTGAAGGGATGTGTGCATATCTGTACGTAAATGGTGTTTGGAAAGAAGAATATATGTTGGACATAATATTTGGAAGTTTAGCATGCATCAAATGGTGAGAAAGTCCAATCCTGCTCATTACAAAAGAAAATGCATATCTGAATTTGATCAAGTGTCCGGTTTGTTTAGGCAATTTAAGCAATAAAACCATCATGCATGATGCATGATAGTGATGTTCCCTTATGGCCTATGTTTGAAAGAAATTACTAAAGTTAACATCCAAGGGAGGACCAACCTGTAGATGACCTAATGCATATGACATGGTCGCAATTTAGAAAGGAAGAGTCAGCTAGGCTGAAAGACAACAATGATTGGCATCTGAATTTAACCATTTCTTGATCTTTTGAGGAACAGAGTATTGTTGTCTCTCTGTTTTAACTCTTTGACATCTTTTGCAGAAAATGGCGATTTAAAAATAATCTGACCAAGCTGTTTTTGTTTGTTTTCCTAATAATGTGAAGTTCACAGAGATACCATAACAAATTACAAAATAGTCACTGCCACTTTATTGCTCCTTACTAGAGCATCAGTTCATTGTATTTGGCATTTGAGGATCCTGTTGGGATTTTATTACATACATACTACATCACAACCTTGTATGTTTGAACTAAATTAAGCTAGTTGTGATCACCTTTGCTTTGTAAAATACGTTGAAAGGTTAATTATAAAATTACTTCTGATTTCAGTTCCTTTCCCTCCCTGGACAAGGTTGCTGATTACTTAATTTAGATGTACCCAAGAAGAAATTAAGTCAGAGAATGTCCCACATCCTTTCTCCTTTTGCTACAAGAAAGATTGGAGCCCTCGGATAAGGTTAACAGCCTAACCCAGCAGAAGACATGCATTGTAGTAGAAAAGAAGCCTGTTAAGTACAGGATGAGTTTATATATTAAGCTTAACTATTTTCTGAACTGATACAAACTTTTTTTCATTAAGCGCGTTGAATTAATTGTTGAAAGGGAAAAATTACAAGCAATAAAAGGGGCAACTGCTCATTGATTAAAAATAGTGGCTATCATCTTGCACCATTCTTCATAACAGGAAGTTTCTTGGTGGCATCGATCCTCAATCTGCCTAGCTAACTTCTTTTTCTTTAAAAAAAGGTAAATCTTCCTATAATCTTCCTCTGTTTTGTTCTAGTGCTATGACTTCTGTAGCAGACTAGCAGTCTAGCTGAGAGAGGTTCAATGCATATGGAGATTTTCTCTGATTTGATTCCCTAGTACTGTAGGACATGATTAGCATTCAACCTACAATAACTATGGCTTCTGTCTGCCACATTTTAGACTTGATAATGTCTTGTAGTGACTTCACTGATGATGTGTCACACCAATTCCCGAATTTCAGGATGTGAATAGGAAGAAAAATTAAACAACGATTTTCCCATAATTTTCAAAATTTTCCCAACATTTAATTTTTGCATGAAATTTAGTACAGGAAAAAAACAAAAACATTATTTGTTTTCGAAAATAAATAAATAACTTGATGTTTGTTGCATATATGCTGCTGCCTTATTCTTGTTTGGTTGAATTCAAATTGATATTTGAATTCAATTGTTTGGATCCCTTTTGGAAAAAAACAAAACCTTTTCTCTTTCCCTCCCACTTTGTCACACCCGGATTTAAGGACAAACCCGAATGCAAGAATACATGTGCGCCAAGATCAAGTTACACACATGCATCGACGCAGTGAATACCAAAACACAGTGTAAAAGCGTAAAGAGAGTATTAAACAGTTATTACATGACCGAATGTCTCAACTAAACAATCGTTCGAGTAGCTAACAGCGGAAAAGAAACACACGTAGAAGTCCTCCACGAGCGGTACCGACGGAGAACGGACGCCTAGAACCCATCAAACTCATCATTGTAGTCTTCAAAACGCCCATCCGAGCGACGGCGGGTAGTGTAGATGCAATACATAAACAACAAGCGTGAGCACATGTCGTACTCGGCAAGGAAAAAAAGTTCTATAACAACATGCAAGGCTTTATGGTGGAAGCCTGTTGGCTCATAAGCAAGTCGGCATTTTAGTTGGTCAAGTTTTATTAAGCAACTGTTACTAGCAAGTATAAGTATATACCAAACCCAGATAATAAAATGCAACAGATCCATAAAATGTAATGCACAAGTTTAAAAGTTCCATCTTCCATAGAATTAATCATGTGAGGGTCCAGGCCGCTCTTGACCGTGAGCACGGCTAACTAGTTAGTTTTACACTCGCAGAGGTTGTACATCTTTACCCACAAGTCGCGTAAAAACCCAAAAGAGTTTTAGACCCAACCATGCGGTGTTTGCAAGGCACCATACCACACTTCCGAGGTGTGATTGCATAGGGACGCTACGAGGCCGTTACAAAGATCCCCGGATGAAGGTCGCCCGCTAGGTTACCCGGTCGGTGCAACGTATAAAGCTCCCGGACGAGTACCGTGTCTTAGCTAAGCCCACACCCGCGCCCCCGAGCGAGTCCATACGTCACTACCCGCCGGCCCCCAACCCTTATCGGGTAAAGCATACCTAACATCTAGTTCACTAATTAATAAGCCAAGACAGAGCCATATGTCTTGTGGTAGTAATCTTGTTTTCCTGGGTGGTCGCTCCATGTTCCGATTAACAAAGTAAAGTGTTCTTGCATTACATGAAATGATAACATAAATAAAGCCATATTAACAAGTGTTCATTAAACCATCCAAAACCACGTAGAGCGCTAGCAAGTGCTACCCAACATAAAGTAAACCCGGTTGATCAAGGCATAGGATAACAAAGCTAGTCGAACCTTAGCAATAGGACCCATCAATTTAATGCATAGCAAAAGTAAACAACGGTGTAATTAAAATGCATGTTGTAATAGGAATTTAACGGGAATGCAGCAAGGACTTGCCTTCTACCAGCACCGGAAACTGCTCGGGTCTTGATACTCTTCAAAAGCGAAGAAGTCCCCGAATTGCTCGTACGCTACGCTCCACACATCACATACAAGCAAGCAATGGAAATAAATAAGAAACAGTACACCAATCATCTCAAACAGTAACAAAAGCGACAGGAAACCATTCTACTCGTCGAGACGATCGCGTGGATATAAAGAACGCCGAAAACGGAGTTAAAACGACGAAGTTATGATTAAAACAAGTTTTAGGACTTATTTGCAAAGAATTTTAGGGCTTCGGGTTAAAACAGAAGAAAACAGGACTAATCTGTAAAAGTTTTATAAGGTGGAAGGGCCGGGTTGCAATTTTAGAAAAACTTAGGGCTTCTTAAGCAAAAACGCCACGGTCAGGCGGGGTTTGACCGGCGGGGACGGATCTGGCCGTGGGATCGCGATCCGGCGGCTGGGAAACAAGCGGGCGCGGGGGCAAGGTTGACCGGTACGTCGCCGGTTTGACCGGCGGCGTGGCGCGAGCGGTGGCCGCCGGATGAGGGTCCGACGGCCCGGGTGATGCGCAAGCGAGGCGGCGCGCGAGGCGGCCGGCGGCGCGCGCGCGCGCGCGCGCGCGCGCGGCGGCGGCGCGGTGCGGCGCGAGGGGCTAGGGTGCCCCATTCCGCACGGGAAAAACACCGCGACGACGAGCGCGCGCGCGGCGAATCCACCGGCGGCCCTCACGGGCGGCGGCGAGGAAGGACGACGGCGCCCGGCGAGGCAAGGCGGCGGCGCACGGCCGGCGACGGCGAAGGCGGTGGTGCGGCGCACGGGGACCCAAACCGCCCGCACCGGTGGACTCCTTACCCGACGGCGGATGCACGGGAGCGACGGGTGGGCGACGAACGACGGCGGCGGCGCGAACCGAGGGCGGCGACGGCGAAGCCCGAGGCGGCGGCGCGGACGGCTAGGGTTGGCGTCGGCGGCGGAGAGCGCTAGGGTTCGGGTGAGGCGGCGCAGCCGGGGGTGGCGGCGCAATAAATAGGGCCGCGGCTACGCCCGGCACGCGGGCCCAAGCGCGGCGCGGCGGCGGCGCCGGGTCGGACTCGAGTCCGACCCCGAGCCGAGGCGGGGCGCGGCGCAAGGAAGGCGGCGACGGGGCGGGGCCCGCCCGTCGGCGAGAGCGGGCGGCGCGGGGCCGCGGCGCCTGCTGGGCCGCGCTGGGCTGCCAAGGAAATGGGCCGGCTGCGGCGGTTTGCGGGAGATGTTTTCTTCTTTTTTTTTCTTTTTCATTTTCAAATCCAAATCTTTTCCAAACCAAATAAACTACAAACAACCATTGAATTCAAACCAGGATTTGAATCCAACAACCAAAACAATGCACCGAAAGATGTATGCAACAGTAAACTCCTATATTTCATTAATTAATTGATAAAAATGATTAAATGCCTATAAAAGCACAACAACCTTATATTCCTTAAGCGAGATCGAAATGTTGCTAAGCCAATTTTAATTAAATTCAGAAGTTGAAATTTAGGGTGTTACAAATCCTACCCCCTTAAGATGAATCTCGTCCTCGAGATTCGGATGGATCAAAGAGATGTGGATATTCTGCTTTCAACTCCTCTTCTCTCTCCCAAGTTGCCTCATCCTCTGCATGATTACTCCACTGCACCTTGCACATTATAAAAGTCCGGTTTCTTGTAACCCGTGTCAATCCGTCCCGAATCTTAATAGGCCGTTCGGTGATGGTGAGATCCTCCTTCACATCCAACCCATCCATAGGCAACGGTTCCTTATCATGAGGCTTGAGACCTCTCTTTAAGCTGCGAGATATGGAACACATCATGCACATCCGCAGCCGCGCCGGCAACTCAAGTCTGTAGGCTACCTCTCCCACTCGTTGCAAGATCTGGAAAGGTCCGATGTAGCGAGGAGACAACTTGCCCTTCACCTTAAACCTGCGCAAACCTCTGATAGGTGACACCTTCAGGTACACATAGTCGCCCTCTTGGAAAGATACATCTCTCCTCTTCCCGTCTGCATAACTTTTCTGCCTGGACTGAGCAACTCTCAAGTTCTCTCTGATGATCTGAACCTGCCTCTCTGCCTCCTTGATGATGTCTGCCCCAAACAACTGACTTTCACTGTCGACTCCCGGTACAACGGTGTTCTGCACTTTCTCCCATACAAGGCCTCGAAGGGTGCCATCTTCAGACTGGCTTGATAGGCGTTGTTGTAAGAGAACTCAGCATACGGCAAACTCTTGTCCCAGCTACCACCATGCTTAAGAGCACACGCTCTCAACATATCCTCCGGAATACGGTTCGTCCTCTCGGTCGACCATCCGTCCGTGGATGATAGGTGAACTCGAAATGCAACTTCGTATCCATGGACTCATGAAGTTTCTCCCGTAAACGCGATGTGAACGAGTACCCCTGTCGAGATACAATCCTCTTAGGCACACCATGTAAGCACACAATACGAGACATGTACAACTGCGCCAACCTCGCTCCCGAATGAGTAGTCTTAAGCCGGAATGAAGTGAGCTACCTTAGTCAAGCGATCCACTATAACCCATATCGAATCATACCCAGCTGGTGTCCGTGGTAACCCAACTATAAAGTCCATACCAATTTCTTCCCACTTCCATTCAGGCACCTTCAACGACTGCAACAATCCTGCTGGCTTCTGATGTTCAGCCTTAACGCGATGACACGTGTCACACAATGCGACGTGAGCGACTACATCCCTCTTCATCCCGTACCACCAATACCTTTGCTTCAGATCCTGATACATCTTTGTACTGCCTGGGTGGATGGAATAAGCTGAATCATGAGCCTCTCTCAAGATCGTCTTCCGGAGATCTCCCACATCAGGCACACAGATCCGATTCTTGAACCATATCGTTCCCTGATCATCCTCAGTGAAATCCGGGGCCTTGCCCCTCTCCATGGTGTCCCTGATATCCCTGATCTCCTCATCCTTCAGCTGCCCTTCACGAATCTGCTGCTCCAGAGTAGACTCTACCTCCAAAGTGACTCCCTCAGTGTGAGCAGCTATCCCCAGATTGAGTCCCTCAAACTCCCTCATCAGCTCATCAGGCAGCTGGAACGCCAAAGCTGCATTGGCCTGTCCCTTCCGACTCAAAGCATCTGCAACCAGATTAGCCTTCCCAGGATGATACTGTATGTCCAGATCGTAATCCTTGATCAGCTCCAACCATCGGCGTTGTCTCAGATTAAGATCCTTCTGAGTAAAGATGTACTTTAAGCTCTTGTGGTCTGTGTAGATCTGGCACTTGGTCCCCATGATGTAATGTCTCCAAATCTTTAAAGCGTGAACCACAGCTGCCAGTTCCAGATCATGCGTAGGATAGTTCTGCTCATGCTTCCTCAACTGCCTTGATGCATAAGCTATGACGTGTCCCTCCTGCATAAGAACACAACCCAAACCTTGTCTCGATGCATCACAGTAGATATCAAAGCCCTTCTGCAAGTCCGGCATCACAAGCACTGGAGCGGTCGTCAACCTCTGCTTCAGCTCCTCAAAGCTCTGCTGACAGGCATCAGTCCACCTGAACTCTCTATCCTTCTCCAGCAAGGTGGTGAGAGGCTTCACAATCTTGGAGAACCCCTCGATGAACCGTCGATAGTACCCTGCAAGTCCAAGGAAACTCCTGATCTCCTTTACTGTCCTCGGCGGTTCCCACTTCAACACATCGTCTACCTTAGTCGGATCAACTGCGATACCTCCATCCGTGATGATATGCCCCCGAAAAGAGACTTCCTTCGACCCGAAATCACATTTGCTTGAACTTGGCATACAACCGTCGCTCTCTCAACTTCGCAAAACAAGCCTCAAATGCTCGCATGATCCTCCTCGATCTTAGAGTAAACCAGGATATCATCAATGAACACCACAACGAACTTATCCAAGTACTCCATAAACACCTTGTTCATCAGATACATAAAGTAGGCAGGTACATTTGTCAACCCAAAGGACATAACAAGATACTCATACAGTCCATACCCCGGTGGTGAATGCGGTCTTAGGAATATCCGACCATCGATCTTCATCGATGATAACCGAACGCAAATCAATCTTAGAGAACACCTTAGCACCTCTCATCTGATCAAACAAGTCTTCAATGCGAGGCAATGGATACTTATTCTTGATAGTGACCTCATTAAGCAATCGATAATCCACACACATCCTCTGAGTACCATCCTTCTTCTCAACAAAGATAACCGGTGCTCCCCAAGGTGATGAACTAGGACGGATAAACCCCTTTTCCAACAATTCATTAATCTGTTTCTTAAGTTCTATCAATTGTGTACTAGACATTCTATATGGACGTTTAGAAATAGGAGCAGTACCAGGTAATAGATCAATAACAAATTCAACATCTCGGTCAGGTGGCATACCTGGCAACTCCTCTGGAAACACGTCCGGGTACTCATTAACCACCCTGATATCCTCCAAAGCTCTGCCATCCAGCTGCTGTACAGAACCTCCTGCATCTGACGGTGGATCAGCCACAAGTTCAATCTTTTCCCCGCTAGGACCAGTGAGAAGAACAGTCCGCTTAGCACACTGTATTGTTGCATCATGAGTACCCAACCAATCCATACCCAGTATAACATCAAGATCCTTCGATTCCAGCACTATCAAGTTTGCCCAAAAATCTGCTCCCATGATCTTTAATCTAACATTAGGACACATGTATAAAGACCTCATATCCCCCCCTGGTGATCTAACTAGCATGGTTTGTTTCATGGGACACATGGGTATGCTATGCTTTGCCACAAACTGAGCAGATATAAATGAATGGGAGGCTCCAGAATCAAATAATACTGATGCGGGGATAGAGTTGACAAAGAACATACCAAGCACCACGTGTGGATTCTCCTGAGCGGTCTCGGTACTCACGTGATTCACCCTGCCACGGCCCTGACTCTGCTGCCCCTTGTTGCTCTGCGGGGTCTGGTTCCCGCTCCTCAACTTAGACGGAAAGCGTGCATGCCCTCCATCGTGGTGACAAATGACCACCTTCCACTTCTCTGGCGCAGGGTGATCCTCAGCATCTCCATCTTCTGGGTCAGAGTCTTCAGGGTCTGAGGGGTCATCCGGATCATCTCCTTGCTCTGACTCCTCAGCTGACTCCTCCTCAGGCTCTTGCTCTTCCTCTGTCTCTTCAGGCTCATCATCCGATATCTCAATTACAGCGGGCGGAGGAGCTTGCTCTGAAGCAGAGCTTGCTCCACTTCCCTCTCCAGAAGCTTCCTGATGCTCCTCACTATCAGTTGAGTAGCGAGAGAAGTCCCGGTCCTCCGGTACCTAGGAAAGCGGTAGGCACACGAACGCGTGGTCTTCAGCCGACGAACCATCTAAGATAGATGAGACAGTGCAGATTACTAAAAGAGACAAGATCAAGCTTAGATAACAAAAGCAAACAAGGATAAGATTAAACCAAGATTAGATGTAATAAAATAGAATAAAGCAAGCTAATCTATGTGTGGCTTCTAATGTTATAAAATCCTTAATTTCCGACCAGTTCTAACTAGGCTAACGTCCTACAGTCAACACGGCTCTGGTACCACTTTGTCACACCCGTATTTAAGGACAAACCCGAATGCAAGAATACATGTGCGCCAGGATCAAGTTACACACATGCATCGACGCAGTGAATACCAAAACACAGTGTAAAAGCGTAAAGAGAGTATTAAACAGTTATTACATGACCGAATGTCTCAACTAAACAATCGTTCGAGTAGCTAACGGCGGAAAAGAAACACACGTAGAAGTCCTCCACAGGCGGTGGGCGGGAGAACGGACGCCTAGAACCCATCAAACTCATCATTGTAGTCTTCAAAACGCCCATCCGAGCGACGGCGGGTAGTGTAGATGCAATACATAAACAACAAGCGTGAGCACATGTCGTACTCAAGCAAGGAAAAAGTTCTATAACAACATGCAAGGCTTTATGGTGGAAGCCTGTTGGCTCATAAGCAAGTCAGCATTTTAGTTGGTCAAGTTTTATTAAGCAACTGTTACTAGCAAGTATAAGTATATACCAAACCCAGATAATAAAATGCAACAGATCCATAAAATGTAATGCACAAGTTTAAAAGTTCCATCTTCCATAGAATTAATCATGTGAGGGTCCAGGCCGCTCTTGACCGTGAGCACGGCTAACTAGTTAGTTTTACACTGCAGAGGTTGTACATCTTTACCCACAAGTCGCGTAAAAACCCAAAAGAGTTTTAGACCCAACCATGCGGTGTTTGCAAGGCACCATACCACACTTCCGAGGTGTGATTGCATAGGGACGCTACGAGGCCGTTACAAAGATCCCCGGATGAAGGCCGCCCGCTAGGTTACCTCCGGTCGGTGCAACGTATAAAGCTCCCGGACGAGTACCGTGTCTTAGCTAAGCCCACACCCCACCCGAGCAGGTCCATACGTCACTACCCGCCAGCCCCCAACCCTTATCAGGTAAAGCATACCTAACATCTAGTTCACTAATTAATAAGCCAAGACAGAGCCATATGTCTTGTGGTAGTACTGTTTTCCTGGGTGGTCGCTCCATGTTCCGATTAACAAAGTAAAGTGTTCTTGCATTACATGAAATGATAACATAAATAAAGCCATATTAACAAGTGTTCATTAAACCATCCAAAACCACGTAAAGCGCTAGCAAGTGCTACCCAACATAAAGTAAACCCAGGTTGATCAAGGCATAGGATAACAAAGCTAGTCGAACCTTAGCAATAGGACCCATCAATTTAATGCATAGCAAAAGTAAACAACGGTGTAATTAAAATGCATGTTGTAATAGGAATTTAACGGGAATGCAGCAAGGACTTGCCTTCTACCAGCACCGGAAACTGCTCAGGGTCTTGATACTCTTCAACAGCAGCGAAGTCCCCGAATTGCTCGTACGCTACGCTCCACACATCACATACAAGCAAGCAATGGAAATAAATAAGAAACAGTACACCAATCATCTCAAACAGTAACAAAAGCGACAGGAAACCATTCTACTCGTCGAGACGATCGCGTGGATATAAAGAACGCTGAAAACGGAGTTAAAACGACGAAGTTATGATTAAAACAAGTTTTAGGACTTATTTGCAAAGAATTTTAGGGCTTCGGGTTAAAACGAAGAAAAACGGGACTAATCTGTATAAGTTTTATAAGGTGGAAGGGCCGGGTTGCAATTTTAGAAAAACTTAGGGCTTCTTAAGCAAAAACGCCACGGTCGGGCGGGGGTTTGACCGGCGGGGACGGATCCGGCCGTGGGATCGCGATCCGGCGGGCCGGGAAACAAGCGGGCGCGGGGGCAAGGTTGACCGGTACGTCGCGGTTTGACCGGCGGCGTGGCGCGAGCGGTGGCCGGCCGGATGAGGGTCCGACGGCCCGGGTGATGCGCAAGCGAGGCAGCGGCGCGGGCGGCCGGCGGCGGCGCGCGCGCGGCGGCGCGCGGCGGCGGCGGCGCGCGGTGCGGCGCGGGGGCTAGGGTGCCCCATTCGCACGGGGAAAAACACCGCGACGACGAGCGCGCGCGGGCGAATCCACCGGCGGCCCTCACGGGCGGCGGCGAGGAAGGACGACGGCGCCGGCGAGGCAAGGCGGCGGCGCACGACCGGCGACGGCGAAGGCGGTGGTGCGGCGCACGGGGACCCAAACCCAGGCCGCACGGTGGACTCCTTACCCGACGGCGGATGCACGGGAGCGACGAGGTGGGCGACGAACGACGGCGGCGGCGCGAACCGAGGGCGGCGACGGCGAAGCCCGAGGCGGCGGCGCGGACGGCTAGGGTTAGGCGTCGGCGGCGGAGAGCGCTAGGGTTCGGGTGAGGCGGCGCGGCGGGGGTGGCGGCGCAATAAATAGGGCCGCGGCTACGCCCGGCACGCGGGCCCAAGGCGGCGCGGCGGCGCGCGGGTCGGACTCGAGTCCGACCCCGAGCCGAGGCGGGGCGCGCGCGCAAGGAAGGCGCCGACGGGGCGGGGCCCGCCCTGTCGGCGAGCGGGCGGCGCGGGGGGGCGCGGCGCCCGGCCGCGGCCGCGCCGGGGCTGCCAAGGAAATGGGCCGGCTGCGGCGGTTTGCGGGAGATGTTTTCTTTTTTTTTTCTTTTTCATTTTCAAATCCAAATCTTTTCCAAACCAAATAAACTACAAACAACCATTGAATTCAAACCAGGATTTGAATCCAACAACCAAAACAATGCACCAGCATGTATGCAACAGTAAACTCCTATATTTCATTAATTAATTGATAAAAATGATTAAATGCCTATAAAAGCACAACAACCTTATATTCCTTAAGCGAGATCGAAATGTTGCTAAGCAAATTTTAATTAAATTCAGAAGTTGAAATTTAGGGTGTTACACTCTTCTCCTTTTCTTTTGGCCCAGCTCGGGTTGTAGCTAGCATCCCACCTTCCTCAGCCTTGTGCGGCCCAGCTCACCACTCGGTCCAGGAGCTGGAAGTTCGGTGTTGCCCCTTTATCTCCTCCCCTCAGCTCTCTTGCGCCACTCGCTCGGCCCAGCTCGGCTCAACCTCGCTCGTCTTGCCGCTTCCGGCCCAGCTAGCTGCCCAGCCGGCTTTTTGGCCCAAGGCGGCCCACGTCCGCGTTGCCCCTCGCGCGCGGCCGGCCGACGGGCGGGACCCGTCTGTCATCCCGCCCGCCGCGGCTACTAAGCCGCGTCCCGCGCCGCATCTCTTGTGGCCCGCACGCCTAGGAGCACTCCCCCGGGCCTATAAAGACCCCGCCGTGACCCCTCGCCTTTCTCTTTTTCTCGAAACCCTAGCCGCGAGCACTAGCGCGCGCCGCCGCTGAAAACCCTAGTGCACCGCCGCTGAAAACCCTAGTGCACCGCCGCTCTCGATCTCCTCGGCTGTTGCCTCTCCGCCGTCGTTAAGGCCACCCGGAGCACCGCAAGGAGGTGAGGAGGTTTCCGGTGTCATTTGTTGGCGTCCTCATGTGTTGTATCTCCCAGGCATGCTCGCCGCTGTGGCACCGCCGCGCCGAGCTGCACGCCGTCGTCGTTGCCCGATCGTCCGCTCCAATGCCCTAGCTCGACCCCACACGTTGCCAGCTTCACCCTGGTGCAAACCACACGCCAAATCGTGCTCCGTAGGTCGAATCCGAGTGAGCTCGCCGGAGCCTCGCCGGTCGCCGCCGCGCACCACCGCCAGCCCCGCCGCTCGTCGCGTCCCGGGCGACCGCAACCACCCAATCTGTGTCACACCCGATTTTACAGGGAAAACCGAATGCATCTCACATGTGCGCCAGGATCAATTTACACACACATGATAGACAAAACGAGAGTAATACCATTGCAGTAATAAAACGTTCAAGAGTTAAACCAGTATGATATCCATTATTACATCCAGAAAGGTGGACTCGAAGGTCCGAACACAACGATAACTAAGCGACGAGCAGCTCCATCATTGACTTCCACAGGCATGATGACTGGGGGATCCGCATGCCCTAGAACTCCTCGTAGTCACTCCAGTACTCGTCATCGCCTCCGACGTTCTCCTCTGAACAGCGGTAAGCAAGGGTGAGCACACTTATGGTTGGTGCTCAGCAAGTGGGGGAAACAATGCAAGGCTATCAAGGATAGGCTATGGTTCACAGCGGTAAGCATTTTATAAGTTGGTCAAGTTTTATTAGCAAGCACCTAATTACTAGGTGTAAGTGTATACCAACCCACTTAACCTTAAAAGAAACCTCAAACCAAACCTCAAACCCATGATTTGCATTAATCTTCAAGTTTATTAATCATGTGAGGGTCCAAGCCGCTCATGACCGTGAGCACGGCTGATCGATCAGTTTTACACTCTGCAGAGGGTGTACACTTTACCCACAGTTCGTGTTCCCCATCTTGCCCGGGTTAGCTAGACCCTTAAACACTTCCAAGGTGAGTGGCTAGGGGTCCACTACGAAGCCTTTACAAAGGAAAGAAGAGAAACCAACAGCCCGCAACGATTACTGAGCGGCGGAGCGGACCATAACCCTCCCTAATGGTCAGCACCTTAGCCAAGGCTGCTACCCCAAAAGAACCGGGCTATACCCCTTCAACTCCGGCCCCCTGTGCCCCTCTCGGAAAAAGAGCTATTAGCTAACCCTCTCTCCTAATTAATTGCCTAAGCCAGAGCCATGTGGACTGTGGTTGTACTGTTATCTTGGGTGGTTCTCCATGTTCCGATTATGATTCAAGTTATCTTGTTTTAAGCACAAGCACATTATATAAGCAAAACCGAGATGTAAAACATGAACAAAGCATAACCAAACTCATGTAAATCAAACTAAGCATTTATCTACCCCAAGCATGTGTTTAAACAGGGTTGATCAAGGTAAAGTGGTAAAGTATCTAGTCAAGTCCTTAACTAGGTGTTTGCCCATCAAGTTTATGCATAACAACATGAATAGTAAACATTGTTTAGCATGCAGTGTCATAGGTTCAAAAAGATAATGCAGAGGGGGAAAGCCACTTGCCTTCCTCTACAAGCTGGGTGAAATCTTCCTCGAAGACAGGCTCTTCCTGATCACCTCCGACAGGGAGCTCAGACGAAATAGGCACGATATCTACGAGTCAAACATGAACAACAAACAATAAATAAAACAGTACACCAAACAGTAACAAAACTGGTAAATTTACTGTTTAAAAGATTCTACTCGTTGAGACGATCATTTCGGTATATAGAATGCTAAAAACGGAGTTAAAATGAGAAAGATATGATTAAAATAGTTTACAGGGACCTATCTGCAAGAAAACTAAGTTTACAGGGCTATTTATAAATAAAATCAGGGCTAAATCATAATTATAAAATAAAACAGAGGGGTCTAATTGCTAAAAGGATGAAAAAGGACCTTTAATAAAGAAAACTAGGCTGGCCAGGGGCTAAAACATAAAACTCAGGACCTAACTGTAAAGATTCTCAAAGGTGGAAGGACCGGCTTGCAAAAGTTTAAAAGATCAGGGGCTCTTAAACAAAACAGCCAGCTCAGCGCCGTGGATCTCAGATCCAACGGTCACGGGTGCACGCGTGCACCGTGGACCGCGCCGTGCGCCCGGCGCACGGGTCCACGGTGGACCGTCCCACTTAAACGAAGGGGTATGTGATCTGGGCCGTCCGCGCAAGATCCGACGGCCCTGAACGTGCGCGAGCGGGCGCGACGGCGAGCACGCCGGAGTGCGGCGGCGCGCGGCGGGGGCTCGCCGACGCTAGCCCCGGACGGCGCTCCCGGCCATCTTTTTGACCACGGGTTGGGGCAACATGCGGCGCGGGCGCTTGCGCACGTGACCAAAGAGTCGGGGGGGCGATCGGGCCTCACCGGCGGCCGGCACCGAAGGGGGCGGCGCGGCCACTCCGGCGAGCTCGGGGAGACGCTGTTGTGTGCGAAATAAAGGGGAATTGGGCGGGGGTTTTTGCTCACCGCGTGCAGAGGAAAAAGGCGGGGTCACGGGCGGAGAGGAGGCGGCAGCGAAGGGGCTCGACGACGGCGGCGGCTCGGGCGGCGCTCGGTGAGCTCGGGCGCGGCGCCACGGGCGTCGGGGACAAGAACCTGCGACAGCACGTGCTTGTTAAGCTCTTGGCGATCCCAAAAAAATCAAGGAGAACGGGCGGGGGGACCAATCCTTCACCGGCGGCGACGAATCGACGGCGGCGGTGGGAACCCGAGGCGGTGGCGCAGAGAAATTGGGGCTCTCGTGCGTGTGTTGGTGTGTTGCAGAGGCAAAGGGAGGCGCAGGGGCTCGTGTGCAAGCTTAACTAGGGGTGCAGGGCGGCAGGCGAAGCGGGGAGAGGGCGGGGTGGCCGGCGGCTTGCCATTGATGGCCGCGGCCATCATGGCTAGGGTTTAAGGATGGGAAGTAACGGTCCCAATTGATCACGGGGGGTTTGATTGCCTTAATTGGCTGCGGGGAGAGGAAAGGAAGGTGGGGAGGCGGTCGGGCGCGGCGGGGATTGCGCGGCGGTGCCGGTTCGGGTGGGCAGCGGGAGGAAGAAGGAAGGAAAGGGGGGTGTCGGTGTTTTAGACTAGCAACCTACTAAGGGGAGTACCCGAAGTAGATGAATGTGACTCGCCGAGATCGGTAACTCGAAGGAAGAGACACGTGGCACACAATTTAGACAGGTTCGGGCCGCGAGGTGCGTAATACCCTACGTCCTGTATGCTGCGTAGCTCTGGATTAATTGGGCACGATTACAAGATGGTGCAATAGTGCGCCGTAGGTTGTATGAGATGAGATTGGATGAGGTGATCGGTCCCTGCCTCGCCTTATATAGTCCGGGAGGCAGGGTTACAAGTTCGAGGCAACTGAAACGTATCGGACGTCGATCCCGCTGTTCTCGCAGTACTCCCAGAACTGGTGGTTGTTGAAGTTGGAGCCCAGGTCTGTGATGATGCGGTGGGGTAGCCCGTAGCGGTGTACGAGTTCATCCAGGAAGTCGAGTACCCTGTCAGCGTTGGGGCATGTGACTGGCTTGACCTCGATCCACTTGGTGAACTTGTCGATAGCCACCAATACCCTGTTGAATCCTCCTGGCGCAGTTGGCAGTGGCCCGATCATGTTGAGCCCCCAGCAAGCAAAGGGCCAGGTTGGCGGTATGGTGACTAGCTTGTAGGCTGGGACGTGTTGTTGCTTGGCGAAGTATTGGCATCCTTGGCACTTTGTGACGAGTTCTTCGGCGTCGCCCAGAGCTGTAGGCCAGTATAAAGCCCGTCGGAAAGCCTTGCTGACCAGCGTGCGTGAGGACGCGTGGTTGCCGCAGACGCCCTTGTGGATCTCCTCCAAGATGTCCTTGCCTTCTTCACGAGGGACGCACTTCATGAGTACTCCAGAAGATGCGCCCCGCTTGTAAAGCTTGTCTCCGACGAGGACGTAAGACTTGGCGTGGCGGACGAGTTGCTCGGCCGCGTTCTTGTCGGAGGGGACCTTCTGCTCGCTGAGGTAGTCGATGAAGGGTTGCCTCCAGTCCACGTCGATCATCATGACCTCCTGCCCAGCTGGTGGATGGGCTGGGACAGTGGTCGGTGGCGCCGGCTCCGGGATGGATGGCGCATGAAGCTCGTGGACGAAGACACCCGCTGGCACTTGAGCGCGGGTGGATCCAAGCTTCGAGAGGACGTCCGCTGCAACGTTGTTGTCGCGAACGATGTGATGGAACTCGAGACCATAGAACTTGTTCTCGAGCTTGCGGACTTCTAGGCAGTAGGCGTCCATGTTCTCCTTGTTGCGGTCCCAGGACTTGTTGACTTGGTTGATGACCACTGCGGAGTCGCCGTAGACTAGTAGCCGCTTGATGCCCAGTGAAGCCGCGAGGTGGAGCCCATGTAGGAGGGCTTCGTACTCGGCTTCGTTGTTTGAGACCTTCCAAAAGATCTACAGGACGTACTTGAGTTGTTCACCCGTTGGAGAGATCAGGAGTACCCCTGCACCTGCGCCCTCGAGGTTGAGTGAGCCGTCGAAGTACATCACCCAATGCTCTGGTCGCACGATGGGAGTAGGTAGGCGGTTCTCCCGCCACTCGCCATGAAGTCGACTAGTGCCCGCGACTTGATGGCTGTGCGTGGCTTGAAGTCGATAGTGAGGGCGCCGAGCTCGACGGCCCCACTTGGAGATTCTTCCGGTAGCATCTTGGTTCCGCGGATGTCGCCAAGCGGGTAGTCGGTGACGATGGAGACCGAGTACTGCTGGAAGTAGTGTAGTAGCTTCCGCGAGGTGATGAGTACCGCGTACGATGGTTTCGCACGGGCGATAGCGGGCCTTGGACTCGATAGAACCTCGGCGACGAAGTAGGCGGGGCGGCCCGGGCCGGATAGGCGTGGCCGTCTTCCCCGCCGCTCGACAACGATGGCGATGCCGACCACGTGAGTAGTAGCGACTAGGTAGAGCGATGTTGCTCGCCCTTGTGAGGAGCCGTGAGGATCGGTGGCTTCGATAAGAAGTCCTTGAGCTGAGCAAGGGCTTGATTCGCCTCTGGAGTCCACACGAACTTCTCTTGATGCTTGAGTAGTTTGAAGAAAGTGAGGCCCCGTTCTCCTAGTCTCGAGATGAATCTGTTCAGCGCCGCTATGCACCCTGTCAGCTTCTGGACGTCTTTGATGCTCGTGGGAGCTTTCATGCTGGTGATGGCGGAGATCTTCTCGGGGTTGGCTTCGATGCCGCGCTGGCTGATAATGAAGCCGAGTAGTTTGCCCGAAGGGACGCCGAAGACGCACTTGTTCGGGTTGAGCTTCCAGCGGTACTCGCGTAGTGATGCGAAGGTCTTTTCAAGATCGTTGATGAGGGTACTGGAGTCCCTGGTCTTGACAACCACGTCATCCACGTAGGCCTCGACGTTCTTGTTGAGTTGCCTCTTGAAGCAGGCCTGGATAGCTCGTTGGTAGGTAGCGCGGCGTTCTTCAACCCGAAGGACATGGTCGTGTAGCGATGCGCGCCAAACGGGGGTGATGAACGCGGTCTTCTCCTGGTCTTCTTCCTTGATCGCGATGCGGTGGTACCGGAGTAGCGATCGAGGAAGCGGAAGCGGTCGCGGCCCGCGGTGGAGTCGATGACTTGATCAATCCGCGGCAACCCGAAGGGGTCCTTGGGGTAGTGCTTGTTGAGGTCAGTGTAATCGACGCACATCCTCCACTCGTTCGTGTTCTTCTTGCGGACGATGACAGGGTTTGTGAGCCACTCAGGATGGAAGACTTCTCTGATGAAGCCAGCTGCGAGTAGCTTGGCGAGTTCCTTCTTGATGGCGTCCCGCCTGTCGTCGGCAAAGCGTCGGAGGTGTTGTCGCTTGGGGGTTGCCTTAGGATCGACGTTGAGGCAGTGCTCAATCAACTCCCTGGGCACTCCTGGCATGTCCGCTGGCTTCCACGCGAAGATGTCGCGGTTAGCCCGAAGGAAGCTGATGAGCACGTCTTCCTATTTGGGGTCGAGGCCTGCCCCAATGGTGGTGGTCTTGCTGGGATCGCCTGTTCCAAGGTCGATCGCCTTGACGAGTACCTCCTCAGGTGGCTGAGGCTTGTTGGTGCTGTCAGACTTCTCTGGGATGTCGAGTTCACTTGTAGCAAGCTTCTTCGATGCGGCGTAGACCTCCATCATCGCGTTGGGTACTTGATTTGTGGAGGCGATCTCCACGGCTTCTATGTCGCAGTCGTGGGAGATCTTGAGGTCCCCTTGGAGGGAGAGTACACCGGCTGAACTTGGCATTTTGAGTACCAAGTAGGTGTAGTGGGGCACCGCCATGAACATGGCGATGGCCGGTCTGCCGAGGATGGCGTGGTAGGAGGTCTCGAAGTCCGCGACCTCGAACTTGATGTACTCGGTACGGTAGTTGTCCCGAGATGCCCCGAAGGTAACTGGCAGGACCATTGAGCCCAGTGGAATAGCCGCGTTGCCAGGGACGATGCCGTAGAAGGGCACGTTGCTCTTGGTGAGCATATGCGTGATGTCGAGCTTCATTTTCTTCAAGGTCTTGGTGAAAAGGACGTTGAGCCCGCTTCCACCGTCGATGAGCACCTTGTTGAGTTTGGAGCCCACCACCGTTGGCTTCAGGACGAGGGGGAACCGTCCTGGTTCAGAGAAGCTGGTCCATTGGTCCGCGCGGGAGAAGGTGATGGGTACCTCCGACCACCTGAGAGGGGTCGGGACTGCTGGCTCAATGGACATCACTTCCCGATGGGTAGCCTTCTGCTCCCGCCTGCTGGGCAGTCCGCCGAAGAAGACGTTGACAGTCTTCTCAGGCTCTTGGAAGTCGTTGTTGTCGCCGTCCTTCTTCTTGCCCTTTTGGTCGTGAGGGTGCGGTGGCTCCGGCGTCTCCTTGAGTGCGTGCCTGAGCTGGTAGCACTGCTCGATGGTGTGGTTGCCGTTTGGATGCCACGGGCACTTCTCCTTCGACGGGTCCTTGAAACCGCGAGTTCTTCTTCGAGTTCCCTTTCGCAGGGCGCTGGATAGCCGCGACAGTGTTGTCTGGCTTGCGCTTGCGGTTGGGACCCGAGTAGTTGTTGTTGTTGTTGTTGTTGCGGCCGCCCTGGTTCGCATTGCTGCCGCTGCCGCCACCCTGGTTCTGCTTGGTCTCGCCACGAATGGCGTCGTACTTAGCATTGGCCTTGTCTTCTTCATCCGCCCAGGACGTGATCATGTCCTTGAGGCGGGGGATGGACCTGGGGCGGCGACGACCGAAGTCTTCGAAGGTGCGGCGGTGCTAGAGGCCGTCTTGGAAGAGGTCGATGACCTCCTTGTCAGTGACGTCAACGACGGTGGCGCGCTTGTCGAAAAAGCGGCGCATGTACTTGCGGAGGGTCTCGCCTTGTTCCTGCTTGATCATGGCCAGGTCCATGCGAGTACCCGATCGGCCCATGGCGCCCGCGAAGTTGCTCGTGAACTGCTCCTTCGGTGGTCCCACTTGTCGATCGAGTGCTTGTCCAGCGACTCGAGCCCAGTGAGTGGTGCTTGGTCCAGCCAGAAGGGGAAGTAGAGGCACTTGGTGTCGCTGTTGCCGCAGCGTTCTCGATGGAGAGGGCGTAGCACCTGAGCCACTGGATGGGGTCCTGCTTCGCATCGTACATGGTGATCCCCAAAGGCTTGAATTTATCGGGGAGGAGCAAGTTGCGAAGTCGAGGTGAGAAGGCGGGGAAGCCGTCGCCCTCAGCTGCAGTGGTCGACTTCTTCCGCCGCAGTTCTTCAATCTTCTGGCGAGCGTCGTACCCACCATGTGAGGCTCCGGAGGCGTGGCTGTTCGCGTGGCCTCGGCCGCCGCGGCCGCCGCCGCCGCCGGCTCTCTGTTGGCTCCATAGTTGGAGCTTCCGCCGTCGCTGCCGCCGCCGTCGGGGTCGTTGCCGCCGCCACCGGCCGGAGCATGGTGGGGAACAACTTCTCGGTTGCCGTGGTTTTGCAGTGAAGGTCCACCGGCGTTGGAGCGACGGCGGTTTGGCTCGGCTGGGAGCTCAGCTCGAGTACGGTTGGGACCGTTGTTGGCGCTGCGAGTAGTGGCTTCGTTGTCGCGGGGTTTAGCTGGAGGAGGTTGGTTGACTCTGTTGTCGACCCGCATGAAGTAAGCTTCTTCGGAGAGCTTGGCGATGACCTCTCCAGCGCGTATGCCCTGAGCCTGGCGTGCGATCGCTGTGATCGACATGAGGCACTACTCGGGGGTAGTCTGTACTCTGCTCTCGACTGCCTCGAGAGCTTCCGCAAGGTTGCGGACGGGGAAGTTGTCGCGGAGGCGTCGACGACGTTCGTTGCTCTTCCGGTTACGCTCACGTCGAGTGTCTCTGTCCGCCGGAGTCTCGTTCGGTGGAGCGTCAGCGAGAGAGAGCTCGTCGGAGGAGATGTCCTCCGGTACTTGTCTCCGAGCCGTGCACCGAAGGCCACGGGGTGTCGCCAGCAGCCATGAAGACTTGGCGATCGGGGGTGCCAAGGCTGGACTCAGAGGGTGCCACCTCAGTTGGTGTGCTTGAGTCAGCCCGGGCTAGCGGTGTTCCCTCCTGGAACGGTACCGAGTTGATGTAGGCGACGTAGCGTGAGTCTCCCTTTGTCAGGTCAGCAGGTTTGCGGTCTGGCCAGTTGAGGACCATGTGTGGTTCGAGGACCGGTGGATGGTCGCTTCCTTGTGTGATGAGTGATTGACAACGTTGTGTGGACTGATTCTTGGCTAAGTATTGCAGGTGCAGGTTGCGGCTTGACTCGTGTTGGTGCAGGTGAAGAACAAGCGCGAAAGGTCGTTGCGGTGAGGCCTCCAGGTGTGGAGAAGACAAGTAGGCTTCGTTCGAGGGGACCGGTGGCCGGCGGGGGTCAAGTGCGGGCCGCATGGTGGCATGAACGGCAAGATGAAGTCGTGGACGGTTTCTTGGTAGAGCCTCAAAACCAAGGTCGAGCCGGGACTACGTGGGAGCCGAGTCATGAGTGGAGATTGGCGGAGGCTACACCGAGTTCGCGGGGTTTGCGGTGGTTCACCGAGAAAACCACCGGGTTACTCGGTTGAGCCACAAAACCGAGGCCGAAGACTCGACGAGGAGGTGCGGCCACCCGGGCCGGTTCAACCGCCCGGGAGGGCGGTCGGACCGCCCGGGGCCGGTCGGATCCATTGGGCCGGTCTAACCGCCCAGGTGGGGCGGTCTGACCGCCCTGGCCGCCGGCGCCGAGAAGCTTCGAAGCGGAGGACACGCGTCGGGATCGCAAGGCTTGCGTCGAGGCTACGCAGGGTGCGGTCGCCGGGCATCCGTCCGATGGTGAAGACATCAAGAATTCCAAATCCGCCCTCGAGGGGCTTGTATCCCTAGTTAGTAGAGAGGGGCATTTTAGACATTCGGTTGCCGCCTATATAACCCAAGAGGTGAGAGGTTGGCAGCCAACTCTTGGAACCCTAGCCCATTTGGTTTTTCCATTTTCGTTCTCTATTTTCCCTAGGTTTTTAGAAGGCTAGTTTGAGAGCTTCATGTGAGATCTAGAGAGAGGGATGGATGTTTGGGTGGCAAACTAGACCTTGTACGAACCATTCATGGCATGTATAGAAGGTTCGGCGTGGTTCTTCATGATGGTTTTCCCGTCTCTTTTGTGTTGATTTTCGGAGCTCTTTTTGGCGGTGTTTTGAGGACGATTTCTTGGGGTTTTTGGTGGGTGTCACGTATGAGGTTCTTGTGCCTCTTTGGTGGTGACTTTGCCCCCAAATCCCCTTTGAATCGGACTCGATTTGGTGGTTTTTCGAGTTGGGCGAGTTCTTGACCTAGAGAAGCGATTTCTTCGATTCCTCTTGATTGTGAGCGTTTCGGGTCGATTCCTTTGAGGTAGAGGTTGCCCGGGAGGTAACCCGGCTATCCCCGAAGTTTGGGCGCAATCCGTGGAGTGATTCGGGAGATCGGGCGCGAGGAAGTTGAGGTTTGACCCGCGGGTTCGTGTTCTGGAAGGGGCGGTCTAACCGCCTACGAGGGGCGGTCTAACCGCCGGGGTGTTTCCTGGTCAAAGTTTTGTTTCGCCGGATTTTCCTCTGTGAGTTTGTTCGCCTTGATCGAGAGGAGTGTGCGGGTGAAATTTGGAGCCGTTCTCGCGCGGTTGCTAGGTGTTCTTGGTTGGAGTTCATTCTTGGGTACGGGAGGTTAGACCGCCCCGGGTAGCCGGTCTAACCGCCCCTAGGCCCTTGGGTGAAGTTTTGGTTTTCGCCAAGATTTTCCGGTAGCTAGCATGGCCTTGACCGGATATCTCTGTTGGTGAAACCGTGGTGTGTTTTGGTGCTCGGAAGAGGCGTTTCGGAGGATTTCTTGGTTGCCGGGTGGAGGCGGTCTAACCGCCCCCATACCCGGTCTAACCGCCCCCTACGGTTAGCGGCTTTCGAGTAGTTTCCGGCTTGTCGGTCTTTGCGTGTGTGTTGTGGTTCTTTGGTAGTGTTTGTTCCTAGGACCAGTAGCACTCCAGTGGCTACGTGGTTTTGGCAAACGGGAGGTAGAAGTGCGGAGCGTGTGATTTCGGGGGTTCGGCCGAGCAAGTTCGTCTTGTCGGAGTTTTAATCTCCCTCGAGAAGAATTTTTATCGGCTCCCATTCACTCCCCCCCTCTCTGGTCGCCTTATCGGTCCTTCAAGTGGTATCAGAGCCGGTTCGGGTCTTTGTTGACTCGAACCAGTCTAAGATCCAAGGATGGCGTACCAGGAACGGGGTTCGGGTCCTCCACACTTCGATGGCAAGAACTACCAGATGTGGAGCAAGCGGATGGGTGCGTTCCTCCGCGGAAAGGGTCGACCTGCTTTGGGATGTCACGGTGGACACGGGCTATGTCCGGCCGATGGATTTCCTTGCTCCGGGGTCGAGGGACGGATTCGACGCCAACAATAAGGCGGTCGACTACTTGTTTCGTGCTTTGTGTCGGCCGAGTTCGATCGGGTGCACACCGAGCACTTGGCTTGTAGGATTTGGGCGGTGTTGAAGGAGGCTCATGTTGGGAACGCCCGAGGTTCGGGCACGGTTGTATGCGACCTACGGAGAGAGTACGAGAACTTCACTCATCTCCCCGGTGAGTCCATCGATGCCTTGTTCCAGAGGTTCACGGTGGTTGTGAACAACATGAGGGCCAATGTGGACGTGCTCCCGTACGATGATCATGATAGAGCGGTCAAGCTCTTACACTCTTTGGATCGTACGATATGGGGCGGGAAGTTCGAGGCCATAGTCGAGTCGGAGAGGTACGATACTCGACGGTGAACGAGGCATTTCTCGAAGCTCAAGTCGGTCGAGGTGGATAGGGGCATGACCGCCAAGCTCGAGGGACCGACCGACTCCCATAGTCTTGCCCTCGTTGGTGGTTCCAAAGGAAAGACTAACTCTAACCCATCCACCGGGATGTTCTCATTTTCCTCTTTGATGTCTATGCCGGATGAGGAGTTTGATGACCTTGGAGAGGACGAGTCGGGCGCCGTTGACGAGGCGGTTCGAGAGGCCGCACGAGAACCGCGTGAACATGAGGAGGAACACGAGGACTGCTTCCGGTGCGGCAAGCGGGACACTTCGTCGCCGACCGCCCGGAGAAGGCCGAGAGCAAGGACGGCTACAAGCACAAGCCGAGGATGAACGATGGCAAGTACCGCTTCGAGGCGCGACCACAAGAGCAAGCACAAGAACGGGTACAAGGACGAGCGACGATCGAGGAAGAAGGAGGGCCGAGGCAAGGCCCGAGCGATGGTTGGAGCGAGCGACGTCGACTCCGGTTCCGCGTACTCCACCTCGAGCTCGAGCGGCGGTGAAGACGAGGGAGATCGCCGCAAGAACAAGAAGTCGTCCGAGAACCCCGAGCGGGGGGAGGCGTTTCGCGAGAGACGGCTTCTCGTACCATGGCGGCGAGCTCCGGCGGCAAGAAGAGCACACGGAGCGACTCGGACTGCGAGTCCGACGACGAGGTGCGTGATGAACTTCCCTTCTTGCGCCGGGAGAATGAGAGGCTTGGCTCTTTGCTTGATAACCGTGATGACATGCTTAGAGAGGCCAAGAAAATGAGGAAAGAGCTTAGGGCTTCACTCGAGGATGCTAGGACTAGAGTGGGCGAGCTAGAGACACGGGTGCTTGATAGCAAGCTTGAGATTGATTCGCTTAAGGCTAGCCCCGTTGTTTCGATGAGAATGATTGTCTTGATTGCTCTATATTCCTTGCCGATCTTGCTTTGTTCAAGGAGAAGCATGCCTCCAAGTGTGAGGAACTAGATGTGCTTAGGGTTGAAGTGGGTGAGCTTAAGTCTAGACCTGCTTTGCTAGGTGCTTGCACTTCTTGCCTGTTTTGCATGCTAAGATTGATGAGATGCATGCTTACACTAGTTCGCTCGAGGCTAAATTGAAGGAACCCATGCCTACATCTTGCTCTACCCGTGAAATGCATGCATTGAAAAATTTGGAGCTTGCACATTATGTTGATCGTTTGCAGGATGAGAATGATGATTTGAGGAAGTTGATGGGTTGGTTGTCCGGTCACGAGCCTCAGTTGAGGATGATGATCGAGGCCTTTAAGAGGCAAGATGGTGAGGGGCTTGGGGCAAACAAGGTTGGTGAAGGAAGTGGAGAGAATATCCCGGAGCCACCAAAAACCCACCGCAAAAATGATTTCCCTCCAAAACCCAACCATCTTAGGAACCGACTAGACACAACCCCAGCTCCACCTATATTTCCTACACCCACAAATGATCTCCAAAAGCCCATCAAGTTTGTGAGCACTTCGGGGAAAATGTTCTTTGGGAAAGTGAGAGAGAAGGCAAGTGAGGAGAAATCGGTGGAGGAGTTGAGTGGAGAGAAACCAAGCGAGCAGCCCCAATCCAAGCCAAAACCTAAGCTTGTGAGGTTCCGTTGTGGCCATTGTGGGAAGGAGGGTCACAAGGATGAGTTTTGCTTCAAGAGGAAGCGGGAAGAGAGGATGGCAAAGGAGTGGGCGAACAAGGATAGGTACAACCCTTCCCATGGTGTACCTAAGCCTCGTATGCCACTACCCGGGGGTAAGGCCGTGGTGAGAAGTGTTCGGCATGGGGAGACGCGAGTTCTCGCGGCCGAGGAGGCGCCTTCGGGAGGGGGCGGTCGCGGCCCGGCTAGGCGGTCGGGCCGGCCCGGCCCGAGGGGGGCGGTTAGGCCGGCACGGCTAGGCGGTTTAACCCCCCCCCCCCCACTGCGGGCGGAGTGGTTTTCGAGGTGGTGAGTCGAGAGGTTTCAGGTCTGGAGGTGGAGTTGCTGGTGGTTGGTCTGGAGAGACAGCAGGTGGTCGGTTTTCTAGGCATTCTCCCCCTCGAGGTCACTACGGAGATGGGAGGAGTCGTAGCTTTGAGAAGGAGAGGAGGGACGCTCCACGAGTTGTCTTCCGTGGTTTTGGTCCTCCTCCAGGCAGTGAGGGGTGGTTTCCTCGGAGTGGTTACCGAGGTGGTGTTCGTGGAGGTAGTTTTGGTAGGAGAGATGCTTTGGTTGGTGCTAACCCCACTTTCGAGCAAATGGCTCGGCACCTGGTTTTCCTCTTTTGGTACTAACCCCGCGTCTTTGAGTCGTTTGTTCGCTCACGTGCTTGTTTTTGAATTTCGGGTGGGAGACTTGAAGAACATTTGGTTGATTGACTCCGGTTGTTCGAGGCATATGACCGAGACGGGGGTGGTTCTCAAGTCTCGTCCCGGTGGTGACGAAGAGGTACATCACCTTTGGGGACAATGGGCGTGGGCGTGTGCTTTCGAAGGTGAGATAAAAGTGAGTGACAAGATCACTCGAGGCGTGTTGCTCTTGTTCAATCGGCGGGGTACAATTTGCTTTCCGTGTCTCGGTTGTTGGATGAGGGCTTTGAGGTGTTGTTTCGGCCGGTGGTTCTCGGATTGTGGACTCTCGAGGGGACCTTGTTTGTATGGTCGTTCCCGAGGGTCGGTGTTTCGTCTTGATTTTTCTCGGTCTTCGGGTGTTGAGCGTTGTTTCTTGGTTGGTTCTTCGAGTGAGTTGTGGAGGTGGCATAGGAAGTTGGGTCACTTGAGCTTTGACCTTTTGTCTCGCTTGAGTAAACTCAATTTGGTCCGAGGATTGCCACGGTTGAAGCTTGAGAAAGAGTTGGTTTGTGCTCCGTGTAGGCATGCCAAGATGGTGGCCTCTTCTCACCCGCCTCTCACCGATGTGATGACTGAGCGTCCATGCGAGCTGCTCCATATGGACCTTGTTGGCCCAACTCGTGTGCGATCTGCGGGTGGGAAGTGGTATGTCCTTGTTGTGGTGGACGACTTTTCTCGGTATGCTTGGGTGTTCTTTCTTGAGGAGAAGGGGGAGACGTTTGGTTTTGTTCGAGATCTAGTCTTGAGGTTGAGGAACGAGAGGCACGGAGATGCCATACGAGCTATCCGCAGTGATAATGGCTCGGAATTTAAGAACTCTCGTTTTGAAACCTTTTGTCATGACTTGGGTCTTGAACACCAGTTTTCGAGTCCGTATACGCCTCCCTAGAATGGTGTTGTGGAAAGGAAGAACAGGACCTTGTGCGAGATGGCTCGGACGATGCTTGATGAGCATAGGACTCCGAGGAGGTATTGGGCTGAGGCGGTGAATACCGCATGCTATGTGTCGAACAGAATATACCTCGAGTGCACAAGAAGAAGACATGCTATGAGTTGATGCATGGTCGCACACCCAAAGTGAGTCACTTCCATGTCTTTGGTTGCAAGTGTTTCATTCGAAGAAAGGCGGGAAGTTGGATAAGTTTGAGGCTAGGTCTCGTCGATGGCATTTTCTTTGGTTATGCATCTCATTCTAGAGCATATCGTGTGCTCAATCTTGAAACTAACCAAATCGTGGAGACTTGCGAGGTAACCTTCGACGAGACGAGCCACGTAGTCGGCTTGTCTTTGAGTGTGCGGGTGATGATGAGCTTGGCGAGGAGATCTTTCGGGGAGGAGGAGCATGAACATGGTGATGATGAGGATGGCGGTGCGGTGCCCCCGCCGAACATGTACCCACTACTTCGACTACGATGATGGATGGACCCTCTGCTACACCTACGACGACAAATCAAGAACGAGGAGAAGGCGATGTTGAGGGGGAGGTAGCTTCGAGGCGAGAACCTCCCCGGCGAGTTCAAGTGGATCACCCGGCTTCGAGAATCATCGGCGACATGAATGAACGCACTACACGGTCGAGGTTTCGAAACAATTCCCATTTTGCTCATGCTTGCATTTGTTGCTTCTTTCGAGCCCAAAGACATTGGACACGCACTATCCGATCACAATTGGGTTAACTCGATGCATGAGGAGTTGGAGAACTTTGAGAGGAATCGGTGTGGGAGTTGGTTGACCCTCCCCCGGGGTGTAAGCCGATTGGTACAAAGTGGGTGTGGAAAAACAAAGAGGGAGAGAAGGGTGAGGTTGTGAGGAACAAGTCGAGACTTGTTGCCCGGGGGTTCGGTCGGAAGGAGGGGATCGACTACGAGGAGACCTTTGCTCCCGTAGCCCGTTTGGAGGCGATTAGGATCCTTCTAGCCTTTTCTCGTGGCTAAAGGGTTCAAGTTGCACCAAATGGATGTGAAGAGTGCTTTTACGAATGGAGTGTTGGAGGAAGAAGTGTATGTGAGACGACCTCGGGGTTTGAGAGTGAGAAGTACCCCCACGGGTGTACAAGTTGAGGAAGGCGCCGTATGGGTTGAAGCGGGCGCCTAGAGCTTGGTATGGCGAGGTTGAGGGGGTTCTTGTTTGAGAGAGGTTTTGAGATGGGGAAGGTCGATCGGACCTTGTTTTTGCGAGGCGGGGGCGAGAGATATCCCGATTGTGCGGGTGTACGTGGATGATATTGTCTTTGGTGGCTCGTCTAACTCTCTTGTTGCGAGGTTTGCGGATGATATGAGCGAGGGAGTTTGAGATGAGCATGATGGGTGAGTTGCGGTTCTTCCTCGGGCTACAAATCAAGCAATCAAAGGAAGGAACATTTGTGCACCGGGCTAAGTACACCAAGGACATTGTGAGAAAGTTCAAGATGGAGGACTCCAAGG
This sequence comes from Cenchrus americanus, assembly GCA_947561735.1. Lineage (NCBI taxonomy): Eukaryota > Viridiplantae > Streptophyta > Magnoliopsida > Poales > Poaceae > Cenchrus > Cenchrus americanus. The sequence goes on from OX387245.1 coordinate 128,582,972, forward strand.
CTATGACGACGCCGATGAGTACGACTACGGCTCTTGATGCGGACGAGGAAGGTGAACACGTGGACCGAAGGAGTACGGAGCATGATCGGGTCACTCCTCTACTTGACGGCGACGAGGCCGGACATACGGTTCTCGGTGTGTCCGTGCGCTCGTTTTCAAGCGTCTCCGAGGACTTCGCATCGGCAAGCGGTGAAGAGAATTTTCGGGTACTTGCGTCACACTCCCGACTTCGGCCTTTGGTACTGCGTCTTCTTCTTTAGCGCTTCATGGTTTTTCGGACGCGGATTTTGCGGGTGTCGGTTGGATAGGAAGTCCACTTCCGGGACTTGCCGCTTTTTGGGTTCTTCTTTGGTGTCTTGGTCTTCTCGTAAGCGGTCGAGTGTTGCTCAATCCACGACCGAAGCCGAGTATGTTGCGGTACTAGTTGTTGCTCTCGGCTCCTTTGGATCACCTACACCATGAGTGACTTTGGTGAGGAGTATACCCATGTCCCACTTCATTGTGATAGCACCGGTGCCATAAGCGTTGCAAAGAACCCGGTGCTCCATTCCAAAACCAAACACATAGAAGTGAGGTATCATTTCTCGAGAGACAACGTAGAGAAAGGGAAGATAGCTTTGATCCATGTACCCACACATGACCAACTAGCCGATATTTTCACCAAACCCCTAGATCAAGCAACTTTCACTCGTTTGCGGGGGGAACTTGGTGTGTGTTTGATTTCTTGAGTTGGGTGTGTGGGGGCTTTCTTTTGCCGGTGGTGTCGAGCCCGTTTTGCCTCCCCTCGAGGAGCCGGTTTGTAGCATATGTATAGCTTTCCTTTGTGCATTTCTTGCATTTGGCATGGCATTTGTAACTTGATGTATAGGCATCCTTGTATCCTAGATTGCATGCATTTTGTATCATATGCATTATTAGGGAAAGCTTCTGCTATATACAATGTTTACCATGGGTTGCTATATATATGTTCTTGTGAGCTTGTTTGATATGCTACGGTTAGTTTGGCTTAGCTCTTGATGATCTTGATGAATGATCCATGGTTGATGGCTAATTTTTGAAAAATGTCACATACATGCTCTCTCATGCGTAAATGCCTATATATGATCTTGACATGTTTTAGTGGCTTTGCTATGCTTACTTTGTGGTTGGATAGCTAGTTTATTGATCATATGGAGCCAAAGGCTCACTTGCCATCATGAATGTTTAGCCCTCTTGCTTAATCTTGTGGAGGGGCATAAGTTCCTTTTTGTCGCAAAGACATTTCATGTACCATTTACAAATCTGAAAATGAAATGAAAAATGCTTGGAAAATATGTTCCCATGTCATATGTGCTGAAATTAATTTGCTTTGGGTGCTAAACCGTTGCATGATGCCTACCAATGAGAAGTCTCATACATAGAAGTAGGCACATGGCTCGGTGGCTTTGACATGACATGAGGTGCTTTTGGGTGTTTATGATGGTCTTATGATTAGAATGGCTGTCCTAGCATGAAGTTTGAGTGGCTTTGCCATTTTGATATGTTTTGCTCATGTTTAGGTATTTGCTTGTGAGAGAGTAACTTTTCGCAAAATTACTCACATCTGTTTTAGCCTTGTCCAATGGTTGTGAAACTTGGTGATCTCGTAGTTAAGGTCATTACGAACCTGTCGAGTATCTAACTTGCTCATTTGGACTTGTGTAGCTCCTTGTGATGAATTTTGTATATTCGAGAAGCTATATGTTGCAAGTTTTCGCATTTTGCCTTGATTCATGCATTGTCAACAAGGGGGAGAAGTTTATGTATGTTTTGGGCACCTGGGAGTGTTTGGAAGGTGTTCCATTTGTTTCGGGCAATTTTTGGGCAGTTTGTGCAGGGCCGGTTTCTTTGGGCGGTCTAACCGCCCCCCAGGCGGTCGGTTCGGGCGAGGCGGTCCTAACCGCCCAGGCGGCGGTCCTAACCGCCCCGGCGGTGTGAGCGGGTTTTGCTCTTTGTTGCATTCCCGAGTTGCATTGATGCATGTGTTCGGGGGGGTGTGTTGTGGCTCGGGGGGAGCTTGCATTTGTGCGGGGGGGAGCTCTTTGTGGTGTTCGAGTTTTGCTTTGGTGGTTTGCGCTCTTTGCTTGAGCTCGTGTTTTGTCTCGGATGTGTCGAGCCGTTGCCCTTGTCTAAGGGGTCCGAGACTTGTCTTCTTCAAGTGATCTTGCTCTTTGCCTTTCTTTGGCTTTCGATCGCTTGTTGGGGTTTCTTTTTATTTGTTTCTTTTCTTTTCCTTTTCTCTTATGTTACTTCATGTGAGTGTGTTGTCAATGCACTCATCAAGGGGGAGATTGAGGACCATGTGTGGTTCGAGGACCCAGGTGGATGGTCGCTTCCTTGTGTGATGAGTGATTGACAACGTTGTGTGGACCGATTCTTGGCTAAGTATTGCGGGTGCGGGTTGCGGCTTGACTCGTGTTGGTGCGGGTGAAGAACAAGCGCGAAAGGTCGTTGCGGTGAGGCCTCCGGGTGTGGAGAAGACAAGTAGGCTTCGTTCGAGGGACCGGTGGCCGGCGGGGTCAAGTGCGGGCCGCATGGTGGCATGAACGGCAAGATGAAGTCGTGGACGGTTTCTTGGTAGAGCCTCAAAACCAAGGTCGAGCCGGGACTACGTGGGAGCCGAGTCATGAGTGGAGATTGGCGGAGGCTACACCGAGTTCGCGGGGTTTGCGGTGGTTCACCGTAAACCACCGGGTTACTCGGTTGAGCCACAAAACCGAGGCCGAAGACTCGACGAGGAGGTGCGGCCACCCGGGCGCGTTCAACCGCCCGGGAGGGGCGGTCGAGGCCGCCCGGGGCCGGTCGATCCACCGGGCGGTCTAACCGCCCGGGTGGGGGCGGCTCGACCGCCACGGCCGCCGGCGCCGAGAAGCTTCGAAGCGGAGGACACGCGTCGGGATCGCAAGGCTTGCGTCGAGGCTACGCGGGGTGCGGTCGCCGGGCATCCGTCCGATGGTGAAGACATCAAGAATTCCAAATCCGCCCTCGAGGGGCTTGTATCCCTAGTTAGTAGAGAGGGGCATTTTAGACATTCGGTTGCCGCCTATATAACCCAAGAGAGGTGAGAGGTTGGCGGCCAACTCTTGGAACCCTAGCCGTTTGGTTTTTTCCATTTTCGTTCTCTATTTTCCAGGTTTTTAGAAGGCTAGTTTGAGAGCTTCATGTGAGATCCAGAGAGAGGGATGGATGTTTGGGTGTGGCCCAGACGCTTGTACGAACCATTCGTGGCGTGTATAGAAGGTTCGGCGTGGTTCTTCGTGATGGTTTTCGCCTCTCTTTTGTGTTGATTTTCGGAGCTCTTTTTGGCGGTGTTTTGAGGACGATTTCTTGGGGTTTTTGGTGGGTGTCACGTATGAGGTTCTTGTGCCTCTTTGACTGGTGACTTTGCCCCCAAATCCCCTTTGAATCGGACTCGATTTGGTGGTTTTCGAGTTGGGCGAGTTCTTGACCTAGAGAAGCGATTTCTTCGATTCCTCTTGATTGTGAGCGTTTCGGGTCGATTCCTTTGAGGTAGAGGTTGCCCAGGAGGTAACCCAGCTATCCCCGAAGTTTGGCTGCAATCCGTGGAGTGATTCGGGAGATCGGGCGCGAGGAAGTTGAGGTTTGACCCGCGGGTTCGTGTTCTGGAAGGGGCGGTCTAACCGCCTACAGGGGGCGGTCTAACCGCCCGGGGTGTTTCCTGGTCAAAGTTTTGTTTCGCCGGATTTTCCTCTGTGAGTTTGTTCGCCTTGATCAGAGGAGTGTCTGGGTGAAATTTGGAGCCGTTCTCGCGCAGTTTGCTAGGTGTTCTTGGTTGGAGTTCATTGCTGGGTACAGGAGGTTAGACCGCCCCAGGTAGCCGGTCTAACCGCCCCTAGGCCCTTGGGTGAAGTTTTGGTTTTCGCCAAGATTTTCTGGTAGCTAGCATGGCCTTGACCAGAGATCTCTGTTGGTGAAACCGTGGTGTGTTTTGGTGCTCGGAAGAGGCGTTTCGGAGGATTTCTTGGTTGCCAGGTGGAGGCGGTCTAACCGCCCCCTATACCCGGTCTAACCGCCCCCTCTGGTTAGCCGGCTTTCGAGTAGTTTCCGCTGTCGGTGCTGCGTGTGTGTTGTGGTTGCTGGTAGTGTTTGTTCCTAGGACCAGTAGCACTCCAGTGGCTACGTGGTTTTGGCAAACGGGAGGTAGAAGTGCGGAGCGTGTGATTTCGGGGGTTCGACCGAGCAAGTTCGTCTTGTCGGAGTTTTAATCTCCCTCGAGAAGAATTTTTATCGGCTCCCATTCACTCCCCCCCTCTCTGGTCGCCTTATCGGTCCTTCACCAGTAGACGTATCTTCCGGCCGGCGTGGATGCTATAACCAGCCCAGAGGCTGGCCCTGATAAAGGAAGCTCAGTGGAGTTGTCCTCGGACTCGGGCTCCTCAGGGTCCGACCCGAAGTCGAACTCGTAATCCGGGTTCGAGTAGAACTCAGGACCTAACTGTAAAGATTCTCAAAGGGGAAGGACCGGCTTGCAAAAGTTTAAAAGATCAGGGGCTCTTAAACAAAATAGCCAGCTCAGCGCTGTGGATCTCAGATCCAACGGTCACGGGTGCACGCGTGCACCGTGGACCGCGCCGTGCGCCCGGCACACGGGTCCACGGTGGACCGTCCCACTTAAACGAAGGGGTATGTGATCTGGGCCGTCCGCGCAAGATCCGACGGCCCCCGGACGTGCGCGAGCGGGCGCGACGGCGAGCACGCCGGAGTGCGGCGCGCGCGCGGCGGGGGCTCGCCGGCGCTAGCCCCGGACGGCACTCCCGGCCATCTTTTTGACCACGGGTTGGGGCAACATGCGGCGCGGGCGCTTGCGCACGTGACCAAAGGGTCGGGGGCGATCGGGCCTCCGCCGGCGGCCGGCACCGGAAGGGGGGCGGCGCGGCCACTCCGGCGAGCTCGGGGAGACGCTGTTGTGCGCGAAATAAAGGGGAATTGGGCGGGGGGTTTTGCTCACCGCGTGCAGAGGAAGAAGGCGGGCTCACGGGCGGAGAGGAGGCGGCAGCGAAGGGGCTCGACGACGGCGGCGGCTCGGGCGGCACTCCGGTGAGCTCGGGGCGCGGCTGCCACGGGCGTCGGGGACAAGAACCTGCGACAGCACGTGCTCGTTAAGCTCTTGGCGATCCCAAAAAATCAAAGAGAACGGGCGGGGGGACCAATCCTTCACCGGCAGCGACGAATCGACGACGGTGGCGGGAACCCGAGGCGGCGGCGCAGAGAAATTGGGGCTCACGTGCGTGTGTTGCTGTGTTGCAGAGGCAAAGGGAGGCGCAGGGGCTCGTGTGCAAGCTTAAATAGGGATGCAGGGCGGCAGGCGAAGCGGGGAGAGCGCGGGGTGGCCAGCGGCTTGCCATTGATGGCCGCGGCCATCACGGCTAGGGTTTAAGGATGGGAAGTAACGGTCCCAATTGATCACGGGGGGTTTGATTGCCTTAATTGGTTGCGGGGAGAGGAAAGGAAGGTGGGGAGGTGGCCGGGCGCGGCGGGGATTGCGCGGCGGCGCCGGTTCGGGTGGGCAGCGGGAGGAAGAAGAAAGGAAAGGGGGGGAGAGGGGAGGCTGACAGGCGGGGCCCAGGCGTCAGCGTCTCGGTGAAAAATAAAAAGGAGAGGGGGAGAGGTGGGCCGGCGCGGGGAGGCTTGACGGGCCGCTTGGGCCGTCTGGGCTGAAAGGGAAGCCGGCGCTGTTTTCTTTTTTTTTCTTTTTTTTCAAACTTCATTTTCAAATCATTTTTCATTTCAAATTCAAATCAAACTTTTTCAAACTTTTTCTCAAGAATTTTATAAACTTTTTAGAAACCACACAAGCAACCAAAAACCATGCAAGCCAACTGATGATGCACAAACACTTGTTGTCTCTAAGTTTATTAAATTATGTTTAATATTTTAGAGCTCAATTTAAATAGCAATTTAAATTCTTTAAATCCTTAAGTCTAATTTTAAGTTGCTAAGTGATTTTAGTGATGGAATTTTAGGGTGTCACAATCTGGAGCCGATGGCTCAGATCGAATCTGATCCAGGTCAACCGGTCAGCGTGTCTGTCAACACAGCCATGCACCGCACGTTTTGCAAAAGAAACCCTTGGTTTTTCTAGTTCCACAGATGTGCCCTTCCGCAGTGAAAAGTTCCTCACACAAAGTTCCTTTTCTTTACGTTTTAAACCTTATCCTTTAAGGTTTTAGCGCCCGAGGTCCCTCCTTTAAAGTTTTGCACCGCAACCCTTAGCTTTTTGTACGTAATCTCGTTTTAGCCCTCGGTTTTTACAGTTTAGCCCCTAAAAGCTAAGTTTTCCTGCAGGAAAGTCCTTGTACCTTGTTTTAGCCTATAATACACGTTTTAGCTCCGTTTTTAGCATTCTTGATATCCACGTGATTGTATCAAAGCGTAGAACAATTTTATGTCCTTGTTTTGTTACGTTAAGTACTGTTTGGTGATTGCTTATTTTATTCCATTGTTTGCTTGTATGTGAATGATGGGGTGCGTAGAAGACGGTTCGTAAGTGGAATACGCTAAAGTTGAAGATTTTCAAGACCTTGAGCAGCAGCAAGCGTTGATAGAAGGCAAGTCCTTGCTGCATTCCTGGTTATCCTATTACAACATGCATTTTAATTACACCGTTATTTATTTATTGCTTTGCATTAAATTGAAAGGGCCTATTATCTAAGGATTGACTAGCTTTGTTTATTCCTATGCCTTGATTAACCCGGGTTTATGTTTATGTTGGGTAGACCTTGCTTAGTTGCTCACTTGGAATCCTGGTGGTTTAAATGAACAACAATGTTAATCTTGCTTCACTTATGTTATACCTTCATTAAACAAGATCACTTTTGTTAATCGGAACATGGAGAACCACCTAGGAAAACAGTACTACCACAAGACATATGGCTCTGTCTTGGACAAATAATTAGAAACTTTAGTATTGTGGTATGCTTTACCTGAAAGGGGGGCTGGCGGTAGATGGTGTATAGTCCGGCCCTCAGACTGATCTGCTCTATGGTAGCTTCGCAGCTGAGAGAGGTTTATGCACTGCACTGATTAGGTAACCTCGCGAGCAGCCCATGCTAGGGAATCTTTGTAAAGGCCTCGTAGCATCCCTATGCAATCACACCTCGGTAGTGTGATATGATGCTTGGCCGGTGTTGGGGGGTATCCGAAAAATTCAGAAGGGTTCCCCTAACACGAGAGAGGGTGAGAGGGTGAGAGCTCTTAACACGTTCAAACGCAGTATCAAGACGAAAGGAGACAGTGAATCTCCCAATAGCGGCTCAAGTTCCAAAAGTCTGAATCCCTTTACACGTGCCCTTGCGCCCCCTTTTATAGGGACACAAAGGGACTTTTACATTCCTAAAACGCCCTCGAGCTCAAAGAATATTCCCAATGTGAACACATAAAAGAATGTCTTTTTCATCTCACACATTTACAAGTCTGCCACCAGTTCACACTCTAAACCCGGACTTTTTGGGACGACAACTTTGACTTTGCTTCTCTTTGGTTCGTGAATTTCTCCGCGCACGACTTCCGAACTAGATTCCTGACAGATTCCCGAATTAGCCGTCCTCCGAAGTTCGTGACTTTGCCAGTTCGAGGTTCCAGGCTTTCGTGTGTTCATGACTCCGAGTCTTCGCCGATTCAAGATCCCCGAAAATCGCGTGTTCGCGAACCTGAGGCTTCGCAGGTCCAAGATTCCCGAAAATCGCATGTTCGCGACCCTAAGGCTTCGTAGGTCCAAGATTCCTGCAAATCGTGAATGCCCTGCTCCTGAAAATATATCTCAAGAACTTCGTTAAACTCGATGTTTCGAGGGTGACGGGTTTTCCTGAATTCCCCAACAGCCGGCATCGCATGGTTGGGTTTAAAGTTCCTAAAAGTTTTACGCGACTTGTGGGTAAAGATGTACAACATCTGCAAAGTGTAAAACTAACTAGTCAGTCGTGCCCACGGTCACGGGCGGCTTGGACCCTCACATGAGTAAACTATGGAAGATGGATTAAACTTGTTGCATTTACTTTCGTTTATGATGATGATGCTTATGTTAATCTCTCGGTTGGTACAAACTTACATTTGCTAGTAATTCAGCTTGCTTAATGAAATTTGATTAACTAAAATGTTGATCTTCTATGCAACCTCAAGCTTCCACCATAAAGCCTTTGCATGTTGTTATAGAGTTTTCCCTTGTTGAGTACGACATGTGCTCATGCTTGTTGTTCTTTTATATTGCATCTACACAACCCGGTTGCTGCCAAGACGGACGCTTTGAAGACTTTCCTGGAGAGGTCGACGGTTTCTAGGCGAGCGTGCCACCAGTTGACTGCACGTGGAGACGTCCTTTTCCGCCGCTAGTACTTGCTTTTGTTATGATTTTGAGGCGGTCATGTAATAAAGTTTTAATACTCTCTATACGCTTTTAGCACTGTATTTGGTATCTACTGAGTCGATGCATGTGTGTAACTTGATCCTGGCGCACATGTATTCTATGCATTCGGATTTGCCTTTAAATCCGGGTGTGACATGATGTTTGATTAGTTGAGTGACATATGTAAGGTACTTCTGATGTTCCTGCCTCCATTCAAACATCTTCAGAGAATGAGGATAATGATGTTCCTGCCTCTAGTCAAGGTTGCCAACTTTTATCACCAGCTATGTGTCTAGCACTGTTCTAAGGAAAAGAGATAATTAAACCTGCTGCAATTAATGCATGGAAAGTGAAACCAGACAAGTCTCATGAAGTCTGAAGCCGTACCCAGATGGTTTGCGCGTTATACGGTATTTCTTATTGCATTACGATTTTTTAAAAGAACAATGCCTTATGTTTTGTTAATCATGTAACTCTACTAGCTGTAACTTCATGCAAATGCATGGAAGGTGAATTCAGACCAGTCTCATCGATAACCAAAGTTCTATCCCTTCGCTCTTTGGGCGGCATTTCATAGTAGCAGTTACTCTATGTATCAAGGTGACCTTCCCGGAAGCTTCCCTCTACTAACCCCTGCCAGGATATTTTTCGCAGTCCCTTTCTTGGAGTCACTAAACAACCTGCACCCCCTTTTGTTGCACGGATGGATGGACGGCCACTTTATCTTGTCTGTTTTTACCACTGTAGTTCTCTAGTATGGTCATGGGCATGCATGCACATAGACTAATGAGTAGGGTAAGTGTAGGGTCAGCAGTATGCCTCCTGGAGCATTAACAAACTGCCTGCATGTGGGGGTATGATGTTCTTTTGATATGGCATATCACTTGTGAACCTCTATATAAAGCCATTGCCGGCTGCAGTTCCCTCTCTCCTCATACCACTACACTAAACCACAGTTGCCCATCTCTGCATTACTTCTTCTTTCTCTCATCTGCCTTGCACCGAGCTTCTTCTTCATCAGACCATGAAGCTTGGAGGACAAGGGAGGCAGATGGGGAGGCTCAACAGAGCCTTCAGGGAGAAGAGGGCTAGGTTTTACATTTTCCGCCGCTGCGTTGTCATGTTGCTCCGCTGGAGCGACTAGATCTCCATGAGAGATGTTATTTTCCCCTCCATTCTGGATGTTTTTTGGGCACTGCCATTTTGTTAGGGTTTAGAGTTTAGGCGTAGCTGCTCTGTATAGGCTGGCCATGTAGTGGTTCTAGTGGCAATCTTTTTTTTTTTTTTTTTGGAGAGAGATTCAGGCAAGGGTGAGAGATCCAGCTCTGTAGTTTCAGATTGTCATATTTTGTACAACTGGAAGAAGATGAATATGAAAATTTCTTATTGACGGTGACTATAATGAACAATCTTTTAAAAAGTTGTATGATTTGAGAATGAATGATGAAACTTCGGTGATGAAGCTATATTTCTTAACAGTTTGATGAATGATCTGTGGCAGATGCTTTGTGCTTTGGAACGTTTTTCTTTTGTAGAGTTGAGATCAGTTTGTGTGGTCAGATATATATGCATGCTAGGTCGTTGCTCCTGATTCGTATTTTGAATAATAATCATATGCAGAAGTTATCTAAGTGTGAAGAGTCAAGACCTTGTGCATATGGAAAGGAGCAATAATGGTGTTGAGGGTACTAATTGTAGAATGAAAACTGTGCTACTTTGGATTGCTTGACGTAGCTTAGAGTATATATGGAATCCACTAAGAAAACGCATTGCAAATTTGCAATCTTTTTTTAGTGGAAGCTGATTAAAGCGCCCCTTTCTCTTTTTTGAGTGGGAGCTGACTAAAACACAGCACAGTCTTTGTTGAGTGGGGCCTAATCAGAGCAGACATATTTGCAGAATCATGTCCAATGTCAATTCAATGTCGTCCTACTGCTTTTTTTTGCGGGTATCCTACTGCTTTATTTGACTAGACGAATTACTGCAAATTAGTAAATGAATTATGGCAAACTCTTTCTTTCTGCACTGATCACTGCAAAGTGTGTTTAGTTTGCTGCCAATTCTTGGTCACATGAAACTGCCAGGCTTGAGTAGTGTGGCATGGGGGAATAAAGGGGCTCATGGCCTGCACGTGCCTCAGCGCCTTGGTACGTGCGTGCGTGCGCGTGCCTTTGTCCTCTTTGCTCGCTCGTTTGCTTCTGCTTGGTCACATCCGCTGCAGCTCTGCACATATCCTGCATTGTTTTCTACTTTTTATTCAGGCCCTCCTTAAGAAATGCAGGAGGAGCTGATCTTCCCAGAAGACAAGGGCCCTGCATTCCTGGATGAGCAATATTTTGCTCTTCATCTCAGACTGCAGCAAGCTGATCACAAACTTTGTCCTATCTGAGGCTGCAATATCTTATTGATTTGTAGCTGCTTAGGCATTTGCTAGAGCCGTGATGCTTACATGCCACTGGCACATAAGGACAATCAGGGATTGCTATTAGGCTTTGGCATAGGCTCCAGCCTTTCTGCTCAAGACATATATGTAGCCATTGCAGATTCCATTTAGCAAGTACTAGTAGTAGGCTTAGGCATTGACTAATAGTATTTGCTTTTGTGAAAATTAATCTCTCTGCAAACCACCAAGTGATAGATTATTTTTCCTTATAACATCAATATAATGACAGACAGCTCTTTGCCGTTTGAGGGGCAAAAAGTAACTAATCAGCCCCTTTTGCGGACTTACTGTTCACTCTTTGACATTGTGCAGCCTAGAGCTTACTGCTTTATGGGGTTCAATCAATGTATGACCATGTAGCTGTCTGTAAGAAAATAGTGGTTGCACCAACATGGTGTTTCTAGGTGGCTATTATACACAGCTATCAGTACTGTAACCCTTGAGTATTAGAAAAAATAAAAAATGCCAGAGTTCCAGTGCACTCAAGAACAATTTGATCAAACTTTGCTTGGATTCATGGAAACACTTCTAAGTAGAGACCACTAGCTACAATACATATATCATGTACAAAAAATGGTGAGCTCACCACCATATCCCGCTGCTATCTTGAAGGCAGAAGGTAAAAAGGTGTGGTAAACTAAAAAAAAAATGCAACTAACGAAACGAATGGTAGAATGTCTCAGCCGGCCTAGCTTATTGCTTAGGTGCAACCTGGCATGGCCATGAGAATGCCCTCTTAGCTCTACCTACTCCTGACTAACAGTTGCCTAGCTGCACGTGTAACCTCTCCGTTCATGGATCCTTGACAGATTCCATGGAGGAAAACGCTGGCCGGCCGGAGCTCAGTCGTGCCAGCAGAGGAGCATGACGATGCACCGGCGGATGATGTATAGCCTGGCCCTGTGCTCTTTCAGGGCTCTGCTCACCTTCCCCTTCTGCTTGCTCTGGCTCACAGTCCTCATGTCTACAGAGTAGAAGTTGATGAACTGGTGAGCTGTGATCAGAGCAGGCTGACACTTTGCTCTGCGATGGTTGTGGTGTGGCTAGAGCTTGCTGTGGTGCAGAACTGGGAAGGAGGCTGCTGGGGTTTTATAGAGAGGAGGCAAGCATGTATGAGCTCCCCTCCTCCCATGCATGCAACCTAGCTAATCCCAGGGGACAAATCTCTGAACCTGAATGTAGCTTATTGTTCTTGTCGGCGACAAAAAGCATGATCTCATTGACGGATAGGATTGTTTCAGATAACAGACAGCTCATCCTGCCTCTGCTCCCAGCGTACGTGTCCAAATCTGCAGATTCTGCGGTTCTGCATGGTTGAAATGAAGGTACATGGTATCTGGTAGTGCTTCATGCGGCTGGAATCTTAATTTATCCCCTTGGTGTCTTGCTTTGCTCCTCCATGTTACACTTGGAAGGCTCACTCCACTGTGAACTGTCTGCTCTTGATCGATCACCTTGTGAGAGTAGCCGTGATCTTCTTGCATTTCCCAGATCTTCTTGGAGTTGGCAGTAGTAACTAGTAGCAATGCATTCCACTGTACTTTATCCTGTTGTCGGTAGATTGTGCCGGCAAGGAGTTGGGAAACGTTCTTAGAGATGTAATATTCGAGTATCTTGGAGATTTCCTCATGTCGTCTCGATCCGTTCGGAAGCTGCTAGGAAGGATGGAATGAGTATCCGGATCATCCGTGCCGCCGTCGTATCTTTTGACTGGGAAGTACTTTTGAGTGTACTTGTTTTGGATGATTAATTAAGCCACAATCTTTTGTGTGTCTTGGGTTGGGGGTGCTTGTCTTGTGGAGTTGTGGGCATTTAGCCGTTTGATGGTGCATTCTTTATTAGTGCATTTTCATGCCTTTTGTCTATTTGCCAGTCAAAAGCAAGACATGGTACTTTGTTATATATATTGGTCTTTTATGCCGTTTGCCACTTGATAAGTTCTCTATTTGTTTAGTGTTTGTGATTATCATTATGTCCTCATGATTGATAATATTCTGCAGTATCTGATGTGATTTTTTTATTTTCTTCTGCATAATAAGGAGGATGTGGTATTAAGTGGGTTGTGCTTCAGTACTGAACTTGTTTCCATGGTTTATGATTGGTGATAGTAGGTGCATGCAAACACTGGCTGACTTTCTTTTGAATCTTTTGGATGAATGCTAAAACAAGCATGTGACATACCATGTCTCAATGCTGGTCATGTGGCACACAAACACTGTCTCATGTTAACCAGCATTTAGGTCCTGGTCAATGGGTTGAATCTTAACCTTGTGAGCATCTTTGGTTGCTTTCCTCATTCATTTCCCCATCATTTGGCCTCGAGATTAAGATAGTAGTGCAGATTCAACACATGTTAAGGAAGCTTGTATGTCTCGTGACAATCTTATTTTCAAAAGGGAAGAAAAAGCATATCACCTGTACTAGTCTTATTTCTGTTACCTGTGTTTCCAGTTCCAGTACATATGCACATTTGTATGACTGCTTATTTTACCTGCATCAGTTAAGAACCAGTACTAATTGATTCTTTCATTCTGTTCACCATGTTGGTTTGTGCCAGAGTGTTGAGATTTAAAAATGATGTACTGGATCACAGTTACCGTTGGCGTTCGCCTGGTACGGTAGTTCAGCGCTTTCGATTGTTTGCCTAGTGCCCTAGTGCATAGGCTAATACATACATGTTCACTTCGTTAGTTTTCCTATGTCCTAATGTAGTGTCCCAATTCAAGTTGTTATGCCATTTGAGCCGGTTCAAAAAGGTTACCCTGTGCAGAATAATTCATGGTTGATGAAGTTACTTAATTAAGCTCTCTGCAATCAGTGCATCAGTGTCGCCTAGTGCCATCCTAAATCTGATGGATATTTTGATTGTGTAACTTTTCATGTCCTGTATGATGAACTGTATGATTGTGTAACTTTTGGTTGATGAAGTTACTTAATTTTGCTTGACAGATGCATCTCTGAATTCCTAACTAATTGCTATCTCCTCACAATTCCCCAACCTATTGCTTTCTACAAAGGAAATGGAGGCACATACCGGCACTTTCTCTGCCTTGTGTGGGAGAAATTCTCTTTATTAATTATATACATCAGGAACGTTCAAGCATGGATCTGATTGGAGTTGCTGTAGCCGGTACGAACAATGCACATGACATATCTGCAGGTAAGGAGCAGAAACAAATTACGAGTCCATTCCCCGGTGGTTTTCACACCTTCCAGCCAGCTTACATCTACAGTCTACAGCCTGTCACTGAGTGTCCATTTAGCAGTGCAAAGGGCTAACTGCAATTCTTAGGAACCCCAGCTGCATGCAGCTTTTCTGGTAACCTTGACTGCTTGAGGGCCATGAACAGGCAGACCTTCCTCGGCCCCATTAAAGAATCCCCGGATCAATCTTGCTTGCAGGCAAGCATGGATGGCCACTTGATCCTGTCCGCGGCGCGGCGCGCGGTCCTCAATCATGGGGCGCTGCTCCTGAGCACCCATCAAGGGTCCATCGCCGATCACACTGCGATGCAGGTAAGCATCCTTTCTGCCCCTAAACCCTTATCCTAAGCAATAGAAAAAAAGAGAGGAGGAGGAGCATGCACTTGGACTCTCAAGTGTCCCCTCCAAGGCACAAAAGTGTTGACTGCATGTGGGGTGGCTGGTGGGTGTATGTGGTGTGGTCTTGAGATCCCTGCCCCTCTCTATATAAACAAGAGTGGATGGAATCACTGCACTGCATCTCCTCCCCCATCGCAAGCATCGTCCCAAGGAGAGCACAGGTCAGCTGAGCACCCTGAACCTTTGCGCAACCGCTTTTGTTGGCAACCATGGAGCAAGGGAAGAAGGAGAAGCAGCAGCAGAGGGGGAAGCTGCAGAGGGTGCTGAGGGAGCAGAAGGCTAGGCTTTACATCATCCGCCGATGCGTCGTCATGCTCCTCTGCTGGAGTGACTGATACCAAATGCTGAAGGCGCCTTCTGTTCTTTTTTCCCCCATCTTTTTCACCTTGCCATTGTTTGGTGGGTGGATCACTGGATCTCATGATATGAAGGCTCTTTGTTTTCTTGCCTCTTGTGGAAGGCAAGGCTACTTGCATATAGTGTTGTAAAGATGGAGAGTATTAGATATTTAAATGTTAATACAGACTAACAGCTTCCTTTCCCGTTTCTCAAATTTCATCTGTCTAGCTTCTGAACTTCAAAATGACTTCTGCATGCTACTTTTGATGTAGCAAGCAAGCATGATGGCCTTCATTGGTTCCTTCAATAAGGAAGAGTGCACCTAAGGTTGCTTCAGAGATACTAGATTAATTAATGTGCTGCCTTGTTTTACCACGGTTAACTGGGACAGTCCACCACAACCATAGTTTCATATTGTCGGTGGCAGTAGCTGTGTGATACACTACTGCCAATTTTTGTCCAGTAAAGGACAACTGCTGCTAGTATTGCGTGCTGTCAGTACAAGTACCGATAACTATTCTATGCCAAATCCAATGTAGGAATTTGTCATTTTGTTATTCATCAGTGAATGTATTTCAATTCATCAGATCATATATTAAAATTCAGAATTTTTTGTATTTTTGCATATTGAGATTTTTCATTTGAACAATACAGAGTACTTTGCCTTGCAAAGTAGTATTGCACAGATTATTAGATTGCTGCATTTTCTTTTGCATCTCACAACAAAGATATGCTATAGGGTAGCCTCCAGGACAACTTTCGAATGATTCCTTCTACATTTTTGGGTGTAATTTAGCTCGAACTGCTCGTTCATTTTATTTTGGACCATGGTCTGTAAGGATCGCTGGACTAATGGCACCCCCATTGTTGAAGCTTGTAAGATTGTCTAGCTAGTTGAAACCTTTGCACCTGCTCTGTTTGATCTTCGATGGCTGCCTCAGCCGTTCTCCGCCAATTTGCAAAGTTACCTTTAGTGTGCTGTTGTGACTTGTGAGAGATCAGGCAGACCAAAGTCTGTCAGCAGCCTTGCTTAGGCGCATAAGCCATAAGGTGAGTGTGTGCTGTGAGGCTTACTAATTCTAATGAGTAAAATGAGGTCCATCAACTTGTTAGTTGCAGGGAGGTGTCAATTAGGTCCACAAACTCCGAGTGTGCATTTCTGGGTCTGTAAACTTGATAAGTCACTCACCACATGTCCATACCTCTCCACATACACATCTAGCGCTGCGCTGGCATGGCATGCTGGCTTGGCATCTTCTCTCTCTCCATATCGATCATTTTATCGAGCACGTCATGAGCGTCGCCTTGCTCCACCATCCATTCTAATTAATCTGCTTTCATCATTTGCAAGAAGCCTCAAAAGCCAGATAAACACCTCCAATTTTTTCTTCCAGCAACTGAGGATATTTCTTTTGTTTCTCAAGTCATTCTGAAGGTATTGACTTAGGAAAATGTTAATCAGGCTCGCCAGTGTATCCAAGGGGTTGCCTCTTCTTGCGCTCATGCATGCCTTCTGCCGTGCATTTCTGTTCTCCTGAAATGAAGTAGTGTTCATGTAATTCTTTTTCTTAAAACAAAAAAAAACTTGTTCATAAGATGCAATTCATTTAATATACAGAAAACCTCACCGGCTGACACATACATTCTAGACCTCCAAAATATTCAGTGGCTGCATGTTCTAGGTATCATTCATTTTTCATTTTTGAAGAGCATGCTGCACCTACCAGGCCATATCACCATGCTGCTATGCTCCCACCGCGTGCTTTTTAAAATGCAGATGACAGACTACTTTGAACTTGGTAGATCAATAAAACAATATAAGTTGCACTAAATATATATTTCAATGGTATGGGTTTCAGTGAACCCTTTATGCAACAAATTGTTGTAAATAAGATACTTTCTGTAACACACCAAGTAATGTAAAATAGTACTATAGTTGTATTATGTATCAAGCACATACCTTGATCATTTCTACTTTTTTTCCTTCTGGAAAAACAGACATATGTTGGTATGCACATGGCTACTGGGTCGAGTGCTGTAAGTTTTCGGATAAGAATAATTGCCATGAATTTTCAAAAATTTAAGTAGCTTTTGGTAAACATGAATACAGCAAATCCTGTTACATCTCAGCTTTGTTCAAGATATTCCAACTTGATTCTCCTAATCAACATTTTCACAAGAACTCCATACGATTATTTGGAAATCCCACCTCATTCCCAATTAGAAACCAAGTTTCATTTACAAGATTAAGAGACCAGCACCATGGGCTCGGTCCTCTTTGTCGCCTCCATATATATCTGATATTCCCATTGTTGTTGTCTTGCTGTGCAGCAGCAGCATTCATGCATGAACCATGTAAGTGGTCCATGCATGCACTGGGCATGAATTTGGCTCCATTCTTTAGTATTCAAACCCTCTGAAGAACTCTGAAAACATAGCAGCTGCAGAATCAGAAGCATACCCCGCATCTTGTGTATTCTTATGTCTGGTATAGAAGTAGCCACCGTAGTGGGTAATGGGTATGGCACCTCGATTGCCCCTCTGTCTTCTCCATTAATTCCTGGGTTCTGCCACATCTCCTTTGTCTTCGTCCTTTCCTTTCTGTCTTACAGACAGCGCTGAATGCAAAATCCTCTTACTCGTGCTTCCATTTTCACATTTAAGTGCTTGTTTTGTCTCTTTGCTAATGCAACAAGAATGCGCTTTATTTAATGACGGGTGCAAAATTTTCTTGCCGTGCTTCAATTGTTCATCTATTTGGTGCCTTTTTAATAACATTAAGGCACTTTATTTAAAATTATTTGATACATAACCTTTACTTTCAAAAAGGAACTGTTACATTAAATATTTGTTTACTAAAGGAGGAGGCAAAATTTCTTATGATCACGGATTATAAGATTAATCTGCTGCACCCTTCAAACTGTGTAGCGAACATGGCCTCATATGCCATTTGTTCGGAGTTTGATTTTGGTGATTCATGACAACATGATCATTGGGACTAACCATATTGTTTGAGCATGTCTTTGTAGACATTTCTAGGTCCCAAGGATGCAAGAAAACCCCATGCAAAAATGCCAAAATAAAGGGTCAAAACCGAGCAAGAAAGGGAAAAGAGATGACACCGTCGGATGAACCTACGGTCCCTCAAATACAAGCGTCGGTGCAATCGTCGGACGAGTTGGTGCACAGGGTCAAACCCTATGTACCGTCAGATGAACCGACGGTCCATTATTTAGTAGCGTCGGACGAGTTGCAGAGGAAGAGCAAGGAAGACAGTAGCACCGGATGATCCGACGGTCTGAGTGAGGACCCCGTCGGTCTATCCGACGCTTAGTTTGAATTCATGCAGAGACGCGCCAAGACAGAGCCTTCAGCACCGGATGATCCGACGCCCTGGTCAAGGTGAAGCATCGGTCTATCCGACGGTCAGTTGGAAGCTAACAGTAACGACTTGGACGCGAGGCCTTCAGCACCGGATGATCCGACGTGGCGTCGGAGCATAGCGTCGGAGCAGTTGTGTCAGAGAACCTCAACGGCTACGCGACGTGGGAGGGGCACGGGATGAACCGACGCCCTGGAAAAGCATAGCGTCGGATCATCCGACGATACCTTTTCAGCAGCGTTAGCCAACGGCTAGTTTGATGCCTTGGGCTATTTATACCCCCTCCACTCACTCATTTGAGGTTGCTGGATTGTGTGGAAGTGCAGAGGAGTTCAAGACACATTGAAGATCATATCCAATCTATCCAAGTGCCTAATTGCTCATCCTTAGACTAGTACATGCTTTGTGTATGTGCTTAGTGCTAGGCTTAGCTTAGAGCTGAGTGAGTGCAAGGTTGTGCCAACCTTGTGAGGTGATTCTTGAGTGAATCCAGTTGTACAAGGTTCACCGGAAGCCTTGGGGCCTAAGTGGCTCACCGGCAATCGTCATCGACCCTCCGGCTTGGTGTGGAGCGGCGAGGACACTTTGTGCGGGGGACGTGGAGACCCCCTTCCTTGGTGGAGAAGCTCTTTAGTGGAGGCGGCATCAAGGTGACCAAGGGAGCTTGACAAGTGCCTAAGTGGCTAGCCTTTGTGGCAAGTCAAGTTGGTGCTCTTGGGAGAGACTTGGTGACCGGGAAGCAATACTCTTGTGTGAGTGCTTCAACAACGTGGACTAGGGGTGGCTTAGTGCCTACCGATACCACGGGATAAATCGCGTGTCAAGAGTTTGCTTCCTCTCATCCCCTTTATGTTTGCACATTTACTCTATTGCAATCTTTGCTTGCCTCTACTTTCCTAGAGTAGTATCATGCTAGGATTGGCTATAGGTTGCAAACCTTTTTTGGGATGGGAGTTTCACACTAGAACAACCATAGTTGCACATATAGATAGTATGTTCTAGTTTACTTTTGTGTAAAATTTAGTGAGCCGTAGGTTAAGGTTTTAAGTTGCCTAATTCACCCCCTCCCCCTCTTAGGCTAACGGGCATCCGATTCCTTACAAGTGGTATCAGAGCCGGGACTCACTTCCTTCACAAGGAAACGCCAATTCGATTGGTAAATTGTGAAAACCGGCTCATTGGAACGGTTAGGCTTCACCGCCTAGTGAGTTGCTGTATAGAGGAATGAAAGGGGTGGATACCTTAGGTTTGGCTCCACATTTTGATGGCACGGGCTATCCTCGGTGGAAGGTTCTCATGGAGGCCTATCTCCAAGCAAGGGACCTCGATGTTTGTAGAGTCACCGATGAGGGCATGAAAAATGGTACTAGAAAGGAAAAGCAATTTGATGTGATTGCTAAGAGTATCATTTTGTCCTCACTAGATGTAGGCGTTTTCAATAGAGTTTGTACTTGTGAAAATGCTCATGAGCTATGGAAAACCATCAAGGAGCAAAATGAGGGTTCAAAAGAAGTTGCTAATGAACGCTACAGTTGTCTCCTTGAGGAATTCAATAGCTTTAAGCAACTTGCTAATGAAAATGTCGAATCTATGTACTCACGCCTAAATGTGCTTGTCAATGAGATTAATGCCTTAGGTGTGAAGGATATCACGGACTTGAACATCAACCGCAAGATCCTTCAAAGTCTTCGGAAGCCCGATTATGACTTGGTGAAGGCAATCATCTACGAGAAAAAGCTCGAATATTTCAAGCCATCGCATATCTTTAGCAAGATCATGGCACATGAGCTTCAACTAATGCCCAAGTCAAAGAAGGCGCCCCAAGAAAAGCCCCAAGAACCATCTTCTCCAACCACAAGCCATGCTCTCTCAAGGCGACAAGAGAAGGTGTTGAGTAGAATGGCTACTCATGGAAGCTCAAGTGAGGATGATGGTGACAATGAAGATTCCTCAAGTGATGAAGAGGTTGAATCTATGGTGGCCGAGTACATGAAGAAGATCTTCAAGTATGTGAAGAAAGTCAACATGTACGGCTACAACATCCACTTGAGAGAAGGGCATCATCATCAACACATCAAGTTCACCAAGATCAAGCACAAGCCCAAGAAGAAGGTGGTCAAGGAGAGAAGACCAAGGCAAGAAGCAACCTTCGCCGCCCACGAGTGGACAAGTGGTGGATCAAGTTCTTCTAGCTCAAGCGATGAATCAAGAAAGAACTTCACCACCCGCTTTATGCAAGGTCCTTCATCATCACACATGTGCCTTATGGCCAAAGGTATGGAAAGCAATGTAAGTGATGACGAATCTGACACCACCTCTCTCAATGATCTTGTTGAGCTAATCCATGAGCAAAAAGGAATGCTTGAACAACAAGCTAATGAAATTAAAGAACTCAATGCTCTCAATGATCTTAGTGACACCCTTGCTACAAATTATGAACATTTGTTGTGCAAATTCAAATTGCTTAGCAAGGAGTGTGATGAGCTAAAATCTAAGCTTGAGAGCAATGAGACTAAAACAAGTAATTCCTTTGAGCTTGATGAAAGATCTATCCCTTGTGCAATTCCTATCTCCAAGGTAGATGCTTAGACTTCTTGCATTGATTTAATTGATGAATCTTGCTCACCATCTTGCCATGAGAATGTTGTTGTAGAATCATGTGATTATCTCATAGGCAAGGAAAATGATGAGCTCAAGCAAGAAGTGAAATGGCTCCGAGAGAGGTTGGCAAACTTGATGGGCAAGGGCAAGAACGATGAAGAACAAGTGGACATCTCTCAAGGCATGAAGAGCAAAGTTCAACCTTCTCAAGATAACCGTGATCCCATGGTGAAGAAGCTTGAGAAGGGTGCAACCGTGACTTGCTACAAGTGTCATGGAGAAGGGCACAAGTTCTAAAAATGCCCTCAATTTGTCAAAAAGATGGACAAGGGCGCAAAGAAGAAGTTGAAGCCCACAATTAAGAGCTCCCTCATCTACACCAAGCCCAACCGCAAGAACAAGACAAAGAGCAACACCTACGTCATCAAGAAGAAGGCTAATGGCAAGGTGGTTGCACACAAGGTTGGGAAGATGAAGGAAGAGTAGGGTTGGAACCAACCCATTTTGGGTGCCCAAGGAAGTCATCACCAACATGAAGGGGCCTCAAATGGTTTGGGTTCCGAAGGCCACTTGAAGGCCATGAATGCGGGGACTTGGGAGGCTTGGCACAATCAAGGTGAGAAGATTCAAGCCCATAAGCCAAGCTTGCAAATTGGACATGTGTTGCCCAAGTTCCCCGGTTGAGGTAATGGAAACTAGTACCTATCTCTTGCATCATTGTAGCTCCATTGCCTTGTTTAGGTTGCATTTGTTGCAATGTTACATATGGTAGGTTGCTTGTGTCATGTGCTAACCCATGAGCAATCTACATGGTTTGATTAGTGTGTAGGAAAGCTACACTTGTTCTTTCATGGTTTATGTTTTCATATATATCTTTTTGCATCATGAGCAAGCTATAGGGTTAGCTTCCCTTTTGTTGTCATAAACAATGTGCATAAATTTGGTTGGTGATTCAAACACTAAATGCACACATTTAGGGGGAGCTTATCCTATGGTTTGGTTATGGGACTAACATTGTTTCAAGCTTATCTTATGTAGTCCCTTAGCGATGCGTTCCGGTGCGGTGTTTCATTCTAAGAGAATGCTATTTCACTCTCAATGTGATCTAACATCTCTAAAAGAGTGAATATAGCAATATGAGCTTCATGCTATTGAGTCATGTCCTTGCGAGCTTATGTCTCTATATAAGTTCAAAGGCAATGTACTCATACATTCCTAATCCTTGTGGTACCCCAAGTGTCTTCTATACAAGCTTCTTTCAAGTGGTGTCACCTAGTGTTATCATTTCCAAGTAGCTCATCTCAATGTGGTGCCAACAAGGTAGAGAGGATCATCCCCCGGAGGTATGCAATGATCAAAAGACTACAAGTGATATCTACAAGTGGTAATGTAACAAGAACCCATTTGTCTTATCTCTTGTCCCTTAAGCTACCTCCTTGCATGATATGCTCTAAGCTTCCTTGTCTTTCAAGTTTGTATTTGTGCACTTGTTTCTCACTACCCTTGTCCTACAAGTGGTATTCTTTTTGTGCACACACTTAGGGGGAGCTTAGTTTGTATCATGCTAGTCTCATGATCTTGTGATCCACCTTAGTTGTTCTCACATGTGGTATCTTCATCGATATCATACATATGGATCATGGTTCATGCGGCTTTCTCCCTTGCATTTAACATCTCTCCTTTGAGCTATGGTTGCTAGATCTTGCTAGTTTCCTTGGACCCGTTTGCTTTGGACTTTTTGGAGATTTTATTCCAAAGGGGGAGAATGTGAGACCAAAGCAAGCGTGTGGCTTAAGCTTACAAGTGGGCTCAAGGATGCTTACAAGTGATTTCAAGGATTTGAGACCAAAGGGGGAGAATGTGAACATAAGATCAAAAAGGGAGAGGTTTGATCTAGGGGGAGTTTGGATGATGGTAAGCATCCAAGCAAGTGTAAGTGGTTCTAATTCTGTCAATTCTAGCAAATTTATGCTTGCTTTGGTCGTGTTGTCATAAATCACCAAAAAGGGGGAGATTGTAGCGAACATGGCCTCATATGCCATTTGTTCGGAGTTTGATTTTGGTGATTCATGACAACATGATCATTGGGACTAACCATATTGTTTGAGCATGTCTTTGTAGACATTTATAGGTCCCAAGGATGCAAGAAAACCCCATGCAAAAATGCCAAAACAAAGGGTCAAAACCGAGCAAGAAAGAGAAAAGAGAATACACCGTCGGATGAACCAACGGTCCCTCAAATACAAGCATCGGTGCAATCGTCGGACGAGTTGGTGCATAGGGTCAAACCCTAGGTACCGTCGGATGAACCGACGGTCCATTATTTAGTAGC
Organism: Cenchrus americanus; assembly: GCA_947561735.1. NCBI lineage: Eukaryota > Viridiplantae > Streptophyta > Magnoliopsida > Poales > Poaceae > Cenchrus > Cenchrus americanus. The sequence continues at coordinate 128,606,052 of OX387245.1, forward strand.
GTCAGACGAGTTGTAGAGGAAGAGCAAGGAAGACAGTAGCACCGGATGATCCGACGGTCTGTGTAAGGACCCCGTCGGTCTATCCGACGCTTAGTTTGAATTCATGCAGAGACGCGCCAAGACAGAGCCTTCAGCACCGGATGATCCGACGCCTCGGTCAAGGTGAAGCATCGGTCTATCCGACGATCAGTTGGAAGCTAACAGTAACGACTTGGACGCGAGGCCTTCAGCACCGGATGATCCGACGTGGCGTCGGAGCATAGCGTCGGAGCAGTTGTGTCAGAGATCCTCAACGGCTACGTGACGTGGGAGGGGCACGGGATGAACCGACGCCCTGGAAAAGCATAGCGTCGGATCATCCGACGGTACCTTTTTCAGCAGCGTTAGCCAACGGCTAGTTTGATGCCTTGGGCTATTTATACCCTCTCCACTCACTTATTTGAGGTTGCTGGATTGTGTGTAAGTGCAGAGGAGTTCAAGACACATTGAAGATCATATCCAATCCATCCAAGTGCCTAATTGCTCATCCTTAGACTAGTACATGCTTTGTGTATGTGCTTAGTGCTAGGTTTAGCTTAGAGCTGAGTGAGTGCAAGGTTGTGCCAACCTTGTGAGGTGATTCTTGAGTGAATCCAGTTGTACAAGGTTCGCCGGAAGCCTTGGGGCCTAAGTGGCTCACCGGAATCGTCATCGACCCTCCGGCTTGGTGTGGAGCGGCGAGGACACTTTGTGTGGGGGACGTGGAGACCCCCTTCCTTGGTGGAGAAGCTCCTTAGTGGAGGCGGCATCAAGGTGACCAAGGGAGCTTGACAAGTGCCTAAGTGGCTAGCCTTTGTGGCAAGTCATGTTGGTGCTCTTGGGAGAGACTTGGTGACCGGGAAGCAATACTCTTGTGTGAGTGCTTCAACAACGTGGACTAGGGGTGGCTTAGTGTCTACCGATACCACGGGATAAATCGCGTGTCAAGAGTTTGCTTCCTCTCATCCCCTTTACGTTTCCGCATTTACTCTATTGCAATCTTTGCTTGCCTCTACTTTCCTAGAGTAGTATCATGCTAGGATTGGCTATAGGTTGCAAACCTTCTTTTGGGATGGGAGTTTCACACTAGAACAACCATAGTTGCACATATAGATAATATGTTCTAGTTTACTTTTGTGTAAAATTTAGTGAGCAGTAGGTTAAGGTTTTAAGTTGCCTAATTCACCCCTTCCCCCTCTTAGGCTAACGGGCATCCGATTCCTTACAAACTGTACATCCGGTGGCAACTGCGCAAGCAAGCACTGGACAATTGGGCATGTTAAATGAAGACGCAACTGAAACACTACATTCTTTTCTTTTGATGAGGAGAACTTTGTTTTGGTTTCACTTTTTTTGGGCAACACAATCTAGTTTATCTTCTCCGAGTCCTCCAAATGCGTTGTGATGTCTGAACATAGGGTAACTAGGAAACTAGCTGCACCCTTGAAACAACACACGACATCCTGAGGACAAGCAAACGGTTACATTTGTGTCTGGTTGGTAACCAAGATAGGTACAAAAAGGCAGTCAATGATTCCGTTGGACCAGGCAGCAATGAGCGCTGGTTCAGCGCCGGTTTTGGGAACGATGAACATGATTTATTGGATGACTAACCAAAGCTATATTTGTGCACAACTCTGAAGAACATGGCTAGATTCATGCTTTATGTCTGGCGAATCTAGATATGCAAGTGGACTCGAAGTCCGACAACAGACGATGTCATCTTTGCTTAGTGCTTTAGTACAACAATGTGATTACCTTTTGTTGATTAGGGTATTAAGCATAACTGTATTGGGTAAGATGCAATAATGTACCACTTTCAATTGTTTTTTCCCGCTTTTTTATAGTGTTGTTGGTTTTAGCTCATGATCCACTAGATTGTCCATTAATAATCTGTGTCCTAACTCATAACACACCAATGTATTGCCATTTCATACTAGCATTATTGTTGCATAATAATTAAATAAAAATCAGAGCATCGGGCTTGTCTTTATTTGCAGTTTCTGTATCCATGATCACCCTTGCTCTCACTTCTATTTTTCTTTTTACACTTCCCTTTTTGACTTCAAGAAACAACCAACGACATAAACGTCTTTTTCATGAATTTAGCCATCACAATTATTAATGCTTCCGTCCGGGCGTCCGACGCGTCCGGACGCCCAGACGTGGTCCCACCCTCCACACCTCACGCACGCTCCTATTTCGCGAGAATTAAAAAACAAGAGCCGCAGCCCCCACGCTCGTACCAGCCGCGTGCCCCTCCGCAGCTTCCCGGCCTCTCCGCCGCCGGCGGATCTCCCTCCTCAAGTCACCTCCACCCGAATCGAGCCCCGATCTGTGATCCCCGCTGCTCCACTTCTCCATTCCCTCTGGTTTCGCCTCCTCCCGTGGTGTGTGCACGGAGATCGGGCACCCGCCGCCGGCACCGCTCGTCGCGGTCGGGGCGCTCCACCGCCTCTCCACCGCCGTGATAGTGATTTGTGAGCTCCTCGACGACGAGGACCCCTCTCCGCTGGCTCGCCTCCCTTTCCTCCCCGAGCCCGGCGCTGGCTCTGCGCCAACCGCTGCCGTCCTCCTACGTCAGGGGCTCCCTGTGTCTGGAGGGCGGGCGAGCCCCCGGCGCTGTCACACCCGGATTTAAAGGCAAATCCGAATGCATAGAATACATGTGCGCCAAGATCAAGTTACACACATGCATCGACTCAATGAATACAAAAAACAGTGCCAAAAGCGTATAGAGAGTATTAAAACAGTATTACATGACCGGATGTCTCAAAATCGTAACAAAACGAGTACTAGCAGTGGAAAAGTACGTCTCCACAGGTAGCTGACTAGTGGCACGCCTGCCAAGAAACCACCGAACTCTCTAGGAAAGTCTTCAAAGCGTTTGTCTAAGCAGCAACCGGGTTGTGTAGATGCAATACAAAATAATAACAAGAATGAGCACATGTCGTACTCAACAAGGGAAAACTCTATAACAACATGCGAGGCTTTATGGTGGAAACTTGTGGTTGCATAGCAAGTCAGCATTTTAGTTGGTCAAGTTTTATTAAGCAAGCTGAATTACTAGCAAATGTAAGTTTATACCAACCCAGAGATTAATGTAAGCATCATCATCATAAACGAAAGTAAATGCAACAAGTTTAATCCATCTTCCATAGTTTACTCATGTGAGGGTCCAGGCCGCCCGTGACCGTGGGCACGGCTAACTAGTTAGTTTTACACTCTGCAGAGGTTGTACATCTTTTCCTACAAGTCGCGTAAAAGTCCCAAAGAACTTTAAACCCAACCATGCGATGTCGGCCAAGCATCATACCACACTACCGAGGTGTGATTGCATAGGGACGCTACGAGGCCTTTACAAAGATCCCCAGGTGTAGGCTGCTTGCTAGGTTACTTGACAGCGCAATGCATAAACCTCTCTCAGCTGCAAAGCTACCATAGAGCAGATCAGTCTGAGGGCCGGGCTATACACCAACTACCGGCAACCCCCAACCCCTTTCAGGTAAAGCATATCTAACACTAGGTTTTCTAATTACTTGGCCAAGACAGAGCCATATGTCTTGTGGTAGTACTGTTTTCCTGGGTGGTCGCTCCATGTTCCGATTAACACAGATGATCTTGTTTAATGAAGGTATAACATAAGTAAAGCAAGATTAACTTTATTGTTCATTTAAACCACCATGATCCCAATTTGAGCACTAAGCAAGGTCTACCCAACATAAACATAGACCCAGGTTGATCAAGGCATAGGAATAAACAAAACTAGTCAAACCTTAAATAATAGGACCCTTCAATTAATGCAAAGCAATAAATAAATAACGGTGTAATTAAAATGCATGTTGTAATAGGATAAACGGGAATGCAGCAAGGACTTGCCTTCTACCAACTCTTGCTGCTGCTCAAGGTCTTGGAAATCTTCAACTACAGCGTATTCCACGTACGATTCGTCTTCTACGCACCACATCATTTCACATACAAGCATACAATGGAACAAAATAAGAAACAATCACCAAACAGTACTAACATAACAAAACAGGGGCAAAAAGTTGTTCTACTTATCGAGAAGATCGCATGGATATAAAGAACGCTAAAAACGGAGCTAAAACGTGTATTCTATGGCCAAAACAAGGTATAGGGGCTTTTCTGCAGGAAAACTGGGCCTAAACTGCAAGAAACCGGGGGCTAACATCTAATTTTTTATAAAAAACTCAGGGGCTGCGGTGCAAAACACTAGGGCTGGACCTCAGGTGGAAAACCAAGAAGTCTAGGGTTTAAAACATAAAAGGAAAGGACCTAACGGTAAGGGTCTTAGCACGTGGAAGGGTATTCTTGTTAAACTAAAACACTTCAGGGACTCTTTTGCAAAAAGGACATGGCACAGTGCTGGGTTGACCGGTATTGACCCCAGTCAGGGTGGATCTCATCCGTTGGATCTAGATCTAACGGCTGGCACGAACGGCTTAGGTCAGATCAAACAGGGGCTGTTGGATCCCGATCCGGCGGCTGCGCAAGCACGCAAGCGCGCGGACGGCGGCAGCCGAACGGGGAGCGGCGGCGCTGAAGCGCGCTCCCGTGAGCTTCGTCGATCTCGAGCTATGGGGCTTGGTTTTGAGTGCGGATGGCATCGGGACGAAGTGGACGACGCGCACGACCGATCTAGGGCACCAGGACGGGCGGTCGGGCAACGGTGGCGACAAGCGACTCGGTGAGGCGGTCGGCAGAGGTACGGCTCCGGCGGGCGCACGCAGGCGACGCAGGGCAAGAGAGTGAAAACAAAAGGCAACAACGTCTTGCTCACCCACGCGCGAAGCCCCGAGACCGCGTCTTGGAGATGGAGAGGTGGCGGCTAAGTGGATCGACGGCTGCAGCGCACTTAAGGTTTCACGGCAGCGGCGATTGGCACACGACTGTTAGGGTTTGGGGGAAAACGAGACCCCAGGTAGCAGCGGAGGCCCTTAAATAGGCCGAGGCAACGCCTTGATGTACGGGCCAAGAAGGAGCAGGGCGCGGGGATGCGACGCGGCCGGGACCCGAGCACCACCAATTCTGCTTGGTCGGAAGTGGAAGATGACGGGCGAGGCCCGCCTGTCAGCGACCGCGGAGACGGGAGGTGCGTGTGGCGGCTGCATTGGTCTTCTATTGGGCCGGAAGGCCGGCTGGGCTAAGCGTCGCGTGGGAAGGAAGGGGAGCTCAGGGTGCAACTCAGGACTTCAGGTAGACGGCCCACGCGGTGAGGCTAGGCTGCGCGAGGGCCACTGCTACTGCTAGGCTGCACGAGGTTTTTAAACCGAGATGGGCCAGATAAGAGGGAAAAGGAAGGAGGGAAAAAGAGACGCTTTTACTATTTTCCAAAAGAGATCAAACAAATGAATTCAAATACAAATTTGAATTCAACCAAATAAAAATAATGCAGCAACATGCATGCAACGAACATCAAGCCATTTATTTATTTTCGAAAGACAAATAATGTTTTGTTTTTTCCTGCACTATATTCCATGTAAAAAATTAAATGTTGGGGAAAATTTTTAAAAATTATGGGAAATCATTGTTTAAATTTTCTTCCTATTCACATCCTGAAATTTTTTCAGGGTGTGACAGGCGCCGCTCCCCGCGGTCGGGAGCGGGTGAGCCGTGCGCCGGCGCTACCCCGTCACTTCCTCCGCCGATCGAGCTCCTTGCTCCAGGATCAAGGGACATGTTCAACACCAACAACAAGGCGGTCGACTACTTGTTTCGTGCTTTGTGTGAGTTCGATCGGGTGCACACCGAGCACTTGGCTTGTAGAATCTGGTCGGTGTTGAAGGAAGCTCATGTTGGGAATGCCCATGTTCAGGCTCGGATGTATGCGACCTACCGGAAAGAGTACGAGAACTTCACTCATCTCCCCGGTGAGTCCATCGATGCCTTGTTTCAGAGGTTCACGGAGGTTGTGAACAACATGAGGGCCAATGTGGACGTGCTCCCGTACGATGATCATGATAGAGCTGTCAAGCTCTTACACTCTTTGGATCGTACGATTTGGGGTGGAAAGTTCGAGGCCTTTGTGGAGTCGGAGAAGTATGACACTCTGACGTTGAACGAGCTATTCTCGAAGCTCAAGTCGACTGAGGTGGATAGGGGCATGACAGCCAAGATCGAGGGCCCGACTGACTCTCATAGTCTCGCCCTCGTTGGTGGTTCGTAATGAAAGGCTAACACTAACCCATCCACCAGGATGCTCTCTTTGTCCTCTTTGATGTCTATGCCAGATGAGGAGTTCGACGTGTTTGGAGAGGACGAGCTGGCGTTGCTGACGAGGAGGTTCGAGAGGCTGCACGAGAACCGGGTGAACATGAGGAGGAACACATGGACATGCTTCAAGTGCGGCAAGGCTGGACACTATTTCGCCGAGTGTTCGAAGGTGAACAGCCACGACAAGCACAAGTTCAAGGACAAGAGGAAGAAGTCCAATAAGAATGATCATGGACATGGGAAGAAGACACGGGCTCGAGAGAAGATGAAGAGATCGAGCGACATCGAGTCCGACTCTGAGGACACGTCTTCAAGCTCGAGTGATGAACACGAAGAGGATGACAAGAAGAAGAAGAAGAAGAAGAAGAAGAAGAAGAAGAAGAAGAAGAAGAAGAAGAAGAAGAAGAAGAAGAAGAAGAAGAAGAAGAAGAAGAAGAAGAAGAAGAAGAAGAAGAAGAAGAAGAAGAAGAAGAAGAAGAAGAAGAAGAACCTTGGCAAGTATCTCAACGGCCTTTGTATTACGGGCCTAAGCCTCAAGGACGACTTCTGCGGCATGGCTCGCAGCTCCAGCAGCAAGAGAAGCCAGAAGGACGCCTCGGACTTGGATTCCGAGGATGAGGTATGTGATGAGCTCTCTTCTTTGCGCAAGGAGAATGAGGAGTTGGTTGACTTGCTTGATAATCGCGATCACATGCTTAGAGAGGCTAAGAAGCTTAGGAAGGATCTTAGATCTTTGCTCGAGGATGCTAGGACTAGAGTGGCTAAGCTACAAACACAGGTTCTTGATAGCAAGCTGGAAATTGATTCTCTTAAGGCTAGCCCTGTTGTTTCTGATGAGATTGATTGTGCTGATTGCTCTGTTTTCCTAGCCGACTTGACTGATTTTAGAGAAAAGTATGCCTCCAAGTGTGAGGAACTAGATGTGCTTAGGGTTGAGTTGGCTGAGCTACAATCTAGACCCACTTTGCTTGGTGCTTGTACTTCTTGCCCTAGTTTGCATGAGAAAATTGTTGAGCTTCGTTCTCTCATTGTTTCACTTGAGGCTGATTTGAAAGTGTCTATTCCTACTTCTTGTTCTACGTGTGAGTTGCATGCTATGAAGAATCTGGAACTTGCACAATGTGTTAACCATTTGCAGGATGAGAACAGTAAGTTGCGTGAAGTGCTGAGTTGGTTGTCTAGTCAGGAACCTCAGCTTGGTATGATGATTGCGAGTTGTAAGCGCTTTGATGGTTGGGCTTTGGGAATCGATAAGTCTGGTGAGAGCAGTGGTGAGAGAGAAGGGAAATTTGGGAATGTTTCAGTTCCACCACAATCCACATCCAAAGATAAGTTGGCTCCCAAGCCAAACCAGTTGCTTAAACCGAGAGAGAAACCAAGCAAGAAACCAAGTGAGAAGCCTTGTGAAGAGCCTCACCACAAGCCTAAGCCTAGATCAATCCATTTCCATTGTGAGTTTTGTGGAAAGGATGGTCACAAGAAAGAGTTTTGCTATAAGAGAAGGAGAGAGGTGAGAATGGCTAAGGAGTGGGCAAATAAGGACAGGTACCACCCTTCTCATGGTGTGCCTGAGACTCGTATGTCTCTGCCCAAGGGAAAGGGTTTTGTGTATACGGTTCCAGCATGGAGAGATAGGAGAGCCTCAGGTGGAGACAAGGTTGCTGGCCGAGGACCACCGACTAGACCGGTCAGGGTGACCGGTCAGACCGGTGCTAGGCAGAGTGCTGGAGAGTTTGGTTTCCCTAGTTGTGATGCTAGAGGGTTCAGTCCTTTCAGTCGTCGAACAGATGGTAAGCACTTTGAGTTTGGTGGTGCTGAGTTTGCTGAACGTTCTCCATCTCGTGATCAATACGAGTTTGGGAGAGGTCGCAGTTTTGAGTCTCTGAGGGGCTACGGACCATGGTCTTTCTTTCGTGGCACTCGTACTCCTCCAGTGAGACGGGAGTGGTTTTCCCATGGTGGTTCCAGGTTTGATAGGGTTGACAGGATGGATCGCATTTTTGATAGGCACGGTAGGATGAGTGTTGCTAACCCTACTTTCGAGGAAAAGGCCCGACACTGGTTTGCCACTTTTGGAACTAACCGCAGTGTTGAGTCCTTTGCTCGCTCTCGCTCTTGGTTTTGAGTTGCAGGTGGGGATGCCTGGAGAACATTTGGTTGATATCGGGGGTGGTTCTCCGGCCTCATACCCCGGTGGTGACATGGAGGTACATCACTCTCGGGGATGGTGGACAAGGACGAGTGACTTCTGAAGAAATGATAAAGGTAAGTGAATTTGTGACCTTCAAGTGTGTGGCCTTGGTCAAGCCACTTGGTTCTTTTTGCTTTTTGCCCTATCTCATGTGTGTAGGGTGAGCTTTGTATGCTCTTTGGCCCTAGTGCATGTGTTTAGGGGGAGCTTGTGAGTTTTGCACTCCTTTGCTCTTTTGCCGGTGGTTTCGAGCCCTTTTTGCCTCCCCTCGAGGAGCCGGTCGTTTGTGAGCTTTGTGTGTGGGAGCTCTTTTGTAGCATATGTATAGTTTCTTTTGTGCATTTCTGGCATTTGGCATGGCATATGTAACATGATGTATAGGCATCCTTGTATCTTAGATTGCATACATTTTGTAACATATGCATTTTGTAGGAAAAGCTTCTCTCATATACATTGTTCACCATGATGTGCTATATATGATCTTGTGAGCTAGTTTGGTATGCTATGGTTAGTTTGGCTTAGCTCTTGATGATCTTGATTTATATCCATGGTTGATGGCTATGCTTTTGAAAAATGTCACATATATGCTCTCTCATGTGTAAATGCCTTTATATGATCTTGACATGTTTTAGTGGCTTGGTTATGCTTAATTTGTGGTTGGATAGCTAGTTTATTGATCATATGGGGCCAAAGGCTCATTTGCCATCGTGAATGTTTAGCCCTCTTGCTTTATCTTGTGGAGGGGCATAAGTTCCTTTTTGTCGCAAAGACATTTCATGTACCAAATTTGCATCTGAAAATGAAATGTAAAATGCTTGGAAAATGTGCTCCCATGTCATATGTGCTAAATTTAATTTGCTTTAGGTGCTAAACCGTTGCATGATGCCTACCAATGAGAAGTCTCATATATAGAAGTAGGCACATGACTCGGTGGCTTTGACATGACATGAGGTGCTTGTGGGTGTTTGTGATGGTCTTATGATTAGAATGGTTGTCCTAGCATGAAATTTGTGTGGCTTTGACATTTTGACATGTTTTGATCATGTTTAGGACTCGGCTCATGAGAGGTAATTTTTTAGCAAAATTGCCCAATCCATCTTAGCTTCGTCCAATGGTTGTGAAACTTGGTGATCTTGTAGTTGATGTCAATACGAAGCTATAGAGTATCTAACTTGCTCATTTGGACATGTGTAGCATCCTATGTTGAATTTTGTCTATTTGAGAAGCTCTAGGTTGAAAGTTTTGCATTTTTCGCTTGATTCATGCATTGCCAACAAGGGGGAGAAGTTTGAGCTTGAAATGGCTTGCTGGATGCATTTACAAGGTTTTCAGGTGGTTTCGAGCCATTTCTGGGCTCTAGTGTGCACCGGTTTGACCGGACGAGGTCACAGGTCTGATCGGACGAGGTCATCGGTCTGACTTGGCAGAGTGCTGGTCCCGTTCACATGTTGCACACCGGTTTGACCGGTGATGTTGACCGGTCTGACCGGTCAGGGCTGAGTTGTTGCAGCTGCCCTGTTTTCTAGTGGTGTTTTGCATGCATTCGTCCAGGGGGAGTTGAATTGGTTCAAGGGAGCTTGCATGTGTGCAGGTGGAGCTCTTTGTGGTTTTTGAGTTTTGGTTTGGTGGTTTGCGCTCTTTGCTTGAGCATAATTTTGTCTCGAATGTGTCGAGCCGTTGCCCTTGCCTAAGGGGTCCGAGACTTGCCTTCTTCAAGTGATCTTGCTCTTTGCCTTTGTTTGGCTTTCGATCGCTTGTTGGAGTTTCTTTTTGTTCGTTTCTTTTCTTTTTCTTTTCTCTCATGTTACTTTATGTGGGTGTTCTCATTGCACTCATCAAGGGGGAGATTGAGGACCATGTGTGGTTCGAGGACCGGTGGGTGGTCGCTTCCTTGTGTGATGAGTGATTGACAACGTTGTGTGGACTGATTCTTGGCTAAGTATTGCAAGTGCAGGTTGCGGCTTGACTGGTGTTGGTGCAGATGAAGAACAAGCGTGAAAGGTCGTCGCCGGTGAGGCCTACAGGTGTGGAGAAGACAAGTAGGCTTCGTTCGAGGGACCCGGTGGCCAGCGGGGCCAAGTGCGGGCTGTATGGTGGCATGAACGGCAAGATGAAGTCATGGACGGTTTCTTGGTAGAGCCTCAAAACCAAGGTCGAGCCGGGACTACGTGGAAGCCGAGTCATGAGTGGCGATTGGCGGAGGCTACACCGAGTTCGCGGGGTTTCCAGTGGTTCACCAGAAAACCACTAGGTTCCTTGGTTGATCCACAAAGCCAAGACCGAAGAACCGAAGACGGTGCTGCAGCAGCTACAGACCGGTCTGACCGGTGGGTCTGACCAGTGAGGAGCACCGGTCTGACCGGTGTGCGACGACGTAGTACGGAGACTTCGAAGCGGAGGACACGCGTCGGGATCACATGGCTTCCGTCGAGGCTAAGCAGGGTGCAGTCGCCGGGTATCCGTTCGATGGAGAAAATCTGAAGACTTCCAAAACCGCCCTTGAGGGGCTTGTATCCCTAGTTATTAAGTAAGGGTATTTTAGACTTTTGATTGCCTCCATATAACCCATGAGGTGAGAGGATGGCAGCCAATCTCTTGGAACCCTAGTTCATTTTGCTTTCCTATTTTCCCTTCCTATTTTCTTAGGATTTCCATAGGACTAGCTTGAGAGCTTCATGGTGAGATTTTGTGAGAGGGTTGGATGATCGGGCGGCAAGCTAGACCTTGTATGAACCTCCTTGGTATGTATAGATGATTCGGCGTGGTTCCTCAAGGCTTTGTTGTGTTGTTCCCGGTTGCTCTTGGTGGTGATTTTCGGAGCCCTCTCTTGGTGGTTTTCTCGGTGTGTTTTCGGGACCTTGCTCTTGGGGATTTGATGGGGGAAATTCGTGTGAACCCTTTGTGGTTCTTTTGCCTTTGATTCCACTCCCAAATCTGTGAGTTAAGGGGCTCGATTTTGGGGTTTTCGGTGTTCTAGGGTTAGAAGAGTTCTTGGCGGGATTTCTCCGATTCCTCTTGATTTGACAAGTTTTGGTGGGATTAAACTTGGCTATGGACTCCTCATGAGGTGTTCCTAATATCCCCGAAGTCTTGTTCAAGTCCGTGGAGCGATTCGGGAGATCGAGGCTTGGATTTGGGGGGTGTTGACCCGCGGGTGCTATTCATCCCGAGAAGCCTAGGTCACACCGGTCTGACCGGTGCCTCTCACCGGTCTGACCGGTGCAACCCTTGTTGGGTTTTTGCTCGGGTGAACATTTGGGTGTGTTCGCTGTTGTCCTGTGTTGCTGCTATTTCGAGTTTGGGTCAGTTTGGAACTCGGTAGGCCTGTTTGGTGTTTTGGGGCTTTCTGGCTGAGACCGGTCTGACCGGTGTGGAGCCATTCTGTGGAAGTCGCCAAGTTTTACCAGCAGGGACCGGTCTGACCGGTGCTGATCACCGGTCTGACCGGTGTTGGTCAGTGGACTCGAGTTTTGGTGTTCCACTGCGTTCTCGGGTCTGTGAGGTTGGGAGTTGGTTCCTAGGTTTAGTAGCACTCCAGTGGCTGCGTGAACTTGGCCGACTTGGGTAGTGAGTCAGAGACGTGTGTTGGAAGCCGTGTTCGTCTTGTTGGAGTATCCATCTCCTTCGAGAAGAATTTTTATCGGCTCCCATTCACTCCTCCTCTCTGGTTCGCCGTTCGGTTGAGCATCCTAGGATCTAACGGCCGCGAACCCGTCCGATGCTAGCGCTCGGATCGGACGCCCCGGCGCTAGCAGCTCCGTTATTTTATTACAAAGATATCCTGCAATCCATGTTCCATAAGAACAACATCTGCTCCTAGATTGTGTTCAAGATTCGTTTCATCAATCCAAATATACATCAGAACCAAAAAGGTGAGCAGGATCCAACCATTCCTTCAACTGGAGGTTCATTGCTCCTTTTTCAAATGCTTTTGTTTAGATCTTGTCTTCCTTGTCTCCCCGGTCACCTGCAAACCGCAGGGTTGCAGCTGACGTCGATTGGAATAGTGATCTCTATCTCTACTACTAAAAAGAATCAACTTAAGATGAAAGATGGTACGTCTTTTCTCTGTGCGTCCGCCCACCCCTTCCGCGCGTCTGCTTCTTTCGCGAAAGGAAAAAAACGTCGTACCGCTCCTCCCGCTGCTGGCCCCGCACGCAGCCGTGCGCCGCCGGCCGCGCGCGCGCCGGTCGTGGTGCCACGGCGCCGCGCGCGCCGCCGGCCGTCGTCCCCCGGACCCGCGAGCCGCCGTGCCCGGATCTCTGTTGCGTCTCCCTCGCGAGCCCGTGCTCGCCGCCGGTCGTCGTCCCCCGGACCCGCGAGCCGCCTCGCCCGGATCTCCTGCTGTCGGTGCGGAATGTGGTCCCGACACTAACCAGTAATAAGTGCCAAGGTCTATCCCTCAATGGTCGATGCTAAGCAATAAAAGACACAGAGTTTATCCTGGTTCCGGCCGAGGGGCCGTACGTCCAGCAGCGGCGTGCTCAAGGCACTATATTGCTCAGCACCGGGGGTGCCTGTAGTGGGGCTGCTACAAGAAAGGCGGGAGAGGAAGCGTGGCTTCCAAGTCCCTGGTGTAGTGGCTGGAGGTGTTGTGTTGTGTTGCGTCGTATGTTCGTTTTTTCGTCCCCCGCAGCAGGGGGGTTCGTCCTCCTTTTATATACCAAGGAGAGAGCGAATCACATGCGTGCCACGCTATTTAGCTATGTGAGGGAGCGTGATGTGCTATGCTGTAGAGTAGGCGGCCGCCCGGACGATCCTTGCAGCGATCCGGCCATCATGGCATATCTTGTACCCGAACAGTGGTGGCTTCGAGGGTAGAAAGGCAGCGGACGGCTGTGATGCCTTTAGACGGGCTCGAGGGAGTTGCTGACGTCGGTCCGTACGGGGCACAGTGGCAGGTAAGGCGGCGTCCCGTTCCCGTACGCTCCACAGCGCTGGGGCTGTTGCCACAGCGCCCAGCGTGGGTTCGTACGCGCGGGGGCAGCAGCCATGCCGTTAACAGTGGCAGGGATGGTGTCCCACCGGCCTAGCGCCTCCACCTAATCCTTCAAGATCACAAGAAAGCAAGTCGAGGGTGCGGCCGGCCCCCCTTCGAGGGCTCGGCGTGTTAGCCGTACCGGAGTAGGCGGCGCGGCGTCACGGGACTGGCACCGGCCACGCCGCACAGTTCCTCCCACAGTGGCGGGGATGGGATCCCTCCTGGGGAGTTGGTGCGGCGGCACCGGGGCGCAAGCCTCAGGCGTATGATGGCGCCGCCCTGCCGTTGTCAGGGCATTAAATGCCCGTGTACGGGAGCAGGCGCACGCGTGCGGGGTGCCCTCGAGCGAGGCGGACCCCGTTCGAGGGGGGAGCGGGCCCTCGAGCGAGGCGGAGCCTGCTCGAGGTAAGCGTACCCCCTCGAACGGGACGGAGCCTACCTGAGGGAGGCGCGCATCCTCGAGTGAGGCGAAGCCTGCTCGAGGGCCTGCTCGAAGGGATCTTCGAGAGGGCCGCCTTGGTGGGCCGTTGGGGGCCTCCGCGGCGTGGGCCGTGTCCTGCATGGTTAGGCGAGGCGTGTTTGGCTTTGTTGCGTGTTTTAAGCGGGGATTTCCCAGTTGTTAAAGGGGACCCCTAGGGCTGTCCCCGACAGTAGCCCCCGAGCATCTGTGGGTTTGCCATTGAGGCTCCCGCAGATGCTGGAACCTACTGATAGGACGTTCTTCCCTTCTGGTCTCGCGTACGCTTTCCGTGGGGCCGCGTCAGCGGACCCGCGGGTCTAGCCCCCGAAGCCCTGCAGGAGCGTGGGTGCTCCTGTAGGGGTTAACCGCGAGAGTTGGCCAGAGGGCATGGTACATGTTTCAACCGGCGTCGGCAATGTCTCAGCCGGCTTCGGTGACGCACACGCTGCTGGCACTATCTCCGGCGGGTGCATTCCAGAAGGTGTAGCCGTGCGTCAAGCCCCCGAGCCTGGGCCCATTCGAGGCGATCGGGTAGGGCTTTACGACTTGTTTTTTAACGCGCCCTCGCCGTCCCTTCGCGGGACGGAGGGCGAGGTTTCCGCAACCCCCATCGAGCGGGTCGCGGATTGCGGATTCCTCGTTGAGCTGTTAGTGGGTGGTTCGAGTGGACGCCCATGCCCCGTTCGATAAGGGTAGGCTTCATGGTCCAGAGACACATCCATTGAAGCGCTTGCGTGGGTTTGCTAGGTGGGGCTCGGTCCCGTTCGCTAGGGACCGAGGGCGCGGAAGCTGTCCCTCGGTGGGATCCCCCGGCTAGCTGCCCTCGCTGGCTCCCGAACACGACATATGGGGCACCCTCGAGCCGACGGGCTCGAGGAACGGCTCGAACGCTCGTGCCTTTGTCGTCCCTGACTTTGTGATCTGGGGCACCTGTTCGAACCCGTCGAGGGTCAGGCTTCGAACCTCTGATCAGTAGGGCCGTGCGGGGTGGCGCCTGGGCGGCCCCGTCTTCGCATCTGCGACCATCGAGGGGCCTGGGCGAGCCAGCCCTCGAGGCGCTGATCAGTAAAGATGGTGCGGGGCGGCGGCTAAGCGCTCCCGGCCTGGCATTTGCGACCATCGAGGGGCCCGGGTGAGCCAGCCCCCGAGGCGCTGATCAGTAATACAGCACGGCATGGGTGCTTGCGGTGCCCGCTTTGTTTCAAACGGGCCCCGAGGCGACCTTCTCACGCCTGTACCCTTTCGAGGGTTGAAATTTTCCCGAGCCAGGAGCTCGTGTCACTCGAGGGTTCTCCTTACCTTGTAAGGAACCGGGCCCTTAAATACTCCATAGCCGAGGCTGTAATTTCGCGTCGCGGGCGCGCTTTTTTAGGCGTTGCAGCCGCGCTCGCGCGCGTAGTGGGCGGCGTGGGCAGGCGGACGTGACCGCCTGCCACGGTCCCTGCTATTCTTCGCTGTGATGATGGCCTGTTCGCGGTGGCGTGGCCGCCGCGGTCGTGGTGGGGCCCGCCCATCAGCGAGAAAGAAGATTCCCTGCAGTTAATGCGCGCGGGACGTCCGCCCCGGAGAGCACGCCCACGGCTTATAAATCTGAGGGGAGGGAAAAGCGGCAGTTTTTTACCTTAGTGTTTCGCCATTCTTGCCCCCTGCGCTCTCGCCTTCGTTTTGCTCTTGCCACCGCGGCCCTTCGCCATTAGAGCTCTTCTTCTTCTTCTTGTCCTCCGCTCCCGGATCCCTTGTCCTTTCTCATGGCGCCGCCTCCGCCCTTCACGATCCTCGACCCGTACGCCTGGGAGCGGTCGACGGTGACCCGACTGGCCCTCGGCGAGCTGGTCTCCGCCGGCCAGTTGGCGGCGAACGAGGAGGGCCGGCCGGCGGAATGGATCGTGCCGCCGGCGGGGGACCACGCGCCCAACCCGCCGGAAGGCTACGTGGTGAGCTTCATCCGCTTACACGAGCGCGGCTTCGCCGCGCCGGCGAGCCGCTTCATGCGGGCGCTCTGCCACCGCTACGGCGTGGAGTTACACAACTTCGCGCCGAACGCGATTTCGCAGGCGGCCACGTTCGTGGGCGTCTGCGAGGGGTATCTAGGGATCCCAGTCAATTGGGAGCTCTGGATACACCTCTTCCGCGTGGAGCTCTTCACGCAGCCGACGACGGAGCAGAGGACCTGCCGCGCGGTGCGCGCCGGCGGCATGTCGCTCGCCCTGCGGACACAGTTCAAGGACGACTACATCCCCTGCACCATGACGACGAACAACGCCGGCTGGGAGCGGGGGTGGTTCTACCTGCGCAATGCCGAGCCCGGCCTCCCCCCCTACACCGGTCTGGTGTTCCGGGAGAAGCCCAACTCCTGGGGCTACGGGGTGTCCACGCCTCAGCATCGAAGGCGGCTGGGCTCGCTCCTGGCCGCCTTGAAGAACCTGGCGACGCGCGGGCTGACCGCGGCGGGCGTCCTCGCCTTCCTCCACCACCGTCGGATCGTGCCTCTGATGGAGAGGCCGCTCTGCATCTTCGAGATGACGGAGGTGGCGGACCCCGTCGCGCTGGCGAGGTCGCGGATGCTTCCGACCCCCCTTGAGCGGGGGTACGCGCTCACACGGGCGCGGAACGCCGTCGACACCCGGATGCTGCGCCAGGACCGGTCCCCGTGGGACCTCGAGATGCTCCCCACCGGCCCGCTGGTGAGTATGGTTCTTGACCCTGTTTTCGTTCTTGATGTTGCCCCTGGCCCCTGACGCGCCTTTGATGTTCTCGCCTGCAGCTGGTGAGCTTCAGCGCCGCGAAGTCCGTTCCGCCCACCCCTGACTCCCGCGCGCTCGGTCGGGCGGCGCAGCAACGGGAGCGGGAGCGGGGGCGCGCGCAAGAGGGAGCGCGCGAGGCGGCACCGCGAGCGCCGCGAGCGGCGGAGCGAGGAGTACCGGCTGCGCGAGCAGCAGGGGCTCTCCTCTCCGGGGACCAAGGAGTATTCGTCCTCGGAGGAGGACGAGGAGGAAGAAGCTGGGGGCGGGGGTCCCTCTCGATGGGTGGGAGCCCGCACCACCGTCGCCGGAGCCGGCCTCCGGCGGCAAGGGCGGCATCGCCTGGGGCGGGCGCAACGGTGCCCGCCGCCGGCAATCGACAACGGGGGCGGCGCGAGCCGCGGAGGTGCCGGCGTGCGCCGCGGAGGCGCGCGCGGCAAGCGCACCCGCGCGTGGAGCGGAGACGTCGGGGAGGCGCGGCGGCGGCCGCGCCGGCCGCGCTGGCCTCATCTACCGAGGCCTCGAGGAAGAGGAAGCACGCCTTCTCCTCTTCGAGGTAAGGGGGCTTGCTCTTCTGCGGGGTTTGGTTTTTTGGCGACCAGGCGTCCTGATTTTTTTGCTTGTAATCGTGCAGGGTGGTGCCGACCGTGCCTCCCCTTGCACCGGCCAAGGTGTTGAGGGCGGACGCGTCCATTCCCACCCGGCGGCGCTCGTCGAGGGCGCCGCGGGCGGGGGCAAGCACGGCGGCGGCGGGCGAGGGCTCGCAAGGCACGGGCGAGGCCTCGAGGCCTCGGCGGTGGATCGGCCCGCCGCGGCGCAACCGGTGGTCGTCGAGGAGCGGCGGGCGCCGGTCGTGGCGGAGGCGCGGCCCGTGGCGGCGGGCGCGTGACGGGGATGCGGCCCGCGGTGGCGGCCGCGACGGAGGCGCGGCCCGCGGCGCCGGCCGCGGCGGAGGCGGAGCGGGCGGCGGTGGCCGAGGAGGGCGGTCGGGCGCCCGTGGTCGCGGAGGCGCGGCCGGAAGCGGTGGCTACGGCGCCGCGTCGGGCGCCCGCGGCTACGGAGGCGACGCGGAGCCGGCGCCGCCGGCGGCTCCCGGCGGTGGTGGTGGAGGTCCCGGACGATGACTCCCCGCCGCCCGGTGGGATCGGCGGGTGAGCTTCCCCACGCTCTCCTCGCAGTCCCGGAGGGGGCCCTCGTGAGGCGGCGCGACGACCACATGGTGGTAGGGGGCCGAGGGCACGGCGCCGAGGCCTCGTCTTCCCGCGCCGGACACTCCGCCCAGGTAGAGGGGATCGCTGGCGATCCGCCCGCGTTCGCCGACGCGCAGGGCGAACAGGAGCTGTGGGGGGAGCTCCGCAACCATGGCGCCACGCTCAACCGAGCGTTGAACGAGGCGCTAAGGGTCCATGGCGGCCCCGCGTGGCACGTCTTCCAGGTGGGGCATCGTCGCCTGCTTCTTTCCCTTTCTCTTGTTTCTGCGTGCTGTCACTGTATCATGATGCTTACGGGTTTTGACTTGTGGGTGACAGGAGCTCGAGCGCCGCGCCCGCGACAAGTACGGTGCCTTCGATCAGGTGCACGCCGAGCTCCACCGGCTCCGGGAGCGGTGCGACGCCTTTGACGCGCTCGCCGACGCCCTCAGGACCCCGGACGACTGGTTGTCGTACCGGGCCATGGCCCTGCGCCATCAACTCCATGAGAGCGCGAGGCAGGACCCGGCGCGTCCCTCTAGCCTCGAGCAGGTCTGCATAGCCCTCATCGACCGGGATGAGGCGCTGCGGCAGGCGCGCTCGGACCTGGAGAAGATGCGCACGCTGGTGACCAACTGGGAGGCGGAGGTGGACGACGTCCGCAGCGAGAACCGGGGGCTCCGCTCGTCGCTCGAGGGGGCGCAGGGCGCGGCGGCGCCGGGCCGAGGAGCGGGCTCGCTCGCTCGAGCAAAGGGCCAAGGAGGCCGACGACTTGAAGGCCGCCCCTCGACGCCAAGGTCGCGGCGCTTGCCGTCGGCGAGGATCGCCTCTCCGGCGGGAGTGCACCGCCCGCCGGGGGCCGAGGGGCGGCTCCGGCGGAGGAGCGAGCCGCCCTTGCCGACGCCCGGTCGGCGCTGGAGCGGGAGCGCGTTGCTCGCGAGGCGGAGCAGAAGTCGCTGGAGGACTGGAACACCGAGTTCTCCAAGCTCGAGGGCGAGCTGATGGTGCTCAGCATCAACAGCGCGAGCCAGGAGCTGGCCCTCCGGGAGCAAGGCGAGACCGTCAAGGGCCTTGAGCAGACGGTCGAAGCCGGGCGCCGCGCCCTCGAGGTGGAGAGGAAGCAGGTTGAAGGTAAGTCGCTGTTCGACTCCTGTTTCGTTGGTTTTCTGTTAGAGGGTTCGCACCCTTTTTCTGATTTCCTTCTTGTCTTGGCGACTCCAGGCTTGCGCACCGCTCTGGGGCACGCGGCTGAGAGGGCCGAGGCGCTGCAGACCTCCTACAACTCCTCCAAGCAGGAGCTACAGGAGTTGCGCAATGCGGCCCTCGAGACCTGCCGGGTCGTGGAGGAGGACGAGGGACAGGCCGGTAGCTCGTTGGCCAGCCGCCTGCGCGCCCTTAGCGGCCACGTCGCCGAGCGCATGCGCCGGCGCCGCATCTTGGTGTCCGAGAGGCCTCGGGGTGGTGCGGTCCCACTACGAGGTCGACTTCGAGGCGCTGGCGGAGGGCTACGTCGTTCCCGAGGGTGTCGAGGACGAGGTGGCGATGGAGCACGTGGACGCGCTGGCCGCCGACGCCGCCGGGATGCTCGCCGAAGCCTTCGAGGAATTCCTCTTCCCGGACGCTGCTGATGCCGCCGCTCCTTCCGCCTGAAGACAACCGGGCGCTAGACCCGTTTTTTGTTAACGTATCAGTATGCTGGCCGTGCAGCCCTTGTAGATAGACAAGTTATTTTTGCCATAAACATTTGCCAATGTAAAGTGAAGTCTTTTGTTTATTGCGCTTTTTTGTTTCTCCTTCTTCCTGAGTAGATTCTAGTTAGGGGAGTTCGATTTTCGCGGGTGGCCTGCTGGGTTGGAGGCGAGAGAGAAGGGCCATATCCTCGCGGAGGCGTAGGCTATCTCTGGCTCGCGCGCTCCTTCCGCTAGGCTGCCTGCGCCCTGTTCGAATCTTTGCTCGAGGCCGAAGTAGAAAACAAACTTAGCGCGCGTGAGTTGTTTCGTTTTTGTGCGAAAATGGGACCATTTTTTGGGGGGGGGGGGATGCCCCCCGTAGTAGCCCCCGAGGGTAACTTGGGTTTCAGGAGAAAGCCGAGTTGCCCTTTTCATTAGACTTATGATGTTTACATGGTTGTCACCAACTGGGGCATTGGTCATGTGATTTTTACAACAAAATACTTGGAAATCCTAGCTAGGGGTAGAAGCGACGTAGCTGTTGGATGTTCCAAGCGTTGGTGAGTTCTTCACCGTCCTCGTTGGCCAGCTTGTACGTGCCGGGCTTGAGTACCTTTACCACGGCGTAGGGTCCCTCCCACGGAGGTGATAGCTTGTGGCGTCCTCGGTTGTCCTGGCATAGCCTTAGGACCAAATCTCCCTCGCTGAAGTCCCGTCGGCGTATCTTGCTTGCTTGGTAGCGCCTGAGGGACTGTTGATACCTCGCGGAGTGCATCAAGGCCACGAGGCGTGCCTCGTCCAGCTGGTCCAGCGAGTCCTCGCGGGCTCGCTGGTTGGCATCCTCGTCGTAGCCTCGAACCCTGGGCGATTCATATTCTAAGTCTGTGGGGAGGACGGACTCCGCGCCATGGACTAGGAAAAACGGGGTGAACCCGGTGGCTCTGCTCGGGGTGGTCCTTAGGCTCCACACGACCGCTGGTAACTCTTGGAGCCATTTCCGACCAGATTTGTTTAGCTGGTCGAAAATTCTAGGCTTAAGGCCTTGCAGGATCATGCCGTTGGCACGCTCTACTTGGCCGTTGGTCTGCGGGTGTGCCACAGCTGCCCAATCCACGCGGATGTGGAACTTGTCGCAGAACTCCAAGAATTTCCTGCCCGTGAACTGGGACCCGTTGTCGGTGATAATGGAGTTTGGCACTCCAAAGCGTTGGATGATGTCAGTGAAGAACGTCACCGCTTGCTCCGCCCTGAGGTTCGTGATGGGGCGCACCTCCACCCACTTGGAGAACTTGTCGATCGCGACCAACAAGTGGGTGAAGCCCCCGGGCGCCTTCCGCAGGGGCCCGACGATGTCCAGCCCCCACACGGTGAACGACCATGTTATGGGGATGGTCTGCAGGACATGAGCGGGAAGGTTGGACTTGCGGGTGTAGAACTGGCACCCTTCGCAGGTGCGTACGATCTCGCTGGCGTCCGCGACCGCGGTAGGCCAGTAAAAGCCTTGGCGGAAAGCATTGCCAACGAGGGTACGAGGCACGGCGTGATGGGCGCAGATCCCGGCGTGGATGTCCCGCAGATCCCGGCGTGGATGTCCCGCAGGAGCTCGTGCCCCTCGGGGATGGGCACGCACCGCTGCAAGATGCCGGAGGTGGCGCGCTTGTACAGCTCGCCGTCGACGAGGGCAAATGACTTGGCCATCCTGGCGATGCGTCTGGCCGTGGCCCGGTCCGTGGGGAGTTCCCCTCGGGCCATCCAGGCCACATACTTGTCACGCCGGCCGGCCCTTGACGGGGGCCGGCTCGATGTCCATCACATCATCCCCATAGGCGCCATACCCCTCGAGGAGGGAGAGCACGTACGCCTCGTTCGAGGGGTCCTCATCCATGGGTTCCGCACCCGCTGGATTCGAGGGAGCCCCCGAGGGTTCTGCGTGGCTCGAGGGGTGAGGCTCGAGGGCGACCGAGGGCTGAGCAATATCGCGGGCGAAAACGTTCGGGGGGACGGTGATCCGCCCGGACGCGATCTTGGCCAGCTCGTCCGCCTCCCTCGTTGTACCGGCGGGGCACGTGATTGAGCTCTATGCCGTAAAATTTGTCTTCGAGGGCTCGCACGGCCTTGCGCAGGCCTCCATCTTATCGTCATGGCGCTCGCGTTCTTCATGACTTGGTCGATCACGAGCTGCGAGTCCCCCCGCACGTCGAGGCGCTTGACGCCTAACTCAATGGCGATCTTGAGGCCACAAAGGAGGGCCTCGTATTCAGCCATGTTGTTTGATGCGGGGAAGTGGAGGCGCACCGCGTACCGCATGTGCTCCCCGAGGGGCGACACGAAGAGCAGGCCCGCGCCCACCCCTGTTTTCATCACCGAGCCGTCGAAGTCGACGGAGTCCAGCCTCGCCCGGGTCCGTGGTGGTGGCAGCTGCGTATCCGTCCATTCAGCGACGAAATCCGCCAGGATCTGGGACTTGATGGCCTTGCGCGGGGCATAGGCGAGCGTCTCGCCCATCAGCTCCACGGACCACTTGGCGATCCTGCCCGCCGCGTCTGGGTTGCGGATGATCTCCCCTAGCGGGAAGGAGGAGACCACCGTGACGGGGTGGGCCTCGAAGTAGTGGCGGAGCTTGCGCCGCGCGAGGACCACCGCATACAACAGCTTTTGGACTTGGGGATAGCGCGTCTTGGTGTCAGACAAGACCTCGCTGATGTAGTAGACCGGCCGCTGGATCGGCAGGGCGTGCCCTTCCTCCGTGCGCTCGACCACGATCACAGCGCTGACCACCTGGGTGGTTGCGGCCACGTAGAGCTGCAGGGGTTCGCCGTCCTGCGGTGGCGTGAGGATCGGGGCGTGCGTTAAGGACGCCTTCAGCTTGTCGAGCGCATCCTGGGCCTCGGCGGTCCAGGAGAAGTGCTCGTGCTTCTTGAGTAGGCGGTAGAGGGGCAAGCCCTTCTCGCCGAGCCGCGAGATGAAGCGGCTCAAGGCGGGAAGGCACCCCAGCACCTTTTGCATCCCTTTGAGGTCCCGGATTGGGCCCATTCGTTCGAGGGCCGCGACCTTCTCGGGGTTGGCCTCGATCCCCCATTGGGAGACGATGTATCCCAGGAGCATGCCCCGTGGCACTCCAAAGACACACTTTTCGGGGTTTAATTTGACCCCATTGGCCCGTAGGCAGCCGAACGCGATGCCAAGGTCGCCAACCAGGTCGTCCGCCTTCCTGGTTTTCACGACGATGTCGTCCACGTACGCCTCGACCGTCCGTCCGATGTGATCTCCGAAAACGTGCTGCATGCAACGCTGATACGTCGCACCCGCGTTTCGGAGGCCGAACGACATCATGACATAGCAGAACATCCCGAACGGCGTGATGAACGAAGTCGCGAGCTGGTGGGACTCCTTCATATTTATTTGATGATACCCGGAGTAGGCATCAAGGAAGCAGAGCAGCTCACACCCAGCCGTTGAGTCAACAATTTGATCAATACGTGGCAAAGGAAAAGGAACTTTAGGACATGCTTTATTAAGACTAGTGCAGTCTATACACATCCGCCACTTCCCGTTCTTTTTCTTTACAAGTACAGGGTTTGCTAGCCACGTTGGGTGGAACACCTCCTTGATGAACCCGACCTCTAGAAGCTTCCGCAGCTCCGCTCCGATAGCCCGTCGCCGCTCCTCGTCGAAGCGGCGCAGCCGTTGTTGCACGGCGCGGGCGTGAGGCAGGATGTCAAGGGAGTGCTCGGCGACCTCCCTCGGGATGCCTGGCATATCCGAGGGGCTCCACGCGAAGATGTCGGCGTTGGCGCGGAGGAAGTCGACGAGCACCACTTCCTATTTGGGATCGAGGGTGGAGCTGACCCTCAACGCCTTGCCCTCGGGGGCAGCAGGGTCGAGGGGGACCTCCTTGGTCTGCTCCGCGGCCTCGAAGGTGCCGGTGTGCTTGGCGGTGGAGTTGAGGTCCTCGTTGACCATCTTCTCCAAGGTGGTCACCAACGCTTCATCCAACGCTAGTGCTTCCGCGTGTTCTACGCACTCGACGTCGCAGTCGAATGCGTGCTCGATGGACGAGCCCACGGTGATGATACCGTTTGGTCCTGGCATCTTCATCTTCAAGTAGGTGTAGTTGGGGACCGCCATGAACTTGGCGTAGCAGGGCCGCCCAAGTATGGCGTGGTAGGCGCCCTTGAACCCCACCAGTTCGAAGGTGAGCGTTTCCTTGCGGAAATTCTTCGCGGTGCCGAACCAAACCGGCAGGTCGATCTGCCCGAGGGGCTGGACCTGCTTGCCGGGCGCGACGCCATGGAACGGCTTCGTGCTGGGCTGCAGCTGGTCCATCTCGATCCCCAGCAAGTGCAGCGTGTGCGCGTAGAGGATGTTGAGGCTGCTGCCTCCGTCCATCAAGACTTTTGAGAACCGCGCGTTCCCAATGATTGGTTCGACCACCAGCGGGTACTGGCCCGGGTTGGGATGCGGTTCGGATGGTCTTCCCAGCTGAAGGTGATGGCGTCCTCCGACCAGTTGAGGAAGGATGGAGGCGCCTTCTCCGCGGCGAGGACCTCGTACCGCTCCCGCTTGCGCTGGCGGGTCGACATGTCGACGGTGGGTCCCCCAAAGATGAGGAACATGTTCTCCACGGCGGGGAAGCCGCCGGCGTCGCCATCTCCTTCGTCTTTCTTGGCCTCCGCTTCCTTCGCGGCGGCGCGGCCGTAAAACTTCTTGAGCATGTCGCATTGCTCAAGGGTATGGTTCACTGGGGTCTTATGGTAAGGACATGGCTTTTTCAGCATGTCATCAAACACCCCCGGACCTCGAGGGGCCGGTCGAGGGCTCCGTCGAGCCGGGTCAACAGCAAGAGCCTCGGCATCACCGCCGTCGCGCCCCTGCTCGCGCGCCTCGCGGCGCGGCTTCTTTCCCTTCTTGCCCCGCTTGTCCTTGCGGTGTGGCTCCCTGGGCTTGCTGCCCTCCGCGGGCGCATCATCCGAGCGCTTGCCCTTCTTGCCGTCGAAGATCGCCCCCACAGCCTCCTCTCCTGAGGCGAAGCTGGTGGTGATGTCGAACAGCTCATTGGAGTCCGCGGGCAGGCTGGGTCCCAGCTCTCGCACAAGGTCCCGGCACGTGGTGCCCTCGAGGAAGGCGTGCACAATCTCGGATTGCGCCACGCTGGGGAGCTCTGTACAGCGCTTGGAGAAGTGCGGAATGAAGTCCCGCAGCGACTCGCCGGGCTTCTGGGTGCAGGGGCGTAGGTCCCAGGAATTTCCGGGGCGCACGTACGTGCCCTAGAAGTTACCCACGAACGTGCGGACCAGATCGTCCTAGTTGTGGATTTGACTGGCGGGCAGGTGCTCGAGCCACGTCCGAGCCGAATCACCGAGGTGCAGGGGCAAGTTGCGGATGATGACCTCGTCGCTGGTAGCCCCGCCCAGCTGGCACGCCAGGCGATAGTCGTTGAGCCATACGCGGGGATCCGTCTCCCCGTTGTACTTGACGATGGTCGAGGGCTGGCGGAAGCGTTGGGGGAAGGCCGCCGCACGGATCTCCCGGCTGAACACACGGGTCCCCGGGGGCTCCGGCGTCGGAGAGCGGTCCTCGTCGCTGTCGTAGCGTCCACCCCGTCGAGGGTGGTAGCCTACCGCCGCTCGCGCATCCGCCCTGCTCGTGCGGCGGGCGTTGATGACGTTGCGGGCGTCACCGTCCAGCCGCCCCCGCGCGTGTCGAGGAGCCACTCCTTGGCCGCTGCGTGCCCCGAGTTGGCGGGACGCCCCGCAGCTTCACCTGCGTGGACCGAGGGTTCGCCCCCCTGTGCAGCCCCGCCTCCTCGCGCATCCCCCTGTTGGAGGATACGTGAGGCTGAGCTTTCGGCCTGCTGGACGGCCGCTTGTTCGATAAGAACCTGCACCTCGCGGTGCAAGTTCCACGCCTCGGGGGTCGAGGGTGCCGGCATAGCCCGTAGCAGCGTCGCAGCGGCAATGAGCTTTTGACTTGCCCGCGGAGGTGCGTCCGGGTTGTCGACGTTAAAATCGGTGTTGATGCGGTCGCGGGCCCCCCCGCCCCGCCTCCCCGCGCGCGTTCGCCGCGCGTGGAGGCTTCCGCTGCCATCGAGGCACGGAGCAGCCGCACCGTTCGGTACTCCTCCTCCAGCTTAGCCTCGAGCTCACGGGCTTGGGCTAGTTGTGTGTCGGCGTCGGCCCTAGCAGGAGTGCTTGGCCCCGCGGCCAGGCGCGGAGCGATCCCTGGGGCAGGCGTGACCCCCCCGTCTCCAGCTCCCACAACACCGGTGGCGTTCGCTGGGTCGTTGGCGATGACGACACAGCACTCCCGCGCGGGGTCGTAGCTCCCGGTGCTGGAGTCGTCGGAGCAGCCGAACCAGTAGTCCGTAGCGTCAAGGAAACGCCTGAACATGACTGGGTCCGGCACGCCGGAGAAGTCCCACTCCGCGTACCCGTGGAGGTTAGCGGGTGGCGGCGCGTCAAGGGAGCCTAGGGACGATTCGTCACCCGCTGAGGCGCTGGGATCCCTGGCGACGAAGACGTGACGGCCAGGGGGGACCCTGCGCATCGTGGCGTTGACGTTGGCGTTGTAGTCCGTCGTGGCACCACGCAGCCCAATGGGAAAGCGCAGTCCGGAGACCGTGCGCTGTCCCGTTGGGGTGGCGGTTGCCGTGACGACGGCGCGCGCGCGCCGAGAGGCGGCGCGCTCGGCCCGCCGTCGCTCGGACCGTGCCCGGCGCGAACGCCGACCGCAGCGGCGGCGGCATCGTGGCGTCGACGGGCCCGCGGGTCCGCGCCGGCGGGCGTCCGCGCCGTGGTGGTGCGGGCAGCGGGGACCGGAGCGGACCCGGCCTGGCGCCGCGCACGGAGCTCCTCACGGTTGGTGAGGCGCATGAGGTAGCCGTTCCCCGTGGCCTGAAAGTTCAGGCCCCCGAACCGGATTTCGAACCCGGCGGGGAGGGGGTCCGAGCTGCCCATGCAGTAACGCGTACCGCGGTACTCAGTGCGGATCACCATGGAGGGAGTTGATGGATTGACCTTAGGCGCTCGATTGCCCCACGGTGGGCGCCAACTGTCGGTGCGGAATGTGGTCCCGACACTAACCAGTAATAAGCGCCAAGGTCTATCCCTCAATGGTCGATGCTAAGCAATAAAAGACACAGAGTTTATCCTGGTTCCGGCCGAGGGGCCGTACGTCCAGCAGCGGCGTGCTCAAGGCACTATATTGCTCAGCAGACCGGGTGCTCGTAGTGGGGCTGCTACAAGCAAGGCGGGAGAGGAAGCGTGGCTTCCAAGTCCCTGGTGTAGTGGCTGGAGGTGTTGTGTTGTGTTGCGTCGTGTGTTCGTTTTTCCGTCCCCTGCGGCAGGGGGGTTCGTCCTCCTTTTATATACCAAGGAGAGAGCGAATCACATGCGTGCCGCGCTATTTAGCTATGTGAGGGAGCGTGATGTGCTATGCTGTAGAGTAGGCGGCCGCCCGGACGATCCTTGCAGCGGTCCGGCCATCATGGCATATCTTGTACCCGAACGGTGGTGGCTTCGAGGGTAGAAAGGCAGCGGATGGCTGTGATGCCTTTAGACGGGCTCGAGGGAGTTGCTGACGTCGGTCCGTACGGGGCACAGTGGCAGGTAAGGCGGCGTCCCGTTCCCGTACGCTCCACAGCGGCCGGGGCCGCGCCACGGCCGCCCCGGCCGTGGGTTCGTACGCGCGGGGGCGGCAGCCATGCCGGTGCAAAGTGGCGGGGGATGGCGTCCCACCGGCCTAGCGCCTCCACCTAACCCTGCAAGATCACAAGAAAGCAAGTCGAGGGTGCGGCCGGCCCCCCTTCGAGGGCTCGGCGTGTTAGCCGTACCGGAGTAGGCGGCGCGGCGTCACGGGACTGGCACCGGCCACGCCGCACAGTTCCTCCCACAGTGGCGGGGATGGGATCCCTCCTGGAGAGTTGGTGCGGCGGCACCGGGCGCGAGCCCCAGGCGTATGATGGCGCTGCACTGCCGTTGTCAGGGCATTAAATGCCCGTGTACGGGAGCAGGCGCACGCGTGCGGGGCGCCCTCGAGCGAGGCGGACCCGTTCGAGGGGGAGCGGGCCCTCGAGCGAGGCGGAGCCTGCTCGAGGTAAGCGTACCCCCTCGAACGGGACGGAGCCTACCCGAGGGAGGCGCGCATCCTTGAGCGAGGCGAAGCCTGCTCGAGGGGATCTTCGAGAGGGCCGCCTTGGTGGGCCATTGGGGGCCTCCGCGGCGTGGGCCGTGTCCTGCATGGTTAGGCGAGGCGTGTTTGGCTTTGTTGCGTGTTTTAAGCGGGGATTTCCCAGTTGTTAAAGGGGACCCCTAGGGCTGTCCCCGACACCTGCTACATCTCCCTGCGAGCCCGTGCCTGCCGCCGGCCGTCGTCCCCCGGATCCGCGAGCCGCCGCTGCTAGCTCTCCCCGCCGCATCTCCCCGCGAGCCCGTGCCCGTCGCCGGCCACGAGCGCCGCCGGCCGTCGTCCTCCGGTCCTCCCTGCCTGCCGTCGGTATACTAATCCAGGTACAAAGCCGTAAATTTGGCCTACATGTGTTGCACCCGCCCTTTTTGTCTGCAGTCTTAATCTAGGATGCAGGATAGAGGGTGCTTTGCATTATAGAGGTCAGCTGCACAAATTGAGTATAATAAAATGTTAGTGCTGAGATGATGATGATGATTCTTGGCATGAACTTTGATCTTGTATCATTAAGGACCAACCAAAGTGATGAAGCTCTAGAGAAGGAGCACCTCCTGTCATAACATTTGATGTTAAACGTATCTCAACCTGCATTTTATCTTGAGTTATTAAACATACAAGCCATGCCTAATTGACTATGAATGAAATGGATAGAATTTTACTGGAATCATCAGAGACTTGAGCTTCTTCCATTCTACATCATTCAAACAGCACACGTGGCCCAGCCTCTGAGGGCAGAAATCCAGCACTGCTTAGATCTCCTTCATGTTTGCTACCTATTGTCACTAAGGGCCTGTTTGGCACAACTCAACTTCACCTGTAGAGCTGTTTTTTAGAAAACAACTCCACGAGCAACTTCATGAGCGGGGGAGAGAGCCATGTTTTTCAAGCTTCACCATGTGCTTAACTCTGTGAGAGTGAGTTTTCAGAGAAGCTGACCAGAGAGTTGGACAGAGAGTTGGCTGTTTGGCTATTGAAGTTGTGAAGCTGCTCGTGAAGCTGCTCATGAAGTTGTACCAAACGGGCCCTAAGTTTCACTTCAATGGTCAAATAGTACAGAGCAATATTTACAAATGTAGCAACAAGAATTAAAAGATCAAGGAAACTGTAGTTTAAAAGTTTTTGACATGCATTTCCAGACCTTTCAACAATGAATTGTAATGGGGATTCCTAGCTCTTTAGCATGTTGTAGGGCAGGCAAGTATGTTTCCCTTCAAAAATATTGCAAATGCTGAGAAGTATTAGCACATAAATATTTAGCATGTTTTCACCTACTTTAAGCCAGATATTAGGTATTTTTTTACCATTCCCCCACAACTGGATTGCCAGAAACAAAATATTCCTCACAAAACTATAGGCAATATGCAACAAAATATTCAAAAGCAGGACCTTAGGGGGTAGTTCTTATTTCCAAATACACAACATTCTCTGCAGCAAAATCTACCACAACCTGTTAAATTTCCTGGGTCAATGAACTGATCAAATTTACAGTATTAAAAATGCAACCTTCTAATAGAAATGATAAAAATACCTCCTTTGCGATCCTTGTTACTCTATCATGTTCCGTTGTAAGTATATGAAACAAATCAAAAAGCTTGAAACACTCCGGGAGAGATCTACCATCTGTTTAGAAATTTCAAGTGACAGTGTTTAAAATCCTCAAAAATCTTGCAAAGAGAATTAATTGGTGTCAAAAATCTTAACATCACTTTTTTTTGAGAATGCACAAACTTATTATTGAATCCATGAAGAATAGGTCATTTATATAGCTAGGCAGCATCCAGCAGACAATCACATATTCATATATGCCTTAGCCTTAATGCAAGAACTACCAGAGCATGTTGGTACCCTTGAGGCCTCTAAGCATGTTGGTACCCTTGAGGCCTTGGTCCTTTGTTCTGAGTGCAATATATGATTGGATCAGCACATGCATCTGGTTTAGACCAAATAAATATCTAGAAGCTAGAATCAGAGGCTAATTTGCAAATTTTGTACCGCTGAAGTAGAGTCTTGGAAAGGCAGCAAAGAACATGATTATTTCGGATGCATTAATGTAGTTCATGCTGTATGGAATACGAAGGGTAGATGTCTCAATCAAGTCAAGATTAACATAAATGAACTAAGCTCAAATATGTAGAACTCTTGGAACTTACATCAGAATGCCACCAACTGAAAGATATACACTTGTAGAACCAGTTGTTCTTCCACACTGCATAGAACAGGTTTCATCAAATCAATTATGTCTCTCGCACATCAATTCATAAATATAGTTAGACAACTTGTCAATCCGTAGTATATCAAATTATCACATAGTACTGTCCTTCATAAGTACCCATGATATGTTGTAACCTGAACTCTTTAACACGAAAAGAAACTAAAACCACCCACAGCAATATGGGTGACCAAAGGAGTATGCATGTTTAACTTGATAGATCAGAAGCATGACATAAATTTGCTCATGTTACCTAGGAGGTAATTTGTTTCATGTTGTTTTTCATGGTGAAAGTGATTTCGTGTCCATCTCGAATTCGTGTTTACATTTCTTGTCTCCCGAATTCCTTGTTTCATGGCAGTTCTGTTCTAATCACAACTACAAAATGGACCACCAATCAACATCGAAACGGCCTCGGTTCCTTCTTGGTGATATCACAAATACGTATCAAAGAGGTGACAATTCTTTGTTCCACCGTCAACTCATAGTTGCACACACGTTTCTTTTACAGTGGTCTAACCACGATTTGTCAGGAGATGGGCAAGTGGACAGTTCCAATGTCCGTAAAAGGTTGAGAGATAAAGAACGTTATGCAAACATGTCAAGGGAGGAGAAGGATGAAAGAAACAGGAAGGAGCGTGAGAGGCGAAGGATGAAGAAGGCCCTAGCAAATGGTAATCAGCAAGGTGAAGTCTATAACCCAAAGTTTTTATAATTAAAGTCATAGTTTTTTACCGGATGATATTTCCCCAGATGGTGAAGTTTTCATTTGTATGTTTGTCTTAGCAGATGTTAGTGTCCGTATGTCCCAAGATGAAGATGATGCATGGCTTCATAGGGGGCATTTGACAAGAAACAATAACAACCTTTCATATTCGTATCAGATTGTGATCACCCAATAAAAGGTGTTTACAATATTCTGTGTGCGAAATTGAGATCAAGTTTTTTTACCAGATGTTAGTCTACAAGTGGATGGATATGACGATAATGAATGCTTTCAACAAGGACAATTGACTCACAACTTGGATCAGACTGGTTCGTCTTAACTGTACAGTTTTGGTCTATGTATGATTTTTATTAATCACCTGATGATGACCAGTGAAGTATTTAACAAGTTTGTGATTTGTTTTGTAGCCGATGAAGAGATATTGACTGGTGCATAGGCGAACCAAGATAGCATTGAATGGACTGTTGCTGACGGAGGTAAAAGATATATGTTAGCATTGTTGCTATGTGAATTTGATAGAAATTGATCTCAATTTTTAAAGATGGATCAGCGGTGCAGCAGTACGAAAGTTAATTCTAGCTAACTAGACGATTTGATTTAGAGGCATGAGACATGAAAAATTGTCATTTGTTTTGTAGCTGGGGAAGAGATATTGAACGGTGCAGAGACGAACGAAGATGGCATTGAATGCACTGTTGTCGACGGAGGTAAATTATATTTTCAAATACCGATTTATTAATCTGTCAGCATTTTTGCTACTTGAATCTGATAATCCACTAATCTGGTAATACATGGTACATTACTCTGCTAATTAACCTGGTAACCTGCCAATGATTTACCAAACTATCACAACTTTAATTTGGTACGACCAATCACCTTTTACTACACGATTTGATATAGAGGCACCAGACATGAAAAATTGTGATTTTAGGTCCGGCTGATGAAGCAACCCCCGTAGACAAGAAAAATCTCTCCCCATGAGAGCGTAGGCGTAGGAGGGATAGAGCGCGTAGGGCGGCAATGTCTCCTCTTCAGAGAGAAGCGCTCAATAAGAGGAGGCGTGAAGGAAGAGCTGCAAAGAGACTATTTCAGACGCCACAGACCAGGAGGCAGACCAATCTCAATTACTATCATAAAACTAAAGCACATTGTGCAAACAACTTGCATCCGGACTCCGTTGCCACGGAAAACCTTCAATGGAAGCCAAGGCTTTTATTCCCTCCTGGTGATAAGCCTTCCTTGAGAGTATCGAAAGAGATGGTGATCCCCGATTTTGGTGGCAGTCCTGTCTATGTCGACGCAGAAGTACGGGAACCTTCACAACAAGATGAAACCCCGGAGACATTTCCATCCAACACTATCCATACAACCCACCTAACTCCAGGATTGCGAGAATCTCGACGAAAGCGTCGTAATCAGAAGTTTGAATCAACCATTGGAAGAAACATGAAGGACCGGTAAGGCGACCGCAGAGGGGGGGGAGTGAATGGGAGCCGATAAAAATTCTTCTCGAGGGAGATTGAAACTCCGACAAGACGAACTAGCTCGGTCGAACCCCCGAAATCACACGCTCCGCACTTCTACCTCCCGTTTGCCAAAACCACGTAGCCACCGGAGTGCTACCGGTCCTAGGAACAAACTCTACCAGCAACCACAACACACACGCAAGCACCGACAACTGGAAACAACTCGAAAGCCGGCTAACCGGAGGGGGCGGTTAGACCGGTATAGGGGGCGGTTAGACCGCCTCCACCCGGCAACCAAGAAATCCTCCGAAACGCCTCTTCCGAGCACCAAAACACACCACGGTTTCACCAACGGAGATCTCTGGTCAAGGCCATGCTAGCTACCGTAAAATCTTGGCGAAAACCAAAACTTCACCCAAGGGCCTAGGGGCGGTTAGACCGGCTACCCGGGGCGGTCTAACCTCCCGTACCCAGCAACGAACCCCGATCAAGAACACCTAGCAAACTACTCTAAAACGAGCCAATATTTCACCCGTAACGCTCCTCCGATCAAGGTGAACAAACTCACAGAGAAAGGTCCAAAGAAAATCAAACTTTCTTCGGAAAGGCCTAGGGCGGTTAAACCTGGTGCCGGGGGCGGTTATACCTCCCTCCCCCGAGCACAAAGATCCGAGTGAAAACCCAAGCAAACGGACTCGAAACGCTCCAAGATTTCAACCATACAATCCCCCGGTCAAGGCCAACATGCTACCGGAAGATCTCGGCCAAAATCAAAACTTTCTCCGGACGAGCCCGGGCGGTTAGACCGCCCCTCCTACGCGGTTAGACCGCCCTCCCCGCACGAACGGGAAAAAGGGGAACCGCGGGTCAACCCTCAACTTTGCATCACCCGATCTCCCGATTCACCCAACGGATTGCAGCGAAACTTTGGGGATGCCCGGGTCACCTCATGGACGACCTCTCCCTCAAAGGAATTGCATCGAAACGCTCTCAATCATGGGGAATCGCAAATCTCGTAACCAAACCTCAAGAACTCGAGTTCCAACGAAAACCACCAAATCGAGTCCGATTCAAAGGAGATTTGGGGGCAAAGTCACCAGCCAAAGAGGCACAAAAACCTCATACGTGACACCCACCAAAAACCCCAAGAAATCGTCCTCAAAACACCGCCAAAAAGAGCTCCGAAAATCAACACAAAAGAGACGGGAAAAACCACCATGAAGAACCACGCCGAACCTTCTATACATGCCATGAATGGTTCGTACAAGGTCTAGTTTGCCACCCAAACATCCATCCCTCTCTCTAGATCTCACATGAAGCTCTCAAACTAGCCTTCTAAAAACCTAGGGAAAATAGAGAACAAGAATGGAAAAACCAAATGAGCTAGGGTTCAAGAGTTGGCCGCCAACCTCTCACCTCTTGGGTTATATAGGCGGCAACCGAATGTCTAAAATGCCCCTCTCTACTAACTAGGGATACAAGCCCCTCAAGGGCGGATTCGGAATTCTTGATGTGTTCACCATCGGACGGATGCCCGCCGACCGCACCCCGCGTAGCCTCAACGCAAGCCTTGCGATCCCGACGCGTGTCCTCCGCTTCGAAGCTTCTCGGCGCCGGCGGCCGGGCGGTCGAGGCCGCCCCCACGGGCGGTTAGACCGGCCCGGGGGATCGACCGGCCCCGGGCGGTCCGACCGCCCCTCCCCGGGCGGTTGAACCGGCCCGGGTGGCCGCACCTCCTCGTCGAGTCTTCGGCCTCGGTTTTGTGGCTCAACCGAGTAACCCGGTGGTTTTCTCGGTGAACCACCGCAAACCCCGCGAACTCGGTGTAGCCTCCGCCAATCTCCACTCATGACTCGGCTCCCACGCGATCCCGGCTCGACCTTGGTTTTGAGGCTCTACCAAGAAACCGTCCACGACTTCATCTTGCTCGTTCATGCCACCATGCGGCCCGCACTTGACCCCCGCCGGCCACCGGTCCCTCGAACGAAGCCTACTTGTCTTCTCCACACCCCGGAGGCCTCACCGCAACGACCTTTCGCGCTTGTTCTTCACCCGCACCAACACGAGTCAAGCCGCAACCCGCACCCGCAATACTTAGCCAAGAATCGGTCCACACAACGTTGTCAATCACTCATCACACAGGGAAGCGACCATCCATCGGTCCTCGAACCACACATGGTCCTCAAAACACCAATGGGAGCACTGGTGAAAATGAGAACATTACGAGTCAGCCGACACAATCGTGTGTTGTTGACAATGGTAAACTACTTGCCAACCTATATTATATTATAAGTGATAAATTAATAACCAAACTATGTTTTAATGTTGTATATATAAAGTTGTCACACAAACCTACCCTCTGGCTGATAGAACAACGGAAGCTCGTAATGAAAGGTGTACTCAAACACAACCATCCGTGGTTGATGAGCCTGATTCTATGCCACCACGTGATTTGCACAGATACCCTTGTCAAGTTATGTGTTTATGACGCACATTCTCTTCTCATTCACATTGTGCATATTCACCTATGTTCGTCTGACCACTCAAATCACATGTGGTTGTTCAGATGGTGATGAAAACATCGTATTCGATGAGGACGATGAAAAGGATGAAGGGTTTCTTTTTGCAAGACAAGGTATACCTCCCTGCAATTATCTCACGTTAAGATTTCATTAAAACTAACATATAGCACCCTTGACCTATGCTAAATACTATTAGAGGATGATGATGATACCGTCGTGAATGACGACCTTACGAGGGGTGATGAGGATACTATTGAATCGGATGCACCGGATCCATTCTGCGGGGTTTACGCCAATGTCCCAAAAGAGGGACATGTGCTGAAGCCGGTAGATAATTGCGAGTTCTGCAACGCCAAGAAGTTTGAGTATGAACCGCCGGGATTCTGCTGTCGTAGTGGAGCCATTCATCTATCCACCCCCGAGATGCCCCCGGATGAACTCGTGCGATTGTGGACTGCCTCTGACTCTGATGCCAGGCATTTTCGTGACCACATCAGATATTTTAATGGGCACTTCTCCTTCACTTCTGTACACTGTAATCTTGTTGGTGCGACCACCGACACTCGGAAGTGTCCCATATACACCTTCTGTGCGCATGGCACCCTTTACCATAATCTTATAAACTTTCGTAAAGAAAATAAGTATAAACCTAATCACCTCGAGCTTTATTTCTACGACGACGATCCTGATCGTGATTATAGGCTCAGCAAGTGTCGTGAGAAGACTGAACAGAAAGACAGAGAGGTTATTCGTACGTTGGTAAACATCTTCAATAGTGGTGTTAATCCCTACTCGGATCAACTTCGCACTATGGGAGAGGTAGAGGATTTTACCGATTACTATATCGAGTTCAACCTTGATCAACGTTTGGACCAGAGAACATACAACAAGACTTTAACGTCAGAGGTTTCTGCCGTTTGGGTTGAGGGGAGTGAGCATCGGGGTCAGTTTGAAAGTAGTGTCGTCCTCCACGGGAAGGATACCCGCTTTTCTTTCCAAGGGGAGAGTTCGGGTGGCACAACTGCATTCCTAAAGTTGGTGTGACTGAGGCGCAGGTCAACAGAGCCCGAGTGATCCGCAAGCAACGTGCTCAGGGGGGTGGCGATGATGAAGCGGGTAATTGCATATTTCCTCTTAACAAATATGACCCGACTACCGTGCATCATGATACTAACCGATAGCTTTCCTGTGTGTAGGATCTGCCGGTAATAAATGTGTTTCAGTTCGTGATTACTATTCCTACAGGTTGCAGATGCGTCCTGGCATTTTCAACCTGATACTATACGGCAAGCGTCTGTTCCAGCAGTTTGCCGTCGACACCTACGTGAAGATTGAAAGCTCGCGTCTTGACTTCATCAGAAACAATTAGGATACTGTGAGGGCTGACCTATACCAGGGTTTGGTTGACAGCTATCGTACAGGGGTGGAAGAAGCGAATGAGGTTGGGAAGCGTACTGTGCTATCACCGACGTTCATCGGTGGCCCCCGTGATATGAGGCGCCGGTATATGGACGTGATGGTCCTGGTGCGGAAGTATGGCAAAACGGACATCTTTCTCACCATGACGTGCAATCCGAATTGGGATGAGATTAAAAATGAGCTATATCCAGGACAGTGCGCGCAGGACCGTCCAGATCTCGTGGCTCGAGTGTTCAGAGCCAAATTGGAGGAGTTGAGGCGACATTTGTTATACAAGGACATACTTGGGAAGGTAAAATCCTACGTATATGTTGTTGAGTTTCAGAAGAGGGGCTTGCCGCATGCACACTGGCTGCTAATAATGCAGAGAAAGTACAAGATCACTTGCCCTGAGCAGTATGACGCGATTATCACTGCAGAGCTACCTGACAAAAAGAAGTACGCTGAGCTCTACAAGATGGTCACCAAGCATATGATGCACGGGCCATGCGGGGTGCTTAATCCAAATTGCCCGTGCACAAAGGATCGTACTTCGTGCAAGAACTATTACCCGCGACCATTCTGC
This sequence comes from Cenchrus americanus, assembly GCA_947561735.1. Taxonomy (NCBI): domain Eukaryota; kingdom Viridiplantae; phylum Streptophyta; class Magnoliopsida; order Poales; family Poaceae; genus Cenchrus; species Cenchrus americanus. The sequence goes on from OX387245.1 coordinate 128,642,629, forward strand.
GATTCAACGTCGCAAGGCAAGGATTCATACCCAGTGTACAGGCGGCGTGATGATAGTCGTAAGGAGATGGTTCGAGGTCACATGCTGGACAATCGATGGGTTGTCCCGTACAACCCGTATCTCATACGTACTTTCAACTGCCACATTAATGTTGAGGCGTGCAGCAGCATTAAGTCCGTGAAATATCTGTTCAAGTATATCTACAAGGGCCATGACAGAGCATCTGTGGCTGTTAGGGAGAATGGGAAAAAAGATGCCAACGGGAATGTTGATGAGATCACGGACTACAAAGAGGCCCGGTGGGTGGGACCTCCGGAAGCAATGTGGAGGATATACGGCTTTGACTTACACCAGTGTCACCCACCGGTGCTGGCGCTGCAATGTCATCTCCCCGGCCAGCATATGGTTTCATTTCATGCACGGGACAAGGTTGAACGAGTTTTAAAAAAGCCACGTATCGAGGACTCGATGCTCACAGAATGGTTTAACTACAACCAACATCATCCGGAAGCTCGAGGGATCTTGTATCGTGACTTTCCAAAGTACTTTACTTGGAACATGAAAGATAAATGTTGGCAACCAAGGAAAAACTCAGCATACCAGGCTGGGAGACTCGTGTCTGCGAATCCGGCAGAGGGCGAACACTATTTTCTTCAGGTACTTCTAAACCATGTTTCGGGAGCGACGTCATGGAGGGATCTTAGGACTGTGAATGGTGTGCATTATCATTCGTTCCGTGACGCTGCTTGTGCTATAGGTCTGATCGAAGATGACAACACGCTCGATGATTGTCTCACTGAGAGTGCTATGTTTCAGATGCCATCCTCATTGCGTAGGCTGTTCGCTACAATACTGGTGTTCTGTGAGCCTAAGAATGTCGCCGGTTTGTGGACAAAACACTTTGACGCAATGACAGAAGACTTCAAGCATAAGAATCCAAACCCTCATTGTGTGGAACAGATGGTTTTGATTGACATCAGGAACAGGCTGCAATCTGTGAAATCTAAGGATAACGACAAAGACATAAATAAGTTCCCCCTACCAAAAATAGATGATGCATTTGATGACGCTAGCGCGGTCCCTCGTGAGATATTTGAGGAGGTCAGCATTAAGACAAATCAAGAAGATGAGGGCCTATTGTCTCTACTAAATGAGGAGCAGAGGGCTGCCTATGATGAGATAATGTCCACAATTGACTCCAAACGAGGTGGCTTATTCTTTGTCGATGGACCAGGCGTCACAGGAAAGACTCTTTTGTATAGAGCGCTTCTCGGAACCGTTCGCAGTCAGAACAAGCTTGCCGTTGCTACAGCTACATCTGGTGTCGTAGCATCTATAATGCCTGGTGGGAGGACAGCCCACTCACGCTTCAAGATTCCCCTGACGCTCGACGATAAACAAGGATGCGACTTCACAAAACATTGTGGAATAGCCAAGCTGCTGCAGCAAGCGTCTCTCATCATTTGGGACGAGGCGTCTATGACAAAGAGGTAGGCTATGGAAGCACTGGACTATAGCATGCGTGATATAATGGGACGGAAGGATCTTCCGTTCAGTGGGAAGACAGTTGTCTTTGGTGGAGATTTCAGGCAAGTCCTCCGTTTTGTACGTAAAGGATCCAGGGCTCAAATTATCGGTGCTTCCTTGAGAAAGTCGTATCTTTGGGAATTCATGCGACATCTTAAGCTTGTGCGCAACATGAGGGCCCAGACCGATCCATGGTTTGCGGATTATATGTTGCGCATTGGTGATGGCACAGAGGAGGTTAATGAAGATGGTGATGTACGCCTTCCTGACGAAATATGTGTCCCGTACACTGGGGATTCCGAGAAAGATCTTGACACATAGATTGAGAGCATCTTTCCAAATCTCAATGAAAACATGGCAAACAAGGATTACATCACCTCTAGAGCCATTTTATCAACACGTAATGATTGGGTAGATGATATTAATTTGAAGATTATCAACAAGTTCCAAGGTGGGGAGGTGGTGTACCATAGTTTCGACGAAACGGTTGATGATCCCCACAACTACTATCCTCAGGAGTTCCTTAACACATTGACTCCCAATGGGATACCTCCACACGTCCTGAAGCTAAAGATCGGCTGCCCGGTTATACTGCTTAGAAATTTAGACCCTGCAAACGGACTATGCAATGGAACAAGACTGGTGGTTAGAGCATGCCAAAGAAACTCAATAGATGCTGAAATTGTTTTAGGGCAACATGCCGGGAAGAGGGTTTTCCTTCCTCGGATAACCTTGTGCCCCTCTGATGATCAGATGTTCCCATTTCAATTCAAGAGAAAGCAGTTCCCAATTAGGCTCAGCTTCGCCATGACGGTCAACAAGTCATAGGGTCAAACAACACCAAACGTAGGAGTGTACTTGCCCGCGCCTGTGTTCTCCCATGGACAGTTGTATGTCGCTATGCCTAGAGCCACAGCCAGAACAAACATCAAAATCCTCGCCCTCCTGCCTAATGCAGAGGCAGAGGAGGAAGAAGCTAGAAGGCAGGAAGAGAAAGATGCAAAAAAAGGCAAATGGCAAGGGTAAAAAAATGGTGTGGTCAGAAAATAAAAAAGAGTCCTGCCGATGAATGGCACATATACAAAAAATATTGTATATAAGGAGGTTTTGACATTGTAGGCGGGGTAATATTATGATATTTATTTTCATGCATATCTTACATGTTTATAAGTATTTGGGATAGAACGATGAAATTTAATACTTCTTTCTCTCTCTGGAAAAATCAAATGTCTTATGATACTATGCATGGGATGGTGTTCCAGCTCCACATGGTTTGTCTCAATTCATTCATCCAGGTAAACAAAAATCCATTTATACTATGTCTTTGCTGCATTCTTGTCATTATTGTTGACCCTCTTTCAGTTAATTAATTCTGCAATTAGTTTTAATGCTTATGTTTCTTAAGCACTTACCTAAAAAGTATAACGCGACTGTTATTAAAAAACAATCATATGCTTATTGCACAATATATTGCTTGAGCTACCTCTATCTTGCGCATTGGCTGAGCTTTTTAGGACTTTGACCCTACTACTGTCTCTGAAAAAATGAGAAGAAATTAATGCTTTATTGATGTTACATCAATATGTTGTACCTCTAATGAAGAAGGTACATGCCTATTCCCCTTAACCTCACTGCCACATACAACATTAGTATGTGATGGGTGCAACTAGAGACATCATACAAAAATGTGTCATTTGCTTGGAGATATGGCTGCGGGAGCGGATGTCATGGTCCTGCAAAAGTGTATGCACAGTTTCCACATTCGATGTATCACGCAGTGGATCAACGAGGCTGGGACATGCCCGGTGTGCCGTCGTGTGGTTGTGGGAAGGGAGGTTCCACTCCAAGATTAGGAAAGAAAATAAATCTGTTTAGAGTTTTATTTCCGTCTTGTTTTGGTTTCCTTTCCAATCAATTTATAGTCCATGATGAACTGGTGTGATTTTTATTTATTATTATGAGATTAATAAAAAAGTGTACGTATTTAGTAGTAGAGACGATCGTGTCCTCGGAGTCCCACGGGTCTCGTGGGCCCCTGCCTCTTGGCTCCTCACGGACGACAGGCTTGGCTCGGCTCTCTGCTCGTCCGGCGCCTAGGTAAAAGCAGGTCCAAATGATCAGTCGTGATCCCATTGACTCACACGATCTTCTTTCACTGCCTACTGGTGCGCGTCATTGCGGTGCCGCCTCCATGGATTCCATGCACACTAGCATGGTTCGAGCAATCGGGTCACTCATCGTCAACAGGATTTTCAGATGTGTGCTGTCTCTATCGCTGAAATCGTGTGAGGCAAACCTTTGAGCATGTCTTGTGCATCCGGTCATGGTAGTCAGGCTTGCACCGAAGGACATGCCCAGGTCATCGTCCTTGCTTGCCCACACGGCAGCTGCGGCACTGGTGGCTTCGCGGACGCCCATGCAGTGGCGGCAACGACTACGGAGGACTACCGCGGCCTTCGTGGCGACCTAGCCGAGGCTGTCCGTGAGGAGGCAGGAGGAGGCAGGAGCCGTGAGCCACGAAGGGAAGATGGTAGGACTCACCGTCGGATGGGGTTTTGGTAAATGCGTCGCGCGGTGGCGTCGGGTTGCACCGGATGCGTTTTGCATCCGGGATGCACCCAATTTTCTTCTGGATTGGAGGCCCAACAGAAATCGCATTCCGCCATCTCATATTTATACCTTCCAATTTTGAGGAGCCAGTCAATCAGCTGATATGCTTATGTTTGTAGATGTATCTTTCCCTAAAAAAATCTAAACCACCCGGACAATATGGAAACCACCGCCCATCAGTACCAGCCTATAAATATGCATTGGCGTACGAGTCCAAACCCAAATTCCAATCGTGTTGGCAAACAACATGGCGGTTACTACATCTGTTGCATGGTTCACCCCTCTCAATGTTCTACTCGGTTGTGTCAATAGATCCGAAGTCAATATTTTTGCTGTTGTTGGGTCAGTCGGCGGCTTGACGCCAATCTTACCCCATCCGATGCCACGCGGGAGCTATCCTTGAAGGATAACAGGTGATCGTCTGTAAACTTACGTTAGCTAATTTATTTATTATTATATATATGATCAGATAAGACTTGATATCTCATGTTTTCAACATTGTCCCCGCACTATTGCAGTGGTACTGCCTTTCTTCCGATTGTCGATCTCCACGACGAGCAGCTAGGTCAAAAGTTACTAGCAGCCGAGATACGCAACAATTTCATCTTGGCTACTAGGGTCCGTGTCAACTGTAACACAGGTTTTTTCCAGCGGTAACGGTTCTCTTTAATTTATTATGTTCCATATATGTTACAAGATAATATGGCAGTCTATGACCGACGTTCCGTATTTTCCTTTTGCAGGCTGCTTGGTTCAGTCTGAGCACACAACAATCACCTTGATTCAACCGGGTGCTGTGATATGGATACCTATCCTAGAAGGTAATATCATTTTTTAACAATATATGAACCATCAACTGAAATATTAATTATAATTGCTTAATGTATATATATTGTATATATAGAGGTCAGAAATAATTTGCGTATGAACGTCAACGATCATGATGCACTTAAACACGCAATATCGGAGCGAGACGATGTGCTTAGGAGAAGGCTAGAGGCAAGAAGAACAAGGTCGCCCCCGTCATTGACTACCTTAAATGATTTATACGTTCACATGATTAGTGGCAATGACGCTCTTGATGACTCTGTAAGGATTCCACTTTTTAGATCTGGTGCCTGATTTATATTCTGATATATTCGAATTTGTCATTTTAATGTGCTCTTTTTGTTTTACAAGGAGGGAGCCGACGACCCATCGTGAGGATGAGATCGATCCAAAGATTAGAATAAAGAAAAGAATGGAATTAGAATAAACATGGCGTGCTCTAAATTTTATTTCCCTGTGTGATCTCCATATCACGGAATGAAAGTTTTGCAATCTTATTGTATTTCCTTCATCAACAGAATATTTCACATCATGGTTCAATGCTGTGACGTCCCGTTCAACAATTAAAAACGTCTTGTTGTAAAAAACAATTAAAAATGTCTATGCATTAATACTTTGCACTGATGACAAACAACTATGCACGGTTTTTTTAATTTGAGAATGTCTATGCACGTTATTTTCATATATATTCCTTAAGAGATCACATTTGGCCTAACAAGACCAATTGAAACCGGTCCAAAGCCCATCTAGCTGCAGGGCATGTCGTCTCTCATCCATTCTTAAAGTCGGCAAGGCGGCAACGCCGCCAATTCGTCCTACCTGATCTCCACGGCTGCCGCGAACCATGCACGCTTAATCTCCTCGGCCGCCTCCGCCCTTGCCTATCCTTTATACGACGGTCTTAGGCGATGACGTTGGGTACGCCTGATTCGTGGATATATGCCTCTCCATGTATGCATATATCGCAAATGGTCTCCGCTACCATCGCCGCGCACCCCTCTACCGCCACCACAACTCTGCGACAGCGGCACACGCTCCGCTCTTGCCTGCCACTCCGCGTTCCCATCGGCGTGGCGGCGCTGACGCGGCGTATGGCAATGGAGACGCCCTATTAGATGCATTTATGTTCTCCATTTTATGCATCTACGTTCTTCATCTATATAATTATTCTTGACGTTGTGTTTTTACATGTTGCACTGCATGCCTCTCTATCTATAAGATGCATCTACGTTTTTCATCTCTGCATACGTTGCCTCTGTGTGCTTCACTTTACTATTCTTTTTAAGCTACTGCTATATGTATGTTGGGTTCGTGTGTATTTACAGGATCCAATGTTGAGCGCAGAAAGCCAGATATGTATGAGATATCCGTTGAGTCAGAGGGAGTCACCATCTCCCACCTCGCTGATGGACGCTATGCAGGTCAGCTTGTCCTTAAAATGATTTTCATGGAGACCCATGACTTCATCAATCCAGATAATGGAAGTAGGAGGCCGAGGCTTCTTCCGAGGCGCAGAAATGGACCAATTGTTGTGCCCTTAGATGCACTTGATGCTGCGACCCTTCACCATCCCCCTTCCTGTCGTAGGTTCATTAGGAGGCTCTTGATGGAGAACCTAAATGATGACGATATTTACGACGATCTAACCAAGGCTCACTGGGACAAGGCTGTTCCTATCGGTATCGAGCATGACATCGCGTGGCTTTTGCCTATGCCCGCTAATGATATGGTTTTCAAGTGCACGGTAGACATTCGTCTCAACATCTCATTTCTCTGCTACGAGACTTCAGCCCTGGTCGAAAACTGTGTGATCTGCTTGGAGGGTATGGCTGCAGGAGCTGGTGTCCAGATCCTGCCAGAGTGTATGCACCGTTTCCACACACGATGCCTCACGCGGTGGTTCAGGGAAAAGACGACGTGCCTGGTGTGCCGCCGTGACTACGGTGTGGGTGTGTAGGCTGGAGGTGCCACTGAATGAACAACTTGAATTAGAAGATCAGGCTGGAATTAATTTACTCTTAGTTAGATGCTTTCGGGTTTAATTTACTCTTAGTTATTATTGTAGTTCACAAGGAACTGGTGTGATCCATATTAACTTTATGAGTGAGAATAATAAAGTTTTACTTTCTCCGTTTCCAATTAGTTTTTAGTACGTATGATTTGGTGTAATTTATATTTATTTATACGACAATTACAGCAAACTATTATTTTGGCTGGTTTCCCTTTGAATCCATTTATAGTTCATGAGGAATTCGTGATTTATATTTATGACAATAAAAATTATTAAACAAATGACATTTTAGATGCAGTCGCGGACAAAAGTAGAGACAAGAAAAACAAGGGACCCACCGTCGTCTCCTAACTTAAAAGACATTTGCATTCGCAGTTCCACTTCCACGTATAGATCTAGCTAGGCATCTAGCAATAGCAAATTAACTAGCAGCAATACTAGATTAATAATATAGCGTAGCTGTACGCCTGCTTCCTGCACAAGGAATGGGCTGATTTCAGCTTTGACTGGGCTCCTGTCTATTGTTTTTAAGAGGCCCCTCTCCTAACAAATGACCCATTGGTCAAGATTGGCCCGGCATTGTCGCGTCATCACTAGCCGGCCCACATAGCCAATGATCAGAAAACGTACGTGAGGGAGAGGCGCTCTGTAACATGCCGCCATTCTCCTAGATACTAGATAGATCGTTTTTTTGGGTTAAACCAGAAAAATCCTGCCGCAGCCCGCAGGACTGAAACCTTTTATTTCGGCGCTGCTTGAAAAAAAGACCGGCGAATAGAAAGGGAGGGCCAATCACGCCGCTGCCCCTCCAAATTTTTCTACTCGTCACCACCCTCCAAGTTTTTCTGCTACCGCCGTCGGCAATCACGCCACCGCCCTCCAAGGTTTTCTGTTGTCCAAGTCGCTCCAGGATAGGATTGGAGCCCCTCTCCAAGCCTCCCCTGCGACTCGTCCACTGCAACGACCTCCTGCCGCCTCTATACATCTACCAGACAGTCGGTAAATAATCCATCTAACTAAGTTGTTTTTTAATGGCAACTGCGTGTATTATGAGTTCCTCGGTCCAATCGCTTACTAGGAAGAGGGTGTTTGCCGTCTAGTTGCCGCCACTGCTTGCACAGTTGCCATCCCTGCCTGCACCGTTGCCGCCCCCGCCTGCACCAACGCCAGATAGGTACGTCAATCTTGAACTCACAACCTGCTGGTATTTGATTTTATATATTGATATATGTTTTGAATGTATCTATACAATCTCGGAACTGTAGGTGGGTTCAGTTCCATCAGGTAGACCACGAGCGCATTCACTCCAGATGGGATGTGACCGCTTTTGTTTTCTGGAAAGGAAACACCAGCAGTTTCAGAGGAAATGCCTATCTGCGTGTCGTCTTGGTTGATGAGGAGGTCATCTTTTTTTATTCCAGCTCCATGAATAATGTGTGTTTAGGCATATCCACTGTGGTTTGACTAAATTGTTTTTGTTAGGGTACCAAGATGGAGGCGGTTGCCTGGGGCGACCATCACATGTTGTTCAACAATGTGCTCGCAGAAGGAGCAACATATGACTTTAGAGGAGTGTGCTTTGCGCCGACATACGAGAATGTCATGCGTAGTATATTCCGCCTGGGCAATGAGTATTTTGTCCAACTGAAACCAGACAGTCAAGTCAACCCACCAGATAGAGTCGTATGGTTTCCTGACTGTCCTCTTACCTTTATGGATTTCGAGGATGTTGGCCGTCAGCCAGCCGATAATTTTGCAGGTAACTCACAAATTAATTTGTGGTTCTGTTTTTGAAAAAGTATGTTATGCATATATTTTAATGCACTGTGTATTTGCTGTTTTTTTATTTTAGATGTCATTGGCGTAGTTGTGTATGTATCTAAGATAAAGAAGAAGGGACTATATGTGAAGCAACCGTACGTCCACATGGTGCTCATGAATCACAGGTACTTGTGGTTATGTACATGTAATTTTTTTTCTGTTGCTCGATCATAATTAATGTTTTGACCATATTAGGGAAAAATACATCGTAATAACTGTACAAAAATAACACCTTCAACAACACGTGGGGCAGTTGGTGCCAGCACCCTTTGAGTTAAAGACATTAGCAGCATTTCATGTCAGGAAGTCAAGGTTTAGAGGTATGTCATTCCAAATAGAAGCACTCGTACAAGAATTTTAATTTAAACTTATAGTTTATCATTCGTTTTCTGAACAGGCGAGCACGTTGTAGTGACTACAACTGACTACTGTGAACTAATACTTTCGCCCATCTGTGAGGATAGGTATGCCTTCGGAGGTAACACAATATTTTTTTTCTTAGTAGCCTAATTATCATGTCACACATATCTCTTAATTTTGGTCTCTGAATTATGTGACCCAGATCGTTCCCAGCGGATACGTTCTGAATGCAGGAAAATTCACAATTCTGCACGAAGGATGGCGATGGCGTACATGGACTTTTATGATCCCTTTGTTGGTTCTTAGGATGGGGAAAAAAGAATGTCATGAGAAAGTGGCATGACGTGGTTAGCGAAACAGGTATCTATTCAGCAGAAGACGACATCCCCGGTGTGCTACAAGGAATACAAAGAGAGTGTTGGTTGGGAGATGCCACCCTAGAGTCACTTAGCAAAATAATGTGTTGAACATTTAGATTAGATCTCTTTTGAATTCCCTTTCAATCAGTTTTCAATGTACTTGTGTGATCCATATTTATGAAAATAATAAAGTTTCATTTTGTCACGCATCTTGTTTTTAGTTTAGTTGGGATTTATTATTTTTTGGACAAATGATGCATAATCTCTTTGCCGTTTGTAGCACAATTAATTATTTTTTGTTTGTTGGTAAATATATGAACTTTAATTTTATATAATTTCTGTGATGACAAATTGTGAAAACAAAACAGCAATTGGTCGTATGGGTGTGTAGTTAGCTTATTTATTTGGCCTGCGAGACCTATAAGCCCAACTGGCCCATAAACGTGGGCTGGGTGGTTTTGCTTGAGGTTTATATATATTGTTGGCCTGCAAGACCTAAAAGCCCAACTGGCCCATCATCTTTGGTTGCGCGGTTTCGCATGAGGTTTATATTTATTTGGCCTGCGAGACCTAAAGGCCCAACTGGCCCATCAACATGGGCTGGTCGGTTTCGCTTGAGATTTTTAGTAGATATAAACCTTAATTAGCCCCCCGCCAATTCATCTGCGCCACCAATACTTCCTGCGCCGCCAATTCGTCCGCGCCTCTCTACTCCCTCCGCTCACAAGAAGTCAGCTCGGCGACAGGAAGTCAGGAAACCCCACGCTGCCACCCTGGCTTCACATGAGCACTGCGTGGTTTGAAGTACATGCTCCCTCCCCATGCGGCCTTGTTTAGTTCCAGCCGGATTTGACATTCTGCATAATGCCCTGTCAAATCTTTTGCATGTGGTAAAATTGTCCAAACTTTGACTAATTAGGCTTAAAATGTTGGTCTCGCAAGTACAACCAAATTGTGTAATTAGTTCTTGATTTAATCTATATTTAGTAGGAATTCATGCGACATTTGTTAGCAAGCTGTATATGGCCATTGTGCTGGCCGTGTGGCCTCTCTGGCCTTCCTGTTGTGCTGGCCGTGTGGGCTCTTTGCCCAGCCGGGTTTCCTGATGAGTCGCGTGTGTTAGGCAAGGATCCCCTGATTAGGGTATTTCTATAAACCCTACGCATCCTTACATACATATGTAACCCATTGTGCTTTGCACAGACCATCAATTGATTATTCCCTGCTTACAACATCTATTGACTATACAATATACACTATAACCTAGAAATTTAAGAGTGCATTATTTTAAAGAGTTTGTAAATAAAAGATTCACTAATTCTGTATGACTAACCTATCCCTTCGCCTCAGGTTATAAAAATTCAGGTATGTTGCTTATACCTGTTTCCTAACTATCAGATTAAAGTAGTTAAGAAGTCTATTTAACACAACCCACAATAGAGTTGTTTGCCAATTTTAAAATACAAAGTTAAATGCAGGGACAAATGACTGTAGTAGTTTCATTGCACGTTAGGTTTCTCTAGAAATCAGAATCCAAAAGCAATCATTTGTTATCTAATTTAAACTATTGACTATGGCATCTGTGATCTCCATATGAAAAGTACAATGCTACAGATGGGTAGAAATCAGATTAGGACCTCTAATGACTTGTTGGCACTAGATGAATCTTCTAATTAATCAGATTATATCCTTGTGACACAAATTAATATACTAACACTACCATGTCATTGCTTAGTGAATGCCATATTATTTCCATTTGCAGTCTCCACAACATGGAGGGCAACGGTGGAACCAACCAAATTAACAAGACTCCTGATGAGGACGGTGATTTCACCACTGATATGTTGCTGGATCTACAGGAGGATGTGATGGGGAAGACTGAAAGTATACCTGAATTGGATGATGAACATCGTGATCCGGATCATGCCATCACCTCTAATGAAGAACTTCTGCAAGACAAGTAATTATGTTTTTACTCGATAATTTAACAATTAAACTAAGTGTGTAAATGCAAAATAAAGAGTCACTAGGATGCCATAAACTTTTGTACCGTAATACACAAAGCAATTATCAAGATAACTCTTGTTTATACAAATAATTCTTTCAAACTTGTATGTAGCTTTTAATTGTATTGATTCACATTACGGTGAACAATACACTCAAATGACCGAAAAATATAAAATACGACAGCATGAGGTCCAGCTTCAACACATGTAAACTGAAAGTGTAAATACTTTCCAATTTTGATCTATCACATGTGCTCAAACAGGTAAAAAGAATAAAATTAAAGGCATTACCAGTTCTGATAAAGCATAAAACAATACCACATGAAACAAAATTCGCGAATTGGTTACAAACTTGATTGGCAAAAATACAAACCTGGAGGAGCTCTCATGAACCTCGATTGCCTTAATATGAAGACACACCTGACAATAAAAAATGTACAATGTCCCAGTCATTTATTGTAACATTTATCTATGGAATTATAGAGAACAAATGCATGAGAACAAGGGAAACGAAATGTACAGATCTTCCTGCATCCAATGACCAATGGAGCAGGGACATTTTGGGATTACACTATATGTAAAGTTGCAAATCCAAAAGAGATATGTGACTATAATGTTGTAGAACAGTGCAGGTGCAGCCACAAATTCAAATTCTTTTAATATAAGAATGGTGCAATAGTGACTAGCTAATTTGTCACATTTTTCTGTACCAAGAACAAACACAACACTTTTAAAAGGATGCCAAACTAAATAGGAGAGAAGGAACTGGGAATAACCTTTACAGGAAGACTATCAACAAAAAAGTTGAATTCCTCTCCCCACATTGGATTTCTTGAGCCAGGAACCATGGAGCTGTAGGGTGTGAGGAAAGACAATTAGATTAGCTGAGCATTAGCTGCATTACATTATCAAATGGACCAATTTTATGTTATACTCAAAGGATGGATCAGCGCACCCACCTGAAGTGTACCACGTGGAATATAAACGGATTCTGGCTTGGTACCAAACACATCCTAACTATCACGTATCAGATTCAGCGCTCTGACAACCTGAAATAGTTTAAGACATGATTTGTAACCAATATAATAGTTTAAGACATAATTTGCAACCAAAACAAAGAAAGGAACTTAGATTGTAATGGCATTCCTGTCTTTATGACCTTATTTTTGGTAATTTCTAACTTGTACATGCTCTTTCTACCTCTGTTTCCTAATTTCTCAAAGGGCACAGTAAAAGTGCATTACTAAAAGGTTAGTTTTCCTAATAAAAATGTTTCACATTTGTTCTCTCACTTAATAGACTTGAAGAAAAAAATTCCAGTTAGCCAACTAAACTGCTTCTGTAAAGCCTTGTATATTGTTACACACAAATGTTATGTACTGTAACCCTTCCAATTTTTGTGGCAGTTTCTACTAAACTCAACAGTTTTGGAACATCTAATAATCTAATATAGCATGACATTGTAGTGTGCTTAATGCTCATTTATAAGCAACTTACACGTTTCAATGGAAGGAAGAAGGCAGAAGCATTGGAAGATTTGCTTCCAGCATTCAGGGCAACAGCCCTTCCTTGGCAGTCAACAACAGGGGAACCACTAGAACCACCTTTAGTAGCAGATGCAGCCTAAAGAAACAAATGATCCATTACATTACAGGCAATAGCAACATAGAAATAAAAGTAGCACACTATTCTTTTAAGTCATAGAAGATCAAAATCATTATGAACAGATCAATATGAACTATCTAAAGATGCATGCAACATCAAGTAGCCAAGAAAGTTACCTGCATATAGAACGTATTGAAATCGTTGTATCCATCCCTGGTAAGGAATTAAAACAAATATATAATATTAGCACCAAGATATGATGTACAATCCTAGATATCGTTTACAAGCTTAAAGAAGCTAGCAGTTTGATATTTCAAAAAAATGCTGCCAATTTGCTGAGACCAGCTTAGGGAAGATCGTCCAAATCATTTTTTTGTGACAAGATCATCCCAATCATAATGCCCCCTTGAACCTAACTCACAGGCACTACTGTACACCCTTAAAAAGGCCATGAGTTTGTTCTCCACTTTTCCAAGCTTAAATTCAATATAAACCCCATCGCAGCCAGTTTAACACTTTTGCTCAAACACGATTTTCTTGAGCAAAGGTCCAGATTGCAGTCCATGTCCCGGAAGATATAATATGGCTAACTTGTATGTAGCTTTTGACATGGAAGTCAGAAACTGAACGACATGTTTGCATAAATCAAAACTATTTATCATATTAATGGATCTTGAAGCTATGAAAAAATATTGCCAATGGTAATTCATTGTCTACTCGGCTACGCAAACACCATCTTAGCCCCCATTGCTTATTCAAAGTCTCACAAACCACTTTAAGTTAAAAAGTCACAAGCAGCTCCTCGGTGAACAATACACTCAAATGACCGAACAATATAAAATACGGCAGCATGAGTTCCAGCTTCAACACATGTAAACTGAAAGTGTAAATACTTTCCAATTTTGATCTATCACATGTGCTCAAACAGGTAAAAATAATAAAATTAAAGGCATTACCAGTTCTGATAAAGCATAAAACAATACCACATGATACAAAATTCGTGAATTGGTTACAAACTTGATTGGCAAAAAAATGGTATATTGATATCATAATGGTGAAAGTTGAAGCATTTCCTCACTAATCATATTAACATTGTAGTGAACCTTTTCTAAAAAAATAGCTTTGTGAACCCACTGATCACAAGGACTTTGTGAACTACCATGCTTCTTGATCACACGTCACATACAATCAGGTCTGACAAGCATCTAATTCTAATATATAATATTTTATGAACAACACTCAGCAAGGGAAACTGTAGCATCATCCATCCAAGGCAGCAAGTTTGGAGGCAAGCTAGCCTAAACCTTTAATGAACCATTGAACCACTATACAATGATTTTATATTGTATATTGCCACCTCCCTGTGACAATCAAATCATTCACACAGGAAGATAAAGAGGCCAATGGACAAAGCAAGGACCCAGCCATGCAGCTTACGCCTTCGACTCATGAAGGTGTTCATTTAACCCAAAACGGTTTGATCAATGAAATACCCGAGAACTGTGATCAGATTTTCAAAATTCCGGAAGGTAGTATATGTTTTGTTTATATATCAGGTTGGTCGTTAGATGTATTTTAACAACAGTTAGAGGAGCAATTGCCTTTAACATATAATCAAAATTTCAGGATTTGAATGTACTGCATTGGATAAACACCACATTCAATTAGCTAAAAAGTTCCCAGCTGAACCAGGAGAAGAACAACTCGTGCTCATCGATGATGTCGCGGTGAATAGGAAACAAATGAACTGCTTATTTTCTTGAAGATCATACATGGAAGATGAGGTATTAACTCTAGGTTCAATTTTATCAGATCGAACATCACTTTTTTATAATGAGAAAATATGGTGGGAAATTATTCCTGGACATAATTTTAATGCAGGTTATCAATGCATACATTCACTTGTTGCGGACTCAAGGAAACATGTTAAGTAGGCAAGGTGGTAGGTGCTACCTAGAAAATACAAGCTTGTCCCAGTTAATGATGGCCGATGGTGAAGAAAACCATTGCATGGAGGAACGCTATCCCTGTGACGCCCCAGGTTTCTAATTACCGTCATTAGTGCTAATAACCGGATCAGCCAAGTCAAACCGACCGAACATTGGTCAAACCTAGGTCAACCTGGGACATCACCTCGAAAACCTCACCAATGAACCCTATTAGGACCCTTGACCAAGTCTAGGCACACCCGTGGTCAACCCTTGGTCAAGGACATGGTCAAACGCCGCTTAAGACTTGACGTCAATGAATGTCGTCCGGAACTTTTGCCGCATTCTCCAAAATTCACCTAAACACTTCAAAATCTACCTTTATGAAAGTTGTCCATCTTGTTGAGGGACACAACTTTCATGTAGATTGGCATTTCAAATTTTGAGTGGACATTGGTGAAAAAATTGGTCGACCGCCAGTACCTCCTGTTTCCCCAAACAGGGCAGCATTCAAAGTTTGGCAGTCATTTGTGCAAAATCCGTGGAGAAAAACACTATACTGCGTTTGTGAAAGTTTTAGAGGGTAGTGAGATCTACAACTTTCCTATTCGTCACTTTGTGCACTTCTATTCAACTTTTTGGAGTTACGCGTGTTCAAACAGGGTCTCAGGAAAACGATTTCAGCGGCTGACGTCGCACTGCGCCCCGTCGCGACGTCGCCCGTGTAGAGCCGCGCGGCGCCGCCGCCCGCGCCCCCGGGCACGGTGCGTCGCCCGAGGCCGCGGACCCCCAAGGCGGCACACACGTCGAGGAGCCGCGGAACCCGCGCCGCCCGGCCCGCCCGCGCCGCACCCCCGAGGCGTGTACCCGCCGGGCGGTGCCGTTCCCGCCGTGTTGCCCGACGCCGTACGGAAGCTGCCTGACGTGTTCACCCGGTCCCTCCTCGCTTCACGTCGATGCTGCACCTATTTAACCATGGGACGCTTCCTGTTAGTTTTTGCATGAAAAGTACAAATGTGAAAAACCTAGATCTGCAATATCTCAAAATCTATAAATCCTCTGTAGCTAATTTTTAGATATGCTGTGTGTTAGGTCATGACTAGCTCATGTGCCAACAATTGCACAAAGTGATGATGTAAATCTTTTTATAAAAATGTTTTTCCTTTTCTGTAGGATCTGCATAAATGATTTTTCTAGCTAAAAATAATTAGGTTTTTGCAACCAACTTTTGTATACTGCCTTTTCATCTCAAAACACACCTGTGGTGAATTAATCACAATTTTATAATTAACAGAAATATTTATTCTTGAATTATGCTTGTTTTCCTTTGTAAATGCCTAAGTCAAGTTCCATAATAGTTCTAGGTGTATGTGCTGCACCACTAGGCTAGTTTTGGACCATATAACATGTGTGAGAGAGTTTGGATCATTTTGTTGAGTATTTATTTTTGTGTGCATTTACCTTGTCCATCTAGCTAGCTTTTGTCTTTTTCAAAAATAATTAATTTCTAGCTATCCAAAGCACACATGTGTGTCCAGTGGCTTGTTATAGGCGTTTAGTGTTTAATACACCCTTCCACTAAATTTTAGTAATTAATTTCATGAATAAAATCTATGTGGGTCATTAAGGGCTTAATAGCCATTAAATGGGAAAATCACCAAACCATCCCTAATAATCTTGTGTGTTGTTGCAAATCATGTTAAAGAGCTCAATATACCCACCCACTACTGTTTGTGAAGTTAAATTAAATTACTTACATATATATGTACACAGTCACTATAAAAAAGATTATCTAATAAAGAATTGCAAATTGTTCCTTTTGGAAGAGTATGCTAAATGTATTCTTATCTAGGTGAATGTGTCCAACCAATACACCCCTTGGTTGTCTTTTATTGTTTGTGGTTAATTAAATTAAAAATCGTCGAATAAATCTTGCATTTGCATCTCCGTGTAGATCTTTCCGCCGGTAGACGTACGCTCGTGCCGGAAGGAGGAGACGAAGGTGCCGACAAAGAGCTGCAGTGCGTGGACGTAGCTCAAGACCTGGACCCAAGTCCAGAAGGGCCCAAGGCCAACCTTGCCAGCAAAGGCAAGCCCCGGATCATTAACCTCGTCTTTTAAAATTTTGCAATTATGTTTTCTACGATTGTGCATTTACGTTTCAGGAGTTGAATTGAAACCCTAGATGCATGATCCCTAGGTACCTATGCTCTATCACTAGTATGCCAGGTCGATAGCTGCTATGCTATAGGACCCGATAGAAGTCGAGTGATGTTCGTCACTCGCGAGAATAGGTTCTTATGTTGGAATCATAAGATCTTATTAAATGCATTGCTCATGTGGTAAGAGCATGGGATTGGGCTCCGGTCCAGTGGCTTTCGTGGGCTAAGCTTTTGAACGTACTAAACATTTACCGGGAATGGGACCGGTAAGCTTAGTACCTTAATGATACAGTGCGGGAACTTACTATTACTACTCTTGAGAAATCACCTAACCGGCTAGCTACCGGGAAGGGGGGTGCATGTGTGATGCTGGGTACTTCGCGGGTTATGCCAGCTAACCTTGTACCCAGGACTGTAAGATTCGATCCCAACCCGAGGACTTTTGGGAACTGCCTGGGAAAGTTGTCATTACGGGGGCAGCCTACCGTGTGTTTAGGTTTACCTTTCAAGGTTTAAATCAATCGATTGTCGGCCTCTCACCGTTATGCGAGACTGCTTAATCAACTGGCCATGATATCCCATAATGATGGAACTGGTGAATATTGTTGTATGAATTAAATGCTTGTCCAACTCTTGATTGAGCTAGATGGCACATTTAGGAATGGTAATCAACTAGAACTTGTGCTAAAATATTGAAAGTAAGGATCTACTCTTAGTAGCAGTTCAGCAAAAGAAACTCCACCGACCAAAAGCCTTTCATGTCTAGAGTTTGGTGATGTAGTTATCACCCGACGGTTAAGTCTTGCTGAGAATTAGTATACTCAGCCTTGCTTTAAAATTGTTGTTGCAGGTGCGATTGACCGGAAGGGTGACGACAAGTGATGACATCACGGATGGCCTCCTGTGATGTTTACCGTTGCACTAGTTATTTATTTCTGCTGTTTTCAAACACTGAACCTTTACACCATGTCAGGAACAATGGTTTGTAATAAAATGTTTAACTCATGTTGTACTCTGGACTCGCCTTCCCGTGAGTTTTAGTGCATGTGTCGATCCTCTGTTTGATGTCCAAGTGATCTACCGGGCGTTAACCCGGCAACCAACGACAGGATGATACTTTACTATTACTTAATGACCAAAGTGGATCGGTCTTAGGCGATAGTACGGTATTTTCCTAGGCGGGTTGTCACAATCCCTACTTAGATAGCACCTTTCCTAATCTTCTGGATCAACCTTGCGTACCCAACTTGAGTTTCATAACCTTGCTAGGTTACTACGCAGAATTGAGAAGTGTTGGACTCTAGTTTGAGTTTGGATGTTCGGTTTCCGATTACCATAACTTTGTATCATTTGGTATGCCTACTCGTTCCAGTTCAGCATACGATGGTATTTAGTATGCATGGTTACCCTATACCTTAACCCCCTACCCTTATTCGTGGATCGAGTTATCCTGGTACACTCGTACCCGACTGATTGTCACTTTTGTCGTTATGTCCAGATGGACAACACTGGCTCTACGACAGCTGATGTGGAATCATGGACTCTCGTGAACTACCTCGAGGAGGGTGGATTTCCTGCACTTTTGTGGGACACCCTGAAGGACTTTGGGTACACCACTTACCCAGAGTACTCTACACGTGAGGTCATGACCACAGGCCAACTGCTTCGTTGTGAAGTGAAGGTGAAGATTTCAGAGTGCCCGACCAATCTTGCTTGGGAAGAGTGGGAGTGTAAGGCACAAGGGCGAAACTTGTCCGACACGGTGCAGAAGGCTGCTCTCGAAGCACTCACAACCTTCTGTGAAAAGCACCCTGCCGAGATAGCCAATTCTGCAACCAAAGTAATTCCAGTACCTGAGCGACACATTGTACCTGGTGGCGAACGAGAAACTATCCTTCCAGCCGAGAGCAACTCTCACTACAGTTCTGATCTTGTCACCTCAGTCTGCTTTTTAGAAGCCATGTACGACACCTACCGAAGGATGGTGGGAGAAAGTGTATTCTATAGACACCAAATCTATAGGTACCAAGTTAAAGAAACAGAGTGTACAACTCAAGAGTTAAAGGAAGCCCGAGCCATGATAGCTACTCTCAAGAAGGAAAGATGCAAGAACAAGGCAAAGATACAAGAGTTAACCGAGATCATACATGAGCAGAATTTCTTGTTGCAGCATAACGACCAGTATATGCTTGAACTAGAAAATCAACTGGAAGTTGTAGTAGCCCCCCCTCTGGAACCTGTCATTCCTGGACCAGTAGGAGAAGAAGATGTTGAAGATATCCAAGGAGAATCTGGAATTGGGTCTGGACCACCATAGTCCCTCAGCGTGGAAGACCCAACCCTAGGAAGTTTGTATGTGGAAATAAAATTTTGAGTCGGAAGAGTGTAGTGTTGTAAGGAACCCTAGTGTACCATAACCACGTTTGGTTAACTATTGTGGTTGGTTGAACTAGGAACCTTGTTGTTGCAGCTAGTCTGCATTGTAATTCCAAATGTTGTTTGGTAATTCTGAAAACCCTCATCGATGTGATGCCTAGATTAGACACCTCTTTCAGCAGTAATGTTTGTAAGGCATTATTTATGCTAGTTGTGATCCATCAAATTCTGTGCTCCACAAATTTCATGTCAATCAAAGATCCAATCGATTCCTCAGTCCTGAACTTATTCTTTTGGTCTTGCTCACAACCTTGTGAATTAAAAATAAATGTTGCCTTTGAGCATGCACTGCATAGCATATGCATTTGGGAAGCATGGGTATACTAACGTGCACTCGCATGAAAACTCCGTACCCCCTACTCTGCTTCTCTTGATGGTGATGTAGTGATCCCATAGCCAAAGGTGTCGTGACGGAACTTAGGGTATCGTGTGTGCTGCAGCCACACGACTGCCACTAGGAGCGCACTAGGTATCTTGGTTGTGAGAAAGCAGCTCGCCATTCAGATCCCCTCTCTGCCTTCATTGCCCTTGCAATCACTAACTCATCATATGGGTAACCAAGTCATTCTGACGTGCATCATGAGAACCATACCGCATGAGCATGTGCATAGTGTCTTCACAAGCATGTGCATCGCATCAACTTGAAAATTTTTGCACCTTAAAAATAAGGAGTTGTCAACGCCTCTCATTCGCAAGTGAAGTAAGGTGTGAGCAGGATTATTCTGAAGTTTCCACATGAAGTCATCTTTCGCACAAGAAAACTTGGGAACTCCTTTAGTAGCTTTCCTTTTTCTTCGTAATTGTCTTTTGGAAATTTCTGTCAAATTGGTCCCTTGCCGTGAATCACGATGACCTTGTAGCATCGATTCCCTTCCGGCTAAGCTAAGTGGAAGCAGTAGAAGTAGAAATTTTCTTGAGCAGTCAAGGTTCTCGAAAAAGTCAATATGGAGAAGTCATCCATCGTGTATTCGTTCATGGTCCATGCTCATAACCTTCAAATCCTCAGAATCAAGCAAGGAAGTACACCCCGGATCGATCGAAGCTTTTTAGCTACGCTTCTCTTTGATGCTATCGCGAACGTAAAACGTTGTACACTGAGCTTTTCTCGTTCTTCCCCATCACGATAAATTCTTTCAACCGTTGAACCTCGTCATCGTCAGTGTTCGACCACGCGACGCCATGACGTCACTCTGCCATTTTTTTCGGCAACCGTGCTCACGATGCTAAGACCTCACGGCTGACCATTGTCGAGCTCCGTGTTGTCTACACTAGATACCCGGATGGTTAGATGACCGTTACAGCCCCGCAGCGGTTATAAGCCCTTTACCCAGAACCGCCGATGCGAAAGCTCCATTTCCATACGAGCTCGGCATTAACACTGTTCTTGTTCTTCTTCCACCTAGCCTTGGCTACACGGCCACTAGAGCATCTCTCCCATCTATTTCATTCTTCCCGAGCAAGCTGTTCTCCGTATTCGTCCCCGACGTCGAGAAGAAGCTCAGAGTAGACCGAAAGAAGAACTCAAGCCAAGCTGCCACCCATGACTCCGTCTTCGGAAGAGTTCGAGTCATTTCGCTGGACATTGATAGGGATGTATCTCTGTATCGTAGGCGGATTATGTCTGCTATTAGCTGTGCATGTGCACATTCATCGCCCGCTTCCTCATGAACGGCGATGAGGTAGTAAAAGAACGCACCTTGTACCTTTTGTTCCATCTGCATTCCCGACCATGGGATGTGTAAGCAAGTTTTACCGATCTGATATTGTGACTCTTTTGATGTCCGATTCGCATTACTTACCGTGAACAAGTCTCGTAGAGTATATTTGAATTATGAGTTTCTGGGTGAGATTCTGAACATGTACTAATTAGGGATCTAATTTTCAGATGTTCAGACCGGCACGGAATAACCCCAATGGTTTGGTGCGTCGGGTAGTGGTGATCTAACGCTACCACCGCCCATGACACTGACCGAAGCTTTCGTGGCAGCACATATCGACGTGTTGTGCCAGATCCTGCAGGCCCAACAACAAATGGCTCAACAACCACAGCAAATGCCGCTGATGCAACAGAGACTCCAACCTTCCAAGCCCCGTTCACCCGAAGTACCTACCCAGAGTGACATAAACGCCGTTACCGGTGCAACTCAACTGTTGGAAGGGCAGAATTCCATGCTGAACCAGATGGTGTACGATATCATCCAAGGACGTTACGGGGAATCATCTCAAAATAGTTTGGTAGACAGTCTCTCTCAGTCCTTATCTGCCTCTATGGTCGAACATGCCCGATTGTTCAATCTGTTGGTGGAGTACGTCAATCAAGACCAACCCCAGGCCTCCGACTCCATATTACCACCTTCTCGACTACCAATGGATCTTAGAGAAGAAGAGAGGGCAAGTCGAAGCAACAAGCGAGTATTATCTGAGATAGATGTAAGTGAGTGGGAAATTACCTGTAAGGAGACTCGTCCGCGTGAGAGCAAATGAAGATGTGACACTAGCGAGGCCACTCAACTCCCTGTTAGTGTAACGCGCTCATGAGCCGCGAGGTTAAGAAAGAAAAGGA
Organism: Cenchrus americanus; assembly: GCA_947561735.1. Lineage (NCBI taxonomy): Eukaryota > Viridiplantae > Streptophyta > Magnoliopsida > Poales > Poaceae > Cenchrus > Cenchrus americanus. Next base: position 128,664,845 of record OX387245.1, read on the forward strand.
AGAAGAGGCTCCGCCTCATCAAGAAAGGCCAACAACAAATCTCCAAGCCCGGAGACGTTCCACCCCATTTGTGCTACAATTATAGACAACCCGAGCATTACGCAAATGAGTGCCCGAACCCCAGACAGCACAAGCCCCAGCAACAAAAGCTGAACCCCGGATCCACTAATGACAACCGCAGCAACAAGCCAAGCTGTCACGTGGGGCAAAGCCAACTGATTTTCTTGGGTAACACCTCTATGCACGAACTTCTTCCCCACCTCCTCTTGTAAATTCGAATCTCGGGACGAGATTCTTCTTAAGGGGGTAGGCTGTGACGCCCCAGGTTTTTAATTACCGTCATTAGTGCTAATAACCGGATCAGCCAAGTCAAACCGACCGAACACTGGTCAAACCTAGGTCAACCTGGGACATCACCTCGAAAACCTCGCCAATGAACCCTATTAGGACCCTTGACCAAGTCTACGCACACCCTTGGTCAACCCTTGGTCAAGGACATGGTCAAACGCCGCTTAAGACTTGACGTCAGCGAATGTCATCTGGAACTTTTGCAGAGTTCTCCAAAATTCACCTAAACACTTCAAAATCTAACTTTATGAAAGTTGTCCATCTTGTTGAGGGACACAACTTTCATGTAGATTGGCATTTCAAATTTTGAGTGGACATTGGTGAAAAACTTGGTCAACCACCAGTACCTCCTGTTTCCTCAAACAGGGCGGCATTCAAAGTTTGGCAGTCATTTGTGCAAAATCCGTGGAGAAAAACACTATACAGCCTTTGTGAAGGTTGTAGAGGGTAGTGAGATCTACAACTTTCCTATTCGTCACTTTGTGCACTTCTATTCAACTTTTTGGAGTTACGCGTGTTCAAACAGGGTCTCAGGAAAACGATTTCAGCGGCCGACGTCACACTGCGCCCCGTCGCGACGTCGCCCGCGCCGAGCCGCGCGCGCCGCCGCCCTTGCGCCCCCGGGCGCGCGCGCGTCGCCCGAGGCCACACCTTCCCTAGGCCGCGGACCCCCGAGGCAGCACGCACGTCGAGGAGCCGCGGAATCCGCGGCCGCCCGCCCGCCCGCGCCGCACCCCCGAGGCATGTACCCGCCGGGCGGTGCCGTTCCCGCCGCGTTGCCCGACGCCGTACGGAAGCTGCCCGCCGTGTTCACCCCGTCCCTCCTCACTTAACGACGACGCTGCACCTATTTAACCATGGGTCGCCTCTTCTCCCGCGCGCCGTCCAAGCACCAGAGCCGCGACAGCCCCGCGCCGCCGCGCCGCCATGGGCGCCGCCGCCGAGCCGCACCGCCACTCACTTCCGCAGCCGAGCAACAGCCCCGGGAGCACCCCTAGCCTCCGCTGGAGCTAACCCCGCCGCGCCTTGCCTCGGCCAGGCGCCGGCCTTGCTTAAACCATGTCAGGAACAATGGTTTGTAATAAAAGGTTTAACTCATGTTGTACTCTGGACTCACCTTCCCGTGAGTTTTAATGCATGTGTCGATCCTCTGTTTGATGTCCAAGTGATCTACCGGGCGTTAACCCGGCAACCAACGACAGGATGATACTTTACTATTGCTTAATGACCAAAGTGGATCGGTCTTAGGCGATAGTACGGTATTTTCCTAGGCGGGTTGTCACAATCCCCCCAAAGATGGAACTGGGGTTCCACGCATGGCAAATAGGGTATTGGCCTACTTAGATCATGAAATGGTAACTACTATATATCTATAAAATTTTGTTGTATTTACTATAGTTACCAGATATCAAAATATGCAAATGTGGGCTTGTGCGGGTGAAATATGCATTTATAAGTTTATAAGTTTGGACAGCTCGACCTTCCTCTTTGAGTTTAGGGATTTACGTTGTTCTGTCCAAGACTACCAAGAGAAGCAAAATGTTGGCTCATGTACATCAAAATTACCTCTTGTTATTTGACAGTTGTTCTTACCTATAAATATCAAAGACACACACTGGTATCTTGCTGTGATGAATGCATCGGAGCATATCATACAAGTACTAGACTCATATGGAACCCTGTTTGGCCGCGAAGAACTTAACAATACAATGAGTTTTTGCTATGTTTGCTGTTTTTTTCTACTAATAGGACCAACTGATTTGACCAACACATGTTGTCATACAGTTAAAGGGATTACGGATGCGTTTGGAATATTGTTTGAAATTTGATGATGTCAATAAAGAGCACAAGTGGAAGGACATCAATGTTGACATGTGGGAGAAGAAGGAGATTATCACCAACAAAATACAGTTTGATGGGTATGTATGAGTATCACACTGATTTCACCTAAATGATATAATTTTGTAAATGTGGCGACAATCTTACTTTTTTCCTATGTAAAAATAATTATTTTGTAGTTGCTCGTGTGGCTTATTCATGGTAGCTTTCATAAAATATTGGACTGGACACCATCTAAGCGAAGTTGTGAATCAGGTACATACTTTATTTTAATATAAGTTTTTTTGATAATAAATCTTCGTACGTACTTTATTATTTTGATAATAACACCGTACCCTTACTACTAATGTACAGGAGAATATGCAATTATTCAGGACTAAAATGGCAGCCACATTGCTCTCAACCATTTTTAACGAATGGTTAGATAAACCGTTCATACCTAGCCATGGTGATGAGAATATGGGATCTCAAAGTGACTGTCAAATAGTAGACCCTAGAGAGATTCAACAGTCCAGAGAAAAGAGGAAAGCCATGAGCTGCCTTGAAACTTCACTAAAAACGATGAAAATCAATACAAATATTGACCACAAAGAGCAAAATGTTCTTGAATACTACAAGGACTGGCCCTTGAACACAGATGATTTAATCAAGATTTTCTGTGATTACATCTTATCAATTGACGACCCTGCACAATTAGAGTAAGCTTACTGCTTGTTACTTTATTACTGTTTACCACTAAATAATTTGTAGTATGAAGAGTAAGCTTATTGTTCACCACTAAACAATTAGAGTAAGCTTACTGCTTGTTATTTTATTACCCTACACAATTAGAGTAAGCTTTCTGTTTTAATGAATGAAGAGTAAGCTTGTTAGTTTGTTACTGTTACTCGTACGCTTGCTGCTTGTTAGTTTATGCTTAGGGAAACTCCAACCGAGCCCCTACCGGACCTCTCATCCTACCCCGAACAATGAGGAGCTCCCATTTTCACCCTTCAGACTCTCACTTGTGGGAGGCCCCAGGAGCGGAGCTAAAGGGGGGTACGCAGGGGCCTACCGCCCCCCCTAATGGTCCCGTTTCTTTAGAAGACTTTTATCATGCTCGTGTGTTACTACGGATTATAAAATATTAATATTAGAGCAGTCCATTCTGACTAAAGTCTTTAGGACCTTGACATTTACTATGGAAGGGGGCAAAAAGCATGTGACAGAGGTGCCTAAGCAGGCAAGTTAGAATACACAGCAAAAGAAAAAAAACTGCCCATTGGAACAATGTAAATCAATTTAAAGTTATTACAATTTTACGATGTCAACAGGCAACATTTCAGAAGTATAAACAAACAGTATTAATGATTAGTCAATTATGCCTGAATCACATACAATTTGCTAGGGGGTATGTGAAAAATCAGTTATGAATTACCTCACGTGGACTTCCAATGGGCATACTCCTGCCATCACTCTGGTGCCCAGTGAGATGTATAAAGTCTTAAGGTGTTGCCATCAATTCTGCATAAGGTAAAAATATTTACAAGATCACCCACAATAGGTATTGGAAGGCTTCTAAATTTCACTTCCCCACCTTAAAAAAAGCAAATATAGGCAAAATAGAATCACCATAGGACTAATATAAGCATAGCTCTGCGAACTGTTCAGAACATTCAGCAAAGCAAGTAGAGAGTCACAGATTCAGTGCAAGGATACCTCAGAGGCAACATATGAGCATTCAATGATGCCAGCATCACCGCGCATTGCTCGCAAGCATGCATCACCAAATTTTGCAGCAGCAAAAGCCTAAGGTCTTTTTTTTCTGTTAGTAAAGTATTGAACATCAGGTATTTGAAGTAAGCGGACATATATGACCTACCATCGATAGTGTTGCAGACCCTGCTCCAGCCTTTGCCTAGATGTCAAATGAAAACAGCTTTAATCACAGAATTTTGAATTAATCCAAAAAATAAATACTTCAAGAAACCATAAAACTGGAGTTGGGGCAATGCCACAGATGGCTTCATGATATGCGAATATGGCTATGCAATGCCGATTGTTTAATGGCACCAGGAACTTCGTTCGTGGTTGATGAAACAAAAGTACTGAAATATACTTTCTTGCAAGTTCATAGTAACTATTGAAAAATTGTTACAATTAATATCTAACACATAGAAGGCATGCAAAAGGGTATGCTTTCAGCTAGAAGATTTCCATTGTGTATCATGGTTGGAACCAGAGCTAAACCTCACAACTCAAGCATGGCCAAATGAAACAAGTGTTTTCAAGATGTGTTTGCACCACATATCTCCCTGCTAGAAAACATCACTATGCAGGCTTTATTTAGAAAAAAATAACATGCACACGTGATGTGCAATATATTATATCAATCAGTCACAAACGCACGGACCAAATGTTTAACATAAAAATAAATGCAATGTTACTGAATGTTTGAAAGAAAAATATTTCTGTTTCAACGCAGAGAATAAACAATGAACTTCTTGGACATTTGGTAAAAAGTTGAAATATCATTGTACCTCCACAACTTCTGTGCCACCATTCTGTATGCGGTTAGTCAAATATTTGATTTCTTCTTGAGTGAATGAGCTTGGAGGGGTGACCTGCAGATAAATAGGTTTCAAACAGCACACAATATTCAGAAGCTAGATAATGTTTCCTTAATGGACAATATAATTAGTTATTATTATCATTGCCCGTGTAACTGCATCAGAACATGATCAGTACCTAGGACAGGAGGGGTAATATAGTTACCCCTGCATGCCCACCAACAACAGGAACACTGACATCTCTTGGATCAACTCCAAGCACCTCAACCTATAATAATAATAAAACACAATATGGAGCGAAAATGTAAATAATCAAGAGATAAGTACACCGATGCTACTAGAGTATGTAAGAGCAACTCCAGCAAACCCCCCAATCCCACCCCCTACTCGAGATTTAGGGGCCAAGAGCAAAAAATCGAGCTCCAGCAGAGCCCCAACTCCGCCCCCATCACTGTTGCGGCACCCAATCCACCCTTCCACCCCCTTCTCCCACGGGTGGAGAGAGGAGCCCTCATTCGGTGGTTGCAGTCGTTCCCCCTCCCGCCCCCGCTCGGAGCTCAGGCTGTTGGAGTAGGAGGACTCACCTTGCCGCGAGATCCACCCGCTCCTTCGCGCTGCCATTCGAGCCCGTGATCCTCCGCGCCGTCATTGTGCCGCACCGCAACTCAAGGTCTACGGGGGCCCGCGAGATCTGGTGCGTCGGCGAGCTCCCCCATCGGCAAATCCAAGCTCCTCCAGCGCCGGCGAGCTCCCCCATCGGCGACTCCAAGCTCCTCTGGTGCCGCACCGCCCCCTTGCTCAAGGTCGCCGCACCGCCTCACCGCCCCCTTGCTCCGCCGTCGCCGCACCACCACGCGCGCCACCGCCTTACTCCGCCGTGGCCGCACCCGCCCGCGCGCCACCGCCTTGCCGGACCCGCCTCGGCCGCGCCGCCGGCGTGGATCCGCCGAAGCCCGGACGCGCTTCCCCGGGGCCGGAGCTCGGGCGCGTCGGCACCGACGCCACGGCCGCCTAGGGATGGAGCCGGGGTGGACGCGTAGCAGCTCGGGGCCGCCACTGGCGCAGACGCCACCTGGGGATCGCCGTCGCCGTCGCTTAGGCTGGGGTCGGGGGATCAGGATTGGGAGATAAAATGAGAGGGGGAGTGGGAGGAAGACGCCGGGGAGAGAGATGAGGTTGTGTGGGGTCAGGAGGAGAAAAAGGGGTGTGTGTGTGTGGTTGAAAACACTTGCTGACTTTACTTTAAAAATAAAAAAAAGAAAACAGTTGCTGACAAGTGGGGTCCACATGTAAAAAAGAAACTGAAAAGGAAAATTAGTTGGAAGTAAGGGGGTATATGAGAATTGGGTTGCAGGGGGTATATTGCAGTTGCCCTTTATTACTTTTATTATGTATGCATCATCTTCATTTATTGTTTTGCAGTATGGTTTGGGTAAGAAGTGATTGCCCATACAAAATTGTGCATAAACTTGGCGAACTACAAGCATTGTTGAAACGAGGTGCATCCATGCCCGAAAGATTTTTCAACCTTGGTGTTCGGTTTCTCGCATACAGAGAGGCTTAAGGAATGAAATGGCACAACAAAAAAGTTGTCAAACACAACATGGATCTGCGCTTTTGTGTAAGTTATATTTTCATGATTAAAGTCTCACACACACATATATTGTCTATTTGTAAGCATTTTGATCAAATTGATCTTGTGGTACTGCACATCAGCAAACGTTGGATCTACTGCGTGGCGAAAAGTACTGTAAACCATTCACTGCTAAAGAGTTGGGTAAAGCGATTGGAGGATGGGAAATTGTACAATATGATGTAGTAGGTTGCAGATACGTAAGTACAATATGATGTAGTAGGTTGCAGATACGTAAGTACTAATCTGTAATTATCTTTTGTGGTCCTGATACTGTGTGATTTGCAGTTTCTCTTGCCATGGAGAGGCGCCGCATCATATGTGCTTTATATAGTCGACATGGAGCAGAAGAAACTTGTTGTCATTGACCCTAAGCCTATTCCTGAATATGCTTTAGATGTTCCCTATAAAGCCTATGCAATACTGATTGTAGGGTTTCGCCTACATTTTCAGTCTGCATTTAGACAACTTAATCCTAATGCATGGGTGGATGTTCATACATTCAAATTTGAGCGTGCAGAAGGGATTGCGGAAGACACTGATGGGTAAGACCACCTCAAACCTAAACTTTGCATAATAGTATAATACAGATCTTAAAATATATGTCATACTTTGATATAGCTGAGAACTTTTATAACACAGATCTTTGAGTCCATGGCTTATTATGCAATACATGGCGGGATGGGATAATGCTACAAATGTGAACATTTGTATGGTAAGTAAATGTACTTTCTGCATGTTCCATTATGATTACCAAAATGTATGATAAATTCAATGTCGTCTTACATACAGGATGCTATTAAGATGCGACGTCTTTTCTTCATCAATCTTTTGGCGCATGAAGCAAATGCTTGGAGAAAAAACCTACCTAACATCGTTAAATATTATCTATCACGTATCATTGGAAGAAAAATATGATAGATGGGCGAGATGATGTAGGGAAATTATCGTTATCGTATTGTTATTGTTATATTGAATGATGTGGGTAGATGCCAAGATACATGTATATTGAAATTCAGTATTATGATTTATTGGCATTACTTTCGTATTACACAGTTTTATTTATTGAAAGTTATATGTATTGTATTATATATGTTTGGGCCCGTAGCAACGCACGGGCATGCACCCAGGGCATGTTTGATTTCTGGGCTCCAGGGAGCCTGGCTAGCGAGCCAGGCCCGGAGCCGGCCCACGGCCCGCACCGAAATGGCAAACTTCGGTTGTTTGATTCAATTGGCTCATATTAGCTTGGCTCAGCCCATTTTGTGTTTGATTTGGAGGCAGTAGCCTGGCCCAACCCCAACTGCCATCAACTAACACCATGGGATTGTGTTTGATTTGAGCCTGGCCCAACCTGAACCAACATCAACTTCAACTGAATTCTAGAGCAAATTGAACAGAAATGAACAACAATACATGGTGAAATATTTTCTTCATATCTAAAATAATGGCCTCAGCTAATAAGAAGCATCACTTTACATCAGTTCAAAAATATGCATCATCGGCCATATCGAAACAACAACATTGTGTTCAAGTTTTGAGTTGACCAGTACAATATCACAGCACATTCAACCACATCACAACACATTCTGATATGTTATCGTAGCATCACCAGCACGATCATAGCATCAAGATAAGGATAATAGCATCGGCGAAGGATCATAGCATCGCGCATGGATCACCACCAGGAACAATCTAGCCTATGCAAAGCAAGTGGTTGTACCTCACAAGAATAAGAACAGATGATATGTTATGAATTTATGAGAAGAAGAATGGTTTGCCTTACAAGTTAAATATTGCCTCAGATATAGGAGATCAATGGGTACATGTGAACCATGGAAACGTCAAATTCACATGGTCCATAGTTGAATACTTGGACCATGGATGAATTTGACGTTTTGATGGAATGCATGACAAGCAATAATCATAGATAATATCATCATACGCTAAAAGATAGGTCCAAATTGTGGCCTCAGGTAAATAAATGAGTAGCAAATGTTTCATGGCAACCATGGAACCATGAGAGAGGTCCAGCCCTAGTTTGAGAAACATGGGCATGGACGTCTCCCATGGTTTGATGGATGTCATGATAGATAAATGGTGAACAGGTTCATCATCGGCCTGACAGTGCAACAGGAACATGCAAAAATGGCCTCAGACTACTTGAACTTGGAGCAAAAGTGAAACAGAACCTTCATGGCAGTCATTGAACCGGGGGAGACATCCATCCCAAGTTTGGAAACATGGGAATGGATGTGCCCCACGGTTTGATGAGACATGAGTAATATATAATCTCCAGTCATCATAGGCCAAAAAAATTGAAAGAACAGAAAAGATTTGCCTCAGATTATATGTTTTTCAATCATATGACATGGACTTGGAGCATAATGGCAACTGGTGGACAGTAGGAAACAAAGTATAAGAAGAAGAGTATGACACAGTTCATGGCTACCATGTGAGCATGGGAGACATCCATCCCAAGTTTGGAAACATGGGAATGGATGTGTCCCATGTTCAGATGGGAGACAAGAGTAGGGCTACCTGGTAGAATAAAAGAAATAACAGCATCAAGTTCCTCACAAGGCCATGTCATCATTTATGGGGTACATGGAATCGTTATAGGCAAATTTTATAACCCAGCCAAAAAAGAACACAGATAAAAACCCAGATATACCAAAATCATGAAAACATGAACAGAAATTAAACAGACAGTAGCAAGCCAACAAAGGTTGCAATTTAGTACAACAACATAGAGTTTTGCTCACAATCAGTGAGCACAAATGGAGTTTTGCCCACATTCAGTGAGCCAAAATGTAGTTTCTTTAGTTAGCCACCTTCCCACTAACTAAAACCAAAAGGACAGGTGCTGGTTAGCCATCTACCATGCACAATGTCTAGCCAAAATGGAACACAAAAGAGAGGAGAGGAGAGAACTACTACATGTAGTTCTTGGCCAGGTAGGTCCTCAGCCATATGGCCCTGTGGGGGGTTGACATGTTCACAAAGCCAGTTGCAACTAGCTTATTCTCCAAGAGGTGGGTGTAGGCAACAATCAGGGACTCAGTGGAGAAGTCAGGCATCTCCATGACAGCAAGGTATAGGTCTGGGTCAACATGTGCAGCACCTGTTTTGAGCATAGCATTTGCAACATTGTTGATTGCATCATTCATGTTTGTCATCATTAGCATCTCTTCCTCACTGAAATGTCCCCTCTTCCTCTTACCACAAACAGTCTCTAACACAGGAACTGTGGTTGTGGGTGTGGCTGTGGCTGTTACCTTGCTGGCATCACCAAACTCAAAGGTAGGTTTGCATTCATATTTAGGAGAAGTGTAGTCTTCACCCTCCAGCTTAGCAGCAACACTATCAGACTTGTTGACCCCCAAAGGTTGATTGGATCCTACAGCAAACCTACCAGTAGCCAAGGTGCTACCAAAGATAGCCTCCATCTCAGAGTAGAACCTTATTGGAGTGTTCAGAAACTCGGCATCCTTAGGGTGGTCCTGAAGAGAGGTCACAATTATGGAGAGATGACACAATTAAGAAGAGATGACACAGTTATGAAGAGGGGACACAGTTAGGAAGTGAATGCTTCAGACATGGTTTTGTACCTTGCAATGACCAAGATAGTGGTCCTGCTCTAGCATTATGGCTTGCACATCTTCATCAAACAATGCCCCACTAAGGTTCTTCAGCCTAGCAACCTTAGACCACTTCTGTTTCCACTTCCTCAAGTGATTATACACTTGAGTTGCAGTTACAGGCATCCCACAATACTCACTTAGAGCCTTAGCTACTGCATTCACATCTTTGTCTTTGTAGGTTTTGTCAGTCCTAGACCTCTCAGACACAATCTGGGTCATCCTCCTTAGTACAAACCCAGAAGTGTTGTTAGTCCACCTCATAGGACCTTGTTGTGATACAACATGGGCAGCCTCACCATCTAACAGGTCAACAACATCTGGTTCACCCAAGGCAGCTCCTGCAACTGCAGGTGCTCCTTCCATCATGTTTGCAGCAGCCACAAACCCACCCTGGGCATCAAGGTTAGCTGCAGCCATCCTAGTGCACAAACAATCAAGATAAATAAGCAGGGAAGCACAACACAGACAAGTAAGTAATGAATATTTGGTCTCGGACATAGCGCTTAAGAGTACAGAAATCATGCACCACATTAGTTCCATGTCCAGGGTCTACTAAATTAGTTTACACATCCATGAAATGCAAGTGAAACATCAAGTCCTATATGAACCCCTAGCAGCCCACATAGCATTGCATATCTCATCCCTCATAGTCACCATAGTAGGTTCCTCTAGAGGCAGTTCTCCCTGCTCATCTTGATCCAAATCAGGAACAAATCCTTCCTCTGATGGAATAATTTCATCTAAGCCAAAACCAATGATCCAATTGTGGAGTATGCAGCAAGCAAGCACAAGTTTGACTTGAGTCTTGTATTTGTGGAAAGATTTATTGTCTATAATTCTGAACCTGCCCTTAAGTGCACCAAAGGCCCTCTCCACTGTGACCCTAAGTGAAGAGTGCCTAAGGTTGAATAGCTCCTTTGCATTGGTGGGTTGGTTTGTGCTGGAGAACTCACTCAAGTGATACCTGACCCCTCTATATGGAGGCAAGAAGCCTTGTCTGCATGCATATCCAAAGATCTACCGTGGTAGAAGTGACCTACAATTGTTGGAGAATGAGTGTGAAAGTGTGTTTGATCACAGTGGACATAAGTGCATTGACTAGCTAGTGCGATTACCGCCGGCACGGTGAACCCATCATCTCTCTCTATGGCATCACCCAAAATTAGTGCATCATGGGCTGATCCCTCCCAACCGCCTAGAACATATGTGAACTTTAGGTCAAAGCTCACAGCAGCCATCACATTTTGAGTTGTGGTGGACTTCCTACCCCTGAAAGCTTGCCGCATGTGTCTAGGCACCCTAGCCAACACATGTGTGCCATCAATGGCACCAATGCAATTCTACATAAATGTCCATAAGCCAAAAGATTAACATATGTGCAAACACATTGATATGAACATGTGTGGGAAACATATAGACATGAAAGTACCTTCAGAAAAGGGAACCATCTGTGGCTGCCCATAATCTTAGGGTGTGTGGCAGTGCTTGGAGGCATGATCATGTCAGCCCTTAATTCACCAATAGCATACAAAACTTGGTGGAAGATCCTACCGATGGCCTCAATGGATCTCCTAAAGAATTGATGAACTACCCTAAACCTCTGGTTGTGCCCAACCACATGTATAAACATTGCCACCTGCTCCTCCACTGGACATCCTACTGTCTCAGGAACAAGTTTTCTACTCCTAAGCAAGTTGCACAAAGAAAAGAAGGGGACCCGTTTCATGCGCAACATGGCAATGCATTCAACATCATTGTAGTTGTACATCATTTGGAGTGTGCTCTGTCTATGCTTCTCAGCCTCAGTCCTAGGCCCATAAGGGATTGTTTCTTCTTCACTAATCCTTCTAAGCCTATTGACTACAAAGGAAACCATAACAACAACCATCCCTCGTCGCTTTCCTAGCCATCACCGCATGTTGTGCATTTGTATCCATCTACATGCATTCACAAATGTATAAGCAATTTAAGTAGACCCTGGTCGGCCTCTCGAATGTAACTGCAAGCATTCACAAATGAAAAAAGGCACGACTGCAGTACTAGATATGCCTCCCTGTGCCAATAAGCTAGTCATCATCGACCATTCATATCCCAAACAACAACATTTACAATATCAAACAAACCGACAAGGATCCACCAACAATAACAACGAAGCATGAAAAAGGCACGACTGCAGTACTACAATATCAAACAAATCGACAAGGAACCATCTCCGAGAACAACGAAGCATGCAAAAATACGGCCACGATATATCATTGCAAGAATAAATACCAACAAACAAGACATAGATCTGACCAAAACAATGAACTGCGTACTGAGTAAATGGGGAAAAATAGGGATTTCACCTCGAGTGAGCAAGAGGGTGCAGAAGCTGCTGAAAACAGCTGGAGGTGGGGAGGAGGTAGCAGATCTGGAAGGGGAAGCAGATCCACAAACAGCAACACCGCCTCGCCGGAGCCCGCGACAGAACCACGCCGCCTGGACGCAGATCCACACGGGGAACAAAGAGGAAGCCCGGGGAACAACACGACTACGCCGACAACTTACCTCGTCGACGGTTCCTCAACGGGAGCGGAGAGTGGAGAGGAGGGGGAGAAGTGAGGGAGGTAGGAGGGAGCGGTATAAGTAGGCCATGGAAGTTTCACTCCTCCTGCGCGAGCGCGCCAGAGCTCCCGCCGACGGCAAGATTCGCCCGCGCAGCGCGCAGCCAGAGCCAGGCTGAGGAGAAACGAACCCTAGGAGCGTGCGGCGCGAGCCAAGAGAGAGAGAGAGGGGCAAATGCACCGCGGCGGCCAGGCTCCCAGGCCGGCCAAGCATATCAAACAAGCCGAAATGGCTCTGGTGGGCTTGACCGGCCATTTCTGGCCCATATCAAACACGCCCCTAGTAATTAACATATGCTCCGACTTTCTATGTATAACACTTGTTTATTGTTGGAGTGTCTTAGCTTCATATGTTTGCTCTCACCCTGCGTGTTGACTTTGTGCCACTCTGCATTCTATCAGAACATTAGCTTCTCTACTAGATTGCGTTTAAGATTCTTTTCATGAATCCAAACGCTCAACGGAACCAAACGAGATGAGCAGAGGCACATCCGCATTTGGTCCAATGCAGCTGTGGTTCATTGCACGTACCTGAGTTTACCAACCGCATTTGGTCAAATGATTTAGTTTGAATCTTACTTGTCTGTGCCGAGCATACCTTTTGGAATAGCAGAATTCGAGTTGACATCAACTGGAGTGGTAATTATAACTGCTTTGACTTTGCACAATTTTTTTAGCTTAGCTTGTTAGATCGTTAACTTAACAGCAAGCATCTTTGTTTGTACATAAATCATAGCAGTCTCATTATCTGGTATTCTAATCATAGTCATTGCTTCGCATTGATATTTATCAGTCATGAAACGAGAACCATGATAGAAAGTTAATGGCGCACCATCAAATCACAATAGACGTCAGAGAATATTATCGGAGTAACTTACTTACCTACCCCAATATCATATAATAATTTATTTTGTTTTGCAAATAAAGAATCCAGTGATAGGTTAATGATGAAGATAGAGCTACGTGGAATTGAATTGAACATTTGAAACAAATGGATGGTAGCACTGTAATGTCACCAACAACAACAACTTAGCCTTTTGTCCCAAGTAAGTTAGGGTAGGCTAGAGATGAAACCCACAAGAAACAAGGGTAGGAGAAGCACAAAGCACAAGAACACAAAAGAACAAAAGAAAAAAAGAAAAGATCATGTTTCAGGCACACTGATTGCAAGTCTCCAAGCACATCTATCCATAACTAACTCCTTGGGGATATCCCACTCTTTAAGGTCTCTCTTGACTGACTCATCCCAAGTTAGTTTAGGTCGACCTCTACCCCTCTTTACACTAACGACCCGGTCTAGCAACTCACTACACATGGGTGCCTCGGGAGGCCTCCTTTGGACATGACCAAACCATCTCAACCGGTGTTGGACCAATTTTTCCTCAATTGGTGCCACCCCAACTCTATCTCGATTGTCTTTGTTTTGGACTCTATCTCTTCTTGTATGCCCACAAATCCAACGCAACATACGCATCTCAGCGACACTCAGTTGCTGGACATGTCGTCTCTTTGTAGTCCAACACTCAGCACCGTATAACATCGCCGGGCGAATCGCCATTCTATAGAACTTACCTTTTAGCTTTTGGGGCACCTTCTTGTCACAGAGGACGCCGGAAGCTTGGCGTTCCTATGCCTAACATCCTCATCAATGTCACCATCCTTCTGTAGCATCGATTCCAAATACCTAAAGGTCTCTTTCTTGGCCACCACTTGTCCGTCGAGGCTCACAACTCCATCTTCATGTCCAGTCGTGCTGAAGTCGCACATCATGCACTCGGTCTTGGTCCTACTGATTCTGAAACCTTTCGACTCTAAAGCGTCCTTCCACAGCTCAAGCTTCCCATTAACCCCTGCCCTAGTCTCGTCAACTAGCACCACTGTAGGATCTAGTCACATAGAAGGGGGGTTGAATATGAGACTTGTTTTGCAAGCTCTATGGAAAATGAAAACCTTAACCTATCAACTAGTGTTGCCATACTAAAAAGGTTCTTCCCTACTACTAGAGCACACTATCACAAGTTTCCTTAGCAAATATCACACTAGGAGGCAATATGACAACCTAGGCAAGATATGAAGCACACAAGCGAAACAAGCTAGAACAAAGACAAAGAAACTTGAGAGCGGAAATAAAGTGCTGAAAGTAAATGCTAGAAGTAAATAAGAGGGACAAGAGGTGACCGAATTTTTTCCCGTGGTATCGAGAAGTTGACGCTTCCCCCTAGTCCACGTTGGAGCACTCACTTAGAGTATCGCTCCCCCTTGAGTCACAAAGACACAAGTGCTCACTAAGAGTACCTGTTCTCCATCTCCAGAACGGTGGGTCTCGAACCGTGTACACCAAGCTTGTCTTGAGGCTCCCACAATCTCCAAGAGCTCACCAAGAACCCCCAAGTCACCTGGATTGTTTAGGAGCCGTCAAACTCCAAGATTATCAAGCCCGCACACCTTCGCTTGACCTGAGCACTCAGCTAAGCCATGTATGCACCTTGAAACTCCTGCTCACTAAGAAAGAACACCTCAATGAAGAAAAAGAGAATCCCAATTGGGGAAAACACACTCTCCTTCTCTCCTAGGCTGCAATGGATCTTCAAAGTGGCAAAGGCAGCTCTAGAGAGGCAGGGGGCTTATTTATAGGCTTAGCAAAGAAGGCTAGCCGTTGGAAAAGGTCCCCTGAAAAGTAGTATCGTCGGATGAACCGATGGTTCCCCCCTGCTGAGCGTTGGGTCATCCGGTCACTAATAGAAGCCAATATAGCCGTTGAACCTTGAAACCCAGACAATACACAGACGCTATACACCGACGCCTCGTCGGATCATCCGGTGGTGAAGGCACCACAATTGGGGCGGTACTATATGATTTGAATCAAGGCGTCGGATGAAACGATGGTATCTTCAATCCAAGCGTCGGTTCATCCGGTGCTGAAGCAGAAGTCTTGGCACGTCTCTGTTGAATTTAAATGCAACCGTCGGATGAACCGATGGTCAAGGCGTCGGATCGTCCGATGCTTAAGTGCTGACCCTTGACCTGAACTGTAGCCAAACCCTAAAGCGTCGGATGAACCGATGCCTGTAGCGTCGGTTCATCCGACAGTCCATTTTGAATTTGTTGGATGCAGAACTCATACGACGCGTGTTAATTATGGGGTGTCGGATCATCCAACGCTATGAATTTGATTTCAACTCATCCAATTCAGCGCCTTTGAGTTTTCCGTCGAATCTTTTGCTTCAACCTTGCTTCCATGAACTCTCTGAGCTAGATAGCATCCAAGGAACTTGAGTGTGCATATTTTATGGCTTTTGGAGTGCATGGTCAAGCTACTAGTGTACGAACCCCTCTTAATAGTACGGTCGAAACTACAAACTAGCAATCCAAGTGTCCTTTATCTCCTTTGTGACACTTGGAACTAACAAAGTCCTTCCTTGTAGTCTTCAACCATATTGAGCCCATTATTTCAAATTGAGGGGTCTCATTCCATTAAATACTCGTGACAATAACCCAATTAGAAATCCGCTTCAAAACAAAGGTTAGTCACAAGCATATGGTTGTCATTTATCACCGAAACACACCCTTACCAAAGGTGCAAAGGGGCCTAGATCGCTACAATCTACCCCTTTTTGGTGATAGATGACAACACGAGTAGAGATATACGAAAATTTGAATTTAACAACATATAAACTCTACTTCTAATGCATGAAAAGGAATAAGCGGTAAACACACATGCATTAAGTAAACACACAAGAATTAGTAGACATGTAAGCCAACGACAAGCACAAGATCCAAATACATGTCTCATCATGAAGCTCCACAAAAGCGAGAGAGGCTACAGAAACTCCAAAACCTGCACTCTCCCCTAACTCCCCCTATCTCTACTCCCCCTATCTATCTCCCCCTTTGGCAACAAGCACCAAAAAGGAGACTAAGCCTGAGGTGGAGAGGAAGGACCCGGCGGCAAAGTAGAGACAGCCCTCGAAGGTCGCACAGAGAAGCCGGAGGCGGCGTCGTCGTCGTCCTCGCTGAGAAGAGACCAAGCTGGTGACGAGGAACCCAGCGGTGGAGGAGGTGCGACAGTCGATGTGCCGGGAGCTGTAGTAGCCTCGGGAGCAGGAGGAACAGTGTCGGAGGCAAGTGCTGACGAGATCTGCTCAGTGATCGCTCGAAGGTAGTGGTCTTCTTGTCCCAACCCCTCTGCCCTCGGTGTAGTGAACGTCGGAAGCGGTGAAGACACCGGTGGACTGGGCAGAGTGGTGCGAGCTGGTGTCTCGAAGATGAGTGTTCCTGTGGTAAGTGGAGACACCAGCTGGGACAACGTAGGAGTGGTCATCTGAAGCTGAGCCAGGAAGGAAGTGGTGACCGCTGCCTGAGGTGTCGTCGTCTGGGGTACCGCGAACGCCCCTGTCTGAAGTAGAGGTGAATGTGGGAAAGTCGCTGGGGGAACGTTCACGAACCCGCCCGTTGGAGGACGAGGAGCTGTCGGGTCAGCCTGTAGCTCGACAGTGGTAGGTGGCTGAGGTAGCTGAAGTCCTGACTGATGGAAGAGCTAACCAAGACAACCAGACATGAAGGTGAACATCTGTGAAGTCAACATCTGGTGTTGTAGCATCTGCTGCCTCTGAGCCTCCTGCTGCTGACGGATCCCCTCTAGGATCACCTGCTGCGACTCCTGGTACTGCTGGAACTGAGCCAGCATCTGCTGCTGTACCTGGAGGGTCGCCTGAGACTGAGCAGCCATAGCCTGAATCAGTGAGGTGAGCTGGTCTGGCTGGGTCACCTGAGCAGCTGTGATCGTGGGAACCGGTGACTCAGCCTCTCTTTGGCCTGGCAAGGTGGAGCTTGCTGCCTCGTCGTCGTGTGACCGACGGACTCTGAAAACTGGCTCTGGAGCAGGTGTGAAATCCTCGTCGTCACTAGAGGACTCGTCGTCGGTGGCGAAGTACTAAGGAAGAGGTGCCTCTGCTGCAGCAAGAGTAGCATCCTGTCGGGCTGCCTCATCCATAACTGCCTCTGCTGCTGCCCGAGCCTGTAGTGTCTCCTCGGCTCTCCTCAGGCCTCTCGGGCCTCTCCTCCTGTCACCTTACATCGGAGGACGGTAGGTCGGGAACACAAACTTCGACGACTCTAGCATCCCGATGTACCTCTGGGCCTCAAGGCGGCACAGCAGCCAACTGATCCAGTGAGCGAAGGGCTGCTGTCTCGTCATCCCCATGCCATCCATAATGGTGTCCTCGATCTCTGCTATCAAGATATCCACAAGGTCAAACGGGCGCTTCGCCGTCACGTACATCAGAAGCCACTGCTGCACCCTTGTCAAGGACTCTGCGTTCCCCATCCCATAGAGCACAGACCTTCTGAGAGCGTAGTGAACGACGTACGCCTCTCGAATCAGACGATCTGGTGTCCTGGGTGTGCCGCGGAGGAACGGCTGCTGGAACAGGAAAATGATCTCCTCGTTGGTAGGTAGGATAGGTGAGTGTGCACGACGAGGAGGCTCGATGTCGGGATACGCCAGGTAGTGGATCGAATCATCGTGAAGATCAACCTGGAGTAGCTCTGCGATCCCCTCTCGAGTGAGCCTCTGCTGCTGACCCGTGAACACGAACCTGATAGCGACCCGGTCAGCGTCGACGTAGACAGTGGCATAGAACACTCTGACCCAGTCGGGGACGTATCGTGACCTCCGAGTCACTAAGTCCACCAATCCCCGCTGGTAGTCGAAGAAAGGGAGGATCGGCACACCAGCTGCAGCTGCCCTGAGAGCGGTGAACTGGAGCATACGGTGCTGGCTGAGCTGAGAACCTCTGTGAGTGTAGGAGGCATAGAAGCTCTCCTGAAGGATCATCCAGAACCTGGGGTCACACTCCTCTCTGCCACGTGGGAACCACTGGTCCTCGGGTACACTCCTCAACCGCCGAATCTTCGGCCCTGGCAAGTGACGGAGGTCACGGAGATAGACTCCGAAAGCCTCTGCTCGTGGTCCTCTGGGTAGCTGGGGGTCGAGAGCATGCTGCTCTCTCTCTGTGAGCTGCTCTGCTGTAGCTCTCCTCTGACGTGGTGTCGGCTACGGCTGAGTATGACCTCCTCATGTCCGAGGTCCAGACCTGTCCAGTGAGGGATGTGACTCTGTCTGCTCTGTGGTCTGGTGCCCTCTGCCTGACCGACGTGGCTACTGCTGCTGTGTCTGCTGCTCTGTCTGCTGCTGCTCTCTCTGGGGCTACTCCCCCTGACTCTGTGTGCCCTCTGAGATCCGGATGCCCCTCTGAGGCTGTCCCTGGGTGTCGGGCACTGCTAGCACTCGCTTCCACTCCTTCTGCTCCCTGGTCTTCTTCTTCTTAGGCTCGCCTACCGCCTTACCCTTCCTCTTGTCGCCTGCCATCTGTGAGAGAAAACGGTAGAAGATTATAGAATGGCTAGAGATGAATAAACGAGATATGTAACTAGAGGTAAGAGTCCTTAAGCATAGCAAATGAGTGGATATGAGCCTAAATAAACAAAATCTAGTGGATGTACTGCTCAAGATAAGGAAATAGGTATTCTAAGAGGTCCTTAGGTGCTCAAGATGTGCAAGTGTATGTGGATAAGAGTGAATGATCACCATAAGCATGCCCAAAGGATCAAAAGTGTGAACAACTTAATTCTACCCCTAAGAGCATGAGCAATAGCTTAGAATTTCCCTAAATTGAGGATGAACATGAATGCAGTATCAGATAGTTCAAAATACAGAGCTCAAATTCTCCCTAACAGTGTGAAACAGTGCAAAGGGAAGGGAGTAGAGCTCGAATCCGTACCACAGCGCGAGGAAAGACGACGAGATGCTTCTGTGGCGGAAGGAGCAACCCTTGTGCACCCCCTAGATGGCTGACGGCGAGCCTGGACGGCGGCGCCTGGCCAGATTGCGCGTGGCGGCCAAACCCTAGGGCAGGGGCTGCTGCGGCGCACGCACGAGATTGGACGCGGGGGAGCGGCGCGACGGCCGGCGGCGAGCGCGGGGAGCCGGCGGTAGGCACGGATGGCTGCGGAGGAGGCACGAGCGTGCGTGATTTCGGTGGAGGTGGAGAGGGAGGCGGCGCATGGGCGCAGGCGTGGCGACCGGGAAAAGATAGGGTTTGAGACGAAGCGGCCGCCAACGGAGATGACAGTAGGACCCACGCTTCAGTGGAGCGTCGGATGAACCGACGGTGAAAAAATAGAAGCGTCGGTCGAACCATCGGTGCAACTGAGCTCCGTGGTAAAACTAGGCATCGGATGGTCCGACGACCTGTCTTTACAATGCGTCAGAGCAGTTGCGCGTGGGTCTGGGAAAAGAAGAAAATTTCTTCAGCACCGGATGAACCGATGGTTTAAAATGCGAAGGCGTCGGTTCATCCTACGGTGTGAAATTTTCAAACAGAGAGCAACTGAGCGCCCAGACCCCTTCACCGGATGATCCGACGCTAGAACCTATAGGGTGTTGATTCATCCGATGGTGACAATTCGATTTTGTTGAACTACTTCTCATTTTTTATCCGTCGAATGTCACACACAAGCCAACATAAGCACATCCTTGGATCAATCCTGAGTGACAACCTCACCCCTCAAGCACTCCTTTATAAAATACTTATAATACACAATTAGCTCCCTAAAGAGGGATAAACCATAGATAAAAATAGGCAAATTAAGAACCAAAGGAGGGAGGGAGCTCCAAAGAGGGAATGTATGAGTTAATTGCCTTTGAACTTAGAGATTGACACCATAAGCTCGTTAAGACTTAACTCAATAGGCATTAAGCACAAACATTTGTCTCATCACACTTTAAGAGTTGTTGATTTGCATTGAACACTAAGCAACTTTCTCATAGTGTGAGTTTCCTTTGTGGCTTCTCTCACGCAATGCTATGCAAAGACAAATGCATGAAAGTAAACATGAGTGCATCTACATGACAAGCATAAATGCAAAGCGAGAAGGTAAACTATCTTGCCAAGTTTGGACCCTTGATGAGCTTATTCATGATGAGCCATTCTTCATGCCTTGAGCGAAAAAAGAGAACCACCGGCTCAAGCAAGACCCATACTCATCACTATCTCATCAAGGTTAGACAAGCCCCTAATCATGTACATATGCAAATGCAAACTATATGACAAGCATTACATGATGTTGGATGCATCAAGCACATTTAATTCACTTCGAAGCCTACAAAAGGTGTTTTCATCAAGAGGCTTGGTAAATATATCCACCAATTGCTCCTTGGAGTGAACACCACAAAGGACAATGTCCCCTTTTGCAACGTGGTCTCGCAAGAAGTGATGACGGATATCAATGTGCTTGGTGCGAGAGTGTTGAACCGGGTTGTTAGCAATTTTTACGACACTCTCATTGTCACAAAGGAGGGGAACCCTATCTAGAACCACACCATAATCCAAGAGGTTTTTCTTCATATAGAGGATTTGAGCACAACAAGCCCCCGCGGAAATGTATTCCGCCTCCGCGGTGGATAAAGCCACGGAGTTTTGCTTCTTAGAGGACCAAGCAACCAAAGAGCGACCTAGAAAATGGCACCCACCTGAAGTACTCTTACGGTCTACTCGACATCCGGCAAAGTCCGAATCCGAATAACCCAAGAGCGCAAAACAAGCACCATGGGGGTACCACAAGCCAATGCTAGGTGTGTATTTTAAATATCTAAGGATCCTTTTCAAAGCACTTAGGTGAGATTCTTTAGGGTTGTCTTGAAACCGAGCACACATGCAAACACTAAACATGATATCAGGCCTAGATGCGGTAAGATAAAGAAGAGAACCAATCATAGAACGGTAAAGCTTTTGGTCAACCGGATTACCTCCCTCATCTAGGTCGAGATGTCCATTGGTAGGCATTAGAGTCTTGGTCGGCTTACAATCATCCATCTTGAACTTCTTGAGAATATCATTAGTGTACTTCTCTTGATGAATGAAAGTCTCTTCCTTCAATTGCTTGATTTGAAACCCAAGGAAGAAGTTGAGCTCTCCGATCATTGACATCTCGAATTCCCTAGTCATGAGTTCACTAAAATCCTTGCACACTTTGAGATTAGTAGAGCCAAAGATAATATCATCAACATAAATTTGACAAATGAAAAGTTCTTTTGTTGATTATCTTGGTGAATAGCGTGTTGTCCACTCTACCAATCTTGAATCCCGCTTCAATAAGAAAATCCCGGAGCCTCTCATACCATGCCCTAGGAGCTTGCTTGAGTCCATACAAAGCCTTGTGCAACCTATAGACATGGTTAGGATATGTAGCATCCTCAAAACCGGGAGGTTGCTCCACATAGACTTCTTCATTGATGAAGCCATTCAAGAAAGCACTCTTTACATCCATTTGGAATAATTTCATTTTATGACTAAATGCATATGCAAGGAGGATACGAATAGCTTCAAGACGTGCCACCGGAGCGAAGGTCTCTCCATAATCCAAGCCTTCTACTTGAGAGTACCCTTTGGCGACAAGTCTTGCCTTGTTCTTCACCACAATGCAATGTTCATCTTGCTTGTTCCGGTAGACCCTCTTGTTGCCAATTACATTCTTGTTCTTTGGGCGCTCGACCAACTCCCACACTTGATTTTTTGTGAAGTTGTTGAGCTCATCTTGAATAGCCAAGATCCAATCTGTTTCCCCAAGAGCTTCATCTATAGTTGTGGGTTCTACAAAAGAGACAAAAGCATGATGTTTGCAAAATGAGGCATATTGCTTGCGGCGAGTCCTTGTACCCTCTTGGGGATCACCCAACACAAGATGAATCAGATGATTTGTTGAAGTCCTTTGCGTCTTTTAAATATTGTAGAGGTGGGATCATCTTGAGATTGAACATCGCCCATGTCCTCTACTTGATCTTGAGTGTCTTGTGAGGTAGGAGGCGGTTCTTGTGAGGATGATAGATTATCTTGTCTTGTGGGTGATGTAGGTGGACGCCTTGGTTGATCATCATTATTATCATCATCGGAGGATGAGTCTTCATGAATGGAGTAAGTGTCATCGTCCTCCCATGGCTTGATGTCACCAATGGCCATCTTCTTCTTGATGAATGGAGTAAGAGGTTCTTTTCCTACATCATCACAACAAAAACCATCTCCTTGGGAGCCATTAGATTCATCAAACTCCACGTCACATGTTTCTTCAATCACTCGTGTAGAGTTATTGAATACTCTATATGCCTTGGAGTTAGATGCATAACCAACAAATATGCCCTCATCTACTCTACTCTCAAACTTCCCTAGATGCTTCCTTTTCTTGAATATGAAACACTTACAACCAAACACCCGGAAGTAAGAGATGTTGGGCTTTCTCCCAATGAGTAGCTCATATGGTGTCTTCGTCATGAGTCGGTGGAGATACACTCTATTTGAAGCATGACATGCCGTGTTGATAGATTCTGCCCAAAACCTTTGCGAGACTCCATAGTCATCCAACATAGCTCTAGCAAGAGCGATGAGTGTCTTGTTCTTCCTCTCAACCACACCATTTTGTTGGGGTGTATAAGTTGAGCAGAATTCATGCTTGATGCCTGCACCATCACAATACTCTTCCACCTTTGTGTTGCGGAATTCCGACCCATTGTCACTCCTAATCTTCACCATGGATGACCCAAATTAATTTTGGGCTCTAGTAGCGAACTTCTTGAAGATGTCAAATGTCTTGCCCTTGTCCTCCAAAAAGAAAGTCCAAGTATAGCGTGAGAAATCATAAACAATGACAAGACAATAAAGATTACCACCAAGACTCTTGTATGTAGTTGGTCCGAAGAGGTCCATGTGAATGAGCTCCAATGGTCTTGTGGTAGATACATAAGCCTTCATAGGATGATGACTTGCAACTTGCTTGCTGGCTTGACATGCACTACACAACTTGTCCTTCTCAAATGTAACATCCTTCACACCAAGGACCATGCCTTTCTTGAAAGCTTTCTTGAGTTGGCTCATACCTATGTGTGCAATGCGATGATGCCATAGCCAACCCTTGGATGTAGTGGAGATGAGGCAAGTAGTCAAGTTTGCTTCACGGGACGTAAAATCTATAAGATAAAGATTGCCATAGCGGAATCCCTTGAAAACAACTTCATTAGATTTCTTGTTAGTGATTGTGACCCCTTCATCATCAAATGTGCATGAAAGACCAAGGTCACAAAATAGTGCAATGGAAAGCAAGTTATAACTACAAGAATCCACAAAGAGGACATTGGAAAGGGATAAATCATTTGTTAGAGAGATTTCACCCAATCCGGAGATCCTTCCTTTTGAGTTATCACCAAATGAAACTTATTCATGATCTCCCGCATCATCCACTAGTGAGGTGAACTTTTTTACTTGGCCGGTCATATGTTGAGTGCAACCACTATCAAGTATCCAATGACTCCCTCCAGCCTTGTAGTTCACCTACACACAAGAAATTAGCATTGAGATTTAGGAACCCAAGCTAGTTTGGGCCCTTTGATGTGAGTGACAAGAGCTTTAGGAATCCACAAGCTTTTAGGTGGCTTGACATTTAGTTTGGTCCCAATGAACTTGATTGCCACTTTTCCATTGTTCTTCTTCATCAACAAGAAATGGTTATCATTGTACATGGACTTGTAATTATTATGCAAGGTGGGCAAAGGGCGAGTAGGTGTTGGGCACTCCCTTGTGTGATGACCAGTAACCTTGCAATATTGACAATAAGATCCAACTTCATTGATGAAACACCCATATAGCTCCTTAGACCTAAGAGTTTTCTCGATGGGATTAGGGAAAGCACCAAGCCCCTTTGTCCCATAGTCTCTTGCATTATAGTAGAGGATCTCCTTGTGCAACTCCTCACCCTTGGCCAAAGTCTTTAGACAAGACGTTAAGCTTCTCACTTCATCTTCAAGAGCTTTCACCCTATCATGGTTAGTCTTGGAGGAAGATGCAATATTTTCAACATTAAGCAAGACCTTAGGTTTTTCAATTAGATCATCACATGAGGTGGAGACATTAACTTTAGTGACTTCTCTAGCATTTGCATGCCCACTAGAATCAATGTCCTCACTAGCAAGCTCAAGTTCTTGATATTTCATCTCTAAGAGCACTTGTTCTTTCTTGAGCTTCATATGACTTGACTCAAGAGACTTGTGAAGCACGGTTATATCGTCATGCTTGACGATTAGCTCATTGTGCTTATCAAGCAACTTGTTGTGGTCATCTCTAAGTGACTTGTTGGACACTACCAAAGCATCATGCTCTTTGCTAAGGTCATTGTGCTTCACAAGCAACTCATCATATGAAAGCTTAAGTTTCTCATGAGTCTCATCAAGTGCTTTGAGCTTACTCTTTTGTTTCTTAATCATGGAGGTGTATTCATCAAGAAGATCTTAAGACCAAGCGATGAGAGTTCATCATCACTACTAGAAGACCCACTACTATCGCTATCGATCACCTTGGAGTGCTTTGCCATGAAGCACATTGGTGGAGGTGGAAGTGGAGGCTCATCATCCATGATAGCAATACTGGTGATCTTCTTGTTCTTGTCTTCTTTACTCTCACTTGATTCACTTGATGTCTCACCCTCGGTCACCCATTCATTGACCAAGAGAGAACGATGTCCACCCTTCTTCTTGTGGTAGGGCTTGTTTGATGATTTTTTCTTGGATGAGTTCTTCTTGTAGTACTTGGCATCCTTGTCATCTTCATCGTTCTTCTTGCTTGAGTTTGACACTCGCTTGTCGGGCTTGGGGCAATTATATGAGAGATGATCATAGCTACCACAATTGTAGCACTTTCGATTGCTTCCCTCACCGCTTCTTTTTGATGACCGGAACTTTTGCTTATTAGGATCATAGTTGTAGCCCTTCTTGCCAATATTGGAGAGCATTCTTGTGGTCTTCCTCATGAGGAGAGCAAGCTTAGCATCATCGCTCTCCGCTTCACTTGAGTCACTTGTATCTTCACTTTCACTTGAGGACGAAGGAGCCTTTTACTTGATCTTCTTGGACTTGCCCTTTTCACTTGCCTTGAGTACAAGATCTTTCTTAGAGCTTGAGTGTGAGGTAGATGATTCCATGTCTTCCATCATGAACATCTTGTGGGAGCGGATCTTGATCACAACCTCGGTGATGGTGAGGGTAGTGAAATCCTTCTCAAAGAGAAGTGCCTTGACGATGTTGTATCTTGGCTTGGGGAGCGTTTGAAGGATTTTCCGGATGATTTCCTACTCGGAAAGGATAGCAACATCGAGAGCATTGATACTTTGAATAAGCACCCCTATCCTAGAATACATTTGCTCTACCCCCTCATCATCCTTCATTTTGAACTCATTGAGTTCCACCTTGAGCAATTCATACTTCTCCTCACGGATCTTTTTGTTCCCCACATGGATTTCCTTAAGTTGCATCCACACCTCATGGGAGGTTTGAAAAGCAAAGACCCGATCAAACAACTCCTCGTCTAGCGCCTCAAAGATATGATTTCTAGCATGAACATTCCACTTAGCCTCACTCTCGGTGGGAACCGTAGGCAACAGATACATGGTAGTGCGCCACACATCATGATGTTGAGCTTGAAGATAGCTAGCCATTCTATGATCCCAAAAGGTGAAGTGCTTCCCCGCCAACCTTGGAGGGCCATTGCCGCTTCCCTTCCCCATCTCCCTAGGCGGTTAAGCCAAGCAAAAGGGAGCCTAGCTCTGATACCACTTGTAGGATCTAGTCACATAGAAGGGGGGGTTGAATATGGGACTTGTTTTGCAAGCTCTATGGAAAACGAAACCCTTAACCTATTAACTAGTGTTGCACATACTAAAAAGGTTCTTCTCTACTACTAGAGCACACTATCACAAGTTTCCTTAGCAAATATCACACTAGGAGGAAATATGACAACCTAGGCAAGATATGAAGCACACAAGCGAAACAAGCTAGAACAAAGACAAAGAAACTTGAGAGCGGAAATAAAGTGCTAAAATTTAATGCTAGAAGTAAATAAGAGGGACAAGAGGCGACCAGATTTTTTCCCGTGGTATCGAGAAGTTGACGCTTCCCCCTAGTCCACGTTGGAGCACTCACTTAGAGTATCGCTCCCCCTTGAGTCACAAAGACACAAGTGCTCACTAAGAGTACCCGTTCTCCATCTCCGGAATGGTGGGTCTCGAACCGTGTACACCAAGCTTGTCTTGAGGCTCCCACAATCTCCAAGAGCTCACCAAGAACCCCCAAGTCACCTAGACCGTCTAGGAGGCATCAAACTCCAAGAGTAACAAAACCGCACACCTTCACTTGACCTGAGCACTCAGCTAAGCCATGTATGCACCTTGAAACTCTTGCTCACTAAGAAAGAACACCTCAATGAAGAGGAAGAGAATCCCAATTGGCAAGAACACACTCTCCTTCTCTCATAGGCTGCAATGGATCTTCAGAGTGGCAAAGGCAGCTCTAGAGAGGCAGGGGGGCTTATTTATAGGCCTAGCAAAGAAGGCTAGCCGTTGGAAAAAGTCCCCTGAAAAGTAGTACCGTCGGATGAACCGATGGTTCCCCCCTGCTGAGCGTCGGATCATCTAGTCACTAATAGAAGCCAATATAGCCGTTGAACCTTGAAACCCAGACAATACACCGATGCTATACACCGACGCCCCGTCGGATCATCCGGTGCTTAAGGCACCACACTTGGGGCGGTAGTACTGTATGATTTGAATCAAGGCGTCGGATGAACCGATGGTATCTTCAATCCAAGTGTCGGTTCATCCGGTGCTGAAGCAGAAGTCTTGGCGCATCTCTGTTGAATTTAAATGCAACCGTCGGATGAACCGATGGTCAAGGCGTCGGATCGTCCGATGCTTAAGTGCTGACCCTTGACCTGAACTGTAGCCAAACCCTAAGGCGTCAGATGAACCGATGCCTGTACCGTCGGTTCATCCGACGGTCCATTTTGAATTTATTGGCTGCAGAACTCATTCGACACGTGTTAATTATGGGGCGTCGGATCATCCGACGCTATGAACTTGATTTCAACTCATCCAATTCAGCGCCTTTGAATTTTCCGTCGAATCTTTTGCTTCAACCTTGCTTCCATGAACTCTCTGAGCTAGATAGCATCCAAGGAACTTGAGTGTGCATATTTTATGGCTTTTGGAGTGCATGGTCAAGCTACTAGTGTATGAACCCCTCTTAATAGTACGGTCGAAACTACAAACTAGCAATCCAAGTGTCCTTCATCTCCTTTGTGACACTTGGAACTAACAAAGTCCTTTGCCTTGTAGTCTTCAACCATATTGAGCCCATTATTTCAAATTGAGGGGTCTCATTCCATTAAATACTCGTGACAATAACCCAATTAGAAATCTGCTTTAAAACAAAGGTTAGTCACAAGCATATGGTTGTCATTTATCACTGAAACACACCCTTACCAAAGGTGTGAAGGGGCCTAGATCGCTACAACCACATCATCAGCAAAGAGCATACACCGAGGGATACCACCTTGGATGTTCCTTGTGACCTCATCCATCACCAAAGAAAATAAATAAGGGCTCAAAGTTGACCCCTGATGTAGTCCTATTTTAATTGGAAAGTCACTAGTGTCACCACCACATGTACGCACACACGTGGTCACCAAATCCTTGTACATATCCTTGATAAGGGTAATGTACTTAGTTGGGACTTTATGTTTTTCCAAGGCCCACCACATGACATTTCTTGGTACTTTGCCATACGCCTTCTCGAGGTCAATAAAGATCATGTCCAAGTCCTTCTTCTACTCCCTATACCTCTCCATCAAATGTTGTAGCAAGAAAATTGCCTCCATAGTCGACCTTCCAGGCATGAACCCAAACTGGTTTTGGGTCACGCTTGTTGCTCTCCTAAGGCGATGCTCGATAACCCTCTCCCAGAACTTCATCGTATGGCTCATCAGCTTAATCCCTTGATAATTAGTGCAACTTTGAACATCTCCCTTGTTCTTGAAGATCGACACTAATATACTTCTCCTCCATTCCTCAGGCATCTTGTTTTCTCGGAAAATGAGGTTAAAAAGCTTTGCTAGCAAAACTATGGCTCTAGCACCTAAACATCTCCACACCTGAATGGGAATGCCATCGGGGCCCATCGCTTTACCTCTCTTCATCATCTTCAAAGCTTCCTCAATCTCTGCCTCCTGAATTCTCCTCACAACACGTCTGTTGGTGTCATCAAAAGAGTCATCCAACTCAATAGTAGGACTCTCATCCTCCCCATTAAACAATCTATCAAAGTACTCTCGCCATCTGTCCTTGATCTCCTCATCCCTCACCAGCAGTTGGTCTATCCCATCCTTGATGCATTTGATTTGGTTGATGTCTCTTGTCTTCCTCTCTTGGATCCTAGCCAACCGGAAAATGCCCTTCCCCCTTCCTTCGTGCCTAGCCACTGTTAAAGGTCATTGTATGCCTAGCCCTTGGCTACACTCACAGCTCGCTTTGCATCCCTCTTTGCTATTTTATAGCTCTCGATGTTGGCTGCACTCTTATCGAGGTGGAGTCGCTTGAAACACTCCTTATTTTCCTTAATAGCCTTTTGCACCTCCTCATTCCACCACCAAGTGTCTTTCGCCTCCTACTTGCCTCCCCTACTCACGCCAAACAATTCCGGTGCCACCTTCCGAACACACGTTGCCATCTTTAGCCACATGTCATTTGCATCTTCTCCTTCTTCCCAAGGCCTCTCACCTAGCATCCTATCCTTAAACACTTGTGTCTCTTATCCTCTAAGCTTCCACCACTTCGTTCTTGCAATCTCGACACGTTTGTCCCGGAAGACACGTACCCGATCCGCCACCACAAGCTTGTGGTGGGGAACAACACACTCTCCAGGTACTCCAGGTATCACCTTACAATCTAAGCAAGCACGTCTATCCTTCCTCCTTGCAAGGATAAAGTCAATCTGGCTCGAGTGTTGACCACTCTGAAAGGTCACCAGGTGGGATTCCCGCTTCCTGAAGAGGGTACTTGCTATCAACAAGTCGTAGGCCAATGCGAAGTTCAACACATCCTCTCCCTCTTGGTTCCTAGCACCATACCCAAACCCCCCATGCACTCGCTCGAAACCAGCATTCATCGCACCCACATGGCCATTGAGGTATCCTCCTATAAAGAGCTTCTCCCTGATGGGCACAATACTAACCATGCTATCCAAGTCTTCCCAAAACTGCCTCTTGACGCTCTTACTAAGACCTACCTGTGGGGCATAGGCACTGATCATTCAAAGCCACATCCCCAACTACCAACCGGACTAGAATAATCCGGTCACCTTGCCTCTTAACATCTACAACTCCATCCTTAAAACTCCTATCGATCAAGATGCCCACTCCATTCATGCCTAACGTTGCCCTCGTGTACCAAAGCTTGAAACCAGAACCCTCCACCTCTTTCGCCTTCTGACCCTTCCACTTAGTCTCCTGAATGCATAGGATATTTACACGCCTCCTAACTGCTGCATCGACTACCTCTCTTAACTTACCCATTCAGGATCCTACGTTCCAACTCCCTAGACGAATCTTAGTTGGCCCGACTAGCTTCCTTACCCTTCGCGCCCATCGAGGAAAGTGCGAAGACCCTTGCTCACTTTTCACCACAGCCGAGCATCGGTGTAGCACGCCACTAAGGTTGCGACGACCCGACCCTTGCTCACTTATCATCATACCCATATCACGATATGATGCGTCCCTATGGGGAAGGCGACCTGGCCCTAGCTCATTTAACACTACACCCAGGTTCCGATGTAGCGCGTCGCTAAGAGGGTTATGCCCCAACGAATTTCTTATGGGTTTCATATCCATTAAAGTGGCTGATTTCGTTGCTGGTTCGCCAGACTTAACGCACCCTCCTCCTTTACCCGGGCTTGGGACCAGCTATGTTGAGACGACTCGAGAAAGTCTTCGAGTCAACCTAGGCGGAGTTTAGCACTGTAATGTCACCATGCTTTAAAAATGCATTATAAGTTTATAATTAATATTAGAGGGGGTAAACTTGTGTTTTGGATCCTTTATACATATCCAAAGAAGCTTTGTTACGGTGCTTGGATAGTACCAAGTAATATCTTGTACTGATGTTTTTCACCAACTAATTTAATTGGATATTACCAAGTAGTACCTAGTGTTTTTTTTTGAGAAAACGGTACTGCCTGGCACTACTACCATTAAATTTATCGGATAATGACTCACATTGATTACAAGGACCCTAAAATTTCGCCCAAAGTAATACCTCCCTTTTTGATAGGCCCCATTCTCTCTTTTTTTTGCTGACGGCATAAAAAATGCCACAAACCTCATGTGTGTTTGTGTGTTGTTACTTGTTGTCTTATTGGTCATGCTTAATAAGAGTGCACTTAAATAAAAATTCCTTGATATACAAATTTATTATGAGAAAAACTCTATATTTACTTGTGGAGGAGGCAAAAAAATTCCTTATGGACCATACTGCTGCACCACTGAAACAGCACATCCTGTGGACAGGCAGAAGCAAGCACTAAACATGAAACATGCCGATGCCCCTGAACATGCAACATCTTAACCACAATCTAGGTGAACGTTGAAATGAATAGCTAATACATTGCTCGTTATGTCAAATGCATTTATTTAGAGTTCACTTGCCTGCTGACTGCGTTTTAGGAGCATGGTTTCAGTTGACATTGACATGAAGTGGTAGTAATTAACAAATGCTCTGACTTTTTACAAATATTTTGATTAATATTAGCGTCCAATGTCTTCGTTTCAATATATTTCTTACCATCATTCACGAGTTCTGAACAAAATTTGATATACATCTCCACATATGCTAGTAAGTAGAGACTTTTCATGTTTGCTAGCTTTATATATCCAGTAGAAAATTTCCATCCCACGGGAGCATAATAATTAAAGAGTAAACTATAACAATCACATTTTTTTCGAAGTAAGCAGTGGAAGCCCCCAAGTTATTTTTTATATTTTTTAATCCAGACTTGTTTAATTCGCTTCCACGGGAGTCAAATTTAGTCCTGCTAAATGATACTCAAGTGTTCTTACTATTAGGCTAGAAA
The DNA here is from genome assembly GCA_947561735.1 of Cenchrus americanus. Lineage (NCBI taxonomy): Eukaryota > Viridiplantae > Streptophyta > Magnoliopsida > Poales > Poaceae > Cenchrus > Cenchrus americanus. The sequence continues at coordinate 128,696,458 of OX387245.1, forward strand.
AATTATCACTATAATGATCATAATTGTTTCCAAGATTAACTAATAAGAAGATGTGCATTCACCATGCATTTTTAACTGAACATCAATACATCGCACTATGGTTTATGAATTGTGTTATGCCTGATCCAACCACAAGCACTGTACACAACATTTCCACACCTTCGGCTTTAGCTTAAAACCTACTGTATGAGTTTGTACATATATCTATTGGGTGTGTGTGCACGCTTAAAACTTAAACTGTAAATTTTATTTTAAATGCGAGTGATGTTTGCATTAGTTAATTTTAGTTTAAAACCTACTATACAAATGAGTCAGGAGGTAGTTATAGCCAAGAACCAAACAGTAGCAATATATCACAATATGTTCATTGCCCAATACTGGTGATGCAACCTCTACCTTTGATCCGTTGGTTTAAAAACCAGCTTGAAAACCTTAGAAGCGAGTATTTCACGCGGTACTAAAGAAAAAGTCTCGGTTTCATAGTAATATCGAGACTGGTACTAAACTACTAATAACAAGTTTCCACCAGTGACAACCCATCCACTAGCCTACTGAATGTCCATTTTATATACACGCTAGTGAATGTCTATTCTCAGCTTCTTTTTTGTTGTACTTTACTTTTTCAATCTGATGAATACGATATTTCTTCTAATTATCTTTTTGCGTTAAAAACTGAAATGTACAACTTTCTCATATACGAGTGATGATCAACCCTACGAGCATTTTGCATACATTTTGCAAGTGCCCCCCAGACCCCTGGATACCACTCTCTGCATTTCTGTCAGAACATTAGATTGTGTTTAAGATTCTTTTCATCAATCCAAATGTACACAACAGAGCAGAAAAAAAAAAGATGGGCAGTTGCACGCATCCAACCATTCCTTCAAAAAAGTCCAAATGCAGGTTCATTGTACATAACCTGAATATGCCTATCTCATTCAGTCAAATGGTTTTGTTTAGAACTTGCTTGTCTAGTGGGCGTGCCTGCTCGGACTAGGATTACGGTTGACCTCAAAAGAAGTGGGAATTAACAATTTCTCGGACTTTACACAAGTGGTGGTACGTACAGTATGCAACGTCTAAGCATCATTTCTTAGGTGTTACCATGCTTGTTTGATCAGCAGGGTAGCTTATTTGCTCAATTGCGTTGTTTAGAGTTTACTCGTCTGCGCTTGTTCTCTATGAAACTTCATCTCAGTCACACTGACACCAGAAATTTGATAGTTCAATTGGCATGGCGTAAGACAAGATTTTATTTATATTACCTGGTATCTTATTTATATTTGTCTGTCGTTAGTGCAATGCTTGTAAATTAACAATATAGCATCAAGTCAACTAGGAAGCAGTGATTTGGAGTAAATTAATCCAATATCACATACGACTTTGTGTTCTCTATGCACCGCGACAGCTAGAACACAACAATAAGTTAATTAAGATGGATGCGCGTAAGCATAGAGTAAAAAGACAATTATCAGCTGACATGCACATGGCAACTGCCTATATAAACAACACAAAGACAAGCACAACCACAAGCACAAGCCCAAACCAAAGTTCAAAAGTCCAAAATCCAACCCCAAACGCTCATGGATGAAGATGAGGATAGTTGCTCATGATCTGAAGCTCAAGGGCCTCAAGAGGGCTCTGAAGCAGCACCAGGCTAGACTCTACATCATCCGTCGATGTGTTGTGATGCTCCTAACTGGCCATGATTGATCAAGCAATTCGGATCAAAATTCTCAGGTCAAGAGATCCTTACACTCTCCATATAAGGAAGAGAAGCCTCAATGTTGTGCATGACCTCCCCATCACCATCATCATCTCAAAGGAGAGCACAGCTCGGCGTCGAGCACCTAAACCTTTGCGCAACCAGAATGCTGAGATAGCTTGGCAGGCATGAAGCAGGGGAAAGAGCAACCAGAGGGGGGAACCACATAATGAGTGTGCTGAAGCAGAAGAAAGCCAGGCTCTACAACTTCTGTCGATACATCATCGTACACATCCACTGGAGTGACCGATCTCAAGGATGAAAGGACAGAGCAGTGTTGTAAAGATGGAAAGATTTAGATGTTAATACAGATTAACAGGCTATTCCTTTCGTTTTATGTCTAATTTCATCTCTTCTGGCCTCTTGAACTTTGCAGTAGTTTCATGCTTTTTTGAAGATGTGCATAGCATGTTTTTATTAAGAATAAGGGAATTAGGTGATGCAACTTTGAGATATCCCAAAACATAGAGCTATAAAAACCATAATATGTGACCAAAATAGAAATGCAACAACCCAAGAAAGGAAACTTGTTGACGCTTTTCTGGTCAACACACACGAGCGCTAGATCGCGCGGAACGTCGAAACGCTGAACCCGCCGAGCTCCTGCACGGACCGGTCTGACCGGTCAGGGGCACCGGTCTGACCGGTGTACGCAGACGCACGGTGAAAACCTAAGATCGCCGCCTCGGGAGGGACCCCGTCGGAGTTGGCGCGCCTAGGGTTGCTCTGAGGTCGGCAAGGCCACTCAGAACGTCCTTGATCGTCGTTGAGACAAGCAAGGAAAGCACGAGGTTGGAAAAGCTAGGGTTTGAGAGATAAAAGTTGTAAAAAGTAATAATCGATTGGGTGATGCCATCTCAAACGGTCGTGGCCATTTATATTTATAGGGTGAGGAGGTCTTGCCCCGCAAGGAATCCTTTTACAACTCGAAATTCGCAAGGACTCTTCAATTCTACTCGGACTCGGGGTCCACCGGTCAGACCGGTCAGGCCCACCGGTAAGACCAGTGTGGCCGTTGCTAGATCGGCTACAAGACGGCCCACTGGTCAGACCGTTAAGGGACACCGGTCTGACCGGTGGCGTCAGCCTGATCGGCCTTGTGCCAAATTTGGGTGCGAACATATGCCCCCCTGTTTTTAGTAAAGCTTACTGTCTAAAAAATAATTCTAAGGTCGATGTGACACTTCACCGACCATTTTTTGGTCTAAGGGCCATTTTTACTTTAAATCGGCCATATCCTATCAAACATCTTGCCAGACACTTGGATGAAATATCTTCAAGTACCTCCCGTTGAGAGCTCTTGGAAGTTGCTGTCCTTGCAAAGTTTCTACCATGTAAGAATTCCAAGGACAAACCCTGACAACCTTGTACGGACCTTCCCAACTTGGAGACCACTTGCCGAACTTGTTACTTTTATATCCAATAGGTAAAATCGTTTTCCAAACCAAGTCACCTACCTGAAAAGATTTGGCCTTTACCTTCTTGTTGTATGCTCTAGCCACTCTCCTCTTGTCTTTCTCAATTTCTTCCAAAGCCTCCATACGCTTGTCGGTGACTTCATCAATATTATCCATCATCAAAGCATAATATGACTCCAAATTAAGGTTATTTTGCTTTGCAAGTCTATATGTGCCTAGATTTACCTCAACGGGCAAAACGGCCTCTTGACCATACACAAGCTCAAAAGGAGTAACTTTAGTAGCACTATGTCTAGAAATACGATGAGCCTATAAAGCTTCAGATAATACCTCATGCCATCTTCTTGGATTGTCTTCTATCTTCTTCTTAATGAGCTTTACCAAAGTTTTGTTGCTAGACTCGGCTTGACCATTGGCTTGAGCATAATATGGAAGTGAATTGAGCAATTTAATACCATAGGAATCAACAAATTCACGCACCTCTTTAGATATGAATGAAGTCCCTTGATCCGTAGTCAAAGTCTGCGGAATGCCAAACCTATGTATGATATGCCCAGTAATAAACTTAATCACCTCTCTATGTGTCATATTCTTCAAAGGGATAGCTTCAGTCCACTTAGTGAAGTAATCAGTAGCCACAATCACAAAACAATGCCCCTTTGATGACGAAAGATGAATCTTGCCAATAAAATTCAGACCCCATCCTCTGAAAGGCCAAGGCTTAATGACCGGATGCATTAACGCAGCAGGCACCAACTGAATATCTCCATGTTTTTGACACTCTTCACAACCTTTGTGGTATCTAAAACAATCGGCTATCATGGTAGGCTAATAAAAGCAAGCTTGCCTGAGGAGCCACTTCATCTTAGGAGCCGACTGATGAGTACCACAAATACCTTCATGAACCTCTGCCACAGCCAACCTAGCTTGATTAGGACCCAAACACTTTAAGAGCAAATCATTTGCAATCCGACGATATAATTCACCATCATCAAGAACAAACTTAAGAGCCCATCGTCAGACTTTTCTATCAACTGAACTGCTAGGATTATGCAAATAATCAACCATAGGCTTCCTCCAATCCTCCACCTCATTTTTGTCACGAAAAAACGAGGATGAATTTTTATCAGGAGACTGGTCAGACCGGTCATGGTCATCGGTCAGACCGGTGCCATGAACTGGCCCAGATCTGCGGGACCGGTCGAATCGTTCGGTGACATCGGTTAGACCGGTGTTACCGGTTAGACCGGTCGGCTGCGTCGGCCTAACCGGTGCCTCCAGAACAAAACACTCAGCTGCAAGCAACGGTTTGTTTTCTTGAAAATTTCTTTTTCGAACATTATAACCAGATGCTTGCTGAGCCAGAGCATTAGCTCTAGGATTTTCCTCTCGTGGCACAAGATAGATAACAAATTCATCCATACAAGATATGATGTCTAAAAACTTATCAAGATAAGCATTTAAAAAAACCATTTAAACATTGACATACCTTGGAAACTTGCCGCACCACCAATAAATAATCTCATGTGCTTCCACATGTTTTACTCCCATGTCATGCAAAATCTCCAACCCAAATAGAAGAGCCTCATATTCGGTTTGGTTGTTAGAACAATCATGATCCAATCGGTTAAGAGCTTCAAAAACAGCCCCATTTGGCGAAATAATGACAAGTCCAACACCACAACCATCTCTGCAAACCAATCCATCAAAATGCAACTTCCATGGAGTAAAAGTAACATAACCGCATTCAAATCAAGTTGTTTATCTACTCTATGTCCAAAAATAAAGTCGGCAACAATTTGACCTTTCATAGAACTTAATGGCTCACAATGTAAATCATATTCAACTAAAGCATAAGCCCATTTGCCGACTCTACCACTTAAAAATTGGTTTATGCAACATATATTCGATTATGTCGGTTTGACATGCTACTATGCAAATACTAGGTAATAGATAATGCCTCAACTTGGTAAAAGTATGATATAATGATAAACACAACTTTTCAATAAAAGTGTACCTTGTTTCGGCATCTAATAACCTTCTACTCTCATATGCAACAATGTACTCCTTGTCTTCGGTCTCTTGAGTCAAAACACCTCCAATAACATCCTTTTCAGCTGCTACATACAACTTGAAAGGAATACCACTCTTGGGTGCTTGAAGAACGGGTGGCGAAGTCAAATAGCTCTTAATCTCATCAAATGCCTCCTGTTTCTTTACCCCCCAAGTGAAGTCAACATCAATTTTCAACCGAAGTAAAGGAGTAAAAGCATTCACCTTCCCGGACAAGTTACATATGAACCTCCTCAACTAATTTACCTTGCCCAAGAACTTTTGCAAATCCTTTTTATAAGTAGGTGATTTAACACTCTGTATTGCCTCAATCTTTTTAGGATCTATTTCTATGCCTTTTTCATGTACAATGAAGCCTAAGAACTTCCTAGCCGATACACCAAAAGAACATTTGAGTGGATTCATCTTTAATTTATATCGATGCATTTTCTCAAACACAAATCTTAAATCAGCTAAATGAGAACTATCTCTAGCCGATTTGACAACAATATCATCGATATAAACTTCTACTATGATGCCAAGCAAATCATGAAAGATTAAGTTCATAGCTCTTTGATAAGTAGCACCCGCATTTTTTAATCCAAAAGTCATGACAACCCACTCAAACAAACCAACAAAACCCAGACATATGAAAGACGTTTTCGATATATTCTCATCGGCCATAAATATTTGATTGTAACCAGCATTACCATCAAGAAAGCTAAGAATTCTATGTCCGGATGCAGCATTAACAAGAAAATCAGTTATAGGCATAGGATATTCATCTTTAGGAGTAGCTCTATTAAGATCTCTAAAATCAATGCAAACACAAAGCTTTTTTGTTCCCTTTTTCTCAACAGGCACAATATTAGAGATCCAATCAGCATAACGACAAGGCCTAATAAACTTTGCATCAAGTAACCGATTGACTTCCTCTTTTACTCGGTCATAAATATCAGGATTAAAGTTTCTACGAGGTTGTTTATAAGGTCTAAAACCAGGTTTAATAGGTAAATGATGCTCAACTAAATCACGACTTAAACCAGGCATTTCATTGTAATTCCATGCAAAGCAATCAACATACTCCTTTAATAACTTTATCAAATCAGATTTAAACAAAGGATCAAGATTCTTGTTTACAAATGTCGGCCTAGGTACAGTGCCATCACCAATATCAACCTCCTCTAAAGGATCAGCTGACGTAAACCCTTGTCCTAACTTGCTCAAATCATCAAAGTCTTCGATAGCCTCACACATATCGTTCTTATGCGCCCGATAGTGCTCTCGCCTTTATTGCAACCACTCCAGATTTGCATCCATCAAATCGACAAAGTGGTTCTAACCTGATCAATGATCGGCTTCATGAGAATAGTAGCAAAGCCATCTTTGGTAGAATCAATAAGTTTTAAGTCATATAAATCTAAACCAGTTAAGCACTTAAGATTCTCATAATTATCCATAGTAGAACTATCGGCCACTGCAACACAAGCCGATGCATCACCATGAACAATCTCTACTTTGTCGCCTACCCATTGGATTAAAAATTGATGCAAAGTAGAAGGCACACACTGATTTGCATGAATCCAATCACGACCAAGGATAAGACTGAAATTACCTTGTGTCTCAGCGACGAAGAATGCCGTAGCCAATGTCTTGCTCCCAATAGTGAGCTCCATATAGATGACGCCTTTAGCTCCCATTGGCTCACCTCCTCCAACACCACTGACGGTCATGTTGGTCTTGATCAACTCATCATCCGAACCTCCTAGTTTCTTGAACAAAGAATATGGCATCAGGTTGACAATCGCTCCTCTGTCCACCAACATACGAGAGATAGGCTTCCCATTGATGTGACCCTTCATGTACAAAGCCTTCAGATGATTTTTAGTAGCTTTAGGCTTCTGGAAAATAGCTTCCTTTGGCCCAAAGGCGAGATGTGCAATGTCTTCCTCCAAGAGAACATAACCATCCATAGACATGTGTATCACGTTGATGTCCAAATTCATGCGCTCAGGCGAAGAACTGTAACCAACAAGCTCCTCATCGTCTTCTGGTGCAGGATCCGATGTGGACTTGTCATCACAAAGCATGGGAACCGAAGAAGAGAAACCAGGTGACGTCTCTGGGTCATCGGTCTGACTGTCGACGTCCACCGGTCTGACCGACTCTTCCACCGGTTTGACCGGTGCGGTTTCGGGGCTGGTCTTGACTCTCCATTCTTTACCTTAAGGTACCATAGGCCTGTACTGGTTGAAAGCTTCGTCCCTTTGCTTCTCTAGCTCCTTCTCCCTCTTCTCTTGAAATCTTAGGCATTGAAGCTTCCTCCTTTGTGTGCGAGTCAATCCAGGAGGGCACCACCTTGGCAAGAAGTACTTGGAGTTGGAGCTACTTCCACTGGCCTCATGGTCATTAGCGGCAACCTCTGGAGTTGATGTCACAACCTTATTGTTTGGAACAATCGGTCTTTTGCCATCTTCTCTAATAGGAACATCCATTGATCCAATCTGAATAATATCTGACCTGTAGTCCTCTCTGGATCAACTTCCATCTTCTGCACCTCCTCTCTTTGCTTTGGCTTGTAAATTTGCTTTACTGGAGGTGGCGCGGTTTTTCTGGCCGCACCGGTCTGACCGGTGATAGCGACCGGTCTGACCGGTGATAGCGACCGGTCTGACCGGTTGGGTCTGGTAACCCTGACCAGATCGGCGAGGAGCCAATCGGTCCTAGACAGGCCTGGAGATCCTGTCAAAAGCTGATTTCTGTCCACTCCATCCAGGATGAAACGCTTGTTGGTAGGGCACCCACATCACTCCATTGTCGTCATACACCGGACGTGGTGCACTTGAACTTGATGAAGCCCATGGTGGAATAAAGCGATGCCCTTGTTGTGATGATTCACCCTTAAGTCTTGTAGCAGCCCTTGGAGGTGAAGATGACCCTCCTTGGTGTGTAGGTGACCTCATCGTTTTTTAACGGCTGATCACTTGTAACGGCCTTTTGCTTGGAATACTTGTCAAATAGCATGTCGAAAGAGACCTTTGTCTTAGGACCACTCCCCTGATTTTTTGCTACATTAAGTTTCCAGTTTCCAATCTCCGGACGGCTTGGCTTGATCATCCTCGGATGGCCTTGGGATACACCGGTCTGACCGGTCACCTCCACCGGTCTGACCGGTCTGGCAGAGACGGCTCCGACGGTCGCTGATCGACGGGTGTGGACGACCCTTGCCCCCCATGTCCAGAGGCACTCACTGTAACCTTGAAGGTCTCTTTGTCATCAGGAGTCTTCTCATACTCAACTTTGCGAATTAGCTCTTTTCTTCTTAAATCGGGCTTAGAGATTACCATGTTCTTGCCTTTAGTTGCTTCAGCTTGATATGGCCGAACCAGTACCTTATGCTGCTGTAAATCCATGGTATTGATTGGAAAAGGAGCTTTATCCACTTGCATCTCATGAAAAGTCAAACGACCTTCATTTATGGCCGATTGAACCTGTCGACGAAACACATTGCAATCATTAATAGCATGAGAAAATGAATTATGGAACTTACAATATGCACGTCTTTTCAATTCTTCAAGTGGAGGAATAATATGAGTTAATTTGATATTTCCAGATTTAAGCAATTCATCAAATATACGATCACAATTGGAAACATCAAAAGTAAATTTAATTTCTTCTTGCCGACCTTTACTAGCCGGCTTAAGAGATGAACAAGAATAAGATTTTTCTTTAGAGGGCCAAACAAATTCAGCAGCATAAACTTCTTTATCACTATCGTTTGAGCTATCAGAATCACAATCAATAATATGAACATTAGAACGACGTGATTTAAAGTTATTCTTCTCTTTATTCATTCAGTTTTCAATAGCTAAAGCCCTTACTTGAACTTGTGCAACCGAAAGAAAATTAGAGCCCTCTATCTTATCTCTAATGGATGACCTTAAACCTTTTAGACAAATGTCCGCAAGGTCCATATCAGTGATTGACAAATTAAAGCACCGGTTTTTAGTTTCTTTAAACCTTTTAATGTAAGCAGAGACAATTTCATCTCTTCCTTGCCTAACCGATGCTAAATCTGTCAATTTTAATTGTATGCTCTCATTATAAAAGTGATCATGAAACTTACGTTCTAACATATCCCAAGATATAATAGAACCAGGAGCAAGCGAAGAAAACCAAGCAAAAGCAGTGCCAGTTAAAGATAAAAAACAAGCGCATTTTTAAAGTATTATAGACACCAACTTCGCCTAGTTGTGCAGTGTATTGACTAATATGTTCCCATGTGGTTCGGACATCATCACCACTAAATTTAATCAAATCTGGCATACGCCAACCACGTGGGAGAGGAAATCTATCAAACTCGGGATCATATGGCTTTTGATACAAATTAGTATTACCTATGTCAACCCCAAGTTTAGTTTTTCCCACATTAGTCAAATCTTCCTTGAATCTATTAAATTCCGCCCAATTAGGATTATTTGGCTGTGGTGGTTGAGGATTCTCCAAATTTACTTTATTTAAATAGGGAGCTATCTTAGCTTGAGCTAGCCTGTAACTTTCAAACACATCATCTAGAATAATGTTTTTGGAGGCCGATGTATTTATTGTCATACTATAATGAGGTCCAACATTAGGAAAAGTAGGGACCATATGATTTGGCACGATAGAAACTAGCAAAGGTTGATCAGGCACCAGCTCCATAGCACCGGTCTGATCAGTACCCTGCATCGGTCCGACCGGTGTGGTCATGCTTGGCCTGTGTAGTTGGAACTGAGGGTACTGACCAGATGCTGGATTTTGTGTCAAACCATATGCAAAATTATCATTGTTTACAGGCAAAGGTGCTAAGCTAGGATGAGACCCCTGAGGATTCGCTTTAGGAGTACTACTATTAGCATCATTATTATTAAAACCTAAAGCCCTATCCTTTTCAAGATCTTCTAACCGTTCTAAACGAGCAATGTAAGAAGCAAGCAATTCATCATTACCCACTGTAGATTTCGTAGGAGTAGTATCAAGCGGGGGTTTCTTACTTACAGTGGGGATTACCTCAATGTTGCTGTCATTTAGTCTGATCGCTGGCAGCTCGAACTCTTTCAATCTTGCCACCTTGCCGGATCGATCCTTCTTGACACCAGCGAGGCATTGTACTTGCATGTACTCTTGTAACGCCTTGAACTTCTGCCGCTCTTCCGGAGAAAGATCATCCAGCGGAGCGGTGACAATGTTGTTCATGTCAAGTTCACACCAAGCACCCATCTGGCTGAGGTCAGATTGAACGCTTTAGCAACCTGATCTTTCTTCCCCAGCAGAGTCGCCAAAAGTATGTTGACGCTTTTCTGGTCAACACACACGAGCGCTAGATCGTGCGGAACGTCGAAACGCTGAACCCGTCGAGCTCCTGCCCCGACCGTTCTGACCGGTCAGGGGCACCGGTCTGACCGGTGTACACAGACACACGGTGAAAACCTAAGATCACCGCCTCGGGAGGGACCCCGTCGGAGGTGGCGCGCCTAGGGTTGCTCTGAGGTCGGCAAGGCCACTCAGAACGTCCTTGATCGTCGTTGAGACAAGCAAGGAAAGCACGAGGTTGAAAAAGCTAGGGTTTGAGAGATAAAAGTTGTAAAAAGTAATAATCGATTGGATGATGCCACCTGTGACGCCCTAGGTTTTTAATTAACCCTAATCGTCGGTCAACGCGGCTGACAATGGTCAAATCACGGTCAACCTGGGTCCTCACCTCAAAAAACTCACCAACTAACTCTAATGACACCTTTGATCTAGTGGACACACATGTGGGGTCAACCCATGGTCAAAGCTTTGGTCAAACCCCACTCAAACCCTAGTCACCCTAGATGTCTTTCGGAACTTTTGCCGCGTTCTCCAATATTCACCTAAACACTTAAAAATCTACCTTCATGAAAGTTGTCCAACTTGTTGAGGGACACAACTTTCATGTAGAGTGGCATTTCAAATTTTGAGTGGAAAAAGGTGAAAGGCTTGCTCAAAGGTCAGTACCTCCTGTTCATAGTAATTGAGTGGCATTCAAAGTTGGCAAGCTCTTCCTGCAAAATCTATGGAGAAAACCCCCATATAGCCTTTGTGAAAGTTGTAGGTGGGTGTGAGATCTCCAACTTTCGTATTCAACGTTTGGTCAACTTTTATACAAAAATTTGGAGTTTTTCAATTTTGAACAGAGGGTCAGCAACACGTTTGAGGCTGGAACGCCGCCGCGCCCGCGCGCCGGCCGGCCTCGGCGTCCGCACCACCCGCCGCCCAAGGCCACACGCCGGCCGAGGCATGCTCCTTCCCCATGCACCGCGCCGCGCGCGCCGGCCGCCCTCGGCGTCCGCACCACCCGCCGCCCAAGGCCACACGCCGGTTGAGGCATGCTCCTTCCCCATGCACCGCGCCCGAGGCCCGGGAGTCCTCCCCCGGCCGCGCGCACGCCTTGGCCCGCGCCGCCGTGCGGCCGGTGCGTGCCGCGGACCGCCGGTCCGACGGCGACACGCCGCCGTACGCGCGCCCGGCCGAGGCGGCCGTGCTACGACAGCATCTTCGTCGTCACGACTGCGTCACCGGGAGCTTTGCCTATAAAACTCGAGCGTCGTCCGCCCTCCGCGCACCACACCGACCCGCCGGCCGCCATTAACGCCGCCGCAGTGTGCTCGCACCTAAACTAGCCTTCACTGCCAGCCAACCTTCCCAACGTATTCCCTAGGACCCGTAGCACCTTCCCAAGCCGCACCTTGCCATCCGTGCGCCCTCCCCTCGCCGGAACCCGAGCCGCCGCGGCCGCCGCCACCGGCCATCGCCGTGCGCCCACGCCGGCGACTCCTCTGCCCAACTACGACCACCCACCGGACCTAGGTGAGCATCTTGACGAGCTCCACCCCGTACCCGGCCGGGAGCGCCGCCGGAACCGGTGGATTCCGGCGAGCCCGCGCCGCCCCTTGGCCCAAGGACCCAATTGCGTCTCCATCTTTCTTCTCGGGGAGTTTTGTGCTAAGTAGGGGTATGGTTGTGAATCTGCCGAAAGTTCCAGGGGCCTGGTCGCAAATGTGAATCTCAAATAGTATATGTGATTTGCTAAAACTTGTAAAAACCACATAGAATCGTAGAGAATTCAGAAAAATGCAAACTCAATTTTGTTGGATTAGTTGCGAAAAATCCTACAACTTTTGTTATACTCACCTAGTCTGTTTCTTGATATTTTTAGCATGAAAAATAGAAATGTGAAAACCTAGATCTAAGATATCTCAAAATCCATGTGTCCTCTGTATCCATTTTTTGGATATGTCGTGTGTTAAGTTATGACTAGCTCCTGTGCCAAACATTGCACAAAGTTATGATGTAAATCTTTTTATATGAGTTGTTTTCCATTTATGCAGAATCCACCTAGATGATTTTTGTAGCTAAAACTATTTATGTTTTTGTTCCCAACTTGTGTATGCTGTCTTGTGATGCCAAGATACATGTCTGGTGAATTAATCACAGTTTTTGGATGATCAGAAGTATTTATTCTTAATAAATGCATGTTTTCCTTTGTAATTTAATAAAGCAAGATCAATAGTGGTTCTAGGTGTACTTGCTGGTTTTCTAGGATGGTTTAGGACCAGGGAACATGTATGAGGAAGTTTGGAGCTTTTTGATGCTAATTTATTTTTGTATGCGTTTAACTTGAATTGCTATCTAGCTTTTGTTATTTTCAAAGTAATTAATTTTCTAGCCTTCCAAGCCTTGCATGGGTGTTCAGTGGTTCAGTATAGATGTTGTGATACTTAAGAAACCCTCCACTGAATTTTTTAGTGATTTATTGTTAAATAAACACTTTGAAAGCCTTTATAGACTAATGTTGGTTTAAATTAAGAAAATGCCCTTTAATTCTTGTACCCTTTTTGTGAAGCGTTGTCAAACTTAATTAAAAGTTAAGAATACACTCTTGTTGTTTGAGAATTAAATTGTAAATAATTATTTTGTACACACCTTTACTAGTGAAGGATAAAAGTATTAGATCTTCACATGAAATAACAATTATAAAAAGGAAGCATTAATTAAAGTGTTATTTAAAAGAATAAAACACATCTCCATAATATCCTTCATAAAAAGAAAATAATAAATAATCACTTGTTAAGGTGAATATGGCCAACAAGAGTTGGACAAGATAAATAAATTATCACGTCACCTGAACCCTGCATTGCATTCCGTGTAGATCTTTCTGACGGTGACTACTCGCTCGTCCCGGAAGCCGAGGAAGGAGAAGCGGAAGCTGCCCTGCAGTACGTGGAAGTACTCGACGACACCGAGGGTGCTCAGGCTAACCTTGCTGACGAAGGCAAGCCCCGGTGCATTTAACCCAGTGTTTCAAAGTTTAATATACAATTATCTATGGATGCTTGTGCATTTAAGTTCAGGAGTTGTATGGAACCCTAGATGCATGATCCCTAGGTACATGTGTAACATCCTAGGTTTTGACTTGTATTCGAAATGTCGAATTTCAAAAACTTGAATTGAAGTGGAGTGCTCGTTTGTCGATTAAGATTGTCATCCTGTTTCCTTCCCCTAAATTCTTAGGTTTAATGTCGGCTTCCACGATACCACTAGGATTTAAACCCTGCTAGTGTGACAATTTGGCTCTTTATTTGAATTTCATTTGGATTTTATTTGGGTAGCCTCAAATTTGAATTCAAATTTGAATTTGAGAACACATATTGGCGCTGGGAAATTCACAGGGCGCACTGTGCCACTCGGGCCGCCAACCTCGTTTTCGGCCCCGCTCCGCTTAGAGCCCACGACGGCCCAGCCAGCCACCGCGCGCCGTCCACCTACCCCCGCCGCGCGCGCGCCCGCCGCCAAGTGGGCCACCCCCTCGCGTCATGCCGACGTCGGCGTCGTCACCCTCCCCTTTTCTCTTTTGCCGGCGTCGAAAGGGAAAGGCCGGAGCGCGCCGGTCATGGCGGCTGTCGCGACGCGCCCCCGCGGCCTCCCGTCGCATCGGCGCCGTCCACGTACCCCCGCGCCCGCCGCTATAAGTAGCCGCCGCCGCCGCCGCTAGGGTCTCCCCAACCCTAGCCGCCCGGGGAAACCGATCCCCCCGCCCACCTACCCGCAGCGGAGGAGAGGGAGAAGAAGAGGAGGAGGAGGAGCCGGGAGCAGCGCCGCCACCGCGGAGCCATACCCGCGCCGCCGCCGCGACGCCGGAGCCGCCCGCGAGGAGGAGCCGGGACCCGCGGAAGCCGCGCACGCCTTCGACCTCGGCCCGCTCGACTTCCTCGCCGCCGTACCGCTCCGCAACCTCTACCGGCCGCCTCCCTCCCTCGTCACCGCACCGCCGCCCTTCACCGACGCGTCTACACTTCGGCCCATGGCCACCTAGGTGAGGGCATTCGCGTCCCGTCTCTCGTGGATGCCCCGGCCATCGCGCCGCCGCACCGTGCCCCGCGCCGCCGCGCCCTCGCCCGGTGAAGCCGGCCATCGTGCCCGGCCGGGACGAATCTTGCGGTGCCGCCGCCGTCGTCCAAGCGCGCGCCGCCCGCCTAGTCCCTTTCTTCTCCTTTTTGCGTTAGCACCCGCGTCGTCCGTCGCCACCGCGCCGTGTCGAGCGCCGCGACGCGTTCGCGTCGCATGCGGGCCCTCGCGCGCACGCCCGTGCATGCCACGGAGCACGCACGCGTGCACCCCGGCACGCGCACGTCGCGACCGTGAAGGCAAGACCGGGCCTTGGCCCCTCTCTTGAGCCCCGCCGTGGCCGCGCACCCCCCGTGCTCGCCGCGTCGCCGCCACGCACGGGCCGCCCGCGTCACCGTAGCCGCAGGAGTGCGGTGTGTCGAGGGTCACCACTAACACCTTGCCGCGCCCCGGACCACGCGCGCACCAACCCCGGCCGCGGGCACCTCGCTCGCCGCCGCCCATGGCGCCGAGCCGGTCACCGCCGTAGCACCACCGCCGTGCCCCGTCGCGAACCCGAGCCGTACCCCGGCTAGTTTTGGCCTAGCGTGCCAGCGCTTCCGTGCACGCCCATCTTTTCCTTCGCGCCGCCGCGCTCGCGTGTGAGGAGCCCTTGCACGCCGCCGCGCGCGCGCGCGCGCCGCGCGCGCGCGCGCGCCGCGCCCACGCCGGCGACCGACGCGCACAACGCGCACCGGCCGCCCTGGAGGTCTCCAAGCCCCAACCCTAGGATCTCGCGTCGGAGCGTCCTGCAGGCCGGCCACCCAGGCGTCGGTGGCCATCACCGCCGGCGAGACCCCCACACGCCGCCGCCCTCTTCTTCTTGGCATTCTGTCGGGCACTGGGGCGGCGTTCCAGCAATCGCGAGGGGAGGAGGGGCGCCTGGACACAGCCGAGCCCACACGTGCGCGTGGCCGCAAACAAATCCGCGGGATCTGGTGCGGCCCGCCACCAGGAAACCGGGCCACACGGTGGCCTGCACCGCAGCCCGCCGCACCACCTGCCGCCGGATCGGGCCGCGGGCCGGCCGATGGCCGGCCGAGCCGCGACGCGGACCACGGGGGACCCCGGCCACATCTGGGATCCGGGGATCCCGTGCGGCCGGCCGTAAAGAGGGGATTCTTTTATTTAAAAATTCCAGAAAATCGTTTTCCTCTTCTAAAAATCCTAGAAAAACCATTTTGACTCCGAAAATTACGAAACCTCTTCCAGAAAATCTCTAAAATCTCAAACTACGGGTTGGGATGGTGTTTGTTCCCTTGTTGGTTCTTAAATGCTCTTATTTGGATTTATGTTGCCTTAGGACCGCTATTTATTTTCTTTTTCGCGCTACTAGGAGCAGGAGGAGCCGGAGAGCTGAGTCAGGAGTACGACTACGCCGACGACTTCGCCGCGGAGGACTACCCGACCCAGGTTCACGTCCGACCGATTCTGAACTACCCATTAGGCATTGCTGAGTAGTATTGCTAGCGCTTTACTTTATGTATGCATGTTGATGAACCTTGCACTGCCTCTTTATTTACCCTGTCCTTGATTGTCCTACTACTACTATATATGTTTATGTGGGCGTGTATGTGCGCCGAGCTTCGCGATGCATGTGTTGGGATGGGAATAGTGGTTCTTGGCGTGTGTGGGATAAAAACCGGCAGGAGAAGGCGTTTTGGGTACTTTGGCGGGGGTGAGCTTGAAACAACCGATCTAGGATCGGGGATAGGGGTGCACTCCTCAGTGCATCCCTCCTGTTACGGTTTTCGGAGCCTAGGTGTCGGGGTTTTACGTGCGCTTGGAGGACATGAGCTCGCCCCGGTCTGAAATCGAGTGGATCAACTTGTTTATAGGACATCGTACACACCACCCCGCCGAGAGTGGGGATAGGGCCGAGTTGAGCTCGGCAAGTGCGGAACCATACCTGCCTAGGAAGGATAGAGGGTATCTGTGGGGGAGCAGTGGAGGTGAGACCACCCTCTCAGAGCGTCTCCCGTGTGGCCACACGGGAGCATTTCACAGTTCCGGTGCTGTCTTCACTGCGGAGAGGACCGCTTTGAGGGCCGGATGCAGGGTGGGTTCGTAACTACCGAGAGTTCGCCGGTAGGATGGGCTCGGTCGGCCGTACACCGGCCGGGTACCATTCCGGGATGGGTACAGGTGTACACGCTCTGCAGAGTTGTTCGATCTATAGCTATAGCCGCGTCCTCGGTCATGGACACTGCCTAGAAGACGTACTTGATCCTCATGTTTTGGGATTTCTACCTTCCCCCTATAGGTGAGAGTGTGGTGAGCCGTGGTTACCGCCGGCTAGAGGAGAGAGGCTCCATCTACCTCGTCGATCCGGTTGTAATCATTGAGGTGCGGGGAGAGGAAGTTCTCGCATCGACCCTAGACAGGAGTAGGAGATGGTGACGGGTCTTCTGGGGTGACCAGTTGGATCCGGGTTGTGTTGAGAGACTTGGGTTATGGGATATTGATGGAGATACCTTGTTTATACTCTCTGCTCGCTTTAGGAAACCACAGCCGATTCCTTGTCTACTCTCTTTTCCCTTTAGAAGTTAGGCCACTTAAAGCTGCATACGGTTGGTGACGTGGACCTATCCCACTCCTTGGGGATAGACTTTGGGTGTGCAGGGTACGAGTCCGACTTCGACTGCAACGCCGACGGATGGTACGACTGAGGGATACGTCGCTTCGCTCGAGTTGCCTGTGGCGGGAAGAATAAAGATGGAGACCCTTCTGAGAAGATAGCTACCGTTGCGTAGAATTTTCACTCTGATTCAGCCAAGAGGCTTGTAATGATGTACTCCTTAATGGACATGTAATAAATTAATTTACTATTAACTTTATGTGATGCGATGTATGACTTTGTGTATCTATCTGTGAGACGTTCTGTACGCGATAGCCACTGATCCAGGGACTATCGCGATGGTACAGGGGTTCAGGTTTTCTATGAAAATCCGGGGTTTTACAGGTGGTACCAGAGCCATGCTTGACCGTAGCACGTATCCCTAGGAAAGGCCGATAGAAATAGGACTCTATACGCTCTACCTTTATAGTTATACCCTTGAGCTATGTTATAAAACTCGTTCGCTCTTTGAAAATTTCTTACTCACCGCGCCGACGAAATTTCTTGCGTTTCACAGGGAGATGGAGCACCGGGTCGCGGAGATCACCCCCGAGACCGCGGGGCGATCCGCCACCGGATGGAGAGGGCCCTTCTCGGGCTTGGAGTCCCTCCGACCTACGTCACGTACCGCGCCGAGTACGTACCCGCCGTGATTCGGACGGATGGTGCTCGCACGATCGCTCGTGCTCCCTCACCCGAGTCTCCCGGGTTCAAGGGAGAGGTCCGCTACGCCGCCGCACTCACCGTCGCGACCTCGCTCGACGTCGCCTGCCGCTAGGCCCTGGGCTGCCTACTCACACAGTACCGCTCCTCCTTCGAGACCGGGACTCTTCGGGTGCTACCCCGGGACTACTGGCGCCTCGCACCGCTCGTGGACGGAGTTCCTTCGTACGAGGGGATCCAGGACGACGTCGACGCTGCTCCCTTCCGCGAGACCGACGAGACTCGGTGGAGACCGCCGGCCTACTTGGTCGACCTCGACAAGTACGCGCGCCGACTGGAGGACGAGTCACGTACCCTCTACGGCCGGGTCGGGGACGCCACCATCGACGCGCTCCGGTACCGCCCCGCCGCGCCGAGCCGGGAGAGGGAGAACACCGCTCTACGCCACCGTGTTCGCCGGCTCGAGTTGAGCCTCGACCGCGCGACCACCGTCCCGCTTTGCGGTCCGAGAGAGAGAGGGGGTGGACACCGGGGAGGAGATGCGCTCGCCAAGGAGGACCTACGCGGCCGACGGCGAGTCGAACAGCCGAAGGACAAGCTCGAGCGCAAGGACGACCTCGCTCACCGTGCGTGCTCACCGCTCGGGTGTGAGCGGCTCAAGGTGGAGAAGGCCGGAGAAGAGCCGAGCGGACAACGTCGCCAACATCGCGTGGCTCACGCGCACGGCCGTCTACCTGAGGGACAAGGCCGAGAGACTGAGGAGGACTTGGGAGGACGCCGACTCGCTTCGCGTGGACGAGCTCTTCGAGCTCAACGGAGAGCTACCCCCCGAGTCTCAGCGTGAGATCCGCACCGAGACCTTCGAGCTGCACCAGTCGCGCCTCAAGCTCCACCTGTGCCCGATGGCCCATCTGCCGACCCCCGTCGAGACCGAGGAGGTTCGAGAGGCTCACGCCTTGGTGTCCCGGATCTTTCCGCCGGACTACCCCACCGAGGACCGCTACCCCGTCACGTACCAGCGGGCACGCACAGAGTAGAGAGCTGAGCAGGAGGCATGACCTAGAGTAGTGTTTTATGCTAGCAGTTCCCATGAGATGTTCCATGCAGCCGCGAGCATGTTCCGGTGCATGAAGAGAGTCATGCCACACCATGTAGACACTACCCTTTTGAGATTGTACCGATGTATTAGATCGTTGACTTGTTGCTGCTACCCCAAGGTCTGAGTCAGCCTCAGGGGAGCAAGTGTAATAATCATGTTTGATGTGTGCTTGGATCTTAATGGTGTTATTTGTGTCTTAATGCTTCTTCCACTTGAGTGTAGGTTATACTTAGAACTATTTTCTTGTTTGCTAAAGGCTCATGTGTGAGTTGGTGAGTGACGTGCATAAGCCTTTCCCTTTTTCCTTATGTTTTCAGAAAGATGTCGATCCGCCGCTCCAACCGGCTGATAGCCCGCCTCGAGGAGGCAGCTGATGAGGAGGAAGTCCAGCAGGGGCGTGGACGCGGTCGTGGCCGTGGCCGTCCACCCCTGTGTGGAGGAGCTTTGGGGGCTAGGGCCCGAGGCGACGGAGGACCACCACCACCGCCCGAGAACCCTGAGGCCGAGGTTGAGCAAGGAGCAGCCGAGCAAGGCCAGCCTGAGCCGGAACAGCCACCACCACCCCCACCTAACTTGGTGGAAGTGATGGCACTCCAGACTCAGCTGATGCAGAGGATGGCGGAAGCCATGGAGCACCGTGGCAACGGTGGGAACCGCGTCGCTCCGCAGACGAGGACCTCACGAGGAAGATCGAGAGGTTCATCCGCCCGAAGGCCCCCACCTTCGGCTACTCGGATGACCCACTCGAGGCCGACGACCGGGCGAGGGTGATCGAGACCAAGCTCGACCTCACCGTCTCGCTCCGACGAGGAGTGTGTCGCTATCGCCGCGCACCCGGTGGAGGGTCCTCGCCAAGGCATGGTGGGACAACTACACCGCCACCCACCCGAACCCGGCTTTCATCACCCGGGCCGGAGTTTTGCGAGGCGTTCCACGAGCAGTACCTTCCCCGATGAGCTGCTGGTCCAGAAGGCGCAGGAGTTCCGCACCATGACTCAGGGTGCGATGAGGGTCGAGGAGTACGAGCGTCACTTCATGAAGATGATGCGGTACGCCCCCGACGACACCAACACCGACCGAAGAAGCGGTTCCGGTTCCCCGCGAGGCCTTCACCACGGCCTTCGCCGGGCGCTCGAAGGCAAGTGAGCACGGTCCCTCGCGCCATCTCGTCAACCGCGCCATCGCGGTCGAAGACGAGAGGAGGGGCCACGAGAAACGCATGAGGGGCAAGAAGAGGATGGGAGATCGGGATCGGCCCGACCGATCCTTCCGTGCCGAGAAGCGGACGAGCAACATGCGAGGGGGAGTTATCGCCCGGGCACAACCCGCTCCGGGCGTGGCTTCGGAGGAAGTGGACGTAGCCCGTTCCCCGAGGGGAGGAACCCCGGCTATCCCCAGCAGACTGGAGGCTACACCCGTGCTCCACCGAGCACCACGCGACCTCGCCGCGGAGGCTTCACCGTCACCTGCTTCGCGTGTGGCAAGCCGGGCCACAAGTCCTTCGAGTGCCCCGACAAGAAGGCTGCTGCTACCCCCGCGCGGGCACCTGCTCCAGGAGGCCGACCTCCTCAGGCCGCACCGCCCCCAGCCGCCGGCCGTGGGAGGCTGAACCACCTCACTGAGGAGGAGGCTGCCGATGCCCCCGACGTCGTGATCGGTAAGTTTTTGGTATGTGGTACTTCTGCTCTGGTGCTCTTCGACACCGGTGCAACCGGGTCTTATATCACCTCTCGGTTCGTGAATAAACTTTCCCTCCCTACAACCACCCGAACGATGCCCATCATCACGAGCTCTCCGCTCGGGGATATCCGATGCACCCTGCTGTGCAAAGGGGTGGAAGTGGTCATCCAAGGTCACACATTCCATGGGGATCTTACCGTGCTGCCTTCCCATGGTATCGACGTGATACTGGGAATGGATTGGATCACTGCCCACAAAGGTGTCATCTCCACTTCGCCGAGACTGGTGACGCTACTACACCCTGACGGAACAAGGGTTACCTTCGAGCCGATGAAGTCTCGGGACATACCGGCCGTGTACAGCCTTCACACGAAGGCCATAGCGGACGTACCGGTGGTCTGTGAGTATGAGGATGTGTTTCCAGAGGAGTTGCCCGGGTTGCCTCCTGATCGTGATGTGGAGTTCGTGATTAACCTGGTGCCGGGAACGGCGCCGATAGCCCAGAGTCCGTACCGTATGGCGAGGTTGAGCTGAAACCGCCGAAGGCGAGCTAGACTCGCTACTCGAGAAAGGGTTCATTCGGCCGAGTGCCTCACCCTGGGGTTCACCGGCACTATTCGTACCAAAGAAGGATGGGACGCAACGTCTGTGCGTCGATTACCGCGCCCTGAACGCGGTGACCATCAAGAACAAGTACCCACTGCCCAGGATTGATGATTTGATGGATCAGCTGAGGCAAGCCAAGTACTTCAGCAAGATTGATCTCCGATCGGGTTATCACCAGATGAAGATCCGCCGGAGGACATCCACAAGACGACATTCGTAACCCGGTATGGGCGATATGAGTACACAGTCGTGTCGTTTGGCACGACCAATGCCCCGAAGATACTTCATGAACATGATGAACAAGGTCTTCATGGATGAGTTGGACAAGTGTGTCGTCGTCTTCATTGACGATATACCGGTCTACTCCCGGACGACGCCAGAGCACGAGGAGCACCTGAGGATCGTGCTGGGGAAGCTCAGGCGGCATCAGTTGTACGCCAAGTTCAGCAAGTGTGAGTTCTGGATGGAGGAAGTCATGTTTCCGGGTCATGTGTTGTCAGCTAAGGGAGTTGCAGTAGATCCGAGCAAGATCGAGGCCGTGTCCAAGTGGCAGTCACCGAAGTCCGTGACAGAGATCCGCAGCTTTCTCGGTTTGGCCGGATACTACCGCCGGTTCATCGAGAACTTCTCGAAGATCGCCAAGCCCATGACAGAGCTGTTGAAGAGCAACACGCCGTATGTGTGGTCGGACAAGTGTGAAGCCAGTTTTCAGGAGCTCAAAACTCGTCTCACCACTACCCCGGTCCTGACCCTGCCCGACGCGAGCAAGGATTTCGTGGTGTACTGTGATGCGTCGAGGCAAGGACTCGGCTGCGTGTTGATGCAAGGAGGCAAGGTAGTGGCCTACGCTTCACGACAGCTAAGGAAGCATGAGGAGAACTACCCTACGCACGACCTCGAGCTAGCCGCTGTCATTCATGCGTTGAAGATATGGAGGCACTATCTGATGGGAAACAAGTGCGACATCTACACGGATCACAAGAGTCTGAAGTATATCTTCACCCAGTCGGAGTTGAACCTGAGGCAAAGGAGATGGCTAGAGCTGATTAAGGACTACGACCTGAACATTCACTACCACCCTGGTAAGGCAAACGTCGTGGCCGACGCTCCGAGCCGCAAGCACTACCGCAACAACCCGATGGTGCGAGAGGGACGAACCGACCTTGCATGAAGAGCTGGAAAAGCTGAGCTTAGAGATTGTGGAGGAGGGGCAGTTGAACCAGTTGCGGGTGAAATACACACTCGAAGATCAGATCCGCCAAGCTCAGAAGGAGTGCCCAGAGATTCAAGAGGTGAAGCGCCTGATGGAGAACGGCAAAGCGGCCGATTATCGCCTCGACGAACAGGGTACACTGTGGCTGAAGGACCGCATCTGCGTGCCTCAGGACAAGGAGATTAGGAACTCGATCCTTAAAGAGGCCCACGATTCTCGATACTCGATCCACCCTGGCTGTACCAAGATGTACAAGGACTTGAAAGTGCGGTTCTGGTGGGAAAAGATGAGGGAAGATATTGCAGAGTACGTCGCCCGATGTGACACATGTCAGCGAGTGAAGGCCGAACACCAGAGGCCTGCCGGGCTGCTGCAACCGCTCGAGATACCCACGTGGAAGTGGGATGATATCAGCATGGACTTCATTGTGGGGTTGCCGCGCACGCAAAAAGGGCATGACTCCATATGGGTGATTGTTGATCGGCTGACCAAGGTAGCACATTTCTTACCCGTTAGGACGGACTACCGCGTAAGCCGACTTGCAGAACTGTATGTAGACAACATCCTAAAGCTCCATGGGGCTCGAGGAGCATAATGTCGGACGAGAGGGCCCCGCTTCACCGCTTCGCTCGGGAAGAGCTTACACGCTTCTATGGGCACCCGGCCGAACTACGGCACGGCGTTCCACCCACAGACTGACGGTCAGACAGAGAGGGTAAATCAGGTACTGGAAGACTTGCTGAGAGCTTGTGTGTTGACCTATGGATCTGACTGGGAAAAGAGCCTATCGTATGCCGAGTTCTCTTACAACGGCTACCAGGCCAGCTTGAAGATGGCTCCTTTCGAAGCCCTGTATGGCAGAAAGTGTCGGACGCCGTTGATGTGGTCCGAGGTGGGGGAGCGAACCTTTTTCGGTCCCGCCACCATTGTTGAAGCCGAGGAAAATGTCGCCAAGGTACGAGAGAACCTGAAGATAGCTCAGAGCAGGCAGAAGAGCTATGCCGACGCGAAACGGAAGGACGTCTCGTTTGAAGTAGGGGATCACGTCTACTTGAAGGTGTCACCCCTCCGAGGTACGAAGAGGTTCCACATCGGGGGAAGGCCGTCCCCTAGGTACGTTGGGCCCTACCCTATTGTGAGTAAGGTCGGAAAGGTGGCTTACAAACTCGAGCTACCTCCGGAGCTTGCGGGAGTTCACCCGTGTTCCATGTTTCCCAACTTCGGAAGTGTGTGGTCGTCGAGAAGAGAGTGCCTGCTCAGGCGCTCGACGTCCAGGAAACCCTGGAGTACTTGGAGTACCCGGTTCGGATCCTGGACTGGGCGGAGAAGTCGACCAGGAACACCACCACTCGCTTCTGCAAGGTGCTATGGAGTAATCACTCCGAGCGCGAAGCTACGTGGGAGAAGGAGTCAGCGTTGAGGGAGAAATACCCTCACCTCTTCGAAACGGAGGTAACTTCTTAATCTCGAGGACGAGATTCTTGTGAGGGGGGAGTTTTGTAACATCCTAGGTTTTGACTTGTATTCAAAATGTCGAATTTCAAAAACTTGAATTGAAGTGGAGTGCTCGTTTGTCGATTAAGATTGTCATCCTGTTTCCTTCCCCTAAATTCTTAGGTTTAATTTCGGCTTCCACAATACCATTAGGATTTAAACCCTGCTAGTGTGGCAATTTGGCTCTTTATTTGAATTTCGTTTGGATTTTATTTGGGTAGCTTCAAAGTTAATTCAAATTTGAATTTGAGAACACATAATGGCGCTGGGAAATTCACAAGGCGCACTGTGCCACTCGGGCCGCCAACCTCGCTTTCGGCCCCGCTCCACTTAGAGCCCACGACGGCCCAGCCAGCCACCGCGCGCCGCCCACCTACCGCCCGCCGCGCCGCGGCCACCGCCAAGTGGGCCACCCCCCCCGCGTCATGCCGACGTCGGCGTCGTCACCCTCCCGTTTTCTCTTTTGCCGGCGTCGAAAGGGAAAGGCCGGAGCGCGCCGGTCATGGCGCCGTCGCGACGCGCCCCTCGCGGCCTCCCCGTCGCATCGGCGCCGTCCACGTACCCCCGCGCCCGCCGCTATAAGTAGCCGCCGCCGCCGCCGCTAGGTCTCCCCAACCCTAGCCGCCCCGGGAAACCGATCCCCCGCCCACCTACCCGCGGCCGGAGGAGAGGGAGAAGAAGAGGAGGAGGAGGAGCCGGGGAGCGAGCGCCGCCACCGCGGAGCCATACCCGCGCCGCCGCCGCGACGCCGGAGCCGCCCGCGAGGAGGAGCCGGACCCGCGGAAGCCGCGCACGCCTTCGACCTCGGCCCTCTCGACTTCCTCGCCGTCGTACCGCTCTGCAACCTCTACCAGCGCCGCCTCCCTCCTCGTCACTGCACCGCCGCCCTTCACCGACGCGTCTACACTTCGGCCCGTGGCCACCTAGGTGAGGGCATTCGCGTCCCGTCTCTCGTGGATGCCCCGGCCATCGCGCCGCCGCACCGTGCCCCGCGCCGCCGCGCCATCGCTGGTGAAGCCGGCCATCGTGCCAGGCTGGGACGAATCTTGCAGGTGCCGCTGCCGTCGTCAAGCGCGCGCCGCCCGCCTAGTCCCTTTCTTCTCCTTTTTGCGTTAGCACCAGTGCCGTTCGTCGCCGCCGCGCCGTGTCGAGCGCCGCGACGCGTTCGCGTCGCGTGCGGGCCCCCGCGCGCGCGCCCGTGCATGCCACGGAGCACGCACGCGTGCACCCCGAGCACGCGCACGTCGCGACCGTGAAGGCAAGACCGGGCCTTGGCCCCTCTCTTGAGCCCCCGCCGTGGCCGCCGCACCCCCGGTGCTCGCCGCGTCGCCGCCACGCACGGGCTGCCCGCGTCACCGTAGCCGCAGGAGCGCCGGTGTGTCGAGGGTCACCACTAACACCTTGCCGCGCCCCCGGACCACGCGCGCACCAACCCCGGCCCGCGGGCACCTCGCTCGCCGCCGCCCATGGCGCCGAGCCGGCCACCGCCGTAGCACCACCGCCGTGCCCCGTCGCGAACCCGAGCCGTGCCCCCGGCTAGTTTTGGCCCTAGCGTGCCGGCGCTTCCGTGCACGCCCATCTTTTCCTTCGCGCCGCCGCGCCCTCGTGTGAGGAGCCCTTGCACGCCGCCGCGCGCGCGCGCCGCCGCCGCGCGCCACGCCGGCGACCGACGCGCACAACGCGCACCGGCCGCCCTGGAGGTCTCCGAGCCCCAACCCTAGGATCTCGCGTCGGAGCGTCCTGCAGGCCGGCCACCCAGGCGTCGGTGGCCATCACCGCCGGCGAGACCCCCACACGCCGCCGCCCTCTTCTTCTTGGCATTCTGTCGGGCACTGGGGCGGCGTTCCAGCAATCGCGAGGGGAGGAGGGTCGCCTGGACACAGCCGAGCCCACACGTGCGCGTGGCCGCAAACAAATCCGCGGGATCTGGTGCGGCCCGCCACCAGGAAACCGGGCCACACGGTGGCCTGCACCGCAGCCCCCGCCGCACCACTCCGCCGCCGGATCGGCCGCGGCCGGCCGATGGTCGGCCGAGCCGCAGCGCAGACCACGGGGGACCCCGGCCGCATCTGGGATCCGGGGATCCCGTGCGGCCGGCCGTAAAGAGGGGATTCTTTTATTTAAAAATTCCAGAAAATCGTTTTCCTCTTCTAAAAATCCTAGAAAATCCATTTTGACTCCGAAAATTACGAAACCTCTTACAGAAAATCTCTAAAATCTCAAACTACGGGTTGGGATGGTGTTTGTTCCCTTGTTGGTTCTTAAATGCTCTTATTTGGATTTATGTTGCCTTAGGACCGCTATTTATTTTCTTTTTTCGCGCTACTAGGAGCAAGGAGGAGCCGGAGAGCCGAGTCGGAGTACGACTACGCCGACGACTTCGCCGCGGAGGACTACCCGACCCCGGGTTCACGTCCGACCGATTCCGAACTACCCATTAGGCATTGCTTGAGTAGTATTGCTAGCGCTTTACTTTATGTATGCATGTTGATGAACCTTGCAATCGCCTCTTTATTTACCCCCGTCCTTGATTGTCCTACTACTACTATATATGTTTATGTGGGCGTGTATGTGCGCCGAGCTTCGCGATGCATGTGTTGGGATGGGAATAGTGGTTCTTGGCGTGTGTGGGATAAAAACCGGCAGGAGAAGGCGTTTTGGGTACTTTGGCGGGGGTGAGCTTGAAACAACCGATCTGGGATCGGGGATAGGGGTGCACTCCTCAGTGCATCCCTCCTGTTACGGTTTTCGGAGCCTAGGTGTCGGGGTTTTACGTGCGCTTGGAGGACATGAGCTCGCCCCGGTCTGAAATCGAGTGGATCAACTTGTTTATAGGACATCGTACACACCACCCCGCCGAGAGTGGGGATAGGGCCGAGTTGAGCTCGGCAAGTGCGGAACCATACCTGCCTAGGAAGGATAGAGGGTATCTGTGGGGGAGCGGTGGAGGTGAGACCACCCTCTCAGAGCGTCTCCCGTGTGGCCACACGGGAGCATTTCACAGTTCCGGTGCCGTCTTCACTGCGGAGAGGACCGCTTTGAGGGCCGGATGCGGGGGTGGGTTCGTAACTACGGAGAGAGTTCGCCGGTAGGATGGGCTCGGTCGGCCGTACACCGGCCGGGTACCATTCCGGGATGGGTACGGGTGTACACGCTCTCGCGAGTTGTTCGATCTATAGCTATAGCCGCGTCCTCGGTCATGGACACCGCCTAGAAGACGTACTTGATCCTCATGTTTTGGGATTTCTACCTTCCCCCTATAGGTGAGAGTGTGGTGAGCCGTGGTTACCGCCGGCTAGAGGAGAGAGGCTCCATCTACCTCGTCGATCCGGTTGTAATCATTGAGGTGCGGGGAGAGGAAGTTCTCGCATCGACCCTAGACAGGAGTAGGAGATGGTGACGGGTCTTCTGGGGTGACCAGTTGGATCCGGGTTGTGTTGAGAGACTTGGGTTATGGGATATTGATGGAGATACCTTGTTTATACTCTGCTGCTGCTGCTTAGGAAACCACAGCCGATTCCTTGTCTACTCTCTTTTCCCTTTAGAAGTTAGGCCACTTAAAGCTGCATACGGTTGGTGACGTGGACCTATCCCACTCCTTGGGGATAGACTTTGGGTGTGCAGGGTACGAGTCCGACTTCGACTGCAACGCCGACGGATGGTACGACTGAGGGATACGTCGCTTCGCTCGAGTTGCCTGTGGCGGGAAGAATAAAGATGGAGACCCTTCTGAGAAGATAGCTACCGTTGCGTAGAATTTTCACTCTGATTCAGCCAAGAGACTTGTAATGATGTACTCCTTAATGGACATGTAATAAATTAATGTACTATTAACTTTATGTGATGCGATGTATGACTTTGTGTATATATCTGTGAGACGTTCTGTACGCGATAGCCACTGATCCAGGGACTATCGCGATGGTACAGGGGTTCGGGTTTTCTATGAAAATCCGGGGTTTTACAACATGTGTCCTTACTAGTATGATAGGTCGATAGCTGCCAAGCTATAGGGCCGTTACAAGTCGGGTGATGATGTCACTCGCGAGAATAGGTTCCTAGATAGGAATCACAAGATCTCCTTAAATGGATCGCTCATGTGGTAAGAGCGTGGGATTCGGGCTCCAGTCCAATGGCTATTGTGGGCTAAGTGTTTGAACGTACTAAGCACTTGTCGGGAATGGGACCGGTAAGCCTAGTACCTTAATGAGGCGGCAAGGGATCTTACTATTACTCATCTTGGGATGCGTCTCACGGCTAGCTACCGGTGGTGTATGGTGAGTCCGGGTGCCTCGCGGGGTATGCCGGATAGCCTGCACCAAAGACTGTAAGATTCGATCCCGACCCGAAGAGTTTTGGGAACCGCTTGGTGGTTGTCCTCGCGGGGGCATTCCACCGTGTGTTTAGGTCTACCTTGCAAGGTTTTGAATCAATCGATTGTTGGCCTCTCACCGTTATCTGAGACTACTTACTCCACTATCCATGAGATCCCTAATGATGGAAGTTGATGAATTTTATGCTTGATTAATTGTAATACAACCTTGACTGTATTAGATTGCTTATCTAGAAAAGAATAATCCCACTAGAACTTGTGCTAAAATCTTGAAAGTAAGGACATACTCTTTGTTACTTTTCAGCAAAAGAAACTCCGTAGCCAAAAAACCTTTCATGTCTAGAGTTGGTGAAGTAGTTATCACCGACGGGTAAGTCTTGCTGAGTATTAGTATACTCAGCCTTGCTATAATCTGTTGCTCCAGGTAATGCCTTTGGTGATGTGTGGCCCGGAGAGATCCCGCCCGGCTGGGAGCTGGAGTGGGTGGAGGATGACGACTGAAGGCATCATGGCTGGCCTCCCGTGGTGTTCTCGCTTTCCGCTTAGTTAATTCCGCTGTTTCGAAAACTCTGAACTACGTTGTGATGACAAAAACTTCGGTTTTTAGTATTTAAACACTTCGGGGTAAACTTCGGATGTTAATTATGTTGTATCTCTCGACTCGCCTTCGTGTGAGTTTAATGCATATATGTCGATCCTTGTTGCTATTTAAGTGATTTACCGGGCGTTAACCCGGCAACTAACCACCGATGAGCACACCACCATGGTTGGCCATGCGCACGAGCCTCGTTAGATTTAGGAGCAGATCATGACCCCACGAAGGCGCCACCTCCAACCACACTGACAGGAGCACCCCCCCCCCCCCCCCCAACAAAAAATTGCATCTAACGATAATCTAGTGTTTTATTCTCCGTTTAACATTTGAGCTATTAAGTACCACTTGGTACTTTCATGTACCTTTTTCTTTAGATTTTTTACGTATGTTGATATGAGAAGTGTGATTACAAAATTGAGAAATTTTAGAGTGCTTGAGAGAAAGAGGACATCCATCCAGGGGAATCGAATGGTGAAAATTATAAAAACTACCATGAAGTATCTAAAGTGAAGTACCAATTTGGTTGGATCAAATACCAAAAATAATGAGAAATCACTATGATACTTTTTTAGTTATCTATAAATCTATTTAATTGATTTTTGTAAGAAGGATGAACAAGAAAGTAACTGCAAGTACTACCGGTACTTTAAAAGAGCATTGTAACAAACTCATTGCACGTGATTCCTGTTGTGTACGTTCTCAATTACTTTAGTGACAAAGGACCAAGTTTCAGTGACAAAGCAATCCATTATCAGCCGAGAAACAATGTATCCACTGTTCAATGCTCCATTAAGACTTTTGGCTGCAGAAAGGACAAAGCCAAGACTGTGAGATTATTCCAGCACTGTGAGTTCAGTGCTCCTTGTGAGCTCCATCTCCCCATTCTTGTTGCCTTGAGTGGAGCATCATTCATGCATGCATATGGTCCATGAACTGGCTCTGAGCATGAACCCTGCTCCATCTTTTCGTTTTTAAACCTAAAACATATAGCAGATCAGAAGCATATATAATATATCCTGCATGTTGTATTCTTGTGTCTGGGGTAGCAGTAGCATCTGCAGTGGTTATAGCACCTTGATTATTGCTCGTGTGTTTTCATTCATCTTGTTGACGCTTTTTTCCATCAAACACACGAATGCGCTAGCTCGCGTGGTCGTTAGAAATCCACTCGCCGAACAACCTAGCATGGGCCGGTCTAACCGCCTTGAGGGCCCGGTCTAACCGCCTTGGACAGGAGGCACGTCGAAATCCTAGATTCGCTGCTCCGGGAGGGACCCCGTCGGGAACAGTGCACCTAGGGTTGTCCTGAGATCGGCAGGCCACTCAGAACTCCCTCAACCGCTGTGGAGACGAAGGAGGAGAGCAATGGAGGTTGGAAAGTTTAGGGTTTTGAGAAAATAAGGTAAAATTGATAATGACGATTGGATGATAGGTTTCAATCGGTCATGACCCTTTATATTTCTAGGGTGGGAGGACTTGCCCTGCAAACAATACTTTACAACTCGGAATCAAGCTAAACTCCTAATTCTAACCGAAATCGGGAAGACCCGGTTAGACCGCCCAAGGGGGCGGTTAGACCGCCTGGCACCTTCGTGTCGGACTGGCTACAGTACACCCGGTCAGACCGCCCTGGGGACCCAGTCTGACCGGCCTGTCTGGCCTGAGTCAGCTCTTGCCAAATTTGGGTGTCAACACATGCCCCTCTGTTTTTTAGTAAAGCTTGCGTGCTAAAAAATAATCCTGAGGATGACAAAAACTGTTGCCGGTCATTTTTTTATGCTAAGGGCGATTTTCATAGAAACCGGCCATGGACCTTCAAGCATCTTGCCATACACTTGGATAGAACTTCTTCAAATATCTTCCATTGAGTGCCCTGGGTAGTTGTTGTCCTTGCAAAGATTCCACCATAGAAGAATTTCCGGAGCAAACTCTCACGACCCTGTATGGACCTTCCCAACTTGGAGACCATTTACCAAACTTGTTGCTCTTGGATCCTATAGGCAAAATAGTTTTCCAAACCAAATCTCATACTTGGAAAGACTTAGCTCTTACCCTTTTATTATATTCTCTAGCAACTCGCCTTTTATCCTTCTCAATTGCTTCTAAAGCTTCCAAACGCTTGTCGGTCACTTCATCAATGTTATCCATCATCAAAGCATGATATGTATCAACATTAAGATCATTTTTCTTTGCAAGTCTATATGCGCCTAGATTCACCTCAACAGGCAAAACGGCCTCCTGACCATACACAAGCTCAAAAGGAGTAACTTTAGTAGCCCCATGTCTAGAAATGCGATGTGCCCATAAAGCTTCAGATAATACTTCATGCCATCTTTTAGGATTGTCTTCTATTTTCTTCTTAATGAGCTTAATTAAAGTTTTATTGCTAGACTCGGCTTGACCATTAGCTTGAGCATAATATGAAGATGAATTGAGCAACTTAATACCATATGAACTGACAAAATCACGCACCTCTTTAGCCACAAATGAAGTACCTTGATCCGTAGTTAAAGTTTGTGGAATGCCAAACCTATGTATGATATGCTCCGTAATAAACCCAATTACCTCCTTGTGTGTCATGTTTTTGAGAGGGATTGCTTCAGTCCATTTGGTAAAATAATCAGTTATCATAATCACAAAACAATGCCCTTTAGTCGACGGAGGATGTATCTTGCCAATGAAATCCAATCCCCAACCTCTGAATGGCCAAGGCTTGATAATCGGATGCATTAACGTAGCAGGCACCAACTGAACATCTCCGTGCTTTTGACACTCTTCACACCCTTTGTAGTACCTAAAACAATCGGCTATCATAGTAGGCCAATAAAAGCAAGCCCGCCTAAGAAGCCACTTCATCTTGGGAGTCGATTGATGAATACCACAAACTCCTTCATGTACCTCTACCATAGCCAATCTTGCTTGATCAGGACCTAACACTTTAAAAGCAAATCATCTGTTGTCTGATGATATAACTCATCATTATCTAGGATAAACATAAGCGCCCATCGTCAGACTTTTTGTCACTTATACCTTTAGGATCCTGTAAATACTTAATCAAAGGCGTTCTACAATCTCCCACTTCGTCCTCAACAGTTTTGGAAGAAATAGTGGCCGAAGTAGGATTGCCTCCCGAGGGGCAGTCTGACCGGCTCGAGGGGGCGGTCTGACCGGGGTACCCAGTTTGACCGGCCGGAGGGGGTGGTTGAACTGGTTCCTCCAGAATATAACCCTCGGCTTCGCTAAACATCGATTTTCATTCTTGAAAATTTCTTTTCTGGATACTATAACCAGATGCTTGTTGAGCCAGAGCATTAGCCTTCGGATTCTTCTCCCGTGGTACATGATAGATCACAAACTCATCCATACAAGATATGTCCCAACATTTATCAAGATAAGCATTCAGAGAACCATTTAGACATTGACATACCTTAGATACCTGTTGTACCACCAGTAAAGAATCACCAAAAGCTTCTACATGTTTCACTCCCATGTCATGTAAGATTTGCAATCCAAACAAGAGAGCTTCATACTCAATTTGATTATTAGTACATTTATAATCCAACCGGCTAAGGGCTTCAAAAATAGCTGCACTAGGTGACATAAGAATAATCCCAACACCACAACCACTTCTACAAGCCGGTCCATCAAAATGTAATTTCCATGGAGTAAAAGTTACATAACCGATATCTAGATCAAGTTGCTTATCGATTCTATGTTGAACAATAAAGTCGGCTACTATTTGACCTCTCATTGATCCAATAGGTTCACAACGCAAATCATACTCAACAAGAGCATAAGCCCACTTGCCGACTCTACCACTTAGAATAGGTGTTTGCAACATGTATTTAATTATGTCGGTTTGGCATGCAACATAACAAGTACTGGACAATAAATAATGCCTTAACTTGGTACAATCATAATATAAAGATAGACAAATCTTTTCAATAAAGGTGTACCTTGTTTCAGTGTCTAGCAACCTTCTACTCTCATAAGCAACAACATACTACTTACCATCGGTTTCTTGAGTTAAAACAGCTCCAATCACACTTGGTTCCGCCTCAACATAAAGTCGGAATGGAACACCACCCTTGGGCGTTTGAAGAACAGGCGGTGAAGTTACATAACTCTTAATTTCATCAAAAGCCTCTTGTTGTTTTGCCCCCCAAGTGAATTCAGCTCCACTTTTTAACGAAGTAAAGGAGTAAAATCATCAACCTTCCCGGAAAAGTTACAAATGAATCGTCTCAAGTAATTAACCTTGCCCAAGAATCTCTGCAGCTCTTATTTACAAGTAAGAGCTTGAACCTTTTTAATTGACTCAATCTTTTTAGGATCAATCTCCACGCCTTTCTCATGTACAATGAAACCCAAAAACTTGCCAGCCGACACTCCAAAAGCACATTTGAGTGGATTCATCTTGAGACCATACCGACACATCTTTTCAAATGCAAGTCTTAAATCAGCTAAATGAGAATCTAGACCAGTCGATTTAACAATAATATCATCGATATAGACTTTTACGATAATACCAAGCAAGTCATGAAAATCAAGTTCATAACCAAGTAGCACCAGCATTTTTCAAACCAAAAGTCATGACTATCCATTCAAACAAACATACAAATCTTGGACATATGAAAGCCGTTTTGGATAGATCCTCTTCGGCCATAAAGATTTGATTGTAACCAGCGTTACCATCAAGAAAGCTAAGTACCTTATGTCCAGATGCAAAATTAACAAGAAAGTCGGCTATATGCATAGGATATTCATCTTTAGGAGTAGCTTTATTAAGATCTCTAAAGTCAATGCAAACATGAAGTTTATTTGTTCCTTTTTTCTCAACAGGCACAACATTAGAGATCCAATCAGCATATCGACAAGGCCTAATAAACTTAGCATCAAGCAACCGATTGATTTCTTCTTTCACTCAGTCATAAATATCAGGATTAAAATTCCTACGAGACCGTTTATAAGGCTTAAAACCAAGTTTAATAGGCAATATATGTTCTACTAAATCACAACTTAAACTAGGCATTTCATTTTAATTCCAAGCAAAACAATCGACATATTCTTTTAACAATTTTATAAATTCAAGCTTAAATGTAGGATCAAGATCTTGTTTACAAATGTCGGCCTAGGTACTGTGCCATTACCAATATCTACCTCCTCAAGAGGATCAGCCGACGTAAACCCTTGTCCTAACTTGCCCAAATCATCAAGATCCTCAATGGCTTCACACATATCGGTCTTATGCGCCCGATAGTAATCAATCCTTTGCTGCAACCACTCTTTTGTTGAACTCATCAAGTCACATAAAGTGGTTTAGCCAATTATCAAACGGCTTTATGATAGCAGGAATGAAGGCATTGTTGGAACAACTTATAAACTCATAATTAGACAAATCTAAACCATATAGACATTTTACATCATCATGCACACCTATAGAATGACTATCGGCTACAGCTACACAAGCAGAATTATCACCATGTACTACTTCTACCTCATCATATATCCATTGTATCAAAATTTGGTGCAAGGCAGAAGGAACACATTTATTTGCATGAATCCAATCACGACCAAAGATAAGACCGAAATTACCTTGTGTCTCAGCGACAGAGAAAGCCGTGGCGAGCGTCTTGCTTCCAATAGTGAGCTCCATGGAGATCACACCTTTAGCTCCTATTGGTTCGCCTCCTCCAACTCCGTTGACGGTCATGTTGGTCTTGATCAGCTCCTCATCTGAACCTCCAAGCTTTTTGTATAGAGAGTACAACATCAAGTTGACAATCGCACCTCCATCCACAAGCATCCGAGAGATAGGCTTCCCATTAATGTGACCCTTCATGTACAAAGCCTTCAGATGATTATCAGTGTCCTTGGGCTTCTAAAATATAGCATCTTTAGGCCCCAAGTAAAGATGAGCCAAGTTCTCCTCTGTAGGTACCGAACCATCAACAAACAAATGAACCACATTGATTTCAAGGTTCATCCGATCTGGAGTAGAACTATAATCCACAAGCTCCTCGTCGTCCTCTTGAGTAGGGACAGACGAAACCTTGTCATCACAAACCATGGGGATTGAAGAAACGAAACTGGGTAGCATTTCTGGAGAACCTAGTCTGACCGCCTGGTCAGCCGGTCTAACCTCATCGGGCGGCTGAACCACCCCTACTAGCGGTTTGACCGCCTCCATCTGGGGCGCCGTCTTGACTCTCCACTCCTTTCCCTGTGGCACCATGGGCCTGTAGCTATTGAAAACCTCATCTCTCTTCTTCTCCAGTTCCTTCTCCCTTTTCTCACAAAACCCCAATCGTTGAAGCTTCCGTCTTTGAGTATGAGTCAGACCGGGAGGGAATCACCTTGGCAAAAAGCACTCCGGACGAGATTTGCTTACGTTGGCCTCATGATCAATTAAGCAACAGATCCCTTTTGAGTTGGTGTCACAAGCTGATTGTTTAGCACAACCGGTCTTTTGCCACTTCCCTCAATAGGAACATCCATCGTCCCAATCTGAATGATGTCAAGACTTGTAGTCCTTTCTGGGTCGATGTCCATCTTCTGAACTTCCTCCTCTCTGATCTTTGGCTTGTACACTTTTTCGAAGGAAACTACTCTTTCTTAGGTAGGGCGGTCTGAGTGTGTGTAGGGGGCGGTCTAACCAGTTAGGCCTGATGACCCTGCCCGATTTGTTGTGGAGTCCAGCGATCTTGTGCATGTCATGAGATTCGATCCACTGCTGATCTACTTGGTCCTCCCCATCCAGGATGGAAGGATTGCTGATATGGCACCCACATTACCCCATTATCATCATATATAGGACGGAGCGGATTTAAACATGAAGGAGCCCAATCTGGAGTCCCAATCTGGAGTAAAGTGTTGCCTCTGAGATGATTCACCTCTAAATCTGATAGCTGCTCTGGGAGGCGATGACGGCCTCTCTTGATGTGGAGGTGATCTCATCCTTTTTTTACCGGTCGATCGCTTGTAACGGCCTTTTGTTTGGAGTACTTTTCAAATAACATATCAAACATGACCTTTGGCTTTGGAATACTTCCTTGATTCTTTGCCACGTTGAGCTTCCAGTTTCCAATCTCAGGCCTCTTTAGAACGAGTATCTTTGGGCGACCATATGCAGGGGCGGTCTGACCTCCCTGTACCCCTAGTCTAACCGCCCTGTCCAAGACAGGCTCGGTTGTTTGTTGACCAGACGGCATGGACAATCCTTGCACCCTATGTCCAGAAGCTTTGACAGTAATCTTGAAAGTTTCTCTGCCATCAGGGGTCTTTTCATATGCCACTCTCTTGTCAACTCTTTTCCCCTCAAATCGGGCTTAGCTTCCCCGCCCATCACGTTCTTGCCCTTAGTAGCTTCGGCTTGATGCGGCCGAACCAAGACCTTGGGCTGTTGCAATTCCATGGTGTTGACGGGAAAAGGTTGCTTATCCACTTGCATCTCATGAAGCATCAAACGACCTTCGTTAATGGCCGATTGAATCTGACGACGAAACACATTGCCATCGTTAGTGGCATGAGAATAAGAATTATGAAACTTACAATATGCGCATCGTTTAATTTCATCAAGTGGAGGCATAGTATGAGAAATTTTAATGTTTCCAAGCTTAAGTAATTCATCAAAGATACGATCACATTTAGAAACATCAAAAGTAAATTTGAATTCTTCTTGCCGACTTTTAGTAGCCAGCTTAAGAGATGCACAAGAACTAGCTTTATACTTTGAAGGCCACACAAATTCATCAACATACACTTCATTCTCATCGTCTGAACTATCATAATCATATTCAATCATCTACACTTTAGACCGACGAGGTTTAGAGTGTTCTTTTTCTTTATTCATTTTAAATTCTTGTGCCATACCTCTAACAAGCACAGTAGCAATCGTATGAAATTCTACACCTTCTAATCTATCTCTTATAGCAGGTCTTAACCCTCTAGCAGCAAGATCAGCAAGGTCAGAATCAGTGAGAGACAAATTAAAACAACGCTTTTTAACTTCTTTAAAGCGCTTTAGGTAATCGGAAACCGACTCCTCTTTACTTTACCTAACCGATGTTAAATCTATCAATTTTAATTGGTAGCTCCCACTAAAAAATTGATCATGAAACTTTTTCTCTAGTTGAACCCAAGAATCAATAGAGTTGGGATCTAATGAAGAGAACCAAGCAAAAGTGGTACCAGTCAAAGACAATGAAAATAAGCGAACTTTTAAAGAATTAAAGGTACCAGCTTCACCTAGTTGAGCAGTATATTGGCTAATATGTTCCCAAGTTGTGTGGTTATCATCACCATTAAATTTAATAAAATTGGGCATACGCCAACCAGGGGGAATAGCCACATAATCAAAATCAGCCCTATATGGTTTTTGATATAATCTAGTATTACTCATATCAACGCCAAGCTTGTTTTTCATCATGTTAGCTATCTCTTACTTAAATTGAGCCAATTCATTCCTAGCAGCTGACAAAGATTGCATTGCAGCTGTTCTTAAGTTACTCACTGGGGGTTGATTAGGATTTTGCATGCGATGCAAGTCGGTAAATACATCATTAGGCACACCATAAGATGGAGCAATGTTAGGACTATGTGGTGATGTGTGAGCTATTGTGCTTTACATTGGTAGAACAGTACCATAAGCATTATTCTGACTCTAAACCAATGTACTAGGCACAACCGACAAAGGCAACATCAAAAGCCTATGGATGAGCAATTTTGCACTTGGATGGATTGGATATGATCTTGTAGGTGTCTCACACTCCTCTGCACTTCCACACAATCCAGCAACCTCAAAGGGGTGAGTGGAGGGGGTATAAATAGCCCAAGGCATCAAACTAGCTGTTGGCTAAAAGCTGCTGAAAGTAGTACAGATCATCCCACGTTATGCTTTTCCGAGCGTCGGTTCATCCAGTGCTACTAATCGTTGCCCTCCACTACACATGACCGTTGACACAATTGCTCTAACGCTTCATCCGACGCACGTGCTGAAGACTTTGCGGCCAAAACCTTATTGTTAGCTTCTTCGAGACCGTCGGATGAACCGCTGCTCCACCATCGGTTCATCTGGTGCTACTGCTCTAGTCTTGGCGTGTCTCTGTCTTGTTCAAACTTGGTCATTGGATAGACCGATGGTGCCCTCCAATGGATTGTTGGTTCATCCGACACTTCTGACTTCCTTGATTTGTCTCTTCTATTCATCCGAAAGATGTAGATGAAGGACCAACGGTTCATCCAATCATGCCAATTTATTCCAGCCTCTGCACAGTGTTCCAAGGTACTGCCAGTTCATCCGACGGTGTCTTTTCTTTTCTTTGCTCGGTTTTGACCCTTGAAAAATAAACTATCTTCTCATTTTGGCATGTGGTATTTTTGCATCCATGGGAATTAGAAATGTCTACAAGCACATGCTAAACAATTTGGTTAGTCTCATTGATCATGTTGTCATTAATCACCAAAATCAAACTTGAACAAAGGGCTTATGAGGCCATATTCGCTACAATTTTGTTGAGTGAGAACAGTTGTTAAATGATTGATTTTTTATGTATTTCTATTGTTAGAATTTTCGAGCATGGTACTCGTAAAGATGTATGGATGCTATAATAAAATCGGTGGAAGACATAAATTGGTGATCTAGTGGATGATGATGTGACATGTGAGGCTGATGGATTGCATGTTGAGAGAAATATTGTTGTATATTATTATAATTTTTTGGTTAACCTCGCTTTTGCGGTGCCCTACACTAGGCTGCTATACTATATAGCGCAGAGATGATCTAATCGTCCATGGTTATGCGTGAATAATTTAATAATTATTACATTGCAAGAAATTGGATTCCAAACAAAATGGTCTTGCGAACTTTGTGTTTGTGTAAAAGAAAATACTATAGTGATGATTTTTGTGTTCTTTTCCATGTTATATGTGTATATTATCTATAGGAAAAAAGTCTATTTTTAGCCGTCCAACTATCACCTCGGTTTGAATTTTGCCATCCAACTCCGAAACTAGAAATCTTTGGCCACAAAACTATCAGTACCATGCATATTTGGTGATAAAGTGGTTTTAAAGGGTGGTTTTGCTGACGTGCACACCACGTGGCTGAGGGGGTCCATATGTCAGCACATATCTCCTTTCTCCCTCTTTCTTCTCTCCTCTCTCCTCTACCGGCCGCCGCCCTCTTTCATGCCCTTATCCTTCCTTCCATCTTCGCAGGCACGAAGCAGGGGAGGCAGGGCATGGCCCATGGAGGAGGCACTAGCAATAGGAGGCAGGGGCGCGCTGTCGAGGGCAAAGTAGGAGTCTCCCACCACATAGCCCCTAGATCTACACCATGGGTGGTGCATGAGTTAGAGCTTCGCCACAGCTGCCCCGCCACTGGGAGGGGGGAGAGAGAGAGAGAGAGTTTTGTAAGGAATCGGATGCTCGTTAGCCTAAGAGGGGGAGGGGGTGAATTAGGCAACTTAAAACCTTAACCTATGGCTTCACTAAATTTACACAAATATAAACTAGAACATACTATCTATATGTGCAACTAGGGTTGTTCTAGTGTGAACTTCCCATCCCAAAACAAGGTTTCCAACCTATAGCCAATCCTAGCATGATACTACTCTAGGAAAGTAAAGGCAAGCAAAGATTGCAATAGAGTAAATGCGGAAACGTAAAGGGGATGAGAGGAAGCAAACTCTTGACACGTGATTTATCCCGTGGTATCGGTAGGCACTAAGCCACCCCTAGTCCACGTTGAAGCACTCACACAAGAGTATTGCTTCCGGTCACCAAGTCTCTCCCAAGAGCACCACTTGACTCGCCACAAAGGCTAGCCACTTAGGCACTTGCCAAGCTCCCTTGGTCACCTTCATGTCGCCTCCACTAAGGAGCTTCTCCACCAAGGAAGGGGGTCTCCACGTCCCCCGCACAAAGTGTCCTCGCCGCTCCACACCAAGCCGGAGGGTCGATGACGATTGCCGGTGAGCCACTTAGTCCCCAAGGCTTCTGGCGAACCTTGTACAACTGGATTCACTCAAGAATCACCTCACAAGGTTGGCACAACATTGCACTCACTTAGCTCTAAGCTAAGCCTAGCACT
This sequence comes from Cenchrus americanus, assembly GCA_947561735.1. NCBI lineage: Eukaryota > Viridiplantae > Streptophyta > Magnoliopsida > Poales > Poaceae > Cenchrus > Cenchrus americanus. Next base: position 128,736,529 of record OX387245.1, read on the forward strand.
AAGCACATACACTAAGCGTATGCAAGTCTAAGGATGAGAAATTAAGCACTTGGATGGATTGGATATGATCTTCAATGTGTCTTGAACTCCTCTGCACTTCCACACAATCCAGCAGCCTCAAATGGGCGGGTGGAGGAGGTATAAATAGCCCAAGGCATCAAACTAGCCGTTGGCTAAAAGCTGCTGAAAGTAGTACCGTCGGATGATCCCACACTATCTTTTTCCGGGCATCGGTTCATCCGGTGCTACTAGCCGTTGCCTCCACCACACATGACTTCTCTGACACAACTGCTCCGACGCTATGCACCGACGGTGCGTCGGATCATCCGGTGCTGAAGACCCCACGCCCAAGTCGTCTCTGTTAGCTTCCACGCGACCGTCGGATAGACCGACGCTTCTCCTTGACCAAGGCGTTGGATCATCCGGTGCTGAAGGCTTCGTCTTGGCGCGTCTTTGTCTGGATTCAAACTGAGCGTAGGATAGACCGACGGTGTCCCCACTCAGACCGCTGGATCATCCGGTGCTACTGTCTTCGCTGCTCTTCCTCTGCAACTCATCCGACGCTACTAGAAATTGGACCGTCGGTTCATCCAATGGTGCCTAGGGTTTTACCCAGTGTACCAACTCGTCTGACGATTGCACCGACGCTTGTTATCTAGGTACCGTCGGTTCATCCGACGGTGTCTTTTTCCTTCCTTTTCTTTGCGTCTTCAACTTGGGTCTTTGCTTCAACTTAACATACTTAACATGCCTTTACTTATAGCCTCCAAATATATACTAAGTCCTCAAATTTGTTGTAAGTAACCTAACATGTCCATGGTATGTTAACTTGTGCATGGTATGTTAACATGTGGTAACATCCATGGGACCTAGGAATGCCTACAAAGTCATGCTAGACAATGTGGTTAGTCCCATTACTTGTGTTAGCATGAATCACCAAAATCAACTCGAACAAATGGCAAATGGGGCCATGTTCACTACAATCCCCCCTTTTTGGTGATTTATGACAACACAAGCAAAGCAAGCATAAGTTCGCAAAAATTGACAAAATTAGAGTGAAAGTGCATCTAGGCCCCTAAGTGGATTTTGGTGAATTGAATGACAAGGCGATTAAAGGACTAATGCTTTTGTCTAAGATCGTGAGCAGGTGTTCATTATATATTCATGAGCTACTTTTGAAGTATTTTAAATATGGATGTATTTTATGGCTCACATCTACAAAGATAAGTATTTGGTGCAAGGCTTCATGGGTTTATTAAAAGAGAACAAGATGATGAGTATACTTTTCATGGTTCTAAAAATGGAAGCTTGCATATCCGTTGTCAATCAAGATCAAGCATTTGAAGCAGGACTTTCAAATGAAGGCTAATTGCGTGTGAAGCAAAGTGGAACTCAAAGTGGATTGGATAAGTGATGAAGAGATCAACCGAGATGTCTAGGGTGAGGGACTAAGCAATCTTTGGGGCCGTAGCTAAGCCGCCATAAGTGTTTTGCTAGGGTGAAGGTCTAGCATCCGTGGGGTCTTCAAGTATCATATTCAAACCTTAACCGAGGGAAGCTTTGCAAGTCATCAACTCGTTAAGATTGGCAACATGGAGTGGCCATGGATCCAAGTGTGCATTCTTATGCTATATGGAAAGATCCTAAGTCACTAGCTCAAGTATGGACATGCTCAAGTCAAAGGCTATGTTGAAAGCCCTCAAGTGGTTATCAATCAAGTATGGCAAGAATTGAAGTTGTTCAAGCTCAAGGGGTCATCAAAGCTCTTTTACTCTTTTCTTGAGTATAGGTATGCCGTACTATCAAGAGGGATGCAACTTAGCAAGTTGACCAAGTCAAAGTGCTCATTAGTTGACCTAAGTGAGATCTAGCCCTTGAGTGTGCTAACTAACCCTCCTAACCTAACCTCCGGGTCATTTCATCTCGATGGTGAAGTGCTAGTTTCTCTAAAAGAGGTTTTGGGGCAACTCGGGGCCCGGACCGGTCCGACCGGTCGGAGGCACCGGTCCGACGGCCGGTGCCGCTAGCCCAACGGCTAGTTTTTCATACACCGGTCTGACCGGTGTAGAGCACCGGTCTGACCGGTGCCACCCGGGGTCTAACGGCTAGTTTTCTTCTTTGAGGGGTATAAATACCCCAAGCCCTCTTCAGGTGAGGGCTGCTGCTTCTAGTGTTGTTGCTGAGATCCCAAGCCATTTCTAACTAGCTCTAAGCCTTAGTGGCTCTCCCCAACCATCTCTTTGTGAGATTTGTGGATTCAAGCCATCATTTTTGTGTTGGGTTGAGAAAGTGAGCCTAGGAGTGACTTTGTGAGCTAACAAGAGCAGGTTCCATAGCTTGAGCACTTTGGTTACGGGTCTACAAACTTTGGTGCATTTGTTACTCTTGGAGGTTTGCCTCCTAGACGGCTAGGTGTCGCCGGCTAGCTCCCAAGGTTGTGGTGAGCGGCGGGAAGTTTGTGAGGGCTGCGATCTTGCCTCTTCGTGGAAAAGATCACCTTAGTGGAAAGGAGGAAAGTGGTTGAAAGAGACCCGGCTTGTTGTGGGAACCGTCCCTTACAAGCTCCTCAACGGAGACGTAGCCATTCCTCGGTGGGTGGTGAACTTCGGGAAACAAATCCTTGCTTCCTCGTGTGGTTCTTCTCTCTAAGTTGTTTTTCTAGCATATATCATTTGCTTCCGCTTCGATCTACTTGGGTGTGTTACTTGTGTGTGCGGGGCTCATTACTCGCTTGTGATCATCTACAAGAGCCACACCCCGAGTTTGGTTCGTGCTAGAAGCCAAGAGGCGCTTGAAGTTGTTTTTGCGGGTTCTTCTGTGCTACACGGTCGACCGGTGAGGTGCACCGGTCCGACCGGTGTCATCAGTGAAGACCGAGTGCTTGGCCGGTCCGACCGGTCACCACCACCGGTCCGACCGGTGGAGCACTTGTCGGCTCAAGTGTTTTGGGGGAAAAAGTTTAATTTGGTCGTCACGCCTATTCACCCCCCCCCCCCCTCTAGGCGACATCAAGGTCCTTTCAATTGGTATCGAGCTTGGTGCTCCGATTCGAGCTTAACCGCTTGGAGTTCTTCGATGTCGACAACTTGTGAGGTACCGTTTGAGCCTCTAGCTCTAGATGGCTCAAACTATTCTTCTTGGTGCTCTAATGTTCACATTGCACTTAAGGTTTTGGGCCCTACCGCTGAGAGCATTATGATTGCGAGTATCCTTCCAAAGGATGAGACATGTGTCTCGCCAATGGACTTGGAGAAGAAGCGACTTAATGCTCTTGTTACTAACCTTTTGTGTAGCCGTGTATGTAGCGAACTAAAGTACATTATCCTGAAGAGCAAAAAGATTTCCGAAGATGCTCATCTCATTTGGAAATTACTACTTGAGTTGGTAAACACCAAATGGGATGAACTCGAGAGTGATGATGAAGATGAGTCAGTGGAGATGTGCCCTACCTCTACAACATCCACTGAGCCTCAAGCATCAAACCTCAAGCAAGAAGAAGAGCAAAGAAGCGAAGACGCCGTCCCTCGCAGGGACCGGTCGGGCCGGTGACACCCACCGGTCGGACCGGTGCGCGCAGAGGCACACCAACTTGCTTGATGGCCAAGAAGGAGAAGAGAAGCAAGAAGAAGAGACAAGCCAAAGGGGCTAAGGACCAAAAGATTGAAGCCTCAAGCTCTTCGTCAAGAGAACTTGAGCTTCTCAAATCCGAACTTGCATCCTTGGTTTGTAAGTATGAAAAGTTGGCTAACAAATATGATCATGATATCAAATCCTTTGCTTGTAGAGCTAAATTAGAAGAAGATGCCAATGATGATCTAGAAGCCAAACTAGCGAAGCTCACTAGCGAGCATATGGTCCTACAAGCTAATCACAATGAACTTGAACTTTCCTTTGAGAAGCTTGTTGATTCTTATGCAACACTAGAGATAGCCCATGAGGTTGTGCTTTCATCGGTAAAATCTCTACAACCTCTATCTCACACATGCACTTGCTCACAAGTTCAAGTTGTTTTATCTAGCGCTAATGATTGTTTGTCTCAAGCAAGCCAATCTAGCATTGAGCATGTACTTGTAGAATCTTGTGAAGACCTCATTGCTCTCCTGAAAATGACAAACTAAAGCAAGAGGTCGAAAAGCTCCAAAAGGACTTGTGTGTGTTGAAGGAGAAGAGCAAAGTGCAACCTTCTCAAGATAACCGTGAAAGCATGGTGAAGAAGCTTGGGAAGGGATCAACCGCCACTAGTTCAACCCCTCAACAAGCTACAAGGTTCCACAAGCACAAGATTCAAGAAAAGAGCGAGGTTGGGCAAATCAAACCCCAATATCGCCCGATCAAGCACAAGGCACAAGAGTCACTCTCCAAGAAGCCTAGAAGCTCCAACAAGTGGAGGGTGTGCTACAAGTGCGAGAGAAGGGACACCTTGCCAACTCATGCCCAAAAGCAACAACGGGCGGTGGCTCGACCGTGACCGGTCGGTGAGCGTGCATGCCACCGGTCGACCTGGCCGCTTGACAGCGACCTCCCTTCAAGCAAACAAGGCAAGGAAGCCACCTTCTCCAAGAACAAGTCTCAGAAGCAAGTGTAGAAAAGAAATTGCAAGGAATGAGGTGACCAACAAGAACAAAAGTCGCATTTGCTACGAATGCCGTCAAAAGGGTCACATGGGCAAGGATTGCCCAAATGGTAACGTTCCTAAATCAAACCTTGTCCATTATGATTTCCATAAGCTTAGGAACGATAAGAATAGAACTTGTGCTATGAGGGAGATTAGTTCACCTCATTGTAGCATGAGAACTATTTGGGTTCCTAAGCACCTTGTGACTAACCCAATAGGACCCAACAAGTGTTGGGTACCGAGGAATGCTTACGAGCTTGCGGGTTGAAAGAGATGCATTGAGCACATGGTTGGAGGACTTAGAAATCTTGATGAATTCAATTGACCATGTGAAGAGCAAACTCATATATTTCGTGAAATCAATGACATCTCGGTAACTAATGCGCCCGATTGAGTCTAAGTCACTTTGGTTCTTGGTGAACACTCATGTGAAGCTCTTCTTGCATGAGCAAAGCATGAGGTGGTGACTTTGACTATTTTTTATGAAGATTTACCTTCTCATGCCATTCGATACCTTTAATGGCTCTCTAGTAGAGCAATACCTTATCCTTGGATGCAGGTCTGAAATTAGTGATACATCCACTCACTCAAGGAAAAGGGAAGGAAAAATCACCAAAATGGGTCACAGGGTGGTCACCGGTCTGACCGGTGACAGGCACCGGTCTGACCGGTGCCAACGCAGCCAGTGAAACTTGAGCGGGTGACCGGCACGGGTGCCGGGTGACCCGATACGCCTCTCGTAAGCCGCAAGGTGACCCGCATGAGTACCGGGTGACCGGGGTTGTCCAAACTCTCAAGAAGAAGGGTGATTTGGCGTCAAAGGTTATGAGGAGCTAAAACACATGTCATTTATCAAATCATTCGTGTGTTATGACCAAGTTTTGGAATGAGCCTCAACATGTTCTTGATTGAGCAAAGTGCCTTGGTCGAGAAATTCAAATTCTCTAGCACTACTTAAGGGGGAGCTCATTACAAAACTTGAGTCACTTATGGGACTAACAATTTCTTCTGAGTGATCTTGTAGTCTCATGCGTTTGTGCATCTCAAAGGAAGCTCTCGATAAGCGTAACTTCCAAAAGAACAAGTAAGAGCTAACGTTGTTTGAAAGTAAATATATGCACAAATGAAATGGTCTTAAGGCAAAGGTATGTTTTCATGAAACTCATTGATATACCGTAATGCATCTAGGCCATAACATCATGCTAGTGTGCCATCCTTAGCATGTAATTGCTTCAAATGGACCTCTTGTGCTCCTCCCTAGATATTTGGTTGATATCTTTACTTCTACTCGTCTTTGTGTCTCGAGGATGAAGATATGAGCCAAATATGCTTGTTAGGGCATTCATTTGAAGTGGATGCATGCACTTTGTGAAATAGGATAGATTTTTCGAAAAAAAAAACAACTAGCATGTATAGGAAGTGTGCTTTCTTTGAAAAATATTTGGTTCTTGGTCTTAGTGACCCAATCAACTTAGTTGTGACTATAGTTCTCCTTGTTTGATTGATGGCTAGTCACAATTAGGAAGATTTTCTCAAGTCCCTAAATTCCATTCTTATTTATGTATCTCAATCTTGGAAGGATCAAGAATTCGCAAATAACTATAAATTGATGGTTTTTGGATCAATATCATCTTAATATCTCATATCCAAAAACATCTCTAAAGGTTGAGATGAAATTCTTCATTGTGGCTCAAATTTGTTTCTCAAGGCCGCACCGGTCGACCGGTGCAAGCCACCGTCGGCCCGACCGGTGGATACCTTGAAGTCACATAATCATGGTTATGCAACCTAAGTGGATGGAAATTGTCCTATAACCTTTTTGGAGAAGTTTCAAGGAGAAAAATCTCAAAAAGGAGGAAAAGGGCCGGTACCACCGTGGGCGCGTCGGTTCTACCGATAAGGACTCTCTCGTTGAATTTTATCGGGATCTTCGGTTCTACCGACGGGGGCCGGAAAAACCGATATGGCCTCTCTGGCTTGACCAGCGATTGTCACCGGTCTGACCGGTGACCGTCACCGGTCTGACCGGTGACGCCCGGCGTCAGCCCGTGGGGCCACAGTAAAAGGAATCCTTTTACCCCCCTCCTTCTCTCTCTCCTCTATCATTTACCATCTCACCTCTGCCTCAAACCGTGGAAACCTTCCTCCATCTCCTCTCTTCCACCTCTCTCACAATCCATGGTGATTTGAAGATTCAACCAAGTAAAAGCCTCAAGATTGGAAGCAAAAGGATCTCCCGAGGCCCCTCTTCACTTTCCCCTTCGTGTTTCTCGGATTCAACTCGAGTTCATCTCTCCAAAGGTATTCAAAACTTTCTTTTGCCCGATCTCCTCACTTGGTGCAAAGTTTTGAATTCCCTTTGGTAGAACATCTTCTGAGATCACCTAGAAGACATTCCTATAGATCCATAGCATTTTGTTGGACACATTGTGAGAAATCACAAATTGGGCTCGGACGGCCTTTCACCGGTCGACCGGTGGTCGTCACCGGCCCGACCGGTGGCGCATGTCCACCCCAAAATGTGTTTTTCTTCTTGTTTTTCAACACATATCTTTTCTAGGATGTCTTTTGTTCATATATACCAAATCTTAGATCAACGAAATTTGCTCGGATTGATTGTGAGAGCTATTGGCTCGTTTCCGGTGGCACCGGTCGACCGGTGCCCTCACCCACCGAACCGGTGTGGCCTGCAACGGACCCAATTGTTCTGAACTTTCAAGTTTCAATTCCAATTCAATTCAATCTTTTTCCTGGAGTCTTATACACCCTTGTCATCCTTTGTGTGACTCAGGACAGCAGCTATGGTGCGGGAAAAGGAAGGGGCTAAGAAAAGAAGAGAAGAAGTCCTCACTCGCCGAGGAGCCATCCTCGGTGATTTTGGGGAAGGGGGCAAGACCGTAAACATCGGCGGCAAGAGATTGAGACGCCGCTCAACTCAAGCTAGTGCTGAGGATCCCGATCTAGGAGGTGACACCGGAACAAGCGAGCGATGACAATGTTGAAGATGAGACTTATCCGGCCGGTTTGAGTTGAGAAGACACCGGAGGCCGGGTCGGACGGCGATGGTGCCGGGGATGAGGATGAGGAGGAGGATGAGGAGGAAGAAGAAGAGGATGTGGATGCCATGGAAGAGGACGACGACGATCGGGGTAGGCCGAGGATCATGCCACCTACCTACATTTATCCCGATCGGCCGGTTAAGTACCACGGGTCGGGGATGATCAAGGCCCCGAAGAAGCTAAGGGACAAGAACCCTTATGAGGAGGGCAAGACCGCTTCGGATCCCAGATTTTGGGCTAAATTTCAGCAAGACTACTATGCTACGGTGATTATAAAGAAGCCCAAGATCACACACAAGGCTCGGTTGTGGATTGGGGGCACATGGCAAGGAAAGGAGACCCTATTTTTGATGAAGTAATCAGCAAGCTCGTGAGAGGCAAAGGGTCAAGTCACTTATGGGGTTCCGACACGATTGGAACAAAGAGATCATTGCCCGGTTCTTTGCCACGGGCACTTTGGTCACATTGAGGCCGACAGGGCCATGATTTGGATGACTAACGGCCAAAGGTACTCCATTACATTCCACAGATTCTTGAGATGCTTTGGGATCATGGCAGGAGATGGGGAGTTGAGGAAGCTCCATGATGAGGGGGAGCTAGAAAAGGATGCTTTGCACGTGATGTACCCTCGCGGTGAGCATGCCAACTTTGGGAAAGTGAAGAACCTCTATACCTACTTCGCTGTCCTAAATAGGCTACTTAGGGTATCTATCACACCTAGAGATGGAAACCCCTCGGAAATAACTAAGTTTCAGAAAAATTTGATGGTGGCTTTGAGGCCGGGAGCTCCGGAGTTCAGTGTCGGGGACTTCATTTGGCAAGAGATTAAGCATCTATCCGAGGACCCCAAGAAAATCTGCAGCTATAGCCCATACATCATGTATATGATCGAAAAGGTAGCAAAGACGGAGTTTCCGAAGAATGTGACTCACAAGCCTCTAAAGCTCAATCCAAGCAAGAATCCACGGGTTCCATCTCCTAGAGTTGAGCATGCACCAGGACAGGAGGAAGAAATTTTTGAGGAGGGTGCAGCTCGGCCAGTTTCGCCTCTGGCCGGTGCTCGAGCCGGCACCGTCCGACCGGCCGAGCACCGGTCCGACCGGTGGGGAGGGGCCGGCGCCGGCGGGCACCCCGCATCCACCTCTCCTTTGAAGAAGTTTCTCAACTTCATTTTTGGGATGTGTCGGAGCCGGCATGACATCCGGGTGGAGCGAAAGAAAAGGTCAAGGCGGGCAAATAAGCAAATGCGGGATACGATGAAGCTCATGCACAATGCCCAAGGTTTTCAACCACCTCGATCTCCACCATCTCCGGAATCTCCTCCGCCGAGATACCTTCCTTTGAAGAAAGGATGAGAGGATGGGCCAACTCGGATTTGCTTAATCAATACGGCCCTATGTTCTTCGAGTCTCGGCAAGGGCAAGGATCATCTTCATCGGTTCCTCCACCTCCTCCACCCTTTGTACCTCCTCCTCCGGACGTAGCGGGATCGTCTCACTTCATGGAACAGAGCAAGCACCCCCACCTCCTCCACCTCCCGAGCAAGTACACGATTGGGGCGCTCGCTTCTCCGCCGAGATCTTTGGCTACGACCCGTACTTCTATGGTAAAAACTCGTGCTTCCATAGCTCATCCATCTCAGATCAACGTCTCGGAATCGATTTACCTAAACTCTCCTTTGCATTGGATTCTTGACGACTTTCAAATAGGAGGGAGCTCTCACCCAGGAGACGGATCACAAGGACAGTGATCAGCTGCTGCTTCTTCTCCAGGCCCTTCTTGGATGCTTGATGACAAAGGGGGAGAAGAATTGCGATTAAAGCCTCAAGTTTGTGCTTTGTCGGGGCTCGTTCGTGTTGCACCGGCTCGACCGTGCCCCGCACCGGCCGACCGGGTGCCTCGCCGGCATTTGAGAAAAATCGTGTAATAAGTTAGAATTTGATCTTAGTGGACTTGAGAACTTTTGTATGAGTGCCACCGTGTGTTTTAATCCTTAATGTAATATTTAAGCGACTTTATTGATAGATTGTGATGCATGCTTTGAATGGTGTTTGTTTGTCTTTGGCTAAATGGAGCAAGGTGATCTAAACCGACTTGCAACCCCGGCATGATCACCTTGGACCAAATAGCACGCACTTCGTTGCTTTGTGCGTCGATCGGGACTCGACCGGTCCGACCGGTCGGGGGCACCGGCTCGACCGGTGCCGCCCGCTTGAGCGGGCCGGGCCGGACCTAACCGGTCGACCGGTCGGGGGCACCGGTCGACCCTTGCCCTAGTCGCTCACTTTTCTTTGCTTTGTGCATATCTTGTCATACGCATCACGGATTTTATTTTGTCGCTCACACATGTTGCACTCCACTGATTCTAAGATATAGGGGGAGCTCACACGTCTCTTCTTCCAAATTTGTGCTAATGGCATTTAAGGCCATTTTCTTGAAATCAAACTCAAAGCACAAATTAAGGGGGAGCTCTAGCTATATCTGAGAATCTAAATGCGCTTTATTGTTTTATTTGTAAGCTTTAATCGAGTTGTCATCAATCACCAAAAAGGGGGAGATTGAAAGTGCATCTAGGCCCCTAAGTGGATTTTGGTGAATTGAATGACAAGGCGATTAAAGGACTAATGCTTTTGTCTAAGATCGTGAGCAGTGTTCATTATATATTCATGAGCTACTTTTGAAGTATTTTAAATATGGATGTATTTTATGGCTCACATCTACAAAGATAAGTATTTGGTGCAAGGCTTCATGGGTTTATTAAAAGAGAACAAGATGATGAGTATACTTTTCATGGTTCTAAAAATGGAAGCTTGCATATCCGTTGTCAATCAAGATCAAGCATTTGAAGCAGGACTTTCAAATGAAGGCTAATTGCGTGTGAAGCAAAGTGGAACTCAAAGTGGATTGGATAAGTGATGAAGAGATCAACCGAGATGTCTAGGGTGAGGGACTAAGCAATCTTTGGGGCCGTAGCTAAGCCGCCATAAGTGTTTTGCTAGGGTGAAGGTCTAGCATCCGTGGGGTCTTCAAGTATCATATTCAAACCTTAACCGAGGGAAGCTTTGCAAGTCATCAACTCGTTAAGATTGGCAACATGGAGTGGCCATGGATCCAAGTGTGCATTCTTATGCTATATGGAAAGATCCTAAGTCACTAGCTCAAGTATGGACATGCTCAAGTCAAAGGCTATGTTGAAAGCCCTCAAGTGGTTATCAATCAAGTATGGCAAGAATTGAAGTTGTTCAAGCTCAAGGGGTCATCAAAGCTCTTTTACTCTTTTCTTGAGTATAGGTATGCCGTACTATCAAGAGGGATGCAACTTAGCAAGTTGACCAAGTCAAAGTGCTCATTAGTTGACCTAAGTGAGATCTAGCCCTTGAGTGTGCTAACTAACCCTCCTAACCTAACCTGGGTCATTTCATCTCGATGGTGAAGTGCTAGTTTCTCTAAAAGAGGTTTTGGGGCAACTCGGGGCCTGACCGGTCCGGCCGACCGGTCGAGGCACCGTCCGACCGGTGCCGCTAGCCCAACGGCTAGTTTTTCATACACCGGTCTGACCGGTGTAGGGCACCGGCCCGACCGGTGCCACCCGGGTCTAACGGCTAGTTTTCTTCTTTGAGGGGTATAAATACCCCAAGCCCTCTTCGGTGTGGGCCGTCGCTTCTAGTGTTGTTCTTTGAGATCCCAAGCCATTTCTAACTAGCTCTAAGCCTTAGTGGCTCTCCCCAACCATCTCTTTGTGAGATTTGTGGATTCAAGCCATCATTTTTGTGTTGGGTTGAGAAAGTGAGCCTAGGAGTGACTTTGTGAGCTAACAAGAGCAGGGTTCCATAGCTTGAGCACTTTGGTTACGAGTCTACAAACTTTGGTGCATTTGTTACTCTTGGAGGTTTGCCTCCTAGACGGCTAGGTGTCGCCGGCTAGCTCCCAAGGTTGTGGTGAGCAGCGGGAAGTTTGTGAGGGGCTGCGATCTTGCCTCTTCGTGGAAAAGATCACCTTAGTGGAAAGGAGGAAAGTGGTTGAAAGAGACCCGGCTTGTTGTGGGAACCGTCCCTTACAAGCTCCTCAACGGAGACGTAGCCATTCCTCGGTGGGTGGTGAACTTCGGGAAACAAATCCTTGCTTCCTCGTGTGGTTCTTCTCTCTAAGTTGTTTTTCTAGCATATATCATTTGCTTCCGCTTCGATCTACTTGGGTGTGTTACTTGTGTGTGCGGGGCTCATTACTCGCTTGTGATCATCTACAAGAGCCACACCCCGAGTTTGGTTCGTGCTAGAAGCCAAGAGGCGCTTGAAGTTGTTTTTGCGGGTTCTCCGTGCTACACCGGTCGACCGGTGAGGTGCACCGGTCCGACCGGTGTCATCCGTGAAGACCGGTGCTTGACCGGTCGACCGGTCACCACCACCGGTCCGACCGGTGGAGCACTTGTCGGCTCAAGTGTTTTGGGGGAAAAAGTTTAATTTGGTCGTCACGCCTATTCACCCCCCCCCCCCTCTAGGCGACATCAAGGTCCTTTCATAGAGCCACTTACACTTGCTTGGATGCTTACCATCATCCAAACTCCCCCTAGATCAACCTTACCCCTTTTTGATCTTCTCTTCCTATGTTCACATTCTCCCCCTTTGGTCTCATATCCTTGAAACCACTAGCTTGCTTTGGTCTCACATTCTCCCCCTTTGGAATAAAATCTCCAAAAAGTCCAAAACAAAAGGGCTCCAAGGAAACTAGCAAGTCCTAGCAAACATAGCTCCAAGAGAAATGATAAATACAAGGGAGAAAGCCGCATGAACCATGATCCATATGTATGATATCAATGAAGATACCACATGTAAGAATGACTAAGGTGGATCACAAGCTCATGAGACTAGCATGATACAAACTAAGCTCCCCCTAAGTGTGTGCACAAAATGATATTGTGAAAATCAAGTGCAAAACTACAATCTTGTAAGACAAGGAAGCTTAGAGCATATCATGCAAGGAGGTAGCTAAAACGACAAGAGATAAGACAAATGGGTTCTTGTTACATTACCACTTGTAGATATCACTTGTAGTCTTTGGTCATTGCATACCTCCGAGGGATGATCCTCTTTACCTTGTTGGCACCACATTGAGATGAGCCACTTGGAAATGATATCACTAGGTGACACCACTTGAAAGAGGCTTTCAAAGAAAACACTTGAGGTACCACAAGGATTAGGAATGTATGAGTACATTGCCTTTGAACTTATATAGATACATAAGCTCGCAAGGAGATGACTCAATAGCATGAAGCTCATATTGCTTATTCACTCTTTTAGAGATGTTAGATCACATTGAGAGTGAAACAGCATTCTCTTAGAATGAAGTACCGCACCGGAACGCGTCGCCAAGGGACCACATAAGATAAGCTTGAAACAATATTAGTCCCATTACCAAACCATAGGATGAGCTCCCCATAAATGTGTGCATTTAGTATTTGAATCACCAACTAATTGTATGCACATTATTTATGACAACAAAAGGGAAGCTAACCCTATAGCTTGCTCATGATGCAAAGAGATATATATATATATATATATATGAAAACATGCACCATGAAAGAACAAGTGTAGCTTTCCTACACACTAATCAAACCATGTAGGTTGCTCATGGTTAGTACATGGCACAAGCAACCTACCATATGAAAATATTGCAACAAATGCAACTTAAACAAGGCAATGGAGCTACAAAGATACATGAGATGGGTTCTAGTTTCCATTACCTCAACCGGGGAACTTGGGAAACACATGTCCAACTTGCAAGCTTGGCTTATAGGCTTGGATCTTCTCATCTTGATTGTGCCAAGCCTCCCAAGTCCCCACACTCAAGGCCTTCAAGTGTCCTTTGGAACCCAAAACATTTGAGGCCCCTTCGTGTTGATGATGACTTCCTTGGGCACCCAAATGGGTTGGTTCCAACCCCGCTCCTCCTTCATCTTCCCAACCTTGTGTGCAACCACCTTGCCATTAGCCTTCTCCTTGATGACGTAGGTGTTGTTCTTGGTCTTGTTCTTGCGGTTAGGCCTTGTGTAGATGAGGGAGCTCTTGATGGTGGACTTCAACTTTTTCTTTGCGCCCTTGTCCATCTTCTTGACAAATTGAGGGCATTTGTAGAACTTGTGCCCTTCTCCATGACACTTGTAGCAAGTCACGGTTGCACCCTTCTCAAGCTTCTTCACCATGGGATCACAGTTATCTTGAGAAGGTTGGACTTTGCTCTTCAGGCCTTGAGAGATGTCCACTTGTTCCTCATCATTCTTTCCCTTGCCCATCAAGTTAGCCAACCTCTCTCGGAGCCATTTCACTTCTTGCTTGAGCTCATCATTTTTCTTGCCTATGAGACAATCACATGTTTCTACAACAACATTCTCATTGCAAGATGGTGAGCAAGATTCATCTATTAAATCAATGCAAGAAGTTGAAGCATCTACCCTGGAGATAGGAATTGCACAAGGGATAGATGATTCACCAAGCTCAAAGGAATTACTTGTTTTAGTCTCATTGCTCTCAAGCTTAGATTTTAGCTTATCACACTCCTTGCTAAGAAATTTGAATTTGCACAATAAATGTTCATAATTTGTAGCAAGGGTTGCACTAAGATCATTGAGAGCATTGAGTTCTTTAATTTCATTAGCTTGTTTCTCAAGAATTCCTTTTTGCTCATGGACTAGCTCAACAAGATCATCAAGAGAGGTGGTGTCGGATTCATCTTCACTTACATTGCTTTCCATACCTTTGGCCATAAGGCACATGTGTAGTGATGATGAAGGACCTTGCATGAAGCGGGTGGTGAAGTTCTTTCTTGATTCATCACTTGAGCTAGAAGAACTTGATTCTCCACCACTTGTCCACTCACGGACGGCGATAGTTGCTTTTTGCCTTGGTCTCCTCTCCTTGACCACCTTCTTCTTGGGCTTGTGCTCGATCTTGGTGAACTTGATGTGTTGATGATGACGTCCTTCTCTCAAGTGGATGTTGTAGCCGTACATGTTGACTTTCTTCACATACTTGAAGATCTTCTTCACGTACTCGGCCACCATGGATTCAACCTCTTCATCACTTGAGGAATCTTCATCGTCACCATCATCACCATCATCCTCGCTTGAGCTTCCATGAGTAGCCATCCTACTCAACATCTTCTCTTGTTGGCTTGAAAGAGCATGGCTTGTAGTTGGAGAGGATGGTTCTTGGGGCACCTTCTTTGACTTGGGAATGAGTTGAAGCTCATGTGCCATGATCTTGCTCAAGATATGAGATGACTTCAAATCTTCGAGCTTCTTCTCGTAGATGATTGCCTTCACCAAGTCATAATCGGGCTTCCGGAGACTTTGAAGGATCTTGCGGTTGATGTTCAAGTCCGTGATGTCCTTCACACCTGAAGCATTGATCTCATTGACAAGCACATTTAGGTGTGAGTACATAGATTCGGCATTTTCATTTACAAGTTGCTTAAAGCTATTGAATTCCTCAAGGAGACAACCGTAGCGTTCATTAGCAACTTCTTTTGAACCCTCATTTTGCTCCTTAATGGTTTTCCATAGCTCATGAGCATTTTCACAAGTAAAAACTCTATTGAAAACGCCTACATCTAGTGAGGACAAAATGATACTCTTAGAAATCACATCAAATTGCTTTTTCTTCTTAGTACCATTTTTCATGCCCTCATCGGTAACTCTCCAAACATCAAGGTCCTTTGCTTGGAGATAGGCCTCCATGAGAACCTTCCACCGAGGGTAGCCCATGCCATCGAAATGTGGAGCCAAACCTAAGGTATCCACCCCTTTCATTCCTCTATAAAGCAACTCACTAGGCGGTGAAGCCTAACCGTTCCAATGAGCCGGTTTTCACAATTTTACCAATCGAATTGGTGTTTCCTTGTGAAGGAAGTGAGTCCCGGCTCTGATACCTGAGGACCATGTGTGGTTCGAGGACCGGTGGATGGTCGCTTCCTTGTGTGATGAGTGATTGACAATGTTGTGTGGACTGATTCTTGGCTAAGAATTGCAGGTGCAGGTTGCGTTTTGACTGGTGTTGGTGTAGGTGAAGAACAAGCGCGAAAGTTCGTCGTCGGTGAGGCCTCCAAGTGTGGAGAAGACAAGTAGGCTTCATTCGAGGGACCCGGTGGCCAGCGGGGTCAAGTGCGGGCCGCATGGTGGCATGAACAGCAAGATGAAGTCGTGGACGGTTTCTTGGTTGAGCCTCAAAACCAAGGTCGAGCCGGGACTACGTGGGAGCCAAGTCATGAGTGGAGATGGCAGAGGCTACACCGAGTTCACGGGGTTTCCAGTGGTTCACCAGAAAACCACTGGGTTCCTTGGTTGATCCACAAAGCCAAGACCGAAGAACCGAAGATGGTCTTTGCGAGCGGCGCGGACCGGCTCGACCGGTGGGGAGCACCGGTCGGCCGTGTGCGGCGACGACGCGGTCCGAGACTTCGAAGCGGAGGACACGCGTCGGGATCGCATGGCTTGCGTCGAGGCTACGCAGGGTGCGGTCGCCGGGCATCCGTCCGATTGTGAAGACATGAAGACTTCCAAATCCGCCCTTGAGGGGCTTGTATCCCTAGTTGTTAGAGAAGGGTATTTTAGACTTTCGGTTGCCTCCATATAACCCAAGAGGTGAGAGGATGGCAGCCAAGCCTTGAAACCCTAGTTCATTTGCTTTCCTATTTTCCCTTCCTATTTTCCTTAGGATTTCCATAGGACTAGCTTGAGAGCTTCTTGGTGAGATCTTGTGAGAGGGTTGGATGATCGGGCGGCAAGCTAGACCTTGTATGAACCTTTATTGCATGTATAGATGATTCGGCGTGGTTCCTCAAGGTTTGGATGTGTTGTTCCCGGTTGTTCTTGGTGGTGATTTTCGGAGCCCTCTCTTGGTGATTTCTTTGGGGTGTTTTCGGGACCTTTCTCTTGGGGATTTGATGGGGGAAATTTGTGGGAACCCTTCGTGGTTCTTTGGGCTGTGATTCCCCTCCCAAATCCGTGAGTAAAGGGGCTCGATTTTGGGGTTTTACGAGTTCTAGGGTTTGTGGTGCTCTTGGCGGGATTTCTTCGATTCCTCCTTTTTGGACAAGTTTTGGTGGGATTAAACTTGGCTATGGACTCCTCATGAGGTGTTCCTAATATCCCCAAAGTCTTGTTCAAGTCCGTGGAGCGATTCGGGAGATCGAGGTTTGGATTTGGGGGAGTTGATCCGCGGGTGTTGTTCATCCCGAGCTGCCCAAGCTACACCGGTCTGACCGGTGCTCTTGATCGGTCTGACCGGTGCAACCCTCGGTGGGTTTTTGCTCGGGTGAACGTCTGGGTGTGTTCGCTGTTGTCCTGTGTTGCTGCTGTTTCGAGTTTGGGTCAGTTTGGTGGTCGGTTGGCTGTTTGGTGCTTTGGGGGCTTTCGGTCGTGGACCGGTCCGACCGGTGTGTCTCACCGGTCTGACCGGTGTGGAGCCACTTAGTGAAAGTTGCTCAGTTTCACCAGCAGGGACCGGTCTGACCGGTGGTGCTCACCGGTCTGACCGGTGTGGGTCTGTAGACTCGAGGTTTGGTGTTCCGCTGTGTTCTCGGGTCGGAAGGTTGTGTGTTGGTTCCTAGGTCCAGTGGCACTCCAGTTGCTACGTGGGCTTGGCCAACTTAGGTAGTGAGTCGGAGACGTGTGTTGGAAGTCGTGTTCATCTTGTTGGAGTTTCCATCTCCTTCAAGAAGAATTTTTATCGGCTCCCATTCACTCCCCCCCTCTCTGGTTCGCCGTATCGGTCCTTCAAGTGGTATCAGAGCCGGTTCGGGTCTTTGTTGACTCTAACCAGTCTAAGATCCAAGGATGGCGTACCAGGAACGGGGTTCGGGTCCTCCACACTTCGATGGCAAGAACTACCAGATGTGGAGTAAGCGGATGGGTGCGTTTCTCCGCGGAAAGGGTCAAATCCTTTGGGATGTCATGGTGGACACAGGCTATGTCCAGCCGATGGACTTCCTCGCTCCAGGATCGAGGGACAGATTCAACGCCAACAATAAGGCGGTCGACTACTTGTTTCGTGCTTTGTGTCAGCTTGAGTTCGATCGGGTGCACACCGAGCACTTGGCTTGTAGAATTTGGTCGGTGCTGAAGGAGGCTCATGTTGGGAATGCCCAAGTTCAGGCACGGATGTATGCGACCTACCGGAGAGAGTACGAGAACTTCACTCATCTCCCCGGTGAGTCCATCGATGCCTTGTTTCAGAGGTTCACGGTGGTTGTGAACAACATGAGGGCCAATGTGGACGTGCTCCCATATGATGATCATGATAGAGCCGTCAAGCTCTTACACTCTTTGGATCGTACGATTTGGGGCAGAAAGTTCGAGGCCATTGTGGAGTCAGAGAAGTATGACACTCTGACGGTGAACGAGCTGTTCTCGAAGCTCAAGTCGGCTGAGGTGGATAGGGGCATGACAGCCAAGATCGAGGGCCCGACTGACTCTCATAGTCTTGCCCTCATCAGTGGTTCTAATGGAAAGGCTAACACTAACCCATCCACCAGGATGTTCTCTTTATCCTCTTTGATGTCTATGCCAGATGAGGAGTTCGACGTGCTTGGAGAGGACGAGTTGGCACTCCTGACGAGGCGGTTCGAGAGGCTGCACGAGAACCGCGTGAACATGAGGAGGAACACGAGGACATGCTTCAAATGCGGCAAGGCTGGACACTATTTCGCCGAGTGTCCGAAGGTGTGAGGATCATGTGTGGTTCGAGGACCGGTGGATGGTCGCTTCCTTGTGTGATGAGTGATTGACAACGTTGTGTGGACCGATTCTTGGCTAAGTATTACGGGTGCGAGGTTGCGGCTTGACTCGTGTTGGTGCGGGTGAAGAACAAGCGCGAAAGGTCGTCGCCGGTGAGGCCTCCGGGTGTGGAGAAGACAAGTAGGCTTCGTTCGAGGGACCCGGTGGCCGCCGGGGTCAAGTGCGGGCCGCATGGTGGCATGAACGAGCGGGGATGAAGTCGTGGACGGTTTCTTGGTTGAGCCTCAAAACCAAGGTCGAGCCGGGACTACGTGGGAGCCGAGTCATGAGTGGAGATTGGCGGAGGCTACACCGAGTTCGCGGGGTTTCCGGTGGTTCACCGTAAAACCACCGGGTTCCTTGGTTGATCCACAAAGCCAAGACCGAGAGAACCGAAGACGGAGGTGCGGCGGCACCGGACCGGTCGACCGGTGGGTCGGCCCGGTCCCGCCGGTGGGGACCGGTCGACCGGTGAGGAGCACCGGTCGACCGTGTGCGACGACGCGATCCGGAATCTTCGAAGCGGAGGACACGCGTCGGGATCGCATGGCTTGCGTCGAGGCTACGCGGGGTGCGGTTGCCGGCATCCGTCCGATGGTGAAGACATCAAGAATTCCAAATCCGCCCTTGAGGGGCTTGTATCCCTAGTTAGTAGAGAGGGGCATTTTAGACATTCGGTTGCCGCCTATATAACCCAAGAGGTGAGAGGATGGCAGCCAACTCTTGGAACCCTAGCTCATTAGTTTTCCTATTTTCTACCTATTTTCTCTAGGTTTTCCTTAGGACTAGCAAGAGAGCTTCACAGAGAGATCTTGTAGAGAGGGATGGATGATCGGGCGGCTTGCTAGACCTTGTACGAATCCTTGTTTCATGTATAGATGATTCGGCGTGATTCCTCAAGGTTTGGATGTGTTTTCCCCGGTTGTTTTTGGTGGTGATTTTCGGAGCCCTCTTCCGGTGATTTCTTTGGAGTGTTTTTGAGGCTTTTCTCTTGGTGATTCGGTGGGGGAAATTTGTGGGAACCCTTCGTGGTTCTTTGGGCTGTGATCCCCCTTCCAAATCCGTGAGAAAAGTTGCTCGAATTTGGGGTTTCTTGAGTTCTTGGGTTGGAAGTGCTTTCGGCGGGATTTCTTCGATTCCTCCTTTTTGGACGAGATTTGGTGGGATTAAACTTGGCTATGGACTCCTCATGAGGTGCTCCTGATATCCCCAAAGTCTTGTTCAAGTCCGTGGAGCGATTCGGGAGATCGAGATTTGGATTTGGGGGGGGTTGACCCGCGGTGCCGTTCATCCCGAGCGCCCGTGCTACACCGGGTCGACCGGTGCTCTTGACCGGTCTGACCGGTGCAAGCCCTTGTGGGTTTTCGCTCGGGTGAGCGTCTTGGTGTGTTCTCTGTTGACCCGTGGTGCTGCTGTTTCAAGTTTGGGTCCGTTTGGTGGTCGGTTGGCCTGTTTGGTGCCTTGGGGGCTTTCTGGCTTCCATCGGTCTGACCGGTGTGTCTCACCGGTCGGCCGGTGTAGAGCCACTTAGTGGAAGTTGCTCAGGTTCACCAGCAGGGACCGGTCTGACCGGTGGTGCTCACCGGTCTGACCGGTGTGGGTCTGTAGACTCGGGGTTTGTTGTTCCGCTGCGTTCTCGAGTCGGAAGGCTGTGTGTGTTGGTTCCTAGGTCCAGTGGCACTCCAGTGGCTACGTGGGCTTGGCCAACTTGGGTAGTGAGTCGGAGACGTGTGTTGGAAGCCACGTTCGTCTTGTTGGAGTTCTCATCTCCATCAAGAAGAATTTTTATCGGCTCCCATTCACTCCCCCCCCTCTCGGTTCGCCGTATCGGTCCTTCAAGTGGTATCAGAGCCGGTTCGGGTCTTTGTTGACTCTAACCAGTCTAAGATCCAAGGATGGCGTACCAGGAACGGGGTTCGGGTCCTCCACACTTCGATGGCAAGAACTACCGGATGTGGAGCAAGCGGATGGGTGCGTTCCTCCGCGGAAAGGGTCGACCTGCTTTGGGATGTCACGGTGGACACGGGCTATGTCCAGGCCGATGGATTTCCTTGCTCCGGGGTCGAGGGACGGATTCGACGCCAACAATAAGGCGGTCGACTACTTGTTTCGTGCTTTGTGTCGGCCCGAGTTCGATCGGGTGCACACCGAGCACTTGGCTTGTAGGATTTGGGCGGTGTTGAAGGAGGCTCATGTTGGGAACGCCCGGAGTTCGAGCACGGTTGTATGCGACCTACGGAGAGAGTACGAGAACTTCACTCATCTCCCCGGTGAGTCCATCGATGCCTTGTTTCAGAGGTTCACGGTGGTGGTGAACAACATGAGGGCCAATGTGGACGTGCTCCCGTACGATGATCATGATAGAGCCATCAAGCTCTTACACTCTTTGGATCGTACGATATGGGGCGGAAAGTTCGAGGCCATAGTCGAGTCGGAGAGGTATGATACTCTGACGGTGAACGAGCTGTTCTCGAAGCTCAAGTCGGCTGAGGTGGATAGGGGCATGATCGCCAAGCTCGAGGGACCGACCGACTCCCATAGTCTTGCCCTCGTTGGTGGTTCCAAAGGAAAGACTAACTCTAACCCATCCACCAGGATGTTCTCGTTTTCCTCTTTGATGTCTATGCCGGATGAGGAGTTTGATGACCTTGGAGAGGACGAGCCGGCGCCGTTGACGAGGCGGTTCGAGAGGCCGCACGAGAACCGCGTGAACATGAGGAGGAACACGAGGACTTGCTTCCGGTGCGGCAAGCGGGACACTTCGTCGCCGATTGCCGGAGAAGGCCGAGAACAAGGACGGCTACAAGCACAAGCCGAGGAAGAACGACGACAAGTACCGTTCGAGGCGCGACCACAAGAGCAAGCACAAGAACAAGTACAAGGACGAGCGACGATCGAGGAAGAAGGAGGGCCGAGGCAAGGCCCGAGCGATGGTTGGAGCGAGCGACGTCGACTCCGGTTCCGCGTACTCCACCTCGAGCTCGAGCGGCGGCGACGACGAGGGAGATCGCCACAAGAACAAGAGGTCATCCAAGAACCTGAGCGGGCTGAGCTGCTTCGCGAGAGACGGCTTCGCACCATGGCGTTGAGCTCCGGCGGCAAGAAGAGCACACGGAGCGACTCGGACTGCGAGTCCGACGACGAGGTGCGTGATGAGCTTCCCTTCTTGCGCCAGGAGAATGAGAGGCTTGGCTCTTTGCTTGATAACCGTGATGACATGCTTAGAGAGGCCAAGAAAATGAGGAAAGAGCTTAGGGCTTCACTCGAGGATGCTAGGACTAGAGTGGGTGAGCTAGAGACACGGGTGCTTGATAGCAAGCTTGAGATTGATTCGCTTAAGGCTAGCCCCGTTGTTTCGATGAGAATGATTGTGCTTGATTGCTCTATTTTCCTTGCCGATCTTGCTTTGTTCAAGGAGAAGCATGCCTCCAAGTGTGAGGAACTAGATGTGCTTAGGGTTGAAGTGGTCGAGCTTAAGTCTAGACTCGCTTTGCTAGGTGCTTGCACTTCTTGCCCCGTTTTGCATGCTAAGATTGATGAGATGCATGCTTACACTAGTTCGCTCGAGGCTAAATTGAAGGAACCCATGCCTACATCTTGCTCTACCCGTGAAATGCATGCATTGAAAAATTTGGAGCTTGCACATTATGTTGATCGTTTGCAGGATGAGAATGATGATTTGAGGAAGTTGATGGGTTGGTTGTCCGGTCACGAGCCTCAGTTGAGGATGATGATCGAGGCCTTTAAGAGGCAAGATGGTGAGGGGCTTGGGGCAAACAAGGTTGGTGAGGGAAGTGGAGAGAATATCCCGGAGCCACCAAAAACCCACCACAAGAATGATTTCCCACCAAAACCTAACCATCTAAGGAACCGACTAGACACAACCCCAGCTCCACCCGTGTTTCCTACACCCACAAATGATCTACAAAAGCCTATCAAGTTTGTGAGCACTTCGCGGAAAGTGTTCTTTGGGAAGGAGAGTGAGAAGGCTAGTGGTGAGAAACCGGTGGAGGGTTTGAGTGGAGAGAAACCAAGTGAGCAGCCACATCCCAAGCCAAAGCCTAAGCTTGTGAGGTTCCATTGTGGCTATTGTGGGAGAGATGGCCATAAGGAGGAGTTTTGCTTCAAGAGGAAGCGTGAGGAGAGAATGGAGAAGGAGTGGGCTAACAAGGACAAGTACCGCCCTTCCGATGGTGTACTTGAGCCTCGTATGCAGATGCCCAGGGGCAAGGCGATTGTGAGGACAGTTCGGGCTTGGGGAGAGAAGAAGGCTGCAGGTGGTGCTGCTGTCCAGGTCACACCGGTCAGACCGGTGTGGGGCACCGGTCAGACCGGTGCAGGCCTGGACAGACAGATGTTCGGGTTTCGAGCTCGTGCAGGTGCGAGGGTTGTTTCTGGTGGTCGTGGTTCTGGTGGTTGGACCGGAAAGGGTGCGGGTGGTCGGTTGCTAGACGTTCTCCTCCTCGTGCTCAATACGGGGATTGGAGGAGTCGTGGAGTTGAGTTGGAGAGGAAGGACGTTCCACGGGCTTTCTTGCGTGGTTTTGGTCCTCCTCCAGGCAGAGAGGGGTGGTTCCCTCAGGGTGGTTACCGTGGTGGTGTTCGTGGAGGTAGTTTTGGTAGGAGAGATGCTTTGGTTGGTGCTAACCCCACTTTCGAGCAAATGGCTCGGCACTTTGGTTTTCCTCTTTTGGTACTAACCCCGCGTCTTGAGTCGTTTGTTCGCTCACGTGCCTATTTTTGAGTTTCGGGTGGGAGACTTGAAGAACATTTGGTTGATTGACTCCGGTTGCTCGAGGCATATGACCGGGAGACGGGGGTGGTTCTCAAGTCTCGTCCCGGTGGTGACGAAGAGGTACATCACTTTTGGGGACAATGGGCGTGGGCGTGTGCTTTCGAGAAGGTGAGATAAAAGTGAGTGACAAGATCACTCGAGGCGTGTTGCTCTTGTTCAATCGCCGGGGTACAATTTGCTTTCTGTGTCTCAGTTGTTGGATGAGGGTTTTGAGGTGTTGTTTCGGCCTGGTGGTTCTCGGATTGTGGACTCTCGAGGGGACCTTGTTTGTATGGTCGTTCCCGAGGGTCGGTGTTTCGTGCTGATTTTTCTCGGTCTTCGGGTGTTGAGCGTTGTTTCTTGGCCGGTTCTTCGAGTGAGTTGTGGAAGTGGCATAGGAAGTTGGGTCACTTGAGCTTTGACCTTTTGTCTCGCTTGAGTAAACTCAATTTGGTCCGAGGATTGCCACGGTTGAAGCTTGAGAAAGAGTTGGTTTGTGCTCCGTGTAGGCATGCCAAGATGGTGGCCTCTTCTCACCCGCCTCTCACCGATGTGATGACTGAGCGTCCATGCGAGCTGCTCCATATGGACCTTGTTGGCCCAGCTCGTGTGCGATCTGCGCGGTGGAAAGTGGTATGTCCTTGTTGTGGTGGACGACTATTCTCGGTATGCGTGGGTGTTCTTTCTCGAGGATAAGGGGGAGACATTTGGTTTTGTTCGAGATCTAGTCTTGAGGTTGAGGAACGAGAGGCACGGAGATGCCATACGAGCTATCCGCCGGGATAATGGCTCGGAATTCGGGAACTCTCGTTTTGAAACCTTTTGTCATGACTTGGGTCTTGAGCACCGGTTTTCGAGTCCGTATACACCTCCCCCGAATGGTGTTGTGGAAAGGAAGAACGGGACCTTGTGCGAGATGGCTCGGACGATGCTTGATGAGCATAGGACTCCGAGGAGGTATTGGGCCGAGGTGGTGAATACCGCGTGCTATGTGTCAAACGGAATATACCTCGCAGTGCACAAGAAGAAGACATGCTATGAGTTGATGCATGGTCGCACACCCAAAGTGAGTCACTTCCATGTCTTTGGTTGCAAGTGTTTTATTCGAAGAAGGGCGGGAAGTTGGATAAGTTTGAGGCTAGGTCCGTCGATGGCATTTTCTTTGGTTATGCATCTCATTCTAGAGCATATCGTGTGCTCAATCTTGAAACTAACCAAATCGTGGAGACTTGCGAGGTAACCTTCGACGAGACAGAGCCACATAGTCAGCTTGTCTTTGAGTGTGCGGTGATGATGAGCTTGGCGAGGAGATCTTTCGAAGGAGGAGCATGAACATGGTGATGATGAAGATGGCGGTGTGGTGCCCCCGGCTGAACATGTACCCACTACTTCGACTACGATGATGGATGGACCCTCTGCTACACCTACGACGACAAATCAAGAACGAGGAGAAGCTGATGTTGAGGGGGAGGTAGCTTCGCGGCGAGAACCTCCCCGGCGAGTTCAAGTGGATCACCCAGCTTCGAGGATCATCGGCGACATGAATGAACGCACTACACGGTCGAGGGTTCGGAACAATTCCCATTTTGCTCATGCTGCGTTTGTTGCTTCTTTCGAGCCCAAGGACATTGGACACGCACTATCTGATCACAATTGGGTTAACTCGATGCATGAGGAGTTGGAGAACTTTGAGAGGAATCAGGTGTGGGAGTTGGTTGACCCTCCTCCGGGGTGTAAGCCGATTGGTACAAAGTGGGTGTGGAAAAACAAAGAGGGAGAGAAGGGTGAGGTTGTGAGGAACAAGTCGAGACTTGTTGCCCGGGGGTTCGGTCGAAGGAGGGGATCGACTACGAGGAGACCTTTGCTCCCGTAGCCCGTTTGGAGGCGATTAGGATCCTCCTAGCCTTTTCTGTGGCTAAAGGGTTCAAGTTGCACCAAATGGATGTGAAGAGTGCTTTTCTGAATGGAGTGTTGGAGGAAGAAGTGTATGTGAGGCAGCCTCCGGGGTTTGAGAGTGAGAAGTACCCCCACAGGGTGTACAAGTTGAGGAAGGCGCTGTATGGGTTGAAGCAGGCGCCTAGAGCTTGGTATGGCAGGTTGAGGGGGTTCTTGTTTGAGAGAGGTTTTGAGATGGGGAAGGTCGATCAGACCTTGTTTTTGCTGAGGCAGGGCAGAGATATCCTGATTGTGCAGGTGTACGTGGATGATATTGTCTTTGGTGGCTCGTCTAACTCTCTTGTTGCAAGGTTTGCAGATGATATGAGCAGGGAGTTTGAGATGAGCATGATGGGCGAGTTGCAGTTCATCCTCGGACTACAAATCAAGCAATCAAAGGAAGGTACATTTGTGCACCTGGCTAAGTACACCAAGGACATTGTGAGAAAGTTCAAGATGGAGGACTCCAAGGCTATGACGACGCCGATGAGTACGACTACGGCTCTTGATGCGGACGAGGAAGGTGAACACGTGGACCAGAAGGAGTACCGGAGCATGATCGGGTCACTCCTCTACTTGACGGCGACGAGGCCGGACATACGCTTCTCGGTGTGTCCGTGCGCTCGTTTTCAAGCGTCTCCGAGGACTTCGCATCGGCAAGCGCGTGAAGAGAATTTTCGGGTACTTGCGTCACACTCCCGACTTCGGTCTTTGGTACTCCGCGTCCTCTTCTTTGGCGCTTCATGGCTTTTCGTACGCGGATTTTGCCGGGTGTCGGTTGGATAGGAAGTCCACTTCGGGACTTGCCGCTTTTGGGTTCTTCGTTGGTGTCTTGGTCTTCTCGTAAGCGGTCGAGTGTTGCTCAATCCACGACCGAAGCCGAGTATGTTGCCGTCGCTAGTTGTTGCTCTCGGCTCCTTTGGATCACCTACACCATGAGTGACTTTGGTGAGGAGTATACCCTTGTCCCACTTCGGTGTGATAGCACCGGTGCCATAAGCGTTGCAAAGAACCCAGTGCTCCATTCCAAAACCAAGCACATAGAAGTGAGGTATCATTTTCTGAGAGACAATGTCGAGAAAGGAAAGATAGCTTTGATCCATGTACCCACTCATGACCAACTAGCCGATATTTTCACCAAACCCCTAGATCAAGCAACTTTCACTCGTCTGCGGGGGGAACTTGGTGTGTGTTTGATTTCCTGAGTTGGGTGTGTGGGAGCTTTCTTTTGCCGGTGGTGTCGAGCCCGTTTTGCCTCCCCTCGAGGAGCCGGTTTGTAGCATATGTATAGCTTTCCTTTGTGCATTTCTTGCATTTGGCATGGCATATGTAACATGATGTATAGGCATCCTAGTATCTTAGATTGCATGCATTTTGTATCATATGCATTGGTTACGAAAGCTTCTCTCATATACATTGTTCACCATGGAATGAGATATATGTCTTTGTGAGCTTGTTTGGTATGATATGGTTAGTTTGGCTTAGCTCTTGATGATCTTGATGAATAATCCATGGTTGATAGCTATGCTTTTGAAAATTGTCACATGTATGCTCTCTCATGTGTAAATGCCTTTACATGCTCTTGACATGTTTGTGTGGCTTTGCTATGCTTAATTTGTGGTTGGATAGCTAGCTTATTGATCATATGGAGCCAAAGGCTCTTTTGCCATCATGAATGTTTAGCCCTCTAGATTTATCTTGTGGAGGAGCATAAGTTCCTTTTTGTCGCAAAGACATTTCATGTACCATTTACAAATCTGAAAATGAAATGAAAAATGCTTGGAAAATATGCTCCCATGTCATATGTGCTGAATTTAATTTGCTTTGGGTGCTAAACCGTTGCATGATGCCTACCAATGAGAAGTCTCATAAATAGAAGTAGGCACATGGCTCGGTGGCTTTGACATGACATGAGGTGCTTGTGGGTGTTTGTGATGGTCTTATGATTAGAATGGCTGTCCTATCATGAAGTTTGTGTGGCTTTGCCATTTTGATATGCTTTGATCATGTTTAGGACTTTGCTCATGAGAGGCAAGTTTTTCGCAAAATTGCCAAAATCCATTTTAGCTTCGTCCAATGGTTGTGAAACTTGGTGATCATGTAGTTGAGATCGATACGAAGCCGTAGAGTACCTAACTTGCTCATTTGGACATGTGTAGCATTCTTTGTTGAATCTTGTCTATTTGAGAAGCTCTAGGTTGCAATTTTTGCATCTTTGGCTTGATTCATGCATTGTCAACAAGGGGGAGAAGTTTGAGCTTGAAATGGCTTGTTGGACGCGTTTGGAAGGTTTTCGGTGGTTTCGAGCCATTTACGGGCTTCGTTGTACACCGGTCCGACCGGTGATGAGCACCGGTCCGACCGGTGTGAGTGCTGGTCCCGTACATATGTTGGGCACCGGTCGACCGGTGGTGATGACCGGTCCGACCGGTGTAAGCCGAAAGTGATGCGGTACTGTCCCGTTTTCAAGTGGTTTGCATGCATTCGTCCGGGGGAGTTGCATTGGTTCGGGGGAGCTTGCATGTGTGCGGGGGGGAGCTCTTTGTGGTGTTCGAGCTTCGTTTCGGTGGTTCGCGCTCTTTGCTTGAGCTTTGTTTTGTCTCGGATGTGTCGAGCCGTTGCCCTTGCCTAAGGGGTCCGAGACTTGTCTTCTTCAAGTGATCTTGATCTTTGCCTTTGTTTGGCTTTCGATCGCTTGTTGGAGTTTCTTTTTGTTTGTTTCTTTTCTTTTTCTTTTCTCTCTTGTTACTTTCATGTGGGTGTTGTCAATGCACTCATCAAGGGGGAGATTGAGGATCATGTGTGGTTTGAGGACCGGTGGATGGTCGCTTCCTTGTGTGATGAGTGATTTACAACGTTGTGTGTACTGATTCTTGGCTAAGTATTGCAGGTGCAGGTTGCGGCTTGACTCGTGTTGGTGCGGGTGAAGAACAAGCGCGAAAGGTCGTCGCCGGTGAGGCCTCCCGTGTGTGGAGAAGACAAGTAGGCTTCGTTCGAGGGACCCGGTGGCCGCCGGGGTCAAGTGCGGGCCGCATGGTGGCATGAACAAGCAGGATGAAGTCGTGGACGGTTTCTTGGTTGAGCCTCAAAACCAAGGTCGAGCCGGGACTACGTGGGAGCCGAGTCATGAGTGGAGATTGGCGGAGGCTACACCGAGTTCGCGGGGTTTCGGTGGTTCACCGTAAAAAACCACCGGGTTCCTTGGTTGATCCACAAAGCCAAGACCGGAGAACCGAAGACGGAGGTGCGGAAGCACCGCACCGGCCCGACCGGTGGGTCGACCGGTCCGACCGGTGGGGACCGGTCCGACCGGTGAGGAGGAGCACCGGTCGGCCGTGTGCGACGACGCGGTCCGGAATCTTCGAAGCGGAGGACACGCGTCGGGATCGCATGGCTTGCGTCGAGGCTACGCAGGGTGCGGTTGCCGGCATCCGTCCGATGGTGAAGACATCAAGAATTCCAAATCCGCCCTTGAGGGGCTTGTATCCCTAGTTAGTAGAGAGGGGCATTTTAGACATTCGGTTGCCGCCTATATAACCCAAGAGGTGAGAGGATGGCAGCCAACTCTTGGAACCCTAGCTCATTAGTTTTCCTATTTTCTACCTATTTTCTCTAGGTTTTCCTTAGGACTAGCAAGAGAGCTTCACAGAGAGATCTTGTAGAGAGGGATGGATGATCGGGCGGCTTGCTAGACCTTGTACGAATCCTTGTTTCATGTATAGATGATTCGGCGTGATTCCTCAAGGTTTGGATGTGTTTTCCCCGTTGTTTTTGGTGGTGATTTTCGGAGCCCTCTTCCGTGATTTCTTTGGAGTGTTTTTGAGGCTTTTCTCTTGGTGATTCGGTGGGGGAAATTTGTGGGAACCCTTCGTGGTTCTTTGGGCCGTGATCCCCCTTCCAAATCCGTGAGAAAAGTTGCTCGAATTTGGGGTTTCTTGAGTTCTTGGGTTGGAAGTGCTTTCGGCGGGATTTCTTCGATTCCTCCTTTTTGGACGAGATTTGGTGGGATTAAACTTGGCTATGGACTCCTCATGAGGTGCTCCCGATATCCCCAAAGTCTTGTTCAAGTCCGTGGAGCGATTCGGGAGATCGAGATTTGGATTTGGGGGAGTTGACCCGCGGTGCTTTGTTCATCCCGAGTCGCCTGTGCTACACCGGCTCGACCGGTGCTCTTGACCGGTCTGACCGGTGCAAGCCCTTGTGGGTTTTCGCTCGGGTGAGCGTCTTGGTGTGTTCTCTGTTGACCCGTGGTGCTGCTGTTTCAAGTTTGGGTCCGTTTGGTGGTCGGTTGGCCTGTTTGGTGCCTTGGGGGCTTTCTGGCTTCCATCGGTCTGACCGGTGTGTCTCACCGGTCTGACCGGTGTAGAGCCACTTAGTGGAAGTTGCTCAGGTTCACCAGCAGGGACCGGTCTGACCGGTGGTGCTCACCGGTCTGACCGGTGTGGGTCTGTAGACTCGGGGTTTGTTGTTCCGCTGCGTTCTCGAGTCGGAAGGCTGTGTGTGTTGGTTCCTAGGTCCAGTGGCACTCCAGTGGCTACGTGGGCTTGGCCAACTTGGGTAGTGAGTCGGAGACGTGTGTTGGAAGCCACGTTCGTCTTGTTGGAGTTCTCATCTCCATCAAGAAGAATTTTTATCGGCTCCCATTCACTCCCCCCTCCTCTCGGTTCGCCGTATCGGTCCTTCAAGGTGAACAACCACGACAAGCACAAGTTCGTGGACAAGAGGAAGAAGTCCAAGAAGAAAGATCATGAACATGGGAAGAAGGCTTGGTCTCGAGAGAAGATGAAGAGATCGAGCGACATCGAGTCCGATTCTGAGGACACGTCTTCAAGCTCAAGTGATAAAGACGAAGAGGATGACAAGAAGAAGAAGAAGAAGAAGAAGAAGAAGAAGAAGAAGAAGAAGAAGAAGAAGAAGAAGAAGAAGAAGAAGAAGAAGAAGAAGAAGAAGAAGAGAAGAAGGAGCGAAGAAGCGAAGAAGGAGAAGAAGAAGCGAGAAGAAGGAGAAGAAGAAGAAGAAGAAGAAGAAGAAGAAGAAGAAGAAGAAGAAGAAGAAGAAAAGAAGAAGAAGAAGAAGAAGAAGAACCTCGGCAAGTATCTCAACGGCCTTTGTGTGACGGGCCTAAGCCTCAAGGACGACTTCTGCGGCATGGCTAGCAGTTCGAGCAGCAAGAGAAGCCAGAAGGATGCATCGGACTTGGATTCCGAGGATGAGGTATGTGATGAGCTCTCTTCTTTGCGCAAGGAGAATGAGGAGTTGGTTGACTTGCTCGATAATCGCGATCACATGCTTAGAGAGGCTAAGAAGCTTAGGAAGGAGCTTAGATCTTTGCTCGAGGATGCTAGGACTAGAGTGGCTGAGCTAGAAACACAGGTTCTTGATAGCAAGCTTGAAATTGATTCTCTTAAGGCTAGCCCTGTTGTTTCGATGAGAACGATTGTCTTGATTGCTCTGCTTTCTGGGCCGACTTGATCGATCTTAGGGAGAAGTATGCCTCCAAGTGTGAGGAACTAGATGTGCTTAGGGTTGAGTTGGCTGAGCTACAATCTAGACCCACTTTGCTTGGTTCTTGCACTTCTTGCCCTAATTTGCATGAGAAAATTGCTGAGCTCCGTTCTCGCATTGTTTCACTTGAGGCTGATTTGAAAGTGCCTATTCCTACTTCTTGCTCTACATGTGAGTTGCATGCTATGAAGAATTTGGATCTTGCAAAATGTGTTGGTCGCTTGCAAGATGAGAATGATAAGTTGTGTGAAGCGCTGAGTTGGGTGTCGAGTCAAGAACCTCAGCTTGGTATGATAATTGCTAGCTGTAAGCGCTTTGACGGTTGGGCTTTGGGATTGGATAAGGTTGGTGAGGGCAGTGGTGAGAGAGAAAGGAAATTTGGGAATGTTTCAGTTCCATCACAACCCACACCCAAAGACAAGTTTGCATCCAAGTCAAACCAACCAAGAGAAAAACCGAGTGAGAAGGCAAGTGAAACGCCTAGTGACAAAACCAAGTGAGAAGCCTTGTGAAGAGCCTCATCCCAAGCCTAAGCCCAGATCGATCCGTTTCCATTGTGAGTTTTGTGGAAAGGATGGTCACAAGAGAGCGTTTTGCTTCAAGAGGAAGCGTGAGGAGAGAATGGCAAAGGAGTGGGCTAACAAGGACAAGTACCACCCTTCCGATGGTGTACTTGAGCCTCGTGTGCAGTTGCCCAGGGCCAAGACGAGTGTGAGGACAGTTCGGGCTTGGGGAGAGCGGAAGGCCCGTTGGAGGTGCTGTGCTGGCGGGCTACACCGGTCGGACCGGTGGGGGCACCGGTAAGACCGGTGCGAGGCACCGGACGAGCGGCCGGTTTGGGTTTCGTGCTCATACAGGTGCGAGGGTTGGTTCTGGAGGTCTTGGTTCTGGTGGTTGGTCTGGAGAGTTTGCAGGAGGTCAGGTTGCTAGGCATTCTCCCCCTCGAGCTCACTACGGGGATGGGAGGAGTCTTATCTTTGAGAAGGAGAGGAGGGACAGTCCACGGGCTTTCTTTCGTGGTTTTGGTCCTCCTCCAGGTAGAGAGGGTCGGTTCCCTCATGGTGGTTACCGTAGTGGTGTTCGTGGAGGTAGCTTTGGTAGGAAAGATGGTTTGGTTTGTGCTAACCCCACTTTCGAGCAAATGGCTAGGCACTGGTTTTACACTTTTGGAACTAACCCCAGTGTTGAGTCGTTTGCTCGCTCTCGCTCTTGGTTTTGAGTTGTAGGTGGATGGCCCAAAGAACATTTGGTTGATATCGGGGGTGGTTCTTCGGCTTCATATCCCGGTGGTGACATGTAGGTGCATCACTTTCGGGGATGGTGGACAAGGATGAGTGAATTGTGAAGAAATGATAAAGGTAAGTGTATTTGTGACCTTCGAGTGTGTGGCCTTGGTCAAGCCACTTGGTTTGTTTTGCTCCTTCTCTATCTCATGTGTGTAGGGTGAGCTTTGTATGCTCTTTGGCCCTAGTGCACGTGTTTAGGGGGAGCTTGTGAGTTTTGTGCTCCTTTGCTCTTTTGCCGGTGGTGTCGAGCCCTTTTTGCCTCCCCTCGAGGAGCCGGTGGTTTGTGAGCTTTGTGTGTGGGAGATCCTTTGTAGCATATGTATAGCTTTCCTTTGTGCATTTCTTGCATTTGGCATGGCATATGTAACATGATGTATAGGCATCCTTGTATCTTAGATTGCATGCATTTTGTATCATATGCATTGCTTAGGAAAAGATTCTCTCATATACATTGTTCACCATGGAATGAGATATATGTCTTTGTGAGCTTGTTTGGTATGCTATGGTTAGTTTGGCTTAGCTCTTGATGATCTTGATGAATAATCCATGGTTGATAGCTATGTTTTTGAAAATGTCACATGTACGCTCACTCATGTGTAAATGCCTTTATATGATCTTGACATGTTTTAGTGGCTTGGCTATGCTTAATTTGTGGTTGGATAGCTAGTTTATTGATCATATGGGGCCAAAGGCTCATTTGCCATCATGAATGTTTAGCCCTCTTGCTTTATCTTGTGGAGGAGCATAAGTTCCTTTTTGTCGCAAAGACATTTCATGTACCATTTATCAATCTGAAAATGAAATGAAAAATGCTTGGAAAAATATGTTCCCATGTCATATGTGCTGAATTTAATTTGCTTTGGGTGCTAAACCGTTGCATGATGCCTACCAATGAAAAGTCTCATACATAGAAGTAGGCACATGGCTCGGTGGCTTTGACATGACATGAGGTGCTTGTGGGTGTTTGTGATGGTCTTATGATTAGAATGGCTGTCCTAGCATGAAGTTTGTGTGGCTTTGCCATTTTGATATGTTTTGATCATGTTTAGAACTTTGCTCATGAGAGGCAAGTTTTTCGCAAAATTGCCCAAGTCCATCTTAGCTTTGTCCCATGGTTGTGAAACTTGGTGATCATGTAGTTGAGATCGATACGAAGCCGTAGAGTATTTAACTTGCTCATTTGGATATGTGTAGCATTCTTTGTTGAATTTTGTCTATTTGAGAAGCTCTAGGTTGAAATTTTTGCATTTTTGGCTTGATTCATGCATTGCCAACAAGGGGGAGAAGTTTGAGCTTGAAATGGCTTACTGGACGCATTTAGAAGGTTTTCAGGTGGTTTCGAGCCATTTCTGGGCTCTGTTTGTGCACCGGTCTGACCGGTGAAGAGCACCGGTCTGACCGGTGTGAGTGCTGGTCCTGTACACATGTTAGGCACCGGTCTGACCGGCGGTGATGACCGGTCTGACCGGTGTGAGCTGAAGTTGCTGAAGCTGCCCTGTTTTCAGCTGGTTTGCATGCATTCGTCCAGGGGGAGGTGCATTGGTTCAGGGGGAGCTTGCATGTGTGCAGGGGGAGCTCTTTGTGATTGTTCGAGCTTTGTTTTGGTGGTTTGCGCTCTTTGCTTGAGCTTTGCTTTGTCTCGGATGTGTCGAGCCGTTGCCCTTGCCTAAGGGGTCCGAGACTTGTCTTATTCAAGTGATCTTACTCTTTGCCTTTGTTTGGTTTTCGATCGCTTGTTGGAGTTTCTTTTTGTTCGTTTGATTTCTTTTTCTTTTCCCTCTTGTTACTTTCGTGTGGGTGTTGTCAATGCACTCATCAAGGGGGAGATTGAGGACCATGTGTGGTTCGAGGACCGGTGGATGGTCGCTTCCTTGTGTGATGAGTGTTTGACAATGTTGTGTGGACTGATTCTTGGCTAAGTATTGCAGGTGCAGGTTGCGGTTTGACTGGTGTTGGTGCAGGTGAAGAACAAGCGCGAAAGGTCGTCGCCGGTGAGGCCTCCATGTGTGGAGAAGACAAGTAGGCTTCGTTCGAGGGACCCGGTGGCCAGCGGGGTCAAGTGCGGGCCGCATGGTGGCATGAACAACAAGATGAAGTCGTGGACGGTTTCTT
This sequence comes from Cenchrus americanus, assembly GCA_947561735.1. Classification (NCBI taxonomy): domain Eukaryota; kingdom Viridiplantae; phylum Streptophyta; class Magnoliopsida; order Poales; family Poaceae; genus Cenchrus; species Cenchrus americanus. Next base: position 128,770,582 of record OX387245.1, read on the forward strand.
GGTTGAGCCTCAAAACCAAGGTCGAGCCGGGACTACGTGGGAGCCAAGTCATGAGTGGAGATTGGCGGAGGCTACACGGTTCGCGGGGTTTCCGGTGGTTCACCAGAAAACCACTGGGTTCCTTGGTTGATCCACAAAGCCAAGACCAAAGAACCGAAGACGGTCTTTGCCGCAACGCGCGCCGCACGGTTCGGTGTGCGCCGACGCAGTCCGGAGACTTCGAAGCGGAGGACACGCGTCGAGATCGCATGGCTTGCGTCGAGGCTACACAGGGTGTGGTCGCCGGGCATCCGTCCGATGGTGAAGACATGAAGACTTCCAAATCCGCCCTTGAGGGGCTTGTATCACTAGTTGTTAGAGAAGGGTATTTTAGACTTTCGGTTGCCTCCATATAACCCAAGAGGTGAGAGGATGGCAGCCAATCCTTGAAACCCTAGTTCATTTGCTTTCCTGTTTTCCCTTCCTATTTTCCTTAGGATTTCCATAGGACTAGCTTGAGAGCTTCTTGGTGAGATCTTGTGAGAGGGTTGGATGATCGGGCGGCAAGCTAGACCTTGTATGAACCTTTATTGCATGTATAGATGATTCGGCGTGGTTCCTCAAGGTTTGGATGTGTTGTTCCCGGTTGTTCTTGGTGGTGATTTTCGGAGCCCTCTCTTGGTGATTTCTTTGGGGTGTTTTCGGGACCTTTCTCTTGGGGATTTGATGGGGGAAATTTGTGGGAACCCTTCGTGGTTCTTTGGGCTGTGATTCCCCTCCCAAATCCGTGAGTAAAGGGGCTCGATTTTGGGGTTTTCCGAGTTCTAGGGTTTGTGGTGCTCTTGGCGGGATTTCTTCGATTCCTCCTTTTTGGACAAGTTTTGGTGGGATTAAACTTGGCTATGGACTCCTCATGAGGTGTTCCTAATATCCCCAAAGTCTTGTTCAAGTCCGTGGAGCGATTCGGGAGATCGAGGTTTGGATTTGGGGGAGTTGACCCGCGGGTGCTGTTCATCCCGAGCTGCCCAGGCTACACCGGTCTGACCGGTGCTCTTGACCGGTCTGACCGGTGCAACCCTCGGTGGGTTTTTGCTCGGTGAACGTCTGGGTGTGTTCGCTGTTGTCTTGTGTTGCTGCTGTTTCGAGTTTGGGTCAGTTTGGTGGTCGGTTGGCCTGTTTGGTGCTTTGGGGGCTTTCAGGCTGTGACCGGTCTGACCGGTGTGTCTCACCGGTCTGACCGGTGTGGAGCCACTTAGTGAAAGTTGCTCAGTTTCACCAGCAGGGGCCGGTCTGACCGGTGGTGCTCACCGGTCTGACCGGTGTGGGTCTGTAGACTCGAGGTTTGGTGTTCCGCTGCGTTCTCGGGTCGGAAGGTTGTGTGTTGGTTCCTAGGTCCAGTGCCACTCCAGTGGCTACGTGGGCTTGGCCAACTTAGGTAGTGAGTCGGAGACGTGTGTTGGAAGCCGTGTTCATCTTGTTGGAGTTTCCATCTCCTTCGAGAAGAATTTTTATCGGCTCCCATTCACTCCCCCCCTCTCTGGTTCGCCGTATCGGTCCTTCAATACCACTTGTAAGGAATCAGATGCTCGTTAGCCTAAAAAGGGGAGGAGGTTAATTAGGCAACTTAAAACCTTAACCTATGGCTTCACTAAATTTACACAAATATAAACTAGAACATACTATCTATATGTGCAACTAAGGTTGTTCTAGTGTGAAATTCCCATCCCAAAACAAGGTTTGCAACCTATAGCCAATCCTAGCATGATACTACTCTAGGAAAGTAAAGGCAAGCAAAGATTGCAATAGAGTAAATGCGGAAATGTAAAGGGGATGAGAGGAAGCAAACTCTTAACACGCGATTTATCCCGTGGTATCGGTAGGCACTAAGCCACCCCTAGTCCACGTTGAAGCACTCACACAAGAGTATTGCTTCCGGTCACCAAGTCTCTGTCAAGAGCACCACTTGGCTCGCCACAAAGGCTAGCCACTTAGGCACTTGCCAAGCTCCCTTGGTCACCTTGATGCCGCCTCCACTAAGGAGCTTCTCCAACAAGGAAGGGGGTCTCCACGTCCCCCGCACAAAGTGTCCTCGCTGCTCCACACCAAGCCGGAGGGTCGATGACGATTGCCGGTGAGCCACTTAGGCCCCAAGGCTTCCGGTGAACCTTGTACAACTGGATTCACTCAAGAATCACCTCACAAGGTTGGCACAACCTTGCACTCACATAGCTCTAAGCTAAGCCTAGCACTAAGCACATACACTAAGCATATGCAAGTCTAAGGATGAGCAATTAAGCACTTGGATGGATTGGATATGATCTTCAATGTGTCTTGAACTCCTCTGCACTTCCACACAATCCAGCAGCCTCAAATGGGCGGGTGGAGGAGGTATAAATAACCCAAGGCATCAAACTAGCCGTTGGCTAAAAGCTGCTGAAAGTAGTACCGTCGGATGATCCAACACTATCTTTTGCTGGGCATCGGTTCATCCGGTGCTACTAGCCGTTGCCTCCACCGCACATGACTTCTCTGACACAACTGCTCCGACGCTATGCACCGACGGTGCGTCGGATCATCCGGTGCTGAAGACCTCGCGCCCAAGTCGTCTCCGTTAGTTTCCACGCGACCGTCGGATAGACCGACGCTTCTCCTTGACCAAGGCGTTGGATCATCCGGTGCTGAAGGCTTCGTCTAGGCGCGTCTCTGTCTGGATTCAAACTGAGCGTCGGATAGACCGACGGTGTCCCCACTCAGACCGCCGGATCATCCGGTGCTACTGTCTTCACTGCTCTTCCTCTGCAACTCATCCGACGCTACTAGAAATTGGACCGTCGGTTCATCCAACGGTGCCTAGGGTTTTACCCAGTGTACCAACTCGTCTGACGATTGCACCGACGCTTGCTATCTAGGTACCGTCGGTTCATCCGACGGTGTCTTTTTCCTTCCTTTTCTTTGCGTCCTCAACTTGGGTCTTTGCTTCAACTTAACATACTTAACATGCCTTTACTTATAGCCTCCAAATATATACTAAGTCCTCAAATTTGTTGTAAGTAACCTAACATGTCCATGGTATGTTAACTTGTGCATGGTATGTTAACATGTGCTAACATCCATGGGACCTAGGAATGCCTACAAAGACGTGCTAGACAATGTGGTTAGTCCCATTACTTGTGTTAGCATGAATCACCAAAATCAACTCGAACAAATGGCAAATGGGGCCATGTTTGCTACAAATTCGCCGTTGAACGGAGCTCGATGCGCCTTTGAGGGTGTTGGAGGTCATCTCGCCGTGGTGGATTTGGTCCGACATCACCTCCGAGTTCCACCTCGCTGCCAAGGTTGCCCTTCCCGCCGTTGAGTTATGAGCTCGATTCATCCCCGACGAGCTACGTGGGCTAGTGCAGGCGGTGGTGGGCGTAGGTGTGTGGCCTCGACGAGGGTGGCGGTGCCAGCGGCACCTCCCTCACCGTCGGTGGGGCGAAAGAGCAAGGTCCACCCTCCCTGGCAGCTTCAGTGTGCGCATCGGAGCACTGTGATGTGGGGGCTCCAGCAACAGCCCGTGTACAAGGGGGTGCGGGAAGGGTGGCAGCTAGAACATGAGAGGAGTGGGGGTGGCGACAGCCGGTGCCGATGTATAGGGGTGCGAGGAGAGTCGGATATGACAGAAGTAAGAGGGGAAGAGGAGAGAGGGGATGCTTACATGTGGGTGTGTCGCCACGTGTTATCCACGTCACCAAAACCATGTGGGCATGTCGCCACGTGTCATCCACCTCACCAAAACAACTCATCAAAACCACCTGATAGTCAAATATGAACGATTTTGAAAGTTGAGTGGCCAAAGATTTCTGGTTTAGCGGTATAGACTCCGTTAAGAAGGAAGAAAGAAGGAGCTCTAGTTGCAAACATTTCGCGCTAATGACATTGCTACTTATGCAAAGTCAGCTCAATTTTCAGTTAGCCATCTCTAGTTGCTGAAAGAAAACTGGAATCCAACTCTCGCAGAAGGCAGGCTCTGCAGATAAACAAAGTGTCGAAGTCAACCAATCTAGCTCTAAATATTAGCTCCGGTTGTACGTTTTCAAAAAGAGAAACTCAGGCTATGTACAATGAACCTACTGTTAAATAATTGTTGATTCAATGCTGGATATCGCTTATCTCATATATTTGGTGAATCTTACACAAAATCTAGCATAAAATTCAATGAAATCCAATGAGAGGGAATATCATTGCGACACCGTAACACTAGGGGTATATTCATATCAAAGTATAGTAGATCGATCGAGGTCTATCCAGAGATGTTTTCACCCGAAAATGCCATCGAACAAGTTACATTTTATTCTCGATATCCCTGACCTCTGTGTGTACTAAAATATATTTCATTTTTTAGATGACATGGTCCACAGACCATAAGATTTAAGTTACTATTAATCTCCATCACATGCTTGAAGTACTCCCTCCATCTCAAATTATAAATTGTTTTGGCTTTTTAAGTTCATTACTTTTGTATGCATTAGATATGTACTTATGTCTAGGTGCATAGTAAAATCTATGAACCTTAAAATGTTAAACGGACTTATAGTTTGGAATGGAGGGAGTAGAAGACAAGCAAATGTGGGCTACTTGATTGATACTAACATAAGCTACCACTTGTGAAGACAAGCAAAGACAATGAAACTTTTAACAAAATCTTCTGTCCAAATAAGGAGGGTAATTAAACAGGTTATGTACAATGAACCTGCAAATGTGTGCTACTTGACTTAATACTCCCTCTGATTCCATATTATAAGTAGTTTAGGACAGCGACACGGTCACCAAAGCACAACTTTGACTTCTCTTTTCTATAAAAATCTTTATTGGAAAGTTATATATATATATATTCTTATGAAAGTAATTTTCAAGATAAATCTATTTATATAATTTTCACATTTTCAAACTCAACGACTTAAAAGTTATTCATGATTTATATTCCCAATGTTTGACTCCAACCTTGTCCAAAACGACTTCTAATAGGGAACCGGAGGGAGTACTAATAAGCTACCACTTGTGAAGACAAGCGAAGATAATAAAAATGTTAATAACAAAATCATCATCTTTCTAAATTTAGGAAGGAATGCATGGTTGGATGCACGTTGCAGCGCTAGCTAATCTGTTTTGGGTAATGCTAGGTGGAAGATGTCTGGACGCATCGGACGCTCCCACGAAAAAATCCCCGTTGCAACTTCCGAGCACGGGCCCTACCAGATGTCTGCTATCTTATCTCTTCGTCATCCACAACCACTCGTTCCCCACCATTCTCTCACCTCTATCACTCAGTCATGGGCCATTCCATCTCGCATCGCGGTAGGGGCGCAGCCGCGCAGGCCGACCTTTCCTCCTCCTCCTCCGGCGGCTACGAGTGCGGACGGCCTGCCCCATCCCCAGTTTCTCCACCGACGGAGGTGGTGACAGGCGTAGGCGAGGGCAGTCGCCACCCTGCCCCATCCCACACGCCCACGCGCACGCGTTGCGGCGTCGCTGCAGCTGTTCGACGACTTAGAGGACCCCAAGCCGGAGCGGCTCGATGGCGGGGAGGCGGACGGGGGAGGGAGGACGGGAGCGGCCAGTAGTTCTCCCTAGGGATGAAAGTGGTCGGGAACGGTCGGGAAAACACCCAAACCGCTCTTGCTCCTATTTTTGCCGGGAATGGGAACGGGACGGGAACAGCTGGGCGGGAATACAAATTCGATATTACGAGATATCGGGAGCGGGATATGACGATCGGGAACATGTCGGTAACGGTCGGGAGTCGATAAACAAAAGGGGAACATGGACACATGATGTAACCACTTCAACCAATCAGCTCGACACAATAATTGCAATCATGCATAGCTTACATGCATACAGCTTAACAATAATAAGATAAGATCATAACTTAAATAGCTTAAACAACCAGACAGGCAGCAGCCCAAGCGCCCAGGAAAGCAGCAAGCAGGCAAGCACCAGCCTAGGCGCCTAGCAAAGCAGCAAGCAGCCAATCAACAAGCAGCATTCAGTAGTTCACCAATCACCGTTCACCAGTTCGCAGTTCAGGCAAGGGGCAACACAGCCACAGACAAAGTCACAAACTTACAAGTCCAAATAAAATAATAAAGGCAGTTCACAGCAGCCTAATAGTAACAGGTGCTCAACTCTCAAGCACAGGTGCACAAACAGCCTCCAAAAGCCTCAAGTGAAGTGTAGGGGCAACCATCTCTACATGTCAAAGAAGTCCTCTTCTGCATTTCGCCCATCCGCTTCATCATCACTATCCGCGACATCATCATCCTAAATCAAATAGGAGGCATCAGAGTTGAAGATAGCAAGATAATACTCAATTTTTATATAAGCACTTAGATATGACAGGATCAGTGGATCACATGAATCAAATTATGATAGCAAGCAGCAAACCATGATAGAAAGAAAAATACGGCAGCCATCAGGAATCAACAATCTTGGCACAAATACCTCAATTGTTAGCTTCACAGTAAGGGCCTCGATAACTTCAAGATCACCAACAATCGAACCAACCTTCTTATCTGAAAATCAAACAAAGCACTGGGGGACATTGACCACTTAGATCCTGCAAAGAGAACAAACAAAACAATAGTGTTTCAGATTCAATATGCAAGTCTACTGCCTGTCTACCTCTGCCTACTGCCTGCACGTATTGCAAATTTGCATTTAAGGGCTACATCACAAATTTGCAAAATTGAACACAAGCACAATGTACATCACAAATTCACAAGGTATGAGAAGATGTATGACAAGCAGTACATCACAAATTTGAGCACAATGTACATCACAAATTTGCAAAACAGTACATTACAAATTCACAATATTTGAGAAGATGTATGACAAGCACAAGCCCCTGTAATATATTCGTTCATATCACACATCCACAGATCTACTAAGGCACTAAGCCACTAACTACATGAACAGATAACATCATGATTCTTAGATTCAAGTACCGGTACCTAGTGTTGGCGTACCAAGGGTGGTGTTATGCACCGCAACCAGCTTTGGCGGCTCCAGAACGAGCCGGCCCTTGGCCTTCGATGCTGACGAAGTAGCAGAACCGGAACCTCCCCCTGGACCTCCTCCTCCGGCCGGTGGTGGCGTCATCTGTCGACGCCCGTTTGAGCCCTCCAGGTGCGGTGCACCGCCGCGACGGACTGGTTGTGGAGGTGCTGAGCAGTGGAGGGGACTATGGGAGGCGACGGACTGGCTTTGTAGGGTGGCGGCAGCGGTGGAATGAAGAATGGAGAGGGAGCAGGAAGCAGTGAAGCACGGTCGCCTCGGCTGCTTGCGCATGGTGCACCGCCGTCACGACGAAGGAAATTGAGGGCTGGGGCGGCTGCGGCTGGGCGGCTAGGGTTAGGAATTAGGATTTTCGTTTTTGTGCAGGTGCGCGCCGAGTGTGGCTGTTGGTAATGGGCTGGCTAGAGTGGGCTGGCGCCTAGCGGGGTGGAGAGCAGTGGTGGTGGTGGGCTGTATTGAGTATTGGGCTAAAAGTGAGGTTTGCTGCTCATGTATACGGGAATACTGGTGGGATTTTCCTGCTCAAATACGGGAACCGTGAATACGGTTGGGAAACAGCCTCCCCTGTTCCTGTTCCTATACCCGCTGGTTTCCTGTTTTTTTCCTATTTTTCCTGCAAAAACGGGACACGGCCGGCTAACGCGGGATACAGTGTCGGTCGGTACAGGATTTTCCCATTCCCGCTTTCATCCCTAGTTCTCCCTCCGTGTCCACTCGATCTGCACAAGCTCTGGCACCGCCCGGTGAACGACAGTGAGGGTGGGGAAGGGGAGACCTCCTCCTGCTTGTCCTCGTCCACAGGGGCGCAACAGCAGATGATGGGGGAAGGTAGCGGCCCGGATCTAGAGGCCTACCCACGCCGCTTCCATGCCTGGGACAACCAACCGCTGGTGGACGCCGACCCTGACATGCACACATTGATGGAGCGTGAGCTCGACCGCCCCGGTCTCTCCTCCGGCAGTGGCGACGACGGGCGTGAGATCTACGCTCGCTCTCCAGAGCTTGTGTGGTGATGAGGGGGCGAAGCTCCGCGTCGTTCATGCTCGCCGTCGGCGTCGACGCCAGCAAGCAGATGGTGGTGTTCGCTAAGTCGCTCACCAAGGAGTCTGTCATCGACGTCGAGCACAGCCAAGGCCACAACTAGAGCAATGTTCCGGTTCGCGTTTTCTGATGTTGCATGAAGCAATTTGAGGTGTTTCATTTGGTGTTGTTCGATGTTGCATGAATTGTTGAGATGTTTCAGCTGGTGGTGTTTGATGTTGCATGAAGTGAATTGAGATGTTTCATCTGGTGATGTTTAGATTGTTGCGATGTTGCAACGTTTCAAACACATGTTGCAAGTATTTAATTGGAAGTTGCATTTTTATTGAAATTTGTCAAGTGGATTTTGAGTGTTCCATGCAACATTAATTGGATGTTGCGGTGGATTTTTTCTCGTCATGAAAGTAATGTCTACACCATTTTTCCACATGTTTTTCGTGTTAGAGATACTGTATTTCGATGTTGCAATGAAACGTACGATTTGAACAGTACATATTTATTGTGATGTATTGTAGTCGTCAGATTTTAACAGACTGTGGTAGATGCGTCCGACGGGAGGTACTCCCGCCGGACGTCCGGGCGCTAGCAGCCCCCATCTTTTTTTAGTTTTGTTGTATGTTTAATTTGGATCCATGTAACTCAATCTAGGAAAGAAATTATTGTTCCGATGTAATAATGGGAAGCAGAGACGTGAATTTTGTCCCCAAGAGGCTAAGAAATAAGATCTGAAGCTAAGATGACATTGCACACTAAATAGTTGTCCGTGAAAAGTCACAACATTAGTTAATTTCAGAGATTTTAGAGTGATTGAAAAAAAGAGAGCCCCCCATATCCTCAGAAACCGAATGGTGAAAACAAGGAAAGTACATAGAAAGAAGTACCAATTTGGTGGAACCAAGTACTAAAAATAGTGTGACGTCTTTTTACAGGTCATTTTATTTTTTCTGTTCATAGATATTATTATGCATCTAGGCATACACTATATCTAAGTGCATAACAAGAACTATGCAACTAGAAAATCTAATTTGGAACGGACGTCCGGTCGCTAGCAGCCCCCATCCTATAATTTGGAACGGAGCGAGTACCTACAAGTACCATCGGTACTCTAAAACCGTTGTAACAAAGCTTAAATAAATTATAACAAGTTCAAGGCTTCAAGTTGATGTCAATTGTCAACTGAAACCCTTTTCCTAAAGGCAGGCAATCAAGCTCGTAACAAAAGCAGTTTCAAAAATTAGGGATATATGTTTTGGTGGATGAAAGTATGAAACTAAACTTAAACACAATCTAACTAGGAGAAGAGAGACTATTCTTATAAACATAGAGATGGAAGTATGTATAATAAATGTCTTCATAAATTCATGAATATGATGTTTATGTATTGTCATTGTTTGAAGTTTAAAAACGAAACTAAGAGGAAAAACTATCATTAGTGTGAAATGTTGGGAACTAGAATTCCATCCTTCTTCCTTCTTAATGGAGTCTATACCGCCCTCAGCAGGGGAAAAAATTCACTTCTAGTCTGTATATTTGATTTGACAAAAGCCTTGCTAACATCTGATTAAAAAAGTCCGGGCTTTGCATTTTCATTTGGCAAGTATAGATATATTTTCTTGGTGAACAAAAGTAACCACGACCTTAAAGTTTCATCCACCATTCATTTTTGCATTCTGCAAAAGCAATTTATATTTTTTAGAAAAAGAAAATGCAAAAACAAACTAATTATTAGAAGGAAGTACGTATCCAATCATTTCATTAACCTGGAGAAGTCAGAAATTAGGGGCATTGTACATAAGTAAGGGCACTTACAACGCGTCGGTAAGAGGTGTCTATGTAGTGGCACTTTTGCACAAAACCCACCGCGTCCGCCTATAGCGCGTTTGGTTCTCTTCACTGTGTAGGTTGGCTCAGCTCTCGGAGGCCAGGCTCTCACGGGCCAGTAGCGAGCGAGCCAGGCTCCAGAGAAACGCGATCCAGTTCCGTCTCCCGAGAGCCAGACCGAGTGCCATTTTCTGCATGCGAAGGCACAAGTTCAAACTACGATGCAAGCAACCAATCGCTCTATGTTGCACGCGGTGAACCTGCCTGGCAGTGTTGCAGGCAACCAATCAACTGTCTTGTGCATGCGTCGCGCCTGGTTAGGCCGCGTACAGGCAAGCAAACGTGCCCCTACAGACGGCCCGTGCGTCGCCTCCTGAGTCGACGCCTGCGTCCCGTTGCCCGATGCCATGCAGATGCGCGCCCCCGGGTTGTAGAAGCCGTCTCTCAAAGCGCCGGTGTGCTTGCTAAATGGGGTGCCTGGGAAAGTTTTTCACTGCAAAAGGGGGGTCAGGCAAGGTGACCCCCTTTCCCCTCTCCTATTTGTGCTAACAGCAGACCTCCTCCAATCTATGTTCAATCATGCAAAGAATCAGGGCTCTCTGAATCTCCCCATCCCCCTTGGGGCTGGATCTGATTTCCCAGTGGTGCAATATGCAGATGACACCCTCCTTTTTATTGAGGCCTGTCCCAACCAGCTGCTGGTCTTAAAAGACCTGTTAGCTTCTTTTGCCTCTGCCACTGGCCTTAGAGTAAATTACAATAAGACTGTGATGCTGCCCATCAATATTTCCCAAGAAAAACTGCAATCCCTGGCTAACACCTTCCACTGTCAGATGGGCTCCATGCCTTTCACCTACCTTGGACTCCCTTTGGGATCAACAAAACCAAAGATAATTGATTTCTTACCTCTAGTTAAAAAAGTTGAAAGAAGGCTTGTTTCGACTGCTTTCTTCTTGACCCAGGCTGGGAGACTTGAAATGGTAAATTCAATCTTATCCTCCTCTTTGGTTTATCACTGCTGCTCCCTGAAGCTGCACAAAGGAGTTGTCAAACAAATAGACAAATATAGAAAGCACTGTCTCTGGAGGGGTTCAGATCTTAATGCCAAAAATCCCTGCAAGGCTGCCTGGCCTAGTGTGTGCCTCCCAAAAGCAGAAGGTGGTCTTGGGGTTATCAACATTTCAGTCCATAATGATGCCTTACTCTTGAAATTCCTTAGCAAGTTTTACAACAAAGCAGACATCCCCTGGGTCAATCTCGTTTGGGACAATTACTATCAAAATGGGAAACTTCCTGGCCAGCAAAAGAAAGGATCATTTTGGTGGAGAGATATTGTTAAGCTTACTAATTTGTTCAAAAGGGTGGCAATTCCGAAAGTTCAAGAGGGATCCACTATTCTCTTCTGGCAAGATCTATGGGGTGATCAGATCCTGCAGCAGCAGTTCCCTGAGTTATTCTCCTTTGCTTTAAACTCCAATGCCACTGTTAAAGGAGTTCTCTCTAATATCCATCTGGTTCAAAGTTTTCATCTTCCCCTCTCTTTGGAAGCCAATAATCAACTCCTTTTGCTCCAAGGTTTGATCCCTGAGCTTCATCATCCTATAGGCCCTGACCTCTGGACCTTTTCTTGGGGAAGCTCCTACTCTTCTGCCAAGGCTTATAAACTTCTGATTGGGAGCAGACACGCTCATCCGGCGTTCAGATGGATCTGGAAATCCAGGTGTCAGATGAAACATAAAGTCTTTTTCTGGCTTCTTTTGAAAGACTGGATTAACACCAGGGATCTTCTCCAGAAAAAGAATATGATCCTGGACTCCTATACATGTGACATGTGTATCCTTCAGAGGTTGGAAACGAGTGCCCATCTCTTCATGCGGTGTAATTTTGCAAAGGCGTGTTGGAATTCAATCGGCATTTCTTATACTTCCACCAGAAGCGTCCCAACCATCATCAACCAAATAAGACGACATCTTGCTGCTCCGTTCTTCATGGAAATCATTATCCTTATGACCTGGAGTATTTGGACGACTAGAAATGACTGGATTTTCAACCAAACCAATCCCTCCATTGATAGCTGTAGAGATAAATTCTTGCATGAATTTTCTCTTCTTAGGCATAGATCCAAGGCTAGATACCTCCCAGCCATGGGATCCTGGCTTAGTTCCCTCTGATCCTCTTCTGTTTTTGTCTGCTCCTTTCTCCCCTTTTTTTATTTATTTTTTCTTTTTATTTTGCCCTCTAAACCCTTGTAATTTTCTTACTTTTCCCCTGTTTTTATTAATTTAATTTCAGTAGGAGCTCCGGCTCCTCCTGTTCCTTCAAAAAAAGCGCCGGCGTGCTGGATCCCACGTGAGGCGCACTTGCGCCAAGCAGATCCCGCGCCAAATCCACATGGGCTGGCGCTGGGGACGGAGGAGGCAGGACGCGCCGGGGCTGGAGGAGACTAGTCGCGCTCGTGCTGCTCGTCGTCGCATATCAAGCCCGCCACGCCCCACCGCCATCGTCGCAGATCGAAGCCGTCGAGCGAGCAGGGAGCTCCGCCCCCTGCGTGCGGCCACCGAGGCACGACCAGGAGAAGAAAGCTTCGCGTGGTGTGCGTGCCCGCCGGGGTAGGGAAGGGGCACGGTCGAGCCGCCGCAGGAAGGATCTTCATCCGTTGGGCGCTTGCACTGCCGTCGAGCTGGCCAGCTACCGGCTTCGTAAGCTGGTTGCCTGCACCGCCGCAAGCTGACCACCGAGTCACTTGCCTGCATCGAGCAGCTCGATCCAGCGCCAGTGGACCTCGAATCGACGGCGGCGGAGGCCGATTCGGCCGCCGAATCCACGAGCACACCCTACAGAATCACTGACCTAGCTGAGGCCAGCATCATGGCGCGCGCGGGAGCGAGCTTGAGCGGGTTGGTCGACGAGTTAATCCAGAAGCAGCGGCAACCGGGATTGGAATAGAGGGGCCGAGAGGGGTGCAGGCCCTCTTGCTCTACTCGAGCAAGTGAGGAATAGAGATAGCTTGGCCTCAAGGGATTCCACTCGGTGGATTCTGCATGGAAGGAGGATTGAGGGTGAAACTGCTTCCATGGAGTGCTCGGTGGTGCTCTGTTTTTGTTTGTTCTGCTGACAAAGAGAGAAAAAGACTTGTGGTGATGTGCCTCCTACTGCCTGATCGCTTGCTAGAGTTTTCTTTGGGCGTGTGAGTGACAGATAAGAGGAATACAAAGTTCTATATGCTTTCCTAGCACGTATAATTAAATAGCCATACAATGGTATACATAGATGCATTCGTAGTTGATCCTAAGCTTCATATAAAGCATTAAACAGCTTACAGACAGTATCCATGTCTATGGGTTGTATGAATTGTCTGTATATTTGTCTGTATGCTAAAATTGAGATTCTGCAGACGTGTTGCCGTCTGTGGGTTATACATGCCCAGGGGATGTAAATTAGCTAATTTAATTTGGTCAAACACGTTAATTTAGAGTTTACCTATCTCTGTTTGTCTGCTAAAACCAGGCAACTATGAGGAAGCAGGTTTAGTCACTTGTAACTGCTCACCTGGGATTGTGATTAACATCATGCTGACTGCAGAAGTTGTTTGACCATATATATTTTACTTTCAACCGTTCCTTTCTTGTTGACCTTGGAAGTTATATGTACATTGTACAGCCATCAGATGATTCAATTTCAGTGCTCTATTTTTATTAACCTACCATCGGTTGTTCCCTCTTCCCTCCAATTGTCTTCTTAGGATTTAGATATTTTTGATGAAATGGTAAATTTTATTTTGCATAAAGACCATCCAAAAGTTTTTGTTGGGATATATCTTTTTTTTTGAATGCTTTTGTTTGGTCAAAGGAGCTCTGTTTGGGACTCCATATTGAACAAATAATGCTGACAGCAATACCAATGTAAATGGCAATGGTTGACTTTTTTTGCCATCCCCATAGACAATTGTTGCCTTTGACTTTGCTTTGATTGACATTGGCTTAATTGAGTGCCTTTTTGCTCTGTTTACGTTATCCCTAAACCAGGGCCCACGCTCTTACGTCAAAGCAATACTTCACTACATTTTTTAGATAACGGAATTTCATTCCGGCCTCTGCGGTAACGCACACAACCAAAGCCTCTGCGTGACCACACACAGCCAAACTTATTACAAGATCTAAGAAGAAGAAAAAAAACTCTAGTACAAGAAAAGTGTACTAAAGATCAAACTAGCATCCATGGCATCGAAGAATTGAGACCCATGAACACCCCACCTCAGCGCGCCCGACGTAAAGGCAAAGTGATATGCTGCCTTCCGGACATCCCCACTGCAGTTGGCAAACCGGCCCACACTCGATCCAAATAGAATGTGGATCAGATCCGGCGATGAATACGCATCGTCCCTTATAGATGGTCGTCCGGAAATCGTGTCTGTGAGGGGAATCACTGTTTTTTAGGCTACCAACAAAAAAGGACGGAGGGAGTATAACTCTAGTTTATTGCTTAAATTTGTCATTGTTTTGATGGTCAAGTTGAGCCAAAAGCGTATTTTGAACAATATGAGGGCTTTATAGGTCATAGCAATCAAATACTACCTCTGTTTTCATATAGATGTCGCTAGGTGTAGGATCTAGTCACATAGTAGGGGGTTGAATATGGAATTTCTTTTTCAAATTCTAAGGAAAGCAAGAAACTAGTGTTACCCATCTAAAACAGTTCTTCCCTAATACTAGAGCACACTAACAAAAGTTTCCTTAGCAAATAACACACTAGGGGGTAAGAAACAACCTAGGCAAGAAATGAAGCACACAAGCGAAAGACAAGAGCAAAGACAAGGAAACTTAAGTGCGGAAATTACGTGCTGAATTTAAGTGCTAGAAAGTAAATAGATAGGCACAAGAGACGACCGAATTTTTTCCTGTGGAATCGAGAAGTTGACGCTTCCCCCTAGTCCACGTTGGAGCACTCACTTAGAGTATTGCTCCCCCTTGAGTCACTAAGACACAAGTGCTCACTTAGAGTACCCATTCTCCATCTCCGGAACGGTGGGTCTCGAACCGTGTATACCAAGCTTGTCTTGAGGCTCCCACAATCTCCAAGAGCTCACCAAGAACCCTCCAAACACCGAGACCGTCTAGGAGCCGTCACACTCCAAGAGTAACAAGCCCTCACACCTTCACTTGACCTGAGCACTCAGCTAAGCCATGTATGCACCTTGAAACCTCTTGATCACTAAGAAAGATGGCCCTCAAACAAGAGGAAGAGAATCTCAAATGGCAAGAACACACTCTCCTTCTCTCCTTGGCTGCAATGGATCTTCAGAATGGCAAAGGCAGCTGGTCATATTTATAGGCCTGGCAAGGGAGGCTAGCCGTTAGAAAAGGTTTCCTGAAAAAGTAGTAACATCGGATGAACCGATGGTCTCCCCCTGCGAAGCGTCGGATCATCCGGTCACTCACAGCGCCCAAAATAACCGTTGAACTAAGAAACCCAGACAATGCACCGACACTATACACAGACGCCCCGTCGGATCATCCGGTGCTGAAGACTCCACACTCGGGGTGGTACTGTATGATTTGAATATAACCGTAAGATGAACCGCTGAGTCCTCTATCCAAGCGTCGGTTCATCCGGTGCTGAAGCAGTTGAGTTGGCGCGTCTCTGTATGATTTAAATGCAACCATCGGATGAACCGATGGTCAAGGCGTCAGATCGTCCGGTGCTTAAGAGCTAAGCATTGACCCATACTGTAGCCAAACCCTAAGGCGTCGGATGAACCGATGCCTGTACCGTCGGTTCATCTGACGATCCATTTTGAATCCAATGGCCACAGAACTCATCCGAAGCATCTAGAAATGAGGGCGTCGGATCATCCGGCGCTATGAACTTGATTTCAACTCGTCTAATTCAGTGCCTTTGAGTTTTCCGTCGATTCTTTTGCTTTAACCTTGCTTCCATGAACTCTCTGAGCTAGTTGACAACCAAGGAACTTGAGTGTGCATATTTTTATGGCTTTTGAGTGCATGGTCAAGCTACTAGTGTACGATGCCCTCTTAATAGTACGGTCGAACACTACAAACTAGCAATTCAAGTGACCTTCATCTCCTTGTGACACTTGTAACTAACAAAATCCTTAGTCTTGTAGTATTTATCCATTTTTTAGTCCTTGAATTCAAATTGAGGGGTCTCATTTCATTCAACACTTGTGACAATAACCTAATATGAAATCCGCTACAAAACAAAGGTTAGTCACAAGCATACGATTGTCATTTATCACCGAAACACACCCTTACCAAAGGTGCGAAAGGGCCTAGATGGTTACACTAGGACAACAAGATTAGTTCATAAATGAACTAACAACCTTGTCCTAACATCAACTATAAAAGAATGGAGGTAGTACTAAATTACACAATGATTATAGCCTAGATTAACCTTTTTATGGATTGCCATAAAAACTAGTGAGAAAATATAGTTTTTGGACCGACCATTTCATTTGTACGCATGCAGTCTGTTATCTGACAATTGTGTATTTATATTAGCCATTGATACAGTGCAAAGAATGCTAGTAAAATGTCCCATCAAGTCAAACAGGGTGCCAGGGAATTCAAGTAAATTACTCCAAGATCACATGAGACTTTCTTTTTTATGATTAGCATGAACCCAGTGATAAGTTAGTTAATATAGACATGCATAAGCATAGACCATCAGCTGATGTAACGCACATGACAACCTGCCTATATAAACCACACAACTCCGAGCCCAGACCAAGCAAACATAACCAACTTCTCAAAAATCCAAACCAAACCGGCCGAAAAGCTGTCTGATCATCATCTTTAACCACTTTTGGCATCTCAATATGAAGATGAAGATGAGTGTTCATGATCTGAAGCTTGAGGGCCTCAAAAGGGCACTGAAACAGCAGAAGGCCAGGCTTTATATCATCCGTCGATGTGTAGCGATGCTCGTGACTTGGCAAGATTGATCAAGCATTCAGGATTCAGGAGAATTTTTTTTGACTTGTTTCCTACTATCTAATTGTTCGTTCGTCGATAGCTAGGGAATTCTGTTGGTTGAATTTCTTTTCTACCTGAATCTGTGATGTAAGTAGCTGTATATTTGACATCCAGAATCAGGAATGAATGGCAGCTTCTGCTGAAAAATTTAGAACTGTTTTTGTCACTTATTTCTTTTTAGATTAAATTCTGAAGTTTATTACCATCCATGATGACATGCTCCATGTTCCTGACTGGTAAGTGTTGGCATGCAAGATGCAACTGATGAACTGAACGATACCAAAAATTTGGTCAGTGAACAAGTAGTCAGGCACCATAAATAACCACATAAAGACCAAAGCCTCAGACTTGATGCCTATGGCCAAATGCTTTGGTCAAGTAACCAGTTGGCGTCATTTATGGAGTTAATTAGCTCATGCTCAAATCTTTTCGTCTAAAGCTTACTGATAGGTTGATCCTGCCTTTAGGCTTTATGGAGCAAGGAAGTTTAAAACTGAACTGCCCAACTGTAGTTAATATTTGTGATGTGTGCTGAGTGCCTGAGTGCTGACTTTAATTTGTGCAGGTGGCCGGTTGACTTCTTAGCTTTACAATTCGTATATTGTATTGCACTATGTTTAAAATTCATATGCAAACAAACTTTCAACAAATTTGTACTACATATTTTACTTTTTGAAACATCTTAATTTTAGATTGCATTTCTAAACAGCAGCCCGTGTGGACACCTCATCATATCTTAGTCACTGCTACATATCTATGTTATCATCAAGTCAAATAGGCATCTAGAGGTTGGAGTAAATTACCCCAGGATTCTCGTAGACTTTATTTTTTTAATGCAAATCATGAACCCAGTGATACGTTAATTTAAGGTAGATGTTCATAAGCATGAAGTAAAAAAACAGAAATAAGCTGACACAGGGCACATGGCAAGTTGGCATCTGCCTATATAAACCACACTACTCCAAACCCAAACCAAACCAAAGATAAAAATTTAGAATCCAAAATTAAAGCTGCCTCACTATCACTACTTGGAATCAACCACATTAACATCTCAGGATGAAGATTGGCACCCGTGATCTGAAGCTCAAGGGCCTCAAGAAGGCTCTGAAGGAGCAGAAGGCCAGGCTCTACATCATCCGTCAGTGCGTTGCAATACTCATGACCTGGCATGATTGATGGGTTTTTTTTGACCAAGTAGGAAATTTGTCAAGTTTTTTCTTTGCTGTTCTATTTGTTTATTCTTCAATAGGGCAGTGTAATGGCTGCAATTTTTGCCTAAATCTGTGATGTATCCTGTATGTAGCAACTGTACATAGTTGCCAAAGTAGGCAGAATCAAAAGGAGCTTCTGTTGAAGTTTGAAGTACTATATACCCCCTTTCTTCATCTTTTGATGTGACATTGCCACAAATTCTGAACTTTTAGGCGTTCTGGACATGTTGGTGATTTGGCATGAAGTAAAAGATACCAGATTTTTCTTAGTGTACAAGTAAGCATTCACCGTGGGTCACAAGAGAGGTCAGCTCATCAGGCCAAAGACAGGTTCCAGACCATACTGTCGTGTGGCCACCCTTCCAGAGAGTTATAAAGAGAGGTTGTCAGTTTGTTCTCTACAAAGAGTAGAGTGGTTCAGGTTTACGAACTATTCAAAGAGACGTCAGGTTGCTTCTAGTAGTTTCCTCAATATTCTATTTTTTTTTAAAAAAAAGCATCTATGATATTTGAATTCGGTTGCTATGATACCTAACCATCTAGAAAAGAAATAACAAAAGTTGATCTGAGTGCTGCTGCTTGTGGGAGCACATAGCTTTTGGGAGAGCACAAACAGTGCCTACCTCGTTTGTGAAATAAAGGAAGATGTATAGTGAAATGCCACAGGATCCCACTTTGCAAAAGTTGATAAGTGCTCCCACTGTTCTACAGTTCCTACCAAGACACTGAGCTCTCCATCTTTTCTACTTCTCATGGCTGATATTGGCAGCCATGATCACTGCAATTTTCTGAAAGTAGGTGCCTGTTTTCTCTTGTCGGGGAGTTGTTAAGGATCTGTCTCCTTTAGTTTTCTTTTCAGATCTGTGGAAGGGTGGCCACACGACAGTATGGTCAATTTATTCAAATGAATTATGCTTTCAGATAAAATCTTGCCGCTTAAACGCAGTTCCTTTTTTATTTTATATATATCTTCAATCTTGAAAGCTTATTTGAAAAAAAATGAAATGACTAAAGCTTCAAAACAGTGCTGCAAAAGTTTATAGGTTGCGTCAGATTTCTTTTTGAGATGCAAATGTGTCCCTATCATAATAGCTTTTTAAAGTTATAAGATGTCCTTGCTCTATTGCCTACTGCTATGGAAACAGAGATATACTTTGCAACCATATGTCTATTTCATTTTGATTCAGCTTGTTGCAACAGAGTGTAATTGACATCGACTTGTTTTCATGAATTATAAAATCCTTAATCTGCGTTATTTCCACAAGCCTTACTTTTGTTGAATTTCATAAGACACAAGCGAAGATGAAACACATACAGTGTATGCAATTATACTAATGATAAAATTTAACCAAACCTGACAAGACGTCACTGGATGCAGGATGGCTCAAATCCAACCTAACTCTTCACTCCCTTCATGGTGCCGTCCATATATTCATGGACTGAAAGTCAGTATGACTATGGAAGCGAGGCAAATGTACTGTTTAAATAAATAGAGTGTACTTCCTCCGTCCCATAAAGAGACACGGGTTGAGTGAGGCAGTAACAAATCCAAAACCAGGAAAAATAAAGACCCTGATAACCCTACGAAACATGTAGTACAGCAGTAAACAAGTCCAGCGAAACACTCATTTCGCACATACATAGAGGAAGGGAAATGCAGGAGCAGGCGCATGGTGCAGTGCAGCTAGGGGCTTGCGGCTGGTAAGCCACGACATTCTGGAATACAGAACTGCAGCTTGATAACTTTTTCCAGGAAGGGAGGGAGTAGAAGTTTCTGTGACAATGACAAGAAGCAAATGACAAATAATTGTCATTCCTTGTTTCAAAAGAATAACTTGTAGTTCGAATTCAAATGGCAATCGCCAATTTCAATGCTCATTTGATTTTACATATTTAAAGTTAGGAAAAAATAGTGTATTAAATCAATTTTAGATTTATATAGGGCGTACCAAAAGAAATTATGATTCTAGTTACCTAAGATACATTTGGAACATAGACACGCATTCAGAGTACTCTCAAGGGCCGTCAAACCCAAATCTAGTAAACACCATCATCACGGTAAGGTCTTTTACAGCGCACAATACGACCCTGCGGTAGTACGGTAGTATTATCGGTTTTTTATTATAGGTAAATGGTGATTTCCCAAAATATATTTGTTGGAAAGTTTTCCTTAGTTGCCCATTGAGCTGAGACGCACCCAATTCATATATTTCATTTTCTATAATACAACAATACCATTTTGCATTTCCGATAAGAGGTTTTTACGGTACAATACGACCTGCACGACCGGTTGAAAAAAGACTCGTAAGGATCTGACGGTTGAGATTAATTATATACGGCTGGTACGACCGATAATACGACCGTACGACCGTTGGGTCGTATTGCGCCTAAAAAACCTCCTTACGATAATACCCTTATACTACCTAAACGATCTATGAATACTACTGTACTATATAAAAAAATGGTAGTATAGAATTAATCTTAACCGTCGGATCATTACATATATGTCATTTTATTAGATACGAGTCATTTTTCAATCGGTAGTACACGTCGTATTATGCACCGTAGCGATTATAGACAGACACAGAGGATACCAAGAGCCGAGCCGTCAAGTTGACATCTTTATAGGCATGGTGCTGCTGAAGTTTGTAGATTGTATCCAACTTAAATTTCTTATATAATATTTTATCTTCTTTGTGAACTCAATGTCTCCTATCAATCTATCATCAGCTTTAGAAATTTATTTTGGTGCTGCTGGAACAGAGCTATGCTCTTGACAAGTACATGTCTATTTTATTTTGGTTCAGCTTATATTACAACAGGAAAGTAGACAAAGCATTCAGAGTCTCAAGAGCCACCAAATCCGAATCTTAGTAAACATTATCACCACAACGTAACATAGATGGGAAACGCATTAGAAAGTCCACCCCTAGGGGTTATAGAGAGGCACAATGGATTTCAAGAGCCATCAAATCGACATCTTAATAAACATTATCATGATCGTTACGCATTTATGCATAGTCTGAGCCAGTGCAAATCTCTGCTCCTCTCTCTTTCACAATCTGGCCCAATATTATTTCCCGTCTACCCCTCAACTACCAGAGAACAACAGCCACCACCTCACACAATGCCAAGCACAACTTCTCCATTTTCCCATCCTTTAGGCTCTACTAACAACAAGAAGGAAAACTAAAACATCGCTATCGCCTCCAAAATACACAATTAAGAGAGAAGCATCAAGCGTACATCAACAGTGACACAAAGGCCCTACATGATTGAAAAGAACTTCATGCCTGCCTGCCTCCTTTCCTTGTGGCCCTACCACTATGTCATGTAACAACCACTTCTCTCTTCTAGAGCTAGAAGCACTGGTACAGGTCTATGGGCTGCTGGTTCCATGTGCAGCTGGCACCAAGGAGATCATAGGAATTGCTGGATGGGATGTTGTTCACCATGGCTGGATTCATAGGAGCACTGGCACTGGTGCTAGTGATAGTGTTCATGTAGGAGAGGATCTCAGTCAGGGCACCCAGCCTGCTGTCCAGCTCCATCTTCTGGGTCTGGAGAACAGAGTTTTGTGCTTGCACTGCCACAAGGTTTTGGCTGGTTATGCTTAGTGCCATGCTGAGCTGCTTCTTCTGGTCCTTCAGCTGCTTTACCTGTTTCACGACATGATGTTATACCTCTTAGCAATACGGCTCTAACCTTTTTTCTCATTTTTATGCTGGTGCGTTTGGTAAAAAAAAATGATAAGAGCAAATCATGATGGTGGATTTTATTTATTTGCAGCTTTTGTTCAGTGAATTAGCTAGCAAGCAACAGATGATTTTGTGGGGCCTTCAGGGAAAAGGCAGCACAATTATTGAGCTTGTTTGGCCAGATATTTCAAGTGGCCCTTGTTCACATCTGTTTTGCTTTTTTCACCTGCACATCAGTGCAAGCCTACATAATAAAAAAGTAGAGTAATTGAGACAGTTGGACAAAATCATTCGATCAATGCTTCAATCATGAACTATGATAGACTTATGGACATAAATAGCACGTATATATACCTGTGAGGTGAGATCGTCGAGATGCTGCTGCTTTCGCAGCCTAGACCTCCGAGCCGACTCCCGGTTCGACTCCTTCCTCCGCTTCCTCCTCCTCTCCATCTGGGCCTGGAGGTCCAGGTCATCCTCTGACCTGGAGCTTCGGGTCCCCAAACTCGATCCAGATGAGGTCCCACTTGACATGGTGACGTCTCACCACCTACTCTCAGCTATTTCACACCCTTATTTGTCACGTATACGTAACCCCCTTTGTTACTACCTTAGTTATATTATATCCTATAGAGAAAGCTTAGTTAATTGTAAAATTTACAACTAACTACAGGGAGGCTACTGAGAAGACATAAAACCAGTAGAGGAACACAACGGAGAAGGACTGCACAAGGCGGGTGATTGCGGAGCCGACCATAAAACCAGAGAGGATATGCTCAGACAGGACGAGCAACAACATCTAAGCAGATGCTGCAGCTTGTTTACTAGCCTTTCATCAAGAACATGAGGCAACCTACTCTTTCTTCACTTAAAAGTTAAATTTTGTTTGTGTATATATTTGTATGTGTGCGTCAAGAAAAGGGTAGGTTCTTGCTCATGAAAATTTTGGCAGAACTTCCCCTTGGAGAACTGATGGTGAGAGGAGAAAATTTTGTCAGAACCTCCCCTTGAGAAGTGATGGTCAGCGCAGAAAATTTTGGCAGAACCTCCCCTTGGAAAACTGGTGGTCAGTGCAGGAAATTTTGGCAGAACCTCCCCTGCGAAACCGATGTTCAGGAGAGGAAATTTTGGCAGAACCTCCCCTTGAAAAATCAATCTTCGGAACCAGAAATTTGAGCAGAACCTCCCCTTGGAACCTGGATGCTTCAGAGACAAGGATTGGAGTTCCAAGGAAAAGGTTAAGCTGAGAGCCTGCAGCAGGGTCAAGAGACCCAAGTGGTGTCAGCAACAAGCTGTGTGCTGTTACTGAAGAGAATAGGAGGGAGCTGAAGGGCAGCAGAACGCAGTGGTGGAAGCAGGAAACCTAGTAAGGGAGGTGGGGAAGAGGGGAAAAGGGAATTGAAGCTTGGAGGAGGGGGCCATTTATAGCTGAAAATTGGGTGGTTTCGTAGAGAGAGAAAATTGCAAAAATGGACAATTATATTCTAGTGGAGAAGAAAAGGAGATGGTAAAGTGTAGAGAGAGAGAGAGAGAGAGAGAGGGAGAGGAGAGAGAGAGAGAGGGAGAGGTGTTTGGAATCTTGTGCTGGGTGCTGGCAGTGGGAAGAATAAAAATTGTGGGCTGAAATTTGTTGTCACTGGTTTGATTGGTTGCTTGCGACATCTGTGCGTGGTTTCTGAAGAGCCCATGGTAGTTCTGCACTTGTTTTTTGAGAAGAAAGATCAGGCAAAAAAAAAAATATTGTGCGAGCGGTTATCTTGAATCTTGAGCAGGAATATGGAAATGGCTCCTAGCAAAAAACTTGCATCATCATATAGTGTGAACATGGAGAAAGACAAACAAAGCTCATCCTTCCGTTTCATATGGCGATTCCAAGAAGCGTGCGTTTGCGGAACTCGTCAGTGGGATCAGACTGAATCTGATCGGCCGGAGGAAAAATTTTATGATTCTTCTTCCTTCCCTTTTGAGAGCTTGCGTAGTTTACGCAAGCTTGCGAGATGATTGCTTTTAGTATGTGTTTAATTTAAGAGCTACTTGTATTTTCTTTTTTATTTTTTAACAAACTACAATAAATTTGCACATATAATGTATATTAGTAAATTTTATATTTTTGATATATATTTACATCATTAGATTTCGTCAGATGGACGACTCATATTAATTTCAAGCGCTCAAAAAAGGTTCAAGTATAGACTAGGGGCCTGTTTGGGAGGGCTCCGGCTCCGGCTCCACGAGCGGCTCCGGCTGGAGCCCTGCCAAACAGTGGAAATTACACCAGCTCTGGGTGTGGAGCCGGAGCTGGAGCCCCTCGCGGCTTTCAAAGGGGAGGTGGAGCCACGTTTTGGTGGCTTCACCCCAGCTCCAACTAGAAATCCACCAGGAGAGCTATTTTGCGAAACGTTTTTAAAACGGCTCAACTCCACTGCGTGAGCCCACTCCACCGTAGCGGAGTCGGAGCCGTTTTTAGAGGAGCCGGAGCCCTGCCAAACAGGGCCTAGGAGTGCAAATTTTCAGAACTAGAAGTATGTAGCATTTAACCAGACTAGAGAAATCTCGCAGATGTTTCAAGAGCACGCAAGGAAAGCAAAGTAGTAAAAAGAGCTGGACGTCACTGAAAGAACTGACATTGATTGAGGCGCCTTTTGCTCATTCTTTAATTTGTAACGTGTCTTGCTACCAGCTGGTGATAAAATTTGAGCTTTTGTTAAGTGTGGTATGATATATTTTGGAGAATATATCCGTGATTTCGGAATTGTGGCTTCGGAATTGTGGCGAAGCTAGGAATTGTTTTGTTGAGTGTGGTACGATATATTTTGGAGAATATATCCGTGATGTCGGGATTGCTACAATCAGTAGCGAAGCTAGGAGTTGAAGTAAGGAGGCTCTCAGTGCTTCTTCCTCCTCCAGCCTAACCCCTCCCTCTTCTTTCTCCTCCAAATCTTAGGAAGGCTTGGTGGGGCTGCAATGGAGGCAGCCGGTGGTTGGAGGGGCTCTGGGTTTGACCCATGTCATATTTAATTAAATCAAATAATTTCTAAGGCCTTATGAAATGCTAGGTGCAATAAAATAGTAGACTGAATGTAGTTCACGACTAAACTTGTAACAGTCATGTTTATGGATGTGGTTACCAGTAACTCCCATAGTTATGTTTGAGGTTACTAGTAACTCACATGTTCATGGAAGAGGTTACAAGTAATTGATGGACATTTCATGATGTATAGATTCATCCTCTACACTTCATCTTCGTATACCTTTCTTTGTGTATAAATATCATGTGTTCGTCCTTGGTCGTGTACGTGAGAGAACAGGTTGCACATTCGTTCTTCTATTGAGTTGCTGCAAACACTATAGGATTCGGGGTCTTCGTCGAGAGCCGGCATCCTCTCGGCGAAGGGCTGTTTCCTCACGGCAGAGCCTTCACCGAGAGAAAGCTCTCGGCGAAGGCCACTCGGTGGAGCCCAGCCGGCAAAGGCCCCTTCGTCGAGAGCCGTGGGTCACCCTCTCGGTGCATGTGCGCCGAGAGGCCACAATTGCTCTCGGCGAAGGTAGTTTTTGAAAAAAAGGCGCAGGGGCCACCGCGGCCCCACCACCTGGTCGTCGCCGCCGCACGCCACCGCCCGACCGGTGCCGCCACACGCCACCTCCGCCGCCGCACACACGGAGACACACACACGGACACACACTACGGACACGCGCACACACCTAGATGCGCGCCGCCGCCGGAGCCCACCACCGTCGGGTTCTCGAGGCACGCGGCGGCCGGATCGCCCGCCACCGCGCCTCGCCCCCCCCGTCGCTCCCTCGCCACGAGGTGAGGGGCGAGCGGAGGGGGGAGGAGGGGGAGCGACGTGGCTACGCCGGCGCGGACGTGCGGAGGCGGGAGGGGGGGGGGGGGGGCGCCGGGGGGAGATGGCACATCGGTGATAGAGGAGGAGGGAGGTTGCGGCGGCGGGAGCGAGGGAGGGCCGTGGCGGGGGGCGGGGGGGGTAGGAGGCGGCGGCGGCACCGAAAGGGGGAGGGGGAGGGAGCTAGGGTTTCGGGTGGGGGTGGATGCAGCGCCGTTCATATATAGGAGTGGGACTTGGGCTAGAGTGGGCCAGCGGGAAGTGGGCCAGCGGGAAGTGGCCCGCAGCCAAAAGCTGCTTCGCCGAGAGCCCAATAAATGCGGGCTTTCGGCGAAGATGATTTTTTTGCAATGCATTTAATTAGTTAAAAAATAGCAAATAAATTCAAAAAATCTCAAAAACTTAACATGACACTAGATATGTTGTGTATTGCTTATAAAAAACTTGTTGTGGTCAAACTCAAATTTAAATTTCTCTAATGTATCAAACCTAATGACATTAGTTCAAATTCTCTAAAACTTCTCGTGAGATGTTCCGGTTTCTAAACAGCGTGCATGTCAAAGTGCTCAAAATGTTCTCAACTTTTTACCACAACCTCAACATATGATATAACGAGGGCCCGACAAAATTCGTGATTTTCAAACTTCATTTGAATTTTATATAATTTTAAAACCTTTCTACGACACGATCTTCATAATGATCGAAGGACAAAATGTTTGAAATTTAGTTTCATTTCGTGTACATGGTCTTAGAGATGTCTCATGAACATGAATCTCATTTTTCCAACAACTTTACTCCATGATTTCATGCACCTGCAGTTCATATCGGACGTCTTCGAAAAAAATACCTAGAATGAAGTAAAATTTTTAAATATAGCAAACAGACATAAAATTGCGTCAATTTGAACATATCCTTTGTATAAGTGCGTGTTGATGATAGAAAAAAAATTGAAGGTGAAAAGTGATTTTTTAAAATTTCTTCGCCGAGAGCAAGAAAAAACTCTCGGCGAAGAATTTTGATCTTCGCCCGAGAAATTTTTTTAACTCTCGGCGAAGCCTTCTTCACCGAGAGCCTAGGGGGAGGCTCTCTCCAAAGATGTTTACTCTCGGCGAAGGCCCTGTTTCTGGTAGTGAAACAAGTAGTATTCTCATTCCACTCCATGGGCGCGCACGATGCTGGAAGAGCAGAGCCTCCCAAACCCGTCACGCTAGAGTTCCTGCTCGGGGATAGAGAGGCAATCAGGTTTTTGGGTAGCGCAACAAGTGTGCGACTGCTCAACGATCTTCCTCCGGTTGCTCGATGTACGACTACTTCCCGACGGTGAGCGTGGGGTACGACTACTTCATGGTGGACGCAACAGCACTGTGAACATCTTCCTGCATCAACTGTGAACGACTACATCGAACAACTCATCATGATAAATGATGAGAATGCAGCCGCTGGTGCCTCCGGCATCGGTCCCTCCGCAGGGTATACCTTCGTGTTTCTCCTTTTTATTTACTGGTTTTCTATGGTTAACCGGCAATAATATATATCTAATGGAAATTTGTCGATTTCAATTTAAGGTACACCTTGCCTTTTTCAGGTAGCCACCACTGCCTCCGCCGTTGACTACAATTATCAAATCATTCTTGTCAAAAAATATACAAATTTTCCTAATATTTCTTATAGTAATATATTTTGATGTAAATTAACGCATAAACTCGTAGCAGAAAATGTAAGAAACAGCATGATTAACACTTTGCAAAACCAATGGAAAGTGTATTCTCCGATCTGTCAATTTTGTAGGCACATGAATTGACCTGGCGCCACTCCTCAATGATGGCGTACCCATCAATTATTGTGTTGACAACAACAGCATATGGCTTGTAGTAGTTTCAACTGGAACCCAAGCAAGAGTTCGTGAGAACTTTCGGTGAACGATCATGAATTGTCTAAAGCGATCGTGTATGCGACAAACTGAACTTTGTTCTGTTCTGATTTTCAGAGACTTTCCGACAGAGTTCAGTTTAAACTGCGTCTTTCGATTTCATTCTTTGAATACTTGTAGGATGGGATGCTGCAAAAATGAAAACACTGTTTGTCAGCCACCTACCGGAACCAAATCAGTTCATTCATTCCGAGGGAAACTCGATCCTGTCATGGACTCGTGCCAAACGACGAACGTGGGCCTGTCTCTGGAAGGATCGTCAACATGATTGCACACACATTTCAAGTACCATAGGCAGTTAAGTTGCTGCTCCTAGCAGTCACCTATTGTGAGTAGCATTTATATTTAGCATCCATTTTTTGATGTTACCTTCCTATACATGCATACTCTATATGTGCAGCATGCATGTACTGTTTAATTTCAACAGCTGAAAACTACTACCGATTTCAGCTAATGCAATTCAACGGCCAGCTGATTGGAGCATGCATGCATGATCAGATCAGGATAGTCTCATCAGTACGTCCTGGAAGAACATGAGCTGCGAAAGAATATCAGCGATACTTTGGCAACATAAAAATACCCATATATTTGCCCAAACAAATGTGAATTATAGGGTCTTTTACAGTACACAATATGACCCAACGATCGTACGGTCGTATTATCGGTTTCTTTGGTTGTTTCTCTATTAGTAAAATAGTAATTTGATAGATATATATTATTTGGAAAAAAAATTCTCCACTGCCCCCTTATACTATCTAAAACATCTCATATTTAATTTCCTATATTAAAGTGTGGAGCAAGATGGGGTCAATAACTTGTTTTAATTTCGGACCACTTTAAATTGCTTACAGCGTACGCAAATATATGTGTACTACCGCTAAACTTTGCATCTATCCAGGACCATCCATCCATCCATCCATGGCTTTTGTGTTTAGTATTGCAATGTTTTACAGAACAAAAAAAAAAGCAATGGAAGCACTGAAGCAGCATATATGCTTGCTAGCTGCTTTATTTCCAAAGTGGTAGAGCTAGTGTGGCACGGGCGGCTCCAGCTGGTCAAAAAGCCGTCGTTTGCGTGGCATCACCCTTGTGGTCAATCAGTCAACAACACGTAGTATGGCGTATATATGCTCTTTGCGTAATCAAACATTACATACACAATGTGATTAAAAAGTAATTTTTGGATTAAAGCACGTTGTAGTGGAATTTATTTACAGTTAATGATGGACATCTGCCTAAGATGATGCTGCCCGGATGGAGACGGTAGAAGCATATGCTCTCTTAGTGGAGTATGTGCTTGGATGCAGTAAAAACAAGGTTACAGATCGAGGTATAAGTCTTTTGAGAGCATCCCGTTTAATTCTCTCCAGTTAATTACTTTCGTGGCCTGCTGCTGATGAGAACCTAGAGCTTAGGCCACAACTATATTTTCTTTTACGTTGGCTCATGCGCCTTCCTATATGCTAACTTTAACTCTTTTACGGTGGGTCATACTACCACGTGGTGGTATGCACGCTATTTTTTTAAGGGTAAACAGGTAACTTTTGTAAATTTTAAATAAATTTGGCAACCTCGGGTCGAACAATTTTCGTCTATGCCACCATAGAAAATTCGAAAAAAATCATTTTTGAAATTTGAAATCAATTTTTGTTGTTTTTTAAATTTGAAAAATTGACCACACCACCACATGGAAATAAAAAATTTTGAATTTTCATGTTTGGAATTTGAAATGAAAATTTTCATTTTGAAATTTGAAAAGAATCAGCCATACCACTAGAGAGAAATGAAAAATAAAAAATTTTGTTTGTGGCATCAAGAAAATTTTGAAATGAAAAAATTTGGAAAAAAAATCAATTTTGAAATTTGAAATGAAAATTTTCATTTTTAAAATTTGAAAAAAAAAATTGGCCATACCACCAGAGGGAAATGAGAAAAGTTTGAAATAAAGAATCATATATTTCGTTTATGACACGAAGAAAAACTACCAATAATACTCCTATTCAACCTATGCATACCACTCTATACCACATGTTAAGCCGTAGTGGTATACAATTAATCTCAACCGTCGAATCCTTTAATATTATCCTTTCCAACAGTGATATAAGGTGGCATGATCCATCGTAAAAGAGCTCAACATTTATCGTCATCAGCTCAATCAAGTGAGATGAGCTACGACGTTTTTCCCCTTTTTTAGCCAAAGATGAGCTACGACGTTGGAAAGCCCGAAGAGATAGAGGATGGACAAGTAGCATGTCGGCATATGGTAACAAGTTTATTAGGCCGGGAAAGTAATTGAAAGCTTGTGCGCGGGATGCGTCACTGTGTTGGTGGCAATGCAATTGTGGTTCAACACATGCAGCAATCGTCGGTGATTAAGCAAAGCATTAGATCTATCCATGCTGTTCTCCAGCAGTCCAGCTAGCTAGCTAGTGGTAAAATAGCTATTGGTAGTGTGGTGCCTTAGCTTTGTTGCATTGGTGACCTCACACTCCCCCAACAAAAGATCGATCCGCGGGGGGTGTAGACGTGCGTGGACCAATGCGAGCCGGACATTTATAGTACCAGCTATAACGTTCTCTAGACGAGTACTACTACGTAAAAGTGGACAAGAGTGATAAGGAAATAAAGAGGAACAAGATAAAAAAGAGTGTGTAACGTGTCAGTGACACCGATGACGTACAGTCTCCCGGATGTTCAGAAGCCTCCCGCCACCCGTCGTCGTCGTACGTGTCAGCAGAGCAGCTACCTGCTGCTGATGCATGCAGGCACTACAGCTTTACCAACGCAGCTCAAATAAGAGAGTGGTCGATGACGTGGCACGGTCCTGGTCGCACAAGGTGTTGATGATCGGAGCCGCCGCTGAAATGGATGAATCGACGGACGATAAGATCGAGTGTGGAAATTGCCGAGCCACTCCCACAAACGATTTTTGTTTTTTACATTCCCCTTAATTTTGCAAAAATAAATGGTCCGCCTAAAAATTGCAAAACTATATATCTACCACCTGGGGCACGGCGGCATGAGTCCTACCGCCGTGCCCACGGCGGTAGCTACAGTACCGCGCATGGGTGTACTGTAGCGACTGCTACTGCCGTGACCAACGGCGGTAGGGTCCAGTCTGTTTTGAAAAATTTGTAATTTTTTGTTTCAACTCGGATGGAGGTAAACTTATATGAAAATTGTAGCTTTCGACGAGATCTACAATTTTGTAGTTCAAAGTTTTTTACTTGAAGTCATATTTATACTCAAATAATCGATATACTATGAAGATGACTTCAAATGTAAAAACTATGAACTATCGTTGTGGGCCACGGCGGCAAGATCCCTACCGCCATGGGGCACGGCGGCAGGATCCTGCTGCCGTGGGGTACGGTGGCAGCGTCACACCTATATAAGGGGCAACGGCTGCCGCCACCGCTCCTCCCTCCCTCGCTCTCTCCTCTAAATCTTCGACTTTCAACCCTTCAGAGCACTTTTGACTAAGGTATGTTTCTAAATTTAGTTTAGTTTAGTTAGTATAGTTAATTATTTGAAGGACCGATAGGGCAAACCAGAGAGGGGGGGGTTGAATGGGAGTCGATAAAAATTCTTTTCGAAGGAGATGAGGGCTCCAACAAGATGAACATGGCTTCCAACACACGTTTCCGACTCACTACCCAAGTTGGCCAAGCCCACGCAGCCACAGGAGTGCTACTGGACCTAGGAACCAACTCTCAACCCCACAGACCCGAGAACGCAGCGGAACACAAGACTCGAGCCTTATTGACCTACACCGGTCAGGTCGGTGAGCACCACCAGTCAGACCGGTCCCTACTGGTGAAACCTGGCGACTTCCACAAAACAGCCCTTACACCGGTCAGGCCGGTGTAGCACACCGGTCAGACCGCTCCAAGCCAGAAAGCCCCAAAACACCAAACAGGTCTACCGAGCTCCAAGACGACCCAAACTCGAAACCCGAGCAAAAACCCAACAAGGGTTGCACCGGTCAGACCGGTGAGAGGCACCGGTCAGACCGGTGTGGCCTGAGCTTCTCGGGATGAACAACATTGTAGGGAACCAGTGTGGCCTGGACTTGCTTGGGCACCCAAATGGGTTGGTTCCAACCCCGCTCCTTTATCTTCCCAACCTTGTGTGCAACCACCTTGCCATTTGCCTTCTTCTTGATGACGTAGGTGTTGCTTTTGGTTTTGTTCTTGCGGTTGGGCTTGGTGTAGATGAGGGAGCTCTTGATGGTGGGATTCAACTTCTTCTTTGCGCCCTTATCCATCTTCTTGACAAATTGAGGGCATTTGTAGAACTTGTGCCCTTCTCTATGACACTTGTAGCAAGTCACGGTTGCACCCTTCTCAAGCTTCCTCACCATAGGATCACGGTTATGTTGAGAAGGTTGGACTTTGCTCTTCATGTCTTGAGAGGTGTCCACTTGTTCCTCATTGTTCTTGCCTTTGCCCATCAAGCTTGCCAACCTCTCTCGGAACCATTTCACTTCTTGCTTAAGCTCATCATTCTTCTTGCCTATGAGGGAATCACATGTTTCTACAACAACATTCTCATTGCAAGATGGCGAGCAAGATTCATCAATTATATGAATGCAAGAAGTTGAAGCATCTACCTTGGAGATAGGAATTGCACAAGGGATAGATGATTAATCAAGCTCAAAGGAATCACTTGTTTTAGTCTCATTGCTCTCAAGCTTAGATTTTAGCTCATCACACTCCGTGCTAAGCAATTTGAATTTGCACAACAAATGTTCATAATTTGTAGCAAGGGTTGCACTAAGATCATTGAGAGCATTGAGTTCTTTAATTTCATTAACTTGTTTCTTAATCATTCCTTTTTGCTCATGGACTAGCTCAACAAGATCATCAAGAGAGGTGGTGTCGGATTCGTCATCACTTACATTGCTTTCCATACTTTTGGCCATAAGGCACATGTGTAGTGACGATGAAGGACCTTGCACGAAGCGGGTGGTGAAGTTCTTTCTTGATTCATCACTTGAGCTAGAAGAACTTGATTCTCCACCACTTGTCCACTCACGGACGGCAATAGTTGCTTCTTGCATTGGTCTCCTCTCCTTGACCACCTTCTTCTTAGCCTTGTGCTCGATCTTGGTGAACTTGATGTGTTGATGATGACGCCCTTCTCTCAAGTGGACATTGTAGCCGTACATGTTGACTTTCTTCACATACTTGAAGATCTTCTTCACGTACTCGGCCACCATGGATTCAACCTCTTCATCACTTGAGGAATCTTCATCGTCACCATCATCACCATCATCTTCGCTTGAGCTTCCATGAGTAGCCATCCTTCCACTACTAGGAATGATGCCATGGCCAACGCCTATATTTGGTTGCAATATGGCCATTTTGGTTGCGAGCTGGAATCAATTGCATCTATGTTTTTTGGGCGACGGATGGTTGCAATTGGAACGGTGTAATAGCCTCGGAAACTATTTGATGTGGGGTTGCAACCGATTTTTCTATTGCAACGAACAAGAAAACATATTACCACGGATACATGGTTGCAAGAACAAACATTGCAACGAACAAATTAGCCTTATGCAACCAATACTTGGTTGCAAGAACAAATGTTGCAACGAAAAATTAGCCTTATGCAACCAATACTTGGTTGCAAGAACAAATATTGCAATGATTAGATTGGTTGTCTTAGGGTCTAATGCGACGAAACACTTGGTCGTAATATTTCATGATCGCCACGAACAAATGTGTTGCAATAGAAAAGTATTGCCACTCCAAAACTATGTGGGCATATGGTCATATTACCACGAAGTGTGATCCATTGCATTACAATGCTTTTGCAACATATCAGATATGGTGGCAATAGATGGTATGTTAATGCAACGAATTAGTCTTCGAGGTAATATACGTAGATTGCAACGAATTTGTGTTGGTAGTAATAGAGGTCACATGCAACCAACAATTTTTGGTGGCAATAGTTGATATTATAATGCAACGAACTAGTCTTCGAAGTAATATATGGAACTTGCAACGAATTTGAGTCGGTTGTAATAGAGGGCACATGCAACAAACAATTGTTGGTGGCAATAGATGACATGATAATGCAACACATAAAATTTGTTGCAATAATGCATATTGCAACCAAAATTAATGGTTGCCTATTATTCTAATGCAACGAGCGAATTTGAATATTAGCTTATAAATCAATTGCACAAGATGTACATCACATTTAATAACCGATAGATTCGTTATTTAAAATTGTCTCAAACCAAAGTAATAGATAATGACCAAAATTCTTCTTAAAAGAACATGACCACAACTAACAAAATAAAGATATCATACTAAGTTCACAACATTGTTTAGCATATAATAAATGGATCTAAAAATTAGTTCCCTGGTTGCTCCATCACCCAGTTGCTCCATCACCCATCAACTTCACCATAATAAATAAACATCTTTGTTACTTGTCATTTTTGTTGGCCGCCCATCGGTAGTAAGCCGTGTAAGCTATCTCTAATTGTTTTGGTCGTCGAGTTTCTCTGTGAATCATGAAAACATATATGATTAACTTAATGGAGTAATTAGCAATCATAGAAAGGATGGCTATGCAAATTACCCGAGACGATAAAAGAACATGCAAGTCTTCCTCATGCTCACAACATGTTAATCACCATCTTCTACAAACGCCCGCATAAGCCCTCCGCAATCACCGCAATATGTATGTCAAGATAAATACGATGATTTATAATCCACTTTCCAATTATCAATGATGTTTGCAGATCATAGTATTATGAATATTGAACTAACATACCAAGCAAAGAGATCCGAAATGAGCATTGTAATTTGTACGGTTGTACCGTCCCTTCCAACAATTTTATATTATGAAAAAATAGGTAGAGCCATAGGGGGCTCCCCTGCCAATTTGCTAAAAAAAACTAATGTATAGTAAGCATCCAACAATCGTTACTTGCCGGGAGTCGAGTAGCCCAAGACATCGGTACATGGATAAAAGAAAGCTTCTTTACGTCCGTAAGTGATTTTAGAACAAACCCCGCTAAAACTAATGTCTATAAGCTATTATCCTGCCACCGATCGATCTTGAAGCCGAGCATGAAGAAACCAACAAAATCGGTAACTAAGAATGACATTCAAACACGAAGCTAAATAGATAAGATAAGGAAAGTTTATGTCGTAAAATTCAACAATATTAGATGTTCCTTTGTCATATCAAATTCAATAGATTATAGGCACATGAGCAAATATGAATCCATATTCTACTATAAGTTATGTAAAACTGCTATCATACCTATTGGTCCTATGATGCATACCGCAAGGGTGGCTTGGTTATGTAGCAATATGGGATAATTTGGCTTGGTTCAGTTCAATGCTCAATAATTGCATGTTCGGTCATGGTTGTAAAAAATTGTCAATTAGTGGTACCTTTTACTTGATCCTATCTCCAGATTGAAGGGGGCGAGACATGTATAGTTTGCTTTGATTCGAATTTCAATAATAACTAACCTAAATTTAGTTGGATTCAATCTACCCCTAAGGCCCTAACATCATCCGTCGAAAAAGATCTTGTTGGCTTCGTCCTTCGACTTCATCCGCCAAGAACCAATAGAATAGAAAATCATCGGTAAGCACATGGTCAATTAATGAATCCAAATGTATCAACAAGCAATTCACGTATCCGAGTAGTGGACTAATAAGAAGCTAGCGACCTGAACCTAATGTACAATATACAATGAACGGGAGTGTCTACACATGAAACATGGGAACTTAGACAACGATTATCCGAACCAAGCTATGTCGGGTTCAATTGTAACGAAGCAAGAACAATTCACATATATGACAGAGGCAAGAACAATTCTCTGCGATTCATGAAAACATATATGATTAAATTCATGGAGTAATTAACAATCATAAAAATGATGGCTACACAATTGCCATAGACGATAAAGAACAGGCAAATCACCCTCATGCTCACAGCATGTTTATCACCATCTTCTACCGACTATAGGCCCTTATAAGTCGTGTGCAATCACTGCAACTACATGTATGTCAAGAGAAATATGATGATGTTAGCTTAGCTTACCTAGCAAAGAAACAAGTACTACACCCAATATTGGTGTTAGGGCAACCCTCACTTAGTTCCAAAGGCTTAAACCCGCAATTTTGGAAACATTAATTTTTGAAATATTCTTTTTATAAAGCAATGTAGAAGGGAAGTGTATCAACTATATTTTCCTAATAGCATTCTTATAGAGTCGATCAATTAGAGAGAAGTAGATCTGCAGTGAGTATTGTTCATTTTTAAGATTTGCTAATTGCACAAGCACATTACCAATCTATAAGGAAATTAAAAAAATAGAAACCTATAATGTACTTAGCCCACATTTTAAAGATTTGCTACCGCATGGTTGTATTATGTAATAATAAAAGCTATCTAATGTACTTGGATTGTTCCTTTAAGCAAGTATAAGGTACTCCAAGTGTTGTATATACTTCAACAATTTTCGCAATTACCGAACTTCTATGCTGAAAAAAGGCTAATAAAAGAAAGGACAAACATACAATTGGTTGGCCACGTGATGGATGTTGAAGAGCTTGCTCTAGGATTTCTTCTCCAAAGTCTTGATAAAGTTTACGCAGTATCGAGCAAGGTCGGCAAGCATATATGAGCAGTTGCTTACTAGTGCGAGCTCAACTTCTGCGAACACACACACGCACTTGCTGCTGAAAATAGAGAGAAATGCCAAGTCGTTGTCGATGAAATAAAGCTGTTTCCCTGTTGTTGTCTTGCAATCAAAACGGAACAACTAGCATATTAATACTATGAATTGAAAATTAGTCACCGGTCAATGCCGTCAATGTACAAGGTCCGTCTTTGCATGGTTTATTCTTTCCTTGGGACATGTGTTATATATAATAGTCACTTTATTGAATAATGGTGCCGCAGAGCGCTAGTAAGAAATATTCATCGAGTAAACTAGTCACATCATTGCGAAGTTTCTTATTTTGACTAGAATACGGACGAGGTAGCAAACCGAATCACATAACTAGGTCGGATATTAAATTGATGCTAGCACCCAAATGACATCACACAAAGAGAATGAAAGTTGTTGTTGTCCCCGTAAACCGATGACTTCAAGAACTCGAAACCGCTTATGCACTTTGTTGCCTATCCACCAAAGAGGACACGAACTCGATCACGAACTAAAGCATTGAGCTCCAATATCCTGCAGTGGATAACACACAATCAAAACGACAAAGCTGCTGAGCGAGCTCCCAAATCGACAAGCAGGTGGGGGGAAATATAACCTGAAATACAAGATTCAGTTCCGTTGGGACCAAAAACCTAGTGCTTGCCGCACCCAACTCTCGCCCGGCGGCGGCCAGCACCTCTCGCTCTCTCCCAGTCTAGGGGCGCGACAGAGTTCTGCTTGCCAGATAGAGTCCCTTCTACCAAGCTCGTCTGCCCGAGGGCCTGAGCCTCGACCGCACCACACCGCCGCAGCCCCGACCGAGAGAGAGAGAGAGAGAGCGGGGGGTCCCACCTACACCGGCGTTGATGGCCCGACCACCCGTACCGCCGTGGTGCCGAGGCGCATGGCCGGTGGTGCAAAGGCCCGTCGGGGGCGCGGAGTTGACGATGCCGAGGCCATATGGGCTCGGGATGGATGGCGCGGAGGCTCGTCGTTGGCGCGGTGCCGGCGGCGGAAGCCTCGCGGTGACGCGAGATTGGCGGCGTGGAGCCCCGCAACGTGCTTGAGACCGGTGGCGCGCAGTCCCGACGGGGTGCGGGACCGCCGGCGGGCCGTGGATAGGGTGCGGGTGTGCGGTGTGCCGGTGTGGAATGGATGTGGAGAAGGAGTAGGATTTTCAAAGAGCGAGCGGCCGTCGGATCGAATGGATCGACGGCCGGACATAACTTGGGCCGGCCGAGCAACGTGGGTCGGGCCGAAAATTGCTTGTTTGTGGCCTCGTTTAGTAAGGCACTCTTTGTGATGTAACTTGGGAAATAAATTATCTTAAATACACAAATACGGTTTCTAAATGTAATATACAACATCTATGTTGTAATGTTGGAGTTTCAAAAATTTTCAAAAATATTTGGTATTTTCTATCATTTAAGTGAATTTCTACGTGCTTAACGAAAGTAATTCAAAGTTGACTTATGTGCACCTCCGATTAGTTTTCAAAATAGTCCAAAAGTTATATTTATGTCCATATGTTCTACTCTAGTCCATTTCTTGGAATTGATGAAAAAATCGATTGACTTATAGTGGAATCCATCTTTCTACCTCTAATTTACCACATAATAATTAAAATAATCTAAATTTGATCAGAAAATTTTGCAATTTGATCTCACAACAGATTTTAGTTACATAAGGTTATGATAATAAAATTAAATGAATTTGATAAAATGGTATTGTACTTGTTCACAAATGGACACATCTCTCTTGTAGTCTTTTATAGTCCAAGTCAAACTTTGGTATTTGAATATCTTGTAACTTTTTCCAACTTGTATGCACCTTAATTTTTTACACCACCTTATGTTGTCTGTAATAATAGAAAATATCAGGTTATATAACAATTGTGTTATGCAAAAGGTATTTTGTCTAATCTTTATTTATGTGGAAGAAAGCAAGTTGTATAAAAAAGATCCTAGCAATAGCAATTAACATGCAAACAAAGGTTATTAATACGAATCATGATTTTAGAAAGAAAAATAGGAAGAAGAACTATAAAGTTTTGAGTTTATGCGAGAGAAATACCAATTAAAAAATTCAATTCCGGATTAAAAAGAGAAACATGAACCGCTGATGTGTTCTTCCTCCCCATGTCGCCGAATTTCCCTATATGTCAACATGAATTTCCCTACTCGTTTTTCTAAAACATAAATGCATTTGATCCATCCTAATAGGATATTATATATTAGCTCGTAAAATGGAACTAGTGAAATTCATGTCAAGGATGCTAAAAAATTCCAATGGAGGTCACTTTCTTTAGGTGTGTGGTCACTTTCTTTAGGTGCACACACAACACACTCAACAGAGAAATCTACATGTAACCCAAGATAGTCTCGGCACACTATAAATTTGGGACATAAAAATTATGGTACAATAAAGAAATAAACACAAGACAGTAAATATAAATTACTTGTTTGTTGTCGGGACTCCAGCTAACAACGTATATGCTTCCGTGTACTTGCTTTCGGTGGAAAGCTTCCAATCTTTTCTACAGATTTTCCATCATAAATCAAACCCTTCTTATTAGAAAGAAAATAATGCAAAAAATTCATTTTTTATCTTTTTTAAAAAACCTATTAAGATACCCTTGTGAAGTAACCCGAAAAACTATTAGCTTACGTACCCTCAAAACATTTCTCACATGTAAAATACAACATATAATTTTTCACCTAGTAGTTTCGAGAATTTCGAGTAGGTTTGCTATTTTCTATCGTTTAAATGAATTTCTACGTGTTTTGTATTCATCACTTTTCTATTTAACATCATTTAGTGTGAACAAATCGTGCTTGTAGTTGTCAATTTTTGAAATTCAAAAATTGGATTGCTCAAAAAGACTCATACAATAATTTTTTTCAAAATAATAGAATTAATAAGTTTCACAACCTTATATAGCTTGATTTTATAAATTTTTAGGAAAAATGATCTATTTTGAAGTTCGTATGAGGCGGAAAGGCTAGTTACAAGTTTTGACTGCAGATTAAAAAGAGAAATCATTCATGTTCGTCACTTTGTCGGATGACAAAATGAGCGAAGGAACAGATGGCGACTAGAGAGGGGGGGAGTGAAAATAGGAGCCGGTAAAAATTCTTCCCAAAGAACCCGGCCTATGTCCTAGTCAAATCCCGGTCACACGCAAGCGATGGATCGAATCACACACCAATCGCCAAGACAACGAGATTATGGATTAACCTCTAGCCTTAGGAACGATTCCTTGAAGCACACGCGGAAGCACAAAAGAAGGAAGGGCGGAATCGAACCAAGAAGCAAAGCACACGGGCTGCGGCGGACCGTCCGCCGGACGGGGCGGACCGTCCGCGATGGGCCGCGCGGACCGTCCGGCGAGGTACCGCGGACCGTCCGCACCCTTGCCGCGGATCGTCCGCCCGAGCCGCGGACCGTCCGTTAAAACAAACGGAACCTCCGGTGGCACACCGCGAACCACGGACCGTCCGCCCAACACACGCGGACCGTCCGAAACTTCGTCCAACCAAAACTCGGAACCACGACGGATCGAAACGAAAGGCGAGCAAGAACTCGAAGAACACGGGACGAACACGTGCGGCGCGGACCGTCCGCCCCGGGAGGGCGCGGACCGTCCGCGAGGCACGGACGGAGCGAGAAAAACGCCCGACCTCGAAGGTCAACTCCCCCAAATCATCATCGGATTTCCCAAACGGTAGAAGGCTGTGGAGACAAGGGTTTGGGGACTTGAAAAGCGTCACACAAGGATGCTATAGCCCAAAAATCTTGCTTCCTAACTCCCTAAATCACCGGGAATCGCGAATCCTTTGAGCACCACCAAAAGCTAGAGCACCGAACGAAAATCCTCGAATCGAAGTGGTTTCCGGCGTTTGAGGGCACAAGATCAATCACAAAGATGCACGAGACATCTATCCATGTTTCCCTCAAAGAAATCCGGGGAGAAACCCACTCAAATCCGCGGAATCACACCGAGAACAAAGGCACGAAAACAAGCACAAAAAGACCACGAAAAACACAACTCCGAATCTTCTATACAAACCAGGAAAGATTCACAAGGTCTAGCATGCCGCCCTAGCATCCATCCCTCTCAACAAATCTCTCATGAAGCTCTCATGCTAGCCTAGAGAAAATGGAAGAAAAATAGCTAAAAAAAGAGAAATGGAAGGGAGGAAATGAAACCCTAAGTCCTTGAGAGAGAGTGCCATCCACACACACTCATGGCTTATATATCAAGTCCCGCCGGAGTGGTAAATGACTCGACTACCCCTAACTTAACTACCGGCGATACAACCCACGTAGGGGCATTTAGGTAATGTTTGTGGGTCTTGCCATCGGACGGCCACGCCTTTGCCGCACCCCGCGTCCTCCCGACGCAAGCCATGCGATCCCGCCGCGTGTCCTCCGCTTCGAA
This sequence comes from Cenchrus americanus, assembly GCA_947561735.1. NCBI lineage: Eukaryota > Viridiplantae > Streptophyta > Magnoliopsida > Poales > Poaceae > Cenchrus > Cenchrus americanus. The sequence continues at coordinate 128,811,282 of OX387245.1, forward strand.
GCTTCCCGACACGCCGGATCCCGTCTTCGTCGTGTTGGGCCCTCGGACTTGGTTTTGAGGCCCAAACCAAGAAACCGTCCTCCGATGGTTTTGTGGGCAAACCACCAAACCCCGCGTGCTTGGTCCGCCTCCCGCCAAACCACTTGACTCGACCGCCACCGTGCACCGCTCGCTTGTCCATGACTTCGTCTTGCTCGTGTCGCCACCATGTGGCCCGCACCCGGTCCCGCTCGTCCACCGGTCCCTCGAACCGAGCCTACTTGTCTCTCCATCTCCCGAGGGCCCCTCAAGGGCCGAAGACCTTTCGCGCCCGTTCTTCACCCGCAACAACACGAACCAGGCCGCGGCCTACACCGCGCACTAAGCCAAGAGTCGGTCCAACACCTGTTGTCAATCACTCATCACCGAGGAGTAGTCATCCATCGACCACCGGACGCTCCCCGGTCCTCAATGACATTGATGAGATATTTGGTATTATCACTTTTTTTTCATCTAACATCATCTACTGTGAAAAAACCGTGATTGTAGTTATCATCTTAGCCTGGTAGTATAAGGGTCCGTTTGGCGGGGCTCCACGAGCGGCTCCGGCGGAGCCCCGCCAAACGCTCGAAACTCCACCGCCTCCGGGTGTGGAGCGGGGCCGGAGCCCCTCATGGCTTCCACGAGAGGAGGCGAAGCCACAAAACGTGGCTCCATCCGGCTCCGCCTCACCCTTTACAGCCTTGCCCCTAGTGGATGCGGACCGAGGAGGCTAGGGCCGCCGTGGTGGAGGCAGACCGAGGAGGCTGGGGTGCGGCGGGGACGGAGGAGGAGAAGAAAGAGAGGGAGCTCGCCGGAACCCTAATCTCCGCTCTCGTCGTCTTCAAGTCTCCACCGCCGGCTGGCCCCGGGCGGCGGTGTGGGACACGGGCGACGCATCCTCCTCTGGAGAGCTCGCACGGCACGAGATAGATGAGAGAGATTTGTGGGAGAAAATGATATGTGGAGAGAGATGGGAACGGTTGGACGAGAAGCATCCAGCATCGGTGGGAACGAGCGGATGAAAAGCCAGTCGGCGAGTAAAGGGATCCCGCAGAGTAAATGAAGGAAAAGAATATAGAAAAAAAGGAGAAGGGAAAAAAAGAAAAAAAAAGAAGAAGGGAAAAAGAAAAAAAGAAATTGAAAAAAAAAGAAGGGTATTATAGACATTTCACTGTTTTTATCCAACTTACACTTTCGGGAGAAAGCTCGCTTTTCTTGCGAACGTTTAATAAAAACGACTCCAACCCCACCAAGTAGCTTCACACTGTGGAGGCGAGGCGGAGGCCCAAGCCGTTTTGGTGGAGCCGGAGCACTGCCGAACAGGCCCTAAATACTAAAAGGTAATGACTTTATGGCAACCGACTGTATTTTTTTACTCCGGACTGCCTCCTTCATCCACCGCTCGTGCAGGATCCTACGACTGTTTACGCACGTGGCCAACAAACCTCATCTCTTTTCTCTTTCGTCTCCTCCCGTCCATCACGAACTCCCCCATCCCATTTCTTCTCTTCCTCCCTCCCACAAGCTCTCTCACAAATCCATGTCCGACCAGGACATGCGCAGCGGCGGATAGCCCCCGGCGGTCCCCATGGGGCCGTCGCCCTCCCCCTCCCCAACCCCGCCCCTCGGTGAGGTCGCGCGCAGCAGCATCGGCAAGGACCGCGGGGCGGCGGCCTCAGGTCCGTGCGGCTGCGCCATTTCAGCGCCCGCAGTGGCCAGGGCATTGGCAAGGGCCCACACGGCAGGCGTCCCTTCGGCGGCCTCAAGGGTGCTCGCGTTCAGGTCCTGGCGGCGCAGCATAGGATTGAAGGCAGACACAGGTGTGATGGATCTGTACGGACAATTTGGTGAAGGCTCGCGGCCACGACGACGTGCGGCGAGGCTGCAAATGGCAGCGGTGGGGCACCGCGGGAGAAGCCGGAGCACTACCTCTGCGGATTTGTACGACTCATTGCTGCCCCCTTACCCCCAGTACACACAGGTGATTTGCATCTCCAACCCCTGCTACCCAACCCCCGATTAATTCATTCTTCTTCTGTCCTTCGTGATTCGTGTCTCTTTCATCAGCTCCAATCCCCCTGCCAACAACCTCCGTTCACATCAGCCATCACGACACAGAGGAACCACCTAGCTCTGTCTCCCTTTTTTTACACTGCTATGTTGTTTATGTGCAGTATGCTTGGACTTGGATATATATGCTCTATTGCTCTGCTTGTTTTTTAATTGGACGTTAGGCTTTGGCTAGTGGATGCTTGGTTCTAGACTGCTAGGTGCTCAACACTTTGTTTTGCCTGTGCTTGATGCTCAACTGTTATTTAGCATGCACTTATGTGTGATGTGTTATGTGTGCCAAATTCTGTAATGTGAATTATTGTATGTGATTATCCAGTGATGTGCATTATTGCATTTCAAAGTAGGCTACTCTAATGTTACACTTAATTGTTTCATATTTGCTCCAATTGGGTAATCATATTTGTGCGCCAACTATTGGGTAGTTTGTTCATCTCTGATCTTTTTGATGCATTAAATTTTTGCTGCTTATAAGCATGTACTCAACCTTAGGTTCCGACATCTTAATTTATGTGTGTGTGTGTGTCTATGTTACTCTAGGCATGCATGTTACAGAGCAAGAAGGTGATTTGTGAAGGTGTCATCCCCTGTTGCTGTGGAGGCCATTCCAAAAGAGAAATTTTTTTTTGTTATGTTGGGTAGACCTGCACTATTGTTCTGTTGCGTCCAGTCATACATTGGTGTCAGAGGTACAATTATGCTTGCTACTTCTGTCTGATTGAGAAATGATTATCCATACCATGCTACATTTGATTCAAACTGAAGTAGGAGGAAACAAAAATGCCACAACCTCCTTTTTCCTTACGGGTTCTCTTCCCAAGCACTGCAGGTGCTCGTTGCTGATTTAGAATTCCATATCTTTTGGTTTAATTTAACCATGGGCTAAGCTACTCCATTCTGTTTGGTAGATAAGGGAGCTGCTATCATATTATAGCTTCATCGATGTCATTTGGATGAATTAACTTCCATATGATAGGGCTGTTCTAGATGTATCAGCAAAAATGGGGGAGGATGTGGCCTCATCTCGTGCAGGCTTTAAAGATATTTCCCACAAGCTTAAGGTTAGTGTTGTACTTCATTATGCCAAAAAAACATGTACAGTAGGATACTTTAACGGCGTGGGTCTCATTCATTAACAGGAAGGCTGCAAAAAGGCTGCAAAAATAATAGACGTGTGTATCAGATGTGTACCAGATGCATTTTAAGAGCTTCACATTAAGTATACACTTGACTAACAACTTAACATTTTTCAATACTCAAATGAGCGGCAATTAGCCATCAATTTAGCTTATCTCAAAAAGCAGCTCATCAACCTAACCTTTTGTTTCTTTACAAAATTAAAAGATTCATACACACACATTCTCATGAGCCAGTCCTATATTAACACCAACAACTTAGATTGGTGTCAGGAACTGAACTACTCTGTACCAAGTTTCGTTCGTCACCAGCAGTGAGCATGTTGCTATCATCCGAAACATGAACCAGTGATTAGCACCTTTTAACCTGCTTATAGGACTCCTAATTGGACCCTGCTAGGGTTTGTTCCCGATCTTTGATGAGAGTTGGGGGTAAACTCGATTTGGGGGTGGATTCGAAGGAAGGATTTGCAACTTCAAAATCAGTGCATGCTAATGTTGCTTGAGTATAGAAGGAAGGATTTGCAACTTCAAAATCTAAACCAGGAAATCAAAAAAAAAAAAATCAAGCGGTAGATAGTTCAAATCTATAATGACTGACCACCCCTCCGTACCTAGTGACATCAACAAAATCAATACATAATAGTTTTTTAGAAATTAGAGACAGTGCATGTTCAATTTTAACCTGCACTATTTTTGCAGCACGAACCAATTGTGCTTACTAACTCAATTGTCACTTTTGTTTTGCAGATGGTAAGGTAATGTTGGTGGTACAACAATGATGCATAAATCATAAAGCAGATGGTGCACATATGTAGTCGTACATATAGCAGGACATTCAAATCATCAAGGCAGAAACATCAAATTTGTCTTGTGTTTTTGTGTTTTGTTGCAGTTGGGATTTGGGAATATGTGGTGTTATGTATTTTTTTTTGGTTTTTTAGATTCAGATCTCATGGGTTAGATCTCACTAAGAAATTTTTGTGTATCATAAATCTGCGGGTGATCCTATTTTTTTACCGGAACTATGGGGGAGATCCCCAGAGAAGTAAAACTTTTAATTAGAAATGGAGGGAACAAAGTTTAGCGTACTTACAACAGAGTTTAGCTAAATCTGTGGTGATCTTGATTTGGAGGACGCAAGGGCTTATGTGAATATGTGCATGTACCATATTCAATTTGATTCAAATGCTTTGGTGGTGTAACAGACTGATCTGGGGATATTAGGTGTGTTCTTGTTTTCTCTTGGGGATTCAGTGGCGTACAGAGCGACCAGGCAAAACCAAAAAAAAAGAGGCAGATTGATTTAGTTTGTCTGCGTGCCAAAAAAGGATAGGTTGTTGGGTAGGACTATATTGTAGCAGGCTGTAATATAGCCTAGTCCATAATAAAATACCAAAGTTCTTCACAAATGAAGTTGTTGTGCAGTGGTAAGATGTGGGAGTCTCACCCCTAATACCTAGTTTCGAATTACATATCTCCGCCCCATCATCTTTGCAGATCTGGCCTGGTCTTCCCCTTTCTACCCCTCGCGTGGAAGCTGTGAAAGTGAATCGGTGGTTCTGATGTGTATCATCGCTGAACACTCTGACTCCTCATGGTTTGGTTCTAGATTTTGCTTTTTGGCGGTTGTTGCAACGAGTTGCCTTCCCTTGGGTTGTGTCATGCTTATCGCTTTTGAACGCGCCGGCTTGCTTCGGCAGCCCATTGCTTGTCTGTCCAGGCCATTTTGTATTTACCTGCTTCCACATCTGGCTTATGCAGCAAATCGTTGGTGATTGTTCCAACTTCCTCATCTCCCTTGAGGTGAGTCGACAGTTGGTGAACGCACCAAGGTGCTTCTGTCAAAGCCTCTTCGTCTACGCCTCGCCCCTTCGCAGGTCCAACAGCTGCTGCAGTTGCAGATCTTCACTACAAGCAGCACCACGACATCAAGATCTACCTCGACGACCTCGTCTTCACCCCGGGATTCGACTTGGAGTTTCAAATACCTCTGGAGATGGTTTCCAACAAATCTTTCGGCCACCCGGTGCGCTCGTCATCAACTCGGTCAAGCCCTCCTCAACCGACGCTTGGCGCGTCCTCCATCCTGTTGTATGCGCCTCCGGCGCCCCCTGCGACTATCGCCGGTGAGCTCGTCGCCGCCTTTGGTCTAGATGTCACACTGCTTTTATGGTCCAAGGACCTTCTTGTAATTCGGTCTTCTTCCGAGGACTGATCTGTAACTTGGTTGCTTAATATATAAGCTAGCTGTTGTCAAAAAAAATTGAGGCAAGAGGTGCACGGTTCCAAGCTTGACCTCTTCAATTTTTTTTAGTTTTCTCTCGGTTTTTCATACATCACTCTGTTTTCCTAAGTTTTTTAAATTATTGATCGTGATGATCTATATTTCTTTTCACACGTTACATGCAAGTTCACACAATTCATTGGCAACAATAGAAGCTAATTGATGTAATGATTCGTTTTCCGGATGCAACGGGCACATGAGCTATCGCAACAAAGGTTAAGGTTTAGACAACATTATTTCATCGTGGCCACACACATGCATAATTGGAACCAACTAAATATCCGTGGCAACAAATACACATCAAACGCAACGAATTGTTTTACGGATGCAACAAGCACATGAGCTATCGCAACAAAGGTTAAATTTTAGACAACGTTATTTCATTGTGGCCACGAGCATGCCTATTCGCAACCAACTAAATGTACGTGGCAACAAATGCACATCAAATGCAACGAATCATGTTCTTTGGATGCAATAGCCAAATGAACTATTGCAACAAAGGTTAAATTTTAAGCAACATTATATCATCGCGGCCACGGACATGCCTATTCGCAACCAACTAAATGTTCGTAGCAACAAACGCACATCAAATGCAACAAACTTTTTGTTGGATGCAATAGCCACATGAGCTATTGCAACAAAGGTTATGTTGTAGACAACATTCTTTGTTGCGATACCTACACGATAGAGCAACCGCCGTCGGGACTCGTATCCGGCTCGTTTATAACATCTACACCCGCCGGCAAATTCGTCTTCATCGGCCGGACCGCAAGCCCGCGGACCACGACAGACGAGAACTCACGCCGCGTCCCCTACCTCGACTCACTCCCCTTCCGGAGGGAACTCCTCTAGCTCCAACCGAGGAGCACACTCCAACGAGAGGTGGCAACCGGTGACTCCGGCCCTCGGCTCTCCCCCGATCGGCAAGTCTTCATGACTACCAATGAGACACGGGGCCCTCGGGGACGGTCCCGGACCGATATCTCGAGGATATCTCAGCAAAAGAGTTGTCTGCAACGCACCCGTTGACGAGACCGATGCCAACGGGGACGCCCGACGTGAACGCAACAGAAAGCAAAACAAACGACGCCGACGTCTTTGCGAGTCCCTTCCCATCCGAAACCTCGCGGAAGCCCTCGACCAAGTCGAAAGCCGGTGCACACTACCCCGAGCAATGCCTCATGTCTATCACTACGATAGCATGTCGGGCTCGGGGGATGTGCACGAGAGAAGTCATCGCCAAGCTCGCGGAGGACGCCTACTTCATGCGAGTAGACAACGGGGTCACTCAAGTGCCCCCCGTCGGAACCGCCAAAGCAAGACAACGAAGCCACAAGTTGGTGCGGACATTGGTCGTAACCGTACTCGAGGGGAGTTACGGCTAACCCCAACCGAACCCGGCATCGGGCCGGTGGACCTTCCCATGGTGGCAACGGTGCGGCGGCGCCGGCGCCCAACCGTGAGATCATCCCTCATCGTGATCTCGGTGGCGGCGGCGGTGACGGCGGGAGCTCCAACCACGGGGCGGGCAAGAGAGCCGGGGGCGGAGGCGACCGCGGCGGTCGAGGCCACGCGAACGGCCACGCCTCCGGCGCTTCACGTGGTGGCTTCAATGCACGCCAAAAAATCAAAGAACTACGACGCAAGAAGTCCTCCACGGCGAGGCGACAACGATGGCTTCCCCGCCTTCTCGCACGGCTTCGCAATCTACTTCTCCCGGAGAAATTCAAGCCTCTGGGGATCACCAAGTACGACGCGAAGCAAGATCCAGTGCAGTGGCTCAGATGCTACGCCCTCTCCATCGAAAACGCTGGTGGCAACAATGACACAAAGTGCCTCTACTTCCCCTTCTGTCTGGATCAAGCCCCACTTACATGGCTCGAGTCACTCGAGAAGTACTCGATCGACAAGTGGGACCGGCCTAAGGAACAGTTCACCGAAGCAACTTTGCGGGCGCTATGGGTCGCTCGGGTACTCGCATGGACCTGGCAATGGTGAAGCAGGAACAAGGAGAGACCCTCTCGCAAGTACATGCCGCGCTTCTTCGACAATCGCGCCACCGTAGTCGATGTCTCCGATAAGGAGGTCATCGACCTTTTCCTAGACGGTCTCTATCACCGTCGCACCTTTGAAGACTTCGGTCGTCGCCGCCCGAGCTCCATCACCCACCTCAAGGACATGATCACCTCCTCGGGCCGATGAAGAAGACAAGGCTAACACCAAGTACGACGCCATCCATGGCAAGAGCAAGCGAGAACACGAGCGGCAACAACAACAACAACGGGAACCAAGGCGGTTGCGGCAACAACTACTCGGGTCCCAATCACAACCGCAAGCCGGACAACACCGTCGCGGCTATCCGCCGCCTGCGAAAGACAACTCGAAGAAGACCTCCGGCGGCTTCAAAGACTTGCCGAAAGAGAAGTGTACGTGGCATCCGGACGGCAACCACACCACCGAGCGAGCTACCAACTCCGGCGAGCACTCAAGGACACTCCGCAGTCACGGCACCCTCACGACAAGAAAGGCAAGAAGAAGGCCGACGAGGGCAATAGCGACTTCCGGGAACCCGAAAAGACGGTGAACGTCCTCTTCGGCGGACTACCCAATCGACGGACTCGAAAGCCACTCGACGAGAAGTCTTGAGCATTGAACCAGCGGTTCCGACCCCTCTCCGGTGGTCGAGGTACCCATTACCTTCTCCCGCGCGGATCAATGGACAAGTTTCTCTCGAACCAGGATGGTTCCCACTTGTCCTGAAGCCTGTGGTCGCGGGCTCCAAACTCAACAAGGTCCTCATCGACCGTGGAAGCGGGCTCAATGTCCTTTTCACCAAGACCTTGAAGAAGATGAAGCTCGACATCACCCTCATGCGTAATCAAGGAAGAAGACCGCGTTCATCACCCCGTTTGGCGCGTCATCGCTACACGACCATGTCCTTCGGGTTGAAGAACGCCGACGCTACCTACCGCCGAGCTATCCGGGCTCGCTTCAAGAGGCGGCTCAACAAGAACGTCGAAGCCTATGTGGATGACATGGTTGTCAAGACCAGAAACTCCGACACGCTCATCGCCGATCTTGAAGAGACTTTCGCATCCTTGCGAGAGTACCGCTGGAAGCTCAACCCGAACAAGTGCGTCTTCGGCGTACTGTCGGGCAAACTACTCGTCTTCATCATCGGCCCACCGCGGCATCGAAGCCAATCCCGAGAAGGTCTCCGCCATCACCAAGCATGAAACCTCCCACATGCATCAAAGACGTGTAGAAGCTAACCGGTGCATGGCGGCTTTGAACGATTCATCTCGAAGCTTGGAGAACGGGGGCTCCCCTTCTTCAAACTCGCTCAAGCATCAAGAGAAGTTCACGTGGACTCTAGAGGCGGACCAAGCCCTTGCTCGGCTCAAGGACTTCTTATCCAAGCCACCGATCCTCACGGCTCCTCGCAAAAAGGAGCCGCTACTACTCTACCTCGCCGCGACTACTCACGTGGTCGCATCGCCATCGTCGTCTAGCGACGGGAAGACGGCCACGCCTACCCGGTCCGGCCGACCGGTCTACTTCGTCGGCGAGGTCCCGTCGGAATCCAAGGAACGCTATCAACCCGTACGGATGCTACCGTACGCGGTGCTCATCACCTCACGGAAGCTACGCCACTACTTCCGTGAGTACTCAATCTCCGTCGTCACCGACTACCCACTCGGCGACATCTTGCGGAACCAAGATGCTACCGGAAGGATCTCGAAGTGGGTAGTTGAACTCGGCGCCCTCAACATCGACTTCGGGCCACAAACAGCCATCAAGTCGCGAGCACTAGTCGACTTAATGGCGGAGTGGCGAGAAAAATCAGCTACCTACTCCAAACGAGCGCCCGCAGCACCGGGTGATGTACTTCGACGGCTCGCTCAAGCTTGAAGGCGCGAGTGCGGGGGGTTCTCCCCCGATTTCCCCAATGGGCGAACAACTCAAGTACGTCATGCGAGATATTTTGGAAGGTCTTAAACAATGAAGCCGAGTACGAAGCCCTACTACACGGGCTCCGCCTCGCGGCTTCACCGGGCATCAAGCGGCTACTAGTCTACGGTGACTCCGCGGTGGTCATCAACCAAGTCAACAAATCCCGGGACCGCAACAAGGAGAACATGGACGCCTACTACCTAGAAGTCCGCAAGCTCAAGAACAAGTTCTACGATCTCGAGTTCCATCATGTCGTCCGCGACAACAATGTTCTTTGCGGACGTCCCGTCGAAGCTTGGTTCTACTCGCGCCCAAGTACCGGCGGGTGTCTTCGTCCACGAGCTTCACGCGCCATCCATCCCGCAGCCGGCACCACCGACCACCGACCCAAGCCACATCCCCCGGCTGGTCGGGAGGTCATGATGATAGACGTGGACTTGAGGCAACCCTTCATCGACTACATCCGCGAGCGAAGGTTCCCTCGGACAAGACCTTGGCCGAGCAACTCATTCACCGCGCCAAGTCCTACGTCCTAGTCGGAGAAAAGCTCTACGAGGTGGGGCGCATCTTCCGAGTACTCATGAAGTGCGTCCCCCGAGAAGAAGGCAAGGGCATCTTGGAGGAGATTCATAAAGGTGTCCGTGGCAACCACGCGTCCTCACGAACGCCGGTCGGCAAGGCCTTCCGACGAGCTTTCTGCCGGCCCACGGCTCGGGTGACGCCGAAGAACTCGTCGAAGGTGCCAAGGGTGCCAATACTTCGCCAAGCAACCACACGTCCCGGCCTACAAGCTAGTCACCATACCGCCAACCCGGCCTTTCGCCCGCCGGGGGCTCGACATGATTGGGCCACTCCCGACCGCGCCAAGTGGATTCAACGAGTCTTGGTGGCTATCGACAAGTTCACCAAGTGGATCGAGGTCAAGCCGGTCACATGCCCCAAGGCCGACAGGGTACTCGACTTCTTGGATGCACTCGTGCATCGCTACGGACTACCCCACCGCATCATCACGGACACGGGCTCCAACTTCAACAATCACCAGTTCTGGGAGTACTGCGAGAACGGCGGGATCGACGTCCGATACGTCTCGGTTTCCCATCCTCGGGCCAATGGACAAGTCGAGCGCGCCAATGGGATGGTACTCGACACTCTCAAGACGCGACCGCACGATGCTGCTAATTCAAAAGGAAGCAAGTGCATCAAGGAACTACCCAATGCGCTCCGGGGGCTACGTACTCAACCTCCAAGCCAATAGGACAATCGCCATACTTCTGGTCTACGGCTCCGAAGCAATCGTCCCTACCGATGTCATGTTGGATTCACCGGCGGTAGAACAATACGACGAAGGCATATCCGAAGATAGCGAGACGAGTTGATATCGATGGACTCGAAGAAGCTCGCCGTGCCGCCCTCGTCCGGTCGGCAAGGTACCTTGAGGGTATCCGACGCTACCATGATCGCAACGTCAAGGAACGTTCCTTCAACGTTGGTGATCTCGTCCTCCGCCGCATCCGAACATGGAAGGACTACACAAGCTCGGCTCGCCACGGGAAGGTCCCTTCACGGTTGCAAAGGTGACCGAACCGAGCTCCTACCACCTCCCGGACGCTCGAAGGTGAAGACGTCGGCAACTCGTGGAATATCGACCGGCTCTGTCGATTCTACGCCTAGTCTCTCGACTACCCCGGGGCTCAAGTCCGCATGAATACTCCAAGACCCCTTCGCCGTAAGTGGCCTCCGGGTCCGGCACTAGTCTCGGACTACTCTACTCCAAGATCCGGCGTTAACGGCTACTAACGGATCTTGGGCTGCTCGCAGCGACAAAGGACTCCAACGGCGGTCTATTAAAGACCATGTACTCCTAGATCCGGCCTATACGGCTACTAACGGATCTACCTGCCGTAAGCGGCTATACGCCCTAGCACCACTTAGCTATAGGCGGCCTCCGGTCCCGGCGACTACTCTTGTACAACGGCCCCGGCCATCCAGGGGTATTTCTCTCGCTAATAAAGTTTGATTATCTATCAACCGTCTTCTCGCGTTTCCCTCAACGGGCCTACTTGGCGAGTACTACTACTCGTGACAACTCCATGATGAGAACTCCACATACATATCCCGCGACAACGAGTACTCATTTATGAAAGTTTTCTCATTCATACTTAAACAAGTTTAGTACAAATTTGTTTATACACAATTACTGTTACAAGCTAACCCTACAGGACTACTGGAGGTTCAGCTTTCCGGCGACTTGTTCAGCAACTGGCGCCATCTGCTCCAGGAGCTCCGCATACTGCTCATCAGTACAGTTAGCGGCTAGTCCGCCCGCGACTACGTCCACCGGAGCCTTGGGGAAGTACGACTTCATGTACGCCAAGACTTGATAGGGGATGGATTTTGCCAGATGCTTGACGTACGTCGCAAGACGACTGGGAGCTTCTCTCAGCCGGTCCACCAATGGAGCTATCTTCGGCCCGCCCGAATGAGGCACCAGTAGCCTCGCAATGGGAAGTGCGGCTTCTTCAAGTTCTTTCGGTTGGGCCCGCTACTTCTCACGATCTTCGTTCAACTTCGCAGGGATTTCTAGCGGTTGACGAGGTCACGGTCCGAGGCAATTCGGAGCTCCATGTGCTTATCGCACTCGTAAGCCAACTCGCTTATAATCATATTCAAGTACCTCACGGGCCTCCCTCTCCCGGTAGAAGAGGTTCTTCATGTGTAGGATCTAGGATACCGACTAGAGGGGGGGGTGAATAGGCGGTTTAAAAACTAAAACCACAACACTAGAGAAATTTAATTAGAACCACAAGGAGAAATAAATCTCTACCTACTCTATTCCTATGTTGGAGTTTTGCGGCCTAGGGTGACAAGATAAACAACAACCTCTAGAAATAAAATGCTCAAAGTAAAGTGCTTGAAAGGAAATTGAGAAAAGAGATAACCGAGCACAAGAGACGAATTTTATCCCGTGGTATCGATGACTTGCCGGTCACCCCTAATCCACGTTGAGGTGGATTCAATGTTCAACCGCTCCTCTATCAAGGCACCACTTGATCTTGAGCCGGTTAGAACAAGAGAACCACTCCACACCTCGATTCCACTAGAGTTGCTCTTTACCGCTCCGGTGAGGTGAGCACAATACCTCTCACAACATGAAATCCGAGCCACGCACAATCTTCTTGCGAGCTTCAACGGATTCTTTCACCACCAAGCCGTCTAGGAAGCGGCAACTTCCAAGAGTAACAAATCAAACACTTGCTTGATGATTCCCTAGTGCCACAAAGATCAAACCTTGATGCAATGCACTAGAAACTCTCAATCTCACAAAGAATACCACCACTAAGTCAAGTGAGTGAGAGAGAGGGGTTAGAGAGCTCTACAAGGGAGTATGAACCTTTAGAAGTGCCAAGAGAGACTCTCCAACCCCCGGCTTGGAGTATAAATACTCCCCCTTTCCGCTACTAGCCGTTAGACACAAAACACGTGCCTCGCGGACTGTCCGCGATGCCCTCGCGGACGGTCCGCGTTTGAATTCCAACGGTAAAATCGCTAGGTCAACGGCCGAGGTGGCTGTGCGCTGGGCCGGGCGGACCGTCCGCCGTGGCCGCGCGGACCGTCCGCCGGCCCACGCGGACCGTCCGCGGCCGGCCGCGGACCGTCCGCCCGGACCCCGAGCAACACTCGGTTCCCGTTGCAAATAACGGACCGTCCGCGGTACCTCGCGGACCGTCCGCTCGGTCCCGGCGGACCGTCCGCTCGGTCTCCGCGGACCGTCCGCCCCGAAGCATATTTTCTCGAAATCTTTTGCCAAAAACTCGGTTATTAAATAAAAATCCACCACCCACGGACCGTCCGCCCGAAGGGGCCCGACCGTCCGCCGATGCCGTAAAACTTGTTTTTCTTTTGATTCTCAATGAAAACCTTTTACCAAGAGAAACCACCACTCATCTAAATGCAATGCATGCAAATTTTTGATCTAAGTGGCACTATGGAAAGTCAAGCCAATGAAATTGATCCCTCTTGATAGTACGGCTATCTATCCTATTAACCCGGTCATATAACATCCTCTAATCACCTTATGACCGTAAAAAGCAAAACCCTATCTTTTACCTTTGCCTTGAGCCCTTTCCAACATAAGTCAACCAAGACCTTCTCATGTTCCTCACATGATCTCATCATTTCACCGGACTAACCTATTCTTATAACTCAAATGAAATTGTTAGTCCATAATGATTGTCATTAATTACCAAAACACAAATTAGGGGCCTAGATGCTTTCAATCTCCCCCTTTTTGGTAATTGATGACAACCATTTAAAGGAGTGATATAATAAAGGTTTTGTGTTTTGGAATCACTTACTCTTTTCAAATAAATTCAATAAATATATAGAGTAATTGTCTCCAAAAACAAGAATATAGAGATAACTCTCCCTACATATGAGCATATAATTTCCATTTGATTTTCACACATATGCCTAAATATGATAAATTTTGACGGAGTTTCCCTACAAAATTGAGATCAAGGCAACAACCACAAATATATATCCAGAGGGATTACGGGTTAGCATCAAGAACTATTATAGGAACTAGAACAAATCATAAGATAAACAAAGCAAAAACATAATTGTAGAACATCACAAGATAGCCACAAGTTCTAGTTCTCAAACACATCACACAACAAAACGTAAGTTTCACAAGAATTATTACAAGCCACACGAAGTTCATGCAAGACCGAAATTAAACATGTAAATGCAATGCAAAGAGTTCCAAATTCATGCAAGCAAGGTGAGCTCCCCCTAGAAAACACACACTCCTCCAAATCTCTCTCCCCCTTTGGCATCAAATACCAAAAGGGCCTAGTCATCCTGTGGCGGCGGCGGAGGAGGATAGAATGGCGGAGGGGGACAGAACTCTGGTGGTGGAGCAGAGGAGCGGATAGTAATGATAAAAATGGTCTCTCGAAATCTCCAAAAGCCGTGTTCGGGGCATGGACATCGTGTCTAGCCGTGTCTGTCGATCATGTAACTGCCGATACGCTCGCAGGTGGACATCCGAGAGAATCTATCATTGAGGGCACCGAGATCATTCGAAAGATCGCCTTTGCATTTCACCCAACCGCTGCATCATGGGATCATGCATAGTATTATAGACATGATGACCAAAGGTGTCTAGACTAGTATCAATCGATGCTCGAAAATTCCGCCGCATAGTCCGGAAGGTGTCGGTCATCCGTCGTCCATATGCCTCAAAGTGAGATTGAAACCCCGACCGCATTTGCCGAAACCGAGAATTCATTGATTGTTGAATATTAGCAAAATAGGGATCAAAGTATCCGGCAGAGGCTCCCACCGTGGCCGCATAGGAGGAACTCGGAGGAGGAGGCATAGCATAAGTACCCTCATCAACATTAACATTTCCCAAGTTTCCAACATTTGCATTTTCATCATCACCACCATGAGCCTCAATATTTTCTCGCAATATTGTGAGCCTCTCGCTTCCCGTCCATAGGGTGTCAATGGCTTGTTCAAAAAGGCTTTAGCATTGTAAAATGGGCGATAAAGTTCATGCTTCACATCGCATAACCCATTGAACCCTATCTTTATCTTGATCAATGACATAATATAGGGGGCAAAATAAATACTATCTCGAACAAGACGTTTCTTGCAAATCATTTGATCAAGAATAAGTTTCACAACATCAAATCTAGTTCCATTCATAACATAATCAATCACATTCCAATAATGTTCCCGGACTTTATCCTTATTACCACTTTTAGGCATAAAAGTGTGCCTAATGATGTTGTTGATGGCGGCTGGATGGTGTCTAAGTCCTGATGACATGCAGTTCATTATGGTTGCATTAAGAGTGCCAGGCTCGTAAAATACAGCTGTATCTTCAAGAATATCCTCGTTATAAACATCAATACCTTCACTAAAATACTCATAGTTAAGATGATTAGCAGTGCAAATTCCGCAAATGTGGCTTCATACTCACTTTTACCAGTCATCCATTTCATCTTCTTCCCTATGAAATCCATTTCATAAGTTGCATAGAATTGTCTAACTATTGTATCATTCCAAATCACATCTATGTCGAAGAAATGGTTTTAACCGCAAATTCTCAAATTTTGTTGCTACCCCAAAGAAGGACAGCTTTTAGACTCAAGATAATCAAAATCAACCCTTTGATGAGAGAAAACCGTGCACTCCATCAAACTACCGAAAAATGCTTGTTCTTGCACAAGAGTGTGGAAAAATAAATTGTGGGTGTCACGGGGTTGATTATAAGCATTTTCATTTCTAGCAATAGCAAACTCTCTTTGGGTCCACCGCCTTCTAGGTGCCGTGTAATTAACCACATCAATGATTTCAACATTGTTACCTCCCCCTTGACTTATCTCATCTTCATCCATCATAAATGAGGCACTTGCCGCTTCATCGGCCGGATTGAAATCGCCGTCATTTGGATTGTCGTGTTCCTCTTCTTCCTCGCAGGTATCATCTTTTCTCCGCCTCTTCGATGTCCCAACATCCTTGCCCTTCTTCTTTGATGTGACCTTTTTGGTCACCTTTTTAGTGAGAGAAGCTATAGCCTTGCGAGCACTGTCAAAACCATACATTTCAATGAGTATTAACTTTAGGAAGCAATTTGAATTGATAATGAACCCCATTCGAAAGGTCACTGTGCATGGGATCCTCAGCCAGGGGGCCGCGCGGACCGTCCGCGAGGAGGCGGCGGACGGTCCGCCCGGCACCGACGGCGGCGCCCATGAACAAGTGACACCGATCCTTTCCAACCTCATATCTTCATCAAACACCGAAATTTCTTTACCAAAATTTTGCCACAACACTACATTGATATCCCAAACACATTCACCGAGCCAAAATTTTGAAATCATGGACGAATTTTAGATCACACCTCCAAACCCTAACCACCTCCTTGCTCAAAATCCAAGAGATAGACAAAGAGATTCGAAAAAGTACCGGATGACATGGTGGAGAACTTCGCGGAGAGTCCGGGATGAGCTCGGACGTCCGGGGAGGGCCCTAATCAAAATCCCTAAGAGGGGGCTCTTTTCTTTGAGAGAGGGCAAGAGGAAGAAGATAAGAAGCCAAAGCCTTCGGTGGAGGAAAGGGAGAAGATGGTCGGGTCAAAATCACCCCGCGGCCCGGGACCCACCCATCCGCGACACGCGCGGACGGTCCGCGACACCCACGCGGACGGTCCGCGAGGTGCGCGGACGGTCCGGCCCCCGTGCGCGGACGGTCCGTTAAAGTTTCCCGGAACCTCCCGAACCGCACCGTTGCCCCACGAACCACGCGGACGGTCCGCGCCGCCCGGCGGGACGGTCCGCGGGGAGCGGCCGGACGGTCCGCCAAGTTGAGACGGACGGTCCGACCTCCTTTTTTTTATTTCAGCGTGAATTAACTTTAAGAAGCAATATTTCAAGGATTTCTTTTGGGATCATTGCTCAAGAATAATAAGAGAAAATTATTTAATGATGCAATGTGCTGAGTAATGCTAAAGAAAATATGCACAAGCAAACTTTACGAAACTAAAAAACAAGAGATAAGTTAGAAATTAATAAGAGAGAAAAGCAAAAGCATATGGATAAACACATGTGCTAGTTCTCAAGCCACATTTGAGATGTCAATCACATTTAGCTCATTTCTCAATTTGCAAAACCGAGACTCATCCAAAGGCTTGGTAAATATATCCGCCAATTGATCATCCGTGTGTACTCCATCAATCTTGATATCTCCTTTACTCACATGATCTCTAAGAAAATGGTGCCGATGTCAATATGCTTGGTTCTAGAATGTTGAACCGGATTGTTTGCAATCTTGATAGCACTTTCATTGTCACATAAAAGAGGAATTTCCTTGAATTTCACACCATAGTCAAGAAGTGTTTGCTTCATCCATAGTAATTGGGCACAACAACTCCCCGCCGAGATATATTCCGCTTCGGCGGTTGAAAGAGCCACCGAATTTTGCTTCTTAGATGACCAAGAAACAAGTGACCGTCCAAGCAATTGGCAACCTCCGAAGTGCTTTTCCTATCAACCTTGCAACCGCATAATCCGAGTCCGAAAACCCTACTAATTCAAATTGAGCACCCTTTGGATACCAAAGACCAATGTTAGGAGAATACTTTAAATATCTCAAGATACGCTTTACGGCGGTCAAATGACATTCTTTAGGAGCGGCTTGAAATCTAGCACACATGCACACACTAAACATGATATCGGGCCTAGATGCGGTAAGATAAAGCAAACTACCAATCATGCACCTATAAAGCTTAAGATCAACCGGTTTACCTCCCTCATCAAGATCAAGATGTCCATTAGTAGCCATAGGAGTTTTGATGGGTTTTGCATCTTCCATGCCAAATTTCTTTAAGATGTCCCTCACATATTTAGATTGGCAAACAAAAGTGCCTTCCTTCAATTGTTTGATTTGGAGACCAAGGAAGAAACTCAATTCACCAATCATAGACATTTCAAATTCCCTAGACATCATTTCTCCAAATTCTTTACAAGTTGAACCGAAGATGATATCATCAACATAAATTTGACAAATAAAGATGTCATTTCCAATTTTCTTAGTGAACAATGTAGTGTCAACCTTTCCAATTTTAAAGCCACTTGAAAGAAGAAAGTCCCGAAGCCTTTCATACCAAGCACGAGGGGCTTGTTTCAACCCATATAATGCCTTAGAGAGCTTGTACACATGATTGGGCTTTGTAGGATCTTCAAAACCGGAGGTTGCTCAACATATACTAGTTCACTAATTTTCCCATTTAAGAAAGCACTTTTGACATCCATTTGATATAACTTGATGTTGCGGGAACAAGCATAAGCAAGCAAGATTCTTATGGCTTCAAGTCTAGCTACGGGAGCAAAAGTTTCATCAAAATCCAATCCCTCTACTTGAGTATAACCTTGAGCGACTAATCTTGACTTGTTCTTTACAACAATACCATCTTCATTTTCTTTGTTACGAAAGACCCATTTAGTACCAATAACATTATGATTCTTGGGTCTTTCAACTAACTCCCAAACTTCATTTCTAGTGAAATTATTTAATTCTTCTTGCATGGAGATAACCCAATCCGGATCATTAAGTGCTTCATCTACACGCTTAGGCTCATGGAAAGAGACAAAAGAGTAATGTTGACAAAAAGAAGCAACACGAGATCGAGTTTGAACACCCTTACTAATGTCACCCATGATTTGATCAATGGGGTGATCTTTGGCGACTTGATGATGAATTCTTGGTTGATCAATTGGTTCTTGAGTTGATGGAAAAGGTGTGGTTATATGGGCTATTTGATTATCTTCTTGAGATGAGTCATTGTTGCTTGAGTTACCATCTTGTCGAACATGATCATTTGTCGTGGAAGTGGATGGGTTAACTTCAATAGATACCGATGGATCTTCATCATCATCTTCTTCTCTAGGCATGATATCCCCAATTGCCATAGTCTTCATTGCTTTGCTTAATTCTTCACCTCTCACATCATCTAAATTCTCTTTTTCATTTTGAGAGCCCAAGGTTTCATCAAATTGCACATCATATGCTTCCTCAACAAATCCTTTAGACTTGTTGTATACTCTATAGGCTTTGGAATTTGAAGAGTATCCAAGAAGAAATCCCTCATCACATTTGCTTTGAAATTTAGACAACCGAGATCCTTTCCTCAAGATATAGCACTTACAACCAAAAACCCGGAAATATGAAATGTTTGGCTTTCTCCCATTTAGAAGTTCATAAGGTGTTTTATTGAAAAATCTATGACAATATAGCCTATTAGAGGCATGGCAAGCGGTGTTGATAGCTTCGGCCCAAAAGGAATCCGAAACTTTGTACTCATCTAGCATTGATCTTGCCATCTCAATTAAGGTTCTATTCTTCCTCTCAACAACACCATTTTGTTCCGGTGTATATGTAGTTGAAAACTCATGCTTGATCCCTTTCTCATCACAAAACTCTTCAACATTGGTGTTCTTGAACTCACTACCATTGTCACTTCTAACTTTCTTCAATTTTAGCTCAAATTCATTTTCGGCTCTTCTCACAAATGACTTGAAAATATCACATGTAATAGCTTTGTCATGAAGAAAGAATACCCATGTGTATCTTGAATAATCATCCACAATTACAAGACAATAGGTATTGCCACCAATGCTTCTATAGGTAGTAGGACCAAATAAATCCATATGTAGTAATTCCAATGGTCTTGAGGTTGACATAGTACTCTTGCTAGGATGTGAGTTGGCAACTTGCTTTCCGGCTTGACAAGCACTACATAATTTATCTTTCTCAAATTTTACATCTTTCAAGCCAAGAACTAAGTCATGTTTCACCAAACGGTTGAGTTGTTTCATACCAACATGGCCAAGTCTTCTATGCCATAACCATCCCATAGAGGCCTTTGAGAATAAGCAAGTAGTCAAATTTGCCTTTTTAGATGAGAAATCCACTAGATATAAGCTCTCATGACGAAAGCCCTTAAAAATAGAATCTTTCCCATCTAGTGAGGTTACCTCAAAATCATTACTAGTGAAAGTACATTTATAACCGTTGTCACAAAGTTGAGCAATAGATAGCAAATTGAAATTAAGAGAATCAACTAGCAAGACATTAGAGAGATTATAATCTTTAGAGATAGGTATTTCACCAATGCCTTTTACGCCTCCTTTGCTATCATCTCCAAAAGTGATGTTATCAAAATCGGAAATGTCTTCATCAAGATGAGAGAATATTTTCCTTTCACCGGTCATGTGGTTTGTACAACCACTATCAATTACCCAATGTCTTCCTCCGGCTTTATAGTTCACCTACAAAAGAGATTACTTTGTTTTAGGTACCCAAATCTTCTTGGGTCCTTCAATGTTAGTGACCAAAATTTTAGGCACCCAAATAGATTTCTTTTTACTACTACCGAGAGAGCGACCAACATAATGAGCACAAACAACTCCCTTAGAATCTTTCTTAAGAATATATGAGGGATCCAAGGATATGGTCTTCTTGCTCTTGCATTGGTGATCCACACCAACCCTTGTATTGCACTTATGGCACATCTTAATCTTTTCTTCTTCCTCAAAGGAAACATTTGAATTTACAAAGATACTTTCCTTAGGAATGAAAGCCTCCTTTCCTTTCTTGGGCAAGTAACCAAGTGCATCTTTATTTAATGTGAATTTTTGATTTGTCCAAATATGATTAAACCGAACATGACTTCCAAAATATCGTGCAAGATCATTAGATAAGCACTCAATCTCCTTTTTCAAAGATTCATTCTCCAATAATATAGATTCATAAGACATATCCTCACTAATGCAAGAGCTAGTGCTTGTGCTACAAGATGGGTTAGATGAACAAAGAGGAGCATTCAATATATTACATTCAACACCCATACTCATTTTTCCTTTGACATCTTGTGCAAGGAGAGAGTTGTGAGCTTCCTTAAGCTTCTCATGCTCATCTTTTAGAGTTTCCCAAGAAATGTTAAGTGTTTCATGGGAAATCTTTAGATTTTCATGAGTAGTCTTTAGCTCCTCAAAAGAATTTTGAAGTGAAATATTTTTCAACTCCAAATCCTTCAACTTTGATCTCTTCAAGCGCAATTTGTCATCGGACTTAATAATCATGGCGACAAGATCATCATAAGATAAAGCATTATCATCATTATCACTATCACAATCATCATCGTTATCGTCGATTATTACCTTAGATTCACCTTTTGCCATGAGACAATATGGCTTAGAGAAGAGTGAAGGCGCTTCCTTGATAGCAACCCCGCAAGTCCTCTTGAAGGCTTGTCATCATCTTCTTCATCGGAGCTTGCATCGGAATCCCACTCAACAAAATATGCTTGACCATTCTTCTCCTTCTTGTAATATTTCTTCCTCTTAGGCATACTCTTCTTGTCTTTCTTCTTGCCATATTTATCTTCTTTTTTGTTTGGACAATTAATTGATATATGCCCAATTTCACCACAATTGAAACAATCTTTTCCTTCAAAAGGATTCTTCTTTGAAGATTGCCCCATCTTCCCAAACTTCTTCTTCTTCATGATTCTTCTTAGTCCCTTTACAATAAGAGCCATTTCTTCATCGGAGTCAATATCTTGGTTCTCATCATCATTTTCCTCTTGAGTAGCCTTGGCCTTGAGAGCAATATTTTTCTTCTCTTCATTAATTGATTGGCCTTGAACTTCCTTTTGTGATTGCTTGAATAAATCATGAGTTTGCACTTCACCAAGCACCTCCGTAGGAGTCATCTTACTCAAATCACTCCTCACAAGCAAGGTCACAATTGTCTCATATTTTGCCGGAAGGCACCTAAGGAACTTGTGAGAGAAATCTTTGTTTGATACATCAAAATCAAGACACTTGAGTTCATTCACTATATCATTCAACCGGTTGAACATAGTTGAAACATCTTCATCCTTCTTCATGGTGAACTCATTGAACTTTCCCTTGTACACATAAAGTTTTGCCTCCTTAACCGTAGATGTTCCCTCGTAAATTTCCATAAGCTTCTCCCATATCTCATTTGCTTTCTCAAGTCCCTTCACTCTATTGAATTCACTAAGTGCAAGAGCATTGTAAAGAACACTCAAAGCTCTATCATTGAGTTTTTCATTTTTATCATCTTGATCCGTCTTATTCTTAGAATCCAAAATGACATATCCTTCCATTACTATCTTCCATAATTCTCTTCCCAAGGCCTTAAAGTGAACTTCCATTCTTTTCTTCCAATAGTCATAATTGTTCCCATCAAAAACCGGTGGCTTCCCAACATGAAACTTATCCTCCTCACCCATTTATCCTACTCCGAGATGGTTAAATCTCTCAAACAAGGAGTCCTCGGCTCTGATACCACTTGTAGGATCTAGGATACCGACTAGAGGGGGGGTGAATAGGCGGTTTAAAAACTAAAACCACAACACTAGAGAAATTTAATTAGAACCACAAGGAGAAATAAATCTCTACCTACTCTATTCCTATGTTGGAGTTTTGCGGCCTAGGGTGACAAGATAAACAACAACCTCTAGAAATAAAATGCTCAAAGTAAAGTGCTTGAAAGGAAATTGAGAAAAGAGATAACCGAGCACAAGAGACGAATTTTATCCCGTGGTATCGATGACTTGCCGGTCACCCCTAATCCACGTTGAGGTGGATTCAATGTTCAACCGCTCCTCTATCAAGGCACCACTTGATCTTGAGCCGGTTAGAACAAGAGAACCACTCCACACCTCGATTCCACTAGAGTTGCTCTTTACCGCTCCGTGAGGTGAGCACAATACCTCTCACAACATGAAATCCGAGCCACGCACAATCTTCTTGCGAGCTTCAACGGATTCTTTCACCACCAAGCCGTCTAGGAAGCGGCAACTTCCAAGAGTAACAAATCAAACACTTGCTTGATGATTCCCTAGTGCCACAAAGATCAAACCTTGATGCAATGCACTAGAAACTCTCAATCTCACAAAGAATACCACCACTAAGTCAAGTGAGTGAGAGAGAGGGGTTAGAGAGCTCTACAAGGGAGTATGAACCTTTAGAAGTGCCAAGAGAGACTCTCCAACCCCGGGCTTGGAGTATAAATACTCCCCCTTTCCGCTACTAGCCGTTAGACACAAAACACGTGCCTCGCGGACTGTCCGCGATGCCCTCGCGGACGGTCCGCGTTTGAATTCCAACGGTAAAATCGCTAGGTCAACGGCCGAGGTGGCTGTGCGCTGGGCCGGGCGGACCGTCCGCCAGGGCTGCGCGGACTGTCCGCCGGGCCCACGCGGTGGTCGTCCGCGGGCCGGCCGCGGACCGTCCGCCCGGACCCCGAGCAACACCCGGTTCTCGTTGCAAATAACGGACCGTCCGCGGTACCTCGCGGACCGTCCGCTCGGTCTCCGCGGACCGTCCGCCCCGAAGCATATTTTCTCGAAATCTTTTGCCAAAAACTCGGTTATTAAATAAAAATCCACCACCCACGGACCGTCCGCCCGAAGGGCCCGACTGTCCGCCGATGCCGAAAACTTGTTTTTCTTTTGATTCTCAATGAAAACCTTTTACCAAGAGAAACCACCACTCATCTAAATGCAATGCATGCAAATTTTTGATCTAAGTGGCACTATGGAAAGTCAAGCCAATGAAATTGATCCCTCTTGATAGTACGGCTATCTATCCTATTAACCCGGTCATATAACATCCTCTAATCACCTTATGACCGGTAAAAGCAAAACCCTATCTTTTACCTTTGCCTTGAGCCCTTTCCAACATAAGTCAACCAAGACCTTCTCATGTTCCTCACATGATCTCATCATTTCACCGGACTAACCTATTCTTATAACTCAAATGAAATTGTTAGTCCATAATGATTGTCATTAATTACCAAAACACAAATTAGGGGCCTAGATGCTTTCATCATGTCGACTTCGAAGCCTTCGCGTTCTTCGACCCGGTCTCAAGCTCGCAATCAACAAGGCGGGGTTAGACCACTTCAAGCCACCTCCAATGGGTACTCGACAAGACGACGGCGCACCTTTGTTCTTGTTGCGGAGCGACTTGTTCTTCTCGCACCGGCTCGTCACTCTTCGCCTACATGTCCCGGACTTCGTTATGGTGCCGGGCGAAGGCGCCGTCAAGCTTCGACCGGAGCATGGCGGAGTGCTTCCGGCCTTCGCGAGTTGTTCCTCCAATGCTTCCGCCCGAGCACCGTATCGCCGTATCCCCGGAGCATGTCGATTTCCGTCGGGATCTCTCCACGACATCCCGCGGGAGACAATAGCCGTTACTCGGGTACTTAGCATTTATGGCGATTGACTACTCAAGGGTACCGACAACTTACCTTCATCCATCGCTCTCCGCCGGCGCATCGCCTCCAAGTGACGTGCTACGCCGCCGGTCGACGAGGTTGTCCGCCGTAAGTTCGATCCCACCACGACTACTCATGGAAGCCCCCGGACATCGATGCCGAATGGATCGGCTCCGCATCTTGAATTTCTGGTGAGCGAACGACCACTTCCAGGTTTGACTCTGGCAGTACATCGTCGCGCTCCTCTCCGGCCATCGCGGGGGCTCCTACGCCGTCCACCTTCGTCGGCTCGGGGGCTGCTTCGGCGACTTCTTGGGCCTCCGGCGCCAAGCCTTCAACTGGCACCGCCTCGGGGAAGGTGCTCCCCTCGGTTTCGGTCCCCTCGTCAACGAGAAGACATTCGGATTAGTCTCCCTCGGCGGCTATGACTACTCCTTGAGGACGGCCGCCGCGTTCATGCGGTGTACTCACCTTCTACAATGCTGGCCTCCGGCGCCGTAGCTTCTACGGTCGGCGCCACGGTCTGCTGGGGGCGGGAGTGGACTCCTCAACGGCCGGCGCGGAATCCTCTTCGGCCCACCGCCGCACTCGGGTTCATCTTTCTCCCGGGATAAGTCCGTGGATTTCCCCGCACAATATACAATTGGTTGTCAACCAAGTACGACTACCAAACTACATGTACTACTCGGAAAGATCTTCACTTACATGCTCGACCGGACTACTGTCACGGTTGGGGCGCCAAGTATGCTGGCGATGTCGACAAGTCCAGCTTCAGCAGGCGCCTCTTCTTCGGCTTCAGTAGCCGCTGGCTCTTCGCATGGCGGCCGGCGGCCGGCTCGGTCCCGACCTCGACAGAACCGGCGCTCGCGCACGACCTCTCATGGCGGGGGCTGGGCTGCGGCTTCTCTCAGCCGGCTCCCCCACGGTCTCCCACTCGCCTTCGTCCCCTTGGTCTATGGGGTTGGAAGGCGGAATCTCCTACAAGCAACGAGAATTTCGCCATCAACACACACAACATCGAGAAACAAGTACTCGACTACCCTACCCGAGGATTCTACCTCTTGGGATGTGGTCTCGGTGACCTTGAGCTTCTTGGCTACGCGCTTGCGTGCCACGTTGCGCAGCCTCCTCGGCGGCGCGAGCAAACTAGCCTCCAAATTAGTCGGAGGATATTGGATGAGAGGGACATTGGGCGCCCTCCGGGCGGCTAAACCTCGACCGCAGCTGGAACCGCTCTTGAAGCGTCTCCTCGTCATCTTCATCTGATGTGTCTTCGATGACAACAGTGTCGTCCCCGTTGCCGACTTTGCGGTGCTCTTTGGCCTTACCCTTGCCCTCCTCTGGGATTTCGACAAGTTGAGGAGGCGAAGCCGGCTCGGAGACAAACTTCACTACGTCATCCTACAAGAAGCACACCGGGTGAGCACGATCGCTACTACATAATCAGTACTCGACACTGAGTACGGCTACTGACCTCGTTCGGTGGGCGCACGGCGGAGTACTCCGGACCGGACAGGCGTGTACGCCGGCATGTCCTTAAAGATCCTGCCCAGCCTGTCGATGATGTCGTCATCATCAATTTCGCCGCCGGGCATCCGCGACGAGTCGCCCTCGCCGGTGTACTGGTAGCCGAGGGTGTCGCGAGCCATCAGCGGCTGCACCCTCCTCTTCATAAAGCTGAAGGCCACGTGCTCGGCCCTCAGCTCGGCTTCCCTCAAAGCCTTGATCTTCGCCAGCAGTTCTGGTAGCTAGATACCCTCCTGCATCGTCGGCTCGATGTTCCACCAGGGGCGGTGCTTTGGCTGCTTCCTGCTGGGCTTCGGCAGCTCCGGGTGGTGGTTGGTGACGTAGAACCACTTTGACTTCCAATCCTGGTTGGAGTCAATCAACTTGTACGCCGTGTACGCTCCGCGGTATCCTCGTGCATCCGGATGCCGCCCCTCCGACTACTCGGGGGTCGTTGGCGCTCGGCTGGGGCTTCACGTGGAAGAACTTCCGGAGGAGTACCCAGTGGGGCTTGATGCCCAAGAAAGCTTCACAAAAATGGACGAAGACGGAGGTGTGGAAGATACCGTTGGGGTTAGGATTGAGGTACTCGATACCGTCGTACTCCAAAGGCCCCTTGAAGAAGTTGCTCGCCGGGAGGGCCAACCCGCGCTCCACAAACCGCGTGAACATTGGGATCTCATCCGGATTCTTCTCCATCGGGTATGGATCTCTCGCGGCGGCATGCCACATGTCGACCTCCTTCTCCCGAAGAAATCCACCGCTTCGAGGGGCCAACGGGTCCTTTGTCTTGGCCTTTGACTTCTTCCATTCCTTGTTGGGATTTGGGCGCGGGGGAGACACCGGCGGCGTCGACCCTCCGGCGGATCCGGCGGCTTCCTCCCGGGATCTCTTCTTCCCCGCCGGCGGCCTCCATGCTCTTGGATGGTGAGGGCTTCATTCTCCAAGTGCACCGGGTCTTTACTCGCATTCACTCGGGGGCTGCGGTGGTGGCTATCCGCGGCGGCGTGCCTAGATCTACGATCTACACCGAGGTGGCGGTGTGCACCGGCGGCGAATTCTAGGCGAGGTGTGCTCCGAATGGCTGCAAGTGTGTGGGGTGAAAAACCCTAAGGGTTTTGGCTTCTATTTATAAGTCAACAGGCGGCTCCTTAACGGCTGGATGGATATGTTTCAACACAATGACTCAGCGGCGCCGCCCGACCTTTCAACTTCCGGTAGTCGATGTGCCTTATCTCGGGGGCTCGGCTACATCTAATCAATTACCTAGGTAGTGACAAGATTCAAGAGCAACTCGGTGTCGGTGTTTTAGACCGGCAACCTACTACGGGGAGTACCCGAAGTAGATGATTGTGACTCGCCGAGACCGGTAACTCGAAGGAAGAGACACGTGGCACACAATTTAGACGAGTTCGGGCCGCGAGGTGCGTAATACCCTACGTCCCGTATGCCGCGTAGCTCGGATTGATGGGGCACAATTACAAGATGGTGCAATGGTGCGCCGTGAGTTGTATGAGAGGAGATTGGATGAGGTGATCCCGAGATCGGTCCCCGCCCTCGCCTTATACGGTCCGGGAGGCGTGGGTTACAAGTCGGAGTAGGGAGAGAGTACTAGTCGAGTACGTCTAGGAGTCCTCTATACGGCGGAACATGTACGGCCTCCCTAACCGAGTACTACTCCCGTGTAGTCCTCGCGCTCCACTCCTTCGGTGCCGTGTAGCGCAAGCCGGTAGTCCCGGGGGCCCACCGAGTAGTCGGTCCCCGGAACCCACGAGAGGTAGTGGCCCGGGGAGGTCCATACGACAAGCCCCCGAGTACTTTGTAGTCGAGAAGGATAGCTTCAAGTAGTCTTGACGGCCTTAACGAATAGTCCTCAAGCATCCCCGAGTGCTATAAGTCAAAAGTCCTCAAGAGTAGTCGAAGCATCCCGAGGCTGGAATGTACTCCAGCTGATGTTTGAGCAATCCTGAAGTCTTCTCAAGTAGTCCCAAGCGTCCTCGAAAACTGCCTTCGAAGGTCTTCAAAAAACTGCCTGTCTTGTCCTGAAGTCGAAGCTGGTATGGAGGTGCGACTTGCAAAACCGCACTCCACATGGAGTAGCCCCCGAGCCTTGAGCCGCGGGCTCTAGCTGAGGGTCCATCTGAAATCTTGGCAAGAAAATCCCGAAAAATCCGTAAAGAAAAACCGAACGACACGTGGCACGGAGCCCCCGAGCCTTGAGTCGAGTACTTCCTCTCGAATTGAAGGGTCTTCTTGGAGAATGTGTCCTGAGATGCTCTTGAGACTAGTCGCTTCCCGGTAGTCGAGTAGAAGTAGCCGAGCCCCCGAGGTGAGGCGCGTCGACTAGTAGAATACGAAGAGTCACGCGCGCCCACCGAGTCGCCCGCGCGTGGACTTATCCGGCCGCCCGTTGCGGAGCCGATTTGACTTATAAATAGAAGCCAAAACCCTTAGGGTTTTTCACCCATTCGAGCCGTAGCCATTCCGTTTGCATCTTGAAGCGGATCCACTCCCAGCGCCTGCTGCTGCCGTAGTAGATCCAAGCGCGCAGCCACCCGAAGCCTTTAGGGTAGCCCCCAAGCGGATGCTAGTGAAGACGCCTTGCACTTGGAGGATGAAGCCTTCGCCGTCCAAGACGTTCAAGGCCGCCGGAAAGAAGAGGGGCCGCGAAGAGGCCGCGACGGCTGCCACCGGAGCGGCGCCGCCCATGTCTCCACCGCGGGCCGATCCGAGCCGCGAGTGGAAGAAATCCAAAGTGAAGACGGAGGACCCGTCGACCCTCCCGAACAAAGGGGTTCATCATGGAGAAGGAAGTCGACATGTGGAGATCCGCCGCCGGAGATCCATATCCAATGGAGAAGGCCGAAGATGAGATCCCGATGTTCTCGCGGTTCGTGGAGCGCGGTCTCGCGCTCCCGGCCGCCGACTTCTTCAAGGGGCCGCTCGGTACTACGGGATCGAGTACCCGAACCCGAACCCCAACGGCATCTTCCACACGTCGGTCTTCGTCCACTTCGCGAAGCCTTCCTCGGAATCAAGCCGCACCGGGTGCTTTTCCGCGAAGTTTTTCCGCGTCAAGCCGCAACCAAGTGCCTCCAACCCCGGGGTAGTCGGAGGAGCCGACATCCACTCGAGGGAGGATGCCGCGGAGCGCACTTGGCGTACAAACTTGTCGACTCCAACACGGATTGGAAAACCGTGGTTCTACATCACGAACCACCACCCCGGCCGCCGAAGCCGAGCGGACGGCGGCCCGTGCACCGTGAGTGGTGGAACACGAGCCCACCATGCAAGAAGGAATCCGGCCCCCGAGCCGCTAGCACGCATCAAGGTACTCGGGGAGGCGGGACCGAGGGCCGAGCACGTGGCCTTCGGTTTCATGAAGCGGGGATCCGGCCGTTGATGGCTCGGGAGACACTGGGCTTCGAGTACACCGGCGACGACGACTCATCGCGGATGCCGGGAGGCGAGCCGAACGACAACGACATCGTGGAGAGGTTGTCGCGGATCTTCAAGGACATGCCGCCATACACGGCGTGCCCGGGCGAGGAGTACTCCGCCGCGCGCCCGCCCAAGGAGGTGAGTAGTCGTACTCCCTTGGTCGAGTAGTGTTTGCTTGTAGTAGAGTTGCTAACGCCCCGTGTCTTGCGCAGACGATGTGAAGAGATTTGTCTCCGAGCCGCGGCCGCCACCGAGCGGGATCGAGATCCCGGTGGAGGGGAAGGTGAAGGAGCGCCGCGAGGTCGGTGAAGGCGACGACACCGTCGTCGTGGAAGATACCTCCGACGACGACGACGAAGACGAAAAGACGGCGCAGACCGCTTCCAGCTGCGGTCGAGGTTTAGCCGTCCGGGCTTGCCTCATGTTCCGCTGGTACAAGACCCTCCGCTAGCCTGGAGGCTAGCCTTGCTGCACCGCCACGGAAGCCGCGCAACCCCGCCAGGAAGCGGGTGACGAAGAGACTGAAGGTCTCGGAGACCACGCCTCGGGAGTTAAGTTGTCTTGAGCGAGTAGTCGAGTACCCATTGTTCGAGTACGTTGCGACGAGTAGTCTTCCTTTGTATGCAGGAGGTGCCGCCAGCGGAACCCGTCGAAGAGGGCGACGAGGGCGTGTGGGATACGGTGGGGGAACCGGGCCGGAAGTCGTAGTCCAGCCCCCACTGTTGAAGAACTCTTGGCGAACCGGAGCGCCGGCCCCCTGCTCCCGAAGAGAGCACGGACCCGTGGCCGCCGCCGTTGGAGAGGTGGTGGCCTCGGGAACGCAGAGACGTCCGTGCCGCCGCCGCCGCCGTGGAGGAAGAGGTAGCCGCAGGGGTGGAGGAGGAGGCGCCCGCCGAGGGTGGACTCGGTTGATATTGCCGGCATCCTCGGTGCTCCGCCGTGACCATTGTCCGGTCGAACTTGTAAGTACCATATCGTTACGAGTAGTACTTGCCGCCGTAGTCGATCTTGTTCGATGACCCTCCGTGAATATTTCTCGCGAAAATCCACGGATCCGACCTCGGGATGGGAACGAGCCCTCATCGGCGGTGGCGGAAGAAGTTGTACCGCCCGCCGAAGAGACCACTCCCGCTACCCAAGCCGTGGCCGAGCCACCGGCTACCGAAGCGTCGCCGCCGGAGGCCGGTGTAGTCAAAGGTGAGTACCCTTCGTGAAGCCGCGGAGCTCCGGAGGAGTAGTCGTAGGCACCGATGCACATGTCGTCTTTCGACGTGCGCCGAAGGTGGTGACATCCCTGCGGGGGTGCCAATGCAGAGGTTGACACCGAGAGGCCCCGGAGGTCGCCGAAGGAGCCCCCGAGCCTATGGTGGAGGTCGTCGAGAAGACCGCCGGGGGAGAGGCGGTCACCACGTCGCCGAGAGATTGCTCTGGAGGTGGCTATCCGCTCCCCCGAGATCCAAGACGCAGCCCATCCGTTCGCACCGATGACGAGAGGCCACCTCGAGTGGCCGCGGCGGGATAGAGCTTCTTGCGGACGATCTCGTTGAGCCGGCGACGGTAGCCAAGCACCTGGAGGCGATCCGTCGAGCCGAGCAATGGATGAAGGTAAGTAGCCGTAGCCTTTCGAGTAGTCAATCCTTTTGCCGTTGAGTACTCGTCATGACTTGAGTTGTCTTGTGCAGGACGTTGCGGAGCGGTCCCGCGACAAGTCGAACCTGCTGCAGGGTTATGGCGATACCGTGCTCCGAGCAGAGGCGCTAGAGGAGCAACTTATGAAGTCGCGGAAGCACGCGGCTGCCATGCAGTCAAAGCTCGACGCCGCCTTCGCCAAGTACCATAACGATGTCCGGGAGGCTGCGGCGAAGGGCGACGACTTGGTGCGGAAGAACAAGGGCCTCCGCAACAAGAATAAAGGTAAAACCTTTGACTTGTCGAGTACTTGTTGGAACTCGAGAAGTATCCGACCCGCCGTTGCGTTGCCGTGTTGCGCAGCTCAAAGGCCGGGTGGAGCGGCTAAAGGCCTCGGAGACGAGCATGAAGAACCTCTTCTACCGGGAGCAAGAAGCCCGCCAGGTACTCGAGCTCGACTACAAGGAACTCGCCTTCGAGTGCGAGAAACATATGGAGCTGCGGATTGCTTCTGACAGAGATCTCGTCAACTGCTACAAATCTTTGCAGAAGTTGAACGAAGACGCGAGGCACCTTTGCGGGCCCAGCTGATGGAGTTGGAGGAGGCCGCTCTCCGCCGATCGCAAGGCTCCTGGTGCCGCACCCGGGCGGCCCCAAGATCGCTCCTCTGGTGGATCGTCTTCGTGAAGCTCCAAGCCGGCTGGCCGCCTACGTCAAGCATATGGCCAGGTCGATCCCAAGACGGGTCTTGGCCTTCATGAAGTCGTACTTCCCGAAGGCCCCAGTGGAGGTGGTCGCCGACGGGGTAGCCGCCAACTGCTCCGATGAGCAAGTATGCAGAGCTGCTGGAGCAGATGGCTCCCATCGCGGAGCGGTAGCCGAGAAGCTGAACCTCCGGTAGTCCCGTAATAAGTAGCTAGTAGCCATAGTTGTACAGAAAACAATTGTAATGGATTGTTCAAATATCAATGAAAGAAAATTTTCCAAAGCAATGAGTACTCGTAGTCGCGATCTCGCAGTGCGGAGCGCCCATCGTGGAGTGGGTGCGAGTAGTAGTACTCGACTTTAGTAGTCCCGTTGTAGGGGAGTAGGCGAAAGAAGTTGATGAAAGATCAATCTTTATTACCGAAGAAGTACACCCCGGGTGGCCGTGGGCCGTAGTTACGAGTAATTGCTTGGACCGGGGGCCGCTTACGGCTAAGTAGCGCCGGAGCGGGTAGCCGCTTACGGCAGGTGATCCGTAGATAGCCGTATAGGCCGGATCGTAGATCCATAGGTAGCCGTGCGGGCTGGAAATTGGAGTGTGGTCTCTTGGTAGACCGCTTCTAGAGTATTTGACGCTCGTCGCAGCCCAGGGTCCGTAGGTAGCCGCGCGGGCTGGATCCTGGAGAGGAGAAGTCTGGAGACTGGAGCCAGGGCCCGGAGGGTCGCTTACGGCCAGGGGGTGTTGATGTAGTCGGTTAGACTTGAACCCTGGAGTAGTCGTGTAGACTAGGCGTAGAATCGACAGAGTTGGTGAACGTTCCACGAGTTGTTGACGTCTTCGCCTTCAAATGTTTGGAGGCGATAGGAGCCCGGCCCGGTCACCTTAGCCACGGTGAAGGGGCCTTCCCAGGGGGAGCTGAGCTTGTGAAGTCCTTCCGTGTTTTGGATACGGCGGAGGACACGATCTCCAACGTTGAAGGAGCGTTCCTTGACGTTGCGATCATGGTAGCGTCGGATACCCTCCGTGTACCTTGCCGATTGGACGAGGGCGGCGCGGCCGAGCTTCTTCGAGGGCCGTCGATGTCAACTCGTCTCGTCGTCTTCCGAGACGCCTTCGTCATAGTGCTCCACCGCCGGCGAGTTCCATATGACGTCGGCAGGGGAGGATGGCTTCGCAGCCGTAGACCGGAAGTAGGGGGATTGCCCCGTTGGCTTGGATGGTTGAGTCCGCGAGCCCTAGAGTGCGTTGGGTAGTTCCTTGATCCACTTGCCCCCTTTGGAGTTAGCAGCGTCGTGTAGCCGCTTCTTGAGGGCGTCGAGCACCATCCCATTGGCGCGCTCGACTTGTCCGTTGGCCCGTGGATGGGCGACTGAGACGTATCGGACGTCAATCCCGCTGTTCTCGCAGTACTCCCAGAACTGGTGGTTGTTGAAGTTGGACCCCAGGTCTGTGATGATGCGGTGGGGTAGCCCATAGCGGTGTACGAGTTCATCCAGGAAGTCGAGTACTCTGTCAGCCTTGGGGCATGTGACCGGCTTGACCTCGATCCACTTGGTGAACTTGTCGATAGCCACCAGTACCCTGTTGAATCCTCCTGGCGCAGTTGGCAGTGGCCCAATCATGTCGAGCCCCCAGCAGGCAAAGGGCCAGGTTGGCGGTATGGTGACTAGCTTGTAGGCTGGGACGTGTTGTTGCTTGGCGAAGTACCGACATCCTTGACACCTTCGACGAGTTCTTCGGCGTCGCCCGTGGCCGTGGGCCGCTAGAAAGTTCACCGAAGGCCTTGTCGACCGGCGTGCGTGAAGACGCGTGGTTGCCGCGACGCCCTTGTGGATCTCCTCCAAGATGTCCTTGCCTTTCGCACGAGGGACGCACTTCATGAGTACTCCGAGAAGATGCGCCCCGCTTGTAAAGCTTGTCTCCGACGAGGACGTAAGACTTGGCGCTGCGGACGAGTTGTTCGACCGCGTTCTTGTCGGAGGGGACCTTCCGCTCGCCGAGGTAGTCGATGAAGGGTTGCCTCCGGTCCACGTCGATCATCATGACCTCCTCGCCCACCGGTGGATGGGGTCCGGGACGGTGGTCGGTGGCGCCGGCTCCGGATGGATGGCGCGTGAAGCTCATGGACGAAGACGCCCGCCGGGTACTTGAGCGCGGGTGGATCCAAGCTTCGAGAGGACGTCCGCCGCAATGTTGTTGTCGCGGACGATGTGGTGGAACTCGAGACCGTAGAATTTGTTCTCGAGCTTGCGTACTTCTAGGCGAGTTGGCGTCCATGTTCTCCTTGTTGCGGTCCCGGGACTTGTTGACTTGGTTGATGACCACCGCGGAGTCGCCGTAGACTAGCGGCCGCTTGATGCCCGGTGAAGCCGCGAGGCGGAGCCCGTGTAGGAGAGCTTCGTACTCGGCTTCGTTGTTTGAGACCTTCCGGAAGATCCGCGGGACGTACTTGAGTTGTTCGCCCGTTGGAGAGATCGGGGAGTACCCCCGCGCTCGCGCCCTCGAGGTTGAGTGAGCCGTCGAAGTACATCACCCAATGCTCGGTCGCGCGGTGGGAGTAGGCGGTGGTTCTCCCGCCACTCTGCCATGAAATTGACTAGTGCTCGCGACTTGATGGTCGTGCGTGGCTTGAAATCGATGGTGAGGGCGCCGAGCTCGACGGCCCCACTTGGAGATTCTTCCGGTGGCGTCTTGGTTCCTCGGGATGTCGCCGAGCGGGTAGTCGGTGACGACGGAGACCGAGTACTCCCGGGAAGTAGTGTCGTAGCTTCCGCGAGGTGATGAGTAGAGCGTACGGGAGCTTCGCACGGGCTGGTAGCGAGCCTTGGACTACGATAGAACCTCGGCCGACGAAGTAGGCCGGGCGCCCCGGGACCGGGTAGGCGTGGCCGTCTTCCTCGCCGCTCGATAACGATGGCAAGATCGACCACGTTAGTAGTCGCGACTAGGTAGAGCGAGGGCGCTCGCCCTTGTGAGGAGCCGTGAGGATTGGTGGCTTCGACGGAAGTCCTTGAGCCGGGCAAAGGCTTGATCCGCTCTCGGAGTCCACACGAACTTCTCGTGATGCTTGAGTAGTTTGAAGAAGGGGAGGCCCCGTTCTCCTAGCCTCGAGATGAATCTGTTCAATGCCGCCATGCACCCCGTCAGCTTACGGACGTCTTTGATGCTCGTGGGAGCTTTCATGCTGGTGATGGCGGAGATATTCTCGGGGTAGGCTTCAATGCCGTCTTTGGGCCGATGATGAAGCCGAGTAGTTTTCCCGAAGGGACGGCGAATACGCACTTGTTCGGGTTGAGCTTCCCGGCGGTACTCGCGTAGCGATGCGAAGGTCTCTTCAAGGTCGTCGATGAGGGTGCCGGAGTTCTGGTCTTGACAACTACGTCATCCACGTAAGCCTCGACGTTCTTGTTGAGTTGCCGCTTGAAGCGAGCCCGGATGGCCCGTTGATAGGTAGCGCCGGCGTTCTTCAACCCGAATGACATGGTCGTGTAGCGATCGCGCCAAACGGGGTGATGAACGCGGTCTTTTCCTGGTCTTCCTCTTTGATTGCGATCTGGTGGTACCCGGAGTAGCAGTCGAGGAAGCAAAGCGAGTCGCAGCCCGCCGTGGAGTCGATGACTTGATCAATCCGCGGCAACCCGAAGGGGTCCTTGGGGCGTGCTTGTTGAGGTCGGTGTAGTCGACACACATCCTCCACTCGTTCGAGTTCTTCTTGCGGACGAGGACGGGGTTGGCGAGCCACTCAGGATGAAAGACTTCTCTGATGAAGCCAGCTGCGAGTAGCTTGGCGAGCTCCTTCTTGATGGCGTCCCGTCTGTCGTCGGCAAAACGTCGGAGGTGTTGTCGCTTAGGGGTGGCCTTTGGATCGACGTTAAGGCAGTGCTCAATCAGCTCCCTGGGCACTCCTGGCATGTCCGCTGGCTTCCACGCGAAGATGTCGCGGTTAGCCCGAAGAAAGCTGATGAGCGCGTCTTCCTATTTGGGGTCGAGGCCGGCCCCGATGGTGGTGGTCTTGCTGGGGTCGCCTGTTCCGAGGTCGACCGTCCTGACGAGTACCTCCTCAGGTGGCTGAGGCTTGTTGGCGCTGTCAGACTTCTCTGGGATGTCGAGTTCGCTTGTAGCAAGCTTCTTCGACGCGACGTAGACCTCCATCATCGCGTTGGGTACTTGGTTTGTGGAAGCGATCGCCACGGCTTCGTGTTGCGGTCGTGGGAGATCTTCAAGTCCCCTTGGACGGAGAGTACACCGGCCGGACTTGGCATCTTGAGTACCAAGTAGGTGTAGTGGGGCACCGCCATGAACTTGGTGATGGCCGGTCCGCCGAGGATGGCGTGGTAAGAGGTCTCGAAATCCGCGACCTCGAATTTGATGTACTCGGTGCGGTAGTTGTCCCGAGACGCCCCGAAGGTAACCGCGCACCACCGAGCCCGGTGGGATAGCCGCGTTGCTCGGGACGATGCCGTAGAAGGGCGTGTTGCTCTTGGTTAGCATGGGGGTGACGTCGAGCTCCATTTTCTTCAAGGTTTTGGTGAAGAGGACGTTGAGCCCGCTTCCACCGTCGATGAGCACCTTGTTGAGCTTGGAGCCCGCCACCGTTGGCTTCGGGACGAGGGGGAACCGTCCCGGTTTGGAGAAGCCGTCCATTGGTCCGCGCGGGAGAAGGTGATGGGTACCTCCGACCACCCGAGAGGGGTCGGGACCGCCGGCTCAATGGACATCACTTCACGACGGGTAGCCTTCGCTCCCGCCGCTGGGCGGCGTCCGCCGAAGAGGACGTTGACGGTCTTCTCGGGTTCTTGGAAGTCGTTGTTGTCGCCGTCCTTCTTCTTGCCCTTTTGGTCGTGAGGATGCGGTGGCTCCGGGGTATCCTTGAGTGCATGCCTGAGTTGGTAGCACTGCTCGGTAGTGTGGTTGCCGTTTGGATGCCACGGGCACTTCTCCTTCAGCAGGTCTTTGAAACCGCCAGAGTTCTTCTTCGAGTTCCCTTTCGCAGGCGCTGGATAGCCGCGACGGTGTTGTCCGGCTTGCGCTTGCGGTTGGGACCCGAGTAGTTCTTGTTGTTGTTGTTGTTGCGGCCGCCTTGGTTTGCATTGCTTGCCGCCGCCGCCGCCCCCCGGTTCGCTTGGACTTGCCGCGGATGGCGTCGTATTTGGCGTTGGCCTTGTCCTCTTCATCCGCCCGGGACGTGATCATGTCCTTGAGGTGGGGAATGGACTCGGGGCGGCGACGACCGAAGTCCTCGAAGGTGCGGCGGTGGTAGAGGCCGTCTGGAAGAGGTCGATGACCTCCTTGTCGGTGACCTCGGTTGGTGTGTTTGAGTCGGCCGGGCTAATGGCGTTCCCTCCTGGAACGGTAGCGAGTCGATGTAGGCGACATAGCGTGAGTCTCCCTTTACCGAGGTCGGCGGGCTTGCGGTCCGGCCGATGACGTATTTCCCGGCCGGCGTTGATTTTATAACCAACCCCGAGGCTGGCCCTGACAAGGGAAGCTTAGTGGAGTCGTCTTCGGACTCGGGCTCCTCAGGATCCGACCCGAAGTCGAACTCGTAGTCCGGGTTCGAGTAGAACTCGAAGAGAGGGCTGGAGTCCGAGACACGATCGGGGACGGCGTCGGAGTCCGAGTTGTACTCGGGTACGGGCTCCTTGCCGGCCCGGCGCGAAGTGGGAGCCCCCGCGCGGGCCCGGTCCGAGGACGCGCCAGGCACGCGCGGAGTGCTTGCGTGTTGAGGGGGCCGCCTGCGATGGCTGAGCAGCCGGCTCGCATGCGATGGCCCATGGCGACGTCGGGTTCGAGTTGGAGACGGACTCGAGCTCGAAGTCAGCGTGGTGGTTGAAGAGCGAAATTTCGCCGAACTTGCCGACGAGTTCGCCTGTGACAACTTCAGGAAGCGTCACGAGGCCTGTCCTCGGGTTGGGCTGCACGTGTTAGGGCGGCGCCCGGAAGGAGCCCGCGCCATCGGCAGTGCAGACCCAGGCGCCGAAGACGAAGGTGTCGCCGCGGTTGAAGGCGACAGTTGGCTTGAAGTGGACAGAAGCCGCCGAGTTCGCCATGTGATCTCGAGCGAGTGCCCCTACCTGGCGCGCCAGCTGTCGGTGTTTTAGACCGGCAACCTACTACGGGGAGTACCCGAAGTAGATGATTGTGACTCGCCGAGACCGGTAACTCGAAGGAAGAGACACGTGGCACACAATTTAGACGAGGGTTCGGGCCGCGAGGTGCGTAATACCCTACGTCCCGTATGCCTTGCGTAGCTACGGATTGATGGGGCACAATTACAAGATGGTGCAATGGTGCGCCGTGAGTTGTATGAGAGGAGATTGGATGAGGTGATCCCGAGATCGGTCCCCGCCTCGCCTTATACGGTCGGGAGGCGGGGTTACAAGTCGGAGTAGGGGAGAGAGTACTAGTCGAGTACGTCTAGGAGTCCTCTATACAGTGCGGAACATGTACGGCTCCTAACCGAGTACTACTCCCCGTGTAGTCCTCGCACTCCACGCCTTCGGTGCGGGTGTAGCGCAAGCGGGTAGTCCCGGGGCCCACCGAGTAGTCGGTCCCCGGAACCCACCGAGGTAGTGGGCCCAAGGAGGTCCATACGACACTCAAGACACATTCTACATACAAGATGACCCTTCAATTTGAGATGAAGTACTCGACTCAAGGCTCGAGGGTTCCGTGCCACGTGTCCTTCGATTTTTTCTCCGGATTTTGTGGGATAATCTTGCCGGAACTTCGATTGACCCTCGACCCGAGTGTACGACTCAACCTAAGGCTCGGGGGCTACTCTATATGGAGTGCGATT
Source organism: Cenchrus americanus (assembly GCA_947561735.1). Taxonomy (NCBI): domain Eukaryota; kingdom Viridiplantae; phylum Streptophyta; class Magnoliopsida; order Poales; family Poaceae; genus Cenchrus; species Cenchrus americanus. The sequence goes on from OX387245.1 coordinate 128,849,651, forward strand.
TGGAAATCGCACTTCCATATAAACTTCGGCTTCAAGACATCACGGGTATTATTGAAGACCTTCAAGAGCAGAACTCGAGGACGCTTGGGGACTACTCGAGAAGACTTCAGGATTACTCAAGGATCGGTGGAGTACCTTCCCGGCCCTCGGGATGCTTCAAGTACTCTTGAGGACTTTCGACTTGAGGACTACTAGTCAAGGCCGTCAAGATTACTCGAAGCTATCTTGCTCGACTACAAAGTACTCGAGGGCTTGTCGTATGGACTTCCCTGGGCCCACTATCTCGGTGGGTACCGGGACCGACTACTCGGTGGGCCCCCGGACTACCCGACTTGTGTCGCACGGTACACGATGGCGAGGCGTAAGGACTATGGTGGAGAAGTACTCGGATAAGAAGCTATACCTACCATGTATCGTGTAGAGGACTCCTAGACGTACACGACTAGTACTCTCTCTCCTAAACCGACACCGTAACCCCGCTCCCCGGACTATATAAGGAGAGGAAGGGACCCTTCTCTCTCACTATGCATCATCTTGTAATCACATCCAATCAATCCCGAGCTACGCGGCATACGGGACGTAGGTTATTACGCACCTCGCGGCCCGAACCTCGTCTAAATTGTGTGCCACGTGTCTCTTCCTTCGAGTTACCGATCTCGGCGAGGCCACATTCATCTACCTCGGGTACTCCCCTTGGTAGGTTGCCGGTCTAAAACACCGACGCCTCCCTCATCTACACCAAGCCCAACCGCAAGAACAAGACCAAGAGCAACACCTACGTCATCAAGAAGAAGGCTAATGGCAAGGTGGTTGCCCACAAGGTTGGGAAGATGAAGGAGGAGCGGGGTTGGAACCAACCCATTTGGGTGCCCAAGGAAGTGATCATCAACATGAAGGGGCCACAAATGGTTTGGGTTCCGAAGGCCACTGGAAGGCCTTGAATACGGGGACTTGGGAGGCTTGGCAAATCCGGATGAAGAAGATTCAAGCCTATAAGCCAAGCTTGCAAATTGAACATATGTTGCCCAAGATCCCCTGGCCGAGGTAATGGAAACTTGAACCAATCTTATGTATCATTGTAGCTCCATTGCCTTGTTTAGGTTGCATTTGTTGCATTGTTTACATTTGGTAGGTTGCTTGTGTCATGTCCGACCCATGAGCAACCTACATGGTTTGTTTAGTGTGTAGGAAAGCTGCACTTGTTCTTTCATGGTGCATGTTTTCATATAAATCTTTTTGCATCATGAGCAAGCTATAGGGTTAGTTTCCCCTTTTGTTGTCATAAACAATGTGCATACATTTGGTTGGTGATTCAAACACTAAATGCATACATTTAGGGGGGAGCTCATCCTATGGTTTGGTTATGGGACTAATATTGTTTTAAGCTTATCTTATGTAGTCCCTAAGCGATGCGTTCGTTGCGGTAATTCATTCTAAGAGAATGCTATTTCACTCTCAATGTGATCTAACATCTCTAAAAGAGTGAGTATAGCAATATGGGCTTCGAGCTATTGAGTCATATCCTTGCGAGCTTATGTTTCTATATAAGTTCAAAGGCAATGTACTCATACATTCCTAATCCTTGTGGTACCCCGAGTGTCTTCTATGCAAGCTTCTTTCAAGTGGTGTCACCTCTAGTGATATCATTTCCAAGTGGCTCATCTCAATGTGGTGCCAACAAGGTAGAGAGGATCATCCCCCGGAGGTATGCAATGATCAAAAGACTACAAGTGATCTCTACAAGTGGTAATGTAACAAGAACCCATTTGTCTTATCTCTTGTCCTTTAAGCTACCTCCTTGCATGATATGCTCTAAGCTTCCTTGTCTTACAAGTTTGTAGTTGTGCACTTGATTTTCACACCATTTTTTTTGTGCACACACTTAGAGGGAGCTTAGTTTGTATCATGCTAGTCACATGAGCTTGTGATCCAACTTAGTCATTCTCACATGTGGTATCTTCATTGATATCATACATATGGATCATGGTTCATGTGGCTTTCTCCCTTGTATTTAACATTTCTCTTTGAGCTATGTTTGCTAGGACTTGCTAGTTTCCTTGGAGCCCTTTTTCTTTTGGACTTTTTGGAGATTTTATTCCAAAGGGGGAGAATGTGAGACCAAAGCAAGCTAGTGGTTTCAAGGATATGAGACCAAAGGGGGAGAATGTGAACATAGGAAGAGAAGATCAAAAAGGGGGAGATTGATCTAGGGGGAGTTTGGTCGATGGTAAGCATCCAAGCAAGTGTAAGTGGCTCTAATTTTGTCAATTTTTGCAAATTTATGCTTGCTTTGCTTGTGTTGTCATAAATCACCAAAAAGGGGGAAATTGTAGTGAACATGGCCCCATTTGCCATTTATTCGAGTTGATTTTGGTGATTCATGCCGACACAAGTAATAGGACTAACCACATTGTCTAGCATGTCTTTGTAGGCATTCATAGGTCCCATGGATGTTACCACATGTTAACATACCATGCACAAGTTAACATACCATGCACAAGTTAACATACCATTCCCTAGCTAACATGTCATGCCACAAGTTAACATACCATGGACATGTTAGGTTACTTACAAGAAAATTTGAGGACTTAGTATATATTTGGAGGCTATAAGTAATAGCATGTTAAGTATGTTAAGTATGATAAGTTGAAGCAAAGATCCAAGTTGAAGACGCGAAGAAAAAGAAGGAAAAAGACACAGTTGGATGAACCGACGGTACCCAAATAGCAAGCGTCGGTGCAATCGTCGGACGAGTTGGTACACTGGTTGAAACCCTAGGCACCGTCGGATGAACCGACGGTCCAATTTCTAGATGCGCCGGACGAGTTGCAGAGGAAGAGCAGCGAAGACAGTAGCACCGGATGATCTGACGATCTGAGTGGGGACACCGCGCGGTCTATCCGACGCTTAGTTTGAATCAAGACAGAGACACACACCGGATGATCCGATGCCTAGGTCAAGGGGTAGCGTCGGCCTATCCGACGGTCGCGTGGAAGCTAACGAGAGGTGACTTGGACGCGCGGTCTTCGGCCGGATGATCCGACGGACCGTCGGTGCATAGCGTCGAGCAAGCTTGTGTCGAAAAGTCATGTGCGGTGGAGGCAACGGCTAGTAGCACCGGATGAACCTACGCCCGTAAAAAAGATAGCATCGGATCGTCCGGCGGTACTAGTTTCAACGGCTTTTAGCCAACGGCTAGTTTGATGCCTTGGGCTATTTATACCTCCTCCACCCGCCCATTAGAAGGTCTTGGATTGAGTGGAAGTGCGGAAGAGTTCAAGACACATTGAAGATCATATCCAATCCATCCAAGTGCTTAATTGCTCATCCTTAGACTTGCATATGCTTTGTGCATAGTGCTAGGCTTAGCTTAGAGCCGAGTGAGTGCAAGGTTGTGCCAACCTTGTGAGGTGATTCTTGAGTGAATCAAGTTGTACAAGGTTCGTCGAAAGCCTTGGGGCCTAAGTGGCTCACCGGCAATCATAATCGACCCTCCGGCTTGGTGTGGAGCGGCGAGGACACTTTGTGCGGGGACGTGGAGACCCCCTTCCTTGGTGGAGAAGCTCCTTAGTGGAGGCGGCATCAAGGTGACCAAGGGAGCTTGGCAAGTTCCTAAGTGTCTAGCCTTTGTGGTGAGTCAAGTGGTGCTCTTGGGAGAGACTTGGTGACTCGGGAAGCAATACTCTTGTGTGAGTGCTTCAACGTGGACTAGGGGTGGCTTAGTGCCTACCGATAGCACGGGATAAATCGCGTGTCAAGAGTTTGCCTCCTCTCATCCCCTTTACGTTTCCGCATTTACTCTTTTGCAATCTTTGCTTGCCTTTACTTTCCTAGAGTAGTATCATGCTAGGATTGGCTATAGGTTGGAAATCTTTTTTTGGGATGGGAATTTCACACTAGAACAACCCTAGTTGCACATATAGATAGTATGTTCTAGTTTATATTTGTGTAAATTTAGTGAAGCCATAGGTTAAGGTTTTAAGTTGCCTAATTCACCCCTCCCCCTCTTAGGCTAACGAGCATCCGATTCCTTACAGCGTAGTCTGCTGTGTCTCCCAAATCTGAGTTAGGGTTCTTATGTGCTTTTGATTCTGCAGTACCCCAAGTATTGTGGATTTTATCGTTTCCACAAGGAGTATCTCCAGATGCTGAAGGATGCTGGCGTCATTGTTTTTTGATCGTCGAACCGGCGGACGTGGTCGATGAAGTAGTTGATTCAGTGGAATGTCAGATTGGGAGCGGCGAGCAGAGGCAAGCACTGGAGGACAAGCAGAGGAAGAAAGCACTGGAGGAGAAGATGGACAATGTGATCTGGAAGATGAACTTGATTATTGTGGTTGTTGTTTGTGTAGTATTTGGTTGTTTACTAGGGATGTATGCTGAAAAGAAGTAATTCTGATGTTAAAAGTGGTGGTGCTTTTACTTCATCTATGTGGATGAAGAATGAAAAATTTGTCGATATGACAAACTTAAATGTATGAATGAAGAATGAATGGAATGACAATTGGGTCACAAATCTTAATGTGTCACACATCACAAAATTCATCAATTCATCTGTGCTGACATTTCATTGCAGCACGAGGCAAAGGAAATGTGGATTATTAAGACAAACAGAGTAACAAACTTCTGGCATAACTCTGGCATATATACACATTGCAATTCATTGTGAACTGCTGCCATATAATGACACAAACAGAGTATCAAACTTCTGGCATACACATTGCAATTCATTGCAAGCTGCTACCATAGACATTGCAATGCCTTCCAAAATAGGAGACATGGATTGATCTACCGCGTCTCTTAGACCTACTAGTTCATCACAAGTTCAACATACACAGATCTACTAGATAGTCCATCACAAGTTCAACAAGCACACTGGAAGAACACATTAACAGAGGAACAAATTAATTAAGCAGAGGTAGTCGCCGCTGGAGGAGCCCCACCTTCGGATCGGAGTCAGTCGGAGCCGGAGCTGGAGACGTCGAGGCCGCCATCGTCATCGTCGTAGTAGTAGACGGGGGGGGACCACTACTCTCTCCAGCCTTCCCGCCCCAAGGAATTGACCTTGAAGGCATAATCCATCACGGTCATATGCAACGGACCAGGGGGTATTTGGACTGCAAGATGAACAACCAGTTTTCCAAGACTCTGCGAAGCCTCGTAGAGCATCTTCACTAAAAAAACAGGCATCTGAATGACAAACTTTTGGAGCACGAAGGAAGGGCCGCACCACGAGCTGCCGCGCCACCTTGCGCCAGGGCGGCTTCAGCCGCTTCACCTCCTCGGGCGGGGGTGGTGGCACCTCCTCGGGCTCGGCGGGGCGATGGCGGCGGCACCTCCTTAGGCTCGGCGTGCGGGGTCGGCGGCTCCTCCTTGGGCTCGACGGGTGGGGGCGGCGGCACCTCCTCCCTCCCCCGCTTCCTTGATGGCTCGCTTGACGCCATGCGCTTGCCTGAGGAAGAAGAAGCTCTTGGAATCACTTCTTGGTGACCGGAGACGGTGGTGCTAGGGTTTTCTTGGTGCCACGGTTGACGAAGTTCTTGGCCGACTAGGAGTTATATTGACAAGACGGTGAACCATCGGGCGGTCGGTCATCGTGTCCGCTCGGAGAGCTCTTGGCCACAAAAATCATGTGGTCACAAGGAGACGTGTGACCGTTCATATTTTATTCAAAATACCAATTGCCCAACTACTCCTATGAGTTGTTCGATTCTTAAAAAAACTATGAATTGTTCGTATTTTTATTAATCTATATAACTTATATAATTGGTACCCACTAACTATCATTACCTTCATTTCTCTCTTCATGCAAGCTACCCACATCATCTCCCATCAAACTAAGGGTTATTAACTCTATCTCTTTTTCTCTTCATTACACCAATTCTTTCTTCATACAAACAACCCACATCATCTACCACCAACTAAGGGTTATTGCATAAACTGGTTGTGGTAGCAAGTTGGTTCATAATTTATCAAAAACTTTTCTCATATTTCACAACAACGCGTGGGGAATTACCTAGTTTTTAGGTGCTACTTTATGGGCCCTAATTTTTGAGGGAAGCAATTAAGTGTCATTTCAGAAAAAGCATTAAAGAAGGTAACCATTGCCCGTGCACCAGCCAACAAAGCGACCCGGGTTTGCTAACCCTCGTCGGCATTGACTACTGCCCCCTCCATCCCAAATACTTGCCCCTTTCTTCTTTCTGAATGGATAAGCGCAACACTTTCCTTGAAAAAAGCGCGAGAGGAGGCGTGGAGACAGAGACAATGATGAGCGCCGGCCGAGGGGCCAAGCGACAGACAACCCCGCGCACCCGGGATCGAGGAGAACCGGAACACGAAGCGGTGCCGCAACCGAATACGCGCGCATGCCGTCGAGATGGCAGTGAAGAGGTAGATGACAATGAGTATCGGAGAGGGGCCAAGCGGCAGTGGAGTGAACCCAATGCCGGAGACGAGGGTCCTTCACTGGATCCTCTCGGATTCCGATGAGGGGCCAAGCAGCAGCAAGGAGGAGCATGCCGACGGGGGGCAGCGAAGTGGGCGAGGGGTCTGCCTCACGTTTGCGAGCACAAGTGTCTGGCAACTACGAAGAGGTGTCGAGGGAGTGGCGAAGAAGGTGCAGAGGACCTCATCTCTGACTCTGGCAATGACTACGACGACAGCGAGGCAAGTTTCTCTGAATCTCACTGCCTTTTTACTTGTTCTATAGATGGAGCTTAAGGTAGCTTGAGCTTGAGCTTCATAAAGTTAATTAGTGCCTATGATGATGTCTTCCATGATTGTTATGATCTTAATTATACTAAGTTCTGAGGTAAATCAGTTCTGAACTTAGTTCTGCTTTTACATGTCACACCCTTCTCCAAGGTCTGAGGCAAATTGGTTCTGAATTAACTATGTTGTTATTATACCATGTTTAACCCTGTTTCAGGCAAAACTCTTTGAGTCATGAGCAGAGCTTGAGTTACTTCTTAACCTTAATGTCTGGGATTATGTGAAACCCGAGTTTGAAAAACTCACAAAAGAAGTGAACATCCTCATCAAAAAGGCTAAGCACATAAGGAGGTACAATTATACTTGAACAAAATATCAAGCCCATTGAAGGTGCGCTAGAAGGGCTTCAAGAATCTTTGGTTGCTTACGAAGAGGCCGCAAAAAGAGCCAATAATCCCGATGGGGCATGATCTAGTTCAAGCTTGTTGATGTGCAGGGTGAGTAGCCATACTTTTATGGATGTTCAAGCGGCATGCCTTTGTTGATGTGTATGGTCAGATAGCATGACCATAGTAAATAATGTGATGGACTAGTTAAGTCCTAGCCCGATATATGGACAAGTTAACCTTCGTAATAATTATCTTTATTCCCGTGGACAAGTTATCTTCATCTTTGTGGACAAGTTATCTCTCTTATGATGTCTATTTTGTCTCAGAAGATATGTGTGTTGATTGTGCCTGTATGTCGAAATGGAAGCAATGAGAGATGGATCGAGTTGACTCGTTAATGCGGACAAACTCAAAGGAGACGATGATTAGTGATGACGCGCTCCCGCTACACGGCAGTTGAGTGCTCTCAGACTTTAATTTATTTGGCTCTCAAACTAGTAATGGGTGTCAAATGCTCATCGATAACGAGACTTTATAGCACGTTACCAATACGGAGGATCGATATCGGACTTAAACGGCCCGTATCGATAGGGTGTTGATTAGTAACGGACTTTACTAGTTCGTTACCGATAGGTTTAACTTCGTAAGGGGCTCTATTTAACGTCCGTTACAAAGAATTCATGTAGTGGGCATAGAAGAAGCCCGTCACCGAAATCCACATTGGTAAAGGGCGTTGTGGAGGCCAACCCCGGTGTTGTCCTCGGCGCGCTTATTGGTATCGGGCACCAAACAACAACTGTTACGGATGTGGGTGGATGTAATGGGCGTTAAGGGCCCGTTACAAATGTTACGTGACCTATTTGAGGTTTTCACGTAGTGCTTGTGTCTTTTCTTGGGGTGCCTTCTTGGACTTGGGCATGATTTGGAGCTCATGTGCCATGATCTTGTTCAAGATATGAGATGGCTTCAATGTTTCGAGCTTATTCTCATAGATGATGGCTTTCACCAAGTCATAATCGGGATTCCGATACTTTGAAGGATCTTGCGGTTGATGTTCACATCCGTGATGTTCTTCACACCTAAAGCATTGATCTCATTGACAAGCACATTTAGGCGTGAGTACATATATTCGGCATTTTCATTAGCAAGTTGTCTACAACTATTGAATTCCTCAAGGAGACAACCGTAGCATTCATTAGCAACTTCTTTTGAACCCTCATTTTCCTCCTTGATGGTTTTCCATAGCTCTTGAGTATTTTCACAATTAAAAACTCTATTGAAAACGCCTACATCTGGTGAGGACAAAATGATACTCTTAGCAATCACATCAAATTACTTTTCCTTCTTAGTGCCATTTTCATGCCTTCATCGGTGACTCTCCAAACATCAAGGTCCTTTGCATGAAGATAGGCCTCCATGAGAACCTTCCACCGAGGATAGCCCGTGCCATCGAAATGTGGAGCCAAACCTAAGGTATCCACCCCTTTCATTCCTCTATAGAGCAACTCACTAGGCGGTGAAGCCTAACCGTTCCAATGAGCCGGTTTCACAATGTACCAATCGAATTGGCATATCCTTGTGAAGGAAGTGAGACCCCGCTATGATACCACTTGTAGGGAATCGGATGCTCGTAGCCTAAGAGGGGGAGGGGGTGAATTACGCAATCTAAAACCTTAACCTATGGCTTCACTATTTTTACACAAAGATAAACTAGAACATACTATCTAGATGTGCAACTAAGGTCGTTCTAGTGTGAAACTACCATCCCAAAACCAGATTTGCAACCTATAGTCATTCCTAGCATGATACTAATCTAGGAAAGTAAAGACAACCAAAGATTGCGAAGGACCGATATGGTGAACCAGAGAGGGGGGAGTGAATGGGAGCCGATAAAAATTCTTCTCGAAGGAGATGGAGACTCCCACAAGATGAACACGGCTTCCAACACACGTCTCTGACTCGCTACCCAAGTTGTCCAAGCCCACGCAACCACTGGAATGCTACTGGACCTAGGAACCAACAAACAACCTTCCGAGCCAAAACTCACCAACACACACGAGCGGAAACATGCACGGCTTGCTACCCGTGCCGCACCGGCCGGACCGATAGCTCGCGCCGGTCGGACCGGTGACACCGGTCAGACCGGTGGACAGAGCCGGTCAGGCCGGTGGCTACAGCAGCCGCACAACAAGTGTTCCAAAGAGCCTCAGTGACTTATCTAGGTCTAGAAACAAAAACACCCCTAAAAACACAACCCGCATGAAAGGAAAACCCTACACAAAGCCTAGCAAAACAACTCCAAACGAGACCAAGAACCGACCCGCAAGCACCGCGACCCAAAGACACACGAGTCAAGCGCTTCACCCGTGGCAAATCCCACAAGTGGCATACACCGGTCGACCGGTCACACACACCGGTCGAGACCGGTCAAGCCCGGGCGGCTCGGGATGAACAAGCACCCGCGTGTCAACTCCCCCAAATCCAACTCCCCGATCTCCCGAATCGCTCCACGAATTTCCACAAGACTTTGGGGATAGTAGGAACACCTCATGAGGAGTCCATAGCCAAGTTTTTGTCCACCAAAACTTGCCAAATCAAGAGGAATAGACGAAATCCCACCAAGAACTCCTCTAACCCTAGAGTACGGAAAACCCCAAAATCGATCCCCTTAACTCACGGATTTGGGAGGGGAATCAAAGGCAAAAGAACCACGAAGGGTTCACACATATTTCCCCCATCAAATCCCCAAGAGCAAGGTCCCGAAAACACACCGAGAAAACCACCAAGAAAGGGCTCCGAAAATCACCACCAAGATGAACCGAGAACAACACAACAAAGCCTTGAGGAACCACGTCGACTCATCTATACATACCAAGGAGGTTCATAAAAGGTCCAGCTTGCCGCCCGATCATCCAACCCCGTCACAAGATCTCACCATGAAGCTCTCAAGCTAGTCCTATGGAGATCCTAAGAAAATAGGGAGGGAAAATAGGAAAACAAATGAGCTAGGGTTCCAAGAGATGGCTGCCATCCTCTCACCACTTGGGTTATATGGAGGCAAGCCTAAAGTCTAAAATGCCCCTAAGGCCTAAACTAGGATACACGCCCACCAAGGGCACTTTGGAAATTTGTCTTCGTAACACCATTGGACGGATGCCCGGTGACCGCAACCTCGCTTAGCCTCAACACAAGCCTTGCGATCCCGACGCGTGTCCTCCGCTTCGAAGTCTCCGAACTGCGTCGTCGCACACCGGTCAGACTAGTGCTCCTCACCGGTCGGGACCGGTCAAACCCACCGGTCGATTGGTCTAGAGCCGCCGCATCTCCGTCTTCGGTTCTTCGGTCTTGGCTTTGTGGATCAACCAAGGAACCCAGTGGTTTTCTGGTGAACCACCGAAACCCCGTGAACTCGGTGTAGCCTCCGCCAATCGCCACTCATGACTTGGCTCCCACGTAGTGCCGGCTCGACCTTGGTTTTGAGGCTCAACCAAGAAACCGTCCATGACTTCATCTTGCTGTTCATGCCACCATGTGGCACGCACTTGACTCCACCGGCCACAAGGTCCCTCGAACAAAGCCTACTTGTCTTCTCCACACCCGGAGGCCTCACCCGCAACGACCTTTCGTGCTTGTCCTTCACCCGCACCAACACCGCTCAAGCCGCAACCCGCACCTGCAATACTTAGCCAAGAATCAGTCCACACAATGTTGTCAATCACTCATCACACAAGGAAGCGACCATCCACGGGTCTTCGAACCACACATGGTCCTCGCATTGCAATAGAAAAAAATGCGGAAACGTAAATGGGATGAGAGGAAGCCAACACTTGACACGCGTTTTATCCCATGGTATCGGTAGGCACTAAGCTAGCCCTAGTCCACGTTGTTGAAGCACTCACACAAGAGTATTACTTCCTGGTCACCAAGTCTCTCCCAAGAGCACCACTTGACTCGCCACAAAGGCTAGCCACGTAGGAACTTGCCGAGCTCCTTGGTCACCTTGATGTCACCTCCACGAAGGAGCTTCTCCACTTAGGAAGGGTGTCTCCATGTCTCCCGCACAAAGTGTCCTCACCACTCCACACCAAGCCGGAGGATCGAAGACCATTGTCGGTGAGCCACTTAGGCCCCAAAGCTTCCAGCGCACCTTGTACAACTTGATTCAATCAGGAATCACCTCACAAGGTTGGCACAACCTTGCGCTCACTCAACTCCAAGCTAAACCTATCACTAAGCACACTCACAAAGCATATGCAAATCTATAGATGAGCAATTTAGCACAAGGATGGATTTGATATGATCTTCTAGGTGTCTTGAACTCCTCTGCACTTCCACACACTCTAGCAACCTCAAATGGGTGAGTGGAGGGGGTATAAATAGCCCAAGGCACTCAGCTAGCCGTTGGCTAACGGCTCACTGAAAAGTTGAATGTCGGATGAACCGATGCCTACTTTTCAGGAGCATCAGTTCACCGGTGCACCTCCCACGTCACGTAGCTGTTGAGGTTCTCTGACAGAACTGCTCTGGGGCTATACACCGACGGTGCGTCGGTTCATCCGGTGCTGAAGGACTTCTCGCCAAACCGTCTCTGTTGGTTTCTTCGTAACCGTCGGATAGACCGCTGCTGACCCATCGGTTCATCCGGTGCTACTGCGTTGATCTTGGCGCGTCTCTGTCTTGTTTAAACTTGACCACCGGATAGACCGATGGTTCCCTCCAATGGACCGTCGGTTCATCCGACGCTGCTGTCTTCTCTTCTTCTTCTCTGCAACTCGTCCGACGCTACTATAAAATGGACCGTCGGTTCATCCGACGGTGCCTTAGTTTTCATCCAGTGTACCAACTCGTCCGACGATTGCACCGACGCTTGCTATCTAGGTACCGTCGGTTCATCCGACGGTGTCCTTCCTTTTTCTTTTCTTTCTCGTTTTTGACCCTTGAAAAGTAGACTATCTTCTCAATTTGGCATGTGTTATTTTGGCATCCTTGGGACCTAGAAATGTCTACAAAGACATGCTAAACAATATGGTTAGTCCCATTGATCATGTTGTCATGAATCACCAAAATCATACTCGAACTAATGGCATATAAGGCCATGTTCGCTACAAGCACCCGCGGGTCAACACCCTCAAATCCAACTCCTGATCTCCCGAATCACTCCACGGATTTGCGCAAGACTTTGGGGATAGTAGGAACACCTCATGGGGAGTCCATAGCCGAGTTTATGTCCACCAAAACTTGCCAAATCAAGTGGAATCGAAGAAATCCCACCAAGAACTCCTCTAACCCTAGAACACCGAAAACCCCAAAATCGAGCCACTTTACTCACAGATTTGGGAGGGGAATCAAAAGGAAAAGAACCACGAAGGGTTCACACATACATCACAAGAAGGTTCATACAAGGTCTAGCTTGTCGCCCGATCATCCAATCCTCTCACAAGATCTCACCATGAAGCTCTCAAGCTAGTCCTATGGAAATCCTAAGAAAATAGGAAGGGAAAATAACAAAAGCAAATGAGCTAGGGTTCCAAGAGATGACTGCCATCCTCTCACCTCTTGGGTTATATGGAGGCAACCGAATGTCTAAAATACCCTTACTAGCTAATTAGGGATATATGCCCCTCGAGGGCGAAATCGAAATCTTTGTCATCGCTCCATCGGACGGATGCCGGCGACCGCAACCCTCGCTTAGCCTCGACGCAAGCCTTGCGATCTCGACGTGTGTCCTCCACTCGTAGATTCCGGACCGCGTCGTCGCACACCGGTCGACCGGTGCTCCTCACCGGTCACACCGGTACCCACCGCGTCGGACCGGTCCGGAGCCGCTTGCATCTCCGTCTTTGGTTCTTCGGTCTTGGCTTTGTGGATCAACCAAGGAAACCCCGCGAACTCGGTGTAGCCTCGCCAATCACCACTCATGACTCGGCTCCCACGTAGTCCCGGCTCGACCTTGGTTTTGAGGCTCAACCAAGAAACCGTCCAATACTTCATCTTGTCGTTCTTCCACCATGCGGCCCGCACTTGACTCCACCGGCCACCGGTCCCTCGAACAAAGCCTACTTGTCTTCTCCACACCCGGAGGCCTCACTACAACGACCTTTCACGCTTGTTCTTCACCCGCACCAACACCCGTCAAGCCGCAACCCGCACCCGCAATACTCGGCCAAGAATCGACCCACACAACGTTGTCAATCACTCATCACACAAGGAAGCGACCATCCACCGGTCCTCGAACCACACATGGTCCTCATTATTTAGTTTAGTTAATATATTTAGTTCGATTAACTTAGTTTAGTTTAGTTAGTTTAGAAATTTCAAAAAATTTAGAAATAGTTATAATTCAAAAAAATTAGATTATATTAATATAAGAGTATTAAAAAATATTCTAATTAACAAAATTTTTTTAATTGGTTTTAAACTTATACAAAATAGTTATAATTCGCATAAGTAGATTAAATTGATATAAAATTGGTTGGGGGTGAAGTAGACTTTTTCCATTAGATTAAATTAATGTAATTTTTTAGGAAATATTTTTAATTCACATAATTCGTTTTAATTAGCATAATTCGACTAATTGATTTAATTATGTTATTTTTTGCAGTTATGGTTGCGCCGTCGGAGTACGTACGGTCGGAGTTGTTCGACGAGGCGATGGACCGACACCACCGTTCGTACGTGTCGGCTGTTCTTGGACGTTCGCCCGGCAACATACGTTTCGGACTACCCGCACGTTGATGCTGATACACCATCGGTGGATTCCGAAGTACGTAATTCATTTTTATTATTTAGTTTTTGTTTCATTACAATAGGAATTGCATTAAGTAAATTAATTTTGTTTTTTTTCAGGCTACGCGTTGCGGGACTTCTCCCTTTTGCATGGTTGGTCGAGGGGGATAGGCTACGAGTTGAGGTTCCCCAGGCATGAAAGTGCATCTAGGCCCTAAGTGGATTTTCGTGAAATGAATGACAAAATGATTAAAGGACTAATGTATTTGTCTAAGTTTGTCGAGCATGTTTATTTAGATATTCATGAGTGATTATTGGAGTATTTATTTATGGATGAATATTATTTGGTTCACATTGGAAAAGACAAAAATATGAATGATCCTCATGCACATTGGTTAATGTCAAGCAATAAGTGGATTTATATTTTGAGGATATTTTGTGAAGATGAATTACATATCTCCAAAGAAAGTGATAGCTTGACTAAAAATAAAAAGGGGATCATATAAAGAGAAGTTGGTAATTCTCTCAAGTTAAAGTGCAAGGCTTCATGTGGTAACCGAATGAGGACATAAGGATGAGTGTAAACTTAATGGTCCTTAAAAGGAAGCTTGCATATTTTTTAACAATCAAGAACTAGCATTTGAAGTAAGTTTTTCAAATGAAACTTAATTAAGGATGAAGCAAAGTGGAACTCAAAGTGGATTGGGTAAGTGATGAAGAGATCAACCGAGGTGTCTAGGGTGAGGGACTAAGCAATCTTTATGGCCTTGTCCCGACTGCCATTAGTGTTTTGTTAAGGTGAAGATCTAGCATCCGTGGGGTCTCCAAGTATCATATCCAAGCCTTAACCGAGGGAAACAATGCAACACATTTGACGAGGGCCCGGATTGGTCCCCCTTTGACGGTGAGATAATCTCTCACGAGACGAGGTTTTCCGACACCATTGACAACATGAAGGCCAAGATTAACAATGTGAAGGCCAAGACTCAAGGCGAGGAGGACCGAGGACCCATGTCAAGACCATCACCGGCAAGACGTCTTGTTCCCGACCGCCTGGGAGCATCTCCAACCAGCTTCCCTACTAGATGAACCCCCTCCGAGCAGCCTCCGCCTAGCACGACAAGTCTCCGCCTCACACGACAAGCCGCTCGTTCGCACGAGCGCTCCCAACTTCGAGTGAGGCGTGGTCCACGACACGCGGCGCGACCCCGGATGAAATGTCTTCACCGCTACGCGTGGGGGACCGATTCCCCGCGCCATGCAAGCACGGCGGCCGGTGGCGGTGCGAGCAGTGGCCCCCGACGAAGCCTTAATGTCCGCACAACCGCACGCCCATCCCATCGCCATCATCTCCAACTCGCAAAGCACGCAAGCTTCGCCGCAGGCACTCAAGCACCCCCCTACGACGAGCTCGGGCCTACTGTTAGGTCTTAACATGGCGAGCTAATCTAGTACTCGGACGGACCTTGTCACCGCCGAACTACACGAAGGGGCACCAAGCGTCCCGGAATGAACAGCCCCGCCCGGCCACGCGGTGGCTTCCACGACAAGGCAGCACAACACCACTTCAATGCGTCCTGACGGATAGCGACGCGTGAGAGGACATTTCAACGACCGACACGGTAACTCATATTCTCTTTCCCCTTGTTACACCTCCCCTTGCATCTGTAAAAGGGAGAGGAGGGCAACTGTTACAAGGATTAGACAGCCTACAGACCGAACACCCATTCCAAGGAACTTGGGTCCGACACCCTCTCCCCGACCGGCTTGTAACCCCTACTTCAAACAACGCTAGCACGGGAACACGACAGCTCCACACCGGATGTAGGGTATTAATCCTCGGAGGCCGAACTAGTATTAATCCCGTTGTCTCTTGTGCTAACCATCCGAGCCCGACACACGATCGACACAAATTTACCTGTAGGGCGGTAGAGAACCCCGACAGCTAACGCTCCGGTAGGGACCCATCATGTGTCTCGACGAACTTCACCGGCGGATCGGATGGAGGGTCGCAGGGGTTCCGCCGACCCCCGGGGCCACCTTGCGCTTCGGCTCCCTCGGCCTTCGTCTACACCGGGCCGGCGGTCCGTTTCCCGGTGTACCTTCTCCCGCCCACCTCGTCCCAACGTCCCGACGGGGGCCGCAGGACGCTCGACGTTTGTCCGAGGCTTCTCGGATGAAATGATCATCGGCATGTTGGAGCCAAACCCAACACAAGTAGCGTTTTAGGCTCGTCGCCTACTACCTCACCGACCTCGCCTTCCGGGCAAGCGGAGCCGAGCCGCATGCTTGGGGGGAGTTCATGGAGCGGTACACCGCAATGTACCCAAGTGAACGGCGCGACCTCCCGGACGATCCGGTGACGGCCTACGTCAACAACTTGCGTGCGACCGTCGCCGACTTCGACTCGCAATGACCCGGAGGACACCGACCACGCGGTCGCTCGACCCTACGCGCGATTGCAATGTCTTCGTGGCTTCGGCCTCGAGCAGCCTCGACCTAGAGCCGGCGCCGCGGTCGCCGCGCCACCGACACCCAACGATGGGCACGACTCGACGAGCTCGCGGAAGCTAGGCGCCGGCTCGACGAAGAGCCGACCATCCTTCACTAGGAGCCGGGACGGGACCCCGCAGCCCCACGACCGGCAGCCCGCACGGATGGTCTCGGTGCAAGGCGGCCGGCCTTGTGAGGGGAACGGCGAGCGGCGGGAGCACCGCCCGGCCCGCCGAACAACCTCGAGCCCACGCACCAACGCCGCCGGCCGGGGACGTACACGCAAAGAACGACCGACACACCAATGAGGGCGCGAACGTCGACGCCAACAAGGGTGTGAACGTCGACGCCAACATCGACGTTGATGCCCCGCCCCTATTCGGGCGGGCGTCACGGAACCCTCACCGCCGCAGGCCATGTTGCCGCGTGGTCGCCCGGAGGTATCGACCTCCTAGGAGAGGCGGGTGTGTCGATGGGCGAAGGCGCCGCTCGAGGCAGCAACAAGACAACAAGTGGAAAGCTTCGCTTCACACCCGCAGTCGGAGCGTGGACGAGCAGGGAGTACCATCCACACACGGCTCGAGGATTTCGTACTCGCATGCCATGCGGGAGGAGCGACGACGACCTCTTCATCATAAAGAACATGTCGCTCTACCTCGGCGACTGCGTGCGGACGTGGCTCGAGCACCGCCACATGACAAGATTAACAACCGGACCGACCGCGTCGAGTCTTCGTTGGGAACTTCCAAGGCACGTACACGCGCCCCGACAAGCGATGGGGAGTTGCGCAACCGCAAGCAACAACCGGGAGAAAGTTTGCGCGAGTACATCCGACGCTTCTCCAAGTGCTACACCGAGCTTCCCGCCGCGACCCATAACGACGCCATTTCGTGTTCCCGAATGGCACGACCTGCACCTCCCTCATCTACCGACTTGGATGTCGCATGCATGCCTTGTACGACTCGGGAGCTCCTCGACATAGCGAGCAACCACGCGGATGGCGAGGAAGCGATCCGCCGCAACGCTCAACACCCCCACAGGGCAAGGGGAAGCATGTCGTGGACCATGGTGAGGGAACGTCCTCACGCTTCAAGAAGAAGAACGACAAGCACCGTCACGGTGACAACTTATTCGCAGCGGTGAGGAGCGCAAAGCATCATGCCACAAGGGCAACTCGGCCAAGCCCGGTCGGCCCAAGGACCACTTCGAGAAGCTCTCGGACGCGTCATGCCCGCACCATGAGGTCCTTGTCAAGCATGCGCTCAAGGACCCCCGCCACTCATCAAGAACTATGTCAACGACACGCTCAAGCCAAGAGCGGTGGATCCACCCAAGAGGGGAGGGCCACCCCCCGACAACAACGGTGGCGCGGGGGCTATGTACCCGGGTGAAGACGACGTAGTCCACATGATCTTTGGCGGATCTCCGGCAAGACCCTCAAGGCGGCGCGAGAAGCTCGTACGGCGAGAAGTCTTCAACACCGACACCGCGAAGCCGTCCTACCTAAAGTGGTCGGAGGTTCCGATAACCTTCGATCGCAAGGACCGTCCCGACCATGTGCCTCAGCCCAGATCCTACCCACTAGTGGTATCTCCCTATTCAAGTCTAAATAGATCCACAAGGTCCCGATGGATGGGGGAAGCGGGATCAACGTGATCTATGCATCTACGCTTGACGACATGGGCATCCCACGATCTCGGCTTCGGCCGTCGATCACACCGTTCCACCCGGGGTCGTCCCCGTAATGGAGGTGCTCCCCATTGGGCGGATCGATCCGCCCTGTCACGTTCGTGGACTTGCGAAATTTTCGCACGGAAACCCTCACCTTTGTAGTGGTGGGGTTCTCGGGGACGTACCTTGCAATCCTCGGGAGGCCGGCATACGCGAAGTTTATGGTTGTGCCCAACTATACGTACCTCAAACTAAAGATTCTTGGTCCGAAGGTGATCATCACAATAGAGACCACGTATCGGCGTGCATTCGAGTGCGACGCCGTCGTATGGACCTCCCTGGGCCCACTACCTCGGTGGGTACCAGGACCGACTACTCGGTGGGCCCTTGGGACTACTCGACTTGGGTCACACGGCACCTGATGGAATGGGGCGCAAGGACTACGGTGGAGGAGTACTCGGATAGGAAGTTGTGCATGTCCTGTACCATGTAGAGAACTCCTAGACGTACCCGACTAGTACTCTCTCCCAAACCAACTTGTAACCCTGCCTCCCGGGCTATATAAGGAGAGGCAGGGACCCTTACCTCATAGATACGCATCATCTTGTAATCACACCAAATCAATCCAGAGCTACGCAACATACAAGAGTAGGGTATTACTCACCTCGCGGCCCAAACCTGTCTAAATTGTGTGCCACGTGTCTCTTACTTCGAGTTTCCGATCTCGGCGAGGCCACACTCATCTACCGACAAACCGACACGCTAGGTAGGGGATCTCGCCGAAGATCTCATGGCGAACTCGACGGCTTCAATCTTCATCAAGCCAACCGTCGCCTTCAACCATGGCGACACCTTCATCTTCGGGTCCCGGCTCCGCACCGCCGACGCTGCCGGATCCTTTCAACGCCGCCTCACCATGAAACCCAACCCAATGACCGGGCTCGTGACACTTCCCGTGGTGATCACGGGCAATCTCACCGGAAAATATGGTGAAATTTCGCTCTACAACCAACACGCCGACTTCGAGTCCGGTCCTCCAACTCGAACTCGACGTCCCAGTGGGTCATCACATGCGAGTCGGCCCATCGGGCCATCGTGTGTCGACGCCCCACTCCATGAGCACTTCCCATACGTCCTCTACAACACTAGCAATGCCCATGCGAAGGCTCTCACCGCACGCCGGCCGGCAAGGAGATCATCTCCGACTACACTTCGGACTCCAACCCCACCTCCGCAACTACTCGGACTCCTCCTACGAGTTCGACTTCGGATCGGACCCCGACGAGCCCAAGTCCAAGAACTCCATGACCGAGCAACCACTCTCGGGATTAGCTACCGGCCCGGTTATAACATCTACACCCGCCGGCGGATTTGTCTAATGCCGGACCGCAAGCCCGGACCCGACAGGCGGGAACTCACGTTGTGTCGCCTACCTCGACTCGCTTCCCTTCCGGAGGGAACACCCCTAGCTCCAACGGGAGGAGCACACTACAACGAGAGGTGGCGACTACTAACTCCGGTCTCGGCACCCCCGATCGCCAAGTCTTCATGGATTCCGGCGAGATACCGGGACCTTCGGGGACCCGCCCGACCGGTACTTTGAAGATATCTCGACGGACGACTTGTCCGCCAATGCACCCGTGGATGAAACCAACGACGACAAGAACGCCCGACGTGAGCGCAACAGAAGCGGAATGAATGGCATAGACGTCTTCGTGGGAACCTCCCAATACGAGAATCTCATAGAGGCACTTGATCAAGTCGAAAGCCGGGTGCACACCACCCCGAACAATGCCTCATGTCTATCACCACGATAGCACGACAGTCTCGGGGGATGTGTGCGGGTGAAGTCATCGCCAAGCTCACGGAAGATGCCTACTTAATGAGAGTCGACAACGAGAGTCACTCAAGTGCCTTCCCCTCGTAACTCGTCAACCCGACAACCATGAAGCCACAAGTCGCGGTCCGGCGGACAATAGACGCAACCGTACTCGAGGAGAACCGCCGCGAACCCCAATCGTACCGGGGCATCGGGCCGGTGGACCTTCTCGGGTTGGCAATAGTGCCGGCCACGCCGGCGGTAGCCGCCGCGCTGCTGCTCATGGTGATGCCGGGCGGCGGAGGCCGCCGGCGGGAGCTCCTCACACGGGGCTAGCAGGAGAGCCGGTGGTGGAGGCGACCGCGGAGGCCGAGGCCACGCGGACATCCAACACTAGTGCCCGACACGGCGGCTACAATGCTAGCCGCAGAATTGAAGAAATACGACGCAAGAAGTCCTCCACGGCAGGCGAAAACGACGGATTCCCCGCCTTCTCTCGCTCGACTTCGCAATCTGCTTCTCCCAGAAAAATTCAAGCCTCTGGGGATCACTAAGTACGACACGAAGCAGGACCTAGTTCAATGGCTCAGATGCTACGCCCTCTCCATCGAAAACACCGGTGGCAACAACGACACAAAGTGCCTCTACTTCCCCTTCCGTCCGGACCAAGCTCCACATACATGGCTCGAGTCGCTCGAGAAGTACTCGATCGACAAGTGGGACCAGCTCAAGGAACAGGTTCACCGGCAACTTCGCGAGGTGCCATGGGGCGCTCGGGTACTCGCATGGACCCGGCTATGGTGAAGCGAGGAACAGGGCGAGACCCTTCCCCTTTATTCCGTCACCGTTCCGGCCTAGCCAAGACCCCGTCTAGAACCCATAGAAGCTCCACCCTCCCTTGGTTGCACCGCCGGTCTCCCTACCTCGCCGGAACCGGCTCCACCGCGGCCGTCCCTCCCCGGCCGCCGGCGAGCCGCTCGTCGGAGCCGCCACGCCCCCGTCCAACACCCCAAACCGGCCCCTAGTAGTCCCTAGACCTCCTCCCCACCCTTCCCCGGCCAAACCCCGGCGAACCTCGCCGGAATTTTGCTCACCCGCGCCGGCCAGGCGTCCCCGGGGACTACATTGCAAAACCCGAATCTTTCCGAGGGCCTCCCCGCAAAAGGTTAACTCAAATAGTATTGTGATTTGGCCGATTCTTGTAAATTGCGTAGAAAATCGTAGAAAACCGGAAAAATGCAAAACCAATTTTGTTGGGTTTGTGGTGAAGTATCCTACAACTTTTGTTATTCGTGCCTGAGCTAGTTCTCGTTAGTTTTTGCATGAAAAATACAAATATGAAAAACCTAGATCTGCAATATCTCAAAAAACATAAATCCTCTATAGCTAAAATTTGGATATGTTATGTGTTAGGTCATGGCTAGCTCCTATGCCAAAAATTGCACAAATTTATGTTGTAAAACTTTCTATAACAATGTTTTTCCATTTGTGCCAGATCTGCATAAATGACTTTTCTAGCTAAAAATAATTAGGTTTTTGCAACCAACTTTTGCACACTGTCTTTTAAGTCCAAAAAACACCCCCGGTAAATTAATCACAATTTTATAATTGCCGTAAACATTTATTCTTGAATTGTGCTTGTTTTTCTTTAAAATTTCATAACTCAAGTTTCCCAATAGTTCTAGGTGTGTGCTGCACCACTAGGCTAGTTTTGGACCATATAACATGTGTGAGAAAGTTAGGATCATTTTGATGAGTATTTATTTTTGTGTGTATTTACCTTGTCCTTCTAGTTAAGCTTTTGGGATTTTTAAAAGTATTTAATTTATGGCTATCCAAAGCTCGCATGTGTGTCCAAAGTGGCTTGTTATAGGTGTTTAGAGTGTAACACACCCATCCAATGAATTTTCTTAATTAATTTCATGAATAAAATCTATGGAAGCAATTAAAGGCTTAATAGTCATTAAATGGGAAAAATCACCAAACCACCATAGCTAACTTGTGTGTGGTTGTAAATCGATTTAAAAAGCTAAATGCACTAACCCACTACCGTTTGTGAAGTTAAATTAAATTAATTACATATATATGTACATAGTCACCATCAAAAAGAATATCTAATAAAGGATTGCAAATTGTTCCTTTTTGGAAGAGTATGCTAAATGTATTCTTATCTAGGTGAATGTGTCCAACAAATACACCCCTTGATTGACAATATGGTTTGTAAGTGATTAAATTAAAAACCGTCGAATAAATCTTGCATTTGCATCTTCGTGTAGGTCCTTCCGCCGCAGACGTACGCTCGTGCCGAAGGAGGAGACGAAGGTGCCGACAAGGAGCTGCCGTACGTGGACGTAGCTCAAGACCTGGACCCAAGTCCAGAAGGGCCCAAGGCCAACCTTGCCAGTGAAGGCAAGCCCCGGATCATTAACCCCGTCTTTTAAAATTATGCAATTATGTTTTCTTCGATTGTGCATTTACGTTTCAGGAGTTGAATTGAAACCCTAGATGCATGATCCCTAGGTACCTATGCTCTATCACTAGTATGCTAGGTCGATAGGCCGCTATGCTATAGGACCGATAGAAGTCGAGTGATGTTCGTCACTCGCGAGAATAGGTTCTTATGTAGGAATCATAAGATATCCTTAAATGGATTGCTCATGTGGTAAGAGCATGGGATTGGGCTCTGGTCCAGTGGCTTTCGTGGGCTAAGCTTTTGAACGTACTAAACATTCACCGGCACGGGACCGGTAAGCCTAGTACCTTAATGAGGAGGCGCGGGATCCTACCGTTACTACTCTTGAGAAATCGCCTTACCGGCTAGCTACCGGGAAGGGGGGTGTATTGTGTGAGACTGGATACTTTGCGGGGTATACCAGCTAACCTTGCACCCAGGACTGTAAGGTTCGATCCCAACCCGAGGATTTTTGGAAACGGCCTGGGAAAGTTGTCCCTTTGGGGGCAGCCTACCGTGTGTTTGGGTCTATCTTGCAAGGTTTAAATCAATCGGTTGTCAGCCTCTCACCGTTATCCGAGATCGCTTAATAAACCGGCCATGATATCCCATAATGATGGAACTCGAGGAACATTGTTGTATGAATTAATTGCTTGTCCAATTCTTGATTGAATTAGATGGCACATTTAGAAATGGTAATCAACTATAACTTGTGCTAAAAGATTGAAAGTAAGGATATACTTTTAGTAGTCAAGCCGAAAGAAACTCCACCGGCCAAAAGCCTTTCATGTCTAGAGTTTGGTGATGTAGATTTCACCCGATGGTTAAGTCTTGCCTGAGTATTAGTATACTCAGCCTTGCTTTAAAACTGTTGTTGCAGGTGTGATTGACCGGATGGGTGACGACAAGTGATGACATCACGGATGGCCTCCCGTGATGTCTACCGTTGCGCTAGTTTAATTTATTTCCGCCTGTTTTTCGAACTCGAACCTTTACTCCATGTCATGAACAATGGTTTGTATAAAAATGTTTAATTCATGTTGTACTCGGACTCGCCTTCGTGTGAGTTTTAATGCATGTGTCGATCCTCTCGTTTGATGTCCAAGTGATTCACCGGCGTTAACCCGGCAACCACGACAGGATGATACTTTACTATTGCTTAATGACCAAAGTGGATCGGTCTTAGGCGATAGTACGGTATTTTCCTGGGCGGGTTGTCACAGCTGGTATCAGAGCGACTGCATGCACCAGAGTTTAATTGATAACCTTAATCACATGATTTTGGAATAAAAACTGTCAAGACTGTTTGATTTGCAAAACACGTTGGTCCGTTAAGGATAAACTAGACCGAGAGGCCATAGAGGGAATTTTTGGTTTCTTTCAGGTGGCTTATTAATCTATGGTTTATTTTGCTAACTTCCAGCACATTTACTTTATGTCAGACTTACTTTCTTGCACAACCAAACTAGATGAGCCACGTGTTTTATACGTGTGCTGTTCCGCATCACGGGAATTGCGAGGGTTGATGGAGTGATCCCTTCCACGGATCCCATCTTCGCATCTGGTTGTGAGTTGTGTTGTCGCACGTGTTTCATACGTGTGCATTCCGCATGCCGATCATGCGAGGCAAGGATATACTCCATTCAAACGGAGGATGTCCGAGGTTGGACACTGTCCATGCAGCGGCTTAACGCATGGATGCCGTTTCTATAGTAAACGGTAATGTATGTGGACGCTTTCATGAGTGCCGGCATGAAAGGTTCGTTGTGTTCTGTGATCTTCTCGGGTACACTAACCTCGTTTCGTAAGTCGCTAAGTAAGCATCGACTAGATCTCGACTAGTTATTATAGGGAGATACGCGTATGTGCCATGCCACCGGCGCTAACTCCGAGTTTTGGCTTGAAGGCCATTGTGAGGACGAATAGGATGTCTTGCATCATGTTAAAGTCGTGAAAGAACCTAAACTGAACCCACGTCTATTTCCGTGCTCTCCGAGGTAAAATAGTGATAGCGTGTCTTGTCCGGTTTAGCCTCTTTAGATGTAAATGTGTTGTCATGCTTAAATTCATTAGAGTTGTTGCTTAGATTGCTGTTCATGTCCTAAGAATCTTGTGTCCGGTTGATCTCTATCTAGGTTGCTCCAATCTAATCTAGTTTACGCTCGCCAAGGTTCGCGATCGTAACTTAGGCCTACCGCAAGTTATGCTCGGTTAGTCAACCCTTGTTGCTATCTTCCTAGAACCATTTGAAATCTTGCTTGGTTAAGCACCTTCCTAATCCTCCGGCTCGACCTTGCGTACCCAACTTGAGTTTCATAACCTTGCTAGGTTGCTACGCAAAATTGAGAAGTGTTGGACTCGGTTCAAGTTAGGAAGTTCGGTTTCCGATTGCCGGACCTTGTACCATTTGGTATGCCCTGCTCGTTCGAGTCCAAGCATATGTTAGATCTTAGTATGCATAATTACCCCATACCTTAACCCTACCCGTATTCATGGATCGAGTTACCTTTGTACACTCGCACCCGACCGATTTTCACTTTTGTCGTTATGTCCGGATGGACAACGCCGGCTCTACGTCGGGCGATGAGGAATCATGGACTCTCGTGAGTTACCTCGAGGAGGGTGGATTTCCCGCACTTTTGTGGGACACCCCGAAGGACTTTGGGTACACCACTTACTCGGAGTACTCGACACGTGAGATCATGACCACGAGCCAACTCCTTCATTGTGAAGTAAAGGTGAAGATTTCGATGTGCCCGACCAATCCTGCTTGGGAAGAGTGGGAGTGTATGGCACATGGAAGAAACTTGTCCGACACGATGCAGAAGGCTGCTCTCGAAGCACTCACAACTTTCTCGTGGAAAGCACCTCGCCGAGATAGTCAACTCTGCCGCCAAAGTAATTCCGGTACCTGAGCGACACATTGCACCGGTGGTGAACGAGAAACTATCCTTCCAGCCCAGAGCAACTCTCACTATAGCCCTGATCTTGTCGCCTCAGTCCGCTTTTCAGAAGCCATGTACGACACCTACCGACGGATGGTAGGAGAAAGTGTATTCTATAGACACCAAATCTATAGATACAAAGTTAAAGAAATGGAGTGTACAACTCAAGCGTTAAAGGAAGGTCGAGCAATGATCACTACTCTCAAGAAGGAAAGACGCAAGGACAAGGCCAAGATACAAGAGTTGAGCGAGATCATACATGAGCGAGAATTTCCTGTTGCGAGCATAACGACCGAGATATGCTTGAACTAGAAAATCAACTGGAAGCTCTAGCCGTTCCACCCGCGTAACCCGTCATTCCCGGGACCGGCGCAAGAAGAAGATGTTGAAGACATCCAAGGAGAATCCGGGATTGAGTCCGGACCCGAGTCACCATAGTCATTCGGCGTAGAAGATCCCACCCTTGGAAGTTGGTCCGTCAGGAATAAAATTCTAAGTCGTAAGAGTGCAGTGTTGTAAGGAACCCTAGTGTACCATGACTGCTTTTGGTCAACTATCGCTGTCGGTCGAATTAGGAACCTTGTCGTTGCAGCTAGTCTGCATTGTAATTCCAAATGTTGTTTGGTAATTCTGAAAACCCTCATCGATGTAATTCCTTGAATAAACCTCTCTTTCCGTAATGATCTTTGTCGATATTATTTATGCTAGTTGTGAACCGTCAAGTTCTGTGCTCCACGAACTTCGTGCCAATCGAGAATCCAATTGATTCTTTAGTCCTGAACTTATTCTTTTGGTCCTGCTCACAACCTTGTGTTTTAACGTAAAAATGTTGCTTTTGAGCATGCACTGCATAGCATCTTCATTTGGGAAGCATGGGTATACTAATGTGCATTCACATGAAAACTCTGTACTTTTGCCTTACCTCTCTGGATTGGTGATGTTGTTACTCCATAGCCAAAGGTGTCGCGACGGAGCCTAGGGCATCGTGTGTGCTTTGCACCACCCGACTATCACTAGGAGTGCACAAAGGTATCTTGGTTGTGAGATAGCAACTCGTCACACAGATCCTCTCCCTACCTTTGATTGCCCTTGCAATCACTAACGTATATGGGTAACCGAGTCATTCTAACGTGCATCATGAGCACCATACTGCACAAGCATATGCATTGCATCAACTTTGAAAAGTATTGCACTTTCAAAACAATGAGTTGTCAAAACCCCAAATTTGCGAAATGAGTAAAGGTGTGAGCAAGATTATTCTGAAGTTTCCGCACAAAGTCATTATCCGTACAAGAAACCGTGGAACTCTTTAAATTAGCCTTCCTTTCTTTGTAATGATCTTTTGGAAAGTCCTGTCGACTTGGTCTTGTGCCGCAAATCTCGACGACCTTGTATCATCAATTCCTTTCCCCGCCACCAAGCGAAGCCTTAGACGTAGAAATTCTCTTGAGCAGTCAAGGTTCTCGAATAGTCGATATGGAGAGATCATCCATCGTGTATTGGTTCTTGGTCCGTGCTCATAACCTTCAAATCCTCAGAATCGAGCAAGGAAGTACACCCAGGATCGATCGAGGCTTTTGCTAAGATTCTCTTTGTTGCTATCGCGAGCGTAAAGCGAAGTGCACTGAGTTTATTTTCGTCTCCTCCCCGTCACGGTCAATTCTTTAGGCCATTGAACCTTACCATCGTCAGTGTTCAGATCATACGACGCCATGACGTCACTCCGCCATCTTTTTTTTCCGCAACCATATTCACGACGCCGAAACCTCACGGGCTAACCATTGTCGAGCTCCGTGTTGCCTACACCAGATACCCGACTGGGTCAACTGACCGTTACAGCCCCCGCAACCGGTTATAAAATGGAACCCTTACCCAGAACAGCCGATGCGAAAGCTCCATTTCCATCCGAGCTCGGCATTATCACTGTCCTTGTTCCTTCTCCAGCTAGCTTTGACCACTTTGGCACTAGCCATCTCTTCCATCTATTCCGTTCCTCGCCGAGCAACCGTTCTTCCGTGTTCATCCCCGACATCGAGGAGAAAGCTCAGAGTAGACTGAAAGAAGAATTCAAGCCAAGTCGTCACCCATGACTCCGTCTTCGAAGAGCTCGAGTCGTTTCGCCGGACATTGTTAGGGATGTACCTCTGTATCGTAGGAGGATTATGTCTGCTATTAGCTGTGCATGTGCACATTCACTGTCCGCTTCCTCACAAACGGCGATGAGGTAGCAAGGAAAAGCACCTTGTACCTTTTTGTTCCATCTACATTCCTGATCATGGGTTGTGTAGACAAAGCCTTACCAAGATGACATTTGTGACTGTTTGGATGTCCGGTTTGCATTGCTTACCGTGAACGAGTCTCGTAGAGTATGTTCGAATTATAAGTTTCTGGGTGAGATTCCGAACATGTGCTAATTAGGAACTTAAATTTTCAGATGTTCAGACCGGCATGGAATAACCCCTATGGTTTTGATGCATCAGGTAGTGGTGATGTTACGCTACCGCCACCCACGATGTTGACCGAAGCTTTCGTAGCAAAGACATACCGAGATGTTGCTCCAGCTCCTGCGCACAACAGACAAATGACTCAACAACTACGGCTAATGCCACCGATGCAATAGAAGATCCAACCCCCCAAGCCCCGTTCACCCGAAGAACCTACCCGTAGGGACATAAACGCCATTGTCGCGCGCAACTCAACCGTTAGAAGGGCGGGAATTTCGTGCCGAGCCGGATGGTGTACGATGTTATCCAAGGACGTTATGGGAAACCATATCAGAATAGTTTGGCAGACAGTCTCTCTCAGTCCTTATCCACCTCCATGGTCGAACAAGCCCGTTTTTTCAATCTGTTGGAGCAGTATGTTAATCGAGACCAACCCCAAGCCTCCGACTCAATATTACCACCTTCTCGACTACCAATGGATCTTAGAGCGGAAGAGAGGGCAAACCGAGGCAACAAACGAGTCTTATCTGAGGTAGATGTAAGTGATTGGGAAATTACCTGTACCGAGACTCGTCCGCACAAAGGCAAATGAAGATGTGACACTAACAAGACCACTCAACTCCCCGGTAGTGCAACACGTTCGCTCGCCGCGAGGTTAAAAAGGAAAAAAGGAGAGGAAGAGGCTCCGCCTTATCAAGAAAGCCCGGCAACGGATCTCCAAGCCCGAGAGAAGTCCCACCCCGTTTGTGCTACAATTGTATACAACCCGGGCATTACGCAAAGGAGTGCCCGAACCGCGAACGAGAACCCGGATCCGCTATCGACAACCACGGCAACAAGCCAAGCCCTCAAGTGGAGCAAGGCCAACCGAATTTCTTGGGTAACATCTCTATCCCGAACCACTCCTCACCTCCTCTTGTAGTCTCGAATCTCGGGACGAGATTCTTCTTAAGGGGGGTAGACCGCGACGCCCCGCATTTTTAATTATCGTCATTAATGCTAATGACCGGATCGGCCGAGTCAAACCGGTCAAACACCGGTCAAACCTAGGTCAACCCGGGTCATCACCCCAAAAACCTCGCCAATGAACCCTAATGAACCCCTTGACCAAGCCTACACACACCCATAATGGACCCTTGGTCAAAGACACGGTCAAAACCGGCTTAACCGTTGACGTCGGCGGATGTCGTTCGGAACCTTTGCCGCGTTCTCCAAAATTCACCTAAACACTTCGAATTCTACCTTTATGAAAGTTGTCCATCCCGTTGAGGGACACAACTTTCATGTAGATTGGCATTTCAAATTTTGAGTGGAAATTAGTGAAAAACTTGATTGACTAACGGTACCTCCCCGTTTTCCGAACGGTCGCGCATTCAAAGTTGGCACGACGTTCCCGCCAAATCCATCGAGAAAAACACTAGACGTCCTTTACAAAAGTTGTAGAGGGTAGTTAGATCTACAACTTTCCTATTCATTGTTTTGTGCACTTGTGTTCATGTTTTGGGAGAAATTCGTGCCGGAAGTGGCTCGGTCCGAAATGTGCGGCGCCGGAGCGAGGCCGCCGCGCCGCGACGTCGTGCCGGCCGGCGCGCGCGCGCGCGCGCCTCGCCGCGGGTCGCTGCCGCCTCGGCGTCCGGCCCGCCGGCGTGTGTTTCCGAGGCGGGCCGCGCCTTTCCAAGGCTACTACGCGCCTCTCGAGACCTTGGACGCCGGGAACGCTTCGAGTTCCGAGGTGCCGTGCAACCCGCTATGGACCGGCGGTCCTAGCTCGTCGTCCGGCGTGCGCGCGCCCCAAGGCACTCCCGTCCATCCGCCGGTCGCGAGGAGGCTCGCACGTCGCTATTTAGGCGTCGCTGCCCCTCCCCTCGACGCACGAGCCCCCCCCCCCCGCCCATGCCGCCGCCGGCCGCCATGGGGGCCGCTGGTGAACGTCGCCTTCCCCTCTATTCCGTCGCCGTTCCGGCCTAGCCAACACCCCGTCTAGAACCCATAGAAGCTCCACCCTCCCTTGGTTGCGCCGCCGGTCTCCCTACCTCGCCGGAACCGGCTCCACCGTGGCCGTCCCTCCCGGGCCGCCGGCGAGCTGCTCGCCGGGAGCCACCACGCCCCCGTCCAACACCCCAAACCGGCCCCTAGTAGTCCCTAGACCTCCTCCCCACCCTTCCCCGGCCAAACCCCCGCAAACCTCGCCGGAATTTTGCTCACCCGCGCGCCGGCCGTCCCCGGGGACTACATTGCAAAACCCATAATCTTTCCGAGTGCCTCCCTACAAAAGGTTAACTCAAATAGTATTGTGATTTGGCTGATTCTTGTAAATTGCATAGAAAATCGTAGGAAAACCGAAAAAATGCAAAATCGATTTTGTTGGATTTATGGTGAATTATCCTACAAATTTTGTTATTCTTGCCTCGGCTAATTCTCGTTAGTTTTTGCATGAAAAATACAAATGTGAAAAACCTAGATCTGCAATATCTTGAAAACCGTAAATCCTCTGCAGCTAATTTTTGGATATGTTGTGTGTTAGGTCATGACTAGCTCCTATGCCAAATATTTCACAAATTTATGATGTAAATCTTTTTATAAAAATGTTTTTCCATTTCTCGCCGGATCCGCATAAATGATTTTTCTAGATAAAAATAAATAGGTTTTTGCAACCAACTTTTGCACACTGTTTTTAAGTCCAACACACACCCCTGCTGAATTAATCACAATTTTATAATTGTCGAAACATTTATTCTTGAATTATGCTTGTTTTTCTTTAAAATTTCATAACTCAAGTTTCCCAATAGTTCTAGGTGTGTGTGCTGCACCACTAGGCTAGTTTTGGACCATATAACATGTGTGAGAAAGTTAGGATTATTTTGATGAGTATTTATTTTTACGTGTATTTACCTTGTCCTTCTAGTTAAGCTTTTGCAATTTTCAAAAGTATTTAATTTATGGCTATCCAAAGCTCGCATGTCTGTCCAGTGGCTTGTTATAGGTGTTTAGAGTGTAAGACACCCGTCCAATGAATTTTCTTAATTAATTTCATGAATAAAAGCTATGGAAGCAATTAAAGGCTTAATAGTCATTTAATGGGAAAAATCACCAAACCACCCTTGCTAACTTGTGTGTGGTTGTAAATCAATTTAAAAAGCTAAATGCACTCACCCACTACTGTTTGTGAAGTTAAATTAAATTAATTACATATATATGTACACAATCACCATCAAAAAGAATATCTAATGAAGAATTGCAAACGGTTTCTTTTTGGAAGAGTATGCTAAATGTATTCTTATCTAGGTGAATGTGTCCAACAAATACACCCCTTGATTGTCAAAATGATTTGTAAGTGATTAAAGTAAAAATCGTCGACTAAATCTTGCATTTGCATCTTCGTGTAGATCTTTCCGCCAGTAGACGTACGCTCGTGCCGAAGGAGTAGACGAAGGTGCCGACAAGGAGCTGCAAGTGACGTGGACGTAGCTCAAGACCCGGAACCAAGTCCACAAGGGCCCAAGGTCAACCTTGCCGGTGAAGGCAAGGCCCGGATCATTAACCCCGTCCTTTAAAATTATGCAATTATGTCTGCTTCGATTGTGCATTTACGTTTCAGGAGTTGAATTGAAACCCTAGAGGCATGATCCCTAGGTACCTATGCTCTATCACTAGTATGTTAGGTCGATAGCTGCTATGCTATAGGACCGATAGAAGTCGAGTGATGTTCGTCACTCGCGAGAATAGGTTCTTATGTTGGAATCATAAGATATCCTTAAATGGATTACTCTTGTGGTAAGAGCATGGGATTGGGCTCCGGTCCGGCGGCTTTCGTGGGCTAAGCTTTTAAACGTACTAAACATTCACCGGGTATGGGACCGGTAAGCCTAGTACCTTAATGAGGCGGCGCGGGATCCTACCGTTACTACTCTTGAGAAATCGCCTTATCGGCTAGCTACGGAAGGGGGGTGTATTGTGTGAGACTCGGATACTTTGCGGGGTATACCGGCTAACCTTGCACCCGGATCGTAAGATTCGATCCCAACCCGAGGATTTATGGAAACAACCCGGGAAAGTTGTCCCTTCGGGGGCAGCCTACCGTGTGTTTGGGTTTACCTTGCAAGGTTTAAATCAATCGATTGTCGGCCTCTCACCGTTATCCGAGACTCGCTTAATTAATGCGGCCATGATATCCCATAATGATGGGACTCGAGGAATATTGTTGTATGAATTAATTGCTTGTCCAATTCTTGATTGAATTAGATGGCACATTTAGAAATGGTAATCAACTAGAACTTGTGCTAAAAGATTGAAAGTAAGGATCTACTTTTAGTAGTCAGTTCAAAGAAAAGAAACTCCACCGGCCAAAAGCCTTTCATGTCTAGAGTTTGGTGATGTAGTTATCACCCGACGGTTAAGTCTTGCTGAGTATTAGTATACTCAGCCTTGCTTTAAAATTGTTGTTGCAGGTGTGATTGACCGGATGGGTGACGACAAGTGATGACATCACGGATGGCCTCCTGTGATGTCTACCGTTGCGCTAGTTTAATTTATTTCTGCTGTTTTTCGAACTCTGAACCTTTACTCCATGTCATGAACAATGGTTTGTAATAAAATGTTTAATTCATGTTGTACTCTGGACTCGCCTTCGCGTGAGTTTTAATGCATGTGTTGATCCTCTCGTTCGATGCCCAAGTGATTCACCGGCGTTAACCCGGCAACCAACGACAGGATGATACTTTACTATTGCTTAATGACCAAAGTGGATCGGTCTTAGGCGATAGTACGGTATTTTTCTCGGGTGGGTTGTCACAAGTACCAATAGAAGCTTAACCTCGAACAAGTGCATCTTCGGCTTACCTTCGGAAAACTACTCGGCTTCATCATTAGCCATTGTGGCATCGAAGCCAACCCCGAGAAGATCTCCGCCATCACCAAGATGAAAGCTCCCACCCGCATCAAAGACGTGCGAAGCTTACGGGGTGCATGGCGGCCCCGAACTGCATTCATCTCAAAGCTTGGAGAATGGGGGCTATCCTTCTTCAAACTACTCAAGCACCAGGAGAAATTCGTGTGTGTTAACACCAAAATTTGGTAAGGAGTATGACATGTGGGTCCGACTCGGAAAAGAGTCCGTCTGGTGGAAGGAAAGACATCTTCAGAGATTTTCGGCAGAGGGATCCGCGGTCGGCTATCTGTTCCAGTTCGGCAAAAGAACAGTAGAGCTGATTTTGCGGGATTGGACGGTGACGTGGCTCGATCAGAGGAAGCGAATGGATGGACAGGCGATCGAGTTTAGTTAGGCAATAAATCCATTCGCAGTTGTAATCAGCAGGGTATAAATACGATCCCTGGATGTATGTAAAAAACACGTTCATTCCTCAATACACACCGGCCTTACGCCAAACCCTAGAGTCCCTTGTCGTGTCGTCGAGTTCTTCGAGAGGGCCAATCGATCCGTCGACCTCCGTGAGTACCGCAACCTTGTATCATGTCTAGTATCATGCGGTAGATTTAGATCTGATGCAAGTAGTCTTGTTACCATGCTTCGTGTCATGCGGTAGATTCAAGCTTGGTTCAAGAGGGTTTCTTGTTAGATCGTGAGCCATGCGGTAGGCTAAGATCTAGCTCGAAGCTAGTTATCGGCTCTATTGGATTTTGGCAAGATCCAATAGATTCATTAAGTTACCCCGTGTTATCATGAGTTTTACTTTATGTTTTAATTCATGTAATACACTTTTGCCCAATCTAGATGGGTTTGGATCGGCTCTTTTCCTTTTAAGATCCGTGCATGAGCAGGTTTCGTGTTTTGACGCGTGGATCCCGTGCTCCCCGATAGCCGAAACCGAATCGATCCGGGTTGTCACGTGTTGCGGATTCAAGCTTGCTTTGTTAGTATAAATCTTGAAAGAGCCGGGTATCATGCGGTAGATGCAGGTTTTTGGGTTGCTTTGGGGCTAGTCATCCGGTGGATTAGATTTCCAATTCGGCTTTCGATAGATTTATTCACGTGGTAATGTTTGTTCCTTCTTCATGGACCCCGAATCGGTTGTTCGGCCGCATTCGGTTATATCTTCACGAGTAGATCACGTGCGTTATTTATGTTTTAAAAGACGTGTGCTTTTAGCTTTCCATATTTAGGTTGTATCATGCGGTGGATAGATCTATTTGTGGAAAGTGGTGCGTTCTTTCATGCAAGTTGTATCATGCGGTGGATAGATTTGCCGATATCGTGCCCGACGGATCTTAAAGTAATTAGACATGCGGTAGACTAATGCTTTGGATCTATGCATGCTTATTTTAATACATGATCATGTTCGTGCTTTACTTCATTTAATGTTAATCTTCATGAGGATCGGTCATGGCTTTGCACATGCATCCATGTTTATTCAAAGATCGATCGTTGTCATGCTTACGTCATCCATTCGGCAATGTTCTTTTTTCCTTCGCGGTTACCGAATGGTTGTGGTTCTTTGACGGAGTAGCTTCGCATAGCTACATGTCGTCTTGCTTGGCTTCTTAGCCGTAAATATGGAACCGCTCGGTACCACCCGTAGGTTCCAAGTTTTGGTATTTAACTATTTCATCTTTTGTTAATTTTCAGGAAAAATTGACTGGCACGTCACTCTCTCTCTGCGCGTGCGAAGCTAAGCTTTTCGGCTTGCTGTGTGATTGGCGTTGAGTGCACATTTTGCGTCAACACACTTTTTGGCACGCCCAGTGGGACCCACAGCCGAATTGGTTCAGGATGCCTGAGATCACAGACCTCCTGGATGTCAGCATCGAGGAGCTTTCTCCAGAGCAGCATCAGCAGCTCGTAGACGCCGTGAATCAGTTTCAACAAAAGTGTCTCATGTCATTCAAGAAGAATCGGAGTGGTGTACCATATCTGAAGAGTAGCCCCGCCCGCAGTGCCTTGTTGCCGGGGAGACCGACGCCACGACCCAACAAGAAAAAGAGGAATGCGCGAGGATCTTCCAGGAATCGGTAGACAGCATGCTCACCAAGCACAACCAAGCTTTCCTCGGGTCGCTCCAGCAGATGATGGTGGCCCTCTTTGGCCCGGGCGCGGGGCAGGCGTTCGGAAAGACGTACACCGGAAAGAGCACCGTGGAGCTGGGTGAATCAAGCTCTCAGCCGCCGCTGCGAAGCCGTGCGGCGGCCTCCTCCTCAAAGCTCCGGGAGCGAGACATTCCAACCTCCTCCGCGGGCGCCGGGGGGCGCCGGTTCGGCCTCCGCCGCAAGCTTCGGAAGTCAACCAATCCCCGCCGCCACCACGGAGCAGCACGGGTCGGCCCCGTGCAACATGCCGAATCCGTACCGGACCTACGTACGGAGACCTAGCGTTCGGCTCACCCGGGGCCCCACTTGACCCCGCTCGAAGAATAGCTCCGTCAACCAACCGGCTCCCGAAGAATCTATACGGCGGTGGCTATCATGAAGTGGGAAATTACGGGGCGTTCGACGCCTTCCCGCACCCGGGCTATGCGCCGGCTGCGCAGCGCTCGGGAGGAAGATGCCCTAGCACGCAAGATGGCCGAATTGATGCGAATCGGTTCGGCCTCAAGCCAAGGATGCGGGGCCCCACCTACGGGCCGCCGTTCCCGCAGTGGTACTATAACGTGCTCCCCGCCGCCAAGGGTAAAACCGCCGACGGAATTCACAAAGTTCTCTCGGGCGGGACGAGACAAGCACGGTCGAGCATATCGCTCGTTATCTCATGCGGGCCGGGGGAATGCTCGGCCGAAGAGACGTTCGGGGTTCGCTACTTCCCCGCCTCACTAACGGGTCCCGCTTTTCGGTGGTTCTCGTCCTTGCCGCCCGAGTCGGTGGCCGGTGGAAAGATTTGGAGCGTAAATTCCACGCTCATTACTTCGACGGCAGCTTCGAGAAAAAGTTGATTGACCTCGCCACCCCGAAACAAAGGCACGGTGAAACACCGCCGGAGTTTCTCGGAAGATTCGAGAGAAGTCAAAGGCATGTGCTTCTCGTTGAACTTGCTTGGACGATCGGCGGCCGATATGGCCGTCGCCGGGATGTTACCGGCCGTGCGCGAAAAGCTATTTGGGATGGAGTTTGAAAACTTGGGTCAACTCGTCGCGAAGTTATCCTTGATGAGCAATCGGGCATACGGCCTCAAGAAGGACCCCAAGTTTGGCAAGCGACACGACATCGCCGACATCTACAACCAATTCTTGGACAAAGCTGATTTGTGCGGGGATTCGACGACGAATTGGAGGTAGTCGCAGCAGAAATCTTGTGGGGTAAAGAGCCCCCGACAATGAATCGGCGGTGGGTCGGGCGGACCAAAGGAACCTACGACTTCGACATCACAAAGGCTGATAAGTTGTTTGAGCTCTTGGTAAAGGAAGGCCGAATCAAGTTGCCTGAAGGGCACTCTATGCTTCGGCCTGATGGAGTCAAAGCGAAACGTTACTGCGGCTTCCATGACAGGGACTCGCACTCCATCAACGATTGCAGGGTCTTCAGGATGAGGATCCAGAAGGCTATCCAGGAAGGGCACCTCAAGTTCGATAACAAGATGAAGCTGGATGGCCACCCTTTCCCGCAGAACATGCTCGGCTTTTCTATCAACGCGATAACAGCCGAAGAGAAGGGGAAAGTCAAGGTCCTGACCTCAGCCAGGTCCAAACAAGATGGATCAGTTGACCCGGAGCGTCGGGTGACCCTAGAGCAAGTGCGGGCGACGCCCCCGCGTTCTCAAGAGCCACATCGAGATTGGGGAATCGTCCAAGCCTAAGCCCAAGGTGACGTCACGCATTCTCCTCAACAAGTGGCGGCGTCGATGGAAAAGGAGCGCTACCAAAAGCGTCGTCACGAGGAGGAGCAGCGCAGGGCTGAGGAGGATGCGCGCAGGTGGAATCAGGAACAGCACGCGCGCGAGCAGGAGCGCGCCCACTGGGGATGCGCCTTCTTCAGGCACTGCTGGAATGAGGGCCTAAAGCTGCCCACATTAAGGAACTGTCCTGAATGCAGCGACAGATATGCTGAGTACAGGCAGGAAACTGCCAATCGCCGATCCGTCCATGAAAGACTTGGAAGGATTCACCCAAATGGGGATCGGCGGCAAAAAATTGAGGTTATAGATCACCCCAGGAAACGCCACGCTGATCTCAGGTGGGCTGACCAGGAGGAGGACGAAGATGTCTACGTCTGGCAGAAGGGGCAGTGGTGCCCACCCGGTCTACGCAAGAGCCAGAAGAGGCGGGTCCAACGCTTGAGGAACCGCGAGATGAAACAAGCCGGGATCCAGACAAGGCAGAAGTGGCGCCCCAAGGACCAGCCAGAAGGATCGAAGCGTCCGGCCCCTGCATGCATGGTATACTTCCTGCCAAACGAGTTCATGGCTCCCGCTAACCAGGTGATGCAGAGGAAGCGTCCTTTGACGACGAGCGCCCGAAGAGATGATGGCGCGGTGGTGCTTGCCAAGCGGTCCATCTTCGACAAGCCGGCCAAAAATCGCCACATGAGGCCGCCGTACTTGAGGGGGTACGTCAATGGCAAGCCATTGACCAAGATGTTCGTCGACGGTGGCGCGGCGATCAACGTAATGCCGTACACCACCTTCGGGAAGCTTGGCATGACCCCGAGCGATCCGACACCAACAAGCATCATCCTAAACGACTTCGCCGGAACCCCTCAGACACCAAAGGATGCGCTCACGTGGACTTGATGATCGGGTCCAAAACGTTGCTCACTACCTTCTTCGTCATCGAAGGGAAAGGAGCCTACGGCCGCTTTGCTTGGGCGGGACCGGATCCACGCCAAGCTGCCGCGTCCCATCCACTATGCATCAACGAGTCGATCCGGTGGGTGGACGATGAAATCGAGGTCGTCCGGGCGGATGACTCCGTGAGCGTGGCTAACATGGAACCAGGCCTTCCGGGAGTACCAAGGCATCGATTGCTTCTCGGGGAAGGATCGGGGAGAAGGTCCCGTTGAACTCGTCGGCGGTGACCAACGGCCGATTCAAGCGATCGGCTCTTACGAGAATTTTTAATGGAGAACCCCGTGGATGGCACCGATGGCAAGCCGGGACGAGGATTCATGTCGGCCGATAAGCCGGAGGAAGTTGACATTGGAAGCGGTGATAAGCCAAGGCCGACGTTCATCGGTGCGAATTTGCGGCCCGGACTTCGGGGGAACTTAATTGAGCTTCTCAAAGAATATAAAGATTGCTTCGCCTGGGATTACTCGGAGATGCCTGGATTGGATCGATCCATCGTCGAGCACCGGTTGCCAATCAAGCCTCGGTTTCAAGCCATATAAGCAACCGCCCGGAAAATCTACAAGGATGAAGTATTGGCCGATGTGAAGAAGGAAATCGAAAGATTACTTGACGCAAACTTCGTTCGGCCCCGCGAGATATGCGGAGTGGATTTCTAACATCGTCCCCGTGTATAAGAAAAATGGAAAAATGAGAGTTTGCATAGACTTCGGGGACCTAAACGAGCTACTCCCATGGATGGATACCCGATGCCTATTGCCGATTTGCCGATTGACGCCGCCGCCGGGCACAAGGTGATTAGCTTCATGGATGGCAACGCAGGGTACAATCGGATCTTTATGGCAATAGAAGACATCTCGAAGACGGCCTTTAGATGTCCTGGTCATATAGGCCTATTTGAATGGATCGTCATGACATTTGGGTTGAAAAATGCCGGTGCAACCTATCAGCGGGCCATGAATTACATTTTTCATGAGTTGATCGGCAAGACCGTGGAGATCTACATTGACGACGTGGTGATCAAGTCCTTAAGTCATGGCACCCATCTGGAAGATGTGAAGAAGACCCTGGAATGCACCCGGAAGCATGGCCTGAAGATGAATCCAAACAAGTGTGCATTTGGGGTGTCAGCTGGAGAGTTCTTGGGGTTTTTGGTCCACGAAGGAGGGATCGAAGTTGGCAAAAAGAGCATGAAAGCCATTGATGAAGTCGTTCCTCCAACCAACCTCAAGGAGTTGCAATCACTGCTCGGCAAGATCAACTTTGTGAGAAGGTTCATCTCAAATTTATCACGAGAAGGTGTTGCCATTCTCTCCGTTGCTGAAGCTGAAGAAGGATCAGAAATTCACATGGGGCGACGAACAACAAAAGGCTTTCGAGGAAATCAAGCAATACATGAAGGAGCCGCCGGCCTTGGTTCCTCCTCACTCGAACAAGCCTTTCAAGTTGTACGTGGCGGCCGATACCCAAACTATTGGATCGGCCCTTATTCAAGAATTCGAAGGGAAGGAGCGGGTAGTAGCTTATCTTAGCCGAAAACTACTTGATCCCGAAACCGGGTATTCGGCTATAGAAAGATTATGTCTTTGCGTATACTACTCGTGTACAAAGTTTCGGCACTACTTGTTGAATGCCGAATGCACCGTATACTCGAAGTTTGATGTGATAAAACATATGTTATCTATGCCAATTTTGAATGGTCGGGTTGGCAAATGGATTTTAGCTCTATCGAATTCGAGTTGAAGTTCGAATCGGCAAAAGCCATCAAAGGTCGTGTCATTGCCGATTTTATAACCGAACACCGTGACCCTTCGATTGATCTCGCTTGAAATTACCCCATGGGCTCTATTCTTTGACGGGTCATCATGTGGCAAAGGTGGGGGAGTAGGGATTCTACTAATTTCTCCCAGAGGTGAGATGTTCGAATTCGCCATTCCTATACAACCCACCGTCACAAATAACCAGCCGAGTACGAGGCACCGCTTCGAGGGCTTCAATATTTGAGAGAAGCCGGGGCCGTTTCAGTTGAAATTTATGGAGATTCAGAGTTGGTCATCAAGCAATTGAACGGCCAGTACGAGTGCAGAAGCGAGGCGCTGAGGAGTTACTACGAGGAATGCAGAGAAATCTTGAAGGGCTTTCCACTGGTAACCCTACAAAGACATTCCTAGAGAGCATAACGAGGAAGCAAACAGGCTGGCTCAGAGCGCCTCTGGTTATAAAGAGAGTCAAGAAGCATTTGCTGCAGAGGTAAGCGCACTGGGGACGGATCTTACAGAAGATGATTGGAGGAAAGAGATCGTTGATTATTTGAGAGATCCATCCCGAAAAGTCTCTAGGAAGCTCAGGTACAAGGCAATCAAGTTCGTTCTTCTGGATGACAATTTATTCTATAAGTCATTAGATGGAGTACTGCTACGATGCCTGGGTCCAAAAGAAGCCAAGAACATGATGAGCGAGGTGCACGATGGGATATGTGGAGCGCACCAATCGGCCTATCGCATGAAATGGGTTATTAGGCGGTGGGATGCTTTTGGCCGACGATATTAGAGGACTCGCTTTGAGTATTACAAGGGGTGTCAAGATTGCCGCAGGTTCGGGAATATTCAAAGAGTCCCCCGCATCGGCATTGAATCCCATCATCAAGCCATGGCCATTCGGGGGGCCGGGGTATAGACTTGATTGGCCAAATTAATCCACCATCTAGCAAGGGGCATAAGTTCGTGCTTTTGGCTACGATTACTTCACCAAATGGGTCGAGGCAATCCCACTCAAGAAGGTGACGTCGAAAAACATGATCGAATTCGTCAAGGAACACATCATCTATCGATTTGGGATTCCTCGGACGATTACCACCGACCAAGGGGCACAATTCGTGTCATTGGAATTCGGAGATTTTGCCGAAAGCATGGGAATCAAACTCGTTTAATTCTTCTCCATACTATGCCCAAGCTAATGGTCAAGCGAGAGGCTTCTAACAAGATCATGATCAAGCTTATACGAAGAAGATCGACCGAAGCCGAGGAAATGGCATTCGGTACTCGGTGAAGCGCTGTGGGCTTACCGAATGGCCCCCCATGGAGCCACAAAGACTTCTCCTTACGAGTTGGTTTACGGGCATCACGCGATCCTGCCCTGGGAAATGCAATCAGAGTCAAGGAGAGTAGTGCTGCAAAACGATTTGAGCTCCAAGGATTACAGTGGCCTAATGATGGATGAATTAGAAGATTTGCATATGATCCGTCTCAGGGCCCTGGAGAACATCGAGAAAAACAAGCTGCGGGTCGCCAAGTACTATAACAAGAAAGTAAAAGTAAAGCAATTCACAGAAGGCGATCTAGTTTGGAAAGCGCTACTGCCGATTGGAACTAAATACAGTGAATTCGGCAAATGGTCCCCTAACTGGGAGGGGCCTTTTCGTGTGGTCAGATGCGTTCCTGGTAATGCATACATATTGAAAACTTTGCTAGGAGAGGAGTTTTCCGCCACAATAAATGGAAGATATCTGAAGAAGTATTATCCTAGCATTGAAATCGATCGATGATTATACACATCTGACACAGAAACAGCCGGCGCTCAGGGATGAGGCCGCCTTTAGAACAAAAATCCATGAACAAGAGAAAATGGCCAGTGCCTGATGCATTGCCCTTAGCTCAATACTACACTACAACTGGTTTCTTGCGGGATTACACATAGCAGCCCTGAAGGCCAAGTCCCCTAAGGGAGGGAAGCAGAAGGCGTGGAGTAAGAAGCGAAAGTATGGTTCAATCTTTTCTTTGCTTCTTCGGCCGTCGCTCCCTCTTCGGTTGTTCCGGGACCACCGTGACGGCGACTTGGAACGCGCGAGGATGACCACGATTGGCGGCCTCTACCAAGCTATCCCGGGCCGCCTTCAAGGTTGCCGTACACGTCGAGACATCCGGAGCAAAAGAATCAAGGTTAGGGGCAAGAAATCCAGATGCAAACATGAAGGGGGGCAGAAGCGTTTACCCCCTACTAGCGCTTCCAGCGCCATACGACGCTCGCGTTCGGCTTGACAGCGGACGGACATGTCCCTGAGGTCACGCTCCAGGTGCCGGGCACGGCGGCGCAGCTGATGAATGACCCTTTGCTCGGGCGTGGCATCCTCCGCCTCAGGAGAAGAATCGGAGGAGATGTACTCAGGAACATCTTCGGTTCCGATGACTTCTTCAGGAAGCAAATCAAGGCTGAAAGAAGCAGAGGAAAACATGAAGCGCAAGATCAAGCAGAAGGACAAGGAGCAGATCAAGAAAGAACTCACTTCCGAATCGTACGCTTCCTTGACGAGCCGCTCCCCTGAGGCTGTTTACCCTTGTCCATGGCGTTGGGGTTTTTTCTTCTAGCAGCGAGAAGAAGAGACGAGAAGTGATGGAGGAGTGTGCGAGTGGATTTGCGAGCACCCCACGGGCTATTTTATTGACCAAGGAGGCGCATTGGGAGTGATGATCGCGCACACACCTTGTTGGAATACCAAGCGGCGGGGTTTTCCACCGAGTGCGAAGGGTTTTCTTTGAACAATATTTACGGATTGCCGAATTGGGATCCTTTGTGGATCTTGCGCCAAGGGGCGCTTGTTTGCAAGCGTTCGGCTAAAGACGGTTCCCAGATGCATTCGAAGAGGACAAATTCACAGATGCAAATGCGAAGGGAAATATCACGGAACAAGTGCGGATTCCAAAAGTTCATCATATATTGCCGACATTTACACATCCCTAGTACAATCTAGTCAAAGAGTCTGTTCAACACAGACTGGGGATGGGTAATTTCGGCAATGGCGTCGCCGTGGCCGTCGAGGCGCTCCCGGGATGAGCTCGATCTCGTCGATATCCTCCGCGCGCCGCCCGGAAGCCACGCGGCCTGGTGGAATAGTCGACGTCCGTATGCGTCGCCATCGCGGCCGTGCCCAAGGTGGTGCCCGGACGAACACCATGGACGGCCACCTCATCAATGCGGCGCTCCACCGCGGCCAGGCGCTCCGCCGGCGTGTCGCCGTGGGCGTTCACCTTCTCGGCCAGTTGCTCTACCAGCGCCTTTGGGCGGGTCGAGCTCGGCATCACGGGCTGCAAAAGACAAACAAGAAAGGATTAGCATCAAAGGCTGGGCTGAATCAAGAATCAGAGCCATACCATCGATGGCCTCCAGCAGCTGTTTCCGCTGGTCCTCCCATTCTAGTTCGGCCACGCCCGCTTTTTTGGAGACGTCCTCCAGCTCAAGACGGGACGCCTCTAGCTCCTCCTTGAAGCGAATAGCGTCTGCTTCCCCGTACGGCACCGGGGAGTGGCCATCGGACTCCGAAGAGTCATCAGGGAGGGGCTGATTGGCGCGCGCGGGGCGGATTCCACTGAATCAAACTGAAAAAAGGGAGATGATTGTCAAGGCAAAGGAAGATCAAAAGGAAGATCGACAAGGAGAAATTGATGATCATCACCGCCTGCGCGCATTAGCGCTGCTTCCCTCAGCCTCGTCGGAGGCGCGGCGGTGGTTGAGGGCGGCGCACCATTGCGGTTTGGGGATGTGCACTTGTTCGCAAGAGGGCCGGAGATTGGCGAAGATTCGAGAGCTAGAAGGCCTGGTGGAGAGCTAGGGGCACCTATGGCAACATTTATAGGCCCGGCGGGGGTAAATCGTGGCTTCGAGTCGTGGGCGTGGATCGTGGCGCACGTCCCAATAAAATCGGAAGGTGGAAAGATTTCCTTGACCAACCCGCCGGTGGGTCGTTTGGAGTTCTAAGCCGAAACGCGTGCGGATCGATTGTTTCGGCTAAAGGAAATCAAGGTGTTTTTCGGGAGTTGGCGTTTCACTACCGAATGGGTCGTTTCAAAGATTACAAATTGCAAAGGAAATATTACAAGAACGACCAGTCCAGGTATACATCAATAAGAACATTCAAGCATCAAGGAGTTTTGCAAGTGCATGACGAACATTGGATACTATCAAGTGGGAGTTATCCAAGATCTCCTGATAGTCCTTTTGGGCATCAGATAAGTCAGTAAGCTCTGCATCGCACCGCTTTACTGCCGGTAACGCCCGATTCCACCTCCGCTTGGGTCTTTGCTATCAATCCGGGAAGATCGGCTATTTTCTTCTGGTCAATCTCCATCTCCGCTGACAGGCTTTTCAGTTCCGCCTCTAGAGCAGCCTTTCTGGCGACTTTCAGATCATAAGAGGCTTGCAGGTCAGCCAAGGCATCTTTGTGGCTTTCTGCTTGGGATTGCATCCCGTTCATGGCCTGTTCAGCATCAGTTTTCTCCTTTTCAATGGCCGAACGGGAGCGCAATTTCCTCCAAGTGCGCCTCAAGGGAACATAGAAGGGCTCTAAGTCGTAGACGGACGACAGAAAAGCTCTGATGTCATCGGGAAGTTTGCGACTAATGGGCTCAAACATCTCTTCAAAATGGCGAAGATCATTGAGCCGATCCCGAACGTCTTTTTCTAGCCGGTCGCAATTTCTTTGAGCTTGAGCAACACCTCGTCCGGCAACGGCCGGTTTATCTCTTTCATCACATCGGCGGTTGATGGGCCCTCCGATGGCAAGCTCGATGATGACGGGGCGTGATCCCGAAAACAACGCCGCCGAGGTGAGAATGCTAGGATCAAGGTGTCAAGATTAAGAGCAGAATTGGGCACCTCATGAGTGGTTTCTTGAGCGGGAGCAATTGCAGACGAAAGAGGCGTCCCGAGCATAGCCGAAACTTCCAAGTCAGGAGATGCTGATGCAACCATCAGTGGCTCGTAAGTTTCTGGCTGGTGAAGAATTGGATCCTCCTCTGTTGGGTTGGTCATTGCTGCTTGACCAATAGGCGATGGCATCCTGGGGGTATTTGGTGGCTCCAGCTGAGTTGAGGGATTCATCTCTGGAGAGCGTACTGCTTCTGCAGAAGGTGATGAAGATGAAACCTCTCTCGGGATAGGCAATTCAACCCCCGGAAGGGCTCGCTTTGTTGAACCACCGGAACATCTACAAGTGGTTCTCCAACGGTTTCTTCGCAAATGTCCAATTGAAGGGA
This sequence comes from Cenchrus americanus, assembly GCA_947561735.1. Classification (NCBI taxonomy): domain Eukaryota; kingdom Viridiplantae; phylum Streptophyta; class Magnoliopsida; order Poales; family Poaceae; genus Cenchrus; species Cenchrus americanus. The sequence goes on from OX387245.1 coordinate 128,894,059, forward strand.
TAAGTGCCGTGCTCATCCTAGAGAAAGAACAGAAAAAGACATACCAGTGGGTGGAGCATTGGCAGGTGCTGGTTCTGAAGAATGTTGGGCTCCGTCCGAAATACACAATGATATGATCCATCAAGAACAGAGTGACCCAGTAATCAAGAAGGTAAAGGAGTTTACCTCAACCAGTACTTTCTTGACAGTTCTCCTCCTTTTGGCGCTCGGAGGGGGAATCGGATGCGGACCTTGCCTCCCCGTCGACGGCAAGGCTAGAAAGGCTAGGATCGGTGGTAGCATACCTGTCCATCAATTGGCGCAGGGTGGTGGATTTAAACCCCAATGCTGAAATTGGGCCTTCGGCATTATAAGTGATTACCCTGGCTCGAGGGGCGGGATCGTGTTCTCGTGGACAAAAGATGAAGGTCAAAACCATGAATGGAGAAGGAGTGTTTGATCCAAAGGTTCATTGTGTTACCTCTGAAGTCGGCAGGAAATCAGGCACCAATTTCCCCGCACGAACACATGAACAGGTTCACTAAATATGTGGTCATGGAATTCTTGCCACCATGAATTGAAGGTGGGGTGAGCTATGGTTGCAGGCACAAAAGGACATGTGTAGACAGTAGGACTGCACACATAGTTAAAAACTCTGCTACACTGCATCAGTTCTTTGATTTCCTCCCTGGGCTTGAGGAATTCATGCAGAAACAATCTAGGGGGCATCCGGCCGCATCCAAGCCGCCCGGCCATTACATTAGGCCGGTAGTACTCATAAGTACGGCATTCTGCCTCCCTCCATTGAACTCGGCCGGTAATATGCATGGGCGGATTATGATATTAAAGATTTCCAAGAATCTCCCATCTTGATGGCCGGGCTCAAAGGAGAACTCGACAGGGAAGGTCAGGGTGTCATAGCCTAGATAAGGGAGCCAAAGAGGATTGGGGAAGCCTTTGAAGAACAACTCGAAGAGTTGGGTGATGTCCTGCTGAACGATAACGATTGAAGCCGCTTCTCCATAGCTTTGGCATCCTCTAGTGACTTGAAGCTCTCCTTCGGGGGATTGGACCGGGGGGAAGAACCCGGAGTTCAAGTCGACGCCTACAATCTGTGCATGTGAAGCTGCAGCCAAATTTGAACAAACCACCAAGGGCCATTGACGCACGTTATCCTCTCGGCTAGTATACATTTGGGTAACTGTCTGATGAAGCATATGGTATACACTGCCCAAGAGGAATTTTCCCAGAGGAAGGCGATTGCCACTGCCGGATGGATCGCCATTGCGATATGATTCGAGTGGGTTCGTTGGCCTTGCCACGAAGACAAATCTACATAACCACATGTTCAAAAAGGCTCTATATTCAACTTCACCAAGGGGATTGTCTCTCATGTGCTTCGAAATATATTGTTTGTAGCCATTCCCCGGCTTTACCCCCCTCCGCGCGTGAGGAATTTTTGAAATTCCAAGGCCGAACAGACCCGGTGATGTCAAGGCCGGTGATCATGTACACATCGGCCAAAGTTGGAGACATTGGGCCATGCCCAAAAAGGAAGGCATTGACGCCATTTGACCGAAGTGGCACGCGGCTATCGAAGATCTTCATTCTTGGGCGTCTCGGCCCTACGGATAACTCCAAACATTGAGCAATGCGGAGAGTATCCAGATTGGTCAATCCACTCTTATCCGCAAGAATCTGCGGTACCAAGTCTTCCGGCTGCGATTGGGGGCAAAGGCCAGTTCTTGAACGCATCTTGCCACTGAGGAGGTGGAGATAAAGCTACCTTGAAAGGAATTCTCTGAGATTCAGCGGCAATGAAATCTCGAGGGTCAGGATTCCCTTCAGGACCAAGATAGTAAGATTGCGAATTGGCCTCAATAGGAATCAGAAGGGCAGTAGACGGTTCCTGGAAGAGAGCGGAAGAAGAAAATCTCAGGTAAAATTGAAAACCTAATGCCGAACAAAGGTTTGGAAGGGTGAATTTACCTGAGCAGCTTGGTTCTGAGTTGCCATTGGAGATTCGAGCTCGGAGCAAAGGGGATCTAGGGTTGGATCTGAACGAAGAATCCGGCGGATTGCGAAGAACAGGTGTTGACAGGTTTGGCTCAAAGATTCGTGGCTGGAGTCAATTGTGGAACAAAATTACTTTTATCCCACAATTGAAGGGGCATGTGTTAACACCAAAATTTGGTAAGGAGTATGACATGTGGGTCCGACTCGGAAAAGAGTCCGTCTGGTGGAAGGAAAGACATCTTCAGAGATTTTCGGCAGAGGGATCCGCGGTCGGCTATCGTTCCGGTTCGGCAAAAGAACGAGAGAGCTGATTTTGCGGGATTGGACGGTGACGTGGCTCGATCGAGAGGAAGCGAATGGATGGACGGGCGATCGAGTTTAGTTAGGCAATAAATCCATTCGCGGTTGTAATCGGCGGGGTATAAATACGATCCCTGGATGTATGTAAAAAACACGTTCATTCCTCGATACACACCGGCCTTACGCCAAACCCTAGAGTCCCTTGTCGTGTCGTCGAGTTCTTCGAGAGGGCCAATCGATCCGTCGACCTCCGTGAGTACCGGCAACCTTGTATCATGTCTAGTATCATGCGGTGGATTTAGATCTGATGCAAGTAGTCTTGTTACCATGCTTCGTGTCATGCGGTAGATTCAAGCTTGGTTCAAGAGGGTTTCTTGTTAGATCGTGAGCCATGCGGTAGGCTAAGATCTAGCTCGAAGCTAGTTATCGGCTCTACTGGATTTTGGCAAGATCCAGTAGATTCATTAAGTTACCCCGTGTTATCATGAGTTTTACTTTATGTTTTAATTCATGTAATACACTCTTGCCCAATCTAGATTGGTTTGGATCGGCTCTTTTCCTCTTAAGATCCGTGCATGAGCGAGGTTTCGTGTTTTGACGCGTGGATCTCGTGCTCCCCGATAGCCGAAACCGAATCGATGCCGGGTTGTCACGTGTTGCGGATTCAAGCTTGCTTTGTTAGTATAAATCTTGAAAGAGCGGGTATCATGCGGTAGATGCGGGTTTTTGGGTTGCTTTGGGGCTAGTCATCCGGTGGATTAGATTTCCAATTCAGCCCCGATAGATTTATTCACGTGGTAATGTTTGTTCCTTCTTCATGGACCCCGAATCGGTTGTTCAGCCGCATTCGGTTATATCTTCACGAGTAGATCACGTGCGTTATTTATGTTTTAAAAGACGTGTGCTTTTAGCTTTCCATATTTAGGTTGTATCATGCGGTGGATAGATCTATTTGTGGAAAGTGGTGCGTTCTTTCATGCAAGTTGTATCATGCGGTGGATAGATTTGCTGATATCGTGCCCGACGGATCTTAAAGTAATTAGACATGCGGTAGACTAATGCTTTGGATCTATGCATGCTTATTTTAATACATGATCATGTTCGTGCTTTACTTCATTTAATGTTAATCTTCATGAGGATCGGTCATGGCTTTGCACATGCATCCATGTTTATTCAAAGATCGATCGTTGTCATGCTTACGTCATCCATTCGGCAATGTTCTTTTTTCCTTCGCGGTTACCCGAATGGTTGTGGTTCTTTGACAGGTAGCTTCGCATAGCTACATGTCGTCTTGCTTGGCTTCTTAGCCGTAAATATGGAACTCCTGGTACCACCCGTAGGTTCCAAGCTTTGGTATTTAACTTGTTTTATCTTTTGTTAATTTTCGGGAAAAATTGACCGGCACGTCACTCTCTCTCTCGCGCGTGCGAAGCTAAGCTTTTCGGCTTGCGTGTGATTGGCGTTGAGTGCGCATTTTGCGTCAACGGTGTGGACACAAAGAAGCGGATCAAGCTCGGCTCGGCTCAAGGACTTCCCGTCCAAGCCACCGATCCCTCACGGCTCCCCAAAAAAAGGAGCAGCTATTGCTCTACCTCGCCGCGACTACTCACGTGGTCGCATCGCCATCGCCGTCGAGCGGTAGGAAGACGGCCACGCCAACCCGGTCCGGGCCGACCCGCCTACTTCATCGGCGAGGTCCCGTCGGAATCTAAGGCACGCTACTAACTAGTACGAAGCTACCGTATGCGGTGCTCATCACCTCGCGGAAGGTACGACACTACTTCCAGGAGTACTCGATCTCCGTCGTCATCGACTACCCCCTCGGTGACATCCTACGGAACTAAGATGCTACTGAAAGAATCTCCAAATGGGCAGTTGAACTCGACGCCCTCAACATCGACTTCAAGCCACGAACAACCATCAAGTCGCAGGCACTAGTCGACTTCATGGCAGAGTGCCGGGAAAATCAGCTACCAACTCTAACCGAGTGACCAGAGCATTGGGTGATGTACTTCAATGGCTCACTCAAGCTCGAGGGCGCGGGTGCAGGGGTACTCTTGATTTCTCCACGGGGTGAACAACTCAAGTACGTCCCGCGGATCTTCCGGAAGGTCTCAAACAACAAAGCCGAGTACGAGGCTCTACTACACGGGCTCCGCCCTCGCAATCTCTCCGGGCATCAAGCGACCACTAGTCTACGACGACTGCGGTGGTCATCAACCAAATTAACAAGTCTTGGGATCACAACAAGGAGAACATGGACGCCTACGTTGACGTGAAAAGTGCACTCAACACCAATCACACAAAGAAGCCGAAAAAAGTCGGCTTCACACGCGCGAGAGAGCGAAAGACGTGCCGATCAATTTTTCCCGAAAATTAACAAAAGATAATGCGGTTAAATACCAAAGCTTGGAACTTGCCGGTGGTACCGGACAGTTCCATATTTACGGCTAAAAGCCAAATGAGATGACACATAGCTATAGAAAGCTATCTCAAAAGGACTACAACCATTCGGGAAACCATAAAGGGAAACAACAACACTACCGAATGGATGACGTGAGCATGATGGCGATTGGTCTTTGTTTGAACAAGAATGCACATACACGAGGTCATGACCGATCCCCACAAAGATTAACATTAAATAAATAAATAAAGTAAAGCACGGACATGATCATGTATTAAACAAGCATGCATAGATCCAAAGCACTAGTCTACCGCATGTCTAGTTACTTTAAAACATGTCGAGCACGATGTCCAGCAAATCTATCCACCGCATGATACAACTTGCATGGAAAACCGTGCCACTTTCCACAAATAGATCTATCCACCGCATGATACAATCTAAATATGGAAAGCCAAAAGCACACATCATTTAAAGCATGGATAACGCACGTGTTCTACTCGTGGAGAAACATAACCGAATGCGGCTGAACAGCCGATTCGGGGTCCATGAAGAAGGAACAAATATTACCAAGTGAATAAATCTATCAGATTGATCTGGGAATCTAATCCACCGGATGACTAGCCCCAAAGCAACCCAAAAACCTGCATCTACCGCATGATACCCGGCTCTGTCAAGATTTATACGAACATGAGCAAGCTTGAACCCGCAACACGTAACAACCTAGATCGATTCGGTTTCGACTATCGGAAAGCACAAGATCCGCATGTTAAAATACGAAATCCACTCGAACAAGGATCATAAAAAGATAGAGCTGATCCAAACCCATCTAGATTGGGCAAAGGTGTGTTACATGAATTAAAACATAAAGTAAAAACTCAAGATAACACGGGGTAACTTAATGAATCTATTGGATCTTGCCAAAATCCAATAGAGCCGATAACTAGCTTCAAGCTAGATCTTAGCCTACCGCATGGCTCATGACCTAACAAGAAACCCTCTTGAACCAAGCTTGAATCTACCGCATGACACGAAGCATGGTAACAAGATTTCTTGCATCGGATCTAAATCCACCGCATGATACTAGACATGATACAAGGTTGCCGGTACTCACGGAGGTCGACGGATCGATTGGCCCTCTCGAAGAACTCGACGACACGACAAGGACTCTAGGGTTTGGCGTAAGGCCGATGTGTATTGAGGAATGATTGTGTCTGTTACATACATTCAGGGGTCATATTTATACCCTGTTGAGTACAACTTCGAATGGATTCATTGCCTAACTTATCTCTAAGCTTGATCGCCTATCCATCCATTCGTCTCCCCTGATTGAGCCACGTCACCGTCCAATCCCGCAAAATCAGCTCTACTGTTCTTTTGCCGAACCGGAGCAGATAGCCGACCGCGGATCCTTTTGCCGAATATCTCTGAAAATATCCTTCCTTCCACCAGACGGACTCTTTATCGAACCGGACCCACAAGTCAGACTCCTTACCAAATTTTGGTGTTAACACATGCCCCTTCAATTGTGGGATAAAAGTAATTTTGTTCCACAATTGACTCCGCCCACGAATACCTCAAAATCGAATCTGTCAACACCGTTCTTCGCAATCCGCCGAGTCTTCATCCGGATCCAACCCTAGATCTCCTTGTTCCGAGCTCGAACCTCCAATGGCCGCTCGGCACCAAGATACTCGGGTAAACTCATCCCTCGCAAGCCTCGTTCGGCATTTAGGTTTTCAATTTTACCCGAGATTTCCTTTTCCGCTTTTCTTTCAGAGCCTTCTACCGCTCTTTTGATTCCTACCGAGGCCAATTCGAGGTCTTATTATCTTGGTCCCGTGGGGAACTCGACCCTCGAGATTTCATAGCAAATTTGAATCTCGCAGAATCCCCTTTAAAGCAGCTCTGTCTCCACCGGCTCAATTGCAAGACGCTTTCAAGAACCGGCCTTTACCTCCAATTGCGGTCGGAGAACTTGGTATCGGAGGATTCTTGCGGATAAGAGTGGATTGACCAACCTAGACACCCTCCGTATCGCCCAGTGCTTGGAGTTGTCAGTGGCCGAGACCCCTAAGAACGAAGACCTCCTGATAGCCGCCTGCCACTTCTGGTCAAATGGCGTCAACGCCTTCCTTTTTGGGCATGGCCCAATGTCTCCAACTTTGGCCGATGTATATATGATCACCGGCCTTGACATCACAGGGTCTGTCCAGCCCTGGAACTTCAAAAACTCTTCACGCCAGACAGGGGTAAAGCCAGGGAACGGCTACAAGAATTACATCTTGAAGCACATGAAAGACAATCCCCTTGGTGATGTTGAATACAGAGCCTTTCTGAATATGTGGCTGTGCGATTTGTTTTCCGTGGCAAAGCCAACGAGCCCACCTTGAACCATATCGCAATGGCGACTCATCCGGCCGGTGGCAATCGCCTCCCTCCCGGGAAAATTCCTTTTGGGCAGCGTATATCATATGCTTCATCGATCGTCACCCAAATGTATACCAGCCAAAGGATAATATGCGTCAATGGCCCTTGGTGGTTTGTTCAAATGTGGCTGCAGCTCCACATGCATCAGATTGTCGGCGTCGATTTGAACTCCAGGTTCTTTCCCTTGTCCAATCACCCTGAAGGAGAGCCTCAAGCTACCAGAGGATGCCAGACCTACGGAGAAGCGGCTTCAACTGTTCTCGTTCAGCAGGACATTAGCCAGCTTTTCGAGTTATTCTTCAAAGGTTTCCCCGATCCCCTCTGGCTTCCTTATCTGGACAACGACACCTTGACCTTCCCTGTTGAATTTTCCTTTGAACCCGGCCGTCAAGATGGGAGATTCTTAGAGATCTTCAACATCATAATCCGCCCATGCATACTGCCGGCTGAGTTCAATGGAGGACGGCAGAATGTTAGCACTTATGAGTATTATCAGCCCAATATAATGGCCAGGCAAATTGGATGTGGACAGATGCCCCCAAGATTGTTCCTGCACGAATTCCTCAAGCCCAGAGAGAAAATCAAAGAACTGATGCAGGGCAGTAGGGTTTTTAATTATGTGTGCAGTCCAACTGTCTACACATGTCCTTTCGTGCCTACAACCATAGCTCACCCCACCTTCAACTCCCCGGTGGCAAGAATTTCATGATCATATCTTCGGTGAGCCCGTCCATGTGTTCGCGCGCAGTTAACGCCCGATTTCCTGCCAACTTCGCAGGCAATACAATGAACCCTTGGATCGGACATGTCCTCTTTATTCATGATTCCGACCTTCATCTTCTTGTCCACGAACACGGTGCCCGCCCCTCGAGCTAGGGATATTACTTATAATGCCGAAGGCCCAGTTTCGGCACCGGGATTTAAATCCACAACTCTAGCTCAACTAATGGCCGGGTATGCCACGTCGGATCCCGGCCTCTCCCGGCCTTGCCGCCGACAAGAGGCAAGGTCTATCTCTCGGTTGCCCCTCCAAATGTGCCAAGAGGAGGAGAACAATTAAGAAAGTGCTCATTGAGGTAGAATCCCTTACCCTCTTGATCACAAGATTACTCGTTCTTGATGAATCATATCATTGTGCATTTTCGGACCGAGCCCAGCGGTCTTCGTAACCGCACTCGCCAATGCCCCATCCACTGGTATGACATTTACTGTCTTTTCTTTAAGGATGAGCACTGGCATTTACCCTTCCAATTTGATATTTGCAGAAGAAACAATGGAAGAGCAGCTTGTAGATGTCCCAGTGGTCCAGCAAGCAAGTCCATCCGGGGCGAATTACCTATCCCGGTGTAGATCTCATCTTCATCACCTTCTGCGAAGCAATAAATTCTCCAGAGATGAATCTCCCATTCCAGCCGGAGCCACCAAGTCCTCCAAGGGCGCAATCACCTGTTGGTCATGCAGAGACAACAGTCCCAACAGAGGTGGACCCTCCTTCTCATCAGCCAGAAGCCTACGAGCTACCAGCAGCTGCATCAACACCTTTCAGCTCGGAAGCTTCGGCTCTACCTGGAACACCTCCTTCTCCCCGTGATTGCCCCCGCTCAAGAAACCACCATGAGGTATTCATCCGCACTTAATTCTACTACCTCCACGTTTAGCATTCTTAACTCGGCAATACGGCTTCTCGGGGTCAAGCTCTATCATTATCAAGCCCGCCATCGAGAGATCAATCCACTCGCCGAGGTGATGGAAAGAGCATATCGGCCTCTGTCGATGAAGTGCTATCAAGGCTTAAGGCAATTGTTGCTTTGCTAGAAAAGGATGCGCAAGATCGCCTCGGAGATCTTGATCACTTCGAGGAGATGTTTGAATCCATCAGCCAAGAACTCCCCGAAGACATCAAGACTTCTCTATCATCTGTTTATGGCTTGGAGACCCTTTATGCGCCCGTAAAGCACGCCCTGAGGAAATTGCGCTCCTGCCCAGCTATTGAAAAGAAGAAAGCCGATGCTGAACATGCCATGACCGGGGCGCAATCCCAAGTAGAGAGCCACAAGGATACTCTGGCCAACCTGCAGGCTTCCTGCGATCCGTCCGGCACTCAAAAAGATTGCCGGGAGGCTGCCTGGACAATTCCCGTCCGATAACATCCAATGCTCGTGGTGTAATTGCGAAATATCTGAACATTTGAATGCCTGTATTGATGTATAGCCGAGTTGGTCGTTCTTGTAATATTTTCTTGCAATTTGTTTCCTTTTTTCCGCGCACCTTTAGATATAATGCTGAACGACCCATTCGGCAAAGAAACGCTAACTCCCGAACAACACTCTGATTTCCTTTAGCCGAACCAATCAACTGGACACGGCTCAGCCTAGAACTCCAAGCGATCCACCGGCGGGCTGGCCAAGGAAACCTTTCCACCTTCCGATTTTCTTGGGATATGCGCCACGATCCAAAGCCACGACTCGAAGCCACGATTCATCCCCGCCGTGCCTATAAATGCAACCATAGGTGCCCCTAGCTCTCCACCGGGCCTTCTAGCTTTCGAATCTTTGCCAATCTCGGCCTTTACGCAAACAAGGCACATCCAAGCCATCATGGTGCGCCGCCTCAACCGCCGCCTCGCCTCCGACGATGCGAGAGGGGAGCAGCGCCAACGCGCGGCGGAGGCAATGATCGTCGATTCTTCCTCTTTGATTCAACCTTGGATCTTTTTCTTGCTCGACGATCATCCCCTTTTGTCGGATTGATCCGGTGGAATCCGTCTCCGCGCGCCGGCCAATCAACCCCTTCCCCGACGACTCCTTGGAGTCCGATGGCCACTCCCCCGTGCCGTACGGGGAAGCGGATGCCCTCCGCTTCGGGGAGGAGCCGGAGGCGTCCCGCGCGAGCTAGAGGACGTCTCCAAGAAGGCGGGCTTAGCCGAGTTGGAATGGGAGGACCAGCGCAAGCAGCTGCTGGAAGCCATTGACGGTACGGCTCTGATTGATTCTTGATCCAACCCGGCTTTTGATGCTAATTTTTTTTCTTCTTGCTTTCTCGCGGCCCGCGATGCTTGAGCTCAACCACTGAAGGAGCGGTAGAGTAGAGCGGCTCGGGCCGAGAAGGTGAACGCCCGCGGTGACACGCCGGCGGAGCGCCTTGCCACGGTGGAGCGCCACGTCGACGAGGTGGCCGTCCATGGCGTTCGTCCGGGCACCACTTTGGGCCCGGGCCGCCATGGCGACGCATACGGACGTCGACTACTCGCCGGCCGCGCGGCTTCCGGGCGGCGCGCCGGGGACATCGACGAGATCGAGCTCATCCCGGAGCGCCTCGATGGCCACGGCGACGCCATTGCCGAAATTACCCATCCCCAATCCTGTGTTGAATAGGCTTTTCGACTAGATTGTACTAGGGATGTGTAAATATCGGCAATAGATGAAGAACTTTTGCATTCCGTGCTTGTCTCGTGATGACTTCCTTTGCATTTTGCGTCCGCGAATTCGTTTTCTTTGAATGCATTCGGGACTATCTTGAGCCGAACGCGCGAGAACAACTCGCCCCCTGGCACAAAATCCACGCGGATCCCGATTCGGCAATCCATAAATACTGTTCAAGAGAAAACCCTTCACACTTGGGAGAAAACCCCCCGCTTGGTATTCCAAACGGTGTGTACCGGCCGGTCATCACTCCCAATGCACCCCTTGGTCAATAAAATAGCCCGCACGGATGCCCCCGCAAATCCACTCGCGCACTCATTCATCATTTCTCATCTCCTCCCCTGTCCTTAGAGAAGAAAACCCCAAAGCCATGGACAAGGGCAAGCAACCCCAGGAGAGCAGCTCATCAAAGAAGCGCACGATTCAGAAGTGAGTTTTCTCTTGATCTACTCCTCGCTCTTCCGCTTGATCTCGTGCTTCATGTTTTCTTCTTGTCCTCTTCCAGCCTTGATTTGCTCCCCGAGGAAATCATCGGGACCGAAGATGTGCCTGAGTACATCTCCTCCGATTCCTCCCTTGAAGCAGAGGATGCCACGCCCGAACAGAGGACCACCCATCAGCTGCGCCGCCGTGTGCGGCATCTGGAGCACGGCCTCAGGGACATCACCGCCCGTTGCCAAGCCGAGCGCGAGCGTCGCATGGCTCGGATGCACTAGTAGGGGGTAAACACTTCTGACTCCTTCTTGACTTCGTGCTTGCACTTGGATTCCTTGCCCCTAACCTTGATTCCTCCGCTTCAGATGTCTCTGACAGGTACAACAACCTGAAGGCGGCCTGGGATAGCTTGGTGGAGGCTGCCAATCGTGGTCACCCCCATGCGTTCCAGGTTGCCGTCACGGTAGTCCTGGAACAACTGAAGAGGGAGCAGCCGAAGAAGTAAAGAAAAGATTGCATCATACTTTCGCTTCTTCCTCCACGCCTTCGCTTCCCACCTCCTCAAGGGTCTGACCACCAGGGTTGTTAGATGTAATCTTGCAAGAAGCGAGTTGTAATGTAGTTTTGTGCTAAGGGCAATGCATCTAGGCACCGGCCATTTTTCTCGTTCGAGGATTTTTTGTTCCGAAGGCGACCTCATTCTTGAGCGCGGCTATCTCTCGTGCCGATGTGTGTAATCATCGATCAATATCAATGCTAGGATAATATTTCTTCAGATATCTTCCATTTATCGCTGCGGAAAATTCTTCTCCTAGCAAAGTTTTCAATATGTATGCATTACCGGGGACGCACCTGACCACACGAAAAGGCCCTTCCCAGTTAGGGGACCATTTGCCGAATTCACTGTACTTAGTTCCAATCGGCAACAACGCTTTCCATACTAGATCGCCTTCTGCAAATTGCTTTACTTTTACCTTTTTGTTGTAGTACTTGGCAACCCGCAGCTTGTTTTTCTCAATGTTTTCCAGGGCCCTAAGACGGATCATATGTAAATCCTCTAGCTCATCCATCATTAGGCCACTGTAATCCTTGGAGCTTAACTCATTTTGCAGCACCACTCTCCTTGAATCCGATTGCATCTCCCAAGGCAGGATTGCGTGATGCCCGTAAACCAACTCGTAAGGAGAAGTCTTTGTGGCTCGTGGGGGGCCATTCGGTAAGCCCACAGTGCTTCGCTGAGAACCGAATGCCACCTTCTTGGCTTCTGATCGATCTTCTTCTCGTATCAATTTGATCATGATCTTATTAGAAGCCTCTCGCCCGACCATTAGCTTGGGCATAATAGGGAGAGGAGTTAAACAATTTGATCCCCATGCTTTCGGCAAATTCTCTGAACTCCAGTGACACGAATTGTGCCCCTTGATCAGTGGTAATCGTTTGAGGGATCCCAAATCGATAGATGATGTGCTCCTTGACAAATTCAATCATGTTTTCTGACGTCACCTTCTTCAACGGGATCGCCTCAACCCATTTAGTGAAATAATCTGTAGCCAAAAGCACGAATTTATGCCCCTTGCTAGACGGTGGATTAATTTGGCCAATCGGGTCTATACCCCGGCCCCCCCGAATGGCCATGGCTTGATGATGGGATTTAATGCCGATGCGGGGACCCTTTGAATATTGCCGAACCTTTGGCAATCTTAACATCCCTTGTAATATTCAAAGCGAGTCCTCTAATATCGTCGGCTAAAAGCACCCGGCTTGTCTAATAACCCACTTCATACGGTAGGCCGATTGGTGCGCTCCACATATCCCATCGTGCACTTCGCTCATCATGTTCTTGGCCTCTTCTGGACCCAGGCATCGTAGTAATACCCCATCTAATAATTTATAGAATAAATTATCATCCAGAAGAACGAACTTAATGGCCTTGTACCTTAGCTTCCTAGAGACCTTTTGGGATGGATCCTTCAAGTAATCAATGATCTCTTTTTTTCCAATCATCTTCGCAAGATCCGCCCCTAGTGCATGTATTTCTGCAGCAAACGCTTCTTGACTCTCTTTGTAACCAGAGGCACTCTGAGCCAGCCTGTTTGCTTCCTCGTTATGTTCCCTAGGAATATGCTGCAGAGTTACTACTGGAAAGCTCTTCAAGATCTCCCTGCATTCTTCGTAGTAACTCCTTAGTGCTTCACTTCTGCACTCATACTGGCCGTTCAATTGCTTGATTACCAGCTCTGAATCCCCATAGACTTCAACCGAAACGAGCCCCGACTTCTCTCAAATATTGAAGCCCTCGAAGTAATGCCTCGTACTCGGTCCGGTTATTTGTGACGGTGGGTTGTATAGGAATGGCAAATTCAAACATCTCACCTCTGGGCGAAATCAGTAGGATCCCTACTCCCCCACCTTTACCACACGATGATCCATCAAAAAATAGAGCCCAAGGGGTAATTTCAAGCAAATCAATTGACGGATCACGATGTTCAGTTATAAAATCGGCAATGATCTGACCTTTTATGGCTTTTGCCGATTCGAACTTCAACTCAAACTCCGATAGAGCCAAAATCCACTTGCCAATCTCGCCGTTCAAAATTGGCATAGATAACATATGTTTTATCACATCAAACTTGGAATACACGGTGCATTCGGCATTCAACGGGTAGTGCCGAAACTTTGTACACGAGTAGTACACGCAAAGGCACGGTTTCTCTACGGCGAATACCTGGTTTCAGGATCAAGTAGTTTTCGGCTAAGATAAGCTACTACCCGCTCCTTTCCTTCAAATTCTTGAATGAGGGCCGATCCAATGGTTTGGGTATCGGCCGCCACGTACAACTTGAAAGGCTTGTTTAGCCGAGGAGGGACCAAGACCGGCGGCTCCTTCATGTACTTGCTTGATTTCATCAAAAGCCTTTTGTTGTTCGTCGCCCCACATGAATTTCGATCTTTCTTCGACTTCAACAATGGAGAGAATGGCAATACCTTCGTGATAAGTTTGAAATGAACCTTCTCACGAAGTTGATCTTGCCGAGCAGTGATTGTAACTCCTTGAGGTTAGTTGGAGGAACAACTTCATCGATGGCCTTCATGCTCTTCTTGCCAACTTCAATTCCTCCCTCGTGGACCAAAAACCCCAAGAATTCTCCAGCTGATACCCCAAAAGCGCACTTGTTTGGATTCATCTTCAAACTGTGTTTCCGGTGCACTCTAAGGTTTTCTTCACGTCTTCCAAATGGGTGTCATGACTAATGGATTTGATCACCACGTCATCAATGTAGATCTCCACAACTTTGCCGATCAACTCATGAAAAATGTAATTCATGGCCCGTTGATAGGTTGCACCGCATTTTTTAACCCAAATGTCATGACTATCCACTCGAACGAGCCTATATGACCAGGACATCCGAAGGCCGTCTTTGATATGTCTTCTATTGCCATGAATATTTGATTGTATCCCGCATTGCCATCCATGAAGCTAATCACCTTGTGCCCGGCAGCGGCGTCGATCAACAAATCGGCAATAGGCACCGGTATCCATCCATCGGAGTAGCTCGTTCGGGTCCCCGAAATCTATGCAAACCCTCATTTTTCCATTCTTCTTGTACACAGGGACGATGTTAGATATCCACTCCGCGTATCTGCATGGTCGAACGAAGTTTGCATCAAGTAATCTTTCAATTTCCTTCTTCACATCGGCCAATACTTCATCCTTGTAGATTTTCCGGGGTGGTTGCTTATATGGTTTGAAACCGGGCTTGATCGGCAACCGATGCTCGACGATGGAACGATCCAATCCGAGGCATCTCCGAATAATCCCGTGCGAAGCAATCCTTGTATTCTTTGAGAAGCTCAATCAAATTCCCCCCGAAGTCCGGCGCAAATTTGCACCGATGAACGTCGGCCTTGGCTTATCACCGCTTCCAATGTCAACCTCTTCTAGTTTATCGGCCGACATGAATCCTCGCCCTAATTTGCCATCGGTGCCATCCACGGGGTTCTCCATTAAAAGTTACTATAAGAGCCGATCGCTTGAATCGGGTCGTTGGTCACCGCCGACGGTGTTCAACAGACCTTCCCCCCGCCTTTGCCCGAGAAGCAATCAATCCCCCGGTACTCCCGAAAGCTGGTTCCATGTTGGCCACGCTCACGGAATCATCCGCTTGGACGACCTCAATCTCATCGTCCACCCACCGGATAAGCCGTTGATGCATGGTGGATGGGACGCAGCGGCTTAGCATGAATCTAGTCCCGCCCAAGCGACAGGCCGTAGGCTCCTTTGCCCTCGATGACAAAGAAGGTGGTGAGCAGCGTCTTGGACCCGATCATCAAGTCCACGTGAGCGCATCCCTTGGTGTCAGAGGGGTTCCCGGCGAAATCATTCAAGATGATGCTCGTAGGTGTCAAATCGCTCGGGCTCATGCCAAGCTTCCTGAAGGTGGTGTACGGCATTACGTTGACTGCCGCTCCACCGTCGACGAACATCTTGGTCAATGGCTTGCCATTGACGTATCCCCTCAAGTACAGCGGCCTCATATGACGATTCTTGGCCAGCTTGTCGAAAATGGCCTGCTTGGCCAGCCCCGCTTGTGCCATCATCCCCTCGGTCCGCTCATCGTCGAAGGAAGCTTCTTCCCCGCATAACCCGGTTAGCGGGAGCCATGAACTCGTTCGGCGGGGAAGTATACCATGCATGCCCGGAGCCGAACGCTTCGATCCCTCCGGTTGGTCTTTGGGGCGCCACACCTGGCGTGTCT
Organism: Cenchrus americanus; assembly: GCA_947561735.1. NCBI lineage: Eukaryota > Viridiplantae > Streptophyta > Magnoliopsida > Poales > Poaceae > Cenchrus > Cenchrus americanus. Next base: position 128,909,799 of record OX387245.1, read on the forward strand.
GGATTCCGGCCTGCCTCAGCTCGCGGTTCCTCAAGCGCTGGACCCGTCTCTTCTGGCTTCTCCTCAGGCCGGGCGGGCACCATTGCCCCTTCTGCCAGATGTAGTCATCTTCGTCCTCCTCGTGATCAGCCCACCTGAGATCAGCCTGGCGCTTCCTGGGATGATCGATGACTTCAATTTTTTGGCGCCGATCCCCATTAGGGTGGATCCTTCCAAGTCTCTCGTGGACGGATCGGCGATTGCGCTTCTCGCCCGTACTCAACATGCCCGTCACCGCATTCGGGACGCTTCCTCAACGTGGGCAGCTTTAAGCCCTCATTCCAAAGCAATGCCCGAAGAAGGCGCATCCCCAGTGTGCGCGCTCCTGCTCGCGCGTGTCTTGCTCCCCGGTCCCTCCCCGCGCGCCTCTTCTTCGGCTCTGCGCTGCTCCTCCTCGTAGCACCGTTTCTGGTAGCGCTCTTTCTCTATCTGGCGCTGCCATTTGTTGAGGAGGATGCGCGATGTCACCCTGGGCTTAGCTCTGGAGGATTCCCCAACTTCGATGTGACTCTTAAGAATGCGGGGGGCGTCACCTTGCACCTGCTCCAGAGTCACCTGGCGCTCTGGGTCCACTGCTCCACCTTGTCTAGACCTGGCTGAGGTCAAGACCTTGACTTTCCCCTTCTCCTCGGGCCGTTATCACATCAATAGAAAAGCCCACCATGTTTTGAGGAAAGGGGTGGCCATCCAGCTTCATCTTGTTATCGAACTTGAGGTGACCCTCCTGGATGGCCTTCTGGATCCTCATCCTGAAGACCCTGCAATCATTGATGGAGTGTGAATCCCTGTCATGGAAGCCACAGTAACGTTTTGATTTAACTCCATCAGGCCGAAGCATGGAATGCCCCTCAGGCAGCTTGATTCGGCCTTCTTTTACTAAGAGCTCAAACAATTTATCAGCTTTCGTGATGTCAAAATCATAAGTTCCCTTGGTCTGCTTGACCCAGCGCTGATTCATCGTCAGAGGCTCCTTTCCCCACATGATCTCTGCTGCAGCTACGTCTAACTCATCATCAGAATCCTCGAGTAGATCAGCCTTGTCCAAGAATTGGTTGTAGATATCGCCGACGTCGTGCTCGCTTGCCAAACTTGGCGTCCTTCTTGAAGCCATAGGCTCGATTGCTCATCGGCGATAGCTTTTGCGACACTCGGCCCAGGTTCTCAAACTCCATCCCAAACAATTTCTCGCGCACGGCCGGCGGCATTCCGGCGACGCCCATGTCGCCCAACCGGTCATCCGGCAAGTTAAGTGAGAAGCACATGCCCTTGACCTCCCCGAACCTCCGGGAGAAACTCCGGCGGTGTCTCGCTATGCCTCTCGCTTCATGGTCGCCGGTCAATCGGTTTCTTCTCCGAGCTGCCGCTGAAATAATGAGCGTGGAACTTCCGCTCTAAATCCTTCCATCTGGCGACTGATTCAGGAGGCAGGGACGAGAACCACTGAAACGCTGGACCTGTCAGTGATGCGGCGAAGTAGCAGACCCTGAACGTCTCCTCGGCCGAGCACTCCCCGAGCTGCATGAGGTAACGAGCGATGTGCTCGACCGTGCTCGTGTCGTCTTGCCCGCGGAGAACTTCGTGAACTCCGTTGGTGGCTTCACCCTTGGTGGCAAGAGCACGTTGTAGTACCATTCGGGGAACGGCGGCCTATAAGCGGGTCCCTGCATCCTTGGCTTGAGGCCGAACCGATTCCCGCATCAATTCGGCCATCTTGCACGCCGGGCGTCGTCCTCTTGCGCGCCCGCGGCCGGCGCGTATCCCGGGTGCGGGAAGGCGTCGAACGCTCCGTAGTTTCCCACTTCATGATAACCACCACCGTACAAATCTTTCTCGCGGCCGGTTGGTCGATGGAGCAATCCTTCGGCCGGGATCAAGTGGGGCCCCGCACGAGCCGAACGCTATGTCTCCGTACGTAGGCCGGTACGGATTCGGCCGTTGCACGGCCGACCCGTGCTTTGCTCCGTGGTGGCGGCGAACCGGGCCGACTCCCCGGAGCTTGTAACGGGGGCCGAGCCGGCCGCCCCCCCGCGTGCCGTGCGGAGGAGGCCGGAACGCTTGGCTTCCGAACTCGAGGAGGAGGCTGCCGCGGCCCGGCTCCGCAACGGCGGCCGCGAGCTTGATTCACCCGGCTCCACGGTCTTCCCCTGGCCGGGTGCCTTGCCGAACGCTTGCTCCATGCCCGGGCCAAAGATGGCCACCATCATCTGCTGAAGCGATCCGAGGAAAGCCTTGTTGTGCTTGGTAAGCATGTAATCTGCTGACTCTTGGAATACTCGCGCGCATTCCTCCTTTTCCTGCTGAGATGTAGCATCGCTTTCCCCCGGTAGCAGCACCCTGGGCATCTCGTTCTTCAGATACGGGACGCCGCTTCTATTCTTCTTAAACGACGCAGACACTTCTGCTGAAATTGATCTACGACGTCTTGGAGTTGTTGTCGTCGTTCGGGGAAAGATCTTCAAGGTTGACATCCATGAGGTCTGCGATCTCAGGCATCTTGAATCTATTCGGCTGGTCCCACCGAGCGTGCCAAAAAGTGTGTTGACGCGAAAAGTGCACTCAACGCCAATCACACGGCAAGCCGAAAAAAGCCGGCTTCACACGCGCGAGAGAGCGAAAGACGTGCCACCAATTTTTCCCGAAAATTAACAAAAGATAATGCGGTTAAATACCAAAGCTTGGAACTTCCCGGGTGGTACCGAGACAGTTCCATATTTACGGCTAAAAGCCAAATGAGATGACACATAGCTATAGAAAGCTATCCGCAAAGGACTACAACCATTCGGGAAACCATAAAGGGAAACAACAACACTACCGAATGGATGACGTGAGCATGATGGCGATCGGTCTTTGTTTGAACAAGAATGCACATACACGAGGTCATGACCGATCCCCGCAAAGATTAACATTAAATAAAATAAATAAAGTAAAGCACGGACATGATCATGTATTAAACAAGCATGCATAGATCAAAAGCACTAGTCTACCGCATGTCTAGTTACTTTAAAACCCGTCGAGCACGATGTCAAGCAAATCTATCCACCGCATGATACAACTTGCATGAAAAACCGTACCACTTTCCACAAATAGATCTATCCACCGCATGATACAATCTAAATATGGAAAGCTAAAAGCATACATCATTTAAAGCATGGATAACGCACGTGTTCTACTCGTGGAGAAACATAACCGAATGCGGCTGAACAGCCGATTCGGGGTCCATGAAGAAGGAACAAACATTACCAAGTGAATAAATCTATCACATTGATTTGGGAATCTAATCCACCGGATGACTAGCCCCAAAGCAACCCAAAAACCTACCTCTACCGCATGATACCCGGCTCTTTCAAGATTTATACGAACATGAGCAAGCTTGAACCCGCAACACGTAACAACCTAGATCGATTCGGTTTCGGCTATCGGAAAGCACAAGATCCCCATGTTAAAATACGAAATTTACTCGAATAAGGATCATAAAAAGATAGAGCCGATCCAAACCCATCTAGATTGGGCAAAGGTGTGTTACATGAATTAAAACATAAAGTAAAATTCAAGATAACACGGGGTAACTTAATGAATCTATTGGATCTTGCCAAAATCCAATAGAGCCGATAACTAGCTTCAAGCTAGATCTTAGCCTACCGCATGGCTCATGACCTAACAAGAAACCCTCTTGAACCAAGCTTGAATCTACCGCATGACACGAAGCATGGTAACAAGACTACTTGCATCAGATCTAAATCCACCGCATGATACTAGACATGATACAAGGTTGCCGGTACTCACGGAGGTCAACGGATCGAATGGCCCTCTCGAAGAACTCGACGACACGACAAGGACTCTAGGGTTTGGCATAAGGCCGATGTGTATTGAGGAATGATTGTGTTTGTTACATACATTCGGGGGTCATATTTATACCCCGTTGAGTACACCTTCGAATGGATTCATTGCCTAACTTATCTCTAAGCTTGATCGCCTATCCATCCATTCGTCTCCCCCGATTGAGCCACGCCACCGTCCAATCCCGCAAAATCAGCTCTCTTCGTTCTTTTGCCGAACCGAGCGGATAGCCGACCGCGGATCCTTTTGCCGAATATCTCTCGAAAATATCCTTCCTTCCACCGGACGGACTCTTTATCTAACCGGACCCACAAGTCGACTCCTTACCAAATTTTGGTGTTAACACCTACTCGCCTAGAAGTCCGCAAGCTCAAGAACAAATTCTACGGTCTCGAGTTTCATCACGTCGTCCGCGACAACAACATTGCGGCAGACGTCCTGTCATAGCTTGGTTCTACTCGCGCACAATTACCAGCGGGAGTCTTCGTCCACAAGCTTCACGCGCTATCCATCCTGGAGCCGGCGCCCACGACCACTGACCTAGCACCTTCTCAAGCTGTCCAGGAGGTCATGATGATAGACGTGGACTGGCGACAAGCCTTCATCGACTACATCCGCGAGCAGAAGGTTCCCTCTGACAAGAACCTGGCCGAGCAAATCATCCGCTGGGCCAAGTCCTACATACTAGTCGGGGACAAGCTCTACAGGCAGGGTGCCACTTTTGGAGTACTCATGAAGTGCGTTCCCCGAGAAGAAGGCAAGGACATCTTGGAGGAGATCCACAAAGGCGTCCGCGGCAACCACACGTCTTCCCGCACGCCGGTCGGCAAGGCTTTCCGACGAGCTTTCTATTGGCCAACACCTCCGGGCGATGCTTTGAGGAGCTCGTCGAAGGTGCCAAGGATGCCGGTACTTCGCCAAGCGACAACACGTCTCGTCCTACAAGCTAGTCACTATACCACCAACTTGGCCTTTTGCCCGCCGGGGGCTCGACATGATTGGGCCTCTTCCGACCGCGCCGGGAGGATTCAACATAGTTCCGGTGGCCATCGACATGTTCACCAAGTGGATCGAACTCAAGCCGGTCACCTGCCCAAAAGCCGAAAGGGTACTTGATTTCTTGGATGAACTCGTGCACCGCTACGGATTACCCCACCGCATCATCACGGATCCGGGTTCCAACTTCAACAACCACCGAGTTCGGGAGTACCGCGAGAACTGCAGGATCGAACGTCCGTATGTCTCGGTCACCCATCCATGGGCCAATGGACAAGTCAAGCACGCCAATGGGATGGTACTTGACACCCTAAAGAAGCGACGCACGACGTTGCTAACGCAAAAGGAGGCAAGTGGATCAAGGAACGCCCAATGTGCTCGGGGGGCCGTGTACACAACCCGCCAAGCCGACGGGTCGGTCACCTTATTTCTTGGTCTACAACTGCGAGGCTATCCTACCCGCCAACGTAATGTGGGATTCGTCGGCGGTAGAGCAATACGACGAAGGCATCTCTAAATACAGCGGAGACGAGTTGACATCGATGGACTCGAAGAAGCTCGCTATGCCGCCCTCGTCCAATCGGCAAGGTACCTCTAGGGTATCCGACCATGATCGCAACGTCAAGGAACGCTCCTTCAACGTTGGTGATCTAGTCCTCCGTCGCATCTAGAACACGGAAGGACTACACAAGCTCGGCTCACCATGGGAAGGTCCTTTCTCGGTCGCAAAGGTGACCGCACAAGGCTCGTATCACCTCCAAACACTTGAAGGCGGCGATGTCGGCAACTTGTGGAACATCGACCAACTCTGTCGATTTTACGCGTAGTCTCCCAACTACCCCGGGAGTCCAAGTCTACACGGCTACTCCCGGGCTCTTCACCGTAAGCGGCCTCCGGTCCAGGCACTAGTCTCCGGAATACTCTACTCCAAGATCCGGCGTCAACGCCTACTAACGGATCTTGGGTTGTTCGAGCATCAAGGACTCTAGCAAGCGGTATACAAAGAGACCATGTACTCTTAGGTCTAGCCTATACGACTACTAACGGATCTACAACCGTAAGCGGCCTCCGGTCCCGGCGACTACTCAAGCCGTAGGCGGCCTCCGGTCTTGGCGACTACACTTGTAAACGGCCCCGGCCATCCAGGTGTACCCTTTTTTCGGTAATAAAGTTTGATTCTCGATCAACTCATTTACTTGTGCTTCCCTCAAATGGGTCTACTTGCCGAGTACTACTACTCGCAAACATCTCCACGGATGGGCACTCCGCACATACGCACGTACTCATTTTATGGAAGATTTTTTCATTCAAATTTAAACAAGTTCATCATAACTTTGCTTATATTACATTTGATACCATAAGCTAACCCTACGGGACAACTATCGGAGGTTCGGCTTCTCCGCGACTTGTTCCGTGATGGGCGCCATCCGCTCTAGAAGCTCCTTGTACCGGTCGTTTGTGCAATTGGCGGCTAGTCCACCCGCGACTACATCTACGGAGCGTTGGGGAAATAGGACTTAATGTACGCCAAGACTTGGTTCGGGACGGACTTCGCCGGATGCTTTACATAAGTTGCCGGATGTCCGGGGCTTCCTTCAACCGGTCAACCAACGGAGCTATCTTCGGCCCGCCCGGGTGAGGCACCAACAGCCTTGCAATGCGCGGCTTCTTCAAGCTCCTTGAGTTGGCCCCACGCCTTCTCGCGGTCTTCGTTGAGCTTCGCAGATTTATAGCGAGTTGACAAGGTCACGATCCGAGGCTTCTCGGAGCTCCATGTGCTTGACGCACTCATAAGACAGTTGCTTGTATTCATACTCAAGTACCTCTTGGGCATCCTTCTCTCGTTAGACGATGTTCTTCGGAGCGGTCTCCGATGCCTTCAGCTGGTCTACCCGGGCCTCGAGATCTGCAAAAGTCCAGGAGCACATGTCGGGCTACTACCGGGGTACTCGCAATAAGTAATCAACAAGTGTGCCGTGGCATACCTTTATTCTTCTGGCACAACGACTTGTTCTTGCGAATAAAGTCATCACCTTTCGCCTGCATCTCTTGTACCTCGTTGTGGTACTGGGCGACGACTCCATCCAACTTGGACTGCAGCATGGCGGAGTGCTTCCTTGCCTTGTTGAGTTCTTTCTCCAGTGACTCTGCCTGGAGGACTGTGTCGCCGTATCCCTGGAGCATATCAGATTTCTGCCCGGATCTTTCCACGACATTCTGCATAAGGCAACAACAATTACTTGGTACTCAGTTCTCACAGAATTCGACTACTTAAGGATACTGTCACATACCTTCACCCACTGCTCAGCCCGGCGCATCGACTCCAAGTTGCGCGCCACCATCGCCGGGTCGATGAGGTCATCCGCCAGAAGCTCGAGCCCACCACGACTAGTCGCTGCGGTCTCTGACATCAGCGCCGAATGGATTGGCTCCGTGTCTTGAATCTTCGGCGACCAGATGACAACGTCCATGCTCGACTCCGGCAGCGCGTCGTCGTGCACCTCTTCTGTGGCCTCGGGGGCTACTGTCACCACGCCACGGTCTTAGCCTAGGGAAGGGGAGCCGATTCCTCTACAGTGGCAAATGGATTTTCTTCAGCAGCTGCCGCGTCTTGTTCTTCTCCTTCCCAGGACAGATCGATGGATTTCTTGCACAGTACAAAGTGGGTGGTCAGCCAAGCAAGACTATCAGACTACATGTACTACTCAGGGATGAACTTCACTTACAAGTTAGACCGGACTACAGTCACAATCGGAGCGCCAAGTATGCTGGTGATATCAACAAGCCCGGCTTCCGTGGGCGCCTCCTCTTCAGCTTGAGCGACTACTGGCTCCTCGGCTCCAGCAGTCGCGGAGGGCTCTAGCCTCCTCTCTTCTGTTGACGCCGGCGGCTCGCCGGTACTAGTCGTCTATTGTGCCGACTCCGGCAAGACTTCTACAACAGTGGGGCTAGACTTAGGCTCCTCTCAGTTGCTCTGCCCACCGTGTCCCAGTCGTCTTCTTCCCCCTGATCCACGGGGTTGGACGATGGAACCTCCTACAATTCAACTGTCAGCATGCAAATATTTCAAGATAAGTACTCGACTACTCACTCGAGGAACTCACCTCTTGGGAAGTGGTCGTTGTCACCTTCAGCTTCTTGGCGACACGCTTTCACGCCACATTGCGCGGCCTTCTCGGCGGCGCAGGGAGACTAGCCTCCAAGCTAGTTGGTGGATCTTCAATGAGGGGGATATTGGGTAGTCCAGGTCGGCTGAACGTGGACCGTAGCTGAAATCGCTCCTGCACCGTCTCCCCATCCTCCTTGTCGGATGTGTCTTCTATGGTGACAGTGTTGTCACCTTCGCCGACTTCACGGCATTCCTTCGCTTTGCCCTTGCCATCCTCTGGAATATCTACAAGTTGAGGAGGGGGAGTTGGATCAGAGATAAACTTCGCGATGTCATCCTACAGCAAACAATTTGGGTGAGAATGACTACTCCAGACCAATAAGTACTCAAGGCAGAGATCTCAACTATGTACCTGGTTCGGCGGACGAGCCGCGGAGTACTCGGGGACTGGGCAAGGAGTGTATGGTGCATATCCTTGACTATTCTGCCCAGCCTCTCGACAATATCCTTATCGTCGACTTCGTTGCCGAGCATCCTCGACGTGTCTTCATTGCCCGTGTACTGGTACCCGAGAGTTTCTCGAGCCATCAACGGCTGCACTCTCCTCTTCATGAAGTTGAAGGCCACGTGCTCAGCCCTCAGTCCGGCCTCTCTCAAGGCCTCGATCTTTTGCAACAACTCGGGTAGTTGAATACCCTCTTGCATCATCGGCTCAGTGTTCCACCATGGTCGATGCTTCAGCTGCTTCCCGCTTGGCTTCGGCAGCCCTAGGTGGTGGTTAGTGATATAGGACCACTTGGCCTTCCAGTCTTGGTTCGAGTCGATGAGCTTGTACGCCAAGTACTGGTCGGCCGCATCTTCTCGCATCTGGATGACAGCCCCTTCGACTACTCGTGAGTCGTTGGTGCTTGGTTGCAGCTTCACACGGAAGAACTTCCGGAACAAGATCCAGTGGGGCTTGATCCCCACAAAGGTTTCGCAGAAATGTACAAAGACAGAGACATGAAAAATGCCATTAGGGTTCAAGTTCAAGTACTCGATACCATAGTACTTGAGGAGACCCTAGAAAAAAATCACTCATCGGGAGTGCTAGTCCGCGCTCCACGAACCTGGCGAACATGGGGACCTCGTTGGGGTTTTTCTCCATTGGGTATGGGTCACCCGCGGCGACGTGCCACATATCCATCTCCTTCTCCTGAAGGAACCCGTTGTTCACCAGGCTAGCAGATCTTCGGTCTTCATCTTGGACTTCTTCCACTCCTTGTTCGGATTGGGGCGTGGGGGAGAGGTCGGCGGCGACGACCCTTGGGCAGATCCCTCCGCCTCATTGCGGGATCTCTTCTTCCCGGCTCCAGCCTTTGAGCCCTTGGACGGAGATGGCTTCATCCTTCAAGTGCATAGGGTCTTCACTCGCACCCGCTCGGGGGCTACACTGGTGGTGAGAAGCGGCAGCACGCGTTGACTTGTAATCTACGGCGCGGTGGCAGAAGTAACAGCGGATGGACGCTTGGCTAGATCTATTCGAGCGGCTGCTAATGCGAGGAATGAAAACCACTAAGGGTTTCGGCGTCCATTTATAACTTGGCACGCGGCGCTGCAACAGCCGGATGGATAAGTACCAGCGGCTGACTAACTCTTCGGCTTCTGGTACTCGATACAGCCCATCTCAGGGGCTCGGCTACATCTGCTCGGTCCAATGGGTGACGACGAGATTCAAGATTCACTCAGGACACCTTCTACAGTCAAGATGACCCTTCAATTCGAGAGGAAGTACTCGACTCAAGGCTCGGGGGCTCCGTGCCACGTGTCCTTCGGTTTTTTCTCCGGATTTTATGGGATAAGCTTGGCAGATCTTCAGATTGACCCTCAGCTTGAATCTATGATTCGACCTAAGGCTCGGGGGCTACATTCCATATGGAATGCGATTCTTTGAATCACATTTTCCATATGGTTTCTCCTTCAAGACAAGGCGAGTAGTATTGAAGACCTTCAAGAGAAGAACTCGAGGACGCTTGGGAACTACTCGAGAAGACTTCAAGACTACTCAAGAATCGAGTGGAGTACCTTCCCGGCCTCGGGATGCTTCAAGTATTCTTGAGGACTTTTGCCTTGTAGTACTCGGGGACGCCCGAGGGCTACTCGTCAAGGCCGTCAAGATTACTCGAAACCATCATGCTCGACTACAAAGTACTAGGGGCTTATCGTATGGACATCCCCGGGCCCACTACCTCGGTGGGTACCGGGATCGACTACTCGGTGGCCCCCTAGGACTACTCGACTTGTGCTACAAGGCACCCGATGGCGTGGGGCACAAGAACTATGGTGGAGGAGTACTCGGATAGGAAGCTCCACATATCCCGAACCATGTAAAGAACTCCTCGACGTACACGACTAGTACTCTCTCCTCAAACCGACTTGTAACCCTGCCTCCCGGGCTATATAAGGCGAGGCAGGGACCCCTCTCTCTCTCTCTCATACGCATCATCTTGTAAACACATCCAATCAATCCAGAGCTACGCAGCATACAGGACGTAGGGTATTACGCACCTCGCGGCCCGAACCTGTCTAAATTGTGTGCCACATTTCTCTTCCTTCGAGTTACCGATCTCGGCGAGGCCACATTCATCTACCTCAGGTACTCCCCTTGGTAGGTTGCCGGTCTAAAACACCGACACTTTCCAAAATAATCATTCTGCGGGGTTCCAACTTCCAAAATAACCATTTACTACATACAATATGTGCATATAATAATTATGATTATTTATGAGTAGTTTGCATATATAAATAATTCTCATACCTATACCAATAGAGACATTACATATATTTTTTTACATAAGCTCCAATTTCACAAAGCAACTCTAACCAAACGGCCTTCTCTTTTCCCTTGTACCGCTTTCTCACGACCTACTTTTTCATAGCCCACGACTCACAACGGCTTTTGCAAAAGCCATAGCCCAACCAAACACACCCTTAGTCATCTTTTTGGTCTTCACGGTGGCTTTTGTTCCTTTATCTTGACGAGATGCAACAACTTTTTTGATTTTCTTCACTTCCTTCTTCCTTGGCTCTTCCTTGACAACGCGATGATGAGGTGGAATATATTTAACTTCAATCATGTTGCATACCTCGAGGCGTGGTCGAAACTTGAAGGAACTGTTGTTAATGTCTAACTTGATCTCCCCCTTGCCAACGTCAATGGTAGCTCCCATGGTCTTGAGGAAAGGCCTCCCAAGGATGAGTGGTGGTTTTCCCTTTCTCCCATCTCGAGTACCACAAAGTCGATAGGGATGAAGTGGTGTCCGACCTTCACGGGCACATCTTCGTCGATGCCCAAGAGGTAGCTTCTCGAACACATCTCTTGGCTTGACGCTCACACTTGCTCCAAGGTCGCATAATGCCTTCTCAAACTTGAATGAACCAACGAACATGGAATCGTCGGGCATCCGGGTCTTTTTGCTTCTCTAGTCCATTTGCAATAGAGGTATTACATTGCTCGGACATCTTGACATGATCTACCCCGAGTGTTGCTATCTCATATTTGTTTGCAAGAATGTCTTTGAAGTAATGAGAATATGTAGGAACTTGAAGGGCATCCAATAACGGCAAGTTGATGCTTAACCTACACACAACCTCCACAAACTTCTCAAAATGATTATCAAGTTTACCTTGGAAGTATCATAGCTTGAGTTGTTGTATCCTCGTGTCTTTTTCTAACATCTCAAACTCGAGCTCTTCGGTGACGATCTCGGTAACTTCCTCCTTAGCAAATTCCTCCGTCTCGGCGGATGGTTTAGGCTTCCTTGCTCCCGTAGAACTTTCCGGATCTTCGGTCTCCTTCCCCCGAACGAGTTTGAATGGCATTCGCCGTTTCGGGACCTTGAGGTTGTCCCGAAGCTTCCCTTCATTAGCGGATAGGCGTCTAGCAAGTTGTCCCACTTGCGTCTCGAGCATCTTCATCATGTTGAGCACCCGATGATTGGAGCTTCCGACCTCCGTCACTTTGCTATCGATGTTCTCCAACACCTTGTCTATGGCTTTGAACTTGGTGATGGTGTCCTTGTTGATCTTAGCTTGCTCGTCCATGAAGTCCTTCAATTGTATACAAAGCGGAACCGAATTCGGAATGGATGAGCTTGCATTAAATTGAGGTCTACCTTGCCCGTAGCGGAAGTTCGGCAAATCCCCCTTCCTCATATAGTCGAGCACCTTGGTTTCCTCCGGACAATCTTTGTGGACATGGCCATATTCTCCGCACTCTTCACATGTGGATCTTACTTCGGCGGCCTTTAAGTCTTGAGCCTCTTTCTTTTTTATCTCCATCTTCTCCAACCTCCGCATAAGTGAATCAATCTTGCCTTCGAGTATGTCTTCCTTCTCCACTTGCGAGACTCCTTTGATGTTCCCCGTGGGTTGAACCGTGAAGTAAGTGTCCTGATGATGCCCATGTGTCATTGTCCACGACCTTCTTTGAATAGAGTGAAAGCTTGAGTCGGCGTAAGCTCGATGATGGATCCTCCCGCCGATGCATCGATGGTCGTCCTTGATGCCGGGGTGAGTCCTTGGTAGAACTTTTGAACGAGATCCTCCTTCGAGAACTTGTGATGTGGAACCGCTCGAGTGTACTCATTGAAGCGCTCGAATGCCTCCAATATAGTCTCCGTGGGATATTGTAGTACTTGAGGAGACCCTTGAAGGAATCACTCACCGGAGTGCTAGTCCGCACTCCACGAACTCCGGCGAACATGGGGACCTCGTTGGGATTTTTCTCCATTGGGTATGGATAAGTACCAGCGGCTGACTAACTCTTCGGCTTCTGGTACTCGATACAGCCCATCTCAGGGGCTCGGCTACATCTGCTCGGTCCAATGGGTGACGACGAGATTCAAGATTCACTCAGGACACCTTCTACAGTCAAGATGACCCTTCAATTCGAGAGGAAGTACTCGACTCAAGGCTCGGGGGCTCCGTGCCATGTGTCCTTCAGTTTTTTCTCCGGATTTTATGGGATAAGCTTGGCAGATCTTCAGATTGACCCTCAGCTTGAATCTATGATTCGACCTAAGGCTCGGGGGCTACATTCCATATGGAATGCGATTCTTTGAATCACATTTTCCATATGGTTTCTCCTTCAAGACAAGGCGAGTAGTATTGAAGACCTTCAAGAGAAGAACTCGAGGACGCTTGGGAACTACTCGAGAAGACTTCAAGACTACTCAAGAATCAGCTGGAGTACCTTCCAGCCTCGGGATGCTTCAAGTATTGTTGAGGAATTTTGGCTTGTAGTACTCGGGGACGCTTGAGGGCTACTCGTCAAGGCCGTCAAGACTACTCGAAACTATCCTGCTCGACTACAAAGTACTCGGGGGCTTGTCATATGGACCTCCCTGGGCCCACTACCTCGGCGGGTACCAGGACCGACTACTCGGTGGGCCCCTGGGACTACTCGACTTGGGTCACACGGCACCTGATGGCGTGGGGCGCAAGGACTACGGTGGAGGAGTACTCGAATAGGAAGCTATGCATTAACTGTACCATGTAGAGAACTCCTAGACGTACCCGACTAGTACTCTCTCCCCCAAACCGACTTGTAACCCTGCCTCCTGGACTATATAAGGCGATCTAGGGGACCCTTACCTCGGATATACGCATCATCTTGTAAACACACCCAATCAATCCAGAGCTACGCAGCATACAGGACGTAGGGCATTACGCACCTCGCGGCCCGAACATGTCTAAATTGTGTGCCACGTGTGTCTTCCTTCGAGTTACTGATCTCGGCAAGGCCACATTCATCTACCTGGGGTACTGCCCTTGGTAGGTTGCTGGTCTAAAACACCGACAGATGCTGAGTGCTTTCAGTTCGTTGAGGCATTGATCCGGTCCAAGAGGCTCCACACCGAGCCTCCGTCCGAGGACCAAGCCGCCCGCTCTTTCGAGCACACCAAGGACGTCAAGGATGCAGTTGTCTCCGACGACTGCCGAACGCTCCATATCAGGACGGTGCTCGATCCTAAATAAAAAAGTGCGCTCGTCGACTTCCTCAAAGCGAACCTTGATGTGTTTGCATGGAAACCCTCCGACATGAAGGGGATCCCGAGAGAGGTTGCCGAGCACAAGTTGAATATCAAGCCAGGATCGAAACCAGTAAAACAACGCCTTCGCCGCTTCAATGACGAGAAGTGCAAGACAATTGGCAAGGAGATCAAGAAGCTCCTTAGTTCAAAGTTCATGCGAAAAGTATGCCACCCTGAGTGGCTTGCTAACCCTGTACTTGTAAAGAAGAAGAAGAAGAAATGGAGGATGTATGTTGACTACACGGACCTTAACAAGGCATGTCCCAAGGATTTGTTTCCTTTGCCTCGCATAGATCATGTAGTCGATTCGACAGCTAGGTGTGAGACCCTTTGTTCGTTTTCTCAATGCGTACTCCGGGTACCACCAGATACCGATGTGCATAGCGGACCAACTTGCAACCTCATTCATCACTCTGTTCGGCGTGTACTGTTACAAGACAATGCCCTTGGGCTCAAGAACGTGGGCGCTACATGTCGGGCATACACCCCGGGAACTCATACAAGGAAGGGTGAAGATGGACTCCTACTAGAATTCCCCCGTAATCCTACTAGGACTCCTTCCATGTAATCCTACTAGGACTCTTGCCTTGTAACCGACTAGGAACCCGCCCCCCTGGACTATATAAAGGAGGGCCGGGTACCTAGCCGGCATCTCATCTCAACCAACACCAAGCGCAGGGTGCCATACTTGATCTCCAAAAGGACGTAGGGTTCGCCACCTTGGCAACCCAAACCCGTATAAATCTTGTGTCTCGTGTCCTTGCGCATACCTTCGAGTTCTCGGTCTCCCGATCACGATCCCCATCGCACAATCTACTACCTCGGGTACCCCCTTGGTAGGTTTGCCGGTCTAAAACACCGATAGGCCGGCGCGCCGGGTAGGGGTGATCATCACCACCGGTGAATTCGAAGGACCCTCGTCAACAAGATCAATCTACTCGTCGACTCGCCGAGATCCATTGAAGCAAGTCACCTTGCTCCCGTCAAAGCGGAATCAATTTTCCTACGCCGCGCGTCCGGGTACCTCGGCACGTCGCGCGGCTCGTCACGCGGCTCGTTGTGGCTCGTCATCGATTACTTCGACTACGCCGCGTGTCCGGGTGCCTCGTCATGTAGCACGGCTCATCACGCGGCTCGTCGCGCCGCTCGTCGTCGACTATTTCGCCTACGCCGCGCGTCCGGGTGCCTTGGCATGCCGCGCGGCTCGTCACGCGGCTCATCGCGACTCGTCATCGACTACTTCGACTACGCCGCGCGTCCGGGTGCCTCGGCATGTCGCGCGGCTCGTTGCACGGCTCGTCATGCGGCTCGTCGTCGACTACTTCGCCTCGCGCGAGCTCGTCGTCAACTACTTCGCCTACGCCGCGCGTCCGGGTTCCCCCTCGGCATGTCGCGCCGCTCGTCGTCGACTACTTTGCCTCACGCAGGCTCGTTGTCGACTACTTCGCTTATGCCGCGTGTCCGGGTGCCTCGGCATGTCGCACGGCTCATTGTCGACTACTTCGCCTCGCGCGGCTCGTCGTCGACTACTTCGCCTATGCCGCGCGTGCGGGTGCCTCGGCACGTCGCGCGGCTCGTCGTCGACTACTTCTCCTAGCGCGGGCTCGTTGTCGACTACTTCGCCTATGTCGCGCGTCCGGGTGCCTCGGCACGTCGCACGGCTCATTGTCAACTACTTCGCCTCGTGCGGGCTCGTCGTCGACTCCTTCGCCTACGTTGCGCGTCCGGGTGCCTCGGCACGTCGCGCGGCTCATTGTCGATTACTTCACCTCGCGCAGGCTCATCATCGACTACTTCGCCTATGCCTCGCGTCCAGGTGCCTCGGCACGTCGCGCGGCTCGTCGCGCGGCTCATCGTCGACTACTATGTCTCGCGCAGGCTCGTCGTCAACTTCTTCGCCTACGCCGCGCGTCCGGGTGCCTTGACACGTCGCGCGGCTCGTCGTCGACTACATCGCCTCGCGCGGGCTCATCATCGACTACTTCGCCTATGCCGCGCATCCGGTGCCTCGGCACGTCGCACGGCTCATTGTCGACTCTTCGCCTCGCGCGAGCTCGTCGTCGACTACTTCGCCTACGCCGCACGTCCGGGTGCCTCGGCACGTCGCACGACTCGTCGCGTGGCTCATCGTCGACTACTTCGCCTCACGCGGGCTCGTCGTCAACTACTTCGCCTACGCGCGCGCGTCCGGGTGCCTCGGCACGTCGCGCGGCTCGTCGTCGACTACTTCGCCTCGCGCGGCTCGTCGTCGACTACTCCGACTATGTCGCGCGTCCGGGTGCCTCGGCACGTCGCGTGTCCGGGTGCCTCGGCACGTTGCTCGGCTCGTCACGCGGCTCGTGTCGACTACTCCGTGCGCTGCAACTTGGTCTTGCGGCCACACTGGCTCTACTTCAGCCACGCTGTGCGTCGCAACTACTTGTCTCGCGACAAAACTGGCTCTACTTCGAGTATGCTACACACCGCCGCAACATCGTCTTCCGGTCGCATCACGTCGACCACTCATCTCGACTAGTTTTCCAAACTAGTCAAGAACGACAATCACGCTGCCAACAACTAGTCGGAATCAACTCTGAATAGTTAACTTCGGCAACAACCGTGGTGGCTCCATCGTCGACCGCCACAACTTCATCAACGGTACCGCCTGTGCAGCAACAACTAAGTCATTTATTTAAATGATTACTGTTTTCTTTTCTTGGCTTGTTCTCCTCATCATGTAGGAATACTTGTCGACTACTCATTTGTGTATGCTTCTCGGCGGGTTTTCACGGGAGCTACACTCGCCGACTACTCATGGGGTATATAAATCAAGTCACCACGAGTCTACTTCATCAACTCGGGGGCTATCCCTAGGAGGCAGCTTCTAAAGTCCGCTACGCGCGGCAATCTAAAGTCAACTTCTAAAGTCACATTCTAAAGTCCGCTCCATGTGGCAACTTAAAGTCGACTGCGGTCGCATCTTCGCCTGCTTCAGTGGCATACTACGTGTGTAAGCTTCGATGGAACCTAGCTGTAAGTGGCCCTCGAGTCATGGCGATGATGGAACCTAGCCGCATGTGGTCTTCATGCCCCGTACCATGGGTCCAAGTACCCTAAGTACTCGCGCTCCGTACCTTGCGTCCGAAATCTATGGCCCAAGTACACAAGTCGACTCCGGTCGCACCTTCAAGTCCACTACGGTGGCAACCGTACCTTGGGTCCGAAATCCATGGCCCGGTACACAAGCCGACTCCGGTCGCACCTTCAAGCCCACTCGGCGGCAACCGTACCTTGGGTCCGAAATCCATGGCTCGTGTACTTAAGCCCACTCCGGTGGCACAAGTCCACGCTAACGGCCGCACCCAAGCCCACTCCGGTGGCACAAGCCGACTTCGGTCGCAATCTTAAGCCCACTCCGGCGGCAAAACTATTTGTTTTCGCTGATTTTTCATTCTCTTTGGCTTTCCAAAAAGTGTTTTTTGTTTTTTTAAGTCCACCCCGTGTGGCGCAAAGTCGACTACCGTAGTCGCATCTAAAGTCCATTTCACACGGCAATCTAAAGTCGACTTCCAAAGTCGCATATCAAAGTCCACTTCGCGCGGCAACTAAAAGTCGACTTCGGTTTTCAAGTCGCATCACAAAGTCCACTCCGCGTGGTACAAAGTCGACTTTGGTTTTCAAGTCGCATCTCAAAGTCCGCTCCACACGGCACAAAGTCGACTTCGGTTTTCAAGTCGCATTCTAAAGCCCGCTCTGCCGGCATCTAAAGTCGACTTCGGTTGCATATAAAGTCCGCTTTGATGGCACGACTACTTCTCAAGCTGCACGGCTCGATGCCAACTTACTACTCGGAATCTCTCTAGCTCGGGGGCTACACTCAACATACTACTCGAGGATAACTTCAACATGTTTCGCTCGCTCTCAAGCTCGGGGGCTCCACACCAACAACTACTCGACATAGCTCGTACAACTCTATTATCTCGGTGGCTGGACACTTCAAGAGTACTCGGATGATGGCTTTCGTGGATACTGAAGACCCTTGGATTGATTATCTATCATTTCAAGGCTTGGGGGCTGCTATGCTACACCCATCATTCAATTTTTTCAAGACGGAATTGACCCTCAGCTAGAGTCTGCAACTCAACCTAAGTCTCGGGGCCTACTCCATATGGAGTGTGATTTTGCAACCACACTTCCATATAATCTCGACTTCAGGACAGATGAGCTGGACCACCTTTCAGCCTCGTGGCAGTTCAAGTACTATTGAAGACTTCTCCAAGCAGTACTCGAGGACGCTCAAGAACTACTCGAAGAGGCTTCAAGACTACTCGAACTACTACTCTCAACTACAATGTGCTCGGGGGCTTGTCGAGCATACACCCCGGGAACTCATACAAGGAAGGATGAAGACAGACTCCTACTAGAATTCCCCTGTAATCCTACTAGGACTCCTTCCGTGTAATCCTACTAGAACTCCTCGCCTTGTAACCGACTAGGAACCCGCCCCCCTGGACTATATAAAGGAGGGTCGGGTACCTAGCCGGGCACCTGATCTCAACCAACACCAAGCGCAGGGCGCCATACTTGATCTCCAAACAGGACGTAGGGTTCGCCACCTTGGCAACCCGAACCTGTATAAATCTTGTGTCTCGTGTCCTTGCGCATACCTTCGAGTTCTCGGTCTCCCAATCACGATCCCCACCACACAATCTACAACTTCGGGTACCCCCTTGGTAGGTTTGCCGGTCCAAAACACTAACACTACGTTCCAGCAATACATTTGATGTGTCTTAGGGGAATTGATAGGACGCATCATCGAGGCGTACGTCGACGACATCGTGGTCAAGTCAAAGAAAACTGGAGATCTGGTCCCCGACCTCACCGAGGTCTTTGCAAAGCTGCGATAGCACGGGGTAAAGCTGAACCCTGAGAAGTGCGTTTTAGGGGTTCCAAGGGGCATGCTCCTTGTCTTTGTCATGTCGGAATGCGGCATCGAGGCGAACCCTGAAAAGATCTCGGCCATCATAGACATGGGGCCGATCAAGAACCTGAAAGGTGTACAACGTGTCACGGGTTGCCTCGCAGCTCTGAGCCATTTCATAGCGCGACTCAGAGAGCGCAACTTTCCGTTGTACAAACTGATGAAGAAGTCTGACCACTTTACATGGACCCTCAAAGCACAAGAGCTGCTCGACTCCCTCAAAAACATGCTCAAGAGCCCACCAATCCTCACAGCTCCGACACCTGAAGAGTTAATGCTCCTGTACATCTCCGCGACAACTCAAGTGGTCAGCGCTGCACTGGTGGTCAAGCGAAAAGAGCTCGGAAGGTCATAGAATGTGCAGCGACCCATGTACTTCTTCAGCAAGGTACTCTCTGACTCCAAGATGCGATACTCACAAATGCAAAAGCTTGTGTATGCCGTCTTGATGACCAAGCACAAGCTCCGACCTTACTTCGACGCGCACCCCATCATCGTGGTGTCCAAGTACCCGCTTGGGGAGGTCATCCAGAACCCCGAGGCTGAAGGAAGAATTGCCAAGTGGGCGCTCGAGTTGATGGGACATAATATATCGTGTGCACCATGTAGTGCCATCAAGTCTCAAGTACTCGCAGACTTCGTTGCTGAGTGGATAGAGATCCATACTCCCCCAGCGTCGATCGAGCACGAGACATGGATGATGTATTTCGACGGCTCGGTCATGAAGGAGGGAGCCGGTGTAGGCTATGTCTTCATCTCACCTCTGGGCGTGCGTATGGAGTACTTGGTCCGACTACACTTTCCAGCATCAAACAACATCACCGAGTATGAAGCACTAATCAACGACCTCTGAATAGCTGTTGAGCTCGGGATCAAACGTCTCGAGATCAGGGGGGATTCCGAGCTGGTCGTGGACCAGGTCATGAAGGACAAGAGCTACGTAGACCCGAAGATGGCAGCATATTGCCAAGCTGTGTGCGACTTAGAGGGAAAGTTCTATAGGCTCGAACATCACGGGTTGCCTCGCAGCTCTGAGCCATTTCATAGAGTGACTCGGAGAGCGCAACTTGCCGCTGTACAAACTAATGAAGAAGTCTGACCACTTTACATGGACCCTCAAAGCACAAGAGGTGCTCGACTCCCTCAAAAACATGCTCAAGAGCCCACCGATCCTCACAACTCTGACACCTGAAGAGCCGATGCTCCTGTACATCTCCGCGACAACTCAAGTGGTCAGCGCTGCACTGGTGGTCAAGCGAAAACAGCTCGGAAGGTCACAGAAGGTGCAGTGACCAGTGTACTTCGTCAGTGAGGTACTCTCTGACTCCAAGACGCAATACTTGCAAATGCAAAAGCTTGTGTATGCCGTCTTGATGACCAAGCGCAAGCTCCGACACTACTTCAACGCGCACCCCATCATCGTGGTGTCCAAGTACCCGCTCAGGGAGGTCATCCATAACCCTGAGGCTGAAGGGAGAATCGCTAAGTGGGCGCTCGAGTTGATCGGACAGAATATATCATATGCACCACACAACGCCATCAAGTCTCAAGTACTCGCAGACTTCATTGCGGAGTGGACGGAGATCCCGACTCCCCGAGGTCAATCGAGCACGAGACATGGATCATGTACTTCGACATCTCGATCATGAAGGAAGGAGCCGGTGTAGGCTTTCTCTTTATCTCGCCTCTAGGCGTGCGTATGGAGTACATGGTTAGACTACACTTTCCGGTATACAATAACATCGCCGAGTACGAAGCACTAATCAACGGCCTCCGAATAGCTATTGAGCTTGGGATCCGTCATCTCGAGATCAAGGGGTTCCGAGCTGGTCGTGGACCAGGTCATGAAGGACAAGAGCTACGTAGACCCGAAGATGGCGGCATATTGCCAAGGTGTGTGCGACTTAGAGGGCAAGTTCCACAGGCTCGAACTTCACGGGTTGCCTCGCAGCTCTGAGCCATTTCATAGCGCGACTCGGAGAGTGCAACTTGCCGCTGTACAAACTGGTGAAGAAGTCTGACCACTTTACATGGACCCTCAAAGCACAAGAGCTGCTCGACTCCCTCAAAAACATGCTCAAGAGCCCACCAATCCTCACAGCTCCGACACCTGAAGAGTTAATGCTCCTGTACATCTCCGCGACAACTCAAGTGGTCAGCGCTGCACTGGTGGTCAAGCGAAAACAGCTCGGAAGGTCACAGAAGGTGCAGTGACCAGTGTACTTCGTCAGTGAGGTACTCTCTGACTCCAAGACGCAATACTTGCAAATGCAAAAGCTTGTGTACTCCATCTTATGACCAAGCGCAAGCTCCAACACTACTTCGATGCGCACCCCATCACTGTGGTGTCTAAATACCCGCTCTGGGAGGTCATCCATAACCCCGAGGCTGAAGGGAGAATCGCTAAGTGGGCGCTCGAGTTGATCGGACAAAATATATCGTATGCACCATGCAGCGCCATCAAGTCTCAAGTACTCACAGACTTCGTTGCGGAGTGGACGGAGATCCAGACTCCCTGGCGCCGATCGAGCACGAAACATGGATCATGTACTTCGACGGCTCGATCATGAAGGAAGGAGCCGGTGTAGGCCTTGTCTCATCTCGCCTCTGGGCGTGCGTAGGGAGTACTTGGTCCGACTACACTTTCCGGTATCCAATAACGTCGCCGAGTATGAAGCACTAATCAATGGCCTCCGAATAGCTGTTGAGCTTGGGATCCGTCGTCTCGAGATAAGGGGGTTCCGAGCTGGTCGTGGACGAGGTCATGAAGGACAAGAGCTACGTAGACCCGAAGATGTCGGCATATTTCCAAGCTGTGTGCGACTTAGAGGGAAAGTTCCATGGGCTCGAACTTCATCATGTGTTGTGCAACTACAACAAAGCCACCGACATGCTCGCAAAGACCGCATCCAGTCGCAAGCCGATACCTCACGGGGTTTTCGCCAGCGATCAACACGCGCCCTCTGTGCGAAGGTCGAAGAACCCGAAGTCATGGCGGTCGATCAACAACCTGAGTTGAATCTCGAAGATCCCGACTGGCGGTCCCCAATCCTTGAGTGTCTTGTCGAAGGGAAGCTGCCCTCCGACCAGACGGAGGCTCGACGCATCGTGTGGTGAGCAAAGGTGTTCATCCTCATCGAGGGCGAGCTCTACAAGCGAGGAGCTGCTGGCATACTCATGCGGTGCATCCTTGGGGACCAAGGTCGCGAGCTGCTACAAGAGATTCACGCAGGCATGTGTGGTCATCATGCAGGCACAGGAACACTTGTCAGGAAGGCTTTCCGACAAGGATTCTATTGGCCCACCATGGCGGACTCCAAGGACATCGTACGACGTTGCGAGGGGTGCCAGTTCTATGCTCGACAAACCCATGTCCCGGCTCTAGCGCTCCAGACCATCCCCATCACATGGCCTTTTGCTATGTGGCATCTCGACATGGTGGGGCCGCTTCGACAAGCACCCGGGGGCTTTACGCATCTCTTCGTGGCAGTCGACAAGTGTTGACGGTGTATTTTGGTAAGCATGTTCATTACACTTTGGTTTCGATTTGATTATGGAACTAACCCGCGACTAGGCATGCTAATCATATAACAAGTTCATCTATGTGCATGCATTTGGAAGTGTTGTGTTTACGTAGGAAAACACGGACATAAAGGACGGATTCGCAACAAGTTCAAAGGAGGATTTACAGAGTCTTGTTCGTGTTCATGATTTTGATGAAATCACTTCCAATGGTGGCAAGGACCGAAGTGCTACGAGGAACACCCCCGGGATTGAAGCGTAAAAGACCGAACTTCATGCGCGGAGAACCTCCATCTTGGACGCAAGGATGACATCGTCAAAATCATGCAAGTGGAGGGGGCAAAGTGCATAATCACCCGAGGACCCATGGGAGCGAAGGGGCGACCGAACCGGCCGAGATGGGCTCGGGGCCGGTTGGCCCGGCCGGCCGCCCCAGCCCACCCCGGTGGCCGGTTCGGCCCCCCTTTCCTTGCACCCGAAGGATCTTCAACCCTAAAACCCCCGGAGGCGCCGCCATTCGCAAAGGGGGAGCCATTCGCACCAGAGGCCATCCACAAGCTAGAGAGAGAGGAGGAAGATCTCCGGGAGGGGGATCGTCCACCACGAAGGAAGCTCCCGCACGTGGAGAAGAAGGAAGACACCGTCGGAAGGGAAACTAGGATCAATGGTGCTATGTCCAGCACCTTGATGGGGTAATCTCCTTGTTCGTCCATGGGTTGTAATCAATCTTAAGATGTAATCATACTTTGTCGGATTATCTATCTATCATCTTGTGTTGAATATACTTTAATGCTTAAGGTTAGCTACCATGCCGTAAAGGGAGTAAAGGCCTCAATGCTTCCTTGGATCCATTCAATATGTCGTGTCCATCATAGGTCTAGTCATGAATACCTTCGCGTAGTGACAAGACGAGAGGAGGGAAAGGGGCGAAACCGTGGTCACAACCCCGATATATTAGATTGGTTTTCATGTCTTTAAGCGATTGAATGCTCTAGTATCGTAGACCCATGGGCGAGTGTCTCCTATCTTGATTGTTAATCGTTCTCTCTAGTGTAGTTTAGTTGTTTTCTTGTTTAATCATAGTTAGAGTTTGAGTAGTTAGAGTGTGAAGGTATGTCGAACGCTTGTAATCCCCTTGCTCCACGGATTGTCAAGAACTTAGGGAATCCCGTGGTGAAAAAGGTGTGGGGTCCGAACACTTGCGGATCGTAGAGGGATACATCTTTTATCCGTCAACAAGCCCCTTTTCCGGCGCCGTTGCCGGGGAGAAAGCTAATTTACATCGTTTGGTTTGCATCTAACTTAGTTTTATAATTTAGTTTATCTTTTGTTTGCTATACCTAACATATATTATCTAGAAAACCACTTGTTTCATTTTTTTTTGTTTTTATCTTATTGTCTAGATGGCGTTCGTCAATCAACCCGTGGAAGAACCGGAGAAATCATTAAGGGATTACGCTAGCCCTCGATGTGAGACATAAAAGTACAAGAGTCCGATTCGAAGCTCGAAGCAACCAAGTATGAGATTAAATCCAAGATCATCGAGATGGCGGCGGCAAACCCGTTTGAAGGGATGGTTATGGAGAACCCATATAGACACATAAGGGATTTCACAACGCTATGCAACACGGTGCGTCAAGAAGGAGTTCCCGATGAATGGTTCAAATGGAATCTCTTTCCCTGCTCACTTGCCGGCAATGCAAAGACATGGTACTCGTTTGCGTCCTTTGAAGTTGAAGGCAATTGGAACAAGTTGACAAAGAAGTTTTGCGAGAAGTTCTTTCCAATTAGCAAGGTTCAACATCTAAGGAGGCCAGTGATCACTTTCCTAGGATAGGTTTAATGAGTTAATCGAACAAGGACCAAGACTCGGCTTCTCCGGTGACGTACTCTTGCATACATTTTTCTTTTCCCTATCCCCTAGTTGCATGCAACACGTCCAAATGTGTGCAGGTGGGGATCTTATGGAGAAAACACTCACGGAAGCCGCCCAACTTCTACAAAAAAATAGTAAAGTGGCTGCCATGCGAAGAGATTGGGAAACAAGACTTGTGGAAGAGCCAGAATATGATTTAAGGAAGAAGAAGTGTGCTGAATTTTCTAAAGAGGCAACCCCAGAAGTCACAAAACAGGATCCAATCCCGGAAAAGCTTGAAGAAGAACACATCAAGTCGAGCACTACCCCGAGGGTTGACTTCGCCGCATCGAATGAGACAAACAAGAGAAGCATGTCAAGCGCGAAGCCACTAAGGGAGTTCGAACCAATGGATTGGGTTCCGATCGATTATGGAGAAGTATTTGACAAGAGAAGAACGTTCCCTAATCAAAAGGGAATGGCAAGAGCATTGGAAGTGGTTTTCCCACTGGAAAGGAAAGGGGAAGAATCATACGACCTTGAAACCACCGGTGAGATCTTTCAAAAGCTCTTTGGAGATGATGAAGTGGATCCGGAACACATAGCCGAGATGAAGAGAATCATGGGGATCAAGCCCGAAGCATCACCATACGCTCGCCTTGCCGAAATTTACGCGATAGGATCCGAAGAAGAAGAGAAGATGGCACCACGCTTGAGTTGCGAGATCAACGGAGTTCAATGCAAAGCTTTATGCGACATCGGAGCCCAAGTAAGTGTCCTATCTTCTAAAATTTACGATAAAGTTCAAGACCACAACCAAGACTTAGCTCCAACATCAATGAAATTAATTATGGGAGATGGTAGAACTGTCAAACATCTAGGTATTGATTGCAACATGAAAGTAAAAATCTCTGGAAAATGTATACCAACCGATTTCTTTGTTATGGATGCTTACCATTGGAATCATGATCACATAATCTTAGGTAGGCCCTTTCTTAAGTTGGTTGATGCCGTGTTAGATGCCGGAGAAGGCAAAGTAACAATGAACCTTAATGGAACAAAGTACACATGTAACTTTCTTCGTGTTTCTAAACACCTTACACCCTTTCCTCCCGAAGACGAAGAAGTAGAGGAGATAGATAGCCTTTGTTTTGTTGAAACCCTTAGAGACCCGCTACAAAGAGTGATGGAAAATCAAATTAGTAATCAACAAGATGAAGAACTAGAAGAAGCAACAAAAGGCTTGGAACCACATGACGGAAGCGAGGAGGAAGGAAAATTCGAAGACATAGGAGAGATTAAACCGAGGAGCCACAAGCGCCCAAGGTAGACCTTAAACCTTTGCCCAAAGGATTAAAATATGAATTTCGGGGCCCCGGACAAAACTTATCCAATCATCGTGAGCGACGAGTTGAGTCCCGAAGAAAATGAGAAGTTGTGATTTTATTGAAAAAACATAGGGAGGTGATTGGATATTCGATTAATGATCTCAAAGGTATTAGCCCAGCCTTTTGCACTCATCGTATACCAATGGAAGACCAATGTAAGCCCGTAGTGGACCACCAAAGGAGGCTAACTCATGCCATGCGAGAGGTAGTAAAGAAAGAGGTCATCAAGTTACTTGATGCCAGAATCATCTACCCGGTTCCGCATAGCGAATGGGTGAGCCCGGTACATTGTGTACCAAAGAAAGGAGGTTTGACCGTGGTGAAGAATGAGAAGAACGAATTGATACCGCAAAGAACTGTGACCGAGTGGCGGATGTGTATCGATTATCGTAAGCTTAACAAAGCGATGAAGAAAGATCACTTCCCCCTACCGATTCATCGACGAGATGCTCGAGGGGTTAGCAAACCACGCTTATTTTTGCTTTCTCGATGGGTACTCGGGGTTCATGCAAATTCCCATTCACCCGGACGATCAACACAAAACAACGTTTACATGCCCTTACGGAACGTTTGCATATAGAAGGATGCCCTTCGGTCTATGCAACGCTCCGGCTTCTTTTCAATGTTGCATGATGGCCGTATTTTCGGAATTCATCGAAGAAATTGTCGAGGTGTTCATGGATGATTTTTCCGTTTATGAGAAGACGTTCATGGATTGCTTGGCAAACTTGGAAAAGGTCCTCACGAGGTGTGCGGAGGTACACTAGGTATTAAATTGGGAAAAGTGCCACTTCATGGTTAGGTAAGGCATAGTGCTCGGACATGTTATATCCGAGAGAGGCATTGAAGTGGACAAGGCTAAGGTAGAGACGGTTGAGCAACTCCCACCTCCAACGGATGTTAAGTCCTTAAGGAGCTTTCTAGGCCATGCCGGATTCTATAGAAGACTTATTAAGGACTTATCAAAGATCACTAAGCCTTTAACGCATCTTCTCCAAAAGGATGTGGCTTTCGACTTTGATGAGAAGTGCCTAGCGGCATTCCGGACCTTGAAAAGTGCGTTGGTGAGTGCTCCCATCATCCCACCTCCGGATTGGAGCCAACCTTTCGAGATCATGTGTGACGCAAGTGACTACGCCATAGGCGCGGTTTTGGGTCAAAGAAAGGAAGGCCGAGTTCACGCCGTTTACTATGCTTGCAAAACTCTTAGTGAGGCGCAATTAAATTATGCCACTACGGAAAAAGAGTTGCTAGCGGTGGTATTCACTTTCGAAAAATTCAGATCTTACATCGTGAACTCGAAGGTCATTGTTTACACCGATCACGCAGCCATCAAGTATCTCTTGGCTAAGAAGGAAGCTAAACCACGTTTGATTCGTTGGATCCTTCTTCTCCAAGAATTTGATGTTGAAATTCGTGATAAAAAGGGGGTGGAAAATGTTGTGGCCGATCATTTGTCTAGGATGAATCGTGGACAAGATGATAAAGAGCCCATCGAAGATAAGATGAGAGATGACCACCTCTATCGAGTACTTGATAAAGATACTTGGATGATCGATATCATTCGAGCAATTCGAAAGATGCCCCTCGATCATCTAGACAAAAACTCTCAAAACAAGATAATCTCCGAAAGTAGGAAATATTTTGGGACGCACCATACCTCTTCAAACTTGGCAATGATGGAGTGATGAGAAGATGTGTGCCAAGAGAAGAGAGGGTAGAAATTCTAAGGAAGTGCCACTCGGCGAGTATGGTGGACACTATAGCCATTTTCGAACCCAAGCAAAAGTATGGTCGAGCGGATTCTTTTGGCCGGAGATGCATGAAGATACTAAAAGATATGTTGCATCATTCCCCGAATGCCAAAGAACCGGAAACATCTTTCAAAGAAATTATATGCCTTTGAAATACAACCTACAAATCGATATATTCGATGTATGGGGTATAGACTTCATGGGGCCTTTCAAAAACTCATGCGGATATGAACATATTCTAGTCATGGTTGATTATGTATCCAAATGGGTAGAGGCTATGCCGTGTCGTAAAGCTTCCACGGATGAGTCCATTACTATGATCAAGAACGTGATTTTTCCTCGTTTTATTACACCGAGAATCTTGATAAGTGATGGAGGAACTCACTTCACCGGAAGAACTTCAAAAAGTGCTTGTCCAAGTTGGGAATTGAGCATAGGGTCTCTACGGCCTATCACCCACAAACCAACGGACAAGCGGAAACGTCAAATAGGCAATTATAAAGCATCCTCAACAAAACCATAGAGAAGGGAGGCAAGGATTGGTCAAAGAAATTAGACGGAGCTATATGGGCTTATCGAACGGCGTTCAAGACACCGATAGGTATGACCCCTTATCAATTCGTCTATGGAAAAGCTTGCCACCTTCCGGTTGAGTTGGAACATAAAGCCTATTGGGCGATTAAAGAGATGAACCTCGATCTCGATGCCGCGGTGGTGAAACGAAGGATCCAAATAAGTGAGCTAGAGGAGATGAGGTTGAAAGCATATGAAAATGCAAGCATATACAAAGAGAGAATCAAAAGGTGGTATGATAAAAGATTGAAAAAGAAAGAGTTTAAAGAAGGAGATAAGGTCCTCCTCTATAATTCGAGGTTTAAAACCTTCGGAAAGGGGAAATTGCAAAGAAAGTGGAACGGACCTTATGTTGTGCATTCGGTGCTCTCCAAGGAGTGGTAACCATTATGGATATAAAAGGTGATCAATTTATGGTGAATGGTCAACGGCTTAAGGTTTACTACGAGCCCGACGTTGTGCCCCTTCACCATGTTGATGTCTTCACCATGGAAGAAGAGCCCGAACGTCCCGCCTAGGACGAAAAACAAGGCATTACTAGGCCAACTTTTTCCCATGGGCTAAGGAGGTGACATAATGGCGGTACGCAAAAACCGGACCGGCCCGGCCCCCAAGGCGGGGTGGGCCGGCCGGCCGGTCCGACCGGCCCAAGTGGGTCCCGGCGGTGGACGTCCCCGATTTTTGCCTGAATTGCTCCTTTTCGACTTCCTTCTTCAGTCAGATAATTTTAAGGGAAGTTTAAAAAAAGAAAAATGAGGTTCCTAGGGTTTTTCTCTTCGGACTATTTATTTGGCCGAATTGGGAGCTCGGGAATCAAACCCATCAAGCAATATTTTGCATCCACACGGCGAGCCATTGTGTCCCCGAGGAGCTTAGAGTTGAAGCCGGAAGCCATGGAGCCATCAATGGAGGAGGCGAAGCGATGCGAGCTCAAGCTACCCGTCGAGATCAAGAAGACCACCCGCATCCGTTGCGGAGGGCGTGTCCCGACCGGAGCTATTGCATCTCGCAACCTTGTCGAAGGAGAGAAGGTCCCTACGCCTATTCGAAGGTCGGCACGCATCCAAGGCATGAAACGGAAAGACTACAAGGAGGTGTCGCCCGAGCCTAAGAATTATGGGGGTAGCGACTACTTCGACGATCGTAGCTCGAGCTCGTGGGCGGCCGCCGAAGAGATGATAACGACCTCTACATTTGGGATGAGGTGCCCAAGGAGAAGACTCCCGAAGGCCCTAACGACGGCGACGACGACAATGGTGGTGGCGATGATGGCGGCGACGGCGGTGGCGACGACGGTGGAGACGATGGCAATGACGACCCATTCGGATTGCATCCGATGTGTTGTGCGGTTTGCCGTCACTCCATCGGGGATCTCTACGTGTCGGTCGACGAATGTCTCCAAGCCATGGAGGTGATGAAGCAGCGTTTCGAGGATTTGGAGCGCGTAGTTGAAGACGACTACAAGTTCCTTAACCACAACGTGCGCAAACTCTTTGGCATGGTGTTGACGGTGAAAATCCGTCAACCTAGCCATGAGTTTACCTTCGGTGTTGGCATGACTTTTGTAACTTATTCATTGGTACTAACCCCCGTGGTATAACAAGTTCACTTGTGCATGTCGGTTTTGGAGTTAAGTGTTTACGCAGGGTTTTAATGTTGAAAGCAAGAGTTCCGGGATAAGTTCATTAAGCACCTCATGACAAGACCTTGAAGCCCGATACAAGTCAAGCAATGAAGTGCACATGACTTCAAGAGCCCAAGGACCAAGCCCGAGAAGATGATAAACTCCGAGGACCGAACCGTAAAAGTGCTTGAATCTTGCAAGACAAGGAGTTGAGTCCAATTCGGAGAGAAACCGACGTCAAGGGCCCACATGCAAAAGGGGAGAACATCTAGAAGACGCGGGAAGCAACACCGGCGAAGCAGCCACGAGATGGGCCGAATTGGGCCCGGGCCGGCCGGCCCGGCCCTTTTCGGGGCCCAATCGGCCTCTCCTTTGACCTAATTTCTTCTCGGGCTATAAATAGCCCCCCGACCGAGAGCCACGCGAACGGAAGTCGTAATCCGCCGCCGAGGAGCGAGAGAAGCTTGAGGGACACCATCTCGGAGATGAGGGTCGTGCTAGTTGTCTAGGGTCTCCCTAGCCGACGTGGGAACCTTGCATGGAAGACCACGTCGGAGCTCCGAGCGAGGATCAAGATCGAGGTAGGATCCCGGTGGTGATCTTGTTCATGTAATCATTCATGGTGAAGTTTGTAAGTGAATCCGATTTCTAGCGATCAAGTGCCTTCTCGATGATTTTGTTTTCTTCTTGGTTTTGCTTCTTCTACGATCTAGTTTGCGCTAGATTACTTATGGTGCTCTTGTAGCCGCGGTGGCTAGAGGTGCATACCGGACCGGCCAAGTGATTTCAACTTGTTCTATCGAACTCGCCCTAGACTACCCGCATGAATAGGGATACGTTGTGACGAACGGGGGTTCCGAAAGGCGGGCGTTTTCGGAGTCGGATGAGAAGGCCGCGATTTAAAGATGCTTTTAATGAGATTCGCTTTTCTATCTTCATCTATCTTGTTTGGAGCTACAACATAAGCATGATCTAGATTCTCTAGATTGGTTATCTCTTTCTTTCTCTTGCTACCTCTTTAGTAGATTAGATTAGATTCGTTTTCTTTATGAGTTAGTAGATTAGATGCAACTTAGTTCTTCAATAGATAGCTTTACCTTGCTTTACTAGATTGAATCCTTGCGTTGCACATTGTTCCACGGATTCGATACCTTGGGTTCACCACTCGAGGGAAGAAGGGTCCCTTGACTACGACGGGAGACTTGTCCGCTTGCAAGTCACAAACGAACTTTGATACAACTATTAACCGTGAACAAGCCCCTTTTTCTGGCGCCGTTGCCGGGGAACAAGCAATCAAGATCCAATCTAGTATCGCTTATCTTTCAGTTTTTCTTTTGATTTTCTTTTGCATCTCTTATGTTTGATCATCCCCAAAAAAGAAAAAAAAAAGAGTCAATCTAATCTAGTTTTGATTGACCCTAATTTTTCTTTTCTTTTTAGATTTTTGTTTTATTGCTAACCCTAGCCGGAGATGGTTGGCTACTTCTCCAAGAAACCCAAACTTTTTTTTGTGGATGATCCAGGAAAACTTTACAGGCAAAGGTGACATGCAACACATGCTAAAGGGTTGGAAACCCTATATTCAAAAGTCAAACTCGAAGGACCATAAAAATCTCCAAGGGAATCACCACCTCCATGTCCAAAGGGAGATCAACCTCAACCACCGGAGCGCTACACACCCCGGACATCGTTGATCTACCTATCATAAACCTTCAAGACGCCGGGAGGCCGTTCAAGATCAAAGTCTCAACTATCCGCATGACGATTGCGAGAGCTGAATGCATACGAGCCGGATTCCTTGAGTGGCATATCGGTTTACTTAAGAGGAGGATGGAGAAGATGGAGATGGAGAAAGAAGCTCAACACCTAAAGACCGCCGAAGCAAGATCCACATGCAAGGAGTGTGTGGAGTACGACCATGTCCAAGGTAACTCCGATGTAATGCAAGTTCGTCCATTCAAGATTTGGTTCCTCTTTGTGCACAATTCAAGGACTTGATGGACGAGCAAGCTAAGATCAACAAGGACGCCGTCACTAAGTTCGAGGCTATGGAGAAAATATTGAAGAATTTAGATGGCAAGGTGACGGAGGTCGGAAGCTCTATACATGAAGTGTTCATCGTGATGAAGATGCTAGACGCAAGTGGGACAACTTGCCGGCGTCCGATGGGTAACAAAGAAGAATTTCGGAGACAACTCCAAGGTCCCAAGACGGCGAAGGCTACTCAAGCTCATTCGGGAGAGATGAAGGATCACACTAGAGACCATGAAGATCACGACCGAAGGACCGGAGTTCGAGATGCGGAGCCACAAGGAAGTTGTTGCATCCGTCAAGACCAAAGGACAAAACCAGCTTCGTGAAGACCAAAAAAATGACTAAGCCAAAGTGGGTACCCAAGATTGCAACGCCCGCAAAGAGCGTTGATCCGGAGTAATCAAGTGAAGAAGTCTAGCCATGGACTATAAACGAAGCGCTAGGCGGGAGGCAACCCGTTTCGTCGAGTCAAGAATAAGCTACGGGAGGACAACCCGATTCCGGGTTTTTCGAGTCTTTATAATTCAGTTTTGAATTTTACTACGCAAAACATTAGACTTAGAATGGTTGAACAATATTAGAGACATAATTCTTGGTTGAATATTTTACTTGATCATAAACCCTTTACATGAACCATCCTATGTGATTGTTTGCTTCTTTTTCGAGAAACCACAACCAAAAAAAATTCAGAACCTAACTCAACCCTTCACCCTCATTATGGTGCTGTGGTTGACTTGTTTTTCATGCTAAAAACACACGAGTAGAGCCACGACTTGTATCTAGATGTTATTTAAATTTCAGCATGTGGTAGGACTCGCGTGAACCTAGAAGCTTGATTTTTGGTTGGTTTAAAAATCCATATCCTTGGTTTCTCTAAGATTAAGCCTCACTTAATTTTATTTCATTCAAAATCTCTCTCATCTAATCAAAATTAGGACCTAAACCTATGCCCCCATGATCAAGCCGGGAAAAGCTTGCTCTCAACTAATGAAGGCAAACTATACCGGTGAGACCGAAAACGACGTAGTCGAAAAATATTTTCGACTTACATTTGTTTTTAATGGTTTAAAAACTTCTCTAAATTTATGCTTGAGCTCTTGCATGGCTCTGAAAAATATTTTTTAATTTCGAAATTAGAGGAGTGCTTAGCCTTAAACACACTTAAAGGGAGGCAATCTAGTTAACCTAACCGTGCATGCACCATGATAGATCACGGGGATGCCCCTCCAACATATTTAAACCACATTCAAAGTACAAGTATGGGGGGCAGCCAAGGCTTTGTTTTGTAGGAATATCATGGATGCATGTGAGGCAAGGGAGTATGGAAGTGAGTCAAAGCGAAAACATCAAGTGGAAGGAGCAATAATGCAAGCGAAGGAGTGGACGGGAACGTTTGGAAGGTGTACGCGATCACGAAGCAACATGAATGCACTAGAGAAGAACCGAGCCAAGAGGAGGAGAGAGGTAAGTCTTTCATCCAACTCTTTGTTCGTGTGCTCTAGTTTGTAGGCCGGAATCACCTTAGACTTAGCCATCCACCGCGTTTGTTTCGTGCAACAAATCACATCCTTAATCCACTCAAAGTCCGGACTCCAAAATAATATTTGTGTACCTTGTTACCGGGTGAAAACCCCGGATATTTATTTGTGAGGGAGAGCGCTGCAATCATGGAAGAAAACTACAAGCCTTTTCACCAAAGAAGAAGGGATCATCGTCGTCTAAGCCATCAACCTCTTCGAGGAGGCACTCGGTTTCCGAGTTTCCTCGCAGTATGGAGGAGGACATGGCACCGCCGAGGAGGAACCACACTCTTCTCCTCGGTGGCATGAGGGCCACACGAAACTCGTTTATTAGGTTTACCAAACTTCAATAACATATGGAGGAGCCGCCCGTCCAACCTCACCACTTGACACGATCATCCGCTCCACCTCCATGCGCTCCGTGGCATTCCAATGGGTTTATCATCACGAAGGAGGAGGAGGAGAAGAAGCTCACTCGCCTTAGGTAGAGGCTTGTAGCGAACGTCGACATCGACGACCAAGCTCTCCACATAATGGGTTTCATACGGGACACCGGTGCAATTCTCTAACGGAGTGTCGGCAAACACCCACAAGGAATTCGCCTAGGAAATTTTCATGACCAAGGCGCATACCCTTGATGAAGGAGTGCTGAGTCTCTCATTCCGTTGGAGGGAGCCCACAAGTGGAGAAGAAGGAAGACATCGTCGGAAGGGTAACCTTGATCAATGATGCTATTTCTAGCACCTTGATGGGGTAATCTCTTTTCATCGGTTGCAATCGATCTTGATATGTAATCATACTTTGTTGGATTATCTATCTATCATCATGTGTCGGAAATACTTTAATGCTTAAGGTTAGCTACCATGCCGTAAAGGGAGTATAGACCTCAATGCTTTCTTGGATCCATTCAACACAATCCCCGATAGATTAGATTGTTTTTCATGTTCGAAACGATTGCATGTTCTAGTATCATAGACCCATGGGCGAGTATCTCCTATTTTCAAAAGGGAGCTCCGGAACAAGTGGATGTGCATGAAGGCACATGGGAAGGTTTTTGGAGTATGATCATGGGAAGAGACCATCAACGAAGAAATAGTATCCGAACCCCATCATCCAAGTGTGTCACTTTTGTGCAAGTGGATTTTTGGGAGAACAAGAGAGACAAAGATAACCAACACGGAGTTGAATTGGCTTTACTCGGCTTTGATTGCCAAGTGGCCAATAGACCCCACTCACCTATGATCAACCGGTGGTGTTGTTAAGCAACATCGAGTTCGGAAGATATTGGTTCGGGGTGTTGCCTCTCCATATTGGCTATCTCTTTAAAACCGGGTATTACAAGGAACCCAAATCATCTCCTACCCGGACTTCCCTAGGAATATATGAAGAAAGGAAAATATAAGAGTGAAGATGAGAGAGGAGGCTTACAAGTGGCCTAGGTGAATTTGCCCCTTCCGGATTGAAGATTAAGACTTTTCTTGAGGGGAAGAAGATCGGTTAGAGGAAGGACTTCTTGTGCCGGCGAAGAGAAAAAAACAAAAGAGAAGGATTAGGAGAAGGTTTTTCCACGACCCAAGAAGGAGGTGCACAACAAAGTTATGTCCCACCATTGGGAGGAACCCGGCGCCGCCGAGTTACTACGGTGGTGTACCAATGCAAGCATGGGGGAGTGGTGCTGCCATACCCCCACCATTTTTGCGGTGCTCCACATAGCCTCTGCGGATCCATATGCACACCTTCCTCAACCACAACAAAATGTGGCCACCATTGGAGGATACGCTGCAAGGAACGTGCAAATTATTGCAGCCATCCTAACCAATGCAAACCAAATGGGTGAAGGAAATGCAAACGTCGCTTATGTGCTTGGACACCTTCACCTAGCACCGTCGGACAATTCATAGGAGGAGTGGTGCATTCCTATTACAAGTAAGGGTACAACAACCAAGACTATCAATATCAACCACCGGCGAAGATTAGAGAGAGGAGGAGCCTTAGCTATCTTTCCTTTACCCCCCTTTTCTTTAATTTTCAGCTTGTTTGCGCCTATGTATGCATAGTATTTTCAGTTTTACTTTAATTTTTAGTGTTAGTTTAATTTTTCAGCGTGTATCTTAGTGTTTATTTTCATCATGAATAATGTCACCACCAAGTTTTTACCTTTGGTGAAGTTACAAAGTTTGTGCCATGATGATATATGATTATAATTGCCGCTTTGTTTATCTTTGTAATTGATTTATGCATGTTTAACCTAGTGCTCTCTTAAAAATACAAATCTGAAATTATCTAAATGCTAGCTTAATCTTTAGCGGAGGTTATGATTAAAATGAAGACCCATAGTGTTTTATGTGCTCTCAAGTTATGAATAGATTAAAGATGTCTTTTATGCTCAAAAATATTGCTAACCTTGTCATAAATATCACCTGTGTGTTGCTCAACCTATCCAGACCCTTATATATATTTGAGTGCATAAACTTAGTATACAAGATTTATTTTTGAGTGAGTTATTGCAGGCCATGATTTCTCTGGCCCGAGACTAAGAAGCTGGTCATTCCGTTTTTGCGTATCTATCTTTTTGCTAGCCTTTTATCCGTGCATTATGTATCCCCGCATTGGAGATCTCACAAACTTCGCCGGATATCCACCCTTAAACCAAATATCATCTTTTGTGATTACCTCCTTGACCAAAACCTATCGTTGAGAATGGATCATCAATTCAAGTAAGATCGCAAGATGGTGCCTACATTGAAGATTTCAAGTATCTCTCCAAAGGAAAAATATTTCCGGTACCTACCTTATTTCGCCTCTTTGCTCGAGGACGAGCAACGTATAAGCATGGGGGAGGAGATAGGTACGGTGCAGCTTTAGAGTTCAAAGGGGAGAATTTTTAAAAAAAATGATGATGAATGAAATGAAAAAAAATTCGGCGATATACGTGACTTCCAAGAAAAAAATATATATAATGAATGAAAGAAAGAAAAGAATGAGAAATATGAGAAAGAGAAAAAAATATATGCGTAAAGTGAACTCCCCAGTTCTCTAAGAGTGCATTCAAGGCTTCAAGTTAAAAAGATCCATTCTCATTTTCCAACCATGTGCAATCCGATAACGAGGACTTCCTTTGTGCCTCGGGATCACTCTTTGCCATTTGCACATGTCCACTCATCTAAAAGTGTGTGTATTTTTCTCTTTCCCCTCCTTGATTTAACATTATTTTCTAATGACCTTTTTGACGAGTCTCGGTAAGACCATGAGAAGCTTGTCTTGTTTTGACAACACCTCATTTATAAAATCTTGTTAGGACTAAACTTTCCCAAAGCTCCATATAAAGCCTACCACACATATATGTTATGAGAGGGAAAGGAGTAGAATATATAGGTTTGAGAGACAAGCGAGATGAGAGTTCATGAGCGATATGCAAGGTGATTTAAATTTGTAAATTTGGTTTAGCTCTTTTCTTTATCTCATTCTTTATTTCAAAAAATTCCGAGATCTATTTAAACTTTGTGAGCATGTTAATACTTGTGGGATAAGCTTAATAAGAATCTACCCTCCGTAGAGGTGAAGGCTAGTACATTATGGAACTTTAACGAATTAAACTTTTGAGAGCATTATGTTTTTTTTCATGTATGATCAAGTGCAAGGTTTAAACATTGATGGGCAACGATGATATCCATCGAAGGCTTACTCGAGGATGAGCAAGGTTTAAGCATGGTGGAGATGTTGACGGTGAAAATCCGTCAACCTAGCCATGAGTTTACCTTCGGTGTTGGCATGACTTTTGTATCTTATTCATTGGTACTAACTCCCGTGGTATAACAAGTTCACTTGTGCATGTCGGTTTTGGAGTTAAGTGTTTACGCGAGGTTTTAACGTTGAAAGCAAGACTTCCGGGATAAGTTCATTAAGCACCTCATGACAAGACCTTGAAGCCCGATACAAGTCAAGCAATGAAGTGAACATGACTTCAAGAGCCCAAGGACCAAGCCTGAGAAGATGATAAACTCCGAGGACCGAACCAGAAAAGTGCTGAATCTTGCAAGACAAGGAGTTGAGTCCAATTCGGAGAGAAACCGACGTCAAGGGCCCACATGCAAAAGGAGAGAACATCTAGAAGACGCGGGAAGCAACACCGGGCGAAGCAGGCCACGAGATGGGCCGAATTGGGCCCGGCCGGCCGGCCCAGGCCGGCCGGCCCGGCCCTTTCGGGGCCCAATCGGCCTCTCCTTTGACCTAATTGTTTCTCGGGCTATAAATAGCCCCCCGACCGAGAGCCACGCATCAATCGCGTCGTAATCCACCGCCGAGGAGCAGAGAAGCTTGAGGGACACCATCTCGGAGATTAGGGTCGTGCTAGTTGTCTAGGGTTTCCCTAGCCGACGTGGGAACCTTGCATGGAAGACCACGTCGGAGCTCGGAGCGAGGATCAAGATCGAGGGAGGGCCCCGGTGGTGATCTTGTTCATGTAATCATTCATGGTGAAGTTTGTAAGTGAATCCGATTTCTAGCGATCAAGTGCCTTCTCGATGATTTTGTTTTCTTCTTGGTTTTGCTTCTTCTACGATCTAGTCTATAGCTAGATTACATAGGGTGCTCTTGTAGCCGCGGTGGCTAGAGGTGCATACCGGACCGGCCAAGTGATTTCAACTTGTTCTATCGAACTCGCCCTAGGCTACCCGCATGAATAGGGATACGTTGTGACAGAACGGGGGTTCCGAAAGGCGGGCGTTTTCGCAGTCGGATGGGAAGGCTACGATTTAAAGATGCTTTTAATGAGATACGCTTTACTATCTTCATCTATCTTGTTTGGAGCTACAACATAAGCATGATCTAGATTCTCTAGATTGGTTATCTCTTGCTTTCTCTTGCTACCTCTTTAGTAGATTAGATTAGATGTGTTTTCTTTATGAGTTAGTAGATTAGATGCAACTAGCCTCTTCAATAGATAGCTTTACCTTGCTTTACTAGATTGAATCCCGAGGACCGGGAGCGTCCCGATGGTCGATGGATGACCGCTCCTCGGTGATGAGCGATTGACAACGGGTGTTGGACCGACTCTTGGCTTAGTGTGCGGGTGTAGGCTGCGCGGCCTAGTTCGTGTTGTTGCGGGTGAAGAACGGGCGCGAAAGGTCTTCGACCTTGAGGGGTCTCCGGGAGATGGAGAGACAAGTAGGCTCGGTTCGAGGGACCGGTGGACGGCGGGGCCGGGTGCGGGTCACATCGTGGCGACACAAGCAAGTCGAAGTCATGGACAAGCGAGCCGGTGCACGGTGGCGGTCAAGTCAAGTGGTTTGGCGGGGAGGCGGACCGAGCACGCGGGGTTTGGTGGTTTGCCCACAAAACCACCGGCGGACGGTTTCTTGGTTTGGGCCTCAAAACCAAGTCCGAGGGCCCAACACGACGGAGACGGGATCCGGCGTGTCGGGGAAGTTTCGAGGCGGAGGACACGCGGCGGGATCGCATGGCTTGCGTCGGGAGGACGCGGGGTGCGGCAAAGGCGTGGTCGTCCGATGGGAAGACCCACAAACATTACCTAAATGCCCCTACGTGGGTTGTATCGCCGGTAGTTATGTTAGGGGTAGTCGAGTCATTTACCACTCCTACGGGACCTAATATATAAGCCATGAGTGTGTGTGGATGGTGCTCTCTCTCCGCGACTTAGGGTTTCATTTCCTCCCACCTCTTTCTCATTTTCGTAGCTATTTTTCTTCCATTTTCTCTAGGCTAGCATGAGAGCTTCATGAGAGATTTGTTGAGAGGGATGGATGCTAGGGCGGCATGCTAGACCTTGTGAATCTTTCCTGGTTTGTATAGAAGATTCGGGGTTGTGTTTTCGTGGCCTTTTTGTGCTTGTTTTCGTGCCTTTGTTCCCGGTTCGATTCCGCGGATTTGAGTGGGTTTCTCCCCGGATTTCTTTGAGGGATGCATGGATAGATGTCTCGTGCATCTTTGTGATTGATCTTGTGCCATCAAACGCCGGAAACCACTTGGATTCGAAGTTTTTCGTTCGGTGCTCTAGTTTTCGGTGGTGCTTAAAGGATTCGCGATTCCCGGTGATTTAGGGAGTTAGGAGGCAAGATTTTTGGGCTATAGCATCCTTGTGTGACGCTTTTCAAGTCCCCAAACCCTTTTCTCCATAGCTTCAACTGTTTGGGAAATCCGATAATGATTTGGGGGAGTTGACTTTCGGGGGTCGGGGTTGTTTACGCTCTCTGTCCGCACACCGGCGGACGTCCGCGCGGGGTGCGGCGGACGGTCCGCGCGGCTAGGGTTCGTCGCGTGTTCGTCGTGTTCTTGCGCGCCTTTGTTTTCGATCCGGTTTGGCTTTTGGTTTTTGTTGCGCCGGTTTGCGGACGGTCCGGGCTTGAGTAGCGGACGGTCCACGTGTGGCGCGGACGGTCCGCCGGCCTCGGCGGACGGTCCGTTTTTCTCGGGTCGCTTCGGTGTTCTCGTGTGCTTTAACGGACGGTCCGCGGTGTAGGGCCGGACGATCCGCGTGGTTGGCGCGGACGGTCCCGCGAGAGCAGGCCGGACGGTCCGCGAGGCTGCGCGGACGGTCCGCCCCTCCCCCTGGCCGGACGGTCCGTCGAGCTTGTGTGCTTTGCTTCTTGGTTCGATTCCTCCCTCCCTTTCTAGTGCTTCCGCGTGTGCTTCTAGGAATCGTTCCTAAGGCTAGAGGTTGATCCATAACCTCGTGGTCTTGGCGATTGGTGCGTGATTCGATCCATCGCTCGTGTGTGACCGGGGTTTGAATAGGGTATAGGCCGGGTTCCTTGGGAAGAATTTTTACCGCTCCTATTCACTCCCCCCTCTCTAGTCGCCATCCGATCCTTCAATTGGTATCGAGCTTGGTGCGGATTCTTTGCGACTTTGACAAGTCCCGAATCCTAAGATGGCGTACGTTGAGCGGGGGCGGTCCGCCGCACTTCGATGGCAAGGGTTACCACATGTGGGCGGCTCGTATGATGATCTTTCTTCGTGGGAAGCCGTTGGATTTCATTGTGCTTGACAAGACCTATGCTATTCCGGTCAACATCCATACTTATATGGTGACCGATGCCGTGCTAAGGCCAAGTATGAGGCTAATGCAAAAGCCGTTGATCACTTGGTCCGGAGCTTGTGTGATCCTGAGTTTGAGCGTATTTGCCATTTGAATCTTGCTTGGCAAATTTGGGAAAAGTTGTTGGTTGCTCACGGTGGTGATAAGCATGTGAAGGCTCGCCTCTTTGTATCTTACCGGATGCAATATGAGAATTTCACTCCACTTCCCGGTGAGGACATTGATGCGATGTTTCAGAGGTTCACCGCCATCGTGAACAACATGAAGGATAATGTTGAGGATTTTCCGTACACCGAGCATGATCAGGCTTTGAAGCTCTTGCATGTCTTGGACCCAAATGTTTGGGGTGCTAAGGTTGAGGCCATCAAGGAGTCTGGGCATTACTTGACTATTGAGTTGGATGACCTCTTTTCTAAGCTCAAGTCGGCCGAGGTTGACGGGAAGTTGCAATCCAAGCATGAGGGCTCGACCGACCATAGTCTTGCTCTTGTGGGAGGATCAAAGGGCAAATCTAACCCTTCCCGTCGACGCTTTTCCTTGTCCTCTCTTATGTCCATTCCAGATGAGGAGTTTGATGTGCTGGGCGAGGAGGAGCTGGTCTTGCTCTCAAGAAGGTTTGAACGACTACACGAGACTCGGAGGAATGCAAGGCAGAGCTCAGGGACGTGCTACAAGTGTGGCAAGCGTGGCCACTTCATCGCCGAGTGCCCGGAAACGGAGGAGAACAAGTACAAGGTGAACGAGTACAAGGCGCACCCGAGGCGTGAAGACAAGTACTCCTCCAAGGGCAAGCACTTCAACAAGTCCAAGAGCAAGGACAAGGACAAGCGGCGATCAAGCAAAAGCGGCTACAAGAAGAACAAGGCAAGAGCGATGGTGGCCGGTGCGAGCGACGTCGACTCAAGCTCAAGCGAGGAGCGATCAAGCTCAAGCGGCAAAAGATGAAGACGCCGGGAGGCGCAAGGGCAAGAAGAGTGCAAGCCGGAACCTCGGCGGGTTGAGCCGTATGGCGCTTGAGGGGTTTTGTGGCATGGCCCATAGCTCAAGCGGCAAGAAGAGCGAGAAGGAAGACAACGAACTCGACTCGGAGGATGAGGTAAACCGTGACCCCGACTCTTTGCTTGCCGAGATTGCTAGGTTGAATGGCTTGCTTGACAACCGAGATAGTGTGCTTAGAGATGCCAAAAAGATGAGGAAAGATCTTAGGGCTCGGCTTGATAATGCTAGCGAGAAAGTAGGAGAGTTAGAGTCAAAATTGCTTGAATTGAAACTTGAGAATGACTCTTTGAAACTTGCTCCTACTACTCCCGATGATGTTGAATGTGTTGAGTGTGATGCTTGGTTGAATGAGATCAAACTCGCTCAATGAGAAGAATGCTTCCACTTTGGCTAAACTAGATGCTCTTAGGATCGAGTATGATGAGCTTAAGGCTAGACCTACTTTGCTTGGTGCTTGTAAATCATGTCCTACTATGCATGCTAAGCTTGTTGATGCTCGTTCTACCATTAGCTCTTTGGAAGCATCTTTGAAATCTCCTGTTGCAAATGCATGCACTAGGCCGTGATGAAGTTACTTTGCGCAATCTTGAACTCACTTCCCGGTTGGATGTCATCTATGAGGAGAATGACTATTTGAGGAAGGTGTTGGGTTGGTTGTACGGGGGGGGAACCTCAATTGAAAATCATGATTGAGGAGTTCAAGAGAGCTGATGGTCGTGGTTTGGGTTTTGAGAAGTTGGGTGAGAAAGTGGGAGAAACAGTGGGGAGAGTGTGTATGAGAAGTGTGTTGAGTCTAAC
Source organism: Cenchrus americanus (assembly GCA_947561735.1). Classification (NCBI taxonomy): domain Eukaryota; kingdom Viridiplantae; phylum Streptophyta; class Magnoliopsida; order Poales; family Poaceae; genus Cenchrus; species Cenchrus americanus. The sequence goes on from OX387245.1 coordinate 128,951,938, forward strand.
CCCTAGTTTGAGTTGATCGGAGACATCCAAGTCCCACTTCCAAAAGCACCCAAGAACTCTTTCACACCAAAGCCCAACCACCTTTGCAACAAGCTTGACACAACCCAAGATCCACCCAAATTCTTACCTAAGACAAATGATCTCAAGAAACTCGTGACGTTTGTGGGTGAGAAGGGTGTGAAGCCTAGTGAGAAGCCGAGCCAAAACCAAAACCCATCCCCTTCAAGTGTGAGTATTCGGCAAGGAGAGGCACCTTGCGAGTTTTGCTACAAGAGGAAGAGGGATGAGAGGCTTGCTAGGGAGCAAGCAAACCGGGACAGTATCGCCGGCCTCATGGTATTCTTGAGCCTAGAGTGCCACTTCCACGGGGTGTGGGAAGTGTGAGGAGTGTTGGCGAGTTCCCACGGAGAGGTGGCGGTGAGAGGTTTGCTAGGAGAGATGATGGTGTGCGTGCTAGTGGTTTGGTCGGGCTCGTGGTGGTTTCTTTGGGACGTCCCCCTACTCGTCCTCAATACGGGTTCGGGGGAGATGATCGCGGCTTTGGGTTCCGGAGGAACTACGGACCACGTTTCCCCCCTCGTGGTGCTCGTACTCCTTCCATGGGACATGGGAAGTTTGGTGGCAAGGGAATGATGTTTGCTAACCCCTCCTTTGAGCGAGATGGCTCGACACCGGTTTAACTTTCTTTGTGCTAACCCCGAGTGTCGAGTCGCTAGCTCACTCTCATTCTTGTTTCGACTACGGGCGGGGAGGCTTGGAGGACATTTGGTTGATCGACTCCGGGTGTTCTCGACACATGACCGGAGATAAGAAGTGGTTCTCCGGCCTCACCCCGGTGAAGGAAAAGATGTACATCACATTTGGGGACAATGGACGAGAAAGGGTCTTTGTCGAGGGTGTTGTGCATGTGAGTGACAAGGTAACGTTGAAGAGAGTGGCTCTTGTGAAGTCTTTGGGTTTCAATTTTCTTTCGGTTTCTCGGTTGCTTGATGAGGGTTTTGAGGTGCGTTTCAAGTCCGGCGAGTCTCGTTTGCTTGATTCTTGAGGTGATCTCGTTTGTATGATCATCCCCGAGGGTCGATTTTCGGGGCCGATTTCTCTCGTTCTTTGGGTCCCGCTCGCCGTTTGATGGCCGGTCCTTCTTCGATTTGTGGAAATGGCATAGGCGGTTGGGACACTTGAGCTTTGATTTGGTTTCCCGCTTGAGTGGTCTTGACCTTGTCCGAGGATTGCCGAAGTTGAAGATTGAGAAGGATTTGGTTTGTGCTCCTTGTAGGCATGGTAAGATGGTAGCCACTCCCCATCCACCCCCGACCGATGTCATGACCGAGCGTCCGACGGAGCCGTTGCATATGGACCTTGTTGGGCCAGCTCGAGTTCGCTCGGTGGGTGGGAAGTGGTATGTCCTTGTTGTGGTGGACGATTACTCTCGCTATGCCTGGGTGTTCTTCTTGGAGGATAAGAGTGAGACATTTGGTTTTGTTCGAGATCTGATTGTGAGGTTGAAAAACGAGAGGCATGGGAATGCTATTCGAGCTATCCGCAGTGATAATGGCTCTGAGTTCAAGAACTCTCGTTTTGATGCCTTTTGTCGTGATCTAGGTCTTGAACATCAGTATTCGACCCCTTATGTGCCCCCTCAAAATGGAGTCGTGGAAAGGAAAAATCGGACTCTTTGTGAGATGGCTAGGACGATGCTCGATGAGCACGGGACTCCTAGGAGGTATTGGGCTGAGGCGGTCAATACGGCTTGTCATGTTTCCAACGGGATTTTATTGCGAGCTTTCAAGAAGAAGACTCGTTATGAGCCGATGCATGGTCGGGCACCCAAGGTGAGTCATTTCCGAGTCTTTGGCCGCAAGTGCTTTATTCTTAAGAAGGGAAAACTCGACAAGTTTGAGGCTAGGTCTAGTGATGGTATTTTCTTTGGATATGCTAACCATTCTAGAGCCTATAGGGTGCTTAACCTTGAGACTAACAAAATCATGGAGACTTGCGAGGTGACCTTCGACGAGACAATGCCATGTACCTCTCTTGGCTTTGAATGTGCGGGTGATGAAGAGATGGCCGAGGACCTCTTTGAAGAGGAGAAGGACGAAGGCCGGAGATGATGATGGGGAGAACCATGCGCCCGAAGGCCGAGTGTGTACCCACTACTTCCCCTACGATCACTATGGAGCATGGACCGTCTACTTCATGGACAACGACGGTACAACAAGAGGACCGAGGCAAGAGAAGCCGAAGTTGAGGGGGAGGTAGTCTCGAGGCGTGAGGCTCCCCGACGGATTCAAGAAGTGCATCCCCCGTCGAAGATCATTGGGAACATCGACGAACGCACTACACGGTCAAGGTCCGGGAATTCCTCTCATTTTGCTCATCTTGCTTTTGTTGCCACTTTGAGCCCAAGGACATTGGACATGCTTTATCCGATGCAAACTAGGTCAATTCTATGCATGAGGAGTTGGAAAACTTTGAGAGGAACCAGGTGTGGGAGTTAGTTGAACCACCTCCAAATTGCCATCCCATAGGAACCAAGTGGGTTTGGAAGAACAAAGAGGGAGAGAATGGGATGGTTGTGAGGAACAAGTCCAGACTTGTTGCTCAGGGGTTTAGTCAGAAGGAGGGGATCGACTATGAGGAGACCTTTGCTCCTGTGGCCCGTCTCGAGGCAATTCGGATCCTTCTAGCCCTTGTCGTGGCTAAAGGGTTCAAGTTGTTTCAGATGGACGTGAAGAGTGCTTTTCTAAATGGGGTCATAGAGGAGGAGGTGTATGTGAAGCGACCACCCGGTTTGAGAGCGAGCCTGTACCCACACGGGGTATATAGGTTGAAAAAGGCTCGTATGGGTTGAAACGGACGCCCCGTGCTTGGTATGGGAGATTGACGGGTTTTCGTTGAGCGAGAGGGTTCGTGATGGGTACCGTGGATAGGACATTGTTTCTCCTCAAGCATGAAAATGACTTGCCGATAGTTCGGATATACGTGGATGATATTGTCTTTGGTGGCTCGTCACATAACCTTGTTGCCAAGTTTGCGGATGAGATGAGCGGGGAGTTCGAGATGAGCATGATGGGCGAGTTGCGGTATTTTCTCGGTGCGCGGATCAAGCAAGTGAAGGATAGAACATTCGTGCACCGGACCAAGTACACAAAAGACATGCTGAGGAAGTTCCAGATGCAAGATGTGAAGCCGATGTCGACTCCCATGGGGAGTACGGCCACTTTGGATGCGGATGAGGACGGAGAACCGGTGGACCGGCGGGAGTACGGGAGCATGATCGGCTCCCTCCTCTACTTGACGGCGACGAGGGCCGGACATACGGTTCGGCGTGTGTCCGTGCGCTCGTTTTCGAGCTTCGCCGAGGACATCACATCGACGGGCCGTCAAGAGGATTTTCGGTACCTACGATCCGCCCTCGGTCTTGGCCTTTGGTATTCGCCCTCCTCGACTCTTTCTCTTCATGGTTTTTCTGATGCGGATTTTGCTGGTTGTCGAGTCGAGAGGAAGTCTACTTCTGGTACTTGCCAGTTTATTGGTTCTTCGTTGGTCTCATGGTCTTCCCAGAAGCAGTCTAGTGTAGCTCAGTCTACCACCGAGGCGGAGTATGTTGCTGCCGCGAGTTGTTGCTCCCAGCTATTGTGGATTTCATACACTTTGAGAGACTTTGGTGAGGAGTGCACCCAGATCCCACTTCTTTGTGATAGCACTAGTGCCATAAGCGTAGCCAAAACCCAGTGCTTCACTCCAGAACCAAACACATAGAAGTGAGGTATCATTTCTTGAGGGACAATGTGGAGAAAGGAACCATTGTGTTGAGCCATGTCCCTACCCAAGATCAGCTAGCCGACATTTTCACAAAGCCTCTCGACCAAGCTACATTTGTGCGCTTGCGGGGGGAACTTGGGGTTTGTTGCCCTTTCTAGTTGATTCTTGGGGGATTTCCTTTATGTACCATATGTATCATATCATGTTTTACTTTGATGTATATACATGCTTTGCTTGATGTATAAACCATGGTAGGATAGCCATCTTGTCATATATCATGTTGCATTTGTATCATATTGCATTCTAGGATGATGAGCTTCTTTCATATGCCATATTTGAGTCTCTTTGGCTATTTGTGAGATTTTGGTCATATGTGTGGAGAAATGGTGATGTGAGGCTATGCTCTTGGAATATTTGAGATATATGTGTGGTGAGATAGCCCTTTTTGAAATAAATGCTAATCTTGACTAATTTTTGATGAAATATGCTCCACTCATGTGTAGTTGTGTATCCATGTCACGCTTTGGTCTAAATGTGCTTTTCATGCTTAGATTGTGCTTGGATGCCTTGTTCTTGCATTTGGGCCAAAGGCCGGATATCATTGTGAATGTTTAGCCTATGTTGCATTCATGGGGGAGCATAAGCTTCTTTTTGCCACAAAGGCACTTCATGTACCATGAAATGAATTAATCTTGAAAAGAAGGGTATAATGCTTGAAAAATGCTCCATCCATCATGTCCGTGCTTGAAATATATTATCTTTCACATATGGGTGCAAAACATGTTGCATGATGTTCACCGGTGGAGAAGTCTCCCCGAAGTGGACACATGGCTCATGAGCTTTGACATGACATGCTTTGCTTTATGGGTGTTTGCCATGATCTTTTGCTTGAGAACTTGATATCCTTGTATGATCTTTGAATGGTATGCATGTTTGTGGCTCAAGTGTGACATGGATAGGCTTTTACATGTGAAGCGAGCCTTCTTTTGATAAAACTGCTTAAATCTGAAAATGTTGCTTTGTCACATGCTTGTATTTTAATATATTACTTGTGGCAATGCTTTGACTATGCTATGATTCATATGTGTGATCTTTGTCTCATTTTTAGCCTTTGACCCTAGATTTGGCCTATTTGAGAAGCTCATGTAGATGTTTATATGCTTTGCTTTGCATTTCGCATTTTCACCTTGATTCATACATTGTCAACAAGGGGGAGAAGAGGTGAGCTTAATGAAAATTCGGAAGAGGTGAGCTGAAATTTGGAAGTTTGCATCCACATGTTCGGGGGAGCTTGCATTTGTTCGGGGGGAGGCGTCTTGCTTGTTTTCGGTGTGGATTTTGTGCTTTGCTTGGCTTGTGACCTTTCTTTGCCTTTCTTTGGTTTTGGTCATGAGTTGAGCTTCTTTGTTTTTCTTTCTTTTTTCTTTCTCTTTTCTCTCGAATTTCATTTCACGTTGTGTGTTGTCAATGCACTCATCAAGGGGGAGATTGAGGACCGGGAGCATCCCGGTGGTCGATGGATGACCGCTCCTCGGTGATGAGTGATTGACAACGGGTGTTGGACCGACTCTTGGCTTAGTGCGCGGTGTAGGCCGCGGCCTAGTTCGTGTTGTTGCGGGTGAAGAACGGGCGCGAAAGGTCTTCGACCTTGAGGGGTCTCCGGAGATGGAGAGACAAGTAGGCTCGGTTCGAGGGACCCGGTGGATAGCGGGACTGGGTGCGGGTCACATGGTGGCGACACAAGCAAGACGAAGACGAAGTCATGGACAAGCAAGCCGGTGCACGGTGGCGGTCAAGTCAAGTGGTTTGGCGGGAGGCCGGACCGAGCACGCGGGGTTTGGTGGTTTGCCCACAAAACCATCGGCGGACGGTTTCTTGGTTTGGGCCTCAAAACCAAATCCGAGGGCCCAACACGACGGAGACGAGATCCGGGCATGTCGGGAAGCTTCGAGGCGGAGGACACGCGGCGGGATCGCATGGCTTGCGTCGGGAGGACGCGGGGTGCGGCAAAGGCGTGGCCGTCCGATGGGAAGACCCACAAACATTACCTAAATGCCCCTACGTGGGTTGTTGAAGGATCAGATGGCGACTAGAGAGGGGGGGGAGTGAATAGGAGCCGGTAAAAATTCTTCCCAAAGAACCCGGCCTATGTCCTACTCAAACCCCGGTCACACACAAGCTATGGATCGAATCACGCACCAATCGCCAAGACCACGAGGTTATGAATCAACCTCTAGCCTTAGGAACGATTCCTCAAAGCACACGCGGAAGCACTAGAAAGGGAGGAAGGAATCGAACCAAGAAGCAAAGCACACGGGCTCGCGACCGCCGTCCGCGCAGAGGGGGCGGACCGTCCGCAAGAGCCGCGCGGACCGTCCGGCCGGGTATCGCGGACCGTCCGCACCCCGGCCGCGGACCGTCCGGCCTTAGCCGCGGACCGTCCGTTAAACTACACACGAACGACCCAAAGACACCCCGGTGCCACGGACCGTCCGCGGGGAGCACGCGGACCGTCCGCCAAGCACCCGCGGACCGTCCGCCCGACACCGCGGACCGTCCGAAACTTCGTCCAACCAAAAACCAAAATCACAACGGATCGAAACAAAGGACGAGCAAGAACACGAAGAAATCGGGACGAACTCGAGCGGCGCGGACCGTCCGCCCGAGGCCGCGGACCGTCCGCGAGGCTCGGACGAACGAAAATGCCCGACCTCGAAAGTCAACTCCCCCAAATCATCATCGGATTTCCCAAACGGTTGAAGCTATGGAGACAAGGGTTTGGGGACTTGAAAAGCGTCACACAAGGATGCTATAGCCCAAAAATCTTGCCTCCTAACTCCCTAAATCACCGGGAATCACGAATCCTTTGAGCACCACCAAAACCTAGAGCACCGAACGAAAACTCACGAATCGAAGTAGTTTCCCGGCGTTTGAGGGCACAAGATCAAGCACAAAGATGCACAAGACATCTATCCATGTTTCCCTCAAAGAAATCCGGGAAGAAACACACTCAAATCCGCGAAATCACACCGGGAACAAAGGCACGAAAATAGGCACAAAAAGGCACGAAAAACAACCCCGAATCTTCTATACAAACCAGGAAAGATTCACAAGGTCTAGCATGCCGCCCTAGCATCCATCCCTCTCAACAAATCTCTCATGAAGCTCTCATGCTAGCCTAGAGAAAATAGGAAGGAAAATGGCTACGAAAATGAGAAAGAGAAGGGGGGAAATGAAACCCTAAGTCGCAGAGAGAGAGAGCCATCAACACACACTCCAGGCTTATATATCGAGTCCCGCCGGAGTGGTAAATGACTCGACTACCCCTAACTACACTACGGCGATACAACCCACGTAGGGGCATTTTGGTAATGTATGTGGGTCTTGCCATCGGACGGCCACGCCTTTGCCGCACCCCGCGTCCTCCCGACGCAAGCCATGCGATCCCGCCGCGTGTCCTCCGCTTCGAAGCTTCCCGACACGCCCGGATCCCGTCTCCGTCGTGTTGGGCCCTCGGACTTGGTTTTGAGGCCCAAACCAAGAAACCGTCCGCCGATGGTTTTGTGGGCAAACCACCAAACCCCGCGTGCCCGGTCCGGCCTCCCGCCAAACCACTTGACTTGACCGCCACCGTGCACCGCTCATCCGTCCATGACTTCGTCTTGCTTGTGTCGCCACCATGTGACCCGCACCCGGGCCCCGTCGTCCACCGGTCCCTCGAACCGAGCCTACTTGTCTCTCCATCTCCCGGAGGCCCCTCAAGGCCGAAGACCTTTCGCGCCCGTTCTTCACCCGCAACAACACGAACTAGGCCGCGGCCTACACCCGCGCACTAAGCCAAGAGTCGGTCCAACACCCGTTGTCAATCACTCATCACTAAGGAGCGGTCATCCACCGACCACCGGGACGCTCCCGGTCCACAATCTCCCCCCTTGATGAGTGCATTGACAACACACAACGCGAAATGAAATTCGCAGTAAAAGAGAAAAGAAAGAAGAAAGAAAAACAAAGAAGCTCAACTCATGACCAAAACCGAAGAAAGGCGAAGAAAGGTCACAAGCCAAGCAAAGCACAAAATCCACACCGAAAACGAGAAGAAAGCTCCCCCCGAACAAATGCAAGCTCCCCCCCGAACATGTGGATGTAAACTGGATGTAAACTCATGCAAAACTCCCAAATTGCAGCTCACCTCTTCTGAATTTTCATTAAGCTCACCTTTTCTCCCCCTTGTTGACAATGTATGAATCAAGGTGAAAATGCAGAAATGCAAAGCAAAGCATATAAACATCTACATGAGCTTCTCAAATAGGCCAAATCTAGTGTCAAAGGCTAAAAATGAGACAAAGATCACACACATGAATCATAGCATAGTAAAAGCATTGCCACAAGTAATAGATGAAAATACAAGCATGTGACAAAGCAAAATTTTCAGATTTAAGCAAGTGTTACCAAAAGAAAACTCGCTTCACATGTAAAAGCCTATCCATGTCACACTTGAGCCACAAACATGCATATTACTCAAAGATCATACAAGGATATCAAATTCTCAAGCAAAAGATCATGGCAAACACCCATAAAGCAAAGCATGTCATGTCAAAGCTCATGAGCCATGTGTCCACTTCGGGGAGACTTCTCCACCGGTGAACATCATGCAACATGTTTTGCACCCATATGTGAAAGATAAGACATTTTCAACATAGACATGATGGATGGAGCATTTTTCAAGCATTATACACTTCTTTTCAAGATTAATTCATTTCATGGTACATGAAGTGCCTTTGCGGCAAAAAGAAGCTTATGCTCCCCCATGAATGCAACACGAAGCTAAACATTCACAATGATATCCGGCCTTTGGCCCAAATGCAAGAACAGGGCATCCAAGCACAATCTAAGCATGAAAAGCATATTTAGACCAAACTGTGACATGGATACACAACTACACACGAGTGGAGCATATTTCATCAAAAATTAGTCAAGTTAAGCGTTTATCTCAAAAGGGGCTATCTCACCACACATATATCTCAAATATTCCAAGAGCATAGCCTCACATCACCATTTCTCCACACATATAACCAATATCTCACAAATAGCCAAAGAGACTCAAATATGGCATATGAAAGAAGCTCATCATCCTAAATGCAATATGATACAAATGCAACATGATATATGACAAGATGGCTATCCTACCATGGTTTAAACATCAAGCAAAGCATGTATATACATCAAAGTAAACATGGTATGATACATATGGTACAAAATGAAAATCTCCCAAGAATCAACTAGAAAGGGCAACAAACCCCAAGTTCCCCCCGCAAGCGCACAAAAGTAGCTTGGTCGAGAGGTTTTGTAAAGATGTCGGCTAGCTGATCTTGGGTAGGGACATGGCTCAAAACAATGGTTCCTTTCTCCACATTGTCCCTCAGAAAATGATACCTCACTTCTATGTGTTTGGTTCCGGAGTGAAGCACCGGGTTTTTGGCTACGCTTATGGCACTAGTGCTATCACAAAGAAGTGGGATCGGGTGCACTCCTCACCAAAGTCTCTCAAAGTGTATGAAATCCACAACAATCGGGAGCAACAACTAGCGGCGAAGAACATACTCCGCCTCCGTGGTAGACCGAGCTACACTAGGCCGCTTGCGGGAAGACCATGAGACCAACGACGAACCAAGAAACCGACAAGTGCCGAAGTAGACTTCCTCTCGACTCGACAACCGACAAAATCCGCATCGGAAAAACCATGAAGAGACGAGTCGAGGAAGAAGAATACCAAAGGCCAAGACCGAAGGCGGACCGTAGATACACCGAAAATCCTCTTGACGGCTCGTCGATGTGATGTCCTCGGCGAAGCTCGAAAACGAGCGCACGGACACACGGCCGAACCGTATGTCCGGCCTCGTCGCCGTCAAGTAGAGGAGGGAGCCGATCATGCTCCCCGTACTCCCGCCGGTCCACCGGTTCTCCGTCCTCATCCGCATCCAAAGTGGCCGTACTCCCCATGGGAGTCGACATTGGCTTCACATCTTGCATCTGGAACTTCCTCAGCATGTCTTTCGTGTACTTGGTCTGGTGCACAAATGTACCGTCCTTCACTTGCTTGATCTGCAACCCGAGAAAATACGCAACTCGCCCATCATGCTCATCTCGAACTCCCTCGCTCATCTCATCCGCAAACTTGGCAACAAGGTTATGTGACGAGCCACCAAAGACAATATCATCCACGTAAATCCGAACAATCGGCAAGTCATTTCTATGCTTGAGGAGAAACAAGGTTCTATCCACCGTACCCATCACAAACCCTCTCGCTCAAAAGAAAACCTCTCAATCTCCCATACCAAGCACGGGCGCCCGTTTCAACCCATACGAGCCCTTTTCAACTCGTATACCCCGTGTGGGTACAACTCGCTCTCAAACCCGTGTGGTCGCTTCACATACACCTCCTCCTCTATCACCCCATTCGAGAAAAGCACTCTTCACGTCCATCCGAAACAACTTGAACCCTTTAGCCACGGCAAAGGCTAGAAGGATCCGAATTGCCTCAAGACGGGCCACGGGGAGCAAAGGTCTCCTCATAGTCGATCCCCTCCTTCGACTAAACCCCCGAGCAACAAGTCCGGACTTGTTCCTCACAACCATCCCATTCTCTCCCTCTTTGTTCTTCCAAACCCACTTGGTTCCTATGGGATGGCAATTTGGAGGTGGTTCAACTAACTCCCACACACAGGTTCCTCTCAAAGTTTTCCAACTCCTCATGCATAGAATTGACCCGGTTTGCATCGGATAAAGCATGTCCAATGTCCTTGGGCTCAAAAGTAGCAACAAAAGCGAAGATGAGCAAAATGAGAGGAATTCCCGGACCTCGACCGTGTAGTGCGTTCATTGATGTCTCCAATGATCTTCGACATGGGATGCACTTCTTGAATCCGCGGGGAGCCTCACGCCTCGAGACTACCTCCCCCTCAACTTCGCCTTCTCTCGCCCGGTCCTCTTGTTGCACCGTCGTTGTCCATGAAGTAGACGGTCCATGCTCCAAAGTAGTCGTAGGGGAAGTAGTGGGTACATGCTCGGCTTCGGCGCATGGTTCTCCCCATCATCATCTCCGACTTCATCTTTCTCCTCTTCAAAGAGGTCCTCGGCCATCTCTTCATCACCCGCACATTCAAAGCCAAGAGAGGTACATGGCATTGTCTCGTCGAAGGTCACCTCGCAAGTTTCCATGATTTTGTTAGTCTCAAGGTTAAGCACCCTATAGGCTCTAGAATGGTTAGCATATCCAAAGAAAATACCATCACTAGATCTAGCCTCAAACTTGTCGAGTTTTCCCTTTTTCAAAATAAAGCACTTGCAGCCAAAAACTCGGAAATGACTCACTTTGGGTGCCCGACCATGCATAAGCTCATAACGGGTCTTCTTCTTGAAAGCTCTCAATAAAATCCGATTGGAAACATGACAAGCCGTATTGACCGCCTCGGCCCAAAACCTCCTAGGAGTCCCGTGCTCATCGAGCATCGTCCTAGCCATCTCACAAAGAGTCCGATTTTTCCTTTCCACGACTCCATTTTGAGGGGGCACATAAGGGGTCGAATACGATGTTCAAGACCTAGATCATGACAAAAAGCATCAAAACGAGAGTTCTTGAACTCGCAGCCATTATCACTTGCGGATAGCTCGAATAGCATTCCCATGCCTCTCGTTTTTCAACCTCACGATCGGATCTCGAACAAAACCAAAAGTCTCACTCTTATCCTCCAAGAAGAACACCCGGGCATAGCGAGAGTAATCGTCCACCACAACAAGGACATACCACTTCCCACCCACCGAGCGAACTCGAGCCGGCCCAACAAGATCCATATGCAACGGTTCGTCGGACGCTCGGTCATGACATCGGTCGGGGGTGGATGGGGAGTGGCTACCATCTTACCATGCCTACAAGGAGCACAAACCAAATCCTTCTCAAACTTCAACTTCGGCAATCCTCGGACCGGGTCAAGACCACTCAAGCGGGAAACCAAATCAAAGCTCAAGTGTCCCAACCGCCTATGCCATTTCCACAAATCGAAGAAGGACCGGCCCATCAAACGGCGAGCAGGACCCAAAGAACGAGAGAAATCGGCCACGAAAATCGACCCTCGGGGATGATCATACGGACAAGATCACCTCGAGAATCAAGTAAACGAGACTCGCCAGACTTGAAACGCACCTCAAAACCTTCATCAAGCAACTGAGAAACCGAAAGCAAATTAAAACCCAAAGACTTCACAAGAGCCACTCTCTTCAACGTTACCTTGTCACTCACATGCACAACACCCTCTGAAAGCACCCTACCTCGTCCATTGTCCCCAAATGTAATGTACATCTTTTCCTTCAACCGGGGTGAGGTCGGAGAACCACTTCTTATCTCCGGTCATGTGTCGAGAACACCCGGAGTCGATCAACCAAATGTTCTCCAAGCCTCCCCGCCCGCAAATCGAAACAAGAACGAGAATGAGCTAGCGACTCGACACCGGGGTTAGCACGAGAGAAAGTTAAACCGGTGTCGAGCCATCCGCTCAAAAGAGGGGTTAGCAAACATCACTCCCTTGCCACCGGACTTCCCATGTCCCATGGGAGGAGTACGAGCACCACGAGGGGGAAAACGTGGTCCGTAGTTCCTCCGGAACCCAAAGCTGCGATCATCTCCCCTAAACCCGTACGAGGACGAGTAGGAGGACGTCCGACAAAACCACCACGAGCCCGACCAAACCTCTCACCGGAACGCACACCATCATCTCTCCCGACAAACCTCTCACCACCACCTCTCGGTGGGAACACCGCCAACACTCCTCACACTTCCCACACCCCGTGGAAGTGGCCCTCTAGGCTCGGGAATACCGCGAGACCGGCGATACTGTCCCGGTTTGCTTGCTCCCTAGCAAGCCTCTCATCCCTCTTCCTCTTGTAGCAAAACTCGCAAGATGCCTCTCCTTGCCACAATACTCACACCGAAGGGGATGGGTTTTGGTCTTGGCTCGGCTTCTCTCTAGGCTTCTCACCCTTCTCACCCACAAACTTCACTTTGGTTTCGGAAATCATTTGTCTTAGGTGGGAATTTGGGTGGATCTTGAGTTGTGTCAAGCTTGTTGCAAAGGTGGTTGGGTTTTGGTGTGAAAGAGTTCTTGGGTGCTTTTGGGAGTGGGACTTGGATCTCTCCGATCACCTCAAACCCGGGGTTAGACTCCACACACTTCTCGTACACACTCTCCCCACTGTTCTCTCCCACTTTCTCACCCAACTTCTCAAACCCCAAACCACGACCATCAGCTCTCTTGAACTCCTCAATCATGATTTTCAATTGAGGTTCCCGCCCGAACAACCAACCCAACACCTTCCTCAAATAGTCATTCTCCTCATAGATGACATCCAAACGGGAAGTAAGTTCAAGATTTCGCAAAGTGACTTCATCACGGCTAGAACATGCATTTGCAACGGGAGATTTCAAAGATGCTTCCAAAGAACTAATGGTAGAACGAGCATCGACAAGCTTAGCATGCATAGTAGGACATGATTTGCAAGCACCAAGCAAAGTAGGTCTAGCCTTAAGCTCATCATGTTCATTCCTAAGAGCATCTAGTTGAGTCAAAAGAGAAGCATTCTTCTCATTAAGCGATTTTGATCTCATTCAACCAAGCATCACATTCAACACATTCAACATCATCGGGAGAAGTAGGAGCAAGTTTCAAAGAGTCATTCTCAAGTTTTAATTCAAGCAATTTTGACTCTAAATCTCCTACTTTCTCACTAGCATTCTCAAGGCGAGCCCTAAGATCTTTCCTCATCTTTTTGGCATCTCTCGGCAGCACTATCACGGTTATCAAGCAAACCATTCAACCTAGCAATCTCGGCAAGCAAAGAGTCGGGATCACGGTTTACCTCATCCTCCGAGTCGGAGTCGCCGTCCTCCTTCACACTCTTCTTCTTTGCTCGAGCTATGGGCCATGCCACAAAAGCCCTCGAGCGCCACACGGCTTCCGGCCGGCGAGGTTCCGGCTTGCACTCTTCTTGCCACTGCGCCTTCCGGCGTCTTCATCTTCGCTGCTTGAGCTTGACTGCTCCTCGCTTGAGCTTGAGTCGACGTCGCTCGCACCGGCCACCATTGCTCTTGCCTTGTTCTTCTTGTAGGTGCTCTTGCTCGGTCGCCGCTTGTCCTTGTCCTTGCTCTTGGACTTGTTGAAGTGCTTGCCCTTGGAGGAGTACTTGTCTTCACGCCTCGGGTGCGTCTTGTGCTCGTTCATCTTGTACTTGTTCTCCTCCGCTTCCGGGCACTCGGCGATGAAGTGGCCACGCTTGCCACACTTGTAGCACGTCCCTGAGCTCCGCCTTGCGTTCCTCCGACTCTCGTGTAGTCGTTCAAACCTTCTTGAGAGCAAGGCCAGCTCCTCCTCGCCCAGCACATCAAACTCCTCATCCGGAATGGACATAAGAGAGGACAAAGAAACCGTCGACGGGAAGGGTTAGATTTGCCCTTTGATCCTCCCATAAGAGCAAGACTATGGTCGGTCGAGCCCTCATGCTTGGATAGCATCTTCTGTCAACCTCAGCCGACTTGAGCTTAGAAAAGAGGTCATCCAACTCAATAGTCAAATAATTCCCCGGACTCCTTGATGGCCTCAACCTTAGCACCCCAAACATTTGGATCCAAGACATGCAAGAGCTTCAAAGCTCGATCATGCTCGGAGTACGGAAAATCCTCAACGTTAGCCTTCATGTTGTTCACGATAGCGATGAACCTGCGAAACATCGCATCAATGTCCTCACCGGGAAGTGGAGTGAAATTCTCATATTGCATCCGTAAGAGACAAAGAGGCGAGCCTTCACATGGTTATCACCACCGTGAGCAACCAACAACTTATCCCAAATTTGCCAAGCAAGATCCAAATGGCGAACACGATCAAACTGCGGATCACACAAGCTCCGGCACAAGTGATCAACGGCTTTTGCATTAGCCTCATACTTGGCCTTGGCATCGGCATCGGTCACCATAAGAGTATGGATGTTGACCGGAATAGCATATGTCTTGTCAAGCACAATAAACTCCAACAGCTTTCCTCGAAGAAAAATCCTCATACGAGCCGCCCACTTGTGGTAACCCTTGCCATCGAAGTGCGGCGGACCGCCCCGCTCAACGTACGCCATCTTAGGATTCGAGACTTGTCAAAGTCGCAAAGAATCCGGCACCAAGCTACGATACCAATTGAAGGATCGGATGGCGACTAGAGAGGGGGGGGTGAATAGGAGCCGGTAAAAATTCTTCCCAAAGAACCCGGCCTATGTCCTACTCAAACCCCGGTCACACACAAGCGATGGATCGAATCACGCACCAATCGCCAAGACCACGAGGTTATGAATCAACCTCTAGCCTTAGGAACGATTCCTCAAAGCACACGCGGAAGCACTAGAAAGGGAGGAAGGAATCGAACCAAGAAGCAAAGCACACGAGGCTCGGCGGACCGTCCGCGCGGAGGGGCGGACCGTCCGCAAGAGCCGCGCGACCGTCCGGCCGGGTATCGCGGACCGTCCGCACCCACGCCGCGGACCGTCCGGCCTTAGCCGCGGACCGTCCGTTAAACTACACGAACGACCCAAAGACACCCCGGTGCCACGGACCGTCCGCGGGGAGCACGCGGACCGTCCGCCAAGCACCCGCGGACCGTCCGCCCGACACCGCGGACTGTCCGAAACTTCGTCCAACCAAAAACCAAAATCACAACGGATCGAAACAAAG
The DNA here is from genome assembly GCA_947561735.1 of Cenchrus americanus. Lineage (NCBI taxonomy): Eukaryota > Viridiplantae > Streptophyta > Magnoliopsida > Poales > Poaceae > Cenchrus > Cenchrus americanus. Next base: position 128,967,464 of record OX387245.1, read on the forward strand.
GACGAGCAAGAACACGAAGAAATCGGGACGAACTCGAGCGGCGCGGACCGTCCGCCAGGAGGCCGCGGACCGTCCGCGAGGCTCGGACAGAACAGAAAATGCCCGACCTCGAAAGTCAACTCCCCCAAATCATCATCGGATTTCCCAAACGGTTGAAGCTATGGAGACAAGGGTTTGGGGACTTGAAAAGCGTCACACAAGGATGCTATAGCCCAAAAATCTTGCCTCCTAACTCCCTAAATCACCGGGAATCACGAATCCTTTGAGCACCACCAAAACCTAGAGCACCGAACGAAAACTCACGAATCGAAGTAGTTTCCCGGCGTTTGAGGGCACAAGATCAAGCACAAAGATGCACAAGACATCTATCCATGTTTCCCTCAAAGAAATCCGGGAAGAAACACACTCAAATCCGCGAAATCACACCGGGAACAAAGGCACGAAAATAGGCACAAAAAGGCACGAAAAACAACCCCGAATCTTCTATACAAACCAGGAAAGATTCACAAGGTCTAGCATGCCGCCCTAGCATCCATCCCTCTCAACAAATCTCTCATGAAGCTCTCATGCTAGCCTAGAGAAAATAGGAAGGAAAATGGCTACGAAAATGAGAAAGAGAAGGGGGGAAATGAAACCCTAAGTCGTAGAGAGAGAGCCATCAACACACACTCCGGGCTTATATATCGGTCTCGCCGGAGTGGTAAATGACTCGACTACCCCTAACTACACTACGGCGATACAACCCACGTAGGGGCATTTTGGTAATGTATGTGGGTCTTGCCATCGGACGGCCACGCCTTTGCCGCACCCCGCGTCCTCCCGACGCAAGCCATGCGATCCCGCCGCGTGTCCTCCGCTTCGAAGCTTCCCGACACGCCGGATCCCGTCTCCGTCGTGTTGGGCCCTCGGACTTGGTTTTGAGGCCCAAACCAAGAAACCGTCCGCCGATGGTTTTGTGGGCAAACCACCAAACCCCGCGTGCCGGTCCGGCCTCCCCGCCAAACCACTTGACTTGACCGCCACCGTGCACCGCTCATCCGTCCATGACTTCGTCTTGCTTGTGTCGCCACCATGTGACTCCGCACCCGGTCCCGCCGTCCACCGGTCCCTCGAACCGAGCCTACTTGTCTCTCCATCTCCCGGAGGCCCCTCAAGGCGAAGACCTTTCGCGCCCGTTCTTCACCCTCGCAACAACACGAACTAGGCCGCGGCCTACACCTCGCGCACTAAGCCAAGAGTCGGTCCAACACCCGTTGTCAATCACTCATCACTAAGGAGCGGTCATCCACCGACCACCGGGACGCTCCCGGTCCACGGTTGTATCGCCGGTAGTTATGTTAGGGGTAGTCGAGTCATTTACCACTCCGGCGGGACCCGATATATAAGCCATGAGTGTGTGTGGATGGTGCTCTCTCTCCGCGACTTAGGGTTTCATTTCCTCCCACCTCTTTCTCATTTTCGTAGTTATTTTTCTTCCATTTTCTCTAGGCTAGCATGAGAGCTTCATGAGAGATTTGTTGAAAGGGATGGATGCTAGGGCGGCATGCTAGACCTTGTGAATCTTTGCTGGTTTGTATAGAAGATTCGGGGTTGTGTTTTCGTGGCCTTTTTGTGCTTGCTTTCGTGCCTTTGTTCCCGGTTCGATTCCGCGGATTTGAGTGGGTTTCTCCCCGGATTTCTTTGAGGGATACATGGATAGATGTCTCGTGCATCTTTGTGATTGATCTTGTGCCCTCAAACGCCGGAAACCACTTGGATTCGAAGTTTTTCGTTCGGTGCTCTAGTTTTCGGTGGTGCTCAAAGGATTCGCGATTCCGGTGATTTAGGGAGTTAGGAGGCAAGATTTTTGGGCTATAGCATCCTTGTGTGACGCTTTTCAAGTCCCCAAACCCTTGCCTCCATAGCTTCAACCGTTTGGGAAATCCGATGATGATTTGGGGGAGTTGACTTTCGGGGGGTCGGGTTGTTTCCGCTCGTCCGCACCTGCGGACGGTCCGCGGTGCCGCGGACGGTCCGCGCGGCTAGGGTTCGTCGCGTGTTCGTCGTGTTCTTGCGCGCCTTTGTTTTCGATCCGGTTTGGCTTTTGGTTTTTGTTGCAGCCAGTTTGCGGACGGTCCGGGCTTGAGTAGCGGACGGTCCGCGGGTGGCGCGGACGGTCCGCCCGGCCTCGGCGGACGGTCCGTTTTTCTCGGGTCGCTTCTGGTGTTCTGTGTGCTTTAACGGACGGTCCGCGGTGTAGGGCCGGACAGTCCGCGGGGTTGGCGCGGACGGTCCGCGAGAGCAGGCCGGACGGTCCGCGAGGCTCGCGCGAACGGTCCGCCCCTCCCGGCCGGACGGTTCGTCGAGCTCGTGTGCTTTGCTTCTTGGTTCGATTCCTCGCTCCCTTTCTAGTGCTTCCGCGTGTGCTTCTAGGAATCGTTCCTAAGGCTAGAGGTTGATCCATAACCTCGTGGTCTTGGCGATTGGTGCGTGATTCGATCCATCGCTCGTGTGTGACCGGGGTTTGACTAGGGTATAGGCGGGTTCCTTGGGAAGAATTTTTACCGGCTCCTATTCACTCCCCCCCCCCTCTCTAGTTGCCATCGATCCTTCAAATCCTTGCGTTGCACATTGTTCCACGGATTCGATACCTTGGGTTCACCACTCGAGGGAAGAAGGGTCCCTTGACTACGACGGGAGACTTGTCCGCTTGCAAGTCTAAACGAACCTTGATATAACTATTAACCGTCAACAAGCCCCTTTTTCTGGCGCCGTTGCCGGGGAACAAGCAATCAAGATCCGATCTAGTATCGCTTATCTTTCAGTTTTTCTTTTGATTTTCTTTTGCATCTCTTATGTTTCATCATCCCCAAAAAGAAAAAAAAGAGTCAATCTAATCTAGTTTTGATTAATCCTAATTTTTCTTTTGTTAGATTCTGGTTTTATCACTAACCCTAACCGGAGATGGTTGGCTACCTCTCCAAGAAACCCAAAACTTTTTTTGTGGATGATCCAGGAAAACTTTACAGGAAAAGGTGACGTGCAACACAAGCTAAAGGGGTGGAAACCCTAGATTCAAAAGTTGAAGTCGAAGTACCGTCGAAATCTCCAAGGGAATCACCACCTCCAAGTCAAGATGCCGGAAGGCCCTTCAAATCAAGAGGAGGATGGAGAAGATGGAGATGGAGAAAGAAGCTCAACACCTAAAGGCTGCCATGGCAAGATCCACATGCGAAGTGTTCATCATGATGAAGATGCTAGAGACGCAAGTGGGACAACTTGCCGGGCGCCCGATGGGTAACAAAGAAGAATTTCGGAGACAACTCCAAGGTCCCAAGACAACGAAGGCTACTCAAGCTCACTCGGGAGAGATGAAGGATAACACTAGAGACCATGACGATCACGACCGAAGGACCGGAGTTTGAGATGCCGAGCCACAAGGAAGTTGTTGCATCCGACAAGACCAAAACAAAGCCAGCCCGTGAAGACCAAAAAAAATGACTAAGCCAAAGTGGGTACCCAAGATTGCAACGCCCGCAAAGAGCGTTGATCCGGAGTAATCAAGTGAAGAAGTCTAGCCATGGACTATAAACGAAGCGCTAGGCGGGAGGCAACCCGTTTCGTCGAGTCAAGAATAAGCTACGGAGGACAACCCGATTCCAGGTTTTTCAAGTCTTTTTAAATATAATTCAGTTTTGAATTTTACTACGCAAAACCTTAGACTTAGAATGGTTGAACAATATTAGAGACATAATTCTTGGTTGAATATTTTGCTTGATCATAAACCCTTTACATGAACCATCCTATGTGATTGTTTGCTTCTTTTTCGAGAAACCACAACCAAAAAAAATTCAGAACCTAACTCAACCCTTCACCCTCATTATGGTGCTGTGGTTGACTTGTTTTTCATGCTAAAAACACTCGAGTAGAGCCACGACTTGTATCTAGATGTTATTTAAATTTCAGCATGTGGTAGGACTCGCGTGAACCTAGAAACTTGATTTTGGTTGGTTTAAAAATCCATATCCTTGGTTTCTCTAAGATTAGAATTTTTCTAAGCCTCACTTAATTTTATTTCATTCAAAATCTCTCTCATCTAATCAAAATTAGGACCTAAACCTATGCCCCCATGATCAAGCCGGAAAAACTTGCTCTCATCTAATGAAGGCAAACAATACCGGTGAGACCGATATCAACGTAGTCGGAAAATATTTTTGACTCACATTTGTTTTTAATGGTTTAAAAACTTCTCTAAATTTATGCTTGAGCTCTTGCATGGCTCTGAAAAATATTTTTAAATTTCGAAATTAGATTAGTGCTTAGCCTTAAAACATGCTTAGAGGGAGGCAATCAAGTTAACTTGACCATACATGCACCATGATACATCACGGGATGCCCCTCCAACATCTTTTATCAAACCACATGCAAAAGTACAAGCATGGGGGGGCAGCCAAGGCTTTGTTTTGTAGAAATATCATGGAGGCATGTGAGGCAAGGGAGTATGGAAGTGAATCAAGCGAAAACATCAAGTGGAAGGAGCAATAATGCAAGCGAAGGAGTGGACGGGAACGTTTGGAAGGTGTACGCGGTCACGAAGCAACAAGCATGAATGCACTAGAGAAGAACCGAGCCAAGAGGAGGAGAGAGGTAAGTCTTTCATCCAACTCTTTGTTCGTGTGCTCTAGTTTGTAGGCCGGAACCACCTTAGACTTAGCCATCCACCGCATTTGTTTCGTGCAACAAATCACATCCTTAATCCACTCAAAGTCCGGACTCCAAAATAATATTTGTGTACCTTGTTACCGGTGAAAACCCCGGATATATTTTGTGAGGGAGAGTGCTGCAATCATGGAAGGAAACTACAAGCCTTTTCACCGAAGAAAAAGGGATCATCGTCGTCTAAGCCATCAACCCCTTCGAGGAGGCACTCGGTTTCCGAGTTTCCTCGGAGTATGGAGGAGGACACGGCACCACCGAGGAGGAGCCACTCTTCTCCTTGGTGGCATGAGGGCCACACGAAACTCGTCTATTAGGTTCACCAAACTTCAATAACATATGGAGGAGCCGCTCGTCCAACCTCACCACTTGACACGATCATCCGCTCCACCTCCATGTGCTCCGTGGCATTCCAATGGGTTTATCATCACGACGGAGGAGGAGGAGAAGAAGCTCGCTCGCCTTAAGTAGAGGCTTGTAGAGAACATCGACATCGACGACCAAGCTCTCCACATACTGGGTTTCACACGGGACACCGGTGCAATTTTCTAACGGAGTGTCGGCAAACACCCACAAGGAATTCGCCTAGGAAATTCTCATGACCATGGCGCATACCCTTGATGAAGGAGTGCTGAGTCTCTCATTCCGTTGGAGGGAGCCCACAAGTGGAGAAGAAGGAAGACACCGTCGGAAGGGTAACCTTGATCAACGATGCTATTTCTAGCACCTTGATGGGGTAATCTCCTTTCATCCATGGGTTGCAATCGATCTTGAGATGTAATCACACTTTGTTGGATTAGCTATCTATCGTCTTTTGTTGGAAATACTTTAATGCTTAAGGTTAGCTACCATGTCGTAAAGGGAGTAAGGGTCTCAATGCTTCCTTGGATCCATTCAACACAACCCCCGATAGATTAGATTGGTTTTCATGTTCAAAACGATTGCATGTTCTAGTATCGTAGACCCATGGGCGAGTGTCCCCTATTTTCAAAAGGGAGCTCCGGAACAAGTGAATGTGCATGAAGGCACATGGGAAGGTTTTTGGAGTATGATCACGGGAAGAGACCATCAACGAAGAAATACTATCCGGAACCCCATCATCCAAGTGTGTCACTTTTGTGCAAGTGGATTTTTGGGAGAACAAGAGAGACAAAGATAACCAACACGGAGTTGAATTGGCTTTACTCGGCTTTGATTGCCAAGTGGCCAATAGACCCCACTCACCTATGATCAACCTAAGTGGTGTTGTTAAGCAACATCGAGTTCGGAAGATATTGGTTCGGGGTGTTGCCTCTCCATATTGGCTATCTCCTAAAAACCGGGTATTACAAGGAACCCAAATCATCTCCTACCCGGGACTTCCCTAGGAATATATGAAGAAAGGAAAATATAAGAGTGAAGATGAGAGAGGAGGCTTCCAAGTGGCCTAGGTGAATTTGCCCCTTCCGGTTGAAGATTAAGACTTTTCATGAGGGGAAGAAGATCGGTAAGAGGAAGGACTTCTTGTGCCGGCGAAGAGAAAAAAATAATAGAGAAGGATTAGGAGAAGGTTTTTCCGCGACCCAAGAAGGAGGTGCACAACAAAATTATGTCCCACCATTGGGAGGAACCCGCGCCGCCGAGTTACTACGGTGGTGTACCAATGCAAGCATGGGGGAGTGGTGCAGCCATACCCCCACCATTTTTGCGGTGCCCAACATGGCCTTCGCGGAGCCATATGCACACCTTTCTCAACCACAACAAAATGGAGCCACCATTGGAGGATACGCTGCAAGGAACATGCAAATTATTGCAGCCATCCTAACCAATGCAAACCAAATGGGTGAAGGAAATGCAAACGTCGCTTATATGCTTGGACACCTTCACCTAGCACCGTCGGACAATTCATAAGAGTAGTGGTGCATTCCTATTACAAGTAAGGGTACAACAACCAAGACTATCAATATCAACCACCGGCGAAGATTAGAGAGAGGAGGAGCCTAAGCTATCTTTCCTTAACCCCCCCCCTATTTCTTTAATTTTCAGCTTGTTTGCGCCTATGTGTGCGTAGTATTTTCAGTTTTACTTTAATTTTTAGTGTTAGTTTAATTTTTCAGCGTGTCTTAGTTTTTATTTTCATCATGAATAATGTCACCACCAAGTTTTTACCTTTGGTAAAGTTACAAAGTTTGTGCCATGATGATATATGATTATAATTGCCGCTTTGTTTATCTTTGTAATTGATTTATGCATGTTTAATCTAGTGCTCTCTTAAAAATACATATCTGAAATTATCTAAATGCTAGCTTAATTTTTAGCGGAGGTTATGATTAATATAAAGACCAATAGTGTTTTATGTGCTCTCAAGTTATGAATAGATTAAAGATGTCTTTTATGCTCAAAAATATCGCTAACCTCGTCATAAATATCACTTGTGTGTTGCTCAACCTATCTAGAGCCTTATATATATTTGAGTGCATAAACTTTAGTGTACAAGATTTATTTTTGAGTGAGTTATTGCACGCCATGATTTCTCCGGCCCGAGACTAAGAAGTTGGTCATTCCGTTTTTGCATATCTATCTTTTTGCTAACCTTTTATCCGTGCATTGTGTATCCCCGCATCGGAGATCTCACAAACTTCGCCGGATATCCACCCTTAAACCAAATATCATCTTTTGTGATTACCTCCTTGACCACAACCTATCGTTGAGAATGGATCATCAATTCAAGGAAGATCGCAAGACGGTGCCGACATTGAAGATTTCAAGTATCTCTCCAAGGAAAAATATTTCCGGTACCTACCTTATTTTTCGCCTCTTTGCTCGAGGACGAGCAACGTCTAAGCATGGGGGAGGAGGTAGGTACGGTGCAGTTTTAGAGTTCAAAGGGGAGTATTTTAAAAAAATGATGATGAAAGAAAAAAAAATCGGCGATATACGTGACTTCCAAGGTGAAGGTCTCACAAGAAAAAAGAAAATATATATATATATAATGAATGAAAGAAAGAAAGAAAGAAAAGAATGAGAAATATGAGAAAGAGAAAAAAATATATGCGTAAAGTGAACTCCCCGGTTCTCTAAGAGTGCATTCAAGGCTTCAAGTTAAAAAGATCCATTCTCATTTTCCAACCATGTGCAATCCGATAACGAGGACTTCCTTTGTGCCTCGGATCACTCTTTGCCATTTGCACATGTCCACTCATCTAAAAGTGTGTGTATTTTTCTCTTTCCCCTCCTTGATTGAACATTATTTTCCAATGACCTTTTTGACGAGTCTCGGTAAGACCATGAGAAGCTTGTCTTGTTTTGACAACACCTCATTTATAAAATCTTGTTAGGACTAAACTTTCCCAAAGCTCCATATAAATCCTACCACACATATATGTTATGAGAGGGAAAGGAGTAGAATATATAGGCTTGAGAGACAAGCGAGATGAGAGTTCATGAGCAATATGCAAGGTGATTAAAATTTGTGAATTTGGTTTAGCTCTTTTCTTTATCTCGTTCTTTATTTCAAAAATTACGAGATCTATTTAAACTTTGTGAGCATGTTAATACTTGTGGGATAAGCTTAATAAGAATCTACCCTCCGTAGAGGTGAAGGCTAGTACATTATGGAACTTTAACGAATTAAACTTTTGAGAGCATTATGTTTTTTTTCATGTATGATCAAGTGCAAGGTTTAAACATTGATGGGCAACGATGATATCCATCGAAGGCTTACTCGAGGACGAGCAAGGTTTAAGCATGGGGGAGATGTTGACGGTGAAAATCCGTCAACCTAGCCATGAGTTTACCTTCGGTGTTGGCATGACTTTTGTATCTTATTCATTGGTACTAACCCCCGTGGTATAACAAGTTCACTTGTGCATGTCGGTTTTGGAGTTAAGTGTTTACGCGGGTTTTAACGTTCAAAGCAAGACTTCCGGGATAAGTTCATTAAGCACCTCATGACAAGACCTTGAAGCCCGATACAAGTCAAGCAATGAAGTGCACATGACTTCAAGAGCCCAAGGACCAAGCCCGAGAAGATGATAAACTCCGAGGACTGAACCAGAAAAGTCTCGAATCTCGCAAGACAAGGAGTTGAGTCCAATTCGGAGAGAAACCGACGTCAAGGGCCCACATGCAAAAGGGGAGAACATCTAGAAGACGCGGGAAGCAACACCGGGCGAAGCAGGCCACGAGATGGGCCGAATTGGGCCCAGGCCGGCCGGCCCAGCCCTTTTCGGGGCCCAATCGGCCTCCCCTTTGACCTAATTGCTTCTCAGGCTATAAATAGCCCCCTGACCGAGAGCCACGCATCAATCAAGTCGTAATCCGCCGCCGAGGAGCAGAGAAGCTTGAGGGACACCATCTCGGAGATGAGGGTCGTGCTAGTTGTCTAGGGTTTCCCTAGCCGACGTGGGAACCTTGCATGGAAGACCACGTCGGAGCTCGGAGCGAGGATCAAGATCGAGGGAGGGCCCGGTGGTGATCTTTTTCATGTAATCATTCATGGTGAAGTTTGTAAGTGAATCCGATTTCTAGCGATCAAGTGCCTTCTCGATGATTTTGTTTTCTTCTTGGTTTTGCTTCTTCTACGATCTAGTCTATAGCTAGATTACATAGGGTGCTCTTGTAGCCGCGGTGGCTAGAGGTGCATACGGACCGGCCAAGTGATTTCAACTTGTTCTATCGAACTCGCCCTAGACTACCCGCATGAATAGGGATACGTTGTGACAGAACGGGGGTTCCGAAAGGCGGGCGTTTTCGGAGTCGATGGGAAGGCTACGATTTAAAGATGCTTTTAATGAGATTCGCTTTACTATCTTCATCTATCTTGTTTGGAGCTACAACATAAGCATGATCTAGATTCTCTAGATTGGTTATCTCTTGCTTTCTCTTGCTACCTCTTTAGTAGATTAGATTAGATGTGTTTTCTTTATGAGTTAGTAGATTAGATGCAACTAGCCTCTTCAATAGATAGCTTTACCTTGCTTTACTAGATTGAATCCTTGCGTTGCACATTGTTCCACGGATTCGATACCTTGGGTTCACCACTCGAGGGAAGAAGGGTCCCTTGACTACGACGGGAGACTTGTCCGCTTGCAAGTCTAAACGAACCTTGATACAACTATTAGCCGTCAACAAGCCCCTTTTTTCGGCGCCGTTAAGTAGGTTGACGGGAACATGAGAGGCAAGTGGTGCAATACATGCTTAAAGTACCACTAGGTCTAGTTTTCCCCTTAGGAATTTTGTGAGATACGACGAGGACGTCGTATGTTTTTAACGTGGGGGAGAGCTAGCCGCCTAGCCTTAGCTTTTGAATTTCAAAGTTTAGGTTCGGTTTAGTCTTCGAGAGAAGAGAGTCTTAGAGTTTAATGAGTCTTAGTTTTCGAGTGTGTTTTAAATTTTTGCAAGTTTGAAGTGTCTTAAATTAGTGTTGAGTCAAAGAAAACCAAATAAAAAGAGTCCTCTTTGATTCTTGATATATGAACATAAGTGTGTGGTTTGAAAAACGTTTACTTGTGGTGCTTAGTGGAATTGCTACTACTTAAAGTACCCATACCGCACTTCGATCTTGAGCTTCACATGTTAGTTGTGCTATGTTCAATGCTAAAAGTTGGAGGATTTCAGTTCTGAAAATTATCTAAAAACCCTTAAAAAAGGTTAGCAAAACCTCTTTTTCCAAGTTGAGAGTAAGAAAAAAATACTATACAAAGCCAATTTATTTTTTTGCTCCACCATAAGTGTGATTGGCACGATAAGTTAGGCTAGGATCCTTCTCTCTTGGGAGTTTTAATTTCGAGCAATGATCATGTTCTTGTACTTATGTTTTGTTGCTAGCCTCGTCATACATTCAGTAACGTGACTTTCACACCGGAAGTCCCATACATCGCCAAATTCCATACCCAACCCTATACATCTCTTTTGTACATCGCATTCCTTGAACACAACCTACTTTCAAAAGTTTCATCTCGTCTCTAGCATGATTTATTTAAAATTTCAGATTTGCATGCGAGAAAGAGAGGAGTTTAGAGCTTTGAAAAGTTGTCAAGAGAGGGAAAAATAAAGAGAAAAGTATGAGTATGGAAAAGAAAAAAAGAAAGAAAGATAATATAGAAAAGTAAAGAAAAAGAAAAAAAATGAGAATGAAAGAATGAAAGAAAAAGAGAAAAGAGGAGGTAGCAATAAAGATATGAGAGGGATGAATCAAGTGAAAGAAAATAAAAATAAAAGTGTAAGGAAGGATGTCACATTGTTGAGAGACGAAACTTTCATTTTTTTCCAACCATGTGCAATCCGACAACGAGGACGTCATCGGTGCCTTGTAGTCATAATTTTCTTTTGCCCTTGCACATGTACACCATTCTAAATCTTCTCATCCTTGATATCCCTACATATGGTTAATTCTTATGATCATTGGCTTTGAAAGGTAGACAACCATTAGAGGAAGTTCTTAGATTGACAATACTTGTGTTGATTGCACTAGCCCTACTTATAGCTCTACTTTACATGTTATATGAGAGACTTATGGGAGGTGAGAGTTTTATAAAATTGGTTTAGGATAGCCACCTCATATGAGTGACTTGAGAGAGCTTGGAGAAAGGTTTTTGTCTAATACTTGTTGCGGGAATTTTGTTTGAAAAATCATACAAACGCTCCGATGGAAGCAAAGAAGTAAGCATGGATGAAATTGAAGACTTTGAGTGAAGAGTTGGAGTTGTGGGGTAAATCTTGACGTGGTAAAGATTTTAAACGCCCATGTTTATGTTTGATGATCACTACTTTATGTTTATGTGTTAAAGATGAAAGGATTGACTAACTTGTGAAGAAGGATTAGCGAGACACGATTACAACACCTTGGACGAAGTTCTTTTACGAGTACTTGTTCGAGGACGAGCAAGAGCTAAGCGTGGGGGAGATGTTGACGGTGTATTTTGGTACACCAAGCATGTTCATTACACTTTGGTTTGGATTTGATTATGGAACTAACCCGCCACTAGGCATGCTAATCATATAACAAGTTCATCTATGTGCATGCATTTGGAAGTATTGTGTTTATGTAGGAAAACACGGATATAAAGGACGGATTCGCAACAAGTTCAAAGGAGCATTTACGGAGTCTTGTTCGTGTTCATGAGCTTGATGAAATCACTTCCAATGGTGGCAAGGACCGAAGTGCTACGAGGAACACCCCCGGGGATTGAAGCGTAAAAGACAAAACTTCATGCGCGGAGAACCTCCATCTTGGACGCAAGGATGACATCGTCAAAATCATGCAAGTGGAAGGGGAAAAGTGCATAATCACCTGAGGACCCACGGGAGCGAAGGGGCAACCGAACCGGGCTGAGATGGGCCTGGGCCGGTCGGCCCAGGCCGGCCGGCCCAACCCACCCCGGTGGCCGGTTCGGCCCCCCTTTCCTTGCACCCGAAGGATCTTCAACCCTAAAACCCCGGAGGCGCCGCCATTCGCAAAGGGGGGGAGCCATTCGCACCAGGAGGCCATCCACAAGCTAGAGAGAGAGGAGGAAGATCTCCGGGGGGGATCGTCCACCTCGAAGGAAGCACCCTCACGTGGAGAAGAAAGAAGACACCGTCGGAAGGGAAACCATGATCAACGGTACTATGTCCAACACCTTCATGGGGTAATCTCCTTGTTCGTCCATGGCTTGTAATCGATCTTGAGATGTAATCATACTTTGTCGGATTATCTATCTATCATCTTGTGTTGAATATACTTTAATGCTTAAGGTTCGCTACCATGCCGTAAAGGGAGTAAATGCCTCAATGCTTCCTTGGATCCATTCAATACGCCGTGTCCATCATAGGTCTAGTCATGAATACCTTCGCGAAACCGTGGTCACAACCCCGATAGATTAGATTGGTTTTCATGTCTTTAAGTGATTGCATGCTCTAGTATCGTAGACCCATGGGCGAGTGTCTCCTATCTCGATTGTTTATCGTTCTCTCTAGTGTAGTTTAGTTGTTTTCTAGTTTAATCGTAGTTAGAGTTTGAGTAGTTACAGTGTGAAGCTAGATCGAACGCTTGTAATCCCCTTGCTCCGCGGATTGACAAGAACCTTGGGAATCCCGTGGCGAAAAAGGTGTGGGGTCCGTATGCTTGCGGATCGTAGAGGGATACGTCTTTTATCCGTCAACAACAAGTTCTCCAAGTGGATCGAGGCTCGACCCATCGTGAACATCCGCTCTGAGGAGGTTGTATCCTTCTTCACCAACATCAGCTATCACTTCGGCATACCCAACACGATCATCACCGACAACGACACCCAGTTCACAGGGAAGAAATTCCTCAACTTCTGCGACGACAACAACATTCGTGTGGACTGGTCGGCGGTGGCCCACCCGAAGACGAACGGAAAAGTCGATAGGGTGAACGACATGATCTTGCAAGGGTTGAAGACACACATCTTCAAATGACTCGAGAAGTTCCGAGCAAGGTGGGTGGCCGAGCTACCATCCGTGTTGTGGAGCATGCGCACCACACCGTGCTGAGTGACGGGTTTCACACCCTTCTTCATGGTGCACGGCTCGGAGGCAGTCCTACCTATGGACATCGACTACGGCAGCCTGCGAGTGCGAGCCTACACCGAGGAAGGCAACCAGGCCGTGCTTGAGGATGCAATTGACCAGCTCGATGAGGCGCGAGATGTGGCGCTGATGCGCTGCGCCAAGTATCAGCAAGATGCCGCGACGCCGTCACGAGCGCAACGTACGTGTGACGCCCCGTGTTTTTAATTAGCGTCATTAGCGCTAATGGCCGAATCAACCGAGTCAAACCGACCCACAGTGGTCAAACCTAGGTCAACCTGGGTCATCACCCCGAAAACCTTGCCAATGAACCCTAGTGAACCCCTTGACCAAGTCTACACACACCCATAGTCAACCCTTGGTCAAAGGCACGGTCAAAACCGGCTTAACCGTTGGCGTCGCCGCGAATGTCGTCCGAACTTTTGCCGCATTCCCCAAATTTCACCTAAACACTTCAAAATCTACCTTTATGAAAGTTGTACATAGACACAACTTTCGTGTAGATTGGCATTTCAAATTTTGGGTGGAAATTGGTGAAAAACTTGAACGACTGTCAGTACCTCCTGTTTTCCGGGGCATGGCGGCATTCCAAGTTGGCACGACGTTCCCGCAAAATCCGTTGAGAAAAACACCCTAGAGCCTTTATGAAAGTTGTAGAGGGTAGTGAGATCTACAACTTTCCTATTCACACCTTGGTGCACTTTAGTTGCAAAAAATTGAGTTTTTATCGCTCGAAAAGGGCCGGTCCGAAACAATTCCCGGCCGACGCGACGCCGCCCGCGCTCCGGTGCGCCGCAGCGCCAACGCGCCGCCCCCCCCCCGGCGTTCGAGCCCCCGGCCGCATCCCGAGGCCGCCTCGGAATCTTGCCCCCTCCTTGCGCCGCGCGCCGACCGGCCGGCGAACACCCAACGGACCGCCGGTCCGTTCCATGCCTTCCCCGTCGTTCGCTCCTCCCTAGGTCGGCGCCTACTCCTAGAAGCGTCGTCGTCGGACCATCGGTCGCGGGCAATCACGCAGCCACCATAAAGGGGCGCCGCCCTCTCCGCATCACGCCAAGCCGCGCCCTCCCCCCTCTCTCCACCCGTGCCCGCCACGACGAGCTACGAGCTCCGGCCGGCCGCGCACCAAAACGGCCGTTCTTCACCTTCCCTCGCATCCGCAATAGCTTCCCGAGCCGTCCATTTCCTTGCCCGGCCGCAACCTCGCCGAACGGGGGGTGCCACGGTCGGTAACCGCCGCGCCGCCGCCGGACCCCGCCGCCCTTTCCCCGCCTCAACCGAGCACGGAATCGGCCCCCTAGGACCCAAGGCCCCTCCCCCGCCCGTGCCCGGCCGGCCCCGGCCGGCGGTTTGGCCGGACCGCCGCTGGCCGGCCGCCCAGGGGCCACATTGCAAAGCCAAACTTCTTTCCGAGGGCCTCCCTGCAAAAGGGTAACTCAAATAGTAAAAGTGCTTTGACTGTTTCTTGTAAATTGTGTAGAAAATTTTAGAAAAACCGGAAAAATGCAAAACCAATTTCGTTTGGTTCGTTGTGAATTATCCCACAACTTTTGTTATTTTTGCCCGAGCTAATTCCCGATAGTTTTTGCATGAAAAATACAAAGATGAAAAACCTAGATCTGCAATATTTCAAAATCTATAAATCCTCTGTGTCCAATTTTTGGATATGTTGTGTATCTTATAAGTACTAGCTCCTGTGCCAAAAATTGCACAAATTTATGAAGTGAATCTTGCTAAATAAATTGTTGTCCAATTCTGCGAAACTTCCTAAATGATTTTTCTAGCTAAGTATATTTATGTTTTCTCGCTCAACTTGTGCACACTGTCTTGGGATGTCAAAACACACCTCTTGTGAATTAATCATGATTTTTGACTTAACATAAATATTTATTCTCAATTTGTGCATGTTTTCCTTTGCAAATTAATGAAGTAAGATCAGTAGGGTTTCTAGGTGAACATGCTGATTCTTTAGGCTTTTTTGGGACCATAGAGCATGCAGGAGAAAGTCCGGATCATTTTGGTGCTTATTTATTTTGTATGCATTTAATTTGAATCACTAGCTAGCCTTTGTTATTTTCAATAGTATTTAATTTCATAGCATCCAACGCTTACATGTGGGTCCAATGGACCAGGATAGGTGCTAATATGCTTAAGAAACACTCCTCTAATTTTTAGTAATTTAATTGCTTGATAAAAAGCTTAACAGCCCTTTTAATATTAAAGGGAAATTAAATAAAGGGAAGCCCCCTATTTAATTCTTTTCCTTTTGAATGTATTACCTAAATTAATTAAAAGATAATTAATTATCCTTGCTGGTAAGAAATTAATTCATGAATAAAAATATTATTTGTACCTTTGCTTGTGAAAGGAAAAGGACTAAACATTCACATGAAATAACAAGTACAATAGAAACCTTTATTCAAATGTACGATAAAAGAATAACTCATGTACAACTAATAACCTTCCTAAAAGAGATACACTATCTAGATGCTTGTTAATGTGAATATGACCAACAAGAGTTGGGCAAGATAACAACCTATCACAAGCACCCGAACCTTGCATTGCATTCCATGTAGATCTTCCGGACGGAGATTACTCGCTTATCCCGAAACCGAGGAAGGAGGAGCGGAAGCTTCGCCGCAAAGACGTGGAAGTGCTCAACGACACCGAGGGTGCCCAGCTAACCTAGCCGACGAAGGCAAGCTCGGTGCATCTAACCTAGCTTTCAAATTCTTTATTCAATTATCTATGGATGATTGTGTATTTAAGTTCAGAGTTGAATGAAACCTTAGATGCATGATCCCTAGGTACCTTTGTCCTCACTAGAATGGTAGGTCGATAGCCGCTAAGCTATAGGACCGTTACAAGTCGAGTGATGTCCTCACTCGCGAGAATAGGTTCCTAGATAGGAATCACAATATATCCTTAAATGGATTTGCTCATGTGGTAAGAGCATGGGATTTGGGCTCCGGTCCGGTAGTTATGTGGGTTAAGTGTTTGAACGTACTAAGCACATGTCGGGTATGGGACCGGTAAGCATAGTACCTTAATGAGGCGGCAAGGGATCCTACTATTACTACTCTTGGGATTCGCTCTCACGGCTAGCTACGGTGGTGTATGGTGACTCCGGGTATCTCGCGGGGTATGCGGATAGCTCCGCACCAAAGATCGTAAGATTTGATCCCGACCCGAGGATTTTTGGAAAGGGCCTGGGAAAGTTGTCCTTTCAGGGGCAGCCTATCGTGTGTTTGGGTCTACCTTGCAAGGTTTAAATCAATTGATTGTCGGCCTCTCACCGTTATCTGAGACTACTTACTCCACTAGTCATGAGATCTCTAATGATGGAAGATGATGAATACTATGCTTGATTAATTGTAATGTACAACTTTGTCTGTACTAGTTGGCTAATTTAGTAAAGATTAAACCTACTAGAACTTGTGCTAAAATCTTGAAAGTAAGGACCTACTCTTTGTTACTTTTCAAAGAAAGGCAACCCGGTAGCCAAAAAGCCTTTCATGTCTAGTTTTGGTGAAGTAGTTATCACCGACGGGTAAGTCTTGTTGAGTATTAGTATACTCGGCCTTGCTATAATATGTTGATCCGTAATGCATTCGGTGATGTGTGGCCCGGAGAGATCCCACCCGGCCGGGAGCCGGAGTGGGTGGAGGACGACTACCGAATGCATCATGGATGGCCTCCCATGGCGTTGCCGCTTCCGTTAGTTTTAATTCCGCCGCTTTCAAAACTCGAACTATTTCCTTATGGCCAAAAACCTTGGTATGTAATAACTAAACCCCTCGGGGTATGAATTTCGGTATTAATGTTGTTGTATCTCCGGACTCGCCTTCGAGTGAGTTTTAACGCATATATTCGATCCTTGTTGCTTTTCAAGTGATTTACGGGCGTTAACCCGCAACTAACGACAGGATGATACTTTATTATTGCTTAATGACCAAAGTGGATCGGTCTTAGGCGATAGTACTCTATTTTCCCGGGTGGGTTGTCACATCCGGTATCGTAGCTTATATGCACCGAGAGATTAATTAATAAACTTAATCACCGATTTTTGAATAAAATATGCCAAGATTGTCCGATTTGCCAAAATACATTGGTCCGCTAAGGATAAACTAGACCGAGAGGCCCTAGAGGGAATTTTGGGTTCTTTCGGGTGGCTTAATTAACTAATGGTTTATTTTGCTAACTTCCGGCTCATTACTTTATGTTAGACTTACTTTCTTGCACAACCAAACTAGATGAGCCACGTGTGTTATACGTGTGCCTCGTTCCGCATCACGAGAATTGCGAGGGTTGATGGAGTGATCCATTCCACGGATCCCATCTTCACGTCTGTGTATGAGTTGTGTGTCGCCACGTGTTTCGTACGTGTGCATTCCGCATGTCGCTCATGCGAGGCAAGGATACACTCCATTCAAACGGAGGGTGTCCGAGGTTGGACGCTGTCCATGCAGCGGCTTAACGCATGGATGCCATTTCTATAGTGAACGGTAATGTATATGGACTCTTTCATGACGTGCCGGCACGAAAAAGGTTCGTTTTCTGCAGGTACATAATAGCGCTTCGTTAGTTGTTGAGCGAGTACCGTATAGCTCTCAACTAGATATTATAGGGAGAGACGAATAAAAGCCTTGCCACCAAAGACTAACTTCGATTTTTGGCTTGATTGCCATGTGAGGTCGAATAGGACGTCTTGCATGCATATTAAAAATCGAAACAACTAAAATGGACCCAAAACCGAACTTCTATATGCTCTTTAATTAAGATTATGTTAGTGTGTGCTTTTTATAAACTAGAGTACCTCTCGTGCTTAGCCGGTATGCTGCCCAAAATTTGTAAAAGTTTGTTTCTCTTGCTTTTGCACCATGTTCTAGGAGCAAATAAAATAGGTGTTCTAAACCAAAGTTGCTCCATATCCGACCTAGTTCTTGCTCTCTCGCAATTCATGGTCATAACTTTTGTCTACCTCAAGTTATGCTCGGTTTAATCAACCTCTTTCCCCGTTGTCCTTCCCGGAACCGCATCTAGAACCTTGCCTAATTGAACAACCTTCCTAGCCTTCTAGCTCAGCCTTGAGTACCAAAAATGCATCTCTAACCTTGACGAGTTACCATCCAAAGTTGGGAATTTTGGAGCTCGGGTTAAGTTATAAAATTTTTGTTTATAATCGCGTAACTTTATGTCGTTATGTATGTGAGCTCGCTTCGAGTCCCGACATACGATCGTGCCTTTGTGCACATGAATACCCAAAGCAATTCTCGGTCGAAGAAAAGAACTCATGCTATTCTACTATGTCATTCGGAATGTCTTGATCTTAGAATTCAATCTCCAATGGTGATTTCTCCTACCAACTTGTTATCTTCATCGACTTGTATTTCCCTTCAACCTCTTGTCCTCGGACATGTTGAAGCACTAGGATATTCTTCGCATTGATATCCTTGTCCCGGTTATTTCGAACATGCAATCATGAGCTTATTCCCCTTGGTCTTGCTCACAACCTTTTGAAAAATAAATAAATAAATAATTATGTCTCTTCTTGAGCATGCATTTGCATAACATGTGCATTGGGAACCTTGGTGAACTAACGTGCATACGCATGGAGTGTTTCATTAACTCCCACTCTATCCTTTGTGTTTGGTGACGTTGTCATTCCATAACTAAAGGTGCCGCGACGGAACCTAGGGCATCATATGTGCCGCAACCATACGATGGCCACCGGGGGCGCGCTAGGTATCTTGGTTGTGAGAATTGCGACTCGCCACGCATACTCCTTCTCAACCCGTGATTGTCCTCTCAATCACTAACTCATTTGGTGGGTAGCTGAGTCATGCTAACATGCATCATAGGCACCTACTACATGAGCATATGCATCGTGTCTCCATAAACATGTGCATCACATCACTCTTTGAAAAGCATTGCATCATAGTGGCACGGGCATGCCACATAAGATTGCAAACTAAATAACGTGTGAGCAAGATCGTTCGGGAGATCCTATACCAATTTATCCTTCCATACTTTCCACTTGCATCCGCAAGTAAACTTCGTGCAAAAGCTTTCCATTACTTGTCGCCCTTGACTACTCCTATGGGCTAATCTTGAACTGATGGTGGTTATGCTCTTGCCCCATAATCCCATCGTGTTGCTCCCTCGTAGTGATTCCGGAGGATCCGAGAGGACCACTTCTCTATTTCTCTATCTTGTCCTTGGAGCTTCGAATCTCGGGACGAGATTCTTCTTAAGGGGGTAGGTTGTGACGCCCCGTGTTTTTAATTAGCATCATTAGCGCTAATGGCCGAATCGGCCGAGTCAAACCGACCCACGGTGGTCAAACCTAGGTCAACTCCGGGTCATCACCCCGAAAACCTCGCCAATGAACCCTAGTGAACCCCTTGACCAAGTCTACACACACGTAGTCAACCCTTGGTCAAAGGCACGGTCAAAACCGGCTTAACCGTTGGCGTCGGCGAATGTCGTCCGAACTTTTGCCGCGTTCCCCAAATTTCACCTAAACACTTCAAAATCTACCTTTATGAAAGTTGTCCATCTTGTTGAGGGACACAACTTTCGTGTAGATTGGCATTTCAAATTTTGGGTGGAAATTGGTTAAAAACTTGAACGATCGTCGGTACCTCCTCGTTTTCGGGGCATGGCGGCATTCCAAGTTGGCACGACGTTCTCGCAAAATCCGTTAAGAAAAACACCCTAGAGCCTTTGTGAAAGTAGTAGAGGGTAGTGAGCTACAACTTTCCTATTCACACCTTCGTGCACTTTTGTTGCAAAAAATTGAGTTTTTATCGCTCGAACGGGGCCGGTCCGAAAAAATTCCCGGCCGACGCGACGTCGCCCGCGCTCGCGCGCGGCGCCCGCCCCCCCCCCCCCGGCGTTCCGAGCCCCCGGCCGCGTCCCGAGGCCGCCCTTCCCCGTGCCACGCGCCCACCGAGGCCGCCTCGGAATCTTGCCCCGTCCTCGCGCCGCGCGCCGACCGGCCGGCGAACGCCCAACGGACCGCCGGTCCGTTCCATGCCTTCCCCGCCGTTCGCTCCACCTTGGCCGGCGCCTACTCCTAGAAGCGTCGCCGTCGGACCGTCGGGCCGCAGCAATCACGTAGGCCACCATAAAGGGGCGCCGCCCTCTCCGCATCGCGCCAAGCCGCGCCCTCCCCCGCTCTCCACCCGTGCCCGCCGCGGCGAGCTACGAGCTTCGGCCGGCCGCGCACCAAAACGGGTTGTTCTCCACCTTCCCTCGCATCCGCAATAGCTTCCCGAGCCATCCCTTTCCTTGCCCGTGGCCGCAACCTCGCCGGAACGGGGGTTGCCGTGGTCGGTAACCGCCGGCGCCGCCGCCGTACCCCGTCGGCCCTTTCCCCGCCGCAACCGAGCACGGGAATCGGTCCCCTAGGACCCAAGGCCCCTCCCCCGCCCGTGCCCGGCCGGCCCGGGCCGGCGGTTTGGCCGGACCGCCGGCCGGCCGGCCGCCCGGGGGCCACATTGCAAAGCCAAACTTCTTTACGAGGGCCTCCCCGCAAAAGGGTAACTCAAATAGTAAAAGTGCTTTGGTCAAGTTTCTTGTAAATTGCATAGAAAATTGTAGAAAAATCGGAAAAATGCAAAACCAATTTCGTTTGGTTCATTGTGAATTATACCACAACTATTGTTATTTTTGCCTCGAGCTAATTCCTGTTATTTTTGCATGAAAAATACAAAGGTGAAAAGCCTAGATTTGCAATATTTCAAAATCTATAAATCCTCTCGTGTCCAATTTTTGGATATGTTGTGTATCTTATAAGGACTAGATCCTGTGCCAAAAAATTGCACAAATTTATGAAGTGAATCTTGCTAAATAAATTGTTGTCCAATTCTCGCGTAAACCGCCTAGATGATTTTTCTAGCTAAATATATTTATGTTTTTGTGCTCAACTTGTGCACACTTTCTTGGGATGTCAAAACACACCTCTTGTGAATTAATCATGATTTTTGGTTTAACATAAATATTTATTCTCAATTTGTGCATGTTTTCCTTTGCAAATTAATGAAGTAAGATCGGTAGGGTTTCTAGGTGAACATGCCGATTCTTTAGGCTTTTTTGGGACCATAGAGCATGCGGGAGAAAGTCCGGATCATTTTGGTGCTTATTTATTTTGTATGCATTTAATTTGAGTCACTAGCTAGCCTTTGTTATTTTCAATAGTATTTAATTTCATAGCATCCAACGCTTACATGTGGGGTCCAATGGACCAGGATAGGTGCTAATATGCTTAAGAAACACTCCTCTAATTTTTAGTAATTTAATTGCTTAATAAAAAGCTTAACGACCCTTTTAATATTAAAGGGAAATTAAATAAAGGGAAGCCCCCTATTTAATTCTTTTTCCTTTTGAAAGTATTACCTAAATTAATTAAAAGATAATTAATTATCCTTGCTGATAAGAAATTAATTCATGAATAAAAATATTATTTGTACCTTTGCTTGTGAAAGGAAAAGGACTAAACATTCACATGAAATAACAAGTACAATAGAAACCTTTATTCAAATGTACGATAAAAGAATAACTCATGTACAACTAATAACCTTCCTAAAAGAGATACACTATCTAGATGCTTGTTAATGTGAATATGACCAGCAAGAGTTGGGCAAGATAATAACCTATCACATCACCTAAACCTTGCATTGCATTCCGTGTAGATCTTCCGGACCGTGATTACTCGCTTGTCCCGAAACCGAGGAAGGAGGAGCGGAAGCTTCGCTGCAGTACGTGGAAGTGCTCAACGACTCCGAGGGTGCCCAGGCTAACCTAGCTGACAAAGGCAAGCTCCGGTGCATCTAACCTAGCTTTCAAATTCGTTATTCAATTATCTATGGATGATTGTGCATTTAAGTTCAGGAGTTGAATGAAACCTTAGATGCATGATCCCTAGGTACCTTTGTCCTTACTAGAATGGTAGGTCGATAGCTGCTAAGCTATAGGACCGTTACAAGTCGAGTGATGACCTCACTCGCGAGAATAGGTTCCTAGATAGGAATCACAATATATCCTTAAATGGATTTCTCATGTGGTAAGAGCATGGGATCTGGGCTCCGGTCCAGTGGTTATGTGGGTTAAGTGTTTGAACGTACTAAGCACATGTCGGGTATGGGACCGGTAAGCCTAGTACCTTAATGAGGCGGCAAGGGATCCTACTATTACTACTCTTGGGATTCGCTCTCACGGCTAGCTACCGGTGGTGTATGGTGACTCCGGGTATCTCGCGGGGTATGCGGATAGCCTCGCACCAAAGACCGTAAGATTCGATCCCGACTCGAGGATTTTTGGAAACGGCCCGGGGAAAGTTGTCCTTTCTGGGGGCGGCCTACCGTGTGTTTAGATCTATCTTGCAAGGTTTAAATCAATCGATTGTCGGCCTCTCACCGTTATCCGAGACTACTTACTCCACTAGTCATGAGATCCCTAATGATGGAAGATGATGAATACTATGCTTGATTAATTGTAATGTACAACTTTGTCTGTACTAGTTGGCTAATTTAGTAAAGATTAAACCTACTAGAACTTGTGCTAAAATCTTGAAAGTAAGGACCTACTCTTTGTTACTTTTCAAAGAAAGGCAACCCACAGTAGCCAAAAAGCCTTTCATGTCTAGTTTTGGTGAAGTAGTTATCACCGACGGGTAAGTCTTGCCGAGTATTAGTATACTCAGCCTTGCTATAATATGTTGATCCGGGTAATGCATTCGGTAATGTGTGGCCCGAGAGATCCCGCCGGCTAGGAGCCGGAGTGGGTGGAGGACGACTATTGAAGGCATCATGGATGGCCTCCCATGGCGTTGCCGCTTCCGTTAGTTTTAATTCCGCCGCTTTCAAAACTCGAACTATTTCCTAATGGCCAAAAACCTTGGTATGTAATAACTAAACCCCTCGGGGTACGAATTTGGGTATTGATGTTGTTTTATCTCTGGACTCGCCTTCGAGTGAGTTTTAATGCATATATTCGATCCTTGTTGCTTTTCAAGTGATTTACCGGGAGTTAACCCGGCAACTAACGACAGGATGATACTTTATTATTGCTTAATGACCAAAGTGGATCGGTCTTAGGTGATAGTACTCTATTTTCCCGGGTGGGTTGTCATAGTACGTCCTCGCGAGTTCCACATCGGAGACCTGGTCCTCCTACGAGTTCAAGGCAGCAAGGACCGGCACAAGCTCATGCCACCTTGGGAGGGGCCATTCATCGTCCACGAGGTACTCCGGCATGGAACCTACAAGATCCGCTACGAGGACGGGAGGGTCGTCTCCAACGCATGGAACATCGAACACCTGCGCTCGTTTTACCCTTGAGTAACTGTTCAAATATCATATATCAATAAATAGATGTTGCATGCCTTATTCACATGTCTTTGAGTTCGAAAAACTTGTCGATAACCATGTTTACGAGTGTCCGGTGACTTTAAGGCTGAGCAGCGAGTGTCCCTGCACCTGCGCAGAGACACTCCCTGCTCGGGGGCTACCCAGGGAACGATGCCCTCCTTCCGATTTTTATGATTTTTTCAAAAATCCCGACAACTGTGTCGCGACCGATCACACGGGCGAAAGGATTTTGACGGAAACTCGACCTTGCGAGAAGTAAGGACGATGACCTGCGTGGGGCGAGACGTCACTGCTCGTTCAAAGCTCCTAACACTTACGCCTCCGTGGCTACGGTGCGAAGACTTGCGAGCACAACTCGAGTCCTCAGGTCTTCGTCCGACCTATTTTCAAAAGCGTTCGAGTGACCGCTTGGACTCCGGTCCAAAAACAACTTTAACGACAAAACCACGCGAGGTTACCTCTCGAACCTCCCGGGCGCTCGGGGGCCGTGAACGAGTGGTTACCCTTAGTGGGTCGAGAAGGTCAAGCTTGCCGACTCCTACGCCTCCGTGGCTCCAGAGTAAATCTTGGTCGTCTCGACTTTCTAAAGCCAGCTACGCGTTATGGCAGTCGTCCTCGGACGCTTGGGAACGATCGAGTTGTTTCGCTACCCGAATGAGTTCTCAACTGCGCAATTCTGACTCGTAATATTGTGAACTGTTCTTATCATTCCACGCAATTAAAATGATACATCTAATTCAAGGGCCTAGAACTTTCTGGATCCTCTGGCGCGTCTTGTGGCAGCAGCTCCAAGTCTTTCAGGGCGGTGTCAGCCATGTCGCGGGCGAAGGAGGCGCAGTCACTTTCGAGCTCGTCGCACTGCGTGTCGGAGATGCCGGGAGCCCAGCCGCCGCTAAGCGCCATGCGGTCCAACCCCTGGTAGTGCGACTTGAACATGGCGAGCACTCTGTGCACCGACCTTCGAGTCGTCGATAGCTCAAGTTCTCGGATCACGTTTGGGAGGCGCCCGACTTCTTCGACAAGTGTATCGGGCAACATCGGCCTGAGTGACACGCCAAGCCCAACCATGACCGTGCTGATGGACCTTCCGAGCTTGGCCAGGTCTTCGATGTTCATCCTGCGTGCCTCCTCTGACTCGCGCTGGGCGTTCCGGGCCTGGTTCAGTGCGTCGCGTCCTGCTCCCGAGCCATCCGGGATTGCTCGATCTCGGCCCTGGTCTCTGAGGAAAACAAGCAAGGTGATGAGTTACGTCGGACTCACAAGGAAGACGGGGATGGAATCAAGATGTTGGGCTTACTCTCGAGTTGCTCTGACAAGCACCTGATCAAGTTGTCCTTCTCGATGACCTTAAGCAGGGGAGCGTTCAGCTCTTGCTTCTACTCTGCCAGCTTCGAGGTCATCCCGGTGCGGTACACACGCATTCCTGAAGCACCAGGAGACAAGTCAGAACGAACAAGAGGCAAACGAAAAGCGAAATGGTGAAAGGAAGTGCCTACTCGACTCACCCTCAAGGTCCTCCGACAACTTGGTGTTGCTCTTCTGCAGCCGCGTCGCCTCCTCGGAGACCACTTGGAGCTGGTTGGCGACCTCAAAGAATTGGCGCTTGGACGTCGTGAGGTTCACTCTGGTAGTGGCCAAGTCGCTCTCCAGATTTGCCACCTTCGTTTTGAGTGCCGCCTTCTCCTGAGTCGCGGCTTGGACGGCGTCCCGGGCGGTGGCCTCGGCGGCGGCGGTGGACGACGGTGGCCCTTTCGGCAGCCTCGTTGGCGGATGCCGCAAGCATCATGCGGCCTTCTCGACTTCGGCCTCGATAAGAGCCGGCCTTGCCACCAAGGCATCCCGCTCCGTCGCGGCCATGGTGGCGGAAGGTTGAGCGGCTGTGGCGCGGTCCTCCGCGAACTGCTTGGCGGCTTCAAGGGTCGCCCGAGTCGACGCCTTGCTCGCCACCGCAGCGGCAGCGGCCACGCTAGCCACGACTAGCTGCTTCTCTAGCTGGGCCCGCTCCGCGCAGAGCTCGTTGACCGCGTGTGCTCTCCTCCAACTAGACGTCGCGAGTGTTTGTTCCAGACAAGGAAAGTGTAAGCTACACATCTCGGAAGAGAGAGGGAATCAAAGGCAGGCCGTTGTGCAGAGAAAGCTTACCGACGTCGCAGGAAGGATCAACTGGTCAAATGCGTATGAGCCCACGCCAATCCGCGCTCGAGGGTGTTGCACGCTGCAGACTCCTTGTCGTCCTCGGCATTGTCGCCGACCTTGAAGGCGGCCACCCACGGGACGTGGGCGAGATCAAGGATATGGGCATCATCACCTCCGACATTCCATGGTAGGGCCGCTCCGAGCCCTCCCCGGTCTCCTGTATCTCCAAAGAGACGGCCCTTGTTGTGCCCTCGGGAACATCGTGCTCTTAAGGAGCTACTGCAGGCTAGCTCACCATGGGAGCCGCTTCCTCGATAGTGACGGCGGGCTGAACGGACGACAGCTCCGCCACCTCAGCAACACTCTCAACCGTCCCTGCAATTGAAGGTGGGGGCGCATCCAGGATCACCCCTGCAATCAGGAGTGCGGGTGCAGTCACAACCGACTCCACGCCGGCTGCAGACTCTCCGAGAACCCCCTCCGCCGCTTCCGGCGCGACAGAGGGCGTAAGACCTCCGACATCTCCGCCCTGGCCTGGCGCTAACTGCTCCAACACGGTGGCGTCCGGCACAAGCGCCACACTGGAGAGGTCGCGGCAACGGACGTCGCGGCTCCGGGGACCTCAGCCTCCAAAATCGCTGGGTCGGTAAACACACGCTCCACCATGGAATCGAAGATCTCCCGATCGTTGCTCGGGAGCTCGGTGGCGTCAAGATCGATGACCCCGACGCCGTGGATGGACCAGCTGCTGAACATCGGTGCATCCTCTACACCGCCGATCATTGGCGCGGTCGCGACCGTTGGAGTCTCCGCGCGCCTCCGGCGCAACGGCTTCGTGGTCTCTGGTCGGCGGAAGCGGGGGCGCACCCTAATCTGCGAGCACCATCACCACGTGGTCGCCTTCTGAGCCGGGCCCGGCTTGTGGCTCTAACCTCGTCTAGGGAGCAGCCATCTCCGTAATCGCCCACTCCTCCCCCACGTCAGTAGCAGCGATTGGCGGGGGTGGCGCCGCCGACTCCTCCACCTCAACAGTCACGACCAGCACTTTCCCGACCTGCACCAGCAGTGTCTCGGCGTATGGGGGCTGGGAACGGGGCTCGAAAGATCTAGCGCACGTGCTCAGTGCCACGCGCTTCAAGGGCATGAGGTTGAGGACGCTGGTGTCGGCACGTCTGCAGATTAGACAGAAAAGACAGGACAAGGTTGAAGAGCGAGCGAGTCAAAAGACTCATGACAACGATACCAAGGTCGAAAACTTACATCTTGGAGCAGACCTGGGACCTCTTCGTCGGACGGTCCGACGAGCCCTGCTCGGTGGCTGCACGCTTGGTGCCAACCGACTCGGGGGCTACCCCACTTCTTCTCGTCGGCTTGATGATAGCGCTGCGCTCCCTCAGCTGCTTGAGGCTATCCTTCCGACCTCCGCCATGGAAGAGGTCGGCCCTTGGCCGCCACCTGCGGCGAGGGAAACTTGTACGTCTGGGGCTCTACCACCCCGGATAATCAAATACTAAAGGCGCCGCGGGGTGGCGCCAGAATTTGCCTCCTGCGGCGTGCTCGGCTTCGACACTAAGCCTGTCGATCTTGCCTGCGACGGGCACCTTTGCAAGGAGTCTGTGTCGGGGCGGTCGAAACCGTTAAAGAGATGGCGAGATGGGGGCCCCCGCTCCTCCGATCGCCTGGGCGGGTCGACTCGGCGGGGCGGGTCCCTCCGCGCATCGGAGGCGCCCGAACCGTGGGGCGCCATACGAGAACGGGTCGCCCGCTGGTCCTCTCGGACGGGGCGAGCTGTCGATCGTGAGCTTGAGCCCACGTTCTTCTTGTGCGCGACAGGCTCCGACCGCTGTGATGTTACTTCAATCGCTCGGGGAGGCGACGGCATGGACGACCCCGACATGTCGCTCCAGTCCACCGCTGCACTGGGCTCGTCGCGCTCCACATCGGCTCCGGTGATGCGTCTTCATTGGAGGAAACGCCGCGCTCCCCCGCTTTCTGCCGCTTGATGTGGTTGTCATTACGATCGCGCTCAGCAATCTCTCGCTCCTTGTGCTGCGCCTTGCACGCAGCCCACCGCCTCTCCACGGCCTCCTTGTTCTGGTTGAAGATCGCCTCCTCCGGGAGAGATGCCTTGACCGGCACAAGATGTGCGCACTTCAGCTGTGAAAACAAGGAGCAGGCGAGTCAGCCATCATTGGAGGTCCCCGAGAAGACCGACTCCAAACCAAAGAAACCAAGATCAATGAAGAACTTGTCGGAGGAAGCGGCGACTTACCAATTTCTTGGTCCCCTTGTTAGGGAGCATCAGGAGGAGCCATGCCGGCGGCCATGAATAAGACGACTTCCCGATCGCCTGCGCCATGTGATGTTGGATCTCGTTCGGCTACAGGAAGACCAGCACAGTAACAATCCCCGTCCAGGGGGCTCAATCGGCCGTCATCTCACAAAGACAAAGCGGCCGTCTCCGAAGCAGCACGACACCCCGGGCGTGGTACTTCCCGATGATGGTCCCCAAGGTGACCCCGGCTCCTCGGAGGTGCCCCAGCACCGCCTGCGGAGGACGGTGTCCAGTTTGACCGCGTCTGCCCGATTGAGTTCCCAGTGAACGCCGGCAGCGCGAACTCGGTGTCGTTCATCAAGTAGAACCACCCCTTGTGCCAGCCGCTGTTTGAGCTAGTCAGAGAGGAAGGGATGTAGTCGTCGTCCCAGCCTTGCTTCATCCAGAGGTTGGCGCAGCCAATCGTCGCCGCACTGGAGCCGTCCTTCAAGCACGCAAACATGAAGAAGTACCGGAAGAGGTGCCAATGTGCACTTATCCCCAAGTACCCCTAACACATTGCCTCGAATGCCGCCATCTGTTGGATGTTATTCGGGTTGAGGTGCTGCAGCTGGAGGCCGTACTTGTAGAGGACCCCCCGGATGAATCGCCCGGTGGGGACGGAGAAGCCGCGCCCGTGGAAGGCCACGAACGAGACCACACACCCCCTGGGTGGGCGCGGCACGGACTCCTCTCCGGGCACCTTCCACTCCACGGCGGCGGTGAGTGGAGGGAGCTGTCCGGCCTCGACAAGGCGTTGTAGCTGGTCACGAGACACGTTGGTTCATGTCCAATTCGACATGGCGGCAGCGAGGTCTCAAGTGAACCTCTGGTGCGGTAGTGGCTGTGTTGCGGGCGCAAGGAAGCAAGAGGAGCGAGGCACAAGGGTAGAGGAAGGTGATGAGGGAGTAAAGTCCCAATTCCGTGCCCGGTGCGCAGTTAAAAAGGGGAAGAGCGCGGTCGTTCAACTTGAATGCAGGGCCTGCCTTGTCAGTGGAACATCCGCCCACGTGCGTGTGCCCCAGCGAAATAGGCACCCGCCCGCGTAACGCCTCGATTCCCATGAAGCCCGCGACCCTGTGTCACCCACGCACGGTCATTTCAAACCGTTGCGTCCCTCACGACGACCGAGATGCCCACGCCTCCTGCTTCATCCACATTTATCACGTCGCCCACGTCGCCCACGCCATCCACGTCGCCCACGACGACCTCAACAACTACAGCTACCCCTATGGAGCAGTTTAGGACTGCAACGGCTATAACAAAGTTTAAAATCCCATGAGCGAGTCTCCAACTCACTCATGGGCTCAGGGGCTACATACAGCGGATGCGCTCGCGTGCACCCACCGGGAGGATCAAGAACAAAGTCAACACCAAACCCTATTGACTGAGCCTGAGCGCGACTCCCTGACTCTCTCTCAGGCTCGAGGGCTAGTGACGAGGGCCCAGATTAGGGCCCCCCTTTGACGGCGAGATAATCTCTCACGAGATGAGGTTTTTTGACACCATTGACAACGTGAAGGCCAAGACTCAAGACGAGGAGGACTGAGGACCCGTGTCAAGACCATCAGTGGCAAGACGTCTCCCGACCAGTTGGGAGCATCTCCAACTAGTTCCCTACTAGAGGGACCCCCTTCAAGTAGTCTCTGCCTCGCACGACAAGTCTCCGTCTCGCACGACAAGCCGCTCGTTCACACGAGCAGTTCCCGACTCTAACTGAGACGTGGGCCACGACACGTGGCGCGACCCCGAGACACGAATGTCTTCACCGCGATGTGTGGGGGACCGATTCCCTGCGCCATGCAAGCACACCAGCTGGTGGCTGGTGCGAGCGGCTGGCCCCGACAGGAGCCTTAATGTTGGTCTGCTCAGCTGCACAGCCATCCCATCGCCATCATCTCCAACTCTGCAGCACGCAGCTCCGCCCGAGGCACTCAAGCACCCCCTACGACGAGCTCAGGCCTACGGTTAGGTTTTAATGTGGTGAGCTAATCTAGTAATCAGATGAACCAAGTCACCACTGAAGTACTCGGAAGGGGCCCCAAGCGTCCCGGAATGAACAGCCCCGCCCGGCCACGCGGTGGCTTCCACGACAAGGCAGCACAACACCACTTCAATGCGTCCTGACGGATAGCGACGCGTGAGAGGACATTTCAACGACCGACACGGTAACTCATATTCTCTTTCCCCTTGTTACACCTCCCCTTGCATCTGTAAAAGGGAGAGGAGGGCAACTGTTACAAGGATTAGACAGCCTACAGACCGAACACCCATTCCAAGGAACTTGGGTCCGACACCCTCTCCCAACCGGTTTGTAACCCCTACTAAAACAACCCTAGCACAGGAACACGGCAGCTCAACACTGGACGTAGAGTATTACTCCTCGGAGGCTCGAACCAGTATAAATCACGTTGTCTCTTGTGCTAACCATCCAAGCCCGACACACGATCGACACAAATTTAATGTCGGCGGTAGAGAACCCCTACAACATCAATATGTTATGATTGGAAATATGGAGTGACTTAAGGATTAAAGTGTGCACTCTCATGCAAATAGGGAAAAATCTTAAGTCATTAGCTCAAATATGGATTTGCTCAAGACATCGGCTATGTTAAAAGCCCTCAAGTTGAAATTGCAAAACTATGGCAAGACTAAAGATCTACAAGCTCAAGTGATCAACTCCATTTTATATTTATTCTTGAGTTTAGGTACGTCGTACTATCAAGAGGGATGCAACATTAGCTCTAAGACAAAAGATCAAAAATAAAGAGCTCATTAGTTGACCTAAGTGAGAACTAGCCTTGAGAGAGTTCCTGAGTAGTCTAACAAACCTCTAACCCATCCTTAGCCACTTCAACATGTGTTGGAGTGCTTGTGAGGAGAGTAAAGGGTTTTGGGGCTCTCTCTGCCCAGGGCGGTCTAACCGCCCCTAGCGGGCCAACGACTAGTTTTTCAAACTGGCCGGTGGCAGGCGGTCTAACCGCCCTGGCCAGAGTTCTAACGGTTAGTTTTCCTTGTGAGGTGTATAAGTACCCCATGAGCTCCACTTGCTGGGGCTGCTGATTCTAGGGTTGTTGAAGTGCTTCCCCCGTTGATTTTCTTAAGCCAAAGCCAAAGAAACACTCCCCAACCCTCTCTTTGTGAGATTTTCTATTCAAGCCATATCCTAGTGTTTGTGAGCTTTGTGAGCTGAGCAAGAGCATTTGTGAGCTTTGTGAGCTGAGCAAGAGCATCCCATAGCTTGAGCACTTGTGGTTCGCGTCGGAAAGCCTTTGAAGCATTTGTTACTCTTGGAGGTTTGCCTCCTAGACGGCTAGGCGTCGCTGGCTAGCTCCAAAGGTTCTGGTGAGCAGCGACAAGTTTGTGAGGGTTGTGATCTTGCCTCTTCGTGGAAAAGATCACCTTAGTGGAAAGGAGGAAAGTGGTTGAAAGAGACCCGGCTTGTTGTGAGAGAATTCCCTTACAAGCTCCTCAACGGACACATAGCCGTTCCTTAGTGGGCGGTGAACATCGAGAAACAAATCCTCGTCTCTCCTTTGTGGTTTGCCTCATTTGTTTTCATTTCTAGCGTATTTATTTTTCTTCCGCTCGATCTACTTGGGTTTGCTTTTCGTTGAGTGCAGGGATCATTACCCTGCTTGTGATCATTGTTGATGGTGAATTTCCGTCAACCTAGCCATGAGTTTACCTTTAATGTTGGCATTGATTTATTATTCTAACCACTGGAACTAACCCTTTGTATATAACAAGTTCACTCTTGCATGTCGATTTTGGAGTTTATTGTTTATGCAGGAAATCTACGCTAAAGAGGAGACTTTCGGGATAAGATAGTCAAGCACTTCGGAAGAAGATCATGAAGCCCGGCAAGAGTCAAGACACACGATGAACATGACTCCAAATGACCCGAGGACCAAAGCATCAACGTGCAAATCTTCAGGAACTCAACCAGAAGACAACAAAGCTTTGATGGCAAGGATTCAAGCCTTAACCACGAAGGAAACGACGTCAAAGGCCCCCATGTAAGTGCACACAAATAGGGAATCGTGCCAGAAGCAACCGAGACAAACGTCGGGGCCGAACTGGGATGAAATGGGCCCAGGCCGGCCGGCCCATCCCATTCCGGGCCTGGTTCGGCACCCCCTTTGACCTAGCCTCCATTCGGACTATTTATAGCCCCCTCGTCAAGAGCCACGCATCAATTGATTCGTCATCCGTCGCCGAGGAGCAGAGAAGAAAGGGACACCGTTCCAAAGAGGAGAGGGTCGAGATGGTTGACTAGGGTTTCCCTAGACGACATGGGAACTTTGCATGGAAGACCATGTAGGAGTTCCCGGAGCTAGGATCAAGATCAAGGTAGGATCCCGGTGGTGATCTTGTCCATGTACTATACTCTCGTGTTGAATTTGCAAGATTGAATCTGAGTTCTAGCGATCAAGTGCTTTCTCTACGACTTTGTTTTCGCTTGTGTTTGCTTCTTCCCCAATCTAGTCTACAGCTAGATTGCTTAGGGTGCTCTTGTAGTCATGGTGGCTAGAGGTGCATACCTGATCTACCGAGCGTTTTCAACTTGTTCTTGGACTTGCCCTAGGCTAACCCGCACGAATAAGAGTGCGTTGTGACATGACGGTGGCTCCAAAAGGCGGGCGTCTTCAGAGTTGGAACGAAAGCCACAATTTAAAGAGGCTAGTAATGAGATTCGTTTTCTTTATTCTTCTTTGTTTTGGAACTTCAACAAAAGACCCAATCCAATCTTTAGATTGGTTTTATCTCTCTTTCTCTTGCTACCTCCGGTGTTTAGTCGATTAGATGTGCTTTCATGGCTCTTTCTTAGATTAGATGCAAAACCAAACCTTTCAAGATCAAAGTATTTTTCGCTTATTAGATTGGATCTTGCGTTACACATTGTTCGACAGAATCATTACCTTGGGTTCACACTTAAGGGAAGAAGGGTCCCTTGACTACGACGGAGGACTTGTCCGTTTGCAAGTCCAAACTAACTTTGATACAATAATCAACTGTCAACAAGCCCCTTTTTCTGGTGCTGTTGCCGGGGAACAAGTATTCAAAATTCAATCTAGTTTGTGTTTGTGAATATTTTCAGTTTTTCTCTTGATTTTTTGTTTGTGTCTCATAATTTTGATCATCCTCAAAACAAAAAAATCAATCTAGGGTTTTGCTAAGCATAGTTTTCTTTTTAGCTTTTGAATATATTTTGTTTATTGCTAACCCTAACCGGAGATGGACGTACATCTCAAA
Source organism: Cenchrus americanus (assembly GCA_947561735.1). Lineage (NCBI taxonomy): Eukaryota > Viridiplantae > Streptophyta > Magnoliopsida > Poales > Poaceae > Cenchrus > Cenchrus americanus. Next base: position 129,000,752 of record OX387245.1, read on the forward strand.
CAAAAAAAAAGCATGTACTTTGTGGATGGTCTAGAAAAACTTTGCAGGAAAAGGTGACGCGCAACACAAGATCTAAAAGCGGACACCGAAGATCGTCGAAATCTCCAAGAGAAACTCCACCTCCAAGATCGAGAGGAGATCAACCTCATCGCCACTCATCTAGGGAGATCGTTCCTCAAGATTTTCGGAGCAATCAACATCGGCAAAGGAGAGGTCATGTTCAACATCGATGGTGTCAGGAATGCATTCAAGTCAACCATGATTTGAGCTATGTAACATGATTCATGTTAAACGCATTATACCTCATCGTCGCATCGGAAGAGAGGAGTCAAGGTAGAATGAAGCAAAGGAGACACAAAAGTTGTTGCATCCGTCAAGACCTAGAATCAACGCTCGCCTGTGAAGACCAAAAAGATGACTTAGCCGAAGAATAAACCTACACCAAAGCCAAGGATGGTGTAGAAGTGGGGCCCCCAAGATTGCAACACCCACAAAGAGCGTTGATCCGAAGTGAAGAAGAGAAGAAGTCTAGCTATAGACTATAAATGAAGCGCTTGGCTGGAGGCAACCCGTTCATCGAGTGGAGAATAAGCTACCGGGAGGACAACCCATTGAAGAGTCAAGCTACCGGGAGGGCAACCCGAAGAGAATTTTTCATGTTTTCAAGGTAAGTTGGTCTTAGATTTTTCTATGCATTACATATTATAAATTTCTATGTGGTTGAATAATTTTTAGAGACATTATAATTGCTTGGTCATTTTACATGAATTTTATATTGATCATAAACCAATGACTTGAGCCATCCCAAGTTTTGTTCGCATCTTTTGAGAAACCAAGACCAAAAATTCAGAATCTACCCCAACCTTTCACCCTCTCAATGATGTTTAGGTTGGCTTGTTTCACATGTTAAAAAACACACAGGTAGAGCCTTGCTATGTTCTTTAATGTTTTTAATCTTTGATACATGGTAGGACTCGCGTGAACCTAAGCAACTTGATTTTTGGTTTTAGTCAACTTGACATCCACCAGTTTCTCTAGATTTATAATTTTTCTAAGCCCCATTGAATTTATTTTTATTCAAAATATCTCTCTCGTGTTTGTCCAAAATTAGAACCAAAACCTATACCCCCACAGTCATGCCGGAGGAACTTGTTGTCGATTAATGAAAGCAATCGATCAAGGTGCAACCAAAATAAATTTTATAATTGTTTTTGATGCCTAAAAGCTCCTCTAATGATATATTTTTACTCATCGCAAGCGCTGAGTTAAGTTTTAAAGTTTCAAGATTAGAGGAGTGATTAGCATCTAAACATGATTAAGGGAGGTTTTTGAGCTTGATTAACATATAGTGCCCCATGAAGCATCTTGGGGAGCCTCCATCTTTTGGCATCTTGGGCACATGCAAAGGATAAGCATGGGGGGAGCAAGGGGTTTGTTTTTGTAGAAAAGTAGTGGAAGCACAAGAGGAAAGGGAACGAGATGTGACATGAAGTAAAATAATGGAGGTGGAAGATTAATCACGCAAGCAAAGGTGTGGTTGTGAACAGTTCGGGCAATGGAAGCTCGTGGATCAAGTGGACGCAACGAAAGAAGGAAGCAAGAAGCACCTCGGAGATAGATCAAGCCCCCAGTGCTCCCCTTCACCTGGTAAGTAATTTATGCATTTATTAATTTGTGTTCTTGAGTTCATAGCCCATAAGTTTCAGAAACAACCTAGATATATTTGAGTTCCATGGGGATGAGGATCTTGTCATGTAATCGTTGATTCTTTTGTTTATGTTGATAATGCTTTGATGCCTAAGGCTAGCTACCACGCTTAATGGGAGTATGAGATCCACTGCTCCCGTAAATCACATCAACATATCTTTTGTAGGTTTAGCTAAAGTGGCCTCATGTTCACACCTCATTAGTTTAGCTTCACCTTGACAGGCGGTTGCATGTTCAAGAATCCCCAAACCCTATGAGCTAACATCCATCCTAACTTGTGCAACTCACTCACCACCCTCCGATAATAATAATAAAGAAAATTCACCGAAATTTCCATCACTCCATATACTTCTCTTGTGTGTTTTTCCCACTGGCAAGAAACCCTCGGTGCACTCGTTGTGAGTTAGTGCAACAATAATGTGGAAGATGGCCACCAATATCTTCCCCAAGAAAACATGATCATCAAAGGCACCATCATCGAGCTCTTCGAGGAGGCACTCGATTTCTGAGTCTCCTCGAAGCATGTAGGAAAATGTGGCACCACGGAGGAGCAACACGCTACCCCTTGGTGGCATAAGGAGTACACGAAGTTCGTCCATGCGGTACGCCAAACCGTGAGGACACACGGAAGAGCCACCTGTTCCACCATGATGCTCAACTCGTTCATTCGCTCCACCACCATACACTCCAAGGTGTTCCAATGGATGTATCATGAAGATGGAGGAGGAGGAGGGGAGGCGTGTTCGTCTTGAGAAGAAGCTCGAGCCAAATGTTGATTTTGATGACGCCCTCCAAGTGTTGGATTCTACTCAGATATCAAATCTTGAGCAACCTTGGATGGGTGCGATTTTTTATGGAGTTGGTGCGAATACTCAGAAGGAGCTTGATTCGGAAGTTCTTATGACATTAGCACCGGTCATTAGTGAAGGAGTGTCATGCCTCTCATTCCGCCTTGAAGATGAAGAGCAACTAGTTCCTTATGGATATATTGGAGAACTACTCGGTTACAAGAAGGAAGTCCGGAGCAAGTTGAAGTCCAAGAAGAAAAATGTTAGAAGGATTTTTGGGGATTTTGAGAGAAGATACAAGGAACCCAAAATTTCTACTTGTCGAGATTTCTTTGGGATCGAGTACATGAAGCAAGGAAAGTGGAGATGAGAGGAGAAGGTACAAGTTGGCGAAAGTTAATATTCCTCTTCCAAACGAGAGGCTGAGATCATTTGAAGGCAAAATTGGTTATAGGAAGGATTTCTTGTACCGACGAAATAAAAAAAGATTAAAAAGGAAATTGTGTAAGAGAGATCATCCTCAGTAGCCCTAGATGAAGGAGGGGCTGCGCATGAAGCTAATAAACAACCATGGAAGGATTCTAATGCCACCATATGAAGTATGTCAAATGCAAGCATGGGGGAGTGGGGCAGACACGCCACCACATACTCCGCCATACATGTTCCTTACGAAATTTTCATGGTGCTCCATCCAACAAATGAAAGAAGAAGGGACCGCGAACGTTGCCTATCAAATTGGTCGCCTTCACCATTGGAGCGATTTAGAGGAGGACCGGCACAATCATAATACAAGCAAGGATACAACAGTCAGACCATCAATATCAACCACCGGAAAATGAAGGGAGAAGGAGGAAGAAAAGAAAATAATGATGCTTTCAAATTCGGTTTGATTTTCTCCTTTTCCTTTTCTTTATTTTCAGCTTTTGTGAAAGTTTATCTATGTGTACCATTTTCTGTTTTTATTTATGTTCAGCACGCGTGATAATAGTAGAGTTAGTTTAAGATCATCATGAATAAAGTTTCCCACCTTGATCAACCTTTGGTAAAAATATTAAGTTGATGCCATGATAATATATGATGAAAAGTTGCCGCTTTGCTCAACTTTTGTACTTGTTTTATGCATGATTAAGCTAATGCTCTCTTTAATATGAATCTGAAATTAATTCAATACTAGCTTAATCTTTTGTGGAGGTTATGATAAAAATAAGACTCACATCAGAGATTTCACAAACCTCGCCAGATATCCACCTTAAAACCAAAAATATCATCTTTTGTGTTTACCTCCCTGACCACAACCTTTCATTGAGTACAGATCGTCAATTCAAGGAAGATCGCAAGATGGTGCTAAGGTTGAAGATTTCAAGTATCTCCCCGAAGGAAAAATATTTCTAGTACCTACCTTATCTCTATTACCTCTTTGCTCGAGGACGAGCAAACGCCTAAGCATGGGGGAGGAGGTAGGTACAATGCAATTTAGAGTTCAAGGGGAACAAATAAAAAATGATGAAAGAAGAAAAAAGAAAAAAATGAGTATAAATAAAAAAAGAGAAAGAAAAATATGTATGAAAAAAGATAAAGAAAAAATATATGTGAGTTAATAAAAATAAAATAAAGTGAACTCCTCGGTTCTCTAAAGTGCCTTAGGAATCTCAAAAGTTTCAAGATTTAAGATCCAAACTCATCTTTCCAACCATGTGCAATCCGATAATGACTTAGGGTGCCTTTGGTTGGGCTTTTACCTCCTTTTGCCTTTGCCAAAAGCCAACAGCCCAACCAAAGGGGTTGGCTGTCATCTAAAGCCACAGCTAAAAGCAGCTTTTGCGTAGTACAAACTTGAAAGCAGGTCTCCTCCCTGCTTTCAGCTGCTTTTGGGTCCCATTACACACATATCGGTTCTTTTTTCTTTTTTCTTTCCTCCCATCTCGCATCTCCCCGGTCGCCGACTCGCCGCGAGCTCCCACCGCAGCGCTCGGCACGACCTCACCGGCGGGCGGGCGGGGCTCGCCCGCGACCTCACCGGTGCATGGGATCCCTCCTCCGCGGCCTCACCGGCGCGCGGGGTCCCTTTGTCGCGACCTCGCCCGCGGACGGGCCGGGATGCCTCCGCCGCGGCCTCGCCGGCCGCGCGGTCCCTCCGCCACGGCCCCGGCGCCTAGCACGAGAGAGGCCATGGCAAGCGGTGCGGCCTCCCCACCGGGAGGCGCGACCTATCCCGAGGGCGCCACGGCCGACCAACCGGCGCGGCGCGTCCTACCTCGACGAGCCGGTGCGAGAGCGGACACATCGGGCGGTGCGGCCCGGCCCCCGTCGGACGGCGGCCCGCCTACTCGTGCATGCACCCGGAACAAGATGAGGAAGAAGCCGACAAGCGGGCCCACGTGTCGGTGAAAGAGGGAAAGAGGGAGAGATCCGAGCTATGGATGACATGTGGGGACCGTTCAACATTTGTTTCAAAAGCCACAGCTGCTGCACCAAATGGTCTTCTGCTTTTTCTACAGCATGCTTCTCACAGCTGCTTTTTTCAAAGCCACAGCCCACAACAACTTTTGCAAAAGCCACAGCCCAACCAAACACACCCTTACTTTGTGCCTCGGGATCACTTTTTGCCATTTGCCATGTCCACCTATCTCAAAGTGTGTGTATTTTTCTCTTCCCCTCCTTGATATAACATTATTTTTCAATGACCTTTTTGATGAGTCTCGGTAAGACCATGAGAAGCTTGTCTTGTTTTGACAACATCTCATTTATAATATCTTGGTAGGACTAAACTTTTCCCATATAGCTCCACATAAAGCCTTCCACTTTATATATTGAGGGGGAAAGGAGTAGAATGAATAGGCTTTGAGAGGCAAGATGAGATGAGAGTACAAGAGCAAGATGCAAGGAAGTTTATTTTTGAACTTGGTTTAGCTCTTTTTCTTCATCTCACTCTTAATTTTAAAATTTCTAAGATTCATTTGGAATTTGAGAGCATGAGGTAATTACTTGTGGGAAGTGCTTAAATTAATATCTACCCTCCATAAGGATGAAGACTAGTACATTATGGAACTTTAATGATTAAATCCTTGAGAGCATTATGTTTTCTCGTGTATGATCAAGTGCAGGGTATAAACAATGAAAGGCAACACTGATATTCATTAAAGTCTTACTCGAGGACGAACAAGGTTTAAGCATGGGGGAGATGTTGACGGTGAATTTCCGTTAACCTAGCCATAATGTTGGCATTGATTTATTATTCTAACCACTAGAACTAACCCTCTGTATATAACAAGTTCACTCTTGCATGTCGATTTTGGAGTTTATTGTTTACGCAGGAAATCTACGCTAAAGAGGAGACTTTCGGGATAAGTTCGTAAAGCACTTCGGAAGAAGATCATGAAGCCCTACAAGAGTCAAGACACGTGATGAACATGACTCCAAATGACTCGAGGACCGAAACGTCAACATGCAAATCTCCAGGGACTCAACCAGAAAACAATGAAGCTTTGATGGCAAGAATTCAAGCCTTAACCGTGAAGGAAACGACGTCAAAGGCCCAGATGCAAGTGCACACAAATAGGGAATCGCGTGAGAAGCAACCAGGACAAAGGCCGGGGCCGAAATGGGCCGAAACGGGCCCAGGACGGCCGGCCCAGCCCATTCCGGGGCCGGTTCAGCACCCCCTTTGACCTAGCCGCCATTCAGACTATTTATAGCCCCCTCGCTAAGAGCCACGCATCAATTGATTCGTCATTCGCCACCGAGGAGCAGAGAAGAGAGGAACACCGTTCCGGAGAGGAGAGGGTCGAGATGGTTGACTAGGGTTTCCTTAGCCGACGTGGGAACCTTGCATGGAAGACCGCGTCAGAGTTCCCGGAGCTAGGATCAAGATCAAGGGATCCTGGTGGTGATCTCGTCCATGTATTATACTCTCATGTTGAATTTGCAAGATTGAATCCGATTTCTAATGATCAAGTGCTTTCTCTACGACTTTGTCTTCGCTTGGGGTTGCTTCTTCCACAATCTAGTCTATAGCTAGATTGCTTAGAGTGCTCTTGTAGTCATGGTGGCTAGAGGTGCATACCCGATCTACCGAGTGTTTTCAACTTGTTCTTCGTGGACTCGCCCTAGGCTAACCCACACGAATAGGAGTGTGTTGTGGCAAGATGTCTCCAAAAGGCAGGCGTCTTCGGAGTTGGAACGGAATCCACGATTTAAAAAGGCTAGTAATGAGATTCGTTTGCTTTATTCTTCTTTGTTTTGGAACTTCAACAAAAGACCCAATCCAATCTCTAGATTGGTTTTATCTCTCTTTATCTTGCTACCTTCGGTGTTTAGTAGATTAAATGTGCTTTCATGGCTCTTTCTTGGACTAGATGCACAACCAAACCTTTCAAGATCAAAATGTTTTCCGCTTATTAGATTGGATCTTGCGTTACACATTGTTCCACGGATTCGATACCTTGGGTTCACACTTAAGGGAAGAAGGGTCCCTTGACTACGATGGAGGACTTGTCCGCTTGCAAGTCCAAACGAACTTTGATACGATAATCAACTGTCAACAATCATCTATATGAGCCACTCAAGAACTTAGGTTCTTGCTAGAAGTTAAGAGAAGACTTGAGTTGTCTTTTGTAGGTTCACTGGGTGGAGGCGGTCTAACCACCCCAGGACCCGGTCTAACTGCCCCCTCTATGTTCAGTACACCAGGGGTGGTCTAACCGCCTGGCAGGGGGCAATATAACCACCTGTGCCAGTGAAGCTCAAGTTTCGGGGGAAAGTTTTTATTTGGTCGTCTTTCCTATTCACCCCCCTCTAGGCGGCATCAAGGTCCTTTCAGGGTGGAGTGGTTGATGCAGTTCAGCTACAACGCCCCGCTGATCGCCGCGTTCATGGACTGGTGGCGACCAGTGACACACACGTTCCACTTCACCGTCGGCGAGATGATGCTCAGTCTGGAGGACGCCTCGATGTTGGGAGGACTGTCATGTGCTGGCGAGGCGATGGAGCCGATCGACATCCCCGCGACGTGGCACGCCAACTTCCTTGCTCGGTCCGCGAACATTCCTCAGAATGATCGCGCGCCAACACCGTACGTACCCTTCGCCAACACCCATGAGCCCACCTGGACTTGGATCCAGCAGTTCAGCGTACATGATTCTAACTCTTATTTTCAACATTTGTATGAGTTTTAAACGAATGTGGCGATGGACCTTTGTGTGTGTGCAGGCTGACTACATGGTAGACAAGGCCGACGACCCGACGTCAAACAGGTTTTTGGAGGTCTACCTGCTCTGGCTGTTCGGGTGGGCGTTGTTCTGCAAGTTAGCGGGAGACTCGGTGTCGAGGTACCTGCTCCCCTAGGCTCAGAAGATCGCTGACGCACCCCTTGACCAGATGCCCCAGATCAGCTGGGGCAGCGCTGTTCTGGCAGCTACCTACAGGGGGTTGTGTTCAGTAGTGTCGAGGCTGGGGAGTAAGGAGGGGATCTTCCTGCGATGCCCTCTCCTGCTGCAGATATGGATCCACGAGCGGTTCGACATCGGTCGGCCCAAGGTCGACCCCTCAAAGTACCAGCCGCTGCTCGAAGACACCAACCCAGCGGACCTCCCCGCCATGGGTTCTCTGTGGTGCCTCCGGAATGTAATGACCTTCCTTATTGTTTTCTTCGCTTTATGTGTTCTTTAGTTTGATTCAATTAACTTCTCATGTTGTGTGCAGCACGTTTAGGCTGGGAGCAGCCGAAGAAGGCGTACAAGAACTTCGTAGGTCAGATCGACCGGATGGTCGATGCCTAGGTCCGGTGGACGTCGTACGCTCCTGCCATGGTCGCTGCCCGCGCACCACAGGGGCTCTCGTCCCTGTGCTACCGAGACCAGGTGTATTGGATGACACTGCGACGATTGGTCTTCGATGTCTACGTCGAGGAGTACGCTGTCCACTGGGTGATGAAGAAGTTCGGCCTCTTCTAGGAGTCGCCAGTACCTGCTACGCCACGTCTGCCGCCTACAGCGCACAGGTGAGCTACCATTTGCTAGTTATAATTATTTCCTGTTACAAATAGTCAGTTTCCAACAATTTTCTGTTTCATCTATGCTAGGTGGACGCGTAAGGGTGTGTCTGCGGTGATGTCGTTCGTCGACAAGCTGCAGCCATACGTGGACGAGTGGGCGTCCGCGGCGCATGAGTAGAAGGTCGTCACCGAGCACCGCCTTCACGACGGTGCGGCTGTCGGTGTTTTAGACCGGCAAACCTACCAAGGGGGTACCTGAGGTAGTAGATTGTGTGGTGGGGATCGTGATCGGGAGACCAGAACTCGAAGGTATGCGCAAGGATACAGGACACAAGATTTATACAGGTTTGGGTTGCCAAGGTGGCGAACCCTATGTCCTATGTGGGGGATCAAGTATTGCGCCCTGCGCTTGGTGTTGGTTGAGATCAGGTGCCCGGCTAGGTACCCAGCCCTCCTTTATATAGTCTAGGGGGCATGTTCCTAGTCGGTTACAAGGCAGGAGTCCTAGTAGGATTACACAGAACAAGTCATAGTAGGATTACAGGGGAATTCTAGTAGGAGTCCGTCTTCATCCTTCCTTGCATGGGTACCCGGGGTGGATGCTCGACAAGCCCCCGAGCACATTGTAGTCGAGAGTAGTAGTTCGAGTAGTCTTGAAGCCTCTTTGAGTAGTTCTTGAGCGTCCTCGTGTACTGCTTGGAGAAGTCTTCAATAGTACTTGAACTGCCGCGAGGCTGGAAGGTGGTCCAGCTCATCTGTCTTGAAGTCGTGATTATATGGAAGTGCGATTGCAAAATTGCACTCCATATGGAGTAGCCCCCGAGCCTTAGGTTGAGTTGCAAACTCTAGCTGAGGGTCAATATTGATTTTGAATCTTCCGTCTTGAAAAAATTGAATGATGGGTGTAGCATAGCAGCCCCCGAGCCTTGAAATGATTAGGTAATCAATCCAAGGGTCTTCAGTGTTCGCGAAAGCCATCATCTGAATACTCTTGCAGCGTGTAGCCCCCAAGACAAGAGAGCCGTATGAGCCACGTCGAGTAGTAGTTGGTGTGGAACCCCCGAGCTTGAGAGCAAATGAAGTCTGCTAGAGTTATCCTCAAGTAGTAATTTGAGTGCAGCCCCCGAGCTGGAGAGATTCCGAATAGTAGTTTGGCGTCGAGCCATGGAGCTTGAGAAGTAGTCGTACCATCAGAGCGGACTTTAAATGCGACCAAAGTTGACTTTAGATGCCGGCAGTGCGGACTTTAGAATGCGACTTGAAAACTGAAGTCGACTTTGTGCCGCGCGGAGTGGACTTTGAGATGCGACTTAAAAACCGAAGTTGACTTTAGGATGCCGCGTGGAGCAGACTTTGATATGCGACTTGAAAACTGAAGTCGACTTTAGATTGCCGCACGGAGCGGACTTTAGATGCGACTACAGTAGTCGACTTTGTGCCACGCGAGGTGGACTTAAGATGCAAAAAATGAAAAGCACTTTTTGGAAAGCCAAAGTGAATGAAAAATCAGAGAAAATGAGTAGTTTTGCCGCCGGAGCGGGCTTAAGATTGCGACCGAAGTTGGCTTGTGCCACCGGAGTGGGCTTGGGTGCGACTGTTAGCGTCGACTTGTGCCACCGGAGTGGGCTTAAGTACCTGAGCCATGGATTTCAGACCCAAGGTACAGTTGCCGCACGAGCGAGCTTGAAGGTGCGACCGGAGTCGACTTGTGTACCTGGGCCATGGATTTCAGACCCAAGGTATAGAGCGTGAAGACCACGTGCAGCTAGGTTCCATCGTCACCAGGACCCAAGGACCACTTACAGCTAGGTTCCATCGAAGCTTACACACGTAGTATGCCACCGAAGCAGGCAAAGATGCGACCGCAGTCGACTTTAAGTTGTTGCACAGAGTGGACTTTAGAATGCCTCCTTAGGATATAGCCATGTGACCTCCGAAATTCGGTACACCCAAAAGTTGTGGCCAGAGCCCCTGTGATGTCATGTACCGAACTCGTGGTGGAGCCTCCGAATCTTAGTATACTAAATTCGTGGCTGGAGCCCCCGAGATTCAGTGTAGTAAGCTCGTGGCGGTTTGGTTGATATATACCAAGAGTAGTTGGCAGGGTGTAGCTCTCGTGAAAACCCGCCGAGAAGCATACACAGATGAGTAGTCATTGAGACTGTTCTGTGTGGTGGAAAGACGTGTGCGGTGCCTCCTTAGAGTGAAGCCGATGTGTGCCTCCAGTACTTGGTACATGAAACGTCGTGGCCACAGCCGCCTAATTTGGTGATCCAAAGCCTGTGGCAGTCAGTCATCACACCCAAGGAATAATTGGCGAAGTGCAGCTCTGCTGGCAGGTAGCCGTTGAGAGACATGCACAAAGGTAGTCGACATGTTGTCCTGCATGATGTAGAAAACAAGCCAACGAAAAAATAATAATAATTTAAATAAATGACTTAGCTTTTGCCGCCAGGGTAGTCTTGTAGATGAAGCCATGACGGTCGGCAATGGAACCGCGACGGTTGTTGCTGGAGTTGACTAGTCAGAGTCGATTCCGACTAGTTGTCGGGGGCGTGACAGCCGGTCTCAACTAGTTTTCCAAACTAGTCGAGATGAGTAGTCGACGCGATGCGGCCGGAAGATGATGTCACGGCGGCGCACGACATAGTCGAGGTAGAGCAGATGTGGCCGCAAGACTATGTTGCGGTAACGCACGGCACAGTCGAGGTAGAGTCGGCGTTGCTGTGAAACAAGTAGTCGCGGCGTGCGGCGTGGCTGAAGTAGAGCCAGTGCGACCGGAGAACAAGTCGAGTGGCGACATAGTCGAGCCGCGAGATAGAGTGACCGGGTGCACAGTGAGAGCAATGCGACCGACCGAGGAGAAGTCGAGTGCCTAGCCAGTGCGTCCGGATGCATGACATAAGCACAGTAGAGCCAGCGCAACTACACGACAAGTAATCGAGCCGCTGAGGCTGGAGGCAAGTAGGCGCGGTGCACGGCGAGGTCGATGTAAAGCCCGTGCGGCCGGGTGACGAGTAGTCGCGGCGGACGACGAAGTTGATGTAGAGCCAGTGAGGCCGCTTGATGATGTAGTTGTACTTGTGTACGTCTTGCCGTGTGCACCAAGCAAAGATTTTAAAATCTTGTGCAACCTTCTGGGTAGCTTGTTTGTGTGTGTAGCACAATACCCTCAAACTTGATTTTCACATGGAGTACTCGTTCATGAGTAGTAAAATGCTTGGCCTTGATCTCCGTGAGTTGTAGTTCACAGCCAATTGGATTTTTGCAAACAAGAGAGTCAGTCGGTAGCAGCGGTTGTGCAGAAACATTGTTTTTGGAATCTTTCTGGAGCTTCCTCTGTCTCGGATTCGCTGTATGGCACATGGCAGCCCAGCAACATTGGTACTTGATTGGTGTAGGTTGTTGTGTTGATTTCGATCTCGATCGTGATGAGGCATGCAACAGGCAGCTTGTTGATCTCTGCTTGGGACGCGGACTTGGTACTATGCGACGGTCGTCACAAAATCAATTTGTCTCGGACTTGTCCTCGTATAGAATGTCGTCGAGATGGCGAGTTGCGATCTTGTGAAGATGTTGACTCCGCTTCGAAACAACGAATTTGGACAGTGCTTTGTCCGTCTTGGATTCCAGCTCGACGACTTTGTCGCGAACAACAGTGGCTCTGTCCTTTTCGGACGCAATAGCGATATGTTGATTTTGCTCGTCGCAGGAGACTTTTGTCGCTGAGTCGTGATGATCTTAAAGATGAAGGTCCTTCGAGTTTGCTCGGTGGTGATGATCACCCCTACCTGGCGCGCCAGCTGTCGGTGTTTTAGACAGGCAAGCCTACCAAGGGGGTACCCGAGGTAGTAGATTGTGCGGTGAGGATCGTGATCAGGAGACCGAGAACTCAAAGGTATGCGCAAGGACACGAGACACAAGATTTATACAGGTTCGGGTTGCCAAGGTGGCAAACCCTACGTCCTGTGTGGGGGATCAAGTATGGCGTCCTGCGCTTGGTGTTGGTTGAGATCAGGTGCTCGGCTAGGTACCCGGCCCTCCTTTATATAGTCCAGGGGGCAGGTTCCTAGTTGGTTACAAGGAAGGAGTCCTAGTAGGATTACACAGAACAAGTCCTAGTAGGATTACAGGGGAATTCTAGTAGGAGTCTGTCTTCATCCTTCCTTGCATGGGTGCCCGACAGTGGCTTGGGTAGCGTACCTTCAGTGGTACCTCCTGAGGACGTGGATGCGGGTGACATACGTGCCTGCTATCCCGCCACCGGTCTCGGACCACGACAAGATCCTACCGGACACCACGTACCTGGTACGCCGAGACCAGACCACCGACACAGCGGTAAACTACGATACGGCAAACATATTACATTCATATGACTTTTCATTATAACATGTGTTACTAATTTTGTGAGCAGCACGACGTGCTTGCTGAGATCGTGCGTCTTGCAGCGCCCGCGAGGGAGCAGTGCTTTACCTGGGGGCCTCAGCAGCACCAGAGCGCGTACGACAGGATCATCAATGGTTGAAGAGTATTTTGGCACCCCAAGTGGGTTTTGGTGAGTAACTAATGATTTGTCTAGTGTATGAGCAGATATTAAAATTGTATGTGGCATCAAGTGTAATTCATTGTCTGTAAAAAAGGAAGTGTTGCTACAAAGGGTTCCTAAGAAGGCTTATCTATTTTCTATTTTGAATTTGAGTCCTAGGAACGTCGTACTATAAAGAGGGACAGGAAATGTATCTTCCAGGAGTCGAACAGGTGATCTAGTTGTCAAAACACAATCTATGAGAGACACCTTTGCACCAACACGTTCACGGGGTTATTTTCTTGTGTGCTGATCTTGGAAGGCCGGAGTATCCGGATTTTTCCCAGAGTCGCCAGACTTCCCAGAGTTTCCGGGGTTTTCCCGAACATTCCGGGTCTTAGAGCTGTAACGGCTCTTTTCTGTGTGAGGGGGTATAAAAGCCTCCTCCACCCTTTCCTCTCTCTCTCACTCTTGCCCATTTCGAACCGCAAAGCTTCAGAACTCATTTACTCTCCTCTCTACTCCCCTCGGCTCAAAGTTGGTGAGATTTGGTGGGGATTTAAGAGGGATTGAGAGCAAGAGCTTGGAGAGTGCTAGTGAGCTGATTTCCCATATCTAGAGCACCTCATTCTTCGCTTGGTTGGCACATTTCATGTTTGTTACTCTTGGGGCTTTGAGCTCCTAGCCGGCTAGGTGTTGCCTTGGAGCATCCAAAGATTGTGGCTGCTTAAGGAAGTTTGTCTCACCCCGAAATTGAGTAAGTAACTCTAGCATGATCTTTGTGGTCGCTAGAGAGAGGAAAGTGATCTAGGTGTAAAGGTCCACCCTTTGTGGGTACCTCAACGGAGACGTAGACCTCAAGGTGTGAGGTTGAACTCTGGTAACAAATCATTGTGTCTCTTGTGTTTGTTCATCTTGTTGTATGTTTGTATCTCTCTTGAGTACATTTCTAGGGTTTGGTGTCGATCTACTTCATGTTGAGGTTCCTGCAAGTTTTAGGTGGATAAACAGGCTTGTCTCATCCCAGTGCATAACTTATTTTCACAGATCTAAATTTGAGCAAGTTTAATTTCTATCGAATTTAATTCCCTCCTTGTAGGCTGGACAATCCGGACATTTTCCCGGATTCTCCGGATTTCCCTGGGTATTCGGAAAAATATCCGAAGACTCCGGACCTGGACAAACAACTGCGAAAAGGTTTGTGAATTTTCAGGTTCGACTATTCACACCCCCCTTGACACCCTAAATTTCACTTTTCAATTTAATTAAAATTTTGCTTACCAACCATTGCTCTCGTTTAAGGAATATAAGGAGTTGTGTGCTTTTCTAGGCATTTAATCATTTTTCTTAATTAACTAATGAAATATAGGAGTTTACTATTGCATACATACCGGTGCATTGTTTTGGAGTATTTGAATTCAAATTCTTGTTTGAATTCAATTGCTTGAATGTTTTTGTAAAATGGAAAAAAACCCTCTCCCTCACCCCTTCACCCTTTTCCTCCTTTCAGCCCGCTAGCGTCGGCAGCCCAGCAACACTTCCCCTGTGCCGCAGCCCGCTTTGGCCTTCTGGCCCCGCGCGGCCCACCAGCCGCGCCGCCCTCCCCCCCGCGAGGCCGACGGGTGGGCCCCGCCCGTGATCCCTATCCTCTCGTCGAACCCGACTCGGGCTTGTCGGCGGACTCGCATGCACCGGTGGCCTCGGGCTCGCGTGCCGCACGCCCCCCCCCCCCCCTATTTAGAGGCACCACCCGGCCGCGCCGACCCCACGACCCCAAACCCTAGCCGACCGCGCCGCCGCTACGCCAACCCTAGTCGCGCCGCCGCCGGTCGCCTCGTCAATCCGCGTCGTCGCCGCCTTCCCCGCCGTCAAGAAGACCCCCGGGAGCCGCGCGTGGAGGTGCGGTGCAGCCGGTTGATGTCGTCGTGCCCGGCTTTGCCCACGCGTGCTCGCCGGAGGTTCCACCACCGCGCCGGCTCGCTCCGCCGCGGCCCGCGCGCCGCCCTCCACCGCGTCGCCGCCAATCCTGTTGCCCGGGATCGCTCGCTCTCGTCGCCCGCTTCGCGTTGGTGCTACCCACACGCGCAACCGAGCCCTGCAGCTCGATTTTAGCCACGCTGGCAAGGTCCACCGCCGGGCGCCGCCGTGCGTTGCGCGTCTGCTGTCGCCCGCCGTCCGATCTGGATCAGGCGGTCCAGATCGATCCCATGTCGGGGTCAAACCTGCTGGTACCGGTCAACCCGCCTAACTGCACCCACCGGCGATCCCAACCGCCAGATCTTGATCCAGCGGATCAGATCCGCTCCCCCGCCTTGATCGCACCTTTTTTAAGTAAAGCCCCCGGGTTTTTCTAGTTCCACAAAAATAACCTTCCACCGTATAGATGTTTCGCGGTTAGGTCCTGTTTTCTTCGTTTTAGCCCAGAAAGTTTCATTTTCTTTACAGTTTAGTCCTTAATCTTATTTTAGTCGTATCTTAGTTGTTTTAACTCCGTTTTTAGCGTTTTTTATGTCCACGCGTTCGTCTCGACGAGTAGATTAGTTTTCTATTGCTTTTGTTTCTGTTTGAGATTATTGGTGTATTGTTTCTTATTTATTTCCATTGTATGCTTGTATGTGAATGTGTGGAGCGTAGAGTACGAGCAGTTCGAGGACTTCGTTGCCGTTGAAGATTTCCAAGACCCTGAGCAATTTCCGGAGCTGGTAAGGCAAGTCCTTGCTACATTCCCGTTGATCCTATTACAACATGCATTTTAATTACACTGTATTTACTTATTGCTTTGCATTAAATTGAATAGGTCCTATTATTAAGGTTTGACTAGCTTTGTTTATCCTATGCCTTGGTCAACCTAGGTTTACTTTATGTTGGGTAGCACACGCTAGAGCTTTACCTTGGTTTTGGGGTGGTTTAAATGAACACTTATCAATCTGGATTTATTTATGTTGTTATTCATGTAATGCAAGAACACCTTATGCATGTTAATCGGAACATGGAGCGACCACCCAGGAAAACAGTACAACCACAAGACATATGGCTCTGTCTTGGCTTAATAATTAGAGAACTAGGTGTTAGGTATGCTTTACCTGATAAGGGTTGGGGGCTGACGGTAGGTGGCGTATGGACCTGCTCAGGCGGGGAGTTGGGCTTGTCTAAGACACGGTACTCGCCAGGGAGCTTTATACACTGCACTGTTCAGGTAACCTAGCGGGCAGCCTGCACCTGGGGATCTTTGTAACGGCCTCGTAGCGTCCCTATGCAGCCACACCTCGGTAGTGTGGTATTGTGCCTACTTTTGCACAGCATGGTTGGGTCTAAAACTCTTTTGGGTTTTTACGCGACTTGTGGGTAAAGATGTACAACCTCTGCAGAGTGTAAAACAGACCAGTTAGCCATGCCCACGGTCAAGGGCGGCCTGGACCCTCACATGAGTAATTTATGAAAGATGGAACTTTTAAACTTGTGCATTGCATTCAATGGTTTTGTTGTACTTGTTAATTGGGTTTGGTATATACTTCCACTGCTAGTAACAGCAGCTAAATAAAACTTGACCAACTAAAATGCTGACTTGCTTTATAACCATCAGCTTCCACCATAAAGCCTTGCATGTTGTTTATAGAGCTTTTCCCTTGTTGAGTACGACATGTGCTCATGCTTGTTGTTCCTTTATTGCATCTACACTACCCTACGCCGCTTAGATGGACGCTTTGAGGATTTCCCCCGGAGAGTTCGATGAGTTCTAGGCATTCGTTCTCCGGGCCCGCCTATGGAGGACTTCTGCGTGTGTTCTTTTTCCGTTGTTAGCTACTCGAACGGTTGTTAGTCGAGACATTCGGTCATGTAATAAATGTTTAATACTCTCTTTACACTTTACACTGTGTTTTGGTATTCACTGAGTCGATGCATGTGTGTAACTTGGTCCTGGCACACATGTATTCTTGCATTCGGATTTGCCCTTAAATCCGGGTGTGACACCCCCCCTAGTCGACATCTTGATCCTTTCAATGCTGCCGTGAGGTACTCCGCCGTCGTGAACTACGCCGGGGCCGTAGAGATTCCTCTCCTTCCGCACCACCCAGCTTCGTCCTCAAGCTCCGCTTTGACAGCGGCTTCGCAGTCGATGTCTTCCACCGTTATCGGCGGCTTCTCGGCTCCAACGGCAAAGCAGCAGCCACAGACGCAGGGCCCACACACCTACGTGCAGCGGCTGTTTGTTTCCCCCGGCGCAGGTACTTTCAATGGACCTTATTTTCAACTAATGCACGGAATTGTTGTGTGTTTCTGTTATACTATATTCTAATCGTACAGGGCGACCGTCGCTCTTTCCGAAAGCCGGGCCTCGATAGCTGGAGACGACGGCACCTAGAGCACCGATCTTCCCGCTAGGAGGAGGTTTCAAATCGTCGGTCTTTCAGTTTGTGGCGGCAGATATTCCTTCCTCGTCCACTCCGCCTATGTTCCAGCCTGGTTTCGACGCGACCATCGAGGACCACCTAGGCTGGGATGAGTTTGGGTACGGTGACATTCTCGCGACCATGGATGCCCCGCAGGCCGCCGAGGAGGTTGGCCCATCACAGTTCACACAGGCACCGCCTGTTGGGACTCAGCCGACACAGCCAGTGGGTGGAGCGACCCCGACAGCCGGCGAAGCGACACCGGTTGGTGCAGGGTCGTCGTTGGTGGGCGAAGGGACACCGACGGGCGGAGCGATACCGGCCGGCGGAGCGACACCGGATGTTGTAGGCTCGTCGCATGCGGCCATGGCGACACCGTCTCCCGACCAGCTCGGACCGCGGGTGGTCAGGGCACCTGACCCTGGACGTACGCCCGGGACCACACCTGGGCTGGCGCTAGAGCTGTTAGGCTGAAGAGTAATTTAGATGTATTGGTACTTTTACCATGATTTTGTATAAATTATTTGCATCTACTTGTTGATTATGATATGATCTTGTGATTATGCTTACACTTATCAGTTTGTAGTTTTTTAAAAAGGTTAAAAGTGTTTTAAAAATGAAAAAATAAAAAAATAAATAAAAATGGCCTTACCGCCATGTGGCACGGCGGTAGGGGCATGCCGCCGTGGCGCACGACGGCAGGGGCCTGGCGTCGTGCCACATGACCCTGCTGCTGTACCCCACGGCGGCAAGGACTTAATGCCGTGGGGCGCGACGGCAGGGATGCTGCCGCCGTGGCGCATATTTCCCGAAATTTTTGGTTTGTCCTTTTATTTTTCGAAAATCAAAGAAAAAAATCCCAGCCCATGATACTGTAAGCTTGGGCTGTTCATTAGGCCCATTCCAAGCCCGGCAGTGTGGAAACCGTTACATCTCTTTTGTAGCCCGGGCTTCTGAAGGAATGAAATTGGATAGATGTACATCAAACAAGCATCGAGCATTAAATCATTTATTCCTTTTAAATTGAATTCATCCCATATGCGGGAGTATCTCGAGGCATATCAGCAAGTATGGGCGTACACCGGTAGGGGTAGGGCAGCCTCCCAGCCGTATTGGTGATTCATAGTTTGACTGTGATAGGTCCATAATTCAGAGTGTTTTAGGACTATTCGTCATCTGGTTAATTTGTGATTCTTGGTAATTTTCATAGCAACATTTGCTGCTGCTGCTGCTGCTCCGGCGTGCTATTACTGTTTGTGAAACCGAGTGTGACATTGTCCGGGCAGATGTTGGGCTGCCAAGCTCGAAGCAGCAGCAGTGGATTTCCTCTTGTGGGCTCAGCTTTGTCGTCATTGATCAGGCTATTATTTCCTATGCTGAATCTTAAAATCATAAAAAGGTCAGTCACTAGGAGCTGGGCCTCCTCTAGCTAGGTCTTATTTCGGTGGAGCTATTTTTTCTCAAAAGAAATCGGTGGAGCTATTTAGGGGTGTTTGGGACTGCTCTGCTCCGTTTTTCCAGCTCCGCTCCAGCTCCACGGTGCCAAACACATCTAGCTCCACGAACTCCGCTCCAAGAAAAACGTGGAGCTAGAGGCCAACTCCACGTTTTTCCCGAGTACCAGGGACTCCACCAACTCCACGCTTTTTTATGGAGTAGCACCTGCCCCACGAACTCCACGGTGGAGCGCCCATGGTGGAGTTCGTGGGCGTTCTTAAAAACGAAAGTAGAAAGCGATCCCAAACACCCCCTGATGTTAACATTGAGTGGATGTGTAGCAAAAGACGAGTACCAACGCTGTCAGCTGTGACAGTAGAAGCCGGGATTAGTCGATTCGTCGGGAAGCTCTCGATCGGTTTGTCTCACGGTAGCTCAATTGATATCCGAAACCCAGAAAAGAAGGCATTAGTGCCGCAGGTGTCCTCCTCCGATCCACACCATCATCACGTACGCTTGGACAGATCCATGTTAGGTTTTTTCTTCTTCTTCTCTTATCCAAATCAGCTGCAGCAGAATTTTCTTGCCATGTGTTCCTCAAAACCGACTGATGGGAACACCGCCCCCACATATATATACTATATATCTATCACCACGGCTTTTTTTTATATAAAAAAACAGATGTCGAACGAGAATCGCATCTGGATTGGATGAGTACATACATCCACTGCAAATTTAATGAAGGAAATAAATCTCCGTTCCAACGACTTGCAATATTCTTGCTTTTTGCACGGGCTCTTGTCAATCGATCCAGAAGATGGAAGATTCCGTGTATAGAACGAGACAAATCGGTTCCTCGTTTCGTTCAATTAACAAAGTTAAGTAGCGCAGGTGCTGCACTTGCCACTGCCTGCCTGCAGCAGCATCTGGCTATACTGTGATTAGGCTTGCAGGCGGCCGGGGCGGGTAGCGGGTTCCAGCCGGCCACAAACCCACAAAACTTGTTGCTAAATAAATCTTGCCAGATTGTGACTGTCCACTAATAATCCAATTTGTTGCAAACCATGATTTTACGGGGCGTATTTGTGGCTAAGTACAAGAACCCTGTTGAAAAGAATAAGCCTACTAAGTACAGTCAAATGGGATGAGCAAGTGAAGTAGCAGGTAGCTCATGCATGTTCGCCTCATAGCATGCACTACAGGAAACGCGCGCTTCGCCAACAGCTTAGTTTGCCAACAGCTGAAGACTCCAACCCTGTTGGCGAAGGCTTTCCCAACAGGGTTTCCGAGTTCCTGCTGGGAAAGAACCGTTGGCGTTTTAAGTGATGGGGAAAGAGCTCTTCGCCAACACGGACGCGGGCCCTGTTGGGAAAGCTTCGCCAACAGCCACGTGTACCGTTGGCGAAGGGGGGACGCCGTCAACTCGGCTGCCGTTATCCTCGCCAACAGGGAAGCGACGACTGTTGGCAAAGTCCGGTTGGCAAAGGGAACGACAGCTTTGCCAACAGCTTGGTTTGCCAACAACATCGGTCCATGTTGTTGGCAAAACCGCTGGACAAGGCTGTTAGCAAAGAAGCCCAGCTTTGCCAATAGTTTTCTTTGCCAACAGCATGGGCCGAAGCTGTTGACAAAGCCGACGCGCGCTTCAGGGGAAGCCCAGCTTTGCCAACAGCCTTGGCCAAAGCTGTTGGCAAGGCTCATGCTGTTGGCAAAGTTGGAAATTTTCCCCCCTTTTCTTTTGCTGTTTTCTAGCATTTAATTCACACATCAAATCCCCACATCAGCATATGAACCAGAATACCTCATATATATCAACAATATAGCATATGAACCACATTTTGGCATCAGTTTCGATCTCAACATGAATCCACACATCAAATCCTTTGATACATGTCCACAATACACATAACGTCACGAAACGAGTGCATACATGTCCAACATACACCAGGATGTCCAACATACATGTCCAAAATGTCCGACAAGTCCAACATACATGTCAGGGTCTAACATGCATCGCTACTAGTCCATAAGAGGTAGTCACAGGTACCTAGCTCGTGGCGCCGTCCCCAGAGGTCCCAGCGCCCCCACCTTGCTCCAACGCACACCACCCTGACTGAGGTTGTGGTTGTGGCTGCGCCTGAGTCCACCCTGACCCCTGCGGCGGGTCGTAGTGCCAGTAGGGCGGGCGAGGCCCCCGCTGCGTCTGCGCTCCCGGCCACGACGAGTAGGTCTGCGACGGTGGAGCCCACGTGTACGGCTGCGTGGGGTAGGTCGGGTGCTGTGGAGAAAGACCCGGTGGAGGGCTAGCACCTGGAGTCGGGTTCGAACCCGCCGATTGAGTCTGCACAAAGGACAGGTGATGTAATTAGTACCTGCAGGATGGCCGCAGAAGCTAAAGCAAAAGGCAATATACTCACTGGAGCGTGAACAGGGGAGGCACTGGGAGTGGTGGTGCAGCAAAGAGCGAGGGAGGAAGTTCCTGCTCGTCCGGGAACTTGGACTTGACGAAGCCGGCCAGGTCCGCTATCTGACGCTGGTAGTGCCCCGCCATTGCCGCTAAGCTCGCCGGTGGGCCGCGTCCGGGCCGCCACCGGGCCGCATCATCTCCCGGAACACGGCCCCCGCAATATTACACCCGATGGTATGTGAAGCCAAGGTGTGTGAAACGAGTGCACAACGAATGAAACCGCACTTACCTCCATCCGCTGGTACGTGCTCGGCCGTCGGGCGCTATCGGGATGCGGAGGGAGCCACCGGACCCGGCCTTTTGAATCTCCCTCAGCGTGGGAGTAGTGGACGGGCTGATGGTGTTGTTGGCCATCCAGTAGGAGTCGTGCTGCTTCCCTGCTCCCAACCTCATCACGATCTCCGTGTCTAGGGGCTCCTTGAAGGGGTCCTTGTCTTCTTCTAGATGGCTCTGGCGAAACGCAACGCTGTACTCGACGAGCTTGGGCTGCACGTTCGCATTGGTGTACGCGTCCGGCCCGTCCTCCGGGTTCCACCTGTTGTCCGGGTCCTTCGCTTTGCCCTTGTGAGAAAGGGCGTACCCCACCACCTCGTTGATCTCCTCCCCACCATGAGATGCCCTCTGCGAGGAAAACACAAACATGGTTACAAGTAAATAGATTGAGCACTACAGTAAATAGATCAACATTATCATACCCATGCGTCCATGAACTGCGGGAGGGACCGGTTCCCTTGGTGGTGTACTACCCTTGCAGCCTTATGCCCGGCGCTCCCGACGCTCTTTCTTCTCCTCGTAGCACTTGTCCGATCTCCACCAGCGCACAATGGCCTCCCAGCATTTCGGGTCCTTGTCACACCACCCCGGTATCCACTAAGAAACATCAAGTATTTGACATGTCAGAAGATGAATTGAATGTTTCACGGAAGCAAACAGAACGAATGTTTACTGTTTAATTACCGTCAAGTACTCCTCCTCGGTGAGGTCGGTCTCCCTCTGGAGGATGATCTCCTGCCTGACTCGTTCCTTCTTGATCACCTCGCCAAGACAATTGCGGTAGTGGTTGGTGACGCACTGGATGCACGCATCGTGGTACATGTCCCTGAGACGTGCATGGCAGGCGTTCTCCAACACTATCGCCGCCTCCGCCTCTTTCCCATCCGCGCACTTCCAGTACCCCTGCACGCACGCATCATGTATCATTTCATTATCTCAAGAACGTCCAACGAATGTGTAGTATTGAGAAATGTATTGCGATGAAAACACTCACCCAAAACTCCCTCTTGATCTTCTCCGCAAGTGACTCGCGTGCAGGTGAACCAGCACGATCGCTGCCTTCGGGCTCGGGCACGGGGACGGTGTGCAGGTGGAAGTGTTCCCACTTCATGGGCGGCTTTCGAACGCCATCGATGGTGACCAAGCCAGGGTAGTACTCCTTAATCAGCAGGGAGAGGATGCCATTGATATGGCGTGCACCGGTACCTCCTCCGTAAACACCCAGGCCCTGCACGAGTCATTAACAAAAATTATTAGTCGGAAATTCGGTTTTCAACATGCTATGTGAACAATATGAAAAAAGTAGTTTACTTACTCTTTCCCGACGGGCGCAATCACCTTGCGCTGGTGGGGGAGCGGCTTTTGGGTAGGGAGCGTCGAGGGCCCGCGCTCGTAGGGCTTCCTCAAACCTGAGGAAGGCACCACGGCGTCGTGACACTCGTCGTCGTCGTCGTGGCCGCCACGACCACCGCCACACCCGGTGTCGTGGCCCTCGTCATCGTCGTCGTCGCCGCCGCCACCGCTGCCACCGCTGGCACCGTCCCCGGTCATCGTCGTCGTCGTCGTCCTCATCACGAACTCCAGCCTCCTCTGCCAGAG
This sequence comes from Cenchrus americanus, assembly GCA_947561735.1. NCBI lineage: Eukaryota > Viridiplantae > Streptophyta > Magnoliopsida > Poales > Poaceae > Cenchrus > Cenchrus americanus. The sequence goes on from OX387245.1 coordinate 129,023,931, forward strand.
ATGTCTGTGTCGGTGTTTTAGACCGGCAAACCTACCAAGGGGTACCCGAGGTAGTAGATTGTGCGGTGAGGATCGTGATCGGTTGACCGAGAACTCGAAGGTATGCGCATGGACACGGGACACAAGATTTATACAGGTTCGGACCGCCAAGGTGGCGAGCCCTACGTCCTGTTTGGGGGATCAAGTATGGCGCCCTGCGCTTGGTGTTGGGTTGTCCCCGGAGGGATTGGGGATGTGCGGCTAGGTACCCGGCCCTCCTTTATATAGTCCAGGGGGCGGGTTCCTAGTCGGTTACAAGGCAGGAGTCCTAGTAGGAGTACAGGGGAATTCTACTAGAAGTCCGTCTTCTACTATTCTTCCTTCCTTGCATGAGTACCCGGGGTGTATGCCCGACAAGCCCCCGAGCACGTTGGAGTCGAGAGTAGTAGTTCGAGTAGTCTTGAAGCCTCTTCGAGTAGTTCTTGAGCATCCTCGAGTATCGCTTGGAGAAGTCTTCAATAGTACTTGAACCGCCGCGAGGCCGGAAGGTGGTCCAGCTCATCGATCTTGAAAAAATTTGAATGATGGGTGTAGCATAGCAGCCCCCGAGCCTTGAAATGATTAGGTAATCAATCCAAGGGTCTTCAGTGTTCGCGAAGCCATCATCCGAATACTCTTGCGGCGTGTAGCCCCCGAGATAAGAGAGCCGTATGAGCCACGTCGAGTAGTGATTGGTGAGGAGCCCCCCGAGCTTGGGAGCGAGCGAAGCATCTTTGAAGTTATCTTCAAGTAGCCCCGAGCCGGAGAAATTCCAAGTAGTAGTTTGGTGTCAAGCCGTGGAGCTTGAGAAGTAGTCGTGCCGTCAGAGCGGACTTTAGGTGCGACCAAAGTCGACTTTAGATGCCGGCAGTGCGGACTTTAGAATGCGACTTAAAAACTGAAGTCGACTTTGTGATGCCGCGTGGAGCGGACTTTGAGTTGCGACTTGAAAACCGAAGTCGACTTTAGGGTGCCGCACAGAGCGGACTTTGAGATGTGACTTGAAAACCGAAGTCGACTTTAGGGTGCCGCACAGAGCGGACTTTGAGATGCGACTTGAAATCCGAAGTCGACTTTGTGCCGCGCGGAGCGGACTTTGAGATGCGACTTTAGAAGTCGACTTTAGAATGTCGCGCGGAGCGGACTTTGATATGCGACTTTAGAAGTCGACTTTAGTTGCCGCGTAAAACGGACTTTAGGTGCGACTGCAGTAGTCGACTTTGTGCCACACGGGGTGGACTTAAGATGCAAAAAACGAAAAGCACTTTCCGGAAAGCCAAAGCGAATAAAAAATCAGAAAAAACGAGTAGTTTTGCCGCCGGAGCGGACTTAAGATTGCGACCGGAGTCGGCTTGTGCCACCGGAGTGGGCTTAAGTACACCGAGCCATGGATTTCGGACCCAAGGTACGATTTGCCGCCGGAGCGGGCTTGTGCCACCGGAGTGGGCTTGGATGCGACCGTTAGCGTCGACTTGTGCCACCGGAGTGGGCTTGAATGCGACCGTTAGCGTCGACTTGTGCCACCGGAGTGGGCTTGAGTACCTGAGCCATGGATTTCAGACCCAAGGTATAGTTGCCGCCAGAGCGGGCTTGAAGGTGCGACCGGAGTCGACTTGCGTACCTGGGCCATGGATTTCAGACCCAAGGTACGGAGCGCGAGTACTTAGGGTACTTGGACCCATGGTACAGAGCGTGAAGACCACGTGCAGCTAGGTTCCATCGTCGCCAGGACCCGAGGGCCGCTTACAGCTAGGTTCCATCGAAGCTTACACACGTAGTATGCCACTGAAGCAGGCGAAGATGCGACCGGAGTCGACTTTAAGGTGCCGCGCGGAGCGGACTTTAGAATGCGACTTTAGAAGTCGATTTTAGATTGCCGCGCATAGCGGACTTTAGAAGCTGCCTCCTAGGGATAGCCCCTGACTTGATGAAGTAGACTCGCGGCGACTAGATTGATATGCCCCAAGAGTAGTCAGCAGAGTGTAGCTCCCGTGAAAACCCGCCGAGAAGCATACACAAATGAGTAGTCGGCAAGTACTCCTACATGATGAGGAGAACAAGCCAAGAAAACAGTAATCATTTAAATAAATGACTTAGCTGTTGCTTCCTGGGCAGACTTGTTGATGAAGCCGTGGCGGTCAGCGATGGAGCCACAAGGGTTGTTGTTGAAGTTGACTAGTCAGAGTTGATTCCGGCTAGTTGCTGGGGGCGTGACTGCCGTTCTCGACTAGTTTGGAAAACTAGTCGAGATGAATGGTCGGCGCGATGCGACCGGGGAAGATGACGTCGTGGCGGCGCGCGGCGTACTCGAAGTAGAGCCAGTGTTGCCGCTAGGCAAGTAGTCATCACGCACGGCGTGGCTGAAGTAGAGCCAGCGTGGCCGCAAGACGAAGTCGCGGCGCACGGAGTGGTCGACGACGAGCCTGGGCGAGGCAGAGTAGTCGACGACGACGAGCGGCGCGACGAGCCGCATGACGAGCCGCGCGACGTGCCGAGGCACCCGGACGCGAGGCGGAGGCGAAGTAGTCGACGACGAGCTCGCGTGAGGCGGAGTAGTCGACGACGAGCGGCGCGACGAGCCGCATGACGGGCCGCGCGACGTGCCGAGGCACCCGACGCGCGGCGAAGGGCGAAGTAGTCGACGACGAGCCCGGGCGAGGCGGAGTAGCCGACGACGAGCGGCGCGACAAGCCGCGTGACGAGCCGCGCGACGTGCCGAGGCACCGGACGCGCGGCGGAGGCAAAGTAGTCGACGACGACGAGCCCGGGCGAGGCGGAGTAGTCGACGACGAGCGGCGCGACAAGCCGCGTGACGAGCCGCGCGACGTGCCGAGGCACCCCGGACGCGCGGCGAAGACGAAGTAGTCGACGACGAGCCCGGGCGAGGCGCAGTAGTCGACGACGAGCGGCGCGACAAGCCGCGTGACGAGCCGTGCGACGTGCCGAGGCATCCGGACGCACGGCGGAGGTGAAGTAGCCGACGACGAGCCCGGAGTAGTCGACGATGGGCGGAGCGACGAGCCACAAGACGAGCCGCGCGACGTGCCGAGGCACCCCGGACGCGCGCGTAGGCGAAGTAGTCGACGACGAGCCCGGGCGAGGCGGAGTAGTCGACGAGCGGCGCGGCGAGCCGCGTGACGAGCCGCGCGACGTGCCGAGGCACCCGTACGCGCGGTGAAGACGAAGTAGTCGATGACGAGCTCGGGCAAGCGGAGTAGTCGACGAGCGACGCGCGGGCCGCGTGACGAGCCGTGCGACGTGCCGAGGCACCCCGGACGCGCGGCGGAGACGAAGTAGTCGACGACGAGCCGCCGCGAGGCGCAGTAGTCGACGAGCGGCACCCGCGAGCCGCGTGATGAGCCGCGCGACGTGCCGAGGCACCCGGACGCGCGGTGTAGACGAAGTAGTCGACGACGAGTAGTCGACGACGAGCGGCGCAACAAGCCGCGTGACGAGTCGCGTGACGTGCCGAGGCACCCGGGACGCGCGCGAAGACGAAGTAGTCGACGACGAGCCTAGGTGAGGCGAGTAGTCGATGAGTGGCGCGGCGAGCCGCGTGACGAGCCGCGCGACGTGCCGAGGCACCCGGACGCGCGGCGAAGACGAAGTAGTCGACGACGAGCGGCGCGACGAGCCGCGTGACGAGCGCCGCGACGTGCCGAGGCACCCGGACGCGCGGCGGAGACGAAGTAGTCGATGACGAGTAGTCGACGACGAGCGGCGCAACAAGCCGCGTGACGAGCCGCGCGACGCGCCGAGGCACCCGCACACGCGACGCGGACGAAGTAGTCGACGACGAGCCCGGGGCGAGGCGAGAAGTCGACGACGAGCGGTGCGACGAGCCGCATGACGAGCCGCGCGACGTGCCGAGGCACCCGAACGCGCGGCGTAGTTGAAGTAGTCGACGACGAGCACCGAGTAGTCGACGATGAGCGGCGCGACGAGCCGCAAGACGAGCCGCGCGACGTGCCGAGGCACCCGGCGCGCGGCGTAGTCAAAGTAGTCGACGACGAGCACGGAGTAGTCGACGATGAGCGGCGCGACGAGCCGCAAGACGAGCCGCGCGACGTGCCGAGGCACCCGGACGCACGGTGGAGGTGAAGTAGTCGACGACGACGAGCTCGCGCGCGAGGCGAGTAGTCGACGACGAGCGCGCGACAAGCCGCGTGACGAGCCGCGCGACGAGCCGAGGCACCCCGGACGCGCGGCGGAAGCGAAGTAGTCGACGACGAGCCCGTGCGAGGCGAAGTAGTCGACGACGAGCGGCGCGACGAGCCGCGCGACGTGCCGAGGCACCCCGGACGCGCGCGCGAAGACGAAGTAGTCGACGACGAGCCCGGGCGAGGCGGAGTAGTCGACGACGAGCGGCGCGACAAGCCGCGTGACGAGCCGCGCGACGTGCCGAGGCACCCGACGCGCGGCGAAGACGAAGTAGTCGACGACAAGCCGGGCGAGGCGGAGTAGTCGACGACGAGCGCGCGACAAGCCGCGCGACGAGCCGCGCGACGTGCCGAGGCACCCCGACGCGCGGCGAAGACGAAGTAGTCGACGACGAGCCCGGGGCGAGGCGGAGTAGTCGACGACGAGCGGCGCGACAAGCCGCGTGACGAGCCGCGCGACGAGCCGAGGCACCCGACGCGCGCGAAGACGAAGTAGTCGACGACGAGCCTGGGCGAGGCGGAGTAGTCGACGACGAGCGGCGCGACGAGCCGCATGACGAGCGCCGCGACGTGCCGAGGCACCCCGACGCGCGGCGAAGACGAAGTAGTCGACGACGAGCCCGGGCGAGGCGGAGTAGTCGACGACGAGCGGTGCGACGAGCCGCATGACGAGCCGCGCGACGTGCCGAGGCACCCGACGCGCGGCGAAGACGAAGTAGTCGACGACGAGCCCGGGCGAGGCGGAGTAGTCGACGACGAGCGGCGTGACAAGACGCGTGACGAGCCGCGCGACGTGCCGAGGCACCCGGACGCGCGGCGAAGACGAAGTAGTCGACGACGAGCCTGGGCGAGGCGGAGTAGTCGACGACGAGCGGCGCGACAAGCCGCGTGACGAGCCGCGCGACGTGCCGAGGCACCCCGACGCGCGGCGAAGACGAAGTAGTCGACGACGAGCCCGGGCGAGGCGGAGTAGTCGACGACGAGCGCCGCGACAAGCCGCGTGACGAGCCGCGCGACGAGCCGAGGCACCCGGCCGCGCGGTGAAGACGAAGTAGTCGACGACGAGCGGCGCGACGAGCCGCATGACGAGCCGCGCGACGTGCCGAGGCACCCGGGACGCGCGGCGAAGACGAAGTAGTCGACGACGAGCCCGGGCGAGGCGGAGTAGTCGATGACGAGCGGTGCGACGAGCCGCATGACGAGCCGCGCGGCGTAGGAAGATTGATTCCTCTTTGACAAGAGCAAGGCGACTTGCTTCAATGGATCTCGGCGAGTCGACGAGTAGATTGATCTTGTTGACGAGGGTCCTTCAAATTCGCCCGGTGGTGATGATCACCCCTACCTGGCGCGCCAGCTGTCGGTGTTTTAGACCGGCAAACCTACCAAGGGGTACCCGAGGTAGTAGATTGTGCGGTGAGGATCGTGATCGGTTGACCGAGAACTCGAAGGTATGCGCATGGACACGGGACACAAGATTTATACAGGTTCGGACCGCCAAGGTGGCGAGCCCTACGTCCTGTTTGGGGATCAAGTATGGCGCCCTGCGCTTGGTGTTGGGTTGTCCCCGGAGGGATTGGGGATGTGCGGCTAGGTACCCGGCCCTCCTTTATATAGTCCAGGGGGCGGGTTCCTAGTCGGTTACAAGGCAGGAGTCCTAGTAAGAGTACAGGGGAATTCTACTAGAAGTCCGTCTTCTACTATTCTTCCTTCCTTGCATGAGTACCCGGGGTGTATGCCCGACAGTCTGCTGCATGCCGGCTCCTCCTCCCTACCGGCCTGCTCCTCCACGTCTAGCTCCTGCTCGCCGCGACCGCCGTAGAGCGAGGGGCAGGTCCGCTTCGGCAGCCTCTTCCTGCCGCCTGGCATTTTGTCGAGTGCCTGCAATGACAACGATTAAAACAATTAGCATTTATTGCAAGGTGACAATAATAATTGTAAATGACAAGTAGTTGTAAATAAATAAACTTAATTGTAAATGACAATTAGTTGTAAATAAAGAAATATAATTGTAAATGACAAGTAGTTGTATTACGTGGAGGCGACATAATCTTCGCGTATGGCAATACGACTTGTGCGACTTCGTCACCACTGTCCTCGTCATCACTATAAATATTGTCGAGCTCTCGATCATCCTCATCGTCATCGCCATCGTCATCGCAGTCCACCAAAAACTGACAACACGAGATCGAAGCCGTCTCGACTAATCCCAAGCTGCAACTTCAACGCTATTAGGCATGATATGCCATCCAGCTGTGAAACCCTTGTCTTCTCGTGAAGGGGCTTCTGTGCCGAGTCCAGCATGGTGTAGAACGCCTTTGCGGTTTCCTCCGGATCCTCCTCCGCCTCTATTCCTCGAGGGAATGCCCCTTCCTGGAAGTCTTCAAACATGTCTGCCATCCCGGCATCTGCATCCAACTCCTCGAGGAGGGGTCTCACTGACTCTTGCCTAATAACATCGGGTTCACCATGGTGGACCCAGCGTGTATAGTTTCGTACGTATCCATTCTTGAAAAGATCTTGCATAACAATACGCCTTTCTCTCCATTTCTTGTTCTTACACTGGCTGCACGGACACCGCATCCGAATCGACCCTCTAGCAGTTGGGCCAAATGCCTGGTCCAAGAAAGCGCTAGTCCCCCTAACCCATTCATTGCTTTATTTCTCCCTTGTCCAGCCAGTGTACATCCACTGACAGTCAGCCATCCTCTGCCGTGCGCCAAGGTAAGCGAGTAATAAAACCACCATCTGCATCTACAAGGCGTTCCTACCATCTAATAGGTGAAGGATAGGTCCTAATCCCACCCGACGATGCGTAGATGAGATTAGCTTCCATGCTCCGCGCCCGTCCGAGACGAAATTTCGGCAGCACCTCCCCGCTGTTCTCCCGATACACGTCCCGGCGGGGAGAGTGTGCATCCGAAGAACAACGAGGAGGTGTTGCCGAAACTCCGACTATGACAGGGGCGGAACATGGAAGCTAACCCATCTACGCATCCTCGGGCTGTCCAAAAAACATGGACAATTCGAAAGAGATATTGTCGCGAATATGCACTGATCAGCATACCAACGACCGCGTATCACTTTCGGACGGGAGACGCCTGACTCAGTTACGCAACCTAAGACCATGATACGGATAGAGGGGTTATACCTAGGGGGCCAGTGAAGCTAGCGGGTCCTTTGGGTCCTCCAAATCCCCTCCGATAGCTCCTGCTCTGCAAAAGAAGAAAAACAATACTATAAGTAAAATTTTCGGCAGAACCTCCCCTGCACGGGGAGGTTTCCCAAAACCTGCAAGAAAAGTCAACACGAAGGCCGACATCCACAATTCACCGCACGAAGGCCCACACATCCACAAATTTCGGCACGAAGGCCGTCAATGACATAGACGGCACGATGGCCGACAATCTGTGGGCTCTACCTTATCCTTCGGCAAGGGGCACGGACGACACAGCGTGGACGACGTGGATCCTCTCCTCCTCCCTTCTCTTCCTATCCGGTAGCTCTTGCTCTGCAAGAGAAGAAAAAAATATTATAAGTAAAGTTTTCGACAGAACCTCCCCTGCACGGGGAGGTTTTTCAAAACCTGCAAGGAAATAAGTAGGAAACAAGAAGTTGACACTTAAATCAATTATTCCAGCCACCTCCCATCCATGAGCACACTATATCAACAGACAATAATTAGCAATATGCTCCTTCAACCTATAAATTCCCTCCCCCCATCTCCTTCAAGAAATCAGACCAACTCACCAATAGCAACTCAAATAGGTGATTCATTCAAGCAATCAAAATTGAAAATGCAGTAGGCAGTAGCAGTACTAGTGAAAGATACATTTAGACCAACTCACCAACAACAACTCAAATAAGTGATTCATTCCTCAGTCATAGTAGATTCAAAGCATTGAATCATTCCTCAGTCATAGCATATTCAAGGTCATAGCGAATTCAGTCAAGTCTCATAGCAGTAGCAGATTCAATCATCACCATCAGCAACTAAAACAGAGCAGGGGAGGCCGGGAGCGGAGGGGATGACTCACCTTGCTTGGAAGCAGCCGAGCAGAGAGGGGGGGTCGGCGGGGAGGAGGACGACGAGCAGGGGGCCGCGTGGGGAGGAGGAGCAGCACCACCGTCTTGGCGGCGTGGTGGCGGGCGGGGCCGGCGGGTGGGGCCGGCGGGCGGGGCGGGCGGGGTGGGGGCGGGGCCGGCGGGCGGGGGCGGGCGGGGCGGGGTGGGGCGGGGCGGGGCCGGCGAGTGGATCGCCGGCGGCGGCGCGCGGGTTGGGCGGGGGGCGTCGTGTGTGTGGTGGGGAGGGAGGGGACTGATGGTTTTAGGGTTAATGTTCTTTGCCAACAGTCCATAGGTGCGGTTGTTGGCAAAGCCTTTTTTGATTTTTTTACTGCACCAGCCTTCGCCAACAGCTGCGGTATTGAAGTTGTTGGCGAAGACACCTTTGCCAACAACATTACAAAGTTGTTGGGAAAGAATTTTTGCATTTTTGTTTTTTTTTCTTTCAACTTTTTTGTGGGTCCTTCCTACTATAAATACATCTCAACTTCAAAACTTGGGGATGTTTTGAGTTATTTAGCTATATTTCGTTAATTATTATGTTCACTTGAATTTCCGGCATAATCCAAGTTTGAACTGCGGGTGCCTGAAATAATGAAACTTAGGCGTTCGAAAAATGATATTCATGATGGGGAGTGTGTTTTGGGGCCGTGTCCCAAAGCTCACCCGAAATTTCGAAGTCCTTGTCCACGTAACACGACGGTCCAGACGTGGTACAACTGTTTTTTAATTATATAAAATCCAAACGAAGTTGAAAAATCACGAAACTTGTGGGGGTGTCTTGTTATCGCATGTGGAGGCTACGATAAACATTTGAGAAAGTTTGGAGCAAGTTGCCGCGTCAAATGCTCAAAATCTAGACATCTCCACCATGTGATCACTTGTGGAGATGTCTAGGTTTTGAGCATCCGACGCGGTAACTTGCTCCAAACTTTCTCAAATGTTTATCCTAGCCTCCACATGCGATAACAAGACACCCCGACAAGTTTCTTGATTTTTCGACTTCGTTTGGATTTTATATAATTAAAAAACAGTTGTACCACGCCTGGACCGTCGTGTTACGTGGACAAGGACTTCGAAATTTTGGGTGAGCTTTGGGACACGGACTCAAAACACACTCCCCATCATGAATATAATTTTTCGAACGCCTAAGTTTCATTAATTCACGCACCTGCAGTTCAAATTTGGATTATGCCGGAAAATTCAAGTGAACGAAAATAATTAACGAAATATAGCTAAATGTTGCAAAAAGGGCCCACATTTAACCATGTGCTTGTAAACAATGTAGCAAGGCTACCAAAAAAGTTTGAACTTAAAATTCGAAAAAAATGAAAATTCTTTACCAACAGCATGCACATGCTGTTGGCAAAGAGCAATCTTCGCCAACAACACTATAAGGCTGTTGGGAAAGAAGGCTCTTCGCCAACAGCGTGGTAGCCCTGTTGGCGAAGGATTTCTCCCTTTGCCAACAGCTAACGGCGAAACTGTTGGCGAAGCGGACGGCGTCGGCACCGTTTGGACACCCCGGGGCTTCGCCAACAGCTTTTCTTTCCCAACAGCATTCTTGTTGGGAAAGAACCCCTTCGCCAACAGCCGAACTTTGCCATCATTTCTTGGATTTTGGGCTGTTGGCGAAGATTTCTTTCCCGACAGCAGAGTTTTCCTGTTGGGAAAGAGTTTCTTCGCCAACAGCTCTGGTCTTGGCTGTTGGGAAAGATCTGAGCTGTTGGCGAAGTCACAGTTTCCTGTTGTGATGCTACCCCCTCAGTTTCAAATTGTAGAAATTTGATCGCTTTTCTTATTCAAAAATTTCTACGTAGTTAAATTTAAGTTATTCTATGTGATATTTTGTACAGTTTTTAAATAAGGCCAGTGGTCAATTTTAGGATAGGGAGTTTTTGGTAATTTTTATTTTGAGGTCATTCTTTTGCTGCCAAGGCAAAAAAAAAATCCCACTCGTGACGGTAGACATGACCTAAGTGTAGAGCCTCAATGTGTCCGATTAAAGAGTTTTGAAATTTATTTTACGAGAACTGCTTCAGTACTCCTCTTTTAAATTTTTGGTACTAATTTTAAAGCAATTAATTAAGTAATTGTTTTCTTAATCACCTCTCGTATGGGCCTCATCTTACCCTTTCCAAGCCCATGGCCAGCCGTCCTATGATCGATCCATCCCCCATCATCTTTCCCCAGTCGGTCCATCCCCCAATCCTCTTTTTTCTACCACCTTTTATTTTGCGTTGGAGATCTAATGAGCGGAAGACTTCGGCGGCGCCACCGAGCAGCGCTCCACGACGGCAAGGTCATTTGTGTCATCCACTCTAATCCGTGGAGATGCTCAACGGAGGCCCTAGATGGCAACCAGCTGCGGCGGCGCTCCATGACGGAACCGGGTGGAGGAGAGCAGCGTGGCTCCACTTTTTGTTGATAATAGAAATAAATCCGGCCTCTGTGAGAAATGCACACAACCAAGTTCTTATAAAATTTTCAACTCAGCAACTGAACACAAATAGAAGAATACATATAAAAAAGAAGCAAACATAAATAATCTCAAGGACCTCCATAGACTTTGCTCACCAAACAGATGACCTTTTTTGTGTTCTCACACTGTATTAATCATCAATATCACAACCAATATGTCCTCGTGAAGGTAGTCATGCATTTGAACTGCCCACCGTAACACAAGATATCAAAACACTGCATGGATCTCTATGACGAAGGCTTCAAGAAGAACCACGACACTGACATGCCGTCATCTTCTTGTTAATAATCCCACTGTGCATTTTCTATGAATTGGTTTTTGAGACCCTGATGGGTTGATGGCCTGATCTTATGCACAACAAGCAATTGTAAACACTAACTGCTTGGCCTGTACAGAGGGTTGTTGCCAAGATAGTTGGTTTTTGAAGACCCGCAATGCTCCTGTGGTAGAATAATTGAGATGTAAATTTTGAATGTTTTTCTGGTTACCGATCACCTCTATTTGTAACTGGCTACTGCTTGGTGCTATCACTTCACAGTGACAGGTCAATCAAATAGTTTTAGTGTCAAACATGCTAGATAGGTAGTGCTAGTGCTTACATGGCAGACGTTGTATAATACTCCGTATGTGTTTGGAAATCAAATGTTCGATCATCTAGCTAGTGATAACTTTGAAGTCTCGTCGTTTGTTGACGGTCAATTTTCGTCAACCTAGCCATGAGTTTACCGTCGATGTTGGCATTGATTTGATACCCGATCCAATGGTACTATCCCCTGATATAACAAGTTCACTCTTGCATGTGGTTTTTGGAGATTATTGTTTACACCGGATTTTAGCGCTGAAAGTAGGACTTATGGGTAAAATTCATTGAGCACTGTATGAAAAGATATTGAAACTCGATACAAGTCAATACATGAAGTGAACATGACTCCAAATGGTCCAAGGACTGAAGCATGAAGCCGTAAAACTTTGGGGACTTAGATAGAAAATGTTGAAGCTTGGACGACAAGTACCCTTATCTAGATTGTGGAGAAAACAACGTCAAAGGCCCACATGCAGAAGGGTAGATATTCTAGAAGACACGAGAAGCATCGGGGAGTGAGCCGGGGACGAGCTGGTATACCTGAGCATTTTGAGCCCGGCCCGACCCGACCCGGGCCGACCTGCGCCAGGCCCGCCCACGAAACTTACTAGGCGGGCGTGGGCAGAGATCTTGAAGCCCGCAAAAAAAAATTTGGCCCGAGCCCGGCCCGAAATGCTATTTTTAGTTGTTTTACACTATAAAATGTGCGGGCGGGCCACCCAAGCCTGGGCTCGGCCCGAAAATTAAGACCCGACACGTCCAGTGGGATGGTCATGGGCAGGATCATTTCGGCCTGAAATAACCGAATTTTTTTCGGTCCGGCCCGAACCCGGCCCGGCCCGAAAATGCTCACCTCTACGAGTTGGGCTGAGGTGGGCCCAGGCCGGTCGGCCGGACCAGCCCACCTGGCGGCTTGGCACCCCCTTTGACCTAGCTCCCCCTCGAGCTATTTATAGCTGCCACACAAAGACTCACGCAACATACCACTCGTAAATCACCGCCGAGGAGCAGAGAAGCTAGAGGGACATCATTCTGGAGAGGAGGGTCATACTATTTGTCTAGGGTTTCCCTAACCGGTGTGGGAACCTTGCAAGGAAGACCACGTCGGAGTTCCGGATCAAGATCAAAATCAAGGTAGGATCTCGTAGGTGATCTTGTTCATGTCAACATTCATGGTGAATTTATATTGTGAATCTAATTTCTAGCGATCAAGTGTCTTTTCTACGATTTTGTCTTCCCTTTGTTTTGCTTCTTGTCACACCTGCTTTTCCGAAGAAAACCAAGTGCAAACCTATATGCATGCCAGGATCAAGTTTCATGCATATAGTGACATATAAGTGAATACAGAAACAGTATCACGTAAGAAAAAGAAAGATTATCAGAGATTTACGCTTAATCCTGGAAACGAATGCTCCAAACATCACAGGCAGTCGACTGGGGGTTGCGTACGCCTAGCACCAGCAACATCTTCACAAGACTTCAAAGTAGCATCCTCTTTCTGAGCAACAAGGTTTATAGCAAGGGTGAGCACTTGTCGTACTCAGCAAGTGTGGAGAAAGTCATGAATGCAAAGGCTTTATAGTGGACTGGCTCAAAGCATTTAGCATTTTAGTTGGTCAAATTTTATTAGAACCTGATTACTAATAAAGTATAAGTTCATACCAACCCACAATTATCATAAAGAGATAGATAAGATACGCCATAAGCATATGGCAAGCATAACCAGAGAGAACGATTTAAGTCCATCTTCAAGTTCAATTATCATGTGAGGGTCCAGACCGCTCTTGACCGTGAGCACGGCTAAACGATTAGTTTTACACTCTGCAGAGGTTGTACATCTTTACCCACAAGTCGCGTAAAAGTCCCGAAGAACTTTAGACCCAACCATGCGATGCCGGCCAAGCATCATACCACACTACCGAGGTGTGATTGCATAGGGACGCTACGAGGCCATTACAAAGATCCCCAGATGTAGGTTGCCCGCTAGGTTACCTGGTCAGTGCAACGTATAAAGCTCCCGACGAGTACCGTGTCTTAGCTAAGCCCACACCTACGCCCGAGCAGGTCCATACGCCACTACCCGCCAGCCCCCAACCCTTATCAGGTAAAGCATACCTAACACCCAGTTCACTAATTAATAAGCCAAGACAGAGCCATATGTCTTGTGGTTGCACTGTTGTCCTGGGTGGTCGCTCCATGTTCCGATTAAACATATGGTCTTGTATTAAATGTCCAAAGATATAGCATAAAGGTGTAACATGATTCGTCATTATTGTTCATTAAAACCACCATAACCCAGGTATAGTAACTAAGCATAGCTACCCAACATAAAGATAAACCCGATTGATCAAGGCACAAGATAAATAAAAACTAGTCAAACCTTAAACATGGGTCCCATCATATTAATGCAAGCATATGCAATGAGTGATTAAACATAATTCTTAGGACAAAAGATCAAGGACGCACTTGCCTTTAACCAGAGAGTAGTTGCTCAGAATCTTCAACTTCAAGCTCTTCCAAACTTCTCGAACGGCGTTTACTCTAAACGCATCAATCATCGGGCACAAACATACACAACAACAAGTATAACTAAGAACAATGCACCAATCAAAAGAAAAGCTTTAAAAGAACGACTAAAGGATAGGACCGATTCTATGTTTACGCAACGACGAAAGAATGTTGAAAACAAAAACTAAGGTCGAAGCTATCGAAAGATTATTATCAAACAACAAGAAGAGACTGCGTGCTTCATATGTTTTAATTAGAAATAATGTGGCAGGAATGTTACAAAGCAGGTTATGTTTAATTAAGAAAACATGATAAACTTAACTATATTTTATTAGCAGATATTTAAGTACAAGTTATATCCAATTAACAATTAACATTAAAAGATAAAGCATGTATAAGATATCTTAGTCGAATAACTTTACATTGTGTGTTCAACTAAGCATATTAAATTTAAAAAGGTAATTATAATACCATTAAGCACATTAAATTTATCATGAAAACCGATGTGTACACTAAGCATGTTTTATTTATAAAAGCTAGTTATAAATAAGAATTAACCAATTAATTCTTAGCTTATGAAAATCGGGATAGAATCTAATCACTTTTATTTACAAAGGTATTTGAATAAATATTAGTCAAGATTAACATGCAACTTTGATGTAAAATAAGTAACAGGTGATACACATGCTAACGCACAAGTTATGGTGAAACGAACTATACAACGGCACAAACAAACTATAACGGTACAAAACTAATCTACGCATTAGGAGGAACGTGTCAGTGAAATATTTACTGAGATCGGAGTTGAATAGAATAAGATATGAACTTTAATAACAAGAAAAAGATAACCGATTGAATATAACATAAAGATGATGTCTTCATGAGAAATAATCAAGAAAAGAAATTAAATGATTGATAGATTGGATGACGGTGAGCAAGGATTTTTTAGGTAAATAAATTATTATTCTATAGATCAAAGATTTTCAAGGCCTAATGAGGATCAATGAAGACATTACCGAAAAGAAGTGGAGGAGAAGTGCTGATTATATATTTTGTTGAAGGAGAAGTCCTAATTACCACATAAGCATGATGTCACCATGATGTCATCCTTACGTTTGCATGGGCGGAAGGCTTCTTGTGTACGTACGATGGCTTGCTTGTCACATATGCATATATGCATGGTACTGTTAGCTTGCAGCTGATTAATTGTTGGCGAGGCTTCGATTAACTGACAGAGATGAGGCAAGGCAAGCAAAGCCAGAAACGACAGAGAATAGCAGTGGCCGGCGGAACTTATAAAAGCATGCGACAGCAACCATGTGTTGTAGCCTGTAGCGGCAAAAGATTGAACCGTGACAGCAGCGATCATGGAGAAACGAGAGAGAGAGGAACAGATGCTACCAAGGCAGACGAGTCGGTGCAGCAGGTCATGAACTCATGATGGAGTAGATGGATGACGGCCCGGCGACGTCCCGGTGCCTCTACTCGAGTGATCCAAGGCACGGCGGCTCTCGGCGGATGGTGACTCGACCCAGGTCCCCGCGGCTGGCGGTGTTCCGACGACGAGTGGAGCAGCTACAAAACTCCTTGGCAAAGCTCCTCGTGGTGGTTAATATATGGACGATGGATGGTGGTGAGCTGCGGCTTGACGCGATGGCAAAGTTGCTTGTACCGATGAGATCGATGGCAGCAACCACTGCAAGAGAGGCAGGAGATGGCTTCCGCTGAGTCCGCATGCAACAACATGAGTACACAGCCGTAGGTAAAGTTGCACGCAGATATGGGATCATGGATCAGAGAGAAAAGATGGATGTAGTGCATGCGTAGGTAGCAGATGACAACATGCATGTAGGTGATAAATTAAAGAGACCTGATGTATTTATCAAAATATGATGGAAGCATGACATCAACTCAGAGAATAGAATACTCTTGATTAAGAAACTATGCCTGGAGAAGTAGAGAGTTCGTGACATGAAAAATAGAAACTAGATAGATTGAATTGAATGACCGGCAAAGCTACAGATCATGAGAGATACCCAAGGCAAAACAATGACCTGACGGTGACGAACACGACCTGATCATAGAGCTCCTTCTAGTGCTCGGTTGCTCCTTTGGGCGGCGGCCAGGCACGACGAGGACACGGCGGCAGCGCTGCTTGCGTAGACAGACGGCGCGGGTGGCGGCAGAGGGAGCAGGGGGCGCACGAGGTGCTCGAGGACGCGGCCTTTTAAAGGCACGGAGCCCCCGGCCGGCCTTGCGCGACACGCACGCCCGAGCAAGGCTTAGCGGCGGCGGCTGGCCGGGCGGGGCCATGGCGGGCTCAGATGGGCTTCGGTCGGGTCTGAGGCTGGGCCGGAGTGGGTGTGGGTCGAGCCTTCGGGCTCGGCCCAGGAGGAAAGATAGTTTTTTCTTTTATTTTTCTGAAATCATTTCCAGTGCAAAAACAATTACAGTAAAGCCTAGTAAATGTTTGCAAGGCACAAAAAATACTCAAAAAATTCTAAAAATTCTAGGAAAATTCCTAGAGACACCTAGGGACATGAGCTATCCAAATAAAGTGTTTGGAGCTCATGAAAAAGATTGTAGAGCCTTCTAATAAATAGATTTAGCTCGGGGAAAATGAGAATAAATTTCAGAAAAGTTCGGAAAATTCTCGGAAGGATTTGGACAGCACCTAATCGCACTTTTGAAACCTTTTGCACTCAAGAAGCACCAAGATGCATCGGCATGAATGCAACACTCACAACTTTTATTTGATTCAGAAAATCAGACAAGCATTTTTCCTATTCTATATTTCCTGTAAACAAAATTAAACGTTGGGAAAATTTTAAAATTATGATAAAATCGTTATTTAATTATTCTTTCTATTCACATCCTGAAATTGGAAATTTCAGGGTGTGACACTTCTTCCTCAATCTATTCTTGAGATAGATTGCTTGGGGTGTTCTTGTAGCTATGGGGGCTAGAGGTGTATACCAGATCTACAAAGTGTTTTCAACACGTTTCTCGTAGGTTCACCTACACAAAAGTGGTGGGGATCATGACAGGATGTCGTTCATGCGTACGGTGGGTGCCCTTGAGGATTGGAATAGAGGCCACTATTTAAAGACGTTTTTACGAGATTCATTTGTTATATTCATCTCTTGCTTGGAACTACAACATAAACATGATCTGGACTCTCTAGATTGGTTGTCTCTACGATTTCTCTCGCTACCTCTCGTGTTTAGTAGGTTAGATGCAAAACAATATCTTGAAAGACGGTGTTTTCCGCTTTATTGGATTGAATTTTGTGTTGCACATGTTCCACAGATTCGATACCTTGGGTAGTACTCGAGGGAAAAAAAGGCTACAAGTGATTTGTAAACTTGCAGATCGAAATTCGACACGTTCTTTAACCATCAACATCGGCCTTAAGACCCGTGTTCTCGCCGTAGTGGAGGCCAGGCCATTCTTGGTCTTTCGATTGACAGGCCCCCTATTGGAGCCTCACTGCCGCCGGTTGTAGTCCAGGGTCGTCGAGCATCTCCGCCGGTGGGAGAAATGGCACGCATAACTTTTGCCTCCGTGAAGATCCGTCAGTTCTACTCGCCGTCGCAGCCGTCAACTCGTTAAAATGAAAGGGCAACGCTATCAGCTGGTACTTGAAACAAAATGGCGGCGAACGAACCAGCAAGAGAAAGAAGATGGGGATGAATCATGGGGCAGGGAGCATATGGGCTTGGCAATGGAAAGTAACTAAGGTCCTGTTTGGAGGGCTCCGGCTCCTTGAAAAAAGGTGGAGTCGAAGCTGAAGCCTCCAGAGTTGGGTTTTGTGGTTCCACCGACTCCACCTCCTCGTAGGCAAAGCCACAGCCCCACCTCCTCACATGCTACAATATGGAGCTGCTCCACTTTCTAAGTGTTTGGTAGGGCTCCAGCAAGAGGTGCCGAAGAAGCCGGAGCTGGAGCCCTGCCAAACAGGTCCTAAGAAGTGGTTAATTAAATGGTGGATAATTTATGATTCGTGATGGAAATTAAAACAAGAGTACCATAACAGTTCTCTTACTTTACTATTTGTTTTTTATATACACTATATTTAAATACATAATAAATTCTATAAATGTAAAAAAAATGCCAAAACAATCTACTCCCTCCATACCCATAAAACAAATCATTTTGGACAAGATTTCAGTCAAACATTGGGAATATAAATCATGAAGGACTTTTAAATTGTTGAGTTTGAAAATGTAAAACTACATGAATAAATTTGTCTAACAAAATATTTTCATAAAAGTATACATATGTCAGTTTTTAACAAATATTTTTATAAAAATAAGAAGTCAAGTTTATACTTTGGAGACCGTATCGCTGT
Organism: Cenchrus americanus; assembly: GCA_947561735.1. NCBI lineage: Eukaryota > Viridiplantae > Streptophyta > Magnoliopsida > Poales > Poaceae > Cenchrus > Cenchrus americanus. The sequence continues at coordinate 129,042,095 of OX387245.1, forward strand.
CTTAAACGACTTGTTTTATGAGTATGGAGGGAGTACAAATTGGAACGGATTATAAATTATTGCGGAAGTAAAGGGAAAGGAAGGGATTACCTGGCATGTCTATTTTGCCGCACAAAAAGCTTAGGACCTAGTTACAAGAGCATCTCCAAAAGTCTTTCTAAATTTTAATATCTCACATTGGAGTACCCATAAAGCAATTCGATTTGGCCCCCCTATGGATAAATCACCGTTTCCGGAAAAAAGTAAACACAAATTTTCATAATAAGTCCAACATATAAAAACTTAATTCTCTCCACCAAACAAATAATGGTGCTAGTTTTGTAATCGCCACAATTAAATGAATAGTCTTGTAAATAATGTTTGCAATAGTATAAAAATAAAAGGTGCATTTGCCCTTTTGACTTTGCTTTAGAACGAAAGCGCCAACCGTCATGCGACTATGCGAGCCATCCCAACCTTGGTCGCTCAATTGCACAAGGACATAAGCACCAATAATACGCATACCGTCGCTATCATCGCCGAAGTACGCAAAGCAGAATCATCGCACACTGGTGGTGTATATTTTACTGATACAATCGACCATGGCCACGGGCACCTAAGCCTGCCACTGGGGAGGTATGGATAAATCCACTCTTGCTCATACCCAAATCCAAATAATTATTATCCACTTCTTACCCTCCCCAATCCCACCCATACCCAATGGATAATTAGTTTTGTACTAGATTATATACATACCCAATGGATTATTTGTACCCTCTCCACACCCATCCTACCCATTTCTTCAATGGATAATAATTTTCTACCCATACCCTCCCCATTTGAGATGGGTGTGGATTTGAATGTGGATAGTGGATAAAAACAACAGGCCTACGGGCACCGCATTAGATTTCGGGTTCTGATCTAACTTAATCATAAAATGCCATTATTAATTAACCCCCTCTCGCTCCTTAAACTATGGAACGAACGCATGGTAGATAGCCCATGTGCACGGAGCTGTCGCGTGTATGCGTTGGGCAGACAATTTGGTATTAGCATCTCCAAGAGTTTGCCAAAATTTACTTGGCAAATCCTGTGTTTTGCCAACTTCTAAAAAACTATGCAAAGTAAAAAAATAATTCATCTCCAACAGTTTGGCATAATTCACTTGCCAAATCCAGATCTAACTTACATCAGGAATCCTGAGAGAAACAAAATTATGTATGTGTCCTTCCACCTCTTGAAAAACTTACATCAGGAATCCTTCTCTATTCTTTATTTCTTTTTCACCCTCCCACCTAGAGGGAAACAACGATGGCAACCACGATCTGCGCGCGCATATATGCGCGTGGGGAGGTAAGTTTTGCCATGTTTCTATTTTTGCCAAGTTGGTTTGCCAAACTGTTGGAGGCAAATTTTTCTTGTTTTGCCAAAATTATATGAATGCCAAGTTGGTTTGCCAAACTTTTGGAGTTGCTCTAAGCTTATTACATGAGTAGGTCGTTTTGATTCTCCAAATATATCGATTTTCTTATATTTAAAGCTAATGTAAGTTCGTTTGGGATGGTTTATTTCGACTTTGGCTTCAGCAATTTTTACGAAAAATGATGCACTTCAACGTGAAACAGTTTTGTAAGTCAAAAGCTAAAATGAATCGGAAGGTGGATGAAGCTACCCTTTTCCGTGTGGTTCACTCCTGACTTTCCACGTGTACGTGCACAAGCACAAATAGCCTGACCGAACGACTTTTCCCTAGCACGAGCACGACAGCGCGGGTGACACGGAGGAAAAAGGAAAAAGTCTACATCACCCCCACCTATGAAACCGGATGTTTTACCCCCTGGAACTATCTAAAACCGGACAAATCACCCCCTAAGGCAGTTTTGGACGGCGGTTTGCTACAGTAAAGTCGGTTTTGTCTTTTTTTTCCTTTTCTGTTATTTCGGCTGAATCATTGAAAAAGCATAGTAAATCACAGAAAAATCATAAAATGGAAAATCCAATTTTGTTGTACTCCACGTGAGTAGATCTACGTAGTGAACATATAATATGAAATGTTTTAAAACATTTTTTTCTATAGCTTTAGATCTATACTTTTCTGTAATTAATTTATAGCTCTAAAAAAATGTTCTAAATCATTTCATATTATATATTCACTGTGTAGATCTACTCATGTGGAGTCCAACAAAACTAGATTTTTTATTTTACGATTTTTCTGTGATTTACTATGATTTTTCAATGATTCAGTCGAAATAACAAAAAAGAAAAAATACAAAACCGCCGTTACTGTAGCAAACAGCCCGTCCAAAACCGCCTCAGGGGGTAATTTATCCGGTTTTGGATAGTTCGGGGGTAAAACATCCGGTTTCGTAGGTTGGGGGTGACGTGATCCAACCCCCATAGGTGGGGGGTTATCTAGACTTTTTCCGAGGAAAAACGGATGTGACCCCACGGCATCAATTTCGGATTCGTTTTTTCTCCATTAGTCTGGTGGCGGCGTACCACCCGTTTGGCTGGTGGCTGATGGCGGGTGCTGATTTATTCTAAGAGTGATTTGTTCTGAGAGAAAAGTACTGCTGGCTGGTGGCTGATAAGCCAAGTGAACAGGCTGACTGTCAGAGACCGATGTAAGCTGCTTCGGGGTCGTCCCCGGATACTATCAGTTTTGCAGTTTGGTCGTTGATCGTGGCCTCATGACGTACTTAGGTGGTCGATGAGTTTCTATGTCTGGAAATCTTTTGGCTTTTTTTTTTCTTATTCTGTTGTGTTTGCCTGATGAGTTTTGACGAACTGTTTGTCGTTGATGTTATGTTTGGCTGGCCAATGTAATCTTCGGTCATTCACTGCTTTGCTGTCCATTGACACTTGGAAAATGAAACGTCCACCTCCCGTGCGGTTCTTGATAAATACTATACAAATATTTGGTGAAGATGATAATCGACGTTTATCCAAAATATTTTACAATCAATAATTTAACTATTAATTTTTTATATTTATAATATAAATTTTATATGTTTGGATCTACCTTATCATAATTATAAGTTTATAACTAAAATTATTATAATTTAGAATAAATTAATGATAAAATGTTATTCGGAAGATTGTATACAGAGTTATAAAAATGGATAAGGGAGTACACTGTACACACTACACACTGCCGATCCGATCTCCTCTCGTCTCCTCCCAGTAATTATTAAATTCCTCTAGCAGAAGTAATTATAAAAAACAGAAGAAGAAGAAAAGAAAAGATGAGAAAAGAAGGGATTCGCCGTCGTCGAGTAGGAGACCAGAACACACAATAACACATCAGCGGCCGCAGCCACACCCCCCGGCTTCCGCCCCGCCGTCTTCTCCTCCCCACCGCCGCCGACCGCCGTCCTCCTCAATCCGCCCACCGCATCCCGGCGGCCGCAGGAATCGGTAGGACCCCAATCCCCGTCCCACCTCTCTCTTGAATCCGAGCGGCATGGACACGGAGCCGCTGCTGCCGACGCACCTCCTCGACTCGCTGCCGGAGTACTCGGAGGTGTCCCACTTCTCCGCGCCGCCCGCCTCCCCGGCCGCCTCCTCCTACAAGGAGCGCATCATCTTCGGCGCCCACCCGCCGCCGCCGCCCCCTCCTCCCCCGCCGCCGCCGCCGCACGGCGCCCACCTCCGCCGCGGCTCCATCGACGGCCGCCACGACCTCGACCTGCCGTCCTGCTCCTCGTCCCCGCCCTCCCCGCCGCCGGACCCGGAGGACCCCAACTCCGCCTCCGCCGCCGGCGGCGCGCCCTCGCTCTTCGACTTCATCGCCGTCGCCACCGGCGGCCGCACCAACCTCCACCGCTCGCGCACCGCGCCGGCCATGGCGCCGCTCAGCGCCGCCGCCCTCGCCGCCGCCGCCGCGGCCGGGGACCAGCCGCCGGCGCCGCCCAAGCGCCCGGCCATCGTGCTGCACGCCTTCCTCTTCCTGCTCGCCTACCTCGCGCTCGGCGTCACCTTCTACGCCGCCGCGCCGGCCAACTTCACCTCCTCCGCGGGGCCCACGCACCCCGTCGCCGACGCGCTCTACTTCTGCATCGTCACGCTCTGCACCATCGGGTACGGGGACATCACGCCGGCGACCCCTGCCGCCAAGCTCTTCTCCATCTCCTTCGTCCTCGTCGGCTTCGGCTTCGTTGACATTCTCCTCTCCGGGATGGTCTCCTATGTGCTCGACCTGCAGGAGCACCTCCTCATCACCGCGCTCAAGGACCCAACCTCAGCGCGCAAGCACCGCCACAACTACATCTTTGATGTCAAGAAGGGCAGGATGCGCATTCGTATGAAGGTGACCATCGCACTGGGTGTTGTGGCCATTTGCGTGGGTGTTGGAGCTGCAGTTCTCAGGAAGGTCGAGAGCTTGGGGTGGCTCGACGCGGTCTATCTTTCGGTGATGTCTGTGACCACAGTCGGTTATGGGGACCATGCATTCCGGACATTAGCTGGCCGGCTTTTTGCATCTGCCTGGCTGCTTGTGTCCACCCTGGCTGTTGCGAGGGCGTTCCTCTACTTGGCGGAGATGAGGATCGACAAGAGACACCGTGCGATGGCCAACTGGGTGCTGTCGAGAGACATGACTGTGTCTGAATTTTTCGCTGCTGATATTGACAACAATGGATATGTCACGTAAGTCCATGGGATTTTAGCTCACCATTTCTTCTTGCATTTACCACTACATAAGCAGATGATTACATTCAAATAGTTTCTTACCTTTTTCTGTAGAAATATCAATAGTCCACTGATAACCATGAAAATAGATGTTCAAAACTGATTAACCTCCAGAGAGGGTTATTGGCTAAAAAGGCATCTAGTTCGACAATCGGAGATCACAAGCTTAATCGCCAGTTGGGCAAAGTAATTATTTGAAACTCTCCAGCTATGGAGGAACTTCACTAGTCAGCAATCATATATCATTAACATTGGTTGTTCACTAGGTTATCTATTACTCTATTCTGTTTGCTGCTGTCTAGTTCTCCTGATGTTCCTGTGGTCGATGGGTTCTCATGTCTGTATTCAAAAATAAATAAAGGCTGAGCATGCTACCTCTTAATTAGCCATAGTAAAGTTAGTGGGCTTGTGTGTGGTTTTTCATCACCTCTGGGTATTCAAGAGACTTGTTATTGAAATTTCAACGTAGAAGAATAAATCAAAATGGAGCAAGAACTTAGCCTACTTGTTGACATATCATTTCAATCATACACATTATTTAAAGGCACGGAGACTGTTCTGTTTGGAGACTTGTTAAGTATTATTCTGCAATCACACTGGTACAATATACCAAATACAAAACTAACAAAGAAATAATTTGGATACATTTCTAGTGGAGGAATGTAAAATGATATATACAATTTATGGTGCATATATAGATTGGGCCAAAGCCAATAAACTTCTTTCCTGTTGATAAAAAAAAAGTTGAATGCAATTAACAAATTTTTCATGTAGTCATGTTCACTGAATGCATTGTTATTGTCTTGCAGTCACTGTATTAGAATAGATCTTCACTGAAAATGATATAGTATGCAATTGTGGCTTTTATTAATACAACATGCAAATGGGTGGTATGAAGTTGATTGTCTACCACAGAGGTTATTGGTAGTTGATCCACAATTAGCAGGCATCCAGTTTGACTTTGAGACCACTGCTTAGGCATTATGACACTATCAACCTATCATCAATTGGACAAATTAAACATCCAAATTCTGAAGTTGCAGATGAACTTAGAGGCAACTAGGCACTAAGTAGCCATCATATATCACTAGCATTGGTTGTTCACTTGATTGACTGCTCTATAATTATGTTAGCTGCTGTCTAGTTCTTAGATGGTCTCAGGATTCATTGTTTTGTTATTCACGTCAGTGTAATGCAATTACAACCTACGTAAGGTTCAGTGAAGATTCCCCTAAGTCCTAATGTGTAAGGCAACCGAATAATAAGCAGGGACCTTTGCTTCTGATTTCTGAAACAAGTTATTAAACATGATTAGCTCATAATGAAGTTTCTCAAAGGAATATGAGTAATGTATGGTTGTTTCTTCTAGTATACTACCTGTCCACCATTTTTTTGGCTTCTCCTAATTATTCTTTTGCTAAATGGGTTGGGATATATATGTTTCAAATATAAAGCTAAGTTGAGCACTCATTATTGCTTTGTTCTTTAGATATGCATTTGCAAATCTGTGATGTGCCTCTTGTGTTGCAGTTCACTCTTCAAATTTGTATTTTGAAGATACTTGCACCTAAAATTTCAACGTAGAAAAAGGACCAAGAACCCAGCTTACTTATTGGTATACAGTTTCTGCTGGCCACCATATTCGAAAGGATGAAGAATGTGGTGTTTGGTAACTGGTCAAATACTATTCCACTATCACACTGTCACAAGAAACTGTAATAAAAAATCTGAAAATTTCACTTGAATGCATTGCTAGTAGAAGAATATGTAGTATACAATTATGATGCTTATGGATTGGGACGAAGAAACTTCTTTTCTGTTGACAGAAAAGGTTGAATGCAATTAACATTTTTTTATGTTGAGTTGTTGACATGTTCACAGAATGGATGGTTCTTATACTTCAAATCTCATTTTGTGACAGAAAACAATATACTATGCACTTATTGCTCTAAATATAACACATAAAAACAACTGGAATGAGCTTGACGATTTGTCAACTCTTGAGCATGATAGGGTAAATTTAGAATGAATTTCTTATGTAGATATTGTTGTGTGAAGAGAGGATGTATTTTGTGCCTTGTTTTAGCAAAACTACATGGTTTTGCTCCTTTTATGTTGACATTTATCATGTCTGAGTATTTCAATCAATTACAAAGGATGTTTAGTTCTGATACCTATTTGTTTTTCTCGTGATTGTATTTATTGTTGGTTTTAGCGCAGAAGATGGTTGGAGCGGAGTAATATTGTAAAACATAGGAAGCACTTAATAAGATCGAAACATACGTTCTCATTTTTTTCACAAGCATATAGAAATTACTATCAGACAGTTGTGAATTCTTCAAAGAAATCAAATCCTTTCTAAACTAGTTTGTTTTACACTAGAATAGTTTATACTTTGATTTTACATTTGTTATGTATGCTCATACAGGCCAACAACACTTAATTATTTTACTAGTGTTTGGCATTCAATTATCGTTATATTCTTTTGAGAACACACTTCATGTTTTCTTTTCAGTGCCCAAACATATAGATGATCAAAACTCCTGCTTTTAGATTATGCTACCAACCCTTTTGTAATATTGAAATTTGTATTTGTATATCTGAATGAGTTCCTTTTACATCCTTTGCTGGTTCATTGATTTGAACCTTGTGCCTAACTTAATTGGCTGTGTGTTTGATGTGTCAGATTGATGTATGAAGGACATAGACATGGCATTTGCATTTAGCAGTATTCGAACCATATGACATAGCCATACTGAAAAGTTGCGAACTGAATTCATATTAGGCTCATTTAGAATGCTGAGATATATCAATTGCACTCAGCACAGCATGTCAGCTCCAGTAGTGAAACCGTATAAATTAGGAGGTATCATATATGAATTATTTGGTCTTCCAAAAATTTAGGTTGTTGCTTCCATTGCATTCAACAAATTACATCAGGTACTTCTGATGTGGTCAAAGTGCTTTCCACGGGGTGGTAATGGATCATGGGCCTCATGCCATCTTCACAATCCAACTCAGCGATATCTATCTTAAGCTTAAAATTGTGTAGTATTTAAGTCCGACCCTTATTGAGCCTGATCCTTAAATTTGCTAGGCTAGATGGCCCTTTAGGCCTTTGCAACCCCCTGCAACCACCTTTCCGTTCAAGTACTGTCAACTTATATGTTATCAGATATGATGGGAACACCAAACACCAGAGATAACTAACTGACACGCAGAACTTTTCATTTTGCCTTTATTTTGATCATACATTTTTTAGTTCTAGGTATCTGCCATTGAAAAAAACCCACAATGGCTATCATCTTATGAATTACTATGATCTGTTTGCTTCTGCCTAGAGCACAGCTTGACTCTTCGACTCTTTGTAGATTGTAAATTTGTAATAGCTGGAATGACTAAAAGCTACCCCAACTTGCTTGGTAGTTGGGACAAAAAGGACTTGTTGTTGCTGCAGCTGCTGCTGCATTGACTAATGCTTGGTCATTGATTATCATCCAGGAAATCAGAATTCGCGGTTTACAAGCTCAAGGAGATGGGGAAGATTTCTGAGAAAGATATCATGATGGTCTGCGATCAATTCCAAAGGCTGGACACTGGAAACTGTGGCAAGATTACGCTTTCAGACCTTCTGGAGAGCCACCACTTGGTTGCGGAACCCAGAGACAAGAAAAAAGGGAAGAAATCGTAACAGGTGTGTCATGGCACACAAACCGTAGAACAGTATGAGAATTTTGATCCGGGAAGTATACAAAGTCAGCAGCAGGCTAGAATCACGAGGCATTCTCCTACACTGAATGGAATGGCCAGAACCCAGTGAAGGTAAATTTTCTCCATAGAAGTTGTAGTTGCTCTCCAGATATGATCCTACCTACACATGGTTGAAAGATCATTACTGTGAATAGGAGGCGGCTGTAAATATGAACAATTATACAGGGTGGCGGTCTATTCAGATTCTTTTACTAGTATATATATATATGGTGGAGGATTAGGGATTTTATTTTGTACCGAGCATTTCCTGTGGCTCGCAAATGGAATGATTTCAGTGGGATGTGGTCCATGTTGCTGAGGTTGGGTGGCAGAATCGCCTTTTTTTTTGGCTTCATGTCCACGTTGGGTGCTGCAGTTTTCAACTGTGATCATGTGATGCGGACTTCCCGTGATTCATGCTAGCAAGGCAACATCGGCGGCCGCTGTCACGAAATTGATTTGTTCGGTGCTGCTGATCGAGCCAAGCCACAAGCAAGAGCTGTACGTTTCATTTTCTGATTTGTTTATGTTAACTGTTCTGATGATCTTTCTGTTAGAGGCCTCTCTGAAGACAGCTCGGCTATATTTAGGCTGGAGAACAGCAGCAGGGCTCTGCAATTAATGGGTTGGATGGAATTATCAGTCTTCGTCAACACTTGTGTACTTGGAAACACATTAATGTCGTTTTTTTCCTTTTGCGAAATATTATTGGGTGGCTCATATGATTAGGGATGAAAGTGGTGTGGATAACTTCCGCATCCGATCCGAATCCGAATTATGCGAATGTGGAGAAGAGTTTTTGATATCCATGCGGATGTGGATAATTCGAATCCGATTGTGTGCGGATGCGGATTAGGATTTGGTGTTAGCGATATCCGACAGATATGGATTATCCGATAATTTACAGCGGATAATCCGAAGTTTATAATAGGATATCCGGCTATTATGACAACCCAATACAGCCTATATATTATGACCTTTTAGACTTTTAAATGTACCAATTTTAGTCCACAAAATTTTAGTTTATATAGCGTGTGCACAATGCACTTGCATAAAAAAACCCTAGCCGCACAATGATGACGAGGACCAGGAATAAGAAACCTCGTCATAAGAAATTCTAAAGACCTATTGCTGGATAAATAATAGTATGACTTCATGTAAAATCTATACTGTCTAAACTCAAACCTGTATTTACACAATGCATGCAAGCTGGTGGATACTTGTGCTATATCACTGTGTAATCTTATGCTATCTATTATTTTAAATTGCTGGAGACGATGAAACTATCGAAGTGAAGGAAATAATGGAGGACAAGGGTGCAGAATAAAAAGAGCTTTAAACATCCATATTTAGTTATTTCGTTTGACGTGCTTGGTACACTATAAGTTGAGAACCCATTATAATTTTATTTGAGCTTAGAGTGTGAAGACATTCTGGACTATGAAGATTACTTTCATTATGGCGAACCATAAAGAATATTTTTCATATTATGTTGCTACTTTACGGCTGTGCTTCAAAAAATATTGATCACCGTTTGAAACTGAATATAAGCATGTATTATCCGACTATATTAATCCGCCTCCGCTCTGACTCCCATCCGACTCCGCACCATATCCGTCATCCGAATAAATCCGCATCCGAAACCGCATCTGTGTAATATCCGCTCCGCTCCACATCCGACAAAAATATACGGATGTGGATGCGGAGAAGGCATTATCCGATTCGATCCGATTCACTTTCATCCCTACGTATGACTGTACAAGCATCCAGGTAGACCCATAGAAAGTGTGTGCTTTGCGGCTGCACAAAGGACAACAAATTCTTGGTCAGGTTAAGCTTCGTTTAGTTTGGGGAGAAAATTGCAAAAATTTACTGTAGTAATTATCAATCGAAGACCAAATAGGATCTAATTACAAAATTAATTACACAAATGGACGGGAAATTACGAGATGAATCTACTAAAGTTTAATTAATCCGTCATTAGATATTATTTATTGTAGCACAATATTGTTTAATCATGACCTAATTATTCATCTAATAGTTATGGAACGAGTTTTCTCATTAATTCACATTTTATATTTCTTATTATTGTTTGCACATGTGGTGTGAAGGACCAAACAAGGCCTGAACAGGAATGCAATGCACGCATGCGCAAACCAACTAACCAAACCCCCTTCGTTTCAAACCTTTTAGGTCCTATTTAGTTCAGTTTGCAAAAATGAAAATTTGTCATATCATATGTTCAGATGCAATTAGAAGTATTAAATGTGGCTTAATAACAACATTCATTTCATAACCCTCAGGTAAATTCGCGAGACAGATCTAATGAATCTAATTACGTCATGATCAAACAATATCATGTTACATTAACCAATCTCTAATGACAAATTAATTAGTTTAATATACCTGTATTGTGATATCTAGTTCTATAATTGGTATTTTTATTAGTATCAAAATACCTGTTTTGACATCCCATTTTCAATGTGTTGAATTTTCACATAATTATGTCAAAGCCTTACTCCCATTTCTTCAGCTGAAGCTCCCGATCTTTCTATAATTCAGCTATTGGCCAACTTCGAAATTATTACTGCATCGCTTCTGCTGCGATGAATAGACCAGATCATGCACCACCCGACCTGACCCACTCGAAAAATCCTAACTCGACCATATGATGGGTGGAGTGGGGGGTCAAAATTTTTAATTTGAAACTCAAAAAAATCTAATTCAACACAAAAAGAAAAGAATTAACCCGACCCAATTCAAATCCGACCATACGATGAATCAGGCATAAGCCAACAATTTTCGCATGAAATCCATCCGAAAGTATACGGATGAAGGTCTGTCTAGCCAGCCATGCGTGAGTATTTGCTTTGACTTGCTCGCTGTTGGGGATTTTTTTTTATATTTTTTCTATTTCTGTTTTGCAAAAATATATGGTCCGCCCGAAATTTTGCAGTTCTATACATCTGACGTCGTGGCCCACGGCGTCAGGGGTCCTACCGCCGCGCGGCACGGCGGCAGGGGCCGTGGCCCACTGGCAAGGGCACATACCATCGTGGGCCACGGCGTTAGGTACCTAACGTCGTGCAGTACGACGGTAGGAGCCTACCGCCAGGCGGCAGCGTGGCCCCCAGGTAGCGCCGCAAGCCACGACGGTATGTGTGGACCTACCGCCGTGTGCAGTGACGGTAGGATTTTTTCTGGTGAATTTCAATTTTTGAAGCATTGATGAAACGACGAACCATTAATACTTAACGACGAATTACAGAACAAGCAATAGCACGTGCGACACAATTACCCTAACTGTGTGCCGCTGCTAATCCTAACGTGCCTTAGGGAATTTAGATAAACGATTACAACATTTGTAGTCTACTTGTACGAATAGTAGCTGGAGAACCCGAACATCATAGACCCGACGGAGTGTTGGGAGGGCATGTAGTACCCCGACGGGGGTGGAGTTGGATCAAACGGTGGCGGGGGTGGAGTTCTTGGAGGAGTGTTGTCCTTCTTCTCGTGGCATGGACAACAGCAGAACTCGTCCTCACACCCGATGTTCGTCTTCACCACCATTGGTCCGGTCACCGGTCCGTCATCGTCGTTGGTAGATGTCGGATCTAGAGAAACCAGTGCCGACACGAGTTCTTGCCTCAGGTTGAAGATGACAATATCCTCGAGGTAGGTGATGTACTGTTGATATGGGTCAATAGCTGGGGGATCCACCCATTGTACGAAACCACAATTATCTGGTTGTTCGAAGTACCGCAGAAACCATGATTACATTAGTAAATCATATAATGATGAATGACAGAGGGTAAAGAGTTTGCTTACTCATGCTCGTGAGCAATGCCAGAAGCGTCGACCAGAGTTGTCCCATCCCAGATAAACCTGCATCACACAGAACTCACCGTGTGCACACCTTGGCTAGTTCACTGTTTGATTTGGTGCGTACTTTCTAACATCACGCATGAATTTGAAATCTCTCTTGTCTAAGACTGGAAAATTGATGTTGAACTCTGGATCTTGTTGGCTCCACAGTGCTGGACCGAGGGAGTCATCATCAGCATCCCCAGTCCAAGAACTCATTGTTGCTTGTTGTGTTGTGAAGTGGGACAGGAAAAGAGTGCTCACATATATGTAGGCGCAGACTAGATGGTGGGCCATACGATACGAGGCAAGAAAACGGGTAGTGACTCAAAGGAAACACACCCTAGTACTAGGTACACTGTTTGGTGCAGTGACTCACAGAAAACACACCCTATGTATTCACTGTTTGGTGCAGTTCACAGAAAACACACCCTAGTACGAGTTTTACTGTTCACATCTGAAATGTATCTGAAATCAGGTCCTTAAAGATACAACCCGACTGTAGAGAATGATGAAATGAAATCATAATTTTTATGTATACAGTAGCACTCGACATCGAGTACTCTACGTCTACTGGGTACAACAAGGGTATTTCCCCTTCCTCATAGCATCCGGCCCAACTTCCTTAGTTCGGTGAGCTCTCTCCCTCTTCCTCTCTCTATCTGCTTCACAGGCCGTGGCCGCTTCATGTTCTTTGATCTCCCGGCGAATGCGAATTTCCTCCTGCTGCTCCTTACGTTTTTCTTCTTGTTTTTCTGCCTCAACCATCCTTTGCCACCTCTCATGTGTTGAACGACCCGTCTCCTCGACGTAACGCTTGTATTGTTCGGATTACTCACAATCTAGCCACTGCATAAAATCATAGAGAGGAGGTGGAGTCTTTTTTCAAAGACAAGTTAACACATAATAAAATAGCAATGACATATTATTTATTTAGTAATGCAGTTAGTTCCTACTTTTGGTCTAACATTGCGACATGGTGGGAGGGGGTCATGCTCGTAGTTCACGCACATGAAGAACCTCATCCCGTAGCAGTACCCGAGAACGTTGCACTTGACAAGCTTATAGTTGTCACCGCAGTAGCACATAGGAGTGTGGATCCCCTTTGGCACCGCAACCTTGTCCTTCCTACTGGTGAGCAACTCCAAATCCAACTCAAGACCCGAGGAAGCCATTGAAAGCCTACAAAAAAGACGAGAAATATGATAATTCATTACATGTTTCATTTAAAATTAGAGAATAATACATAACATGATATGATAATAAATTTTACGATAAGAATAAAACAACAAGCAAATGAAAAGGTAGTTCAATTATCACAACCCGATAACATGCATAAGTTCAAATATTACAAGACCTTACCAGATAAAATGGTTCAAATATTACAAGATGATAACATGCATAAGTATTTTAAATAGTACAACACGGTAGCACAAACAAGTATGGTCACTGCATTCCTTCATTGTAGCGAGGGGAACGACGTCCACGTGCACTAGCTGAAGGTGGTGTAGAAGTGGCAGTGGAAAAGTAAGATGCTTCGGTGCATTTCTTGTAGGAGTGTCCTGGATTGTTGCACTTAGAGCATATCTGCACCCGAGGTCCAGCTTCAGCCTCATCCATGTTCACTCTGGGCGTTCGGTACTACCGAACCGATCGATTCGGTACTTCGGTACCCTCTCTAATTCGGTACCGGAGAAACTAGGTATCGTTCGGTTCTGGTAGAAACTCGGTACCGAGGAGTTCGGTACTCGGTACTTTCAGTTCGGTACTCGGTAAATACTGAAGGTACCGAACAACATTACACAACAGGTTGAGTAGGTAATTTTGACATAAATTTAACATGAATTCATATAGAAAAACAGTGCCAAATCTGGGATACAAAGCCACAAATACATAAATAGTTGTCCACACAACATAGTCAGGAAGCAAAACATTGGTTCACAGCAGCTACATTGGTTCACAGACCAGCAACGCAACTTAGGAAACGCACAACAGGCAGCAACTTTGGCATAGACAAAGGAAGACAGGAAGCATTAAGAAGTCCAGGCGTCCAGCACAGTTTGCAGCAAGCATCGCTTGATCACTCACCTTCATTCGCTCAGCCGCTCAACAACGACACTGGCACGTGCGGCACCCTGTGTGTCGTCCCGGCGTGGGCGCGTAGCGGCCGGGCCAGTGTGGGCAGCTGGGAGCGGCGGGTGTTGACCTGCATGGGGGAGGGTGGGAGGCGGCTTGGCACGGCCGCCGGTCGGCGTGGAGCAGCGCAGCGCAGGGACTGCCGGACTGGGGAGGCGGCTGCGCGGTCGAGTGGGACTGGCGGTGAGTGTGAGGGTGAGGGTGAATAGGTTATTTTTCTGCCTGTTTGCTAGGGTTAGGATGATGGGCCTTATGTTACATGGGCTGTTGCTGGGCCTCACTGAAGCAATTCGGTTCTTTCGGTTTCCCTTCGGTTCTTTCGGTAAAATACCGAATTTACTCGGTTTATTCGGTTCCCAGGAACCAGGAACCGAACTTTCTAGTTTTGGTTTTTTTCGGTTCGGTTTTCGGTAATTCTCGGTTCGGTTTTCGGTAAATCGTGCCCAGTCCTAATCCATGTTGTTCCTAATCCTCTTCTTCTTGCGTCGACCGACACCTTGGCACATGGTTGGATCTAGATTTGGTATGTACAACGCACTGTCTTTGGGTCTTGAGTGAAAGTTCCAAGATGCAGTTAACCCTCAATAGTGTGGTTCCAAGTGTCTAGAATGGTTTGCTTCAGAAAGTATTTAGGCACGTAGCGACCCCAATGCTTATTCTTTGTTGCAAGGCATGTAGCGATCACATGTGAGAAGGGGTAGTGTAGCAGCAGTGGCTTTTGGCAAGAGCATGAGCATGTCTGATTCCCAATAACTGTTTTTTGTATTGTTATTTCACCGTTTGCTTTTTGTGATTTGGACTGGCAACTTATCTGATATTTCCACTGCACTTCCTCGCCAGGATCACGACGTAGAGGTTGTGGGTAAGCTCAGTGAGCAAGAGCAGCCTTCTGTTTTTTTCAAGTACTCAGTCATCCATGTTGAATACACCTTCTGGCAGTCCTGCACAGCTGCATGTGCTATAGTAGCACGATCAAGAAAGTACTTCATTGTGCGGTACAAGAAAAACTCAATGTTACCAACAAGAGGGAGAGCTCTGACACCACGCAAAATAGTGTTGTAGACCTCAGCAAAATTTGTTGTCATTATCCCATGACTCACACCTCCATTATCAACAGGAGACACCATTTCTCCTTAAGCTCATTCTGAATCCACTGGCTGAAGGTCTTCACAGCACGTCCTCTTCTCCTTCTGACATTTTGAGCATCTAGCCCCACGTTCTCCAGAGAAACTGGCTCTTCCCCAGGTTCAATACTTATAGACTCCTTAGCTATCTCTTCTGATAGTTTCTTCGTCAGATCATCTAATTTTTGTCATAGGTCGTAGAACCCTCCTGATTGGTCGAACATAAGCGCTTGAACAATTGTGTAAGTTCTTTGTTTTTGAACTGGCTATAAAAGTTTGCTCCCATATGCCTCATGCACCACCTGCTATGCACATCTGGCCATTGTACTGCTCTGTTACGCTCTTCACTACCTTCTTTGATGTCATTAATGGCCTGCAAAATACCTTTGTGTCTATCGTGTATCCAGTGGCGGAACTGGAGAGAAAATTAAGGGGGGGGGCAAGCAAACATTCGCTGGTTCATAAATTTGGTAATTCACACAATGTTTCAAACATACCATTACTATTCATGACTATATAGTACTTAATTACGCAACGACAATAAATAAATAAATAAATAAATAAATAAATAAATGAATAAATTGATAAAATTATCAATATATCTTATTTATTTAAATTTCACTGCATGTTTCTTCATCATATTGAAATCATCAATAATTGAATCCGTCCTAACCTTCATTACAATTTCGCTCTCAATATGGAATACCAAGCAATTTCTTAAAAATCATCTTTCATTTTGTTTCGTAGCATGGTCTATTATCGCTTATTATGTGACAAGAAAATTCAAAATATCCTAGACTATTATTGTGTGACAAGAATAAAATTGAGAAAATATTACTTATTCCCTCCGGTTCTCTATTAGAAGTCGTTTAGGACAGCGACATGGTCACCAAAGTACAACTTTAACTTCTCTTTTATATAAAAAATATTTATTGTAAAATTATATAGGTATATTCTTATGAAAGTAATTTTCAAGACAAATCTATTTATATGATTTTCACATTCTGAAACTCAACGACTTAATAGTTATTCATGATTTATATTCCCAATGTTTGACTCAAACCTTATCCAAAACGACTTCTAATAGGGAACCGGAGGGAATACATTGGGAGGAGGAACATTAGATGCAACGGAACTGCCAATGATGCCTGACTGCCTCTGCCCCGTCCTCGTTGCCCACCATGTCTCACGCCTCGCGGTCGCGGCCAAGTCGTCGCCACCGTCGGTCTCCGGTGAACTGTTGCCTGGCGTCGCGTCCTTGCCGTCGCTGTGCCCGCCGCTCGCGCTCCGCTGAATTGTCGGCGTGACTCACGAGGAACAAAGAAGATGCAAAATACTAGGGAACGCCGCTGTCGTCGCCAGTCAATGAACGATTTGTTTTCCAAGTCTAACCTACAGACCGCTGCCTGGGCCTGCTGTGTGCGTGCACTGATGGCATATGGACTTAGTATTTCTGTATTGGACTAAAAATATATACTATGTATATAATATATAGTAGAAAATTTTGTTTTAGTTAGGGGGCCATGGCCCCCGCCGCCCCCCTTAGTTCCGCCACTGCGTGTATCACACACACGTCTGACACATCTCCCACCACCATCTGCTTCAATTTCTCCAGAAACCAATATCAACTGTCACTATTCTCTCCCTCTGCAAAAGCAATTGCCAATGACAACAACTGATTGTGCCATTTGCAACCATAGCTGGAAGGATTGTGCCCTTGTATCTTCCTATTAGGAATGTGCCATCTATGCAAATAACTGGTCGACACTGTTGGAATGCAGCAATAGTGGGATCCAATGATAAGAATGCCCGCTGCCAGACTTGCTTCCCTGGCCTTGATACAAGATTATAAGTCTTGATATCATAATAACTACCAGGATTTAGCGTGGCAATTGTGTTCAGCAATTGAGGCAGATTGTCGTAGGATGCTTCGTAAGTTCCCCACCTCATCTCCATTACCTTCTTCTTTGCCATGTATGCCTTACCTAAATTTCTCTTCAATTGACAAGATAATGGACTTAGGCTCATAAGTAGGATTTTCCACAATCTTAGCAAACATCTGGCTGGTGACAAATGACGATGGATTGCATCCAGCTGCTCAAGTACACAAGTGTGATCCACAACAGATTTGATCTCCCATTATTTTTTCCACTTGCCCTTGGAAGCATACACTCGAAAAGGACAGTTGGGCTTCAGACATTGTACATCATATATATGTGGAGAACTCTTCACTACCCTGAACTTTCTCTGCAGAGTAAGGGTGCCCCACCTCTTCACTGCATCCTTCACCTCTATTGCACTCTTATACATGGTGCCAACAGAAACCTTATTGTCTCTATACTCCCAAGACACATTCTCACCAGGATTGACAGATAGCTGTGAGAAATTGTAAATGTTCATGTCCCTTGGAACTAGCGGGTCATCCTCATCATCTGAGGAGTCCTCTTCCAACCCACGTTCATCCTCATCAGCCTCCATTTCGTACCGCCTGAGTACTTATTCAAGCACCATCTCCTTCTTGTGGCTCAGTCGCAGGACCATCTCCTGCTTGTAGTTCAGTCCTCAGGCACTTGACTACTATACCCAGCCTTATGAACAACTTGGATAAACAACATCACATGCAAACCAATTTGACATGCTGTTTTAATATAACTCCTCCAATGTTCAGTGCCTTGAAGTGGCACAAGCTTCGAACATAATGACTCACTCCTATTGATTGAGCCATAATGGACAAGTCATGTTGCTCTGCATCTACATGGAATGCCCTAAAAATTGGTAATGGACCCCCAAGTTCTTGAGACTGTTCTTCTAATCACATGGTCAACCGAATCAAATTCTGACAAGTCAACTCCATGTTCACCATATCTAATCTGCTCATTACCGAAATACAACTTGATACCGACATCATCCGACATGTCTGACAACATGAAAAAACGCTATTAACAAGTGGATCTGCAACTACAAAATATATCTACTCATAGCTACACTCAAACTATAATTTTACCAAGCAGATCTATAAAAAAACTATATTTTGCTAAGCAGATCTATACTAAAACTATGCATTTACTAAACATATCTACAATAAAACTATATTGTTACTATTATCACAATTCAAACTATTAAGTATCAGAGTATTACTTCTAACGAGATGAAAAACCGGCAGAGCTTCGCACCTTCACCATGTCCTTCTCACTCCCTTCTCTTCTTCCCCCCTCTCTTTCTTTTCTTCAAATTATTATGACATTTTCAGCTGAATTTCGGTGTTATATAGGCAGCAGATCCTAGCGTCATGGGACGCTAGGGCATAACGTCGTAGCCCATGACGCTACGTCCCTAACGCCCGTGGGTTACAACGTTATGTCCGTCGCACGCTACGGGCCCACTGCTGGTGGCTCCTACCACCGTGGGCCACGGCGGCAGATGTATAGTTCTGCAAAATTTCGGGCCCATATATATATATTTTTGCAAAATAGAGATAGGAAAAATATATAAAAAAATTCCGCTGTTGGGTATCGGCTCTGGGCCTAGGCTCGGAAGATAGATGAACTATAACTCAACAACAACGGGCCCATGACAGCCCAACAACACTGAAATCCATTCCCCTGTTGCGCCCCCGCGCCGTGCTCCCTGTGCCGCCGGTCGGCTTTCCGCCTCCACGTCCGGCCCGACGCCACCCCCCCCTCCCCCGTGCGGTTGCTGGGCGCAGCCGCGGACTCCTAGCTGCCGGCGCCGGCGCATTCCGTCTCCGCCGCCTGCTCCCAGCAGCCTGCCGTCGTGCTCCCTGGTCGCCGTCGCCGCCTTCTCCCTGCTCGCCGCGGTGCTCCTTGCCGCGTGCGCGCCTCCTGCTCAGCCGCGCGCCGCCGTGCTTCTATCTCTTTCTCCTGTGCGACGGCCGGCCGTCGGACAGCCCCCGCCCCCGCCGCTTCGGCACAGCGCTGCGGAGCGCCGCCAATCGTGCTGCTCCGCCGCCACCTACCAAGCCACAACCGCCACTGCCGGCGGATCTCCAGCGAGTGCCGTATTCTACTCCCCCTTCTCCTCCTTGGCTGCAGGACCGGCGTCACCCATCTGCAGGGCTGGCTACGCTTCGTTCCGATTCTGATTCTCACTCCGTGCGTACGCCAGTGGCCGAGTGCCGGCTGCAAGCGACCCACGGCCAGGTAGCGTTCCCCTTCCTCTCCTCGACAATCACGACTTGGTTTCTCTTCTGATTTTGGGATTAGGGAGTACGACATAGGGACGTTCGTTTCTTCTGAAATATATATATGGCGAGCGACTCATTTTCCTAGAATAGTTTGTAATATTCTGTTAGTTTGACCAAATCACTTCAAAGGTATGTGGAGCAGCACTGTGCGGTGCTGTAATTTTCCCTCAATAACTACAATTCTTGAATACATGTAAGATCACTCAGTTGCGTAGTATTGTGTAATTTTAACTTAATATTGGACTTGATTCTTCCGATTATATGATGCAGGTATACTATAAAACTGAACTTGTTCATGGCTGTTGACTGTGCACACCCATGGGAGTTTGTCTATTCAACAGCTGTCCTGTTCTACCAGCATTGGCGGCAGTTCGTCTACTCGTGGCCAATTTTGGCACATTATCAGCACTTGAGAGATCAAGGAAACATAGGCGTGGCATGATTCACAATGCATTGAAGGTTTTGGACCTTGTACCAACTAAGCACCATTATGATGAAGAGGACATTCCATCTCATCGCCGCCTTATCAATGACTGTATGTATGATATCATGGGAGTTCAATCAAAACAGCTTGTTATGCGAAAGAGAAAAGAAGACTTTGGTAACTCATGCTCAAATCAAGCATGGCCCAAAAGCAATAACGTGGTCTCAAGCAATATCTCAGTACGTCCTTCCAGGACTAGATGCACAAAGGATGACTTGCTTATGCAGATAGTGGAACTGCATAGGAGAGGGGACATCATTTCAGATGCATCTATTTTGGCATCTGCCCTCAGTTCATGTGCTGATAGGAAAACTCTTACTGGAGGTGCCCAGCTTCAGGCTTTATTAGTGAAAGTAGGATATGACTCCTCTGTCCTTGCTGGCAGCTCACTGATCAGTTTTTATTCAAGATGTGGCAAGTTGGAAAATGCTCATCGGGTTTTCCAGAGCATGAAAGCAAGAAACACTGTGTCATGGACAGCACTTATTTCTGGTTACGCACAGGATAATCAGGTGGAGCCATGTCTCCATTTATTTGCACTGATGAGGCAGTCGATGTGCAAGCCAAATGACATCACATTTGCAACTATATTCAGTACGTGCACTAACCACGCATTTCTTGCACTTGGTAGAAGTGTTCAAGGCCTACAAATGAAAATGGGTTTTGATTCGTATGTGCATGTGTCCAATGCACTGATATCAATGTATGCAAAGTGTGGGAGCATTTGTGAAGCACGGGCCATATTTGATAACATTGCTTGCAAAGACCTAGTCTCTTGGAACTCAATGATCTTTGGGTATTCACAGCATGGCCTTGCTGAGCATTGCATAGACTTGTTGAAGCAAATGGAAGGCCACATAATGCCGGATGCAATATCCTTCCTAGGCGTGCTTTCATCATGCCGGCATGCATGCCTTGTAACGGAAGGTCGACGCTACTTCAGGGCAATGGTTGAATATGGAATAGAACCAGAACTAGATCATTACTCATGTATGGTTGATCTCCTTGGCCGTGCAGGACTCCTTGATGAAGCATGGGATCTGATCCAGACAATGTCATTGCCTCCAAATGGTGTTATATGGGGCTCCCTGCTAGCTTCCTGTAGGGTGCATGGAAGCATTTCAATTGGCATACATGCAGCAGAGCACCGTCTGAAACTTGAACCAGGTTGTGCTGCAACTCATGTGCAATTAGCGAATTTGTATGCAAGCATTGGCTGCTGGAGTGATGTGGCAAGAGTGAGGAAGATGATGAAGGAGAGAGGGATGAAAACAAACATCGGGTGCAGTTGGATAGAAATTGGCAATATAGTTTATATATTCACTGCAGCAGACAGGTCAAAGAGCCAGGTAAATGATGTTCTGACCATTCTTGATTGCTTGCAGTCACATATGGATGACAAGTATGATATATCGATTGATGGTTTGGATTGGGATGATTCTGAGCATATCAAGTTAACTTTGAACACTATACAAATTTAAACATCATGGCTTTCCATGTTCAACTGCATATGAAGAGGAGGCACTATATAGGAAATGTCAAGTGCCACTCACACCTCATATATCTGGTGGAAGATCCCTAACATGTAAGTATAACACCTGTGCGTGAGCATTTGGAAAGATTTGATTTGTTCACTTTACTTTTTGTTGAATGGCTGCTAATACCCATATTCATTTTGCACTACTATATTTTTTTACAATCATTATCTCGGTGCAAGAATGAATGCACAATCTTGCAGTTCACATTTGTTATCTGTACAATTTAACGTTACTCTTGCATCGATTTATTGGCTCGTTGATTTAAACCTTTTGTCGTACAAGTCTTTTGCTTGATGCATTAAAATCTGAAAACTATATGATCTTGTACAATAACCGGAGGAATCTACATTCATATTAAGGCAATGTAAAGTACATCTGTTGCCATTTCAAGATTTATTTTGGACCCCAAGAATAAAATAATATCATTGAGGTGCTATGCATGACATGTTTCCCTTTTTCTTCAGTACATTGGTTTCACTACCCTGATGATTAGTGGATGTACATGGAAACTCTGATGAACTTGAGGGCAATCTGAAGGTACATTTGGTACAAAGCTGCTCAATGGTTGCTTGTGTAAATGGAGAACAGCAGGGCACGTCCAAGTTGTTGAAGAGAAGCAGGGAACATGAGCACTTGGAAGCCAGGAAGGAGTTTTGCCAACATACATATGTTCTATGTCCACACATGTCCTCCAAAGAGGTGGTCTGCAAAACTAAAGGAACACCAAAAGTTTCACAGAAATTTCACATTAGCTGCATAAAGTCTGTGTAAGTTAATTGGAAAGAATAGCAAAGTTCTTGTTATTATTAGTACCTACTAGTTAGCATGGTAGCAATTCTGCAGTTGGTGACATGTAACCATGTTGGTTGATGAAAACAAAGATCACACTATTGGTAAATCCTTACGAAATAGAAACCTTTTTGCAAACTGGCACAGCAACAAAATGAGGAGTAAGCATATATGTCAACGTGAAAAATATGTAAGGTGCAATGACATTTGTATTTTCACCTTAGGAGCTTGAGAATCCACCACTGACATTTGCATCATTATGGTGCAGGGTAGAATAAACATTTATAGCTCAAATCGAGGTGTCACAAGAACTTGAACTGATTCCTTGTGATATGAAAAGGTCAGATGACTCTTATCAATATCTTCCATGATATTATGCTGGCAAAAATATCTAGATGAAATTTTCAACTCTTCAAGTATGACAACAGAAAAGAAAGCTTCGAAAGATTTACTGGATCGGCTTTCGACATGAGGTAAGAAGGAATGCTCTTAGAAAATTGAAGATGTGAAAGTATTTAGTCTAGAATTTCAAGGATAGAGGGGGCTGCACTTCTGTAGACCAAAGACAAGGAGCCAAGGACCAAAATATTGATAACTAGTGATAGTAGCAGTAGGAGACTCAAGAGGCAGATGCACCATGCAGGTCCAGAATGATTCATGACATGAGCACTTTGAATTGATGAAGTTGCATGTAATAAGAAGTTAGTTTTCTCGTTGGCTGTTCCAGTGGCAGAATAAACGTCCACTTTTTGCCAACAAATCTTCCACAGCCACACGAGACTACAAAGGACATGACCTACAAAAGCAAAACAAATTTAACTTTTGGGGAAGCTTCCTAGTGTATCTATATGAAGTACAGAATATTCATAACTGTGAGGTAGTTACAGTTCGATCATATAAGCTGTTGCAGTGGCAGAATAAACAGCCACTTTTTGCTAACCAACCTTCAACATCCAAGGCCACATTTGACGAAATGTGGTTGAACAGCATATAAATCATCAACTAGTGACATTTCTGATCTTGCGTTGGCCAATTCAGATAAGAAGAATATACTCCTTGTTAGTAATCTTTGTAGCAAGACATTAAACTTGAAAATCTGGGTTGGACTTTGATTTCTGTTACACTTACATATATCTTGTGTTGTTGGTGCAGACCCATATAAACTATGAAGTTGCATGTCTGCTAGCTCTTGTGGTCCTATCTCTGTGTAATCAAAATATATTTGGCTACAATTACTGATGAAGACATACTGAATTAAGGTCCATTCTACAAAATTAATGAAGAAAATTGGCAGGTACTAATGTTATGTGGGGCAAAAAGTATGGTAGGCGCAAGAGGGACAAATCAGTCCAGCCAGCGCCTGAGAGTAGTAGTTAGTTAGGATTCTATATTATTAGAGATTATTTTGTTGGAGATTTAGTTAGCTCAGTTTAGAGATTGGTTTAAGATAAGAGTTTGGTTTAGATACAGTTAGTTAGAGACTTGAGAAAAGGGGAAACGTTGGGCCTATAAATATAAAGGCATTGTACTCAAATGAAATCAATAAAGAAATCAATCTTCCCAATCCTCCCCTGTCCAATCAAGCGCAGAGCAGGGAAGGCAACGACCTTCTTCCTCAGCTGCCCTGGCCGGATCCCTACCGGCTACAACATTGGTATCCAGAGACTAGCGATCCTCGGCCACCATGGTTCACGACTCCATCAAGCCCGACGACAAGAAGCTCAAGAGCACCGCGTCCAGCGGCACCACGGAAGATGAAGAGGAGTATCACAAGCTGCTGGCGGCGCTCCTGAAGAAGATGGAAATCCTCGACACCGTCGGGGAGCGCCTGACCCGTCTCGAGGTCGGCCAGGAGGCAATCCTGCATCACCGGGCGCCGGAGATTCTTCAGAATCGCAAGGAAGGGCCCATGGGAACCACGCGCTTCCACAAGCTTGACTTCCCCACGTTCGACGGCGGCGGCGACCCATTGCCGTTCCTCAACCGCTGTGAACACTACTTCTGCGGCCAGCGAACCGTGGAGGAGGAGCGGGTCTGGCTAGCTGCCTTCCATCTGCAAGGGCCGGCGCAGCAATGGTATATGCGGCTTCAACGTGACGAGGGCACGCCGACCTGGCGCCGCTTCAGCGAGCTCCTCGACATGCGATTCAGGCCGCCAATCCGATCTAATCCGCTCGGAGAGCTCGCCGCCTGCCGCCGTACCAGCTCCGTGGCGGCGAGCTCCTCGACATGCGATTCGGGCCGCCAATCCGATCTAATCCGCTCAGAGAGCTCGCCGCCTGCCGCCGTACCAGCTCCGTGGCGGATTACCAGGAGAGATTTCTCGCCCTGCTGACGCGCGCGGGCCCCCTCACCGAGTCGCAGCAAGTCCAGCTATTCATCGCCGGCCTCCGGGAGCCGCTGAGCATAGATGTCCAGCTGCAAGGGCCCCAATCGTTGGAGGTCGCCATGAGCTTCGCGCGCGCGTATGAGCGGCGCGGCGCGTGACGCGCGGCCCCGACGACCCGGGTCCGCCCCGCCCGCACGGCACCGCGCCCCCCGGACCGCTTCCGCCGCCGCCCACCTTGTCGGCCCTTCCCGCGCCGAGTTCCCCATCGACGCCTCCACCTCCCTCACCGACTCCGCGCCCGCACAGCTCCACAACCGGCACGGTCACAGTTGCTGGGCGCACGGTCTGCCGTCTGTCACCAGCTGAAGTCGATGAGCGCCAGCGCAACGGCCAATGCTTCAATTGCGACGAGAAATACGTCCGGGGACACAACCGCGTCTGCGCCAAGCTATTTCATTTGGAGCTGCACGAGGAGGATGACGAGGACCTCTCTGACGCCGCCGAGCAACCACGCATCTCCCTGATTGCGATTTCGGGCGTCCGCACCCACGACACCATGCAGGGCCTCATTCGACGCAGCTCTTCAGCATTCTCAGCCCCAGTACTCCTGGTCAAGAAGGTGGACGGTACGTGGCGCCTGTGTGTCGATTTTCGGGCCCTCAATGACCGCACCATCAAGGAAAAGTTCCCAATCCCCGTCGTTGAGGAACTTTTGGATGAGCTGCGTGGCGCCAAGTACTTCACCAAACTTGATCTTCGCTCTGGCTACCACCAAGTTCGCATGCACCCGACAGATGTGGAGAAGACAGCGTTCTGCACCCATGAGGATCTTTATGAGTTCCTGGTGATGCCCTTCGGCCTCACCAATGCGCCAGCCACGTTTCAGTCCTTGATGAACGAGGTACTCCGCCCCTTCCTTCGTCAGTTTGTCCTAGTGTTCTTCGACGACATACTGGTGTTCAGCAATTCCTGGGCAGAGCACCTCCATCACCTGCGCTTGGTCTTCTCTGCCTTGCGAGAGCATGAGTTGTTTTTGAAGCGTTCAAAGTATTCCTTTGGTGAGACTTCAGTGGCATACTTGGGCCACATTGTTTTTGAAGCGTTCAAAGTATTCCTTTGGTGAGACTTCAGTGGCATACTTGGGCCACATTGTTTCTGAAGCAGGAGTGTCCATGGATAACAGCAAGGTGCAGGCAGTCTCAGATTGGCCAACTCCCCGATCAGTGCGCGCACTCAGGGGATTTCTCGGATTGACCGGCTATTACCGCCGCTTCATCAAGGATTTTGGCTCCATCACAGCACCCCTCACCAGCCTGCTCAAGCGGGACGCCTTCCAGTGGTCGCCCGACGCCGCGGCGGCATTCTCAGCACTCAAGTAGGCGTTGACGACGGCGCCAGTTCTCGCCCTTCCAGACTTCACCATGCCCTTCATCGTTGAGTGCGACGCCTCAGGCTCCGGGATTGGTGCGGTGCTTCACCAGGCAGACAGTGCCATTGCCTTTTTCTGTCGTGCGCTCCCACCTCGCCATCGCGGCCTGGCAGCTTACGAGCGCGAACTGATTGGCTTGTCCCAGGCAGTGCGCCATTGGCGACCATACCTATGGGGACGTTCATTCGTGGTCAAAACGGATCATCAACCGTTGAAGTACATCCTCGATCAGCGACTAGCCACAATACCTCAACACCACTGGGTAAGCAAACTCCTTGGTTTTGATTTCACTGTGGAATATAAGCCAGGGCACACTAATGTGGTGGCAGATGCACTCTCTCGCCGCGACATGCATGAGGTTGAACTCCAAGCCATCTCCTCACCATCATTTGATCTCTTGGGGTGCGTTTGGTTCGCGTTTCTGGGCCAATAAGGCTCACGGGGTGCAGGCGAGCGACGTTTGGTTGCCTGCACCGCCCTCAGAGCCAGGCTCTCCAGATGCAATTTCCCTCCTCTTGCCTGCATCCCCAGAAACGCCAGAAACGGCCGTTTCGCAGCCGAGCTCGGTTCATGCAAACGTTTCTCCCACTAATGATGTATTAGTGTATAATTAGTAAATATCAAGTGATATTAATGTATTTTATTGATAATTAAGACACGATTAGATAAAATAAGTCCTCTAAAACTGTATTTGTACAAAATAAAAATTATAATAATAATTTTTAAATATTTTTTATCTCATGCGACTTATCTCGTACAAGCAACCAAACGCCTGATCTCTCTAGCCTGGCTCTGGATGTGCACGCAACCAAACAACGACACTATGCATGCTGACAGCCTGGCTGGAGGGAGCCTGGCCGAAGGGAGCCTGGCCAGGAAAACAGAGAAGGGAACCAAACGCCCCCTTGGAGGAGTTCAAGCAAGCAGCAGTCAACGATACAGAACTGCAGCAACTCCGGCGTCAGATTGAAGATGGGACTTTGACAGACCCATGGAAGGTGGTGGATGGCTTTGTTCTATTCCAGCAGCGCCTGTTTGTACCCAAGACTTCACCAATGCTTCCCATGATCCTGTCCATGAGGGGGTCCAACGCACTCTGCATCGCCTGCGCAGGGACTTCCATGTTCCAGAGGCTCGGCGGCTTGTCCAAGACTTTGTTCGTGCCTGTGTGATTTGCCAACACAACAAGACAGAGCTTCTTCACCCGGGCGGCCTCTTGCACCCGCTGCCAGTACCTTCGGCTGTCTGGCAGGACATTAGCTTGGATTTCATTGAAGGTTTGCCAAAGGTCGCCGGGAAATCAGTCATCCTTACAGTCGTAGATCGGTTCTCCAAATACGCGCACTTCATCGCCTTGAGTCACCCCTACACAGCAAAATCAGTGGCACACATGTTCTTTGCAGAGATTGTCCGGCTCCATGGCATCCCAATGTCTATTGTCTCTGATAGGGACCCGGTTTTTTCATCGGCATTCTGGCAGGCTCTGTTCCGGGCATCCGGCTCCTCCCTGATGATGAGCTCCGCCTTCCACCCCCAGACAGACGGACAAATGGAAGCTGTGAATAAAGCCATCGGCATGTATCTCCGATGCCTCACCGGTGATCGACCGCGCCAGTGGCTCAGATGGCTTCCTTGGGCAGAGTACACATACAACACAGCGTTCCACACAACTCTTAAGCAACTCCCTTCAAGGTGGTCTATGGCCGTGACCCTCCATCAATCCGTTCCTATGCCCCGAACGAAATCCGAGTGGTTGCTGTTGCACAGAATTTAGCAGAACGGGATGAGTTTCTCCAGGATGTTCGTCTTCGACTAGAGCAAGCACAGCAGGTTGCCAAGCAGCAGTACGACCGCCGACACCGTGTTGTCACCTTCTCGGTTGGGGATTGGGTGTGGCTGCGCCTTCGTCAGCGCCCTCATGGCTCCTTGGCACCGGTGGCTTCAGGCAAACTCCGCCAGAGATATTTTGGGCCATATAAAATTACTGAGGCCATCAATGTCGTCGCATTCCGCCTTGCTTTGCCTGCGGGCTCGCGCCTGCATGATGTGTTTCATGTTGGGTTGCTGAAGAAATATATTGGAGCTACCCCAGATGTACCGCCTGAGCTTCCTCTGGTTCACCATGGTGCCATTGTCCCAGTCCCTGCCTGTGTTCTTCGGCTGCGCTTGACTGATGCTGGTGTCCGTCAGGCCTTGGTCCAGTGGGAAGGGCTGCCCCCGTCTTCGGCATCTTGGGAGGATCTAGAGCAGTTCAAGGAACGCTACCCAGCCTTTCAGCTCGAGGACGAGCTGTTGCTCAGGGGGGGGGGAGTGATGTTATGTGGGGCAAAAAGTATGGTAGGCGCAAGAGGGACAAATCAGTCCAGCCAGCCCCTGAGAGTAGTAGTTAGTTAGGATTATATATCATTAGAGATTATTTTGTTGGAGATTTAGTTAGCTCAGTTTAGAGATTGATTTAAGATAAGAGTTTGGTTTAGATACAATTCTGAAGAGTATCTTGCCCCCTAAGTGGGTTTTGGTGATTTAATGGCACACACCTAAGTAGCTAATGAATTTACCTAGTCTATGAGCAGGTATTAAAATTTTGTATGGCGTCAAGCACAGCTCGTTGACTACACAAAAAGGAAAGTGGTGCTCTAAAGGTTTCCTAAGAAGGCTTATTTATTTTAATTTTGAATTTGAGTCCTACGAATGCCGTACTATCAAGAGGGACAAGAATTATGTCTTCCAAGAGTCGAACAGGTGCTCTAGTTGCTAAAACAAAACCTATGAGAGACACCTTTGCACCAACACGTTCACGGGGATCTTTTCTTGGGTGCTGGCCTTGGAAGACCGGAGTATCCGGGTTTACCCCGGAGACTCCGGACTTCCCGGAGTTTCCGGGTTTACCCCGGATACTCCGGGTCATTAAGCCTCAACGGCTATATTCTGGGTGAGGGGGTATAAAAGCCCCCTCCACCCCTTCATTTACTCTCTTCCCTGCCATTTTCGTGCTGACTTGAACAGACCTCATTTACTCCCCCCTTCTTCCCCCTTTTTGGCTAAAGGTTGGTGAGATTTGTTGTGGGATTTAAGAGGATTTGAGAGCAAGGGCTTGGAGAGTGCTAGTGAGCTGACTTCCCATCTCTAGAGCACCTCGTTCTTCGCTTGGTTGGCAAAATTCGTGTTTGTTACTCTTGGAGCCTTGAGCTCCTAGCCGGCTAGGCGTTGCCTTGGAGTATTCAAAGATTGTGGCTGCCCAAGGAAGTTTGTATCACCCCGACATTGAGTAAGGAACTCTAGCTTGATCTTTGTGGTCGCTAGAGAGAGGAAAGTGACCTAGGTGTAAAGGTCCACCCTTCGTGGGTACCTCGACGGAGACGTAGACCTCAAGGTGTGAGGTTGAACTCCGGTAACAAATCCTTGTGTCTCTTGTGCTTGTTCATCTTGTTGCATGCTTGTTTCTATCTTGAGCACATATCTAGGGTTTGGTGCCGATCTACTTTGTGTTGAGGTTCCTGCAAGATTTGAGTGGATAAACAGACTTGTCTCGTCTCAGTGCATAACCTATTTTCACAGATTTACTTTTGAGCAAGTTTAATTTCTGTCGATTTAATCTCTCCCTAGCAGGTCGGAATATCCGGACATTTTCCTGGATTCTCTGGATTTCCCGGAGTATCCGGAAAAATATCTGGAGTCTCCGGACCTGCATCTGACAGCTGCAAAAAAGTTTGTGATTTTCAAGTTCGACTATCCACCCCCCTCTAGTCGACATCTTGATCCTTTCAAGTTAGTTAGAGACTTGAGAAAAGGGGAAACGTTAGGCCTATAAATATAAAGACATTGTACTCAAATGAAATCAATCTTCCCAATCCTCCCCTGTCCAACCATGCGCAGAGCAGGGAAGGCAACGACCTTCTTCCTCAGCTGCCCTGGCCGGATCCCTACCGGCTACAACAACTAACCTATTCAAAGATCTTTTATCCTGCAATATCTGCCAAATTAAAGAAAGAAGCTTGATCCACAATAAGGAAGTGCAGCCAAGTAACATAGTCACATATCTGAACAACAAGATACGTTGGGCTCAGAAATTAGAATTTCGGAGTCCAGAATTAACAATTAATTACCATAGTGCATGAAAAAGGATAACAATTTGATTGAGATAAAATTGCATCATGTAACAGGACTAGGGATGACTTTCGTATACTAACCAGTCCTATGTACAGGATGGTAGTTGCAGGTTGACTTTTTACAGTATAGGAGTATAGGGAAGGGTGGTTTGATTGATTTTTATGTAGAGTATAGGAGTAGAATATTATGGTTGGCAGTTTGAAGAGCCCTGCAAAATATCGGAATTCAGATTTACTATTAGTATTCAGTGTAGAAAACATAAGGCTGCATGACCAAGCTACTGCTACTCTGCTAGCCACACAGCACATGATCAAAATAGATGTAGCATCCATGAAACAGTATAACTCTGTTGATTGAGACATCATAACGACAAGAAGCAGTTTCTCACTAATGATAAAAAGGTGATAAATCTGGTGCTAAGATACTCAGACCAGCTCTGATCCTTTTAGTAATACTAGTGTAATACCCGTGCGTTGCTACGGATAGCTAAAGATCGTACACATGATGGAGACACTTCACATAGAATGTTTACCATTCATAATATAATGTTCACGCTAACAACAAGGTTTTCATCATTACAAAGTCTCATGCAAAGGGATTCAAAAGTCTCAAGCAAAAATCACTCATGCTTAACAAGGCATGTCTCACATCCTACAAATAAGTTATATCTCTCGCTGAGGTAGTTCTTGCAATTCTCTAGGGAAAACGTCTAAACATCCCTTTACATGGCTCTTCAGAATGCACATCAAGAATTCCATTCTCAGTTTATCTGACATTTGTGTACGACAGGTAGTAAATTTACACTACAACTCATATCTGTTGTACCTCTTTTTATCTTGAGGCATCTCACCTACTTCATTATGGTCCTAAACATTTACGTTTTGATCTCAAACAAATTGCTCTGGTCTTGCAGCAAGCCATTGTTGAACCCATTGGCTGCAAGCAAAATATGCACATTGCATAAAGTTAATGTCAAAGCCATTGTATGACGTGTAGGGTCTGAACACAGTAGAGAGTTGGTTGAACATACATACCAACTCAAGTGTAAGGCATGAACTGGATCTGTATATGCATGAAGTAGTGCAGGCAGGTATTATGCCTTTTACTAAGTAAGCATAAGATACAGAGCATTATGATAAGGGCTAGTGGCATTTCAACCTTATGCACAAAATATTGAGGTTGGATGTAGGATATAAGCTTGCCAATGTTTCAGTTATGCAAAGAATTAGAACTTTCGCACATAAATTTTCTAATTTGAATGTAACCTTTTGAAAGAATGAGTTGGGCACGAACTGCTTTGCATTACAATATTGTAATATGAAAAAGAGAAATATGGTCGTTTCCGAGCTGATTACAATATTTTCCTAAATCAGCGTAGGATAAATGAAACTGGGGTAAAGACATATGTTATAGCTACCAGTTTGTTAATCATGCAAGAAAATAAGCAATAAGTACACCTGAGATGAAGCCATGAATTAAAAACACTTTAATTCATCTGCATCACAGATAAAACATCGCCTGAGATGAAGAGTTCCCAGCCTCCACGCAGAACCATCTGCATCTGTGTTCTGCAGTACACATTTTTGTACCTGACACCCTACTAACCAATCTAGCTGAATTCACCTGAATACATCATCTATGAAGGTTGAGATCCTTATCCCATCTTCACTAAAAAGAAGGGTCCTTTTGCCTTCCCTTTGTCTCCATATACAGATTCGATCTTGAAAAAGAAAACTCTAAGAATCTGTATAAATCCGATAGGAGGTTATGTATTCAGGTGGAAGGTGCGATGAATGGATAGCCAATGATTATTTTTATTGATGCTTAGAACAAATTCTTGGGAGTATTCCCAATTTCTCATTTACCAATAAAAATAAATAAATGCTAGCCAAATGAGAATACAAATTCACATCTGAGTGAGAATGACTCACAATACATTACTGCACGGTTTGGAAATCAGTAGCATAGATAGTCAGGCACAAATGTACAATAAGAGCTGTAAGATTATACTAAGTTTTTATCACAGATTTGTTCAGGTGGGAAAAAACAACAATGCCTTACCATTCATATGAACTGTCCGACCGTCCGATGTTGCAACAAACAAATTCCTTACCATTTGCAGTGGCTTAAGCCTGAAAGTATGTGAACATAATTGCCTTCACATGTTCAATTATCAACATCTTAATAAAAAAGGGATTTGCAACATCTTAATCTCATCGCCCCATTTATTCCAAATATGAGATTGACAACAATAATCAAGTTTACTTGAATTAAAAAAATGATATCCTAGTTTCATGGTTCCTGACTATTATTAATCAAAGAAAAACATATATTAATGATATCCAACCTGTTTCTAGTTAAAAAGAATGGTACTTATTCCTCCATGGTTTTCATGAGATGTTCTTGCTCTGCTGCTCGTGGATGACAATGAAATGGATGCTTGGTGACACTTATTAACAGGATGTCATCTCATGAATGTGCAAGCTGATAGATGGATATACTTACTGTGGTGGTCTTGCCTGTGCAATCAGACACTAAGTTCTTGATGCACTCAAAATGGTACCAAACCTGGAAGACAATAGCAAAAGTATTAATGCAAACCTGATGAAATATTGTTGGACTTTTGAATTCTGAACCACAGAAAAATAGAATAGGTCCAAGAGGCGCCGCCGAAAGCGCTTTGAACAGAGCAGTTCATCGAGGTGATAAGGCCAATGATTATTGTAGAATCATAATTAAATAAGTGATACGTGGCATATCAAACAACAACATAGTGAGCACAATGAGTATTGCCTGATGCTTTGAATTATTCAGATTTCATGCAGAGGGCGTGTCTGCACTACGCTGTTCATGCAACCACGCGCTGTCACAGCTGGCAGTATCTTAATTTGGTAGTGGCAGTATAATGAGCAGTTAATTCACTGGCTATTTTTATGAGCATTCTATCAAACACCTGGTAAGCTTGAATTCATCCATGTTGGCAGGGTACTTTCACAAACAGAGCAAAGCAGAGATGGAATGCGATGGGAGAGTATCAGCAATTCATCATAACATACCTTTTGGCAAGGAAAGTGCCTGATCCTATAAAATTGTTTCCCTATGGTGGCGAGCGTCGTCGGCGACTCGATTGGCGTGAGGCTGGGCACACCATAATAATGGATCGAATAGCCGTATCAAGCAAAATTGTTGGAGTGAATGCTATTGATTTCACCGTATCCAAGTCCTCCAACAGCTAAGGGAAAAAACTATTGAACCAACAAATGCTTGGGGTGTGGACAGAGATCTTGTACCCGGTGATTCTTTGATGCGAGGTGTTGAATGCTCCTCCGTAGCTAGGTCTTGAGTCGTCCCAAGACATCAAGGATCAATCCCATCCCCACAATCTATTATGCTCGCAAAATAAAAGAACCACAATCAACTCTTTCTTTGCCATGGAACAAATAACTCTCTAATGACTATTATATTAGCTCCAATGAATTTGAAAAAAAAATAGTGCAAGTAATATAGAAGGAAGTAAATTCCAATATTGAAACATGCACCCGTGGTCTTGAATTACGGATCGTGTGCACATCTCGGTACTACACATGTTTATTCATCTAAGGAGAGGACAATGCGAACCTTGCTCCATACTCCGAGAGAGACATGAAGGCAGCCGCCGCGTCCACCCGTGCGGCCGGCCGTGTGGTGCGAGAGCGAGGCGCCCACCGCATGAAGGGCGTGGCGTTGCCGGGAGGGGTGCCGACCGCCGGCGGACCGGCGTGCTAGAGTCGGTGGCGGGCGGGCAAAGAATCGGAGCGGGTTGACGGGAAGAGGATTTTGGATCAAGAAAAAGGGGAGCCGATGCGAGGAGTTACGCAGTTCGAGGCCGCACCCGGCATCCGCATTCCCCGGCCCGCCATGCGTCACGCGAGATCCGGCGGTGGCCGACCTCCGCCATGCATGCCACCGCACGCAAACGACCGGAGGAGGTGCCGCCCGGGGAGGGAATGAGGGAGGAGGTGAGGCACGGCGAAGGGAGGAGACAATTTGTCGGCGGCAATGAGCAGCAAGAGAGGAGGGGAAGGGGCGGAGTCGTGAGGGGGCAAGCGGCGGGTCGGGGTTGGAAGGCCCCGTGACGACGACGGCGGGTGGCCGTCGGCTTGGGCGCGCGCGGGGGGGGGGGGGGGCGATGCGTCGTCCGTGATGGGAGAACCGCCGCGAGGGGAAAAAAAATTTGGGGGCGGGGGGGGCGACGGGGTGAATGCGCGAGACGGGTGAATGCGCGGAGGGGAGGGTGAAAGGTGAACCGATGGGATTGTCTTACTTTCACACTTTTTAGGAGTAGAGATTAGAAAAAGAGTAAAGTACAGTGGCGGTCCTTAAACTTGCGTCGCTGTGTCAATCCGGTCCCTAAACTCTCAAAATGGGCGTTTAAGACCTTAAACACTGTTTTGGTGTCACTAACATCCTATCGGGCGCTGACCCGTGTGGACATTTGTCTAATAACCCCCTGCTTAATCAAATGACCTAATCATTTTGCAAAAACACCCACAGATGTGTTTTGAGTCGTCGGCTTCGTCCTTCCCTGCTCACGCCGCCACCGTGGTCGCCGCCGGTGTGGTTGGAGCCGCCAGACGGCCATCGTGTCGGCTGCTGGCACTGTGGTCCGTCCCTGGCACGTGAAGTCCCCGGCACACCGCCGCAAGAGGAGGCCGCCGCCAAAACATGCCGCTGCTGCCGGCAAATGAGCCCGTAACCGCCGCCGCCGCGCTTTCACATCGCCGACGCTACAGAAGCTGTTGGCACCGCAACATTCCTCTCCTCGGCACCCATCTGTGAGCTAAATCGGCAACCTCAATGGCACAACTCAACTGAACTGAACAGAGCACCCATTTGTGAGCTGAACTGAACTGGTGACCTTTAATGGAGCAACAAATATTTGAACACTATAAACCATCAATTTTGAACACAAAATTTCATCAAAAATTTTACAGCTCAACTGAACTGAATAGAGCACCCATCTGTCAGCTCATTTCCAACACTATAAACCATCAATTTTGAACACAAATTTTCATCAAAAATTGCACAGAAGTGGCCTTAGACATTAGATCACATTAAAGCTTCAACCATTGGAATCTTACCAATATTACAGTACCAATATTGCAACATCCACACATAAGTACCAACCACCATACATAAGTACCAACATCCACACACAGAAGTGCCAATACTACAGTAAGGAAATGACAAAAATTCAACACTTCTAATAGTCCAGCCTCCCTGTTTTTCACCAACATTCAGAAAGTAGCAGAACCAAATAGTGCCATGTTCATTGTTTCCAGATTTCCTTGCACCCCTGGTTTTCTTGGTAGCTTCTCCCACATCTTTTTTCTTAGGTTGTGCCTTCCTCTTTGTGGTTGTTGCTGCCTTCTTACCAGCCTTAGTACAAGTAGTCAGGGGTTGTGGCCTCTCTACTGGCTGGTTGGTTGCAATGAACTGAGAGTCAGGCAATGGTCCAAAGACCTGAGACTGCATGGAGACCACTTCCTCCTATATAAGCACATGGCTGTGAGTTAGTACAAGTCATAGAAAAGAGTGACCAAATATTGGAGTGTGAAATATATTACCTGAGATAACATTTGGGTCATCAATGTCACTGTGCTGCCTTGTGTGTAGCATTTGGGTCATGTGCCTTGTGTGAACTAAATAGTGCCATATGCTGAACTCATAAGCTTTCTGAAAGGTTTGAACAGAGTAGCAGTCTGGCAGCATGCTCTCTGCCGGAATCCTTTCATGTCTCAAACATGCAATTGCATGGCAGCAACGTATTCCAGTCAGCTGCCACCTTCTACAATCACAAGTCTTTGCAAGTATGTCTACAGTGTTGTTATACTCTTTGAATTGTATTTGAAAAACACCATGACCAGCAGGCATAGCAAAGCATAAGTTTGCAAATTCAGAGTTTTTTATCACCTTGGACCTGATCTTAGGACAGAAATTACCAACAAACCCTTCTACTTCCTTTTGCTTGATGTAATGCCTTGTCATGAGCTGAGTTTTAATTCTCTCAAACATGCTAAGTATTGGGAGGTCTCTTGCTTCTAAGATGTAGTTGTTGAAGACCTCACAATTATTGTTCAACAATATGTCACACTTAGGAAAGGTTGAGAAAAAAGCTCTTACCCATGTTTTGGGGTCCATCTTTTCCAACCAGCTGTGAGCATCAACATTCAATATCTTCATCTTTTCCATGTTTGTGTTGAACTGTTGGACTGAAGATGACCTTGCACAAGCCCACAGTTGTTTCTTCAATATTTCTCCTTTGAACTTCTCTTGGAAATTAGAGTATAGGTGCCTAACACAGAACCTATGTTCTGATTCAGGGAACATTTTCTTAACAGCTGGAATAAGTCCCTGCAGATTCACAACAGTGTGGATTAGCAACAAAAACAAACAAAAAATACTCTAATTTATCAACTATAAATAGATTAGTTATGATAGTTACCTTCTGTTTATCTGTCATGATGGTCCAGGGGTATGTGTTATCTATCCCCAATTCTGATTTCAATGTCTCTAAAAACCACTTCCATGAAGCAAAAGATTCAACCTCAACAACAACCATTGCTATGGGGAATATACAGTCATTAGGGTCCATGCCAACAGCTGTCAACAATTGTCCTCCAAATTTTGTCTTGATGTGGCACCCATCCAGACAAATAAGTGGCACACGACCGACTAAGAAACCTCTCTTGCAAGCATCCAAAGCCATAAAACATGTGCTGAACAGATTACCGGCTAGTTTCGTATAGAATGAGCTACCAGGGTTGCTCCTCCTTAACTCTTCTGCATAATCCCACAGGCTGTCATATTGCTTCACTTCATCACCATGGATAGCTTTCATGATCAGCCTTCTTGCTCTAGCTACCTTGCTTCTTGAAGGGGTGATATTCCAATCCTTTTGAATCACTCTACCAAAACTTGTAATGCTCATCTTCTCATTAGCTCTGAAAGAGTCCATGTACTTGCTTGCCAGCCACTTGGAGGTGCATTTCCTCAAAACCCACTCTTTCTGACAGTTGTGCCTTCCAAAATATGTCTTCACCAGATAAGACTTGCATCTGCTATCCCAAGACACAAAAATGTTCCAGGGGCAGCCATCTGCACAATGACCTCTAATTCTTTTCTTATCATTCCTTGGGAGCTTGATTTCCACTCTGTTCCTAAGAGAGTACTCTGTAATTGCCTCTCTGACACTTTCAATTGTAGGGAAGGCAAGGCCAACAGAGAAAGATGGGTTGCCCATGTCCTCTTCCTGCCATGAATTGAATCTCATTCTCTCCTCTCCTTCACCATCAGAGTCGGGAAGATCCAGGCTGTGGCTTCAGTATCTTCATCATTGCCTGTAGTAGGCTCCCTGATAAATTCATGGGCAGGAAGCAATGATAAATTCCTACTGTGGCTTAATCGGACATGGATATCAAGAACCCTAGACGTGGATATCAAGAACCCTTGACTCACCGTACGGCCGTGCTCCTTCCCCTTTCGGTCGTAATCGCGGCGTCATCCTTTGAACAATGCGGCGCGGACACCTCCAGCCTTCCTTGCTTCGACCCGCGCACCGATTCTCCAGTCGTCGACCAGCACAAATCGTCTGTTCCGCCGTCCCGTCCTTCCAATCGCCTCCG
The DNA here is from genome assembly GCA_947561735.1 of Cenchrus americanus. Lineage (NCBI taxonomy): Eukaryota > Viridiplantae > Streptophyta > Magnoliopsida > Poales > Poaceae > Cenchrus > Cenchrus americanus. The sequence goes on from OX387245.1 coordinate 129,080,184, forward strand.
CCGGCGAGGAAAACGAAACGTCCCTCGAAAGAACCGGGGACTTGGGGAGAAGTGGGGAGAAGTTAAAGAGATTTAGATAAATAAGGACGTTTTTGCATAATAGTCCAGTCACAGGCGCTAAGCAGGGGGTTATTAGACAAATGTCCACACGGGTCAGCGCCCGATAGGATGTTAGTGACACCAAAACAGTGTTTAAGGTCTTAAACGCCCATTTTGAGAGTTTAGGGACCGGATTGACACAGCGGCGCAAGTTTAAGGACCGCCACTGTACTTTACTCTTAGAAAAACATTATTATCTTGTACAGTTACATTGTGTCTGAAAAATCCACTTAATAAGATAAAAACAACTATGCACACTCAGTTTGGGCATGATCGTTGCAGTGGAAATTAAACCCAAATCCTTCAGTACCAATGACAAACAATTGCATAGACATCAATGATAGCTTTTATGTAAAGTGAGCACATTTCTTACTGTGAATAGCTATTATTATGCCCATATTAGAAGTGAAAAGCACTGGAAATACTCACAAACAATGAGCAAAGCTGATCAACAAATTAGGAATGGTGTATGTACTAACCGATTTCTGTGCGTTGTGGAAGTCACATGCGGAGAAGATGTTCATATATACTTGACTAGTCAGAACTATGGATTGATAGAGAGCAAATCCTAGGAGGCTAGAAGAGACCTGCAGAGTAGGTTAGAAGAAAATGGGTTACTGAAAACAGTGACTGCATTGAAACAAACACGACGAGAATTGAAGGACTGTAGGAGGACGAGTAGAACAGGGAAATGTATATATGTTACCTTGATAGTCACGTGTAGACTATTGGAATGGTTCCAATCAGCTTGCGGCACTGCCTTCTTAGCTCCTCGCTGTTGCCATCGTGGACATCTAACACCCGCAGTGAACTTGGGAGGCCGCCCTTGGGGAGCGCTCGGATGGATGGGCAGTCGGAGATATGTAATTCTCGAAGGGAGTCAGGGAAGCCGTCCTTGGGCAGCGCCCGGATGGCTGGGCAGGAGGAGATTGATAATTTTCGCAGGGAGTTAGGGAGGCTATCCTTGGGCAGTGACTGGTTACCGTTGATTGCACCGTGGATTTCCAATTCTTTCAGGGAATCAGGGAGGCTGCCCTTGCGCAGGGAGTGGATGATGGCTGGAGAGCCGGGAATATCCAATGTCTCGAGTTTTGTCAGTTTGTGCAGCCCCGCCGGGAGGCACTGCAGATTCCGGCAAGCAGTCACCCTGAGTTTCTGTAGGGAGGTGAGGAGCTGAAGGGCCTCATCCTGCTCCTCTGTGAAGCGCTCCATCTCGAAGTGATCAATGGATAAACTGGTGAGGGAAGAAGAGAGCAGCCTGCAGACGGGTACGGCAAGGACTCCCACGACGTCATCCGTGCTCAGCGACTGCGACTGCGACTGCACTGGTGGTCGAGGCATCAACTCCAACTCCTCCTCCTCGGGGGTGGAGAAGAAATCGGGGGTCCCCGTGATGAATAATTGGCGGAGGCAGCCGTGGGCGAGGAGATGCCCCAACCCCAAGCCGGCGCCTCCTGAACACCCGCATCTCAATATGTATAAATCTGTGAGAGAGGTGAGGTTTGAGAGCGGCGCCAGCTGCTCCAAGCCATGAAGCTCCAGGAATCGCAGGGAGGTTGGGAAGGGGAAACAAGAGGAACAAGCTAAATAGCTGACGAGGAACTTGGGGCATCCCTCAATCGTCAAGGAAACGAGAGAGGTCAGACCTTGGAGCCCTCCTCCCTTTCCACCACCATCGGGCCGGAGGCGTAGCTCTGGCAACTTCTCAATATCCAGCCTCTGCAGTTGGGGTGGCAAGAGCAGCAACCCACCATCTGCTGCAATTTCCTCCTCCTTCAGCTGCTCCACCACACCTAACCCTGTAATCTTCTCGCATCCCAAAATTCTTACTTGGGAGAGCTGCGGCATGCAAGAGAGCATCTGTCCTAGCTCCTTCCCGCTAAACATGTTACAATCAGATAGCTCCAGGGACTTTATACTTGACGACAGCTTTTGGAGCGGCAGGAGAGGGCATCGTCTCATCACCAACCACTCTACTCCCGTTAATTTGTCAAATTCCAGTGCCGTTGACAACGACGCCGTCGTTATATCCTGAGCCTGGTGGTTTTCAATACGCAAGGATGATATCAGTTGAGCATGTTGACGAGGCTTCTCGTACAGCAGCAACTCAAAGCCCGAACCAACTCTTGATATCCGAACAGAGCACAGAGAGCTGGTCCAAGGAACAGGAGGCAAGGACACCAGTTTCGGGCATGAAGAGATATCCAGCTCTTGCAGTCTCGGAAACGTGGTCTTCTGCTCCTGCTCACTGCAAGTAGACTTAGAAAATGGCAGCTCCAAGAGTTTAGGGCAACCCTCAATGATGAGCTCTTCCAAGTGGGATAACAGTTCACCGGAGCTACCCACGGTCCATCTTTCCAGCGTTGCTAAGTCTACAAGTTCTATCCTTTTCAAAATTTTAAAATGTTGGCCAAGGATATTACTTGAAATTTCTTCAGCAGCCCCATTAACTAGCTGAAACTCACCGATAGGTGGAAACGTTTTCCAAGCCACACCATCTAGACAAAGTGATTCCAAGTTTTCAACCGAGAGGTTTACACCTAGCCATGAAGGGCAGGCGGCACCCTCATGCCCTTTAATGCTCAGCTTTCGAAGATTGCTATGTGGCTTGAGGCCTTCGAGAACTTGTTGTGCACGGTCATCCTTGTTGGATTGTGTATCATTCCAATTCAATTTCAACTCCTCCAAGTGTTTCTTCTGCATTAACTTTGCTTCATCTGCTTCTTCCCTTCCTTCAACATTTTCAAGGCAATTGATGATCAATGATCCACAGAGCTCTAGCAAATGTCCCACCTGTGTCAATTCGAAACCCTTAATTTCTTTTCTGACATTAAATGTTCTTAGCTCTTGTAGTGATTTTAATCTCCCCACTTCAGAAATGCTTCCATGAATTTCATCATCTCGAACAAGAAAATGACGCAACTTTAAGAGGTTGCCCATATGTCTGGGTAAATCACAACACTTATTGCATCCTTGTACATCTAGGACCCCCAGGTGGTAAAACCTTGAAATGTTCTTGGGTGGTTCAGATCTTGGCCATCTATCATTATGTATGCGAAGGTATCGAAGATGGACAAGGTTCAAAAAGTTGTGGAATAAATCTTCCACCCTATAGTTGCGTCCAGATATGAAAATAACACGAATGGCCTTAGCTTTACTGAGCAAACCATGAAAAGTCTTTATAAAGCTATCTTGGTGTTCCCCAAATAACATCAAGGAGTGTAGGTTTTCAACTTTCAATCTTTTTCCAAATACACTAAAATCTTCTTTACATATATCAAAAGTCTTCCCGTCATTGATGCTCGACTTATTTATGTTGATAGACAAATGACGTATTGATGGGTTGGTTTGCAGGGATCTCACATTGTCTGAACTGCATATGCTAAGGCATTCATCTGCTGAAACCTTCATAGCTAAGTCATGTAACAGATCATGAATGATATAATAAGTCAGCCCATACTCATCTTCTTCCTTTTTGAAGAATCCATGATCAACCAGTTGTTTTAAATACCATCGTCCTACATCCTCAATACTTTTATTTTCACCATGTGAATGCAAAACATCTAGTCCTATCCAAAAGTGAATTAGTTCCTCTGCACCAAATTTGTAATCTTCTGGAAACAATGCACAATAGGTAAAACATTGTTGCAGATGGAAAGGGAGATAATCAAAGCTAAGCTTCAATGCTGGCATAATATCATGATCTCCATCCTGTAATTCCCACTCTTTACTTTCTAACACTCTAGTCCAATGGCCGAAATCTAGGTGGTTTCTCAACAATCTTCCAACGGTTTTGGCAGCAAGAGGGGACCCCTTTAGTTTTTCCACTATCCTATCTCCAGTTTCAATTAACTCTCTATGCTCATTTCTTGACTGACTGTCACCAAAGGCACAAGCTATGAATAACTCCTTAAACGATTCACAGTCTAAACCTCCCAAGTCTTTCCAGTGATCAGTTGTTTTCACCATTTGTGCTACTGCAGGAAACCTTGTTGTGACTAGAATAACACTCCCCTTTGGTCCTTTTGTGGAAGGTACTAAAAACTTTTTCCACCCATCCTCATCTCTACAATCCCACATATCATCCAACACAAGCAGAAACCTTTTAGATTTCAATCTTTCTTCAACCGGCTTATTATTATCTGTACCATCCTTTTTGTCATTTGGGAGTTTATCTGCAATCTCTTGTGTCAACCTATGCACGTTGAAATCGACAGATACACATACCCATATTTTTACTTCAAAATGGCTCTGAACTTCTGCATCATTATATATGTACTGAGTTAGAGTTGTCTTCCCAATGCCCCCTGGACCAACAATTGGAAGTACTGTAAGGTCCCTGTTGCAGTATGCTCCCTTTGTAATATCTTGAATAATATTACTCTTCTCGTTCTTTCGACCATAAAGTTGACGCTCTTTAGACTCTGAGGTTGTTATCGGTCGACTCATAGCATTTGTAGGCGAGGGTAAGTGCCATTTTTTGTTGGAAGTTTTTGTGTCCAGGCTTGTAGCAATGAACTGGGTGATGCTGCGGTTGGACTCCAACAACTCCAGGTTAAGAATTGTGGATACCTTGGCACACACGGGCTTTAGTTGCTCTACAATTTCCTTCATTGTTCTCGATAGCTCCACCCTGTCAAACTTGAGTTTTGGTGTCTCTACGACAGATTCTCTCGGTGGCGCCTTGTTGGGATTGGGACGGGCACAACAGAGGAATCGGCGTCCACTCGACGCAGTGTTGGGGTTGGCATCGTTTTGGACATGTGAATCAGATAAGCATGGAAGGTGTTTACCGATGGTGTCGGAGGCACCGGCGGCGAGCCTGCCCATGCATCCATTGCTGCCCTCGTTAGAGCTTTGAACAGCCTCTTCGCTGCTCTGCTGGTTGGAAGCCCTTCCACACGGCCAAACAACTCCGCACCGGACTTTTGGGCTTGCATTCTCTTCTTGCTCATCATCATCATGAGTTTTTTGTCCAAGACAAGGGCAAACTCCGCAGGGGAATCCTCGGCCCCTGCTTGCATCTTCTTCATCTTCCTCGTCATGGACGCCAGTGGAGCCGCGGGAGCACTTGGCGGAGAAGCCAAGCATGCTTGCAATGGCTCTCGCGGTATGGCGAGCGTTGAGGGCGTAGTTGGGGAGGCAGCCCCCGGCATGCTCGTCGGCGGCATGGTAGGTGCCGTCGAGCTCGTCCTGGATGCGGAAGTAGTCGAGCTCGTCCATCACGTCGTCGGCCCGGTACGCTAGGTCCCGGAGCTCCTGCAGCAGCCCCCCCAGCGCCGGGTTCTGGATCTCCGGGCCGTGGCCGTAGCCGTGGCCGCGGGCGTTGTTGAGCATGCCCTGCGCGTACAACAGCTCCATCCTCAGGTCCCGGATGTTGAGGCCGAGCTCGGAGCTGGCCGCCCAGGCCTCCAGGACCCCGCCCGATGCGGGGCCGAGCGCCCTGCCGACCACCCAGCGCGCCGCCTCGATGCCGACCTCCATGGCCGCACCCAGCTCTGGAACACAGGAGGTAGCGGGAGATTATATTCAAGCGTTCTGTTATTAGCCTCAATGTTGAAGGGATCGGGGAGGATGTGCACGTACCAGCTGATGAAGCAAACGTACGTCAAGTGTGTAATGGAAGACGACGTGTAGATGCAACTGGTGGTGAGCGGGCAGTGTAGTAGATCGAGCTTCAATCTGGCAAGATGGGCGCGATCGAGAAATCACTGCACAAATTAGAATCCGTGCGTGTTTGTTGCAATATTGCAAAAAGCTTGTGACGGTCGAACCTGTTTGCCGACACAGCAAATGTAAAGGATTTCGCAGCAGCTCCTCTGCAAGGCACCCACGCCAAAGCAAAGGCAAAAGACAAGGGTCACCCCACTGCCCAAAGCGCTTTGTTTTGCTGCTATCTTTTATTAAAAGCAAGACTAAGAATCCGGTGCCATTATTTGGAAGGGCCTAACGGCTAACGTTACGAATCTGCTGGTAGCATAGCATGAATTGTGAAGCAAAGCGGGGAATAATCTTTCGCTCTCAAGCCTGATGCCATTTAACAAAAGTTCCCTGATTCCTATTTGATAAAGCCTCCTAATTCCAATAAAATATATCATTTGTGCTTTCAACGACAGCTTATTTAAAAAGTTTTATTTTGTGCTTCCTGATGCATTACTTTGCCTTTATATAAAAAAAAATCAAACCCTTGGTGTTTATTCCACCATTGATTCAATGGAGTTGCGAACCACCGAGTAGGGACTTTTGTGTGTGTGGAAGGGGGCTCCATAAACTAGATGGAAGGTAGAGTTTTTTTTCTTGAATAAGCAAGAGAGCTGTGTATCATTTTATTAAAAAGAAAAAATTTGTTACGTGTGGCCGAAGCACACGCCTAATCTGGTGAAAGATATTACATAAATGAGCAACCAGTGGTGTTGTCCATCTTGCTAGGCGATCACTCTCTCAACAGACAACCTAATTGTGTAGCACCCACACTAATCCAGTTTTCACATTCCCCCTTGATCGTTAGTGGCAGCAATAGCGGTTGCGTTTCATCACTGTCACAGAAGACACGCGCATTCCGTTCCTTCCACAATTGCCAAGCAAACCCCTTCCTCTTGCTTCCTGGGGGTTGGTTCCTTATATGCATCCACCAGGACTGTAGTGTTCTTGTCGGGGACAGCCCTAGGGGTCCCCTTAAACAACGGGGAAATCCTCACTTACCCGCGACAAAGCCAAAACACAGTTTGCCTAACCATGCAGGGTACGGCCCATGCCGCAGGGACCCCGACGGCCCACCAAGGCGGCCCTCTTGAAGATTCCCTCGAGCAGGTTCCGCCTCGCTCGAGAATGCGCGCCCCTCTCGGGCGGGCTCCGCCCCGTTCGAAGGGGTGCGCTTCCCTCGAGCGGGCTCTGCCTCGCTCGAGGGCCCGCTCCCCCTCGAGCAGGTTCCGCCTCGCTCGAGGGGTCCGTCCCGCCCTCGACCGGGGTCCGCCACGCTCGAGGGCGCCCCTCACGCGTGCGCCGGCCCCCGTACGCGGGCATTTAACGCCCGACACCGGCGGGACGGCGCCATCATGCGCCCGGGGCTCGCGCCCCGGTGCCGCCGCACCAACTCCCCGGGGAGGAGCCCATCCCCATCACCGTGGGGAAGGACCGTGCAACCCGGCCGTGTCGTCCCGTGACGCCGTGCGCCCGCCTCGATGCGGCTAACACGCCGAGCCCTCGAAGGGGGCCGGTTACACCCTCGATTTGCTTTCTTGTGACCCTACACGGTTAGGTGGAGGCGCTAGGCCGGTGGGACGCCATCCCTGCCACTGTTAACGGCATGGTCGCCGCCCCCGCGTGCGTGCGCGCACGCCGGGCGCTGTAGCAACAACTCCAGCTCCGTGAAACGCGTTGGAACGGGACGCCGCCTTACCTGGTCCTGTACTCCGTACGGACCAACGTCAGCAGCTCCCTCGAGCCTATCAGAAGACATCACCACCATCCGCCGCCCTTCTACCCTCGAACCGCCACTGTTCGGGTACAAGATAGGCCATGATGGCCAGATTGCTGCAAGGATCGTCCGGACGGCCGCCCACTCTACAGCATAGCACGTCGTGCTTCCCCACGTAGCTAGATAGCGCGACGCGCATGTGATTCGCCTCCTCCTTGATCTATAAAAGGAGGGCGAAGCCCCCAGCCGCGGGGGGGGGGGGGGGGGGGAGACAGGGACACAAGGCAGAAAATAACAAATAACACACGGCATACCACGTACTCATCCTCCAATTCTCCCACAACATCTTCGACCACTTCACCGGGGACTTGGAAGCCACACTTCCTCTCCCGCCTTGCTTGTAGCAGCCCCACTACAGCACCCCCCCGGCCGAGCAATATAGTGCCTTGAGCACACCACCGCCGGACGTACGGCCCCCTCGGCGGAACCGGGATAAATCCCGTGTCTCTTATTGCTTAGCATCGACCATTGAGGGATAGACCTCGGCGCTTTCTGCTGGTTAGTGTCGGGACCATATTCCGCACCGACGCTGGCGCCCACGGTGGGGCAATGCGAGCGCCTAAGGTCATTCCACCAACTCCCTCCATGGTGATCCGCACCGAGTACCGTGGTACACGCTACCGCATGGGCGGCTCGGACCCCCTCCCCCGCCGGGTTCGAAATTCGGTTCGGGGACACCGAACTTTCGGGCCACGGGGAACGACTACCTCATGCGCCTCACAAACCGTGAGGAGCTCCGCGCGCGGCGCCGGGCCGGTCCGCTCGGCCCCCGCCGCACGCACCACCACGACGCAGGCGCCGCGCAGCACGGATGCCGGCGGGCCGTCGACGCCACGACGCCACCGTCGCTGCGGGCGCCGTTCACGCCGGGCGCGGTCCGAGCGGTGGCGGCCGAGTGCGCCGCCTCTCGGCGCGGTGCGCCCGCCATCACGACGACCACCATCCCAACGGGACCGCGCACGGTCTCGGACCGCGCATCCCCATTGGGCCGCGTGGCGCCACGACGGCCTACAACGCCAACGTCAACACCACGATGCGCGGGGTTCCGCCGGCCGTCACGTCTTCGTCGCCGCCGAGGATCCCGGCGCCTCGGCGGGTGACGAGTCGTCCCCGGGTTCTCTCGACGCGCCGCCGCCCGCCAACCGCCACGGCACGCGGAGTGGGACTTCTCCGGCGTGCCGGACCCGGTCATGTTCGGCGTTTCCTCGACGCTACGGACTACGGTTCGGCTGCTCCGACGACTCCAGCACCGGGAGTTACGATCCCGCGCGGGAGTGCTACGCCGTCATCACCAACGACCCAGCCAATGCCGCCGGTGCGGCGGCGGGCGCGGAGACAGGAAGTCACACCCGCCCCGGGGATCGCCACGCGCCCGGCCGCGGGGCCAAGCGCTCCCCGCCGGGGCCGACACCGACGCGCGGTGGCCCAAGCCCGCGAGCTCGAGGCCAAGCTGGCGGAGGAATACCGGACGGTGCGGCTGCTCCGTGCCTCAATGGCGGGGGGGAGCCTCCGCGCGCGGCGAACGCGCGCGGGAGCTGGGCCGACAGGTCCGTGATCGCATCAACATCGACCCCAACATCGACAACACGGACGCACCCCCGCGGGCGAGCCAAAAGCTCATCGCCGCCGCGACGCCGCCGCGGGCCATGCCGGCACCCTCGACCCCCGAGGCGCGAGACCCGCACCGCGAGGTGCGGACTCTCATCGAGCAAGCGGCCGTCCGGCGAGGCCGAGAGCTCGGCATCACGCATCCGCCAACGGGGGGACGAGCGGGACGACGGAGGCGCACCGGAGGCGAACCCTCGGTCCACGCAGGGAGGACCGGCGGGGCGACCCGCCGACCAAGGGCGCACGCCGCCAAGGAGCGGCTCCTTGACGCACGTAGGGCGCGGATGGCGACGCCCGCAACGTCATCAACGCCGGGCGCACGAGCGGGGGCGGACGCACGAGCCGGCGGTGGGCTACCACCCTCGACGGGCGCGGACGCTACGACAGCGGCGAGGACCGCTCCCCGACGCCGAGCCCCCGTGGACCCGTGTGTTCAGCCGGGAGATCCGCACGGCGGCCTTCCCCCAGCGCTTTCGCCAACCCTCGACCATTGTCAAGTACAACGGGGAGACGGACCCCCGCGTGTGGCTCAACGACTACCGCTTGGCTTGCCAGCTGGGCGGGGCCACCAGCGACGAGGTCATCATCCGCAACTTGCCCCTGCACCTCGGCGACGCGGCCCGGACATGGCTCGAGCACTTGCCCGCCAGCCAAATCCACAATTGGGATGATCTGGTCCGCACGTTCGTGGGCAACTTCCGGGGGCACGTACGTGCGCCCCGAAATTCGTGGGATCCGCGCTCCGCACACGAAGCCCGGCGAGTCGCTGCGGGACTTCATACGGCGCTTCTCCAAGCGCTGCACCGAGCTCCCCAGCGTGGCGCAGTCCGAGATCGTGCACGCCTTCCTCGAGGGCACCACATGCCGGGACCTCGTGCGGGAGCTGGGACGCAGCCCGCCTGCGGACTCCAACGAGCTGTTCGACATCGCCACCAGCTTCGCCTCTGGAGAAGAGGCCGTGGGGGCGATTTTCGACGGCAAGAAGGGGAAGCGCTCGGAGGACGCGCCCGCGGAGGGCAGCAAGTCCAAGGAGCCCCACCGCAACGACAAGCGGGGCAAGAAGGGAAAGAAGCCGCGCCGCGAGGCGCGCGAGCAGGGGCGCGACGGCGGTAATGCCGAGGCCCGGGGGGGGTTTGACGACATGCTAAAAAAGCCATGTACTTACCACAAGACCCCGGTGAACCACACCCTTGAGCAGTGCGACATGCTCAAGAAGTTCTATGGCCGCGCCGCCGCGAAGGAGGCAGAGGCCAAGAAAGACGGGGGCGATGGCGACGCAGGCGGCTTCCCCGCCGTGGAAAACGTGTTCCTCATCTTTGGGGGGCCAACCGTCGACATGTCGACCCGCCAGCGCAAGAAGGAGCGGCACGAAGTCCTCACCGCGGAAAGGGCGCCTCCATCCTTCCTCAATTGGTCGGAGGACGCCATCACCTTCAGCCGGGAGGACCACCCGAACCGCGTCCCCAACCCGGGCCAGTACCCGCTGGTGGTCGACCCCATCATCGGGAACGCGCGGTTCTCGAAGGTCCTGATGGACGGAGGCAGCAGCCTCAACATCCTCTACGCGCATACGCTGCGCTTGATGGGGATCGGGTTGGACCGAGTGCGGCCCGGCACGAAGCCATTCCACGGCATCGCGCCGGCAAGCGAGGTCCGGCCCCTCGGGCGGATCGACTGCCCGCTTGGTTTGGCACCCCAAAGAATTTCCGCAAGGAGATCCTCACCTTCGAGGTGGTGGGGTTCAAGGGGGCCTACCAAGCTATACTTGGGCGACCCCCGTTATGCCAAATTCATGGCGGTCCCCAACTATACCTACACCGAAGATGAAGATGCCGGGACCAAACGGCGTCATCACCGTCGGTTCATCCATCGAGCACGCGTTCGACTGCGACGTCGAGTGCGTGGAGCACGCAGAGGCACTGGCGCTGGATGAAGCGCTGGTAACCACCTTGGAGAAGATGGTCAACGACGACCTCGACTCCGCCGCCAAGCACACCGGCACCTTCGAGGCCGCGGAGCAGACCAAGGAGGTTGTTGACGCAAAAAGTGCACCAAGCGCCAAACACACAGCAAGCCGAAAAGCTGGCTTCGCACGCGCAAAGAGTAGAGATGACGTGCCAGTCAATTTTTCCTGAAAATTAACAAAAGATAAAGAAGTTAAATACCAAAGCTTGGAACTTGTCGGGTGGTACCAGACAGTTCCATATTTGCGGCCAAGGAGCCATACGAGATGACACATAGCTATATGAAAGCTATTTGTCAAAGAATTGAAACCACTCGGGAACTTGTGAGAGGAAAAAAACAATACTGCCGAATGGATGACGTAAGCATGATGGCAACCGGTCTTTGTTTGGTCAACAATGCATGAACACGATATATGACCGATCCCACAGTAACAAAGTTAAATGAATGAAGTAAAGCACGAACGTAAGCATGTAATAAACAAGCATGCATAGATCCAAAGCACTAGTCTACCGCATGTCTAGGTAATTAGAGATCCGTCAGGTACGATGCCAAAACAAATCTATCCACCGCATGATACAACTTGCATGAAATCGTACCACTTTCCACAAATAGATCTATCCACCGCATGATACAATCTAAACCTGGAAAGCTAAAAGCACACATCATTTAAAGCATGAATTGCGCACGTGTTTTACTCGTGGAGAAACATAACCGAATACGGCTGAACAGCCGATTCGGGGTCCATGAAGAAGGAACAAACATTACCACGCGGGTAAATCTATCAGGTTGATCTGAAATCTAATCCACCGGATGACTAGCTCTAAAGCAACCCAAAAACCTGCATCTACCGCATGATACCCGGTTCTTTCAAGATTTATACCAACAAAGGCAAGCTTGAACCCACAACACGTGACAACTTAGATCGATTCGGTTTCGGCTATCGGAAGGCACAAGATCCATGTATTCTACCCATACAGGGATCATAAAAGGAGTGAGCCGATCCAACCCATCTAGATTGGGCAAAAGTGTTACACGAATCTAAACATAAAGTAAAAACTCGAAATAACACAGGGTAACTTAATGAATCTATTGGATCTTGCCAAAACCCAATAGAGCCGATAACTAGCCTCAAGCTAGATCTTAGCCTACCGCATGGCTCATGATCTAACAAGAAACCCTCTTGAACCAAGCTTGAATCTACCGCATGACACGAAGCATGGTAACAAGACTACTTGCATCAGATCTAAATCCACCGCATGATACTAGACATGATACAAGGTTGCCGGGGTACTCACGGAGGTCGACGGATCGATTGGCCCTCTCGAAGAACTCGACGGCACGACAAAAGGACTCTAGGGTTTGGCGTAAGGCCGGTGTGTATTGAAGAATGATTGTCCTTTTTTACATACATTCGGGGGTCATATTTATACCCCCGTCAAGTACAACTTCGAATGGATTCGTTACCTAACTTATCTCTAAGCTCGATCGCCTATCCATCCATTCGTCCTCCCCGATTGAGCCACGTCACCATTCAATCCCGCAAAATCGGGTCTCCTTGTTCCTCCGCTCGAACTCGGAGCGGATAGCCGACCGCGCATCTCTTTGTCGAATATCTCCGAAAAGATCCTTCCTTCCACCGGACGGACTCTTTATCGAACCGGACCCACAAGTCGGACTCCTTACCAAATTTTGGTGTTAACACATGCCCCTTCAATTGTGGGATAAAAGTAATTTTGTTCCACAATTGACTCCGTACCCACGAATTTTCGGATCAAATCCGTCAACACCGTTCTTCGCAATCCGCCGAATCTTCATCCGCATCCAAACCCTAGATCCCCTCGTTCCGAGCTCAAATCTCCAATGGCAGCTCAGAACCAAGACGCTCAGGTAACTTCATCCCCCGTAAGCCTCGTTCGGCATTTAGGTTTTCAATTTCACCTGAGATTTCCTTTTCCGCTCTTCCTCCAGGAGCCTTCTACTGAGCTTTTGATTCGCACCGAGGCCAATTCAAGATCCTATTACCTTGGTCCTGTGGGGAACTCTGACCCTCGAGATTTCATCGCGGCTCGAATCTCGCAGAATCCCCTTTAAAGCGGCTCTCCTCTCCACCGCCTCGGTGGCAAGACGCTTTCAAGAACTGGCCTTTACCTCCAATTGCAGGCTGGAAGACTTGGTACCGGAGGATTCTCGCAGACAAGAGCGGATTGACCAACTTGGATACCCTCCGTATTGCCCAGTGCTTGGAGTTATCCGTGGCTGAGACCCCCAAGAACGAAGACCTCCTGATAGCAGCCTGCCACTTCTGGTCAAACGGCGTCAATGCCTTACTTTTTGGCCATGGCCCAGTGTCTCCAACCTTGGCCGATGTATATATGATCACCGGCCTTGACATCACAGGATCTGTCCACCCCTGGAACTTCAAAGGTTCTTCACGCCAGACAGGGGTAAAGCCAGGGAACAGATATAAGAATTACATCTTGAAGCACATGAAAGACAATCCCCTTGGCGATGTTGAATACAGAGCATTCCTGAATATGTGGCTGTGCAAATTTGTCTTCTGTGGCAAAGCCAACGAGCCTACCTTGAACCATATTGCAATGGCGTCTCATTTGGCCAGTGGCAACTGCCTCCCCCTTGGGAAATTCTTCCTCGACAGTGTATACCACATGCTTCACCAAACTGTTACTCAGATGTATACCAGCCAAAGGATAACATGTGTCAATGGCCCTTGGTGGTTCGTTCAGATATGGTTGCAGCTCCACCTGCATCAAATTGTTGGTGTTGATTTGAACACCAGGCTTTTCCCTTCATCCAATCACCCTGAAGGAGAAAACAATGCCACCAGGGGATGTCAGAGCTATGGAGAAGCGGCTTCAACTGTTATCATTCAGCAAGACATCAGCCAGCTCTTCGAACTGTTCTTCAAGGGTTTCCAGAACCCTCTCTGGCTCCCCTATCTGGACAATGATACATTGACTTTCCCTGTTGAATTCTCCTTTAAGCCTGGACGTCAAGATGGGAGATTCTTGGAAATTTTCAACATCGTAATTGTAGCGAACATGGCCTCATATGCCATTTGTTCGGAGTTTGATTTTGGTGATTCAGGACAACATGATCATTGGGACTAACCCTATTGCTTTAGCATGTCTTTGTAGACACTTCTAGGTCCCAAGGATGCAAGAAAACCATATGCCAAATTGAGAAGATAGTCTATTTTTCTAGGGTCAAAACCGAGCAAGAAAAAGAAAAGAGAAGACACCGTCGGATGAACCGACGGTCCCTCAAATACAAGCGTCGGTGCAATCGTCGGACGAGTTGGTACACAGGGTGAAACCCTAGGTTCCGTCGGATGAACCGACGGTCCAATTTCTACATGCGTCGGACGAGTTGCAGAGGAAGAGCAAGGAAGACAGTAGCACCGGATGATCCGACGGTCTAAGTGGGGACCCCGTCGGTCTATCCGACGCTCGCTTGAATCAAGACAGAGACGCGCCAAGACGAAGCCTTCAAGCCCGGATGATCCGATGCCTTGGTCAAGGCATGGCGTCGGTCTATCCGACGGTCTGTTAGAAGCTAACGATGCCGACCGGACGCGAGGCCTTCGAAAGACGGATGATCCGACGTAGCGTCGGAACATAGCGTCGGAGTAGTTGTGTCGAGAGAACCTCAACGGCTACGTGACGTGGGAGGGGCACCGGATGAACCGACGCCCGGAAAAGCATAGCGTCGGATCATCCGACGGTACCTTTTTCGGTGGACGTTAGCCAACGGCTAGTTTGATGCCTTGGGCTATTTATACCCCCTCCATTCACTCATTTGAGGTTGCCGGGATTGTGTGGAAGTGCGAGAGGAGTTCAAGACACATTCAAGATCATATCCAATCCATCCAAGTGCTTAATTGCTCATCCTTAGACTAGTGCATGCTTTGTGTATGTGCTTAGTGCTAGGCTTAGCTTAGAGCTGAGTGAGTGCAAGGTTGTGCCAACCTTGTGAGGTGATTCTTGAGTGAATCCAGTTGTACAAGGTTCGCCAGAAGCCTTGGGTCCTAAGTGGCTCACCGGCAATCGTCATCGACCCTCCGGCTTGGTGTGGAGCGGCGAGGACACTTTGTGAGGGGGACGTGGAGACCCCCTTCCTTGGTGGAGAAGCTCCTTAGTGGAGGCGGCATCAAGGTGACCAAGGGAGCTTGACAAGTGCCTAAGTGGCTAGCCTTTGTGGCAAGTCAAGTTGGTGCTCTTAGGAGAGACTTGGTGGCCGGAAGCAATACTCTTGTGTGAGTGCTTCAACAACGTGGACTAGGGGTGGCTTAGTGCCTACCGATACCACGGGATAAATCGCGTGTCAAGAGTTTGCTTCCTCTCATCCCCTTTACGTTTCGCGTTTACTCTATTGCAATCTTTGCTTGTCTCTACATTCCTAGAGTAGTATCATGCTAGGATTGGCTATAGGTTGCAAACCTTCTTTTGGGATGGGAGTTTCACACTAGAACAACCGTAGTTGCACATATAGATAGTATGTTCTAGTTTACCTTTGCGCAAAATTAGTGAAGCCATAGGTTAAGGTTTTAAGTTGCCTAATTCACCCCCTCCCCCTCTTAGGCTAACGGGCATCCGATTCCTTACAGTAATTCGCCCATGTATACTGCCGGCCGAATTCAACGGAGGGAGGCTGAACTCCAGCACATATGAATATTATCAGCCCAATGTAATAGCCAGACAGATTGGGTGTGGCCAGATGCCCCCAAGATTGTTCCTGCATGAATTCCTCAAGCCCAGAGAGGAAATCAAAGAGAGTATGCGATGCGAACGGGGATCTTCCATTATGTGTGTAGTCCCACTACCTACACATGTCCTTTTGTGCCCACAATCATAGCTCATCCCACCTACAATTCCTGGTGGCAAGAATTCCACGATCACATCTTCAGTGAGCCTGTACATGTGTTCTGTGCAGAGTTGATGCCTGATTTCCTGCCAACTTCAGAGGTAACATAATGAACCTTATCAGACATCTCTCCTCTCAATTATGATTCTGACCTCATTCTTTTGATCCCACAGAACACAGTGCCCGCCCATCGAGCCAGGAACATCGCCTACAATCCTGCAGGCCCAATCTCAGCACTGGGATTCAAGTCAACAACTCTGGCTCAACTGATGGCCAGGTATGCTACGACAGATCCCAGCCTCTCTAGCCTTGCTGCTGACAGGAGGCAAGGTTTGTCTCTGGTTGCTCCTCCAAATGTCAAGAGGAGGAGAACTATCAAGAAAATCCTTATTGAGGTAAAATCCTCTACCTTCTTGACCCCAAGATTACTCTGTTCTTGATAAATCTTTGTGCATTCTCAGACCAGAGCTCAGCAACCTTCAGTGTCAGAACCTGCCAATGCCCCATCCACAGGTATGACCTTTATTGTCCTCTTTTAAGGATGAGCACTAGCATTTACCCTCGTGACTTGACATTTGCAGAAGAAATAGTGGAAGAACAACTGGTTGATGTCCCAGTGGCTCAGCAAGCAAGTCCATCCAGGGTTGAATTACCTATCCCAGTGGAGATCTCATCTTCATCACCCTCTGCAGAAGCAATGAATTCTCTAGAGATGAGTCTCCCAATCCAGCCGGAGCCATCAAGTCCTCCAAGGGCACAATCACCCGTTGGTCACGCAGCAACTCCAATCCTAACAGAGGTGGATCCGACTCCTCATCAGCCAGAAGCCCACGAGCTACCAGCAACTGCATCAGTACCTTCTAGCTTGGAAGCTTCGGCTCTACCTGGAGCACCTCCTTCACCTGTGATTACCCCTGCTCAAGAAACCGGCCACGAGGTAATCATCTGCACTCAACTCCGCTATTTTTACTTTTAGCACCTCTAACTCGGCGATACGGCTTCTTAGGATCAGGCTCCATCATCATCAAGCCTGCTGTCGGGGACCAATCCAATTGCCGAAGCGACGGAAGGGATGCACCAGCCTCTGTCAGATGAGGTGCTAGCAAAACTTCAAGAAATTGTTGCCTGGCTGGAAAGAGATGCACAAGATCAGTTCAAGGATCTTGACCACTTCGAGGAGATGCTTGAATCCATCAGCCAAGAACTTCCCGAGGATATCAGCGCTCCTCTTGTATCCATCTGTGGCCTGGACGTTCTTTACGCGCCCATAAGACATGCTTTGAGGAAGCTGCGCTCCCGTCCGGCTATCGAAAAGAAGAGATCTGATGCTGAACAAGCCATGAACGGGGTGCAATCCCAGACAGAGAGCCACAGAAATACATTGTCTGATCTGCCGTGTGCTTCTTGTGATCTGAAAATTGCCAGGAAAGCTGCTCTAGAAGCGGAACTGAGAAGCCTGTCAGCTGAGATAGAGACTGATAAAAAGAGAATAGCCGAGCTTCCTGGACTGATAGAAAAAACCCAAGAGGAAGCAAGGTCGGCTATAGCCAGGATGGAACAATGCGATGCAGAACTCACCACCTTGTCCAGCGCCCAAAAAGATTGCCAAGAATTGTTGGACAATTTCCGTCAGACAACATCCAATGCTCGTGGTGTGATTGCGAAACGTCTGAACATTTGAATGCCTCCATTGCTGTATAACCGAATTGGCCATTCTTGTGATATTTTCTTGTAATTTGTTTCTTTTCCTCTGCGCACCTTCAAATATAAATGCTGAACGACCCATTTGGCAAAGAAACGCCAACTCCCGAATGGCACTTTGATTTTCCTTAGCCGAACCAATCAACTGAATGCGACTCCGCCTAGAACTCCAAGCGACCCGTCGGCGGGCTGACCAAGGAAACCTTTCCACCTTCCGATTTTCTTGGGATATGCGCCACGATCCGAAGCCACGACTCGAAGCCACGATTCATCTTACCAGGCCTATAAATGCAACCGTAGGTGCCCCTAGCTCTCCACCAGGCCTTCTAGCTCTCGAATCTTTGCCAATCTCAGCCTTTTCTCTTTCCACACAGTGCACATCCCAAACCACCATGGTGCGCCGCCTCAACCGCCGCCGCGCTTCCGACGAGGCGGAGGGGAGCAGTGCCAACGCACGCCGGAGGCAATGATTGTCGATTTCCTCTTCTTTGATTCAACCTTTGATCTTCTTCTTGTTTTGACGATCATCCCCTTTTTTTCAGATTGATTCAGTGGAATCCGTCTCCTGCGCCAGCCAATCAACTCCTTCCGGACGACTCCTCGGAGTCCGACGGCCACTCCCCCGTGCCGTACGGGGAAGTCGATGCCCTCCGCTTCAAGGAGGAGCTGGAGGTGTCCCGACGTGAGCTAGAGGACGTCTCCAAGAAGGCGGGCATAGCCAAGCTGGAATGGGAGGACCAGCGCAAACAGCTGCTGGAAGCCATCGATGGTACGGCTCTAAAAGCAGTTCTTGATCCAACCCGGCTTTTGATGCTAATCTTTTCTTCTTGCTCTTTGCAGCCCGCGATGCTGAGCTCAACCACCGAAGGCGCCGGGTAGAGCAATCGGCCGAGAAGGTGAATGCCCGCGGTGACACGCCGGCGGAGCGCCTTGCCGCGGTGGAGCACCGCGTCGACGAGGTGGCCACCCATGGCGTTCGTCCGGGCACCACCTTGGGCTCCGGATGCCATGGCGACGCATACGGACGTCGACTACTCTACCAGGCCGCGCGGCTTCCGGGGCGGCGCGCCGGAGGACATCGACGAGATCGAGCTCATCCTGGAGCGCCTCGATGGCCACGGCGACGCCATTGCCGAAATTACTCATCCCCAATCTGTGTTGAACAGACTCTTCGACTAGATTGTATTAGGGATGTGTAAATATCGGCAATAAATGAAGAGCTTTTGAGTTCTGTGCTTGTTTTGTGATGATTCCCTTCACACTTTGCATCCGTGAATCTTGTTTTCTTTGAATGCATCCGGGAACTATCTTGAGCCGAACGCACGAGAACAACTGCCCCTTGGGGCAAAATCCACAGAAGATCCCGATTCGGCAATCCATGAACATTGTTCAAGCAAAAACCCTTCGCACCTGGGAGAAAACCCTGCCGTTTGGTATTCCAACAGTGTGTACTAGCCGGTCATCACTCCCAATGCACCCCTTCGGTCAATAAAATAGCCTGCCGGGATGCTCTGCAAATCCACTCGCACACTCATCCATCATTTCTCATCTCCTCCCCCGTCTTCAGAGGAGAAAACCCCAAAGCCATGGACAAGGGCAAGCAGCCCCAGGAGAGCAGCTCATCAAAGAAGCGCACGATTAGGAAGTGAGTTCTCCCTTGATCTACTCCTCGTTCTTCCGCATGATCTCGTGCTTCATGTTCTCCTTTTTTCCTCTTCCGGTCTTGATTTGCTCCCCCGAAGAAATCATCGGGACCGAAGATGTGCGGAGTACATCTCCTCCGACTCCTCCCTCGAGGCGAGAGGAGGCCACACCGAACGGAGGGCCAACCATCGGTTGCCGCGCCGCCGCGTTCGGCATCTGGAGCACGGCCTCAGGGACATCACCGCCCGTTGCCAAGCCGAGCGCGAGCGTCGCATGGCTCTGGAAGCACTAGTAGGGGGTAAATGCTTCTGACTTCTTCTTGACCTTATGCTTGCATTTAGATTTCTTGCCCCTAACATCGATTCCTCCGCTTCAGATGTCTCTGACAGGTGCAACAACCTGAAGACGGCCTGGGAGAGCTTGGTGGAGGCCGCCAACCATGGTCACCCCCACACGTTCCAAGTTGCCGTCACGGTGGTCCTGGAACAACTGAAGAGGGAGCAGCAGAAGAAGCAAAAAGAAGATTGAGCCACACTTTCGCTTCTTTCTCCACGCCTTCTGCTTCCCACCTCCTTGAAGATCTGACCATCAGGGTTGTTAGATGTAAACCTGCAAGAAGCAGTTGTAATGTCTGTGCTAAGGGCAATGCATTCGAGCACCGTCCATTTCTTCGTTTATGAATTTTTTGCTTCCGAAGGCGGCCTCATTCTTGAGCGCCGGCTATTTCGTGTCCGATGTGTGTAATCATCGATCGATCTCAATGCTAGGATAATATTTCTTCAGATATCTTCCATTTATTGCAGCGGAAAATTCTTCTCCTAGCAAAGTTTTCAATATGTATGCATTACCGGGACGCATCCGACCACACGGAAAGGTCCTTCCCGCGTTAGGGGACCATTTGCCGAATTCACCGTATTTAGTTCCAATCGGCAGTAGCGCTTTCCAAACTAGATCGCCTTCTGCAAATTGCCTTACTTTCACCTTCTTGTTATAGTACTTGGCAACCCGCAGCTTGTTTTTCTCGATGTTTTCCAGGGCCCTGAGACGGATCATATGTAACTCCTCTAGCTCGTCCATCATTAGGCCACTGTAATCCTTGGAGCTCAAGTCCTTTTGCAGCACCACTCTCCTTGAATCTGATTGAATCTCCCAAGGCAAAATCGCGTGGTGCCCATAAACCAACTCGTAAGGAGAGGTCTTTGTAGCTCCGTGGGGGGCCATTCGGTAAGCCCACAGCGCTTCACTGAGAACCGAATGCCACCGTTTTGGCTTCTGATCGATCTTCTTTTGTATCAACTTGATCATGATCTTATTAGAAGCCTCTGCTTGACCATTAGCCTGGGCATAATAGGGAGAGGAATTAAATAATTCGATTCCCATGCTTTTGGCAAATTCTCTGAACCCCAGTGACACGAATTGTGCCTCTTGATCAGTGGTAATTGTCCGAGGGATTCCAAATCGGTAGATGATGTGCTCCTTGACGAATTCAATCATGTTTTCCGACGTCACCTTTTTCGGTGGGATCGCCTCAACCCATTTAGTGAAATAATCCGTAGCCAAAAGCACGAACTTATGCCCCTTGCTAGATGGTGGATTAATTTGGCCAATCAAGTCGATACCCCAACCCCTGAATGGCCACGGCTTGATGATGGGATTCAATGCTGATGCGGGGACCCTTTGAATATTCCCAAACCTTTGGCAATCCTGACATCCCTTGTAATACTCAAAGCAGTCCTCTAATATCGTCGGCCAAAAGCATCCAGCTTGTCTAATAACCCACTTCATACGGTGAGCCGATTGGTGTGCTCCGCATATCCCATCATGCACTTCGCTCATCATGTTCTTGGCTTCTTCTGGGCTCAGGCATCGTAGTAATACCCCATCCAACGATTTATAGAATAAATTATCATCCAGAAGAACGAACTTTATGGCTTTGTACCTGAGCCTCCTAGAGACTTTACGGGAAGGATCCTTCAAGTAATCAACGATCTCTTTCCTCCAATCATCTTCTGCAAGATCCGCCCCCAGTGCACACGCCTCTGCAGCAAACGCTTCTTGACTCTCTTTGTAACCAGAGGCGCTCTGAGCCAGCCTGTTTGCTTCTTCGTTATGTTCTCTAGGAATGAGTCAGAGAGTTACCAATGGGAAGCTCTTCAAGATTTCCCTGCACTCTTCATAGTAACTCCTCAGCGCCTCACTTTTGCATTCATATTGGCCGTTCAATTGCTTGATTACCAGCTCTGAATCTCCATAGACCTCAACCGAAACGGCCCCTGCTTCTCTCAGGTATTGAAGCCCCCGAAGTAATGCCTCGTATTCAGCCTGATTATTTGTAACAGTGGGCTGAATAGGGATGGCAAATTCAAACATCTCACCTCTAGGAGAAATCAGTAGGATCCCTACTCCCCCACCTTTACCACACGACGATCCATCAAAAAACAACACCCAAGGGGTGACCTCGAGCAAATCAATTGACGGATCACGATGTTCAGTTATAAAATCGGCAATGATCTGACCTTTGATGGCTTTTGCCGATTCAAACTTCACCTCGAATTCTGATAAAGCTAAAATCCACTTGCCAATCCTGCCGTTCAAAATTGGTATAGATAACATATGTTTTATCACATCGAACTTGGAATACACAGTGCATTCGGCATTCAACAGGTAGTGCCGAAACTTTGTACACGAGTAGTACATGCAAAGACACAGTTTCTCTACAGACGAATACCTGGTTTCAGGATCAAGTAACTTTCGGCTGAGATATGCTACTACCCGCTCCTTCCCTTCGAATTCTTGAATAAGGGCCGATCCAATGGTTTGGGTATCGGCCGCCACGTACAACTTGAAAGGCTTGTTCAGCTGAGGAGGGACCAGCACTGGTGGCTCCTTCATGTACTGCTTGATCTCGTCGAAAGCCTTTTGTTGTTCGTCGCCCCACGTGAACTTCTGATCTTTCTTCAGCTTCAGCAATGGAGAAAATGGCAACACCTTCTGTGATAAATTTGAAATGAATCTTCTCACGAAGTTGATTTTGCCAAGTAGCGATTGCAACTCCTTGAGGTTAGTTGGAGGAACAACCTCATCAATGGCCTTCATACTCTTCTTGCCAACTTCAATTCCTCCTTCGTGAACCAAGAACCCCAAGAATTCTCCAGCTGATACCCCAAAAGCGCACTTATTTGGATTCATCTTCAAACCGTGTTTCCGGGTGCACTCCAAGGTCTTCTTCACATCTTCCAAATGGGTGTCATGACTTAGGGACTTGATTACCACATCATCAATGTAGATCTCCACAATCTTGCCGATCAACTCATGAAAAATGTAATTCATGGCTCGTTGATAGGTTGCACCGGCATTTTTCAATCCAAATGTCATGACGATCCACTCGAATAGGCCTATATGACCAGGACATCTAAAGGCCGTCTTTGAAATGTCTTCTATTGCCATGAAGATCTGATTGTATCCCGCATTGCCATCCATGAAACTGATCACCTTGTGTCCAGCGGCGGCGTCAATCAACAAATCGGCAATAGGCATCGGGTATCCGTCCATCGGAGTAGCTCTGTTAAGGTCCCTGAAATCTATGCCGACCCTCATTTTTCCATTCTTTTTGTATACAGGGACGATGTTAGAAATCCACTCCGCATATCTGCATGGCCGAACGAAGTTTGCGTCAAGTAATCTTTCAACTTCCTTCTTCACATCGGCCAATACTTCATCCTTGTAGATGTTCCGGGGCGGTTGCTTGTATGGTTTGAAACCAGATTTGATTGGCAACCGATGCTCAACGATAGAACGATCCAATCCAGGCATCTCCGAATAATCCCAGGCGAAGCAATCCTTGTATTCCTTGAGAAGCTTAATTAATTCTCCCCTGAAGTCCGGCTGCAAGCCTGCGCTGATGAATGTCGGCCTTGGCTTATCACCATCTCCAATGTCAACCTCTTCCAGTTTATCAGCCGACATGAATCCTCGCCCTAGCTTGCCGTCAGTGCCGTCTACGGGGTTCTCCATTAAAAATTGCTATAAGAGCCGACTGCTTGAATCGGCTGTTGATCACTGCTGACGGGTTCAACAGGACCTTCCCCCCAGTCTTTGCCTGAGAAGCAATCAATACCTTGGTACTCCCAGAAAGCTGGTTCCATGCTCGCCACGCTCACGGAGTCATCTGCCTGGACGACCTTAATCTCATCGTCCACCCACTGGATAAGCTGTTGATGCATGGTGGACGGGACGCAACAGTTGGCATGGATCCAGTCCCGCCCAAGCAACAGCCGTAGGCCCCCTTGCCTTCGATGACAAAGAAGGTAGTGAGCAGAATCTTGGATCCGATCATCAAATCCACGTGAGCACACCCCTTGGTATCCGAAGGGTTCCCAGTGAAGTCGTTGAGGATTATACTCGTGAGCGTCAAATCGCTCGGGCCCATGCCAAGCTTCCTGAAGGTGGTGTACGGCATTACGTTGACTGCCGCTCCGCCATCGACGAACATCTTTGTCAATGGCTTGCCATTGACGTATCCCCTTAAGTATAGCGGCCTCATATGTCGATTCTTGGCCGGCTTGTCGAAGATTGCCTGCTTGGCCAGCACCAATTGTGCCAGCATCCCCTCGGCCTGCTCATCATCTATGGCCACTTCCTCCTGCACAACCTGGTTAGCAGGAGCCATGAATTCGTTCGGCAGGAAGTATACCATGCATGTTGGAGCCGAACGCTTCGATCCTTCAGGTTGATCTTTGGGGCGCCACACTTGACGCGTCTGGATTCCGGCCTGCTTCAACTCGCGGTTCCTCACGCGCTGGACCCGTCTCTTCTGGCTTCTCCTCAGGCCGGGCGGGCACCATTGCCCCTTCTGCCAGACATAGTCATCCTCATCCTCCTCTTGATCAGCCCACCTGAGATCAGCATGCCGCTTCCTAGGATGATCAATGACTTCAATTTTTTGGCGCCGATCCCCATCAGGTTGGATCCTTCCAATTCTCTCGTGGACGGATCGGCGATTGCGCTCTCCCCGCCTATACTCAAAATACCTGTCACTGCATTCAGGACAGTTCTTCAACGTGGGTAGCTTTAGACCCTCATTCCAGCAATGCCTGAAGAAGGCACATCCCCAGTGTGCGCGTTTGTTGACGGATAAAAGACGTATCCCTCTACGATCCGCAAGCGTACGGACCCCACACCTTTTTCACCACGGGATTCCCAAGGTTCTTGTCAATCCGCGGAGCAAGGGGATTACAAGCGTTCGATCAACAACGACACACTAGCTACTAAAACCCTAACTATATTATACTAGAAAACAACTAAACACACTAGAGAGAATGATAAACGATCAAGGAAGAAGACACTCGCCCACGGGTCTACGATACTAGAGCATGCAATCGCTTAAAGACATGAAAACCAATCTAATCTATCGGGGTTGTGACCACGGTTTCGCCCTTTCCCTCCTCTCGTACTGTCACTACGCGAAGGTATTCATGACTAGACCTTTGATGGCCATGGCGTATTGAATGGATCCAAGGAAGCATTGGAGCTCTACTCCCTCTATGGCACGGTTGCAAGCCTTAAGCATTAAAGTATGTTCAACACAAGATGATAGATAGATAATCCGACAAAGCGCGATTACATCTCAATATCGATTACAACCCATGGACGAATGAGAAGATTACCCCATCAAGGTGCCGATCATGGCACCGTTGATCATGGTTTCCCTTCCGCCGGTGTCTTCCTTCTTCTCCACGAGAGGGTGCTTCCTTCGAGGTGGTTGATCTCCGGCCGCAGATCCTCCTCCTCTCTCTCTAGCTTGTAGATGGCCTTCTCGGTGCGAATAAACTCCTCTCTCTCGTGTTGGCGGCGCGTCGGGGGTTTTAGGGTCGAAGATCCTTCGAGGGCAAGGAAGACGGGACCGAACCGGTGCCGAAGTGGGCCGGGCCGATCCGATCGGGCCGGCCGGCCCGGTGCCCGGTTTCGGCCGGTTCGGTCGCCCTTTTTGCTCCGTGGGTCCTCGTGTACTTATCTACTTTGCCCCTTCCACTTGTATGATTTTGACGCCGTTATCCTCGCGATCAAGATGGAGACTCTCTTTGCATGAAGTTTGATCTTTTACGCTTCAATCCCCGGGTGTTCCTCGTAGCACTTCGGTCCTCACCACCATTGGAAGTAATTTCAGCAAGCTCATGAACACGAACAAGACTCCATGAATGCTCCTTTGAACTTATTGCGAATCCGTCCTTTATGTCCATGATTTCCTACATAAACACAACACTTCCAAATGCATGCACAAAGATGAACTTGTTATATGATTAGTGTGCCTAGTGGCGGGTTAGTTCAATAATCGAATCCAAACCAAAGTGTAATGAACATGCTAGGTGCACCAAAATACACCGTCAACATCTCCCCCACACTTAGCTCTTGCTCGTCCTCGAGCAAGTACTCGTAAAAGAACTTCGTCCAAGGTGTGTAATCGTGTATCACTTATCCTTCTTCACAAGTTAGTCAATCCTTTCATCTTTAATACATAAACACAAAGTAATGGTAATCAAACATAAACATGGGCGTTTAGAATTTTTACCACGTCAAGATTTACCCCACAACTCAAACTCTTCACTCGAAGCTTTCAATTTCAGCCATGCTTACTCCTTTGCTTCCATCGGAGGGGTTTTATGATTTTTAAAACAAAAATTCCTGCAACAAGTATTAGACAAAAACCTTTCTCCAAGCTCTCTCAAGTCACTCATATGAAGTGGCTATCCTAACCAAATTTTATAAAACTCTCACCTCCCATTAATCTCTCATATATCATGTAAAGTGGAGCTATAGGTAGGGCTAGCGCAATCAACACAAGTATTGTCAAACTAAGAACTTCCTCTAATGGTTGTCTACCTTTCAAAGCCAATGATCATGAGAATTAACCATATGTAGGGATATCAAGGATGAGAAGATTTAGAATGGTGGACATGTGCAAGGGCAAAAGAAAATTGTGACCACAAGGCACCAATGATGTCCTCGTTGTCGGATTGCACATGGTTGGAAATAGAATAAAAGTTTCGTCTCACAATCAACGTGACATCCTTCCTTACACTTTATTATTTTTCTTTTCTTTCACTTGATCCATCCCTCTCATATCTTCATTGCTAACTCATCTCTCTCTTTTTTTCTTTTCTTCTTTCATTCACATATGATTTTTTTCTTTTTCTTTTCCATACACATACTTTTTCTCTTTATTTTTCTCTCTCTTGACAACTTTTTCAAAGCTTTCAATTCTCTCTTTCCTCGCATGCATACAATCTGAAATTTTTAAATAAATCATGCTAGAGACGAGACGAAACTTTGAAAATAGGTTGTGTTCAAGGAATACGATGTTCAAAAGAGATGTATAGGGTTGGGTATGGAATCCGATGATATACATGACTTTCGTTATGAAAGTCATGAACTGAATAAATGACGAGGCTAGCAACAAAAGATAAGCACAAGGACATGATCATTGCTTGAAATTAAAACTCACCAAGAGAGAAGGGTCCTAGCCTAACTCATCGTGCTAATCACACTTATGGTGGAGCGAAAAAACAAACTTGGCTTTGGATAGGAATTTTTTTCATACTCTCAACTTGGAAAAAGAGGTTTTGCTAACCTTTATTACAAGGGTTTTAATATAATTTTCAGAACTGAAATCCTCCAATTTTTAGCATCGAACATAGCACAACTAGCATGTGAAGCTCAAGATCGAAGTGCGGTATGGGTACTTTAAGTAGTAGCGATTCCACTAAGCACCACGGTAAACGATTTTCAAACCACATACTTGTGTTCATATATCAAGAATCGAAGATTAAGCAAACAAGTAAATAAAGATAAACAATACATAAAACACAAAGATATATATAAGACTTTTTATTTGGTTTTCTTGACTCAACACTAATTTAAGACGCTTGCAAAAATTTAAAAACAGACTCGAAAACTAAAGACTCATTAAAACGCAGACTCGAAAACTAAAGACTCATTAAAACGCTAAGACTCTCACAAGAAGATTAAACCGAACCTAAACTTGAAGTTCAAAAGCTAAGGCTAGCGAGCTAGCTCTCCCCCACACTTAAAACATACGACGTCCTCGTCGTATCTTACAAAAATCCTAAGGGGAAAACTAGATTTAGTGGTACTTCAAGAAAGCTTTGCACCACTTGCCTCTCATGTTTCCAACCATGCCGAAAAGCTTGCGCACGTTGCGGTTAAGGAACTTGTAGTCATCTTCAACTACGCGCTCCAAGTCCTCCATACGCCGCTTCATCGCTTCCATGGTTTGAAGACATTCGTCGGCCGACGCGTAGAGAGCCGCGATGGATTGACGGCAAACTCGACGAAAGACACCGGATGCAATCCGAAGGGGTCGTCGTCGCCATAATCTCCACCGTTGTCACCACCGTCGTCGCCACCTCCATTGTTGTCGCCTTCGCCACCGCCGTTGCCGTCGCCGTTGGGGCCCTCGGGAGTCCTTTCATAGGGCTGCTCGCCCCAATCATCATCATCTCTACCGGCAGCCGCCCACGAGCTTGGGCTACGATCGTCGGAGTAGTCGCTATCCCCATAATCCTTAGGCTCCGGCGACACCTCCTTGTAATCTTTGCGCTTGATGCCTTGGAGGCGTGCCGACCTTCGAACGGGTGTAGGGACCTTCTCTCCTTTGACGGGATTGCGAGATGCAAGAGCTCCGGTCGGGACACGTCCTCCGCAACGGATACGTGCGGTCCTCTTGACGGGTAGCTTGACCTCGCATCGCATCGCCTCCTCCATCGATGGCTTCTTGGCTTCTACCTTCAACTCTAAGCTTTTTGGAGGCTCAATGGCCGCTACAAGGGTGCAACACATTGCTTGAAAGGTTTGATTCTCGAGCTCCCAATTCGGCCAAATATATAGTCCCGAGGGAAAAGCTCGGGAAACCTTATTTTCCTTTTTTACACTTCCCTTAAAATTTTCTCCGACCAAACAAGGAAGTCGAAAAGGAGCGGTTCGGGCGAAATTCGGGGACATCGGGCGTCGGGCCCCCCCCCGGGCCGATCCGATCGGGCGGCCGGCCCACCCCCGCCCGGGGGCCGGCCGGTCCGGTTTTTTTGCACACCGCCCTATTTTTTTCGTCCTCGCCCCATGGGAAAAAGTTGGCCCAGTAAATCTTCGCGAAAAACTCCGAGAACTAAAAGAAAAATTATTTACGAAGTTGGTGCCTTGTTTTTCGTCCTAGGCGGGACGTTCGGGCTCTTCCTCCATGGTAAAGACGTCAACATGATGAACGGGCACGACATCGGGTTCGTAGTAAACCTTAAGCCGCCGTCCATTCACCACAAATTGATCGCCGTTTATATCCATAATGGTCACCGCTCCGTTGGAGAACACCGAATGCACAACATAAGGTCCGTCCCACTTGCTTTGCAATTTCCCCTTTCCGAAGGTTTTAAACCTCGAATTGTAGAGGAGGACCTTATCTCCTTCTTTGAATTCTTTTTTCTTCAATCTTTTATCATACCACCTTTTGATTCTCTCTTTGTATATGCTTGCGTTTTCATAAGCTTTCAACCTCAACTCCTCTAGCTCGCTTATTTGAATCCTTCGTTTCACCACCGCGGCATCGAGATCAAGGTTCATCTCTTTTATCGCCCAATAGGCTTTATGTTCCAACTCAACCGGAAGGTGGCAAGCTTTTCCATAGACGAATTGATAAGGGGTCATACCTATCGGTGTTTTAAACGCCGTTCGATAAGCCCATAAAGCTCCGTCTAATTTCTTTGACCAATCCTTGCCTCCCTTCTCTATGGTCTTGTTGAGTATGCTTTTTAATTGCCTATTTGACGTTTCCGCTTGTCCGTTGGTTTGTGGGTGATAGGACGTGGAGACCCTATGCTCAATTCCCAACTTGGACAAGCACTTTTTAAAGTTCTTCCTGGTGAAATGAGTTCCTCCATCACTTATCAAGATTCTCGGTGTACCGAAACGGGGAAAAATCACGTTCTTGATCATAGTGATGGACTCCTCCGTGGAAGCTTTATGACATGGTATAGCCTCTACCCACTTGGATACATAATCAACCAT
The DNA here is from genome assembly GCA_947561735.1 of Cenchrus americanus. Lineage (NCBI taxonomy): Eukaryota > Viridiplantae > Streptophyta > Magnoliopsida > Poales > Poaceae > Cenchrus > Cenchrus americanus. The sequence goes on from OX387245.1 coordinate 129,109,630, forward strand.
AACGAGTATATACTCGAATCCAAATGAGTTTTTAAAAGGCCCCATGAAGTCTATGCCCCATACATCGAATATGTCGATTTGCAAGTTGTATTTCAAAGGCATAGAATTTCTTTGAGAGATGTTTCCGGTTCTTTGGCATTCGGGGCATGACGCAACATATCTTTTAGTATCTTCATGCATCTCCGGCCAATAGAACCCGCTCGACCATACTTTTGCTTCGGTTCGAAAATGGCTATAGTGCCCACCGTACTCCGCCGAGTGGCACTTCCTTAGAATCTCAAGCCTCTCTTCTCTTGGCACACATCTTCTCATCACTCCATCATTGCCAAGCTTGAAGAGGTATGGTGCATCCCAAAAATATTTCTTACTTTCAGAAATTATCTTCCTTTGAGTGTTTTTGTCTAGATGATCGAGGGGCATCTTTCGAATTGCTCGAATGATGTCGATCATCCAAGTATCTTTATCAAGCACTCTATAGAGGTGGTCATCTCTCATCTTATCTTCTATGGGCTCTTTATCATCTTGCCCACGATTCATCCTAGACAAATGATCGGCCACAACATTTTCCACCCCCTTTTTATCACGAATTTCAACATCGAACTCTTGGAGAAGAAGGATCCAACGAATCAAACGTGGTTTAGCTTCCTTCTTAGCCAAGAGATACTTTATGGCTGCGTGATCGGTGTAAACAATGACTTTCGAGTTCACGATGTAAGATCTGAATTTTTTGAAAGCGAATACCACCGCTAGCAATTCTTTTTCCGTAGTAGCGTAATTTAATTGTGCCCCACTAAGAGTTTTGCTAGCGTAGTAAACGGCGTGAACTCGGCCTTCCTTTCTTTGACCCAAGACCGCGCCTACGGCGTAGTCACTTGCGTCACACATGATCTCGAAAGGTTGGCTCCAATCCGGAGGTTGGATGATGGGAGCACTCACCAACGCATTTTTCAAGGTCCGAATGCCGCTAGACACTTCTCATCAAAGTCGAAAGCCACATCCTTTTGAAGAAGGTGCGTTAAAGGCTTAGTGATCTTCGAGAAGTCCTTTATAAATCTTCTATAGAATCCGGCATGGCCTAGAAAGCTCCTTAAGGACTTAATATCCGTAGGAGGTGGGAGTTGCTCAACCGTCTCTACCTTAGCCTTGTCCACTTCAATTCCTCTCTCGGATATAACATGTCCGAGCACTATGCCTTGCTTAACCATGAAGTGGCATTTTTCCCAATTTAAAACCAAATCAACCTCCGCACACCTTGTAAGGACCTTTTCTAGGTTTGCTAAGCAATCCATGAACATATTCCCGTAAACGGAAAAATCATCCATAAACACTTCAACAATCTCTTCGATGAATTCCGAAAACACGGCCATCATGCAACGTTGAAAAGAGGCCGGAGCGTTGCATAGGCCGAAGGGCATCCTCCTATATGCAAACATTCCGTAAGGACACGTAAACGTTGTCTTATGTTGATCTTCCGGGTGAATAGGAATTTGCATGAACCCCGAGTATCCATCGAGAAAGCAAAAGTAAGCGTGGTTTGCTAACCTCTCGAGCATCTCGTCTATGAACGGTAGGGGGAAGTGATCTTTCTTCGTCGCTTTGTTAAGCTTACGGTAATCAATACACATCCGCCACCCGGTCACGGTTCTTTGCGGTATCAACTCGTTCTTCTCATTCTTCACCACGGTTAAACCTCCTTTCTTCGGCACACAATGTACCGGGCTCACCCATTCGCTATGCGGAACCGGGTAGATGATTCCGGCATCAAGTAACTTGATGACCTCTTTCTTTACTACCTCTCGCATGGCATGGGTTAGCCTCCTTTGGTGGTCCACTACAGGCTTACATTGGTCTTCCATTGGTATACGATGAGTGCAAAAGGCTGGGCTAATACCTTTGAGATCATTAATTGAATATCCAATCACCTTCCTATGTTTCTTTAATAAAATCAGCAACGCTTCATTTTCTTCGGGACTCAACTCGTCGCTCACAATGACAGGATAAGTTTTGTCTGGGCCCAAAAATTCATATTTTAATCCCTTGGGCAAAGGTTTAAGGTCTACCTCGGGCACTTGTGGCTCCTCAGGTTTGATTTCTCCTATGTCTTCGAACTTCTCTTCCTCCACGCTACCATCGTGCGGCTCTAAGCCTTTTGTTGCTTCCTCTAGCTCTTCATCTTGTTGATTACTAATTTGATTTTCCATCGCTCTTTGCAGCGGGTCTCTAAGGGTTTCAACAAAACAAAGACTATCTATCTCTTCTACTTCTTCATCTTCGGGAGGAAAAGGAGTAAGGTGTTTAGAAGCACGAAGAAAGTTATATCCTTGTTCGATTAATTCATTAAACCTATCCCGAGGCTTGGTCTATCCCTTCCTCTTCTCCTTGCATGAAATTGATCACTTGCCTCCTTAGATGTTGAACCTTGCTCATTGGAAAGAACTTCTCGCAAAACTTCTTTGTCAACTTGTTCCAATTGCCTTCAACTTCAAAGGACGCAACCGAATACCATGTTTTTGCTTTGCCGGCAAGTGAGTAGGGAAAGAGATTCCATTTGAACCATTCATCGGGAACTCCTTCTTGACGCACCGTGTTGCATATTGTCGTGAAATCCCTTATGTGTCTATATGGGTTCTCCTCAACCATCCCTTCAAATGGGTTTTCCGCCACCATCTTCATGATCTTGGATTTAATTTCATACTTGGTCGCTTCGAGCTTCGAATCCGACTCTTGTACCTTTATGTCTTCACATCGAGGGCTAGCGTAATCCCTTAATGATTTCTCCGGTTCTTCCACGGGTTGATTAACGAACTCCATCTAGACAATAAGATAAAAACAAAAACAAAAAGAAACAAGTGTTTTTCTGATAATATATGTTAGATAAAACAAATAAAAGACAAACTAAAATACAAAACTAAGTTAGATGCAAATCAAACGATGTAAACTAACTTGCTCCCCGGCAACGGCGCCAGAAAAAGGGGCTTGTTGACGGATAAAAGACGTATCCCTCTACGATCCGCAAGCGTACGGACCCCACACCTTTTTCACCACGGGATTCCCAAGGTTCTTGTCAATCCGCGGAGCAAGGGGATTACAAGCGTTCGATCAACAACGACACACTAGCTACTAAAACCCTAACTATATTATACTAGAAAACAACTAAACACACTAGAGAGAATGATAAACGATCAAGGAAGAAGACACTCGCCCACGGGTCTACGATACTAGAGCATGCAATCGCTTAAAGACATGAAAACCAATCTAATCTATCGGGGTTGTGACCACGGTTTCGCCCTTTCCCTCCTCTCGCTCGTCACTACGCGAAGGTATTCATGACTAGACCTTTGATGGCCACGGCGTATTGAATGGATCCAAGGAAGCATTGGAGCTCTACTCCCTCTATGGCACGGTTGCAAGCCTTAAGCATTAAAGTATGTTCAACACAAGATGATAGATAGATAATCCGACAAAGCGCGATTACATCTCAATATCGATTACAACCCATGGACGAATGAGAAGATTACCCCATCAAGGTGCTGATCATGGCACCGTTGATCATGGTTTCCCTTCCGCCGGTGTCTTCCTTCTTCTCCACGAGAGGGTGCTTCCTTCGAGGTGGTTGATCTCCAGCCGGAGATCCTCCTCCTCTCTCTAGCTTGTAGATGGCCTTCTGGTGCGAATAAACTCCTCTCTCTGTGTTGGCGGCGCGTCGGGGGTTTTAGGGTCGAAGATCCTTCGAGGGCAAGGAAGACGGGACCGAACCGGTGCCCGAAGTGGGCCGGGCCGATCCGACCCGGGCCGGCCGGCCCGTGTGCCCGGTTTCGGCCGGTTCGGTCGCCCTTTTTGCTCCGTGGGTCCTCGTGTACTTATCTACTTTGCCCCTTCCACTTGGATGATTTTGACGCCGTTATTCTCTCGATCAAGATGGAGACTCTCTTTGCATGAAGTTTGATCTTTTACGCTTCAATCCCCGGGTGTTCCTCGTAGCACTTCGGTCCTCACCACCATTGGAAGTAATTTCAGCAAGCTCATGAACACGAACAAGACTCCATGAATGCTCCTTTGAACTTATTGCGAATCCGTCCTTTATGTCCATGATTTCCTACATAAACACAACACTTCCAAATGCATGCACAAAGATGAACTTGTTATATGATTAGTGTGCCTAGTGGCGGGTTAGTTCAATAATCGAATCCAAACCAAAGTGTAATGAACATGCTAGGTGCACCAAAATACACCGTCAACGGCGTTCTGCTCGCGCGTGTCTTGCTCTTGGTCCCTTCGCGTGCTTCTTCTTCGGCTCGCGTTGCTCCTCCTCGTAGCGCCGCTTCGGTAGCGCTCTTTCTCAATCCGGCGCCGCCACTTGTTGAGGAGGATGCGCGATGTCACCCCGGGCTTGGCTCGGATGACTCCCCAATTTCGATGTGACTCTTAAGAATACGGGGGGCTTCACCTTGCACCTGTTCCAGAGTCACTTGGCGCTCTGGGTCCACTGCTCCACCTTGTCTAGACCCGGGCCGAGGTCAAGACCTTGACTTTTCCTTTCTCCTCGGCAGTTATCACGTTGACAGAAAAGCCCACCATGTTCTGAGGAAAGGGGTGGCCATCCAGCTTCATTTTGTTGTCGAACTTAAGGTGACCTTCCTGGATGGCCTTCTGGATCCTCATCCTGAAGACCCTGCAATCATTGATGGAGTGTGAATCCCTGTCGTGGAAGCCACAGTAACGTTTTGCTTTAACTCCATCGGGCCGAAGCATGGAATGCCCCTCGGGCAGCTTGATTCGGCCTTCCTTCACTAAGAGCTCGAACAATTTATCAGCCTTTGTGATATCAAAATCATAAGTACCCTTGGTCTGCTTGACCCAGCGCTGATTCATTGTCAAAGGCTCCTTACCCCACATGATCTCCGCTGCGGCTACATCCAACTCATCATCAGAATCCTCGAACAGATCAGCCTTGTCCAAGAACTGGTTGTAGACGTCAGCGACGTCATGCTGCTTGCCAAATTTGGCGTCCTTCTTAAAGCCATACGCCTGATTGCTCATCAGTGATAGCTTCTGCGATAGCTGACCCAGATTTTCAAACTCCATCCCGAACAACTTTTCGCATACGGCCGATAGCATCCCGGCGACGGCCATGTCAGCCAACTGGTCATCTGGCAAGTTGAGCGAGAAGCACATGCCTTTGACCTCCCTGAACCTCCGGAGAAACTCCAGCGGCGTCTCGCTGTGCCTCTGCTTCATGGTCGCAAGGTCAATCAGTTTCTTCTCCAAGCTACCGCTAAAATAGTGAGCTTGAAATTTCCGCTCTAAGTCCTTCCATCTGGCAACTGATTCAGGGGGCAGGGACGAGAACCACTGGAACGCTGGACCTGTCAGCGATGCGGCGAAATAGCGGACCCTGAATGTTTCCTCAGCCGAGCACTCCCCGAGCTGCATGAGGTAACGAGCGATGTGCTCGACCGTGCTCGTGTCGTCTTGTCCTGAAAACTTGGTGAACTCCGTTGGCGGCTTCACCCTTGGCGGCAAGAGCACATTGTAGTACCATTCTGGGAATGGCGGCTTATAGGCGGGTCCTTGCATTTTTGGCTTGAGGCCGAACTGATTTTGCATCAATTCGGCCATCTTCCGCTCCAGGGCGTCGTCCTCCTGCACGCCTGCAGCTGGCGCGTATCCTGGATGTGGGAAAGCATCAAACGCCCCGTAGTTTCCCACCTCATGATAGCCTCCGCCGTACAAGTTTCTTTGCAGCCAGTTGGTCGCCGGGGCAACCCTCTGACCGGAAGTGAGCGGGGCGCCGGCCGAGCCGAATGCTAAGTCTCCGTACGTGGGCTGGTACGGATTCGGGCCCTGCTCGCGCGAGCTGACTCGTGCCGCCCGCGGTGGTGGGCCGGATTGGCCGTCCCGAGGCCTGCGGTGGAGGCCGAACCGGCTCGTTTCCCGGCCGGCTTGTGGCGGAGGGCTGGAAAGCTTGACTTCCAGCGCTTTGGGGAGGAGGCTGCACTGGCGGGCTCCGGAAGCGGTGGGTGAGAGCTTGATTCGCCCAGCTCCACAGTGCCCCCCTGGACGGGCGCTTTGCTGAACGCTTGTTCCATGCCAGGGCCGAAGACGGCCACCATCATTTGCTGGAGCGCGCCGAGGAAAGCCTTGTTGTGCTTGCTCAACATGTAATCTGCGGATTCCTGGAACACCCGCATGCACTCCTCTTTCTCCTGTTGGACCATAGTATCGCTCTCCCCCGGCGCACTCGGGCATCTCGTTCTTCAAGTATGGGACGCCACTCCTATTCTTCTTGAAAGACAGCAGACATTTCTGCTGAAACTGGTCCATGGCGTCCTGGAGTTGCTGCCGCTGCTCTGGAGATAGGTCTTCCAGGTTGACGTCCATGATGTCCGCGATTTCGGGCATCTTAATCTATTCGGTCGTTAGTCCCCTTTGGGCGTGCCAAAAAGTGTGTTGACGCAAAAAGTGCACCAAGCGCCAAACACACAAAGCAAGCCGAAAAGCCAAGCTTCGCACGCGCAAAGAGTAGAGATGACGTGCCAGTCAATTTTTCCTGAAAATTAACAGAAGATAAAGAAGTTAAATACCAAAGCTTGGAACTTGCCGGGTGGTACCAGACAGTTCCATATTTGCGGCCAAGGAGCCATACGAGATGACACATAGCTATATGAAAGCTATTTGTCAAAGAATTGAAACCACTCGGGAACTTGTGAGAGGAAAAAAAACAATACTGCCGAATGGATGACGTAAGCATGATGGCAACCGGTCTTTGTTTGGTCAACAATGCATGAACACGATATATGACCGATCCCACAGTAACAAAGTTAAATGAATGAAGTAAAGCACGAACGTAAGCATGTAATAAACAAGCATGCATAGATCCAAAGCACTAGTCTACCGCATGTCTAGGTAATTAGAGATCCGTCAGGTACGATGCCAAAACAAATCTATCCACCGCATGATACAACTTGCATGAAATCGTACCACTTTCCACAAATAGATCTATCCACCGCATGATACAATCTAAACCTGGAAAGCTAAAAGCACACATCATTTAAAGCATGAATTGCGCACGTGTTTTACTCGTGGAGAAACATAACCGAATACGGCCGAACAAACCGATTCGGGGTCCATGAAGAAGGAACAAACATTACCACGCGGATAAATCTATCGAGTTGATCCGAAATCTAATCCACCGGATGACTAGCTCTAAAGCAACCCAAAAACCTGCATCTACCGCATGATACCCGGTTCTTTCAAGATTTATACCAACAAAGGCAAGCTTGAACCCACAACACGTGACAACCTAGATCGATTCGGTTTCGGCTATCGGAAGGCACAAGATCCATATATTCTACCCATACAGGGATCATAAAAGGAGTGAGCCGATCCAACCCATCTAGATTGGGCAAAAGTGTTACACGAATCTAAACATAAAGTAAAAACTCGAAATAACACAGGGTAACTTAATGAATCTATTGGATCTTGCCAAAACCCAATAGAGCCGATAACTAGCCTCAAGCTAGATCTTAGCCTACCGCATGGCTCATGATCTAACAAGAAACCCTCTTGAACCAAGCTTGAATCTACCGCATGACACGAAGCATGGTAACAAGACTACTTGCATCAGATCTAAATCCACCGCATGATACTAGACATGATACAAGGTTGCCGGTACTCACGGAGGTCGACGGATCGATTGGCCCTCTCGAAGAACTCGACGACACGACAAAAGGACTCTAGGGTTTGGCGTAAGGCCGGTGTGTATTGAAGAATGATTGTCCTTTTTTACATACATTCAGGGGTCATATTTATACCCTGTCAAGTACAACTTCGAATGGATTCGTTACCTAACTTATCTCTAAGCTCGATCGCCTATCCATCCATTCGTCTTCCCTGATTGAGCCACGTCACCATTCAATCCCGCAAAATCAGCTCTACTGTTCCTCTGCTGAACTGGAGCAGATAGCCGACCGCAGATCTCTTTGCCGAATATCTCTGAAAAGATCCTTCCTTCCACCAGACGGACTCTTTATCGAACCGGACCCACAAGTCAGACTCCTTACCAAATTTTGGTGTTAACAGAGGCCCCCCTCGATCCTTCTGCCCCCGAGGGCAAGGCGTTGAGGGTCAGCTCCGCCCTCGACCCCAAATAGGAAGTGGTGCTCGTCGACTTCCTCCGCGCCAACGCCGACATCTTCGCGTGGAGCCCCTCGGATATGCCAGGCATACCGAGGGAAGTCGCCGAGCACTCCCTTGACATCCTGCCAAACGCCCGCGCCGTGCAACAACAGCTCCGTCGCTTCGACGAGGAGCGGCGACGGACAATCGGAGCAGAGCTGCGGAAGCTTCTCGAGGCCGGATTCATCAAGGAGGTGTTCCACCCAACGTGGCTAGCAAACCCCGTGCTTGTAAAGAAAAAGAATGGGAAGTGGCGGATGTGTATAGACTACACTAGTCTTAATAAAGCATGTCCTAAAGTTCCTTTTCCTTTGCCACGCATTGATCAGATCGTTGATTCAACGGTTGGGTGTGAATTGCTTTGCTTCCTTGATGCTTACTCCGAGTACCACCAAATAAAGATGAAGGAGTCCGACCAGCTCGTGACTTCGTTCATCACGCCGTTCGGGACGTTCTGCTACGTCACGATGCCGTTTGGCCTCCGAAACGCGGGTGCGACCTACCAGCGTTGCATGCAGCACGTTTTTGGGGATCACATCGGGCGGACGGTCGAAGCGTACGTTGACGACATCGTCGTAAAAACCAGGAAGGCGGACGACCTGGTTGGCGACCTTGGCGTCGCGTTCGGCTGCCTACGGGCCAATGGGGTCAAGTTAAACCCCGAAAAGTGTGTCTTTGGAGTGCCGCGCGGTATGCTCCTAGGATACATTGTCTCTCAACGGGGAATCGAGGCCAACCCTGAAAAGGTCGCGGCCCTCGAACGAATGGGTCCGATCCGGGACCTCAAAGGGGTGCAGAAGGTGCTGGGGTGCCTTGCCGCCTTGAGCCGCTTCATCTCGCGGCTCGGAGAAAAGGGGCTGCCCCTCTACCGCCTACTCAAGAAGCACGAGCGCTTCTCCCGGACCGCCGAGGCCCGGATGCGCTCGACAAGCCGGGCGGCGTCTCGACGCACGCCCCGATCCTCACGCCACCGCAAGACGGCGAACCCCTGCAGCTCTACGTACCCGCAACCACCCAGGTGGTCAGCGCCGTGATCGTCGTGGAGCGCACGGAGGAAGGGCACGCCTTACCTGTACAGCGGCCAGTCTATTACATCAGCGAGGTCCTGTTAGACACCAAGACGCGCTACCCCCAGGTCCAAAAGTTGCTGTACGCGGTAGTCCTTGCGCGGCGCAAGCTCCGCCACTACTTCGAGGCCCACCCCGTCACGGTGGTTTCCTCCTTCCCACTAGGAGAGATCATCCGCAACCCCGACGCTGCAGGCAGGATCGCTAAGTGGTCCGTGGAGCTGATGGGCGTCTCGCTCGCCTACGCCCCGCGCAAGGCCGTCAAATCCCAAATCTTGGCGGATTTCGTCGCTGAATGGACGGACACGCAGCTACCGCCGCCGCAAATCCAAGCGGAGTGTTGGACTCTGTTCTTCGACGGCTCAGTGATGAAAACGGGAGCGGCGCGGCCTCGCTCTTCGTGTCACCCCTCGGGGAACACATGCGGTACGCGGTGCGCCTCCACTTCCCCGCGTCTAACAATATGGCGGAATACGAGGCCCTCCTCTGCAGCCTCAAAATCGCCATTGAGTTAGGCGTCAAGCGCCTCGACGTGCGGGGGGACTCGCAGCTCGTAATCGATCAAGTCATGAAGAACGCGAGCTGCCATGACGACAAGATGGAGGCCTACTGCAAAGCCGTGCGAGCCCTCAAGGACAAATTTTACGGCATCGAGCTCAACCATGTGCCTTGCCGGTACAACGAGTAGGCGGACGAGCTGGCCAAGATCGCGTCCGGGCGGATCACCGTCCCCCCGAACGTTTTCGCGCGCGACGTCGCTCAGCCATCAGTCGTCTTCGAGCCCCACCCCTCGAGTCACGACGAACCCTCGGGGGCTCCCTCGAATCCAGCGGGTGCGGAACCCATGGACGAGGACCCCTCGAACGAGGCGTACGTGCTCTCTCTCCTCGAGGGGTATGGCTCACACGAGGCCGATGTGATGGACATCGAGCCAGCTCCTGTTAAAGTGGACTGGCGCGACAAATACATCGCCTGGATCGCTCGAGGGGAACTCCCCGCGGACCGGGCCGCGGCCAGGCGCATCGCCAGGATGGCCAAGTCCTTTGCCCTCGTCGACGGTGAGCTGTACAAGCGCGCCGCCTCCGGCATACTGCAGCGCTGCGTACCCATCCCCGAGGGGCGCGAGCTCCTACGGGACATCCACGCAGGGATCTGTGGCCACCACGCCGCGCCCCGCACCCTCGTCGGCAACGCGTTCCGCCAGGGCTTTTACTGGCCTACCGCGGTCGCGGACGCCAGCGAGATCGTGCGCACTTGCGAAGGATGCCAGTTCTACGCCTGAAAGTCCAGCTTGCCCGCCCATGCCCTGCAGACCATCCCCGCAACATGGCCATTTGCTGTGTGGGGGGGGCGGACATCGTCGGCCCCCGCGGAAGGCGCCGGGGGCTTCACCCACTTGTTGGTCGCGATCGACAAGTTCTCCAAGTGGGTGGAGGTGCGCCCCATCACGAATCTCGGGGCGCAGCGGCGGTAACATTCTTCACCGACATCGTCTACCGCTTTGGAGTGCCAAACTCCATCATCACCGACAATGGGTCCCGGTTCACGGGCGGGAAGTTCTTGGAGTTCGCGACAAGTTCCACATCCGTGTGGATTGGGCACCGTGGCACACCCACGGACCAACGGCCAAGTAGAGCGTGCCAATGGCATGATCTTACAAGGCCTATAGCCCGAATTTTCGACCGGCCAAACAAATGCGGCGAAAATGGCTCCAAGAGTTACCGGCGGTTGTGTGGAGCCTAAGGACCACCCCCGAGCGAGCCACCGGGTTCACCCCCGTTTTTCCCCGGTCCATGGCGCGGAGGCCGTCCTCCCCACGGACTTAGAATACGGATCGCCCAGGGTTCGAGGCTATGACGAGGATGCCAACCAACGAGCCCGCGAGGACTCGCTGGATCAGCTGGACGAGGCACGCCTCGTGGCCTTGATGCATTCCGCGAGGTACCAACAGTCCCTCAGGCGCTACCAAGCACGCAAGATACGCCGGCGGGATTTCAGCGAAGGGGATCTGGTCCTAAGGCTACGCCAAGACAACCGAGGGCGCCACAAGCTATCGCCCCCATGGGAGGGACCCTACGTCGTGGTGAAGGTACTCAAGCCCGGCACGTACAAGCTGGCCAACGAGGACGGTGAAGAGCTCACCAACGCTTGGAACATCCAACAGCTACGTCGCTTCTACCCCTAGCTAGGATTCCCAAGCATTTTTTGGTTGTAAAAATCATATGGCCAACGCCCCAGTTGGTGACAACTATGTAAACACCTCAAGTCAAATAGAAAGGGCAACTCGACTTTCCCCTAAAACCCAAGTTACCCTCGGGGGCTACTGTGGGGGGCACCCCCCCCAAAACTGGGTCCCATTTTCGCGCAAAAATAAAGCAACTCACACGCGCTAAGTTTGTTTTCTACTTCAACCTCGAGCAACGGTTCGAACAGGGCGCAGGCGGCCTAGTGGAAGGAGCGCGCGAGTCAGAGATAGCCTACGCCGCGAGGATACGACCCTTCTCTCTCGCCTCCAACCCAGCAGCCCCCCCGCGAAAATCGAACTCCCCTAACTAGAATCTACTCAGGAAGAAGGAGAAACAAAAAGCGCAAATAAGCAAAAGACTTCATTTCGTATCAACAAATATTTACGACTGAGATAATGTGCTTATTTACAAAGGCCACATGGCCAGAATACTGATACACGAATAAAAACGGGCCTAGCGCCCAACTGTCTTCAGGAGGGAGGGGCGGCAGCGTCAGCAGCGTCCGGGAAGAGGAACTCCTCGAAGGCTTCAGCGAGCGACCCGGCGGCGTCGGCGGCGAGCGCATCCACACGCTCCATCGCCACCTCGTCCTCGACGCCCTCGGGAACGATGTAGCCCTCCGCCAGCGCCTCGAAGTTGACCTCGTAGTGGGACCGCACCACTCCGAGGGCCTTCTGGACGCCCAGATGCAGCGCCCGGCGCATCCACTCGGTGACGTGACCGCCAAGGGCACGCAGGCGGCTGGCCAGCGAGCTGCCGGCCTGTGCTTCGCCCTCCTCCACGGCTTGGCGGTGTCTCGAGGGCCACACCACGCGAGCTCCCCGCGGCTCCCCGGCCGGAGGAGTTATAGGAAGCCTGCAGCCGTCTCGCCCGTTCACCGCATGCCCCGTGGCGGTGCGCAAGCCTGGAATCGCCAAGACAAGAAAGAAATCAGAAAGGGGGATGCGAGCCCTCTAACAGAAAAACCAACAAAGCAAGAGTCAAACAGTGGCTCACCTTCGACTTGTTTCCTCTCCACCTCGAGAGCGCGGCGCTCGGCCTCACCCTGCTCCTGGAGGGCCAGCTCTTGGTTTGCACTCGTAATGCTGAGCACAATGAGCTCGCCCTTGGTCTTAGAGAGCTTGGCGTCCCGCTCCGCCAATGACTTCTGCGCCGCTTCGCGAGCGACGCGCTCCTGCTCCAGCGCCGTCCGGGCATCGACAAGGGCGGCTCCGCTCCCCGCCGGAGCCGCCCCTCGGCCCCTTGACGGGCGGTGCACTCCCCGCAGAGCCGCTCCTCGGCAACGACGAGCGCCGCGACTTTGGCGTCGAGGGCGGCCTTCAAGTCGTCGGCCTCCTTGGCCCGCCCTGCTCCCGGCCCCGCGCGCCCGCTCCTCGCCCCCGGCGCCACCGCGCCGCGCCCCCTCGAGCGACGAGCGGAGCCCCCGGTTCTCGCCGCGGACGCCGGCCACCTCCGCCTCCCAGTTGGTCGCCAGCGTCCGCATCTTCTCCAGGTCCGAGCGCGCCCACCACAGTGCCTCATCACGATCGATGAGAGCCGTGCAAACCCGCTCGAGGCTAGAGCGGAACGCCGGGTCCTGCCTCATGCTCTCGGGGAGTTCGTCGCGCAAGACCACGGCCCGGTACGCCAACCAGCCGTCTGGGGTCCTGAGGGCATCGGCGAGCGCGTCGAAAGCGCCGCATCGCTCCCGGAGCTGGTGGAGCTCGGCGTTCACCCGATCGAAGGCGTTGTACTTGTCATGGGCGCGGCGCTCGAGCTCCTGTCACCCACAACTCGAAACCCGTAAGTGCCACGACACAGAAACAGCGCACAAAAACGAAGGAAAGGAGAAAACGAACAACAACGCCCTACCTGGAAGACACGCCATGCGGGGCCGCCATGGACCCTCAGCGCCTCGTTCAGCGCGCGGTCGAGCGTGGCGCCGTGGCTCCGGAGCTCTCCCCAGAGCTCCTGCTCTCCCTGGGCGTCGGCGAACGCAGGCGGATCGCCAACGGCCCCCTCTACCCCGGCGCAGTGGCCGACGCGGGAGGACGAGGCCTCGGCGCCATGTCCTCGGTCCCCCGCCACCATGTGACCCTCGCGCCGCCTCACGAGGGCCCCCTCCTCGGGCTCGGGGGAGCGCGTGGGGAAGCTCGCCCACTGATCCCACCCGGGCGGCGGGGAGTCATCGTCCAGGACCTCCACCACCTCCGCCCGGGAACCGCCGGCGGGCGCCGGCCCTTGCGCCGCCCTCCGCCGGCGCCCTCCACCTGCGCCTCCACGGCCACGGGCGCTTGACGTGGTGCCTCGCCCACCACCTCGGCCGCGCTCCCGCGGCGGTGGGCGCCACCCGGCCGCCCTCCGCGGCGACCCACCGCCTCCGGCGTGCCTCCGCGACCACGGGTGCCACCGCGGGCCGCACCTCGCCCGCCTCCGCCGCGGTCGGCACCACAAGCCGCGCCTCCGTCGTAGCGACCACCATCCGCCGCACCTCCGCCACGACCGCCGCCGTGGGCTGCACCTCTGCCATGGCCGGCACCGGCCGCTCCTCGGCAACCACCGGTTGCGCCATGGCGTGCCGATCCGCCGGCCGAGGCCTCGGGGCCCCGGCCGCGCCGAGCGAGCTCTCGCCCGCCGCCGCCGTGCTTGCCCCCGCCCGCGACGCCCTCGACGAGCGCCGCCGGGTGGGGACGGATGCGTCCGCCCTCAGCACCTTGGCCGGTGCGAGGGGAGGCACAGTTGGCACCACCCTGCGCAGGCACAAACAGAGGGTTAGAATGCCTGATCATCAAAAAATCAAACCAAGTAGAGGATCGAGCCCCTTACCTCGAGGAGGAAAAGGCGCGCTTCCTTTTCCTCGAAGCCTCAGCGGATGAGGCCGGCGCGGCCGGCACGCCCGCCGCCGCGCCTCTCGACATCGCCACCGCGTGCGCGGGCCCTACCTCGCGCGCGGGCGCGCTCGCCGCACGCACGGACGCGCTCGCCGCGCGCCCCCCCCGTAGTGCGCGCCGGCGCCTACCCCCCGCGGCGCGCGCCGCCCTCGTTGTCGATTGCCCGGCGGCGGGCGCCGTTGCTCCCCGCCCCGGGCGATGCCACCCTTGCCGCCGGAGCGGCTCGGCGACGGGGGCGAGGTCTCCCCACCTATCGAGGGGCCCCGCCCCTCGGCCTCTTCCTCTTCGTCCTCCTCCGAGGACGAGTACTCCCTCGGTCCCCGGGGAGGAGAGCCCCGCCCCTCGCGCCGCCGTACTCCGCGCTCCGTCGCTCGCGGCGCTCGTTGTGCCGCCTCGCGCGCTCCCTCTCGCGCGCCGCCCGCTCCCCGCTCCCGCCGCCGCGCCGCCCGACCAAGCGCGCGGGGAGTCGGGGGGGTGGGCGGAACGGACTTCGAGGCGGTGAAGTTCACCAGCTGCATGTAAGAACGTCAAAGGCGCATCAGGAGGCAGAAGCGGCACCAAGAAACAAAACAAAGCCAAGAATCATGCTCACCAGCGGGCCGGTGGGGAGCATCTCGAGGTCCCACGGGGTCCGGTCCGGATGCGCCGGCACCCGGGTGTCGACGGCGCTCCGCGTCCGGGTGAGCGCATACGGCCGCCCGAGGGGGGTCGGGGAGCATCCGCGACCTCGCCAACGCGATGGGGTCCGCCTCCTCTCGTCATCTCAAAGATGCGGAGAGCGGCCTCTCCATCGAGGCACGACCCGCCGGTGATGGAGGAAGGCGAGGACGCCCATCGCGGTCGGCCCTCGCTCCGACAGGGCTCCTCGGGGCGGCCGGGACCGAGTCCCCGCCGCCTCCGTGTCGGGGCGTGGACACCCCCGTAGCCCCAAGAGCCGGGCTTCTCCTTGAACACCCGACCGGTGTAGGGGGGGGGCCGGGCTCGGCGTTGCGCGGGTAGAACCATCCCCGCTCCCGGCGGCGTTGTTCGTCGTCATGGTGCGGGGGATGTAGTGGTCCTTGAACCGCCCCCGCAGGGCGAGCGACATCCCGCCAGCACGCACCGTGCGGCGGGTCCTCGGCTCCGTCGTGGGCTGCGTGAAGAGCTCCGCGCGGAAGAGGTGTACCCAGAGCTCCCAGTTGACTGGGATCCCCAGGTATCCCTCGCAGACGCCCACGAACGTGGCCGCCTGCGAGATCGCGTTGGGCGCGAAGTTGTGCAGCTCCACGCCGTAGTAGTGGCACAACACCCGCATGAATCGGCTCGCCGGCGCGTTGAAGCCTTGCTCGTGGAAGCGGACAAAGCACACCACGTAGCCTTCCGGCAGGTTGGGCGCGCGGTCCCCCGCCGGCGGCACTATCCACTCCGCCGGGCGGCCCACCTCATTCGCCGCCAGCTGGCCGGCGGTGACCAGCTCGTTGAGAGCCAGCGGGGTCACCGACGACCTCTCCCAGGCGTACGGGTCAAGAATCGTGACGGGCGGAGGCGGCGCCATGAGGAGAGGGCAAAGGAATGCGAGAGCGGAGGACAGGAAGAGGAAGAAGAACTCAAATGGCAAAACCGCACGGTGGCGAAGGCGAGGCGAAGACGAAAGCACAGGGAGCTGAAATGGCGGAGCGCTAAGGTAAAAAACCGCCGCTTCCCCCTCCCCTCAGATTTATAAGCCGCGGGCGAGCTCTCCGGGGCGGATGTCCCACGCGCATTAACTGCAGGGAATCTTCTCTTCACGCTGACGAACGGGCCCCGCCACGACCGCAGCGGCCACATCACCGCGAACGGGCCATCATCACGGTGAAGACTAGCAGGGACCGAGGTAGGCAGTCACGTCCTCCTGCCACGCCGCCCACTACGCGCGCGCGCGCGCGGCC
This sequence comes from Cenchrus americanus, assembly GCA_947561735.1. NCBI lineage: Eukaryota > Viridiplantae > Streptophyta > Magnoliopsida > Poales > Poaceae > Cenchrus > Cenchrus americanus. The sequence continues at coordinate 129,125,898 of OX387245.1, forward strand.
ACAACGCCTAAAAAGGCGCGCACGCGTTGCGAAACCGCAGCCTCTACTGCGGGCATTTAATGACCGGGTCCCTTGCAAAGCAAGGAGAACCCTCGAGCGGAGCGAGCCCCTGGCTCGAGACGATGTCAGCCCTCGAAGGGACATCGGCGTGAGAAGGTCGCCCGGGGCCCGCTTGAAGTAAAGCAGGCACCGCGAGCACCCATGCCACGCAAAACCCTCAAGCGGCACGAGCCCCTGGCTCGAGACGATGTCAGCCCTCGAAGGGACATCGACGTGAGAAGGTCGCCCGGGGCCCGCTTGAAGTAAAGCAGGCACCGCGAGCACCCATGCCACGCAAAACCCTCGAGCGGCACGAGCCCCTGGCTCGAGACAATATCAACTCTCTAAAAGGGCACATGCGTGAGAAGGTCGCCCGGGGCCCGCTTGAAGTAAAGCAGGCACCGAGAGCACCCATGCCACGCAAAACCCTCGAGCGGCACGAGCCCCTGGCTCGAGACGATGTCAGCCCTCGAAGGGACATCGACGTGAGAAGGTCGCCCGGGGCCCGCTTGAAGTAAAGTAGGCACCGCGAGCACCCATGCCACGCAAAACCCTCGAGCGGCACGAGCCCCTGGCTCGAGACAATATCAACTCTCTAAAAGGGCACATGCGTGAGAAGGTCGCCCAGGGCCCGCTTGAAACAAAGCAGGCACCACAAGCACCCATGCCACACTGTGCTACCGACCTGCACCTCGGGGGCTGGCTCGCCCAGACCCCTCGACGGCCGCAAATGCAAAAGACGGGGCCGCCCAGGCGCCGCCCCGCACGGCCCTACTGATCAGAGGTTCGAAGCCTGACCCTCGACGGGTTCGAACAGGCGCCCCAGATCGCAGAGTCAGGGACGACGAAGGCACACGCATTCGAGCCGTTCCTCGAGCCCGTCGGCTCGAGGGTGCCCCACATGTCGTGTTCGAGAGCCGGCCGAGGGCGCCTAGCCGGGGATCCCACCGAGGGAGAGCTTCCGCGCCCTCGGTCTCTATCGAACGGGACCGAGCCCCACCTAGCAAACCCACGCAAGCGCTTCAATGGACGTGTCTCTGGACCACGCAGCCTACCCTTATCGAACGGGGCATGGGCGTCCACTCGAACCACCCACTAACAGCTCAAAGAGGAATCCGCAATTCGCGACCCGCTCGATGGGGGTTGCGGAAACCTCACCCTCCGTCCCGCGGAGGGACGGCGAGGGCGCGTTAAGAAATAAGTCGTAAAGCTCCACCCGATCGCTTCGAACGGGCCCAGGCTCGGGGGCTTGACGCACGGCTACACCTCCTTGAAATGCACCCGCCGGAGACAGCACCAGCAGCGCGTGCGTCACCGAAGCCGGCTGAGACATCGCCGATGCCGGTTGAAACATGTACCACGCCCTCTGTCCAGCTCTCGCGGTTAACCCCTGCAGGAGCATCCACACTCCTGCAGTGCTTCGGGGGCTAGACCCGCGGGTCCGCTGACGCGGCCCCACGGAAAGCGTTCGCAAAACAAGGAGGGAAGAACGTCCTATCAGTAGGTTCCAGCATCTGCGGGAGCCTCAATGGCAAACCCGCAGATGCTCGGGGGCTACTGTCGGGGACAGCCCTAGGGGTCCCCTTAAACAACGATGAAATCCTCACTTAAAACCCGCGACAAAGCCAAAACACAGTTTGCCTAACCATGCAGGGTACGGCCCATGCCGCAGGGACCCCGACGGCCCACCAAGGTGGCCCTCTTGAAGATTCCCTCGAGCAGGTTCCGCCTCGCTCGAGGATGCGCGCCCCTCTCGGGCGGGCTCCGCCCCGTTCGAAGGGGTGCGCTTCCCTCGAGCGGGATCCGCCTCGCTCGAGGGCCCGCTCCCCCTCGAGCGAGTTCCGCCTCGCTCGAGGGTCCGTCCCGCCCTCGACCGGGGTCCGCCACGCTCGAGGGCGCCCCTCACGCGTGCGCCGGCCCCCGTACGCGGGCATTTAACGCCCGACACCGGCGGGACGGCGCCATCATGCGCCCGGGGCTCGCGCCCCCGTGCCGCCGCACCAACTCCCCAGGGAGGAGCCCATCCCCATCACTATGGGGAAGGACTGTGCAACGCGGCCGGTGTCGGTCCCGTGACGCCGTGCGCCCGCTTCAGTACGGCTAACGCGCCGAGCCCTCGAAGGGGGGCCGGTTACACCCTCGATTTGCTTTCTTGTGACCCTACAGGGTTAGGTGGAGGCGCTAGGCCGGTGGGACGCCATCCCTGCCACTGTTAACGGCATGGCTGCCGCCCCCGCGCGTGCAGGCGCACGCCAGGCGCTGTAGCAACAACTCCAGCTCCGTGAAACGCGTTGGAACGGGACGCCGCCTTACCTGCTCCTGTACTCCGTACGGACCAACGTCAGCAGCTCCCTCGAGCCTATCAGAAGACATCACCACCATCCGCCGCCCTTCTACCCTCGAACCACCACTGTTCGGGTACAAGATAGGCCATGATGGCCAGATCGCTGCAAGGATCGTCCGGATGGCCGCCCACTCTACAGCATAGCACGTCGTGCTTCCCCACGTAGCTAGATAGCGCGGCGCGCATGTGATTCGCCTCCTCCTTGATCTATAAAAGGAGGGCGAAGCCCCCAGCCGCGGGGGGGGGGGGGGGGGGGAGACAGGGACACAAGGCAGAAAACAACAAATAACACACGACATACCACGTACTCATCCTCCAATTCTCCCACAACATCTTCAGCCACTTCACCAGGGACTTGGAAGCCACACTTCCTCTCCCGCCTTGCTTGTAGCAGCCCCACTACAGGCACCCCCGGTGCTGAGCAATATAGTGCCTTGAGCACACCACTGCTGGACGTACGGCCCCCTCGGCCGGAACCAGGATAAATCCCGTGTCTCTTATTGCTTAGCATCGACCATTGAGGGATAGACCTCGGCGCTTTCTACTGGTTAGTGTCGGGACCATATTCCGCACCGGCAGTTCTTATCTCCCCCAGTTGCAAATTGATGGCGCTGAGGTTTTGTAGAATGAGCCAGCATAGCTGCCGGAAGTAGGAGCACTGGAAATGATGTGTTCCATGGTCTCATCTTCCTAGTCACAAAGACGACATAGTGGGAAGGTAGGGTGAGTGTGTGTGTTGCAGGACACCAATCAAACATTTTGTGTGAGCAATTAGGAAAGATTTGACGTGTTCAGCCCTGCAGTCAAAGTTCGGGAATGCCCCTTGGACTCCTCGGTTGTGTTTGCTCAGCGCCCCTTAACTCGGCGGCCCAGAGGCCCAGCTGCACCGTAGGTCTTTTGATCGGAAGGTCGGCGCTGCCTCCTAGATCTTCTGCTTAGCCGCACGTCGTCCCCTCACCTTTGCGGCCCAGTTGGCCTTCTGGCCCAACGCGACCTGCGTCCGCATCCCGCCGCCCGTTGCCACCGACACGCGGACCCCGCGTGTCATCCCTGCCGCCGTGCCATAGCCGCGCTAGACTCGAGCTCGGGTCCGAGCCATGCGTGCACCCTCCCCTAGCCCGCACGCCAAGGCGTGCACATCCCTAGGCCTATAAAAGCAGACGATGTCGCGCCTCGGCGTTTTCCCCAAACTCCAGCCATCCCTGTGCCCTCCAGCACGGCAGCCGCAAACCCTACCGCCGCGTCGCTGCTGATCTCCCGTTCTGCCGCCCTTCCGCCGACGAGAAGCAACCTCGGAGCACCGCCGCAAGGTGAGAAGGTCGTTGGCGCCTTCCGTTCCTGTCCTCGTGTTGTGTATTGCCCGGGCGCGCTCACCGGAGTTGGTGCCGCTGCAGCCGTTCGCCCCGTCGTGCTGCACGCCGTCGCCCGATCGTCAATTCCGATGCCCTAGATCGACCCCACACGTTGCTTGCTTGACTCTGGTGCAAACTGCACACCAAACCGCGCCCCGTAGCTCATATTCGAGCTCGCTCACCGGAGTTCGGCCGCGCGCCGCCGCCGCCGCGTAGTCGCCGCCGCTCCCGCGCCTGCGTGCCACCGCGACCGTCCATTACACAATCAACGCTCCAGATCGCGTCTGACCTTAGGTCAACCAGAGGCATACACCAGCGCCGCAACGTGTCATTTTGCAAAAAGGTCCCTTTGTTTCTTAGAATCACAAGAACACCCTTCCGCAGTTTAAAGATCCTTACATGTAGGTCCTTTCGTTTTGTTTTAAACCCTAGGCTTTCTTGTTTTTGTGCCCGGGGTCCATCCCTAGAGTTTCGCACCACAACCCCTAGGTTTTTATATGTAATTAGGTTTTAACCCCCGGTTTCTTGCAGGTAGGCCCTTGTAAGCTTAGTGTTCCTGCAGATAAGCCCCTGTACCTTGTTTTAGCTTTAGTTTGCACGTTTTAGCTCCGTTTTTAGCATTCTTTATATCCACGCGATCGTATCGAAGTGTAGAACAACTTTATGCCCCTATTTGATATGTTACTACTTGTTGACGGTGAAATTCTGTCAACCTAACCATGAGTTTACCTTCGGTGTTGGCATGAATTTTATATCTTATCCATTGGTACTAACCCCCTTGGTATAAAAAGTTCGTTTGTGCATGTCGGTTTTTGAGTTTAGTGTTTATGTAGGATTTTAGTGTTGAAAGTAAGACTTCCGGGATAAGTTCATTAAGCACCCCGTGACAAGACCCTGAAGCCCGGTACAAGTCAAACAATGAAGTAAACATGACTCCAAGAAGCCCAAGGACCAAACCCGAGAAGATGGATAACTCCGAGGACCCAGTCAGAAAATTGTCGAATCTTGCGGGACAAGGAGCTTCATCTAATCCGAAAAGAAACTGACGTCAAGGGCCCACATGCAGTTGGGGGAAGATTCTAGAAGACTCGGGAAGTAACAGAGGGCAAAGGAGGATGTGGGCTGGGCTGAAGTGGGCCCAGGCCGGCCGGCCCAGGCCGCCGGACTAGCTCACTTCGAGGCCCAGTCGCCCCCCTTTGACCTAGCCGCCATTCAGTCTATTTATTGCCCCGAGGCCAGGCGCCACGCATCAATTCATTCGCCATCCTCCGTCGAGGAGCAAAGAAGAGAGGGACACCATCTCGGAGAGAAGAGGGTCGAGCTAGTTGACTAGGATCTCCCTAGCCGGCATGGAAACCTTGCAAGGAAGACCACGTCGGAGTTCCCGGAGCTAGAAGCAAGATCAAGGTAGGATCCGGTGGTGATCTTGATCCATGTATCATTTATTATGTTGAATTATCAAGTTGCAATCCGATTTCTAGCGATCGAGTGTTTCTCCTACGACTTTGATTTCAATCGGCTTTTCGTATCTTAAGATCTATTCTCGAGATAGATCATCGAGGGTGTTCTTGTAGCCGTGGTGGCTAGAGGTGCATGCCTGACCTTCCGTGAGATTTCAACTTGTCTTTGGACTCGCCCTAGACTAACCCGCACGAATAGGGGTGCGTTGTGACAGAACGGTGGCTCCAAAAGGCGGGTGTTTTCGGAGTCGGATGGGAAACCGTGATTTAAAGATGCTTTTTATGAGATTGAACTTATTTACTTCTTTGCTCAGAACTTCAATAAAGGCTTGATCCAATCTCTCTAGATTGGTTTATCTATTCCCCTCTATCTCTCGCTACCTCCGGTTTTCATAGATTAGATTCGATTTCATAATGTTCTCTAGATTAGATGCATAAGATCCCCCTTTGAAGATCAAAGTTCTCGGTTTTATTAGATTGATTTTTGCACCGCACATTTGTTCCATGGATTCGATACCTTGGGTTCACACTTGAGGGAAGAAGGGTCCCTTGACTACGATGGAGGACTTGTCCGCATGCAAGTCCACTTGAACTTTAATACGAATATACACTGTCAACAAGCCCCTTTTTCTGGCACTGTTGCCGGGGAACAAGTGATCAAGATTCGATCTTCTATTGCTTTTTGTATAATTTTCAGATTTCTTTTGGTTTTTCTTTTTGCATCTACTAACTTTTGATCATCCTCAAAATCAATCTAATCTAGTTTGTCTAACCCTAGTTTTCTTAGATTTGTTTTTATTTTTCATTTTATGTATATTTTGTTTATTGCTAACCCTAACAGGAGATGGACGACTACCTCTCCAACAAACCCGATAATTTTGTGGATGATCCAGAAAAATGTTACAGGCTAAGGAGATGTGAAGCACAAGCTAAAAAGCTAGATTTTGTAGATTCGAAAGCGGAAGACGAAGGACCGTCGGAATCTTCGAAAGAATCACCACCTTGAAGCCCTAGGGAGAATCGACTTGTACCGATGGGAGAACAACCGCAGCTCGAACGCAAGATCGGGGAGCTATGCACCCCGGACATTGTCGACCTACCAATCTTGAACCTCGCAGAGATCGGAAGGCCGTTCGAGATCAAGACCTCAACAATCCGCATGGTGCAACATTCACCCTTCACCGGGAAGATACGAACCTTCACCTCCAAGCGTTCATCCAATTTTGTCCAACATTCAACATGGACGGGGTGACTCAAGATCAAATGAGGGCAAAGCTCTTTCCGTTCTTGCTACTCAGGAAGGCTTTGCAATGGTTCTACTCTCAACCGGCGGAGACGGTGCAAAATTGGGACACATTGATGAGGGCCTTCATGAAGGAATACTACTCACCGGGTAAAACTCAAAGCTTGCATAATAAGATTGCTACTTTTGCTCAATATCCCACGAAGACTATATTGGAGGCATTCGAGCGCTTCAATGAGTACACTCGAGCGGTTTCACATCACAAGTTCCCGAAGGAGGATCTCGTTCAAAAGTTCTACCAAGGACTCACCATGGCATCAAGGACGATCATCGATGCATCGGCAGGAGGATCCATCATCGAGCTTACGCCGACTCAAGCTTTCACTCTATTCAAGAAGGTCGCGGACAATGATACATGGGCGTCATCCGGACACTTACTTCTGGTTCAACCAACAGGGAACGTCAAAGGAGTCTTGCAAGTGGAGAAGGAAGACATACTCGAAGGCAAGATAGATTCGCTTATGCGGAGGTTGGACAAGATGGAGATAGAAAAGAAAGAGGCTCAAGACTTAAAGGCTGTCGAAGCAAGATCCACATGTGAAGAGTGTGGAGAATATGGCCATGTCCACAAAGATTGTCTGGAGGAAGCCAAGGTGCTCAACTACATGAGGAAGGGGGATTTGCCAAACTTCCGCTACGGGCAAGGTAGACCTCAATTTAATGCAAGCTCATCCATTTCGAATTCGGTTCCGCTTCGTATACAATTGAAGGACTTCATGGACGAGCAAGCTAAGATCAACAAGGACACCATCACCAAGTTCAAAGCCATAGACAAGGTGTTGGAGAACATCGATAGCAAAGTGACGGAGGTCGGAAGCTCCAATCATCAAGTGCTCAACATGATGAAGATGCTCGAGATGCAAGCGGGACAACTTGCCAGACATCTATCCGCTAATGAAGGGGAGCTTCCGGGGCAACCTAAAGGTCCCGAAATGGCGAAGGCCATTCAAACTCATTCGGGGAAGGAGACCGAAGATCCAGAATGTTCCGCGGGAGCAAGGAAGCCTAAACCATCCGCCGAGACGGAGGAATTTGCTAAGGAGGAAGTTACCGAGATCGTCACCGAAGAGCTCGAGTTTGAGATGCCAGAAAAAGACACGAGGATACCACAACTCAAGCCATGCTACTTCTGAGGTAAACTTGATAATCATTTTGAGAAGTTTGTGGAGGTTGTGTGTAGGTTAAGCATCAACTTGCCGTTATTGGATGCCCTTCAAGTTCCTACATATTCTCATTACTTCAAAAACATTCTTGCAAACAAATATGAGATAGCAACACTCGGGGTAGATCATGTCAAGATGTCCGAGCAATGTAGTACAGCTATTGCAAATGGACTAGAGAAGCAAAAAGACCTCGGATGCCCGACGATTCCATGTTTCGTTGGTTCATTCAAGATTGAGAAGGCATTATGCGACCTTGGAGCAAGTGTGAGAGTTATGCCAAGAGATGTGTTTGAGAAGCTACACCTACCATTGGAGCCTACCGGCATGTGCTTGGAGTTGGGTGAAAACTCCATTTGCTACCCCTTGGGCATCGCCGAAGATGTGCCCGTGAAGGTCAGACACCACTTTATCCCCATCGACTTTGTGGTACTCGAGATGGGAGAGAGGGAGAAGCCACCACTCATCCTTGGGAGCCCTTTCCTTAAGACTGTGGGAGCTACCATTGACGTTGGCAAGGGGGTGATCAAGTTCGACATTAACATCGAGATGAGTTCCGTCAAGTTTCGACCACACCTCGAGGTATGCAACATGATTAAGTAAAATGTATTCCGCCTCATCGTCGCGTTGTAAAGGAAGAGCCAAGGAAGAAGGAGGAGCCGGAGAAGAAGGAAGTGAAGAAAATCAAAGAAGTTGTTGCATCCGTCAAGATAAAGGAACAAAAGCCGCCTGTGAAGACCAAAAAGATGACTAAGGGTGTGCTTGGTTGGGCTGTGGATTTTGCAAAAGCTGTTGTGAGCTGTGGGCTGTGAAAAAGTAGCTGTGAGAAAGCAACTATGGGAAAAGCAGAAGGACGTTTGGTTACAGCTGCTGTGAAATTGGAGCTTATGTAAAAAATATATGTAATGTCTCTATTGGTACAGGTATGAGAATTATTTATATATGCAAACTACTCATAAATAATCACAATTATTATATTCACTTATTGTATGTAGTAAATGGTCATTTTGGAAGTTGGAACTCTGCAGAATGATTATTTTGGAAAGTGTCGGTGTTTTAGACCGACGACCTACCAAGGGGAGTACCCGAGGTAGATGAATGTGGGCTCACCGAGATCGGTAACTCGAAGGAAGAGACACATGGCACACAATTTAGACAGGTTCAGGCCGTGAGGTGCGTAATACCCTACGTCCTGCATGCTGCGTAGCTCTGGATTGATTGGGTGTGTTTACAGGATGATGCGTATGAGAGAGAGGGGTCCCTGCCTCGCCTTATATAGCCCGGGAGGCAGGGTTACAAGTTGGTTTGGGGAGAGAGTACTAGTCGTGTACGTCTAGGAGTTCTTTACATGGTTCAGGATATGTGCAGCTTCCTATCTGAGTACTCCTCCACCATAGTTCTTGCGCCCCACGCCATCAGGCACCGTGTAGCACAAGTCGAGTAGTCCTAGGGGCCACAGAGTAGTCGGTCCTGGTACCCACCGAGGTAGTGGGCCCATGGATGTCCATACGATAAGCCCCCGAGTACTTTGTATTCGAGCAGGATGGTTTCGAGTAGTCTTGACGGTCTTGACGAGTAGTTCCCACTACTAGCCAAAGTCCTCAAGAATACTTGAAGCATCCTGAGGCTGGAAGGTACTCCAGCTGATCCTTGAGTAGTCTTGAAGTCTTCTCGAGTAGTCCGCAAGCGTCCTTGAGTTCTCCTCTTGAAAGTCTTCAATGGTACTCGCGTCATCTTGAAGAAGGAACCATATGGAAAATGTGATTTGGAGAATCGCATTCCATATGGAATGTAGCCCCAGAGCCTTAAGTCGAATCGCAGATTCAAGCTGAGGGTCAATCTGAAGTTCTGTCAATCTTATCTCGTAAAATCCGGAGAAAAAACCGAAGGACACGTGGGACGGAGCCCCCGAGCCTTGAGTCGAGTACTTCTTCTCGAATTGAAGGGTCATCTTGATTGCAGAAAGTGTCCTAAGTGGATCTTGAGTCTTGTCGGAATCCATTAAATCGAACTAATGTAGCCGAGCCCCCGAGATGAATAACATCAAGTACTGGAAGCTGAAAGGTCAGGTAGCCGTCGCTGAGTCATCCGCCAGCGTTATCCGCTCAACTATTGGAATGCCACCTATTAGGTTATAAATAAGCCCCTAAACCCTTAGGGTTTTTCATTCTCCTCAGTGGCAGTCGCTCGAATATATCTGTTCGATATGCTTTGCTTCCCCGCCCTGCTAGCACTGTCGCCGCGCGAGAGAGAAATTTCAAGCGCGCCGCCACCGTCTGCCACCGGCATAGCCCCCGAGCGGATGCAAGTGAAGACCCCCTGCACTTGGAGGATGAAGGCATCTCCTTCCAAGAGCTCAAAGACCGGAGCGGGCAAGAAGAGGTCCCACAGTGAAGCGGAGGGATTTGCCCCTGAGTCATCGCCACAATCTCCCCCGCATCCCAATCCGCCAAGGAATGGAAAAAGTCCAAACTGAAGACTAAAGATCTGCTTGCCTTGGTCAACAGCCGGTTCTTGCGGGAGAAGGAGATGGATTTGTGGTGTGCTGCCGCTAGCGACCCGTATCCGATGGAGAAGAATCTGGATGAGATTCTGATGTTTGCCAGGTTCGTGGAGCGCGGACTGGCAGTTCTAGCCTGCGACTTCTTCAAAGGTCTCCTCAGGTACTACGACATCGAGTACTTGAACCTTAATCCCAACAGCATCTTCCATGTCTCCGTCTTCGTGGACTTCTGCGAGGAGTTTGTGGGAATCAAACCCCACTGGATTTTGTTCCGAAAATTCTTCCGAGTGAAACCACGACCAAGTACCACTGACCCGCGAGTAGTCAGAGGGGCAGGTATTCAAATGCGCGAGGATGCGACCGACCAGTACTTGTCGTACAAGCTGATAGAGTCAAACCAAGACTGGAAAGCCAAGTGGTTTTATATTTATAACCACCATCCGGAGCTGCCGAAGCCAAGTGGGAAGCAGTCGAAGCATAGGCCATGGTGGAACACGGAGCCAACAATGCAAGAGGGTATCCAACTACCCAAGCTGATGAAGAAGATCAAGGCCCTTAGGGAGGCCGGGTTGAGGGCCGAGCATGTGGCCTTCAACTTCATGAGGAGGAGGGTGCAGCCGCTGATGGCTCGCGACACCCTTGGGTACTAGTACACGGGCGAGGAGGACACGTCGAGGATGCTCGGTGACGAAGTCGATGATGATGACATTGTTGAGAGGCTGGGCAAGATATTCAAGGACATGCCGCCGTACACTCCTTGCCCAGGTCCCGAGTACTCCGCGGCTCGTCCACCGAACAAGGTTAGGAATTGTGACCTCTGCCTCTAAGTACGGATTTGCCGGATGTAGTCGCACTCATACGAGTTGTTGTCTGCAGGATGACGTCGCCAAGTATGTCTCCGATCCACCTCCCCCCTCGACTTGAAGATGTACCAGAGGAAGGGAAAAGCAAAGAGAAGGAGTGCCACAAAGTCGGAGAAGGTGACGACACTGTCACTATTAAGGATACCTCTGATGAGGAGGATGGGGAAACGCTCCAGGAGTGGTTTCATCTGCGGTCCAGGTTCAACCGTCCTGGACTGCCCGATGTTCCCCTCATCGTCGAGAGGCTGGCTAGCTTGGAGGCTAGCATTTCCATGCTGCCGAGGTGGCCATGCAATATGGCGCGGAAATGCACCGCAAAAAAACTGAAGATTACTAAATCAACCGCCCAGGAGGTGAGTTCCTTGAGTAGAGTAGTCGAGTACTTGCCGTGGAGTATTGCATGCTGACAGTTGAATCTTGAGTTGTCGCAGGATATACCGTCGTCCGACCCTGTGGATCAGGGAGAAGAGGACACCTGTGACACAGTGGGAGGGGCATCTGAGAGGGGCCGCAGTCCAGCCCCCACCGCTGAAGCAACCGTGCCAGAAGTGACACAACAGGCGACTGTCGCTGGAGAGCTGCGGGCGTCAACAGAAGAAAGGAGGCTAGAGCCCTTCGCGACTACTGGAGCCTTAGAGCCAGTAGTAGCCCATGTTGAGGAAGAGGCGCCCATGGAGGTTGGAATTGTTTATATCGCCAACATACTTGGCGCTCTGACCGTGACTGTGGTCCGGTCAAGCTTGTGAGTATAGCCAATCTCCGAGTAGTTTAAACATGTTGGGATGATCATCAGATGCGTATTATGCAGGAAATCAACTGATCTGTCCTGGGATGGTGAGGAGCCCAATGCAAAAATTGGTGAAGATAGCCAGTCGGCGGAAATTGAGGAATCCGCGCCGCTACCACAGACCGAAGTTGTAACACAGGCCGCAGAGGCTACGCCGCAAGAAGCCACCATGGTGCAAGGTATGTAAACTGCGCCGATGCTAGCCGCCCCGTGTAGTAGCCGTAACCACCAGATTTTGACTTTTTATGCTCTGTGATGACAAAAAACGCAAGTCGAAGGGTCAACGATCCCTGAGGCTGTGGCCATTAAAGGTGCCGTGCATGAAGCCTAGGTGTCAGAGAAAGCAGCTCCCAGTCCGGAGGCTCCAGTAGCCCCCGAGATTACAGAGGAGATATCTGTGGATGTGCTCCCGGAGTCGAGCATGGACGTAGTTGTTCGATCGCTAGAGATCCAAGACGCGGAGCTAATCCGTTCAACGCCGATGTCAGAAACGGTGACAACTAGCCGTGACGGATTGGAGCTTCTGGCCGACGACCTTGTTGGCCCAGCGACTGTGGCACGCAACCTGGAGTCGATGCGCTGGGCAGAGTAGTGGATGAAGGTACATAGCAGTACCTCGAGTAGTCAGGTTCCCTACAAAGTAGTCGATATTGATTACTGTCTTTGTGTAGGATGTCGTAGAGAGTTCCCGACGCAAATCCGACATGCTCCAGGGATATGGTGATACGGTCCTCCGTGTAGAGGCGTTGGAAGAAGAGCTGAACAAGGCTAGGAAGTACTCCGCCTTGTTACAATCCAAGCTGGATGGAGCCTTCACTCAGTACCATAATGAGGTACAAGAGATGCAAGTGAAGAGCGACGACTTGATTCGGAAGAACAAGTCACTGCGCCAGAAGAACAAAGGTATGCCGCCCGCCAGACTGTTGAGTACTTACTTGGGGTATCTTATGGTAGTCTAATGTTGCCTTGGGTTGTTTGCAGAGCTTGAGACCCGAGTGGACCAACTGAAGGCATCAGAGACTGATCTGAAGAATATCGTGTACCGGGAGAAAGATGCCCATGAGGTACTTGAGTATGAGTATAAGCACCTGTCCCATGAGTGCGTTTATCACATGGAGCTTCGCGAAGCCTCGGATCGTGATCTTGTGAACTTCTATAAATCTTTGCAGAAGCTGAACGAAGACTGTGAGAAGCTGCGCGGCCAACTCAAAGAGCTTGAAGAAGTCGCGCTCCCAATTGCAAGACTGCTAGTGCCACATCCAGGCGGCCCAAGATTGCTCCATTGGTGGACCGGTTGAAAGAAGCCCCCGGTCGTTTGGTGACTTATGTGAAGCATCTGGCGAAGTCTATCCCCAACCAAGTCTTGGCGTACATCAAGTTGTACTTCCACAAGGCTCCGGTAGATGTAGTCGCTGGGGGACTTGCCGCGAATTGCACAGACGAGCAATACAAGGAGTTGCTGGAGAAGATGGCGCCGATTCAAGAACAAGTCTCAGAGAAGTTGAACCTTCAGTAGTCTCTAGGGTTAGCTCTTGGTAGCATATGTAATATAAACGAAGTTGTTAAGAACTTGTTTAAGTTTGTGAATGAAAGTTTATCCATGATGCATGTTGAAATGAGTACTCATTGCCGCTACTTGAAGATAATTGTGTGGAGTACTCAACCGTAGTAGTGTCACGAGTAGTAGTTCTCGATAGTAGATGCGTGATCGAGAGGCACAGTAAATGAGTTGATTAGGAATCAAACTTTATTACTGATAAAAGAGTACACTTGGATGGCCAGGGCCGTTTTACAAGTGTGGTCGCTTGGACCCGAAGGCCGCCTATGGCTGAGTGGTGCTAGGACCCATGGCCGCTTATAGCTGGAGATCCGTTAGTAGCCGTATAGGCTGGATCTAGAGTGCATGGTCTTGTAGACCGCTGCTAGAGTCCTTAATGCTCTGAGCAACCCGAGATCCGTTAGTAGCCGTTGACGCTGGATCTTGGAGTAGAGTAGTCCGGAGACTAGTGCCTGGACCAGGAGGCCACTTACAGCGAGGAGTACAGGAATAGTCGTACAGACTTGGTCCTCAGAGTAGTCGAGCGACTATGCGTAGAATCGACAGAGCTGGTCGATGTTCCACGAGTTGCTGATGTCGTTGCCTTCAAGTGTCTGGAGGCGGTAGGAGCCTGGTCCGGTCACCTTGGAGATTGAGAAGGGATCTTCCCAAGGCGAGCTGAGCTTGTGTAGTCCTTCCGTGTTCTGGATGCGACGGAGGACTAGATCACCAACGTTGAAGGAGCATTCCTTGACGTTGCGATCATGGTAGCGTCGAATACCCTCTAGGTACCTAGCTAACTGGACGAGGGCAGCTCAACGAGCTTCTTCGAGTCCATCAATATCAACTCATCTGCTGTCTTCTGAGATGCCTTCGTCGTACTGTTCTACTGCCGGTTATTCCCACATTACGTCGGCAGGTAGGATAGCTTCGGAGCCGTAGACCAGGAAGTAAGGTGACTGCCTTGTCGGCTTGGTAGGTTGAGTACGAAGCCCCCAGAGTGCATTAGGTAGTTCCTTGATCCACTTGCCCCCTTTTGTGTTAGCAGCATCATGCAGTCGCTTCTTGAGAGCGTCGAGTACCATCCCGTTGGCACGTTCGACTTGTTCGTTGGCCCGAGGATGGGCGAATGAGACATACCGGACGTCGATCCCACTATTCTCACATTACTCCCAGAACTGGTGATTGTTGAATTTGGAACCCAGGTCTGTGATGATGTGGTGGGGTAGTCCGTAGTGATGCACGAGCTCGTCCAAGAAGTCGAGTACTCTGTCGGCCTTTGGGCAAGTGACCGGCTTGACTTCGATCCACTTGGTAAACTTATTGATGGCCACTAGAACTCTGTTGAATCCTCCTGGCGCAGTCGGGAGAGGCCCAATCATGTCGAGGCCCCAGCAGGCGAAAGGCCAGGTTGGTGGTATAGTGACTAGCTTGTAGGCCGAGACGTGCTGTTGCTTGGCGAAGCACTGCCACCCTTGGCACCTTTCTGATGAGTTCCTTGGCATCACCCAGAGCTGTGGGCTAGTAAAAAGCTCGTCGGAAGGCTTTGCTGACCAGCGTACGAGAAGACACATGGTTGCCGCAGATGCCTTTCTGGATCTCCTCCAAGATGTTTTTGCCTTCTTCTTGGGAAACACACTTCATGAGTACTCCAGAAGTGGCGCCCCGCCTGTAGAGCTTGTCTCCGACTAGTACATAGGACTTGGCTCGGGGGACGAGTTGCTCGGCCAAGTTCTTGTCTGAAGGAACCTTTTGCTCGCGGATGTAGTTGATGAAGGGTTGTCGCCAGTCCACGTCGATCATCATGACCTCCTAGTCAGGCTGAGGAGGCGCTGGTCCAGTGGTCATGTGTGCCGGCTCTGAGATGGATGGCGCGTGAAGCTCGTGGATGAAGACCCCAGCGGGTACTTGAGCGCGAGTAGAACCAAGCTTCAACAAGACGTCTGCTGCAACATTGTTGTCACGGACGACGTGATGGAACTCGAGACCATAGAATTTGTTCTTGAGCTTGCGGACTTCTAGGCAGTAGGCGTCCATGTTCTTCTTGTTGCGATCCCAAGACTTGTTTACTTGGTTGATGACCACTGCGGAGTCGCCGTAGACTAGTAGTCGCTTGATGCCCAGTGATATAGAGAGACGGAGCCCATGTAGTAGGGCTTTGTACTCAGCTTCGTTATTTGAGATCTTCCAGAAGATCTGCAGGATGTACTTGAGCTGTTCGCCCTTTGGAGAGATTAATAGCACTCCTGCACCTGCGCCCTCGAGCTTGAGTGAACCATCAAAGTACATCACCCAATGGTATGGTCGCTCGGTTGGAGTTGGTAGCTGATTCTCCCGCCACTCTGCTATGAAGTTGACTAGTACCTGGGATTTGATGGCGGTGCGTGACTTCAAGTCGATGTTGAGGGCGCCGAGTTCGACTGCCCATTTGGATATTCTTCCAGTGGCATCTTGGTTCCGTAAGATGTCACCGAGCGGGTAGTCGGTGATGACGGTGATTGAGTACTCCTGGAAGTAGTGTCGTTGCTTCCGCGAGGTGATGAGTACTGCATAGAGTACTTTTTGCACTGGCTGGTAGAGAGTCTTCGACTCTGACAGGACCTCACTGACGAAGTAGACTGGTCGCTGGACTGGGTAGGCATGGCCGTCTTCCTGCCGCTCAACAATGATGGCAGTGCTGACCACATGGGCAGTCGCAGCGAGGTAGAGCAGTAGCTGCTCCTGTTTGCGAGGAGCCGTGAGGACTGACAGCTTCGATAGGAAGTCTTTAAGCTGAGCCAGGGCTTGGTCTGCCTCTGGGGTCCACACAAACTTCTCTTGGTGTTTGAGTATCTTGAAGAAAGGTAGCCGTCCCCAAGCCTCGAGATGAATCTGTTCAGGGCCACCATACACCCTGTGAGTTTCTGCACATCTTTGATGCAGTGGGAGCTTTCATGTTGGTGATGGCGGAGATCTTCTCTGGATTGGCTTCGATGCCGCAATGGTTGATGATGAAGCCGAGTAGTTTCCCTGAGGGTACGCCGAAGACACACTTGTTGGGGTTGAGCTTCCACTAGTACTCCCACAAGGATGCGAAAGTCTCTTCAAGGTCGACGATGAGTGTGTCAGAGTTTCGGGTCTTGAAGACCACGTCATGCATGTAGGCCTCGATAGCTCGCTGATAGGTGGCGCCGGCGTT
The DNA here is from genome assembly GCA_947561735.1 of Cenchrus americanus. Taxonomy (NCBI): domain Eukaryota; kingdom Viridiplantae; phylum Streptophyta; class Magnoliopsida; order Poales; family Poaceae; genus Cenchrus; species Cenchrus americanus. The sequence continues at coordinate 129,142,424 of OX387245.1, forward strand.
CTTCAACCTGAATGACATCGTTGTGTAGCAGTAGGCGCCAAACAGGGTGATGAACACGATCTTCTCCTGGTCTTCTTCCTTGATGGCGATCTGGTGATATCTAGAGTAGCAGTCGAGGAAGCAGAGCAGGTCACAGCCCGCCGTGGAGTCGATGACTTGATAAATCTGCGGCAACCCGAAGGCGTCCTTGGGGCAGTGTTTTTTGAGATCGGTGTAGTCGACACACATCCTCCACTCATTCGTGTTCTTCTTGCGGACGAGGACGGGGTTGGCAAGCCACTCAGGATGAAAGACTTCTCTGATGAAGCCAGCTGCGAGTAGCTTGGCGAGTTCCTTCTTGATGGTGTCCCGTCGATCGTCGGCAAAATGGCGGAGGTGTTGTCGTTTGAGGGTAGCTTTAGGGTCGATGTTGAGTGAGTGCTCGATAAGCCTCTTGGGCACCCCTGGCATGTCCGCTGGTTTCCAGGAAAAGATGTGTCGGCTAGCCCGAAGGAAGCCGACGAGCGCATCTTCCTATTTCAGGTCAAGGCCCGCCCCGGTCATGGTAGTCTTGCTGCTGTCACCTGTCCCAAGGTTGATCGCCTTGACTTGCACTTCCTCAGATGGTTGAGGCTTGTTGGCTGTGTCAGATTTTTCTGGGATCTCGAGTTCAGTTGGGGCAAGCTTCTTGGATGCAGCGTAGATCTCTATCATTGCGTTGGGTACTTGATTAGTGGCAGCGAGTTCTATGGCTTCTGTGTCGCAGTCGAAGGATATCTTCAAGTCCCCTTGTAGTGAGAGTACTCCGGCAGGACTTGGCATTTTGAGTACCAAGTATGTGTAGTGAGGTACCATCATGAACTTGGCGATAGCTGGTCTGCCGAGAATGACATGGTTGGAAGTCTCGAAGTCCGCAACCTCGAACTTGATGTACTCAGTGCGGTAGTTCTCCCTGGTCTCCCCGAAAGTAACTAGCAGGACCACTGAGCCTAGCGGAATAGCCGCGTTACCAGGGACGATGCCGTAGAAAGACGATGTGCTCTTGGTGAGAATGTGGGTGATGTCAAGCTTCATCTTCTTCAAGGTCTTGGTGAAAAGGACGCTGAGCCCGCTTCCGCCATCGATGAGCACCTTGTTTAGTCTGGATGAGTGGGAAATGCCCTGGCTCAGAGAAGCCTGTCCATTGATCTGCGTGGGAGAAGGTGATGGGTACCTCCGACCACCTAAGAGGGGTCGAGACCGCTGGTTCAATGTTCAAGACTTCCCGTCGGATGACCTACTGAGACTGTCTGGTGGGTAGTCCTCCGAAGAGGACGTTCACTATCTTGTTGGGTTCTTGGAAGTCACCGTTGCCCTCATCGGCTTTTTCTTGGCCTTCTTGTCATGAGGAGGCCGTGGGTCTGGAGTGTCCTTGAGTGCTCACCGGAGTTGATAGCACTGCTCGGTGGTGGGATTGCCCTCCAGGTGCCACGAGCACTTCTCTTTCAGCAAGTCTTTGAAGCCACCAGAGGTCTTCTTCAAGTTATCTTTCGCAGGGCGCTGGATAGCCGCGACTGTGTTGTCTGGCTTGCGCTTGTGATTAGGACTCAAGTAGTTGTTGTTTTTGCGACCCCCTTGATCCGTGCTGTTGTTGTTGCTGCCGCTCGTGTTGTGCTTGCTCTTGCCGCAAATGGAGTCATACTTGGTGTTTGCCTTGTCTTCTTCGTCGACCCATGAGGTGATCATGTCCTTGAGCTTGGTAATAGTACTCGGGAAGCGACGACCGAAGTCTTCGAAGGTGCGGCGGTGGTAGAGACTGTCTTGGAAGAGGTCGATGACCTCCTTGTCGGTGACATCGACTACCGTAGCACGCTTGTCGAAAAAGCGTCGCATGTACTTGCGTAGCATCTCGCCATGTTCTTGCTTGACCATTGCCAAGTCCATGCGAGTACCCGAGCGTCCCATGGTGCCCACGAAGTTGCTGAGCCTTGTGCTGGTCCCACTCGTCGATCGAGTTCTTGTCGAGCGACTCGAGCCAGGTGAGTGGTGCCTGGTCCAGGCAGAAAGGGAAGTAGAGGCACTTTGTGTCGTTGTTGCCACCAGCATTTTCAATGGACAGGGTATAGCATCTAAGCCATTAAACTGGGTATTGCTTCGCGTCATACTTGGTGATCCCTAGAGGTTTGAATTTCTCTGGGAGAAGCAGGTTGCGAAGTCGAGCGGAGAAGGCGGGGAAACCGCCGCTGTCGCCTACCTAGGAGGACTTCTTGCGCCGTATTTCTTCAATTTTGTGGTGGGCATCGTAGCCGCCGTGCGAGACGCCGGTGACGTGGTTGTTTGCGTGGCCTCGTCCCCGCGGTCGCTCTCACTACCAGCTCTCCTGCCAGCCCCATGTGAGGAGCTGCTGCCGCTGCTGCCACCACCGCCGGCATCGCCGTGACTAGCGCCACCGCTGCTCCCACCGGTGCCACCAGCACTGTTACCGCCCTGAGAAGGTCCTCCGGCTGACGCCCTGAAACGGTTGGGGTTCTGTTGTTGTTCTCCTCGGGAGTGGTTACGTCCACCATCCGCTGGACTGCGACTAGTAGCTTCGTGGTGCCTGGGTTCATGAGTTCTGAGAGGAGGTACTTGAGTGACCCTGTTGTCCACCCTGATGAAGTAGGCGTCTTCCACTAACTTGGCGATGACTTCGCCTGCGCGTATCCCCTGAGCCTGACACGCTATCGTAGTGATAGACATGAGGCACTGTTCGGGGGTAGTGTGCGCCTAGTTCGCGACTTGGTCGAGAGTCTCTGCGAGATTTCATATGGGGAGGGATTCGCAGAGATGTCTGCGCTGTTCGTTTCGCTTCCTGTTGCGTTCACATCGGGCGTTCTTGTCGTCGTTAGTTTCATCGGCGGGTGCATTGGCAGACAACTCGTCTGCTGAGATGTCATCAAAGTACCGATCGGGTCGGGTCCCTGAAGGTCCTGGCGTCTCGCCAGCGGCCATGAAGACTTGGCGATCAGGGGTACTGAGACCAGAGTCAATAGTCGCCACCTCGGTTGAAGTACGCTCCTCTGTTGGGGCTAGGGGTGTTCCCTCCTGGAAGGGAAGTGAGTTGAGGTAGGCGATGCAGCGTGAGTTCCCGTCTGTCAAGTCTGCAAGCTTGCGATCTGGCCAATAGACGAATCTTCCGGCAGGTGTGGATGTTATAACCAGACCGGTGGCTGGTCCTGACAGCGGTTGCTCAGTCGTGATGACCTCGGGTTCGGGCTCGTTAGGGTCCGACTCGAAGTCGAACTCATAAGAGGAGTCCGAGTAGTAGCCGGAGGCGGGGTTGGAGTCCGAAGAGTAGTCAAAGACGATCTCCTTGCCAGCCCGGTGTGCAGCGAGAGCTTCCACGTGGGCCCTACTAGCATTGCAGAAGCCATATGGGAAGTGCTCGTGGAGCGGGACGTCTGCACACGATGGCTCAGTAGCCGGCTCGCATGCGATGGCCCATGGGGACGTTGAGTTCGAGTCGGAGGCGGATCCGGACTCAAAGTCGGTCTGTTGGTTGTAGAGCGAATTTCGCCGAATTTTCTGGCGAGGTCGCCTGTGATCACTTCAGGAAGTGTCACGAGCCCGGTCTTTGGGTTGGGTGTTGGCAGTGTATTTTGGTACACCAAGCATGTTCATTACACTTTGGTTTGGATTTGATTATGGAACTAACCCACCACTAGGCACACTAATCATATAACAAGTTCATCTATGTGCATGCATTTGGAAGTGTTGTGTTCATGCAAGAAAACATGGACATAAAGGACGGATTCGCAACAAGTTGAAAGGAGCATTTACGGAGTCTTGTTCGTGTTCATGAGCTTGATGAAATCACTTCCAATGGTGGCAAGGACTGAAGTGCTACGAAGGAACACCCCCGGGGATTGAAGCGTAAAAGACCAAACTTCATGCGCGGAGAACCTCCATCTTGGACGCGAGGATGACATCATCAAAATCATGCAAGTAGAGGGGGCAAAGTGCATAATCACTTGAGGACCCACAGGAGCGAAGGGGCGACCGAACCAGGCTGAATTGGGCCTGGGCCGGTCGGCCCAGGCCGGCCGGCCCAGCCTAGTTCCGGCATCGGTTCGGCCCCCCTTTCCTTGCACCCGAAAGATCTTCAACCCTAAAACCCTGGAGGCGCCGCCATTTGACAGGGGGAGAGCCATTCGCACCAGGAGGCCATCCACAAGCTAGAGAGAGAGAGGAGGGAGATCTCCGGAGGGAGATCAACCACCTCGAAGGAAGCACCCATGAGTGGAGAAGAAGGAAGACATCGTCGGAAGGGTGACCATGATCAACGGTGCTATGTCTAGCACCTTGATGGGGTAATCTCCTTATTCGTCCATGGGTTGTAATCGGCCTTGAGATGTAATCGTACTTTGTCGGATTATCTATCTATCATCTTGTGTTGAATATACTTTATTGCTTAAGGTTAGCTACCATGCCGTAAAGGAAGTAGAGCTCCAATGCTTCCTTGGATCCATTCAACACTCTGTGTCCATCATAGGTCTAGTCATGAATACCTTCACGTAGTGACGGTACGAGAGGAGGGAAAGGGAGAAACCGTGGTCACAACCCTGAAAGATTAGATTGGTTTTCATGTCTTTAAGCGATTGCATGATCTAGTATCGTAGACCCATGGGCGAGTGTCTTTTATCTTGATTGCTTAATCATTCTCTCTAGTGTAGTTTAGTTGTTTTCTAGTTTAATCGTAGTTAAGGTTTGAGTAGCTAGTGTGTAGAGGTAGATCAAACGCTTGTAATCCCCTTGCTCCGTGGATTGACAAGAACCTTGGGAATCCCATTGTGAAAAAGGTGTGGGTCCGTACTCTTGCGGATCGTAGAGGGATACATCTTTTATCCATCAACAAGCCCCTTTTTCTGGCGCTGTTGCCGGGGAGCAAGCTAGTTTACATCGTTTGGTTTGCATCTAACTTAGTTTTATATTTAGTTTATCTTTTGTTTGCTATATCTAACACATATTATCTAGAAAACCACTTTGTTTGTTTTTGTTTTTGTTTTTATCTTATTGTCTAGATGGCGTTCGTCAATCAATCCGTGGAAGAACCGGAGAAATCACTAAGGGATTACGCTAGCCCTCGATGTGAAGCATAAGAGTACAAGAGTCGGATTCGAAGCTCGAAGCGACCAAGTATGAAATTAAATTCAAGATCATCGAGATGGTGGCGGCAAACCCGTTTGAAGGGATGGTTACGGAGAACCCATACAGACACATAAGACATTTCACGATGCTATGCAACACAGTGCGTCAAGAAGGAGTTCCCGATGAATGGTTCAAATGGAATCTCTTTCCCTACTCACTTGCCGGCGAAGCAAAGACATGGTACTCGTTTGCGTCCTTTGAAGTTGAAGGCAATTGGAACAAGTTGACAAAGAAGTTTTGCGAGAAGTTCTTTCCAATTAGCAAGGTTCAACATCTAAGGAGGCAAGTGATCACTTTCACGCAAGGAGAAGAGGAAGGGATAGACCAAGCTTGGAATAGGTTTAATGAGTTGATCGAACAAGGACCAAGACTCGGCTTCTCCGGTGACGTACTCTTGCATACATTTTTCTTTTCCCTAATCCCTAGTTGCATGCAACACGTCCAAATGTGTTCAGGTGGGGATCTCATGGAGAAAATACTCACGGAAGCCGCTCAACTTCTACAAAAAATTAGTAAAGCGGCTGCCATGCGAAGAGATTGGGAAACAAGACTTGCGGAAGAGCCTAAATATAATTCAAAGAAGAAGGAGTGTGCTGAATTTTCTAAAGAGGCAACTCCGGAAGTCACAAAAGAGGAGTCAATCCCAGAAAAGTTTGAACAAGAACACATTAAGTCAAGAACTACCCCGAGCGTTGACTTCGTCGTACTAAATGAGACAAACAAGAGAAGCATGTCAAGCGCGAAGCCACTAAGGGAGTTCGAACCAATGGATTGGGTTCCTATCGATTACGGAGAAGTATTCGACAAGAGAAGACCGTTCCCTAATCAAAAGGGTATGGCAAGAGCATTGGAAGTGGATTTCCCACCGGAGAAGAAAGCGGAAGATTCATACAACCTTGAAACCACCGGTGAGATCTTTCAAAAGCTCTTTGGAGATGATGAAGTGGATCTGGAACACATAGCCGAGGTGAAGAGAATCATGGGGATCAAGCCCGAAGCATCACCATATGCTCGCCTCGCCGAAGTTTACGCGATAGGATCTGAAGAAGAAGAGAAGATGGCACCACACTTGAGTTGCGAGATCAACGGAGTTCAATACAAAGCTTTATGCGACATCAGAGCCCAAGTAAGTGTCCTATCTTCTAAAATTTACGATAAAGTTCAAGACCACAACCTAGACTTAGCTCCAACATCAACAAAACTAATTAAGGGAGATGGTATAACTATTAAACCTCTAGGTATTGCTTGCAACATGAAAGTAAAAATCTCTGGAAAATGTATACCAACCGATTTCTTTGTTATTGATGCTTACCATAGTAATCATGATCACATAATCCTAGGTAGACCCTTTCTTAAGTTGGTTGATGCCGTGTTGGATGCCAGAGAAGGCAAAGTAACAATGAACCTTAATGGAACAAAGTACACATATAACTTTTTTCGCGTTTCTAAACACCCTACACCCTTTCCTCCCGAAGAAGAAGTAGAGGAGGTAAGTAGTCTTTGTTTTGTTGAAACCCTTAGAGACCCGCAGCAAAGAGCAATGGAAAATCAAATTAGTAATCAACAAGATGAAGAACTAGAAGAAGCAACAAAAGGCTTAGAACCACATGATGGAAGCGTGGAGGAAGAAAAATTCGAGGACATAGGAGAAATAAACCCGAGGAGCCACAAGTGCCCGAGGTAGACCTTAAACCTTTGCCCAAGGGATTAAAGTATGAATTTTTGGGCCCAGACAAGACTAATCCAGTCATTGTGAGCGACGAGTTGAGTCCCGAAGAAAATGAAAAGTTGCTGATTTTATTACAAAAACATAGGAAGGTGATTGGATATTCGATTAATGATCTCAAAGGTATTAGCCCAGCCTTTTGCACTCATCGTATACCAATGGAAGACCAATGTAAGCCCGTAGTGGACCACCAAAGGAGGCTAACTCATGCCATGCAAGAGGTAGTAAAAAAAGAGGTCATCAAGTTACTTGATGCCGGAATCATCTACCCGGTTCCGCATAGCGAGTGGGTGAGCCCGGTACATTGTGTACCAAAGAAAGGAGGTTTAACCGTGGTGAAGAATGAGAAGAACAAGTTGATACCGCAAAGAACCGTGACCGGGTGGCGGATGTGTATCGATTATCGTAAGCTTAACAATGCGACGAAGAAAGATCACTTCCCCCTACCGTTCATTGACGAGATTCTCGAGAGATTAGCGAACCACGCTTATTTTTTCTTTCTCGATGGGTATTTGGGGTTCATGCAAATTCCCATTCACCCGGACGATCAACACATAACAACGTTTACATGCCCTTATGGAACGTTTGCATATAGAAGGATGCCCTTCGGTCTATGCAACGCTCCGGCCTCTTTTCAATGTTGCATGATGGCTGTATTCTCGGAATTCATCGAAGAAATTGTCGAGGTGTTCATGGATGATTTTTCCGTTTACGGGAAGACGTTCATGGATTGCTTGGCAAACTTGGAAAAGGTCCTCACGAGGTGTGCGTAGGTAGACTTGGTGTTAAATTGGGAAAAGTGCCACTTCATGGTTAAGCAAGGCATAGTGCTCGGACATGTTATATCCGAGAGAGGCATTGAAGTGGACAAAGCTAAGGTAGAGACGGTTGAGCAACTCCCACCTCCGACAGATGTTAAGTTCTTAAGGAGCTTTCTAGGCCATGCTGGATTTCATAGAAGATTTATTAGGGACTTCTCAAAGATCACTAAGCCTTTAATGCATCTCCTTCAAAAGGATGTGGCTTTCGACTTTGATGAGAAGTGCCTAGCGGCATTTCAGACCTTGAAAAGTGCGTTGGTGAGTGCTCCCATTATTCAACCTCCGGATTGGAGCCAACCTTTCGAGATCATGTGTGACGCAAGTGACTACACCGTAGGCGTGGTTTTGGGTCAAAGAAAGGAAGGCCGAGTTCACACCGTTTACTACGCTAGAAAAGCTCTTAATGGGGCACAATTAAATTATGCCACTACGGAAAAGGAGTTGCTAGCGGTGGTGTTCGCTTTCGAAAAATTCAGATCTTACATCGTGAACTCGAAGGTCATTGTTTACACCGATCATGCAGCCATCAAGTATCTCTTGGCTAAGAAGGAAGCTAAACCACGTTTGATTCGTTGGATCCTTCTTCTTCAAGAATTTGATGTTGAAATTGGTGATAAAAAGGGGGTGGAGAATGTTGTGGACGATCATTTGTCTAGGATGAATCGTGGACAAGATGATAAAGAGCCCATAGAAGATAAGGTGAGAGATGACCACCTCTATCAAGTGCTCGATAAAGACACTTGGATGATTGATATCATTCGAGCGATTCGGAAGATGCCTCTCGATCATCTAGATAAAAACTCCAGAAAGAAGATAATCTCCGAAAATAAGAAGTACTTTTGGGATGCACCATACCTCTTCAAACTTGGCAATGATGGAGTCATGAGAAGATGTGTGCCAAAAGAAGAGAGGGTAGAAATTCTGAGAAAACTCAGCGGAGTACGATGGACACTATAGCCATTTTAGGACCCAAGCAAAAGTGTGGTCAAGCTGATTCTGTTGGCCAGAGATGCATGAAGATACTAAAAGAAATGTTGCATCATGCCCCGAATGCCAAAGAACCGGAAACATCTCTCAAAGAAATTCTATGCCCTTGAAATACAATCTACAAATCGATTTATTCGATGTATGGGGTATAGACTTCATGGGGCCTTTCAAAAACTCACACGGATATGAGTATATTCTAGTCATTATTGATTATGTATCCAAGTGGGTAGAGGCTATGCCATGTCGTAAAGCTTCCACGGAGGAGTCCATTAGTATGATCAAGAACGTGATTTTCCCACATTTCGGTAGACCGAAAATCTTGATAAGCGATGGAGGAACTCACTTCACTGGGAAGAATTTCAAAAAGTGCTTGTCCAAGTTGGGAATTGAGCATAGGGTCTCTACGGCCTATCATCCACAAACCAACGGACAAGCGGAAACATCAAATAGGCAATTAAAAAGCATCCTCAACAAACCATAGAGAAGGGAGGCAAAGATTGGTCAAACAAATTAGACGGAGCTTTGTGGGATTATCGAACGACGTTCAAGACACCGATAGGTATGACCCCTTATCAATTCGTCTATGGAAAGGCTTGCCACCTTCCGGTTGAGTTGGAACATAAAGCCTATTGGGCGATTAAAGAGATGAACCTTGATCTCGATGCCGCGGTGGTGAAACAAAGAATCCAAATAAGCGAGCTAGAGGAGATGAGGTTGAAAGCATATGAAAATGCAAGCATATACAAGGAGAGAATCAAAAGGTGGTATGATAAAAGGTTGAAAAAGAAAGAGTTTAAAGAAGGAGATAAGGTTCTCCTTTATAATTCGAGGTTTAAAACCTTCGGAAAGGGGAAATTGCAAAGCAAGTGGGATGGACCTTATGTTGTGCATTCGGTGCTCTCCAACGGAGCGGTAACTATTATGGATGTGAAGGGTGATCAATTTATGGTGAATGGTCAACGGCTTAAGGTTTACTACGAACCGACGTTGTGCCCCTTCACCATGTTGATGTCTTCACCATGGAAGAAGAGCCCTAACGTCCCGCCTAGGACGAAAAACAAGGCATGAATTTTTGTAAATAGTTTTTCTTTTAATTTTCTGGAGTTTCTCGCGAACATTTACTGGGCCAACTTTTCCCCATGGGCTAAGAAGGCGAAAAAAGGGCGGTACACGAAAAACCGGACCGGCCCGACCCCCGAGGCAGGGTGGGCCGGCTGGCCCAGTTCGACCGGCCCAGGTGGGTCCCGACGGCGGTTGGTCCCGGTTTTTGCCTGAATTGCTCCTTTTCGACTTCCTTCTTCGGTCAGAAAATTTTAAGGGAAGTTTGAATAAGGAAAATGAGGTTCCTAGGGTTTTTCTTTTCGGACTATTTATTTGGCCGAATTGGGAGCTCGGGAATCAATCCCATCAAGCAATATTTTGCACCCACGCAGCAACCATTGTGTCCCCGAGGAGCTTAGAGTTGAAGCAAGCGCCAAGGAGCCATTGATGGAGGAGGTGAAGCGATGCGAGCTCAAGCTACCCGTCGAGATCAAGAGGACCGCCCGCATCCATTGCGGAGGGCGTGTCCCGACCGGAGCTATCACATCTCGCAACCCCGTCGAAGAAGAGAAGGTCCCTACGCCCGTTCGAAGGTCGGCACGCATCCAAGGCATGAAGCGAAAGGACTACAAGGTGGTGTCACCCGAGCCTAAGGACTATGGGGGTAGCGACTACTCCGACGATCGTAGCCCGAGCTCGTGGGCGGCCACCGGAAGAGATGATAACGATCTTTACATTTGGGATGAGGTGCCCAAGGAGAAGACTCCCGAAGGCCCCAACGGCGGTGACGACGACGACAGCGACGACAATGGTGGTGGCGAAGACGGCGGCAATGATGGCAGAGACCCTGGCAATGACGACCCTTTCGGGTTGCATCCGATGTGTTGTGCGGCTTGCCGTCACTCCATCGCGGATCTCTACGCAACGGTCGATGAATGTTTCCGAGCCATGGAGGTGATGAGGCAGCGTATGGAGGATTTGGAGCGCGTGGTCGAGGACGACTACAAGTTCCTAAACTGCAACGTGCGCAAACTTTTTGGCATGGTAGGGAACATGAGAGGCAAGTGGTGCAATAGTTGCGGGAATTACCACTAGGTTTAGTATTCCCCTTAAGAATTTTGTAACATACGACGAGGACGTCATATGTTTTTAGCGTGGGGGAGAGCTAGCTAGCTAGCCTTAGCTTTTGAGCTTCAAGTCTAGGTTCGGTTTAATCTTTGGGAGAGTCTTAGAGTTTAAAGAGTCTTTAGTTTTTGAGTGTGTTTTTAAATTTTTGCAAGTTTGAAGTGTCTTAAATTAGTGTTGAGTCAAAGAAAATCAAATAAAAAGAGTCTTTATATTTTGTGTCTTGTGTGATGCTTATCTTTATTCACTTGTTTGTTTATCTTTAATTCTTGGTATATGAACATAAGTGTGTGGTTTGAAAAACGTTTACCGTGGTGCTTAGTGGAATTGCTATTACTAAAAGCACCTATACCACACTTCGATCTTGAGCTTCACATGTTGGTTGTGCTATGTTCAATGCTAAAAGTTGAAGGATTCCAGTTCTGAAAATTATCTAAAAAACCTTGTAATAAAGGTTAGCAAAACCTCCTTTTCCAAGTTGAGAGTAAGAAAAAAATCCTATACAAAGCGAAAACCTCATTTTCCAAGTGTGATTAGCACGATGAGTTGGGCTAGGACCCTTCTCTCTTGGTAGTTTTAATTTCGAGCAATGATCATTTTGTTGTTCTTATCTTTTGTTGCTAGCCTCGTCATGCATTCGGTAACGTGACTTTCACATAGGAAGTCCCGTACATCGCCGAATTCCATACCCAACCCTATACATCTCTTTTGTACATCGCATTCCTTGAACACAACCTACTCTCAAAGTTTCGTCTCGTCTCTAGCATGGTTTATTTAAAATTTCAGATTGTATGCATGCAAGAAAGAGAGGAGTTGAGAGCTTTGAAAAGTTGTCAAGAGAGGGAAAAATAAAGAGAAAAGTATGAGTATGGAAAAGAAAGAAAGAAAGAAAGAAAGAAAAAATATAGAAAAGTAAAGAAAGAGAAAAATATGAGAATGAAAGAATGAAAGAAAAGGAAGAGAAAGAAAAGAGGAGTGGCAAGAAGGATATGAGAGAGATGAATCAAGTGAAAGAAAAAAATAAAGTTCAAGGAAGGATGTCACGTTGTTGAGAGACAAAACTTTCACTCTTTTTCCAACCATGTGCAATCCGACAACGAGGACGTCATCGGTGCCTCATAGTCATAATTTTCTTTTACCCTAGCACATGTCCACCATTCTAAATCTTCTCAACCTTGATATCCCTACAAATGGATTAATTCTCATGATCATTGGCTTTGAAAGGTAAACAATCATTAGAGGAAGTTCTTAGTTTGACAATATTTGTGTTGATTGCTACCTATAGCTCTACTTTACATGTTATATGAGAGATTTATGGGAGGTGAGAGTTTTATAAAATTGGTTTAGGATAGCCACCTCATATGAGTGACTTGTGAGAGCTTGGAGAAGGGTTTTTGTCTAATACTTGTTGCAGGAATTTTGTTTTTGAAAAATCATAAAAACCCTCCGATGGAAGCAAAGAAGTAAGCATGGCTGAGATTGAAGGCTTCGAGTGAAGAGTTTGAGTTGTGGGGTAAATCTTGATGTGGTAAAAATTCTAAACGCCCATGTTTATGTATGATGATCATTACTTTATGTTATGTATTAAAGACAAAAGGATTGACTAACTTGTGAAGAAGGATTAGCGGTACATGATTACAACACTTTGGACGAAGTTCTTTTACGAGTACTTGCTCGAGGACGAGCAAGAGCTAAGCGTGGGGGAGATGTTGACGGTGTATTTTGGTACACCAAGCATGTTCATTACACTTTGGTTTGGATTTGATTATGGAACTAACCCGCCACTAGGCACACTAATCATATAACGAGTTCATCTATGTGCATGCATTTGGAAGTGTTGTGTTCATGCAGGAAAACATGGACATAAAGGACGGATTCGCAACAAGTTCAAAAGAGCATTTACGGAGTCTTGTTCGTGTTCATGAGCTTGATGAAATCACTTCCAATGGTGGCAAGGACTGAAGTGCTACGAAGGAACACCCACGTGGATTGAAGCGTAAAAGACCGAACTTGGACGCGAGGATGACATCATCAAAATCATGCAAGTGGAGGGGGCAAAGTGCATAATCACCTGAGGACCCACGAGAGTGAAGGGGCGACCGAATCGGGCCAAATTGGGCCTGGGCCGGTCGGCCCAGGCTGGCCGGCCCAGCCCAGTTCCAGTGTCGGTTCGGCCCCCATTTCCTTGCACCCGAATGATCTTCAACCCTAAAACCCTGGAGGCGCCGCCATTCGACAGGGGGAGAGCCATTCGCACCAGGAGGCCATCCACAAGCTAGAGAGAGAGAGAGAGAGGAGGGAGATCTCCGGAGGGAGATCAACCACCTCGAAGGAAGCACCCACAAGTGGAGAAGAAGGAAGACACCGTCGGAAGGGTGACCATGATCAACGGTGCTATGTCTAGCACCTTGATGGGGTAATCTCCTTATTCGTCCATGGGTTGTAATCGATCTTGAGATGTAATCATACTTTGTCGGATTATCTATCTATCTGTTAACACCAAAAATTGGTACAGGAAGGAGGCTGATTTGTGGGCCTAACTTGGTAACAAATCCCGTTTGGCAGGGGAAGATCTCTTCAGAGGATTCGGCAGAAGTGCCTGCGGTCGGCAGTATGTTTCCGTTCGGCAAAAGGACTGTTTACGCTGGATTCGCGAGATCGCGTGCTGACGTGGCCCGAGCGGAAAGAAGGGACGAATGGATGGATAGGCATTTGCACCTGAGTATTAAATTAGGTATTAAATATCGTGCTCGTAGTCCACCAGGAGTCGTGTTAGGACAGGGTATAAATATGAACCCTGGATGTATGTAATTGTAATCGAACATTCTCATAACAAACCGGCTTTACGCCAAACTTTCGAGTCCTAGTCGTTTCGTCGAGTTCTTCGAGAGGGTTCATCGATCCGTCGACCTCCGTAAGTACCGGCAACCTTGTATCATGTCTAGCATCATGCTGTGGATTTAGATCGTGATGCAAGTAGTCTTGTTACCATGCTTGGTATCATGCGGTGGATTCAAGCTTGGTTCAAGAGGGTTTCTTGTTAGGTCATGAGTCATGCGGTAGGCTAAGATCTAGCTTGAAGCTAGTTATCGGCTCTATTAGATTTGGCAAGATCTAATAGATTCATTAAGTTACCACGTTCATTAAGTTACCACGTGTTGCTTTGAGTTTTTACTCTATGTTTAAATTCATGTAACACTCCTTTGCCCAATTTAGATTGGTTTGAATCGGCTTTATCTCGTTCGGTGATCTTTATGCAAAACAAGTTCATATCTTTGGCTCAATATGGCACGTGGATCACGTGTTCTCTAATTGACGAAACCGAATCAGTCTAAGTTGTCACGTGTTGCGGGTTCAAGCTTGTTAAATCTTGTGTAAATCTTGACAGAACCGGGTATCATGCGGTAGATGCAGGTTTTTGGGTTGTTTTAGAGCTAATCATCCGGTGGATTAGATTTCGATTCAATCTGATAGATTTATCATCTTTAGCAATGTTTGTTCCTTCTCCATGGATCCCGATTCGGCGGTACAGCTGTATTCGGTTGTGCTTTCATTAGTAAAACGTGCTTATAAATTATGTTTTAAAACAACGCATGCTTTTGGCTTTCCATATTTAGATTGTATCATGCGGTGGATTGATCTTTTTGTGGTTAGTGGTGTGATTTCAAACAAGTTGTATCATGTGGTGGATTAACTTGTTTGGTTTCATGCTTGACGGGTTTTAAAGTACCTAGACATGCGGTAGACTAGTGCTTTTGGCCTATGCATGCCCTTTTATCTCATATTTATGATCATGCTTTACTTTATTTATTTTATTTGTTGCTTATCATAAAAAATCGGTCGTGATCATGTACGAACAACGCCACTTAAACAAAGACCGACCCTTTGTCATGCTTACATCATCCATTCGGCTATTTTCTGTTTTATGATCTAGAGCTCCCGAATGATGTTCAACCTCTTGACAGATGGCTTCTCATAGCTATATGTCATCTTATATGGCTTTCTAGCCGCAAATATGGAACTGTCTGGTACCACCCGGCAAGTTCCAAGCTTTGGTATTTAACTGCTTTGTCTTTTGTTAATTTTCAGGAAAATTAACTGGCACGCTCTGGAATCTGCTCGTGTGTTAAGCCAGCTTTGTTCGGCTTGCTGTGTGCTTGGCGCAGGGTGCGGATTTTGCATCAACACTATCATCTTGTGTTGAATATACTTTATTGCTTAAGGTTAGCTACCATGCCGTAAAGGGAGTAGAGCTCCAATGCTTCCTTGGATCCATTCAATACGCCGTGTCCATCATAGGTCTAGTCATGAATACCTTCACGTAGTGACAGTACGAGAGGAGGGAAAGGGCGGAACCGTGGTCACAACCCCTGATAGATTAGATTGGTTTTCATGTCTTTAAGCAATTGCATGATCTTGTATCGTAGACCCATGGGCGAGTGTCTTTTATCTTGATTGCTTAATCATTCTCTCTAGTGTAGTTTAGTTGTTTTCTAGTTTAATCGTAGTTAAGGATTGAGTAGCTAGTGTGTAGAGGTAGATCAAATGCTTGTAATCCCCTTGCTCCGCGGATTGACAAGAACCTTGGGAATCCCGTGGTGAAAAAGGTGTGGGCCCGTACGCTTGCGGATTGTAGAGGGATACGTCTTTTATCCGTCAACATTGGGCGTCATGTGAGGCAGCGTTGGAAAGAGCCAGCACCGTCAGCTGTGCAGACCCAGGATCTGAAGATGAAGGTGTCGCCACGGTTGAAGGCAACAGTTGGCTTGATGAAGATTGAAGCCATCGAGTTCGCCATGATATCTTCAGCGAGAGCCCCTACCTGGCGCGCTAGCTGTCGGTGTTTTAGACCGGCAACCTACCAAGGGGAGTACCCGAGGTAGATGAATGTGGCCTCACCGAGATCGGTAACTCGAAGGAAGAGAAATGTGGCACACAATTTAGACAGGTTCGGGCCGCGAGGTGCGCAATACCCTACGTCCTGTATGCTGCGTAGATCTGGATTGATTGTGTGTGTTTACAGGATGATGCATATGAGAGAGAGAGAGGGGTCCCTGCGTCGCCTTATATAGCCCGGGAGGCAGGGTTACAAGTGGGTTTGGGGTGAGAGTACTAGTCGTGTACGTCTAGTAGTTCTTTACATGGTTCAAGATATGTGCAGCTTCCTATCCGAGTACTCCTCCACCATAGATCTTGCACCCCACGCCATCAGGTGCCGTGTAGCACAAGTCGAGTAGTCCCAGGGGCCCACAGAGTAGTTGGTCCTGGTACCCATACGACAGAAAGGAAAACATTTACTACATACGTGAATATCTATTCTGAAATTTGGTATTCTACTGTATTTGTCCTTTTATTTTTTACATGAAAATGGCCAGAGAACATCACGGGTTCTCCATGAACGGAGCAGCAGGCACTGCTTCATGTCGTCATGGTAGGGGAGCACCCTCGCGTTGCCGCCACAGTTGGAGAGGGCAACCAACGCCAGCAAGGAGGGCACCGGACCGGGCCGCAGCAGTCGGATCTCACCGGCCAAGGGCGCCGCTGCCAGAGACCAGGGCCAGGGGGCTGGATCTCGCCGGCCAAGGGCCGGATCGCCGAGCCTCGCGGCCGGTGAGGCTCGTGCGTGGCAGATCTCGCCGGTCAGGGGGAGCTCGCGCGCAGTGGTCGCTAGACAGGGGCGCGCCGGCGACACGGGAATCTCACATGCAGAGGATGTTGCCGGAGCTCTCTCACGGCCGGCGAGGCTCGCCACGACCGGCGGAGCTCGCTGCCGCCATGGAAGCTCACGCGTGGCGGAGCTCGCCGCGGCCAGGGATCTCGAGCAAAGGATGTTGTTGGAATGGCCGCGGCGGAGGCGAGCATACGAGGATGAAGGCGAGCGTACGGGAGGGGAAAATAGAACATATGAATCGTTTTCTTCATAACTAGTGGCAGTTGGGTAATTCTGTAGACCAAAAGTAGCTGAAAGCAGGGGGTCAGGGTGCTTTCAAATTTGTACTACGCAAAAGCTGCTTTTGGCTGTGGCTTTGGTTGGTAGTCAACCCCTTTGGTTGGGCTATTGGCTTTTGGCAAAAGCAAAAGCAGGAAAAAGCCCAACCAAAGGCGCCCTAAGTCGGAGAATAAGCCCGCGCCCAAGATGGTGCAGAAGTGGGTACCCAAGATTGCAACGCCCGCAAAGAGCGTTGATCCGAAGTAATCAAGTGAAGAAGTCTAGCCATGGACTATAAACGAAGCGCTAGGGGGGAGGCAACCCGTTGTTAGGGAATTCAGGAAAAATCTTACACCCTCGAAATGTCGGGTTTGCCGGATTTCATGAAATAAATTTTCAAGTAATGTGCGAAAATGACATCGAATCTATCTATTTTGCGTGAATCTGCTGTCTGTTGCATGGTGGTTGAATTTGTGAACATCTGGATTCATGAACCTGCGAAGCCTTCAGGTTGTGAATCTATGAAGATCCGGAATCATGAACCTGTGAATTCTTCAAGTCGTGAATCTGTGAAGATCTGTAATCATGAACCTGCGAAGCTCTGGAATCATGAACCTGCGAAGCTCTGGAATCATGAACCTGCAAAACTCCGGAAATGGGAATCTGCGAAATTCGGGAATTTACTGAAGTCTAAATTCGGAGGTTATGAAGTATGAAGATTTTCATGAATAAGAGATGCAGGAACCATCGAGAAGCCAAGTCAAAGACGTTATCTCAAGAGTCCGGGTTTGGCGTGTGAACAAGTGGCAGGCTTGTAAATATATGAAATTAGCCCCGCAAATCATGGGATGTAAAAGACATTTATGTATGTGTTCACACTAGGAATATTCCTTAGATTCGAGGGTATTTTCGGAATGTAAAAGTCCCTTTGTCTTCCTATAAAAGGGGGCGCGAGGGCACGTGCAAAAGGATTCACAACTTTTGAGACAAGAGCAGTCTTTGGGAGATTCTTTGTCTCCTCTTTCATGAATTACATTTCAGACTCGAACGGTCTTGTATCTTTTATTCTTGTACTCCTGTGTTCGGGGATTCCCTCCAATTTTTCGGACTCCCCAACATTGGCGCCCACCGTGTTTCAGCCGAAAAAACAACTCACGATGCCACCACAAAAGAGGTCAAAGAAGAACACTCCCTCTAAGACCAATCAAGAAGATCACTACCAAGATGAAGACAATGGAATCTCTCACATTCCTGAACCTTCAAACATCACAGACCAAGAATGAAGAGCAAAACTTGAGGCCCTCCAAAGAGCAAGAGCTGAGAAGACAACACACATTCTAGAACAACTTCTAAAACAACAAACCCAGGAAAACGATGATGATGATAATGACGAGGCTATAGACAAAGAACTAGAAATAGTTCAGCAAAAAATATAGCAGCTGCAGAAAGAAAAAGAAAAATTTGCGAGCCAACTGCAAGAAAAAGAAAGGCCTCTGAAAAGCTAGAGAAGCCCAATCCGGCAAAATAACAAATTGAGGCAATACAAAGAGAGATAGATGAAATGAAAGAACAAGAAAAGAGTTCACTTTGGCAAGAGTCACCACTCCAGAACTCTGGACCAAACAGAAGAACCCCGAAAGAAAATTTTTTCGCGGGAAATGGAATCTCACAGTTCGTGGATCCTGAATCACCACTATCCACAGTGCTGCAAACTGCACCATGGCCACCAAAGTTCAAACCAGTTTCTCTCCCAAAGTATAATGGCTTTGGAATCTCTAGACAGTTTCTCATGAGATATGAATAAGCCGTGAATTCGGCAGGAAGAGATGATGTTGCACCAGCCAAATCTTTCATCATTGCCTGCGAAGGTCTAGTTTTGAACTGGTATTCTTTGTTACAACCGCATTGAGTCTGTAGCTGGGACGACCAAAAAACAAAATTCATGCAAGCATTTCAAATATTCCATGACACAACAGCCAAGTCATCAGATCTTTACAACTACAAGCAGAAAGATAAAGAGCCATTACGGAACTTCGTGAGAAGATTCATGTAGCAGAGATCCCAGATTCCTGAGGCGGATGATAAAACAACGATCAATGCACTGATCAAGGGTCTGACTCCAGGACCAACAACTTCACACTTGACACGAAAGAAACGAAAGACAATTGATGAACTGTTTCACGAACTTGAAGAATACATCTTGTCTGATGATGATCACCGCAGAAGAGTGGCTGAACGAAATGAAGTGCGACAAGGCAACAGAGAAATGACTTGGAGACCTCAATCCCAGAATCCGCGAAACATCAATAACGTGGAAAATCCTCAGCCTGGCCAGAACAATAGACCAAGCACAAGAGGAGGATTTGCACCCAGGGGAAGGGGAAGAGGAAGAGAACTCCCGAAACTCACAAACCACAATCCAAGAGATCCGTACTTCTACTGCCAGTATCACAGAAGAGGACATAGCACCGAAGGGTGCCCAAAAACCAAAAAGAATATCACCAGGATCCAGCAAGAGAAAGCAATGATGAGCATCACCTCCTCAATGCTGAACCAACTTCACCCGAACTTCTAGCAGCCACACTTCATGAATTCTCAGCCAAATCCAGTTCTAATGCAACAATTTCAGCAACCACAACCACACTGGCAACCCTCTCAGCAGTTCTATCCTCAGTCGCAGGCAATTCAGTCAAACCAGTAACCGCAACCAATTCGAGAAATATTGCCACCACCACCCGACAGTTCATCAAGACCATAATCAAGTTCAAGAACTCAGAACTTGAAAGCCTTGCCATCTTTCGGATCAATCATGCCAATCACAGGAGGGTCAGCCATGGAATTTGAAACCAAGAAGCAAAGAAACAATTACTTCAGATCTATGAACACTATCATCAATGACGGTCCAGCTGCGTGACCAGAATGGGCTAAAGTGCCAATCACTTTCACTGAAGAGGATTTCAAACTGAAATCCACGAACCATAATGATGCCATGGTCATTGAAATGAACATAGCTGGATGGGTTATCGGGAAGATCTTGGTAGACAATGGAAGCAGAGCAGACATCCTATTCTTGAAAAATTTCGAGAAAATGAACCTGAGTTAGCACATGTTGCATCCGCCAAAGTACCCATTGCAAGGTTTCGGAGGAAAACCAATCAAGCCAGTTGGAAAAGTATCGCTTCCGGTGTCTTTCAGAGATCTCGATAATGCCAGAACAGAAACTCTCACCTTTGATGTGGTTGACATCTATCATCCATATCTCACGATTTTCGGCAGAGGTTTCATGAACAAATTCGATGCAGTCATAAGACAATAGTTTTTGTGTATGAAGATACCAGCACCCAAAGGGGTTATCACAGTGTTCGGTGATCAGCAAGAGGCTAGAAACATAAAAAAGGGCCACACTCCGAGCCAAACTAATGTATATCAGCTGAAAACATCTGAAGAAAGAAAAGAACCTTACGAAGAGGCCAAGCGAGATAAAGAAAAGATCGAGATAGCGACTGATGGTGAAAAAGCCCGATAGAGTTGTCACAATTGGGGCTCACCTCAACCCCGAAGAAGAGAAAAAGCTTATACAATTCCTGAACAAAAATAAGGATGTCTTCGCCTGGTCAGCCAAAGATTTGCAAGGTGTTGACAGAGACAACATTGAACATACCCTGGAAACAAATGAAAAAATAATGCCGAAAAAGCAAAAACTTCGGAAGGTGTCTGAAGAAAAAGTAAAAGCAGTTGCAGCTGAAGTTCAAAGGCTGCAAGATGCGAAAGTGATCAGAGAAGTGAAATATCCAGTATGGCTGGCCAACACTGTACCAGTGTAGAAGAAAAAGGGAAAATGGAGAATGTGTGTAGATTTCACGGATTTGTACAAGGCATGCAAGAAGGACGATTTTCCCTTAGAGAGGGTAGATAAAATCGTAGATGATGCGACCAACAGTGAAATGCTCTCACTCCTAGACATGTTCTCAGGGTATCATCAAATAAGAGTACGCAAAGAAGACGAAGAGAAGACAAGCTTTATCACACCCTTCAGAACATTTTGTTTCGTGAGAATGCCGGAGGGACTGAAGAATGCAGGATGCACATTTTTGAGAATGATAGCAATAGTCCTTCATCCCCAACTTCGGAGAAACATTCTGGCATATGTGGATGACATAGTCATCAAAAGTGTCCAAAGAAGAGATCATATCAGCGATTTTGGCAGAAACATTAGCGAATCTAAGAGCAGCGAACCTAAGATTGAATCCTGAGAATTGTGTCTTCGGCATTCACAATGGGAAAGTTCTCAGATGCCTAGTCTCAACAAAGGGCATAGAGGTGAATCCCAACAAAATCAAAGCACTGATAGAAATGCAAGACCAAGTTTCCGTGAAGGATGTGCAAAAATTGACAGGAAGAGTCGCGCGCTCAACAAGTTTATTCCTGGGGCCGTAGAAAGAAGTCTGCCATTTTTTCAAGTTCTCAGAAGTACTAAGAACTTTCAGTGGTCCGAAGCTTAGAAGCAAGCTTTCCAAGAACTAAAAGATTACTTGTCAAACATGACCAAGCTGTGCCCTCCTGAGCCAAGATCACCACTTCTACTATATGTGTCTGCATCAAATTCGGTAGTGAGTGTTGTATTAGTGCAAGAAAAGGAAGAAGGAGGAAAGTTCAAGCAGATCCCAGTGTATTTCGCTTCAGAAGCCCTCTCTGGCTCAAAAATCTTTTATTCTGAGCTGGAGAAAATAGGATATGCAGTCATCATGGCTGCGAGAAAGCTGAGACACTACTTCGAGGGTCAAAGATTAAGAATCATCACAAATCAACCACTGAACGATTTATTCGCAAATAGAGAGGCATCTACCCGAATCATCAAATGGGGCGCTGAACTCTCAGAATACATTATGGACTTCGAGAGAAGAAGCTCGATAAAATCGCAAGTCTTGGCAGATTTTTTCCGTAGACTGGACTTCGCCAACACAAAATCTTGACGAAGAAATACCTACACCTTGGATAGTGCAATGTGATGGAGCTTGGTGTTACAAGGGAGTTGGAATTTTAGCAGTCGTAACATCTCCGGCGGGAGTTGTGATAAGATATGCAGCCCGACTCATATTCGCGGATAACGAGCATTCCACGAACAATACAACGGAATATGAAGCTTTACTTCTAGCATTAAGGAAGATGAAAGCTTTGGGTCAGCAAACCTTCATAATCAGGACGGACTCGAAAGTTATTCAGGAACATACAGAAAAAGAAAGTGAAGCAAGAAATCCCGTTTTGATGAAATACCTTGAAAAAGCCAGAGAAATGGAAAGACATTTCAAAGGTTATTCAGTTCAACACATTCCAAGAGATGACAACAACGAAGCAGACAAACTAGCGAAAGCGGCAGCCAGAAATCAAGAAATGCCTCCTGATGTATTCTTCGAAATCATCAAAGCTCCATCCATTAAGGAGTCAAGGCTGAAAATTGTAAATGTTGTGGAAACTCCCGATTGGAGAGCAGAAATCATAGCTTATCTGAGAGGTCACTACGAACCACAAGACGAGTTGCAGGAAAAAGAGATTGAAGCAAAGGGCAAGGGGCTATGTGGTAGTTAATGGAGAGCTGTATAAATCGGGAGTTACAGAGCCATGGTTGAGGTGCATCACCTCCGAAAAAGGTCTTGAACTTCTTAAAGAAATCCACAGTGGATTCTGCGGTGCACACATAGGCACTAGGGCTCTAGCTGGCAAGGAAATAAAGCAAGGGTTCTATTGGCCTACCATAAACATAGATGCGAAAACATTAGTTCGGGAATGTGAAGCATGCCAGAAAACAGCAAATCAGCAAAACTTACCTTCCATGCCAGTCCATCTAATTCCACCATCATGGCCCTTGCAATGGTGGGGAACGGATCTAGTTGGACCATTACCTACAACTCAAGGAAACTGTAGATTCGTAGCTGTCGCTGTGGACTATTTCACGAAATGGGTGGAAGCAAAACCACTCGCGAACATCAAGGCACCAACAATTCAAAAGTTTTTCTGGCAAAACATAATCTGCAGATTTGGAGTTCCGAGAGAATTAACTGCTGATAATGGGAAACAATTTGACTGTTACACCTCATATTCTCAGGAATCAAAAAATGCTTGTTTGACGAAAATAAGGGCAAATGGGTTGATGAATTACCGAGAGTAATCTGGTCCCACAACACCACTGTATTGAGAGCGACAGGTTTCACACCTTTTCGCCTACTCTTTGGCACCGAAGCAATGACACCTAAGGATATCAATAATGAAAGCATGAGAGTGCTGAAAGCAAAAGAAATCAAAGAGGTTGACCAGAAAGTAGAAAAGGATATGATTGAATTGACAATTCTCGAAGCTGCTGAGAACATCGAGAAATACCAGAAGGAAACCAAGGCATGGAAGGACAAGAAAGTAGTTAGAAAGGACATCAAAATTGGCGATTTGGTCTTGAAGAGAAAGAAGAACTAGGAAAACCCTGGGAAACTTCATGAATCTTGGGAAGGGCCATACATAGCAAAAGAAACAGACAAGCCAGGGGCTTTTCGTTTGCTAGAACAGACTAGCAAAGAGCTACCATACTCATGGAATGCTGACAGCCTGAAAAGGTATTACCCTTCAGAAGTTCAGAGTTAGATAGATTTACTTTAAAGTATTTTCTTTTTTCGCAAGTTTACATTCTAGAAAAACAAAAGCCGAGTCACGAATCTATAAGTGATTTCGGGAACAAAAACATTTGCTTTCTTTTCTGCAATTTCATTAGAATAAGGAGGACCGTACTCTTTTCCTTGCAAAGGGGGCTCTAAATCAAGAGGCAAGGTCTTTAACGAGGCGGATCCTATGTAAATACTCTTTGTGATATATATGAAAAGAGTCTTCCCCCAAATTGTGCATTTTGTGGATTCCATCGTGTGAAAGAAAAATTCGTGAAAAGGCTCCGTGATAGCCGAGGTTCCATAGTGTGAAAGAGATATTTGTGAAAATGCTCCGTGATAGCCGAGGTTCCATCGTGTGAAAGAGATATTCGTGAAAAGGCTCCTTGATAGCCGAGATTCCATCATGTGAAAGAAAAGTTCGTGTGAAAGGCTCCTTGATAGCCAGAATTCCATTGTGAAAAAGAAAAGTTCGTGTGAAAGGCTCCTTGATAGCCAGAATTCCATTGTGAAAAAGAAAAGTTCATGTAAAAGGCTTCGTGATAACCGAAATTCCATCGTGAAAGAGGAAAAGTTTCTGAAAAGGCTTCGTGATAGCCAAAGGCTTCGTAAAAGCCTAAAATCCCACTGTCAAAGGGATTCCCATCGAAAGGCCTGAGACAACAACAAGTTGTGGCCTAAATCCCACTGTCAAAGGGATTCCCACCGAAAGGCCCGAGACAACAATAAGTTTTGGCCTAAATCCCACCGTCGAACGGATTCCCACCGAAAGGCCTGACACAACAATAAGTTGTGGCCTAGTTTCCACCATGAGGGGATGTTTTGCCAAAAGTTTCGAAAAATAATAAGAATTACAGCCAGTTGAATGTATACGTTTTTATTAAAGAATTTTGAGTTATATTCGCGATAATTATTTTCCGTTGAAGAGGCAAGGGGCTCGGGTGAAGATTCGTAAATAATCGTGGTTGAAGCAACTCAGGGTTGCAATATCAACCTGGGCAAGTGTGCCAAGTGAGTTAAGTCCACAAAATTTGTGAAACAAATTTTACCGACTTGCATTACATTACTTGAGATATCAAAACTCAAGAAAAATTCACAAAAAGTTTCAATGATCAAAATATTAACGGAGAACTCTAACTTCCTTAGCCTGCCTCGAAATTTTCATGCAAAATGGCAAGGTGGGGAAGGGTGACGTTTTTTCTCAAGAAAACGTCTTTATTGCCTTAGTTGCATAAAAATTTCGATAAAGTGTTATTACAATCACATTATGGATCAACAATCTCTAGAAAGAGAGTTCAACAATATGTCCTGGATCGCGGCTATTATTCTCTGCAAGCTGTCGTATGGACCTCCCCGGGCCCACTACCTCGGTGGGTACCGGGACCGACTACTCGGTGGGCCCCCGGGACTACCGGCTTGCGCTACACGGCACCCGAAGGCGTGGAGCACAAGGACAACACGGGAGTAGTACTCGGTTAGGACTCGTACACGTTCCGCACCGTGTAGAGGTCTCCTAGACGTACTCGACTAGTACTCCTTCCCCTACTCCGACTTGTAACCCCGCCTCCCGGACTATATAGGGCGAGGCAGGGACCGATCTCGGGATCACCTCATCCAATCTCAACTCACGGCGCACTATTGCACCATCCCGTAATCGTGCCCTATCAATCCGTAGCTACGCAGCATACGGGACGTAGGGTATTACGCACCTCGCGGCCCGAACCCGTCTAAATTGTGTGCCACGTGCCTCTTCCTTCGAGTTACCGATCTCGGCGAGTCACATTCATCTACTTCGGGTACTCCCCGTAGTAGGTTGCCGGTCCAAAACACCGACACCGGCGCGCCGGGTAGGGGCTCTCGCTCGAGATCACATGGCGAACTCGACGGCTTCCGTTCACATCAAGCCAACCGTCGCCTTCAACCGCGGCGACACCTTCGTCTTCGGCGCCCAGGTCCGCACCGCCGATGGCGCGGGCTCCTTCCGGCCGCCGCTTGATCATGCAACCCGACTCGAGGACGGCCTTGTGACGCTTCCCCGAAGTTGTCACGGGCAAGCTCGCCGGCAAGTTCGGCGAAATTTCGCTTTCCAACCTCCACGGCCGACTTCGAGCTCGAGTCCGTCTCCAACTCGAACCCGACGTCGCCATGGGCCATCGCATGCGAGCCGGCTCCTCGCCCATCGCAGCGGTCCCCTCTCCATGCCGGCGCTCCGCGCGTGGCCCTCGCGTTCCCAGCCGGGCCCGCACGGAGGCCTCTACACCACGCCGGGCCGGCAAGGAGCCCGTAACCGAGTACAACTCGGACTCCGACGCCGCCCCCCGGCCCGCGTCTCGGACTCCAGCCCTCTCTCCGAGTTCTACTCGAACCCGGACTACGAGTTCGACTTCGGGTCGGACCCTGAGGAGCCCGAGTCCGAAGACGACTCCTCTGAGCTTCCCTTGTCAGGGCCGCCTCCGGGCTGGTTATAAGATCGACGCCGGCCGGAAGATACGTCTACTGGCCAGACCGCAAGCCCGCTGAGCTGACAAAGGAGGACTCACGCTACGTCGCCTACATCGACTCGCTACCGTTCCAGGAGGGAACACCACTAGCCCAGGCTGACTCAAACACACCAACTGAGGTGGTACCTTCTGAGCCAAGCTTGGGTACCCCCGACCGTCAAGTCTTCATGGCGCCGGCGACACCCCCGGAACCTCGAGCACGGCCGCGGACAAGTACTTGGAGGACATCTCCACGGACGAGCCGGCGTCCGCCGATGCCCCCCGCGGACGAGACCGACGCCAACAGGGGACGCCCGCGCGAACGCAACAGGAAGCGCAACGAACGACGCCGGCGGCTCGGAGACAACCTTCCCATCCGCAACCTTGCGAAGCTCTCGGCGGTTGAGAGCAGAGTCCACACCACTCCCGAGCAATGCCTCATGTCGATCACAACGATCGCACGCCGAGCTCGGGGCATACGAGCCGGAGAGGTCATCGCCAAGCTCGGCCGAAGAAGCCTACTTCATGCGGGTAGACAAGAGAGTCGCCCAACCTCTCCCGGCCTAAGCCTCGCGACAACGAAGCTACTAGTCGCGGTGTTGACCCCGGTCCTAACCGTACTCGGGCGACATTCCAGCTCGAACCAAACCGTCGACGCTCCACCGCCGGCGGACCCTCACGACAAGACAACGTCAACCGAGAAGTCGTCCCCCACCGTGCTCCGGCCGGTGGCGGCGGCAACGACCCAGACGGCGGCGGCGGCGACGGCGGCGGCTCCAACCACGGGGCCAACAAGAAAGCCGGAGGCGGCGGCGGCCGCGGCGGCCGCGGCCACGCGCATAGCCACGCCTCCGCGCCTCTCACGGCGGGTACGATGCTCGCCGCAGAATCGAGGAATTACGGCGAAGAAGTCGACGACCGCCGCCGAAGGCGACGGCTTCCCCGCCTTCTCACCCCGGCCGCAACCTCGCTCCTCCCCAACAAGTTCAAGCCTTTGGGGATCACCAAGTACGACGCGAAGCGGATCCTATCCGGTGGCTCCGATGCTACGCTCTCTCCATCGAGAACGGCCGGCGGCAACGAGCGACACCAAGTGCCTCTACTTCCCCTTACGCTCGGACCAAGCCCCACTCACGTGGCTCGAGTCGCCGGACAAGCACTCAATCGACAAGTGGGACCGAGTCGAAGGAGCAATTCACAAGCAACTTCGCGGGCGCCATGGGCCGTTCGGGTACTCGCATGGACCTCGCCATGATCAAGCGGGAGCAAGGCGAGACCCTCCGCAAGTACATGCGCCGCTTTTTCGACAAGCGCGCTACCGTCGTGGACGTCACCGACAAGGAGGTCATCGACCTCTTCCGGACGGGCTCTACCATCGCCGCACCTTCGAAGACTTCGGCCGACGCCGCCCCAAGTCCATTCCCCACCTCAAGGACATGATCACGTCCCGGGCGGACGAAGAGGACAAGGCCAACGCCAAGTACGACGCCATCCGCGGCAAGACCAAGCGGAACCAAGGTGGCGGCGGCGGCAAGAATCCAAACCAAGGCGGCCGCAACAACAACAACAACAACAACTTCTCGGGTTCCAACCGCAAGCGCAAGCCAGACAATACCGTCGCGGCTATCCAGCGTCCTCCGAAAGGGAACTCGAAGAAGAACTCCGGCGGGTTCAAAGACCTGCTGAAGGAGAAGTGCCCGTGGCATCCAAACGGCAACCACACTACCGAACGCGTGGCTACCGGCTCGGGCACGCACTCAAGGATACGCCGGAGCCACCGCACCCTCACGATCGAAGAACAAGAAGAAGGACGGCGACGACTTCCGGAACCCGAGAAAACCGTCAACGTCCTCTTCGGCGGACTACCCGGCGGGCGGGAGCGAAGGCTACTCGCCGTGAAGTAATGTCCATTGAACCGGCGGTTATGACCCCTCTCGGGTGGTCGGAGACACCCATCACCTTCTCCCGCGCGGACCAATGGACCGGCTTCTCCGAACCAGGACGTTTCCCTCTCGTCCCGAAACCAACGGTGGCGGGCTCTAAGCTCAACAAGGTGCTCATCGACGGCGGAAGCGGGCTCAACGTCCTCTTCACCAAGACTCTGAAGAAGATGAACCTTGACGTCACCCCCATGCTCGACAAGAGCAACATGCCTTTCTACGGCATCGTCCCAGGCAACGCGGCTATCCCACTAGGCTCAGTGGTACTGCCAGTTACCTTCGGGGCGTCTCGCGACAACTACCGCACCGAGTACATCAAGTTCGAGGTCGCGGATATCGAGACTTCCTACCATGCCATCCTCGGCGGCAGACCGGCCATCGCCAAGTTCATGGCGGTGCCCCACTACACATACTTGGTACTCAAAATGCCAAGTCCAGTGGGCGTACTCTCCCTCCAAGGGGACTTGAAGATCTCTCACGACTGCGATACAGAGGCCGTGGTGATCGCTTCGACAAATCAAGTACCCACCCCAATGATGGAGGTCTACGCCGCGTCGAAGAAGCTTGCCACAAGCGAACTCGACATCCCAGAGAAGTCTGACAGCGCCAACAAGCCTCAGCCACCTGAGGAGGTACTCGTCAAGTCGGTCGACCTTGGAACAGGCGACCCCACCAAGACCACCACCATCGGGGCCGGCCTCGACCCCAAATAGGAAGACGCGCTCATCAGCTTCCTTCGGGCTAACCGCGACATCTTCGCGTGGAAGCCAGCGGACATGCCAGGAGTGCCCAGGGAGCTGATCGAGCACTGCCTCAACGTCGACCCAAAGGCCACCCCCAAGCGACAACACCTCCGACGCTTCGCCGACGACGGACGGGACGCCATAAAGAAGGAACTCGCCAAGCTACTCGCCGCCGGCTTCATCGAGAAGTCTTCCATCCCGAGTGGCTCGCCAATCCCGTCCTCGTCCGCAAGAAGAACTCGAACGAGTGGAGGATGTGCGTCGACTACACCGACCTCAACAAGCACGCCCCCAAGGACCCCTTCGGGTTGCCGCGGATTGATCAAGTCATCGACTCCACGGCGGGGCCGCGACTCGCTCTGCTTCCTCGACCGCTACTCCGGTACCACCGGATCGCAATCAAGGAAGAAGACCAGGAGAAGACCGTGTTCATCACCCCGTTTGGCGCGTCATCGCTACACGACCATGTCTTTCGGGTTGAAGAACGTCGGCGCTACCTACCAACGGGCCATCCGGAGCTCGCTTCAAGCGGCAACTCAACAAGAACGTCGAGGCCTACGTGGATGACGTGGTTGTCAAAACCAGGGACTCCGGTACCCTCATCGACGACCTTGAAGAGACCTTCGCATCGCTACGCGAGTACCGCCGGAAGCTCAACCCGAACAAGTGCGTCTTCGGCGTACCTTCGGGCAAACTACTCGGCTTCATCATCGCCCAACGCGGCATCGAAGCCAACCCCCGAGAAGATCTCCGCCATCACCAGCATGAAAGCTCTCACGAGCATCAAGGACGTCCCGTAAGCCGACGGGGTGCATGGCGGCATTGAACGCATTCATCTCGAAGCTAGGAGAACGGGGTCTCCCCTTCTTCAAACTACTCAAGCACCACGAGAAGTTCGTGTGGACTGGCAGAGGCGGATCAAGCCCTTGCCCGGCTCAAGGACTTCCGTCGAAGCCGCCGGTCCTCACGGCTCCCTACAAGGACGAGCGGCCTCGCTCTACCTCGCCGCGACTACTCACGTGGTCGCATCGCCATCGTTGTCGAGCGGCAGGGGAAGACGGCCACGCCTACCCGGTCCGGGCCGCCCGGTCTACTTCGTCGGCGAGGTTCTATCGAGTCCAAGGCTCGCTACCGGCCCGTGCGAGAAGCTTCGTACGCTCTACTCATCATCTCGCGGAAGCTACGACACTACTTCCGGGAGTACTCGGTCTCCGTCGTCACCGACTACCCGCTCGGCGACATCCCGAGGAACCCGCACGCCACCGAAGGATCTCCAAATGGGCCGTCGAGCTCGGCGCCCTCACCATCGACTTCAAGCCACGCACAGCCATCAAGTCGCAAGCTCTAGTCGACTTCATGGCGAGTGGCGGGAGAACCCGCCTACCTACTCCCACCGTGCGACCGCAGCACCGGGTGATGTACTTCGACGGCTCACTCAACCTCGAGGGCGCGAGCGCGCGGGGTACTCCCCGATCTCTCCAACGGGCGAACAAATCAAGTACGTCCCGCGATCTTCCGGAAGGTTTCAAACAACGAAGCCGAGTACGAAGCCCTCCTACACGGGCTCCACCTCGCGGCCTTCACTTGGCATCAAGCGGCTACTAGTCTACGGCGACTCCGCGGTGGTCATCAACCAAGTCAACAAGTCCCGGGACCGCAACAAGGAGAACATGGACGCCCTCGCCTAGAAGTCCGCAAGCTCGAGAACAAATTCTATGGTCTCGAGTTCCACCACATCGTTCGCGACAACAACGTTGCAGCGGACGTCCTCTCGAAGCTCGGATCCACCCGCGCCCAAGTACCCGCGGGCGTCTTCGTCCATGAGCTTCACGCGCCATCCATCCCGGAGCCGGCGCCACTGACCACTGCCCCGGCCCACCAACTAGCTGGGCAGGAGGTCATGATGATCGACGTGGACTGGAGGCAACCCTTCATCGACTACCTCAGCGAGCGAAAGGCCCCCCTCCGACAAGAACGCAGCCCGAACAACTCGTCCGCCGCGCCAAGTCTTACGTCCTCGTCGGCGACAAGCTTTACAAGCGAGGCGCATCTTCTCGGAGTACTCATGAAATGCGTCCCTCGCGAAGAAGGCAAGGACATCTTGGAGGAGATCCACGGGGGTGTCCGCGGCAACCACGCGTCCTCCCGCACGCCGGTCGGCCAAGGCCTTCCGGCGAGCCTTCTACCGGCTCACGGCCCCGGGCGATGCCGAAGAACTCGTCGAAGGTGCCAAGGATGTCGGTTCTTCCCCAAGCGCAACACGTCCCCGCCTACAAGCTAGTCACCATACCGCCAACCCGGCCCTTTGCCCGCCGGGGGCT
Source organism: Cenchrus americanus (assembly GCA_947561735.1). NCBI lineage: Eukaryota > Viridiplantae > Streptophyta > Magnoliopsida > Poales > Poaceae > Cenchrus > Cenchrus americanus. The sequence goes on from OX387245.1 coordinate 129,173,329, forward strand.
CGACATGATTGGGCCACCGCCAACCGCGCCGGGAGGATTCAACGGGGGTACCGGTGGCTATCGACAAGTTCACCAAGTGGATCGAGGTCAAGCCGGTCACATGCCCCAAAGCCGACGAGTCCTCGACTTCCCGAATGAACTCGTACACCGCTACGGGCTACCCCACCGCATCATCACGGACACGGGGGTCCAACTTCAACAACCACCGCCTCGGGGAGTACCGCGAGAACGGCGGAATCGACGTCGGATACGTCTCCGTCGCCCACCCACGGGCCAACGGACAAGTCGAGCGCGCCAACGGGATGGTGCTCGACGCCCTCAAGAAGCGGCTACACGACGCCGCTAACTCAAAAGGGGGCAAGTGGATCAAGGAACTACCCAACGCACTCGGGGGCCGCGGACTCAACCATCCAAGCCAACGGGGCAATCCCCCTACTTCCCCGGTCTACGGCTCCGAAGCCATCCTCCCCGCCGATGTCATATGGAACTCGCCGGCGGTGGAGCACTACGACGAAGGCGTCTCGGAAGACGACGGACGAGTTGATATCGACGCCCTCGAAGAAGCTCGCCGTGCCGCCCTAGTCCAATCGGCAAGGTACCGGAGGGTATCCGACGCTACCACGATCGCAACATCAAGGAACGCTCCTTCAACGTTGGAGATCTTGTCCTCCGCCGTATCCCGAACACGGAAGGACTTCACCAACTCGGCTCCCCTTGGGAAGGGCCCTTCACCGTGGCTAAGGTGACCGGGCCAGGCTCCTACCGCCTCCAAACACTTGAAGGCGAAGAAGTCAACAACTCGTGGAACGTCGACCAGCTCTGTCGATTCTACGCCTAGTCTACACGACTACTCCGGGGTTCAAGTCTACACGACTACATCAACACCCCTTGCCGCAAGCGACCCTCCGGTCCCGGCTCCAAGTCTCCGGACTACTCTTCTCCGGAGTCCGGCCCCGTGCGGCTACCTACGGACCCCGGGGCCGCGACGAGCGTCAAGGACTCTAGCGACGGTCTACCAAGAGACCACACTCCAAGATCCGGCCCCCGCGCGGCTACCTACGGATCGCGATCCGGCCCTACTCGGCTACCTACGGATCACTCACCGTAAGCGGCTACCCGCTCCGGTACTACTCGGTTGTAAGGGCCTTCGGGTCCGGGCGACTACTTGTAACTACGGCCCCGGCCACCCAGTGTATTTCTTCGGTAATAAAGTTTGATTGTTCATCAACTTCTTTCTTGTCTACTCCCCGCGACGGGACCACTAAGCCGAGTACTACTACTCGCACTTACTCCACGATGGGCGCTCCGCACTCGAGACCGCGGTTACGAGTACTCATTGATGGAACATCACATTTCATTGATATATGAAAAAGTTCATTACAACTGTTTCCTATACATCTACGGCTACCGCTATCTATGCGGGCTACGGAGGTTCAACTTATCGGCTACTCGCTCCGCGATGGGAGCCATCTGCTCCAGCAACTCGCGTCGCTCATCCGAGCGCTTGGCGGCTACCCCCGCCGGCGACTACCTCCACCGGGGCCTTCGGGAAGTACGACTTCATGAAGGCCGCACTCGCTTCGGGATCGACTTGGCCATGTGCTTCACGTAGGCGGCCGGCCCGGCTTGGCGCCTCACGAAGTCGATCCGCCAACGGATCGATCTTGGGGCCGCCGCCGGTGCGGCACCGGGAGCCTCGCGATCGGGAGGGCGAGCCTCCTCAAGGTCCTTCGGTGAGCCGGGCCGGAGCGCCTCGCGATCTTCGTTCAACTTCGCAAAGATTTGTAGCGCTTGACGAGATCCCGTCGGATGCAATTCGCAACTCCATGTGCTTCTCGCACTCGAAGGCCGCTCCTTGTAGTCGAGTTCAAGTACCCCGGCGGGCTTCTTGCTCCCGGTAGAAGAGATTCTTCATGCCGATCTCCGAGCCCTTCGCTCGCTCCACCCGGCCTTCGAGTTCCGCAACACCGAACACAACAACGGGTCGAGCTTGATGACTCCCAACAAGTACCCGACAAGTCAAGAGGCATACCTTTATTCTTGTTGCGGAGGCCTTTATTCTTCCGCACCGGCTCGTCGCTCTTCGCCCGCAAGTCCATCACATCGTTGTGGTACTTGGCGAAGGCGGCGTCAAGCTTCGACCGCATGGCGGCCGCGTGCTTCCTCGACTTCACGAGCTGCTCCTCCAAGGCCTCGGCTCGCGATGCCGTGTCGCCATAGCCTTGCAGCAGATTGGACTTCTCGCGGGATCGCTCCGCGACGTCCTGCACAAGACAAGTTCAAGTCAAGCAGAGTACCACAACGAAAGGATTGACTACTCGGGAGGCAACGGCTACGTACCTTCATCCATTGTTCGGCTCGCCGCATCGCCTCCAGATGCTGCGCCAACACCGCCGGCTCGACCAGATCGTCGGCAAGCGGCCTCAATCCCGCCACGGCTACTCGACGTAGCCTCGGTCATTGGCGCCGAGCGGATAGGCTCCGCGTCTTGGATCTCGGGAGATCGGATCGCCACCTCCGGGGCAACCCCCGGCGACGTGGTAGCGACCTCCCCCCTCGGCGGACTTCTCCACGGTTTCCCCCACGGGCTCGGGGGCTCCTACCGCGCAGCCTGCGGGGCCTCTCGGTGTCAACTCCCCGCATGGGCACCCCCCGCGGGGATGTCACCTCCTTCGGCGCCCTGTCACCAAGGAACACGCGCATCGCATCCGCGACTACTCTTTTTGGGGCTCTACGGCTTCGGGAGGAGTACTCACCTTCGACTACGACCGCCTCCGGCGGCCGGCGCTTCGGCGGTGGGGGCTCGGTCGCGACTTGGGCTTCCGGGAGCGGGCTCCTCGACGGGCGGCGCGGCCTTTTACGCCTCTGCCGCCGTGGGCTCCTCTCCGTCCCGGCTCAAGTTCGTGGATTTTCTCGCGCAAGTATCCACGAGAGGATCGTCGGATAAAATCGACTACTACAATGAGTACTACTCATGAAGGTGTGGTACTTACAAGTTCGACCGGATGATAGTCACGGCCGGAGCACCGAGGATGCGGCGATATCAACCAGTCCACCCTCGGCGGGCGTTTCTTCCTCCGCCTCTCCGACTACCGCCTCCTCCACGGCGGCGGCGGCCGGCCGCGCGGTTTTCGCGCCCCTGCGGCTTCCACCTCTTCGGCGGCGGCGGTCGCGGGTACTCGCTCCCCCTCCGGGGCGGGAGGGCCGGGCGCTCCGGGCTGCGCCGAAGTTCTTCGACGATGGGAGCCGGACTTCGGCTTCCGGCCGGTTCCCCCACCGTGGGCCACATGCCCTCATCGCCCTCCTCCACGGGCTCCGCCGGCGGCCTCTCCCCGCACACAAGAACGACTACTCGTCGGCCACCGTACTCGATCACCGGGTACTCGACTACTTTGCTCAAGATGACTTACCTCCGGAGGCGTGGTCTCCGAGACCTTCATCTTCTTGGCTACCCGCTTCTTGGCGGGGGTTGCGCGGCTTCCTCGGCGGCGCGGCAAGGCTAGCCTCCGTGCTAGCCGGAGGGTCCGGGATGAGAGGTACATGAGGCAAGCCCGGACGGCTAAACCTCGACCGCGGTCGGAAGCGGTCTGCGGCCGTCTCTTCGTCTTCTTCGTCATCGGAGGTATCCTCCACGATGACGGGATCGTCGTCGTCTCCGACTATTCGGCGCTCCTTCACCTTCTCCACCGTTGGGACCTCGATTCCGCTCGGTGGTGGCTGCGGCTCGGAGACAAACCGCTTCACATCATCCTGCGCAAAAAGACACAAAAGCGTCAGCAACTCTGCTACAAGTGCCTACTACTCGACGAGGCGGGTACGGCTACTTACCTCGTTGGGCGGGCGCGCGGCGGAGAACTCCTCGACAGGCACGCCGTGTACTCCGCATGTCCTTGAAGATCCTCGACAACCTCTCGATGATGTCGTTGTCTTCAATTTCGCCCCCCGCATCCGCGACGTGTCGTCGTCGCCGGTGTACTCGAAGCCCATCGTATCCCGCGCCGGCGGCGGCCGGATCCGGCGCTTCATGAACCGAAGGCCACATGCTCGGCCCTCGCTCCCGCATCCCGCGGGTCTTGATGCGTGCCGGCAACTCCGGGAGCCGGATCCCCTCTTGCATGGTGGGCTCCGTGTTCCACCACTCTTGGTGCTTGGGCTGCCGTCCGCTCGGCTTCGGCGGCTCGGGATGGTGGTTCGTGGTGTAGAACCACCTCGTCTTCCGGTCCGTGTTGGAGTCCACGAGCTTGTACGCCGGTGCGCTCGGCGGCATCTTCCCGCAACCGGATCCCGGCCCCTCCGACTACTCGGGGTTGGAGGCGCCGGGGCGCGGCTTCACGCGGAAGAATTTCCGAAGAGAACCCGGTGGGGCTTGATCCCCAAGAATGCTTCGCAGAAATGGACGAAGACAGAAGTATGGAATATTCCGTTGGGGTTCAAGTTGAGGTACTCGATGCCATAGTACCTGAGAAGCCCTTTGAAGAAATCGCTCGCTGGGAGCGCAAGCCCGCGCTCCACGAAGCGCGAGAACATCGGGATCTCGTCTTGTGCTTTCTCCATCGGATAGGGATCTCCGGCGGCGGATCTCCACATATCGATCTCCTTCTCCCTGATGAACCCGCTGTTCAACAGGGTCAGCAAGTCTTCGGTCTTCACCTTCGACTTTTTCCACTCGCGGCTTGGGTCAGCGCGTGGTGGAGATGTGGGCGGCGCCGCTCCGTGCCGGCCGCGGCGGCCTCTCGCATGGCTCCTCTTCTTCCCGCCGGCCTTCGACGTCTTCGACGGGGACGGCTTCATCCTCCAAGAACAAAGGGAGTCTTCACTCGCATTCGCTCGGGGCTACCCTATAGCTTTCGGGTGGCGATGCGCTCGGATCTACTACGGCGGCAGTGCTCGCCGGAGTGGATCTACTTCAAGATTCAAGTGGCGAATGACCGCGGCTCACTTGGGTGAAAAACCCTAAGGGTTTCGGCTTGAATTTATAAGCCAAAATGCCTCCGCAACGGGCGGCCGGATAAGTCCACGCGCGGCCGACTCGGCGGCGCGCGTGACTCTTCGTATTCCACTAGTCGACGCGCTTCACCTCGGGGGCTCGGCTACTTCTACTCGACTACCTGGGACGCGGCTAATCTCAAGAGCATCTCGGGACACATTCTCCAAGAAGACCCTTCAATTCGAGAGGAAGTACTCGACTCAAGGCTCGGGGGCTCCGTGCCACGTGTCCTTCGGTTTTTCTCTCCGGATTTTTCGGGATTTTCTCGCCAAGACTTCGGATAGATCCTCGGCCCGCAGCCCGCGGCTCGAGGCTCGGGGGCTACTCCACGTGGATTGCGGTTACGCAAATCGCATCTTCTTGACGGCTCCGGCTTCAAGACAGAGCGAGTGCATTTTTGAAAACCTTTGGAGGCAGATTTCAAGGACGCTTGGGACTACTCGAGAAGACTTCAAGATTGCTCAAACATCGGTGGAGTACATTCCGGCCTCGGGATGCTTCAACTACTCTTGAGGACTTTTGACTTGTAGCACTCGGGGACGCTTGAGGACTACTTGTTAAGGCCGTCAAGACTACTTGAAGCTATCCTTCTCGACTACAAAGTACTCGGGGGCTTGTCGTATGGACCTCCCCGGGCCCACTACCTCGGTGGGTACCGGGACCGACTACTCGGTGGGCCCCCGGGACTACCGGCTTGCGCTACACGGCACACCGAAGGCGTGGAGCACAAGGACAACACGGAGTAGTACTCGGTTAGGACTCGTACACGTTCCGCACCGTGTAGAGGTCTCCTAGACGTACTCGACTAGTACTCCTTCCCTACTCCGACTTGTAACCCCGCCTCCCGACTATATAAGGCGAGGCGGGGACCGATCTCGGGATCACCTCATCCAATCTCAACTCACGGCGCACTATTGCACCATCCCGTAATCGTGCCCTATCAATCCCGAGCTACGCAGCATACGGACGTAGGGTATTACGCACCTCGCGGCCCGAACCCGTCTAAATTGTGTGCCACGTGCCTCTTCCTTCGAGTTACCGATCTCGGCGAGTCACATTCATCTACTTCGGGTACTCCCCCGTAGTAGGTTGCCGGTCCAAAACACCGACGAAGCAACGTCACTAGCGTAGGCAAAGTTGAGTCCAGTGGTGATTGGGCTAAGGGGCTCCGTCTTCAGAATCTTCGAGGAACTTGAATTCGCAGCAGTGGAGCTCTCATCTTCACGAAGAAGGAAGAACTGAGAAAGATTGAAACAATTTATTGAAAATCTAAGAGAGACTTCAATCCAAAAATTGGAGAAATTTCTTTCCGGGTGAGTTTCCTTGAACAATCGCCATGCTTCGCCACTGACAATCACATTCTCACGAAGAATTCGCAACGGCAACACATCCTGCACAGGCCCAACTTGCAGGACCTGCGCAGGTTAAAGTTTACAAAGCAAATTGTTCAGATATTGCAACCCCATGAATTTACATATTTATATAAATCGTTACAAAGGGCAAGTGTTTCGGCAATCTCAGTCGGTGATGTCAACCTTTGGGGAATCTTCCTCATGATCAGAATTATCTTCAGCGTCGCTGCCACTGCCGCTGCTGTCGCCACCATTATCGCCATAATCTCCCCCGTCTGTGTCAGTGCCCTCATCACCCTCATCTTCGGAAGAAGACTCTGGCGGCACGATGCTCTTTCCTCGCTTTTCCTCTTCGATTAACTAAAAAGATCAAAGGAAGAAATCTAAGAAAAACCAAAAGGAAAAATTTTGTGAATTAGAAAAAATCAATAGTCTTCTAGAAAAAAGCTCAAGGACAGATGTTATAGTGGAGAAGGTGTCGGATTGACATCAAAGGAGCACCAACACGTATATCTCGTTCACAGGCTATTGTACATATTCCTTGTAATTCACACAGTACAGTACAGGTTCCTTCCTCAGATGGTTCCCCTCCTCCTCCTCAATCCTCACACGTTCCATCCCCACATCCAGAAGGTACACAAAATATTCCATCCCTACCTACTCCTAGTCCTAAAAAAACAGAAAAACTTGCATCCCCACATCCGCAAGACACACCAAATATTCCATCCCCACCACCACGCCCACCACCTCCTCCTCATGAAACAATAAAACCTACACCCCCAAACGGAAGTGCTCAAAACAATCATGCCAAAGTAGGTACATCTGGGCCTAATACCTGTGTAATAGGTCCTGGTGAGACACCACTAGGCAAGAAAGCCCTTAAGAAACCTTTAGCCATTTCAAAGCTGCAAGAAGAGAAACTTGCCAAAAATAACAGCTCTACAACACCTACAACAGACAAGCAAGCCCTTAAGAAACCTTCTTTAGCCATCTCAAAGCAGCAGGAAAAGGAAATTGCTGTAAATAAAACCTCTAAGAGGCCTACTAGAAAGCGATCTAAAAGAAACACCAGGGAGAATCGTCGGTATATGACTAACCCAAAGCAATCTGAGAGTGACACTGAGAAGAATCCTTGGGCTATGGCTAACCCAAAGTACAAATTCGGAAATAACATTCTCAGTGATGGTGATCTCAAAAAGGCTCCTCCTTTTAGCAGAAAGCTCCACACATTCTACATGCAACGTGGTGAGTCAGATGATGCTTCTGACATTATGGTTGCACTTCAGCCCGTGACCAATGCATGGCTGAAGAGAGATGAATCGTCAAACACACTCTAGCAGATGCCTGTGCAACTCAGTGATTTGTACGATCTCTTCAACTTGGATGCTTTGTATATGACACTTCTCTGCTGCTTCATCCTGTAAGTTGCTTGAAAATTTAATCTGCTTCTCACTAATCACATCCTCTATCGAACTGTGCTTTTTGCCTCACATCATCTTTATTACCATGTATTTTTCCTCCTTATACTTTGTTTTTTCTAACTAATAGGAATATGACTATAGAAGTTGACAACAAGGGCCCTGCAGTTGGCTACCTTGATCTTGAATGCCTTTGCTTGACAACGTTGAACAGCACGGATAACGCTGCTTCTTTCTCTGTTGACTATATGCTCAGAGCCTTCGAACAATATGCTACAAAGGATTTAATGCTTACCGCTTATCTCACTACGAACCACTGGATTGCAGTGGCGATCGTTCCAAAGCAGTGAAAGGTCTACTATCTTGATTCATTGAAGACAATTAATACTAATACTCGCCCTTTAGAGCTAATCATTAATGAGTAAGTTATTTCTTTCTTAACCTGTGGACGTTCCTTAACAAACTGTACAAAGTATATTAATTAATAGTGCCCTAACCATTGTTGATATTTTCGTTGTAGGGCTTGGGAACGTTACTGCCGCAAAAAGTTCTTGCGTCGTGGCCCCTTGAAACACGTCAAAGATGTTAAGGTACATACCACTTATTTCCTTCCTGTGGAAGCTAGTAAAGGGCCAATATTTCTTGAGTTTATTGCAGTGCTTGAGTTTATTTCTTCTCAGATCCAGACACTGCGGCTTCTGTTGTGCCTATCACATGCTTCAATTAAAATATAGTGGCACACATATGAAGGTGCTTTCTTGGGATCTTCATTTGTAAAACCTGCAACTGAGCACAGTTCTTGCTTATTAGGGCTACATATGTTTGGTAACCACCCATATATGTGTGCTGACTGGTGACATTATTATATCCAGAGATTAGGGCTAGATGAACATCCTCTCGACAAATCTTTGCTAGCAGATGTTCGTGAAAGAATTGCCACATTCCTCATGGAACAGGTGATCACAGCTGGAGGAAAATTTCATGATGATGAAACTGTGTGGGCTGATATTGTGTTTGGTGACTAGGAATTTTTTGCATTCCTCCTTGTCCATGAATTTTTGCATTCCTCATTGTCCATGAATTTTTGTGATATTGTTACATTCCTCCTAGGGAGATGCATTTCCTCATATGAGATGATGATGCTAAATTTTGTCATATGATGCATGTGAATTGTGGATTTCTGTGAATTTTGATGCTGGATCTAATTTCTGTGAATTTAGTCACATCTCGGCCGCGGTTCCGAGATGTAGCCCCCGATGGTCGCCAAATCTCGGGCCGGATCGGGATGCGGCGGAAAGCGAGCGGCGGAGTTACCGTAGGGGTGGCCTACGTATCTGTAACGGGCGTTAATTAAAGCTCGTTACAAACACTGACCACTAGTAACGGGCTTCAATTGGAGCACCCGTTACAAACTTTCCAACAAAGTAATGGGCACCGTAAAAGCCCGTTACCAATACGTGGCCCATTTGTTGAGACATCGGAGATGCAAGTTCACCACACGCGTCTCTGATATTAATTTCACAGTAACGGGCTTTGTTTTGGTGCCCATTACCAAAGTTCCCTGTGGGCCCAGAGAAGCAATAATTTTCACATGACCGGTGGCTAGTTGTGGTAACGGTCGTTGTTTAATGCCCGTTACGAATATGTCTTATCAGTAACGGGCATCTGCCCGTTACCTTTCTTGGCTTATTTATAACACTTGATCGGTAACGGGCGCATTGCCCGTTACCAAAGGCGATCTACGCCCGTTACCAAAGCTAGTTTTTCACGTAGTGAAATCAACCTGGCCAAGTTTAGCACGAGCGATGTTCTTGACAGCTTCCTTTCCGCTGGCAAGACAGAATTCTCTTTTGAATTTAGCTTTGATAGCTTGGACATCTTCATTGGGACGAAGTCTTGAAGTGCTCGAAGCGTTGGGAAATCGTGGAAGTTTCTCACGGAATTTCACAAGATCCGCACAGTCAAAATCATGAAGTAGCTTCAAAATACTTTCGACCGAGAAGACTACAGCGAAATCACTAGCACCAGAGATGACTTCAGGAAGTGCTTTAAATTCAGTGTCGATCCATTCCATGAAATCAGAGATTCCTATGTCAGCAGGAAGTGGAGAGGGACGAACACCAAAATTCATCAAAGATTTTTCATATTCCTTGAACAAAAGCTTCAGCTTATTGTTGATTTCAAAAATATTTTTCCCCGAAGCTTCTTTCTTGTCAGCTAGTGCTTTCTCAAGATCTTGGATCTTCTGTTCTTTGCTGCTCAACATCTTGGCTGAAGGACCGATACGGCGAACCAGAGAGCGGGGGAGTGAATGGGAGCCGATAAAAATTCTTCTCGAAGGAGATGAAAACTCCAACAAGACGAACGCGGCTTCCAACACACGTCTCCGACTCACTACCAAGGTTGGTCAAGCCCACGTAGCCACAGTAGTGCCACTGGACCTAGAAACCAACACGCAACCTTCCGACCCGAGAAACGCAGCGGAAAAACCAAACCTCAAGTCTACAGACCCACACCGGTCAGACCGGTGAGCACCACTGGTCAGACCGGTCCCTGCTGGTGAAACTGAGCAACTTCCACTAAGTGGCTCTACACCGGTCAGACCGGTGAATGAGGAACCAAGTTGAGAAGTACCTTGGTTCGTGTGTGATGAGTGATTGACCAGATGGTTTGAAGCTTTGTGTGTGTAGTGTTGAGTTGTGTTGTGTGTGTTTTATTTTGTGTATTTATCTTATTGTTTATGTGGTGTGTTGTCAATGCACTCGTGAGGAGTGGTTGACAACGTTGTGTGGACTGACTCTTGGCCTAGTATTGCGTGGTGTTGGTTGCGGCTTGGTTTGCTTTGGTGCGAGGGTGAAGAACGAGGCGCGAAAGGTCTTAGCCTTGCGGGGCCTCCGAGGAGTGGAGAGACAAGTAGGCTTGGTTCCGGGGACCCGGTGGCCGACGGGATCAAGTGCGAGCCGCATGGTGCAAGAAGAGCAAGACGAAGTCGTGGACATGGAGCCGGTGCATCGGTGGTGGCCAAGTCAAGGAACGAGGCAAGACTGAGTAGACCGTCCGGGCGTCGGAGGTGAAAGGCTTGGCGGGCTCGACGCTTGGCGTGGTGAGGCCGAGCCGTGTACGCGGGGTTTGGTGGTTTGGCCACAAAACCATCGGAGGAGGGTTTCTCGGTTTGGGCCTCAAAACCGAGCCCGAGGGCCTGACGTGACGGAGACGGTATCCGGGTGCGTCGGGAAGCTTCGAGGCGGGCGACACGCGGCATGATCGAGGTGCTTACGTCGGGAGGACGTGAAGGCCTGATGGATGCGCGGCCGTCCGATGGTGAACTTCATGTGTTGACCAAAATGCCCCTGTGAGGGCTTGTGTTGTACTCCTAGTGTAGGGGCACTTCGGTCTTTTCGGAGGGCCTATATATAGGAGGAGGGGGCTGAATTTTCAGCCAACTCTTGGGCTAGAGGCGGCGGTACTCTTTCATTTTGGAGTGCTTTGGGAGAGAGGGAGAGAGGGGAGAGTGGCTCTTTGATTGGAGCTTTTTGCCATCTTAGATTTGATTTCTAGGAGTGGCTTGTAATCGTTTGGACAAGATATTCATAGTGAATTCATCCTTCTCAATCTTGTGCCAAATCCTTTGCTCCGGGCGTTTTTCTTTTTCGCGATTTTCGGAGGTATTTTTTTGAGGATTTTCGTTCGTCGCTCGATTCGTCGATTTGAAGGCGTTTCTCTCCGGATTTCTTTGAGGGGATCATGGGTGAGTGCCTTGTGCCTCTTTGTGGATGATCTTGACCCCTAAAACACCGGATTTGGCCTTCGATTCGTTGACTTTTGGATGAACCCTAGGTTATTGTGTTCTTGGCAAGGATTTACGATTCTGGGAGTTGTAGGTAGTTTGAGGCCGTAATTTTTGGGGCATAACCTCTCCTTGGGGTGTTCATCATCTCCCCAAAATTTCGTCTCAAGACTCCAAGTGGTTTGGGAGATCCTTTGATCTAAAGTTTGGGGCGATTTCGCGGGCGCTTTTACGGGTCGTCCCGGTGATCCGGTCACCGTGTCCGGTGACCCGAAGGGGGTAGGTTGACCCGGTCACTTGTGCCCGGGTGACCGGTGCGGCTCTCGTAAGGCTCGGGGGTGACCCGGTCACTTGTGCCGGTTGACCCGTAGGTCTCGGCCTTCTTCGTTGTTGCTCAAGTTCTTTCGTGCTTGCTTCCGCTTTGCTTCCTAACCCTTAAAGCCTTGTTCCTAAGGTACCGAGAGAGGTTTGTGTGTGCTTCCGCTTGTTCGTGTGTGACTCTCGGAGTTTCAATTGGGATATAGGCCAAGTTCTTTTGAGAAAGAATTTTTATCGGCTCCCATTCACTCCCCCCCTCTCTGGTCGCCAATCCGGTCCTTCAATTGGTATCAGAGCCGGTTGTGGATTCTTTTGGCTCTAACAAGTCTTGAATCCATAGGGTGACTAGAGGAAAGAGGTGCTTTTGCTTGCGACCTTGGTTTGCACGTTTTGAGTCCGACGATTTGGAGTTGTGTCCTTGGAAAACCATAACTTGAGATACCTTCAGTAAAACGGGCATAACTTTTCGCTCGGTGCTCCGTTTTGGCTCAAATTTTTACAGCGGTTTCTTGACTCCATTTGTAGGTGATCCAAAATTCAGAAAAAATCAAGAAGATAATTGAAAAATCCTCATTTATGTCTCTTGCGGCTTTGTCTTGTTTTTTCTGGATTTTCTCTAGGCTTCATTTCACCTTATCTTGAGCTGAAATTTTTTGTGCCTCTATCTTTGGTGCTCCTTGTTCAGTGGTAAAATTTTGGGAAAAAGATAAGATCCTTTGCTATTGAACTCGTCAGTAGTTGTTAGAGAATTGAGGCTTTTTGAGTGCTTTCTTTGCATCGTTGCTTGTTCCTTGAGCTTGGTTTCGGCTAATCCTAACCGGTACTTTGTTTATGGCACCAAGTTCTTCTCCTTGTGGTTCTTTGAGCAGGAGGAGTATGGAGGTTGAGGCGGAAGCCGAAGTGGAGGAGATGATATCTCTCATCGAGGACTATCGAGATGGTGACATCAAGAAAGGCAAGCTCTACCACAAGCTAGGAGGCATGAACCAAGGTACACTTGCCAAAGCTATCTTGATCCTATGCAATAGGTTGGATGTTTGTGAGCGTGATTGTGGAGACTTGCATAGGAGAAACATAGATTTGTGCGATGCCTTGCGTAGGAAGAATGAGAAGATTAAATTCTCTCTTACTAGGTTGAAATGTGGTATGGCTCATTGGAGGTCTCGTGCTTTGAATTCTTGCACTTCTTGTAACACCATGCATGCTGAAAATGATGCTTTGATTGCTTCCATTGCATGCTTGAAATCTGAAATCAAGGTGTTAAATTTCAAAGCTTCTTTGCCTTGCAAATCTTGCGATGCCTTGTGTGCTGAAAATGAGAAATTAAAATATGAAGTTAGTTGGCGCAAAATGCATGTTGAAGCTTTTAGAAGAGCATGCGACAATCTTGATTTTGAGAATGATGAATTGAGATCATCTCTTGCTAACTTGCAATCTGAAATTGACTTGTTGAAATCCAATGCTTCTATGTCTTGCAAATCTTGTGGTGTTTTGAATGATGAGCTTGATATGGCTAGGAGTAAGATTGCTTTGTTAGAGACAAGTGCTTCTTTACCATGTGTTTCTTGTGAGTCTTTGCATGCTGAAATTAATGAATTAAAATTGACTCACACCACATGTGTAGATGATCTTGAGCATGCTAGGGCTGAAATTTGTGATATAAAATCCATGCCTTGTAGCAAGTGCTCTTTGTTTCCGGTTGAGGATGCTTGCCATACTTCTTGCAATGATGATAGTGCTTTGCGAGATGTAAATGATGTTGCTTGTTCATGTGATTTCGTTTGCACCTCATGCATTGATTTGGAAAGTGAAGTTTTGGCTTTGAAAAAGATGCGCGAGGATATGAGCGCTAAGTTGGTTGAGCATGATGAGATGAGTGCCAACCTTGAGAAAGAAAATGAACTCTTGCGTACCACATATGCTAAATGCATTGAAGAAGAAATCAATAATTTGAGAAATATGACATGTGGTACTTGTGAGCGCCTCAAGTCTCAAAATGAGGTTTTGCGCACAAGGTGCAAGAGTCTTTGTGCCAAGGGTTTGGATTCTCACTTCTCTTGTCACTCCGATGGTGATGATTCTAAATTTGCTTCTTCTAAACCGGAGTCGACTTCTTCTCTTGAGTGTGAGTCTTTGGATGCTAGTAAGTGTGCTAGTGCTTTGGATAGCTCTCCCATAGCTACTCCTAAGCTTGTTGCTTCTTCCGGTGTTGCCCAAGGTGATTTGAATGGAAAGGGTGCCTCCCACATATTTGGAACTCATACTCCCAAGCCGAGGTTCCAATGCACCTTTTGCAAGAAGGATGGGCATACCGTTGAGTTTTGCTTTCGCCGTGTCAAGCACGAGCGACGTGTGCGTGCTAAAGCTTTTAAGAAGCCACGTAGCCTTGTCTCATGGCACGTGTGATTCTAATGTGGGCACCAAGTTGGATGTTGGGGTTGATGCTTCATGCTCTAAGTCCCAAGGGACTTCCCACTTACAAGAGAATGGTAATTCATCTACTCAGACCGTGCCTCTCGATAGGCCTTTGTACCATTGCTCTCACCGTGGGAAGGATGGGCATCAAGAGAGTTTTTGCTACCGCCGGCAAGGAGAATACGGCGAGGAGGTGCCTCTAGGCCTTTGGTTGTTCATAGCCTTTCTCATGGCATGAACACTTGTGAGCCTAAGAAGGCGCGATTTGTGGATGGGTCTTATGACACTCTTTCTAGTGAGTTAGGCCATGCTCGTGGACATGCTTCTAGTGTTTCTTGTGTTGGTCCGCGACATGCTTCCCGTGGTGCTTGTGTTGGTTCTTCTCCTACGACCCCGAAGGATCTTTGCCTTTTTGCTTGTGGTAGCACTCGACATTCCTCGCGAGTGACTTCTTTGAGGCATGGTTCCAAGGGTGTTCGAAAGACTTTTCATTCCAACCGGCATTTGCATCATGCTAACCCACATGATAGGTTGTGTGCACCACTTACCCGTGTGACCAAATCTTGGATTCCCAAGTACGTGCTTGCTAACCCTTTGGGATCCAAGGCTCGGTCTTTCTCGTCTCCTTGTGTGTAGGTATGGAGACGCGGTTGGAGAACATGAGCTCAATGGAGACATGATGGTTCTCCACACCGTTTTGGATGGCTCTTGAAAGCCTTTGTACACATGTATAGTGAGTTTTCTTTTCCCCTTGTACTCTCTTGTATATACTTGTGTCTTGCTTGTGTGAAAACCATGGTAGGCTAGCCACCTTGTTCATGATAGCTTTGTGATCTTGAATATCTATATTGCTATCTTTGTATGATTTTATGGTGGATGTTATTTATGAACATCATGTCATGCTTTATGGTTGATTGCTCGGATATGTCATGTTGTTCATTCATATCATGTTTGTCTAGCTCGATGGTACCTTTCCTGTTAGCATGTTTGTCCCCCATGTATATCTTGTCATGCTAGCTTTGTAATATATGTTGGTGGATGATCCATGTGATCTTGTATCATGCCTTTGTTTAGTTCTTGTATAGTGTTTGGCATGTTGTTCTTTGGTATCATTTTGGTTTAGTGTTGTACCTTGTTGACATACTTGCTTGCCCATGCTTATTCATATTTGTGGAATCATGTTACAATGCTCTATTTATGTTAATTGATATTATCAATGCTTTGTGTAGCATGTTGTGAGCTTTCCTTGTAGTTTTGGGCTTGTCTTGTCTTCGAGTTGTGTTGTTGTTCCTCTTTTCGGTTGGTTTTAGAGTTTTTCCTTGCTCTTCCTTTTCCTAGTTTTTGCTTTGTTAGCTGCCCTTGGTTGAGGGGGAGCTTGGCTTCTTTTGATAGGGAATTTGATTCCAAGAAGGGTTGTGGCTTTCTCGGCAGTCTTTGTGATCCTTAAATTGGTATTCCTTCTATGGTATTCAATTGGGATCTTTGCGGTTTTGCAATTGGTACTTTTTCTATGGTACTCAATTGGGACCTTTGGTGGCTCTTCTCTCGCTTGGAGCGATTCTTGGTTGATGTGTTCCCTTGTGAGCTTTATTGGTGTTAAGTCAAGTTCCTTGTCTCCCTATGCATTCTGCATTGCATATGTATCATATATCATGATGTATAGACTTTGGTAGGTTTGACATTTGTGTCTCGCATTTTGTCATATATCATGTTCCTTTTGATGTACATATCTACCTATGTTGCATGTGTATCATATTGCATTTTAGGATGATGAGCTTCTTCCATATGCCTCATTTGAGTTTCTTTGGCTACTTGTGAGATATTGGTCATGTGTGTGGAGAAATAGCTATGTGAGGCTATGCTCTTGGAATATTTGAGATATATGTGTTGTGAGATAGCCTTTTTTTTGAATCAAATGCTAATCTTGACTAAATTTGATGAAATGTGCTCCACTCATGTGTAGTAGTATATCCATGTCACTTTTTGGTCTAAATGTGCCTTT
Organism: Cenchrus americanus; assembly: GCA_947561735.1. NCBI lineage: Eukaryota > Viridiplantae > Streptophyta > Magnoliopsida > Poales > Poaceae > Cenchrus > Cenchrus americanus. Next base: position 129,189,608 of record OX387245.1, read on the forward strand.
CATGCTTAGATTGTGCTTGGATGTCTCTTTCTTGCATTTGGGCCAAAGGTCAATATCATTGTGAATGTTTAGCCTATGTTGCATTCATGGAGGAGCATAAGCTTCTTTTTGCCGCAAAGGCACTTCATGTACCATGAAATGAATTAATCTTGAAAAGAAGTGTGCATGCTTGAAAAATGCTCCATCCATCATGTTTATGCTTAAAATGTATTATCTTTCACATATGGGTGCTAAACATGTTGCATGATGTTCACCGGTGGAGAAGTCTCCCCGAAGTGGACACATGGCTCATGAGCTTTGACATGACATGCTTTGCTTTATGGGTGTTTGCCATGATCTTTTGCCGAGAATTTGATATCCTTGTATGATCTTTGAATGGTATGCATGTTTGTGGCTCAAGTGTGACATGGATAGGCTTTTACATTTGAAGTGAGCCATCTTTTGATATAATTACTCAAATCTGAAAATTTGCTTTGTCACATGCCTATATTTCCATATATTACTTGTGGCAATGCTTTGACTTTGTTATGATCCATATATGTGCTTTTTGTCTCATTTCTAGCCTTTGTCACTAAATTTGGCCTATTTGAGAAGCTCATGTAGATGTTTATATGCTTTGTTTTGCATTTCGCATTTTCACGTTGCTTCATACATTGTCAACAAGGGGGAGAAGAGGTGAGCTTAATGAAAAATTCGAGAAAACCGCATTTAAAATTTGGGAGTTTGCTCCACATGTTCAGGGGGAGCTTGCATTTGTGTAGGGGGAGCTTTGGTGAGTCTCCTTTGTTTGCCTGAGTTGTGCTTTGGTGGTTGCTTTTTGCTCTATCACGTGTGTTTAGGGTGAGCTTTGTATGCTCTTTGTCCCTAGTGCATGTGTTTAGGGGGAGCTTGTGAGCTTGATGAGCTCTTTTCTCTATCTCATGAGTTTAGGGTGAGCTTTGTATGCTCTTTGTCCCTAGTGCATGTGTTTAGGGGGAGCTTGTGAGCTTAGTGTGCTCTTTTCTCTATCTCATGAGTTTAGGGTGAGCTTTGTATGCTCTTTGGTCCTAGTTCATGTGTTTAGGGGGAGCTTGTGATTTTTGTGCTCTTGTGCGGTGGTGTTGAGCCCCTTTGCCTCTTCTTGAGGAGCCGGCGGTTGACTTATGTTTTCGATTATCACATGATCGGTGTTGAGCCCTTTGTGCCTCTTCTTGAGGGATCATGCATTCTTGTCTCGGTTGTGTCGAGCCGTTGCCCATGTCTTTGGGGACCGAGACATTGAGTTGGCCTTTGTGGTTTTCTCTCATGCCAAGTGACCTTGTTCTTTGCTCTTGTGTGGTTTTCTTTCACTTGGATGAGGTGTTCGGCCTTTGCCCTCTCAAACCATTTCTTTGTGCTCACTTGTTGTCAATCCGCTCCTCAAGGGGGAGAAATTTGGAAAATCAAGTTGATATGAACCTTGATTTGATGGTGATGAGCGGTTGACAAGTGTTTTGGTAAGAGTTTTATGGCACTTTGTGTTGAGCATTTTGGTTTGATGGCTTTTAGGGATTGCATGTTGGTAGTGTGTCTCTTCGTTTGCGCTTAGCCTTTGTGCTTGCTTTGGTTTCGAGAGGAATTTGTCGGAGCATGCTTTTATCCCTTCTCTCTTCAAGTGGCCTTTTGTTTGCTTTTTATTGGTTTTGTGGCGCTTGAATGAGTTCTTATTTGCTTTTTGACCTTCTTTTGTCAATGCACTCATCAAGGGGAGATTGAGGAACCAAGTTGAGAAGTACCTTGGTTCGTGTGTGATGAGTGATTGACCGGATGGTTTGAAGCTTTGTGTGTGTAGTGTTGAGTTGTGTTGTGTGTGTTTTATTTTGTGTATTTATCTTATTGTTTATGTGGTGTGTTGTCAATGCACTCGTGAGGAGTGGTTGACAACGTTGTGTGGACTGACTCTTGGCCTAGTATTGCGGGTGTTGGTTGCGGCTTGGTTTGCGTTGGTGCGGGTGAAGAACGGTGCGCGAAAGGTCTTAGCCTTGCGGGGCCTCCGAGGAGTGGAGAGACAAGTAGGCTTGGTTCGAGGGACCCGGTGGCCGACGGGATCAAGTGCGAGCCGCATGGTGCAAGAAGAGCAAGACGAAGTCGTGGACATGGAGCCGGTGCATCGGTGGTGGCCAAGTCAAGGAACGAGGCAAGACTGAGTAGACCGTCCGGGCGTCGGAGGTGAAAGGCTTGGCGGGCTCGACGCTTGGCGTGGTGAGGCCAGGCCGTGTACGCGGGGGTTTGGTGGTTTGGCCACAAAACCATCGGAGGAGGGTTTCTCGGTTTGGGCCTCAAAACCGAGCCCGAGGGCCTGACGTGACGGAGACGGTATCCGGGTGCGTCGGGAAGCTTCGAGGCGGGGCGACACGCGGCATGATCGAGGTGCTTACGTCGGGAGGACGTGAAGGCCTGATGGATGCGCGGCCGTCCGATGGTGAACTTCATGTGTTGACCAAAATGCCCCTGTGAGGGCTTGTGTTGTACTCCTAGTGTAGGGGCACTTCGGTCTTTTCCGGAGGGCCTATATATAGGAGGAGGGGGTTGAATTTTCAGCCAACTCTTGGGCTAGAGGTGGCGGTACTCTTTCATTTTGGAGTGCTTTGGGAGAGAGGGAGAGAGGGGAGAGTGGCTCTTTGATTGGAGCTTTTTGCCATCTTAGATTTGATTTCTAGGAGTGGCTTGTAATCGTTTGGACAAGATATTCATAGTGAATTCATCCTTCTCAATCTTGTGCCAAATCCTTTGCTCCGGCGTTTTTCTTTTTCTCGCGATTTTCGGAGGTATTTTTTTGAGGATTTTCGTTCGTCGCTCGATTCGTCGATTTGAAGGCGTTTCTCTCCGGATTTCTTTGAGGGGATCATGGGTGAGTGCCTTGTGCCTCTTTGTGGATGATCTTGACCCCTAAAACACCGGATTTGGCCTTCGATTCGTTGACTTTTGGATGAACCCTAGGTTATTGTGTTCTTGGCAAGGATTTACGATTCTGGGAGTTGTAGGTAGTTTGAGGCCGTAATTTTTGGGGCATAACCTCTCCTTGGGGTGTTCATCATCTCCCCAAAATTTCGTCTCAAGACTCCAAGTGGTTTGGGAGATCCTTTGATCTAAAGTTTGGGGCGATTTCGCGGGCGCTTTTCCGGGTCGTCCGGGTGATCCGGTCACCTGTGCCGGGTGACCCGAAGGGGGTAGGTTGACCCGGTCACTTGTGCCCGGGTGACCCGGTGCGGCTCTGTAAGGCTCAGGGTGACCCGGTCACTTGTGCCGGTTGACCCGGTAGGTCTCAGCCTTCTTCGTTGTTGCTCAAGTTCTTTCGTGCTTGCTTCCGCTTTGCTTCCTAGCCCTTAAAGCCTTGTTCCTAAGGTACCGAGAGAGGTTTGTGTGTGCTTCCGCTTGTTCGTGTGTGACTCTCGGAGTTTCAATTGGGATATAGGCCAAGTTCTTTTGAGAAAGAATTTTTATCGGCTCCCATTCACTCCCCCCCTCTCTGGTCGCCAATCCGGTCCTTCAGTGAGACGCACCGGTCAGACCGATGGCAGCCAGAAAGCCCCCAAGGCACCAAACAGGCCAACCGACCACCAAACGAACCCAAACTCGAAACAGAAGCAACACGGGACAACAACGAACTCACCAAGACGTTCACCCGAGCACAAACCCACAAGGGCTCGCACCGGTCAGACCGGTCAAGAGCACCGGTCGAGGCCGGTGTAGCTCGGGCGACTCGGGATGAACAAGACACCGCGGGTCAACTCCCCCAAATCCAAATCTCGATCTCCCGAATCGCTCCACGGACTTGAACAAGACTTTGGGGATATCAGGAACACCTCATGAGGAGTCCATAGCCAAGTTTAATCCCACCAAATATCGTCCAAAAAGGAGGAATCGAAGAAATCCCGCCGGAAGCACTTCCAACCCAAGAACTCAAGAAACCTCAAAATCGAGCACTTTTACTCACAGATTTGGGAGGGGAATCACAGCCCAAAGAACCACGAAGGGTTCCCACAAATTTCCCCCATCAAATCCTTAAGAGAAAAGTCCCGAAAACAACCCAAAGAAATCACCGAGAGAGGGCTCCGAAAATCACCACCAAGAACAACCGGGGAAAACACATCCAAACCTTGATGAACCACGCCGAATCATCTATACATGAAACAAAGGTTCGTACAAGGTCTAGCAAGCCGCCCGATCATCCATCCCTCTCTACAAGATCTCTCCGTGAAGCTCTCTTGCTAGTCCTAAGGAAAACCTAAGGAAAATAGGTGGAAAAGAGGAAAACTAATGAGCTAGGGTTCCAAAAGTTGGCTGCCATCCTCTCACCTCTTGGGTTATATGGAGGCAACCGAATGTCTAAAATGCCCTTCTCTACTAACTAGGGATACAAGCCCCTCAAGGGCGGATTTGGAATTCTTGATGTCTTCACCATCGGATGGATGCCCGGCGACCGCACCCTGCGTAGCCTCGACGCAAGCCATGCGATCCCGACGTGTGTCCTCCGCTTCGAAGATTCCGGACTGCGTCGTCGCACACCGGTCAGACCGGTCCCCACCGGTCAGACCGGTCAGACCCACCGGTCAGACCGGTCGTGTGCCGTCCTTGCAGCACCATCTTCGGTTCTCTGGTCTTGGCTTTGTGGATCAACCAAGGAACCCAGTGGTTTTCTGGTGAACCACCGGAAACCCCGCGAACTCGGTGTAGCCTCCGCCAATCTCCACTCATGACTTGGCTCCCACGTAGTCCCGGCTCGACCTTGGTTTTGAGGCTCAACCAAGAAACCGTCCACGACTTCATCTTGCTGTTCATGCCACCATGCGGCCCGCACTTGACCCCGCCGGCCACCGGTCCCTCGAACGAAGCCTACTTGTCTTCTCCACACCTGGAGGCCTCACCGGCGACGACCTTTCGCGCTTGTTCTTCACCTGCACCAACACGAGTCAAGCCGCAACCTGCACCTGCAATACTTAGCCAGGAATCAGTCCACACAACGTTGTCAATCACTCATCACACAAGGAAGCGACCATCCACCGGTCCTTGAACCACACATGGTCCTCATTGGCGAGATCATTGTTAGTCCGAAGATCTTCGACAGCCTTTGAGGACTTGTCGTGATCCTTACCAAGATTTTCAATTAATCGTAGATCATCATCGTGGGTTTTCTGAAGTCTCTCAAACTCTTTCTTGGACTGTTCAAGAGCTTCATCGGCGACTTTCTTGCCATCATCAGCGATCTTCTTGTCATCCCGGCACTTCTTTAGGGCCTCAGCCAATTCAGCCACCTTCTTTTCCAGGTCTAGATTTGCAGCTTGGGCCAGATCAAAGTCGCGCTTCAGCTTCTTAGATTCTTTGGAAAATTTTTCAGCAGCCTTTTCTTGCTCAATCAAGCGTTCGGAAGCAATCCTTCCAACTATAGAGGCTTTCAAAGAGTAATCCTTCTAATAATTTGCGATCATGGAGGCTAGATATGATCGGAGAAGATCCTCAAATTCTGAAAAATCGCAAGACAAAACCTTCAGTGAAAAGCCGCGAAGACTAAAACTAAAAGCCAAGCAAGAGTAACGAACCTTTCTTACTAATATCTCTTATAGTAACTTTCTTTCTCGAACCTTTGTCCAGAGAAACAGAAGTTTTCTTCGAGGAGGTGCAAGTATCTTTTCCAGAATCACGAACATGTTGTCCGAGCAAGTGAGTCGATTGTTCTGAAACTCCTTCTCCTATTTCATTAATAAGTGTAGGCGATTTCCAAAGTGTTAAAATCTTGGATGCACCACCTCCGACATCAGCCACCTCATAACCAAAACTTAGAAATTCACCATGGTATGACGTACCAAAGCTTTTGTTGAAGGCAACTACGGAGGGAGAAGGGTCTTGGCCTTCAGGGAGGTTTTCACGAATCTCGACCAAGGGAACATCTTGAACGGGATCTTCACCTTTGTGAATGGTCAGCTCGAGTTCCCGTGCAAATTTAGAAGATGCCTCGGTGGAAGGCCGAGCTTCAGTAACTTCGATCGCATCAGCAGCAGTAACAACTTCTTTCTGAACTTCAGTAACAACATCTGAAAAAGAGCCAATATCCAGTAATTCATTTTCAGAACCTGGAGTGCAATGTTCATGAAAATTGAATCTTAAGAAAGGCCAAGAGGAAAAACCTTGTTGGCCAGCTTCCGCGAAGATGACATCATCGAAAGTAGAAGGAACTCGTCGAACTTCAGCAGCAACGATCTTCTTAACAGCTTTCTTAGCCTTCTTTTGGCTCATTTGAGCAAGGCTAGAAGATGCTTGAAGCTCTACGTCCGAAACCTGTTCGGAAGATTTGCGCTTCCGCTTGGTTGATTCAAGAGATTTAGTCTTCGCAAGTTGCACACTGGAAGATGTTGTCTCATCAGTGTTCGCTTTGCTCTTCTTGGAAGATCTCCTCCTTAAGGCTTTTAGAGGTGCGGCTGAGCAGCTAGCCACATCAACACATGGCATCTTCACAGGAGGGCCTGGGCGACGGGAGAGGAAGGATTTTTCTCTGCAAATCTCAGAAAACACTCGGTTTATCTTTTTCTTGTGTTTCACTAGATTCTTATATGCCTTGTATTCATTCATGATATACTCGCGAATCATGTCGTTCACCTTTTTCTCAACTTCAACCATGAAATCTTTGGCGCTCTGGCCGTCTCTCAAATGAAGGCCGAACAAGGGAAAGGGAACCTTTTGTGTTTCCCAGTTGACGTTGAAATTCACGTTTTCTCTAGGGGCCCATCCATGAGAAGTCGGCCAAATGTTAGTAGCAACAAATTCCTCAATAAGATCACGTCCACCAACGATGGTGCTGGCAAGATCAAACATACTTTCGCAAGTCCTGATACCCGCCCCTTGGTGATTGTACGAGGCGGTGCTAATAGCAATCAACGCTTCAGTAGGCGTGGAAAAAGGATTAGCTGGTCCGTCATAGCCAGGAATCGTAGACATGTCTACCTTCACATAAAACCAGTAAGAGCTCCAATCTTTCGTGAAATTTGTCTTGTAGCAGGGCGCGATCTGAACTCGCGTAAGCCCCTTTCGCGTATTCTGCCTGTGAGTATTGAAAGTGCAGCATGTGTAGTGAGCCTCGTAATATTGACCGTTGTCGAGCTTGATGATGTCTGGCACGATGACTAACTCGAAAAATCGGGCGAAAACATCGGCGCTAAAGTTACACCCAAAAGTCTTCATAATCTAGAGAAACTTTGAGACTTCCAGGAATGAATTCGGTGAGAGCTGGTGAATCTTCACAGAAAACTTATCCAATATTGCAGGCAGAAGGGGATCGCAAGGGAACCTTAACACGCAAGTGAAGAAGTCACGAAATAATGCAATTTCGTCGACTTCGGGAATAAGAATTTCTTCATTTAAGGGAGCACGGCCACTGCCAGCAGGAAAGAACCCAGTTGCCTCGTATTCCCTGATCAAGTCAGCCGTGACATTAGATTCCTCGAAAACAAAGGTGTGACGCCCGAGGTTTTCAGCCGGATTAATTAACCCTAATGAGCATGTCAACTGCGTTGACTTTGGTCAAACGACGGTCAACCTGGGCCACCTCGAAAACATCACCGGCAAAACCTAATGACACCCTTTAGTCAACCATAGTCAACCTTTGGTCAAAACCCCAAACAAAACCCCTTGAACCCTTTTTGACCTACCAGTGTCAGCCGGTACTTTTGCCGCGTTCTCCAATTTTTCCCTAAACACCTCAAAATCTTCCAATGCAAAAGTTGTATGTTTTGTCAAGGGACACAACTTTCATGTTGAGTGGCATTTGAAATTTGGAGTGGAAATGTGTGAAAAACGCAAGTCAACGCCTCCAAACACTATTCATTGGAACCGAGTTTTTTGCAAAGTTCTACTGCATTTTATGCAAAATCCATTGCCCTGTACGGCCTTTGTAAAAATGGTAGAGGGCCAGTTGATCTACAACTTTGGTATAGATTGTTTGTGGCACTTCTGTTGCGAAAAATCGAGAAATGGTTAGTCAAAGGGGGCTAAGATGAAATGTTTAACCCTGGAACGTGCCGGCACCCTGTGTGCGCGCGACGTCGTGCACGGCCGGTCGACTCCCGCCGCCGTACCGTGCCGAACGCACGCACGCCGTGGCAGGAAACGGACCACCGGTCCGAGGCCCGCACCGCAAACACAGTGGCGGGGGTAGGGGTGACGCACCCAGGCCCTAGGCCGGTGTCACACGCCACACCCGCACACGCCGGTGGCGCGCACCGCCTCACGCCATTGGGGCGTTTGTGCCGCCGCACGTCGCCACCCCCCTGGCCCATGCCGTTCCATGCCGAGACTTGCTTGCCTTGGCACGAATGCATTCCTTTACCCACGGCACGCTGGCCTATTTAACCCGCACCTCCTTTCTCCTCGCGCGTGAACATTGAGCCCCGCCGCGATCGCCATTACTACTGCCATTGAGCTCCTTGCTCTGCTCATTGCCATGACCGCCTCATCGCCTCTAGCCTTCCCTCCTGCACTGCTAGAGCTTGCACGCCCGTGTGATGGCCTGACCGAACTGCCCGATCGCCGCAAAACGGGTCCCGACGGCCGCCCCTGAGCCGCTGCCGACGAGCTCCGCTCTCTGCTCGATCCCCGAGCCAACCAACCATCTCAGCGGCTCCACTAGGTCACAGAGAAGCCACCCGTGCCACATGTTGACCAGCTCCACCCCTGTCCTCGCCGGAGTTCGAGTGCCCGCGGCCGCGCCACCACTGTTCTGCCGCCGCCGCTCGCCGGCGACCCCTCCGCCCAAGCCACCACCGCCAATCGAGAGAGGGTGAGCTCAATCGTGCCTCCGTGCCACATGTTTACCTTCGCCGGGCCCACCTCACCGGCGGTGAGCCCCTTTGCGCCGCCGGGATCCCTATGCGCGGATTTGAGTCTTGTAGGGGTCTGTGTGTTAAAAGCAAGGGTAGATCTGTGAGGTTTAGAAAGTTCCAAGGGTCTGTTTGCAAATTGGATCTTCCCCTTTTGTGTGCTTTGACTGGATCTTGTAAAATCCGTATAAAATCGTAGAAAAATCCAAAAAATGCAATCTCAATTTTGTTGTGCTCTGTGTAACTGGAACTACAACTTTTGCAAAACATGTATATACTTTTGAGCTACAGTTTTTGCTTGAAAAATAGAATTGTAAAATACCTAGATCTGTGATTCTGCAAAATCCATACATCATCTTGAGCTGGGTTTTGGATATGTTGTGCGTACTAGGATGTGTAGGTCCTGTGCCAAAAATTGCACAGAGTTACAGGAGAAATCGTTTTATATAAATTACCTTGTATTATTGTCAAATCTGCCTAGATGATTTTTTTAGCTTAAAATATAATTATTTTGATCCCGACTTCTGCATATCATCTTGTAATGTTGAAATGCACCTCTGATGAATTGATCATGATTCTATCACTGTTAGAAATATTTATTCCTGATTTATGCTTGTTTTTCATCATAAATGTGTAAATCATGATCTATAAAGTCTATCAATGTGTTTGTTGGTTTCCTAGGCTTGTTTTGGACCATAGAAATAGTGAGAGAAAATTTGGGTTCAGAAGTGCTTTAATTATTTTTATATGTGTTTATCGTGTTTTTGGTGAATAGAAATGCCATAATTGATATATTTATTTTTGTTGCTTTAGCAAGTGTGCATGTGTGATCAGTAGCTTGTCTTAGTTATTGAGTCCAGGGAGCACCACTCTTTGTGTTTTATGATTTATTTTTGTGCATTAATGTGAAGGAGCCTTTGTAGGTTTAATAGTGAAAGTAATTGGGAAAATCACAAATCACACATAAGGACGTTGTGTTTGAGTTGAGAAACTTGCTATCTAGTTTATAACCAACACCTTGTTGTTTGTGAGAACTAAATTAATTTATGTGTATATATATGTACACAGTCACTATTAAAAAGTCTAGATAATAAAGCAACACATATTGTTCCTTTATAGGAAGAGTATGCTGAATGTCTTATTATCTAGATGAATGTGGTCAACCATGCACCCCATGGTTGTCATGTGTTGTTGTGATTAATTAAATCAATTGGTCAATTAAGTCTTGCATTTGCATCCTCCATGTAGAAGTTCCCGACGGTAGTTACACGCTCGTGCCAGTGGACGTGAACGAGGGAGCTGGAGGAGACATGCACTACGCCACCATAGAGCAAGACCCGGGCCAAAGTCCGGAAGTTTGTCTAACTGCTTGGGCCAACAAAGGAAAGCCCCGGTTTTATCATTAACCCATGTTTTATTTAAATTTATGCAACTATCTTTGTTATTCTATGTGCATTTACGTTCAGGGATTGAATGAAACCCTAGTTGCATGATCCCTAGGTGCCTATGTTCTTTTACTAGTATGCTAGGTCGTTAGATGCTATGCTCTAAGGACCCGGTAAAAGTCGAGTGATGTTCGTCACTCGCGAGAATAGGATTTCCTTTATGGAATCACCCCTTTTATAAATGGATTGCTCATGTGGTAAGAGCATGGGATTTGGGCTCCGGTCCAGTGGCTTCGTGGGCTAAGCTTTTGAACGTACTAAGCACTTGTCGGGAATGGGACCAGTAAGCCTAGTACCTTAATGAGACGGCACGGGATTTTACTACTACTACTCTCAATTCGTCTCCTACCCGGCTTGCAACCGGGAGGAGGGTACTTGTGTGAGGCTGGGTGTACTAGGTGGGGCATGCCAGATAGCCTTGTACCCGGGACTTGTCGGTGCGGAATGTGGTCCCGACACTAACCAGTGATAAGCGCCAAGGTCTATCCCTCTATGGTCGATGCTAAGCAACAAATGACACAAGGTTTTTATCCCGGTTCCCGCCGAGGGGGCGGGCGTACGTCCCGGCGGGGCGTGCTCGTGGCACTATATTGCTCGGCACGGGGGTGCTTGTAGTGGGGCAAATACAAGCAAGGTGGGAGAGGAAGCGTGGCTTCCAAGTCCCTCGGGTGAGTGGCCGGAGATGTCGTGGGAGAATAAGAGAGTGAGTGCACGGTGCGCTGTGTTCCTCTGAATTCGTCCTCCCCCCGCGGCTGGGGGCTCGCCTCCCCTTTTATAGGCCAAGGGGGCGGCGAGTTACATGCACGCCGCGCTACCTAGCTACGTGTGGAAGCACGTCGTGCTACGGCGTAGAGTGGGCGGTCGTCGGACGATCTTTGCTGCGATCCGGCCATGATGGCCTACCTCGTACCCGAACGGTGGCGGTTCGAGGGTAGGAGGCGGCGGATGGCGATGGCGTCCCCCGATAGGCTTCGAGGGAGGTGCCGATGATGGGCGGTACGGAGTACGGAGCGGGCGAACGGCGTTCCTTCCCAATGAGCTCGCGGTGGTGGAGTGGTTGCTTTGCGGTGCTCGGGCGTGCGCCCGCGGAGTCGGGCGTGCGCCCGCACGCGTGGGTACGGCGGCCGCGCGTTACGGTGGCCGGGATGGCCGCCCACCGGCCTAGCGCCCCTCACCCAACTGCGGGGTCACGGGAAAGTGAAGTCGAGGGTGCGCCGGCCCCCTTTCGAGGGTCGGGCGCGTTAGCGCCGTGCATAGCGGGCGCACGGTGTCACGGACCGACACCGGCGCCGTACGCACGGTCCATCCCACGGTAGCGGGGATGGGCTCTTCCCCGGGGAGTTGGTGCGGCGGCACCGGGCGTGAGCCCCGGCGCATGATGACGCCGTCCCCCGCGGCGTCGGGCGTTAAATGCCCAAGTACGGGGGCGGCGCACGCGCGCGGGCGCCCGTGAGCGTGGCGGGCCCCGGCCGAGGGTGGAGCGGACCCTCGAGCGAGGCGAGGCCCGCTCGAGGGGGATCGAGCCCTCGAGCGGGGCGGGACCGCTCGAGGGAAGGGTCGCCCCTCGAACGGGGCGGAGTCCGTTCGAGGAGGGGGTTGCCCCTCGAACGGGCGGAGCCCGTCCGAGGAGGAGCGTACCCTCGGGCGGCGGAGCTCGCTCGAGGGGTCTTACGGACGAGCCGTCTTGGTGGGCCTCCGAAGTCTGTTTGCATGGGCCATGTCCCGCATGGTTAGTCTCTGCATGGTTAGGCTTAGCTTATTTTGATGCGGGAATTTAAGTAAGGGTTCCCCCATTGTTTGAGGGGACCCCTAGGGCGGTCCCCGACGCAGCCCCCGAGCATCCGCGGGTTTGCCATTGAGGCTCCCGCGGATGCGGGGAACCTGCGATAGGACGTTCTTCCCTCCTTGTTTGCGAACGCTTTCGGTGGGGCCGCGTCGGCGGCGGACCCGCGGGTCTAGCCCCGAAGCCTGCGGGAGTGTGGGCTCTCTGCGCAGGGGTTAACCGCGAGCAATTCGGTCGAAAGGCGTGGCACATATGCCAACCGGCATCGGCGGTATTTCAGCGGCATCGGGGGTGCACGCTCCCCCCGTCCTTGTCTCCCGGCGGGTGCAACTCCAAGGAGGTGTAGCCGTGCGTCGAGCCCCCGAGCCTTGGCCTGTTCGAGGCGATCGGGTCGAGCCTGACGACTTGTTTTTTATCGCGCCCTCGCCGTCCCTCCGCGGGACGGAGGGTGAGGTTTCCACGACTCCCATCGAGCGGGTCGCGAATTGCGGATTCCTCATCGAGCTGCTAGCGGGTGGTTCAAGTGGACGTCCATGCCCCGTTCGATAAGGGTAGGCTGCGCGGTCCGGAGACACGTCCATGGAAGCGCTTGCGTGGGTTTGCTAGGTGGGGCTCGGTCCCGTTCGGCCGGGGACGAGAGGGCGCGGAAGCTCTCCCTCGGTGGGATCCCCCCGGCTAGTCGCCCTCGGCGGCTCTCGAACACGACATGTGGGGCACCCTCGAGCCGACGGGCTCGAGGAACGGCTCGAATGCGCGTGCCCTCGTCGTCCCTAACTGCGTGATGCGGGGCGCCCTGTTCGAACCCGTCGAGGGTCGGGCTTCGAACCTCGATCGGTAAGGCGTGCGGGGCCGTGCATGGACGGCCCCGTCTTTTCGCGTTTGCGGCCGTCGAGGGGTACGGACGTGCCGGCCCTCGAGGTGCTTGTTGGCGGCACGGCGCGGCATGAGTGCTTTCGGTGTCGCTCTATTTCAAGCGTGACACGGGCGATCCTCTTACGCGCGTGCCTTCTTTTAGAGGGTTGACATTGTCTCGAGTTGGGGGTCATGCCGCTCGAGGGTCCTACGTGGCATGGGTGCCCGCGGTGGTCCGCTCTACGTCGAGCGGTCCCGGCGTCCTTCTCACGCCGATATCCCATCGAGGGTCGCCTTGTCTCGTGCCGAGGGTCACGCCACTCGAGGGCTTCACGTGGCATGGGTGCCCGCGGCCGCCCTGCTCTACACCGAGCGGTCCCGGGCGACCTTCTCACGCCGTCATCCCATCGAGGGTCGCCTTTGTCTCGAGCCGAGGATTCGCCTCGCTCGAGGGCTCTCCTTGCTTGGCAAGGGGCCGGGCATTTAATTGCCTTGCGGTCGTGGCCGCGGTTTTGCGGCGCGGGCGCGCCTTTTTAGGCGGCGCGCGCGCGCGCGCGCGCGTAGTGGGCGACGTGGCCGGCGGACGTGACGGTTTTGCCTCGGTCGCTGCCGGTCTTGCCGTAATGATGACCCGCCTGCAGTGTTAGAGCCGCCTGCCAGTCGTGGTGGGGCCCGCCCGTCGACGCGATGGAAAGATTCCTGCAGTTAATGTTGGCGGGGCGTCCGCTCCGGAGAACTCGCCTGTTGCCTATAAGACTGCGGTGAGGAAGGGACGGCGGTTTTTTTACCTTGGCTTCTCACCGTTTTCAGTCCTCCGTCCCTTCGCCTTCGTCTCACTCTTGCCGTCGCGCGGGCTCGCTGCTTAGAGCTTTTTCCTCGTTTCCTTGTCTTCCGCCTTCGCACTCGTTCGTCCCCCCTTATGGCGCCGCCTCAGCTTCCGATCAGGGTCCCGGGAGCCGTACGCACAGGAGAGGTCGGCCGTGACCGGCTCGCCCTGGGCGAGCTGGTCGCCGCCGGCCGGTGTCGGCCAACGAAGAAGGGCGCCGGCGGAGTGGATCGTGCGCCGTCGACGCACCTCGAGCCCAATCCGCCGGAGGGTTACGTGGTGAGCTTCCTCCGCTATCACGAGCGCGGCTTCTACGCGCCGGCGAGCACATTCATGCGGGCATTGTGCTACCACTATGGGGTGGAGCCGCACAACTTTGCCCCCAATGCGATCTCGCGGCGGCCACATTCGTGGGCGTGCGCGAGGGGTACTGGGGATCCCGATCCAATTGGGAGCTGCGGGTACACCTCTTCCGCGGGGAGCTCATCACGCGGCCCACGTCGGAGCCGAGGACCCGCCGCGCGGTCCGCGCGGCGGGATGTCGCTCGCTGCGGGGACGACTCAAGGGTTTCTACATCCCCCGCACCATGACGACGAACAACGCCGGTGGGAGCGGGGATGGTTTTATGCGCGCAACGCGGAGCCCGGCCTCCCTCCCTACACCGGCGGGGTGTTCAAGGAGAGGCCGGACTCCCGGGGCTACGGGTTGCCTACGGCCAATCACCGGCGCGCCGGGGGTCCGGTCCTTGCCGCCTGCGGCGGGCGGCGAAGGAGGGGCTCAACGCGATGGGCGTCCTCGCCTTCCTCCACCACCCGGCGGGTCGTGCCGTTGATGGAGAGGCCCCTCTACATCTTCGAGATGACGGAGGCGGCCAACCCCGTCGACTCAGGCGAGGTCGCGGATGCTCCCGACGCCGCCGGAGCGGCCGTACGCGCTCACCGGGCGCGGAGCGCCGTCGGCACCCGGACGCGGCGCACGACGGGTCGGACCCGTGGGATATCGAGATGCTCCCCGTCGGCCGTTGGTGAGTGTGGTTTTTGATTACGTTTTAGTCCTTGTTCTTGCTTCCGTTTCCCCGATGCGCCATCGTTGCTCTCGCGCGCGGTGGTGCGGTTCAACGCCGCCAAGTCCGTTCCACCCACCCCCGACTCCCGTGCGCTCGGCGGGCGGCGCGGCGGGGAGCAGCGAGGAGCGGCGGCGCGCGAGGAGGGGAGCACGCAAGGCGGCGCCAAGCGCGCCGCGACGCACGGTCCGCGGAGTACCGGCGGCGGGAGGAGCCGGGGCTCTCCTCCCCGGACATCGAGGAGCCCTCGTCCTCGGAGCGGGACGAGGAGGAAGAGTACGAGGGGGAGGGCCCCTCGGACGGTGGCGGCCTGCGCCCCCGTCGCCGGAACCGCGCCGGCGTCGGGGGCAGCTTTGCTGGGGTGGGCACACCGGCGCCCGTCGCCCGGGCAATCATCGTCGGGGGCGGCACACGCCGCGGAGGTGCCGCGCGCGCCGCGGGCGCGCGCGCGGCGGACCTGCCGCGCGCGCGTCAAGCGTGCCGCGCGCGCGGCGGGAGAGCGCGTCCGCGCGCGCGGCGTCATCGTCAAGGGTCGCGTCGGCCCGAGCGTGCCCGCGCGCGGGGCGAGCGTGCCCCGCGCGCGGTGGCGTCATCGGGAGGTACGGCATCGGGCGCGCCCACGCGTGAGGGCGGGCG
Organism: Cenchrus americanus; assembly: GCA_947561735.1. Taxonomy (NCBI): domain Eukaryota; kingdom Viridiplantae; phylum Streptophyta; class Magnoliopsida; order Poales; family Poaceae; genus Cenchrus; species Cenchrus americanus. Next base: position 129,205,042 of record OX387245.1, read on the forward strand.
TGCCCGCGCGCGCGGTGGCGCCGTCAGGAGGCGCTGCGGCAGGCGCGGCCCCTGCGCCGGCCTCGTCGGAGGCCTCGAGGAAAAGGAAGCGGGCCTTTTCCTCCGCGAGGTAAGGAACCTGTTCTTCCTTTGCTTGGCTTTAGTTTGCTGGTTATTAGATGCTCTAACCCTCCGTTCGTGTTTGCGCAGGGCGGTGCCAACCGTCCCTCCTCTTGCACCGGCCAAGGTGCGAGGGACGGACGCGTCGATCCCCACCCGCGGCGTTCGTCGAGGGGGTCGCGCCGGGGACGGGCGCGGCGGCGGGCACGAGCTCGCAAGGCCCGGCCCGGGGCCTCGAGGCCCGGCCGGCGGATCGGCTCGCCGCGGCGCGGCCCGAGGTCGCCGGGGGGCGGCGGCACCGGTCGCACGGAGGCGCGGCCGCGGCGGTGGCTACGGTGGAGGTGCCGCCCGCGGTGGCGGCCCCCTGCGGAGGAGGGCGGAGCGGGCGCAACTCGCGGGGGCGCCCGCGGATGCGGCGGCACGGGCGGAGGTGGCGGCAACGGCGCCACGACGGGCGCCCGTGGCCGCGGAGCGCGGGTGGAGGCGCCGGCGGAGGCGGAAGCGGCGGCTCCTCCCGCCCGGCGGTCTCCGGGCGGAGGTGGTGGAGCTCTCGGATGACTCCCCGCCGCCCGGGTGGAACCGGTGGGCCGGCCTGGCCCACGACCTCCCCCGAGCCCCGTGGAGGGGGCCCTCGTGAGGCGGCGCGAGGGTCACCCGACGGTGGGGGGTCAAGGGCACGGTCTTGGGGCCTCGTCCTCCCACGCCGGCCGCCCCGCCCGAGGGGGGGGGGGGCGGGTGGAGGATCCCCCTGCGTTTGCCGACGCCGGGGGGGGAGCGGGAGCTCGGGGCGAGCTCCGAGCCACGGCGCCACGCTCAGCCGCGCGTTGAACGAGGGCGCTGCGGGTCCACGGCGGCCGGCCCGGATCGTCTTCCGGGTGAGCCACGGTGGCTCTTCTCCCTTCCTTTTTTCGTTTTCGCGTGCTGCATTCAAGACTTGGCGCTCACGAGGTTCGATGTGTGGATGCCAGGGAGCTCGAGCGCCGCGCCCATGAGAAGTACAGCGCGTTCGACCAGGTGAACGCCGAGGCCCGCCAGCTCCGGGAGCGATGCAGCACTTTCGACGCGCTTGCGGAAGCTCTCAGGACGCCGGACGGTGGGCGGGTGTGCGGGCGATGGCGTGGTGCGACGTGCTCCCCGAGAGCTCGGGGCGGGGGCACGGCGCGTCACGCGAGCCTCGAGCGGATCCGCGCGGCCCTCGTCGATCGCGACGAGGCGCGCGTGGAACGCGCGTGAGGACACGGACAAGACGCGGACGGCGGCCGCCACAGGGGAGGCGGAGGTGGCCACCGCTCGCGCCGAGACCCGGGAGCTCCGCACGTCGCTCGAGGGGGCGCGGGCGCGGCGGCGCCGGGGGCGAGGAGCGGGCGCGCGGGCGGAGCGAGCGCGCCAAGGAGGCCGATGACCCGAAGGCCGCCCCTCGACGCCAAGGCCGCGGCCCTTGTCGCCGGCGAGGAGCGGCTTCGGCAGGGAGCGCGTCGCCCGCCGGGGGGCCGAGGGGCGGCTCCGGCAAGAGTAGGGCTGCCCTCGGCGACGCTCGGATGGCGCCGGGAGCGGGAGCGCGTTGCTCGCGAGCGGCGGAGAAGTCGGCCCGGAGGAGCGGAACGCCGCATTCTCCAAGGTCGAGGATGAAGCGCTCTCGCTCGGCATCGGCAATGCCGCCCGGGGAGATGGCCCTCCGTGAGCAAGGCGAGGCCGTCCAGCGTCTCGAGCTGGCACTCGAGTCCGCGCGCCGCGACCTCAATCTGGAGAGGAAGCAAGTCGAGGGTGAGACTTTTCGACTTTGTTTGTTGGTTTTTTGTTTTAGAGGGTTCGCTTCCCCTTTCTGATTTCTTGTCGTCTTGTTGATTCCGAGCTTGCGCACCGCCTTGGGGCACGGCTGGCCGGGCGGGCCGAGGCCCCCGGGGCCTCCTACAACTCCCCTCCGAGCGAGGAGCCGCGGGGGGGCCGCGTGACGCGGCCCTCGAGACTCGCCGCGTCGTCGAGGAAGGCGAGGCCCGTGCGGCCGGCGCGGCGGCCGCCCGCTGCGCGCCCTCGGCGGCCACGTCACGGAGCGGATGCGCCGGGCGTTGCATCTAGGCGTGCGAGAGGCCCTCGGAGTGGTGCGATCCCACTACGAGGTCAACCTCGAGGCGGTGGCGGAAGGCTACATCGTGCCCGAGGGCGTCGAGGACGAGGTGGCCATGGAGCGTGCGGACGCGCTTGTTGCTGACGCCGCCGGGTCGCTCACCGAGGCCTTCGAAGAATTCCTCTTCCGGACGCCGCCGATGCTTTCTGCTCCGCCCGCCCAAAGCATGCGGGCGGCGGGCCCGTTTTTTGTTTTATGTGTATCGAAATTCGGCCTCGTGGCCTTTTTGTAAATAAACAAGTTATTTCATGAACATGGGCGGTTGTTGTAAATGAAATCGTTTGCTTATTACGCTTTTTGTTTCTCCTTCTTCTCCCCGAGTAGATTCTAGTTAGGGGAGTTCGTTTTTCGTAAGGGGCCCGCGGGTTGGAGGCGAGAGAGACGGGCCATAGCCACGCGGCGTAGGTGTCTCGGCTCGCGCGCTCCTTCCACCGTGCCGCCTACGCCCCGTTCGAATCGTGGCTCGTGGTTGAAGTAGGAAACAAACTTAGCGTGTGTTGTTACATTTTTTTGCGCGAAAAAAATGGGACCATTTGGGGGGGGGGTGCCCCCGCGGTAGCCCCCGAGGGTAACTTGGGTTTCGGGGGAAAGACGAGTTGCCCTTTATTAGACTTGGAGTATTTACATAGGTGACACCAACGGGGCGTTGGCCATGCGTTTTTACAACGAGAAAATACTTGGAAGTCCTAGTTAAGGGTAGAAGCGACGTAGGCTGTTGGATATTCCAAGCGTTGGTGAGTTCTTCGCCGTCCTCGTTGGCCAGCTTGTATGTGCCCGGTTTGAGCACCTTCACCACGACGTAGGGTCCCTCCCATGGGGGCGATAGCTTGTGGCGCCCTCGATTGTCTTGGCGTAGCCTTAGGACCAAATCCCCCTCGGTGAAATCCCTCCGACGTATCTTGCGTGCTTGGTAACGTCGTAGGGACTGTTGATACCTCGCGGAGTGCATCAACGCCACGAGGCGTACTTCGTCTAGCCGGTCCCGGTGAGTCCTCGCGGGCTCGGCCCGGTTAGCATCTTCGTTGTAGCCTCGAACCTTGGGCGACTCGTATTCCGGATACGTGGGGAGGATGGCCTCCGCGCCATGAACTAGGAAGAACGGTGTGAACCGGTGGCTCGCTTGGGGTGGTCCTTGGGCTCCACACGACCGCCGGTAGTTCTTGGAGCCATTTCCGGCCGCATTTGTTGAGCTGGTCAAAAATTCGGGGCTTGAGGCCTCGTAAAATCATGCCGTTGGCGCGCTCCACTTGGCCGTTGGTCCGTGGGTGTGCCACGCTGCCCAATCCACGCGGATGTGGAACTTGTCGCGAACTCCAAGAACTTCCGGCCCGTGAGCTCGGGACCCGTTGTCCGTGATGATGGAGTTTGGCACTCCAAAGCGGTAGACGATGTCGGTGAAGAACGTGACCGCCCGCTCGGCCTTCAAATTCGTGATGGGGCGCACCTCCACCCACTTGGAGAATTTGTCAATCGCGACAAGCGGTGGGTGAAGCCCCCCGGCGCCTTCCGCGAGGGCCCGACGATATCCAACCCCCACACGGCGAACGGCCATGTCACGGGGATCATTTGCAGGGCGTGAGCGGGCAAATTGGTCTTGCGGGCGTAGAACCGGCACCCTTCGCGGTGTGCACTATTTCGGCCGGCATCCGCGGCCGCGGTAGGCCAATAGAAGCCTTGGCGGAACGCGTTGCCAACGAGGGTGCGTGGCGCGGCGTGGTGGCCACAGATCCCCGCGTGGATGTCCCGTAGGAGCTCGCGCCCCTCGGGAATGGGTATACACCGCTGGAGGATGCCTGACGCGGCGCGCTTGTACAGCTCGCCGTCGACGAGGGTGAATGACTTGGCCATCCCCGGCGATGCGCCCGGCGTGGCCCGGTCGCGGGGAGTTCCCCTCGAGCAATCCGGGCGATGTACTTCTCCCGCCGGTCCGCACGGACGGGAGCCGGCTCGATGTCCATCGCGACGGCCTCGTGGGAGCCGTACCCCTCGGGAAGGGAGAGCACGTACGCCTCGTTCGAGGGGTCCTCTTCCATGGGTTACGCACCCGATGGGTTCAAGGGAGCCCCCGAGGGTCCGCCGTCGCTCGAGGGGTAAGGCTCGAAGGTGACCGAGGGGCGCGCGATGTCGCGCGCGAAAACGTTCGGGGGGAACGGTGATCCGCCGGACGCGATCTTGGCAAGTTCATCCGCTTCCTCGTTGTATCTCGCGGGGTACGTGATTAAGCTCGATGCCATAGAATTTGTCCCTCGAGGGCCCGCACGGCTTTTCGGTAGGCCTCCATCTTGTCATCGTGGCGGCTCGCATTCTTCATGACTTGGTCGATCACGAGCTGCGAATCCCCTCGCACGTCGAGGCGCTTGATGCCCAACTCAATGGCGATTTTGAGGCCGCGAGAGAAGGGCCTCGTATTCCGCCATATTGTTGGACGCGGGGAAGTGGAGACGCCTTTGCGTAGCGCATGTGCTCCCCGAGGGGTGACACGAAGAGCAGGCCCGCGCCCGCTCCTGTCTTCATCACCGAGCCGTCGAAGAACAGAGTCCAGCACTCTGCTTGAATCTGAGGGGGCGGCAGCTGCGTGTCCGTCCACTCAGCGACGAAATCGGCTAGGATTTGCGATTTGATGGCCTTGCGCGGAGCGTAGGCGAGCGTCTCGCCCATCAACTCCACGGACCATTTGGCAATTCTGCCTGCCGCGTCGGGGTTGCGAATGATCTCTCCTAACGGGAAGGAAGAGACCACCGTAACTGGGTGGGCCTCGAAGTAGTGGCGGAGCTTGCGCCGCGCGAGGACTACCGCATACAACAACTTCGGACACGGGGGTAGCGCATCTTCGTGTCCGACAGACTTCGGCCGATGTAATAGGCCGCCTCTGCACGGGCAAGGCATGCCCTTCCTCCGTGCGCTCCACAACGATCACGGCGGCCGACCACCCGGGTGGTTGCGGCCACGTAGAGTTGGAGGGGTTCGCCGTCTCGCGGCGGCGTAAGGATTGGGGCGCGTGTCGGAGACGCCTTCGGCTTGTCGAGCGCTTCCCGGGCCTCGACGGTCCAAGAGAGGCGTTCGTGCTTCTTGAGCGGCCGTTAGAGGGGCGGACCCTTCTCACCGAGCCTCGAGACGAAGCGGCTCAAGGCGGCAAGGCACCCCAACACCTTCGCACCCCTTTGAGGTCCCGAATTGGACCCATTCGCTCGAGGGCCGCGACCTTTTCGGGGGTTGGCCTCGATTCCTCGTCGGGAGACGATGTACCCTAGGAGCATGCCCCGCGGCACTCCGAAGACACATTTTTCGGGGTTGAGCTTGACCCCGTTGGCCCGCGAGGCGCCTCGAACGCGATGCCAAGATCGCTAACCGGTCGTCCGCCTTCTCGGTCTTGACGACGATGTCGTCCACGTAAGCCTCGACCGTTCGCCGATATGGTCCCCAAAAAACGTGCTTTGCATGCGGCGACGATATGTTGCGCCCGCGTTTACGAGGCCAAAGGCATCGTGACGTAACGAACGTCCCGAACGGTGTGATGAACGAAGTCGCGAGCTGGTCGGACTCCTTCATTTTTATTTGGTGATATCCCGAGTAGGCATCAAGGAAACGAGTAGTTCACACCGGCGGTGGAATCAACGATCCGATCTATGCGTGACAAAGGAAAAGGAACCTTTGGACATGCTTTATTGAGGCCGGTGTAGTCAATGCACATCCTCCACTTCCCATTTTTCTTTTTTACAAGCACAGGATTAGCTAGCCACGTAGGGTGGAACACTTCCTTGATGAATCCGGCCTCGAGGAGCTTCCGCAGCTCCGCTCCGATCGCCCGTCGCCGCTCCTCGTCGAAGCGGCGCGGCCGCCGCCGACCCGCCGCGAGCGTTGAGCGAGGATATCAAGGGAGTGCTCGGCGACCTCCCTCGGGATGCCCGGCATGTCCGAGGGGCTCCACGCGAAGACGTCGGCGTTGGCGCGGAGGAAGTCGACGAGCACTGCTTCCTATTTAGGATCGAGGGTCGAGCTGACCCTCAACGCCTTGCCCTCGGGGGCCGTCGGGTCGAGGGGGACCCCTTTGGTTTGCTCGGCGGCCTCGAAGGTACCGATGTGTTTGGCGGCGGAGCTGAGGTCGTCGTTGACCATCTTCTCCAGTGTGTTCACCAGCGCTTCATCCAGCGCTAGTGCCTCTGCATGTTCCACGCACTCGACATCGCGATCGAATGCATGCTCGATCGATGACCCGACGGTGATGACGCCGTTTGGACCCGGCATCTTCATCTTCAGGTACGTGTAGTTGGGGACCGCCATGAACTTGGCATAGCATGGTCGCCCAAGGATGGCATGGTAGGCCCCTTTGAATCCCACCACCTCGAAGGTGAGGGTTTCCTTGCGGAAATTCTTGGGGGTCCCGAACCGGACGGGCGGATCGACCGCCCGAGGGGTTGAACCCGCTTGCCGGGCGCGATGCGGTGAAACGGCTTCGTCTTTGGGCCGCAGCTGGTCCGGCCCAATCCCCATCGGCGCAATGTATGCGCGAAGAGGATATTGAGGCTACGCCTCCGGTCCATAAGGACCTTCGAAAACCGGCGTTCCCAATGATGGGATCGACCACCGGCGGGCTATCGGCCGGGTTCGGGATGCGATTTGGGTGATCATCCCGGCTAAAGGTGATGGCATCCTTCGACCGCTTGAGAAAGGCCGGAGGTGCCCTCTCTCGCGGCGAGGACTTTGTGCCGCTCCTTCTTGCGCTGCCGGGTCGACATGTCGACGGTAGGTCCCCCAAAGATGAGGAACACATTTTCGACGGCGGGGAAACCACCCGCGTCGCCGTCGCCCCCATCCTTCTTGGCCTCTCGCCTCCTTCGCGGTGGCACGGCCATAGAACTTCTTGAGCATGTCGCACTTGCTCAAGAGTGTGGTTTACGGGGGTCTTGTGGTAGGGGCATGGCTTCTTCATCATGTCGTCGAACACCCCCGGGCCTCGAGGAGCCGGTCGAGGGGCCGTCGGGCGGGTCAACGCCGAGGGCCTCGGCGTTGCCGCCGTTGCGCCCCGCTCGCGCGCCTCGCGGCGCGGCTTCTTCCCCCCCTTCTTGCCCCGCTTGTCGTTGCGGCGCGGCTCCTTGGACCCGCCGCCCTCCGCGGGCGTGTCCTCGGAGCGCTTGCCCTTCTTGCCGTCGAAGATTGCCCCCACGGCCCTCCTCTCCGAGGCGAAGCTGGTGGCAATGTCGAACAGCTCGTTCGAGTCCGTGGGCGGGCTACGTCCCAGCTCGCGCACAAGGTCCCGGCACGAGGTGCCCTCGAGGAACGCGTGCACGATCTCGGATTGTGCCACGCTGGGGAGCTCTGTGCAGCGCTTGGAGAAGCGCCGTATGAAGTCCCTTAGTGACTCGCCGGCTTGCGTGCGGGGAGCGCGGATCCCGAGGAGTTCCGGGGGCGCACGTACGTGCCCTGGAAGTTGCCCACGAAGGTGTGGACTAGATCGTCCCAGCTATGGATCCGGGCCGGCGGGCAAGTGCTCGAGCCATGTCGGGCCGCGTCGCCCGGATGCGGGGGCAAGTTGCGGATGATTACTTCGTCGTTGGTGGCCCCGCCCGGGCCGGGCCGGGCGGTAATCGTTGAGCCGGACACGAGGGTCTGTCTCCCCGTTGTATTTGACGATCGTCGAGGGCCGACGGAAGCGGCGGGGGAACGCCGCCGTGCGGATCTCCCGGCCCGAACACACGGGTGCCGGGGGCTCCGTGTCGGGGAGCGATCCTCACCGCTGTCATAGCGTCCACCCCTTCGAGGGTGGTAGCCCCTAGCCGCTCGCGCGTCCGCCTTGCCGGTGCGCCCGGCGTTGATGACGTTGCGGGCATCGCCATCCGGCGCCTGCGCGTGTCGAGGAGCCGTTCCTTGGCCGGCGTGCGTCCCCGGTCGGCGGGTTGACCTACGTGCACCGAGGGTTCGCCTCCCCGTGCGGGGATCATCGCCCCGTGCGTCCCCCCGTTGGCGGATGCGTGAGGCCGAGCTCTCGGCCCGCCGGACGGCCGCTTGCTCAAGGAGAGTCTGCACCTCGCGGTGCATGTCTCGAGCCTCGGGGGTCGAGGGTGCCGGCATGGCGCGTAGCAACGTCGCGGCGGCGATGAGCTTTTGGCTCGCCCGTGGTGGCGTATCCGCGTTGTCGACGTTGGGGACGGGGTTGAGGCGGTCACGGACACCGTCGGCCCGGCTCCCGCGCGCGTTCGCCGCGCGCGGAGGCTTCCCCCGCCATCGAGGCGCGGAGCGGCCGCACCGTCCGTACTCCTCCGCCGGCTTGGCCTCGAGCTCGCGGGCTTGGGCCACCGTGTGCGTCGACGTCGGCCCCGGCGAGAGCGCTCGGCCCCGCGGCCGGGCGCGCGGCGATCCCCAGGGGCGGGCGTGACTTCCCCCGTCTCCCGGCACCCGCCGCACCGGCGCGTTTGCCGGGTCGTTGGTGATGACGGCGCAACACTCCCGCGTGGGGTCGTAGCTCCCCGTGCCGGAGTCGTCGGAGCGACCAAACCGGTAGTCCGCGGCGTCGAGGAAGCGCCCGAACGCGGCCCCGGGTCCGGCACGCCGGGAGAATTCCCCACTCCGCGTACCCGTGTCGGTTGGCGGGTGGCATCGTGTCGACGGAGCCCGGGGACGACTCGTCCGCCTGGCCCGAAGTGCCGGGATCCCCGGCGACGAAGACGTGCCGACCGGGCGGAACCCCGCGCATTGTCGTGTTGACGTTGGCGTTGTAGGCCGTAGTTAGAGATGGCAATGGGTACCCGAAACCCGAGTACCCGACGGGTTTTACCCGATAAGGAGGTGGGTACGGAAGGAACTTCGTACCCGTGGGTACGTTATTGGGCAAAATCTCATACCCATCGGGTATGCGGGTACGGGTGTGGGTGTAGACTACCCATACCCGTCTACCCGCGGGTAAGAAAAACCCGCATAAATAATAGCCACCCTAAGTCATTTTAGCTCATATGGTGCATGAATTTGGCCTATATATTGGTGCTAATGTGTGTTACTATTAGCTTGTTGCAATGATATGGTTATATCAATATTTATAATTTGTAACTTACTAAAAAGTTGGAACTATTTATTATTTTTGTGTGACAAAGTCCGATTATTTATGCAATTCTCGGGTATGTTGTCGGGTACGGGTTACCCGTCGGGTAGAATTTACCCGACGGGTACGGGTATGGAATTATTTTCCTACCCGTGTGCATTCGCGGGTAACCCGACGGGTAAAACTTAGTCCTAACGGGTACGGGTACGGGTGGGCACTACCCATCGGGTATGTACCCGTTGCCATCGTGAGCCGTAGTGGCGCCACGCAGCCCGATGGGGATGCGTGGTCCGAGACCGCACGCGGTCTCGCCGGGGCGGTGGCGGCCGTCGTGACGGTGGGTGCACCGCGCCGAGCGGCGCGCGCTCGGCTGCGCCGCCGCTCGGACCGCGCCCGACGCGAGCGTAGCCCGGAGCGACGACGGCGTCGCGGCGTCGACGGGCCCGCGGCATCCGTGCCCGCGGCGCGCTGCGCCGGTGTCGTGCGTGCGGCGGAGACCGAGAGCGGACCCCGGCCTCGCGGCGCGCGCGGAGCTCCTCAAGGTTGGTGAGGCGCATGAGATAGCCGTTCCCCGTGGCCCGGAAGTTCAAGTCCCCGAAGCGGATCTCGAACCCGGCCGAAGAGGGTCCGAGCTACCCATGTTGTAGCGGGTGCTACGGTACTCAGTGCGAATCACCATGGAGGGAGTTAGCGAAATGACCTTAGGCGCTCGTTTGCCCCACGGTGGGCGCCAACTGTCGGTGCGGAATATGGTCCCGACACTAACCAGTAGATAACGCCTAGGTCTATCCCTCAATGGTCGATGCTAAGCAACAAATGACACAAGGTTTTTATCCTGGTTCCGGCCGAGGGGGCCGTACGTCCAGCAGGGGCGTGCTCGTGGCACTATATTGCTCGGCACCGGGGGTGCTTGTAGTAGGGCAAATACAAGCAAGGTGGGAGAGGAAGCGTGGCTTCCAAGTCCCCGGGTGAGTGGGCGGAGATGTCGTGGGAGAATAAGAGAGTGAGTGCACGGTGCGCTGTGTTCCTCTGAATTCGTCCTCCCCCCGCGGCTGGGGGCTCGCCTCCCCTTTTATAGGCCAAGGGGGGCGGCGAGTTACATGCACGCCGCGCTACCTAGCTACGTGTGGAAGCACGTCGTGCTACGGCGTAGAGTGGGCGGTCGTCCGGACGATCTTTGCTGCGATCCGGCCATGATGGCCTACCTCGTACCCGAACGGTGGCGGTTCGAGGGTAGGAGGCGGCGGATGGCGATGGCGTCCCCCCGATAGGCTTCGAGGGAGGTGCCGATGATGGCCGGTACGGAGTACGGGAGCGGGCGAACGGCGTTCCTTCCCAATGAGCTCGCGGTGGTGGAGTGGTTGCTTGCGGTGCTCGGGCGTGCGCTCGCGGAGTCGGGCGTGCGCCCGCACGCGTGGGTACGGCGGCCGCGCCGTTACGGTGGCCGGGATGGCCGCCCACCGCCTAGCGCCCCTCACCTAACCTGCGGGGTCACGGGAAAGTGAAGTCGAGGGTGCGCCGGCCCCCTTTCGAGGGTCGGGCGCGTTAGCCGTACGGTAGCGGGCGCACGGTGTCACGGGACCGACACCGGCCGTACGCACGGTCCATCCCACGGTAGCGGGGATGGGCTCTTCCCTAGGGAGTTGGTGCGGCGGCACCGGGCGTGAGCCCCGGCGCATGATGACGCCGTCCCGCGGCGTCGGGGCGTTAAATGCCCAAGTACGGGGGCGGCGCACGCGCGCGGGGCGCCCGTGAGCGTGGCGGGCCCCGGCCCGAGGGTGGAGCGGACCCTCGAGCGAGGCGAGGCCCGCTCGAGGGGGGATCGAGCCCTCGAGCGGGGCGGGACCGCTCGAGGGAAGGGTCGCCCCTCGAACGGGGCGCGAGTCCGTTCGAGGAGGGGGGTTGCCCCTCGAACGGGGCGGAGCCCGTCCGAGGAGGAGCGTACCCTCGGGCGGGCGGAGCCTCGCTCGAGGGGTCTTACGGACGAGCCGTCTTGGTGGGCCTCCGAAGTCCTGCTCGCATGGGCCATGTCCCGCATGGTTAGTCTCCCGCATGGTTAGGCTTAGCTTATTTTGATGCGGGAATTTAAGTAAGGGTTCCCCCATTGTTTGAGGGGACCCCTAGGGCTGTCCCCGACAGGACTGTAGGCTATCATCCCAACCCGAGGATTTTTGGGAACCGTTTGGTCGGTGTCGGCTCTGTTGGGGCACCGCTCCGTGTGTTTAGGTTTACCTTGCAAGGGTTTATGAATCAATCGATTGTCGGCCTCTCACCGTTATCCAAGACTGCTTAATTAGCTGGCCATGATATCCCTTAATGATGGAACTATGTGAAATCTTCTGCGTGAATTAATTGTATTGTACAAGTCTTGATTGTATTAGTTGCTCAACATAGTAATGATAATCTCACTAGAATTTGAGCTAAAACGTGGAAAGTAAGGATCCATGATCCTAGTTGCTTTTTGGCAAAACACACCCTCCAGCCAAAAGCCTACATGTCTAGAGGTAACTTTTGTTGGGTAAGTCTTGCTGAGTATTAGTATACTCAGCCTTGCTATGATTGTTGCTTTCAGGTGAAGTTGTTTGGCCTGGTGAGATTCCACCCGGCTAGGAGCTGGAATGGGTGGATGATGACACCGAGTAATGGCATCACGGATGGCCTCCAGTGATGTCATATCGTATCACTATTAGTACTTCCGCTATTTTAATAAAACTCTGAACCTTTTACTTTCATGTCAAAGAACCATGTCTGTAATAATGGACCCTACGGGGATTTGATATTAATTTGTAAGGCACTCTGGACTCTCCTTCGTGGGAGTTTTATGCATACGTTCGATCCTCTCTATGTTTCCAAGTGATTTTTTTGAACGAAAACCGTGGGGCAACGCCCCCCGGCAGTAGAATATATTAAAAAAGAGGAAGCAAAGTTACAAAGAAGGACTTACATCCGGCCCAACCAGTGGTTAGGCATCGAGAAGGACTAGCAAAGAAAATACAACAGATAAGATTACAGGGGCAACAAAGCAACAAAGCAGCACTACAAGGAAAATTACAGAGCACTAAGCCAGAGTTTGATCGAGGGATGAAGACTTGACTTGATTCTGCAGAGATGATCCAAAACAAGTGCCTTGAAATTAGCCTTCCAAACAGCAAGGTGTGGAGGCTTGTCTTCAAAAATGACATCGTTTCTTTGTTTCCAAATACACCAGCCACCAATCATAAAGATCTCCATGAAGAAAGGGAGCCCAAAAACAGGTCTGGCTTGCAAGATCTTCTGGTGAACGCTTAGATTTTCCTCCCAAACAATTCCCAAAGTGAACCACCTGCTGACAGCAGCAGGGCAACTGAAAAAAGATGAGCAGCAGTTTCTTCCTCACTGTTGTGACACATTACACAGTTGTATCCTTCATCCAGCACTTTCCTTCTCCTTCGCAAAATGTTCCTTGTATTCAACCTATCATTGAGAAGTAGCCAGGCAAAGGACTTGATCCTCGGGATGCATTTGGTTTTCCAAATGTCAAGAATTGCCCTACTAGGCCTGAGTTCCCTGAACTGGTATCTATAAAAGTGGCTGCTCAGAAACCTACGCTGCCCCCAAATAAGGTGCCAAGAGTCTTTGGAACTAGGGCTGATGGGGGGGGGGAGGTTATTCAGAAAGACCTGTAAATGAAGAAACTCATTGTAAGCAGCCCTGGTCATGGGGATCCTGAAACAATTCAGCAGATCGTCAGACGTCCTCAGGGCAAATAGAGAAATGGTAGGATCTCGAGCAAAGTGCAGGAGATGAGAAAACTTCTCAGAATGAATGACCCCATCAATGATATCCTCCCAGAAACTGACAGTGTCACCCCGGTTTGGGTTACAAATGGCAACACCTCTGAACTGAGTGTGAAGCCGAAAGATGTCCTTCCACCAGAAGGAACCCTTTTCTCTTGCCAGATGAGGAACAATGTTGCTGTAGTATTTCTGCCAGATGAGAGCAACCCATTGAATATCTGCCTTACTATAAAATTTATGCAGCTGCTTGAGGAGAAGGGCATCATTCCGAATGTTTCCCCCTTCGACCTTAAGCCTCTTGCGTCTCTCTTTCCGGTGATTCTTTGTGATTCCTCTTCCTCTCGGTTTTCTCTTCACCGGTTCTGGTTGTTTGGTCTTTCACCTCTCATTTTGAGGACTATTGGTCTTTCTGCTATCCCCGATAATGGATTACCTGCTGAACAAGCTTGATTTTTGGTATTGGTAAAGTGTTTGAGCATGATGTCCACCGCAAGACTGGAAGACTTGTTCATTCTTATTCTCGGTTTGAAAGGGGCTTCTATCTTTTGGCAACATTCAGGAGATATCTTTTTCAGCTCAATGAGGAGTCGGTAGCTTTGGCCCTCCAATCTTGTCTGGGTGGACTTGCAAAATCCTTTCGGGTTTCCTATCAGAGTCACAACCATTTTCGGTTCACTGTTTTGTGCAAGGCAGTTGGCTTTGCCATTTACAATCTGCGTAGATTCATCGGGGATTCTTTTGATGTTTATTTTCATCTTTGGAGTAATGGCGCCCCTCACTGGGAACGTGAGAAAAGGCTTTGGGAGGCAGAAGAAGCCAAGCAATGGACTAAAGGTCTCGCAAAAAAAAAAGAATGGCTTCTAAGTATTCTTCTTCTTCCAAGATTTTCAGGAAAAGAGTTCGCTTTGCTGAAAAAATTGTGCAAGACTCTCCAGTAACCAAATCGAAGCCTTCTGGTTTTCCTCAGTTTATCAAAATTGGAAATTTGGACGTCAAGCTTCCGTGTTTTAATTCAGAAGTTTCACATATTCGTGGAGTTCTTAAGAAACCTTTTGATGAAGTTTCATCGAGTCAGTATCAAAGCGGTCAGGCTACTGGAGAACATGTGAAAACTCAAAGGCTTTCTGCTCGGTAGTGTTCCCAAAGCTTTCATTTTTCCAAAGCTCCTCATTCATCCTCGCCAGCCATGTTTAATTCCTTTTTGGAGAGATTAATCGGTTCCGGCGCTTGGGAGGCTGTGCTCGGAGTCTTGAATTAAATCATTCTGGGAGTAATTGTTCTTGTCCCCCAAAATGTGCTGCGTGCTTTAAGAGGGGCCACAAATTCAAATTCTGTCAAACAAGAAACAAGCCAAGGGTGTTTTGGAGGCCCAAAGTGCGTGAGAACCAGCCCGGCCCAATACCTCAAGCGTTGGGCGTAGAATATCAAGAGTCGGGGTCCTACAGTGTTTCTCCCCCAAATTCGCCAACTCCACAAAACCCCAACCTCTGCCCAGCGTCTCCCGCCTTGGAAACTACGCCTCTCTTCTGCAATCCTCCTTCTCAGGAAGCTTCGTCGGAGGCGGGGATGGCGAACTTTGCTGTTGATCCCGCTCCATTTGTTCCAGAGGGTCTGGAGATTGAGGATTGGGCGCGCCCCGCTCGCGGCCGGCTTGTCATCAATGGTAACCCGCCGCGTCGCCACGACGAGTACGCCATCGTTTCTCTTGCTCCTCCTCCCCCGCCGGATCAACTTCATGAGGCCATGGAAGAAGTCATGGCATTTCTGGAAGAAGAGCAGCATGCAGTTATTCGTTCCTGTTGCCTGTCCCCTTTGGGGTTGTGCCTAGTTCAATTTTCTTCCTCATTGGAAAGGCAGGTTATGATCAGTCACAGTCCAATGCAACTTGATGAACTGCGGGAAATCGTGATTGTTGAGCATGATAGGGGGATAAACTTTCGCAGTTGCCCCTTCACTCGTACGTGCTGGATTATGTTTCTGGCTTTTCCCTTGGATTTTCAAACCAGAGAAATTATCTCTCAAGATGTGGGTCTGTTCGGATCAGTGATTAATTGGATCGACAATGCTAGATGCCGCTCTCGCCTTGTTCTCAGATGCAAGGTCACTCTTGTTAGCAGAATTCCTAGAAGCATTGTTATCAGTGAAGGAAATCCCATGGGTGATCAAGGGAACAGTTGGACTATACATGTTTTCATTTTGAACAGTGCTCAAAATGATGTCATGGCTGGGGATGAAGAGCCGATTCCGGGAAATGGTAACCCTCATCCTGAGCACCCTCAGCAGAATGAAGCCAATGGTAATGGCAACCAGTTTCCTGGGTTTTTTGAGGCTATCCAGGATTTAGATGAAGTGCAACAGGAGAACGTGAATCAAGGTTGGGAGCTTCCCCCTCTCCCCCGCCTCAAGTCAATCATGAAGGGTGGGCTCAGTGGCCAGAGCCCCAGGCTGAAGAAATTGATGAAAATGAGGTGCACTTGGTTAATAACTTGGCTGACGCGGCAGTTGCTAACGCTGTTGCTAATGGAGTGATGCAGCATCCTGAAGTGCCCCAAGACAGTCACTCTGTGAGCAGTGATGTTCAGGCTTTCTTCAGAGCCCAAGGAGCCCCTGTCACGCTTGAGCTCCCTATACCCAATAATGCTTCTGCAAACAGAGTTGTCCCGGTTGCTGGGGGTAATGATATTGTGTTTGAGGATGACAGTGCCATTAGACAGATTGCTGCAAGAATTGGTATTCATCAGTGCTTTGGACCCTCCCCATCTGTGGCTATGCTTGTCCAAGACCTCGCTGCTCATGTTCAGTCACTCATGGCCACATTGCCAATGAAGGAACCTCTCCCATCTCAGTCCTGGAATTTTGTCCCGGCCTCCTCATTTGCTGACACCTGGTTCTTTTGTGTGGACAATCCTGCATGGGGAAACAATGCAGAAGCCTCTTCATGTAGGGGAACTAGAATGCCAAGACTGACGCTCATCAGCTCTCCCCACTCGGTCAGCCCCCCCAATCAGTTGAACATCCCGGAGCACACCAGTAACCTGGTGCCAGTCAGTCAAATAAACTTCGATCAGGAAGCCTCGGATGGCTGTGTGGTGGACATGGACCTTGACTCCCCCACCCGCTTTGCTTCTGAAACTGTTTCCAGTCCTCCTACTGCCAAGAAGCGAAGAGGAAGACTTCACACTCCCATTGTGGATGATGAGGTGCGTAGGAGCGCCAGACTCAGAAATGCTGCCACTCAGGATCACATCCAGCTTGACGGTGAACCAAGAAGAAGGAAAGGTGCCACCAAGAAATCTGTGTCCTTTTCTTCTGTCGCTGACCTAAAGAAAGCCATTGTCAGCAGTAGCCTTGATGATGCTCTCACTGAGTTTGAAGTTGCCCCTATTCAAGCTACAACATTGGCTGATCTTGGTACCTCATTCTGCGGCGTTCCTCCTGCGGAGTTGAGCCTTGCCACTTTGCTCCATGAAGAAGAAGATCAATGATCAAGGACAATTAGACTTCCTCCAGCTTCTGGTGGTATTTTGTTTGCTTTTGCACTAGGTGGTATCTTGAACTTGGCTGTAACTTTGTGTTTCCTTGGTTGCTGTCGAAACCTAGGCTGTCTGTCATGACTCTCCATGGTGGCCGTGCCCCGCAGGCTTTTGGCCTTTGCTCTTCCTTTTGTTTATAATGACTTATCGTGCTTGGAATGTTTTGTGCTGGAACATTCGTGGTTTAAATGACAGGGATAAGTGGAATTCTATTAGAAACAAGATTGAGGAAAGTTGCGCTAACATTTTCTGTCTGCAAGAAACTAAAAGAGAGGTCATTGATTTACAGTTTATTCGTAATTTTGCCCCTAAAAGATTTGATAACTTTGATTTCAGCCCCTCGGTTGGGGCTTCTGGGGGAATCCTTGTCTGCTGGGCCTCCAATCATTTCTCTGGTTGCACTGTTGAGAAGCATCCTTTTGCTCTAAGTCTAAAAATGCATTCCATCCATTCTCAAATTTCTCGGAATCTTGTTGTGGTGTTTGGCCCTTGTAGGCAGTCTGCTAGAGATCAATTTGTTCAATGGCTCCTTAATATGCAAATTGAGGATGATGAGCTCTGGATGCTTATGGGGGATTTTAATTTCTATAGGTATGTTGAAAACCGTAATAAAGCTGGGGGTAATTTTCAAGACACTCTAACCTTCAATAATATTATTAGTCACTTGGGCCTTATTGAACTGCCTTTAAAGGGTAGAAGCTATACCTGGAGCAATATGCAGGCTGCCCCTCTTCTGGAGCAAATTGATTGGTTCTTCACCTTTGTTGCTTGGACTGGTATCTTTCCTTTCTCGGTGGTCCTTCCTCTTGCAAGGATAGCGTCTGATCACCTCCCTTGTAGAGTCCAGATTGTCACTAGCATCCCCAAGGCTAATATATTTAGATTTGAGAACTTTTGGCTTCAACACCCTGAATGCTTGGAACAGATCAAAACTGTTTGGCTCACCCCTGTCAATGTCTGCAACAGTGCACATGTTGTTAGTGCTAAATTCAAACTTCTCCGCAGAGCTCTCAAGCTTTGGTCCAAGAACCTTTCCAACCTATCAAGATTTATTGCAAATTGTAATATGACAGTTGCTTTCTTTGATAGATTGGAAGAAATTAGACCACTGTACCCCAGTGAATTGAAATTTAGGGATATCATCAAGGAGCACATCAGATCTCTTTTGAAAATGGAAAATCATTACTGGAAATAGAGATTCACTCAGAGGGTTATGCAGTTTGAGGATGAGAACACTAAAATTTTTCACTCCATGGCCACTGAGAGATATAGGAGAAATGTCATTTCCCAGATTGATGATGGCTCTGGAAGGATAGTCCAGGATCATGGGGAATTAAGCTCCATCCTATGGCAGGAATTCAAAAGGAGGCTGGGCTCCTCGGTGGGGGTGTCCATGCAGTTTGATCTTCAGGATTTAGTCCAGAGCTACCCCAATCTCGAGTTTTTGTGTCTCCCCTTCTCCTCTAAGGAAATCGATGAGATCATCCTTGATCTACCTACTAATAAGGCTCCTGGCCCGGATGGGTTCAACAATCTGTTCTTTAAGAAATACTGGCATATCATTAGGGGAGACATGTACAAGCTCCGTCAGGACTTCTTTCATCATCAGGCTGACCTCAAGAGTAAAAATCATTCCTTTATCACCTTGGTCCCCAAGAAAGATAATCCTGAATCTGTGAATGATTTTAGGCCAATTTCAGTTCTAAACTCATCCATTAAGCTTATCTCAAAGTTGCTTGCCAACAGACTTTAGTCTATTGCTCTAAAGATTGTTCATGAAAACCAGTATGGTTTCATCAAAGGGAGAACTATTCAAGACTGTCTTGGTTGGGCTTTTGAATTTCTTCACCAATGTCACCACTCTAGAAGGGAGATTATTATCCTGAAGTTGGACTTTGAAAAGGCCTTTGATCT
Organism: Cenchrus americanus; assembly: GCA_947561735.1. NCBI lineage: Eukaryota > Viridiplantae > Streptophyta > Magnoliopsida > Poales > Poaceae > Cenchrus > Cenchrus americanus. The sequence goes on from OX387245.1 coordinate 129,223,522, forward strand.
GGTTGAACATTCCACTATTTTGGAGATGATTCATGCTAAAGGTTTCCCCCCGAAATGGTTGAGATGGATTGAGGAGCTATTGACCACTGCCACTTCTTCTGTCCTTCTTAATGGCACTGCTGGAAAAGATTTTAAATGTACCAGAGGTGTTAGGCAGGGGGATCCCCTCTCCCCTCTTCTCTTTGCAATTGCTGCTGATCTCCTTCAATATGTCATCAACAGGGAGTTTTTTCTTGGCAATCTTCTGCCCCCTTTCCCCCAAAGAACTGATGCCCCCTTCCCAATTGTCCAGTATGCTGATGACACCATCTTGGTTATGCAAGCTAATGAGGATCAGTTGGTCCTTCTAAAAGGAATTCTGCACAGCATTACCCTCTCCAGTGGCCTTGTGGTAAATTACCACAAATCTTGTCTCGTTCCAATTAATGTTTCTCCTGAGAAAGCTTCCTCCCTGGCTCAAACTTTTGGTTGTGTGGTGGGCTCCTTTCCCTTTACTTATCTTGGTCTCCCCCTGGGCCGGACTAAGCCCCAAGTGAAGGATTATGCCCCTCTAATCTGCAGAATTGAAAGAAGGTTGTCGGCTGCTTCCCAGTTCCTCTCCTATGTTGGAAGGTTACAGTTAGTTAACTCGGTCATCTCACCATTCCCCACTTATTACATGTGTTCTCTGAAGCTTCCCCACACTGTCATTGAGATCATTGATAAACACAGGAAAAACTGTCTCTGGAGAGGCAAGGACTTCAATAGCAAAAGGTACAATCTCGCTGCTCGGGATCTGGTCTGGAAGCCTAAAAGCAAAGGTGGGTGTTTCCAAGTGATTTACCGGGTGTAAACCCGACAACACTCAACGGGATGATTCTTTATTGTCGCTTATGACCAAATGGAGTGGTTTAGGCGATAGTACAGAATTATCTCGGATGGGGTTGTCACAGCTGGTATCAGAGCATTCGTATGCACCGAAGTGATTAGATTAATACTAATCACACGAATTACAATAAAACTTGCCAAGATTGATTGGATTTTGAAAATCCGTTGGATCGTTAAGGAATGATCTAAAAATTCAAGTAGTTCTTAATAAAAAAGTAATTTTCTTGCTTCCAATTTTGTTTGCCCAAAACACAATTTTTTCTCTTTCAATAAATGATGATCAAGCGGTTCTTATTCGAAGAGCCCTTGCCTTTTGTTTAGCTTGAGACTCAATCATCGTGGCTCTAGTATGAATCTAAGGTTTTAATTGAACTGATTCATAGGATCACAACAAGAAAATTTCTATATTGAGAGGCCCTAGAGGGAATTTTGGGTTCTTTAAGATGGCATAAGAATCTATAGTTTATTGTGCTAACTTCCAGCACTTTACTTTATGTCAGACTTACTTTCTTGCACAACCAAACTAGATGAGGCACGTGTTTTATACGTGTGCTGTGCCGCATCACGGGAATTGCGAGGGTTGATGGAGTGATCCATTCCACGGATCCCATCTCGCGTCTAGATATGAGCTGTGGTCTCGCCACGTGTCTCATACGTGTGCATTCCACATGTCGATCATGCGAGGCAAGGATACACTCCATTCAAATGGGGGGTATCCGAGGTTGGACACTGTCCATGCAGCGGCTTGACGCATGGATACCGTTTCTATAAGTGAACGGTAATGTATGTGGACGCTTTCGTGACGTGCTGGCACGAAAGGCTTGTTTTCTGCAGGTACACTAACAACATTTCGTAAGTCGTTAAGTGCGAATCGAGTAGCTCCGACTAGTTATTATAAGGAGAGCCGATTATAAGCTAGCCACCGGCACTAACTACGTCTTTTGGATCCATGTGTGTGAGGTCGTTTAAGGCGTGTGCATTCATAATAAAAATCTTGTTGAACCTAAAATTGGTCCTCGGTTGCTTGAATAATTTTTCTAGGGTGATTGCTTGATCTTAGAAAAGGTTTTCCTCTCTTTTGAACCTTAGCAGATTTCTGGCAGATTCTGTTACTGTCATTTCCGAATTGTTATAGCCCAATCTGTAAGGAATCTGACTAGACAACCTTTAGGAAAGTTGTTTCTTATCAAATTGAGCATCTACTGTGAATTTCTTAGGATTTGGAATTTTCTGCAGAGAGTTATGCTCAGTTTAGTGAGTCTCTGTTCTGCTGTTTTTCAGAGCAACATCCCTCTGCAAATGGAATTTTTCGCGCATGTTCCAATCCGATCTAGATCTACCTTTGAATAACAAAAAGGTGTATAATAATATCACTGAATTGCTACCAAGAGTTGGAAATTTTTGGAGTCATAGGTTCCGAGTTATGAATTTTTGATTCACAACCCCCGAACCTTACGCCATGATTTTATGCATACTCGTTTCGAGTTCCGGCATATCTTGCACCTTGTCCTAAATGGCTGCCCTCAATTTCACCTAATTGAGGATCAAACTTACCCCTTTTACTCATTGAAAGCCGGTGGAAGGTTTTGAAACCTTTAGAAGTGGTCTGTGTATGCAACATTCCTTTATAGCCGTGAGAATTTATCTTTGTGCACGTGTTCGCATCTGGTTCTGACATTGTCACTTATTCCAGATGTCTGCCTCCGGATCCATGACCGTTGATGCGCAGGTGTGGACTCACTTGAACTGCCTCGAGGAGGGTGGTTTTCCTACACTTTTGTGGGACACCCTAAAGGACTTTGGGTACGCCGCGTATCCAGAGTATTCGGCATGTGAGCTCATGAGCACATGCCAACTGCTTCGTTGGGAAGTGAAGGTGAAGATCCCCGTGTGCCCGACACATCCTACTTGGGAAGAGTGGGAGGTGAAGGCACAAGGGTTGAACTTGGCTAACACCATGCAAAAGGCTGCCTTGGAAGCACTCACAACTTTTTGTGAGAAGTACGCTGATTTGGTAGATAGCACTGCAGCCAAGGTGATTCCTTTACCTAAGCAACATTCCGGACATGGGATCGAGCGCGAATCTTTTCTCTCCGCTCAGGACGATCACCATAGTCCTGAACTTGTCACCTCAGTCCGTTTCTTCAAAGCTATGTTTGACACCTATCAAGTGATGGTTGGAGAAAGCATGTTCTATAGACATCAAGTTTATAGACAACAAGTTAATGGTGCAGAAGCTATCACCCAAGAGTTAAAGGAAGATCGAGCAACGATAGTCCGTCTTAAGAAGAGAAGACGCAAGGATAAAACAACAATACAAGAATTGAGTGAAGTCATTCATGAGCAGAATTTCTTGTTGCAACATAATGATCAATATATGCTTGACCTAGAGAATCAATTAGAGGCTGCAGCAGCTCCGCCTCCTAATCCCGAAGAGGAAGAAGATCCCGAGGAGATCCAAGGAGAATCTAGAGTGGAGACTGGACCTGCTTCACCTTAAGTGATCCTAGACTAGAGTGTTATCTAGTTGGTGTTGGTTACGCTTCAATAAAATAATGTGTTGTAGGAGAGTCGTTGCAGAATGGATCTTGTAATGACGTTGGTTGTGATCAACTTTGGACCATGTGTTGAATATCAAGTGGTGTGAAATGTTGTGGAGATCATGCTCATCGATTTTATCATGCTTGCATATACGTACTGAGAGTTATGGTAGATTTTGTGCACCTCGGCCTTCTGCGAAAATGGCTAGGCAGAACCTCGGTGACGGAATTTTTCGGGCATGATAATGTTGGAAATTGACTTGGAGTCGAATACCAACATTGAAGCGTATGAAATCCTACATCCACTGACCAAAAAATGAGAATTTTTTGGTGTATAAGCAAGGATTTATGAATTTTATGCTTATGACCGCCGTGCTGTCCGATTCCGAAAGTTGCCATGAATGAGTTTTCTTCGTGCATATTCTACTTGTTAATTTATGTGAGCAAGCTTATGAATATGTGTTTAACGAGAAATCAACTTTTCAGATGGTCGGATCGACACGTAGCACCCCCAACGGTTTTGACACGTCGGGCAGTGGTGATCTACTACCGCCACCGCCCATGACGCCGGTGGAGACTTTCATGGCCACCCAAACCGAAGTGTTGCGCCAAATCCTACAGACGCAACAGCAAATCGCGCAACAGATGCACCAGAGACCGCCAATGGGAGCCAATCACGATGGACCACAAATGGTTACCACCTACTCCCAGTTTATCGGGATGAAGCCCCCAACTTTCACCAAAGCAGAAGAGCCCCTTGATGCTGACGCATGGGTTAGGGCCATTGAGGCCAAATTCTCTGCATTTGTCCTACCTTGTTCTGAGGAGCACAAGGCTAGCTTTGCAGCCTTGCAGCTTCGTGGAGAAGCTTTAATGTGGTGGGAGCACTTTAAGACCATGCAACCTGCTGGACATGAAGTTACTTGGACTGAGTTCAAGAAAGCTTTCAAGGATCACCACATTCCAAAAGGACTCATGGTTAGAAAGATGAAAGAGTTGCTTGCTCTCAAGCAAGGTGATGACACCGTGTATCAATATGCACAGAGGTTTAACAGCCTTTGCCAGTATGGAGAACATCACGTGGACACCGATGCCAAAAAGATGGAACATTTCCGTGATGGACTTATGAGTGAATTGTATGAAAGGCTAAACTTATTAGATCCCAACAGTTATCACGAGTTAGTGAACAAAGCTATCTCTCAAGAGGATGCCATGATGAAGGTACAGAAAGAGAAGAGACAGAATGACTTTGCTTCGGGAGATGGATCGGGCAAGAAATTTCGTTTCGTCAAGAATAATGTGCATGGTTCTTCCCAATCATTCGCATCAGGCCATTGGAGAATGACTCCGTCCCCGCATAAGCCTTCGGGAAATTTTCAGTACCGTCAGGCCCAGCCACAAGTCTCCAAGCCAAAGGAACTTCCACACCGCATTTGCTACAATTGTATGCAACCAGGGCATTATGCCAATGAGTGCCCAAACCCTAGGAGGATCAAGACCGAGCAACAGGCTCCGAACCCCAGAGTAGCCAAGGGCAATCGTGACAAGAAGCCCATGATTCAAGTGAAGCAAGGCCAACTTAACTTCACGGGTAACTTTTCTACCCGAGAGCATTCCTTCTTACTTTGGACTTTGATGATGGAACCTTACTCCATCCTTGCATGTTAGTTGCTTTTTAAGAGCTAAAGTCTAGAATCTTAGTGAACAAATGTAGCAAACATTGTTTACTAGCATTTCCTTTCTTCATAGAAATCTCTTGGTAATCCCTTTCTCAACCTTGTCTTTCCGCCTAATCTCCAATCTCTTGATTCAGATCAATTGACTGGCTAAGTTGATGTAGTGGGAACAGAGTTTTTCTCGAGAAACCCCGGTCAGACCTTTACACTGTTGGACCCCATTCTTTTCAGTGCCACAATGGTACGACGCCGTAGCTTCGCCCTGCCATTTGTTTTCCCGCGGCCACGATCACGTCATCGAGACCTCACGGGTCGACCATTATCGAGCCCCGTGTGGCAACCGCCGGATCGCTCTGCTAGTCCCTACCTTAGTCGGGTGGGATGACCGTTGCGTTCCGTTGAGCTATAAAAAGGGAAACCCTTTCGCGGTGTTGCCATTGCTAAGTCTCGCCTGCTTTCGAGCTCGACAGTGTCGCCGCTCTTGTTTTCCCCTTCGGCTAGTTTTGTTCAACCCGTCACTAGCCCATCTCTGTCGTTGCTCCGCCCACTCGCCGAGCAAGCTGTTTCGCCGTCTTCGTCGACTACTTCCAGAAGAAGCTCGAAGAAGATCGAGAGAAGAACCCGGGCTCCATCGTCGACCATGCCTCAGTTCGTGGAGACGTTCGAGTCCCTCAGTTGGACGCTTGCAGCGATGTACCTCTGCATCGTCGGCGGAGTTTGTCTTCTGTTAGTTTTCCATGTACACATTCATCGTCTGCTTCCCCATGAGCTGCGTTGAGGCAGGGAGGAGAGCACCATGTATCTTTTACCCTATATGAATTCTCGCTAACTAGAAATATAAGCGAGTATATCTTCCACCTTTGTAACCCTTGTCTTGTTAGAAAGTGTTGCTCTAATCTTATTGTCGAATCTTGGGACGAGATTCTGTTTAAGGGGGGTAGGCTGTGACGCCCCAGGTTTTCAGCCAGATTAATTAACCCTAATGAGCAGGTCAACTGCGTTGACTTTGGTCAAACGATAGTCAACCTGGGCCATCACCTCGAAAACATCACCGGCAAACCCTAATGACACCCTTTGGTCAACCATAGTCAACCTTTGGTCAAAACCCCACTCAAAACCCCTTGAACCCTTTTTGACCCACCAGTGTCAACCGGTACTTTTGCCGCGTTCTCCAATTTTTCCCTAAACACCTCAAAATCTTCCAATGCAAAAGTTGTGTGTTTTGTCGAGGGACACAACTTTCATGTTGAGTGGCATTTGAAATTTGGAGTGGAAATGTGTGAAAAACGCAAGTCAACGCCTCAAAACACTATTCACTGGAGCCGAGTTTTCTGCAAAGTTCCACTGTATTTTATGCAAAATCCATTGCCCTGTATAGCCTTTGTAAAAATGGTAGAGGGCCAGCTGATCTACAACTTTGGTATAGATTGTTTGTGGCACTTCTGTTGCGAAAAATCGAGAAATGGTTAGTCAAAGGGGGCTAAGCCGAAATGTTTAACCCTGGAATGCTCCGGCACCCCGTGTGCGTGCGACGACGTGCACGGCCAGTCGGCCTGCCGCCGTACCGTGCCGAACGCGTGCGCGTCGAGGCAAGAAACGGACCGCCGGTCCGAGGCCCGCGCCGCAAACACCGTGGCGGGGGTAGGGGTGACGCACCCGGGCCCTAGGCCGGTGCCACGCGCCACACCCGCACATGCGGGTGGCGCGCACCGCCTCACGCCATTGGGGCGTCTGTGCCGCCGCACGTCGCCGCCCCCCCGGCCCATGCCGTGCCATGCCGAGACTTGCTTGCCTTGGCGCGCATGCATTCCTTTCCCCACGGCACGCTGGCCTATTTAACCCGCACCTCCTTTCTCCTCGCGCGAGAACACTGAGCCCCGCCACGGTCGCCATTGCTGGTGCTGTTGAGCTCCTTGCTCTGCTCATTGCCGTGACCGCGTGATCGCCTCTAGCCTTCCCTCCTGCACTGCTAGAGCTTGCACGCCTGTGTGATGGCCTGACCGAACTGCCCGATCGCCGCAAAACGGGTCCCAGCGGCCGCCCCTGAGCCGCTGCCGATGAGCTCTGCTCTCCGTGCGATCCCCGAGCCAACCAACCATCTCAGCGCCTCCACTAGGTCACAGAGAAGCCACCTGTGCCACACGTTGACCAGCTCCGCCCCTGTCCTCGCCGAAGTTCGAGTGCCCGCGGCCGCGCCACCACCGTTCCACCGCCTCCGCTCGCTGGCGAACCCTCCGCCCAAGCCACCGCCGCCAATCGAGTGCCTCCGTGCCACATGTTTACCTGCGCCGGGCCCACCTCGCCGGCGGCGAGCCCCCTTGCACCGCCGGGATCCCTGTCCGCGGATTTGAGTCTTGTAGGGGTCTGTGTGTTAAAAGCAAGGGTAGATCTGTGAGGTTCAGAAAGTTCCAAGGGTCTGTTTGCAAATTGGATCTTCCCCTTTTGTTTGCTTTGACTGGATCTTGTAAAATACGTATAAAATCATAGAAAAATCCAAAAAATTAAAATTCAATTTTGTTGTGCTCTATGTAACTAGAACTACAACTTTTGCAAAACATGTATATACTTTTGAGCTACAGCTTTTGCTTGAAGAATGGAAATGTAAAATACCTAGATCTGTGATTCTGCAAAATCTATACATGATCTTGAGCTGGATTTTGGATATGTTGTGAGTACTAGGATGTGTAGGTACTATGCCAAAAATTGCACAGAGTTACTGGAGAAATCTTTTTATATAAATTATCTTGTATTATTGTCAAATCTTCCTAGATGATTTTTGTAGCTTAACATATAATTATTTTGATCCCTACTTTTGCATATCATCTTGTAATGTTGAAATGCACCTCTGATGAATTTATCATGATTTTATCACTATTAGAAATATTTATTCCTGATTTATGCTGGTTTTTCATCATAAATGAGTAAATCAAGATCTATAAAGGCTATCGATGTGTTTGTTGCTTTCCTAGGCTTGTTATGGACCATAGAAACAGTGAGAGAAAGTTTGGATTCATAAGTGCTTTAATTATTTTTATATGTGTTTATCGTGTTTTTGGTGAATAGAAATGCCATAATTGATATATTTATTTTTGTTGCTTCAGCAAGTGTGCATGTGTGATCAGTAGCTTGTCTTAGACTTATTGAGTCCACGGAGCACTACTCTTGGTGTTTTATGATTTATTTTTGTGCATTAATGTGAAGGAGCCTTTGTAGGTTTAATAGTGAAATTAATTGGGAAAATCACAAGTCACACATAAGGACCTTGTGTTTGAGTTGAGATACTTGCTATCTAGTTTATAACCAACCCCTTGCTGTTTGTGAGAACTAAACTAATTTATTTGTATATATATGTACACCGTTGAAGGACCGATACGGCGAACCAGAGAGGGGGGGAGTGAATGGGAGCCGATAAAAATTCTTCTCGATGGAGATCGAAACTCCAACAAGATGAACGCGGTTTCCAACACACGTCTCCGACTCACTACCCAAGTTGGCCAAGCCCACGTAGCCACTGGAGTGCCACTGGACCTATGAACCAACACACACAGCCTACCGACTCGAGAACGCAGCGGAACACCAAACCTCGAGTCTACAGACCCACACCAGTCAGACCGGTGAGCACCACCGGTCAGACCGGTCCCTGCTGGTGAAACTGAGCAACTTTCACTAAGTGGCTCTACACCAGTCAGACCGGTGAGACACACCGGTCAGACCGATCGAAGCCTGAAAGCCCCCAAGGCACCAAACAGGGCAACAAACCACCAAACTAACCCAAACTCGAAACAGCAGCACCACAGGACAACAGCGAACACACCAAGACGTTCACCCGAGCAAAATCCCACCAAGGGTTGCACCGGTCAGACCGGTCACGAGCACCGGTCAGACCGGTGTAGCCTGGGCAGCTCGGGATGAACAGCACCCGAGGGTCAACGCCCCCAAATCCAAACCTCGATCTCCCGAATCGCTCCACGGACTTGAACAAGACTTTGGGGATATTAGGAACACCTCATGAGGAGTCCATAGTCATGTTTAATCCCACCAAAACTCGTCCAAAAAGGAGGAATAAAGGAAATCCCGCCAAGAGCACTTCCAACCCAAGAACTCAAGAAACCCCAAAATCGAGCACCTTTACTCACGGATTTGGGAGGGGAATCACAGCCCAAAGAACCACGAAGGGTTCCCACAAATTTCCCCCATCAAATCCCCAAGAGAAAGGTCCCGAAAACAACCCAAAGAAATCACCGAGAGAGGGCTCCGAAAATCACCACCAAGAACAACCGGGGAAAACACATCCAAACCTTGAGGAACCACGCCGAATCATCTATACATGAAACAAAGGTTAATACAAGGTCTAGCGAGCCGCCCGATCATCCATCCCTCTCAACAAGATCTCTCTGTGAAGCTCTCTTGCTAGTCCTAAAGAAAACCTAGGGAAAATAGGTGGAAAATAGGAAAACTAATGAGCTAGGGTTCCAAGAGTTGGCTGCCATCCTCTCACCTCTTGGGTTATATGGAGGCAACCGAATGTCTAAAATGCCCCTCTCTACCAACTAGGGATACAAGCCCCTCAAGGGCGGATTTGGAATTCTTGATGTGTCCACCATCGGACGGATTCCCGGCGACCGCACCCTGCGTAGCCTCGACGCAAGCCATGCGATCCCGACGCGTGTCCTCCGCTTCGAAGATTCCGGACTGCGTCGTCGCACACCGGTCAGACCAGTGCTCCTCACCGGTCGGGGCCCGGTCGGACCCACCGGTCAAGCCGGTCCGCGCCGGCTCGCTACTCCGTCTTCGGTTCTTCGGTCTTGGCTTTGTGGATCAACCAAGGAACCCAGTGGTTTTCTGGTGAACCACCGGAAACCCCGCGAACTCGGTGTAGCCTCCGCCAATCTCCACTCATGACTCGGCTCCCACGTAGTCCCGGCTCGACCTTGGTTTTGAAGCTCAACCAAGAAACCGTCCACGACTTCATCTTGCTGTTCATGCCACCATGCGGCCCGCACTTGACCCCGCTGGCCACCGGGTCCCTCGAACGAAGCCTACTTGTCTTCTCCACACCTGGAGGCCTCACCGGCGACGACCTTTCGCGCTTGTTCTTCACCTGCACCAACACCAGTCAAGTCGCAACCTGCACCTGCAATACTTAGCCAAGAATCCGTCCACACAACGTTGTCAATCACTCATCACACAAGGAAGCGACCATCCACCGGTCCTCGAACCACACATGGTCCTCAATCTCCCACTTGATGAGTGCATTGATAACACCCACACGAAAGTAACAAGAGAGAAAAGAAAAAGAAAAGAAACGAACAAAAAGAAACTCCAACAAGCGATCGAAAGCCAAACAAAGGCAAAGAGCAAGATCACTTGAAGAAGACAAGTCTCGGACCCCTTAGGCAAGGGCAACGGCTCGACACATCCAAGACAAAGCAAAGCTCAAGCAAAGAGCGCAAACCACCGAATCAAAGCTCGAACAACCACAAAGAGCTCCCCCTGCACACATGCAAGCTCCCCCTGAACCAATGCACCTCCCCCCGGACGGATGCATGCAAGACACCACTTGAAACGGAAGCCTGCAACAACTCAGCCCTGACCGGTCAGACCGTTCAACACCACCGGTCAGACTGGTGTGCAACATGTGAACAGAACCAGCACTCACACCGGTCAGACCGGTGACCCTGACCGGTCAGACCGGTGCACAACAGATCCCAGAAATGGCTCGAAACCACCTGAAAACCTTCTAAACACGACCAACAAGCCATTTCAAGTTCAAACTTCTCCCCCTTGTTGGCAATGCATGAATCAAGCCAAAAATGCAAAACTTTCAACCTAGAGCTTCTCAAATAGACAAAATTCAACAAAGAATGCTACACATGTCCAAATGAGCAAGTTAGACACTCTACGGCTTCGTATCGATCTCAACTACATGATCACCAAGTTTCACAACCATTGGACGAAGCTAAGATGAATTTTGGCAATTTTGCGGAAAACTTGCCTCTCATAAGCAAAGTCCTAAACATGATCAAAGCATATCAAAATGGCAAAGCCACACAAACTTCATGCTAGGACAGCCATTGTAATCATAAAACCATCACAAACACCCACAAGCACCTCATGTCATGTCAAAGCCACCGAGCCATGTGCCTACTTCTATGTATGAGACTTCTCATTGGTAGGCATCATACAACGGTTTAGCACCCAAAGAAAATTAAATTCAGTACATATGACATGGGAGCACATTTCCAAGCATTTATCATTTCATTTTCAGATTTGTTAATGGTACATGAAATGTCTTTGCGACAAAAAGGAACTTATGCTCCTCCACAAGATAAACCAAGAGGGCTAAACATTCATGATGGCAAATGAGCCTTTGGCCCAATATGATCAATAAACTAGCTATCCAACCACAAATTAAGCATAGCCAAGCCACTAAAACATGTCAAGATCATATAAAGGCATTTACACATGAGAGCGCATACATGTGACATTTTTCAAAAAACATAGCCATCAACCATGGATTATTCATCAAGATCATCAAGAGCTAAGTCAAACTAACCATAGCATACCAAACAAGCTCACAAAGACAAATATAGCATTCCATGGTGAACAATGTATATAGGATAAGCTTTTCCTATCCAATGCATATGATACAAGATGCACGCAATCTAAGATAAAAGGATGCCTATACATCATGTTACATATGCCATGCAAAATGCAAGAAATGCACAAAGGAAAGCTATACATATGCTACAAAGAAGAGCTCCCACACACCCAACTCAAGAGATCAAACACACACCAAGTTCCCCCCGCAAACGAGTGAAACTTGCTTGATCTAGGGGTTTGGTGAAAATATCGGCTAGTTGGTCATGTGTGGGTACATGGATCAAGGCTATCTTCCCTTTCTCTATGTTGTCTCTCAGAAAATGATACCTCACTTCTATGTGCTTGGTTTTGGAATGGAGCACTGGGTTCTTTGCAACGCTTATGGCACTGGTGCTATCACATTGAAGTGGGACATGGGTATACTCCTCACCGAAGTCACTCATGGTGTATGAAATCCAAAGGAGCTGAGAGCAACAACTAGCAGTGGCAACATACTCGGCATCGGTCGTGGATTGAGCAACACTCGACTGCTTGCGGGAAGACCAAGACACCAAAGAAGAACCAAAAACTGACAAGTCCCAGAAGTGGACTTCCTATCCAACCGACACCCAGCAAAATCCGCGTCTGAAAAACCATGAAGAGCCAAAGAAGAGGACGCAGAGTACCAAAGGCCGAAGTCGGGAGTGTGACGCAAGTACCTGAAAATTCACTTCACCGCTTGCCGATGCGAAGTCCTCGGAGACGCTTGAAAATGAGCACACAGACACACCGAGAACTGTATGTCCGGCCTCGTCGCCGTCAAGTAGAGGAGTGACCCGATCATGCTCCGGTACTCCTTCTGGTCCACGTGTTCACCTTCCTCATCCGCATCAAGAGCTGTAGTCATACTCATCGGCGTCGTCATAGCCTTGGAGTCCTCCATCTTGAACTTCCGCACAATGTCCTTGGTGTACTTAGCCTGGTGCACAAATGTTCCTTCCTTTGATTGTTTGATTTGTAGCCCAAGGAAGAACTGCAACTCGCCCATCATGCTCATCTCAAATTCCCTACTCATATCATCTACAAACCTCGCAACAAGAGAGTTAGACGAGCCACCAAAGACAATATCATCCACGTACACCTACACAATCAGGATATCTCTGCCCTGCCTCAGCAAAAACAAGGTCTGATCGACCTTCCCCATCTCAAAACCTCTCTCAAACAAGAACCCCCTCAACCTACCATACCAAGCTCTAGGCGCCTGCTTCAGCCCATACAACGCCTTCCTCAACTTGTACACCCGGTGGGGGTACCTCTCACTCTCAAACCCCGAGGGCCGCCTCACATACACTTCTTCCTCCAACACACCATTCGAAAAGCACTCTTCACATCCATTTGGTGCAACTTGAACCCTTTAGCCACGGAAAAGGCTAGAAGGATCCTAATCGCCTCCAAACGGGCTACGGGAGCAAAGGTCTCCTCGTAGTCGATCCCCTCCTTCCGATCGAACCCCCGAGCAACAAGTCTCGACTTGTTCCTCACAACCTCACCCTTCTCTCCCTCTTTGTTCTTCCACACCCACTTTGTACCAATCGGCTTACACCCTGGGGGAGGGTCAACCAACTCCCACACCTGATTCCTCTCAAAGTTCTCCAACTCCTCATGCATTGAATTAACCCAATTGTGATCAGATAGTGCGTGTCCAATGTCTTTGGGCTCAAAAGTAGCAACAAACACAGCATGAGAGAAATGGGAATTGTTTCGAACCCTCGACCGTGTAGTGCGTTCATTCATGTCGCCGATGATCCTCGAAGCTGGGTGATCCACTTGAACTCACCGGGGAGGTTCTCGCCTCGATGCTACCTCCCCCTCAACATCAGCTTCTCCTCGTTCTTGATTTGTCGTCGTAGGTGTAGTAGAGGGTCCGTCCATCACCGTAGTCGAAGTAGTGGGTACATGTTCAGCCGGGGGCACCGCATCGCCATCCTCATCGTCTCCATGTTCATGCTCCTCCTCTTGAAAGATCTCCTCGCCAAGCTCATCATCACCTGCACACTCAAAGACAAGCTGACTACGTGGCTCTGTCTCGTCGAAGGTTACCTCGCAAGTCTCCACGGTTTGGTTAGTTTCAAGATTGAGCACACGATATGCTCTAGAATGAGATTCATAACCAAAGAAAATGCCATCGACAGACCTAGCCTCAAACTTATCCAACTTCCTACCTTTCTTCAGAATGAAACACTTGCAACCAAAGACATGGAAGTGACTCACCTTGGGTGTGCGACCATGCATCAACTCATAGCATGTCTTCTTCTTGTGCACTCGAGGTATATCTCGTTCGACACATAGCACGCGGTATTCACCGCCTCAACCCAATACCTCCTCGGAGTCCTATGCTCATCAAGCATCGTCCGAGCCATCTCGCACAAGGTCTGTTCTTCCTTTCCACAACACCATTCGGGGAGGCGTATACGGACTCGAAAAGCGGTGCTCAAGACCCAAGTCATGGCAAAAGGTTTCAAAACGAGAGTTCCTGAATTCCGAGCCATTATCACTGCGGATAGCTCGTATGGCATCTCCGTGCTTCTCGTTCCTCAACCTCAAGACTAGATCTCGAACAAAACCAAACGTCTCCCCTTATCCTCGAGAAAGAACACCCACGCATACCGAGAATAGTCGTCCACCACAACAAGGACATACCACTTCCCACCCGCAGATCGCACACGAGCTGGGCCAACAAGGTCTATATGGAGCAGCTCGCATGGACGCTCAGTCATCACAACGGTGAGAGGTGGGTGAGAAGAGGATACCATCTTGGCATGCCTACACAGCGCACAAACCAACTCTTTCTCAAGCCTCAACCGTGGCAATCCTCGGACCAAATTGAGTTTACTCAAGCGAGACAAAAGGTCAAAGCTCAAGTGACCCAACTTCCTATGCCACTTCCACAACTCACTCGAAGAACCAGCCAAGAAACAACGCTCCACACCCGAAGACTGAGAAAAATCAGCACGAAACACCCGACCCTCCGGAACGACCATACGGACAAGGTCCCCTCGAGAGTCCACAATCGAGAACCACACCGGCCGAAACAACACCTCAAAGCCCTCATCCAACAACCGGGACACGGAAAGCAAATTGTACCCCGGCGATTGAACAAGAGCAACACGCCTCGAGTGATCTTGTCACTCACTTTGATCTCACCTTCGAAAGCACACGCCCACGCCCATTGTCCTCAAAAGTGATGTACCTCCTTGTCACCACCGGGACGAGACTTGAGAACCACCCCCTGTCTCCGGTCATATGCCTCGAGCAACCGGAGTCAATCAACCAAATGTTCTTCAAGTCTCCCACCTGAAATTCAAAAACGAGCACATGAGCGAACAAACGACTCAACACTAGGGTTAGTACCAAAAGAGTAAAACCAGTGCCGAGCCATTTGCTCGAAAGTGGGGTTAGCACCAACCAAAGCATCTCTCCTACCAAAGCTACCTCCACGAACACCACCACGGTAACCACCCTTAGGGAACCACCCCTCTCTGCTTGGAGGAGGACCAAAACCAAGAAAGAGAACCCGTGGACCGTCCCTCCTCTCCTTCTCAAAGCTACGACTCCTCCCATCCCCGTAATGAACTCGAGGGGGAGAACGCCTAGCAACCTGACCACCTGCAAACTCTCCAGCCCAACCACCAGAACCACGACCTCCAAAAATAACCCTCGCACCTGTACGAGCGCGAAACCCAAAATCTTTGCTGTCCGTCTGCCCGCACCGGCCGCGACCGGTGCCCCACACCGTCCGCCGGTGTGACACAAGGCGCAGCCGCCTCCAACAGACCTTCCGCTCTCCCCAAGCCCGAACTTGTCCTCACATTCGCCTTGGCCACGGGCATCTGCACACGAGGCTCAAGTACACCATCGGAAGGGTGGTACTTGTCATTGTTAGCCCACTCCTTTGCCATTCTCTCCTCACGCTTCCTCTTGAAGCAAAACTCCTCCTTATGGCCATCTCTCCCACAATAGCCACAATGGAACCTCACAAGCTTAGGCTCAGGCTTGGGATGTGGCTGCTCACTTGGTTTCTCTCCACTCGTCTCCTCCACCGGTTTCCCCTCACTAGCCTTCTCACTTTCTTTCCCAAAGAACACTTTCCCCGAAGTGCTCACAAACTTGATAGGCTTTTGTAGATCATTTGTGGGTATAGGAAACACGGGTGGAGCAGGGGTTGTGTCTAGTCGGTTCCTAAGATGGTTAGGTTTTTGGGGGAAATCATTTTTGTGGTGGGTTTTTGGTGGCTCCGGGATATTCTCTCCACTTCCCTCACCAACCTTGTTTGCCCCAAGTCCCTCACCATCTTGCCTCTTAAAGGCCTCGATCATCATCCTCAACTGAGGCTCATGACCGGACAACCAACCCATCAACTTCCTCAAGTCATCATTCTCATCCCGCAAACAATCAACATAATGTGCAAGTTCCAAATTTTTCAATGCATGCATTTCACGGGTAGAGCAAGATGTAGGCATGGGTTCCTTCAATTTAGCCTCAAGAGAACTAGTGTAAGCATGCATCTCATCAATCTTAGCATGCAAAACGGGGCAAGAAGTGCAAGCACCTAGCAAAGCGAGGTCTAGACTTAAGCTCGCCCACTTCAACCCTAAGCACATCTAGTTCCTCACACTTGGAGGCATGCTTCTCCTTAAACAAAGCAAGATCGGCAAGGAATATGGAGCAATCGGCACAATCATTCTCATCGAAACAACGGACTAGCCTTAAGGGAATCAATCTCAAGCTTGCTATCAAGCACCCGTGTCTCTAGCTCGGCCACTCTAGTCCTAGCATCCTCGAGTGAAGCCCTAAGCTCTTTCCTCATTTTCTTGGCCTCTCTAAGCATGTCATCACGGTTATCAAGCAAAGTGCCAAGTCTCTCATTCTCCTGGCGCAAGAAGGGATGTTCATCACGCACCTCGTCGTCGGACTCAGAGTCCGAGTCGCTCTGTGTGCTCTTCTTGCTGCCGGAGCTCAGCGCCATGGTGCAAAAGCCGTCTCTCGCGAAGCAGCTCAGCCCGCTCAGGTTCTTGGACGACCTCTTGTTCTTGCGACGATCACCCTCATCTTCACTACTGCTCGAGCTCGAGGTGGAGTACGCGGAACTGGAGTCGACGTCGCTCGCTCCCACCATCGCTCGGGCCTTGCCTCGGCTCTCCTTCTTCCTCGATCGTCGCTCGTCCTTGTACTTGTTCTTGTGCTTGCTCTTGTGGTCGCGCCTCGAACGGTACTTGCCGTCCATCCTCGGCTTGTGCTTGTAGGCGTCCTTGTTCTCGGCCTTCTCCGGCGGTCGGCGACGAAGTGTCCCGGCTTGCCGCACTGGAAGCAAGTCCTCGTGTTCCTCCTCATGTTCACGCGGTTCTCGTGCAGCCTCTCGAACCGCCTCGTCAGGAGCGCCAGCTCGTCCTCTCCAAGCTCGTCGAACTCCTCATCTGGCATAGACATCAAAGAGGAGAAAGAGAACATCCTGGTGGATGGGTTAGAGTTAGCCTTTCCTTTGGAACCACCAACGAGGGCGAGACTATGGGAGTCAGTTGGACCCTCAAGCTTGGCAGTCATGCCCCTATCCACCTCAGCCGACTTCAGCTTCGAGAACAGCTCGTTCACCGTCAGAGTGTCATACTTCTCTGACTCCACAATGGCCTCGAACTTTCCGCCCCAAATCGTACGATCCAAAGAGTGTAAGAGCTTGACCACTCTATCGTGATCATCGTACGGGAGCACGTCCACATTGGCCCTCATGTTGTTCACAACCACCGTGAACCTCTGAAACAAGGCATCGATGGACTCACCGGGGAGATGAGTGAAGTTCTCGTACTCTCTCCGTAGGTCGCATACATCCGTGCACCGAACACCGGGCGTTCCCAACATGAGCCTCCTTTAGCACCGCCCAAATCCTACAAGCCAAGTGCTCGGTGTGCACCCAATCGAACTCAGGCTGACACAAAGCACGAAACAAGTAGTCGACCGCCTTGTAGTTGGCGTTGAATCTGTCCCTCGATCCTGGAGCGAGGAAGTCCATCGGCTGGACATAGCCTGTGTCCACCGTGACATCCCAAAGGATCTGACCCTTTCTGCAGAGGAACGCACCCATCCGCTTACTCCACATCTGGTAGTTCTTGCCATCGAAGTGTGGAGGACCCGAACCCCGTTCCTGGTACGCCATCCTTGATCTTAGACTGGTTAGAGTCAACAAAGACCCGAACCGGCTCTGATACCACTTGAAGGACCGATACGGCGAACCAGAGAGGGGGGGAGTGAATGGGAGCCGATAAAAATTCTTCTCGATGGAGATCGAAACTCCAACAAGATGAACACGGCTTCCAACACACGTCTCCGACTCACTACCCAAGTTGGCCAAGCCCACGTAGCCACTGGAGTGCCACTGGACCTAGGAACCAACACACACAGCCTACCGACTCGAGAACGCAGCGGAACACCAAACCTCGAGTCTACAAACCCACACCGGTCAGACCGGTGAGCACCACCGGTCATAACGGTCCCTGCTGGTGAAACTGAGCTACTTTCACTAAGTGGCTCTACACCGGTCAGACCGGTGAGACACACCGGTCAGACCGATCGAAGCCTGAAAGCCCCCAAGGCACCAAATAGGCGAACCAACCACCAAACTGACCCAAACTCGAAACAGCAGCACCACAGGACAACAGCGAACACACCAAGACGTTCACCCGAGCAAAATCCCACCAAGGGTTGCACCGGTCAGACCAGTCATGAGCACCGGTCAGACCGGTGTAGCCTGGGCAGCTCGGGATGAACAACACCCGCGGGTCAACGCCCCCAAATCCAAACCTCGATCTCCCGAATCGCTCCACGGACATGAACAAGACTTTGGGGATATTAGGAACACCTCATGAGGAGTCCATAGCCAAGTTTAATCCCACCAAAACTCGTCCAAAAAGGAGGAATCAAGGAAATCCCGCCAAGAGCACTTCCAACCCAAGAACTCAAGAAACCCCAAAATCGAGCACCTTTACTCACGGATTTGGGAGGGGAATCACGGCCCAAAGAACCACGAAGGGTTCCCACAAATTCCCCCCATCAAATCCCCAAGAGAAAGGTCCCGAAAACAACCCAAAGAAATCACCGAGAGAGGGCTCCGAAAATCACCACCAAGAACAACCGGGGAAAACACATCCAAACCTTGAGGAACCACGCCGAATCATCTATACATGAAACACTGGTTTGTACAAGGTCTAGCAAGCCGCCCGATCATCCATCCCTCTCAACAAGATCTCTCCGTGAAGCTCTCTTGCTAGTCCTAAAGAAAACCTAGGGAAAATAGGTGGAAAATAGGAAAACTAATGAGCTAGGGTTCCAAGTGTTGGCTGCCATCCTCTCACCTCTTGGGTTATATGGAGGCAACCGAATGTCTAAAACGCCCCTCTCTACTAACTAGGGATACAAGCCCCTCAAGGGCGGATTTGGAATTCTTGATGTCTCCACCATCGGACGGATGCCCGGCGACCGCACCCTGCGTAGCCTCGACGCAAGCCATGCGATCCCGACGCGTGTCCTCCGCTTCGAAGATTCCGGACTGCGTCGTCGCACACCGGTCAGACCAGTGCTCCTCACCGGTCAGACTGGTCAGACCCACCGGTCAAACCGGTCTGGCGCTGCTGCTACTCCGTCTTCGGTTCTTCGGTCTTGGCTTTGTGGATCAACCAAGGAACCCAGTGGTTTTCTGGTGAACCACCGGAAACCCCGCGAACTCGGTGTAGCCTCCGCCAATCTCCACTCATGACTCGGCTCCCACGTAGTCCCGGCTCGACCTTGGTTTTGAAGCTCAACCAAGAAACCGTCCACGACTTCATCTTGCTGTTCATGCCACCATGCGGCTCGCACTTGACCCCGCTGGCCACCGGGTCCCTCGAATGAAGCCTACTTGTCTTCTCCACACCTGGAGGCCTCACCGGCGACGACCTTTCGCGCTTGTTCTTCACCTGCACCAACACCAGTCAAGCCGCAACCTGCACCTGCAATACTTAGCCAAGAATCAGTCCACACAACGTTGTCAATCACTCATCACACAAGGAAGCGACCATCCACCGGTCCTCGAACAACACATGGTCCTCAACCGTCACTATTAAAAAGTCTAGATAATAAAGCAACGCATATTGTTCCTTTATAGGAAGAGTATGCTGAATGTATTATTATCTAGATGAATGTGGTCAACCATGCACCTAATGGTTGTCATGTGTTGTTGTGATTAATTAAATCAATTGGTCAATTAAGTCTTGCATTTGCATCCTCCGTATAGAAGTTCCCGACGGTAGTTACACGCTCGTGCCAGTGGACGTGAACGAGGGAGATGGAGGAGACGTGCACTACACCACCATAGAGCAAGACCCGGGCCAAAGTCCGGAAATTTTTCTAACTGGTTGTGCCAACGAAGGCAAGCCCCGGTTTTATCCTTAACCCATGTTTTATTTAAATTTATGCAACTATCTTTGTTAT
Organism: Cenchrus americanus; assembly: GCA_947561735.1. NCBI lineage: Eukaryota > Viridiplantae > Streptophyta > Magnoliopsida > Poales > Poaceae > Cenchrus > Cenchrus americanus. The sequence goes on from OX387245.1 coordinate 129,243,704, forward strand.
TCAATGAGCATTTACGTTCAGGGATTGAATGAAACCCTAGTTGCATGATCCCTAGGTGCCTATGTTCTTTTACTAGTATGCTAGGTCGTTAGATGCTATGCTCTAAGGACCCGGTAAAAGTCGAGTGATGTTCGTCACTCGCGAGAATAGGATTTCCTTTATGGAATCACCCCTTTTATAAATGGATTGCTCACGTTGTAAGAGCATGGGATTTGGGCTCTGGTCCAGTGGCTTCGTGGGCTAAGCTTTTGAACGTACTAAGCACTTGTCGGGAATGGGACCGGTAAGCCTAGTACCTTAATGAGACGGCACGGGATTTTACTACTACTACTACTACTACTCTTGATTCGTCTCCTGCCCGGCTTGCAACCGGGAGGAGGGTAATTGTGTGAGGCTGGGTGTACTAGATGGGGCATGCCAAATAGCCTTGTACCCGGGACTGTAGGCTACTATCCCAACCCAAGGATTTTTGGGAACCGTTTGGTCGGTGTCGGCTCGGTTGGAGCACCGCTCCGTGTGTTTAGGTTTACCTTGCAAGGGTTTATGAATCAATCGATTATCGGCCTCTCACCGTTATTCGAGACTGCTTAATCAGCTGGCCATGATATCCCTTAATGATGGAACTATGTGAAATCTTCTGCGTGAATTAATTGTATTGTATAATTCTTGATTGTATTAGTTGCTCATCATAGTAATGATAATCTCACTAGAATTTGAGCTAAAATGTTGAAAGTAAGGATCCATGATCCTAGTTGTTTTTTGGCAAAACAAACCCTCCAACCAAAAGCCTACATGTCTAGAGGTAAGTTTTGTCAGGTAAGTATTGCTGAGTATTAGTATACTCAGCCTTGCTATAATTGTTGCTTTCAGGTGAAGTTGTTTGGCCTGGTGAGATTCCACTCGGCTAGGAACTGGAATGGGTGGATGACGACGCCTAGTAATGGCATCACGGATGGCCTCCAGTGATGTCATATCGTATCGCTATTAGTACTTCCGCTATTTTAATAAAACTCTGAACCTTTTACTTTCATGTCAAAGAACCATGTCTGTAATAATGGACCCTACGGGGACTTGATATTAATTTGTAAGGCACTCTGGACTCTCCTTCGTGGGAGTTTTATGCATACGTTCGATCCTCTCTGTGTTTCCAAGTGATTTACCGGGTGTAAACCCGGCAACACTCAACGGGATGATTCTTTATTGTCGCTTATGACCAAATGGAGTGGTTTAGGCGATAGTACGGAATTATCTCGGATGGGGTTGTAACAAAAGGATGCAGGGAGAGCTTTCAATCGCTTTGCTGTAATAAGATCTTTGAGATCAACATCCTAATTGAAAACAACGCAAGGAAAAGTCTAAGATAAGTTTTGCAAGAAAAAATGCACAAAATCCACAAAACCAAATATTGAAAGGTAAAAGATGATAATAGAAGAAAAAAGGAATCAATACCTTCAAAAATTGAGGAAGTCTCGAAGCCTCGAACTCTTTATCGCGAAGAACTTTTCTGCGAAGATGCGAGCAAAAGTTCGAAGAAAGCAAGGGAGTGGTGAAATTTTTTTATGGAGTAAGCTCTCTATTTATAGGGCGAGGGTAGTTTCAAGAAGTCGCCTCGATTCGATCGTTGCGAGTTTTCCGGAGGACATGTGTCCACTCCGACGTTCCTAGGGTGACGTTTTTACCAAAATTCAAAAGTTTTCTCGGAATCGGATCGTCGGAGTCAAGCCGCTTCCCCGAGGGGCTAGTGTTGGGCAATTTAGGAAAAATCTTACACCCTCAAAATGTTGGGTTTGCCGGATTTCATGAAATAAGTTTTCAAGTAATGTGCGAAAATGACAGCTAAATCTGGCTATTTCGCGTGAATCTGTTGTCCATTGCAGGGTGGTTGAATCTGTGAACATCTAGAATCATGAACTGCGAAGCCTTCAGGTCATGCATCTGTGAAGATCCGGAATCATGAACCTGCGAGGTCTTCAAGTCGTGAATCTGCGAAGATCTGTAATCATGAACCTGCGAAGCTCTGGAATCATGAACCTGCGAAACTCCGGAAATGGGAATTTGCGAAATTCGGGAATTTACTGAAGTCTAAATTCGGAGGTTATGAAGTATGAAGATTTTCATGTATAAGAGATTCAGTGTCACACCCGACTTTCCGAAGAAAACCAAGTGCATACCTATATGCATGCCAGGATCAAGTTTCATGCATATAGTGACATATAAGTGAATACAGAAACAGTATCACGTAAGAAAAAGAAAGATTATCAGAGATTTACGCTTTATCCTGGAAACGAAGGCACCAAACATCACGGGCGATCGGCGGGGGTTGCGTACGCCTAGCACCAGCAACTCTTCACAAGACTTCAAAGTAGCCTCCTCCTTCTGAGCAACATTGTTTATAGCAAGGGTGAGCACTTGTCGTACTCAGCAAGTGTGGAAAAGGATATGAATGCAAAGGCTTTATAGTGGACTGGGCTTTAAGCATTTAAGCAATTTTAGTTGGTCAAGTTTTATTAGCACCTGATTACTAATAAGGTATAAGTTTATACCAACCCACAATTAAGCATAAGGTAAGAAATACGCCATAAGCACATGGCAGCATAACCAGAGAACACGATTTAAGTCCATCTTCAAGTTTAATTATCATGTGAGGGTCCGGGCCGTCCGTGACCGTGGGCACGGCTAATCGATCGGTTTTACACTCGCAGAGGTTGTACACTTTACCCACGGTTCGTGTTCCCCATGTTGCCCGGGTTGATCAGACCCTTAAACACTTCCGAGGTGAGTGGCTAGGGGTCCACTACGAAGCCTTTACAAAGGAAAGAAGAGAAACCAACGACCCGCAACGATTCACGGCGGCGGAGCGGACCATAACCCTCCCTAATGGTCGGCACCTTAGCCAAGGCTGCTACCCCAAAAGAACCGGGCTATACCCCTTCAACTCCGGCCCCCCGTGCCACTCTCGGAAAAAGGCTATCGGCTAACCCACTCTCCTAATTACTTGGCTAAGCCGAGCCATGTGGACCGTGGTTGCACCGTTTTTTTCCGGGTGGTTCTCCATGTTCCGATTAAACCATATGATCTTGTTATTAACCGAGAGATATATAGCATCAAAGTAAAGTATGTTCATCATTGTTGTTCATTAAAACCACCATAACCCGGTATAGCAACTAAGCATAGCTACCCAACATAAATGTAAACCCAGGTTAACAAGGAATAATCATAAAGACTAGGTAATCCTTAATAGGAACCCATCAAATTTAATGCAAGCATTGCAATGAGTGATTAAGTATAATTCTTAGGACAAAAGATCAAGGACACACTTGCCTTTAACCAAAGTAATGTCGTTGCTCAGAATATCTTCAACTTCAAGCTCTTCCAAGCTTCTCAAACGGCGTTCACTCTAAGCGCATCAAACATCGAGCACAAACATACACAAAGGAAACAAACAAGCATACTAAGAACAAAACACCAATCATAAGAAAGCTTTAAAAGAACGCACTAAAGGATAGGCTTGATTAGATGGATCACTAAAGAACACAAAGGGTGCTTGGAAAGGCTTGGTTAACTTTCAAGAGATGGTCGCGGAAGATTGAGCAAGGACCGGAAAGATCACACTGAGATAGAGCTCGATTCTATGGTTACATAGGCGCAAGAAACGCCGAACACAAAACTAAGCTCGAAGCTATCGTGAGATCATCAACAAACAACAAGAGACTACGCTTGGCATATTTTAATTAAGAAATCATGTGAAAGAATATTTCAGAGAAATACTCTATGTTACCATTAAACAAGTTCATTTAATTAAAGAAATCACGATAAACCTAATCATGTTTTATTTAGAACATTCGAGTAGAAGTTATGTCAAATTAACAATTACTTTAGAAAGATGAAGCAAGTATAAGATATCTAAACGAGTAACTTTATGTCACGTGTTCAACTAAACATATTTAATATCGAAAAGGCATTTATGAAGTCATTAGGCATTTTAACTTTATTATGAAAACCGATGTTTAACTCTAACATCTTTTACTTAGAAAAAAAACTAGTTATAAATAGGGATTAACCAATTGCATCATGATTAAAGAAAACCGGATTAGAACCTAATCACTTTTTATTTATAAAAGCATTGGAATAAGAATTAGTCGAGATTAACATGCATCTTTTAATAGTAAAACAAGTAACAGATGATACACATGCTAACGCATAAGTTATGGTGAAACGAACTAGAATGGCACAAACGAACTATCAACGCACAAGAGAACCTTAGGGTGGGTTTAGGAAAACTAGTCTACGTAGAGAACTAGATCGAAGGGCAACAACTGAGCAAAAAGGTAAGCTAAACTAGTTGATAAAGGAACTGATAACGAGATTAGCTCTGAAGAAAGGTATAGCTACGAAAGGTTGAGCATAAGAACATAGCTGATTTATGAAAAGACAACCTAACGAGAGATGGGATAGACATCAACTAGCTAGATGCTGATATACAAGATTCATGAAACAAGAGTGATAAGATTATTTGATAGGCAAATGAGCAGTGCAAACTACTCACACAGACAAAGCTACTAAGCTAAACAGAAACTCTAAGGCTTGATTAGATGCACACGGTTTAGCTTGGGGCTAACACTAGAAAGGTTTAGAGCCTCGGACAAACTTGATCAAAAGAGATACTAAGATAAAGCTGACACCGAACGTCTAACGAATTATTTGCATTTATGAGAGAACAAGGCTATGAGCTAGATTCATTTTAATTAACAAAACATTTGTAAAGGATATTTCAGAAATAAAATACCCTATGTTGACATTAATGCAATATTAAATTTTATTTATGAAACCGGTGTAAAGAACTAGTCAAGTTTTATTAATAATGATTCATATTTTGATTAAACCGATTAAACATTTAATTTAGAAAAACTAAACTATATGAACAATCTAAACGAAACTTTGTAATTCGAGTAGATCATATTATTATTAAAAACAACGTTTACATTGGTATTAATCAAAATTAACATTTACTTATAAAGCCGGAGTAAAAGCCTAATCAACTTTTAATTATAAAAGTTAATAAATCATTAATCAAATTAATATTTGACTTATGGAAAATCGGGTAAAAGATCTAATTAGATTTTATTTACAAAAGCATGTGAGAGAAACTTTAATCAAATTAAATTTGATTATGAAAAACGGTGTATAGATCTATATAGCTTTTATTTAGAAAAGGCATGTTTATCTAGGCATTAATCAATATTAATATTAAATTATTTTCAGAGAACAAACATGATGAAAACACACCACTAAAGCGTAATTTACATTATCATGAATCTAACACAACTTGAATGGATTAAAACGGGGCTAAAACAAAGAATCTATGGAGAAAACAAGATTGTAGGGGTCTGAACGAGATTAACCGTAGACTTCAGGGGCTAGCTGAGAAGATATGCAAGACACACTAAATAGTGCTTGAGAAAAGGTTAAAGATCGGGGTTAGATCTATAAAAGACTTGGGTGGGGTTTATGTGTGAAAGGTGGGATCTTTCTAGGGGGTTTTCTGTAGATTTACAAAGACACGAGAAATAATCTATTCATTACAAGATCTTCTAGAGACCCAACTGAGAAAGTGCTAAGACCTTCTTCTTTCTCTAGTTCGTGCTTCGTTCTCTGGCTCGCTGCGAACCTGGTGGACAGAGGCTCCTGGCTGGTGGGGATTGAGTGGTTCCGGGGGCCTAGAGATAATGACGCGATGGGGCAACAAGAGAGGAGGACAAGGGGGATCTCGTGGATGTCCTCACCAACGTTGGAGACGCAGGGAGCGGCCTAGATCGAAGTGGACGGCGGACGACGGCAGCCTGCAGCTTTCGGTTTCCACGGGCAGAGCTCCGCCGGTGCCTCTCCGGCGATGAGGATGGCTGGCGGATGTGCAGATCGACGACGCGGGGCTGCAGGTGCGGGCGGCTTGCTCCGGGGAGGACGGACGCAACGAATCGATGACGGCCGCCGGTCATCTGCTCCGACGCATGGGCGGCGGCATTCCAGTGGGTTCCCGGCGGCGGGAAGCGGCGAAACGGCGGGGGGGCGCTAGGGTTCGCGCGCGGGGGTCGGCCTCGGGCGGCCGCCTTTATAGGGCGCGGGGGCACGGGGGCCCGGGCGCGCACGCACGCCAAGGCCGGCGGCGGCGGCGGCTCCACGGCCATGAGGCCGGGCCTCGCGATGGGCCTTGGCGGGCCGAGGTCGGGTCGGGGCGGGCGGACCGGGTCGGGCCTCGGGCTCGGCCCGTTAGGAATAGGATAGGTTTTCTCTTTTTTTTTTTTTTTTTTTTTCCGAAATATTTTCCGGTGCAAAAGTAATTCCAGAAAAAGTCCAGAAAATACTTTAAAGCACGAAAAATAGTCAGAAAATCCCAAAAATTCCAGGAAAATTCCTAGAGATAGATTAGGTCATGAACAATCCAAATAAAGCATTTGGTGCTCATGATAAAGATTTTAGAGCCTTCTAATAAATAGAAATAGCTCAAGAAAAATGAGAATAAATCCCAGAAAAAAAAATCCGGAAAATTCTCTGGAGAATTAGAACGACTCCTAATCGCATTTTTTGAAACCTTTTTGCACTCAAGAACCACTAGATGCATCGGCATGAATGCAACACACATAACTTTTATTTAATTTAGAAAATCAGACAAAGGATTTTTCCTATACTATATTTCCTGTAAAGAAAATAAATGTGGGAAAAAATTTTAAAATTATGAGAAAATCGTTATTTAATTATTGTTTCTATTCACATCCTGAAATTGGAAATTTCAGGGTGTGACATTCGGGAACCACCGAGAAGCCAAGTCAAGGACGTTACCTCAAGAGTCCGGGTTTGGCGTGTGTACAAGTGGCAGGCTTGTAAATATATGAAATTAGCCCCACAAATCACGGGATGTAAAAGACATTTATGTATGTGTTCACACTGTGAATATTCCTTAGATTTGAGGGTGTTGACGTAAAATCAGCACCTCACACCATGCACACAGCAAGCCGGATTAGCTAGCTTCACACACGTGGCCCGGGTGTCAGAATCCGGAAGTGTGCCAGTCAATTTTCCCTGAAACTGACAAAGGATGAAAACGGTTAGATAAAATTTGGAACTTGCCGGGTGGTACCAGATAGGGGTGCAACTTGATTATAATGTGGTGCACCTCCGAACCTCTTTAGTGCAATTATTTGTACTACTTCTTCAAAATTTTGAAAAAGTAGTACAAATGATTGAACTAAAGAGGTTTGGAGGTGCACATAATGGTTACCCCTTTACACCCTTAGTACCAGACAGTTCCATATTTACGGCTATAAAGCCAGTTAGAACGACATATAGCTACAAACAAGCTATCTGTCAGCAATTCAAACATCATTCGGGAACTGATAAAGCATGTAAACAGGGCACAACCGAATGTATGACGTAAGCATGATGAAAAAATCAGTCTTTATTTAAACAACGTTACAACACGTAACCGTGACCGATTATCAAGGATAAATCATGATAAAATAAATATAAGCGAAGCATAATCTTGAATTTGCAATAAACAAGTATGCGTAGACCAAAAGCACTAGTCTACCGCATGTCTAGGTACTTTCAAACCTGTCAAGCATGACATCAAACAAGTTAATCCACCACATGATACAACTTGTCTGAAATCACACCACCAACCAAGAGTAGATCAATCTACTGCATGATACAATCTAAAAATGGAAGGCTAAAAGCATACTTTATTTAAAGCAAGTTCATGAACACGTTTCACTCGTGAGGGGATTGCCGAATACAGCTATACAGCCGAATCGGGTTCCGCGGAGAAGGAATAAACTATGGAAGATTAACAAGCTTGAACCCGCAACACGTGACAATCTAGATTGATTCGAATTCGGCTATTAGAGGACGCATGAGTCGCTCGCCACGTCAAGCCAAAGACTTGAGCGTGCAACACGTGGATCACAAACAAGATAAAGCCGAATCTAGTCAATCTAAATTGGGCAATAAGAGTGGTACATGAATTAAACATAAAAAGTAAAATTCAAAGCAACACATGGTAACTTAATGAATCTATTAGATCTTGCCAAATCTAATAGAGCCGATAACTAGCTCCAAGCTAGATCTTAGCCTACCGCATGACTCATGATCCAATAAGGGAACCTTCTTGAACCAAGCTTAAATCCACCGCATGATACTAAGCATGGTAACAAGACTACTTGCATCACGGTCTAAATCCACCGCATGATACTAAACATGATACAAGGTTGTCGGTACTTACGGAGGTCGATGGATCGATGGCTCCTCTCGAAGAACTCGACGACTCGACTAGAAGGACTCGAAAGTTGGCACGGGGCCGGTTTGTTGTGAAAATGTTCGATTCCTATTACAAACACTAAGGGTTTATATTTATACCCTGGTTCTAACACGACTCCTAGTCGACCACGATTACAACATTTATTGCCTAAAATTAAGACCATGGCATCATGTCCGTCTCGTATCCATCATCAATTCATCCCCTTCTTTATATCCAATCCACGTCATCACGCATTCCCGAATGCTTTCCACTTTCATCCGTGGAACAGCTCTTCTGCCGAATGACGATGTACTCCCGACTGCAGACGCCTCTACCGAATGCTTTGAGGAAAACCTTCTGCCGAATGGTGCTCTTCTGCCAAATTCGGCCCACATGTCAATCTCTTCCCTATACCAAATTTTGGTATTAACATATGCCCCTTAAATTACGAGATAAAAGGTGATTTTATTCCGGAATTGACCATAAATACTCAACGTCCCCAGGCCAAATCTGTTCAACACCCGTTCTTTCCTCCTTCAAACCGTTGGAACCTTCGTTCAGATCCAAACCCTAGCTCATCAACTTTTCAAGCTTCAATCCTCAAATGGCGGACCAAGACCAAGATCTTCAGGTAAATCTTATTCTCCTCAAGCTCATTCGGTATTACTTTTCTCGAATCCCATCTCAAACTTTTCCTTTTGCCCTCTTTTGTTCTTGATAGGCTCTAGCTACCGAAATCTTGATTCCCGTCAAGGATCAATCAACATCTTATTTCCTCGAGCCTGTAGGGATTTCCAATCCTTGTGAGTTCATTGCAGCCGAATCCCAGAGGATTCCCTTCAAGACATCACTGTCGAAACCCCACGAGTGGCAGGACACTTTCAAGAACTGGCCTCTACGCCCAATTGCAGGCTGGACAAATTGGTATAAGAGGATACTTGATGATGACAACCCCAAGACAAAAAATTGGGACAACCTTCGTATTTGTCATTGCTTAGAATTGTCCCTAGCTGAAACACCCAAAAATGAGAGCCTTTTAATTGCAGCCTCCCACTTTTGGTCTAACGGCGCAAATGCCTTCCTTTTCGGCCATGGGCCAATGTCCCCCACTTTGGCCGATGTGTACATGATAACCGGCCTGAGAGTCACAGGAACTATGTATCCATACAAGTACAGGGGCTCCTCCAAGCAAACAAGAGTGAAAACTGGAGTTGGTTACAAGAGATACATCCGAAACCATATGTCTAATGTCCCTCTAACTAATGTTGAATACAGAGCCTTTCTGAATATGTGGTTATGCAGATCTATCTTCTGTGGCAAAGCCAATGAGCCAACCCTGAACCATATTGTGATGGCTGAAGACCTGGCTACTGGTACACCCATTCCCCTTGGGAAGTACCTTCTAGGAAGTGTCTACCATATGCTTCATCAAACCACCTATCTGATGCACACCAGCCAAAAGATCCCCTGTGTTAATGGCCCTTGGTGGTTTGTTCAGATGTGGCTGCAATTATATATGCACCAGATTGTTGACATTGACCTCAACAATCGGCACTTCCCTCAACCAACTACAAGGAAGGAGAAACCCAGAGCACCAAAGGCTGCCAAACCTATGGAGAAGCTGCTTCCACTGTGTCTATTAACAAAGGCATTGGCCAACTATTTGAGCTCTTCTTCAGAGGTTTTGCCAACCCTCTTTGGTTCCCATATCTGGACAATGACAACTTGACTCTTCCTTGTGAATTTAGTTTTGAAACTGGACGTAATGATGTACATTCTATAGCAATCTTCAATGCTTTCATTCATCCATGTATCCTGCCAGTAAAATTTTGTGGAGGAAGGCTGGTTCAGAGAACTTTTGAGTACTACCAGCCAAACATGATGGCCAGGCAAGAAAGGATGTGGCCAAGTGCCCCCAAGGCTATTCCTCCATGAATTTCTCAAGCCCAGAGAGGATATCAAGGAATCTACAGAAGCAAGAAGGATTTTTGAGTATAAATGCAGCACAACTTTTTATGCACCCAAGCCCTTTATGCCAACAACATTTGCTCATCCTTCTTTCATCCTTTGGTGGCAAGAACTTCATGATCATATTTTTAACATGCCACTACATCTTCTTGTCTTGAACTAATGCCTGACTTTCAACCAACTTCAGAGGTAATATGTTCATCTCCCTTTCTTGCATCTGTTTTTAATCATACTCCTCCTCACTGATCATGATTCTGTCATTCTGCAGGATACAGTACCTGCGCCACTTGCCAGGACAATCCCCTATAAGATCGAAGGCCCAATATCTGCTTTGAGATGTCGATCTCCTACTCTGGCTCAACTAAGTCTAGACATGCCACGCTAGACCCAAGTCTCATCAGGCCAGGTTCTGACAAAAGGAAAGCTCCATCTCTGATTGCGTCTCCAGCTGTTAAGAAGAAAACAACAAGCAAAAATCTACTTATTCAGGTCAGAACCCTTCCCTTCCTGAACATAATGCCATTCTTCATTCTAATCATCTTTATCTTTGCATGATTTCAGACCAGAACTCAGCAACCAATGGTCATTACAGATTCTGCCAATGCTTCATCTACTGGTAAAATTTTCACCATCTTATTCTTCAATCATTTTTCTTCATTGGCACTTATCCCCTACTTGTTAGTTGCAGAGGAAACTCTGGTGAGTCAAACTGTGGGTAGTTCTTCTCCTCATCATGATTCAATTCCAGCCTCACCAAGGATTCAACCATCTTCTCCTCAACCTGAAGTCTCAGCTTCACCAAGAAATCATCCAGTTTCTCCTCAACTAGACATACAAGAGCCTTTCCTTGAGCCTGAAAAGCTTCCTTCCCCCATTCGGGAAGCTAGGAATGATGTAAGCATGAACATCCATCTTTTTTTATTTTCACCTGATAGATCATTATTAATCCAGCAAGAATTTATTTTCAGAAGGAAACTGTATCATCACCCAGTTATTCTTTCGCTATGGATGATTTGGTTGCCGAAAAATAAGATGAAGCATCTTCTAGCCAAGCTTTATCAGAGGAAAATCAAGCAAAGCTGAAGGAAATCCTCTCCGTGCTGCAAAGGGATGTTCAAGACTAAGTCAGGGATGCTGATATTCTAAGAGAAGCACTTGAATTTATCAATCAAGATCTCCCTGCTGATATCAAGGCTTCCTTAGAACCTATTTCCCAACTGGATAATCACTTTGCAGCAGTAAAACAGGCTTTGAAGAACCTATCCTCTCAACCAGCTCTGGAACAAAGGAGAGCTACGGCCAAGCAATCCGTGAAAGATTTGCATGCTCAAATTTAGAACAATAAGGAATTGCTAGCCAAATTGCAGCCTGCACTCGAGCTAAAGAAAACCAGAAAAGCTGCATTGGAGGCTGAGCTGAGAACCTTGACAGCTGAGATTGATGCTGATGAGAAGAAGATGGCTGAGCTTCCTGAATCAACAGAGAAAATACGAAAGGAAGCTTCAGTAGCTCTGAATGCAGAAGGTAGCTCAAGACAAAGCTCTCTGCTCTGTCTAAAACCCAAGAAGCCGATCAGAGATTGCTTGAGAATATCAACAAGATCATATCAGATGCTACCAATGTAATCTCAAAATACTTAGGTGCATAATTGTAACAAACAATTTGTAGCCGAATGATTCATCAACTCTGTAATTTTGCTCTCTGTTAATCTTTGTTCTACATATTTGTTTTGCCTTATTTCGACGAGTAGCCTTTGGATGATTCATTCGGCAATTCTGACCATAACAGTATCAGACCCGAAAAACGACCCGACCGTAACACAACTGAATCTTAACCAGCCAAACCAAATATGACTCAGCATGAATCCCAAATGACTCGGTGACGGTTCGGTCGAAAGAGTCTCTCCACTTCCCAAATTTTTTGGGATATGCACCACGATCTCCGGCCACGATCTTTTCGTCAGTTCCATAAATAAGGACCTCGGGTGCCCCTAGCCTTTCACCAAATCCTCTGCCTTCCAAGCCTTTGCTAACCCAAGCTCTTTCTCTTTAGTACTAGTACTCCCAAGAACTCCATGGCAAACAACGGCAACAGGCGTCCGGCCAACGACGAGGCCGAAGGGAGCCGTGTCGGCGCTCGTCGGAGGTGGTGATTGTTAGCTTCTTCACAACCCTCTTTTAGATCTTGTCTCATCCGTGATGATTTTCTTTGCGGTTTCAGGCTCATCCAATGGAATCCTACCCCTTCTCCAGCTACAACTCTGGCCATGGCGAGTGACTCCTAGGGGTCGTCTAGCCGCTCTTACTCCTCCATGTCTTCCAGCGGGAACTCGCGCTATTCTGACCGCGATGCCCGCAGATTCAAGGAGGAATGCGACGCAACCCGGCACGAACTGGAAATCATCTCCAAGAAGGCCAGGATCGCCGAGCTCGAGTGGCAGCATCAACGCAAGCAGCTGCTCGAGGCCATCGATGGTGAGCCCTGCAACTTGCTCAATTCCAACTTAATCTTGAACAACACTAACTGCCGTTGCTCTGTGACCCCCGCAGATCGCGATGCCGAGCTCAATCGGCTAAAAGCGCTAGCCGAGAAGCTGGCGAACAAGGTGAACGCTCCCGGAGACACGCCGGAAGCTCGCCTTGACGCGGTGGTTGGCCGTGTCGACGAGGTGGCCCTACATGGTGTCCGTCTGGGCACCGCCTTGGGCCTGGCCGCCATGTCGACATGCACCAGCGTCGACTACTCCACGCGGCCGCCCGGCCTCGACGGTGGCACGCCGGAGGACCTCGACGACATCGAGGCCACTATGGAGCGCCTCGATGGCCGTGGCATCTCTATTGCCGATTCCATCCACCCCCAGTCTGTTCAGAAGAGGCTGTTTGATTAGTTTGTACTAGGGGTTATGGAACTTCGGCAATGAATTAAAAATTTATCTTCTGCACTTGTTTTGTGATGACTTTCTTAATTTGTGCATATGAATCTTCATTGTTTTGAACGCATTCGGGAACCTTGCCCCTAGCTGATTACGCACAAACTCTTGCCCCTTGGTGTGGAATCCGCAGAGAATCCTCATTCGGGAACCATGAACACTGTTTCGTTGAAAAAACCCTTCGCATCCAAGGAAAAACCCCCGTCGTTTGGTATTCTCATCAATGCACGCCAGCCAGTCATCACTCTCGATGCACTTCCACTGCTAATAAAATAGCTCTCCGATGCTCTGCAAATCCACTCGTACACACTTCCATCATTTCACTCCCTCTCGTCTTCCTTCTCCAAAAAAAACCCCCAAAGTCATGGCGGACAAGGGGAAAACACCATGCGAGGAGAACAACCTCCCATCAAATAAGCGAACCATCCGAGAGTAATCTCTTCTTCTTATCCCTTTCTCTTGATCTTGATTGCAATCTCGTGATTCATCTTTGTTTGATTTCAGCTTCAACCTGCTGCCGGAGGACATTTTCGGCACTGAAGAAATTCCTGAGCACATCTGCTCCAACTCCTCGACTGAAGAACAAGACGCTACGCATGAGTAGAGGACCAACCATCAACTGTGTCGTCGCATTCGGCATTTAGAGCATGATCTGCGGGACATCACCGCCCGTTGTTGTGCTGAACCCGAACGCCGCATGAACTTGGAGGTGGTGATAGGCGGCGAGATCTTTATCCTCATTTGAATCTCATGTTCAAGTTCAGATCCCGTGTTTGATGATAATTTGTTGTTCTTCTTCAGATGTGTCTGACAGGTACAACAACCTGAAGGCTGCCTGGGATAGTTTGATGCAAGCTGCAGAACACGCCAGCCCCCAAGGTTTCCGCGTCGCAGTCACGGTGGTCTTGGAGCAGCTGTAGAGGGACGAGCTCAAGAGGAAAAGCGCCGAGCCAAAGAAATAAAGCTACTTTCGCTTCTTCCTTCAGGCCTTCTGCATCTTGCAGGCCTCCTTTTGTAATCTCAGATAGTTGCATTGTTAATAGAAGAACCTGCAAGAACATTTGTGATGCAAAAAATATTTTTGTGCTAAGGGCAACATACTTTAGTATTGGCCAGTTTCCCTTTGTCATAATTTTTGTTCTAAAGGCGGCTTCCTCCCGAATGCCGGCTATTTCCGTGTCTCTGACGCTTGTAACAGCAATCAACGATCAACTTCAATACTAGGATAATATTTCTTCAAGTATCTCCCATTTATAGCAGCAGTGAATTCTTCTCCTAGCAAAGTTTTCAAGATGTATGCATTTCCAGGCGTACACCTAACCACCCGAAAAGGACCTTCCCAATTCGGAGACCACTTGCCGAATGCACTGTACTTAGTCCCAATCGGCAATAATGCTTTCCAAACCAAAACTCCTTCTGCAAATTGCTTGACCTTCACCTTCTTGTTATAGTACTTGGCAACTCGCATTTTGTTTTTCTCAATATTCTCCAAGGCCCTAAGACGAATCATGTGCAAATCTTCTAATTCGTCTATCATTAAGTCATTGTAATCTTTGGAACTTAAATCCTTTTGCAATATTACTCTCCTCGAGTTCGACTGCATCTCCCATGGCAAGATAGCATGATGTCTATAAACCAACTCATAAGGAGATGTCTGTGTAGCTCCATGAGGAGCCATTCGGTAAGCCCATAAGGCTTCATTGAGTACCGAATGCCACCTTTTTGGCTTCTGATCAATCTTCTTTTGCATCATCTTGATCATGATCTTGTTAGAAGATTCTGCCTGACCATTAGCTTGGGCATAATAAGGAGAAAAATTTAATAATTTGATTCCCATACTTTCAGCAAAATCTCTGAACTCTGAAGATGTAAACTGAGTTCCTTGATCTGTTGTAATTGTCTGAGGAATTCCAAATTTGTAAATGATATGCTCTTTGACAAACTCAACCATATTTTCTGATGTCACTTTCTTCAATGGAATTACCTCAACCCATTTAGTGAAATAATCTGTTGCTAAAAGCACAAACTTATGCCCCTTGCTAGATGGAGGATTTATTTGGCCAAGCAAATCTATTCCCCATCCTCTGAATGGCCATGGCTTGATAATAGGATTTAGAGCTGATGTTAGAACTCTCTGAATATTTCCAAACTTCTGACAATCCTGACATCCCTTGTAATATTCAAAACAATCTTCTAGCATTGTCGGCCAAAAACATCCAGTTTTCCTAATGACCCAGTTCATCCGGTAAGCCGACTGATGTGCTCCACACAGCCCATCATGCACCTCACTCATCATCCTCTTCGCTTCTTCTCGACCCAGGCATTGCCATCCATGAAGCTAATAACTTTATGCCCAACAGCAACATCAACCAACAAATCAGCAACAGGCATTGGATATCCATCCATGGGTGTAGCCCTGTTTAGATCTCTAAAATCTATGCAAACCCTCATCTTTCCGTTTTTCTTGTAAACAGGAACAATATTAGAGATCCACTCTGCATATCTGCATGGCCGAATGAAATTTGCTTCTAATAATCTTTCAACCTCCTTTTTCACGTCGGCCAATACTTCATCCTTGTAAATTTTTCGGGGAGGCTGCTTGTAAGGTTTATAACCAGGATTGATTCGCAACCGATGCTCAACAATGGAACAATACAAACCAGGCATCTCCGAATAATCCCAAGCGAAGCAATCTTCATATTCTCTTAATAGCTTAATCAATTCTTCTCTGAAACCCGGATCCAAGTTAGTACTGATGAATGTCGGCCTTGGCTTGTCACCATCTCCAATGTCTTTCTTCCAATTTATCGGTTGACATAAATCCACATCCTAACTTCCCATCAGTTCCATCAATTGGATTCTCCATTAAAAATTACTACAAGAGCCGACTGCTTGAATCGGCTGTTGATCACTGCTGACTGGTTCAACAGAACCTTCACCCCAGTCCTTGCCTGAGAAGCAATCTATGCCTTGATACTCCTAGAAGGCTAGTTCCACGTTAGCCACGCTTACCAAATCATTTGCTTGGACAACTTCCACGTCGTCATCTACCCACTGAACAAGCTGTTGATGCACAGTAGATGGAATGCAGCAGTTTGCATGGATCCAATCCCTTCCAAGTAGCAAGCTATATGCCCCTTTGCCTTCAATGACAAAGAAGGTTGTAAGCAGAGTCTTAGATCCGATCATCAAATCCACATGCACACAGCCTTTGGTGTCTGAAGCATTTCCAGCAAAATCATTCAGAACTATGCTTGTTGGCGTCAAAACTCCAAGGCCCATGCCAAGATTTCTGAATGTAGTATATGGCATCACATTGACAGCAACTCCACCATCAACAAACATCTTGGTCAATGGCTTCCCGTTGACGTACCCTCTTAAGTACAGCGGTCTCATGTGCCGATTCTTGGTTGGCTTATCAAAAGTAGCTTGCTTGGCCAACAATAACTGTGCCATCAGTCCAAATTGCTCGGCCTCATCCATATTTGGCAATACTTCCTCCTGCACAATTTGATTAGCTGGAGCCATGAATTCGTTCGGCAAAAAACATACCATGCATGTATGAGCCGAATGACCAGATTCATCAGGTTTGTATTTCGGGTGCCACACTTGTTTCTTCTTAATCCCTGCCTGCTTCAGTTCCTGATTCCTCAAGCGTTGTACCCTTCTCTTCTGGCTTCTTCTTGAACCGGGTGGGCACCACTGTCCCTTTTGCCAGACATACCCATGATCTTCTTCTTCTTCATGATCAACCCATCTGTGATCAGCATACCTTTTCCTCGGTTGATCATCAATCTTATTTATTTTTAGGCGCCGGCCATCACTAGGATGCACCCTTCCAATTCTTTCATGGACGGATCGGCGATTGGCATTGTCTTGCCTGTATTCGGTATACTTATCGCTGCATTTGGGACAATTATTCCGTGTAGGAAGCTTCAAACCCTCGTTCCAACAATGTCTGAAGAAGGCACATCCCCAATGTGCATGCTCTTGCTCTCGCATATATTCTTCTTGTTCCTTCCTGTACATCTCTTCTTCATATCTCCGCTTCTCCTCTTCGTACTTATGCTTCTGGTAGCGCTCCTTTTCTTGCTGACGCTGCCATTTATTGAGGAGATACGCGAAGTCACTCTGGGTTTAGAGGATTCACCCACTTCAATTTGACTTTTTGGAAAACGAGGCTCTCCCTTGTGAATCTGTTCAAATGTGACTTGTCGAGTGGGATCAACTGAGCCATCCGCTTTGCCTTTGCCAAAGTCAAAACTTTTACCTTTTCCTTCCCTTCAACAGTGTTCACCATGTTAACTGAGAACCCGATCATGTTCTGAGGGAATGGATTACCATCCAATTTCATCTTATTATCAAACTTCAGATGACCTTCTTGGATAGCTTTCTGGATCCTTATCCTGAAAACCCTGCATTCATTGATGGAATGAGAATTCCTATCATGAAATCCACAATACTTCTTATCTTTCACTCCATCAGGCCGAAGCATAGAATGCCCCTCTGGCAACTTGATCCGACCTTCTTTCATGAGAAAATCAAAGAGCTTATCTGCCTTGGTTACATCAAAATCATAGGTGCCTTTAGCTTGCTTGATCCACCTCTGATTTACTGTCAATGGCTCCTTGTCCCACACTATCTCCGCTGCAGCTATTTCCTCTTCGTCATCATACTCACTTCCTTGATCTGCCCTTTCGAGGAATTGATTGTAGATGTCAGCTATATCATTGTGCTTGACAAATCAGGAGTCTTTCTTGAAACCATATGCTTGATTGCTCATCAATGACAGCCGATGTGACAACTGGCCAAGGTCATCGAATTCCATCCCGAATAGCTTCTCCCGAATGGCTGGCAACATCCCTGCTACAGCCATACCAGCCAAATGATCATCCGGTTTGTTCAGAGAAAAGCACATGCTTTTTGTCTCTGAATCTCCTGAGGAACTCCATTGGTGTTTCATTGTTCCTCTGCCTCAAGGTAGTCAGATCAATTAGCTTCTTCTCATTACTGCTAGTGTAATAATGAGCATGGAACTTTTCCCCGAAATCTTTCCAAGAGCAGAATGAATGAGCAGGTAGAGAAGTGAACCATGTAAATGCTGGGCCTGTCAAGGATAGAGGGAAATATCTAATTCTGAAGGCCTCATCAGCAGAAGCTTCCTCAAGCTGCATCAAGTATTGGGCTATGTGTTCCACAGTACTAGTATCATCATGCCCTGAAAACTTAGTGAACTCTGTTGGGACTTTCACCCAGTTCGGTAATGCTACCCTGCGGTACCATTCTGGGAAGGGAGGTGTATACACATGTCCTTGATTCTTAGTCTTTAGACCGAACTGATTTTGCAGCACATCGGTCATTCTCTGCACTAGGAGATCAACATTGGTGTCTTGATTCCCTGGCCCCCCCCAACAGGCATTCCTGTAGCACCACCATATCCAGGATTTGGGAGAGCATCGATAGCACTATAGTCCATGAACTCTGAATACCCGTTCCCGTACATATTCCTTTGCAGCCTGTTACTTGTTGGGGCTATCCTGTAGGCAGAGACAGGTTGAACTCCAGTAGTGCCGAATGCCATCTCACCATATGTGCGTGGATTAGGTATTGCTTTATGAGGGTTCTGCTGGACCGATTGACTACCCACATGCTGAGTTGGCTGAACACTTGCATCTTGACGAGGTGGTTGGCCATTAGCAGTAGCACTTGATTCACCTTGATCAAAATGTTTGTCCATGTTTGGGCCAAAGACACCAACCATCATTTGTCAGAAGCTATTTAAAAAGGCAATGTTGTGTCTAGCCATTATTTCTTCCATAGCTTGCTGTATCATACCAAAAACTTCTTGTTTCTCTGCAGTAGCTGTGGCATCAGTCTCTCCTGGCATCAGAACTCTTGGCATATCTGTCCTGAGGAATGGCACACCACTCCTATTCTTGGAAAACGACATCAGACACTTCTACTGGAATTGCTCCATAGCCTCTTTCAGCAATACTTGATGTTATGAAGACAGTTCATTGAAGGTGACATCCAGGACAGCTTGGATTTCACGCATCTTGATCAACTTGAGTGTCCCACCAGGCGTGCCAAAAAGTGTGTTGACGTAAAATCAGCACCTCACGCGAAGCACACAGCAAGCCAGATTAGCTAGCTTCACACACGTGGCCCGGGTGTTAGAATCCGTAAGCGTGCCAGTCAATTTTCCCTGAAACTGACAAAGGATGAAAACGGTTAGATAAAATCTGGAACTTGCCGAGTGGTACCAGACAGTTCCATATTTACGGCTATAAAGCCAGTTAGAACGACATATAGCTACAAACAAGCTATCTGTCAGCAATTCCAACATCATTCGGGAACTGATAAAGCATGTAAATAGGGCATAGCCGAATGTATGATGTAAGCATGATGAAAAAATCAGTATTTATTTAAACAACATTATAACACGTAACCGTGACCGATTATCAAGGATAAATCATGATAAAATAAATATAAGCAAAGCATAATCATGAATTTGTAATAAACAAGTATGCATAGACCAAAAGCACTATTCTACCGCATTTTTAGGTACTTTCAAACCTGTCAAGCATGACATCAAACAAGTTAATCCACCGCATGATACAACTTGTCTGAAATCACACCACCAACCCAAGAGTAGATCAATCTATCGCATGATACAATCTAAACATGGAAGGCTAAAAGCATACAATATTTAAAGCAAGTTCATGAACACGTTTCACTCGTGAGGGGATTGCCTAATACAGCTGTACAGCCGAATCGGGTTCCACGGAGAAGGAACAAACTATGCAAGATTAACAAGCTTGAACCCGTAACACGTGATAATCTAGATTGATTCGAATTCGGCTATTAGAGGACGCATGACTCGCTCGCCACGTCAAGCCAAAGACTTGAGCGTGCAACACGTGGATTACAAACAAGATAAAGCCGAATCTAGTCAATCTAAATTGGGCCATAAGAGTGGTACATGAATTAAACATAAAAAGTAAAATTCAAAGCAACACATGGTAACTTAATGAATCTATTAGATCTTGCCAAATCTAATAGTGAAATGACCCGGATTTCTGCGAACGAAAACCCGACTCTTAGCACCTCGATGGTAGTCCCAGGAGGGCTACCACGTGCAATCCCTGTCTCAGCGATGCCATAAACCATACAGAAAGATAAAAACAGTAAAGTAGAGTACAACATTTATTTTATTACATTAATCAGAGTACATCTCTTCGGCACATGCCGGGTACAAGTCCATCGGGACTGAATCAAACAATAATAAAACGTCTAGCAGCGACTCCATGAAAGCGCGGGAAACTCCATATCCGCAGGCAGCTCGAGTGTAGGAAGAGCTCTAGTCCACCCATCCGTCGTTGTCGAAGTCGTAGTCCGGCTCTGTGTCAGAGGCACCAGGGTCTACCCGATAAGCGGGTAGGTCATGTCAGCTTCCCAACAAAGAGGCAAAAGCGGTGTATATTCTACTAGGCATGAGATACCCCTATTCTGGCTGTAGAAGGCTTAAGCAAAGTAGCATTGCAACATACAAGGTAAGCAGAATTCAGCTGAGAGGTCCACACCTCGGGGAAGCTCCCGCTTCCGAGGTCCACACCTCAGGGGTCCACACCCCGCTCAAGGATATCCACACCAAAACTCCGGATCTCAACCTCGATCTAGATCCCAACCCTCATCTGCGATGTGGGGCCCACCTGCTCCTATCCCCACATCTCAACGGCCGAAGCCGGGCTCACACACTCAGGGGAGAGAAGAAGCACAAGAGAAGAGTAGCTAACCAGCATAACAGATCTTAGGACTGTCCATAACCAGTGGACACGGACTATAGCTATAGGTTTAGACACTCTGCAAAGGTTGTACAACTGTACCCACCCGAATAGGACTGGAACCGGCCGTCACCGATTCCAAGCCCCACCCTACAGCTGAAGGCCAAGTAAGTGGATTGTACCCTCCTGCGTCTCCGAGCCTGGCTCAACCTCCGCGGCAGAGCTCATACTACCCGCGAGAGGTCCCTCGAAGCTGTGGAACCCTTCCCCGGCCTCGCCGGGGCAAAGTCTTCTAAGGAGGGAAAGACCACTCCCGACACGGTCACACCGACCCGCCTATAGGAGGGACGCTATCCACTACAAGTCTCACCCCGCACCACCGCCCATAACAAGGCGGGCGGTTTGTATGGTAAGAGTCCATAGAAACATGGTTAAACTGACGATCGGTCCTTAAGGGCCGAGAGCGAGCACTCACCATCTCCACCCCATACGACACGTCCCTCGGGTTAGAGGCCAGATCGCATCTTCCCTCGGCAGACGTTCACAAGTAACCAAGCGGCTCGCTCCCGCCAAAACACAGCAAGGAGATACGCACCCAGAACACACGCTAGAAACACACCGAGATATACACATCTCAGTCCAAGCCCAGAGTACCATCCATAATCAAGCAACAAAAGTATGGATAGTTGAGGTAAGGGACTAGCTATGGGTCTGTAGCTAGTCCCGCAGGAAGTAAAACAAGGAAACAGGGTATAACAAAGCATCAAGGCATGGATATTAAACTGGTTATGCAATTCATCAGAACAATGCATTTAAAGTAAGGCACTAGCAGCTACTTAACAACATGGGACCTACATGGTTTGGAGTGACATGACACCTTCGTTGTCGTTGAAGCAGTCGCTGTCTGGAGCAGTGTACTCGGGGTCCTCCGCGTCCTCCTGGTCGAAGCTCGGGTCTGCGGCACGAGATTCGACGCGAAAATAAGAATACAGTGCACTTCTAAGCAATAACTCCAAATAAGAACCAAATTTAAAAGATCCAAAAGAGCCCGAACTACCTACAATCAGCAAGGTTTCGAAAATACGAGTTTATAGAAATTAGTTTTATAATTTTCTGAGCCTCCTATAAATAGTTATGAATTTTTAAAGGTTAAAACCATTTATTAAATACTTCTGGAATTTATCTCAGAAAAAGAAAAGGGATTTTTAGAAAAGATGCCGCTGACGTCAGCATGACGTCAGCGACCCGCGGCTGTCAGGCCGAAATGGGCCAGAAGCGTCACTGGGCCGTGGGCGGCCCAGTGGACTAGTTCCAGATCGATGGTGGGTCTCGGCCCAGAAGGACCAGGTGACACAGCCCAACAGACCAAACTTCAGAAGTCTGGATATCACCCTCCATATTCCTTCTGCGCTGGGCCGACGGCCTGCTAGGAGATTAATTGGGCTTATGGCCCAGATGCGGCCGGCGGCCCATTGCTCAGGTAAAAACGTGTTCAGGAAAAAATATGCACACCAGGTGCTCGACGTTATGCCAGGCAACCCGCGGCCGCGCGGCGCGTCCCTGCACCGGCGAGCTCCCCGTCCGACGGCGGCGTTCCCTCATCTCGGCCGGGGTGCGAGCGGATGGGTCGCCTCCGCGTTCTACCCCTGGACGGCAAGCCTTGCCAAACACCGGCCCGCGGAGGAGGGGGCCGATGGTGCGACGCGTAGCGCGCGGCACCGGATACGGCGGCGCCTCGGCTACGTCGCCGTCCGGTGGCGCGCGGCGAGCCCGGGTCCACGCGCTGGGGTGCGCTCGACCCTGGGCTTCCGCCCGCCCAACCTGCAAGAAGATTACACCACGACACAAAGGCCGGATTCCAGGAATTCCAGAGCTGTGCACGACGCGTCGTTGAAGGCCGGCGCGTCAGGCGTTTCAACGGCGAGGTCGTGGCCGCGGCGCGCTGGGGTGCGGCCGACCAGGACACACGCGCTTATCCATGGTTCGGAAAGGAAAAACCACAGCTCGACGGCCGGTATTCCAGAGCCCAGGGCTCGGCGCGTCGCCACCTCGCGGCACGGCGGCGCGTCGAGGGTTTCCCCCTCGGCCCGGCCGAACCGGGGGTGCGGCGTGACGCCCACACCAGGAGCGCTCGTCCGCGCGGCTTGGGGTAGCCGCGGTGCGAGGCCTCCTCTGTTCAACACACCGCAACGTCGAGACCTCGTCGTTCATCGCACGGCGACGGCGGCGCTCAAGAGCACGAACGGCCCAGGAGCTCCATCCGTCGCGGCGCGGCAGTTCTGCGGCTCGATGGCCAGCACCCAGGCAAGAGATTGACAGCGACGCGTCTCGACGTTCGCGGAGCCAACGCAGGAAGAAGACCAAGGGGGAGAAGAGAGTGGAGTGGCCGGGCGGTGCTCACGGTGGGGCGGCGGTGTAGTCGTGGCCGGCTTGGGGTCGTCGGTGGCGTGGCGATGGTGTTCAGGGCGGTGTAGGCATTCCCGGTGGAGTAGGTGTTCATGCCGGCGAACGTCTCCCGCAGCTCCGGTCCATGCTCCCGCTCCTCGTTCCCGGCTCCTTCTTCTCCCGGCGAGGCGTGGCGGCGGCGCGCTCCTCCCCTGGCACGTCGTCGGCATGCGGTGCGGCCGCGTCCCTCCTCGGCCCGGCGCAGCGGCGGCGCCTCCTTCTCCTCCCTCTCACGGCGCCCTCTCAGGTGGAGTGGAAAGGGAAAACCCCAATGGGGTTGGTAGCTTTGACGGCTGGCTCTCTGCCTCCCCCTCTCGCTTTTGAACCCCGGCGCCGCAACGGCAGGGCGAAATCCCCTTGCTGCCCCGGCTTGGACCGCCCGGGCGACCGAGGCGGCGCCGCTCCCTCTTTTGCGCAGGCAAGGACACAGGGGTGTGTGGCGCGGGGGTAAAAGAGGTTTTTCCCCATCTGGTCCGGGTTCGACTCGCGCGTGAGCACGCCCGATCCCTCGGCGTGCGGGCCGCCGGCCGGCGCGGCCGTCCCATCGCGCGCCCCCTGCGCGATGCGGCTCGGTTGACCCGCCGCCGGGTAAAGGCGAAGAAGAAAGGGAAGAGGGGAAAGGGAAAACGGTGCCTGACAAGTGGGCCCTGCCCGGCAGTGAAAGAGGCGAGGGTGAAAGGGTTTGGCTGCTGGGCTGATGTGGCCGGTTGGGTCGCTGGGCCGGCGCGGTTGTTGGGCCCGCAGCAGGCTTTTGGGATGGCCGACCTAGCAGAGGTTCAAAGCTTAGGGAAAAAGATTTTGGATTAAAAGCTTTTGATTAGACTTGAATTTGAATTAATTCCAAATTCAAACCACACACAATCAAATCCAAATAAACCAGAAAAGTCCAACTCACATATTTTACCGTAGTTTGAATATATGTTTTTATAAATGGGTTAATCTGGTGGAGAATTCAGAAGAGGGCTAGCAATTTGGCTCGAAAATTGATAGCACTCGATTTCAGTCAAAAAGTTTTTAATTTTCGCAAAATTTACACACCTAAATTCCTGGGTTGTTACATTCTCCCCCACCACCGAGAATCTCGTCCTCGAGATTTAGTCCTCGACCTCCTTCGTGAACAAGTGAGGGTACTCTTTTCTGAGATCAGCTTCCTTCTCCCACGTTGCTTCTCGCTCTGTATGGTTGCTCCACAACACTCTACAGAAGGGAATGGCTGTTCTCCTTGTCTCCTTGACGGCTCGGTCCAAGATTTTCTCAGGACATTCTGCATACTCAAGGTTGTCTTGCAGGTCAAGCAACTCCATGGGCACTTGCTTAGCTTCCACTGCCTTCTCACTCTTTGTCAGCTGTGACACGTGAAACACTGGGTGTACTACTGCCATTGTCTCGGGTAGCGCAAGCTGGTAGGCCAGACTTCCAATCCTTCGGGTGATAGGGTACGGTCCTACGTACCTCGGTGCAAGCTTTCCTTTCACCAAGAACCTCTTAGTTCCTCGGAGCGGTGAGACCTTCAAGTACACTCGGTCTCCAACTGCAAAAGTCAACTCTCTTCTTCTTTTGCCGGCATAGCTCTTTTGACGGCTTTGAGCCACCTTCAGCTTCTCACGAACCTTCTCAACTTTCTCCTCCGCTTCCTCAATGATTTTTGGCCCAAACAGTGCCTGTTCTCCTACCTCCGACCAGGCTAGTGGGGTTCTGCACTTCCGCCCGTAAAGGGCCTCAAAGGGAGCCATCCGAAGACTCGCTTCAAAGCTGTTGTTGTACGAGAACTCTGCAAACGGCAAACTGCTCTCCCAATCAGTGCCATAGGTGAGTGCACACGTTCGCAGCATATCCTCCAGCACCTGGTTGACTCTCTCTGTCTGACCATCTGTCTGTGGGTGAAAGGCTGTGTTGTAGTTGAGAGTGGTGCCCATAAGCTTGTGGAAGCTCTGCCAAAATTTGGCGACAAACTGCGGTCCGCGATCGGACACAATACTCTTGGGTGCCCCATGTAACCTCAAAATTTGCTCAACGTACAGGTTTGCCAAGCGTTCTGTCCCAAAGGTCACCTTCACCGGTACGAAGTGCGCCACCTTGGTCAGTCGGTCCACTATGACCCAAACCGAGTCATTCCCCTTTGGTGTTCGGGGAAGTCCCACTACAAAGTCCATGGAAATGTCCTCCCACTTCCAAACTGGAATAGCCAACGGCTTAAGCAATCCTATAGGTTTCTGGTGTTCGATCTTCACTCTGTTACAGGTGTCGCAACAAGCCACGTAGTGTGCTATATCCTTCTTCATGTTCTTCCACCAGTATCTGGTCTTCAAATCTTTGTACATCTTTGTGCTGCCTGGGTGGATCGAGTACCTCGAATCGTGGGCTTCCCTCATGATCTGCTCTAGGAGTGCCTTATCTTGAGGTACACAGATCCGTTCTTTCAACCACACGGTGCCTTGTTCATCTACCCGGTAGTCCTCTGCTTTGCCCTGCTTCATCAGTTCTCGCAAAGCTTTAATTTCTGCACACGACTTCTGGGCTGTTCGGATTCGTTCCTCCAGGTCGTAGGTCACTCGCAGCTCGTTGACTTGGCCTTGGTCCACAATTTCAATCCTCAGCTTTTCTAACTCTTCGTGAAGTGCAGGTTGCTCCTCTCTCACCATGAGGTTGTTGCAATAAGTTTTCCGGCTCAGTGCATCTGCCACGACGTTTGCTTTGCCTGGGTGGTAGTTGATCTCGACGTCGTAGTCCTTGATCAGCTCCAACCACCTCCTCTGCCTCATGTTCAACTCTGTTTGGGTGAAGAAGTACTTCAGGCTCTTGTGGTCGGAAAACAGCTCACACTTGTTCCCTATCAGGTAGTGTCTCCAGATCTTGAGTGCATGCACAACAGCTGCCAACTCCAAGTCGTGTGTCGGGTAGTTTTCCTCGTGTTTCTTCAGCTGCCTGGAAGCATAAGCCACAACTTTCCCTTCCTGCATCAGCACACAACCAAGTCCTTGCTTCGAAGCGTCGCAGTAGACCACGAAGTCTTTCTTGATATCTGGCAAGGTAAGCACTGGGGCTGTGGTGAGTCTCTTTTTCAGCTCCTGGAAGCTCTTCTCACACGCTTCTGACCACTCGAACTTTGTGTTGTTCTTGAGCAACTCTGTCATTGGCTTAGCGATCTTGGAGAAGTTCTCAATGAACCTTCGGTAGTAACCTGCCAACCCAAGGAAACTTCTGACATCTGTCAAGTTCAACGGCTGCTCCCACTTGGTAACCGACTCTACCTTGGACGGATCCACGGCTATCCCTTCTGCTGACAACACGTGTCCCAAAAATGCGACCTTCTCCATCCAGAACTCACACTTGCTGAACTTGGCGTACAGTTTCTGCTGCCTCAGCCTCTCTAGCAAAACCCTCAGGTGCTCCTCGTGCTCCTCCGTGGTCTCAGAGTAAATCAAGATATCATCGATAAACACCACCACAAACCTGTCCAACTCTTCCATGAAGACCTTGTTCATCAAGTTCATGAAGTAAGCAGGGGCGTTGGTCAGCCCGAAAGAAACCACCACGAACTCGTACAAGCCGTACCGTGTGGTGAAGGCTGTCTTGGGAATATCCTGCTCTCGGATCTTCATCTGGTGGTAACCTGACCTCAGATCGATCTTGGAGAAGAACTTTGCCTTTTTGAGCCTATCCAGCAGGTCCTCGATTCTGGGTAGCGGGTACTTATTCTTGATTGTCATTGAGTTGAGCGTGCGGTAGTCTATGCACATCCTCTTGGTACCGTCTTTCTTCTCCACGAAGAGCACAGGCGAACCCCACGGTGAGGCACTCGGCCGAACAAACCCTTGCTCGAGCAGCTTCTTGAGCTGTTTCTTCAACTCGTCAAGCTCATCGGACGACATCCGGTACGGACTCTTTGCAACGGGTCCCGCCCCGGGCATCAGCTCAATCACAAACTCCACGTCTCGGTCTGGGGGTAACTCCGTAAGCTCCTCTGGAAACACGTCCGGAAACTCACAAACCACTGGAATTTCTTCAACCTCTTTTCCACTCATGTTGCACATCATCGTAGCAGCCTTCGGACTCTGTGGTTCGATCCACACTTTAGTCCCACTGGGGTGCTCTAGCTGTATAACTCTGGGGTTGCAAGAGACTATCCCGTTGTGCTTCGCCAACCAATCCATCCCTAAGATCACATCTATCCCGGTAGACTCCAAGACCGTCAAGTCTGCCGTGAACTTGTTGCCCCTCAAACACCATCCTCACTCCCCCCGCACTCTAACGTACTCCTCTTCTCTCCTAGCGGAGAGCTAGTCAAGATAGGCCTTGGTCGAGGCTTAGTTGGTAAGGACCTTTCTTTAACAAACTTGGTAGAAATATACGAAAACTGAGCTCTAGTATCGAACAAAACAGTTGCCAAAACTGAGTCAACAAGGAACTCACCAAGTGTGACGTCGGGTGCGGCTGCTGCATCCTCAGCGGTGAGGTGGTTCAGGCGTCCACGAGTAGCTGGCGGCTGAGCGGTCCTCTGCTGTGTATGGGGTGGCTGTCCTCCTGGTGCTGGTGGCTTAGCTGAGGTCTGGAACTGAGAGCTGCGGTTCTGACTCCCTGGTGGCGCCTGCTGTGGACACTCGAACGACTTGTGCCCAACCTGACGGCAGTTGAAGCAAGTCACCTTGGCTCTGTCTGCTGACTGCGGTGGTGGTCTCGGTCTCCAGTTGTTCTGTCCTCCACTCCCGCCTGGGTTGGCTCTGCTCTGCGGCTGAGACTGAGTGACGTGGTGCCTCTGCTGTGACTGGTGGCCCTGAGCGTAACCTGTCCTCTGCCTCTGAGGTGGACCTGAGCGTCCTGCCTGGTCTGTGCGCTTGGACTTGCTTCCACGAACCTCCATGTACTCGAGCCTCGACCTCTCAACGATCAGTGCCTTGTCGATAATGGAGCGAAGTGTCAGGCAGTCGTGTGCCGACAAGTGGTGTGCCATCCCCTTGTGCAGCCCCTTCCTGAACCAGTAGACTTTCTTCTTTTCTGTGTCGGTGTCGTCTGGCACGTACCTCATCAGCTCTTGGTAGCGGTTGGCATACTCCTGCACTGACATACTTTCCATCTTGAGGTGCCTGAACTCGTCAGCCTTTCTGTCCATCACTGCCTCTGGAATGTGGTGGCTCCTGAAGGCCTCCACGAACTCGTCCCACCCGATGTGCAACGGGTCTGGGTGCGAGTCACGCGTAGCCGTCCCACCATGCACCGGCTATGCCGATCGGGCGGTGCGCCGCCACGGTCACACACTCCTCCTCGGTGAGCTCGGTCAACTCCGGCCTTCTTCTCAATCTCCCGTAGCCAGTTCTCCGCGTCCATCGGGTCTGCTGAGTGGTCGAAAGTAGGCGGTCGCAGCTTGTTGAAGTTCTCAACCTTCTTCTGGAAACCCTCTGGCGCGTTGCAGTGCTGACCCCTATGGTTGTTGTTGTTGTTCTGAGCTAGCAACTGGGTGATCGTTTGCATCAGCTGGGTCTGTACTGCCATCACGTCGGCCAAGTTCGGGGGAGGTGGCGGTGGTGGCACCTCGTGTCCCGGAGCCTGGCCTGCTCCTCCCTCGGGCTGGGGTACCTGCTCGTGCTAGAGCTTTTGCCAAGAGCACGAACGGCCCAGGAGCTCCATCCGTCGCGGCGCGACAGTTCTGCGGCTCGATGGCCAGCACCCAGGCAAGAGATTGACAGCGACGCGTCTCGACGTTCGCGGAGCCAACACAGGAAGAAGACCAAGGGGGAGAAGAGAGTAGAGTGGCCGGGCGGTGCTCACGGTGGGGCGGCGGTGTAGTCGTGGTGTTGACGGTTAATAGTTGTATCAAAGTTCGTTTGTGACTTGCAAGCGGACAAGTCTCCCGTCGTAGTCAAGGGACCCTTCTTCCCTCGAGTGGTGAACCCAAGGTATCGAATCCGTGGAACAATGTGCAACGCAAGGATTCAATCTAGTAAAGCAAGGTAAGCTATCTTATGAAGGTAAGTTGCATCTAATCTACTAACTCATAAAGAAAACGAATCTAATCTAATCTACTAAAGAGGTAACAAGAGAAAGCAAGAGATAACCAATCTAGAGAATCTAGATCATGCTTATGTTGTAGCTCCAAACAAGATAGATGAAGATAGCAAAGCGAATCTCATTAAAAGCTTCTTTAAATCGTGGCCTTCCCATCCGACTCCGAAAACATCCGCCTTTCGAGAC
Source organism: Cenchrus americanus (assembly GCA_947561735.1). Classification (NCBI taxonomy): domain Eukaryota; kingdom Viridiplantae; phylum Streptophyta; class Magnoliopsida; order Poales; family Poaceae; genus Cenchrus; species Cenchrus americanus. The sequence goes on from OX387245.1 coordinate 129,273,309, forward strand.
CCTCGTTCTGTCACAACGTATCCCTATTCATGCGGGGAGCTTAGGGCGAGTTCGATAGAACAAGTTGAAATCACTTGGCCGGTCCGATATGCACCTCTAGCCACCGCGGCTACAAGAGCACCCTATGTAATCTAGCTGCAAACTAGATCGTAGAAGAAGCAAAACCAAGAAGAAAACAAAATCATCGAGAAGGCACTTAATCGCTAGAAATCGGATTCACTTACAAACTTCACCATGAATGATTACATGAACAAGATCACCACCGGGCCCTCCCTCGATCTTGATCCTCGCTCCGAGCTCCGACGTGGTCTTCCATGCAAGGTTCCCACGTCGGCTAGGGAAACCCTAGACAACTAGCACGACCCTCATCTTCAAGTTGGTGTCCCTCAAGCTTCTCTCGCTCCTCGGCGGCGGAATACGACTTCCGTTCGCGTGGCTCTCGGTCGGGGGCTATTTATAGCCCGAGAAGCAATTAGGTCAAAGGAGAGCCCGATTGGGCCCCGAATTGGGCCGGGCCGGCCGGCCGGGCCGGCCGGCCCGGGCCCACCCGGCCCATCCCGCGGCCTCGCTTCGCCCGTGTTGCTTCCCACGACTTATAGATGTTCTCCCCTTTTGCATGTGGGCCCTTGACGTCGGTTTCTCTCCGAATTGGACTCAACTCCTTGTCTTGCAAGATTCGGAAGACTTTTCTCGGTTCGGTCCTCGGAGTTTATCATCTTCTCGGGCTTGGTCCTTGGGCTCTTGGAGTCATGTTCACTTCATTGCTTGACTTGTATCGGGCTTCAAGGTCTTGTCATGAGGTGCTCAATGAACTTATCCCGGAAGTCTTGCTTTCAACGTTAAAACCCTGCGTAAACACACAACTCCAAAACCGACATGCACAAGTGAACTTGTTATACCACGGGGGTTAGTACCAATGAATAAGATACAAAAGTCATGCCAACACCGAAGGTAAACTCATGGCTAGGTTGACGGATTTTCACCGTCAACATCTCCCCCATGCTTAAACCTTGCTCGTCCTCGAGTAAGCCTTCGATGGATATCATCATTGCCAAACAATGTTTAAACCTTGCACTTGATCATACATGAAAAAAAACATAATGCTCTCAAAAGTTTAATTCGTTAAAGTTCCATAATGTACTAGCCTTCACCTCTACGGAGGGTAGATATTTAATTAAGCTTATCCCACAAGTATTAACATGCTCACAAAGTTTAAACAGACCTCAGAATTTTTGAAATAAAGAACGAGATAAAGAAAAGCTAAACCAAGTTCACAAATTTAAATCATCTTGTATATTGCTCATGAACTCTCATCTCACTTGTCTCTCAAGCCTATATATTCTACTCCTTTCCCTCTCATAACATATATGTGTGGTAGGCTTTATATGGAGCTTTGGGAAAGTTTAGTCCTAACAAGATTTTATAAATGAGGTGTTGTCAAAACAAGACAAGCTTCTCATGGTCTTACCGAGACTCGTCAAAAAGGTCATTGGAAAATAATGTTAAATCAAGGAGGGGAAAGAGAAAAATACACGCACTTTAGATGAGTGGACATGTGCAAATGGCAAAGAGTGATCCCGAGGCACAAAGGAAGTCCTCGTTATCGGATTGCACATGGTTGGAAGATGAGAATGGATCTTTTTAACTTGAAGCCTTGAATGCACTTTTAGAGAGCTAGGGAATTTACTTTACGCACATTTTTTTCTTTCTCATATTTCTCATTCTTTTCTTTCTTTCATTCATTCATTTTTTCCTCGTCATATATTCAGCCCATGACTTCCACAACGAAGTTTTGATTTTTTTTATACCTTGAAAGTCATGAGTATCGCTGGATTTTTTTTCTTTCATCATCATTTTTTTAAATATTCCCCTTTTAACTCTAAAACTGCACCGTACCTACCTCCTCCCCCATGCTTAGACGTTGCTCGTCCTCGAGCAAAGAGGCGAAAAATAAGGTAGGTACCGGAGTATTTTTCCTTGGAGAGATACTTGAAATCTTCAATGTCGGCACCGTCTTGCGATCTTCCTTGAATTGATGATCCATTCTCAACAATAGGTTGTGGTCAAGGAGGTAATCACAAAAGATGATATTTGGTTTAAGGGTGGATATCCGGCGAAGTTTGTGAGATCTCAAATGCGGGGATACACAATGCATGGATAAAAGGCTAGCAAAAAGATAGATACGCAAAAACGGAATGACCAGCTTCTTAGTCTCGGGCCAGAGAAATCATGGCCTGCAATAACTCACTCAAAAATAAATCTTGTACACTAAGGTTTATGCACTCAAATATATATAAGGCTCTGGATAGGTTGAGCAACACACAAGTGATATTTGTGACAAGGTTAGCAATATTTTTGAGCATAAAAGACATCTTTAATCTATTCGTAACTTGAGAGCACATAAAACACTATGGGTCTTTATTTTAATCATAACCTCCGCTGAAGATTGAGCTAGCATTTAGATAATTTCAGATTTGTATTTTTAAGAGAACACTAGTTCAAACATGCATAAATCAATTACAAAGATAAACAAAGCGGCAGTTATAATCATATATCATCATGGCACAAACTTTGTAACTTTACCAAAGGTAAAAACTTGGTGGCGACATTATTCATGATGAAAATAAACACTAAGATACATGCTGAAAAATTAAACTAACACTAAAAATTAAAGCAAAGCTGAAAATACTACGCAAACATAGGCGCAAACAAGCTGAAAATTAAAGAAAAGGGGGTAAAGGAAAGATAACTAAAGCTCCTCCTCTCTCTAATCTTCCGCCGGTGGTTGATATTGATAGTCATGGTTGTTGTACCCTTACTTGTAATAGGAATGCACCACTACTCCTATGAATTGTCCGACGGTGCTAGGTGAAGGTGTCAAAGCTCATAAGCGAATGTTGCATTACCTTCACCCATTTGGTTTGCATTGGTTTGGATGGCTGCAATATTTTGCATGTTTCTTGCAGCGTATCCTCCAATGGTGGCCACATTTTGTTGTGGTTGAGGAAGGTGTGCATAGGGCTCCGCAAAGGCTACGTTGGGCACCGCAAAAATGATGGGGGTATGGCTGCACCACTCCCCCATGCTTGCATTGGTACACCACCGTAGTAATTTGGCGATGCCGGAATTTCTCCGAATGGTGGAACATAATTTTGTTGTGCACCTCCATCTTGGGCCATAGAAGATCCTTCTCCTGTAATTCTTTTCTTTTATTATTTTTTTTCGCCGGCACAAGAAGTCCTTCCTCTAACCGATCTTCTTCCCCTCAAGAAAAGTCTTAATCTTCAATCCGGAAGGGGCAAATTCACCTAGGCCACTTCGAAGCCTCCTTTCTCATCTTCACTCTTATATTTTCCTTTCTTCATATATTCCTAGGGAAGTCCCGGGTAGGAGATGATTTGGGTTCCTTGTAATACCCGGTTTTAAAGAGATAGCCAATATGGAGAGGCAGCACCCCGAACCAATATCTTCCGAACTCGATGTTGCAACAACACCACCGGTTGATCATAGGCGAGTGGGGTCTATTGGCCACTTGGCAATCAAAGCCAAGTAAAGCCAATTCAACTCCGTGTTGGTTATCTTTGTCTCTCTTGTTCTCCCAAAAATCCATTTGCACAAAAGTGACACACTTGGATGATGGGTTCCGGGTAGTATTTCTTCGTTGATGGTCTCTTCCCGTGATCATACTCCAAAAGCCTTCCCATGTGCCTTCATGCACATACTTGTTCTGGAGCTCCCTTTTGAAAGTAGGAGACACTTGCCCATGGGTCTACGATACTAGACATGCAATCGTTTCGAACATGAAAACCAATCTGATCTATCGGGGATTGTGTTGAATGGATCCAAGGAAGCATTGGAGCTCTACTCCCTTTACGGCATGGTTGCTAGCCTTAAGCATTAAAGTATTTTCAACACAAGATGATAGATAGATAATCCAACAAAGTTTGATTACATCTCAAGATCGATTGCAACCCATGGATGAAAGGAGATTACCCCATCAAGGTACTAGAAATAGCATCATTGATCAAGGTTACCCTTCCGACGGTGTCTTCCTTCTTCTCCTCTTGTGGGCTCCCTCCAACGGAATGAGAGACTCAGCACTCCTTCATCAAGGTTATGCGCCATGGTCATAAAAATTTCCTAGGCGAATTCCTTGTGGGTGTTTGCCGTCACTCCGCTAGAGAATTGCACCGGTGTCCCGTATGAAAACCCAATATGTGGAGAGCTTGGTCGTCGATGTCGGCGTTCGCTACAAGCCTCTAGTTTAGGCGAGCGAGCTTCTTCTCCTCCTCCGTCATGATGACATACCCCTCGGAATACCGCGGGGCGTATGGAGGTGGAGCGGATGATCGTGTCGAGTGGCGAGGTTGGACGGGCGGCTGCTCCATATGTCTTTGAAGTTTTGTGACCCTCATAAACGAGTTTCGTGTAGCCCTCATGCCACCAAGGAAAAGAGTGTGATTCCTCCTCGGCGGTGCCGTGTCCTCCTCCATACCCCGAGGAAACTCGGAAACGAGTGCCTCCTCGAAAAGGTTGTCGATGATGGCTTAGACGACGATGATCCCTTCTTCTTCGGTGCAAAGGCTTGTAGTTTTCTTCCATGATTGCAGCACTCTCCCTCACAAATAAATATCCGGGGTTTTCACCCGGTAACAAGGTACACAAATATTATTTTGGAGTCTGGACTTTGAGTGGATTAAGGATGTGATTTGTTGCACGAAACAAACGCGGTGGATGGCTAAGTCTAAGGTGATTCCGGCCTACAAACTAGAGCACACGAACAAAGAGTTGGATGAAAGACTTACCTCTCTCCTCCTCTTGGCTCGGTTCTTCTCTAGTGCATTCATGTTGCTTCGTGATCGCGTACACCTTCCAAACGTTCCCGTCCACTCCTTCGCTTGCACTATTGCTCCTTCCACTTGATGTTTTCGCTTTGACTCACTTCCATACTCCCTTGCCTCACATGCATCCATGATATTCCTACAAAACAAAGCCTTGGCTGCCCCCCATGCTTGTACTTTGCATGTGGTTTAAGTATGTTGGAGGGGCATCCCGTGATGTGTCATGGTGCATGCATGGTTAGGTTGACTAGGTTGCCTCCCTTTAGGTGTGTTTAAGGCTAAGCACTCCTCTAATTTCGAAATTTAAAAATATTTTTCAGAGCCATGCAAGAGCTCGAACATAATTTTAGAGAAGTTTTTAAACCATTAAAAACAAATGCAAGTCGAAAATATTTTTTTATTACGTCGATTTCGGTCTCACCGGTATAGTTTGCCTTCATTAGTTGAGAGCAAGCTTTTCCCGGCTTGATCATGGGGGCATAGGTTTAGGTCCTAATTTTGATTAGATGAGAGAGATTTTGAATGAAATAAAAGTAAGTGAGGCTTAGAAAAATTCTAATCTTAGAGAAACCGAGGATATGGATTTTTAAATCAACCAAAAATCAAGTTTCTAGGTTCACGCGAGTCCTACCACGTGCTAAAATTTAAATAACATCTAGATATAAGTCGTGGCTCTACTCGTGTGTTTTTAGCATGAAAAACAAGTCAACCACAGCACCATAATGAGGGTGAAGGGTTGAGTTAGGTTCTGAAATTTTTTTCTTTTTGGTTGTGGTTTCTCGAAGAAGAAGCAAACAATCACATAGGATGGTTCATGTAAAGGGTTCATGATCAAGCAAAATATTCAACCAAGAATTATGTCTCTAATATTGTTCAACCAATCTAAGTCTAATGTTTTGCGTAATAAAATTCAGAACTGAATTAAAAGGACTCGAAAAACCTGGAATCGGGTTGTCCTCCCGGCAGCTTATTCTTGACTCGACGAAACGGGTTGCCTCCCGCCTAGCGCTTCGTTTATAGTCCATGGCTAGACTTCTTCACTTGATTACTCCAGATCAACGCTCTTTGCGGGCGTTGCAATCTTGGGTACCCACTTTGGCTTAGTCAATTTTTTTTGGTCTTCACGAGTCGGCTTTGTCCTTTGGTCTTGACGGATGCAACATCTTCCTTGTGGCTCGGCATCTCGAACTCCGGTCCTTCTGGTCGTGATCTTCATGGTCTCTAGTGTGATCCTTCATCTCTCCCGAATGAGTTTGAGTAGCCTTCGCCGTCTTGGGACCTTGGAGTTGTCTCGGATATTCTTCTTTGTTATCCATCGGGCGCCGGCAAGTTGTCCCACTTGCGTCTAGCATCTTTATCATGATGAACACTTCACGCTCCTTGCATGTGGATCTTGCCTTGGCAGCCTTTAGGTGTTGAGCTTCTTTCTCCATCTCCATCTTCTCCATCCTCCTTGATCTTGAACGGCCTTCCGGCGTCTTGACTTGGAGGTGGTGATTCCTTTGGAGATTTTGATGGTCCTTCGAGCTTGTGTTGCACGTCACCTTTGCCTGTAAAGTTTTCCTGGATCATCCACAAAAAAAAGTTTTGGGTTTCTTGGAGAGGTAGCCAACCATCTCCGGTTAGGGTTAGTGATAAAACAAAAATCTAACAAAAGAAAAATTAGGGTTCATCAAAACTAGATTAGATTGACTCTCTTTTTTTTTTCAGGGATGATCAAACATAAGAGATGCAAAAGAAAATCAAAAGAAAAACTGAAACATAAGCGATACTAGATCGGATCTTGATTGCTTGTTCCCCGGCAACGGCGCCAGAAAAAGGGGCTTGTTGACGGTTAATAGTTGTATCAAAGTTCGTTTGTGACTTGCAAGCGGACAAGTCTCCCGTCGTAGTCAAGGGACCCTTCTTCCCTCGAGTGGTGAACCCAAGGTATCGAATCCGTGGAACAATGTGCAACGCAAGGATTCAATCTAGTAAAGCAAGGTAAGCTATCTTATGAAGGTAAGTTGCATCTAATCTACTAACTCATAAAGAAAACGAATCTAATCTAATCTACTAAAGAGGTAACAAGAGAAAGCAAGAGATAACCAATCTAGAGAATCTAGATCATGCTTATGTTGTAGCTCCAAACAAGATAGATGAAGATAGCAAAGCGAATCTCATTAAAAGCTTCTTTAAATCGTGGCCTTCCCATCCGACTCCGAAAACATCCGCCTTTCGAGACCCCCGTTCTGTCACAACGTATCCCTATTCATGCGGGGAGCTTAGGGCGAGTTCGATAGAACAAGTTGAAATCACTTGGCCGGTCCGATATGCACCTCTAGCCACCGCGGCTACAAGAGCACCCTATGTAATCTAGCTGCAAACTAGATCGTAGAAGAAGCAAAACCAAGAAGAAAACAAAATCATCGAGAAGGCACTTAATCGCTAGAAATCGGATTCACTTACAAACTTCACCATGAATGATTACATGAACAAGATCACCACCGGGCCCTCCCTCGATCTTGATCCTCGCTCCGAGCTCCGACGTGGTCTTCCATGCAAGGTTCCCACGTCGGCTAGGGAAACCCTAGACAACTAGCACGACCCTCATCTTCAAGTTGGTGTCCCTCAAGCTTCTCTCGCTCCTCGGCGGTGGAATACGACTTCCGTTCGCGTGGCTCTCGGTCGGGGGGCTATTTATAGCCCGAGAAGCAATTAGGTCAAAGGAGAGCCCGATTGGGCCCCGAATTGGCCGGGCCGGCCGGCTCGGGCCGGCCGGCTCGGGCCCACCCGGCCCATCCCGCGGCTCCGCTTCGCCCGGTTTTGCTTCCCACGACTTATAGATGTTCTCCCCTTTTGCATGTGGGCCCTTGACGTCGGTTTCTCTCCGAATTGGACTCAACTCCTTGTCTTGCAAGATTCGAAGCACTTTTCTCGGTTCGGTCCTCGGAGTTTATCATCTTCTCGGGCTTGGTCCTTGGGCTCTTCGAGTCATGTTCACTTCATTGCTTGACTTGTATCGGGCTTCAAGGTCTTGTCATGAGGTGCTCAATGAACTTATCCCGAAGTCTTGCTTTCAACGTTAAAACCCTGCGTAAACACACAACTCCAAAACCGACATGCACAAGTGAACTTGTTATACCACGGGGGTTAGTACCAATGAATAAGATACAAAAGTCATGCCAACACCGAAGGTAAACTCATGGCTAGGTTGACGGATTTTCACCGTCAACACGTGGCCGGCTTGGGGTCGTCGGTGGCGTGGCGATGGTGTTCAGGGCGGTGTAGGCGTTCCCGGTGGAGTAGGTATTCACACCGGCGAACGTCTCCCGCAGCTCCGGTCCGTGCTCCCGCTCCTCGTTCCCGGCTCCTTCTTCTCCCGGCGCGGCGTGGAGGCGGCGCGCTCCTCCCCTGGCACGTCGTCGGCCTGCCGTGCGGCCGCGTCCCTCCTCGGCCGGCGCGGCGGCGGCGCCTCCTTCTCCTCCCTCTCACGGCGCCCTCTCAGGTGGAGTGGAAAGGGAAAACCCCAATGGGGTTGGTAGCTTGGACGGCTGGCTCTCTGCCTCCCCCTCTCGCTTTTGAACCCCGGCGCCGCAACGACAGGGCGAAATCCCCTAGCTGCCCCGGCTTGGACCGCTCGGGCGACCGAGGCGGTGTCGCTCCCTCTTTTGCGCAGGCAAGGACACAGGGGTGTGTGGCGCGGGGGTAAAAGAGGTTTTTCCCCGTCCGGTCCGGGTTCGACTCGCGCGTGAGCGCGCCCGATCCCCTCGGCGTGCGGGCCGCCGGCCGGCGCGGCCGTCCCATCGCGCGCCCCCTGCGCGATGCGGCTCGGTTGACCCGCCGCCGGTAAAGGCGAAGAAGAAAGGGAAGAGGGGAAAGGGAAAACGGTGCCTGACAAGTGGGCCCTGCCCGGCAGTGAAAGAGGCGAGGGTGAAAGGGTTTGGCTGCTGGGCAGATGTGGCCGGTTGGGTCGCTGGGCCGGTGCGGTTGTTGGCCCGCAGCAGGCTTTTGGGATGGCCGGCCCAGCAGAGGTTCAAAGCTTAGGGGAAAAGATTTTGGATTAAAAGCTTTTGATTAGACTTGAATTTGAATTAATTCCAAATTCAAACCACACACAATCAAATCCAAATAAACCAGAAAAGTCCAACTCACATATTTTACCGTAGTTTGAATATATGTTTTTATAAATGGGTTAATCTGGTGGAGAATTCAGAAGAGGGCTAGCAATTTGGCTCGAAAATTGATAGCACTCGATTTCAGTCAAAAAGTTTTTAATTTTCGCAAAATTTACACACCTAAATTTCACTAGCTCCAAGCTAGATCTTAGCCTACCGCATGACTCATGATCCAACAAGGGAACCTTCTTGAACCAAGCTTAAATCCACTGCATGATACTAAGCATGGTAACAAGACTACTTGCATCACGGTCTAAATCCACCGCACGATACTAAGCATGGTAACAAGACTACTTGCATCACGGTCTAAATCCACCGCATGATACTAAACATGATACAAGGTTGCCGGTACTTACGGAGGTCGACGGATCGATGGCTCCTCTTGAAGAACTCGACGACTCTACTAGAAGGACTCGAAAGTTGGCACGGGGCCGGTTTGTTTTGAAAATGTTCGATCCCTATTACAAACACTAAGGGTTTATATTTATACCCTGGTTCTAACACGACTCCTAGTCGACCATGATTACAACATTTATTGCCTAAAATTAACACCATGGCGTCATGTCCGTCTCATATCCATCATCAATTCATCCCCTTCTTTATATCCAATCCACGTCATCACGCATTCCCGAATGCTTTCCGCTTTCACCCGTGGAACAGCTCTTCTGCCGAATGACAATGTACTCCTGACCGCAAACGCCTCTACCGAATGCTTTGAGGAAAACCTCCTGCCGAATGGTTCTCTTCTGCCAAATTCGGCCCACAAGTCAATCTCTTCCCTATACAAAATTTTGGTGTTAACAGAGGGTATTTTCGGAATGTAAAAGTCCCTTCGTCTCCCTATAAAAGGGGGCGCGAGGTCCCGTGTAAAAGGATTCACAACTTTTGAGCCAAGAGCAGTCTTTGGGAGATTCTTTATCTCCTCTTTCGTGAATTACATTTCAGACTCAAACATTCTTGTATCTTGTATTCTTGTACTCCTATGTTCGGGGATTCCCTCCGATTTTTTGGACTCCCCAACACCCATTTCGTTGAGTCAAGAATAAGCTACCTAGAGGACAACCCGATTCTTTTCAAGTAAGTTAGTTTTGAAATTTACTATGCAAGGCATTAGACTTTGAGTGGTTGAACAATATTAGAGACATAATTCTTGGTTGGATATTTTGTTTGGATCATAAACCCTTTACATGAACCCCCCTATGTGTTATTTGCTTCTTTTCGAGAAACCAAAACCAAATAAATTCAGAACCTATCTCAACCTTTCATCCTCTTTATGATGTTATGGTTGACTTGTTTTACATGCTAAAAGCACACGAGTAGAGCCACACTTTGTACCTAGTTGTTATTTAAATTTGCGCACATGGTAGGACTCGCATGAACTTAGAAACTTGACTTTTGGTTGGTTTAAAAATCTATATCCTTGGTTTCTTTAAGATTAGAATTTTTCTAATCCTCATTTAATTTTATTTCATTCAAAATCTCTCTCAGTTAGCCAAAATTAGAACCTAAACCTATGCCCCATGATCAAGCAGAGAAAAGTTTGCTCTCAACTAATGAAGGCAAACAATACTGGTGAAACCAACATAGAAGTAGTCAGAAAATATTTTCCACTTACGTTTGTTTTTAATGCTTTAATAACTTCTCTAAATTTATGCTTGAGCTCATTTATAGCTCTGAGTTTATTTTTATTTTTTGAAATTAGAGGAGTGCTTAGCTTTAATACATGCTTAAAGGGAGGCAATCTAGTTAACAAATCATGCATGCACCATGATGCATCACGGGATGATCTTCCAACATCTTCATCAAAGCCACATGCAAAGCACAAGCATGGAAGGGAAGCAAGGCCTTGTTTTGCAAGAAAATCATGGAGGCATGTGAGGCAAAGGGGTATGGACATGACTCAAAGCAAAGACATCAAGTGGAAGGACCAATAATGCAAGCAAAGGAGTGGATGAGAGAGTTTGGGCGGTGCAACCCGTGGAGCACGCGGTCACAAAAGTCACAAAGTGAAGATGAGTGTGCTGGAAGAAGACCGAGCCAGGGAGGGGACGAAGCCACCCAGGCCGGTCGGCCTAGGCCGGTCGGCCCAGGCCGGCCGGCCTCCCCCTATTAAAGCACCCTCGGTGCTCCCCTTCAGCAGGTAAGCTGCTCATCCAGCTCTCTATTGGTGTGCTCGAATTTGTAGTCCAGAACCACCTTAGACTTAGCCATCAATCCTGAGTTTGTTTCACCCAATAAAACACATCCTAATTCCACTCAAAGTCTATACTTCGAAATAAATTTTGTGTGCCTTGTTACTAGTTGAAACCCCAGGATTATATTAGAGAGGAGAGTGCAACAAATATGTGGAAGAAAACCACAAGGCTTTTTACCAAGAAGAAGGGATCGTCGTTGTCCAAGCCATCATCAACAACATCTTCGAGGAGGCACTCGGTTTCCGAGTCTCCTCGGAGTATGGAGGAGGACACGGTGCCGCTGAGGAGGAATGACACTCTTCTCCTCGGTGGCATGAGGGCCACAAGAAGCTCGTCTATGAGGTTCACCGAACCTCAAGGACATACGAAGGAGCCGCCCGTCCCACCTCGTCGTTCGACACGATCATCCACTCCACCTCCATATGCTCCGCGGTACTCCGCATATGGATTTATCATCATGACGGAGGAGGATGACAAGAAGCTCGCTCGCCTTAAGAAGAGGCTTGTAGCGAACGTCGACTTCGACGACCAAGCTCTCAACCTATTGGGTTTCGGTACAGATATTTACTACATGTTGGGACACCTAGGATGGGTGCAATTCTCCAACGAGGTGTCAGCAAACACCCACAAGGAATTCACCTTGGAAATTCTCATGACCATGGCGCCTATCCTTGACGAGGGGGTGCCGAGCTCTCATTCCGGTTGGAGGGAATTCAACAAGTGGTTCCCTATGAACATATTAGGGAGCTACTTCGTTTTCAAAAGGCAGCTCCAGAAAAAGTAGACGTGCCGGAAGGCATGTTGGACGATTTTTGGAATATGTTCTCAGGAGAAACCCACCAACAAAGAAATTCTATCCGGAACCCCATCATCCAAGTGTTTCACTCATGGATGTGCAAAAGAATTTTGGGGAGAATGAGAGAAACAAAGGTGACCGACACGGAGTTGAATTGGCTTTACTCGGCTTTGATTGCCAGGCAGCCAATAGACCCCTCTTACCTCATGATCAACCGGTGGTGTTGTGAAGCAACATCGGGTTTGAGAGATATTGGTTCGGGATGTTACCTCTCCATGTTGGCTATCTCTTTAAGACCGGGTATTCCAAAGAACCCCGAGCATCTTCTACCGGGACTTCCCTTGGATTTGAATATATGAAGCAAGACAAGTACATAAGTGAAGATGAGAGAGGAGGCTTCAAAGTGGCCAAAGTGAATTTGCCCCTTCCGGATGGAAGACTAAGACTTTTTATTCAAGGGAAGGAAGATTGGTTAGAGGAAGGACTTCTCATGCCGGCAAGGAAAAATAAAAAAGGAAAAATTGTAGAAGAAGGATCTTCCGCGGCACAAGAAGGAGGTGCACAACAAAATTTTGTGCCACCGTATGGAGAAATTCCGACACCGCCAAGTTACTACGGTGGTCCACCAATGCAAGCATGGGGGAGTGGTGCAGCCATGCCCCCACCAAATTATGTGGTGCCCAACGTAGCCTTTGCGAAGCCTTATGCACATTTTCCTCAACCACAACAAAGTGTGGCCATTATTGGAGGATATGCTGCAAGAAACATGAAAAATATTGCAGCCATCCAAGCTAATACAGCTCTTGGGTGAAGGTAATGCAAACATCGCTTATGAGCTTGGACGCCTTCACCTAGCACCACCAGGACAATTCATAGGAGGAGAGGTTCAATCCTATTATGAGAAAGGGTACAACCGTCAAGATTATCAATACCAACCACCAGCGGAAGATTAGAGAGAGGAGGAGCTTTAGTTATCTATCCTTTTCCCTTTTTCTTTAATTTTCAGCTTGTGTACGCCTATGTATGCATAGTATTTTCAGTTTTTACTTTAATTTTCAGCATGTGTGTTAGTTTTTATTTTCATCATTAATAAAGTCACCACCTAGTTTTCACCTTTGGTAAAGTTACAAAGTTTATATCATGATGATATATGATTATAATTGCCACTTTGTTTATCTTTGTATTTGTTTTATGCATGATTAAGCTTATGCTCTCTTAAAATGCAAATCTGAAATTATCTAAATGCTAGCTTAATCTTTAGCAGAGGTTATGAGAAAAGACCCATAGTGTTTTATGTGCTCTCAAGTTTCAGATGGATTAAAGATGATTTGTTTTTATTCTTAAAAGTAATGCTAACCTTGTCATAAATACCGCTTGCGTGTTGCTCTACCTATCTAGAGCCATATAAATATTTGAGTGCATAAACCTTAGTGTATAAGATTTATTTTTGAGTGAGTTATTTCAGGCCATGATTTCTCTGGCTCGAGACTAAGAAGTTGGTCATTCCACTTTTTGCGTATCTATCTTATTGCTAGCCTTTTATCCATGCATTGTGTATCCCCACACCGGAGATCTCACAAACCTCGTCGGATATCCACCCATAAAACCAAAAATAATCTTTTGTATTTACCTTCTTGCATTGACCACAACCTATCATTGAGTATGGATCATCAATTCAAGGAAGATCGCAAGATGGTGCCAAGATTGAAGATTTCAAGTATCTCTCCAAAAGAAAAAATTTTCTAGTACCTACCTTATCTCTATCACCTCTTTGCCTGAGGACGAGCAAACATCTAAGCATGGGGGAGGAGGTAGGTACAATGCAATTTTAGAGTTCAAGGGGAGCAAATAAAAAAAGAGAAGAAAGAAAAAAATGAGTATAAAGAAAAAGAATAAATATATATAAAGAAAAATATATGAGTATGTATGATATAAATAAAATAAAGTGAAGTCCCCGGTTCTCTAAAGTGCATTAGGAATTTCAAAGTTTCAAGATTAAAAGATCCAATCTCATTTTTCCAACCATGTGCAATCTGATACCGAGGACTTCCTTTGTGCCTCGGGATCACTCTTTGCAATTTGCACATGTCCACCTATCTCAAGTGTGTGTATTTTTCTCTCCCCCTCCTTGATATAACATTATTTTCCAATGACCTTTTCAACGAGTCTTGGTAAGACCATGAGAAGCTTGTCTTGTTATGACAACATCTCATTTATAATAACTTGGTAGGACTAAACTTTCCCGAAAAGCTCCATAGAAAGCCTACCACATATGTTATGAGAGGGAAAGGAGTAGAATAAATAGGCTTGAGAGACAAGATGAGATGAGAGTTCATGAGCAAGATGCAAGATGATTTATATTTGTGAACTTGGTTTAGCTCTTTTTCATCTCGTTCTTTATTTCAAAATTTTTTAGATCTATTTGAATTTTGGGAGCATGTTAATACTTGTGGGATAGGCTTAATTAATAATCTACCCTCCGTAGGGATGAAGGCTAGTACATTATGAAACTTTAATGAACTAACTTTTGAGAGCATTATGTTTTCTCATGTATGATCAAGTGCAAGGTTCAAACAATGAAGGGCAACGATGATATCCATCAAAGGCTTACTCGAGGACGAGCAAGGTTTAAGCATGGGGGAGATGTTGACGGTGAAATTCCGTCAACCTAGCCATGAGTTTACCTTTGGTGTTGACATGAATTTTATATCTTATCCATTGGTACTAACCCCCTTGGTATAACAAGTTCGTTTGTGCATGTCGGTTTTGGAGTAGTGTTTATGCAGGATTTTAGTGTTGAAAGCAAGACTTCCGGGATAAGTTCATTAAGCACCTCATGACAAGACCTTGAAGCCCGGTACAAGTCAAGCAATGAAGTAAACATGACTCCAAGAAGCCCAAGGACCAAACCCGAGAAGATCGAAAACTCAGAGGACCCAGTCAGAAAATTGTTAAATCTTGCGGGACAAGGATCTTCATCTAATCCGAAGAGAAGCTGATGTCAAGGGCCCACATGCAGTTGGGGGAAGACTCTAAAAGACTCGGGAAGCAACACCAGGCAAAGGAGTCACGGGCTGGGCCGAAGTGGGCCCAAGACGGCCGGCCCAGCCCACTTCGAGGCCCAGTCGCCCCCCCCCTTTGACCTAGCAGCCATTCAGGCTATTTATAGCCTTGAGGCCAGGCGCCATGCATCAATTCATTCACCATCCACCGCCGAGGAGCAGAGAAGAGAGGGACACCATCTCGGAGAGAAGAGGGTCGAGCTAGTTGACTAGGATCTCCCTAGCTGGTGTGGGAACCTTGCAAGGAAGACCACGTCGGAGTTCCCAGAAGGTAGGATCCCAGTGGTGATCTTGATTCATGTATCATGTATTATGTTGAATTATCAAGTAGCAATCCAAATTCAAGCGATCGAGTGTTTCTCCTACGACATTGATTTCAATCGGCTTTTCGTATCTTAAGATCTATTCTCGAGATAGATCATCGAGGGTGCTCTTGTTGCTGTGGTGGCTAGAGGTGCATGCCTGACCTTCCGTGAGATTTCAACTTGTCTTTGGACTCACCCTAGACTAACACGCACGAATAGGGGTGCGTTGTGACAGAACGGTGGCTCCAAAAGGCGGGCGTTTTCGGAGTTGGACGGGAAACCATGATTTAAAGATGCTTTTTATGAGATTGAACTTGTTTACTTCTTCTTTTCTCGGAACTTCAATGAAGGCTTGATCCAATCTCTCTAGATTGGTTTGTCTATTCCCCTCTATCTCTTGCTACCTCCAGTTTTCATTGATTAGATTCGTTTTCATGATGTTCTCTAGATTAGATGCATAAGAATCCCCTTTGAAGATCAAAGTTCTCAGCTTTATTAGATTGATTTTTGCATCGCACATTTGTTCCATGGATTCGATACCTTGGGTTCACACTTGAGGGAAGAAGGGTCCCTGACTACGACGGAGGACTTGTCCGCTTGCAACTCCACTTGAACTTTAATACGAATATACACCGTCAATGGTACTGTTTGGTGATTGTTTCTTATTTTATTCCATTGTATGCTTGTATGTGAATGATGTGGTGCATAGAAGATGATCTGTACATGGAATACGCTGAAGTTGAAGATTTCCAAGACCTTGAGCAGCAGCAAGCATAGGTAGAAGGCAAGTCCTTGCTGCATTCCCATTTATCCTATTACAACATGCATTTTAATTACACCATTATTTATTATTGCTTTGCATTCAATTGAAGGGTCCTACTATTTATGGTTTGACTAGCTTTGTTTATTCCTATGCCTTGATCAACCTGGCTTTGTGTTTATGTTGAGTAGACCTTGCTTAGTTGCTTAACTTGGGATCATGGTGGTTCTAATGAACAACAATGTTAATCTTGCTTTACTTGTGTTATAACTTCAATAAGCAAGATCACCTCTGTTAATCGGAACATGGAGAACCACCTAGGAAAACAGTACAACCACAAGACATATGGCTCTGTCTTGGCCGAATAATTAGAAAACTTGGTGTTAGGGATGCTTTACCTGAAAGGGGTTGGGGGCCACCGGTAGTTGGTGTATAGCCCGACCCTTAGGCTGATCTGCTCTATGTTATCTTTGCAGTCTTGAGAGAGGTTTATGCATTGCGCTGTCAAGTAACCTAACGAGTAGCCTGCAATAGGGGATCCTTGTAATGGTCTCGTAGCGTCCTTATGCAATCACACCTCGGTAGTGTGGTATGATGCTTGGACGACATCGCATGGTTGGGTCTAAAGTTCCTAGAACATTTACGCGACTTGTGGGTAAAGATGTATAACCTCTGTCCGATTGGTACAAAGTGGGTGTGGAAGAACAAAGAGTGAGAGAAAGGTGAAGTGGTGAGAAACAAGTCGAGGATTGTTGCTCAGAGGTTCAGTCAGAAGGAGGGGATCGACTACGAGGAGACCTTTGCTCCCGTAGCTAGTTTGGAGGCAATTAGGATCCTTATAGCCTTTTCCGTGGCTAAAGGGTTCAAGTTGCACCAAATGAATGTGAAGAGTGCTTTTTCTGAATGGTGTGTTGGAGGAAGAAGTGTATGTGAGGCAACCACCTGGGTTTGAGAGTGAGAAGTACCCCCACTGGGTGTACAAGTTGAGGAAAGCGCTTTATGGGTTGAAGCAGGCGCCTAGAGCTTGGTATGGTAGGTTGATGGGGTTCTTGTTTGAGAGAGGTTTTGAGATGGGGAAGGTAGATCAGACCTTGTTTCTACTTAGGCAAAGCGGAGATATCCCGATTGTGCGGTGTACGTGGATGATATTGTCTTTGGTGGCTCGTCTAACTCTCTTGTTGCAAGGTTTGCAGAGGATATGAGCAGGGAATTTGAGATGAGCATGATGGGCGAGTTGCAGTTCTTCCTCGGGATACAAATCAAGCAATCAAAGGAAGGAACATTTGTGCACCAAGCTAAGTACACCAATGACATTGTGCGGAAGTTCAAGATGGAGGACTCCAAGGCTATGACAATGCCGATGAGTACGACTACAGCTCTTGATGCGGATGAGGAAGGTGAACACGTGGACAAGAAGGAGTACCGGAGCATGATCGAGTCACTCCTCTACTTGACGGCGACGAGTCCTGAGATCCAGTTCTCGGTATGTCTGTGCGCTCGTTTTCAAGCGTCTCCAAGGACTTCGCATCGGCAAGCGGTGAAGCGAATTTTCAGGTACTTGCGTCACACTCCCGACTTCGGCCTTTGGTACTCCGCGTCCTCTTCTTTGGCGCTTCATGGTTTTTCGGATGCGGATTTTGCCGGGTGTCGGTTGGATAGGAAGTCCACTTCTGGGATTTGCCAGATTTTGGGATCTTCCTTGGTGTCTTGGTCTTCCCGCAAACAGTCGAGTGTTGCTCAATCCACTACCGAGGCCGAGTACGTTGCCGCTGCTAGTTGTTGCTCTCAGCTCCTTTGGATCACATACACCATGAGTGACTTTGGTGAGGAGTATACCCATGTCCCACTTCAATGTACAAGAAAAAATGTACATGCACGCCAACTTGAAGAAAGTGAAAAGAGAAGGCAGGCAGAACTACAACAGCTTAGGCAAGAGTTCCTATCAATGCTGCAAGCATCAAATGGACAGTCACAAGTTCCACAGGTACTGGTCAAGCTATTTGCATGAATGCGTTTCTTTCCTTGGGTTCTATATATGAATGTTTGTATCCTTTGGTAGGTTGACCAGCCAATATCTGTACAACCATGCCCAAGCAACAATGTCACTGAATCTGCCGACGAAGCGGCGGTTGCATCAATCACCCAGCAAAACAACCTTGTCGCTGAATCCGCAGACAACGTGGCGGCGGAACCATCAATTCCTACATTTGGGAATGTACAACTAGACTCCAGGAATGTGCTCTCGTGTACTCAGGTTGTTCTCGAATTCGCAACTTTTTACTAGTACATATCATCGATTCATCGATGAAATTACGCCTAATCTTGTCCTTCCAAATGATTGGTTCATAGGAGAAGGAATCTGAAGAAGCTCGAAAACAAGTATTTCGCAAAACCAGAAGCACTAAAGGTGGTGTTAACAATCCTGAAACTCAATCCACCGTTAGACAAATTTCTTCTCAACAGCTACAGGTACAAGTTGCACAAAGGAGACGACAAAGCACCAAAAAGACAAGAGGTGAAGCTTTTTTCAACAACTCTTACTGCTGTGAATGTAATTCATGTTTCAGCTGTCAAAGTGTGTTTATGGTTGTGGTAATTATTTGATGTCATTATGCTATTTTTATGAATCACAATCAATCTTTGGTTTGCTATATGTTGTTGTTTCACAAATTCCAATATTAGAGATTAATTGATGCTAGCTTAAAAATTTTGTTGATTCTTTACGGTGATGACACCTCCTTGCATTGAATCCCCCTTTGCCGATCAAGTGTTGGGATCATCTCCAAGTAACAATTGGCGGACCAAGTTCTTCATGTCCTAGCAAATTTGTCTACTATGTGTTGAAACAATGTCCCGTGCCAAACTTTTCGGTATTTAAGTACTTCATGAGTCATGTAATTAACTCGGTGGATGGTTCAATGTTGGTTAATTAACTATAGATGCATTGTTATATTTATCTGTCGATGTTAATTAATGCCGCAATTACTCGCTGCTACATAAATGAGCGTGGCGAATACATCGGTGTTTTTCGTTGCCAAAAGTAGCGTGGCAATAGTAAGGTGCACTTGTAGCACCCCTAATACGAACGTGGTAATAAGAAATTCAACTTGTAGCAACACAAAGGGAACGTGGCAATAGTATGGTGTACTTGAAGCAACCCTAAATAGGAACGTGGTAATAAGAAGTTCAACTTGTAGCAACACAAAATGAGCGTGGCAATAGATAGTGCACTTGTAGCAACCCTAATAGAAACGTTGTAATAAAGACTTTAACTTATGGCAACCAACCAAATGTCGAAGCAATAATAGAGGACCACATATTACAACCAATCAAATTACGTGGCAATAGATAGTGCACTTGTAGCAACCCTAATAGAAACGTTGTAATAAAGACTTTAACTTATGGCAACCAACCAAATGTCGAAGCAATAATAGAGGACCACATATTACAACCAATCAAATTACGTGGCAATAGAGGATACCACCTAAAGCAACGTAACCAATATCGTGGCATCGTACAATGCTACCTATCACATCGAAATCAACTTTTGTGGCAATAGAGGAGACCACCTATAGCAACTAACCAATTTCGTGGCATCGACAATACTACATATTCCAACCAAATTACTTTCGTGGTAATAGACGAGGTTCAACCAATAGCAACCAAAGTCGGTGCGTAGCAATACTATAACTTGCAACGAAACGAAACGTTGCAATTGCACCTTTGGCAACACCGCAGATGTGTCGCAATAGTACACTTTGCAACCAAAACAAGTGTTGTAAAAAACCCTAATTGCAACGTTGCGTTACGTTGCAACAAAAAAACTTTGGCAACCACTAGATGGACAACGACGCAATACCCTAATGCAACGCGGCCTTTCGCATCCCATGGCCCACGGAACAATTTGGTTGCAATTGTGTCTATTGCAACCAAATATGGCATATTGCAACACATTTTGTGCGTTGCATTAGGGGGAAAATCTAGTAGTGTGTGATAGCACTAGTGCCATAAGCGTTGCAAAGAACCCAGTGCTCCATTCCAAAACCAAGCACATAGAAGTGAGGTATCATTTTCTGAGAGAAAACGTAGAGAAAGGAAAGATAGCTTTGATCCATGTACCCACACATGACCAACTAGCCGATATTTTCACCAAACCCCTAGATCAAGCAACTTTCACTTGTTTGCAGGGGGAACTTGGTGTGTGTTTGATTTCTTGAGTTGGGTGTGTGGGAGCTCCTTTGTAGCATATGTATAGTTTCCTTTGTGCATTTCTTGCATTTGGCATGGCATAGGTAACATGATGTATAGGCATCCTTGTATCTTAGATTGCATGCATTTTGTATCATATGCATTGGATAGGAAAAGCTTCTCCTATATACATTGTTCACCATGGAATGCTATTTATGTATTTGTGAGCTTGTTTGGTATGCTATGGTTAGTTTGGCTTAGCTCTTGATAATCTTGGTTTATAATCCATTGTTGATGGCTATGTTTTTGAAAAATGTTACATATATACTCTCTCATGTGTAAATGCTTTCATATGATCTTGACATATTTTAGTGGCTTGGTTATGCTTAATTTGTTGTTGGATAGCTAGTTTATTGATCATATGGGGCCAAAGGCTCATTTGCCATCATGAATGTTTAGCCCTCTTGCTTTATCTTTTGGAGGAGCATAAGTTCTTTTTTGTCGCAAAGACATTTCATGTACCAAATTTGAATCTGAAAATGAAATGTAAAATGCCTGGAAAATGTGCTCCCATGTCATATGTGCTAAATTTAATTTGCTTTGGGTGCTAAACCGTTGCATGATGTCTACCAATGAGAAGTCTCATATATAGAAGTAGACACATGGCTCGGTGGCTTTGACATGACATGAGGTGCTTGTGGGTGTTTGTGATGGTCTTATGATTAGAATGGATGTCCTAGCATGAAGTTTGTGTGGCTTTGCCATTTTGACATGTTTTGATCATGTTTACGACTTTGCTCATGAGAGGTAAATTTTTCGCAAAATTGCCCAATTCCATATTAGCTTCGTCCAATGGTTGTGAAACTTGGTGATCTTGTAGTTGATGTCAATACGAACCTATCGGGTATCTAACTCTCTCATTTGGACATGTGTAGCATCCTATGTTGAATTTTGTCTATTTGAGAAGCTCTAGAATGAAAGTTTTGCATTTTTGGCTTGATTCATGCATTGCCAACAAGGGGGAGAAATTTGAGCTTGAAATGTCTTGCTGGATGCATTTAGAAGGTTTTCAGGTGGTTTCGAGCCATTTCTAGGCTCTGGTGTGCACCGGTCTGACTGGTCGAGGTCACCGGTCTGACCGGTCAGAGGGCTGGTCCTGTGCACATGTTGAGCACCGGTCTGACCGGTGGTGGTGACCGGTCTGACCGGTGAAAGCTGAGTTGTTGCAGCTGCCCTGTTTCAAGTGGTGTTTTGCATGCATTCATCCAGGGGGGAGGTGCATTGGTTCAGGGGGAGCTTGCATGTGTGCAGGGGGAGCTCTTTGTGGTTTTTCGAGCTTTGGTTTGGTGGTTTGCGCTCTTTGCTTCAGCTTTGTTTTGTCTCGGATGTGTCGAGTCGTTGCCCTTGCCTAAGGGGTCCGAGACTTGTCTTCTTCAAGTGATCTTGCTCTTTGCCTTTGTTTGGCTTTCGATCGCTTGTTGGAGTTTCTTTTTGTTTGTTTCTTTTCTTTTTGTTTTCTCTCTTGTTACTTTATGTGGGTGTTGTCAATGCACTCATCAAGGGGGAGATTGAGGACCATGTGTGGTTCGAGGACCGGTGGATGGTCGCTCCCTTGTGTGATGAGTGACTGACAACGTTGTGTGGACTGATTCTTGGCTAAGTATTGCAGGTGCAGGTTGCGGCTTGACTGGTGTTGGTGCAGGTGAAGAACAAGCGCGAGAGGTTGTCGCCGGTGAGGCCTCCAGGTGTGGAGAAGACAAGTAGGCTTCATTCGAGGGACCGGTGGCCAGCGGGGTCAAGTGCGGGCCGCATGGTGGCATGAACAGCAAGATGAAGTCATGGACGGTTTCTTGGTTGAGCCTGAAAACCAAGGTCGTGCCGGGACTACGTGGGAGCCGAGTCATGAGTGGCGATTGGCGGAGGCTACACCGAGTTCGCGGGGTTTCCAGTGGTTCACCAGAAAACTACTAGGTTCGTTGGTTGATCCATAAAGCCAAGACCGAAGAACTGAAGACGGTGCTGCAGCAGCTAAAGACCGGTCTGACCGGTGTGACCGGTGGGTATCGAGGTGTGCGACAACGCAGTCCGGAATCTTCGAAGCAGAGGACACGCGTCGGGATCGCATGGCTTGCGTCGAGGCTAAGCAGGGTGCGGTCACCGGGCATCCGTCCGATGGAGAAAATCTGAAGACTTCCAAAACCGCCCTTAAGGGGCTTGTATCCCTAGTTATTAAGTAAGGGTATTTTAGACTTCCGGTTGCCTCCATATAACCCATGAGGTGAGAGGATGACAGCCATCTCTTGGAACCCTAGTTCATTTGCTTTCCTATTTTCCCTTCCTATTTTCTTAGGATTTCCATAGGACTAGATTGAGAGCTTCATGGTAAGATTTTGTAAGAGGGTTGGATGATCGGGCGGCAAGCTAGACCTTGTATGAACCTCCTTGGTATGTATAGATGATTCGACGTGGTTCCTCAAGGCTTTGTTGTGTTGTTACCGGTTGTTCTTGGTGGTGATTTTCGGAGCCCTCTTTTGGTGGTTTTCTTGGGGTGTTTTCGGGACCTTGCTCTTGGGGATTTGATGGGAGAAATTTGTGGGAACCCTTCATGGTTATTTGTCCTGTGATTCCCCTCCCAAATCCGTGAGTTAAGGGGCTCGATTTTGGGGCTTTCGGTGTTCTAGGGTTAGAGGAGTTCTTGGCAGGATTTCTTCGATTTCTCTTGATTTGGCAAGTTTTGGTGGACAAAATCATGGCTATGGACTCCTCATGAGGTGTTCCTATTATCCCCAAAGTCTTGTTCAAGTCTGTGTAGCGATTCGGGAGATCGAAGTTTGGATGTGGAGGAGTTGACCCGCGGGTGCTGTTCATCCCGAGCTGCCCAGACTACACCGGTCTGACCGGTGCTCTTGACCGGTCTGACCGGTGCAAGTCTCTTGTGGGATTTGCCTCGGGTGAACTGCTTGACTCGTGTGTCTTTGGGTCTTGGTGCTGCTGGTCAGTTCTTGGTCTGTTTGGAGTTGTTTTGTTAGGTTTTGTGTAGGGTTTTCCTTCCGTGCAGGTTGTGTTTTGGGGGTGGTTTTGTTCCAGGGCCTAGAGAAGTCACCGAGGCTCTCTAGAACGCTTGTTGTGCGGCTGCTGTAGCCACCGGCCTGACTTGTACTATCCACCGGTCTGACCGGTGTCACCGGTGTCACCGGTGCAGGCCATCGGTCGAGTGCGGCAAAGACAAACGGGCGAAGCAAGCCGTGCAAGTTTCCGCTGTGCGTGTTGGTGTGTTTTGGCTCGGGTGGTTGTTTGTTGGTTCCTAGGTCCAGTAGCACTTCAGTGGCAGCATGGACTTGGCCAACTTGGGTAGTGAGTCGGAGACGTGTGTTGGAAGCCGTGTTCGTCTTGTTGGAGTCTCTATCTCCTTCGAGAAGAATTTTTATCGGCTCCCATTCACTCCCCCCTCTTTGGTTCGCTGTATCGGTCCTTCAAAAACAGCGGAAGATAACTAAACGATACGGTCACATCATAGGAGGCCTGTCCATGATGCAATCACTCCTCGTCATCCACCCATTCCAGCTCCCAGCCGGGTGGAAGTTTTCCGGGCCACACATCACATGCATTACCTGGAACAACATTTATAAAGCAAGGCTGAGTATACTAATACTCAGCAAGGCTTACCCGTCTAAAAGAAAGACTTTACCTCTAAACATGCAAGGCTTTTGGCTAGTGGGTTTGTTTGCCAAAAAGCTACTAAGTAGTGAATCCTTACTTTCACATTTTAGCTCATGTTCTAGTAGGAGTAATCATTACTAGATAAGCAACTATTGCAATCAAAGTTGTAAAACATTTAATCAAGTAATAATCTTCACAAAGTTCCATCATAAAGGGATATCATGGCCAGTGTTTAGCACTTTCAAACACTTAACCAACGAAGCCATTGGACCGGATCCCAATCCCATGCTCTTACCACATGAGCAATCCATTTAATCCATAATGTGATTCCATAAAGGAGATCCTATTCTCGCGAGTGATGGACATCACTCGACTTGTACCAGATCCTTAAAGCATAGCAACTAGCGACCTAACATGCTAGTAAAAGATCATAGGTACTTAAGGATCATGCAACTAGGGTTTCAATCAACTCCTGAACGTAAATGCACATAAGATAGCAATAATAAATTCAGAACTTGAAAGTAAACACATGGGTTAAATGATTAAACCGGGGCTTGCCTTCGTCAGCACAAGCAGACAGACAACCTTCCGGACTTTGGTCCGGGTCTTGCTCTACGGTCACGTAGTGCACGTCTCCTCCTGCTCCCTCGTCCTCATCAGCCGACACGAGCGTGTAGCTACCGTCGGGGACTTATACACGGGGAATGCAATGAAGTGATCAGGAGGGTGATTAATTTAATTTAATTAACAAACAGTAGCAAACAACCACTAGGAGTATATAGTTGGCCATATTCACCTTAACAAAAGTATTTAAACATTTTACCTTTTAAAAGATAATCAAAACAACTCATTCAGTCTTCTATTTAAGGTGATTGTGTGCACATCTATAAAAGAATATTTAATTTAAATACAAACAGCAAGGAAAAGTCACTTTTATGCCACAAATTACTTTCCTAACTCATTTGTATAATTTATGCACAAGGATTTGGTCTTCTTATTTTTCTTCAATAGATTAATCTAATTTGCAACCTTTAAGCAACCAATCATTCCTCAACTTGTCCAACCGCGCCCCCTGGCCCTACTGACCAGGAGTCACTCCTTTGGACAGCAAGCAACTAGTCTGATCCATAGCAAAGTCACGCACTCACAAACACTAGCATTCGCTTCCTATAGCATACATATATGTGAGTCTTTATTATTTTAATCTTTTACTAAGCCCACACATGTGTTCATGCAAAGAAATAATTTTAAAACTCATACCCAGCAAGGAAATGACATCCTAAGCCACAAGTCATCTCTCTATTCATTTGAAATCACTCATTTGTTTTAAATTTCCTTTTTCCCTTTAATCCATTATTCAACCTATGGTGGTCCATTCACTTTAATTCCATCAAAGGACTCCATAAATCATTCTAACAGTACCACTAGGGTATACTAAGCTTAAAAACATTATTGGGACAGCAAGCCTTCATATTCTTTACATTAAAATTTATATACCTTAAATTAAAGCATTTCTATCTAGTTATTTAGAGATAAATGCATGATAAAATAACAGTAGCATATTTGGAGTTAACTTTTCTCCCACATGTTCTTTGACCCAAAACAAGCCTAGGGAACCAACAAACACACCTATAGCTATTATGGATCTTGCTATACACATTTATGAATAAAAACAAGCATAAATTAAGAAATAATATTTCTAATAGAGATAAAATTAGGATAAATTCACCAGAGGTGCATTTTGGTATAACATCACAATAGCCAGAAGTTGGGCTCAAGAATAATTATATTTTAAGCTACAAAAATCATCTAGGCAGATTTATCAATATCACAAGATAATTTTAGCGCAGAACCTAAGCATGCTAGTCTCCACAATATATCCAGAATTCAGCCCAAGATCATGTATGGATTTTGCAGAAACATAGACCTAGGCATTTTACATTTTAATTTTTCAAGCAAACACTAAAGCTCAAAAGTATATATGTTTGGGAAAAGTTGTAGTTTTAGTTACGCAGAGCACAACAAAATTGGACTCGCAATTTTTGGATTTTTCTGTGATTTTATACAGATTTTAGAAGTTCTGGTCAAAAGGGGTCAAAGGTTTAAGAATCTTATTACGTAGAAGTCCCTGGGGTTTTTCTTTCATTACAGATATGCCCTTAGTTTGCATCTAAGCCCCTAGAAAGATTCAGGAGCTTGCAATGCGGTCCTTAGGTGTAAGGCTGCAAAGGGGTAACCGTTAGGTGCACCTCCGAACCTCCTTAGTTCAATTATTTGTACTACTTCTTCAAAATTGAGCTGAAGTAGTGCAACTAATTGAACTAAAGAGGTTCGGAGGTGCACCACATCATATTCAATTTTCACCCGTACTTGGGTGCCATGGCCGGTGGTGGGAGCCATAATCCGGCGAGTGGAAGGCCGGGCTTGGCCGGGGAAGTGACCAGGATGGAGGAGGGGTTCACCTTGGCTTGGTTTGTGACCGGAGTTGGGGCGGAAACATCGCCGGCGAGCTCTCGCGGCGAGGCCGGCGGCGGTGGCCGCGGGCGGCGCCAATGCCGGCGATGCACGAGCGGAGGAGGATGGTTATGGTACCGACGAGGTTCACGGGATACTAGGGGAGGCGTGGAGGTGGTTGGGCGGCGGTGGAGTCAAGCGGGAGGTGGAGCTCCGCGTGCGCCCAACAATGGCGGAGCGGCGACGGTGTTTGGCGATGGTGGCGTGGCTCGCGCAGGACAGGCGAGCCCGGTGGCTTTAATAGGCGACTGGAGGTGGCTAAGGCAGTGCACAGACCAGTCTTGAGCATGGCACGTGGTATGGCGACGCCGGGAGTGGCTCGGCGGCCAAGGACGGCTCGGCTAGCCAATGGTGAGCGGCGGCCGCGCGAGGCGGTTCTTCCTAACCCGTGGGCTTGCGGCGCGTGGCGACGGATATTGGTGCGCGGACGTCGGTGCGAGGCCGGTGAACCGATGGTCGCAGGGATGCCTCGACGTCCGGGCCCAGGGGGGTCCCACAGCGGGCGCGCGCGGGGTGGCGCGCTGACGTCGCTCAGCACGATCTCTAGAGCGCCGGGTGCCAAAACATTTCGGATTGACCCACTTTGACTGAGTTTAACTCCAAATTTTGCAACATAAGTGCTCCAAACAATGTATAGGAATGTTGTAGATCTAGCATCCCTCTACAACTTTTGTAAAGGGCGTAGGGTATTTTACTCAACCATTTTTGCACAATACGCATGCCAAGTTGGTTGTTTTCTGGGCGCCTGTGAATAGTAACCCTGGGCGTTGACTTGAGTTTTTCACCTATTTAAGCTCCAAATCTCGAATGCCACTCAACACGAAAGTTGTGTCCCTCGACAAAATACACAACTTTTATATTGGGAGAATTTGAAGTGTGTAGGTGAATTTTGGAGAACGCGGCAAAAGTTCCGGCTGACACTGGAGGGCAAAGGGGTGTTCAAGGGGTTTTGAGTGGGATTTGACCAAGGGTTGACCAAAGTGGGTCATTAGGGATTGTCGGTGATGTTTTCAAGGTGATGGCCCAAGTTGACCGTCGTTGGACCAAAGTCAACCCGGTTGACCGGATCATTTGGGTTAATAAACCCGGCTGAAAACCTGGGGCGTCCCAACCATCTTCGCGCTTCATCTTCGAGAGAGAATGGAAAAAGATTCCACTTGAACCAGGCGGCCGGAACTCCTTGTTGCACCGTGTTGCATATCATCGTGAATTCCTTAATGTGTCTATATGGGTTGTCATCCTCCAATCCTCTAAATGGTTTTGTCGCCACTAACTTGATGATTCTAGGCTTCACTTCGTAGTGGGTTGTAGCAAGCACCAAATCTGATTTTTGCATCTCAAGGTCTTCCATTGACGGCATTGCTAGCTCCCTTAGCGACATCTCTTCGTCTTCCAATGGTGAGGTGAACAAATCCATCTAGGCACAAGAAAAGTAGAAAGAAAAACAAAAAAAGTTTTTTTTCTAGAAAATAAGGGTTAGATGTTAGTAATCAACAAAATTAATACTAGATTAAATGTAGCAAACTGGCTTGCTCCCCGGCAACAGCGCCAAAAAACGGGAGTTTGTTGACGGTTGAAACACGTAACAACCTTTGATCCGCAAGCGTACGGACCTACACCTTTTTCACCACGGGGTGACCCCCAAGGTTCTTGTCAATCCGCGGAGCAAGGGGATTGCTAGCGCTTAACCAAGTACTAATCTAGTTGATGGGAAACCTTTGAAAGGGGTATTAATCTAAATGTAAAGACAATCTAACCTATGTTAATCTAAGAAGTCTAAGGTGAAACTAGATGGCAAAGGGTGGACACAAGAGAGAGATTAAGATAGATAAGCGTTCCCTCCCTAGGGTTTAGGATCACATGAACATACATCTACTACATGAAAAGGGTGTTGCCTACACTAGCTTCATGGTGGTTATGCGGCCGCTAAGCCTTTTCCCTCTACCGTACTATCACTACGCAAGGTAATCAAACACGTATAATCGCATCTATACCTAAGCATCCATAGAATTAAGCTAATCACCACGATTACCACAAACCCTACTAAGACCACATGTTGTGCAAACATATGTAAACAAAGCATACGCGAAGACATAGACCATAAAGCATTGATTGGCATAAGGTTCATGTATAGATTACATATCATGCATCCATCTAACCCTAGGGACGAACAGAGACATTACCCCATCATCTTACATGGATTGAAGCACATAGGGGTGATAGATACTCCGGAGAACGTCGTCGATGAAGATGGCGGCAATGAAGCTTGGGAACACCCCTAGGCCAGCGGCTTGGAGTCCTCCTCTTGCTTCCTTCCCTCCGCCGGTGTTGATCCTTGCGACGAGCTCATCCAACTCTCTCCCTCATCTTGCGGTGGCGGTTTTCTGGTGAATGGCGTCGGTAGAATGATTGGATGCGGCGGCCGTCGGACGAGGGAGCTATAAATAGACCGAGACGGAGCTAGGTCAAAGGGCAGGCCGAACCGGGCCAAAAACCCCCTACGCCGGTCCGAACGGGCCGGCCGGCCCAGGCCCTTTCTGGGTTGGTTTGGGCCCATCTTCCTCCTCGTGGCTCATCTTGGCATTTTGGACTTTTCCCCTTGATTTGTGTCATTTGGAGGTCGCCGTCCCTGCGATCAAGATAGGGGGTCTTCTTGCATGAAGTCCGAACTTTACGTCTTAGTCCTCGGGGATGATCCATTATAGCACCTTGGTCCTTTCCACCTTTGGAAGTGATTTCTCGTTGCACTCGAACACGAACGGAACTCCTTATTTGCTCCTTTGAACTTGTTGTGACTCCGTCCCTTTTGTCCATGTTTTCCAACAAAACACAACACTTCCAAATGCACATACAGAGTTGAACTTGTTATATCATTAGTGTGCCTAGTGGCGGGTTAGTTGCAAATCATAATCGAAACCAATGCATAACAAGTACTCTAGGTTGACAGAAATTCACCATCAACACCTACAAACTAGTCACCATACCACCAACCTGGCCCTTCGCCTACTGGGGGCTCGACATGATTGGGCCTCTGCCAACTGCACCAGAAGGATTCAACAGAGTCTTGGTGGCCATCGACAAGTTCACCAAGTGGATCGAAGTTAAGCCGGTCACCTGCTCAAAGGCCGACAAAGTACTCGACTTCTTGGATGAGCTCGTGCATCGCTACGGACTACCTCACCGCATCATCACATACTTGGGTTCCAACTTCAACAACCACTAGTTCTGGAAATACTATGAGAACAACGGGATCGATGTCCGCTACGTCTCAGTTGCCCACCCCCGCGCCAACAGACAAGTCGAGCGCGCCAATGGGATGGTACTCGACTCCCTCAAGATGCGACTGCATGACGCAGCTAACACCAAAGGAGGCAAGTGGATCAAGGAACTACCCAATGTACTCTGGGGGCTTCGTACTCAACCTACCAAGCCAACAAGGCAGTCACCCTACTTTCTAGTCTACGGCTTCGAAGCTATTCTACCTGCCGACTTGATGTGGGAGTCCCCAGCAGTAGAACAGTTTCCAAGGTGACTACACAAGCTCAGCTCGTCATGGGAAGGTCCCTTCTCAGTTTCCAAGGTGACTGGACCTAGCTCCTACCGCCTCCAAACACTTGAAGGCGACAACATCAGCAACTCGTGGAACATCGACCACCTGTGTTGCTTCTACGCGTAGTCGTTCGACTACTCCAAGGGTTAAGTCTACACGACTACTCCTAGGCTCCCCGTTGTAATCGGCCTTTCGATCCTAGCACTAGTCTACAGACTACTCTCCTCCAAGTTCCAGCATCAACGG
Organism: Cenchrus americanus; assembly: GCA_947561735.1. Lineage (NCBI taxonomy): Eukaryota > Viridiplantae > Streptophyta > Magnoliopsida > Poales > Poaceae > Cenchrus > Cenchrus americanus. The sequence continues at coordinate 129,303,583 of OX387245.1, forward strand.
CTACTAATGGATCTCGAGTTGCTCAGAGCATTAAGGACTCTAGCGGCGGTCTACAAGACCATGTATTTTAGATCCAGCCTATACGACTACTAACAGATCTCTGGCTGTAAGCGGCCTCAGGTCCTAGTGTCACCTAGCCATAGGCGGTCTACGGGTCCGGGCAACTACACTTGTAAACGGCCCTGGCCATCTTGGTGTACTCATTCTTTAGTAATAAAGTTCGATTTTCAATCAACTCATTTATTGTGCCTCCTAATCAGGCACCTACTACCGAGTACTACTACTCGCGGGACCTCCACCGTTTGGTACTCCGCACACTTCGCTGCAAGTGGCGGCAACAAGTACTCATTTAATATACATATCGTGGATAACTCTCATTCATAATTTAAACAAATTATTAATAACTCTGTTTATCTTGCCTGCACTACTCCAAGCTAATCCTACAGGTACTCCTACTGAAGGTTGAGCTTCTCCGCCACTTGTTCAGCAACTGGCACCATCTCCTCCAGTAGGGTCTTGTATTGGTCATCAGTGCAAGTTAGCTGTGAGTCCACCTTCGACTACATCCACTGGAGCCTTGGGGAAGTACGACTTCATGAATGCCAAGACCTGGTTCGGGATCGACTTAGCCAAGTGCTTCGCATATGTTGCCAGACACACAGGGGCTTCCTTCAAGCGATCCACCAGCGGTGCAATTTTGGGTCCGCTCGGGTGAGGCACCAGCAGCCTAGCAATCGGGAGCGCGGCTTCTTCAAGCTCTTTCAGTTGGCCCCACAACCTCTCACAGTCTTCATTGAGCTTCTGCAGAGATTTATAACAATTTATGAGATCACGATTCGAGGCTTCACGAAGCTCCATGTGATGAACACACTCATGAGCCAACTATTTGTACTCATACTCAAGTACCTCTCGGGCATCGGTCTCCCGGTACACGATGTTCTTCAAGTCGGTCTCCGATGCCTTCAACTGGTCGACCCGTGCCTCATGCTCTGCAGACAACTCAGCGCAATGTTAGATTATAACAAGGTACCCCAATTAGTACTCAACAGCTTCAGCAGACAACATACCTTTGTTCTTCTGGAGCAGAGACTTGTTCTTTCAGACCAAGTCATCTTTCTTCGCTTGCATCTCCTGCACCTCAAGCTTGGATTGCAGTAGGGCGGAGTGCTTCTTGGTCTAGTCCAGCTCCTTCTCCAAGGCCTCAGCGCGGAGCATCGTGTCGTTGTACCCTTGAAGCATATCAGACTTCTGTTGGGATCTCTCAACGACATCCTGCACAAGGCAACACATTAACTGAGTACTCGGTGCTTCAAGATATAAGACTACTCATGGTACCCGCGACATACCTTGATCCATTGCTCAGCATGGTGCATCGACTCCATGTTACGAGCAACGATGGCCGGGTCAACAAGGTCGTCAGCCAACAGCTCCAGATCGCCACGGCTTGTTGACATCGCCTCAGCCACAGGTGTCGAGCGGATTGGCGCGGCATCTTGTACTTCAGGTTCGCACACGACTACTTCCGTGCTCGCCCCCGGGTGCGCATCGACATGTTTCTCCACTGTGTCCTTAGGGGCTACCATCGCTCCTAGCTCGGGGGTTGTTCCCTCCATCACTCCGATTGCTGGCACGAAGAGTTCGGCTTCTACCGTGGTTGTTTCCATGGCCACAGCCTCAGGGATCATGGATTCCCCAGCTTGCGCTCCTGCCACAAAGAGTGCAAGAAGTCAATTTCTACAACTATAGATACTACGCTTGGTGCCTCTCAATTGTGCAGTACACATACCTTCCACCAAGGTAGCTTCCTCCAACGCGGCCTCCACCGTGACTTCGGCCTGCGGCGGCGGTGTGGGTTCCCACACCTTTGACGGACGGTCATCTCCACCAGCTGGAGCACTGATCTCATCGCCATCCCAAGACAGATCCGTGGATTTTCTGCATCACACAAGTTATTCAGTGAGTCATGCAAGATTGATAACCCGCGCGACTACTTGAGAGTTTAGCAAAACTTACAAGGTCGACCGGACAACAGTCACGGTCGGGGCACCCAGAATACTGGCGATATCCACAATCCCAGCTTTTGCGGTTGCCTCGTCTTCCGCCTAGGCCGCCTCTAGCTGCTCTGCCACCATAGTGGGCGAAGGGTTCGGCCTTCTCTCTTCCGCCGTATTGACGGATAAAAGACGTATCCCTCTACAATCCGCAAGCGTACGAACCCACACCTTTTTCCCCACGGGATTCCCAAGGTTCTTGTCAATCCAAGAAGCAAGGGGATTACAAGCATTTGATCTACCTCTACGCACTAGCTACTCAAACCTTAACTACGATTAAACTAGAAAACAACTAAACTACACTAGAGAGAATGATTAAGCAATCAAGATAAAAGACACTCGCCTATGGGTCTACGATACTAGATCATGCAATCGCTTAAAAACATGAAAACCAATCTAATCTATCGGGGGTTTTGACCACGGTTTCGCCCTTTCCCTCCTCTCGTACTGTCACTACGCGAAGGTAATCATGACTAGACCTATGATCGACATGGCGTATTGAATGGATCCAAGGAAGCACTGGAGCTCTACTCCCTTTACAGCATGGTAGCTAACCTTAAGCAATAAAGTATATTCAACTCAAGATGATAGATAGATAATCTGACAAAGTACGATTACATCTCAAGATCGATTACAACCCATGGACGAATAAGGAGACTACCCCATCAAGGTGCTAGACATAGCACCGTTGATCATGGTCACCCTTCCGACGGTGTCTTCCTTCTTCTCCACTTGTGGGTGCTTCCTTCGAGGTGGTTGATCTCCCTCCGTAGATCTCCCACCTCTCTCTAGCTTGTGGATGGCCTCCTGGTGCGAATGGCTCTCCCCCTGTCGAATGGCGGCGCCTTCAGGGTCTTAGGGTTGAACATCCTTCGGGTGCAAGGAAAGGGGGGCCGAACCGACGCCAGAAGTTGGCTGGGCCGGCCGGCCTGGGCCGACCGGCCCAGGCCCAATTCGGCCCGGTTCGGTCGCCCCTTCACTCCCATGGGTCCTTAGGTGATTATGCACTTTGCCCCCTCCACTTGCATGATTTTGACGATGTCATTCTCGCGTCCAAGATGGAGGTTCTCCGTGCATGAAGTTCGGTCTTTTACGCTTCAATCCCCAGGGGTGTTCCTTCGTCGCACTTCAGTCCTTACCACCACTGGAAATGATTTCATCAAGCTCATGAACATGAACAAGACTCCGTAAATGCTCCTTTGAACTTGTTGCGAATTCGTCCTTTATGTCCATGTTTTCCTGCATACGCACAACACTTCCAAATGCATGCACATAGATGAATTTGTTATATGATTAGTGTGCCTAGTGGCGGGTTAGTTCCATAATCAAATCCAACCAAAGTGTAATAAACATGCTTGGTGTACAAAAATACATCGTCAACATCTCCCCCACGCTTAGCTCTTGCTTGTCCTCGAGCAAGTACTCGTAAAAAGTGTTGTAATCGTGTACTGCTAATCCTTCTTCACAAGTTAGTCAATCCTCTTGTCTTTAATACATAAACATAAAGTAATGATCATCATACATAAACTTGAGCGTTTAGAATTTTTACCATGTCAAGATTTACCCCACAACTCAAACTCTTCACTCGAAGCCTTCAATCTCAACCATGCTTACTTCTTTGCTTCCATCGGAGGGTTTTTATGATTTTTCAAAAACAAAATTCCTGCAACAAGTATTAGACAAAAACCCTTCTCCAAGCTCTCTCAAGTCACTCATATGAGGTGGCTATCCTAAACCAATTTTATAAAACTGTCACCTCCCATAAATCTCTCATATAACATGTAAAGTAGAGCTATAGGTAGGGCTAGTGCAATCAACACAAATATTGTCAAACTAAGAACTTCCTCTAATGATTGTTTACCTTTCTAAGCCAATGATCATGAGAATTAATCCATTTGTAGGGATATCAAGGATGAGAAGATTTAGAATGGTGGACATGTGCAAGGGCAAAAGAAAATTATGACTACGAGGCACTGATGACGTCCTCGTTGTCGGATTGCACATAGTTGGAAAAAGAGTGAAAGTTTCGTCTCTCAACAACGTGACATCCTTCCTTGCACTTTATTTTTTCTTTCACTTGATTCGTCCCTCTCATATCCTTCTTGCCACTCCTCTTTTCTCTTTCTCTTCTTTTTCTTTCATTCTTTCATTCTCATATTTTTCTCTTTCTTTACTTTTCGATATTTTTTCTTTCTTTCTTTCTTTATTTCTTTTCCATACTCATACTTTTCTCTTTATTTTTCCCTCTCTTGACAACTTTTCAAAGCTCTCAACTCCTATCTTTCTTGCATGCATACAATCTGAAATTTTAAATAAACCATGCTAGAGACGAGACGAAACTTTGAGAGTAGGTTGTGTTCAAGGAATGCGATGTACAAAAGAGATGTATAGGGTTGGGTATGGAATTCGGCGATGTACGGGACTTCCGATGTGAAAGTCACGTTACCGAATGCATGACGAGGCTAGCAACAAAAGATAAGCACAAGAACATGATCATTGCTCGAAATTAAAACTCCCAAGAGAGAAGGATCCTAGCCTAACTCATCGTGCTAATCACACTTATGGTGGAGCAAAAAAAATAAATTTGGCTTTGTATAGGATTTTTTTTGTTACTCTCAAGTTGGAAAAAGAGGTTTTGCTAACCTTTATTACAAGGTTTTTTAGATAATTTTCAGAACTGAAATCCTCCAACTTTTAGCATTGGACATAGCACAACCAACATGTGAAGCTCAAGATCGAAGTGTGGTATGGGTACTTTTAGTAATAGCAATTCCACTAAGCACCATGGTAAACGTTCTTCAAACCACACACTTATGTTCATATATCAAGAATTAAAGATAAACAAACAAGTGAATAAAGATAAGCATCACACAAGACACAAAATATAAAGACTCTTTTTATTTGATTTTCTTTGACTCAACACTAATTTAAGACACTTCAAACTTGCAAAAATTTAAAAACACACTCAAAAACTAAAGACTCTTTAAACTCTAAGACTCTCTCAAAGATTAAACCGAACCTAAACTTGAAGCTCAAAAGCTAAGGCTAGCTAGGTAGCTCTCCCCCACACTAAAAACATATGACGTCCTCGTCGTATCTTTCAAAATTCTTAAGGGGAAAACTAAACCTAGTGGTACTTCCCGCAACTATTGCACCACTTGCCTCTCATGTTCCCTACCATGCCAAAAAGTATGTGCACGTTGCGTTATAAGAACTTGTAGTCGTCCTCGACCACGCGCTCCAAATCCTCTATACGCTGCCTCATCACCTCCATGGCTTGGAAACATTCATCGACCGTTGCGTAGAGATCCGCGATGGAGTGACGGCAAGCCGCACAACACATCGGATGCAACCCAAAAGGGTCGTCATTGCCAGGGTCTCCGCCATCATCGCCACTGTCGTCGCCACCACCATTGTCGTCGTCGCCGTTGTTGGGGCCTTCGGGAGTCTTCTCCTTGGGCACCTCATACCAAATGTAAAGATTGTTATCATCTCTTCCGGCGGCCGCCCACGAGCTCGGGCTACGATCGTCGGAGTAGTCGCTACCCCCATAGTCCTTAGGCTCGGCGACACCTCCTTGTATTCCTTCCGCTTCATGCCTTGGATGCACGCCGACCTTCGAATGGGTGTAGGGACCTTCTCTTCTTCAACGGGGTTGCGAGATGCGATAGCTCCGATCAGGACACACCCTCTGCAACGGATGCGGGTGGTCCTCTTGATCTCGACGGGTAGCTTGAGCTCGCATCGCTTCGCCTCCTCTATCGATGGCTCCTTGGCGCCTTGCTTCAACTCTAAGCTCCTCGGGGACACAATGGCTGCTACGTGGGTGCAAAATATTGCTTGATGGGATTGATTTCTGAGCTCCCAATTCGGTTAAATAAATAGTCCGAAGAGAAAAACCCTAGGAACCTCATTTTCCTTATTCAAACTTCCCTTAAAATTTTCTGACCGAAGAAGGAAGTCGAAAAGGAGCAATTCGGGCAAAAACTGGGACCAACCGCCGCTGGGACCCACCTGGGCTGGTCGGACTGGGCCGGCCGGCCCACCCTGCCTCAGGGGCCGGGCCGGTCCGGTTTTTTCATGCACCGCCCTTTTTCGCCTTCTTAGCCCATGGGAAAAAGTTGGCCCAGTAAATCTTCGCGAGAAACTCCAGAAAATTAAAAGAAAAACTATTTACAAAAATTCCTGCCTTGTTTTTCGTCCTAGGCGGGACGTTCGGGCTCTTCTTCCATGGTGAAGACATCAACATGGTGAAGGAGCACAACGTCGGGTTCGTAGTAAACCTTAAGCCGTTGACCATTCACCATAAATTGACCACCCTTCACATCCATAATAGTTACCGCTCTGTTGGAGAGCACTGAATGCACAACATAAGGTTCGTCCCACTTGCTTTGCAATTTCCCCTTTCCGAAGGTTTTAAACCTCGAATTATAGAGGAGGACCTTATCTCTTTCTTTAAACTCTTTCTTTTTCAACCTTTTATCATACCACCTTTTGATTCTCTCCTTGTATATGCTTGCATTTCCATATGCTTTCAACCTCATCCCCTCTAGCTCGCTTATTTGGATTCTTCGTTTCACCACCGCGGCATCGAGATCAAGGTTCATCTCTTTAATCGCCCAATAGGCTTTATGTTCCAACTCAACCGGAAGGTGGCAAGCCTTTCCATAGATGAATTGATAAGGGGTCATACCTATCGGTGTCTTTAACGTCGTTCGATAAGCCCACAAAGCTCCCTATAATTTCTTTGACCAATCTTTGCCTCCCTTCTCTATGGTTTTGTTGAGGATGCTTTATAATTGCCTATTTGATGTTTCCACTTGTCCGTTGGTTTGTGGATGATAGGCCGTAGAGACCCTAAGCTCAATTCCCAACTTAGACAAGCACTTTTTGAAATTCTTCCCGGTGAAGTGAGTTCCTCCATCGCTTAACAAGATTCTTGGTGTACCGAAACGAGGAAAAATCACGTTCTTGATCATAGTAATGGACTCCTCCATCGAAGCTTTACGACATGGCATAGCCTCTACCCACTTGGATACATAATCAACCATGACTAGAATATACTCATATCCGTGTGAGTTTTTGAACGGCCCCATGAAGTCTATACCCCATACATCGAATAAATCGATTTGTAGATTGTATTTCAAGGGCATAGAATTTCTTTGAGAGATGTTTCCGGTTCTTTGGCATTCGGGGCATGATGCAACATATCTTTTAGTATCTTCATGCACTCTGGCCAATAGAATCCGCTTGACCACACTTTTGCTTGGGTCCTAAAATGGCTATAGTGTCCACCGTACTCTGCCGAGTGACACTTTCTCAGAATTTCTACCCTCTCTTCTCTTGGCACACATCTTGTCATGACTCCATCATTGCCAAGTTTGAAGAGGTATGGTGCATCCCAAAAGTACTTCTTACTTTCGGAGATTATCTTCTTTTGGGAGTTTTTATCTAGATGATCGAGAGGCATCTTCCGAATCGCTCGAATGATATCAGTCATCCAAGTGTCTTTATCGAGCACTCGATAGAGGTGGTCATCTCTCATCTTATCTTCTATGGGCTATTTATCATCTTGTCCACGATTCATCCTAGACAAATGATCGGCCACAACATTCTCCACCCCCTTTTTATCACGAATTTCAACATCAAATTCTTGAAGAAGAAGGATCCAACGAATCAAACGTGGTTTAGCTTCCTTCTTAGCCAAGAGATACTTGATGTATGCGTGATCGGTGTAAACAATGACCTTTGAGTTCACAATGTAATATCTGTATTTTTCGAAAGCGAACACCACCACTAGAAACTCCTTTTCTGTAGTGGCATAATTTAACTGTGCCCCATTAAGAGTTTTGCTAGCGTAGTAAACAGCGTGAACTCGGCCTTCCTTTCTTTGACCCAAAACCGCGCCTACGGCGTTGTCACTTGCGTCACACATGATCTCCAAAGGTTGGCTCCAATCCGGAGGTTGAATAATGGGAGCAGTCACCAACACATTTTTCAAGGTTCGGAATGCCGCTAGGCACTTCTCATCAAAGTCGAAAGCCACATCCTTTTGAAGGAGATGCGTTAAAGGCTTAGTGATCTTCGAGAAGTCACTTCTCTACCTTAGCTTTGTCCACTTCAATGCCTCTCTCGGATATAACATGTCCGAGCACTATGCCTTGCTTAACCATGAAGTGGCACTTTTCCCAATTTAACACCAAGTCTACCTACGCACACCTCGTGAGGACCTTTTCCAAGTTTTCCAAGCAATCCATGAACATCTTCCCGTAAACGGAAAAATCATCCATGAACACCTTGACAATTTCTTCGATGAATTCCGAGAATACGACCATCATGCAACGTTGAAAAGAGGTCGGAGCGTTGCATAGATCGAAGGGCATCCTTCTATATGCAAACATTCCATAAGGGCATGTAAACGTTGTTTTGTGTTGATCGTCCGGGTGAATGGGAATTTGCATGAACCCCGAGTACCCATCGAGAAAGCAAAAATAAGCGTGGTTCGCTAATCTCTCGAGCATCTCGTCAATGAACGGTAGGGGGGAGTAATCTTTTTTCGTCGTTTTGTTAAGCTTACGATAATTGATACACATCCGTCACCCGGTCACGGTTCTTTGCGGTATCAACTCATTCTTATCATTCTTCACCACGGTTAAACCTCCTTTCTTTGGTACACAATGTGCCGGGCTCAACCACTCGCTATGCGGAACCGGATAGATGATTCCGGCATCAAGTAACTTGATGACCTCTTTTTTTACTACCTCTCGCATGGCATGAGTTAGCCTCCTTTGGTGGTCCACTACGGGCTTACATTGGTTTTCCATTGGTATACGATGAGTGCAAAAGGCTGGGCTAATACCTTTGAGATCATTAATCGAATATCCAATAACCTTCCTATGTTTTTTAATAAAATCAGCAACTTGTCATTTTCTTCGGGACTCAACTCGTCACTCACAATGACTAAACAAGTCTTGTCTGGACCCAAAAATTCATACTTTAATCCCTTGGGCAAAGGTTTAAGGTCTACCTCGGGCACTTGTGGCTCCTCGAGTTTAATTTCTCCTATGTCCTCAAAATTTTCTTCCTCCACGCTTCCATCATGTGGTTCTAAGCCTTTTGTTGCTTCTTCTAGTTCTTCATCTTGTTGATTACTAATTTGATTTTCCATCGCTCTTTGCAGTGGGTCTCTAAGGGTTTCAACAAAACAAAGACTATCTACCTCCTCTACTTCTTCTTCGGGAGGAAAGGGTGTAGGGTGTTTAGAAACACGAAGAAAGTTATATGTGTACTTTGTTCCATTAAGGTTCATTGTTACTTTGCCTTCTCCGGCATCCAACACGACATCAACCAACTTAAGAAAGGGCCTACCTAGGATTATGTGATCATGGTTACTATGGTAAGCATCAATAACAAAGAAATCGGTTGATATACATTTTCCAGAGATTTTTAGTTTCTTGTTGCAAGCAATACCTAGAGGTTTAATAGTTCTACCATCTACCATAATTAATTTTGTTGATGTTGGAGCTAAGTCTAGGTTGTGGTCTTGAACTTTATCGTAAATTTTAGAAGATAGGACACTTACTTGGGCTCTGATGTCGCATAAAGCTTTGTATTGAACTCCGTTGATCTCGCAACTCAAGTGTGGTGCCATCTTCTCTTCTTCTTCAGATCCTATCGCGTAAACTTCGGCGACGCGAGCGTATGGTGATGCTTCGGGTTTGATCCCCATGATTCTCTTCACCTCGGCTATGTGTTCCGGATCCACTTCATCATCTCCAAAGAGCTTTTGAATGATCTCACTGGTGGTTTTAAGGTTGTATGAATCTTCCGCTTTCTTCTTCGGTGGGAAATCCACTTCCAATGCTCTTGCTATCCCCTTTTGATTAGGGAACAATCTTCTCTTGTCGAATACTTCTCCGTAATCGATAGGAACCCAACCATTGGTTCGAACTCCCTTAGTGGCTTCACGCTTGACATGCTTCTCTTGTTTGTCTTATTTAGTACGACGAAGTCAACGCTCGGGGTAGTTCTTGACTTAATGTGTTCTTGTTCAAACTTTTCCGGGATTGACTCCTCTTTTGTGACTTCCGGGGTTGCCTCTTTAGAAAATTCAGCACACTTATTCTTCCTTGAATTATATTCCGGCTCTCCCGCAAGACTTGTTTCCCAATCTCTTCTCATGGCAGCTGCTTTACTCATTTTTTGTAGAAGTTGAGCGGCTTCCGTGCGTTCTTTCTCCATGAGATCCCCACCTGCACACATTTGGACGTGTTGCATGCAACTAGGGGTTAGGGAAAAGAAAAATGTATGCAAGAGTACGTCACCGGAGAAGCCGAGTCTTGGTCCTTGTTCGATCAACTCATTAAACCTACTCCAAGCTTGGTCTATCCCTTCCTCTTCTCCTTGCGTGAAAGTGATCACTTGCCTCCTTAGATATTGAACCTTGCTAATTGGAAAGAACTTGTCGCAAAACTTCTTTGTCAACTTGTTCCAATTGCCTTCAACTTCAAAGGACGCAAATGAGTACCATGTCTTTGCTTCGCCGGCAAGTGAGTAGGGAAAGAGATTTCATTTGAACCATTCATCGGGAACTCCTTCTTGACGCACCGTGTTCCATAGCGTCGTGAAATGCCTTATGTGTCTATATGGGTTCTCTGTAACCTTCCCTTCAAACGGGTTTGCCGCCACCATCTCGGTGATCTTGGATTTGATTTCATACTTGGTCACTTTGAGCTTCGAATCTGACTCTTGTACTCTTATGTCTTCACATCGAGGGCTAGCGTAATCCCTTAGGGCCTGTTTGTGAGGGTGGCCGCGGGCGGCTCGGCTAGCCCTAACCGGGCCGGGCCTTGTCAGGCCTGGCCATGGGCGGCCACCCTCAGTTGTTTGCGTGCCTGCACTGGGTGAGCCAGGCTCAGCTGAGCTCTTGTTTGCGACCCGGTGCGAGCACGGGCGAGGGGCCAACCGCCACCAACTGCCGAGCCAAGAACATGTTTGGCGGGGGTGGCTTAGGTGAGCCCGGCCCAAGATAAACATACATAAATTACATCTTAATCAATAGAGGGAGAAGTGTACATTGCAGTTACAACATCATTAACATCAATAATATCATATATTTTACATCATTGTTTAATTGAAATAATAAAATTAACATTCTATCATTTACATCATTGCCTCAGAAACTTTTTTATGTTCCACATGAGGCTGACCTTGATCATACAACAAGGATAAAATGCATACAACATATGGCAACCATGGAAACGTCAAACACATCCAGCCCAAGGTAGAAAACATTGGGCATGGATGAGTTTGACGTTTTGATGGGAGACATGAGAAGGATACAACACACAGATCAAGGTCATCCCTCTATGCATGATCAAATTGAATCATCATAGGCAACCATGGCAAGAACAAATTGGCCTCGGATGAAACCGTGACAAATGGTTCATGGCAACCATGGGAACCGTGAGACAAATCCGGCCAGGTATATGAAGAACATGGGCATGGATGTGTCACACGGTTTGATGATTGCCATGAGAAGTTATGTACATGTGATCATCATCATAGGCAAGAGAGGAGGAAAGGAAGAACATACAACATCAGCCTCAGATTGTCTGGGAATCGACGTGTCCCACGGTTTGATGACAGACATGAGGAAAAGAACAAGTGAAGTTTCACAGCTCCAGTCCCTCACAAGTTGAAGTTCATCAATTAATTGGCAAACAAATTGAATCATCATTGGCAACCATGGCAAAAACAAATTGGCCTCAGATGATTTGATATTAGAAGCAGTAACAAATGGTTCATGGCAACCATGGAACCATGGGACACATCCAGCCCAGTATTTGAAAAACATGGGCATGGATGTCTCCCACGGTTTGATGAGTGCCATGAGAAGTTATGTACATGTGATCATCATCATAGGCAAGAGAGGAGGAAAGGAAGAACATACAACATCAGCCTCAGATAAGTTTGCATTTCATATGAACTTGAACTTGGAGCTTAAGGATAGAAAGCGAGCATGAAAGACGTTCTCATGGCGGGCATGGAACCGTGGGACACGTCGATCCCGATCATGACGGATTGTGCGGGAATCGACGTGTCCCACGGTTTGATGACAGACATGAGGAAAAGAACAAGTGAAGTTTCACGGCTCCGATCCCTCACAAGTTGAAGTTCATCAATTAATTGGCAAACAAATTGAATCATCATTGGCAACCATGGCAAAAACAAATTGGCCTCGGATGATTTGATATTAGAAGCGATAACAAATGGTTCATGGCAACCATGGAACCATGGGACACATCCAGCCCAGTATTTGAAAAACATGGGCATGGATGTCTCCCATGGTTTGATGAGTGCCATGACAGGTTATATACATCTCATCATCATCATAGGCAAAATAGGAGCAAAGGAAGAACATACAACATCAGCCTCAGATAAGTTTGCATTTCATATGAACTTGAACTTGGAGCTTAAGGATAGAAAGCAGCAGCAAAGAGTTTCTCATGGCAGGCATGGAACCATGGGACAGGTCGATCCCAGTCATGACAAATTGTCTGGGAATCGACGTGTCCCATGGTTTGATGACAGACATGAATAATAGAGCAGGAAAAAAAATGTTCATAGGCAAAACGGAACGGATGACCAACGGCTACGAGTCCCATATGGTGTTCAAGTTCATCAATGCAATGAGCAAACATGATTATCATCATAGGCATTTACGTAGAAAGTAAACATTGGCCTCGGCTTGTATGTTGTGGTGGATTTGTTAATTTCGATCAATGTTGGATGCCTTGCAAACAAGAAAGAAAGCAAATAGAAAAGAACATTGCGGATGCGAGGCACCTCAAATGCAAGCAAATAGAAACACATGATTAATTGCAAACAAAGGAAAACGACATCCAACTCATGTATGTTGTAGCATCATAGGCCTCAAATCCCACTAGTACCACCACAAGTAAAAACAAGCGAGGAATAGAGCAATCCAAGTATCAAGTAAAGCATTGCACCACGGATAATGTCTTAACCAAAGCAACCCGGTAAGGGCCGAGCATGGGTAACCAACGGAGGCACCACAAATAAGTTTTTACATGCATTAGTTCCAGCCCAACGACCAAGGGCTCAAATAGTTAGTCACCCTCCTAAACTAGCATCAACAAAAGGTCGGGTGTGACAAGATCAACCTAGGCCGAACAAAAGGTCATCATCAAAAGAACCCATCAAAAGAGGAGAGTGTGGTTAAGGGGGGTGGAGCACATCTATCTTGCTCAACATTCAACCCCCTCTCGTGCGGCAAGACCACGGTGCAGAAACTAACCATAGTAGTTTTTGGCCGGGGAAGGTCCTAAGCCAAAGGGTCCTATGTGCATCACTCATGTTCACAAAGCTCGTACCTTGGGCCTTGTTGTCAAGAAGGAAGGTGTAAGCAACAATTAGTGCCTCCTCGGTGAATCCGGGCATCTCCATCACGGCAAGGTAGAGATTACCATCAACATGGGCGAGTCCGGTCTCCCTAAGAGCTTTTGCTACATTGTTCACGGCATCACTCATGTTAGTCAACATTAGCATCTCATCCTCAGAGAAGTTCCCTCTCTTCCTCTTAGAGGCAGCAACAGATGTGCTGGTAGGAAGCACTTCAGTGGCTTTGCTATCCCCCCCTGTTCACTAGGGACAGTGCTGTGAGGAGGGCCATCAGCCTTTCCAGCAACACTATCTACTGGCTTCTGTCCTAAGGCTTCACCAGACCCAAGTGCAAACTTTCCAGTGGCCATGGCATTAGCAAATATAGCCTCCATCTCAGAGTAAAACCTAATAGGGCAGTTAAGAAACTCTGCATCTTTGGGATGATCCTGCATGGTTGGGCAAATAGGATTTAAGAAAAGGAACGAGAAGGTGCAATATGTAAAGAGTATAGATCAATTTGCTACCTTGCGGTGGCCAAGGTAGTGCTCATGCTCAAGCATGATAGCATGAGTGTCATCATCCCGAGAGAGCACCACTAAGGTCCTTGACTTGCTCACCCTAGACCACTTCGCCTCCATTTCCTCAAGTGGTTGTACACTTGAGTGGAGGTCACGATCTCCCCACGGTACTCCTTAACAGCTTTGGCCACAGCATTGACATCCTTTTCCTTGAAAACCTTATCAGGTCTGCTGCCATCACTAACAAGGGCAGCCATCCTCCTAAGCACAAAGCCAGAGGTGTTGTTGGTCCACCTCATTGCCCTCGCAGCCCCACCACAAGCCCCAGCCCCAGCCACAGCCACATCCACAGGACCAGGAGCAGCAACATCAGCAGGGATTGCTGCATCTGGAGCAGCAACAACACCAGGTGCTAGAGGGACAGCATCACGGCACTACCGAGCTGCTACAACGAGCGCGAGAACCACCATTGATGAGCTCCTCCATCTCATCAACAAATGCACCAGAGACCACCATCCTACTTCACGGCGGGAAAGAAACAAAAATACCGACATCAAGCACAAATGGGCGAGTAATTAAAGCGAGGAAGTCACACACAAGCATACGCAAAAATAAGTAGGAAGTCACAAATAAACCAACATAATTATTAAAAAATGGTCTCGGCTTTGTCCACCAAGTTATTACGGCACCATGTCACACACATGAGTTCCACGACGGGGTACAACAACTACATTCAAGAAAATACATTAAGTAGTGTTTGTTCCCCTCCCCTCCCACATAGCATTGGAAATATCATCCCTTATTTGAGTCATGTCGGCGAGTCTTGATCCGGATGTCTTTGCGGGGCGGGTTGGTTGGATCGGTGGACCCCGTGTGAAACCTTCCTCTGCCGGCACAACCGAATCGGTGCCAAAACCTAGGATCCAATTGTGCAAAATGGCACGAGGCAACAACCTGACTTGACTTGTGTGGTATACTTGTGGAATGGTTTGTTGTCCAAGATCCTAAACCTGCCCTTTAGTGCTCCTATTGCCCTCTCCACAGTCACTCTAAGTGATGAGTGCCTAAGGTTGTAGAGCTCCCTTGCATTAGTGGGCCTGTTCCTTGGACCATACTCAGATAAATGGTACCTAACCCCCTGTAGGGAGGTAGGAAACCACTTTTGCATGCATACCCAGCATCTACCAAGAACATTTTACCTATACAAGACATCTCTTGTGAGTGTGTATGTTTATTAGCCATTGAATATGTATTAAATGTGTTGTGTTATTACCTTGTGGCACGGTGAAGCCATCCACCCCTGTCTACGGCATACGCCAAAACGGTGGCATCATGGGGTGAACCCTCCCGGCCCGACCAAGACATATGTGAATTTCAGATCACAATTCACAACCACCATAACATTTTGGGTGGGATCCTTTTTCCTACCCCTGAAAGCTTGTTGCATGCGCCTAGGAACCCTTGCTAGGAAATGAGTGCCATCTATAAAGCCAATTACATCCTAAAAAGTTTGTGTCAGTGTTTGTAAGATATTTACTTTGATCAATGATCCCAAGATATATATATTTACCTTGAAATATGGATTCCACCTATGGCTTCCAAGTATTTTTGGGTGAGTGCTTGTGCTAGCTGGCTTTATCATTTCATTCCTAAGTTCACCCACAACATATAACACTTGATGGAAATGCTTGTGGACAGTTTCGATGGACCTCCTAAAGGATTGGTGGACAACCCGATACCTTTGGTTGTGCCCTACAACATGTAAAAACATGGCAACCTTGCTCCTCCACCGACACTCCTTCTCTATCAGAGACAAGACCCCTGTCTCTAAAAGTGCTCACTAACCCAAAAAAGGCAGCTCTCTTCATCCTAATCATAGAAATACACTGCGAATGCGCAGAGTGGTATATCATTTCTAGTGTTACGTATCCGTCTTTGCTCATTTTCATCCCTAATCGGGGCTAGAGCTATAGGATCGGGCGGGGGGTTTCGGATTCGGGGGTTTTCCTTTTCGGCCCTCTTTGGATACAAAGGAGACCATAACAATAGTCAAGGCAGTACCCTTCCTACACGGCATGTCACGGCTCAAAGAAAGATCCATCTACAAGCATGCAAGAATGTAACAAGATTTCAGATTTGTACCACCGCTTAGGCATCAACATGAATGAGAAATGAATGCATATGAAAAGCACGGCGCATCTAGTACCGTGATGCCTCCCGGTGCTATCTTTGTTCCACATCATCGACCAATGAACCAAAATAAGAACAACATGATACAAGAAACGAAACAAATGAACAACATAGGCGAGTTCAACTAACGGATCGAAAACAATATGGCGAACAACGCAAAACGGATCGGGAACAATACGGGACAACAAAAATAAACGGATCAAGAACATGGGTAGTAAACCTAATACATCAAGAACATGTACACAAGAAACCGAACCAAATCAAGAACATGGGTAGTAAACCTATCACGCCAACAACAACATAGTACAACAAACCCTAACGCATCATCGGCAAGCGAAGAACCAACACATCTCTAACAAACCCTAACGCAAATCATGAGAAAGGGGGTCGATTTCACCTTGCCTCGGGGTCAAACGAACGAAGAGGAAGCGGATCGGGGGTAGCGGACGCGGTCGAGAAGAAGAGGAAGCGGATCCGGGAGTAGAGGAAGCGGATCGAGACGAAGAGGAAGCGAGATCTCCGCCACGGAGTCCCGGCGGCCGGCCGGAGCGGGGACGCCGCCACGAACCTCGGGGCCGGAGCGGGGACGCCGCCACGCACCCGGCCTCACCGCCGGTTTCTCACGAGCGGGGTGGAAGAGGAAGCAAGAAGAGGAAGAAGAACGACGAGAGGGGAGTGGCGACCCTTATAAAGGGAGACGGAAGCCATGGCGCGAAGCGGGTTTCACCCTCCCGCCCGAGCTCCATCGCGCGCGAAGGAGGTTTCACCCTCCCGCCGCAGCCCGCGCGAGCCACCCCCGCCGCCGCCCAAAATCGCCGGCACGCGCGCGCCACGAGCTCGGGCTGCGGGGGAAACGAGGGTTTACGGCGTTTCCCCGCGGCCGGCCGAGGGGGGGGTTTTGGCTCTCGCGAGCACGGCCGGCGAGCGGGCCAAGGCCACAAACACGGCGAGTTGCGGCCCACGAGCGCGGCGCGAGCCCGTGGGCCGCCCTCACAAACGCGCCCTTAGTGATTTCTCCGGTTCTTCCACGGGTTGATTGGCGAACGCCATCTAGACAATAAGATAAAAACAAAAACAAAACCAAAACAAGTGGTTTTCTAGATAATATGTGTTAGATATAGCAAATAAAAGATAAACTAAATATAAAACTAAGTTAAATGCAAACCAAACGATGTAAACTAGCTTGCTCCCCGGCAACGGCGCCAGAAAAAGGGGCTTGTTGACGGATAAAAGATGTATCCCTCTATGATTCACAAGCGTACGGACCCACACCTTTTTCACCACGGGATTCCCAAGGTTCTTGTCAATCCGCGGAGCAAGGGGATTACAAGCGTTTGATCTACCTCTACACACTAGTTACTCAAACCTTAACTACGATTAAACTAGACAACACAGAGAGGATCGAACATATGCATTAAAACTTCCACGAAGGACAGTCCAGAGTGCCTTACGAATTAACATCAAATCCCCATAGGGTCCATTTTTACAAACATAGTCTTCGACATGAAAGTAAATAGTTCAGAGTTTATTGAAAACAGCGAAAGATAACTAAACGATACGATCACATCATAGGAGGCCTGTCCATGATGCAATCACTCCTCGTCATCCACCCATTCCAGCTCCCAGCCGGGTGGAAGTTCTCCGAGCCGCACATCACATGCATTACCTAGAAACAACATTTATAAAGCAAGGCTGAGTATACTAATACTCAGCAAGGCTTACCCGTCTAAATGAAAGACTTTACCTCTAATCATGCAAGGCCTTTGGCTAGTGGGTTTGTTTGCCAAAAAGCTACTAAGTAGTGAATCCTTACTTTCACATTTTAGCTCATGTTCTAGTAGAAGTAATCATTACTAGATAAGCAACTATTGCAATCAAGGTTGCAACTAGGGTTTCAATCAACTCCTGAACGTAAATGCACATAAAATAACAAAGATAAATTCAGAAGTTTAAATGAGACACATAGGTTAATGATTAAACTGGGGCTTGCCTTTGTCAGCACAGGGAGTCCCACAAACTTCCGGACTTTGGTCCGGGTCTTGCTCTACGGTCACGTAGCCACAAGAATTTTATGGTTGGCCATATTCACCTTAACAAAAGAATTTAAACATTTTCCCTTTAAAGATAAACACAAAAAGACTATATAACACTCTCATGATGGTGATTGTGTACATATAGCAAGAAATTAATTATTTTAACACAAACAGCAAGGAAATGTACTTTCATGCCACAAATTATTCTCCTAATTCATTTATATAGCTATTGCATAAAAGAATTGGTTTTTCATATTTTTCCCTCACTAGATTAATCTAGTTTTCAATCTTTAATCAACCAATCACACCTCAAAACTTGACCAACAGTACCCACTAGTCCTACTGACCAGGGAACACTTATTTGGACTGCAAGCAACAAGTTTGAGCCACTGCAAATTAAATGCACACAAATAAAGGCATTTCTAACTAGCATTTAAAGGATTAATACATATAAAACTAAATATAATAGAAATGAAGCCAAACTTTCTCCTACACATGCTTTGGTCCAAATCAAGCCTAAGAAACCAACAAACACACTTGTAGCTATTATGGATATTGATATACACATTTATGAATAAAAACAAGCATAAATTTGGAAATAATATTTCTTACAGAGATAAAATCAGGGTAAATTCACCAGAGGTGCATTTTTGCATAACATGACAATACCCAGAAGTAGGGCTCAAAAATAATTATATTTTAAGCTACAAAAATCATCTAGGCAGCTTTGTCAATATCACAAGATAATTTATATAAAAAGATTCCTTTAGTAACTTTGTGCAAAGTTTGGCACAGGACCTACACATGCTAGTCCCCACAACATATCCAAAATTTAGTACCAGATCATGCATGGATTTTGCAGAAACACAGATCTAGGTATTTCACATTTCAATTTTTCAAGCAAAACCTAAAGCCCAAAAGTATATGCATGCTTTGAGGAAGTCGTAGTTTTAGTCACACAGAGCACAACAAAACTGGGTTTGCAATTTTTGTATTTTTCTATGCATTTATATGGATTTTACAAGGTTCAGCCAAAACACTACAAAGGGTAAAGAATCATTTCGCGAAGAGGCCCCTGGAAAGTTCTAAAGCCTCACAACCATACCCTCAGTTTGCGTCCAGACCCTTAGAAGTTCCTGGGACCTTGCAATGTGGTCCTTGGGCCACGGGGGCGGCGTGGCCGGCCGGAATCCGGCGACCTCGCCGGCGGTCTTGGCCGGGGAAGCGGCTGGGGAGGGTCTAGGGTCCACGAGGGTTCGGTATGGGTGCCTACTTGCGGTAGAGGTGACCGGCCACCACGGTCGGTGGAGCAGGGCGGCGGGCGCCGCTGGGAGCTCTGCTGCGGCGGTGGCGGCCGAGCACCGGGCAACAAGTGGCCTGGGCAGCTTCGGTGGATCCTAACGAAGGTGCCTAGAGATTTGGGTAGCTGGGAAACAGAGCGGGCACAGGAGTTCACCGCGCGGCCTCAATGGTGAACCGCGGCGGCGCTGGACATCGGGGTCTTGCGCGCGCAGACACCGACGAGCTCCTGCGCCTTTTATAGGCGCTCGTGCCTTGGGGGAGAAGTCACAACCATTGCGCACGTCGGCCACAGGAGTCAAGGTATGGGCCGGTGAGGTGGTGGCTCAGCGCGAGGCGTACGGCGGCGACGCGACTGGCTGGGCGGCGCGGTGACCGTGGACGCGTGGCACGAGCGGGATGGGGGAGAGAGACGGTGGGCGCGCCGTCCAATGCCCCCGCGCGTGCCGCGTGGTGCCCGTGGGGCCTCGACGTCCGTGCCGAGCCCACGGCGCGGTTTCCTGGCAGCCACGCACGCGGCGTCGTGCGACAAGGGACAGAGAGCGCCGGTGCCTGAGAAATCATTTCACGCAACCCTATTTGACCGTGTTTTGCTCAAAAATTTTCAACTAAAGTGTACCAAGGTATGAATAGGAAAGTTGTAGATCTAGTATCCCTCCACAACTATTACAATGGCGTATGGCCTTTTTCTCAACCAATTGTGCACAAATTGCATGCAGTTTCCTGGGCACCGATGAATAGTAACTATAAGCATTGATCAAGCTTTTTCATGCATTTCCACTCCAAATCTCAAATGCCACTCAACATGAAAGTTGTGTTCCTCGACAAAATACACAACTTTTACATTGGGAGATTTTGAAGTGTTTAGGTGAAATTTGGAGAACGCGGCAAAAGTTCCGGGCGACATAGGAGGGCAAAGAGTGTTCAAGGGGTTTTGACTAGGGTTTTGACCAAAGGTTGACCAAGGTCGACCAAAGTGGGTCATTAGGGGTTGTCGGTGATGTTTTCGAGATGATGGCCCAGGTTGACTACCGTTTGACCAAAGTCAACTTTGTTGACCCGGCTCATTAGGGTTAATAAACCCGGCTGAAAACCTGGGGCATCACAGCCTACCCCCCTTAAACAGAATCTCATCTCGAGATTCGACAACAAGATTAGAGCAACCTTCTTCCAACAAGGCAAAGGTAACAAAGGTGGAAGACATACTCGCTTACACTTCTCGATAGCGAGAATTCAGATGGGGCAAAAGATACATGGTGCTCTCCTCACTGCCTCAACGCAGTTCATGAGGAAGCGGGCGATGGATGTGTACATGGAAAACTAAAAGAAGACAAACTCCACCGACGATGCAGAGGTACATCGCTACAAGCGTCCAGCGGAGGGACTCGAGCGTCTCCACGAACTGAGGCATGGTCGGCGATGCAGGCTGGGGCTCTTCTCTCGGTCTTCTTCCGCGCTCCTTCTGGAGGTTGTCGACGAAGACGGCGGACAGCCTGCTCGGGGAGTGGGCGGAGGTGGGCTAGTGGCGGGGTGGCCAACAACTGGCCGAGGGGGAAAAACAAAAGTGGTGGCACTATCGAGCTCGAAAACAAGCGAGACTTGGCAATAGCAACACCGCGGAAGGGTTTCCCTTTTTATACCTCAATGGAAACGCAACGGTCATCCCAACCGACTGAGGCAGGGACTAGCGGAGAAATCCAGCAATGGCCACACGGGACTCGATAATGGTCGGCTCGTGAGGTCTAAGCGATGTGATCATGGCCGCGGGAAAAGAGATGGCAGGGTGACGCTACGGTGTCGTACCATTGTGGCACTGAAAAGGATGGGGTCCAATGGTCGGAAGAACTGACCGTGACGGATTGTAACAAGAAGAATTTAGCAAAAGATTTAACCGATCCTTCGTTTGCTTGTTTTCTTGATTCCTAGGACTTGGAAGGTATGATCGACGAACCACAGATTGATAAGTGATGAAGGGCTCTCGTGCCTTGACTTCTCGAGGACCTTGATTGCTCCCGAAAAACTTTGCTCAAACTTTCTTAACTTAGCCGATTGATTTTATCACATGCTAAGAGAGCTTTGAGATTAGGCGGAAAGGAACCAAGTTGATAAAGGTGATTACCAAAAGAGATTTCTATGAAGAAAGGGAAGGCTAGTAAACAAATATTCACTAAATTTGTTTACTAAGATTTCTAGATTTAATCTTGAAAAGCAACAATGATGCAAGGATGGATCAAAGGTTCCACCACCAGAAGTCCAAGGTTATTTTTCCATAAGGACAATAAAGGATGGCAAGGTCATAAGGAGCGGTTGCTCAGAGTTGTTTATGGATAGTAATGAGCATGACTTGAAGAGATGGGTAGATACCACAATTTCAGAAGATATTTGCTCACATGAGCAATTTTAAATTGAATGAGCTATGCACCAACGAGACCTATGATTGAATGTCGATGAAGAGGGGATACTTTGTGTAACAATGGGGTGATGCACATTTTAATGCTCATGTTGTGATGCATAGAGTGTGATGCACATGCAGATGAGCACATGATGCATGTGCATATGAACATATGATGCACTTGCCATGATGCATAGTGAAAAATGCACATGTTCGTGGGATATGATGCTCGTGATGCTTGTTAGCATGACTTGTTTACTCATGCAGTTAGCTGGCAATAAGGGGATAACATAAAGTAGAGAACACGGATTCGCGGTGAGTTGCATGCCCCCTAACCAAGATACCTGCCGCGCCCCTAGTGGTAATCACATGGCTGCAGCACACATGATGCACTAGGTTCCGTCGCGGCACCTTTGGTCATGGAACAACAATCTCATCAGCCATAAGGACGATAGGGGAGGAAGGTGGAAAGCTTCAATGTGTATGCATGTTAGTCCATCCCAGGTTCCCAATGCACATGCCATGTAATGCATGCCCATGAATTATTAAATTAAGGGTGCAACCCATGCATGACATTATGATGCTCAAATTATACCAACAGAATTTAACTCTTTCTAATCATGTTTTATGTGTTCATAAAGTTTTGAGCAAGATCAAGATGAAGACGTTCAAGATTGCAAGGTCAAACATGATTGATATAAGGATGTCGCTAGTAAGGGTAGCTTAGGGCATCAAGAAGCATAAGCATTACCATCACCAGTCCAGGTGTTCTCGAGTAGAACAATACCCATGAAGTTACGCTGACCTTGCTTCACTTGAATATTTGGTTTCTTATCATGATGAATCTTATTTGCTTTGGAGCCTTGCCTCTGTGGATGGGGCTTGTTCCGCCTAGGGTTTGGGCATTTATTGGAATAATGTCTGGGTTGTCTGCAATTGTAGCAAATGTGGGGTGGAAGTTCTTTAGGCTTGGAAGCTTATTGACGTGGCTTCTTGCCGCTGTCATCACTTTGTTTGCCCTTGCAAGGACAAAATTCCTTTAAGGTAATTCCCCACTCACTCAAATCCATTTCGTGGAATGCTCGCTTGTGGCTCCGTCTTTTCCCTTCTTCCTTGGTAAGGTCCATTGGTAGCTTCGATGGTGGTAGTAGAGAATCAGAGGTGTTGAGTTGACTCTTCTTCATATGATCCACCAACAAATTGCGTAAGCGGGCCTGCTCAACCACAGACGTAAATAACGCCTGGGAGAGACCGTCAGTTAAACTAGTTGGAGATAACCCTTGATAACGATCTTGGAGGATATTGTCCACAATATGACTTAACACTGAATTTTGTTCTTCCAACATCTTGATTGCACCAGCAATGGTGTCTATATCACCCTGAGTAGGTGCTCGGGGTGAGCAAGACGCATAGGGTCGAGGCTTCTCCGGATCTTTTCCGGTGGAGATCATGGTCTGAGCGGCCAATTTTGGTCCATCGGGATTGGCACCAAGGGGAGGTTGCTGCTGCAGCATCTGGACGAGCTGCTACTGCGTCTGAAGGATTTTGCACAACATTCCCTTTTGAGCAGCCATGAATGCCTCTACCATCGTCCTGGGTGGTGGTGGTAGTAGATTGCTACCACTACTCAACACACCAAAACCAACCGGGGAGCTGCATGTCGGTTCCACCATCTGAAAGAATTGAGCTTCCATTAAATACCTATTCATAAGCTTGTTCTCACAAGCAGAACATGTACGACGAAAAACTCAATTGGAACAAAACTTCGACTCAGGCAACGCAATATTCTAGAACTACAAATTTCATGTGCTCAGCCCAAGACTACGAGGATTCATGACTTAAAATTGCAACCCAATGCAGGGGTTGGAGCAATTTGATATTCAACTTGGAATCAAAAGCTAAGGTTATCACGTGTGGAAGAATTTGGTACGGGGTCTTATTCTGGCGGTGGGGAACACAAAATCCCAACTCAAACACCAGGGTCCCAAAATTTTCCCAAATTTCACAACTCAGTGGCATAATTATGCACACTTTTGGTATTCAAAGGTAGATCTAGATTGGATTAGAACATGCTCGAAAAATTGCATTTTCAGAGGGAGGTTACCCTGAAAAACAGCAGAATAGAGACTCACTAAACGGAGCATAACTCTCTGCAGAAAATTCCTAAAATCTTGAGAAATTCACAGTAGATGCTCAACTTGATAAGCAACAACTTTCCTAAAGGATGTCTAGTCAGATTCCTTACAGATTGGGCTATAAAAATTGAGAAATGACAGCAACAAAAACTGTCAGGAATTTCCTAAGATCAAAAGAGAGGAAAGCCTTATCTAAGATCAAGCAATCATCCTAGGAAAAATTACTCAAACAAGCAAGGACCAAATTTAGGTTCAACCAGATTTTAATCATGAATGCACACATCTTAAACGACCTCACACACATGGATACAAAAGACGTAGTTAGTGCCGGTGGCAAGCTTATAAACGGCTCTCCTTATAATAACTAGTCGGAGCTACTCGATTCACACTTAACGACTTACGAAACGTTGTTAGTGTACCTGCAGAAAATGAACCTTCTGTGCCAGCACATCACGGAAGCGTCCACATACATTACCGTTCACTATAGAAATGGTATCCATGCGTTAAGCCGCTGCATGGACAGCGTCCAACCTCGGACACCCTCCGTTTGAATGGAGTGTATCCTTGCCTCGCATGATCGACATGCGGAATGCACACGTATGATAAACGTGGCGACACCACAACTCATAACCAGACGCGAAGATGGGATCCGTGGAATGGATCACTCCATCAACCCTCGCAATTCCCGTGATGCGGAACAGCACACGTAGGAAACACGTGGCTCATCTAGTTTGGTTGTGCAAGAAAGTAAGTCTGAGATAAAAGTGCTGGAAGTTAGCAAAATAAACCATAGATTCTTATGCCACCTTAAAGAACCCAAAACTCCCTCTAAGGCCTCTCGATCTAGATTATTCCTTAACGATCCAACGGATTTTAAAAATCCAATCCATCTTGGCAAGTTTTATTATAAATCACATGATTAGTATTAATCTAATCACTGTGGTGCATACGGATGCTCTGGTACCAACTGTGACAACCCCACCCGAGATAATTTTGTACTATCGCCTAAACCACTCCCCTTGGTCATTAAGCGATAATAAAGAATCATCCCGTTTGGTCATTAAGCGATAATAAAGAATCATCCCGTTGAGTGTTGCTGGGTTAACGCCCGGTAAATCACTTGACAACACATAGAGGATCGAACGTATGCATTAAAACTCCCACGAAGGAGAGTCCAGAGTGCCTTACGAATTAATATCAAATCCCCATAGGGTCCATTATTACAAACATAGTCTTTGACATGAAAGTAAATAGTTCAGAGTTTATTGAAAATAGCGGAAGATAACTAAACAATACACATCATAGGAGGCTTGTCCATGATGCAATCACTCCTCGTCATCCACCCATTCCAGCTCCCAGCCGGGTGGAAGTTCTCCGGGCCCCATATCACATGCATTACCTGGAAACAACATTTATAAAGCAAGGCTGAGTATACTAATACTCAACAAGGCTTATCCGTCTAAACGAAAGACTTTACCTCTAATCATGCAAGGCCTTTGGCTAGTGGGTTTGTTTGCCAAAAAGCTACTAAGTGGTGAATCCTTACTTTCACATTTTAGCTCATGTTCTAGTAGAAGTAATCATTATAGATAAGCAACTATTGCAATCAAGGTTGTACAAATAATTAATCAAAGTAATAATCTTCACAAAGTTCCATCATAAAAGGATATCATGGCTAGCAGATTAAGTAGTCTCGGATAACGGTGAGAGGTTGACATTCGATTGATTCAAAACCTTGCAAGGTGGACCTAAACACACGGGAGGTGCCCTCACTAAGAGTTCACCAACCAGGCGGTTCCCGTCATTCCTCGGTTTGGAGATAATAGCTCACAGTCTTAAGGACAAGGTTTATCTGGGCTACGCCACTAAGGTCACCCAGCCTCACGCATGCACTCGGGTGGCGAGCCCGGGGCCGCAACCCTAAGAGTAGTGATAGTAAAACCTCGTACCGCCTCATTTGGGTACTAGGCTTATCGTACCCATTTCCGACAAGTGTTTAGTACTTTCAAACACTTAACCAACGAAGCCATTGGACCGGAGCCCAAATCTCATGCTCTTACCACATGAGCAATCCATTTAATCAATATAGTGGTTCCATAAAGGAGATCTTATTCTCGCGAGTGACGAACATCACTCGACTTGTACCGGATCCTTAGAGCATAGCAGCTAACGACCTAACATGCTAGTAAAAGATCATAGGTACTTAGGAATCGTGCAACTAGGGTTTCAATCAACTTTTGAATGTAAATGCACATAAAATAACAAAGATAAATTAAGAAGTTTAAATGAGAGACATAGGTTAATGATTAAACCGGGGCTTGCCTTTGTCAGCACAGGCAGTCCCACAAACTTCCGGACTTTGGTCCGGGTCTTGCTCTATGGTCACGTAGTGCACGTCTCCTCCTGCTCCCTCGTCCTCATCAGCCGGCACAAGCGTATAGCTACCGTCTGGGACTTCTACACGGAGAATGCAATGCAAGACTTAATTAAGGGTTTGATTTAATTAATCCTCAAAACGACACATGCCAACCATGGGGTGCATGGTTGACCACATTCACCTAGATAATAATACATTCAGCATACTCTTCCTATAGAGGAACAATATGTGTTGCTTTAGTATCTAGACTTTGTAATAGTGACTGTGTACGTATATACAATTAAATTAATTTAATTTAATTATCAATCAGTAGCAAACAGCCACAACAATTTTATGGTTGGCCATATTCACCTTAACAAAAGTATTTGAACATTTTCCCTTTAAATATAAACACAAAAAGACTATATAACACTCTCATGATGGTGATTGTGTACATATAGCAAGAAATTAATTATTTTAACACAAACAGCAAGGAAATGTACTATCATGCCACCAATTATTCTCCTAATTCATTTATATAGCTTATGCATAAAAGGATTGGTTTTTCCTATTTTTCCCTCACTAGATCAATCTAGTTTTCAATCTTTAATCAACCAATCACACCTCAAAACTTGCCCAACAGTACCCACTAGTCCTACTGACCAGGGAACACTTATTTGGACAGCAAGCAACAAGTTTGAGCCATTGCCAATTAAATGCACACAAATAAAGGCATTTCTAGCTAGCATTTAAAGGATTAATACATATAAAACTAAATATAACAGAAATGAAGCCAAACTTTCTCCTACACATGCTTTGGTCCAAAACAAGCCTAAGAAACCAACAAACACACTTGTAGCTATTATGGATCTTGATATACACATTTATGAATAAAAACAAGCATAAATTTGGAAATAATATTTCTAACAGAGATAAAATCAGGGTAAATTCGCCAGAGGTGCATTTTAGCATAACATGACAATACCCAGAAGTAGGGCTCAAAAATAATTATATTTTAAGCTACAAAAATCATCTAGGAAGCTTTGTCAATATCACACGATAATTTATATAAAAAGATTCCTTCAGTAACTTTGTGCAAAGTTTGGCACAGGACCTACACATGCTAGTCCCCACAACATATCCAAAGTTCAGCTCCAGATCATGCATGGATTTTGCAGAAACACAGATCTAGGTATTTCACATTTCAATTTTTCAAGCAAAACCTAAAGCCCAAAAGTATATACATGCTTTGAGAAAGTTGTAGTTTTAGTCACACAGAGCACAAAAAAACTGGGTTTGCAATTTTTGGATTTTTCTACGCATTTATATGGATTTTACAAGGTTCAGCCAAAACACTACAAAGGGTAAAGAATCATTTAGCGAAGAGGCCCCTGGAATGTTCTAAAGCCTCACAACCATACCCTCGGTTTGCGTCCAGACCCTTAGAAGTTCCTGGGACCTTGCAATGTGGTCCTTGGGCCAAGGGGGCGGCGCGGTCGCCCGGAATCCGACGACCTCGCCGGCGGTCTTGGCCGGGGAAGCGGCTGGGGAGGGTCTAGGGTCCACGAGGGTTCGGTTTGGGTGCCTACTTGCGGTAGAGAGGCGACCAGCCACCACGGTCGGCGGAGCAGGGCGGCGGGCGTTGCTGGGAGCTCTACTCCGGCGAGCTGGCAGCCGAGCCTAGGCAACAAGTGGCCTGGGCAGCTTCGGTGGATCCTAACGAAGGTGCCTAGAGCTTTGGGTAGCTGGGAAACAGAGCGGGCACAGGAGTTCACCTCGCGGCCTCAATGGTGAACTGCGGCGGCGCTGGACATCGGGGTCTTGCGCGCGCACACACCGGCGAGCTCCAGCGCCTTTTATAGGCGCTCGTCCCTTGGGGGAGAAGTCACGACCATTGCGCACGTCGGCCACAGGAGTCAAGGTATGGGCCGGTGAGGTGGTGGCTCAGCGCGAGGCGTACGGCGGCGACGCGGCCGGCCGGGCGGCGCGGTGACCGGTGGACGCGTGGCACGAGCGGGTTGGGGGAGAGAGGCGGTGGGCGCGCCGGTCCAATGCCCCTGCGCGTGCCGCGTGGTGCCCGTGGGGCCTCGCCATCTGTGCCGGGCCCACGGCGCGGTTTCCTGGCAGCCACGCGCGCGGCGTCGTGCGATAAGGGACAGAGAGCGCCGGCGCCTAAGAAATCATTTCATGCAACCCTGTTTGACCGCGTTTTGCTCAAAAATTTTCAACTAAAGTGTACCAAGGTATGAATAGGAAAGTTGTAGATCTAGTATCCCTCTACAACTATTACAAAGGGCGTATGGCATTTTTCTCAACCAATTGTGCACAAATTGCATGCCAAGTTGGCAGTTTCCTAGGCACCGATGAATAGTAACTATAAGTGTTGACCAAGCTTTTTCATGCATTTCCACTCCAAATCTCAAATGCCACTCAACATGAAAGTTGTGTTCCTCGACAAAATACACAACTTTTACATTGGGAGATTTTGAAGTGTTTAGGTGAAATTTGGAGAACCCAGCAAAAGTTCCGGGCGACTTAGGAGGGCAAAGAGTGTTCAAGGGGTTTTGACTAGGGTTTTGACCAAAGGTTGACCAAGGTCGACCAAAGTGGGTCATTAGGGGTTGTCGGTGATGTTTTCGAGATGATGGCCCAGGTTGACTACCATTTGACCAAAGTGAACTCGGTTGACCCGGCTCATTAGGGTTAATAAACCCGGTTGAAAACCTGGGGAGTCACAGATCTTCTTTAGTAGCTCGGGTAGTTGAATACCCTCCTGCATTGTGGGTTCCGTGTTCCACCATGGCCTGTGCTTCGGCCGGTTCCTGCTAGACTTCGGCAGCTCCGGATGGTGGTTGCTGATATAAAACCACTTGGCCTTCCAGTCTTTGTTTGACTCAATCAACTTGTAGCCCAAGTACTGGACGGCGGTGTCTTCACGCATCTGGATGCCGGCACCTCCGACTACTCGTGGATCGTTGGTACTCGGTTGTGGCTTCAACTGGAAGAACTTGCGAAACAAGACTCAGTGGGGCTTGATACCCACAAAAGCTTCGCAGAAGTGAACGAAGACGGAGACGTGGAAGATTGATGGATCGATAAGGCGACCAGACAGGGGGGGGGGAATGAATGGGAGCCGATAAAAATTCTTCTCCAAAGAGAGAACATGGCCTAGGAACAAACCTCAAACGATCTCAAAGTGGAAGCACGACTCAAGAAGCAATGGACTTAGCTGTCTTGCGAAAGCACTGGCGGATGGTCTGCGAGGCAGGGGCGGACGGTCCGCGAGGACTGGACGGACAGTCCGCGACTGTCAGGCGGACTATCCATTAAATGCAACATGACCACCAGCAGTGCACCCCAAAACTCGGACGGTCCGTACCCTACACGCGGACTGTCCGAGGGCAACTCGTGCCGCTCGGACAGTCCGCCAAACCCCTCCAGGCAAGAAACAGATGGCCAAACGAATCGAAATGAGGACGCTCAAGAACACGCGACGAACACGAAGAACCCTAGGCCAACTGGCTCCACGCGGACTGTCCGCACCTACCAGGCAGACTGTCCGCCAGGTGCGGATAGGCGCGAGAACAGCAGCCCGAGAGCAAACCCGCGAGCACCCTACCACCTATCCTTCCAAGGATCTCCCAAACAGCTTAAGCTCTTGAGGAAAGGTTTGGGGAAGATGTGAAGCATCCCTATGGGATGCTATGCCCCAAAACTTGTGTCCTCAAACGAAATAAATCACCAGGAATCGAATCGCCACCGAACTCAACCAAAAACCTAGGTTCCAACCGAAATCCTTCAATCGGGGGCCGAACTCGGAGTTTCGGGAATCAAGATCAAGCACAAAGATGCACGAAGCAACTATCCATGAATCCTACCAACAAATCTGAGCCCAAACACTTCAGAATTGAAGGAACAAGCCGCGCACGAAAAACCGATGAAAATAGCTCGAAAAATACACGAAAATCCAACGAGCTACAAACCAGGAATCGACGCAACCATGAAAACTTCCATTCACTCGGATCTCAGATTCTTTTCAAACAGAGGGAAAAATCTAACCCTATGAAGCAAGGAAATGAGAAGCAGTCTGGATGGATGGTTTGCCTGGAAACCCTAGAGCTAATATATATGAGTCCCCTCCGGGCCAGGCAAAAGACCACACTACCCTAGCACTTAAATTGTGATACAACCCCTCAGGGGCAAATAGGTCATGTAGCACTCCTCTTCATCGCACGGTCACGCCGTTGCCGCAGACCGCGTCCTCCCGACGCAAGCCCTGCGATCCCGCCACGCATCCGCCGGCATCGAAGCTTCTCGACGCGCCCGGATCCCATCTCCACCCGCCGAGCCTCCGGTCTTGGTTTTGTGGTTCAACCAAGTAACCTGACGGTTTTTTGGTGAACCGCTGCAAACCCCGCGTGCAGACTCCGGTCGTGAGCGGCTACCCTGCACCGGCTCCGGTCGACGACTTCGTCTTGCTTTTCTCGCCACCATGCAGCCCACACTTGACCCCGCTGGCCACCGGATCCCTCGAGTCAGGCCTACTTGTCTCTCCACTCCTCGGAGGCCCCGCAATGCATAGACCTTTCACGCCCACTCTTCACCTGCACCAACGCAAATCAAGCCGCAACCTGCACCTGCAATACTCAGCCAAGAGTCAGTCCACACCACATTGTCAATCACTCATCACAGCCAGGAGCGACCATCCACCGGTCCTCGGACGCTCCGGTCCTCAATCTCCCCCTTGATGGGTGCATTGACAACACACACAAGTAACCAATTCAGAGAGCAGAGAAAAAGAAAAGAAACAAAAGAAAAACTCAAGCAAGTGATCAAAAGCCACACAAAAGCCAAGAAAAGATCACTTGAGTGAGAAAAATCTTGGTCCCCTAAGGCAAGGGCAACGGCTTGACACAACCGAGATAAAATGCTCCAAAATTGCCGTCTCCACACTATCGGCAAAAGAGCACAACTAAAATTCAGGGGAAAAAGAGCTCCCAGATGCATGAATGCAGGCTCCCCCTGAACAAATGCATTTCTCCCAATTTTTCTTCCCTTGATGCAAAACTCCCCATGAATAGGGTACTTTCTTGAACAAATGCATTTCTCCAAATTTTTCTTCCCTTGATGCAAAACTCCCCATGAATTGGGTACTTTCCTCCCCCTTGTTGGTAATGCATTAATCAAGTCCACAAATGCAAGCATGTGCCTCTCAAATATACAAAGAGCACTACAACATGCTAAAATTGAGACATAGACAAGCAAGATAGCCACAATTTGAGCACAAGCATCACCAACAAGATAGAAAGGGACATATAAGCAAGTGACATAGCCATGATTAGAATGAAGCATTTTTCATAAAAATTTCCCTCTCATGAGCATAGGACCTAAACATGATCAAACTGAGCACAAACAACATATAACTCACAGACTTCATGCAAGGTCACGAATTCTCATCACAAGGTCATCACAAACACCTACAAGCTATCTCATGTCATGTCAAAGCCACCGAGCCATGTGTCCACTTCTAGATATGAGACTTCTCATTGGTGAACATCATGCACCGGTTTAGCACCCAAGATAAAGAATTAAAGCATTTATGACATGGAAGCACATATTTCAAGCATTGGCATTTCACATACCATGTTCATGATTTACAAGTTAAGCATGGTACACGAAGTTCCTTTGCGGCAAAAAGAAGCTTAGGCTCCTCCACAAGGTAGCATGTAGGCTAAACATTCATGATGATAAATGGATCTTTGATCCCATATGAAAAGAACATGGTTCCAAGCACAAATTAAGTAAGATATAGCCATAAGCACCCAAAATGAACATGAACATGAGCGGCATCTACTCACAAGAGAGATTCATATATCATTTTTACAAAAAGAAAGCCATCCACAAGCATATATATCCCAAAGCTACCAAGATCATAGCTATACATCTCATGAGCATCACAAGCAAAGTCATAACCTCATCTCTAGCATATCATGGTGAGCAAAGAATATGAGAGAAGCACATCTCTATGACATATGTTACAAATGCAGTCTATGATAAAAAGATGCAAACATGATATAATACAAGAATGAAAATGCAACATGCATATGTACATCAACCCTCCCAACCGAAGCTCAAAAAGGAAAAACAACTCCAAGCTCTCCTCGCAAACGAGCAAATGTAGCT
The DNA here is from genome assembly GCA_947561735.1 of Cenchrus americanus. Taxonomy (NCBI): domain Eukaryota; kingdom Viridiplantae; phylum Streptophyta; class Magnoliopsida; order Poales; family Poaceae; genus Cenchrus; species Cenchrus americanus. Next base: position 129,336,146 of record OX387245.1, read on the forward strand.
TGGTCCAAAGGCTTGGTTAGGATATTGGCAAGCTGCTTTTCTGTAGGTACATGGATGAGGTCTATGTTTCCCTTCTCAACATTGTCTCTCAGGAAGTGGTACCTCACTTCTATGTGTTTGGTTCTGGAGTGGAGCATGGGGTTTTTGGCAACACTAATGGCACTCGTGCTATCACACATGAGAGGTACATGGGAACACTCCTCACCAAAGTCACTCGGCTTGTATGTGATCCAAAACAGCTGGGAGTAACAACTAGTTGCAGCAACATATTCGGCTTCTGTGGTAGACTGGGCTACACTAGACCGTTTGCAAGAAGACCAAGAAACAAGCGAGGAACCCAAAAACTAACAAGACCCTGAAGTTGACTTCCTATCGACTCGACACCCCGCAAAGTCGGCATCCGAAAAACCAAGAAGCGAAAGGGAAGAGGACGCCGAGTACCAAAGATCGAGCTTAGGAGTGTATCGAAAATACCTGAAGATCCGCTTGACGACCTGCCGATGTGAAGTCCTCGGTGATACCTGAAAACGAGCGCACAGACACACAGAAAACTGGATGTCCAGCCTCGTCGCCGTCAAGTACAAGAGGGAGCCGATCATGCTCCGGCACTCCTTCTGGTCCACGGGCTCTCCATCCTCGTCCGCGTCCAGCGCTGTAGTCGTACTCATCGGTGTCGACAGGGGCTTCGAGTCGTCCATCTTGAACTTCTTGAGGATGTCCTTCGTGTACTTGGCTTAATGTACAAAGGTTCCCTCATTCGCCTGCTTGATATGAAGCCCGAGAAAGAACTGCAATTCTCCCATCATAGACATCTCGAATTCTTTGCTCATATCCTGTGCAAACCTCACAACCAAAGTGTGAGACGAGCCACCAAAGACAATATCATCCACGTATACTTCAATAATTAGGATATCATCACCCTGCCTGAGGAGAAAACGAGTCTTATCTACCTTGCCCATCACAAACCCCTTGCTGAACAAGAACCCCCTCAACCGGCCATACCAAGCCCGGGGAGCTTGTTTCAGCCCATACAACGCCTTTCTCAGCCTATACACCTTGTGTGGAAACTCTGCACTCTCAAAGCCCGGTGGTTGCTTCACATAGACTTCCTCTTCTAAAAACCCATTCAAGAAGGCACTCTTCATCGCCCATGACACTGGCCCACTCGTCAGCGTTAGCAGGCAAACCGTGCGCGGGCTGCTCAAAATTTCCCACCTATATTTACTATAGTGCTTATGAAATTCCAATTGCTGAATAGAGCCATTAAGGGCATGCCAGTAGTTTCATTAAACACAGTTACGCGCGTAGTTCATATTCGGCTCCTCGCTAGACAGATCCACAACATGCGCATTCTCCCCACCGCCACTGCCACTCGCCACGCTCACCTTCGCCGCTCTCTCCCCGCCGCAGCCCTGCCCTTCTCCAGCCCCACTGCTCCTTGTGTGACGACAGTGATGAGGAAACGGTTGCTGGCGTGCAGACATACATCTTCCCGGCCAACCTAATGACGGTTGACGCGGATCCGTCGACGTGGTCCCCGGCCACAACGACGAGCCAGCTGCCTCAGGCAATGAGCCGACGTGGATCTGGTCCCTCACACCATCACGAGAACAACTACTTCAGTCGCAACAGAGGTTAGTCCTGCTTGAACCCCCAATGCCCTCTCTCTCATCCACCAAAATCTGGTATATATTCAAGTCAATGTGGATTAATTAGGGAGAGATGACTTGATAGTTCATTTTAATTGATTGACTATGGATTTGATGGATGGATTTTGTTGCCCCAAGTCTGTTTGAATAAATTGTTGCTAACAGATGTAGTTATATGAACTGTTGAAACTCATTTTCATGTTCCTGGTGCTACAATTTTTGCACTGTAAATTCATGAAAAGCATCGAGGATGTTAGCATACTTTAATTCTACTATGCTTTCAATGTACTACATCGACAGTTATGCTTTGGACCTATTAGCACACTTTAATTCTGCTATGCTTTGAATGTACCAGATCGACAGTTATGCTTTAGACCTGTTAGCATATACTTTAATTCTGCTATGCTCAGATCGAAAGTTATGCTTTGGACCTGTTAGCATATTTTAATTCTGATGGCCACATAATGTCATTGGGAATTGCATCGCAGTGGTTTATAATGTAGTCCACCCAATCTGCTATATATTCATGTCAAGGTGGATTAGGGAGACATGCCTTAATAGTTCATCTTCAATTGATTGACTGTGGATTTGATGGATGGATTTTGTTGCTCAAGTATGTTTTGAATAAATTGTTCCTAACAGATGAAGTTATATGAAATGTTCAAATTCATTTTCATGTTCCTGGTGCTATCATTTTTGCACTATAAATTCATGAAAAGCATAAAGGATGTTAGCATACTTTAATTCTGCTATGCTTTGAATGTACCAGATCGACAGTTATGCTTTGGACCTATTAGCATACTTTAATTCTGATGGCCACATAATGTCAATAGGGAATTGCATCGCAGTGGTTTATAATGTAGTGATAACTAGACTGTCTTATGCTTTGTTGTCAGTGTTAATTGTTTCACTACTGTCAAATATATTGTTATTGTTGGTGTCATGATGTGTTGTGAGTGTTGTTTCACTACTGTCATATATAATGTCATGACCATTGCTTTATCCTCTTGTTACATGTACACATGGAACACACAATCCATCGCTGCTCAAGTTGGACAAGGAAGCAGTTGAAGGAATTTAGTCTCTACTTTGATATATGAGCATATTGTTGTGTCCCTGTCAAAATGGTTAGCACCTATCCTTGTATGCTAATTAAGTAAAATATGAACTGTGTATGTCTATGCTGATTTAATTTACAACTATATCAGCTATTTTGCCAGTCAGAGAAAACGAATTTATCTATTAAGAATTTTGTTTAGATTTTCAGGCTTGCTTATGTTGCTCTACTAACAAACTTGACATATCATCTATGCAGTCTCCCACAATAACAAACTCCTCTACCTCTAGTGCATCATCACAGCCCATCGTCGGTGAACCTTCTTCACAGGGTCACTCAGCACAGACTGCTGCGAGTAGTACTCGATCCCGCGGGTCAAGGACACAAACCAAATGGCCAGAAGACAAGTTGACTGCAACTGGACTTGATGCCAATTTTTGGCCTACCCCAGATGCTGTGAGGGATAGATTTGTATTGGTCTGTGGTCTCATTGCTTGGGAGAGGGTGTCAATCAACAAGGCGTTTCATGATCTCTCACAAATTGACAAGGACCATATGTTCACAGTTTTAGAGGAAAAGCTAGATTACCCAGCCAATTTGGAAGAATCTGTTTGCAAGAAGGCAGTTAAGGCAGCTATATGACAAATTGGAACCTTGCAACGGCGGTTCAAGGCCCATTTAAGAAAAAATATGTGAGTGACGAGGAGACTCCTTTTGTGAAGCATGCCTTTTTGCAGCAACAAGACTAGGACATGTTTGTGCAGGAAACCAATCCTCCTTCATTTTAGCAATTGATACAGGAGATGAAACAAAAGAGAGAATTGCATAATAAGCCACACAAGACGGGCAGAAAAGGTTATAGTGGTAAAAGGAAAGAGTGGGAGGAGGAGGATGCAAAGCTAGCTGCAGAAGGATGAAGGATCAGATGGCGACTAGAGAGGGGGGGAGTGAATAGGAGCTGGTAAAAATTCTTCCCAAAGAACCCGGCCTATACCCTAGTCAAACCCTGGTCGCACACGAGCGATGGATCAAATCACACACCAATCGCCAAGACCACGAGGTTATGGATCAACCTCTAGTCCTAGGAACGATTCCTTGAAGCACACGCGGAAGCACTAGAAAAGGAAGGGAGGAATCGAACCAAGAAGCAAAGCGCACAGGCTCTGGCGGACTGTCCGGCCAGGAGGGGCGGACCGTTCGCGCAGGCCTCGCGGACCGTCCGACTTGAGGCCGCGGACCGTCCGCAACAGCACCGCGGACCGTCCGGCCCAACACCGCGGACTGTCCGTTAAAGCACACAGAACCACCAGACACGACCCGGGGAAAACGGACCGTCCGCCAAGGTCGGGCGGACCGTCCGCGCCACCCACGGACCGTCCGCTACTCGAGCGCGGACCGTCCGCAAACGGGTTGCAACCAAAACCAAAAGCCAAACCGGATCGAAAACAAGCACGCGCAAGAACACGACGAACACGCGACGAACCCTAGCCGCGCGGACTGTCCGCCAGCACCCCGCGGACTGTCCGCCAAAGTGCGGACGAGCGAGAAACAGCCCGACCCCGAAAGTCAACTCCCCCAAATCATCATCGGATTTCCCAAACGGTTGAAGCTATGGAGACAAGGGTTTGGGGACTTGAAAAGCGTCACACAAGGATGCTATAGCCCAAAAATCCTGCCTCCTAACTCCCTAAATCACCGGGAATCGCGAATCCTTTGAGCACCACCGAAAGCTAGAGCTCCGAACGAAAAACTTCGAATCCAAGTGGTTTCCCAGCGTTTGAGGGCACAAGATCAATCACAAAGATGCACGAGACATCTATCCATGTATCCCTCAAAGAAATCCGGGGAGAAACCCACTCAAATCCGCGGAATCGAACCGGGAACAAAGGCACGAAAACAAGCACAAAAAGGCCACGAAAAACAACCCCGAATCTTCTATACAAACCGAAAAAGATTCACAAGGTCTAGCATGCCGCCCTAGCATCCATCCCTCTCAACAAATCTCTCATGAAGCTCTCATGCTAGCCTAGAGAAAATGGAAGGAAAATAGCTACGAAAATGAGAAAGAGGAGGGAGGAAATGAAACCCTAAGTCGCAGAGAGAGAGGGCCATCAACACACACTCATGGCTTATATATCAGGTCCCGCCGGAGTGGTAAATGACTCGACTACCCCTAACTTAACTACTGGTGATACAACCCACGCAGGGGCATTTTGGTAATGTTTGTGGGTCTTGCCATCGGATGGCCACGCCTTTGCCGCACCCCGCGTCCTCCCGACGCAAGCCATGCGATCCCGCCGCGTGTCCTCCGCCTCGAAGCTTCCCGACACGCCCGGATCCCGTCTCCGTCGTGTTGGGCCCTCGGACTTGGTTTTGAGGCCCAAACCAAGAAACCGTCCGCCGATGGTTTTGTGGGCAAACCACCAAACCCCGCGTGCTCGGTCCGGCCTCCCCGCCAAACCGCTTGACTTGACCGCCACCGTGCACCGGCTCGCTTGTCCATGACTTCGTCTTGCTTGTGTCGCCACCATGTGACCCGCACCCGGTCCCCGCTGTCCACCGGGTCCCTCGAACCGAGCCTACTTGTCTCTCCATCTCCCGAGGCCCCTCAAGGCCGAAGACCTTCCGCGCCCGTTCTTCACCTGCAACAACACGAACTAGGCCGCAGCCTACACCTGCGCACTAAGCCAAGAGTCAGTCCAACACCCGTTGTCAATCACTCATCACTGAGGAGCGGTCATCCATCGACCACTGGGACGCTCCTGGTCCTCAAAGGAAAACAGAACCCTTTGGACCAATTTCCTAGACGTTCGAGACCTTATCTGCTGGCAAGGGTAGGGAAGAAGAAGAAGAATAATAATACTAGTGAAGGAAGCGGGGGTATAACATTCAGTAACCCTGCGGTGGTGGGGATAGCAGATAGGGTGAAAACACTTGCAGCTCAGGGTAGCGATGGTTCTTTCTCTGGGGTTAGGGAGGATGATATCCTCACCGCAGCACTTGAGACTCCAGAGCATCGAGGTCAGGTCCGAGGTGTGTCTAGTTCACTTGGCTAGGGTAAAGGGTTTGGTGAAGAGTTCGCTGGAATATACAGGAAGAAGAGGAACAAGAGGTTTGATGCTCATGATGTGATGGACAAAACATTTAAATCAATTGTCCATGCTCTAATACTATCAGGCATTAACATACCGAAAAATGCACTTCTTCCTTCCCAATTACCAGCGCCTGTCAGTAGCAGTGAGGAAGAAGATATGGATGGCATTGAGGAAGAAGATAAGCATGACCGCGAGGAAAACATGCGCATGACAGTGAGGAAGATGGCAGAGAGCAAGATCATTGGAATGCCAACGATGACGAAGCGAATGAAGTGCACAGTGATAATCGATCACCTTATGCTGGACACAATAGATAAGCTGATAGAGCCAACCGCGTGCATCCTTTTGGATGGCACCGTGGAGCTCGCACTAGCGAAAGTCTTTCCATTTCAAAAGGCTTGTCATTCAGTACCGGTGCAGGATGGGTATGTTGTGGTGCAACCTACTTATGTCTGGGCCAATGCGGGTCAATACCCTCTGCCTGTACCAATTTATGGGGGTGACGTAGCAACCCTAGCTGAGGCTCTCGTTCAAAGGATCCAATGGCCAAAGGACAAGATCATTATATCACCCATGACGAGACATCCCAACCTTGAAGCCGCAACAGGTAGCAGGGGTACAACATTAGATGGAGGTGCTGCAGCTCAGTGTCAGCAAGAGAAGGCTCAACAGTAGCAGCAGCTGATCAGCAAAACTACCCAGTAGGAGCGTCGACAACAACCGGAGGAGGAGCCCAGGCAAACTCCGCCTAAGCAGCAGCTGCAACTTGAGGATAATCAACAAACAAAACAGCAGCCTCTCTAGCAGCAGGAGCATCGACAACATCAGGAGGAGCCCAGGCAAACTACGCCTAAGCAGCAGCTGCAACATGAGGATAAGCAACAGGCGAAACAGCAGCCTCTCCAGCAGCAGCAGGAGGAGTGCAGGCAATCTCCCCTAGCGGCGGATGCAACAAGTACGGCGGCCTCTCGCAACGGAGGAGCCCGGGCAATCTCCACTGCAGAAGGGGAACCAGGCCAGGAAACCTCTATCTAAAGATGAGATTCTTAACTGTGTTAATGGGAACGAACAGGACTGACCAAAATACAAGCCTGGTGCACTTATGTTGTCAGAAGCAAATGTAAAGGCTGTTGGACCAAATTGTTCCAAGTTGCATGCTTATGTCATGGAACACAGTAAGGATAAACTTGCCTTTTCAGTAAAGGTGGATCAAGACTAGTTTAAAGGTGGTTGTGGTGCTTTAATGTTAAACATTGAATTCAGTAGCGTGTATAACCTTATAACCCTGGCTTCTTTGGATGTTACCTTCATGAAGTTGTGGACATTGTAAGTCCTTTAAAACCTAAAAAGTTATTTCTTTAATTTTGACCACAAAGTTCATGCATGCTAAAAATTTGATTTTTTGTAAGAAAATGATGGACAAGGCAGCGGAGATGCAGATCAATGTTGGGTTTTTAGATCCAGATTTGATTACTTCAACAAATATTTCTCAGTGTTTTCACCAAGTTGGCAAAGCAATCTCAAATGCAATGATGAACAACTACTACGTGGTGGGTGCCTACTGCAATAGCCACTGGGTAACAGTGATCATCTGTATGAAGTTCAAAGAGGTTTGGTATCTAGAATCTGCTAAACAACATCCCCCGCTAAAGTTCCCAGACCTCCAAGCTGTTTTGAACTGGTCAGTTTCTTGTAGGTTTTGTTCACAAAAATTCAATCTCTTAGTGTTTCTATTTGGTATTGCTGATCATGCAGGGCCTTTGGTACAGTATTTTTTGTTCACAAAAATTCAATCTCTTAGTGTTTCTAATTGGTATTGCTGATCATGTAGGGCCTTTGGGGATGCACAGGATAGAGTGACGAAAGCAAAGAAAAAAATGCCAAAAGACACACTAAAGCACAAAACAAATCTCGCTGTAAGACCACGGTTTTTTATGGTCCCTTCTTACCTATTTGGTACTGCATTAATTTGTCATTTTGGTACCCTGATGCAGTGTGCTCAGCAGCCACGGGGGTCCTCTTTGTGTGGATTCCATGTGGCATTCCATATGTTAAGACTACTCGATGACATACCTGACATGAAGAAGCCTGCTGTAATTAGATAATAATGCTCAACCTTGTCTCTGCTCATATTATCCATCTGATTTTAGAAACTGATTTCTACTTGTATTCTTATAAATGATTGTATTTTGCAGGATTTCAAATCTATTGTAGATGTTTCCACATAAGATCTAAAGCGTCTCCGGGAGATGTTGTGCGAGTACATTCTTAAGGAGACCATCAAACGAAAGGGAAACTTCTACAGTGGTGCACCGTGAGTTTATTGTAGCCAGAAACTTGAAACTCATTCAGTCTTCTTTAGTCAGGTGTTGTTGCCCGAGAAACCTGCTTTGGTTGGAGTCAGATACTTCCTGGTTCATAAAACTTGAAACTTGATGTGATCCTAGCTTGTCTATAAATGTGATCTTTCTTGTCTATAAATGTGATCTTGCTTTGCCTATATCTGTGATGTGAGAATGTGTTTGTGATGTCTCCTTGCTGTGGTGGCTGCCATATCTCGGCCGGTTCCGGGGATGCGCCCCGATGGCCGCCAAATCCTGGCTGGTTCCAAGATGCAGCCGGCAAGCGGGCATGTTACTGTAGGGGTGGCCTACATATCTGTAACAGGCGTAAATTAAAGCTTGTTACAAACACTGATCAGTGAGTAACGGGCTTCATTCGGAAAGATCGTTACAAACATGCCCACATTGTAATGGGTAGTGTAAAAGCTCGTTACCAGTCCTGACCGGTTAGCCCCAGGAACTGGCCCATTCATCGAGATATAGGAGACGCAGGTTTAAAGCAAGTGTCTCCTTTAATAGAAAGAAAGCAGACGCGCGTATGTCACACCTGTTTTTCCAAAGAAAACCAAGTGCATAAATATATGTATGCCAAGATCTAATTTCATACATATAGTAGACAAAAGTGAACAACAGAAATAGTATCACGTAAAGAAAGAAAAGGATTATTAGAGTATTACGCTAAATCCTGGAAACGAAGGCACCAAACTCCACAAGCATTCGACTAGGGGTTGCGTACGCCTAGAACTCCACAACATCTTCACGCCACCTTCATGTAGCAGCTTCCTCTTTCTGAGCAACATATATAGCAAGGGTGAGCACTTGTTGTACTCAGCAAGTGTGGGGAAAGGATAAATGCAAAGGCTTTATAGCGGACTGGGCTAAGCATTTAGCATTTTAGTTGGTCAAATTTTATTAAAGAACTATTTACTATCAAGTATAAGTATATACCATCCCACAATTAGCATAAAGAGATAGATAAGATACGCCATAAGGATGATTTAAGTCCATCTTCAAGTTTGATTAATCATGTGAGGGTCCAGGCCTCTCTTAACTGTGAGCACGGCTAATCGATTAGTTTTACACTCTGCAGAGGTTGTACACTATCACCACAAGTAGCATAAAAGGTCCGAAGAACATTGAACCCAACCATGCGATGCTAGCCAGGCACCATACCACAGTGTGGTTGCATAGAAACGCTACAAGGCCTTTACAAAGGTTCTCCAACAAGTTGTGACCCATAAGGTCCGTATCAGTTAGCAAGGTATAAAGTCCCCTAGCAGGTCGATACCCCACCATAGAATAAAGAACTCACCCAACCCCCTGCTAGAGCGAGTCCATACCCTGCAGTACCTTCGATCCCTTGTCCTTATCAGGTAAGATCACCCCAAGCTAAAGTTCCTAATCATTCAGCCAAGACCATTGCCCGTTTAGTTCTTGTGGTTGTACTGTTTTCATGGGTGGTTCTCCATGTTCCGATTAATGCATAGTGATCTTGTATTAAAATTATCATAAAGGAACATAAAGCATAAATAGATAACCATGTTGATTAACACCATCCCGATTAAGCAAGCTAAGCAACATCTACCATCAATACTAATTAAAACCAGGTTCAAGATGATGGTCAAAAGAGGCTAGTCATTCTTAATAGGAACCCATCAAAATTAATCCAAGCAATGCAATCAGTGATTAAGTAGTTATTAGGACAAGGAACCACACACTTGGCTTTAACCAGAGAATTATTGCTCAGAATATCCTCATCTTCACGTTCTTCAATACTCCCAAAAGACGTTCATACTATTCGCATCATTCATCCAAAGCAAAACATCCGGATCACACATGTTCTAGCAATCAAACAATCTAAATTAAAAATAGTACACAATCATCATAAAACATACTAAAAATGGTACTAAACTAATATACAGATTGAGATGAACATGTGGGTGAAAGAATTGCTGAATACAGAAGTGGTACAAGAAAGACATCAGTATGGAAAGGACCTCACAACATACTGTGCATACATGCTAATGCATAAAAGCTTGCACGGTTGGAGTAGAGTATCATAATGAATTCACGCTGAATTATATTGCTGAAGGAAAATGACCATGTTTATTGCATAGGCAATACATCGATGGGTATTGAATTGATAGGCAGAGTGTTCTGATAATCAAAAGAAATAGTGTCGGCTAACTGCATGCACAAACAACCATGCTTTACTTAGCTGTTCTTTACGTGCATGAAGGTGAAGGAAAACTGAGTCATTACTGCTAAACATGAGCATGACATCACTTTGATACTCGAGTAATAAACAATGTGACAAAGGAATTGTCACCTGCTGTGCATGGAGGCGTGTGGTGGATGGCTTTGTTAATTTGTATCTTGCACCGACCGGCAGGCAACAGCATGCAGCGCGAGGCATGCAACGGCAGGGTAGGGACGCAGGCAACACTGCAGCATAGATTGCAAGGTTGCATGGATTATAGAAAAAACGATGGACGACAGAGGTTTGCATGGGCAGGTCACATCTCACCAGCGGCGATGACTTACTCGGCAAGAGGCATCGACGGCGACGGCGAGCTAAGACGGACGGTGACCATATGAGGCATCTACTGGAGACGTCGATCCTCGAGAGACGACGGACATAGATGAGAAGCAATATAGAAGCAAGGTTGAACTAGTAACGAGATAGATCTAGTATACTAACTAGGAAAGTGCCCGTGCGTTACTACGGACATTTCAAATTTTAACGAAAATAACTATTTTCAAAAGCATCATGCAAAACAATAAAACATGTTATGATCAAATTTGGTAGATACAAATTCAAAAATAAGATACTAATCAATTAGATTAAAAGTGGCCCACACACTTTGACTGACACAAAGTGTACTTTTTTGATAAACACAAAGTGTACTTGCTATTACTCGAGCAATGGCTCTCACCATCCATGATGTGATGTATAGCATCCGCAATTTCCAATAGTGCTTGTGTAGCTAGTGTTTGTGAGGAGAAAATTTCCTCTACTGCTGAGTTCCTCGAGATCATTTTGGAGACTACATCTCCAACAACAGTAGCTCATACTAACCCTAATTATTAACAATAGTATGAGAATATCTTCTAAACATAATAAAAAAATGCTAACTTGATATCACTTCCCAGTTGAGAAAATATAAGTAAAATAACATTAAAATTTAGATTGAATCCAGATAAAATGGTTATTATGTACTAATGACTTTTTATTTATAAATTGAATAACTTGAATGAAATAAAATGGCGTCGGCTGACAATATTAAAATGGTATGTTTGCTGACTTGCAGATAAATTAGCATAAGTAATTATTTATACAATGCTGCTATTTTATTCAATATCCAGACTTTCTTTTAATATAGATAACCAATGGTCAACAACACCTAATACAACTTTTAAGGCAGATCAAAATTGAAAACTCATTATAAAATGGTCTACAAAACCATCATCACTACCCATCAAATGTGTAACAAACCTCTTGGTTGCCTCAATCATTGCCTCCAAAGCATATGTCTCTTCATGACCAAGCCCACCTTAAGATGTTGTGGTGCCAACATATGCGGCGAAGATCAACCCGAAGAACTATCATCACAACAAACTCTAAGAAAGTTGATTGCCTTGCCAGTCCTAAGAATTCATTGTGTTAGGAGAAATTAAAGCCGAAAACATATTGGGTCAAATAAGGTGGCCCCACCATAAAGATTCTGCTTTCACTTGCTGCCTAGCAATGGACTCTGTAAATAGATCTTCCAAAACTCGTGAACTTGCTCAAGGAGTACAGTGCAAAGTATTGAATTTCAAATATAATAAGCATACCTCCAGAGCAACCCTGTTGACGGTGAAAATCCGTCAACCTAGCCATGAGTTTACCTTCGGTGTTGGCATAAGTTTTATACCTTATCCATTGTTACTAACCCCCGTGATATAACAAGTTCACTTGTGCATGTCGGTTTTGGAGTTTAGTGTTTATGCACGGTTTTAGTGTTGAAAGCAAGGCTTCCGGATAAGTTCATTAAGCACCTCATGACAAGACCTTGAAGCCCGGTAGAAGTCAAGCAATGAAGTGAACACGACTCCAAGAAGCCCAAGGACCCAACCCGAGAAGATGGAAAACTCCGAGAACCTATCCAGAAAAGTGCCGAATCTTGCGAGACAAGGAGCTTCGTCCAATTCGGAGAGAAACTGACGACAAGGGACCACATGCAGAAGGGGGGAGGATCTAGAAGACTCGGGAAGCAACGTCGGGCGAAGGAGGCCGCGGACTGGGCTGAAGTGGGCCCAGGCCGGTCGGCCTAGGTCGGCCGGCCCAGCCCATTTCGAGGCCCAGTCGGCCCCCCCTTTGACCTAGATGTATCAATTCGTCATCCGCCGCTGAGGAGCAGAGAAGCTTGAGGGACACCATCTCGGAGATGAGGGTCGTGCTAGTTGTCTAGGGTCTCCCTAGCCGACGTGGGAACCTTGCATGGAAGACCACGTCGGAGCTCCGGAGCAAGGATCAAGATCGTGGTAGGATCCCGGTGGTGATCCTGTTCATGTAATCATTCATGGTGAAATTTTATAGTGAATCTGATATCTATCGATCAAGTGCCTTCTCGATGATTTTGTTTTCTCCTTGCTTTTTCTTCTTCCCCAATCTAGTCTATAGCTAGATTGCATAGGGTGCTCTTGTAGCCGCGGTGGCTAGAGGTGCATACCGGACCGACCAAGTGATTTCAACTTGTTCTTATCGAACTCGCCCTAGACTACCCGCATGAATAGGAATACGTTGTGACAGAACGGGGGTTCCGAAAGGGGGGCGTTTTCGGAATCGGACCGGAGGCCACGGTTTAAAGATGCTTTTAATGAGATTCGCTTTTCTATCTTCATCTATCTTGTTTGAGCTACAACATAAGCATGATCTAGATTCTCTAGATCGGTTATCTCTTTGCATTCTCTTGCTACTCTTTAGTAGATTAGATTAGATTCATTTTCTTTATGAGTTAGTAGATTAGATGCAACTTGCTTCTTCATAAGATAGCTTTCCTTGCTTTACTAGATTGAATCCTTGCGTTGCACATTGTTCCACGGATTCGATACCTTGGGTTCACCACTCGAGGGAAGACGGGTCCCTTGACTACGACGGGAGACTTGTCCGCTTGCAAGTCTAAACGAACTTTGATACAACTATTAACCATCAACAAGCCCCTTTTTCTGGCACCGTTGCCGCGGAACAAGCAATCAAGATCCAATCTAGTATCACTTATTTTTCAGTTTTTCTTTTGATTTCCTTTTTGCATCTCTAAAGTTTGATCATCCTCAAAAGAAAAAAAATCAATCTAATCTAGTTTTGATTAACCCTAATTTTTCTTTTTTTAGATTTTTGATTTTGCTAACCCTAACCGGAGATGGTTGGCTACCTCTCCAAGAAACCCAAACTTTCTTTTGTGGATGATCCAGGAAAACTTTACAGGCAAAGGAGACGTGCAACACAAGCTAAAGGGTTGGAAACCCTAGTTTCAAAAGCCGAAGTTGAAGGACCGCCGGAATCTCCAAGGGAATCACCACCTCCAAGTCCAAAGGAAGATCAACCTAAACCGACATTGTTGATCTACCTATCATAAACCTTCAAGACGCCGGAAGGCCATTCAAGATCAAGGTCTCAACTGTCCGCATGACGATTGTGGGAGCCTTGGCGCGTTTCAATGAATACATACGAGCCGGATATCTTGAGTGGCATATCGGTTTACTTAAGAGGAGGATGGAGAAGATGGAGATAGAGAAAGAAGCTCAACACCTAAAGGCTGCAGAAGCAAGATCCACATGCAAGGAGTGTGAGGAGTACGACCATGTCCAAGGTACACCCCGATTTAATGCAAGTTCGTCCATTCAAGATTTGGTTCCTCTTTGCGCACAATTCAAGAACTTCATGGATGAGAAAGCTAAGATCAATAAGGAAATTGTCACTAAGTTCAAGGCTATGGAGAAGATATTAGATGGCAGGGTGACGGAGGTCGGAAACTCTATACGTGAAGTGTTCATCGTGATGAAGATGCTAGAGATGCAAGTGGGACAACTTGCCGGACAACCGATGGGTGACAAAGGAGAATATCCGAGACAACCCCAAGGTCCCAAGACGGCAAAGGCTACTCAAACTCATTCTGGAGAGATGGAGGATCACACTAAGGAAACCATGAAGATCACGACCGAAGGCTGGAGTTTGAGATGTCGAGCCATTACATGAAGGAAGTTGTTGCATTCGTTAAGACCAAAAGACAAAGCCAGCCTGTGAAGACCAAAAATATGACTAAGCCGAAGAATAAGCCCGTGCCCAAGATGGTGCGGAAGTGGGTACCCAAGATTGCAACGCCCGCAAAGAGCGTTGATCCGAAGTAATCAAGTGAAGAAGTCTAGTCATGGACTATAAACGAAGCGCTAGGTGGGAGGCAACCCGTTTCATCGAGTCAAGAATAAGCTACCGGGAGGACAACCCGATTCCAGGTTTTTCGAGTCTTTTCAAGTAATTAAGTTTTGAATTTTACTACGCAAAGACATTAGACTTAGAATGGTTGAACAACATTAGAGACATAATTCTTGGTTGAATGTTTAGTTTGATCATAAACCCTTTATATGAGCCATCCTATGTTATTTGCTTCCTTTCGAGAAACCACAACCAAATAAATTCAGAACCTAACTCAACCACTCATACTCTTCATGATGTTATGGTTGACTTGTTTTACATGCTAAAAAACACACGAGTAGAGCCACGATTTGTATCTAGATGTTATTTAAATTTCAGCACGTGGTAGGACTCGTGTGAACCTAGAAAACTTAACTTTTGGTTGGTTTAAAAATCCATATCCTTGGTTTATCTAAGATTAGAATTTTTTAAGCCTCATTTAATTTTATTTTATTCAAAATCTCTCTTATCTAATCAAAATTAGAACCTAAACCTATGCCCCCATGATCAAGTCGGGAAAATTTTGCTCTCAACTAATGAAAGCAAACAATACCGGTGAGACCAACATAAAAGTAGTCGGAAATATTTTTTGACTTACATTTGTTTTTAATGCTTTAAAAACTCCTCTAAATTTATATTTTAACTCATTAATATCTCTGATTTCAAAATTAGAGGAGTACTTAGCATTAAAGCATGCTTAGAGGGAGGCAATCTAGTTAACCTAACCATACAATGTGACAACCCGCCCAGGAGAATATCGTACTATCGCCTAAACCAATCCACTTTGGTCATTAAGCGATAATAAAGTATCATCCTGTCGTTAGTTGCTGGGTTAACGCCCGGTAAATCACTTGAATAGCAACAAGGATCGAATATATACATTAAAACTCACTCGAAGGCGAGTCCAGAGATACAACATCATTAATATCTAATTTCGTACCACGAGGGGTTTAATTATTACAAGCCGAAGTTTTTGCCATACGAAAAGAGTTCAGAGTTTTGAAAACAGCGGAATTTAAACTAGCGGAAAGCGGAAACACCACGGGAGGCCATCCATGATGCTCTCAGTAGTCGTCCTCCACCCACTCCAGCTCCCAGCCGGGCGGGATCTCTCCGGGCCACACATCACCGAAAGCATTACTTGGATCAACACATTATATCAAGGCTGAGTATACTAATACTCAGCAAGACTTACCCGTCGGTGATAACTACTTCACCAAATCTATACATGCAAGGCTTTCTGGCTACTGGGTTGCCTTTGCTGAAAAGTAGCAAGAGTAGGTCCTTACTTTCAAGGTTTTAGCACAAGTTCTAGTAGTTTTAGTCTTTACTACATTAGCCAGCTAGTACAAACAAAGTTGTACAATACAATTAATCAAGCATAAAGTTCATCAACTTCCATCATTAGGGATCTCATGACTAGTGGAGTAAGTAGTCTTAGATAACGGTGAGAGGCCGACAATCGATTGATTTAAACCTTGCAAGGTGGATCTAAACACACGGTAGGCTGCCCCCACAAGGACAACTTTCCCAGGCCATTTCCAAAAATCCTCGGGTCGGGATGAAAGGCCACAGTCTTTGGTGCAGGCAATCCGGAATACCCCGCAAGATACCCGGAATCACCATACACCACCGGTAGCTAGCTATGAGACAGACCCAAGAGTAGTGACAGTTCCATCCCTAGCCGCCCCATTAAGGTACTAGGCTTACTGGTCCCATACCCGACATGTGCTTAGTACGTTCAAACACTTAACCCACATAACCACTGGATCGGAGCCCAAATCCCATGCTCTTACCACATGAACAATCCAATTAAGGATATTTTGTCATTCCTATCTAGGAACCTATTCTCGCGAGTGAGGTCATCACTCGACTTGTAACGGTCCTATAGCTTAGCAGCTATCGGCCTATCATACTAGTAAGGACAAAGGTACCAAGGGATCATGCATCTAGGGTTCCATTCAACTTCTGAACTTAAATGCACAAGCATCCATAGATAATTGAATAAAGAATTTGAAAACTAGGTTAGATGCACCGGAGCTTGCCTTCGTCAGCTAGGTTAGCCTTGGCACCCTCGGTGTCGTTGAGCACTTCCACGTACTGCAACGAAGCTTCTGCTCCTCCTTCCTCGTTCTCCGGGACAAGCGAGTAATCACCATCCGGAAGATCTACACGGAATGCAATGCAAGGTTTAGGTGATGTGATAGGTTGTTATGTTGCCCAACTCTTGTTGGCCATATTCACCTTAACAAGCATCTAGGTAGTACATCTCCTTTAGGAAGGTTATTAGTTATATGTGACTTATTCTTTTATTGCACATTTGAATTTAATGTTTCCTTGTACTTATTATTTTATGTGAATGTGTAGTCCTTTCCTTTCACTAGCAAGGGTATGAACAATATTTTTTTTAATCATGAATTAATATCTTATCAGCAAGGTTTCTTAATTAACTTTTAATTAAATTAGGTAACATGTTTCCAAAAGGAAAAGAATTAAAAGGGGCTTTCCTTTATTTAATTTTTCTTTAATATTAAAAGGGCTTTTTAAGCTTTTAATCAAGCAATTAAATTACCAAAAATTAAAGAAGTGTTTCTTAAGCACACTAGCACCTATACTGGTCCACTGGACCCACATGTAAGGCTTGGAAGCTAGGAAATTAAATATTAGAGAAAATAACAAAGACTAGCTAGTGATTCAAATTAAATGCATACAAAAAAATACTCAACAAAATGATCCAAACTTTCTCATGCATGCTCTCTGGTCCTAAACAAGCCTAAAGAACCAGCATGTTCACCTAGAAACTCTACTAATCTTACTTCATTAATGTACAAAGGAAAACATGCACAAATTAAGAATAAATATTTCTGTTAACCCAAAAAATCATGATTAATTCACAAGAGGTGTATTTTGACATAACAAGACAGTGTGCACAAGTTTAGCAGAAAAACATAAATACAATTAGCTCCAAAAATCATCTAGGCAGTTTCTGCAGAAAAGGAAAACAATTTATTTAGCAAGATTAACTTCATAACTTTGTGCAATTTTTGGCACAGGAGCTAGTCCTAACAAGTTACACCACATATCCAAAATGTATGTACAGAGGAGTTGTAATTTTAAAGTTATGACAGATCTAGGTTTTTCACATTTGTATTTTTCATGTTACCATTATTTAGAATCAGGCCATGTGAGAATGACAAAAGTTGTGGGATTTTCTTCCCGAAACCTAACAAAACTGGTTTGGCAATTTTCTGAATTTTCTACAATTTTCTAGGGAATTTCTAGTGCACTGGACTGACTTGCAAGAAAACTTAGATAGGGTTCCTTACACCCAGGCCCTGAAATTAACACGAAGCACCCTGGAAAGATTGAAATCAATGCAATCAGGCCCTTGGCCGGGGAGGGCGGCGCGGCAGACGGCCAAATCCGGCGAGCCGGCGGCGCTCCCGGCCGGGGCAAGGCTGCCGGGCTCGACCGGGGGCTCACCTAGGAGCGGTGGGTAACCGGCGTTGGGGCGGAGGGACGGCCGGCGAGGGGGTTCGACGGCGGCCGACGGTGGTGGCCGTGGTGGCTCGGGGAACACGGCTAGGAGGGCGTTGTGCTGGGCAATAAGCGAGCTGGGGAGGTGTATTGGGGCCTAAGGAAGCTACCGGAGCAGCTAGCCGGCGGCGAGCGCGAGTGGACAGCTCTAGCTCCGTGCGGCGGCGGCAATGGCGGCGAGGAGCGCGGGGTGGCGCGCGGAGGGGGAGCGAGGAGGGGTTTAAATAGGCGCTCGAGCACGGGATGACGATGGATGACAACGCAAGATGCTCCCGGCCGGTGCTACGGGGCTCGGGCGGCGCGCTTACGGCGGCGACGCCGCCGACGGACCGGCGGTCCGTGGCGCGCGCGCGCGTACGGCGGTGCGGACTCGAGGCCTCCGACGGGGAGCGCGTCGGGGTGCGGGCGGCTCGGGCGGTGCACGCCTCGGGCCGCGCTCAGCCTCGGGAGGCGCGGGCGCGGACGCCGGGCGGCTGCCGCGGGCGGCCGGCGATGCGCGGCGCGCGCGCGCGCGGTCGCGCGCGCGGCGCTCGGCCTGGATTTGTTTTGTTGGGGTTGTGTTTGAAATGAATTTGCTCCAAATTTTTGTATAGAAGTTGACAAAGTGATGAACACAAAAGTTGTAGATCTAGCTACCCTTAACAACTTCTACAAAGGCTATATAGGGTTTTTCTTCACAGAATTTGATTTACATGAATGCCAACTTTGAATATCAGCCTGTCTTTGCAAACAGTGAATTCTGCCTTGCAACTAATTTTTCAAGCTTTTTCACTCAAAATTTGAAATGCCAATCTACATGAAAGTTGTGTCCACAAGATGGACAACTTTCATAAAGGTAGAATTTTAAGTGTTTAGGTGAATTTTGGAGAACGCGGCAAAAGTTCCGGCAGACACCTATGGACACTAGGGTGGCAAGGGGTTTGACCAAGCCTTTGACCATGGGTTGGCCCCACAAGTGTGTTTACTAGTCAAAGGGGGTCACTAGGGTAGGTTAGTGAGTTTTTCGAGGCGAGGGCCCAGGTTGACCGTGGTTTGACCACTGTTAGCTATTTTGACCGGCTGTTAGGGTTAATTAAAAACCTGGGGCGTCACAGCCTACCCCCCTTAAACGGAATCTCGTCCTGAGATTCGATTTGTTAACGAAGAGATGGGGAGAAGAACTCGCGGTTACTGTATGAAGCCCGGATACTTAGTGTTGAGATAGTCCTCCGTCTCCCACGTTGCTTCTTCTTCCGTATGATGACTCCATTGGATCTTGTACATCCGTACGGCCTGCCTTCGGGTCTTTCACTCTTTTTGGTCTAGTACTTTCAATGGGTGCTCGATGAGCGAGAAGTCCAGCTCAATCCAAGCATTAGCTTCTGCGATAACCTCATTCTCCGGCACAGGCATTCCCTTCTTCAACTGAGTCACATGAAACACACTGTGGACTGCGGAAAACCGTTCAGGCAATTGGATACGATAAGCCACTGGCCCACATACTTCTATGACTTCATAGGGTCCAATGTAGCGCGGAGCTAACTTTCTCTTGACTCCGAACCTTTGCACACCTTTGGTGGAGGACACCTTCAAATACACATAATCTCCCACTTCAAAGTGTCGAGGTGCGGTTCCCTTGTCATGGTAACTCTTTTGCCTCATTTGTGCCATCTTCAAATTTTCCCTTATCACTTGCACTCTTCCTTCGGCATCTTTAACTAAATCCGGACCAAAGAGTGTTCTCTCTCCGGCCTGTGAGCAATTCAGCGGAGTGCGGCATCTACGTCTGTAAAGAGCATCGAACGGTGCCATTTTCAAACTGGCTTGATAGCTATTGTTGTAGGAGAATTCTGCCAAAGACAAACACTTGTCCCAACTCTTGTGAAAGTGCAAGATGCTTTCTCTCAACATATCTTCCAAAATCTGATTTATTCTTTCCGTCTGACCATCGGTCTGCGGATGATAACTGGAACTGCGGATTAACTTCGTTCCCAAACACTCATGCAATTGCTCCCAAAAACGAGCTACAAACTAAGTCCCTCTATCAGAGATGATCGTCTTTGGAATTCCATGTAAACGAACTATGTGATCCATGTACAACTCTGCATACTGCTGTACTAAATAAGTGGTGTGCACGGCAATGAAGTGAGCGGTCTTGGTGAGTCTGTCTACGATTACCCAAATAGAATCTTTCTTTCTAGCTGTCAGTGGTAAACCCACAATGAAATCCATACTAATATCGTCCCACTTCCACATGGGTACCGACAGGGGTTGGAGTAGACATACCGATTTCAAATGGCTTGCTTTCATCCGATGGCAAGTATCACACTCGGCTACATACTTGGCTATATCCACCTTCATATTGGACCACCAAAAGTTCTGTTTCAGGTCTTGGTACATCTTGGTACTACAGGGATGAATAGAGAATTTGGACTTGTGAGCCTCATCTAGAATGATTTTCTTAATTTCTGGATCAACTGGGACCACTAGACGTTTCCCAAACCAGACCACATCCTGGTGATCCTTCTGGAAACAAGTGTACTTGGGATCTCCCTCTGCTAGTTTTTGTTTGATGGTTTGAATGTCTTCATCATTGCGTTGAGCAGTGACAATTCTATCATAGAGATCGGACTCTGCCATCAAGGCGTAAAGACTTCCTTGCGGTATCACTTCTAAGTTGAGCCTTCCCATTTCTTCACAAAACGGTTCACTAATTGGCTCCAACTCTAGGTGGTTGCAGTGACCTTTGCGGCTAAGAGCATCCGCAACAACATTTGCTTTGCCGGGGTGATAGTGTACTTCTAGATCATAATCCTTGATCAACTCAAGTCATCTTCTCTGTCTCGTATTCAACTCTGACTGAGTGAAGATGTATTTGAGACTCTTGTGATCAGTGAAGATATTGCAACGATTACCCATTAGGTGATGCCTCCATATCTTGAGAGCGTGGACAACAGCAGTTAGCTCAAGATCATGGGTAGGATAATTGAGCTCATGAGGTCGAAGTGCCCGTGAAGCATAGGCAATGACTCGGCCCTCTTGCATAAGGACACAGCCCAGACCCGTGCCTGATGCGTCACAGAAGACTTCAAACGGTTTGGAATTATCTGGTTGCACTAGCACTAGGGCTGAAGTTAGATGTTGCTTTAAGGTGTGGAAGGCTTTCTCACATGCTTCGCTCCACACGAAATTCACTCCTTTATTGAGTAGTTGAGGACCATGTGTGGTTCGAGGACCGATGGATGGTCGCTTCCTTGTGTGATGAGGGATTGACAACGTTGTGTGGACTGATTCTTGGCTAAGTATTGCAGGTGCAGGTTGCGGCTTGACTCGTGTTGGTGCAGGTGAAGAACAAGCGCGAAAGGTCGTTGTCGGTGAGGCCTCCAGGTGTGGATAAGACAAGTAGGCTTCGTTTGAGGGACCCGGTGGCCAGCGGGGTCAAGTGCGGGCCGCATGGTGGCATGAACAGCAAGATGAAGTCGTGGACGGTTTCTTGGTAGAGCATCAAAACCAAGGTCGAGCCGGGACTACGTGGGAGCCGAGTCATGAGTGGAGATTGGCGGAGGCTACACCGAGTTCGCGGGGTTTGCAGTGGTTCACCAGAAAACCACTGGGTTACTCGGTTGAGCCACAAAACCGAGGCCGAAGACTCGACGAGGAGGTGCGGCCACCCGGGCGGTTCAACCGCCGGGAGGGGCGGTCGGACCGCCCGGGGCCGGTCGGATGTCCGGGCCGGTCCTAACCGCCCGGGGGAGCGGTCCGACCGCCACCGGGCGCCGCGCCGAGAAGCTTCGAAGTGGAGGACACGCGTCGGGATCGCAAGGCTTGCGTCGAGGCTAAGTAGGTTGCGGTCGCCGGGCATCCGTCCGATGGTGAAGACATGAAGACTTCCAAATCCGCCCTCGAGGGGCATGTATCCCTAGTTATTAGTGAAGGGTAGTTTAGTCTTTTGGGTGCCTCCATATATACTCATTGGATGGGTGGATGGCAGCCAACTCTTGGAACCCTAGCTCATTTGTTTTCCATTTTCGTTCTCCATTTTCCCTAGTTTTTATAGGACTAGCTTGAGAGCTTCAAGTGAGATCTAGAGAGAGGGATGAATGTTTGGGTGGCAAGCTAGACCTTGTACGAACCTTACATGGCATGTATAGAAGGTTTGGCGTTGTTCATCATGGTGGTTTTTCCGTCTCTTTTGTGTTGATTTTCGGAGCTCTTTTGGCGGTGTTTTGAGGACAATTTCTTGGGGTTTTTGGTGGGTGTCACGTATGAGGTTCTTGTGCCTCTTTGGCTGGTGACTTTGCCCCCAAATCCTTTTTGAATCGGACTCGATTTGGTGGTTTCTCGAGTTGGGCGAGTTCTTGACCTAGAGAAGCGATTTCTTCGATTCCACTTGATTGTGAGCATTTCGGGTCGATTCCTTTGAGGTAGAGGTTGCCCAGGAGGTAACCCAGCTATTCCCGAAGTTTGGCTGCAATCCGTGGAGTGATTCGGGAGATCGGGCGCGAGGAAGTTGAGGTTTGACCCGCGGGTTCTTTTTCTGGAAGGGGCGGTCTAACCGCCTACAGGGGGCGGTCTAACCGCCTTGGGTGTTTCCGGGTCAAAGTTTTGTTTCGCCGGATTTTCCTCTGTGAGTTTGTTCGCGTTGATCAGAGGAGGTGTCCGGGTGAAATTTGGGGTCGTTCTCGTGCAGTTTGCTAGGTGTTCTTGGTCGGGGTTCGTTGCTGGGTACAGGAGGTTAGACCGCCCCAGGTAGCTGGTCTAACCGCCCCTAGGCCCTTGGGTGAAGTTTTGGTTTTCGCCAAGATTTTCTGGTAGCTAGCATGGCCTTTACCAAAGATCTCTGTTGGTGAAACCGTGGTGAGTTTTGGTGCTCGGAAGAGGCGTTTCGGAGGATTTCTTTCTTGCCAGGTGGAGGCGGTCTAACCGCCCCCTATACCCGGTCTAACCGCCCCCTCTGGTTAGCCGGATTTCGAGTTGTTTCCACTGTCGGTGCTGCGTGTGTGTTGTGGTTGCTGGTAGAGTTTGTTCCTAGGACCAGTAGCACTCCAGTGGCTACGTGGTTTTGGCAAACGGAAGGTTGAAGTGCGAAGCGTGTGATTTCGGGGATTCGACCGAGCTAGTTCATCTTGTCGGAGTTTCAATCTCCCTCGAGAAGAATTTTTATCGGCTCCCATTCACTCCCCCCCTCTCTGGTCGCCTTTTCGGTCCTTCAAGTGGTATCAGAGCCGGTTCGGGTCTTTGTTGACTCTAACCAGTCTAAGATCCAAGGATGGCGTACCAGGAACGGGGTTCGGGTCCTCCACACTTCGATGGCAAAAACTACCAGATGTGGAGCAAGCGGATGGGTGCGTTCCTCCGCGGAAAGGGTCAGCTTCTTTGGGATGTCACGGTGGACACAGGCTATGTCCAGCCGATGGATTTCCTTGCTCCAGGGTCGAGGGACAGATTCGACGCCAACAATAAGGTGGTCGACTACTTGTTTCGTGCTTTGTGTCAGCCTGAGTTCGATCGGGTGCACACCGAGCACTTGGCTTGTAGGATTTGGGCGGTGTTGAAGGAGGCTCATGTTGGGAACGCCCAGGTTCAGGCACGGATGTATGCGACCTACCAGAGAGAGTACGAGAACTTCACTCATCTCCCCAGGTGAGTCCATCGATGCCTTGTTTCGAGAGGTTCACGGTGGTTGTGAACAACATGAGGGCCAATGTGGACGTGCTCCCGTACGATGATCATGATAGAGCGGTCAAGCTCTTACACTCTTTGGATCGTACGATTTGGGGCGGAAAGTTCGAGGCCATTGTCGAGTCGGAGAAGTATGACACTCGACGGTGAACGAGCCGTTCTCGAAGCTCAAGTCGGCCGAGGTGGATAGGGGCATGATCGCCAAGCTCGAGGGACCGACTGATTCCCATAGTCTTGCCCTCGTTGGTGGTTCCAAAGGAAAGGCTAACTCTAACCCATCCACCAGGATGTTCTCCTTTTCCTCTTTGATGTCTATGCCAGATGAGGAGTTTGATGACCTTGGAGAGGACGAGCTGGCGCTGTTGACGAGGCGGTTCGAGAGGCTGCACGAGAACCGCGTGAACATGAGGAGGAACACGAGGACGTGCTTCCAGTGCGGCAAGCCGGGACACTTCGTCGCCGACTGCCTGGAGAAGGCCGAGAACAAGGACAGCTACAAGCACAAGCCGAGGAAGGACGGCAAGTACCGTTCGAGGCGCGACTACAAGAGCAAGCACAAGAACAAGTACAAGGACGAGCGACGATCGAGGAAGGAGAGCCGAGGCAAGGCCCGAGCGATGGTCGGAGCGAGCAACGTCGACTCCAGTTCCGCGTACTCCACCTCGAGCTCGAGCAGCAGTGAAGATGAAGGCGATCATCGCAAGAACAAGAAGTCGTCCAAGAACCTGAGCGGGCTGAGCTGCTTCGCGAGAGATGGCTTCTGCACCATGGCGCTGAGCTCCGGCAGCAAGAAGAGCACACGGAGCGACTCGGACTGCGAGTCCGACGACGAGGTGCGTGATGAACTTCCCTTCTTGCGCCAGGAGAATGAGAGGCTTGGCTCTTTGCTTGATAACCATGATGACATGCTTAGAGAGGCCATGAAAATGAGGAAAGAGCTTAGGGCTTCACTCGAGGATGCTAGGACTAGAGTAGCTGAGCTAGAGACACAGGTGCTTGATAGCAAGCTGGAGATTGATTCGCTTAAGGCTAGCCCTGTTGTTTCAGATGAGAATGATTGTGCTGATTGCTCCATATTCCTTGCTGATCTTGCTTTGTTTAAGGAGAAGCATGCCTCCAAGTGTGAGGAACTAGATGTGCTTAGGGTTGAAGTGGTCGAGCTTAAGTCTAGACTCGCTTTGCTAGGTGCTTGCACTTCTTGCCCTGTTTTGCATGCTAAGATTGATGAGATGCATGCTTACACTAGTTCGCTTGAGGCTAAATTGAAGGAACCCATGCCTACATCATGCTCTACCTGTGAAATGCATGCATTGAAAAATTTGGAACTTGCACGTTATGTTGATCGTTTGCAGGATGAGAATGATGACTTGAGAAAGTTGATGGGGTGGTTGTCCGGTCATGAGCCTCAGTTGAGGATGATGATCGAGGCCTTTAAGAGGCAAGATGGTGAGGGACTTGGGGCAAACAAGGTTGGTGAGGGAAGTGGAGAGAATATCCCGGAGCCACCAAAAACCCACCACAAAAATGATTTCCCTCCAAAACCCAACCATCTTAGGAACCGACTAGACACAACCCCAGCTCCACCTATATTTCCTACACCCACAAATGATCTCCATAGGCCTATCAAGTTTGTGAGCACTTCCGGGAAAGTGTTCTTTAGGAAAGTGAGTGAGAAGGCAAGTGAGGAGAAATCGGTGAAGGAGTTGAGTGGAGAGAAACCAAGCGAGCAGCCCCAATCCAAGCCAAAACCTAAGCTTGTGAGGTTCCGTTGTGGCCATTGTGGGAAAGAGGGTCACAAGGATGAGTTTTGCTTCAAGAGGAAGCGGGGAAGAGAGGATGGCAAAGGAGTGGGCGAACAAGGATAGGTACAACCCTTCCCATGGTGTACCTAAGCCTCGTATGCCACCGCCCGGGGGTAAGGCCGTGGTGAGAAGTGTTCGGCATGGGGAGATGCGAGTTCCCGCGGCCGAGGAGCGATTCGGAGGGGGTGGTCGACCGGCCCGGCTAGGCGGTCGGGCCGGCCCGCCCGCAGGGGGGCGGTTAGACCGGCCCGGGCCGGGCGGTTTAACCGCCCCCCCCCCCCCACCCCCGCACTGCCGGGGCGGAGTGGTTTTCGAGGTGGTGAGTCGAGAGGTTTCGGGTCTGGAGGTGGAGTTGCTGGTGGTTGGTCTGGAGAGACAGCAGGTGGTCAGTTTGCTAGGCATTCTCCCCCTCGAGCTCACTACGGGGATGGGAGGAGTCGTAGCTTTAAGAAGGAGAGGAGGGACGTTCCACGGGTTGTCTTCCGTGGTTTTGGCCCTCCTCCAGGCAGTGAGGGGTGGTTTCCTCGGAGTGGTTACCGAGGTGGTGTTCGTGGTGGTTATGGTAGGAAAGATGGCTTGATGTGTGCTAACCCCACTTTCGAGCAAATGGCTCGACACTGGTTTTCCTCCTTTGGTACTAACCCCGATCTTTGAGTCGTTTGTTCGCTCACGTGCTTGTTTTTGAATTTCAGGTGGGAGACTTGAAGAACATTTGGTTGATTGACTCCGGTTGCTCGAGGCATATGACCGGAGACAGGGGGTGGTTCTCAAGTCTTGTCCCGGTGGTGACGAAGAGGTACATCACCTTTGGGGACAATGGGCGTGGGCGTGTGCTTTCAGAAGGTGAGATAAAAGTGAGTGACAAGATCACTCTGAGGCGTGTTTCTCTTGTTCAATCGCTAGGGTACAATTTGCTTTCTGTGTCCCAGTTGTTGGATGAGGGCTTTGAGGTGTTGTTTCGGCCAGGTGGTTCTCAGATTGTGGACTCTCGAGGGGACCTTGTCTGTATGGTCGTTCCCGAGGGTCAGGTGTTTCGTGCTGATTTTTCTTAGTCTTCGGGTGTGGAGTGTTGTTTCTTGGCTGGTTCTTCGAGTGAGTTGTGGAAGTGGCATAGGACGTTGGGTCACTTGAGCTTTGACCTTTTGTCTCGCTTGAGTAAACTCAATTTGGTCCGAGGATTGCCACGGTTGAGGCTTGAGAAAGAGTTGGTTTGTGCTCCGTGTAGGCATGCCAAGATGGTGGCCTCTTCTCACCCGCCTCTCACCGATGTGATGACTGAGCGTCCATGCGAGCTGCTCCATATGGACCTTGTTGGCCCGGCACGTGTGCGATCCGCGGGTGGGAAGTGGTATGTCCTTGTTGTGGTGGACGACTATTCTCGGTATGCGTGGGTGTTCTTTCTTGAGGAGAAGGGGGAGACGTTTGGTTTTGTTCGAGATCTAGTCTTGAGGTTGAGGAACGAGAGGCACGGAGATGCCATACGAGCTATCCGCGGTGATAATGGCTCGGAATTCGGGAACTCTCGTTTTGAAACCTTTTGCCATGACTTGGGTCTTGAGCACCGCTTTTCGAGTCCGTATACGCCTCCCCGGAATGGTGTTGTGGAAAGGAAGAACAGGACCTTGTGCGAGATGGCTCGGACGATGCTTGATGAGCATAGGACTCCGAGGAGGTATTGGGCTGAGGCGGTGAATACCGCGTGCTATGTGTCGAACAGGATATACCTCAGAGTGCACAAGAGGAAGACATGTTATGAGTTGATGCATGGTCGCACACCCAAGGTGAGTCACTTCCATGTCTTTGGGTGCAAGTGTTTCATTCTGAAGAAGGGCAGGAAGTTGGATAAGTTTGAGGCTAGGTCTGTCGATGGCAT
Source organism: Cenchrus americanus (assembly GCA_947561735.1). Classification (NCBI taxonomy): domain Eukaryota; kingdom Viridiplantae; phylum Streptophyta; class Magnoliopsida; order Poales; family Poaceae; genus Cenchrus; species Cenchrus americanus. Next base: position 129,363,619 of record OX387245.1, read on the forward strand.
TTTCTTTGGTTATGCATCTCATTCTAGAGCATATCGTGTGCTCAATCTTGAAACTAACCAAATCGTGGAGACTTGCGAGGTAACCTTCGACGAGACGAGCCACGTAGTCGGCTTGTCTTTGAGTGTGCATGTGATGATGAGCTTGGCGAGGAGATCTTTCGGGGAGGAGGAGCATGAACATGGTGATGATGAAGATGGCGGTGCGGTGCCCCCGCCGAACATGTACCCACTACTTCGACTACGATGATGGATGGACCCTCTGCTACACCTACGACGACAAATCAAGAACGAGGAGAAGCTGATGTTGAGGGGGAGGTAGCTTCGAGGCGAGAACCTTCCCGGCGAGTTCAAGTGGATCACCCAGCGTCGAGGATCATCGGCGACATGAATGAACGCACTACACGGTCGAGGGTTCGAAACAATTCCCATTTCGCTCATGCTGCGTTTGTTGCTTCTTTTGAGCCCAAAGACATTGGACATGCACTATCTGACCACAATTGGGTTAACTCGATGCATGAGGAGTTGGAGAACTTTGAGAGGAATCAGGTGTGGGAGTTGGTTGACCCTCCCCCAGGGTGTAAGCCGATTGGTACCAAGTGGGTGTGGAAAAACAAAGAGGGAGAGAAGGGTGAGGTTGTGAGGAACAAGTCGAGACTTGTTGCTCAAGGGTTCAGTCAGAAGGAGGGGATTGACTACGAGGAGACCTTTGCTCCCGTAGCCCGTTTGGAGGCGATTAGGATCCTTCTAGCCTTTTCCGTGGCTAAAGGGTTCAAGTTGCACCAAATGGATGTGAAGAGTGCTTTTACGAATGGAGTGTTGGAGGAAGAAGTGTATGTGAGGCGACCTCGGGGGTTTGAGAGTGAGAAGTACCCCCACCGGTGTACAAGTTGAGGAAGGCGCCGTATGGGCTGAAGCGGCGCCTAGAGCTTGGTATGGTAGGTTGAGGGGGTTCTTGTTCGAGAGAGGTTTTGAGATGGGGAAGGTCGATCAGACCTTGTTTTTGCTGAGGCAGGGCGAGAGATATCATGATTGTGCAGGTGTACGTGGATGATATTGTCTTTGGTGGCTCGTCTAACTCTCTTGTTGCAAGGTTTGCAGATGATATGAGCAGGGAGTTTGAGATGAGCATGATGGGTGAGTTGCAGTTCTTCCTCGGGCTACAAATCAAGCAATCAAAGGAAGGAACATTTGTGCACCAGGCTAAGTACACCAAGGACATTGTGAGGAAGTTCAAGATGGAGGGCTCCAAGGCTATGACGACGCCGATGAGTACGACTACGGCTCTTGATGCGGACGAGGAAGGTGAACACGTGGACTAGAAGGAGTACCGGAGCATGATCGGGTCACTCCTCTACTTGACGGCGACGAGGCCGGACATACAGTTCTCGGTGTGTCTGTGCGCTCATTTTCAAGCGTCTCCGAGGACTTCGCATCGGCAAGCGGGGAAGCGAATTTTCAGGTACTTGCGTCACACTCCCGACTTCGGCCTTTGGTACTCCGCGTCCTCTTCTTTGGCGCTTCATGGTTTTTCAGACGCGGATTTTGCCGGGTGTCGGTTGGATAGGAAGTCCACTTCTGGGACTTGCCAGTTTTTGGGTTCCTCTTTGGTGTCTTGGTCTTCCCGCAAGCAGTCGAGTGTTGCTCAATCCACGACCGAGGCCGAGTATGTTGCCGCTGCTAGTTGTTGCTCTCAACTCCTTTGGATCACCTACACCATGAGTGACTTTGGTGAGGAGTATACCCATGTCCCACTTCAATGTGATAGCACCAGTGCCATAAGCGTTGCAAAGAACCCAGTGCTCCATTCCAAAACCAAACACATAGAAGTGAGGTATCATTTCCTGAGAGACAACGTAGAGAAAGGGAAGATAGCTTTGATCCATGTACCCACACATGACCAACTAGTCGATATTTTCACCAAACCCCTAGATCAAGCAACTTTCACTCGTTTGCGGGGGGAACTTGGTGTGTGCCTGATTTCTTGAGTTGGGTGTGTGGGAGCTCTATTTTTCCGGTGGTGTCGAGCCCTTTTTGCCTCCCCTTGAGGAGCCGGCGGTTTGTAGCATGTGTATAGCTTTCTTTTGTGCATTTCTTGCATTTGGCATGGCATATGTAACATAATGTATAGGCATCCTTGTATCTTAGATTGCATGCATTTTGTATCATATGCATTGGATAGGAAAAGCCTCTCCTATATACATTGTTCACCATGGGTTGCTATATATGTTCTTGTGAGCTTGTTTGGTATGCTACGGTTAGTTTGGCTTAGCTCTTGATGATCTTGATGAATGATCCATGGTTGATGGCTAATTTTTGAAAAATGTCACATATATGCTCTCTCATGTGTAAATGCCTTTATATGATCTTGACATGTTTTAGTGGCTTTGCTATGCTTACTTTGTGGTTGGATAGCTAGTTTATTGATCATATGGGGCCAAAGGCTCATTTGCCATCATGGATGTTTAGCCCTCTTGCTTAATCTTGTGGAGGGGCATAAGTTCCTTTTTGTCGCAAAGACATTTCATGTACCAATCATAAATCTGCAAATGAAATGAAAGATGCTTGGAAAATATGCTCCCATGTCATATGTGCTGAAATTAATTTACTTTGGGTGCTAAACCGTTGCATGATGCCTACCAATGAGAAGTCTCATACATAGAAGTAGGCACATGGCTCGGTGGCTTTGACATGACATGAGGTGCTTTTGGGTGTTTATGATGGTCTTATGATTAGAATGGATGTCCTAGCATGAAGTTTGAGTGGCTTTGCCATTTTGATATGTTTTGCTCATGTTTAGGTATTTGCTTATAAGAGAGTAACTTTTCGCAAAATTACTCAAATCCTTTTTAGCCTTGTCCAATGATTGTGAAACTTGGTGATCACATAGTTAAGGTCATTACGAACCTGTCGAGTATCTAACTTGCTCATTTGGACTTGTGTAGCTCCTTGTGATGAATTTTGTATATTCGAGAAGCTATATGTTGTAAAGTTTCGCATTTTGCTATGATTCATGCATTGTCAACAAGGGGGAGAAGTTTGTGCATGTTTTGGGCACCTGGGTGTGTTTGGAAGGTGTTCCAATTGTTTCGGGCAATTTTTGAGCAGTTTGGTGCAGGGCCGGTCTCTTGGGGCGGTCTAACCGCCCCTTAGGCGGTCAGATCAGGCACAGGCGGTCTAACCGCCCTGGGCAGTGTGAGCAGGTTTTTGCTCTTTGTTGCATTCCCGCGTTGCATTGCTGCATTTGTTCAGGGGGAGTGTGCTTTGGCTCAGGGGGAGCTTGCATTTGTGCAGGGGGAGCTTTTTTGTGGTGTTCGAGCTCTGTTTCGGTGGTTTGCGCTCTTTGCTTGAGACGTGTTTTGTCTCGGATGTGTCGAGCCGTTGCCCTTGCCTAAGGGGTCCGAGACTTGTCTTTTTCAAGTGATCTTGCTCTTTGCCTTTGTTTGCCTTCCGATCGCTTGTTGAGGTTTCTTTTTATTTGTTTCTTTTCTTTTTCTTTTCTCTTGTGTTACTTCATGTGAGTGTGTTGTCAATGCACTCATCAAGGGGGAGATTGAGGACCATGTGTGGTTCAAGGACCGATGGATGGTCGCTTCCTTGTGTGATGAGTGATTGACAACGTTGTGTGGACTGATTCTTGGCTAAGTATTGCAGGTGCAGGTTGCGGCTTGACTCGTGTTGGTGCAGGTGAAGAACAAGCGCGAAAGGTCGTTGTCGGTGAGGCCTTCATGTGTGGAGAAGACAAGTAGGCTTCGTTCGAGGGACTCGGTGGCCAGCGGGGGTCAAGTGCGGGCCACATGGTGGCATGAACGACAAGATGAAGTCGTGGACGGTTTCTTGGTAGAGCCTCAAAACCAAGGTCGAGCCGGGACTACGTGGGAGCCGAGTCATGAGTGGAGATTGGCGGAGGCTACACCGAGTTCGCGAGGTTTGCAGTGGTTCACCAGAAAACCACATGGTTACTCGGTTGAGCCACAAAACCGAGGCCGAAGACTCGACGAGGAGGTGCGGCCACCCAGGCCGGTTCAACCGCCCAGGAGGGGCGGTCAGACCGCCTGGGGCCAGTCAGATGTCCCGGGCCGGTCTAACCGCCCAGGGGGCGGCCTCGACCGCCCCGGCCGCCGCGCCGAGAAGCTTTGAAGCGGAGGACACGCGTCAGGATCGCAAGGCTTGCGTCGAGGCTAAGCAGGTTGCGGTCGCCGGGCATCCGTCCGATGGTGAAGACATGAAGACTTCCAAATCCGCCCTCGAGGGGCATGTATCCCTAGTTATTAGTTAAGGGTAGTTTAGTCTTTTTGGTGCCTCCATATATACTCATTGGATGGGTGGATGGCTGCCAACTCTTGGAACCCTAGCTCATTTGTTTTTCCATTTTCGTTCTCCATTTTCCCTAGTTTTTAGAGGACTAGCTTGAGAGCTTCATGTGAGATCTAGAGACAGGGATGGATGTTTGGGTGGCAAGCTAGACCTTGTACGAACCTTTCATGGCATGTATAGAAGGTTTGGCGTTGTTCATCATGGTGGTTTTCCCGTCTCTTTTGTGTTGATTTTCGGAGCTCTTTTGGCGGTGTTTTGAGGACGATTTCTTGGGTTTTTTGGTGGGTGTCACATATGAGGTTCTTGTGCCTCTTTGGCTGGTGACTTTGCCCCCAAATCCTTTTTGAATCGGACTCGATTTGGTGGTTTCTCGAGTTGGGCGAGTTCTTGACCTAGAGAAGCGATTTCTTCGATTCCTCTTGATTGTGAGCGTTTCGGGTCGATTCCTTTGAGGTAGAGGTTGCCCAGGAGGTAACCCAGCTATTCCCGAAGTTTGGCTGCAATCCGTGGAGTGATTCGGGAGATCGGGCGCGAGGAAGTTGAGGTTTGACCCGCGGGTTCGTTTTTTCGGAAGGGGCGGTCTAACCGCCTACGAGGGGCGGTCTAACCGCCTTGGGTGTTTCCGGGTCAAAGTTTTGTTTCGCCGGATTTTCCTCCGTGAGTTTGTTCGCGTTGATCGAGGAGTGTCCGGGTGAAATTTGGGGTCGTTCTCGTGCGGTTTGCTAGGTGTTCTTGGTCGGGGTTCGTTCTTTGGGTACGGGAGGTTAGACCGCCCCGTGTAGCCGGTCTAACCGCCCCTAGGCCCTTGGGTGAAGTTTTGGTTTTCGCCAAGATTTTCTGGTAGCTAGCATGGCCTTTACCAAAGATCTCTGTTGGTGAAACCATGGTGAGTTTTGGTGCTCGGAAGAGGCGTTTCGGAGGATTTCTTTCTTGCCAGGTGGAGGCGGTCTAACCGCCCCCTATACTCGGTCTAACCGCCCCCTCTGGTTAGCCGGCTTTCGAGTTGTTTCCACTGTCGGTCTTTGCGTGTGTGTTGTGGTTGCTGGTAGAGTTTGTTCCTAGGACCAGTAGCACTCCAGTGGCTACGTGGTTTTGGCAAACGGAAGGTTGAAGTGCGAAGCGTGTGATTTCGGGGGTTCGACCGAGCTAGTTCATCTTGTCGGAGTTTCAATCTCCCTCGAGAAGAATTTTTATCGGCTCCCATTCACTCCCCCCCTCTCTGGTCGCCTTTTCGGTCCTTCAGTAGCTCAGTCATAGGCTTTGCGATTCTAGAGAAGTCAGGAATGAATCGACGGTAGTATCCCGCCAATCCTAGTAAACTGCGGATTTGGTGTACGGACTTGGGTGGTTTCCAATCCATCACCTCTTGAACTTTGCTAGGATCTATGGAGATACCATGATGAGAAATGGTGTGCCCCAAGAATTTCACACTTTTCAACCAGAAATCACATTTGGAGAACTTAGCATAAAGCTTATGATCTCGCCAACGCTGAAGGACAACTCGAAGGATTTTTCCTTTTCTTGACTTCCCTAAAATTTTCTGACCACTTCATACAAAGTAAGCATTGTCAACAAGGAAGTCACCCATCAGCCAAAAGCCTTGCATGAATTTTGCTATACAATCTCGAAATTGATTCATATGGGCAAATGGCGCTCGGGTGCTCTCCCCCCCTCCCTCCCCCCTTCTTCCTCCTTCGCTTCTCCACGGCTAAGGCGTCACGATGGGACTAAAGCTAAGCTCTCCCCTCTCTCCTAAATCTTCTGCCTCTCTCTTTCTGGTGGTTCTCCGTGATTCTTCGTGGTTTTCTCTTCGCTGGCTCTGGTTGGTTGGATTTTTTTCGCCTCTCGGTCTTATTGCTTTCCCTGTTAATGGATTACCTACGGAACAAGCTTGATTTTGGTATTGGTAAAGCTTTTGAGCATGATGTTCACCGCAAGACTGGAAGGTTCACTCTTATTCTCGGTCTTCAAGGGGTTTCTACCTTTTGGCAACTTTCAGGAGATATCTTTTTCAGCTCAATGAGGAGTCGGTTGCCTTGGCCCTCCAATCTTGTCTGGGAGGATATGCAAATTCCTTTCAGGTTTCCTATCAAAGTCACAACCACTTTCGGTTCACTGTTTCGTGCAAGGCGGTGGGTTTTGCCATTTACAACCTGCGCAGATTCATTGGTGATTCTTTTGATGTTTATTTCCATATCTGGATCAATGGTGCCCCTCACTGGGAACGTGAGAAAAGGATTTGGGAGGAAGAAGAAGCCAAGCAATGGACTAAAGTTCTCTCAAAATGTCAAAAAAGAGTGGTTTCCAGGTCTTCTTCTTCCTCTAAGTGTCCCAGGAAAAGAGTCTGCTTTGCTGAAAAAATTGTGCAAGACCCTCCAGTTATCAAATCGAAGCCTTTTGGTCTTCCTCAATTTATCAAAATTGGAAATCTGGAAGTTAAGCTTCCGTGTTTTAATTCTGAATCTCCTCAGATTCGTGGAGTTCTTAGGAAATCTTTTGATGAAGTCTCATCGGTTCAGGATCAAAGGGGTCAGGAATCTGAAGTGCATGGGGAAACTCAACGGATTTCTGTTCAGCAGTGTTCTCAAAGTTCTCCTTTTCCCAAAGGTCCCCATTCTCCTTCGCCTGCCTCGTTTAATTCCTTTTTTGGAGAGATTAACCGGTTCTGGCGCTTGGGGTCTGTGCTCGGTGTCTTGATTTAAGTCATTCAGGGAGTAATTGCTCCCGTCATCCAAAATGTCTTTGCGTGCCTTAAGAGGGGTCACAAATTCAAATTCCCGCCGAACTAGAAGCGAAGCCAAGGGTGTTTTGGAGGCCCAAAGCGCGTGTGTGCCAGCCTGGCCCAATATCTCAAGCGTCGGATGTAGAAGATCAAGGGTCGGGGTTCTACAGTGTTTCTCCCCCAAATTCGCCAACTCCAGAAAACCCCAGTCCTTGCTCAGCGACTCCCGCCTCGGAAGCTGCGCCTCTTCTCTGCAATCCTCCCTCCCAGGAAGCTCCGCCGGAGGAGGAGATGGTGAACTTTGCTGTTGATCCCACTCCATTTGTTCCAGAGGGTTTGGAGATTGAGGATTAGGCGCGCCCTGCCCGCGGTCGGATTGTCATCAATGGTAACCCACCGCGTCGCCATGATGAGTACGCCATCGTTTCCCTCGCTCCCCCTCCCCTGCCGGACCACCTTCATGAGGCCATGGAAGAAGTCGTGGCATTTCTAGAAGAAGAGCAGCATGCGGTCATTCGTTCCTGCTGTCTGTCCCCCCTGGGGTTGTGTCTGATTCAATTCTCTTCTTCGTTGGAAAGGCAAGTCATGATCAGTCGCAGTCCCATGCAGCTTGATATCCAGCGGGACATCGTGATTGTTGAGCACGATAGGGGGATTAATTTTCGCAGCTGCCCCTTCACTCGTACGTGTTGGATTATGTTTCTGGCTTTTCCCTTGGATTTTCAAACCAGAGAAATTATCTCGCAAGTTGTGGGGCTGTTCGGTTCAGTGATTAACTGGATTGACAATGCCAGATGCCACTCTCGCCTTGTCCTCAGATGCAAGGTCACTATTGTTAGCAGAATTCCCAGAAGCATCATTATCAGTGAAGGAAATCCCATGGGGGATCAAGGGCACAGTTGGACTGTCCCTGTTTATGTTCTGAATAGTGCTCAAAATGATGTCATGGCTGGGGATGAAGACCCGGTCCCGGGGAATGGGAACCCCCATCCTGAGCACCCTCAGCAGAATGAGGACAATGGTAATGGTAATCAGTTCCCTGGGATTTTTGAGGCTGTCCAGGATTTAGATGAAGTGCAGCAGGTGAACGTGGACCATGGTTGGGAGCTTCCCCCCCCCCCCCCCGCCTATTGTCAATCTTGACAGGTGGGCTCGGTGGCCAGAGCCTCAGGCTGAAGGAATTGATGAAAATGAGCTGCACCTGGTTAATGATTTAGCTGACGTAGCGGTTGCTAATGCTATTGCTAATGGAGTGATGCAGCATCCTGAAGTGCCCCAAGACAGTCACTCAGTGAGCAGTGATGTCCAGGCTTTCTACAGAGCTCAGGGAGCCCCTGTCACGCTTGAGCTCCCTATTCCTGATAATTCTTCTGCAATCAGAGTTGTCCCAGTTGATAGGGGCAATGATATTGTGTTTGAGGATGATAGTGCTATCAGACATATTGCTGCAAGAATTGGCATTCATCAGTGCTTTGGACCCTCCCCATCTGTGGCTATGCTTGTCCAAGACCTCGCTGCTCATGCTCAATCGCTTATGTCCTCCCTGCCAATGAAGGAACCTCTTCCTGCTCAATCCTGGAATTTTGTCCCGGCCTCCTCTTTTGCTGACACCTGGTTTTTCTGTGTGGACAATCCTGCTTGGGGAAATATTGCTGAAGCCTCTTCATCTAGGGGAGCCAGAATGCCAAGACTGACACTCATCAGCTCTCCTCACTCGGCCAACCCCCCCCAATCAGTTGGACGTCCAGGAGCGCAGCAATAACCTGGAGCCAACCAGTCAAATAAACCTTGATCAGGAAGCTTCTGATGGCTGTGTGGTGGACATGGATCTTGACTCCCCCACCCGTTTGGCCTCTGGAATTATCTCAAGTCCTTCTACTGCCCAAAAGAGAAGAGGAAAGCCTCGCACCCCCATTGTTGATGATGAGGTCCGTAGGAGCGCCAGGCTTAGAAATGTTGACACCCAGGAGCACATCCAGCTTGATGGGGAACCAAGAAGAAGAAAAGGTGCCACCAAGAAATCTGTGTCCTTCTCTTCTGTTGCTGACCTAAAGAAAGCCATTGTCAGCTGTAGCCTTGATGATGCCCTCACAGAATTTGAAGTTGCCCCTATCCAAGCTTCAACATTGGCTAAGCTTGGTTCCTCCTTCTGTGGTATTCCTCCTGCGGAGTTGAGTCTTGCCACCTTGCTTCATGAAGATGAAGATCAATGATCAAAGTTAATTGGACCTCATCCAGTCTCTGGTGGTATTTTGTCTGCTTTTGCCCTGGGGGGCGTTTTGAGCTTGGCTGTAACTTAGTGTCTCCTTGGTGGCTGTTGAACACTGGGTTATCTGATATGTTTCTCTGTGGTGGCTGTGCCCCGCAGTCTTTTGCCTTTTGCTTTCCCTTCTGTTTACAATGAATCATCGTTCTTGGAATGTTTTGTGTTGGAATATTCGTGGGTTAAATGACAGGGATAAGTGGCATTCCATTAGAAAAAAGATTGAGGAAAGTTGTGCTAACATTTTTTGCCTGCAAGAAACGAAAAGAGAGTTCATTGATTTACAGTTTATTCGTAATTTTGCCCCCAAAAGATTTGATAGTTTCGATTTCAGCCCTCTACCGGGGCTTCGGGGGAATTCTTGTCTGTCCGGGCCTCCAATCATTTATCAGGTAGTACTGTTGAAAAGCACCCTTTCGCCTTGAGTCTAAAAATGCATTCCATTCACTCTAGAATTTCCTGGAATCTTGTTGTGGTTTATGGCCCCTGTAGGCAGCCTGCTAGAGACCAATTTGTCCAATGGCTTCTTATTTTGCAAATTGAGGATGATGAGCTCTGGATGCTTATGGGGGACTTCAATTTCTATAGATATGCTGAAAACCGTAATAAAGCTGGGGGTAATTTCCAAGACACTTTAATCTTCAATAATATTATTAATCACTTGGGCCTTATTGAACTGCCTTTGAAGGGTAGAAGCTATACCTGGAGTAATATGCAGGCTGCCCCCTTCTGGAGCAAATTGATTGGTTCTTCACTTCTGTTGCCTGGACTGGTATCTTTCCTTTTTCAGTGGTCCTTCCTCTTGCTAGGATAGCCTCTGATCACTTGCCTTGTAGGGTCCAGATTGGCACTAGCATCCCCAAGGCTAATATTTTTAGATTTGAAAATTTCCGCTTCGGCATCCCGATTGTTTGGATCGGATCAAATCCGTTTGGGTCTCTCCCCGTCGGGGTTTGCAACAGTGCTCATGTCATCAGTGCTAAATTCAAGCTTCTCCGAAGATCTCTCAAACTTTGGTCCAGGAACCTTTCTAACCTGTCAAGACTTATTGCTAACTGTAATATGATAATTGCTTTCTTTGATAGATTGGAAGAAATCAGGCCGCTGTGCTCCAGTGAATTGAAATTTAGGAACATCCTCAAGGAGCACATCAGTTCTCTTTTAAGAATGCAAAATCACTACTGGAAGCAGAGATTCACTCAGAGGGTCATGCAGTTTGGGGATGAGAACACCAAATTTTTTCACTCCATGGCCACTGAGAGATACGGGAGAAATGCCATTTCTCAACTTGTTGATGGATCCGGAAGGGTTGTCCGGATAATGGGGAATTAAGTTCCATCCTTTGGCGGGAATTCAAAAGGAGGTTGGGCTCCTCGGTGGGGGTGTCCATGCAATTTGATCTTCGGATTTAGTTCGAGCTACCCAAATCTTGAGTTTTTGTGCCTTCCCTTCTCCAATAAGGAAAGTGATGAGATTATCCTTGATTTACCTTCGATAAGGCCCCCGGCCCGATGAGTTCAACAATCTGTTCTTCAAGAAATCCTGGCATATCATTAGAGGTGACATGTACAAGCTCTGTCATGACTTCTTTCATCATCAAGCTGACCTTAAGAGTCTCAACCACTCCTTTATCACCTTGGTCCCCAAGAAGGATAATCCTGAATCTGTGAATGATTTTAGGCCAATTTCTCTGCTTAACTCTTCCATTAAGCTCATCTCAAAGCTGCTTGCTAACAGGCTTCAGACTATTGCTTTAAAGATTGTTCATGAAAACTAGTATGGTTTCATCAAAGGGAGAACTATTCAAGACTGCCTTGGCTGGGCCTTTGAATTTCTTCACCAGTGTCATCACTCTCGAAGGGAGATTATTATCTTGAAGTTGGACTTTGAAAAAGCATTTGATCTGGTTGAGCATTCCATTATTCTGGAGATGCTTCATGCTAAAGGCTTCCCCCCGAAGTGGTCGAAGTGGATTGAGGAGCTGCTGTCCACTGCCACTTCTTCAGTTCTTCTTAATGGCACTGCTGGAAAAGATTTTAAATGTTCCAGAGGTGTTAGGCAGGGGGGTCCACTATCCCCTCTTCTCTTTGCCATTGCTGCTGACCTCCTTCAATATGTCATCAACAGAGAGTTTTACCTTGGCAATCTTCTGCCCCCTTTCCCCCAAAGGTCTGATGCTCCCTTCCCTATTGTCCAAGATGCTTGATGACACCATCTTGGTTATGCAAGCTAATGAGGATCAGTTGGTCCTCCTAAAAAGAATTCTTCACAGCATTACCCTTTCTAGTGGCCTTGTGGTAAACTACCATAAATCTTGTCTCATTCCAATTAATGTTTCTCCTGAGAAAGCTTCCTCTCTGGCTCAGTCTTTTGGTTGTGCGGTGGGCGCCTTCCCATTTACATCCCTTGGTCTCCCCCCCGGGCCCGGCTAAGCCCCAAGTGAAAGATTATGCCCCTCTAATCTGGAAATTGAAAGAAAACTGTCGGCTTCTTCTCGGTTTCTCTCATATCTTGGAAGGTTGCAATTAGTCAATTCGGTCATCTCTTCGCTCCCCACTTATTACATGTGTTCTCTGAAGCTTCCCCTCACTGTCATTGAGATTATAGATAAGCACAGGAAAAAATGTCTCTGGAGAGGCAAGGACTTCAATAGTAAAAGGTACAATCTAGCCGCTTGGGATCTGGTCAGGAAGCCTAAAAACAAAGGTGGGCTTGGGGTTATCAATTTAAGCATTCAGAATGATGCGCTTCTCCTCAAGCAGCTGCACAAATTTTACAGCAAGGCTGATATTCAGTGGGTTACTCTCGTCTGGCAGAAATACTACAACAACACTGTTCCCCATCTGACAAGAGAGAAGGGCTCCTTCTGGTGGAAAGACATATTTCGGCTTCACACTCAATTCAGAGGTGTTGCCATTTGCAACCATAACCGGGGGGACACTGTCAGTTTCTGGGAGGATATCATTGATGGGGTCATTCATTCTGAGAAGTTTTATCATGTCCTGCCATTTGCTCGAGACCCTGCCATTTATTTGTTTGCCCTGAGGACGACTGATAACTTGCTGAGCTGTTTCAGAATCCCCATGACCAGGGCTGCTTACAATGAGTTTCTGGAATTACAGGCCTTTCTCAATTCTCTCACTCCCATCAGCCCTGGTTCCAAGGATTCCTGGCATCTTATTTGGGGGCAGCGTAGGTTTATGAGTAGCCACTTCTATCAGTACCAATTTAGAGAGCTCAGGCCCAGTAGAGCCATTCTTGACATCTAGAAAACCAAATGTATCCTGAGGATCAAGTTTTTTGCCTGGCTGCTTCTCAATGATAGGCTGAATACTAGGAATATTCTGAGAAGAAGAAGGAAAGTGCTGGATGAAGGATACAATTGTGTCATGTGTCACAACAGTGAGGAAGAAACTACTGCTCATCTCTTTTTCAGTTGCCCTGCTGATGTTAATAGATGGTTCGCCTTGGGTGTTGTTTGGGGGGGAAATCTAAGCGTTCACCAGAAGATCTTGCAAGCCAGAACTATTTTTGGGCTCCCTTTCTTCATGGAGATCTTTTTGATTGGTGCCTGGTGTATTTGGAAGTAGAGAAATGAAGTCATTTTTGACGGCAAGCCTCCACATCTCGCGGTCTGGAAGGCAAATTTCAAGGCTCTGGTTCTGGAGCATTTTTGCAGATTCAAGTCAAGCCTTCATCCTTCGATCAAAAACTGGCTTAGTGCTCTATAGCTTTTCTTGTAGTGCTGCTCTGTTGTTGTGTTGCCCCCTTCCCCCTCTAGCTCATGTAGTCTTTTCTGCTGTTGTTTCTTTCTTTGCTAGTCCCCCCTCGTTGCCTAACCACTGGTTGGGCCGGACGTAAGTCCCCCTCCTTGTAACTTTGTTTCCTCTTTTAATGTATTTCTCCTGTTGCCGAGGGGCGTTGCCCCACGGTTTTCGTTCAAAAAAATGGACAACTCGAAGGTGTTGGGCATGTTCTTTCTCGCTTTTGGAATAGATGAGAATATCATCGATAAAGACCACGACAAATTTATCGAGCTCCGTCATGAACACGGAGTTCATGAGGTACATGAAGTAGGCTGGGGCATTCGTGAGACCAAATGACATTACCAAGAACTCGTAAAGACCATAACGAGTGGAGAAAGCAGTTTTAGGAATGTCGCAAGGTCGAATCTTGATTTGATGATAACCAGAACGAATGTCAATTTTAGAGAAGACCTTGGCACCAGCCAATTGATCGAAAAGAACATCGATTCGGGGAAAAGGGTATTTGTTTTTGATGGTGACCGCATTGAGCGGTCGGTAATCACCACACATTCTCAAGCTAGCATCTTTTTTCTTGACAAAGAGAGCAGGGCAACCCCAAGGAGAAGAGCTCAGGCGAATATAACCCTTATCTAACAATTCCTGGAGTTGGGTTTTCAATTCGGCTAACTCTTTGGGTGGCATACAATAAGGTCTTTTGGAAATGGGTGTGGTACCGGGTTGGAGTTCGATCACAAACTCGACATCTCTGTCTGGCGGCATACCAGGCAACTCATCAGGAAAGACGTCCGGATACTCACACACTACTGGAATTTCAGCAAGAGGGGAGATAATGGTCACATAGGCACAAGAATCGGTACTGTCCTTGAAAGGTAGGTACAAGGTAGTGTGCCCGACCGTAGGAGAATTGATCTCTACGACCCTATCTGATATATCTAGAATTACCTTATGTTGATTCATCCATTCCATAACCAAGATAACATCCATACCAACCAAGTTTATGATGATAAGGTTTGTTAGAATGATTTTACTACCTAATCCCAAACATACTCCACGGATTAAGATATTAGAGGTGATTTGCCCTCCGGGAATAATTATCTTATAGGCGGAAGTGGTATGCGACCCCTTCAAACCCAGTTTGCTTATTAGTTCTTCACTGATGAAACTATGGGTAGCTCCTGAATCAAATAAAATCTTAACATGAGTGTCGCTGATAGAGAATGTACCCGTGAGCACTGAAGCTCCCTCTGGGATATCGCTCATGGCGGTGAAGTTCAGCTTGCCCTGGTGCACTTGCACCATAGGCCTCTTAGCCGGAGTGGCAGGCTTGTTTCCTGCACCTTGATTCTGCGGGTTGGGTTTGATCTGCCTGGGCTTGGGACACTCGCTGATGTAATGCCCCGGCTGGCCACAGTTGAAGCAACGGGTATCACCGACATTGCGAGGAGGTGCATTAGGCTTCAGAGCCTGCTGCTGAGCGTTTCGGAACTGGAAGTTCCCGGTGTGTTTGCTCTGGGGTGGCTTCATCGTCCAGCATCCAATTGAAGATTGCTGGGATGGTCCTGGAATGCTCTTCTTCACAAAGCAAAACTTTTTGCCCGTTCCGCTGCCCGGAGCAAAACCAGGCATCCTCTTCTTGTCCTCGTGGGCCTTCTTCATAGCATCTTCTTGGGAGATAGCCTTGTTTACTAGCTCATGAAAGTTCGCGGGCTTGAGCAGGTTCAGCCGCTCATACAACTTGCCATCTAGCCCGTCACGGAACCTCTCCATCCTCTTTGCATCAGTATCAACGTGATGCCCGCCATACTGGCACAGGCTGTTAAACTTTTGGGCGTATGGGTACATCGTGTCGGATCCCTGTCTGAGGGCCAACAGCTCCCTCATCTTCCTATCCATAAGTCCCTTGGGAATGTGGTGGCTCTTGAAAGCTTGCTTGAACTCATCCCAAGTCACAGCGTGCCCTCGGTGCATCGACTTGAAATGGTCCCACCACATCAAAGCTTCTCCCCGCAGTTGCAGAGCTGCGAAGTTAGCCTTGTTCTCCTCGGAGCAAGGCAGCACAAAGACATAGAATTTTGCCTCTGGCCTTGATCCAAGCCTCAGCTTCTAGGGGGTCTTCCGCTTTAGCGAAGGTCGGCGGCTTCATTGCGATGAACTGGCGTACGTGGTGACTTGATTGGGCCCCTCGTGGTTGGCCCTGTGTGGCGGACCTCAGTTCATCTGCTGGGCGATCTACTGCTGCATCTGCAGGATCTGGCGCAGCACCTCGGTTTGCGTGGCCATGAAGGCCTCCGACGGCGTCATGGGCGGTGGTGGCGGCAAGTCGCCGCTACCGTTCGCTCCGAAACCATTGGCGAGCTGCGCGTGGTTCCCACCATCTGAAATGCGAGCCTTATTAGTTACATAATCAAAAGCTTACTCCAAAATGATGACAAGCATGATCATACATAACCACAACTCATTAGCATTTATATGATGAGGACAGCAACAGTCGAGTAGTATCACGTAGCCACAAAGATTCATAGAATCGTTCTTTAACACGGTTAGGGATGCAATCACCCGAATAACACGAGCCCACATTCACTCTCGGACAATTACTGTCACTTCGGGTACCAACGGAAGTGGTATACGAACGACCACTTGATCGTTGGGCAATGAGTGACGCCTCTAGAAATGCTTTGGTTTACCAACGCTTATGCAAAATGCAAGGTTGACAAGCGCGGTCATTGCAACGATTTATCCAAGAATTTGGTAATCATACGTAATAAAACTTCAATTTTTGAATGACAAGCGAACCTCAATTAAAACACACATGCTTAAGCATTCATTATTACAACAAGATGGAGCAAGGTCCAAAGACGTTACAACACTCGAATTTGAAAATAACACGATATGACACGGTTACAAGCAGTTACTCCGCACGAAGACGTGCTAAAAGTTAACTACTCCAACATCTCGAAAACAACACCATAGGATCGACATCCTTCTTATTCTTGCTGCCGGCAACCTAGTTGCCCACCGAAGCACCACTGTACGTAGGCGAAGCTGGGGGAGTCGGCAACGGTGGTCCTGTCTGGCTCGTCTGATCCGGACCGCACGGATCCGATCGCTCCTCCGGTGTGCCACGTACTAGGGGCGATGGGTCGTAAGGCCACTATAGCCTGCAAGGCTGCCACCTGTACCTCGGCCTCCTCCACCTGCTGCTGCATATCAGCAATGTTCTGAAGTAGCGTCAACCTCTCAATCTCATACGCATCGGCATTCTCCTCCAAGGTGTGATTCTCCGTCTCCAGATCTACAATCCTCTGCAGGCGGTCGCCTCTCTCTAGCTCTAACTAGAATCTCCTAGCACGCAGCCTGTCATTCTCCTGCTGCACCTGAGTGAGTGTAAAGTTCAGCTGCTAGTGTGCTGCTGGCAGCCGCTGCCAATCACACCTAGATGCCTCCAAACGCTGCCCAATAATCGCTACGGTGTTATAGCGCAGCCCCTGAAGTGTGAAAACCACGTTCAGACAGCGAGCTAGCGTCTGAGTAACATCCAACGGCTCTGCTAGTGTCAACAGCTCCCGTAGGTGATCCATACGGTCCAACCATGTCGGGTCGTGAGGACTCACAGCAGGAAACAATCCAAACGGAGAGAGAGCTACCACAGTGGGGTTGTGGTCACAGAAGTCCGTCAGCACTCTGAGGGCGGTTGACTCAACGGCCTCGTGGGTAATAAATCCCCAGTAGATAAAACTCAAGTCGAACCAGTCGACGTGGTCCGGGTGTGGCAGAACAGTGACAATCACTCTGCAACGGGTAACACCATAGCACTCGAACTCGGACACCTCATAAGTCGGTGGTGTGAGGTAGCCTGCGGCGCTGAGTGCTTCCCACACGAGGCGTGGAAAACCCTCCCAGTGCAACCCGTTGGTACGGATCGTACCGTCAGCGTCGAACTCATGAAACACGGGGAAAGCCATCTGTACAAAAATGTAATACATGTCAGGTCTCAAAGAGAACAGCATGTCAAATGGTGAAGTTCTGGCAGCTGTGAATAAAAATTCATAACCAAAAATCCAGAATCCTCAACTTTTTCCCAAGTTTCCCGGTTACTACAAAGTTCTTTAACACATATTTGATTTTTAAGGTTGAGCTCAAACAAGAAAAACAAGGTGGACGATACAAGGCCTAGATGTGCCTAAGAAAGTGTAAACCAACCCAAGAGGAACTAGAATTGAGACTTGTGATTACAAGATAACTAGTTAAGGAGCAACTGTTTTTAGCAATTTGGTTTAATTAACCTAGCACAAGGTAAACAAACTTTTCAAAATTTCGGCAGCATGACAGCTAGGTAGGAGAGGTACTCTAGTTATAAAAAGTACACACTAGCAAAATCTTCCTTAGAGAGCATATAGAAGTTCGGTTTTGGGTCCATTTTAGTTGTTTCGATTTTCAATATGCATGCAAGACGTCCTATCCGACCTCACATGGCAATCAAGCCAAAAATCGAAGTTAGTGCCGGTGGCAAGGCTTTTATTCGTCTCTCCCTATAATATCTAGTCGAGAGCTATACGGTACTCGCTTAACGACTAACGAAGTGCAGTTATGTACCTGCAGAAAACGAACCTTTCGTGCCAGCACGTCACGAAAGCGTCCACATACATTACCGTTCACTATAGAAACGGTATCCATGCGTTAAGCCGCTGCATGGACAGCGTCCAACCTCGGACACCCTCTGTTTGAATGGAGTGTATCCTTGCCTCGCATGAGTGACATGCGGAATGCACACGTATGAAACACGTGGCGACACACAACTCACTACCAGACGCGAAGATGAGATCCGTGGAATGGATCACTCCATCAACCCTCGCAATTCCCGTGATGCGGAACAGCACACGTATAAAACACGTGGCTCATCTAGTTTGGTTGGGCAAGAAAGTAAGTCTCACATAAAGTAATGTGCTGGAAGTGAATGTGTAGTCCTTTCCTTTCACTAGCAAGGGTATGAACCATATTTTTTAATCATGAATTAATATCTTATCAGCAAGGTTTCTTAATTAACTTTTAATTAAATTAGGTAACACTTTTCCAAAAGGAAAAGAATTAAAAGGGGCTTTCCTTTATTTAATTTCTCTTTAATATTAAAAGGGCTTTTTAAGCTTTTAATCAAGCAATTAAATTACCAAAAATTAAAGAAGTGTTTCTTAAGCACACTAGCAGCTATACTGGTCCACTGGACCCACATGTAAGGCTTGGAA
This sequence comes from Cenchrus americanus, assembly GCA_947561735.1. Taxonomy (NCBI): domain Eukaryota; kingdom Viridiplantae; phylum Streptophyta; class Magnoliopsida; order Poales; family Poaceae; genus Cenchrus; species Cenchrus americanus. Next base: position 129,381,925 of record OX387245.1, read on the forward strand.
GCTAGGAAATTAAATATTAGAGAAAATAACAAAGACTAGCTAGTGATTCAAATTAAATGCATACAAAAATAAATACTCAACAAAATGATCCAAACTTTCTCATGCATGCTCTCTGGTCCTAAACAAGCCTAAAGAACTAGCATGTTCACCTAGAAACTCTACTGATCTTACTTCATTAATTTACAAAAGAAAACATGCACAAATTAAGAATAAATATTTATGTTAAGCCAAAAATCATGATTAATTCACAATAGGTGTGTTTTGACATAACAAGACAGTGTGCACAAGTGGAGCAGAAAGACATAAAAACAATTAGCTAGAAAAACCATCTAGGCAGTTTCTGCAGAAAAGGAAAACAATTTATTTAGCAAGATTAACTTCATAACTTTGTGCAATTTTTGGCACAGGAGCTAGTCCTAACAAGTTACACCACATATCCAAAATGTATGTACAGAGGAGTTGTAATTTTAAAGTTATGACAAATCTAGGTTTTTCACATTTGTATTTTTCATGTTAAAATTATATAGAATCAGTCCATGTGAGAATGACAAAAGTTGTGGGATTTTCCTCCCTGAACCCAACAAAATTGGTTTGGCAATTTTCTGAATTTTCTACAATTTTCTAGGGAATTTCTAGTGCACTGGACTTACTTGCAAGAAAACTTAGATAGGGTTCCTTACACCCAGGCCCTAAAATTAACACGAAGCACCCTGGAAAGATTGAAATCAATGCAATCAGGCCCTTGGCCGGGGAGGGCGGCGCAGCACCGGCCAAATCCGGCGAGCCGGCGGCGCTCCCGGCCGGGCAAGCTGCCGGGCTCAACCGGGGGCTCACCTAGGACCGGTGGGTAACCGGCGTTGGGGGCGGAGGGACGGCCGGCGAGGGGGTTCGACGGCAGCCGGCGGTGGTGGCCGCGGCGGTTCGGGGAACACGGCTAGGAGGGCGTTGTGCTGGGCAATAAGCGAGCTGGGGAGGTGTATTGGGGCCTAAGGAAGCTACCGGAGCAGCTGGCCGGCGGCGAGCGCGAGCGGAGAGCTCTAGCTCCGTGCGGCGGTGGCAATGGCGGGGAGGAGCGCGGGGTGGCGCACGGAGGGAAGCGAGGAGGGATTTAAATAGGCGCTCGAACACGGGGTGACGATGGATGACGGCGCAAGATACTCCCGGCCGTGCTACGGGGCTCGGGCGGCGCGCGTGCGGCGGCGACGCCGCCGACGGACCGGCGGTCCGTGGAGTGCGCGTACGGCGGCGCGGACTCGAGGCCTCGGGCGGGGAGTGCGTCGGGGTGCGGGCGGCGCTCGACCTCGGGAGGCGCGGGCGCGGACGCCGGGCGGCGCCGGCGGCGGCCGGCGACGCGCGGCACGCCGGCACTCGGCCTGGATTTGTTTTGTTGGGGCTGTGTTTGAAATGAATTTGCTCCGTATTTTTGTATAGAAGTTGACCAAGTGGTGAACACAAAAGTTGTAGATCTAGCTACCCTTAACATCTTCTACAAAGGCTATATAGGGTTTTTCTTCACAGAATTTGATTTACATGAATGCCAACTTTGAATGTCAGCCTGACTTTGCAAACAGTGAATTCTGCCTTGCAACTAATTTTTCAAGCTTTTCCACTCAAAATTTGAAATGCCAATCTACATGAAAGTTGTGTCCCTCATCAAGATGGACAACTTTCATAAAGGTAGAATTTTAAGTGTTTAGGTGAATTTTAGAGAATGCGGCGAAAGTTCCGGCAGACACCTATGGACACTAGGGTGGCAAGGGGTTTGACCAAGCCTTTGACCATGGGTTGGCCCCACAAGTGTGTTTACTAGTCAAAGGGGGTCACTAAGGTAGGTTAGTGAGTTTTTCGAGGTGAGGGCCCAGATTGACCGTGGTTTGACCACTATTAGCTATTTTGACCGGCTGTTAGGGTTAATTAAAAACTTGGGGCGTCACATACATGCACCATGATACATCATGGGATGCCCCTTTAACATCTCAAACCACATGCAAGTACAAGCATGGGGAGCAGCCAAGGATTAGTTTTGTAGGAATATCATGGAGGCATGTGAGGCAATGGAGTATGGAAGTGACTCAAAGCGAAAACATCAAGTGGAAGGAGCAATAATGCAAGCAAAAGAGTGGACGAGAACGTTTGGAAGGTGCACGCGGTCACGAAGCAACAAAGTAAGCATGAGTGTGCTAGAGAAGAACCGAGCCAAGAGGAGGAGAGAGGTAAGTCTCCCATCCAGCTCTTTGTTCGTGTGCTCTAGTTTGTAGTTCATAACCACCTTAGACATAGCCATCCACCCCGTTTGCTTCGTGCAACAAAACACATCCTAATTCCACTCAAAGTCCAGACTCCAAAATAATATTTGTTTACCTTGTTACTAGTTGAAAACCCTGGATATATATTTGTGAGGGAGAGTGCTGCAATCATTGAAGAAACCTACAAGCTTTTTCACCAAAGAAGAAGGTATCCTCGGAGTATTGAGGAGGACACAGCACCGCCGAGGAGGAATCACACTCTTCTCCTCGGTGGCATGGGCCACACGAAGCTCGTCTATGAGGTTCACCAAATCTCAAGGACGCACGGAGGAGCCGCCCATCCGACCTCGCCACTCGACACGATCATCCGCTCCACCTCCATACGCTCCGCGATATTCCGAGGGGTTTGTCATCATGACGGAGGAGGAGGAGAATAAGCTCGCTCGTCTTGAGAGGCTTGTAGCGAACGTCGACTTCGACGACCAAGCTCTCCACATATTGGGTTTTCATACGGGACACCGAGGTTGGGTGTAATTCTCTAACGGAGTGTCGGCAAACACCCATAAGGAATTCGCCTAGGAAATTCTCATGACCATGGCACATATCCTTGATGATGGAGTGCCGAGTCTCTCATTCCGTTTGGAGAGAGCCATTCGCACCAGGAGGCCATCACAAACTAGAAAGAGAGGAGGGAGATCTCTGGAGGGAGATCAACCACCTCGAAGGAAGCACCCACAAGTGGAGAAGAAGGAAGACACACTAGTACATTACTCAACATCAATGACCAAACGGTTTGGTCACGGTACATGCAAATTTGGTCACGGAACACTTTTTTATGACCAACTTATGACCAAATTGAATTGGTCACAGAAGCTCCGTCACATTTGGTCTACCATGACCAATTGGTCATTTTGGTCATAGAAGTGGAACTTTTCCATGACCAAAACGTTTTTCGTCATCGAAGTGTATTTCTTCTATGACCAAACCAAATGGTCACGAAATTGGTCATGGAAGGGGATGCCACGTGGCACGGCCCATGCTGGCTGCTGACGTGGCAAGGCACGTGCTGACATGGATATGATGACGTGGCTCTTTGACACAGCGCCACGTGTCGCGTTGCGATTTGTCCACGTGTCGAGCTCTGAATGGTCCACGTGTCGCACTCTGGTTTGTCCACGTGTCGCGCTGCGGTTTGTCCACGTTTTGGTCTACATGGACGATGACGTGGCTGCCTACGTGTACAATGACGTGGCTACCTACATAGACGATGACATGGCAGTTGATGTGGCAATGATGACGTCACCACCACATACACAATTCATAGATGAGCCTAAATGGCCAATTATTTCACTGATTCACTTTTTTATTCCAGCTCATCCAGAAATAATAAAAATTCAAAATCGCCAAATTTAAACCCACTTATTTCAACAAATTACATAGCCCAGATCACATACATGCTCACAACAGTACAATATAATATCTGATAAATCTCAAAAAAATAGAGATTCGACATCTCATGTTACATTTAGAATCACATCACCATATAGTTGATTACATTATGCTTTCATCTTGCATCCACTAGACCTCTTCGTCAATAACCTGCAGTCAAAATATAATACTCAGCTGCTAACAGATTATAGTAACATCAACTATACATGAAAATTTTTACTTTGACCACACCATATTTAAAAAACAACACCAGAAAATTACTCATTGTGCCTCATTTGTATTCAGATAGTAGCATACAATGTTCAAGGAACAATACAACAGCAGTACTAAATGGCATGTGCAAAAGTATGTAACCTGGCACCCTTACACAACCCTAAATATTCAACATGCCAACCCGCTCAAGAACAATCTCCATGGCATTAATAGATCACATGACTTGAACCGTTAGACATTTAGCCTCATCATATTTTTTTTACTGATATGACACCCAGGACTTCGACGCTGCCAATGAATGTGGTACATTCCTCACCACACATTTTCAGTAAACACACACAATGTCACAGCTTCAAACATGAAATTTAACTTGAACTTAATATGGCATGCTTAACAAGTTGACAAGCCTTCGTTCACATTTGTAGCTCACAAACAACATACAGCAAGTAACATTTAATTGGTCCCCAAATCAATCAATCCCTACATATGAGTTCATGACTGGTATAACAACCAGTCCCTCTTGCTAAACATGTAATTGTTAAACATGGCAGCCCCAACACGGACATTAAACTGAAGCTTCAGAATAAGAACAAGTTCTCACCTCATTCGAGCCTAAGGTGACATGTTCTCCTTCAGAGAGTCCAGATCCTGAAAAGTCTAGTGTAAAGACTGTAATATTCGATGGTAGAAGAATAATAGCGACTTCACTAGCATCAGCTCTGCACCCACTGGAAAATAAATAATGCAGAACAATTAATGCCAAGCCAACACACATAACAATATATGACACAGGGGAAAGCTTTTCCTTCAGGAATCACAACTGGCATATAGTGACTACACTGCAATTTCTTGCCCAGACCATTTTTGACCTGAAAAAGAAACATATAGCATATTTAATTATTGACAAAGAATCGTGGAGAAATTATCCTGATTAGCTTAAAGCACAGATCTCCAAAAGCTGCAAAGACAGATTGCAGGAGACATGGAGCCATCACCTACATGAAAACAAATAAACATATAAGGAAATGCTCCCTCTCCAAAAATGAAAAGGATGAAGCTGCCTAAAGGGGGATGTAAGGACGAATGTCCAGAGTTACGATAGGCATGGATCTCATGATAGTTTTTCGGTTCATATTAAGTTTGCAACTTAGTATTTTAGAAATGAGATTAAATTACGAGTCCGGATGTTTCTGAAGAAGCTGGTATCACAAAACCAGCATGATGATTCGAACACAGTTCCAAGTAATCCGTCAGCTAGGAACTCTTGATTCTTGTTTTTCAAAAAGTGATGACCTATCGATAGTGATTAGAGAAGTTATGTTCCCGGCAGTACTCTAATGTAACCTACGTACCACTAGAAAATACAAAGTGGGCATGCTCCCTGGCGATTCTAGCTCCAGGATCTCGTGGCTAGAATCACCACCTCGCGCGCAATTGATACTCTGCTAGACTCATCAGGATCTGGTTAAGCTATTACCATAAACCACGGAGTGTCCAGGCGGAGTAGCGCCAGAATCTTGTAGAGAGCAGCGAAGATCAACGGGTGGAGGTAACTTCGCAGGCCCCGCTGCCACTCCCAAGTGAGGTGGACATACCTGCAACCCAATCGCGAGACAACCAAATCATCACACTCCCTCGAGTCGAGCAGCAAGCGGATCCGATTCCGCGCGCGCTCTGACAAAAAAAACCCAGCTGAAAACAATGAGCAGCGGCGAAGGGAAGAGGCGGGGTTACCCAAAGGCGACGCGGTGGGCGACCTCGAGGCACTGCTAGTGCTCGTCGGGGTTGAAGTAGGTGCGCACCAACAGCGCGTTGGCCGCGCGGAGCGCCAGCGCCAGTGCCAGCACCCTCCGACCCGACCCCAGCGCCGGCCACGTCCGGATCCGCCTTGCCTTCTCCGGCGAAGGAGGCGGGTCGGGGTACCCGGCGGCGGCGCGAGGTCGCCTGCGTTGGCTCATCGCGATCGCGCGCACTCCCCCCGTACCCGTTTCTCTCTCTCGCTGCTGTTGGCCGGTGGCGGGGGTGATGGGGATTCGGGTAGATCTGAGGAGGGAGAGGGAGCGGATCTGAGGAGGGAGAGGGAGCGGGCGGGTGGGGGCGACGGGAGGAGGCTGGAGAGGGTTATAGGGTTCGGGATCTTTTTATACGAAGCAAACATGATTTCAGCGATTGGATTGATGATCAATGGTCAATAATAGTTGGGTCAGTTGAGCTGAAACGGGCTTAGTTCTGTGTTGAAGCTTAACATTTTTCTTTTTCTTTTCCTTTTTCTTATTTTTCATTTTATTGCACCGTTGTAAAGTAACACATAAAAGTTATTATCTTGTGAACAAAACTCTTTTTTATATGTAAAATACTATTATTGGATCAAGTTTCAAGATTTTTCGAGTGGATTTGCTATTTTCTATCATTTAAATGAATTTCTACGTGTTTACCGAAAGTAATTCAAAATTGACCTATATCTAATAATTTAAAAAAATTCAAAAAAAACATTATATTTAGGCGCCTATGGTCCATTCTAGGCCACATCTAGGAGATTGACGAAAAATTCAATTGACTTGTAGGAAATTTCAAACTTCTACTAGTCACCTTGTTATAAAATAATGCTAATAATAAATAAAACTTATCAAAAAATTATGTAAATTGGCATAGGATCATTTTATCAATGTACAAGCTTGACAACAAAGTTTCATAAGATTTTGTGAAAATTGGAGTATACATTGTTCATAAACTAGCTGGATCATCACATTGTTTCATACAACTCAACTTAAACTTCAAAGTTTGTACACACTCAAATACTTTCTTACTCATGGGCACCTCAAATTTGTATGCAACCTTGTGTTGACCATAACATTAGAGGATATTAAGTTATATTAGAAATTATTATGAAAAAACATGTTTTTTATATTCTCTTTTTAGTTGGAAAAGATATGTTGTATGAAAATCAATCAAGAAATAGTAATTAAGATACAAACAAATGGCACTGAGTAAAACATCTCGATTTTACAAAAAATTAGAAAAAAGAATCAACCGATTTGGAGTTCACATGAGGGAGAAATACTAGTTACAAGTTTTAATCCGAGGAAAAAAAGAGAAATCGGTCCTTCTTCATGAACACGTGACGAACTAGAATGAACTGATCAATTTTTCTTTTTTTCCTCGGATTAAAACTTGTAACTAGTCATTCTCCCTCATACGAACTCGAAATGAGGTCATTCTTCTTCCCAAACATTTTTAAAATCATGATTTATCAAGTTATGGTGTTGGATTCAATCATTTCTTCATGCAAAAAAACATGAGCAATTCAAATTTTAAAATCCAAGTTTGACTCGGTCAAAACTCAGTCAAACGAAACACGAAATGAACTCGAATGAAAATTTTGAACACAAAAGTTTCATAACATGTCGAGACTAACAAACTTTGTGTAGGTCAAATTTGCATTTGAGGAAGTGGTGATATTATGTAGTTCAAATATAACAAGCCGCTCACATAGTTTAAGGAACCATGTGAGTGACTTGTTATATTTGAACTACATAGCATTCAACTTTTTTGAAATGACTTGAGATTTGTTTGGTAGTCATTTGTAGCAAAAATACGGTCCCTCACGAGAACTTACATTTTTTGGACAATTATTTTAATTTTTATAATTTTTTTCGTGTTGTGTGAGACAAAATATGGTGAATTATACATTGAAAACTCTATAATTATGCAGCGACCTCCACATGTATTTGTTTCCTAGGACACAAGGGCATGAGAAATGGTACTAAGAAGGAAAAACAATTTGATGTGATTGCTAAGAGTAACATTTTGTCCTCACTACATGTAGACGTTTTCAATAGAGTTTTTAATTGTGAAAATGCTCATGAGCTATTGTCACACACTGAAATTTCCAATTTCAGGATGTGAATAGAAAGAATAATTAAATAACAATTTTCTCATAATTTAAAAAAAAAATCCAACATTTATTTTTCTTTACAGGGAATATAGTATAGGAAAAATCCATTGTTTGATTTTCTAAATTGAATAAAAAGTTATGTGTGTTGCATTCATGCCGATGCATCTAATGGTTCTTGAGTGCAAAAGGTTTTAAAAAATGCATTTAGGAGCTGTCCTAATTTTCCCGAGAATTTTCCGGATTTTTCGGGAACTTATTCTCATTTTCCTTGAGCTATTTCTATTTATTTGAAGGCTCTAAAATCTTTTTCATGAGCTCCAAATGTTTTATTTGGATTGTTCATGTCTTAATCTATCTCTAGGAATTTTCCTACAATTTTTGTGATTTTTCGAGTATTTTTCGTGCTCTAAAAACATTTTCTAGTGTTTACTGGAATTGCTTTCGCATTGAAAAAAAATAAATTCGAAAAAAAACCTATCCTACTGGAACGGGCCGAGCCCGAAGGCCCGACCCGCTCCGGCCCGCTCGGCCCGCCCGCCAAGCCCATCGGGGCCCGGCCGCATGCAGCAGATTCATCTCACCCCTCACTCGTCAACTGTGACCAAATTCAACAATTCATCACTGTTGAATTAACTACTATGACCAAATTTGTATATCGTCATAGAAAGAATAATCTTCTATGACCAAATATTTTTTTCGTCACTGCAAAGAGAACTTCTATGACCAAACAAGAAATCGTCACTAGGTAATGGTCATAGATGATAGCATTTGTACTAGTGACACCGTCGGAAGGGTAACCGTGATCAACGGTGCTATGTCTAGCACCTTGATGGGTTAATCTCCTTTCATCCATGGGTTGTAATGATCTTGAGATGTAATCATACTTTGTTGGATTATCTATCTATCATCTTGTGTTGAGTATACTTTAATGCTTAAGGTTAGCTACCATGCCGTAAAGGGAGTAAGAGCTCCAATGCTTCCTTGGATCCATTCAATACACCGTGTCCATCATAGGTCTAGTCATGAATACCTTCGCGTAGTACAAGAGGAGGGAAAGGGCGAAACCGTGGTCACAACCCCCGATAGATTAGATTGGTTTTCATGTTCAAAACGGTTGCATGTTCTAGTATCGTAGACCCATGGGCGAGTGTCTCCTATGTTGATTGAACAAGCGGTTCCCTATGTATTAGGGAATAGCTCCGTTTTCAAAAGGGAGCCCTGGAACAAGTGGATGTGCATGAGGCACATGGGAAGGTTTTTGGAGTATGATCACGGGAGAAGCGTAGCAACGAAGAAATATTATCCGGAAACCCATCATCCAAGTGTTTCACTCATGGATGTGCAAAAGGATTTTGGGAGAATGAGAGAAACAAAGGTAACTGACACGGAGTTGAGTTGGCTTTACTCGGCTTTGATTGCCAAGCAGCCAATAGACCCCTCTCACCTCATGATCAACCGGTGGTGTTGTGAGCAACATCGGATTCGGGAGATATTGGTTCGGGGTGTTACCTCTCCATGTTGGCTATCTCTTTAAGACTGGGTATTACAAGGAACCCGAATCATCTCCTACCCGGGACTTCCCTAGGATTTGAGTATATGAAGAAAGGAAAATATATAAGTGAAGATGAGAGAGGAGGCTTCAAAGTGGCCAAGGTGAATTTGCCCCTTTCGGAAAGAAGGTTAAGACTTTTTCTTGAGGGGAAGAAAGATTGGTTAGAGGATGGACTTCTTGTGCCGGTGAAGAAAAATAAAAGAGAAGGATTATAGGAGAAGGTTTTTCCACGGCCCAAGAAGGAGGTGCGCAACAAAATTATGTGCCACCATTTGTAAGAACCCCGGCGCCGCCGAGTTACTACGGCGGTGTACCAATGCAAGCATGGGGGAGTGGTGCAGCCATGCCCCCACCAATTTTGCAGTGCCCAACGTAGCCTTTGCGGAGCCATATGCACATCTTCCTCAACCACAACAAAGTGTGGCCACCATTGGAGGATACGTTGCAAGAAACATGCAAAATATTGCAGCCATCCAAACCAATGCAAACCAAATGGGTGAAGGAAATGCAAACATCGCTTATGAGCTTTGAAACCTTCACCTAGCATCGTTGGACAATTCATAGGAGTAGTGCATTCCTATTACGAGCAAGGGTGCAACAACCAAGACTATTAATATCAACCACCAGCGGAAGATTAGAGAGATGAGGAGCTTTAGTTTAATATTTCCTTTTCCCTTTTCTTTAATTTTCAGCTTGAACGCGCCTATGTATGCGTAGTATTTTTAGTTTTTACTTTAATTTTCAGCATGTGTGTTAGTGTTTATTTTCATCATGAATAAAGTCACCACCAAGTTTTTACCTTTGGTAAAGTTACAAGGTTTATGCCATGATGATATATGATTATAATTGCCACTTTGCTTATCTTTGTAATTGTTTTATGCATGTTTAAGCTAGTGCTCTCTTAAAATACAAATCTGAAATCATCTAAATGCTAGCTTAATCTTTAGCGGAGGTTATGATAAAAATAAAGACCCACAGTGTTTTATGTGCTCTCAAGTTTTAGATGGATTAAAGATAATTTATTTTTGTTCTTAAAAGTAATTCTAACCTTGTCATAAATACCACTTGTGAAAGGATCAAGATGTCGACTAGAGGGGGGTGAATAGTCGAATCTGAAAATCACAAACTTTTTCGCAGCTGTCAGATGCAGGTCCAGAGACTCCGGATATTTTTCCGGATACTCCGGGAAATCCGGAGAATCCGGGAAAATGTCCGGATAGTCCGGCCTGCTAGGGAGGAATTAAATCAACAGAAATTAAACTTGCTCAAAAGTAAATCTGTGAAAATAGGTTGTGCACCGGGATGAGACAAGCCAGATTATACACTCAAATCTTGTAGGAACCTCAACACGAAGTAGATCGGCACCAAACCCTAGATATGTGTTCAAGCAAGAAACAAGCATACAACAAGAGGAACACACAAAAGAGACACAGGGATTTGTTACCGGAGTTCAACCTCACACCTTGAGGTCTACGTCTCCGTTGAGGTACCCACGAAGGGTGGACCTTTACACCTAGATCACTTTCCTCCCTCTAGCGACCACGAAGATCAAGCTAGAGTTACTTACTCAATGTCGGGGTGATACAAACTTCCTTGGGCAGCCACAATCTTTGGATGCTCCAAGGAAACGCCTAGCCGGCTAGGAGCTCAAGGCTCCAAGAGTAACAAACACAAATTTTGCCAACCATGCGAAGAACGAGGTGCTCTAGAGATGGGAAATCAGCTCACTAGCACTCTCCAAGCCCTTGCTCTCAAATCCCCTCAAATCCCAAAATAAATCTCACCAACTTTGAGCCAAAGGGGAAAGGGGAGGAGTAAATGAAGTTTGCAACAGTTCAGCACGAAAATGGCAGGGGGGAGTAAATGAAGGGGTGGAGGGGGCTTTTATACCCCCTCACACAGAATATAGCCGTTGAGGCTTTATGACCCGGAGTATCTGGGATAAACCCGGACTCTCCGGGAAGTCCGGAGTCTCCGGGGGAAAACCCGGACACTCCGGCCTTCCAAGTCCAGCACCCAAGAAAAGATCCCTGTGAATGTGTTGATGCAAAGGTTTCTCTCATAGGTTTTGTTTTAGCAACTAGAGCACCTGTTCGACTCTTGGAAGACATAATTCATGTCCCTCTTGATAGTACGGCATTCCTAGGACTCAAATTCAAAAGTAAAAACAAATAAGCCTTCTTAGGAATCCTTTTTAGAGCACCACTTTCTTTTTGTACAGCAACGAGATGTGCTTGATGCCATACACAATTTTAATACCTGCTCATGGACTAGGTAAATTCATTAGCCACTTAGGTATGTGTCATTAAATCACCAAAACCCACTTAGGGGGGCAAGATACTCTTCAATCTCCCCCTTTTTGGTGATTGATGACAACACACTTAAGTCATACAAGAGATAAGCAATGAATATTAAAAGCTTTTGTAATACTTCCCCTTAATATTTGCATTTTGATCTTGAATATCAATGGTCCTATTAGGGCCAAAATTTTGCACAACAAGAGAAACAAGAGAGTATTACAACAGTGGGGTGCTTGTGACGTGCAACAGATCAAAAGTGAGATGCTCATGACAGGTTATGCATTCAATAGAAAGAAAAGAATTCTGGTGCTGAGAAATCCGGAGTCTCCGGGCCAGGTCCGGAGTTTCCGGAAAATCCGGATGCTCCGGGAAATAGTCCGGACTCTCCGGGCTTCAGCACAGCAGCAAAAAAACAGACAACACACAGTTTTGCAATCTAGCATAAGCTGTCCTTAGCAGATAAAAAGCAGAAAAAGACATCACAAGCACACAACCAAATATCTCAAGCTCACGAAGTCTCACACAAACGAAATTTAGAGTTATTACAAGCCAAGTTTCAAATTTAAATTCAAATGCTACAAGTTCATTGTTCCACAAGCGCATACATAGATAACTTCACTCCCCCTTTGGCATCAAGCGCCAAAAAGGAAGTGTGGAGTAGCGGAGTCACTCGGAGTCGTCGTCCTCCTCTTCTTCTTCTTCATCATTGCCCTCCTCCTCTTCTTCTTCTTGGGCACCTTGGGCGTCCCACTCCGCAAACGGGTCATCAAACTCGGGAAGCTCGCGGTAGGGATCGGTGGGGAGGCCAAGGTGAGACTTGATCTCGATGATGTCGCGGCGGTTCTCATTTGTCTCCGTGGCTATAGTCTTGCACATGTTGAAGATGCTCTTGAGCACCCTCTTTATCATTGAGCCACGGTGCCGACGAGGAGGTGGAGAAGAGGAACGTGCAGCGGGGAAATCATCATGGGAAGGAGCTGCACTCGACGATCCAACATACTTACGGCCTTTGGGAGGCCTCTTTGCACGATCATGGAGGTGGCGAAGCGGCTCATGGACAACATCCTTGGAATAGCGGACATTTGTAACTCTCTCAATCATATACATGAGATAGGGGGCATACGGAAGATGCTTCATGGGATCATTCATGGCCCTCCTCAACTCATTCCAAATGAAGTCAAAGACACAAAGTCCTTCTTCATCCGGTGCCATCCTATTGAGAAGATTCGGAGCATAGTATCTCAAAGTTGTAACATCTCCTATCTTAGGATCAATAGTGGCACGAAAGAATTGATTGAGATAGTAGTAGTAGTAGGGATTTAGTTGGTCTGCTTTGCCCTCAATGGCCAAATCTCGGCTAGGAAACATAAAGGGGAGCTCCTTGGGCTTGTACTTGTTCTCATTGTGCACGAGAGAGCGTCTCTCATCCTTAGAGCCACGACCCAAAAGCCGAGAGAAGGTCATGTAATCAATGGTGCACTTTTGACCTTGAGTTGTCCAAGTGATGGTGTTGTCATGAGGATTGAAGTAGTAAGAGCAATGGAATTGAGCAAGAAATTCTTTGTTCCAATTGTACCTAAAGCCCATGATGTCATAGAGGCCAACTTCCTTGCACTTATCAATAACTGAGTTGAACACGGTGTTGTTTAGCTCTTCATAATACTTCCAATCAATGTACTTCATTGGCACAAAGGGAGCCATGTTCTTGGAAGTTAGCTTGGGATTGCGGATCACGGATTGATAAAAATCCCTATGAAAGTCACACCAAAATCTTGCCTCTAGTCCCTCTCCCTTGAGATACAAATAGACATTCTCCTCTCTTTGCTCCCTCACTGCTAGAGAGTTCCTTGAGTAGTCCCTAATCATGTGTTCAGCAAATCCAAGGACTGAGCCAGGGTCCCTTAGCTTGATAGGAGTGTCACCCACTCTGACATTTGTTGGAAGGGTAGGAATAAGCCTAGGAGGGATTTTGGGGCAGATATGAGAGGCTACTCCTTGCTTGTGTTTGGGAGGAACTCGAGTAGCTGGACGGCTTTGATGGACATATGGGGCTTGATGGCTCTTTTTAGGATGGGGCTTGTAGCGGGATTTTTCTTTAGCTGGCCCTTTTCCATGGCGACGAGGGGGCTCTGGAGACTGCTCATATGGCTCATCTTCAACTTCATCATCACTCTCTGTCCTCTACTCCTCCTCCTTTATTTCTTCTTCACTCCCTTCGGCATAGGAGGGAGGAGGGTCACCCCGTCTTGGTCTAGAGCTGCGCTGAGAGCTTTCTTGCCCCAAGGCTTCTTGCACGACCCGTAGAGCGGCGGGATCATGCCTAGCCTTGGTCCTCCGTTGGGTGGAGGGCTCCTCATTTCCACGGCTGACCTTCACCCTCACCATCTGGATAGGTAAAAGGATATGGAAGTGAGAGATTATCAAAAGTGGAGACAAGCTACACTTGTGGTTTAGGGTTGCAGTGCGAACCCCGGATACTCCGTGAAAATGTCCGGAGACTCCGGATATTCCGGAGAGTCCGGGTTCTTCGACCTCGGAGAGTCCGGATTTCGCAGCCGAAACCCTAAATCACAATCCAGCAAGATATTTCCATCCAAAATGAGAGGAAACACAGATCTAGAGTCTATGGAGTATTTCCTACCTATTCCTTACGAGGATACTACAAGGACTACGCTAGGGAAGTAGATCGGGAAGAACTCCTTTGGATGTACCTTGGGGAGAGAGGGGAAGAGACTTGAATCCTTTGAAGCTTGAGTAGATCCTTGATCTCCACGCCTTGGGGCCTTCAAATCCTCACTTTCACGAGATTTGGGGGGTTGGATGTGGAAATCGCCCAAGAAAGTGAGAAGGAGGCGACGGGAGAGAGGGAGGGCACGGTTAGAAACTGAGTGGAGGTGAAACAAGGGTTTTCACCGCGGTCAAAGGCTTTTATACCTTTAAAACCCGGAGACTCCAGGCTAGGTCCGGAGTATCCGGGAAACCCGGAGTGTCCGGCTCCAACCCCGGATACTCCGCTCCCCCTGAAACCAGCGAGCAGATTTTCAAGGAATTTGATTTTGAATGGATTTGGAAGATTGCTTATGTGATAAATGTGAGCCTGAGCAGTATCAACACCTTGGACTAGCCACAAGCAAGCAAAGGGAACAATAGTCCAAATGTTGTACTCTAAAGATCCAAAAAAAATTCAAAACAAATGCAATACAAGCTTTTCACAAATCTTTTGTTTTCAAAAGTCCTATACTAGGTCACTCAAATATGTGCATGATCTCAAGCCAAGTTATGAGAATCCAAGATATTTAGCTCACTCCTCAAAGCACAAAACCTTAGTTCATCAAGAGGCTTTGTGAAGATATCGGCTAGTTGCTTATCGGTGCTCACATGACTTAAAGCGATATCTCCTTTGGCTTCGTGGTCTCTCAAGAAATGGTGTCTTATGTCTATGTGCTTTGTTCTTGAGTGGTTTATGGGGTTGTTAGCTAGCTTAATGGCACTCTCATTGTCACACAAGAGTGGCACCTTGCTAAACTTGCAACCAAAGTCTCTCAACGTGAGCCTCATCCAAAGTAGTTGAGCACAACAAGCGCCGGCTGCAACATACTCGGCCTCGGTGGTGGAAAGGGCTACGGAGTTTTGTTTCTTGGAACTCCAAGACACCAAGGACCTTCCAAGGAATTGGCAAGTCCCGGATGTACTCTTTCTATCTACTTTGCAACCGGCATAATCCGAATCGGAATAGCCAAGTAGATCAAAAGTGGAGACCTTAGGATACCATAAACCAAGGTTAGCAGTATGAACCAAGTATCTAAAAATTCTCTTAACGGCCATTAGATGACACTTCTTAGGATTAGCTTGAAATCTTGCACACATGCACACACTAAGCATAATATTGGGCCTAGATGCACAAAGGTAAAGTAAAGAACCAATCATGGAGCGATATACCTTTTGATCAATGCTTTTGCCTTCCTCATTTAGATCAAGATGTCCATTTGATGGCATTGGTGTTTTGATGGGCTTGGCGTTGCTCATGTCAAACTTCTTGAGCATGTCATTGGTGTACTTGGTTTGACTTATGAATGTGCCATCCTTGAGTTGCTTGATTTGAAAACCGAGAAAGAATTTCAACTCTCCCATCATTGACATCTCGAACCTTTTACTCATGATCCTACTAAACTCAACAACCCAAATTTGATTAGTAGAGCCAAATATGATGTCATCAACATAAATTTGACACACAAACAAATCATTGCCTTGTTTATGAGTGAAGAGAGTAGGATCCGCTTTGCCTATTTCAAAGCCTTTCTGTTGACGGTGAAAATCCGTCAACCTAGCCATGAGTTTACCTTCGGTGTTGGCATAACTTTTGTATCTTATTCATTGGTACTAACCCCCGTGGTATAACAAGTTCACTTGTGCATGTCGGTTTTGGAGTTATGTGTTTACGCAGGGTTTTAACGTTGAAAGCAAGACTTCCGGGATAAGTTCATTAAGCACCTCATGACAAGACCTTGAAGCCCGATACAAGTCAAGCAATGAAGTGAACATGACTCCAAGAGCCCAAGGACCAAGCCCGAGAAGATGATAAACTCCGAGGACCGAACCGGAAAAGTGCGTCGAATCTTGCAAGACAAGGAGTTGAGTCCAATTCGGAGAGAAACCGACGTCAAGGGCCCACATGCAAAAGGGGAGAACATCTAGAAGACGTGGGAAGCAACACCGGCGAAGCGGCCGCGGGATGGGCCGACTGGGCCCGCGCCGGCCGGCCCAGCCGGCCGGCCCGCCCCCAATTCGGGGCCCAATCGGCCTCTCCTTTGACCTAATTGCTTCTCGGACTATAAATAGCCCCCCGGCCGAGAGCCACGCGAACCGAAGTCGTAATCCGCCGCCGAGGAGCGAGAGAAGCTTGAGGGACACCAACTTGAAGATGAGGGTCGTGCTAGTTGTCTAGGGTTTCCCCGGCCGACGTGGGAACCTTGCATGGAAGACCACGTCGGAGCTCGGAGCGAGGATCAAGATCGAGGGAGGGCCCGGTGGTGATCTTGTTCATGTAATCATTCATGGTGAAGTTTGTAAGTGAATCCGATTTCTAGCGATTAAGTGCCTTCTCGATGATTTTGTTTTCTTCTTGGTTTTGCTTCTTCTACGATCTAGTTTGCGGCTAGATTACTTAGGGTGCTCTTGTAGCCGCGGTGGCTAGAGGTGCATACCGGACCGGCCAAGTGATTTCAACTTGTTCTATCGAACTCGCCCTAAGCTCCCCGCATGAATAGGGATACGTTGTGACGAACGGGGTCTCGAAAGGCGGATGTTTTCGGAGTCGGATGGGAAGGCCACGATTTAAAGATGCTTTTAATGAGATTCGCTTTGCTATCTTCATCTATCTTGTTTGGAGCTACAACATAAGCATGATCTAGATTCTCTAGATTGGTTATCTCTTGCTTTCTCTTGCTACCTCTTTAGTAGATTAGATTAGATTCGTTTTCTTTATGAGTTAGTAGATTAGATGCAACTTGTCTTCATTAGATAGCTTTACCTTGCTTTACTGGATCGAATCCTTGCGTTGCACATTGTTCCACGGATTCGATACCTTGGGTTCACCACTCGAGGGAAGAAGGGTCCCTTGACTACGACGGGAGACTTGTCCGCTTGCAAGTCACAAACGAACTTTGATACAACTATTAACCGTCAACAAGCCCCTTTTTCTGGCGCCGTTGCCGGGGAACAAGCAATCAAGATTCGATCTAGTATCGCTTATCTTTCAGTTTTTCTTTTGATTTTCTTTTGCATCTCTTATGTTTGATCATCCCTGAAAAGAAAAAAAAAGTCAATCTAATCTAGTTTTGATGAACCCTAATTTTTCTTTTGTTAGATTTTTGTTTTATCACTAACCCTAACCGGAGATGGTTGGCTACCTCTCCAAGAAACCCAAAACTTTTTTGTGGATGATCCAGGAAAACTTTACAGGCAAAGGTGACATGCAACACAAGCTAAAAGGGTGGAAACCCTAGATTCAAAAGTTGAAGTCGAAGGACCGTCGAAATCTCCAAGGGAATCACCGTCTCCAAGTCAAGACGCCGGAAGGCCATTCAAGATCAAGAGGAGGATGGAGAAGATGGAGATGGAGAAAGAAGCTCAACACCTAAAGGCTGCCAAGGCAAGATCCACATGCGAAGTGTTCATCATGATGAAGATGCTAGAGACGCAAGTGGGACAACTTGCCGGGCGCCCGATGGGCAACAAAGAAGAATATCCGAGACAACTCCAAGGTCCCAAGACGGCGAAGGCTACTCAAGCTCATTCGGGAGAGATGAAGGGTCACGCTAGAGACCATGAAGATCACGACCGAAGGACCGGAGTTCGAGATGCCGAGCCACAAGGAAGATGTTGCATCCGTCAAGACCAAAGGACAAAGCCAGCCTGTGAAGACCAAAAAAAAAATTGACTAAGCCAAAGTGGGTACCCAAGATTGCAACGCCCGCAAAGAGCGTTGATCCGGAGTAATCAAGTGAAGAAGTCTAGCCATGGACTATAAACGAAGCGCTAGGCGGGAGGCAACCCGTTTCGTCGAGTCAAGAATAAGCTACCGGGAGGACAACCCGATTCCAGGTTTTTCGAGTCCCTTTAATTCAGTTTTGAATTTTACTACGCAAAACATTAGACTTAGAATGGTTGAACAATATTAGAGACATAATTCTTGGTTGAATATTTTGCTTGATCATAAACCCTTTACATGAACCATCCTATGTGATTGTTTGCTTCTTTTTCGAGAAACCACAACCAAAAAGAAACAAATTTCAGAACCTAACTCAACCCTTCACCCTCATTATGGTGCTGTGGTTGACTTGTTTTTCATGCTAAAACCACACGAGTAGAGCCACGATTTATGTTTAAATGTTAATAAAATTCAGCACGTGGTAGGACTCGCGTGAACCTAGAAGCTTGATTTTTGGTTGGTTTAAAAATCCATATCCTTGGTTTCTCTAAGATTAGAATTTTTCTAAGCCTCACTTAATTTTATTTCATTCAAAATCTCTCTCATCTAATCAAAATTAGGACCTAAACCTATGCCCCCATGATCAAGCCGAGAAAAGCTTGCTCTCAACTAATGAAGGCAAACTATACCGGTGAGACCGAAATCGACGTAATAAAAAAATATTTTCGACTTGCATTTGTTTTTAATGGTTTAAAAACTTCTCTAAAATTATGTTCGAGCTCTTGCATGGCTCTGAAAAATATTTTTAAATTTCGAAATTAGAGGAGTGCTTAGCCTTAAACACACCTAAAGGGAGGCAACCTAGTCAACCTAACCATGCATGCACCATGACACATCACGGGATGCCCCTCCAACATACTTAAACCACATGCAAAGTACAAGCATGGGGGGCAGCCAAGGTTTTGTTTTGTAGGAATATCATGGATGCATGTGGGGCAAGGGAGTATGGCAGTGAATCAAGCGAAAACATCAAGTGGAAGGAGCAGTAATGCAAGCGAAGGAGTGGACGGGAACGTTTGGAAGGTGTGCGCGGTCACGAAGCAACATGCACTAGAGAAGAACCGAGCCAAGAGGAGGAGAGAGGTAAGTCTTTCATCCAACTCTTTGTTCATGTGCTCTAGTTTGTAGGCCGGAATCACCTTAGACTTAGCCATCCACCGCGTTTGTTTCGTGCAACAAATCACATCCTTAATCCACTCAAAGTCCAGACTCCAAAATAATATTTGTGTACCTTGTTACCGGGTGAAAACCCCAGATATTTATTTGTGAGGGAGAGTGCTGCAATCATGGAGGAAAACTACAAGCCTTTTCACCAAAGAAGAAGGGATCATCGTCGTCTAAGCCATCATCGACAACCTTTTCGAGGAGGCACTCGTTTCCGAGTTTCCTCGGGGTATGGAGGAGGACACGGCACCGCCGAGGAGGAATCACACTCTTCTCCTTGGTGGCATGAGGGCCACACGAAACTCGTTTATGAGGTTCACCAAACTTCAATAACATATGGAGGAGCCGCCCGTCCAACCTCACCACTTGACACGATCATCCGCTCCACCTCCATATGCTCCGCGGTATTCCAAGGGGTATGTCATCATGACGGAGGAGGAGAAGAAGCTCGCTCGCCTTAAGTAGAGGCTTGTAGCGAACGTCGACATCGACGACCAAGCTCTCCACATATTGGGTTTCACATGGGACACCGGTGCAATTCTCTAACGGAGTGTCGGCAAACACCCACAAGGAATTCGCCTAGGAAATTTTCATGACCATGGCGCATGCCCTTGATGAAGGAGTGCTGAGTCTCTCATTCCGTTGGAGGGAGCCCACAAGAGGAGAAGAAGGAAGACATCGTCGGAAGGGTAACCTTGATCAATGATGCTATTTCTAGCACCTTGATGGGGTAATCTCCTTTCATCCATGGATTGCAATCGATCTTGAGATGTAATCACACTTTGTTAGATTATCTATCTATCATCTTGTGCTGAAAATACTTTAATGCTTAAGGCTAGCAACCATGCCATAAAGGGAGTAGAGCTCCAATGCTTCCTTGGATCCATTCAACACAATCCCCGATAGATCAGATTGGTTTTCATGTTCGAAACGATTGCATGTTATAGTATCGTGGACCCATGGGCGAGTGTCCCCTATTTTCAAAAGGGAGCTCCGGAACAAGTATGTGCATGAAGGCACATGGGAAGGCTTTTGGAGTATGATCACGGGAAGAGACCATCAACGAAAAAAAATACTATCCGAACCCATTATCCAAGTGTGTCACTTTTGTGCAAGTGGATTTTTGGGAGAACAAGAGAGACAAAGATAACCAACACGGAGTTGAATTGGCTTTACTCGGCTTTGATTGCCAAGTGGCCAATAGACCCCACTCACCTATGATCAACCGGTGGTGTTGTTGCAACATCGAGTTCGGAAGATATTGGTTCGGGGTGTTACCTCTCCATGTTGACTATCTCTTTAAAACCGGGTATTACAAGAAACCCAAATCATCTCCTACCCGGGACTTCCCTAGGAATATATGAAGAAAGGAAAATATAAGAGTGAAGATGAGAGAGGAGGCTTCCAAGTGGCCTAGGTGAATTTGCCCCTTCCGGATTGAAGATTAAAACTTTTTCTTGAGGGGAAGAAGATTGGTTAGAGGAAGGACTTCTTGTGCCGGCGAAGAGAAAAAAAATAAGAGAAGGATTAGGAGAAGGTTTTTCCACGACCCAAGAAGGAGGTGCACAACAAAATTATGTCCCATCATTGGGAGGAACCCCGGCGCCGTCGAGTTACTACGGTGGTGTACCAATGCAAGCATGGGGGAGTGTGCAGCCATACCCCCACCATTTTTGCGGTGCCCAACGTAGCCTTTGCAGAGCCATTTGCACACCTTCCTCAACCACAACAAAATGTGGCCACCATTGGAGGATACGCTGCAAGGAACATGCAAATTATTGCAGCCATCCAAGCCAATTCAAACCAAATGGGTGAAGGAAATGCAAACATCGCTTTTGTGCTTGGACACCTTCACCTAGCACCGTCGGACAATTCATAGGAGGAGTGGTGCATTCCTACTACAAGTAAGGATACAACAACCAAGACTATCAATATCAACCACCGGCGGAAGATTAGAGAGAGGAGGAGCTTTAGTTATCTTTCCTTTACCCCCTTTTCTTTAATTTTCAGCTTGTTTGTGCCTATGTTTGCGTAGTATTTTCAGCTTTGCTTTAATTTTCAGTTTTTAGTTTAATTTTCAGCATGTGTCTTAGTTTTTATTTTCATCATGAATAATGTCACCACCAAGTTTTTACCTTTGGTAAAGTTACAAAGTTTGTGCCATGATGATATATGATTATAATTGCCGCTTTGTTTATCTTTGTAATTGATTTATGCATGTTTGAACTAGTGCTCTCTTAAAAATACAAATCTGAAATTATCTAAATGCTAGCTTAATCTTCAGCGGAGGTTATGATTAAAATAAAGACCCATAGTGTTTTATGTGCTCTCAAGTTATGAATAGATTAAAGATGTCTTTTATGCTCAAAAATATTGCTAACCTTGTCACAAATATCGCTTGTGTGTTGCTCAACCTATCCGAGCCTTATATATATTTGAGTGCATAAACTTTAGTGTACAAGATTTATTTTTGAGTGAGTTATTGCAGGCCATGATTTCTCCGGCCCGAGACTAAGAAGTTTGGTCATTCCGTTTTTGCGTATCTATCTTTTTGCTAGCCTTTTATCCGTGCATTGTGTATCCCCGCATCGGTGATCTCACAAACTTCGCCGGATATCCACCCTTAAACCAAATATCATCTTTTGTGATTACCTCCTTGACCACAACCTATCGTTGAGAATGGATCATCAATTCAAGGAAGATCGCAAGACGGTGCCAACGTTGAAGATTTCAAGTATCTCTCCAAGGAAAAATATTCCGGTACCTACCTTATTTTTCGCCTCTTTGCTCGAGGACGAGCAACGTCTAAGCATGGGGGAGGAGGTAGGTACGGTGCAGTTTTAGAGTTCAAAAGGGGAATATTTTAAAAAAAATGATGATGAAAGAAAATGATGATGAAAGAAAAAATCCAGCGATACTCATGACTTTCAAGGTATAAAAAATCAAAACTTCGTTGTGGAAGTCATGGGCTGAATATATGACGAGGAAAAAAATGAATGAATGAATGAAAGAAAAGAATGAGAAATATGAGAAAGAAAAAATGTGCGTAAAGTAAATTTCCTAGCTCTCTAAAAGTGCATTCAAGGCTTCAAGTTAAAAAGATCCATTCTCATCTTCCAACCATGTGCAATCCGATAACGAGGACTTCCTTTGTGCCTCGGGATCACTCTTTGCCATTTGCACATGTCCACTTATCTAAAAGTGTGTGTATTTTTCTCTTTCCCCTCCTTGATTTAACATTATTTTCCAATGACCTTTTTGACGAGTCTCGGTAAGACCATGAGAAGCTTGTCTTGTTTTGACAACACCTCATTTATAAAATCTTGTTAGGACTAAACTTTCCCAAAGCTCCATATAAAGCCTACCAAATATATATGAGAGGGAAAGGAGTAGAATATATAGGCTTGAGAGACAAGCGAGCTGAGAGTTCATGAGCAATGCACGAGATGATTTAAATTTGTGAATTTGGTTTAGCTTTTCTTATTCTCGTTCTTTATTTCAAAAATTCTGAGATCTATTTAAAACTTTGTGAGCATGTTAATACTTGTGGGATAAGCTTAATAAGAATCTACCCTCCGTAGAGGTGAAGGCTAGTACATTATGGAACTTTAACGAATTAAACTTTTGAGAGCATTATGTTTTTTTTCATGTATGATCAAGTGCAAGGTTTAAACAATGAAGGGCAACGATGATATCCATCGAAGGCTTACTCGAGGACGAGCAAGGTTTAAGCATGGGGGAGATGTTGACGGTGAAAATCCGTCAACCTAGCCATGAGTTTACCTTCGGTGTTGGCATAACTTTTGTATCTTATTCATTGGTACTAACCCCCGTGGTATAACAAGTTCACTTGTGCATGTCGGTTTTGGAGTTATGTGTTTACGCGGGTTTTAACGTTGAAAGCAAGACTTCCGGGATAAGTTCATTAAGCACCTCATGACAAGACCTTGAAGCCCGATACAAGTCAAGCAATGAAGTGAACATGACTCCAAGAGCCCAAGGACCAAGCCCGAGAAGATGATAAACTCCGAGGACCGAACCGAGAAAAGTGCCTGAATCTTGCAAGACAAGGAGTTGAGTCCAATTCGGAGAGAAACCGACGTCAAGGGCCCACATGCAAAAGGGGAGAACATCTAGAAGACGTGGGAAGCAACACCGGGCGAAGCGAGCCGCGGGATGGGCCGACTGGGCCCCGAGGCCGGCCGGCCCGGGCCGCCGGCCCGCCCCCACCCGGGGCCCAATCGGCCTCTCCTTTGACCTAATTGCTTCTCGGGCTATAAATAGCCCCCCGACCGAGAGCCACGCGGAACCGAAGTCGTAATCCGCCGCCGAGGAGCGAGAGAAGCTTGAGGGACACCAACTTGAAGATGAGGGTCGTGCTAGTTGTCTAGGGTTTCCCCGGCCGACGTGGGAACCTTACATGGAAGACCACGTCGGAGCTCGGAGCGAGGATCAAGATCGAGGGAGGGCCCCGGTGGTGATCTTGTTCATGTAATCATTCATGGTGAAGTTTGTAAGTGAATCCGATTTCTAGCGATTAAGTGCCTTCTCGATGATTTTGTTTTCTTCTTGGTTTTGCTTCTTCTACGATCTAGTTTGCGGCTAGATTACTTAGGGTGCTCTTGTAGCCGCGGTGGCTAGAGGTGCATACGACCGGCCAAGTGATTTCAACTTGTTCTATCGAACTCGCCCTAAGCTCCCCGCATGAATAGGGATACGTTGTGACGAACGGGGGTCTCGAAAGGCGGATGTTTTCGGAGTCGGATGGGAAGGCCACGATTTAAAGATGCTTTTAATGAGATTCGCTTTGCTATCTTCATCTATCTTGTTTGGAGCTACAACATAAGCATGATCTAGATTCTCTAGATTGGTTATCTCTTGCTTTCTCTTGCTACCTCTTTAGTAGATTAGATTAGATTCGTTTTCTTTATGAGTTAGTAGATTAGATGCAACTTGTCTTCATTAGATAGCTTTACCTTGCTTTACTGGATCGAATCCTTGCGTTGCACATTGTTCCACGGATTCGATACCTTGGGTTCACCACTCGAGGGAAGAAGGGTCCCTTGACTACGACGGGAGACTTGTCCGCTTGCAAGTCACAAACGAACTTTGATACAACTATTAACCGTCAACACTTTCTTTAAGAGAAATTCCTTAAGGCATTCATATCATGCTCTAGGGGCTTGCTTGAGCCCATAGCAGGGTTTTACTTACCGGTCCGGTCCCCCTAACCGCCGGCGGTCGGTAGCGGTTTACCGCTCGGTAAGGCGCCGTAACCGCTCGTTACCGAACAAATTCAAATTTTCAAATCCGCAGCCAGTTCAGTCGGTTCGGTAGTGGTTTATCGATCGGTTTGGGCCGGTTACCGATCGGTAAGGCCGGTAAGCCGTGGCTAAACACAGGAAAACCGAACATGCATTTGTGCTTCTCCGGTGATGAATTAATGAAAATATTAGCATGTTTTATGCATAACTTAATGTAAAGAACATCACAAAACCCCACCATAGGAAAAATAACGTAGTTTTGCATACAAACAATGTCATAGTAATAATTGTGCATACAATACCATAATGATAGTGCTAATCGTGCATACAAATACAATACCAAAGTCATAGACTCATAGTAATAAAAGATCAACGCTGTAGAAATGGGAAGACCCCCATTTGGGTCGCCATACGGTACTCGGCGGTGGACATGACATTCAAACCTTGCACTCTAAGCGGCTCGGCCTTGTAGTCTTGCCAAGTTTGCCTCGTCCACGCCGTTGTCGTCCGCCATTGCCTTGAAGTAACATATTGTAAAAATGTGGATCTTCCCATTCATACACCCATCTTGTCGGTGGTTGCGTGCTAATGTCCGCTCGTGATAATGAAAAGACCGGGATCCGAGGTATCGCCGTACAAGAAAGAAGAGTACCGAGGAGTGTCGTAGTCCGTCGGTCCAACCGTTCTCCTCTGCGATTCCGGTGCTCCATGGTCTTGGTCCTGAGTAGCATGTGTGAAATCGGTCTCCCCTGCATTCAAGCATATATCACAATTAGTACTCATAGTCAGAAACAAGAGTGCATATTAGGTTTCCATGTATACCTGTGAAACGAATAACACCACCACCACTAGCACCAGCACCACCACCACCACCACCACCATCATCACCACCGTCACCATCACTATCATCACCATCACCGTCATCAATCGAGCTGCTATCCTCTGACTCCTGATACGGTGGACTACGCTGACCATCGCCATCATCAGTGGAGGTGTCGCTGTCCACTGGAATTGTTGTTGTTTTGCCTTTTCCTCGTTGATGCTTCGGGTCACCCTTCTTAGGCCCCTCCTGAAACTCCCTCTTCCCAAGGTGACTGTCTCCCACCACTCTGCGTGCCCAATCACTAATGCAATCATCACCCGTATTGTCACGTAGATCAGAGGGGTCTACGTGATCACTGACAAGATGAGATGGTAGAGGGACGTCTCTGTCATCATCATCATCCTCATCCAAAACTGGTTCTTGGTTAGATCTACCATATTCAAACCATTCCCGAACCGGATGGTGCTCGTCATAGAATGAGAGATGGGCAAGTTGGTCAACAAAATCACCTTCATCATGACTTGGGGTGGAGACATCCTTTAGCCTGAGGCGAAGGTTGTAGTTCACGTAGACAAGCTTGTTCAGTTTCTTGTGCGTCAAGCGGTTGCGAACCTTTGTATGCAGCAAGGCAAAAGTACTCCAGTTACGCTCGCATCCACTTGATGACACACATTGGGAAACTAGCCTCACAGCAAGCTTCTGTAGCGCTGGGGTGCTTGAGCCGAACATCATCCACCAAGATGCTGCAGGTGCAAGTGCAACTGAATTAGTGACCAAAATATTTGAAATTTGCAACAGAGAAACAACAATGGCGTACGGAGGTTCTCTTACATGGGCTTGTCCTAGGGTCAACCGCCGCCCTTCTTGCCATATCAGTGCCAAACTCGCCAAGCTTCTGGCGAAACACCTCAGCCTCCTGCAATGCTTGCACAGCGGTCTGGACATCCGTCATGCTCTGAAATGTATCCTTCAGGGACCGAAACATTTCTGGAGTTGGATCCATCATAAAAGTATGCCTTGGATGTAAGCAAGCGGTACGCAAAACATAAATCATTTCAAATATTCAGAAACAATGCATGTGGAGAGTAGAGATTCAAAAAAGAGGACTAATACAATCTTACCTGCACCAACATATGTGCCCCACTACACATCACGAATCCTATTGTCCAAAATCTCCTTGTACTCATTCCAAGTGTGAACATTGGAGCCAAAGTAAGACTCCAACTCCGCTTTCATCTGCTGGAAGGCCATCACAACATCTCCCATGTTGGGTTTCTTGTCCCGATCGGCGAATCGTAGCATCTTGTAAATTGGTTCAAGCTGTCTTGATGATATAATCCATTCCCTCCCAAAACTCGATACTTGACAACCTCACTTGCGCAAATCGTCCTTCGACGGTTTTGGCCCACTTGCTATCTAAAAACGCCGGAGATGTCATCCACCGCATGAATCTATCACGTTTGCGATGTAGGCTCTCTAAGAACATATAGTTAGTCCCAAATCGAGTGGCATTCCACTTGACCAACTCACCACCAATAGCCTCCCTCATCATTGCATTTAGCCGAGCATGATTATGTAACCAAGCTGAAATCCGCTTGCGGTTAGTGATCATACCTTGATGTTCGGGCCTCGACCAATATCCTTCGGCATCAAATTGACGGTGTGTGCCAAACATGGTGTCCACACAATGTGTTCATACACCTCTTTCAATTGCCTACATGCTTTCTTGTAGTTGGAGCCATTGTCGGTGACTATATGGACGATATGCTCTGGACCAATCTCATCCACCACCTTTCGAATCTCCCCGAAAAAAAATATGCACAAACTTTAGTAATCCTTGAACACATAATCAATGTCAGTGGCAAGTGTGTAGTTACTACCTTGAGCAAAAATTTGGAATCCTGAGATTTACCAGTCGCATCAATGGACTTGTGGAACCACGTGACCCCATTACAATATATCAAAAAGTTTATGACACTCATCCTCGTCGGGCCAGTCCAAGGATCACACATCAACGTCACGCCAAAGATGTCCCACTCTTTCTGAAACTGTTTGTACCTATCCATCAAATCTTTCTCGTTTTGATCAAGGTACTTGCCATCAATTTCCTTTCCACTGGGTGACGCGATACCTTCAACTGCAACCATATGGAAATCAAAAGATTAGTTACAGCAATGTAATCTCATAGTTTGTGTGTGATATCAATGAAAGAAACCTTACCCCACTTTTGTGTCTCTCTGACCGCACTAACAAAGTAAGGATTATCAGCCTGTCTCCCAGGTACTCCCGCGATATGGAAGAATTTTGACCAAGCTTTACCAATAGCTTCCTCTGCATTCTTACCCTTCCGTGTCCAGGGAGCTCCGTATCAATCCTTGGTTGCGTCATTCCTCTTCTCCCACCACGTGCCAAGTTATAGTCCTCCACCACCACGGGAGTATCCCTTCGCGAACCACTTCTTCGCAACATCCTTTGCAAAGAATTCTCCCTCGTGGCACCCGAACCACTACCCCCTCCATGCTCATATGCACCACCTCTCTGTTCCACTCCCCGACGGTACAATTCTTCGACTCTCGATAGGTGGATGGCACGCTCCAATTGAGCCTCCTCATCATCTTCTGCAGTAGGATAGTTTCCCTCGGCTGCAACCGCCTCCTTTCTCAACCTCTCTTTATTCCGTTCATACGTAGCCTTCTTAGTCCTCTCAATCTCACGCTGAAAGTATTCCCGCACAGGTGGTGGCACATTTCTGCAATGGACCACCTGGGTCCCTTTTCCAGGCAAATGTTGTTTGAACCTAGTCGCACCACCTCTGTCGTATGGACCTCCCTGGGCCCACTACCTCGGTGGGTACCAGGACCGACTACTCGGTGGGCCCCTGGGACTACCCGGCTTGCGTTACACGGCACCTGAAGGCGTGGAGCACAAGGACTACACAGGAGTAGTACTCGGTTAGGAAGCTGTACATGTTCCGCACCGTGCGGAGGACTCCTAGACGTACTCGACTAGTACTCTCTTCCTACTCCGACTTGTAACCCCGCCTCCCGACTATATAAGGCGAGGCGAGGGGACCGATCCCCTCATCCAATCTCATCTCATACAACCCACGGCGCACCATTGCACCATTCCGTAATCGTGCCCTATCAATCCGAGCTACGCGGCATACGGACGTAGGGTATTACGCACCTCGCGGCCCGAACTTTGTCTAAATTGTGTGCCACGTGTCTCTTCCTTCGAGTTGCCGATCTCGGCGAGTCACATTCATCTACTTCGGGTACTCCCCCGTAGTAGGTTGCCGGTCTAAAACACCGACACCGGCGCGCCGTAGGGGCCCTCGCTCGAGATCACATGGCGAACTCGACGGCTTTCGTCCACATCAAGCCAACGTCGCCTTCAACCGTGGCGACACCTTCGTCTTCGGCGCACAGGTCCGCACAGTCGATGGCGCGGGTTCCTTCCCGGCGTCGCCCGATCATGCGGCCCGACTCGAGGACGGACGCTTGTGACGCTTCCCGAAGTTGTCACGGGCGAGCTCGCCGGCAAGTTCGGCGAAATTTCGCTCTCCAACATCCACGGCCGACTTCGAGCTCGAGTCCGTCTCCAACTCGAACCCGACGTCGCCATGGGCCATCGCATGCGAGCCGGCTCCTCGGCCATCGCGGGCGGCCCCTTCACCACGCCCGGCGCTCCGCGCGTGGCCCCCGCGTCCCCGCCGGGCCCGCACGGAGGCTCCTACTCCACGCCGGGCCGGCAAGGAGCCCGTATCCGAGTACAACTCGGACTCCGACGCCGTCCCCGACCACATCTCGGACTCCGGCCCTCTCTCCGAGTTCTACTCGAACCCGGATTACGAGTTCGACTTCGGGTCGGACACCGAGGAGCCCGAGTCCGAAGATGACCCCACCGAGCTTCCCTTGTCGGGGCCGGCCTGCGGGCCGGGTTATAAGATCGACGCCGGCCGGAAGATACGTCTGCGGCCGGACCGCAAGCCTGCTGACCTGGCAAAGGAGGACTCACGCTACGTCGCCTACATCGACTCACTACCGTTCCAGGAGGGAACACCACTGGCCCAGGCTGACTCAAACACACCAACTGAGGTGGCTCCCTCTGAGTCCACCTTGGGTACCCCCGATCGCCAAGTCTTCATGGCTGCTGGCGAAACTCCAGGACCCTCAGGCACGGCTGAAGACGGTGCACCGGAGGACATCTCCGCGGACGAACTGTCTGCCAATGCACCCGCAGACGAGACCGGGTCGCCAACGGGGACGCCCGACGCGAACGCAACAGAAGCGTAGCGAACGGCGCCGGCGGCTCGGAGACAACCTTCCCATCCGCAACCTTGCGGAAGCTCTCGAGACGGTCGAGAGCGAGTACACACCACCCACCGAGCGGTGCCTCATGTCGATCGCGGCGATCGCACGCTAGGCTCGGGGCATACGCGCCGGAGAGGTCATCGCCAAGCTCGGCCCGAAGACGCCTACTTCATGCGGGTCGACAACGCAGTCAACCAACCTCTCCCCGGCTAAGCCTCGCGACAACGAAGCTACTAGTCGCGGCGCCGACCCCGGCCCCAACCGTACTCGAGCCGACCTCCCGGCCGATCCAAACCGCCGCCGCTCCAACGCCGGCGGACCTTCACGACAAGACCAAGGCAACCGAGAAGTCGTTCCCCCACCGTGCTCCGCCGGTGGCGGCGGTAACGACACCCGACGGCGGCGGCGGCGACGGCGGCGGCTCCAACCACGGGGCCGACGAGAAGAGCCGGAGGCGGAGGCGGCCGCGGCGGCCATGGTCACGCGCACGGCCATGCCTCCGGCGCCTCTCATGGCGGGTACGATGCTCGCTAGAGGATAGAGGAGTTGCGGCGAGAAGAAGTCGACCACCGCCGCCGAAGGCGACGGCTTCCCCGCCTTCTCACCCCGCCGCAACCCTGCTCCTCCCCGACAAGTTCAAGCCTTTGGGGATCACCAAGTACGACGCGAAGCGAGATCCCATCCGGTGGCTCCGATGCTACGCCCTCTCCATCGAGAACGGCGGCGGCAACGGCGACACCAAGTGCCTCTACTTCCCCTTC
This sequence comes from Cenchrus americanus, assembly GCA_947561735.1. NCBI lineage: Eukaryota > Viridiplantae > Streptophyta > Magnoliopsida > Poales > Poaceae > Cenchrus > Cenchrus americanus. Next base: position 129,412,395 of record OX387245.1, read on the forward strand.
GTCCGGACCAAGCTCCACTCACATGGCTCGAGTCGGCCGGACAAGCACTCGATCGACAAGTGGGACCAGTCGAAGGAGCAGCGTTCACAAGCAACTTCGCGGGCGCCATGGGCCGTTCGGGTACTCGCATGGACCTTGCCATGATCAAGCAGGAACAAGGCGAGACCCTCCGCAAGTACATGCGCCGCTTTTTCGACAAGCGCGCTACCGTCGTGGACGTCACCGACAAGGAGGTCATCGACCTCTTCCAGGACGGCCTTTACCATCGCCGTACCTTCGAGGACTTCGGTCGTCGCCGCCCCAGGTCCATTCCTCACCTCAAGGACATGATCACGTCCTGGGCGGATGAAGAGGATAAGGCCAACGCCAAGTACGACGCCATCCGCGGCAAGTCCAAGCAGAACCAGGGCGGCGGCAGCGGCAGCAATGCAAACCAAGGCGGTCGCAACAACAACAACTACTCGGGTTCCAACCGCAAGCGCAAGCCAGACAACACTGTCGCGGCTATCCAGCGCCCTCAGAAAGGGAACTCGAAGAAGAATTCCGGCGGGTTCAAGGACCTGCTGAAGGAGAAGTGCCCGTGGCATCCAAACGGCAACCACACTACCGAGCCGCGGTGCTACCAACTCGGGCATGCACTCAAGGATACGCGAGCCACCGCACCCTCACGACCAAAAGGGCAAGAAGAAGGACGGCGACGACAACGACTTCCAAGAACCCGAGAAGACCGTCAACGTCCTCTTCGGCGGACTACCCGACGGCGGGAGCGAGAAAGCTACCCGTCGTGAAGTGATGTCCATTGAACCGGCGGTCCCGACCCCTCTCGGATGGTCGGAGGTACCCATCACCTTCTCCCGCGCGGACCAATGGACCAACTTCTCCGAACCGGGACGGTTTCCCCTCGTCCCCGAAGCCAACGATGGCGGGTTCCAAGCTCAACAAGGTGCTCATCGACGGTGGAAGCGGGCTCAACGTCCTCTTCACCAAAACCTTGAAGAAGATGAACCTCGACATCACCCCCATGCTCACCAAGGGCGGCGTGCCTTTCTACGGCATCGTCCCGGGCAACGCGGCTATCCCACCGGGTTCGGTGGTACGCCGATTACCTTCGGGGCGTCTCGGGATAACTACCGCACCGAGTACATCAAGTTCGAGGTCGCGGATTTCGAGACTTCCTACCACGCCATCCTCGGCGGACCGGCCATCGCCAAGTTCATGGCGGTGCCCCACTACACGTACACACAGGTACTCAAGATGCCAAGTCCGGCGGTGTACTCTCCCTCCAAGGGGACTTGAAGATCTCCCACGGCCGTGATACGAGAGGCCGTGGTGATCGCTTCAACAAACCAAGTACCCAACGCGATGATGGAGGTCTACGCCGCGTCGAAGAAGCTCGCCACGAGCGAACTCGACATCCCAGAGAAGTCTGACAGCACCAACAAGCCTCAGCCACCTGAGGAGGTACTCGTCAGGACGGTCGACCTCGGAACGGGCGACCCCGGCCAAGACCACCACCATCGGGGCCGGCCTCGACCCCAAATAGGAAGACGCGCTCATCAGCTTCCTCCGGGCTAACCGTGACATTTTCGCGTGGAAGCCAGCGGACATGCCGGAGTGCCCGGGGAGGCCGATTGAGCACCGCCTCAACGTCGACCCAAAGGCCACCCCCCAAGCGACAACACCTCCGACGTTTTGCCGACGACGGACGGGACGCCATCAAGAAGGAGCTCGCCAAGCTACTCGCGGCCGGCTTCATCGGAGAAGTCTTCCACCCGAGTGGCTAGCCAACCCCGTCCTCGTCCGCAAGAAGAACTCGAACGAGTGGAGGATGTGCGTCGACTACACCGACCTCAACAAGCAACGCCCCAAGGACCCCTTCGGGTTGCGCGGATTGATCAAGTCATCGAATCCACGGCGGGGCTGCGCGACTGCTCGCTTCCTCGATCGCTACTCCGGGTACCACCGGATCGCAATCAAGGAAGAAGACCGAGGAGAAGACCGCGTTCATCACCCCGTTTGGCGCGTCTTGCTACAAGACCATGTCATTCGGGTTGAAGAACGCCGGCGCTACCTATAAACGGGCCATCCAGGCCTGCTTCAAGCGGCAACTCAACAAGAACGTCGAGGCCTACGTGGATGACATGGTTGTCAAAACCAGGGACTCCAGTGCCCTCATCGACGACCTTGAAGAGACCTTCGCATCGCTACGCGAGTACCGCTGGAAGCTCAACCCGAACAAGTGCGTCTTCGGCGTCCCTTCGGGCAAACTACTCGGCTTCATCATCAGCCAACGCGGCATTGAAGCCAACCCCGAGAAGATCTCCGCCATCACCAGCATGAAAGCTCCCACAAGCATCAAGGACGTCCAGAAGCTGACGGGGTGCATGGCGGCATTGAACAGATTTATCTCGAGGCTAGGCGAACGGGGCCTCCCCTTCTTCAAACTACTCAAGCATCACGAGAAGTTCGTGTGGACTCCAGAGGCGGATCAAGCCCTTGCTCAGCTCAAGGACTTCCTGTCGAAGCCGCCAATCCTCACGGCTCCTCACAAGGGCGAGCGCCATCTTGCTCTACCTAGGCCGCGACTACTCACGTGGTCGATCTTGCCATCGTTGTCGAGCGGCGGGGAAGACGGCCACGCCTATCCGGTCCGGGCCGCCCGGTCTACTTCGTCGGCGAGGTTCTATCGAGTCCAAGGCTCGCTACCGGCCCGTGCGAAGCTCTTGTACGCTCTACTCATCACCTCGCGGAAGCTACGACACTACTTCCCGGGAGTACTCGGTCTCCGTCGTCACCGACTACCCGCTCGGCGACATCCTAAGGAACCGAGACGCCACGGAAGAATCTCCAAGTGGGGCCGGTCGAGCTCGGCGCCCTCACCATCGACTTCAAGCCACGCACGGCCATCAAGTCGCAAGCACTAGTCGACTTCATGGCGAGTGGCGGGAGAACCGGCTACCTACTCCCACCGTGCGACCAGAGCATTGGGTGATGTACTTTGATGGCTCACTCAACCTCGAGGGCGCGGGGCGCGGGGTACTCCCCGATCTCTCCAACGGGCGAACAACTCAAGTACGTCCTGCAGATCTTTTGGAAGGTCTCAAATAACGAAGCCGAGTACGAAGCTCTTCTACACGGGCTTCGTCTCGCGGCTTCATTGGGCATTAAGCGTCTACTAGTCTACGGCGACTCCGCAGTGGTCATCAACCAAGTCAACAAGTACTGGGACCGCAACAAGGAGAACATGGACGCCTACTGCTCGAGAACAAATTCTATGGTCTCGAGTTCCATCACATCGTCCGCGACAACAACGTTGCAGCGGACGTCCTCTCGAAGCTCGGATCTACCCGCGCCCAAGTACCCGCGGGCGTCTTCGTCCATGAGCTTCACGCGCCATCCATCCCGGAGCCGGCGCCACCGACCACTGTACCAGCTAACCCACCAGCTGGGCAGGAGGTCATGATGATCGACGTGGACCGGAGGCAACACTTCATCGACTACCTCGGCGAGCGAGAAGGTCCCCTCCGACAAGAACGCGGCCGAACAACTCGTCCGCCGCGCCAAGTCTTACGTCCTCGTCGGAGACAAGCTCTACAAGCGGGGTGCGTCTTCGGAGTACTCATGAAGTGCGTCCCTCGCGAAGAAGGCAAGGACATCTTGGAGGAGATCCACAAGGGCGTCTACGGCAACCACGCGTCCTCACGCACGGCGGTCGGCAAGGCCTTCCGCGAGCTTTCTGCGGCCCACGGCCACGGGCGACGCCGAAGAACTCGTCGAAGGTGCCAAGGATGCCGGTTCTTCGCCAAAGAACACGTCCCGGCCTACAAGCTAGTCACCATACCGCCAACCCGGCCCTTTGCCTCGCCGGGGGCTCGACATGATTGGGCCACTTCCAAGCTGCGCTAGGAGGATTCAACGGGGTGCCGGTGGCTATCGACAAGTTCACCAAGTGGATCGAGGTCAAGCCGGTCACATGCCCCAAGGCCGACGAGTACTCGACTTCTGGATGAACTCGTACACCGCTATGGGCTACCCCACCGCATCATCACAGACCTGGGGTCCAACTTCAACAACCACCAGTTCTGGGAGTACTGCGAGAACAGCGGAATCGACGTCAGATACGTCTCAGTCGCCCATCCACGGGCCAACGGACAAGTCGAGCGCGCCAATGGGATGGTGCTCGACGCCCTCAAGAAGCGGCTACACGACGCTGCTAACTCAAAAGGGGGCAAGTGGATCAAGGAACTACCCAACGCACTCTGGGGGCTGCGGACTCAACCATCCAAGCCAACGGGGCAATCCCCCTACTTCCTGGTCTACGGCTCTGAAGCCATCCTCCCTGCCGACGTCATATGGAACTCGCCGAGCGGTGGAGCACTACGACGAAGGCGTCTCGGAAGACGACGCAGACGAGTTGATATCGACGGCCTCGAAGAAGCTCGGCCGCGCCGCCCTCGTCCAATCGGCAAGATACACCGGAGGGTATCCGACGCTACCATGATCGCAACGTCAAGGAACGCTCCTTCAACGTTGGAGATCTTGTCCTCCGCCGTATCCAGAACACGGAAGGACTCCACAAGCTCAGCTCCCCTCGGGAAGGCCCCTTCACCGTGGCTAAGGTGACCGGGCCAGGCTCCTACCGCCTCCAAACACTTGAAGGCGAAGAAGTCAACAACTCGTGGAACGTCGACCAACTCTGTCGATTCTACGCCTAGTCTACTCGACTACTCCGGGGTTCAAGTCTACACGACTACATCAACACCCCTTGCCGCAAGCGACCCTCCGGGTCCTGGCTCCAGTCTCCGGACTACTCTCCTCCAGGGTCCAGCCCGTGCGGCTACCTACGGACCATGGGCTGCGACGAGCGTCAAGGACTCTAGCACGTCTACCAAGAGACCACACTCCAAGATCCGGCCGCGCGGCTACCTACGGATGCGCGATCCGGCCTACACGGCTACCTACGGATCACTCGGCGCAGCGGCTACCCGCTCTAGCACTACTTAGGCCGTAAGCGGCCTCACGGTCCGAGCGACTACTTGTAACTACGGCCCTGGCCACCCAGGTGTACTTCTTCAGTAATAAAGCTTGATTGTTCATCAACTTGTTTACTATCTACTCCCTACGACGGGACTACTAAGCCGAGTACTACTACTCGCACCTACTCCACGATGGGCGCTCCGCAATCTGAGATCGCGGTTACGAGTACTCATTGATGGAAAATCTCATTTCATTGATACATGAATAGTTCATTACAACTGTTTCCTGTACAACTACGGCTACTAGCCATCTATGCAGGGCTACTGGAGGTTCAACTTCTCGGCTACCTGCTCCGCGATGGGAGCCATCTTCTCCAGCAGCTACGCGTCGCTCATCCGGCCGGTTGGCGGCTACCCCGCCGGCGACCACCTCCACTGGAGCCTTCGGGAAGTACGACTTCATGAAGGCCAGCACTTGCTTCGGGATCGACTTGGCCATGTGCTTGACGTAGGCGGCCAGCCGGCTTGGCGCTTCACGAAGTCGATCCGCCGGAGGAGCGATCTTAGGGCCACCGGGTGCGGCACCGGGAGCCTCGCGATCGGGGAGAGCGACCTCTTCAAGGTCCTTCGGTGGGCCGGAGCGCCTCGCAATCTTCGTTCAACTTCGCAAAGATTTGTAGCGGTTGACGAGATCTCTGTCGAGGCAATCCGCGGCTCCCATATGCTTCTCGCACTCGAAGGCGAGCTCCTTGTAGTCGAGCTCAAGTACACGGCGGGCTTCTTGCTCCCGGTAAAAAAGGTTCTTCATGCTGACCTCCGAGGCTTTCAGCTGCTCCACCTGGCCTTCGAGTTCTGCAACACAGAAACACAACAACGGGTCAGAGGCTTGACGACTTCCAACAAGTACCCGACAAGTCAAAGGACATACCTTTATTCTTGTTGCGGAGGCCTTTGTTCTTCCGCACCAACTCGTCGCCCTTCGCCTGCAAGTCCATCACGTCGTTATGATACTTGGCGAAGGCGGCGTCGAGTTTCGACTGCATGGCGGCCGCGTGCTTCCTCGACTTCACGAGCTGCTCCTCCAGGGCCTCGGCGCGGAGCACGGTGTCGCCGTAACCTTGCAGCATGTTCGACTTCTCGCGGGATCGCTCCGCGACGTCCTACACAAGACAAGCTCAAGTCAAGCAGAGTACTCAACGCAAAGGATTGACTACTCGGGAGGCTCCGGCTACGTACCTTCATCCACTGCTCGGCTCGCCGGATCGCCTCCGTGTCTTTCGGGCCCCTGTTGCCGGCTCGACGAGATCGTCGGCCGGCGGCTCAATCCCGCCACGGCTACTCGACGTAGCCTCCGTCATCGGCGCCGAGCGGATAGGCTCCGCGTCTTGGATCTCGGGGGATCGGATTGCCACCTCCAGGGCAACCCCTGGCGACGTGGTAGCCGCCTCCCCCTCGACGGACTTCTCGACGACTTCCTCCACGGGCTCGGGGGCTTCTGCCGCAGCCTCCGGGGCTTCTGGTGTCAACTCCTGCATGGGCACCCCTGCAGGGATGTCACCTCCTTCAGCGCCTGTCAACAAGGAACATGCGCATCAGTGCCTATGACTACTCCTTCTGGAGCTCTATAGCTTCAAGAAGAGTACTCACCTTCGACTACGACCGCCTCTGGCAGCGGCGTTTCGGTAGCCGGGGGCTCGGTCGCGGCTTGGGCTTCAGGAGCAGGCTCCTCGACGGGCGCGGCCTCTCCTGCCTCCGCTGTCGCGGGCTCTTCCCCGTCCCAGCTCAAATCCGTGGATTTTCTGCAGAAGTATCCACAGAGGGTCGTCAGATAAATCGACTACTACAACGGGTACTACTCATGAAGATGTGGTACTTACAAGTTCGACCGGACGATAGTCACGGCCGGAGCACCGAGGATGCTGGCGATATCAACCAGTCCACCCTCGGCGGGCGTCTCTTCCTCCGCCTCTTCAACTACCGCCTCCTCCACGGTGGCGGCGGCCGGCGCAGACGTCTCCTGCGTCCCTGCGGCTTCCATCTCTCCAACGGCGGCGGCTGCGGGTACTCTGCTCTCCTCTGGAGCAGGGGGCTGGCGCTCCAGCTGCGCCAGGAGTTCTTCGACAGTGGGGGCTGGACTTCGGCTTCCAGCCGGTTCCCCCACCGGATCCCACACGCCTTCGTCGCCCTCTTCGACGGGCTCCGTTGGCGGCACCTCCTACACACAAAAGACGACTACTCGTCAGCGATGTACTCGATTACCGGGTACTCGACCACTCTGCTCAAGACAGACTACCTCCGGCGGCGTGGTCTCTGAGACCTTCATCTTCTTCGCCACCCGCTTCTTGGTGGGGTTGCGCGGCCTCCGCGGCGGCGCAGCAAGGCTAGCCTCCAGGCTAGCCGGAGGGTCTCGGACAAGTGGCACGTGAGGGGCAAGCCGGACGGCTAAACCTCGACCGCCGGTTGGAAGCGGTCTGCGGCGTCTCTTGGTCTTCTTCCTCGTCATCGGAGGTATCCTCCACGATGACGGTGTCGTCGCCTCCACCGACTTTGCGGCGCTCCTTCACCTTCCCCACCGCCGGGATCTCGATCCCGCTTGGTAGCGGTTGCGGCTCGGAGACGAACCGCTTCACATCATCTGCGCAAAAGACACAAGGCGTCGGCAACTTCACTACGAGTACTTATTACTCGACGAGGGGGTACGACTACTCACCTCGTTGGGCGGGCGCGCGGCGGAGTACTCCTCGGCCGGACACGCCGTGTACGGTGGCATGTCCTTGAAGATCCTCGTCAACCTTTCGACAATGTCGTTGTCGTCGAGCTCGCCCCGCATCCGCGACGTGTCGTCGTCGCCGGTGTACTCGAAGCCCATTGTATCCCGCGCCATCGGCGGGCCGGATCTGCGCTTCATGAAACCGAAGGCCACGTGTTCGGCCCTCGGTCCCGCATCCTTGAGAGTCTTGATGCGCGCTAGCAACTCGGGAGCCGGATCCCCTCTTGCATGGTGGGCTCCGTGTTCCACCAATCATGGTGCCTGGGCTGCCGTCCGCTTGGCTTCGGTAGCTCGGGATGGTGGTTCGTGATGTAGAACCATCTCGTCTTCCAGTCGGTGTTGGAGTCCACGAGCTTGTACGCCAGGTACTGCTCCGCGGCATCCTCCCTCAGCTGGATCCCGGCCCCTCCGACTACTCTAGGGTTGGAGGCGCTGGGGGCGCGGCCCGACGCGGAAGAACTTCGAGAAGAGCACCCGGTGCGGCTTGATTCCCGGGAAGGCTTCACGAAGTGGACGAAGACAGAAGTATGGAAGATGCCGTTGGGGTTCAGGTTGAGGTACTCGATGCCATAGTACCCGAGCGCCCCTTGAAGAAGTCGCTTGCGGGGAGCGCAAGACCGCGCTCCACGAAGCGCGAGAACATCGGGATCTCGTCTTCGGCCTTCTCCATCGGATAAGGATCTCTCGCGGCGGATCTCCACATGTCGATCTCCTTCTCCCCGATGAACCCGCCTGTTCAACGGGGGTCGGCAAGTCCTCCGTCTTGACCTTCGATTTTTTCCACTCGCGGCTTGGATCAGCGCGCGGTGGAGATGAGGGCGGCGCCGCTCCGGTGGCGGCCGCGGCGGCCTCTGCACGGCTCCTCTTCTTCCCGCCGGCCTTCGACGTCTTCGACGGCGACGGCTTCATTCTCCAAGTGCAAGGAGTTTTCACTCGCATCCGCTCGGGGGCTACCCTAAAGCCTTCGGGTGGCGATGCGCTCGGATCTACTACGGCGGCAGCGGGCGCTGGAGTGGATCTACTTCAAGATTCAAATGGAAATGACTGCGGCTCACTTGGGTGAAAAACCCTAAAGGTTTTGGCTCTTATTTATAAGCCAAAACGCCTCCGTAACGGGCGGTTGGATAAGTCCACGCGCGGCTGACTCAGCGGCTGCACGTGACTCTTCGTATTCTACTAGTCGACGCGCCTCACCTCGGGGGCTCGGCTACTTCTACTCGGCGACCTGGGAAGCGGCTAGTCTCAAGAGCATCTCAGGACACATTCTCCAAGAAGACCCTTCAATTCGAGAGGAAGTACTCGACTCAAGGCTCGGGGGCTCCGTGCCACGTGTCCTTCGGTTTTTCTCTCGGATTTTTCGGGATTTTCTTGCCAATACTTCGGATAGATCCTCGGCCCGCAGCCCGCGGCTCGAGGCTCGGGGGCTACTCCATGTGGAGTGCGGTTCCGCAAATCGCATCTCCATGACGGCTTCGGCTTCAAGACAAGACAGGCATTTCTTGGAGACCTTCGAAGGCGATTTCAAGGACGCTTGGGACTACTCGAGAAGACTTCAAGATTGCTCAAACATCGGTGGAGTACATTCCGGCCTCGGGATGCTTCGACTACTCTTGAGGACTTTTGACTTGTAGCACTCAAGGACGCTTGAGGACTACTCGTTAAGGCCGTCAAGACTACTTGAAGCTATCCTTCTCGACTACAAAGTACTCGGGGGCTTGTCGTATGGACCTCCCTGGGCTCACTACCTCGGTGGGTACCAGGACCGACTACTCGGTGGGCCCCTGGGACTACCCGACTTGCGTTACACGGCACCTGAAGGCGTGGAGCACAAGGACTACACAGGAGTAGTACTCGGTTAGGAAGCTGTACATGTTCCGCATCGTGCGGGAGGACTCCTAGACGTACTCGACTAGTACTCTCTTCCTACTCCGACTTGTAACCCCGCCTCCCGACTATATAAGGCGAGGCGGGGACCGATCCCCCTCATCCAATCTCATCTCATACAACCCACGGCGCACCATTGCACCATCCTGTAATCGTGCCCTATCAATCCAGAGCTACGCAGCATACAGGACGTAGGGTATTACGCACCTCGCGGCCCGAACCTGTCTAAATTGTGTGCCACGTGTCTCTTCCTTCGAGTTACCGATCTCGGCGAGTCACATTCATCTACTTCGGGTACTCCCCGTAGTAGGTTGCCGGTCTAAAACACCGACAACCTCCACTTTTGTGCATATGACAATAGTTGCATCGCCATCCGGGGTGATGGTTTTCACCGTGTTCCCACAACATCTCTAGATGCCATTTTGTATCTGCATAAATGGACAACACACACAAATCAATCACATGAATCATATAAAGTTTTAAACAACATGTCTAAAATCAAACCTAAAATCTACACCCTAAATCAAATCATAACTACCTCCTAAATCAAACCCTATCTACATCCTAAATCAAACCCTATCTACATCCTAAATCAAACCCTATATACACCCTAAATCAAATCCTATCTACATCCTAAATCAAACCCTATCTACACCCTAAATCAAATCCTATCTACATCCTACAACAAATCTTATCTACAACCTACATCCTACAACAAATCTCATCTACAAGCAATAAAATTACCTGCGCTCGGAAACCCGTCGAACCGCGGCGGTTTACCGCGCGGCCCGGAGGTCGGAAAACCGACGCCGCCGTTCGGCTTACCGACGCGCCGGCTTGGATCCGCGCTCGGCCCGGCTTACCGCGCTAACCGTGCGGTAAACCGCTGCCGGGCGACGGTTGCGCGCGCCGGCGGCCGGTCGCAAACACTCCGGGGGGAGCGGACGGGGGGCGGAAGGGGGCGAAGGGGCGCACTGGATGGCTAAGTTCGGTCTGGGGTTGTTTTGACCCCCCCCCCCCCCCATGGTTGGGCCTATGTGGGCCGAGCTGGGCCGCCTGTTTTTTTTCTTTTTTGGTTTAACTTCTTTTGGTTGAAATTTATACTAAATGAACTAAGTTTGCAACAAATTTGACACCATTAGACTCCATAAATCACGAAGTATTTTTAGGGATTTTTTCCACAATTTTCAATTTTTGGAATTCAAATTCAAAAAACCCTAACTTCTTCATGTAGCTTGACCCAAAACCTTTGGTGTGGTTTTCAAACTCACCTCTCTTGGGTTCTTTCTTCTTTTCAATTATAAGAGAGTTTGACAACCTAGCAATTTCCTTTTTCATGGCATTCATCTCGGCAACATTAATAGCACAAGCATTTATATCAATCTTATAGCATCTAGAACAACCTTTGCTTGTTGATGTTTGAGAGTTAGAGAAAGCATCATTAGATGAAGTTGTAGCATTGTTCTTGAGGTTGTCAAGTTGAACTTCTAATGCTATGTGACTAGTCTTTAAGCTATCAAAGCTCTTTTGAAGTTCAAGCTTTTCACCCTCAAGTTTCTTGCAAGCATCCTTAGCTAGGAAGGATTCCCTAGTTAATTCATCTACCAACAACTTATCTTTAGCTAGGGATTTCTAGAGGCTAAGAATTTCTATCTCCTTTTCCTTGAGCGAGTCCTCTTGCACCTTGAAACCCTTCTTTTCAATTACAAGGGTATCCTCAAGGGCAATGGTTTTCTCCCGCTCAAGTCTAAAGAGTTCTTCTTGCACCTCTAGAGTCCCATCTCTATTCTCAATTTCTTTCATTAAAAACATAATTTTCTTTGTTTCCTTTTTACCAAAGCTAGTGACCATTCTTTCAAAATCGAAATCATTTTCACTATCATCATCTAGGGGCGGGGTGGGAGTGTCTACCTTGGAGCCCCTAGCCATGAGTCAAGTGTGGGTGAAGTCATCTTCATCATCGGTGAGATCTTCAAATAGTGATGACTTGTTGATTGGTTCCTTAATGGTTATGGTAGCAAGACCGGCTTCTATGTCGGAGTCGGAGCTATCATCATTTGAATCCCATTCTTCACCCAAATGAGCTTCACCAACTTCCTTTCTCTTATTCTTGTCAAACTTGTTAGTGTCTCTTCTTCTTACTTTTATGTTAGGGCACTCCGCAATGAAATGTCCTTCCTTGCCACACCCAAAGCATGGTCTCTTTGAAGTTCTCTTGGTCTTGATCTTGTCCTTGTCCTTGTCCTTGTTCTTGTTGAAGAAGTCACTCTTCTTGAACATTTTGTTGAACTTTCTTACAAAGAGAGTCATTTGTTCGAGAGTCATGTCCATGTCACTATCTTCATCATCATCTTCCTCGGCCATGGTCCTTGAGGTTGATGAGCTTGACCTTTTCGCCTTGCTAGATGCCTTGAGGGCCACTCCCTTGTTCTTCTCAAGTTGTTCATGCATCTTTGACATTTCTTGTGAGAGCTTGGACTCCTTGACGGTGATAAGGTGTTCTTCCATTCTTCCAATCACATCCGCCGGAGTGAACTTGTTGAACCCTCTCTTTTCCCTTATGAGAGTAGGGAGTTGAACATCCCTTGCCATGTAAGCGGAGAGAATCTTGTCAACCACTTCTCTTCTTCCCCATCTTGTACTTCCAAGTGATTTGATTTTGTTAATGATCTTGTTCAATCGGTTGTACATGTCTTGAGGTGATTCATCATCCTTGATGACAAATCGGTTGAGCTCACTTTCCAAGGCTCGAATCCGTCCTTCCCTAACTTGCTTTGTCCCTTCATGATTGATGAACAAGGTGTCCCATACTTCCTTGGCGGACTTCAAACCATCTACCTTGTCATATTCTTCAGACGTGAGTGAACTCTTGATGATGCGTATTGCTTGATAGTTTCTTTGTATCTCATTTGCTTGATCTTGAGATAGTGTCGCATCACCACTTGGAAAGGTAATACCCATGTTCACAATAGTCCAAAGTGCGGGATTCACCGCCATTAAATACTCCTCCATCGAGTTCTTCCACTTGGAATAGCCGGTTCCATCAAATTGGGGTATCTTCCCAATGTGGCTAGAACCCGATGGATGGTTAAAGGATAAGCGAAAATAATCGAAAGAGGTCCGAGTATAATCCCTTGATGCTCGTCGAGCGGAGCGGTTGGACCTTGCGTCATCGAACTCTTCGTCCTCACTATCGGAGGACTCATCACCACGTCCATGCGCTTGATGACTCGTGCTTGCGGCATGAGTGTTGCCTCCTTGAGGAATGGGAGGCGTGCCAACAACATTGTTGACGGGATCACCTCTGACGAGAGGTGGGGCTTGATCACTTGGGTTCGACATCTTAACTCCAAGCGGTTAAGCTTCAAGTGGAGCACTTGGCTCTGATACCAATTGAAAGGATCAAGATGTCGACTAGAGGGGGATGAATAGTCGAATCTGAAAATCACAAACTTTTTCGCAGCTGTCAGATGCAGGTCCGGAGACTCCGGATATTTTTCCGGATACTCCGGGAAATCCGGAGAATCCGGGAAAATGTCCGGATAGTCCGGCCTGCTAGGGAGGAATTAAATCGACAGAAATTAAACTTGCTCAAAAGTAAATCTGTGAAAATAGGTTGTGCACTGGGATGAGACAAGCCTGATTATCCACTCAAATCTTGTAGGAACCTCAACACGAAGTAGATCGGCACCAAACCCTAGATATGTGTTCAAGCAAGAAACAAGCATACAACAAGAGGAACACGCACAAGAGACACAGGGATTTGTTACCGGAGTTCAACCTCACACCTTGAGGTCTACGTCTCCGTTGAGGTACCCACGAAGGGTGGACCTTTACACCTAGGTCACTTTCCTCCCTCTAGCGAACACGAAGATCAAGCTAGAGTTACTTACTCAATGTCGGGGTGATACAAACTTGCTTGGGCAGCCACAATCTTTGGATGCTCCAAGGCAACGCCTAGCCGGCTACGAGCTCAAGGCTCCAAGAGTAACAAACACGAATTTTGCCAACCAAGCGAAGAACTCTAGAGATGGGAAATCAGCTCACTAGCACTCTCCAAGCCCTTGCTCTCAAATCCCCTCAAATCCCACAATAAATCTCACCAACTTTAAGCCAAAGGGGAAAGGGGAGGAGTAAATGAGGTTTGCAACAGTTCAGCACAAAAATGGCAGGGGGAGTAAATGAAGGGGTGGAGGGGGCTTTTATACCCCCTCACCCAGAATATAGTCGTTGAGGCTTTATGACCCGGAGTATCCGGGATAAACCCGGACTCTCCGGGAAGTCCGGAGTCTCCGGGGGAAAACCCGGACACTCCGGCCTTCCAAGGCCAGCACCCAAGAAAAGATCCCTGTGAATGTGTTGGTGCAAAGATGTCTCTCATAGGTTTTGTTTTAGCAACTAGAGCACCTGTTCGACTCTTGGAAGACATAATTCCTGTCCCTCTTGATAGTACGGCATTCCTAGGACTCAAATTCAAAAGTAAAAATAAATAAGCCTTCTTAGGAATCCTTTTTTAGAGCACCACTTTCTTTTTGTACAGCAACGAGTTGTGCTTGATGCCATACACAATTTTAATACCTGCTCATGGACTAGGTAAATTCATTAGCCACTTAGCTATGTGTCATTAAATCACCAAAACCCACTTAGGGGGCCAAGATACTCTTCAACTTGCGTGTTGCTCTACCTATCCAGAGCCATATAAATATTTGAGTGCAAAAACTTAGTATACAAGGTTTATTTTTGGGTGAGTTATTTCAGGCCTTGATTTCTCTGGCTCGAGACTAAGAAGTTGGTCATTCCGTTTTTGCGTATCTATCTTATTGCTAGCCTCTTATCCGTGCATTGTGTATCCCCACATCGGAGATCTCACAAACCTCGCCGGATATCCATCCTTAAAACCAAATATCATCTTTTGTGATTACCTCCTTGACCACAACCTATCGTTAAGTATGGATCATCAATTCAAGGAAGATCGATGGTGCCAAGATTGAAGACTTCAAGTATCTCTCCAAAGGTAAAGTATTTCCGGTACCTACCTTATCTCTATCACCTCTTCGCTCGAGGACGAGCAAACGTCTAAGCATGGGGTAGGAGGTAGGTACAATGCAATTTTAGAGTTCAAAGGGGAGCAAATAAAAAAATTTGATGAGAAAGAAAAAATGAGAAAGAGAAAGAAAGAAAAAGAAATAAAGAAAAAAAGTATATGTATGAGGAAAAAAGAAAAGAAAAAAATGTGAGTATGAGTAAAAATAACATAAGCTCCCCGGTTCTCTAAAGTGCATTAAGAATTTCAAGGCTTCAAGATTAAAAGATCCAAACTCATTTTCCAACCATGTGCAATCCGATAACGAGGACTTTCTTTGTGCCTTGGGATCACTCTTTGCCATTTGCACATGTCCACCTATCTCAAGTGTGTGTACTTTTCTCTTTCCCCTCCTTGATATAACATTATTTTCCAATGACCTTTTTCATGAGTCTCGGTAAGACCATGAGAAGCTTATCTTGTTTTGACAACATCTCATTTATAATATCTTGGTAGGACTAAACTTTCCCAAAAGGCTCCATATAAAGCCTACCACATGAATGAATGTTATGAGAGGGAAAGGAGTAGAATAAATAGTCTTGAGAGACAAGATGAGATGAGAGTTCATGAGCAAGATGCAAGGTGGTTTAAATTTGTGAACTTGGTTTAGCTCTTTTTCATCTCGTTTTTTATTTCAAAATTTCTGAGATCCATTTGAATTTTGGGAGCATGTTAATACTTGTGGGGTAAGCTTAATTAAATATCTACCCTCCGTAGGGATGAAGGCTAGTACATTATGGAACTTTAACGAACTAAACTTTTGAGGGCATTATGTTTTCTCATTTATGATCAAGTGCAAGGTTTAAGCATTGATGAGCAACGATGATATCCATCGAAGGCTTACTCGAGGACGAGCAAGGTTTAAGCATGGGGGAGATGTTGACGGTGAGAATCCGTCAACCTAGCCATGAGTTTACCTTCGGTGTTGGCATAAGTTTTATACTTTATCCATTGGTACTAATCCCCGTGGTATAACAAGTTCACTTGTGCATGTCGGTTTTGGAGTTTAGTATTTATGCAGGGTTTTAGCGTTGAAAGCAAGACTTCCGGGATAAGTTCATTAAGCACCTCATGACAAGACCTTGAAGCCCGGTAGAAGTCAAGAAATGAAGTGAACACGACTCCAAGAAGCCCAAGGACCCAACCCGAGAAGATGGAAAACTCTGAGGACCTACCCAGAAAAGTGTCGAATCTTGGGAGACAAGGAGCTTCGTCCAATTCGGAGAGAAACTGATGACAAGGGACCACATGCAGAAGGGGGGAGGATCTAGAAGACTCGGGAAGCAACGTCAGGCGAAGGAGGCCGCGGACTGGGCCGAAGTGGGCCCAGGCTGGTTGGCCCAAGCCGGCCGGCCCAGCCCATTTCGAGGCCCAGTCGGCCCCCCTTTGACCTAGATGCATCTTGGGCTATTTATAGCCCCCTGACCGAGAGCCACGCATCAATCAATTCGTCATCCGCCGCCGAGGAGCAGAGAAGCTTGAGGGACACCATCTCGGAGATGAGGGTCGTGCTAGTTATCTAGGGTCTCCCTAGCCGACGTGAGAACCTTGCATGGAAGACCACGTCGGAGCTCCGGAGCAAGGATCAAGATCGAGGTAGGATCCCGGTGGTGATCTTATTCATGTAATCATTCATGGTGAAGTTTTATAGTGAATCCGATTTCTAGCGATCAAATGCCTTCTCGATGATTTTGTTTTCTCCTTGGTTTTGCTTCTTCCCCAATCTAGTCTATAGCTAGATTGCATAGGGTGCTCTTGTAGCCGCGGTGGATAGAGGTGCATACCGGACCAACCAAGTGATTTCTTCTTATCGAACTCACCCTAGACTACCCGCATGAATATGAATACGTTGTGACAGAACGAGGGTTTCGAAAGGCGGGCATTTTCGGAATCGGACCGGAGGCCACGGTTTAAAGATGCTTTTAATGAGATTCGCTTTTCTATCTTCATCTATCTTGTTTGAGCTACAACATAAGCATGATCTAGATTCTCTAGATCGGTTATCTCTTTGCATTCTCTTGCTACCTCTTTAGAATATTAGATTAGATTCGTTTTCTTTATGAGTTAGTAGATTGGATGCAACTTGCTTCTTCATAAGATAGCTTTCCTTGCTTTGCTAGATTGAATCCTTGCGTTCCACATTGTTCCACGAATTCGATACCTTGGGTTCACCACTCGAGGGAAGAAGGGTCCCTTGATTACGACGGAAGATTTGTCCGCTTGCAAGTCTAAACGAACTTTGATACAACTATTAACCGTCAACAAACCCCGAATTGACACCAATGCCTTTCTTGCCTCTTCACTACTAGACGCTATCTGAAATCATTAGCGAATTTAGAAAATCAAACAACAATAGAACACATATTCAGAACAGTCAACTGACAGCAATGTTCCATATGAAAACCTTTCTATTCTACAAACTAACACCACATTTTATTGTGTGTATATATAATAATAAAAGAGGAACATAACTAACTTAGGCAATGCCCATACAACTTACATTTGTTTGTTTATTCTTCTACCTGCAAAAAAGTGATAATAGTATTACTTTACAAATATTAACCCTGACTGAATTAAAGTCTATCCAACTCATGGGACATTGCTCAGTAAATTTCCATTAGCACTTGATTCTGAGCAGACTACTGAAAAACTCTAGAGTTCTCACCTCACCTGGTGACCTGGTGCTAGTTGAAGTGCCCATAATCATTCATCCGCACGTACCACACTTATAGAGCAGGTTGATTATATTGTATCATTCTAGATTGCTGCAACGGAGGTAGAGTACCACACCTACAGAACATGTTGATTATATTGTATCCATATTTGACCACTTAAATAGTAATGTAATTTAAATAGAAATCATCATATTGTAACTAATACATGACACCGAATGCAAGGATGCAAGCCACCATCTATTGTTGCCGGTAGCAACTTAGCTATATTGGCATACAAGTCGTCGACACCAACCCCACCAAGGTCATTTCCATTCAGTTCATATGCTTTGGTATCTGCCATCCTGCAAAAACAATTCCAAATCTCGTGTTAACGATGAGAATGGATCTACTTGTAGATGGTGAATTCTGACTTTACAAAAATATAATTTCAAAAAAATCCTCTAAAATTTTGTGCCCCAAAACAAGGACTTACTCTTAAACCTAAAAGCATTCACAAGTGGAGTGAGAGCCAACTGACCCTTTGCTTACATCAGTGTCACAATCCCTGAATTGTAATGTTGCTCTGAATCTGCCAAAGAAATGTTGTCAGATGTCATGTAACACGACATAGTTCCACAAAAGACACATGGATGACAAAAGGAACTTCAAATTACCTGATCCTCACCACCAGATGTGCCAAAGCGGCAAAGTCTTTAATAAATACAATGTTGCCTGATCTTTGAGCATGCTTCATAAAAAAAAGAACTCTTACCCTCCTGAGCAAATAAATAAAATTACAGTTGTAAAAAAGAACTCACTCTTGCCCTCCTAAGCAATAAAAAAGAACTCTTGCCCTCCTAGATGAATAAGAGGATCTAACTAAATGCAAAAGTCATGTCTAGTTCCATGTATATGCCTTTTGATTACTTCTTAATAGTGTTGCTTTTTCTGAGATAAATAAAAGCGCGAGAGTTTTTTCTAACAAATATTTGAAATAAACCAATGCAGAAAGAATTTCACTTTTTAAATCTCCAATCCTGGCACAATGCAAAAAAGTTCCTCGGCAAATATCATGTGCGCAACTATCGGAATGAAGAAGAAAAAGGAACCACCAATATTCAATCATCATTCATGTCTTCTTATTTCCACCGAGTAAGCAATCCACAGTAGCTAGCTTCTTTATTTTTCTTCCTCCATAAATGAGCAAGCAAAAGCATGGAACACCAGCACACCTTTTGCTCCTTTTGTTCTTCTGTCCACCAAGACCGCAGCAGCAACCACCTACCAGTAGATCTTTCATCTTCCTACCAGGCAAGCACCAGGAGCAGATCGGGCACCCAGCTATCTGCCTTCCCTGCAAGTGCAGGAGTAGGAGCGGACTAAATATATATCTCAAAATTCTCTAAGGCTTCAGCTTATCAGGGCTCCTCACTCCTCTATACCTACAGAGAAAAAAGGCCAATTTATTAGAAAAGTCAATGGAGATAAAAAATGTCATATCCTCATGGGTATTTTGTCGAACATTTTACCTTCCACAAACATGGTGAGCATCTCACACCTTGGCCAAGACCATGCAACCTGGCCACCTTGCTTCTGCACCAGTGGGATGTCTTGGCAATTGTCGGACCCAGCAGCACCGGCAAGTCGACCTTGCTCGAGATCCTCGTCGACAGCCTCTCCCCTTCCCCGGCGCCAGAGCTCCTCCTGCTCGACGGCGGCGCCGCCGCCAGCCCCGACCTCCGACGCGTCTTAGGCTACGTCACCCAACGGGACGTGCTCTTCTCGCTGCTGACGGTGCGCGAGGCGCTGCTCTTCATCCCACGGCTTCGCTTGGGTGCCACGCTGCCCGTGCCCGCCAAAGACATGCACGCCTGTGGACGCGCTCCTGCACGACCTGACCCTGTGCCGCGCCGCCGCCATCAAGGACCTCTCCGACGGGGAGCGCAGGCGCGTCTCTATCGGCGTGGAGGTCGTCCACGACCCCGCGGTGCTCATCACCTCCGGCCTCGACAGCGCTTCCGCTCCAGATCGTGGGCGCGCTCTACACCTTGGCAGAGACGCACGGCCACACCGCGGTAGCGGTGGCAGGCTTGTCAAGGGGAGGAAAGAGGGGCGGCAGCAGTGGGCTCGTCGCAGGAGAGGGGCGAGCCGCGACACCGGATTGGGGGCCGCGGGCGGATATGGAGCGGCGGCGCGGGTTTGGAGGGGGGGGGGGGGGGGGGGGGGGCAGCGAGAGTCTCCATAACACCGGTTGGAGCGCAGCAGTGGCCTTGGAGGTGAAGGGTGAGGGAGCAGCGCAGCGTCGCAGGGGGCAGCAGGCATCGCGAGCGAGGGGGCGCAGGGCAGGAGATCGGCGGCGGTAGAGGTCGTGACACGGGGAAAAGGAGGGCAATCGGCGGCGGCGTGCGGAGGGAGATGCGAACAACGGATGGGCGCGGAGGGCACGGAGGTGGCGTGTGGAGGTTGTCCCGTTCCAAATCGATGCGGAGCGGAGGAAGTGGGGGCGGACGCGCGTGCGGTTTCGAGCGGAAGGCGGACGCGCGACAGACGGACGACCCGCAAAATGATGTAACAGTTTTTTTATCGTACTTGTATTCTTTTCACGAGTAGAGATACCAGTACTAGTTATGCATGCTCACCTACGGCAAACGTTGGACGGCAGAACCAACGATGGCGGAGGTCAAACTCGACCAGACCCATATGGTGGCGCCGTATGATCTTTCGGGTCGACATGCTCCTCTCGTGGTGATGAAGTTCGCATACATGGAGCCATGGACGGTCGTAGCGGCTGGCTGCATGGATGGATCTACGGCGACATACGTGCTCTGGACGACTTCCTGGTGCTACTC
Organism: Cenchrus americanus; assembly: GCA_947561735.1. NCBI lineage: Eukaryota > Viridiplantae > Streptophyta > Magnoliopsida > Poales > Poaceae > Cenchrus > Cenchrus americanus. The sequence goes on from OX387245.1 coordinate 129,432,611, forward strand.
TTGGTGGTGACCACGGAGCTGCTGATGCGGATGGATTGACAGCACCAAGGACGACAGTGCACCGCAGCAGCTCTAGGGCTCTGCGATTTGATGAGGAAAAGAGGGCTTTGGTGTGGATGCCGCTTGAAGGAGCTAGGGTAAAAAGATTCTTGCTGTAACACCCTAAAACTCTATCACTAAATTAACTTAGCAACAAACGGCTAGGTTTAATTTCTTTAAGGACAAAAAATAAATTAATAAACAAATTGGCTTTTAAAATATTTAAACATCACTAAAATAATTTAGAAATAATAAGTGTTTGTGCATTATGATTCGAATGCATGGATTTTGTTTGATTGAAGTTTGAATGTTTGAGAAATGAATTTGAAAAGAAATTTTTTTAAAAAAAAGGAAATCCTTTTCCCTCTCCCTCTCCCTCTCTTTTTCTTTTCTCCCGCCGGCCCAACATCCTTTCAGCCCGCAAGCAACCCAGGCCAGAGGCCTTTTCTTTTTCCTCGCGCGCGCGCCGTCGGCCCATGTGGCCCAGCTTGCCTTCCCCGCCGGCCCAGCACCGCCTCCTCCCTTTTATTTTTGCGCCCGTCGGCCGACGGGGGGCCCGGCCGTCGGGCCCTTCCCCAACCTCCCGGCCCCGGGTTAGCCGCGCCCCCCCTTCGCGCCGCCGGCCGTTCCGGCCGCCTCCCCCGCGCCCCTCGCCTTCAAGCGTCGCATTTAAGCTGCAATGAAGCTCCCCCTTCACTCCCCCCCTCTCCAATCGACAGTTACCCCTCTTAATCCTCCCCTCCCCTTAATCCCCCATCAAGGCCGTGGCCATTGATGGCCATGCCGCCGGGGAACCGCCTCCCGGAGCTCCCCCGGGCCTATTTAAGCGCCCCCAGAGCACCCCGCACTCCCCCCTTCGCTTCACACCAAGCCTACGCGCCTCCTGTGCCCTAGCCGCTTGCGCCGTCGTGTGGAACCGCCGTCGCCGCGCCATTGCCGCTGCCCGTGCTTCCCCGCCGTCGGTGAAGTTCCTTGGTCCTTTCCGTTCGCTTCTCCTTCGAATTTATGAACTAATTCCTAATTCTTGTACCCAATCGAACCCGCAGGCTCCCGTGCGCCCCAATCGAAGCTCGCCGTCGCCGCCCGTGAGGATCGGCCGCCGGTGTCGATCTCCGCCGCCGCCACCTTTTCCATCCAAACCTCGCCCACCGGAGCTCCTACACACCGTAAGAACCATATCCCCGCCCTCCTTTTCACTTGAAACCGACCGTAGGGCGCGCGCGCCGCCGCCGGCCGCCGGCCGTCCGCCCCCATGGACGCCGCGCCTCGGTCGCCGCTTGTTTCTCCCGTGCGAGCGCTTGGTTAAGATCGCGATGTTCCCAGCTACGCGTAGAAGCTTTCCCCGCGCATTTTCATGGCCGGGAGCACTTGTTTGGTCGTCGCCGGCGACCCCGCCGCCGTGCGCCGCCGCGCGCGCGCCCGCCGCGCCGGCGCGAGCGCCGCCCCTCCCGGCCGCGTGCGGGCGTGGGCTGGCCGTCGGATCGGCCATCCACGGCCCTGAGCCGTTGGACCCGCGGGTCAAACCCGTAGATAACGGTCAACCGGGGGCAATTCTTTAAAAGAGACCCCCAGTTCTTTTATTTTCGCAAGCCGGTACTTCCACCCCATAAGATCCTTGCAAGTCAGTCCTGAAATTCATGTTTAAGCCCCTGTTTAATTTGAAAACCCTACCTGAGGCCCTTAACACCCTTTTTATAGTTTAAACCTTCTGTTTTTAAGTTTAATTATGTTTTAGCCCCTGTATTCTTGCTATTAGGTCCCTGTAAAGGTTAGTTTATCGCAGATTAGTCCTTATATCTTGTTTTTAGCATAACTTCTCCGTTATAGCTCCGTTTTTAGCGTTCTAGTAGTCCTTGCGATCGTCTCAGTGAGCCCGTCGTTTTAGTAGCATGTTTTCAGTCTATAGGATTGATTGGTGATCTGTTTTATTTATTGTATGCTTTATGTGTGCATCGTAGATATCGTGCCTCGTTTCATCCGAGCCACCTCTCGGGGACGATCGGGAGCGCTTGTTCGAAGAGGAGGAAGTTTTCTTTGTAGTTGAGGAAGGCAAGTGGTCTTCTCCCCCTGCATGTTCTCTTTTTGTCCTATATAATTGCATTATATTTAATGTTTACTTTTATGATATCATTACATTAATTTGACGGGAAAACCCTTTTAAGGACTTACCTAGATCTTTTACCCTGATCCTTGGCCTAGCCCTTTTAAATAAAGTTTTGGGTAGAAAACGCTAGTTGCTTAACATGGGTTGGTTAAATGGGTCTTTTATGGAAATGATACATGGTTTATAGTTAATGTTTTGGGTAATGCAAGAACACCGATTTAATCGGAACATGGAGAACCACCCAAGAAAACATGCGCAACCACGTGTTACATGGCTCGACCTTAGCCGAATAATTAGGTGTGTAATCGTACTAGTGGCCCTTTTCCGAAAGGACCGAGAGGGGGATCCGGGTTGCAGGGGTATAGCCCGGTCCTTTTGGGGTAGTAGCCTTTGCTAAGGTACTGGCCACTAGGGAGGGTTATGGTCCGCCCTGATCTGTAACTATGCGGGTCGTTAGTCTTTTGCATGCCTTTGTAAAGGCTTCGTAGCGTCCCTATGCAATCACACCTTGGAAGTGTGGTATGGTGCTTGGCCAGCATCGCATGGTTGGGTTTAAAGTTATTCGGAGCTTTTACGCGAACTGTGGGTAAAGTGTGCAAACCTGCGAGTGTAAAAGCGATCGATCGGCCGTGCTCACGGTCATGAGCGGCTTGGACCCTCACATGATAAATAAACTTAAAGATGAGATAAATCGTGGTTGGTGAAGCTCGTTGAGCTTGGGTTGTTTTGGTACTTAAGTTTTTCTTAAGTGGGATGGTACGAACTTACACTTAGTAATTAGGTGTTCTTTAATTAAAACTTAACCAACACTAAAATGCTAACCGCTGCAAAACCTTAGCCTATCCTTGATAGCCTTGCATTTTTTCCCCCACTTGCTGAGCTCCAACCATAAGTGTGCTCAGCCTTGCTTATCGCTGTTCAGAGGAAAACTTTGGAGGGGAGTTCTATGACGACTTCGATGAGCCGTGAGGCTTGCGGACCCCCGATAAAGTGCACCGTGGGAGCGGAAGACGAGGACTCGACGAGTAGTTATCGTTTTCCGTTGTTAGAGACCTTCGATTCTCCCGCATGAGTGTAATAAGTGGTTAAACTCGAAATACGTTTGAATACCGTTTATGATATTTCACTCATTTTTGTCTATCATATGTGTGTGAACCGATCCCGGCGCACATATGAGATGCACTTGGTTCCTCTTCGGAAATCGGGTGTGACAGAGTGGTATCGAGCGTGTTGGATCGTAGGAACGCACGGCCTTAGTTAGAAATGGACGAAATTTAAGGATTCATGTTCTAGATCGTTCGTCATCTTTCAAAACCACCTTATCCTCGCATAAAAATCTAATTTGCTCTTGTTCCTTTGTTGAAAATTTGCATCATTTTGATTTCCTCTATGCCGAGTTCACTCTCTCTTAACGGATGGCCGGGACTCGTCGGATCGCCCGCAAGAGCACCGGTGGTCGCCTTCCTTCGGGCGCTTGGCTCCACGCTACCCGGCGGTCCGGAGGAGGCACAACCGGAGGAGATGCGCAGGGAGGTTGGAGACTATCCGTACGATTACGGCGGGAAGCGATGGAGCAGGGATATCGGCGGTGCGGCACCGGGAAAATGATGAGGAGGATCCAGAGGAAATTGTGTTTGAGGATGATGGGACAGAGGAACATCCACAGCTATATGATGGAGTTTTTCTGGAGGTTAATGCAGATGGAGACATAATATTTCCACCAGAGGTTGAAGCTGTACCAGAACCAAATGTGGTAGAAGGAGAAGAGCTTGAACAAAATGCTGCAGGGAATGATCCAGATGACTCCGGAAATGATTCTAGTAGCAGTGAAGATACTTCCAGTGAAGAAGATGATGAAAATGAGGATGAAAGTGAAGAAGAAGAAGAAGAAGAAGTGGACATAGAAGGATTGGAGGATGACAACAGTGCTGTGGGCAATGGAGAAGACAACAATGATAATCAGAATGAGGACAACAACAATAACAATGAAAATGGAGAACAGCAAGGTGATGAGCATAGGTATCACAGGGCTGAGTATCATGAACACACCTACATCGGCCCGGACACTCCGTTCTGTGAGCTATTGGAGGAATTGTTGCAGGAGATAGAGTATGCAGTGAGACCGTTGTACATTACCAAGCACTATGTAGAGCCGGGGATGAGAGATTATTATTATACCACAGAGGTCCATGTCAGGGTTGCCACGGCACAGGCAGGAAGATGGAGGACCCGTACAATTCACCCCTGCACAGCACATTTTGCCTCAGAAGCAGCTGCTATCAACGATGCCGTGAGGAGAGCACTATGGTCTATCAGCAACACATTCCGCGATCGCTTAGAAGGCACGGACTTCCGATTCGTCCCCAGCAGAGTCAGTGGTACAGAAAACACCGTGGTACCTATGGGGGATTTCCGAGATAGCCGTGTTGATATACTTGCTAGAGTGACGGCAGCTCTTAACACAGACTTGGAGGGAGCGACAGCAGAGTTGGATAGGACACATCAGGAGCTACAGAATGCACAGGCAAGAATAGCTCAGCTGGAAGCTCAGCTGGCAGGACAGCAGCCACCCGACGAAGCAGAAGCATCTTGTCCTTCCCGTTCGCCCCCACGCAAAAGACTTCGATACGGCACTCCAGCGGCAACCACTAGTCTTCAGTGGAATAGGAACTAGGATATCCACCCTCTTTTTGTTTTTCCGGTAGACGTTCCTGCGAGGACGAACGATTGTAATAAGTTGTTGATTGAACCATGTTTGATTTGGATCTTTGTGTGAGTGAGTTGTATTGTGGAGTGATGGCCACAAATGCAATAAAAAAAATCATGTTAAGTTAATGGTTAGTTAAGGTTCAATTCCAAGTTGTCTTCTACCTTACTTATCAAACCAAATCAATCGTACAAAATCTGTTCGCGCAGCTCCTTGACAGCACAGCAATGTTTTTATCATAACTCAAGCTACAGAACTCCGATTGACCTAAATCCAGTTGGGTTGGTTCACAAATTTTGTGGATCAACCTCTGTCCAAAATTCAGAACCAAAAGATTAATATACAGCGAGTTATAAACAGAACAATGGGGCTAACAGAATCTGTAAAACCATGCTAACACAGCTGCGGTGTTCGAATTTTATCTCAAGTTGTGGATCTCCAAATGGGATAAAACCAGTGGGGTTAGTTTCATAAATGGGTTCTACACGGCCTGGCAAAAGTTCATAATTTTTGAAGAAGGATACTATGGGATACAACTGTTTTATCGGAATCAACCGAATCTGTCACAGAAAAGAAAATCATGTTGATTCCTTAATTCAAACTTACTTCTTTATACATCAGTTCGATATTCTTATCTGAAATATCTTTCTCTAACAATCAGATGGTAAACACCAGGTCAGGAGGAGGACAGGACGTCCCACCAGTTGTTCGGGCACACATAGCCAACCAGCAAAACCCGGTGCCACCTCCCCCGCCCAATCCCGCAATGGATCCCGCTACCCAGCAATTCTTCGCTGCCCAGATGCAGCTGATTCAGAACCTCACTGCCGCTGTGCAGAACATAAAAGCCCAGCAAAATCAGCCGCAGGCACCACCCCCACCACCACCACCCGCTCCGAGAGACAAGCATAAGGAGTTCATGAGTCACCACCCTCCCACCTACTCCCACTCAACCGATCCGCTAGATGCTGATGATTGGTTGAAAACCGTCACCAAAAAGTTGGAGAGGGCTCAGTGTAATGACTGAGAAATGGTCCTTTATGCTTCTGGACGCCTGGAAGGGCAGGCATCGGATTGGTGGGATGCCTACACAGTCGCTCATCCTGCGCCTAACACCATTACATGGCAGCAGTTCAGAGATGCTTTTCGCGCTCACCACATCCCTGATGGGGTATTGAAGCTAAAGCAGAGAGAGTTCCTTGCTCTGAAATAGGGCAATATGTTTGTAAACGAATACCTTGACAAATTTACTCAGTTGTCTCGTTATGCTCCTGACGAGGTCAACACAGACCCAAAAAGGCAAGAACGCTTCCTTGATGGATTGATAGGACCACTGAATTATCAGCTCCAAAGCCATACCTTTCCAGATTTCGCCACTCTGTTAAACAAGGCAATTGGCCTAGAGAACAAACGCAGAGAGCTTGGGGAGCAGAAATGCAAGTTTCAATCCCAGGGTCAGTCCAGCAGCCATACTCGCCCACGCTACAGCTACCAACAGAATACACCATTCCGCCCTGGAGGACATGGTGGAAAGCACCCACAGAATATGCAGCTGCAGCGTTCATTCCAGCAGCCTCAACGATTCAACCCGTAAACTCCTCGCACACCAAACTTCCAGCAGAACCGCCCAGCACTTACCCCGGGTGCACCGGCAAGGAACACCACTCCTGTGCAGCCTGATGGATGTTTCAAATGTGGCGAGTTGGGACATTATGCTAATAACTGTCCTAAACGTGGAATGCAGACTCCCCAGAGGAGTAATAGTCAGAAAGTTGGACAGTCATCAACCCCAGCGCGCCCCAGAAATGCAGGTACTCCAAGCAACAAAGCACAGCAAAATTATGTGCGCAGCAGGGTACACAACATGACTGTGGAGCAGGCACAAGACGCTTCTGGGGTTGTGCTTGGTACGTTCCCTATCGACTCCGTACCTGCTACAGTATTATTTGATTCGGGAGCAACGCATTCATTTATTACTGATCAATTCGTAGCAAAGCATAATATGCCTGTGAGTCCAATGAAGAAACCATTGCTTGTTAGTTCACCGGGCGGTGATATGAAAGCCAGTCATCTGTGCCCACAAGTAAACCTTAAAATTATGGGGATAGACTTTCCATCCAATCTGGTAGTCCTAAAATCTTGGGGCATAGATGTAATCTTAGGGATGGATTGGTTAAGAAAGTATGATGGGGTTATCCAGTGCCGGGAGAAATCAGTTCACTTGACTAGTCCACAAGGGGACAGAATAGAATTTATCGCAACACCGTCACCTACTGGGAAGGAGTTAGTGAATTCAATGAAAGGAAAAGTGCTGGAGGATATTAAGGTGGTGAATGAGTACCCGGATGTATTCCCTGATGACCTACCAGGTATGCCACCTGACCGAGACATTGAATTCAGTATCGAACTCTTACCTGGCTTCGCTCCTATATCCAAAAGACCGTATAGAATGGATGTTAAAGATTTGGCAGAATTAAAGAAACAAATAGAGGAATTGTTAAGTAAAGGGTTTATCCGTCCTAGTTCATCACCATGGGGAGCCCCCACACTCTTTGTAGATAAAAAGGATGGATCTAGGAGGATGTGTGTAGACTATCGATCTCTCAATGAGGTCAATATCAAAATAAATATCCTTTACCCCGGATCGAGGATCTGTTCGATCAAATGAGAGGGGCGAAAGTTTTCTCTAAGATAGATCTGCGATCTGGCTACCATCAGCTGAAGATCCGTATGGAGGATATTCCTAAAACGAGCTTTCACATCAAGATATGGTCTATATGAGTTCACGGTGATGTCCTTTGGATTGACCAACGCTCCAAAGATACTTTATGTATCTGATGAACAAGGTTTTCATGGAATATCTGGATAGGTTTGTGGTAGTATTTATAGATGACATCCTAGTATTCTCTCAGAATGAAGTGGAACATGAGGAACAATTGAGACTAGTATTGTAGAAACTTCGAGAGCATCAGTTATATGCCAAATTCAGCAAGTGTGATTTTTGGTTGAAGGAGGTCTCTTTTCTTGGGCACATTATCACTGACGGAGGAATTGCTGTAGAACCGAGTAAAGTTCAGGATGTGCTGAATTGGAATCCACCTAAAAATGTACCAGAGATCAGGAGTTTTCTTGGTTTGGCAGGCTACTACCGACGGTTCATAGAGGGATTCTCGAGGATTGTGAAACCCCTCACTTCTTTGTTGGAGAAAGGAAAGGAGTTTAAATGGGATGATAGGTGCCAAACTAGCTTTGAAGAATTAAAGAAAAAACTGACCACCACGCCAGTGTTGATAATGCCTGATATACACAAAGGATTTGATGTGTATTGTGATGCATCAAGGCAAGGTCTAGGATGTGTGCTGATGCAGGAAGGAAAAGTGGTAGCATATGCTTCTAGGCAACTAAGGAAGCATGAACAAAACTACCCTACCCATGACCTAGAGTTAGCAGCTATAGTGCACGCACTGAAGATTTGGAGACACTATATGATTGGAAATAAGTGTCAGATATTCACGGACCACAAAAGCTTAAAGTACATCTTTACCCAAAGAGATCTCAATCTCAGACAACGAAGGTGGTTAGAGCTAATTAAGGACTACGATTTGGATATACAGTATCATCCAGGAAAGGCCAATGTGGTGGCAGATGCCTTGAGCCGTAAAAGTCAAGCAAACATGTTAGTAGCTCGATTAATGCCCCAGGAACTGTGTTGGGAAATGGCACAACTCAATGCGGGGATAGCCGCACCAAGCGAAAGTATGACCTTAGAAATTGAGTCAACTCTTGAACAAGAGATTAGAAAAGGACAATTGGATGACGAAAAGATTAAGTGATATAAGAAGTTGATTGAACAAGGCAAAGTTCCGAATTCGAGAGAGGATGAACGGGGAACCATTTGGTTTAAGAACGAGGATCGTGTACCGGAAACCAAACATCTTCGTGAGTCCATATTGAAAGAAGCACACGATTCAGCCCTCTCTATACATCCGGAAGTACCAAAATGTACCAAGATTTAAAGCGAAATATTGGTGGTACGGTATGAAGAAAGATGTTGCGGCTCATGTGGCACCGTGTGATATATGCCAAAGGGTAAAAGCGAAGCATCAAAGACCAACGGGATTACTACAACCACTTTGCAGGGTACCGAATGGAAGTGGGAAGAGATTGGTATGGATTTTATAGTGGGATTACCACGTACACGTGATGGATACGATTCGATATGGGTAATAGTGGACAGATTAACCAAAGTTGCACATTTCATACCAGTAAAGACCACATATTCAGGAACAAAGTTAGCAGAACTATACATATCAAAGATAGTATGTTTGCATGGGGTTCCAAAGAAGATAGTATCAGACCGGGGCAGTTCACGTCTCGATTCTGGCAGAAACTACATGAGTCTATGGATACGAAGTTAAATTTCAGCTCAGCATATCATCCACAGACAGATGGTCAGACCAAAAGGACGAATCAAATCATAGAAGATATGTTAAGGGCATGTGCCTTGAAACATGGTGGAAGTTGGGATAAAAGCTTACCATACACGGAATTCGCATACAACAATAGTTATCAGAGTAGTCTCAAGATGGCACCGTTTGAAGCTCTGTATGGAAGGAAGTGCAGAACGCCATTGTTCTGGAACCAGACAGGGGAGAGTCAACTCTTTGGTCCAGAAATAATAAAGGAGGCAGAAAGACAAGTGGAGATAATTCGGGAAAATCTCAAGATTGCTCAATCTAGGCAAAAGAGTTATGCAGACCCTAAGAGAAGAGAAGTGATATTTGAAGTCGGAGATTATGCATATCTTAGAGTGTCACCTATCTGAGGTCTTCGAAGGTTTAATATCAGAGGGAAGTTATCACCTCGCTTTATCGGACCTTTTCAAGTCTTGGAAAGATGTGGCGAAGTAGCTTATCGGTTGGAGTTACCTGAACGCTTGGCAGGTGTTCATGATGTGTTCCACGTGTCTCAATTGAAAAAGTGTACGAGTGAGGTCAGAGTAGAGCATTTACCATTGGAAGAACTTGAGGTAAAGGATGATCTGACATACAAGGAACACCCAGTCAAGATCTTGGATACCTCCGAAAGGGCTACTCGCAGCAAGGTCATTAGGATGTCCAAGTTACAATGGAGTCACCATTCAGAGGATGAGGCTACTTGGGAAAGAGAGGACGAACTTAAGGAAGAATTCCCTCAGCTGTTCTCTAATCTTCCTGAATCTCGGGACGAGATTCTCTTTAAGGGGGTAGGATTTGTAACACCCTAAAACTCCATCACTAAATTAACTTAGCAACAAACGGCTAGGTTTAATTTCTTTAAGGACAAAAAAATAAATTAATAAACAAATTGGCTTTTAAAATATTTAAACATCACTAAAATAATTTAGAAACAATAAGTGTTTGTGCATCGTGATTCGAATGCATGGATTTTGTTTGATTGAAGTTTGAATGTTTGAAAAATGAATTTGAAAAGAAATTTTTTAAAAGAAAAAGGAAATCCTTTTCCCTCTCCCTCTCCCTCCCTTTTTCTTTTCTCCCGCCGGCCCAACATCCTTTCAGCCCGCAAGCAACCCAGGCAAGAGGCCTTTTCTTTTTCCTCGCGCGCGCGCCGTCGGCCCATGTGGCCCAGCTTGCCTTCCCCGCCGGCCCAGCACCTCCTCCTCCCTTTTATTTTTGCGCCTGCCGCTAACGGGGGGCCGGCCGTCGGGCCCCTTCCCCCAACCTCCCGCCCGGGTCGCCGCGCCCCCCCCCCCCCCCCCCGCGCCGCCGCCGTTCCCGGCCGCCTCCCCCGCGCCCCTCGCCTTCAAGCGCCGCATTTAAGCCGCAATGAAGCTCCCCCTTCACTCCCCCCCCCCTCTTGAATCGACGAGCTACCCCTCTTAATTCTCCCCTCCCCCTTAATCCCCCATCAAGGCCGTGGCCATTGATGGCCATGCCGCCGGGGAACCGCCTCCCGGAGCTCCCCGCCGGCCTATTTAAGCGCCCCCCGCAGCACCCCGCACTCCCCCCTTCGCTTCACACCAAGCCTACGCGCCTCCCGTGCCCTAGCCGCTTGCGCCGTCGTGTGGAACCGCCGGCCGCCGCGCCATTGCCGCTGCCCGTGCTTCCCCGCCGTCGGTGAAGTTCCTTGGTCCTTTCCGTTCGCTTCTCCTTCGAATTTATGAACTAATTCTTGTACCCAATCGAACCCGCAGGCTCCCGTGCGCCCCAATCGAAGCTCGCCGTCGCCGCCCGTGAGGATCGGCCGCCGGTGTCGATCTCCGCCGCCGCCACCTTTTCCATCCAAACCTCGCCCACCGGAGCTCCTACACACCGTAAGAACCATATCCCCGCCCTCCTTTTCACTTGAAACCGACCGTAGGGCGCGCCGCGCCGCCGCCGGCCGCCGCCGTCCGCCCCCATGGACGCCGCGCCTCGGTCGCCGCTTGTTTCTCCCGTGCGAGCGCTTGGTTAAGATCGCGATGTTCCCAGCTACGCGTAGAAGCTTTCCCCGCGCATTTTCGTGGCTGGGAGCACTTGTTTGGTCGTCTCCGCGACCCCGCCTCCGTGCGCGCGCGCGCGCGCCGCGCCGCGCGCGCGCGCGCCCCTCCCGGCCGCGTGCGGGCGTGGCTGGCCGTCAGATCGGCTATCCACGGCCCTGAGCCATTGGACCCGCGGGTCAAACCCGTAGATAACGGTCAACCGGGGGCAATTCGTTAAAAGAGACCCCCAGTCTTTTATTTTCGCAAGCCGGTCCTTCCACCCCATAAGATCCTTGCAAGTCAGTCCTGAAATTCATGTTTAAGCCCCTGTTTAAGTTGAAAACCCTACCCGAGGCCCTTAACACCCTTTTTATAGTTTAAACCTTCTGTTTTTAAGTTTAATTACGTTTTAGCCCCTGTATTATTGCTATTAGGTCCCTGTAAAGGTTAGTTTATCGCAGATTAATCCTTATATCTTGTTTTTAGCATAACTTCTCCGTTATAGCTCCGTTTTTAGCGTTCTAGTAGTCCTTGCGATCGTCTCAGCGAGCCCGTCGTTTTAGTAGGATGTTTTCAGTCTTTAGGATTGATTGGTGATCTGTTTTATTTATTGTATGCTTTATATGTGCATCGTAGATATCGTGCCTGTTTCATCTGAGCCACCTCTCGGGGATGACCAGGAGCAGTTGTTCGAAGAGGAGGAAGTTTTTGCTGTAGTTGAGGAAGGCAAGTGGTCTTCTCCCCCTGCATGTTCTCTTTTTGTCCTATATAATTGCATTATATTTAATGTTTACTTTTATGATATCATTGCATTAATTTGACGGGAAAACCCTTTTAAGGACTTACCTATATCTTTTACCCTGATCCTTGACCTAGCCCTTTTAAATAAAGTTTTGGGTAGAAAACGCTAGTTGCTTAACTTGGGTTGGTTAAATGGGTCTTTTATGGAAATGATACATGGTTTATAGTTAATGTTTTGGGTAATGCAAGAACACCTGATTTAATCGGAACATGGAGAACCACTCAAGAAAACATGCGCAACCACAGTGTTACATGGCTCTGACCTTAGCCGAATAATTAGGTGTGTAATCGTACTAGTGGCCCTTTTCCGAAAGGAGCAGAGGGGGATCCGGGTTGCAGGGGTATAGCCCGGTCCTTTTGGGGTAGTAGCCTTTGCTAAGGTACGACCACTAGGGAGGGTTATGGTCCGCCCCGATCCGTAACTATGCGGGTCGTTAGTCTTTTGCATGCCTTTGTAAAGGCTTCGTAGCGTCCCTATGCAATCACACCTCGGAAGTGTGGTATGGTGCTTGGCCAGCATCGCATGGTTGGGTTTAAAGTTCTTCGGAGCTTTTACGCGAACTGTGGGTAAAGTGTGCAAACCTCTGCAGAGTGTAAAACTGATCGATCAGCCGTGCTCACGGTCATGAGCGGCTTGGACCCTCACATGATAAATAAACTTAAAGATGAGATAAATCGTGGTTGGTGAAGCTCGTTGAGCTTGGGTTGTTTTGGTACTTATGTTTTTCTTAAGTGGGATGGTACGAACTTACACTTAGTAATTAGGTGTTCTTTAATTAAAACTTGACCAACACTAAAATGCTAACCGCTGCAAAACCTTAGCCTATCCTTGATAGCCTTGCATTTTTTCCCCCACTTGCTGAGCTCCAACCATAAGTGTGCTCAGCCTTGCTTATCGCTGTTCAGAGGAAAACTTTGGAGGGGAGTTCTATGACGACTTCGATGAGCTGTGAGGCTTGCGGACCCCCCGATCAAGTGCTCCGTGGGAGCGGAAGACGAGGACTCGACGAGTAGTTATCGTTTTCCGTTGTTAGAGACCTTCGAGTCTCCCGCATGAGTGTAATAAGTGGTTAAACTCTGAAATACGTTTGAATACTGTTTATGATATTTCACTCATTTCTGTCTATCATATGTGTGTGAACTGATCCTGGCGCACATATGAGATGCACTTGGTTCCTCTTCGGAAATCAGGTGTGACACCTGCGGAGGCGGTTGTGTTGGATTATATAGGCCGGTAGACTGGCCTCGGCATGCATAACAGGCATGGGCGTTAGAGGATTTGGTTCTTGGGCCAGCTTGCACGTGCACAACTCCAGTTGGAGTCCAGTCAACCTTGACGAGTCGAGCCTGTCTTGCGAAGAGGAAGATAGCTGATTTTCTCGGGAACTGAATACCAGTTATCCAGTCTGCTAGCACATACTTGAAATACATAGAATAATTAACGGGCTAGGGAGCAAAGAAATTGAGCATGATGTGCATCTTATTTGGGATAATATTTAGTAATTAATGACCAAATTGTAGATGCTCAAAGGGTTTCGGGAGCATAGGGAGTATCAATACATAGCTTATGACACGATGGATCCAATTAAAATACTTGGAGCTCATCAAAAGAATTTTAGAGCCTTCTGATAAATAGAAATAGCTCAAAGGAAAATGAGAACAAATTCCAGAAAAGTTCGGAAAATTCTCAGAAGGATTGGACAACACCTAAACGCTTTTTTGAAACCTTCTGCACTCAAGAAGCACCAAGATGCATCGACATGAATCCAACACTCACAACTTTTTATTTGATTTAGAAAATCAAACAAGGTGGTTTCCTATACTATATTTCCTGTAAAGAAAATAAATGTTGGAAAAGTTTTAAAATTGTGAGAAAATTGTTGTTTAATTATTCTTTCTATTCACATCCTGAAATTAGAAATTTCAGGGTGTGGGCGTACAAACATATGCGTCTCATTTCGTCGAGACAGAGGAGACGCAGGTTCATAGAACGCGTCTCTGATGTTAATTTTACAGTAACAGGCTCTGTTTTCATGCCCGTTACCAAAGTTCCCTGTGAGCACAGAGAAACAGTCACTTCTCGTGACCGATGACTAGTTGTGGTAACGGTCGTTGTTTGATGCCCGTTACGAATCCTATATGTACTGAGACGCATGTGAAATAGACGCGTCTCAGTTCGTCAAGATAGTAGAGATGCGGGTGCACATCAGGCGTCTCTGATATTGAGCTACTGTAACGGGCTTTGCTTTGGTGCCTGTTAAGAAAGTTCCCTGTGGGCCCAGAGAAATAGTCATTTCACGTGACCGGTGGCTAGTTGTGGTAACGGTCGTTGTTTAATGCCTGTTACGAATATGTTTTATCAGTAACAGGCATCTGCTCGTTACCTTTCTTGGCTTATTTGTAACACTTGATCGGTAACGGGCGCATTGCCCGTTACCAAAGGCGATCTACACCAATTACCAAACCCAGTTTTCACATAGTGCTAGTACTCTCTCCTCAAACAGGCTTGTAACCCTGCCTCTCGGGCTATATAAGGCGAGGCAGGTATCCCTCTCTCATCATCCGCATCATTTTGTAAGCACACCCAATCAATCCGGAGCTACGCACCATACAGGACGTAGGGTATTACGCACCTCGCGGCCCGAACCTGTATAAATTGTGTGCCACGTGTCTCTTCCTTCGAGTTACCGATCTCGGTGAGGTCACATTCATCTACCTCGGGTACTCCCCTTGGTAGGTTGCCGGTCTAAAACACCGACAGTGACATATAATCATGTTGGTTGATGAAAGCAAAGATCACACTACTCTGTCATGGGAAATCCGTACGAAATAGAAACCTTTTTGCAAACGGGCACAACAACAAAATGAGGAGTAAGCATATATGTCAAGGTGAAAAATATGAAAGGTGCAATGACATTTGTAATTTCACCTTAGGAGCTTGAGAATACACCACTGACATTTGCATCATTAAGGTGCAGGGTATAAACATTTATAGCTCCAATCAAAGTGTCACAATTACTTGAACTGATTCCTTATGATATGAAAAAGTCAGATGACTCTTCTCAATATCATCCACGATATTCGCTGGCAAAAATATTTAGATGAATTTTTCAGCTCTTCAAGTGTGACAACAGAAAGAAATTTTAGAAAGAGTTACTGGATTGGCTTTCAACATGACGTAAGAAGGAATGTTCTTACAAAATTGAAGATGCGGTAGTATTTGTCTCCAGAAATTTGAGGATATAGAGGGGGCTGCACTTCTCTAGACTGAAGGCGAGGAGCCAAGGACCAAAATATTGAGGACTAGTGATAGTAGCAGTAGGAGACTCAAGAGTCACATACACAATACAGGCCCAGAATTATTCATAACCTGAGCACTGTCCATTGATGAAGTTGCATGTTGTCGGGGACAGCCCTAGGGGTTCCCTTTAACAACTGGGAAATCCCCGCTTGAAACACGCAACAAAGCCAAACACACCTCGCCTAACCATGCAGGACACGGCCCACACCGCGGAGGCCCCCAACGGCCCACCAAGGCGGCCCACTCGAAGATCCCCTCGAGCAGGCTTCGCCTCGCTCGAGGATGCGCGCCTCCCTCGGGTGGGCTCCGTCCCGTTCGAGGGGGTGCGCTTACCTCGAGCAGGCTCCGCCTCGCTCGAGAGCCCGCTCCCCCCTCGAGCAGGCTCCGCCTCGCTCGAGGGTCCGCTCCGCCCTCGAACGGGGTCCGCCTCGCTCGAGGGCGCTCCGCACGCGCGTACCGCTCCCGTACGCCGGCATTTAATGCCCCGACACCGGCGGGGCGGCGCCATCATGCGCCCGGGGCTCGCGCCCCGTGCCGCCGCACCAACTTCCCGAAGGGATCCCATCCCCGCCACCGTGGGA
This sequence comes from Cenchrus americanus, assembly GCA_947561735.1. Taxonomy (NCBI): domain Eukaryota; kingdom Viridiplantae; phylum Streptophyta; class Magnoliopsida; order Poales; family Poaceae; genus Cenchrus; species Cenchrus americanus. Next base: position 129,448,604 of record OX387245.1, read on the forward strand.
GGAACGTGTGGCGTGGCCGGCGCCGGTCCCGTGACGCCGCGCCGCCTACTCCGCACGGCTAACGCGCCGAGCCCTCGAAGGGGGGCCGGCCGCACCCTCGACTCGCTTTCTTGTGATCTTGCGGGGGGTTAGGTGGAGGCGCTAGGCCGGTGGGGACGCCATCCCTGCCACTGCTAATGGCATGGCTGCCGCCCCCGCGCGTACGAACCACACGCCGGGCGCTGTGGCAACAGCTCTGGTACAGCGGAGCGTGCGGGAATGGGACGCCGCCTTACCTGCCATTGTGCCTCGTACGGACCGACGTCAACAACTCCCTCGAGCCCATCTAAAGGCATCACAGCCATCCGCTGCCCTTCTACCCTCGAAGCCGCTACTGTTCGGGTACAAGATACTCCATGATGGCCGGATCGCTGCAAGGATCGTCCGGACGGCCGCCTACTCTACGGCACGGCGCACCACGCTCCCTCACATAGCTAAATAGTGCGGCGCGCATGTGATTCGCTCTCTCCTTGGTCTATAAAAGGAGAACGAACCCCCTTGCCGCGGGGGACGGATGGACACGACGAGACACAGCACAACACAACAGGAGACAGGCTGCGCCACGCACTTGCTCTCCAATTCTCCCACAATATCCTCAATCACTACACCAGGGACTTGGAAGCCACGCTTCCTCTCCCGCCTTGCTTGTAGCAGCCCCACTACAGGCACCCCCGGTGCTAAGCAATATAGTGCCTTGAGCACACCACTGCTGGACGTACGGCCCCTCGGCCGGAACCAGGATAAATTCTGTGTCTCTTATTGCTTAGCATCGACCATTGAGGGATAGACCTCGGCGCTTATTACTGGTTAGTGTCGGGACCACATTCCGCACCGACAGTTGGCGCCCACCGTGGGGCATCGAGCGCCTAAGGTCAATCCATCAACTCCCTCCATGGTGATCCGCACTGAGTACCGCAGTTCGCACTACTGCATGGGCAGCTCGGACCCCCTCCCCGCCGGGTTCGAAATCCGGTTCGGGGGCCTGAACTTTCAGGCCACGGGGAACGGCTACCTCATGCGCCTCACCAACCGTGAGGAGCTCCGCGCGCGGCGCCGGGCGGGTCCGCTCGGTCCCCGCCGCGCGCACCACCACGCGCGCGGACGCCGCCGGCGCGGACGGCCGCGGGCCCGTCGACGCCACGACGCCGCCGCCGCTGCGGGGTCGGCGTTCGCGCCGGGCACGGTCCGAGCGACGGCGGGCCGAGCGCACCGCCTCACGGCGCGGCGCGCCCGTCATCACGGCAACCGCCACCCCAGCGGGACAGCGCACGGTCTCCGGACCGCGCTTTCCCATTGGGCTGCGTGGTGCCACGACGGCCTACAACGCCAACGTCAACACCACGATGCGCAGGGTTACCCCTGGTCATCACGTCTTCGTCGCCAGGGATCCCAGCGCCTCAGCGGGTGACCAATCGTCCCTAGGCTCCCTTGACGCGCCGCCACCCGCCAACCTCCACGGGTACGCGGAGTGGGACTTCTCCGGCGTGCCGGACCCAGTCATGTTCAGGTGTTTCCTTGACGCTACGGACTACTGGTTCGACTGCTCCGATGACTCCAGCACCGGGAGCTACGACCCCGCGCGGGAGTGCTATGTCGTCATCGCCAACGACCCAGCGAATGCCACCGGCACTGTGGGCGCTGGAGACGGGGAGGTCACGCCTGCCCCAGGGATCGATCCGCGCCTGGCCGCGGGGCCAAGCACTCCTGCTGGGGCCGACGCCGACGCGCAGCTAGCCCAAGCCCGTGAGCTTGAGGCTAAGCTGGCGGAGGAGTACCGAACGGTGTGGGCGCTCGGTGCCTCGATGGCGGGGGGGAAGCCTCCGCGCGCGGCGAACGCGCGCGGGAGCTGGGCAAGCAGGTCCGCGACCGTATCAACACCGACTTTAACGTCGACAACCCAGACGCGCCTCTGCGGGCGAGCCAAAAGCTCATTGCTGCCGTGACGCTGCTGAGGGCTATGCCGGCACCCTTGACCCCTGAGGCGCGAAATCTGCAACGCGAGGTGCAGGCCCTCATCGAGCAAGCGGCCGTCCAGCAGGCCGAGAGCTCGGCGTCGCGCATCCGCCAACAGGGGGATGAGCGGGACGACAGGGCCGCACAGGGGGGCGAACCCTCAGTCCATGCAGGTGAAGCGGCGGGGCGACCCGCCAACCCGTGGCGCACGCCGGCCAAGGAGCGGCTCCTTGACGCGTGCGGGGCGGCCGGACGGTGACGCCCGCAACGTCATCAACGCCGGCGCACGAGCAAGGCGGATGCGCGAGCGGCGGTGGGCTACCACCCTCGACGGGGTGGACGCTACGACGCCGACGAGGACCGTTCCCCGACGCCGGAACCCCCGGAGACCCGTGTGTCCAGCCGGGAGATCCGCGCGGCGGCCTTCCCCCAACGCTTCCGCCAACCCTCGACCATCGTCAAGTACAACGGGGAGACAGATCCCCGCGTGTGGCTCAACGACTACCGCCTGGCGTGCCAGCTGGGCGGGGCCACCAGCGACGAGGTCATCATCCGCAACTTGCCCCTGCACCTCGGCGATGCAGCCCGGACATGGCTCGAGCACCTGCCCGCCAGCCAAATCCACAACTAGGACGACCTGGTCCGCACGTTCGTGGGGAACTTCCAGGGCACGTACGTGCGCCCTGGAAATTCCTGGGACCTGCGCTCCTGCACCCAGAAGCCCGGCGAGTCACTGCGGGACTTCATACGGCGCTTCTCCAAGCGCTGTACCGAGCTCCCCAGCGTGGCGCAATCCGAGATTGTGCACACCTTCCTCGAGGGCACCACGTGCCGGAACCTCGTGCGGGAGCTGGGACACAGCCCGCCCGCAGACTCCAACGAGCTGTTCGACATCGCCACCAGCTTCGCCTCAGGAGAGGAGGCCGTGGGGGCGATCTTCGACGGCAAAAAGGGCAAGCGCTCGGACGATGCGCCCGTGGAGGGCAGCAAGTCCAGGGAGCCCCACCGGAAGGACAAGCGGGGCAAGAAGGGAAAGAAGCCGCGCCGCGAGGCGTGCGAGCAGGGGCACGACGGCGATCATGCCGAGGCTCTTGCTGTTGACCCGGCTCGACGAGGCCCTCGACCGGCCCCTCGAGGTCCGGGGGTGTTTGATGACATGCTGAAAAAGCCATGTCCTTACCATAAGACCCCAGTGAACCACACCCTTGAGCAATGCGATATGCTCAAGAAGTTCTATGGCCGCGCCGCTGTGAAGGAAGCGGAGGCCAAGAAAGACGGAGGAGATGGCGACGCCGGCGGCTTCCCCGCCGTGGAGAACGTGTTCCTCATCTTTGGGGGACCCACCGTCGACATGTCGACCCGCCAGCGCAAGCGGGAGCTGCACGAGGTCCTCGCCGCGGAAAAGGCGCCTCCCTCCTTCCTCAACTGGTCGGAGGACGCCATCACCTTCAGCCGGGAAGACCATCCGAACCGCATCCCCAACCCGGGCCAGTACCCGCTGGTGGTTGAACCAATCATTGGGAATGCGCGGTTCTCAAAAGTCTTGATGGACGGAGGCAGCAGCCTCAACATCCTCTACGCGCATACGGCCGCGCTTCTTTGCCGGGGATCGGATTGGATCGGTGCCGGCCCGGCACGAAGCCGTTCCATGGCGTCGCGCCCGGCAAGGTGTCCAGCCCCTCGGGCAGATCGATCTGCCGGTTTGGTTCGGCACCGCGTAGAATTTCCGCAAAAAAACGCTCACCTTCGAGGTGGTGGGGTTCAAGGGCGCCTACCACGCCATACTTGGGCGGCCCTGCTACGCCAAGTTCATGGCGGTCCCCAACTACACCTACTTGAAGATGAAGATGCCAGGACCGAACGACATCATCACCGTAGGCTCGTGCATCGAGCACGCATTCGACTGCGACGTCGAGTGCGTAGAGCACGCAGAAGCATTGGCGCTGGATGAAGCGCTGGTGACCACTTTGGAGAAGATGGTCAACGAGGACCTCGACTCCACCGCCAAGCACACAGGCACCTTCGAGGCCGCGGAGCAGACCAAGGAGGTCCCCCTCGACCCTGCTGCCCCTGAGGGCAAGGCGTTGAGGGTCAGCTCCACCCTCAATCCCAAATAGGAAGTGGTGCTTGTCGACTTCCTCCGCGCCAACGCCAACATCTTCGCGTGGAGCCCCTCGGATATGCCAGGCATCCCGAGGGAGGTCGCCGAGCACTCCCTTGACATCCTACCTCACGCCCGCGCCGTGCAACAACGGCTGCGCCGCTTCGACGAGGAGCGGTGACGGGCTATCGGAGCAGAGCTGCGGAAGCTTCTAGAGGCCGGGTTCATCAAGGAGGTGTTCCACGCAACGTGGCTCGCAAATCCTGTACTTGTAAAGAAAAAGAACGGGAAGTGGCGGATGTGTATAGACTACACTAGTCTTAATAAAGCATGTCCAAAAGTTCCTTTTCCTTTACCACGTATTGATCAAATTGTTGACTCCACGGCTGGGTGTGAGCTGCTTTGCTTCCTTGACGCCTACTCCGGGTACCACCAAATAAAGATGAAGGAGTCCGACCAGCTCGCGACTTCATTCATCACGCCGTTCGGGATGTTCTGCTATGTCACGATGCCGTTCGGCCTCCGAAACGCGGGTGCGACATATCAGCGCTGCATGCAGCACGTTTTCGGAGATCACATCGGACGGACGGTCGAGGCGTACGTGGATGACATCGTCGTGAAAACCAGGAAGGCGGACGACCTGGTTGGCGACCTTGGCATCGCGTTCGGCTGCCTACGGGCCAATGGGGTCAAATTAAACCCCGAAAAGTGTGTCTTTGGAGTGTCGCGAGGCATGCTCTTAGGATACATCGTCTCCCAACGGGGCATCGAGGCCAACCCCGAGAAGGTTGCGGCCCTCGAACGAATGGGCTCGATCCGGGACCTCAAAGGGGTGCAAAAGGTGCTGGGGTGCCTTGCTGCCTTGAGCCGCTTCATCTCGCGGCTCGGCGAGAAGGGCCTGCCCCTCTACCGCCTACTCAAGAAGCACGAGCGCTTCTCCTGGACCGCCGAGGCCCAGGATGCGCTCGACAAGCTGAAGGCGTCCTTAACGCACGCCCCGATCCTCGCGCCACCGCGGGCGGCGAACCCCCTGCGGCTCTACGTGGCCGCGACCACCCAGGTGGTCAGCGCTGTGATCGTGGTGGAGCGCACGGAGGAAGGGCACGCCCTGCCGGTCCAGCGGCCGGTCTACTACATCAGCGAGGTCTTGTCTGACACCAAGACGCGCTACCCCCAAGTCCAAAAGCTGCTGTATGCGGTGGTCCTCGCGCGGCGCAAGCTCCGCCACTACTTCGAGGCCCACCCCGTCACGGTGGTCTCCTCCTTCCCGCTGGGGGAGATCATCCGCAATCCTGACGCGGCGGGCAGGATCGCCAAGTGGTTCGTGGAGCTGATGGGCGAGACGCTCGCCTATGCCCCGTGCAAGGCCATCAAGTCCCATATCCTGGCGGATTTCGTCGCTGAATGGACGGACACGCAGCTGCCACCGCCACAGATCCAGGCAGAGTGCTGGACTCTGTATTTCGACGGTTCGGTGATGAAAACAGGGGCGGGCGCGGGCCTGCTCTTTGTGTCACCCCTCGGGGAGCACATGTGATACACGGTGCGCCTCCACTTCCCCGCCTCGAACAACATGGCTGAGTACGAGGCCCTCCTTTGCGGCCTCAAGATCACCATCGAGTTGGGCGTCAAATGCCTCGACGTGCGGGGGGACTCGCAGCTCGTAATTGACCAGGTCATGAAGAACGCGAGCTGCCATGACGATAAGATGGAGGCCTACTGCAAGGCCGTGCGAGCCCTCGAAGACAAATTTTACGGCATCGAGCTCAATCACGTGCCCCGCCGGTATAACGAGGAGGCGGACGTGCTGGCCAAGATCGCGTCCGGGCGGATCACTGTCCCCCCGAACGTCTTTGCCCGCGATATCACCCAGCCCTCGGTCGTCCTCGAGCCTCACCCCTCGAGCCACGCAGAACCCTCAGGGGCTCCCTCGAATCCAGCGGGTGCGGAACCCATGGATGAGGACCCCTCGAACGAGGCGTACGTGCTCTCCCTCCTCGAGGGGTATGGTGGCTATGGGGCTGATGTGATGGACATCGAGCCGGCCCCCGTCAAGGCTGACTGGCGTGACAAGTATGTGGCCTGGATGGCCCGAGGGGAACTCCCCACAGACCGGGCCGCGGCCAGACGCATCGCCAGGATGGCCAAATCCTTTGCCCTCGTCGACAGCGAGCTGTACAAGCGCGCCGCCTCCGGCATCTTGCAGCGGTGCGTGCCCATCCCCGAGGGGCGCGAGCTCCTGCGGGACATCCACGCCGGGATCTGCGGCCATCACACCGCGCCCCGCACCCTCGTTGGCAACGCTTTCCGCCAAGGCTTTTACTGGCCTACTGCGGTCGCGGATGCCAGCGAGATCGTGCGCACCTGCGAAGGGTGCCAATTTTACGCCCGCAAGACCAACCTCCCCGCTCATGTCCTACAGACCATCCCCATAACATGGCCGTTCGCTGTGCGGGGGCTGGACATCGTCGGGCCCCTGCGGAAGGCGCCCGGGGGCTTCACCCACTTGTTGGTCGCGATCGACAAGTTCTCCAAGTGGGTGGAAGTGCGCCCCATCACGAATCTCAGGGCTGAACAAGCGGTGACGTTCTTCACCGACATCGTCCACCGCTTTGGAGTGCCAAACTCCATCATCACCGACAACGGGTCCCAGTTCACGGGTAGGAAATTCTTGGAGTTCTGCGACAAATTCCACATCCGTGTGGATTGGGCAGCTGTGGCACACCTGCAGACCAATGGCCAGGTAGAGCGTGCCAACGGCATGATCCTGCAAGGCCTTAAGCCTAGAATTTTCGACCAGCTGAATAAATCTGGTCGGAAGTGGCTCCAAGAGTTGCCAGCAGTCGTGTGGAGCCTAAGGACCACCCCAAGCAGAGCCACCGGGTTCACCCCGTTTTTTCTAGTCCATGGCGCGGAGGCCGTTCTCCCCACGGACCTAGAATACGGGTCGCCCAGGGTTCGAGGCTACGACGAGGACGCCAACCAGCGAGCCCGCGAGGACTCACTGGACCAGCTAGACGAAGCACGCCTCGTGGCCCTGATGCATTCCGCAAGGTATCACCAGTCCCTTAGGCGCTACCAAGCACGCAAGCTACGCCGACGTGACTTCAGCGAAGGGGATTTGGTCCTAAGGCTACGCCAAGACAACCGAGGATGCCACAAGCTATCGCCTCCATGGGAGGGACCCTACGTCGTGGTGAAGGTACTCAAGCCCGGCACGTACAAGCTGGCCAACGAGGACGGTGAAGAGCTCACCAACGCTTGGAACATCCAATAGCTACGTCGCTTCTACCCCTAGCTAGGACTTCCAAGTATTTCATTGTAAAAATCACATAACCAACGCCCCAGTTGGTGACAGCTATGTAAACGCCATAAGTCTAATAAAAAGGGCAACTCGGCTTTCCCCTGAAACCCAAGTTACCCTCGGGGGCTACTGCGGGGGGCATCCCCCCAAAATGGTCCCATTTTCGCGCAAAAACGAAACAACTCACGCACGCTAAGTTTGTTTTCTACTTCGACCCCGAGCAAAGATTCGAACAGGGCGCAGGCAGCCTAGCGGAAGGAGCGCGCGAGCCAGAGATAGCCTACGCCTCCGCGAGGATACGGCCCTTCTCTCTCGCCTCCAACCCAGCAGGCCACCTGCGAAAATCGAACTCCCCTAACTAGAATCTACTCAGGAAGAAGGAGAAACAAAAAAGCGCAATAAACAAAAGACTTCACTTTACATTGGCAAACGATTATGGCAAAAATAACTTGTTTCTTTACAAAGGCCGCACGGCCAGCGTACTGATGCATTAACAAAAAACGGGCCTAGTGCCCGGCTGTCTTCAGGAGGAAGGAGCGGCGGCATCGGCAGCGTCCGGGAAGAGGAACTCCTCGAAGGCTTCGGCGAGCGTCCCGGCGGCGTCGGCGGCCAGCGCGTCCACGCGCTCCATCGCCACCTCGTCCTCGACACCCTCGGGAACGACGTAGCCCTCCGCCAGCGCCTCGAAGTCGACCTCGTAGTGGGAGCGCACCACCCCAAGGGCCTTCTGGACGCAAAGATGCAGCGCTCGGCGCATGCGCTCGGCGACGTGGCTGCTGAGGGCGCGCAGGCGGCTGGCCAACGAGCTACCGGCCTGTGCCTCGCCCTCCTCCACGACCCGGCAGGTCTCGAGGGCCGCATTGCGCAACTCCTGCAGCTCCTGCTCGAAGGAGTTGTAGGACGTCTGCAGCGCCTCGGCCCGCTCAGCCGCGTGCCCCAGAGCGGTGCGCAAGCCTGGAGTCGCCAAGACAAGAAAGAAATCAGAAAAAGAGTGCGAGCCCTCTAACGGGAAACCAGCGAAACAGGAGTCGAACGGCGACTTACCTTCAACCTGCTTCCTCTCCACCTCGAGGGCGCGGCGCTCGGCCTCGACCGCCTGCTCGAGGCCCCTGACGGTCTCGCCTTGCTCCTGGAGGGCCAGCTCCTGGTTCGCGCTCGCGATGCTGAGCACTATCAGCTCGCCCTCGACCTTGGAGAGCTCTGCGTCTCGGCCCTCCAGGGACTTCTGCGCCGCCTCGCGAGCGACGCGCTCTTGCTCCGGCGTCGACCGGGCGTCGGCGAGGGCGGCCTCGCTCTGCTAGAGCCGCCCCTCGGCCCCTTGGCGGGCGGTGCGCTCCCGCAAAAGCGGGTCCTCGAAACGGCGAGCGCCGCGACCTTGGCATCGAGGGCGGCCTTCAAGTCGTCGGCCTCCTTGGCCCTTTGCTCAAGCGCGCGCGCGCTCCTCGGCTGGCGGCTGCCGCGCTGCGCCCCCTCAAGCGACGAGCGGAGCCCCCGGTTCTTGTTGCGGACGCCGGCCACCTCCGCCTCCCAGTTGGTCGCCAGCATGCGCGTCTTCTCTAGGTCCGAGCGCGCCGCCCGCGGCGCCTCATCTCGGTCGATGAGGGCTGAGCAGACCCGCTCGAGGCTAGAGGGACGCGCCGGGTCCTGCCTCGCGCTCTCATGGAGTTGATCGCGCAGGGCCATGGCCCGGTACGACAACCAGCCGTCCGGGGTCCTGAGGGCGTCGGCGAGCGCATCGAAGGCATCACACCGCTCCCGAAGCCGGTGGAGCTCGGCGTTCACCTGGTCGAAGGCGCCGTACTTGTCGCGGGCGCGGCGCTCGAGCTCCTGTCACCCACAAGTCAAAACCCGTAAGCATCATGATACAGAGACAGCACGCGGAAACGGGGGAAAGAGGAAAACGAGCAACGATGCCCTACCTGGAAGACGCGCCATGCGGGGCCGCCATGGACCCTCAGCGCCTCGTTCAACGCACGGTCGAGCGTGGCACCGTTGCTGCGGAGCTCTCCCCACAGCTCCTGCTCCCCCTGGGCGTCGGTGGATGCGGGCGGGTCGCCAGCGACCCCCTCCACCTAGGCAGAGTGGCCAGCGCGGGAAGACGAGGCCTCGGCGCCATGTCCCCGGCCCCCCGCCACCATGTGGCCGTCGCGTCGCCTCACGAGGGCCCCCTCCTGGGACTCGGGGAGAGCGTGGGGAAGCTCACCCACTGATCCCACCGGGCGGCGGGGAGTCATCGTCCGGGACCTCCACCACCACCGCCGGGAGCCGGCGGCGGCGCCGGCCCTGCGTCGCCTCCGCCGGCACCTCCACTTGCGCCTCCGTGGCCACGGTCGCCTAACGCGGCGCCGTGGCCGCCGCTTCCGGCCGCGCCTGCGCGACTACGGGCGCCCCGACCGCCCTCCTCGGCCACCACCGCCCGCTGCGCCTCCGCCGCGGCCGGCGCCCGCCGCCCGCGCCTCGCAACCACGGGCGCCACCGCGGACCGCACCCGCTGCGCCTCCGCCACGGACCGCGCCTCCGTCGCGGCGACCCACCGCGGGCGCATCTCCACCACGGTGTTGCCGCGGGCTGCGTCTCCGCCACGGCCGGCGCCCGCCGCTCCTCGACGACCGGCCGGCCGCGCCGCGGCGGGCTAATCCGTCGGCCGAGGGGCCTCGAGGCCTCGGCCCGCGCCTTGCGAGCCCTCGGCCGCCGCCGCCGTGCTTGCCCCGCCCGCGGCGCCCTCGACGAGCGCCGCCGGGTGGGGAATGGCCGCATCCGCCCTCAACACCTTGGCCGGTGCGAGGGGAGGCACGGTTGGCACCACCCTGCCCAAGTACAAGCAAAAAGTCAGAACGCCTGATCGCCAAAAAACCAAACCCGGCGAGAAGAGCAAGCCCCTTACCTCGAAGAGGAGAAGGCGCGCTTCCTCTTCCTCGAGGCCTTGGCGGATGAGGCCGGCGCGGCCGACGCGCGCCGGCCGCCGCGCCCCCCGATGTCTCCGCCGCGCGCACGGGCCCCGCCCCGCGCACGGCGCGCGCGCTCGCGCGCACCTCCGCGGCTCGCGCCGCCCTCGTCGTTGATTGCACGGCGGCGGGCGCCGTTGCGCCCGCCCCGGGCGATGCCGCCCTTGCCGCCGGGCCCGGCTCCCGGCGACGGGGGAGCGGGGCTCCCACCTATCGGAGGGGCCCTGCCGCCCCGGCTTCTTCCTCCTCGTCCTCCTCCGAGGACGAATACTCCCTCGGTCCCCGGCGAGGAGAGCCCCTCGCGCTCGCGCGGCCGGTGCTCCTCGCTCCGCCGCTCGCGGTGCCGCCTCGCGCGCTCCCTCTTGCGCGCCGCCCGCTCCTGCTCCCGTTGCTGCGCCGCCCGACCGAGCGCGCGGGAGTCAGGGGTAGGCGGAACGGACTTGGCGGCGCTGAAGGTCACCAGCTGCAGGCGAGAACATCAAAGGCGCGTCAGGGGCCAGGAGCATCATCAAGAACGAAAACAGGGCCAAGAACCATTCTCACCAGCGGGCCGGTGGGGAGCATCTCGAGGTCCCACGGGGACCGGTCCTGGCGCAACATCCGGGTGTCGACGGCGTTCCGCGCCCACGTGAGCGCGTACGCCCGCCCGAGGGGGGTCGGGAGCATCCGCGACCTCGCCAGCGCGACGGGGTCCGCCACCTCCGTCATCTCGAAGATGCAGAGCGGCCTCTCCATCAGAGGCACGATCCGACGGTGGTGGAGGAAGGCGAGGACGCCGCCGCGGTCGGCCGCGCGCGTCGCCGGGTTCCTCAAGGCGGCCGGGGAGCGAGCCCGGCCGCCTCCGTCTTTGGGGCGTGGACACCCCATAGCCCCAGGAGTCGGGCTTCTACCAGAACACCAGACCGGTGTAGGGGGGGAGGCCGGGCTCGGCGTTGCGCAGGTAGAACCACCCCCGCTCCCAGCTGGCGTTGTTCGTTGTCATGGTGCAGGGGATGTAGTCGTCCTTGAACTGCGTCCGCAGGGCGAGCGACATGCCGCCGGCACGCACCGCGCGGCGGGTCCTCTGCTCCGTCGTTGGCTGCGTGAAGAGCTCCGCGCGGAAGAGGTGTAACCAGAGCTCCCAATTGACTGGGATCCCCAGATACCCCTCGCAGACGCCCACGAACGTGGCCGCCTGCGAAATCGCGTTCGGCGCGAAGTTGTGCAACTCCACGCCGTAGCGGTGACAGAGCGCCCGCATGAAATGGCTCGCCGGCGCGGCGAAGCCGCGCTCATGGAAGCGGATGAAGCTCACCACGTAGCCTTCCGGCGGGTTGGGCGCGTGGTCCCCCGCCGGCGGCACGATCCACTCCGCCGGCTGGCCCTCCTCATTCGCCGCCAGCTGGCCGGCGGAGACCAGGTCACTGAGGGCCGCCCGAGTCACCGTCGACTGCTCCCAGGCGTACGGGTCGAGGATTGTGAGGGGCGGAGGTGGCGCCATGAGAAAGGACAAGGGATCCGGGAGCGGAGGACAAGAAGAAGAGGAAGAGCTCTAATGGCGAAGGGCCGCGGTGGCAAGAGCAATACGAAGGCGAGAGCGCAGGGGGAGAGAATGGCGAAACACTAAGGTAAAAAACCGCCGCTTTTCCCTCCCCTCAGATTTATAAGCCGTGGGCGTGCTCTCCGGGGCGGACGTCCTGCGCGCATTAACTGCAAGGAATCTTCTCTTTCGCTGACGGGCGGGCCCCACCACGACCGCGGCGGCCACGCCACCGCGAACAAGCCATCATCACGGCGAAGAATAGCAGGGACCGTGGCAGGCGGTCACGTCCGCCTGCCCACGCCGCCCACTACACGCGCGCGCGGCTGCAACGCCTAAAAAAGCGCGCCCGCGACGCGAAATTACAGCCTCGGCGGTGGAGCATTTAATGGCCCGGTTCCTTACAAGGTAAGGAGAACCCTCGAGCGGCACGAGCTCCTGGCTCGGGGTAATTTCAACCCGCGAAAGGGTACAGGCGTGAGAAGGTCGCCTCGGGCCCGTTTGAAACAAAGCAGGCACCGCAAGCACCCATGCCACGCAGAACCCTCGAGCGGCACGAGCTCCTGGCTCGAGGTAATTTCAACCCTCGAAAGAGTACAGGCATGAGAAGGTCGCCTCGGGGCCCGTTTGAAACAAAGCAGGCACCGCAAGCACCCATGCCACGCAGAACCCTCGAGCGGCACGAGCTCCTGGCTCGGGGTAATTTCAACCCTCGAAAGGGTACAGGCGTGAGAAGGTCGCCTCGGGGCCCGTTTGAAACATAGCAGGCACCGCAAGCACCCATGCCACACAGAACCCTCGAGCGGCACGAGCCCCCGGCTCGGGACAATTTCAACCCTCTAAAGGGCACAGGCGTGAGAAGGTCGCCTCGGGACCCGTTTTGAAACAAAGCGGGCACCGCAAGAACCCATGCCACGCTGTATTACTGATCAGCGCCTCGGGGGCTGGCTCGCCCAGGCCCCTCGATGGTCGCAGATGCATGGCCGGGAGGGCTTAGCCGCCGCCCCACACCATTTTTACTAATCAGCGCCTCGAGGGCTGGCTCGCCCAGGCCCCTCGACGGTCGCGGACGCAAAGACGGGACCGCCCAGGCGCCACCCCGCACGGCCCTACTGATCAGAGGTTCGAAGCCTGACCCTCGACGGGTTCGAACAGGCGCCCCAGATCACAGAGTCAGGGACGACGAAGGCACGCACATTCGAGCCGTTCCTCGAGCCCGTCGGCTCGAGGGTGCCCCATATGTCGTATTCGAGAGCCAGCGAGGGCAGCTAGCCGGGGGATCCCACCGAGGGAGAGCTTCCGCGCCCTCGGTCCCTATCGAACGGGACCGAGCCCCACCTAGCAAACCCATGCGAGCGCTTCAATGGACGTGTCTCTGGACCACGCAGCCTACCCTTATCGAACGGGGCATGGGCGTCCACTCGAACCACCCGCCAGCAGCTCAACGAGGAATCCGCAATCCGCGACCCGCTCGATGGGGGTTGCGGAAACCTCACCCTCCATCCCGCGGAGGGACGGCGATGGCGCGTTAAAAAACAAGTCGTAAAGCTCTACCCGATCGCCTCGAACGGGCCCAGGCTCGGGGGCTTGACGCACGGCTACACCTTCTGGATTGCACCCGCCGGAGATAGTGCCAGCAGCGCGTGCGTCACCGAAGCCGGCTGAGACATTGCCGACGCCGGTTGAAACATGTACCATGCTCTCTGGCCAACGCTCGCGGTTAACCCCTACAGGAGCACCCACGCTCCTGCAGGGCTTCGGGGGCTAGACCCGCGGGTCCACTGACGCGGCCCCACGGAGAGCGTTCGCGAGACCAGGAGGGAAGAACGTCCTATCAGTAGGTTCCAGCATCTGCGGGAGCCTCAATGGCAAACCCACAGATGCTCGGGGGCTACTGTCGGGGACAGCCCTAGGGGTCCCCTTTAACAACTGGGAAATCCCCGCTTGAAACACGCAATAAAGCCAAACACACCTCACCTAACCATGCAGGACACGGCCCACACCGCGGAGGTCCCCAACGGCCCACCAAGGCGGCCCACTCGAAGATCCTCTCGAGCAGGCTTCGCCTCGCTCGAGGATGCGCGCCTCCCTCGGGTGGGCTCCGTCCCGTTCGAGGGGGTGCGCTTACCTCGAGCAGGCTCCGCCTCGCTCGAGAGCCCGCTCCCCCTCGAGCGAGCTCCGCCTCGCTCGAGGGTCCGCTCCGCCCTCGAACGGGGTCCGCCTCGCTCGAGGGCGCTCCGCACGCGCGCACCTCGCTCCCGTACGGCGGCATTTAATGCCCGACATCGGCGGGGGCGGCGCCATCATGCGCCCGGGGCTCGCGCCCGGTGCCGCCGCACCAACTCCCCGGGAGGGATCCCATCCCCGCCCGCGTGGGAGGAACGTGCGGCGTGGCCGGCGCCGGTCCCCGTGACGCCGCGCCGCCTACTCCGTGCGGCTAACGCGCCGAGCCCTCGAAGGGGGGCCGGCCGCACCCTCGGCTCGCTTTCTTGTGATCTTGCAGGGTTAGGTGGAGGCGCTAGGCCGGTGGGACGCCATCCCTGCCACTGCTAACGGCATGGCTGCCGCCCCCGCGCGTACGAACCACACGCCGGCACCGTGGCGCGGCTGCGGCACGGCGGAGCGTGTGGGAACGGGACGCCGCCTTACCTGCCACTGTGCCTCGTACGGACCGACGTCAACAACTCCCTCGAGCCCGTCTAAAGGCATCACAGCCATCCGCTGCCCTTCTACCCTCGAAGCCGCTACTGTTCGGGTACAAGATACGCCATGATGGCCGGATCGCTGCAAGGATCGTCCGGACGGCCGCCTACTCTACGGCACGACGCACCACGCTCCCTCACATAGCTAAATAGCACGGCGCGCATGTGATTCGCTCTCTCCTTGGTCTATAAAAGGAGAACGAACCCCCCCCCTGTCGCGGGGGACCGACGGACACGACGAGACACAGCACAACACAACAGGAGACAGGCTGCGCCACGCACTTGCTCTCTAATTCTCCCACAATATCCTCAATCACTACACCAGGGACTTGGAAGCCACGCTTCCTCTCCCGCCTTGCTTGTAGCAGCCCCACTACAGGCACCCCCGGTGCTGAGCAATATAGTACCTTGAGCACACCATTGCTGGACGTACGGCCCCTCGGCCGGAACCAGGATAAATTCTGTGTCTCTTATTGCTTAGCATCGACCATTGAGGGATAGACCTCGGCTCTTATTACTGGTTAGTGTCAGGACCACATTCTGCACCGACACATGTACTTATAAATTAGTTTTGTTGTTGGATGTTGCAGTGGCAGAATAAACAGTCACTGTTTGCCAACGAACCTTCGACAGCCGCACGATACTACAAAGGAGATGACCTGCCAAAGCAAAACAAATTTAACTTCTGGGGAAGCTTAGTGCATCTATATGAAGTACAGAAGATATATAACTGTAAGTTGTTGCAGGGGCAGAATCAACAGCCTCATTTTGCTAACCAACCTTCCGCATCCATGGCCGCATTGAAGATATGCAGTTGAACAACATATAAATCATCAACTAGCGACATTTCTGATCTTGCATTGGCTAATTCAGATCAGAAGAATACACCCCTTGTTAGTAATCTTTGTAACAAGACATTAAACTTGAAAATCTGGGTTGGACTTGTTAGATAATGTAATTGATATGTAATCTAGATATGCATCGATTGGTTGGGTTGTTTAGATTAGGATCTTGTAGATTGTTGTAACAACCAGATTATCTCAACCACCAGCCGATGCATCTAGTTCCTTGATGTACAAGCCACTTGAGGGGCTTTTCCTCAATATATAAACATGAAGCTGCCGGCCAGGGATAGGTACGGCGTTCCTCCCAAACTTCCGTTCCTCTGATCATTTTACATGGTCATCAGAGCCTAAAACACATCTCCAAATACATCTATACCCATAATCTCGAGCCACAACCATGACTTCCTCCATTGCCAATCCGTTCTTCGGCGTGACGGTGTCCGAGAAGCTATCTCGCACCAATCATGCCATGTGGAAGCCTCAAGTCCTCGCTGTTGTCCAAGGAGCTCGTCTTGAAGGGCATCTCACCGGCGCTACACCGATGCCTGACGTGGAAATTGATGGCAAGAGTTCTGATGGGAAGGATACCAAGGTGTCCGAACCGGCTTATGAAGAGTGGTTCTCCAGGGATCAACAGGTCCTTGGCTTCATTCTTGGGTCATTGGCCCAGGAAGTTCTCTCTCAGGTCGCTGCCAAGGAGACGGCGGCGGACCTTTGGTCTGCGGTTGAAGACATGTTCTCTTCGCGAACCGTGCGCGTGCGCTGAACACTCGCCCCGCCCTCGCAACCACGAAGAAGGGCACCTCGACGATCTCTGAGTACGTTGGGAAGATGAAGGGACTTGGAGATCAGATGATAGCTGCTGGACGGCGACTTGAAGAAGAGGAGCTTGTCGAGTACATTCTCACAGGACTTGACGAGGATTTTAACCCGATTGTATCTGCCCTCATCGCCAGGAAAGAGACGGTAACTGTAAGTGAAGCGTTTCAGCAGCTACTTGCAATTGAAACTCGTATGGATATGCTAGGTCTTGGCAAATCTAGTTCCTTAGTCAACACGGTGAATCGTGGTGGTCGCGGGAACAATGCTGGGCGCGACTACAACAACGGCGGTCGCAGTGGCAGCGGCCGTGGGTACAATGGTGGAGGTCGCGGCAATGGACGCGGCAATTTCAACCAACGCCAAGGCAGCAATGGTGGCGGTGGACGTGGTAACCTTTTCAGGACTCCTGGTACCGGCGGCAACAACAGCAAGCCTGTTTGTCAGGTATGCTTCAAAAGTGGACACACTGCAGACGGTCGGTGCACCGGTTGAGGAGAACTACGTCCCCGGAGAGAAGCACGTGTCGGCGGCCATGAACTCCTACAACGTCGACACCAATTGGTACACTGACACAGGCGCCACCGACCACATCACGGGCGAATTGGAGAAGCTGACGGCTCGTGACAAGTATAATGGTGTGGAGCAGATCCACACTGCAAATGGTGCAGGTATGCGCATTAGTCATATGGGTCAATCTACAATTCATACCCCATCTCGCAATCTGCATCTTAAAGATGTTCTGCATGTTCCATCTACTAAAAAGAATCTTATTTCTGTTCATCGACTTGCTTCCGACAATAATGTTTTTCTTGAATTTCATCCTGACTATTTTCTTGTCAAGGATCGGGACACGAAGAGCACTCTTCTTGAGGGACCATGCCGCAAGGGACTTTACCCCCTTCCTTCTTCTTCGTCGAAGCAAGTGTTTGGAGTCAATAAGGTGTCTATTGACAGATGGCATAGTCGCCTAGGACACCCTGCTATTCCCATAGTTGAGAGAGTTCTTAGGGATAATAAGCTTCCTCATTTGTTAGAATCAAATAAACATTCAGTGTGTGGTGCTTGTCAACAAGCCAAGAGTCATCAACTTCCTTATTCTATTTCCACAAGTATTTCTACCCAACCTTTGGAACTTGTTTTCTCTGATGTTTGGGGGCCAGCTATTGATTCGGTTGGGAGATATAAATATTATGTGAGCTTTATCGACGACTTTAGTAAATTCACGTGGGTCTACTTGTTAAAGAATAAATCTGAAGTCTTTCAAAAATTCCATGACTTTCAGAATCTGGTTGAGCGGCTCTTTAATAAGAAAATTATTGCCGTTCAGTCTGATTGGGGTGGAGAGTATGAGAAGCTAAGTTCCTTTTTCACCAAAGTAGGCATAACCCACTTAGTCTCCTGTCCTCATACACATCAGCAAAATGGCGCTGCCGAAAGGAAACATAGGCACATTGTGGAAGTTGGTCTTTCCTTACTTGCCTATGCACATATGCCTCTAAAATTCTGGGATGAAGCGTTTCTTACAGCCACCTATTTGATTAACCGGATGCCGAGCAAAGTTATCAATTTTGACACACCCCTTGAGCGCCTGTTTCATACAAAACCTGATTATGAATCCCTACACACCTTTGGGTGTGCTTGCTGGCCTAACCTGCGACCCTATAATAATCACAAACTTTCTTTTCGTTCCAAAGAATGTGCCTTCCTTGGATATAGTAATCTTCACAAGGGGTTCAAATGCCTAGATATATCTACAGGCCGGGTATATATCTCAAGGGATGTTGTCTTTGATGAGAACGTTTTTTCTTTTGCAAAACTCCATCCCAATGCTGGAACAAGACTTAGGTCTGAAATCCTTCTTTTACCATCTAACTCTCTCAATCCATCGAATGGGGGTGAATCTGTAGATGATTCTGTGATTAACAGTGCTAATCCTGAAACCTTTTGTACAAGAAATCATGAGCTGCGGAAGAAGCAAGGCCGGGCGCTAATATCGGAGCCGATCACCCGCGGGATCCGCTTCGGGATTTGTGCCAATCATTGGCGCAGGAGGTTTTGGCGCGTCCCGGCGGCCCCGGTGCGCGCGGCGCCCCGGTCCGGCGACGACACGTGCGGCTCCTCCGGCGGGTCGAAAACGCCAACGCCGGCGCACCTCTCCCGCGGACGACGCGTGGCCCGACCGGGCGCATCCCCCGACGGCCCGCGGCCGCTCCGCACCAATCGACGACGGCCACGCCCCTCGCCTCGGCGCACTCGGGGGACACGGGCGACACGGGCGCCCCCTGCGGCGGGCGGATCCGCGCCGAGCCGGCGGCGGGCGGATCTGCATCTCCTCCTGCGGACGGATCTTCTGCGGATGGGTCTTCTGCATCGGAAACACAGCAGCCGCAGGAACAACAGATTCGTCCTCGCACGCGTCTTCAAGGTGGAATTCGCAAGCCTAAGGTATACACTGATGGTACTATACGTTATGGCCTTTTAACAATAACTGGTGAGCCTAGTACAGTAGAAGAAGCTTTGGGAAATAAAAATTGGAAGGAAGCTATGGATGTTGAGTACAATGCCCTAGTCAAAAATAATACTTGGCGTCTTGTTCCACCTAAGAGAGGGAGTAATATCATAGATTGCAGATGGGTCTTTAAAGTTAAACTCAAGGCTGATGGCACACTAGATAAGTATAAAGCTCGTTTGGTAGCTAAAGGATATAAACAAAGGTTTGGAATAGATTATGAAGATATCTTTAGTCCAGTGGTCAAAATGGCTACCATTCGTGTCATCTTGTCTATTGCCGTTTCACGAGGTTGGAGTTTAAGGCAATTAGATGTGCAAAATGCTTTTCTTTATGGCATATTAGAAGAAGAAGTTTATATGAGGCAACCACACCGGATATATAGATAAGTCTCGTCCGATTTTGTATGCAAGTTAGACAAAGCTTTGTATGGTTTGAAGCAAGCGCCACGCGCATGGTATGCAAGACTTAGTGCTAAGCTCATTGCTCTTGGTTTTGTTCCCTCCAAGGCTGACACTTCACTCTTCTATTTTAACAAGCATGGTGTCAGTTTTTGTGCTGATATATGTTGATGATATCATAGTAGCTAGTTCTACTCCGAGAGCTACATCTGGTCTTTTACATAGCCTGAGGCAAGACTTTGCATTAAAAGATTTGGGAGAATTGCATTATTTTCTGGGCATAGAAGTTAACAAAGATGCAGGTGGTCTAAAGCTAACTCAAGATAAGTATGCCTCAGATTTATTAAAAAAGGTCAACATGACTAGTTGCAAACCAGTGAGTACTCCTCTCTCAACCAGTGAAAAGCTTTCGGTCTATGAAGGCACTCGATTGGGGCCAAATGATGCGACAAGGTACAGAAGTATTGTGGGGGCATTACAGTATTTAACTCTCACCAGGCCTGACATTGCTTTCTCAGTTAATAAAGTGTGTCAATTCCTTCATGCACCTACTGATATACATTGGGTTGCAGTTAAGAGAATATTACGGTATTTGAAAGGAAATACAAGGATAGGTCTCAAAATTCAGAAGTCCAATTCTATGATGATAAGTGGCTTTTCAGATGCTGACTGGGCAGGTTCAGTGGATGACAGGAGATCCACAAGTGGATTTGCTGTCTTTCTTGGAGCAAATCTGGTTTCATGGAGTGCAAGGAAGCAAGCTACAGTATCTAGGTCCAGTACTGAGGCTGAGTATAAAGCTGTGGCTAATGCAACAGCTGAGATCATGTGGATTCAAACTTTACTCAAAGAGATTGGAATACCAAGTTCCAGAATGGCAAGGATATGGTGTGATAATATGGGAGCTAAGTATTTATCTTCAAATCCAGTGTTCCATGCTAGAACTAAACATATTGAAGTAGACTTTCATTTTGTCAGAGAAAGGGTCTTGAGCAATCAATTACAAATAGATTTTGTGCCAACGGAGATCAAGTGGCGGATGGCTTCACCAAGGCTTTGGTCGTGAGACGCTTAGAAAATTTTAAGAACAATCTCAACCTCACGCGGTTGTGATTGAGGGGGAGTGTTAGATAATGTAATTGATATGTAATCTAGATATGCATCGGTTGGTTGGGTTGTTTAGATTAGGATCTTGTAGATTGTTGTAACAACCAGATTATCTCAACCACCAGCCGATGCATCTAGTTCCTTGATGTACAAGCCACTTGAGGGGCTTTTCCTCAATATATAAACATGAAGCTGCCGGCCAGGGATAGGTACGGCGTTCCTCCCAAACTTCCGCTCCTCTGATCATTTTACAGGACTTTGATCTCTGTTAAAAAAAAGACGTACCCAGTACGTAGGCTCCCGCAGTGTGTGGGGTCTGGGGGAGATTATTAGCGGGAGGTCTTTTCGTATAATAGGACTAGGGATGACTTTTCGTATACTAACCAGTCTTATATACAGGATGGTAGTTGCAAGTTGACTTCTGTGTACAGTATAGGAGTATAGGACTGGGTGGGTTGATTGATTTCTATGCACAGTATAGGAGTAGAATATTACAGGACTAGGAAATTGACAGTTCAAAGAGCCCTGCAAAATACTGGAATTCAGAGTTACTACTAGTTTCAGTGTAGAAAACAATAGGGTGCATGAGCATGACCAAGCTACTGCTACTATGCTAGACACACAGCACATCATGAAAATAAATGTAGCACGCATGAAAAAGTATAACTCTGTTGATTGAGACATCATAACAACAAGAATCAGTTTCCCACTAATGATAAAAAAGGTGATAAGTCTGGTGCTAAGATACTCATACCAGGTATGATCCTTTATTAATATCAGAAATACATTATCTTGTACTGGAACGGTTACAAGGTGTTTGAAAAATCAAGTTAATAAGATAAAACCAACAATGCACACTCAGTGTTGGCATGATCATTGCAATGGAAACCCAAACCCTTCCGTACGAGTGACAAACAAGTACATAGACATCAATGATAGCTATATATGGAAAAGTGAAAAGGACTGGAAATACTCACAACAATGAGCAAAGCAAACTAGGAACGGCGTGGAAGTCACATGCAGAGAAGATGTTCATATATACTTGACTACTCAGAAGTACGAATCGATGGAGAGCAAATCCTACGAGGCTAGAAGAATGCACATTTCGACCCCAAGAAACCTGCAGAGTGGGTTAGAAGCAAGTGGTGGGTCACTGGACGAGGACTAGGCCTGCTAATTGGCCAGGAAAATTAAAAGCAAGTGAAATCGGTAAGAGGACGTGGGGACGAGTAGGACAGGGAAATGCATGTTACCTTGATTAGTCAATTTTGACTATTGGAATGGTTCCTACCAGCTTGCGGCACTGCCTTCTTAGCTCCTCCCTGTTGCCATAACGGACATCTAATACCCGCAGGGAACTTGGGAGGCCGCCCTTGGGGAGGGCCATGATGGATGGACAGCAGTTGATCTCTAATTCTTGCAGGCAAGTAGGGAGGCTCTCCTTGGGCAGTGAGCGGATGGCTAAGCAGACGGAGATTTTTAATATTCGCAGGGAATTAGGGATGCTGTCCTTGGGCAGTGCGCGGATGTCTCCTTCAGAAATTTCCAGTTCTCGCAGGGAATCAGGAAGGCTGCTCTTGCGCAGGGAGTGGATAATGGCTGGAGAGCCGGGAATCTGTAATGTCTTGAGTTTTGTCAGTTTCTGTAGCCCCGCCGGGAGGCACTGTAGCTTCCCGCAGCCAGACAGTACTAGTTGCTCTAGGGAGGTGAGGAGCTGAAGGGCCTCGTCCTGCTCCTCTGTGAAGCGCTCCATCTCCAAGTGATCAGTGGATAAACTGGTGAGGGAAGAAGAGAGGAGCCCGCAGAAGGGTGCGGCAAGGGCTCCCGCGACGTCATCCGTCTCCAGCGATTGCAGTTGAAGCACCTCCAACTCCAAGCGCTCCTCCTCGGAACGTTCAATGAAGAAGACATTGGGAGTTCCAAAGACGGATAATTCGCGGAGGCAGCCGTGGGCAAGGAGATGCCCTAGTCCACGCCTCCTCCTCCTAAATTTCCGCATCCCAGAATCTCCAGCTCCGTGAGAGAGGCGAGGTTTGAGAGGGGCGCCAGCTGCTCCACGCCATTAAGGTACAGGGATTGCAGGGAGGTTGGGAAGGGGAAGCAAGAAGAAGATGGCCGAGGTAAATAGCTGGCGAGCAACCTGGGGCATCCGTCAGCCAACAAGGAAACGAGAGAGGTCAGACCTTGGAGCCCTCCCCCCTTCTCGCCACCATCATGTGGTGGTGAATCGGGGCGGAGGCTTAGCTCTGGGCAGTACCCAATCTCCAGCCTCTCTAGTTGGGGAGGCAAGAGCAGCAACCCATCTGCTTCTATCTCCTCCTTCATCTGCTCCATCACACCTAACCCTGTAATCTGCTCACATCGAAAAATTACCAGTCGTGAGAGCTGCGGCATGCAAGAGAGCATTTTTCCTAGTTCCTTGCCACTAAACATGTGTTGGAGCCTCACGGACTTTATAGTTGACGACAACTTTTGGAGGCCATTGCGCGGCAGGACAGGGCAGTTGATCATTGCCAACTCCTCTACTTCGGTTAATTTGTCAAAGTCCAATGCCGTCCAGAACGACGACGTCATATCCTGAGCATGGTCCAATCCATGGATTGCCAACGATGATACATTCTGTTGAAAAGGATGCTTCCCATAGATCACTGAATCAAAGCCTAAACCAACTCCTGATATCAGAACAGAGTGAGGAGAGCTGGTCCAAGGAAAAGGAGGCAGGGACACTAGTTTCGGACAGGAAATGATGCTCAGCTCTTGTAGTCTAGGAAAACTAGTGTTTTTCTGCTCCTGCTGAGTGCAAGTACAAATTGGAAATGACAGCTCCACGAGTTCAGGGCAATCATTAATGATGAGTACTTCCAATTGGGACAGCAGTTGATCAGTGCTACCTACGACCCATCTCTCCAGACTTGCTAAACTTACAAGTTCTATCCTTTTCAAATTTTGAAAGTGTCGGCCATGGATGTTACTCGGAATTTCTTCAGCAGCCCCACTAACTAGCTGAAACTCGATCAAGCAAGTTGTTGATAGAGATTGAGAATGGCTTGGCCCGTTCCCACCTCCCCGGCGCTTCGCTCTTCGGAGTCTCCTTCTCTGGTGATCTCTTGATCGAGGGTTAGCTCTCTCTCCTGGTGCGGTCTTCTAATCCATCGTCCTTCCTCTCCTGTGCTCTTTCTTCTCTGGAGTTCCCTTCCCCTTGGCTCTTGGATTCAGCTTCCTCTTTATTCTCTCCTGGTTTTTCCCTGTTTCGCTGTTGGACATGGACTTCTCCAAGTTGGATTTTCAGTTTGGCAAGGATTTCTCTAGCAAGGTGTGGAGTTCCTTGGGATCTCAGGTTGCCCCGGGAGGCAAATCTAAAGAACCAGTCTTTCAGCTGCTGGTTTCTTTCAGTCGCAACAGATTCAGACTCTCTGGTGATTCCGTTGGCATATGCCTTCAAGCTGTCCTAGGTGGAGAGGCTTTGGCTTTCGATGTCTATCACCTAGATGATCAAATTTTCAGGTTCTCTGTCTACTCCAAACAAGTTGGGTTCATGATCCTCCGCCTGAATTCTTTTGCGTGTGAATGGTTCAAGCTGGGTTTCTTCCTGCTCAATGATTCTGGTTTCAAGAAAGCCCTGGTATTTGCAAAATCGGACTCAGGTCCAACCTTCTCTTGGGAGAGCCCCAGTTCAAAAAGAGTTGCCAAGAAATCCTATGCTCAAGTCACTTCAGCCTCAAATCATCCTCTCACTGGTGCAAACCGTATTCCGCTGGGGTATCAGAAATCGCCTCGTTCGGTTTTCAGCAGGTTACATTTCCCTCGCAAATCTGTTTTCGATAGACTCAACTTTGCAAATTCTTCAAAAAATTTTGAATCAGGCAGCAGTCAAAAGGCCGCATCGGTTCCTGGGTCAAGCGGCCCACCTTCTTCGAAGCCCGATACTGCTTCAGGTTTTGGCTATTTTGGGAAAAGGGCTCCAGCTTCCAACCACCGGCATCACGCAGAGTCAACCCCGGTGATTTGCTGGCACTGTCATCAGAGAGGCCACATAAAAAGATCTTGTGAATCTTTCAAGGGGTTGCTTAGGCTCATCCAGCTCGCAGGCCCTAGGCCTAGCTGTAATTTTTCCTCTTACCGCCCAACTACCACTGTGCAACCTCCTTTACCTTGGTTTAATGGGGCATCGGGAGCTGGTGGTGGGCCGGCGTTTAACGGGCCAGGGGACTCTTTGCCTGCTCGGGACACTCCAGGTGCGGCTCTATACAGTGTTGAGGACCCTGCCCCTTCGGCTTCTCCACCCTCACTGTTCTCTCCGCAAGAAAACCCCACTCCCACTGTTCCCCCCGCCGGCGTAGACTCCGAGCTTGCCGCGGGGATGGCTTTCCTCAACATTGACCCCGAGCCGATGATGCTCCCTGGCTACTCGAGAGTGCTCGTTGCAGGAAGGCAAAAGTTTGCTCGCGTCGTCACCACCCGAGCAGTCCCAGCCAATGAGACCCTGGCGATCGTCACCGTCTCGAATCTTCCTGCTGGTGAGATCCCCTTTGCTGACATCAGAGCCGCGATTCTGGATTTGGTTGAGGGCCGCTATGAGCTTAGAGTTTCGGAGGTTCAGAGATGTCCTTTTGGTAGGGGCCAAGCCTTCATTCGCCTATCCCGAGTTTCTGAAAGAGACAGTCTTGTCTTCCATAGCCCCCATTTCTTTCATGGCCTCAGAATGGATTTTGTTAATCATGATAGGGGGGATAATGCTAGAAGAGTTCTATTCAATAGAGAATGCTGGCTCATGCTCATTGGGTACCCTGTGGATGACCGTAATATAGATGATGTCCAGAATGCAGTTAAGTCTTTTGGGAGACTGATTCTCTGGCAGAAGGATGGTCTGTTAGGAAGGATTATCATTAAGGTTAGAGTTGCTGAACTTTCTGATGTGCCACATTATCTGATTATCTCTGAAGGGGATGATTTTGAGGGTATTTCTCGTACAGTTCAGTGTGAGATCATTCAGCAGAACATGCTGGGTGGGCAATTGCCTGATGAGGACATTCCCCCTGGGGGCTTTGATGATGGTGAATTTATCTTCCCTGGGCTCAATCAAGCACCAGCTCTAAATCCTGCTCAGCAAGGTGGCCAGCTTCAAGGCCAGGCTCAGGGTAATCTTTTGCAGCAAGATGGTTTTCTTGTGCAGCATGGTGCTCCTTTTATCCCTGACCTTAATGAACCCCCTGTCGACAATGTGCCTCCTGAGCCTGTTCAACCCTTGGTGAATGATGATGCTGATATGCTGGGAGAAAACTTAGGAAATAATGAAGAAGATGAGGCTGCTCCTATTCAGGTTGAGCTGGACCTGCAGCTCAGCTCATCTGCTCCCCTTGCTTCCCCAGTGGATTCGGGGAGCCAGGATTCTGTCCAAGGCCCATCTGTCATCCCTCAGATAGAGCATTTGCAAGGTTCTGTCACTTTGGAAGATATGGTTATGGCTGAGCAGCAGTTTGGGGAAAATATTCCTCCTGTCCAAGCCCAGTTGGCTCAACCCATTGGGGATATTCCTGCTGCTGATCAAGAGATCTCTATGGCTTTTGATCCCCCTGAGTTTTTGCCAGCCCTGGACCAACAGATTATCGCTGAACATAACATTGGGCCAGTCAATCAGCAGTTTAATGTCAACATCAACATGGCCTTAACTAATGTGGTGTTCTCTGGTGCTGATCCATTGACCAAGACCCCCCAGACGTTTACAGGCTTTGGGCCAAGCACTTTTCCCTGGTGGGCTGCCCATCCCATGTCATCCAAATCCCAAAAGATTGGGCTGCCTTCTTCACGGTTATGTTGCTGTCCCCCACACACTTTGATTGGGCCAAGTCCTTCTTGTCTTCTCAGGCTTGGAATATGCTGCTTCAATGCTCCAACTCTTCTTCGTTCATGTCTTTTGCTCTCCCTTCCTCCTGCCCCGAGAATGCAGAAGTCAGATGCGCAGCTCTGGAGGATGAATCTGAGGATAATTCCTCTAAGCACGGTTCAAACAGTGTCCCTTCCATCATTGCTCCCCCAACCAAAGTTAAGCCATCCCCTCCCACTGTGGAAACTGAAGCCAGGCGTAGTCCAAGAATCCGTAGCAAGAATGGGGGGTTCAAGCACATTAGCTGTCCCAGCAAGAATTGCCTGGCCTGTGCTGCCACACCTCCAAGCCTGGCTCCCAGTGTCCTCTCCAGACTTGGTAAGGATCTCTACAAAATCTCTGAGGACAATCTGTCCCTGGACTCTCTGTCCAGCAAAGGGAAAGGAAAGTCTGTTATTGGGGGGGAAAGGGGCTCCAAAGGAAACCTGCCATCCAAGGCTGACAAGGGACCTGGTAGCTGCTCAAGCTCTGGTGCTGAAGTCCCTGAGGATCAGGAGGCTATCAAGAAGTTAAAGAAGTGATGGCTTGGGTGGAAAGGCTATGCCCCCTTTCAGTCTTCTTTTGTGGAACTGCTTTTGTCGTCTTTTGCCAAAAGTGCAAATCTGTAATGTCACTCAGTTTTTCAGCCTGGTACTTTAAACCTATGGTTTATCTATTGCTTGCTAAATTGCTGCTAATGGTCCTAGAATTTATCTCTTTTGGTTCTTTTGTGGGTTGTGCCTGCAGTGGTTTTTTTCCCTTTTATTATCCTCTTTTTCAATGAATTCAGCTACCAGCAATAGGAGTTGGGTTATTCTGTGTTGGAACATCAGAGGTCTTAACGATGACAGGAAGTGGGATGCTGTCAAAAGTAAAATAAATGAATCTGGTTGTGACATTCTTTGTCTGCAAGAGACCAAAAGGGAGGTTTGTGATGCCTCATTCATCAAGAATTTCTGCCCCTCAAGAATGGCTGATTTTGTGTTTCTCCCCTCAGTGGGAAATTCTGGTGGCAGTCTCATTGTCTGGAATAGCTCGAAGTTTGATGGTCAATTGGTTTTTCAAAACAATTTTGCTCAGTCAGTTGAATTTTCTTGCAATCTGTCTGGTCAAAATTGGATTCTAACT
This sequence comes from Cenchrus americanus, assembly GCA_947561735.1. NCBI lineage: Eukaryota > Viridiplantae > Streptophyta > Magnoliopsida > Poales > Poaceae > Cenchrus > Cenchrus americanus. The sequence continues at coordinate 129,475,842 of OX387245.1, forward strand.
AACATCTATGCCCCCTGCACCTCTGAGGGTAAATTCAGTTTTTTAAATTGGTTCAAAAATATTAACATGCCTACCGACACCAAGTGGCTCATTGTTGGGGATTTCAATCTTTTGAGGTCGCCCGACAACAGAAACAAGCCCGGGGGCAATTTGCAGGAAATGTTTGCGTTTAATGAAGCTGTTAGCAAGCTCAGATTAGTTGAACTTCCCCTGAAAGGCTGTAAGTACACATGGACTAATAAACAAAGATAGCCCCCCCTTCCGGAGAGACTTGATTGGTTTTTCACCTCAAATGCTTGGACCATCGCTATGCCCAACACAATTGTTTCGCCCTCTCTAGGGATACTTCGACCACACCCCTTGTGTGATCTCTCGCCTCCACTAAGGTCCCCGGGCCCCAAATTTTCAGGTTTGAAAACTATTGGTTACAGCATGACCAATTTATGTCCATTTTGCAAAACTCTTGGTCTCAAGGTAGGCCTTATCTGGACTGTGCTAAATCAATCAGTGCAAAATTTAAAAATCTAAGGAAAGCCCTTAAAACTTGGAAGTCGGCCTCCCAAATCTAGGCTCGTCATTGCAAAATCCGGGGAAATAGTGCGGTTCCTTGATGTCCTTGAGGAGGTCGGGGACCTCACGGTGGAGGAATGGAATTTCGAAGCATTCTCAGTGACCACCTCAGTAAACTATTACATCAACAAAGGACTTACTGGAAGCAAAGGGGTGCTATTAATTGGGTCAAATTTGGGGATGAATGTACTGCTTTCTTTCATGCCAATGCCTCCATTAGGCACAGGAAAAATTTCATTTCCTCTCTAGTGAATTCTGTTGGGGAGGAGTTTTTCCTACACGAAGACAAAGCTAACCTTCTCTGGCAGGCCTACAAAGAAAGGTTGGGAATTTCAGAATACACCCACATGTACTTTGACCTTTCTTCTATTCTTAGGGCTGATATTAACTTGGGGGATCTGGAGAGACCATTCTCAAAAGAGGAGATTGATAAAATTATCTCTGCTCTTCCAAACAATAAATCCCCTGGCCCTGATGGCTTCAATGGGAAATTCATGATGAAATGTTGGCATATAATTGCACAGGACTTCTATAAGCTTTGTGAGGGCTTCTTTGATGGAAATATTAGTTTGAGTAGCATCAACTCCTCCTACATTACCCTTGTGCCCAAAACTGACTCCCCATCAGGGGTTAATGACTTCAGGCCAATTTCTCTCCTGAACTCCTCCCTGAAGCTTATTACTAAGCTACTTGCTGACAGGCTTCAAAATGTGATCTCGAGGTTAATTCACAAGAATCAATATGGCTTCATCAAATCAAGGTCCATACATGACTGTTTAGCTTGGGCATTTGAGTATCTGCACATCTGCAAAAAGTCCAAGAAGGAGTTAGTCATTTTAAAACTGGATTTTGAAAAAGCCTTTGACAAAATTGAGCACCAAGCAGTTCTTGAAATCCTAAAGCACAAGGGCTTTGGAGAGCGTTGGGTAGGTTGGATTAAGAGTCTCCTTAGCTCAGGAACCTCCTCTGTCCTATTGAATGGGGTTCCTGGGAAAGTTTTCCATTGCCGAAGGGGTTTAAGGCAAGGGGACCCTCTTTCCCCCCTGCTTTTCGTTTTGGCTGCAGACCTTCTTCAATCTTTGATTAATGACCTCAAAAGGCAGGGTGTCCTTCATTTGCCAATTCCTCTGAGAGCTGGTGAGGATTTTCCCATAATACAATACGCTGATGACACCCTTTTAATCTTGGAAGCTTGCCCTACCCAACTGTTAGCCCTCAAAAACCTCCTCCACTCTTTTGCTGCCTCTACAGGTCTGAAGGTGAATTACCATAAGTCTGTCTTGGTCCCTCTGAATCTCAGTGAAGAAAAATTAGACCAGCTTAGCACTGCTTTCCAATGCCAGAAGGGATCTCTCCCCTTCACCTATTTGGGTCTTCCCCTTGGGGTGACTAAACCCAACATTGATCATTTCTTTCCCCTTGTGCAGAAAGTGGAAAAAAGGTTATCTTGCACATCCTCTTTCCTTTCCCAAGGGGGGAAGCTCGAGATGGTAAATTCAGTCTTCTCTTCTTCTGCAATTTTTTACACCGGTTCTCTCAAACTCCACAAGGGAGTCATTAAACATCTGGACAAATTCAGAAAGCATTGCCTTTGGCGTGGCTCGGATTGGAACTCAAAAAAGCCCCCCAAAGCTGCTTGGTCCATGGTTTGCCTCCCTAAGAAACAAGGTGGGCTTGGTGTGATTGATCTCAATTCTCACAATGAAGCGATGTTGCTCAAGTTTCTGCATAAATTTTACTCCAAGGCTGATATCCCTTGGGTAAGGCTGGTTTGGGACAATTACTATAGAAATGGAAAGTTGCCTGGTCAGACCAAGAAGGGGTCCTTTTGGTGGCGGGACATTGTCAAGCTCTTGGACAAGTTTAAAAATCTAGCTTCCGTGCTGGTAGCTAATGGTGATACCGTGCTTTTGTGGTCAGATAAATGGAATGGGAACACACCTGCTCAATTATTTCCTGAACTGTTCTCCTTTGCTAAAAACCCTGCCATATCTTTCCATGATGCTGTCAGCAAGCCTCTTTTCCTCAACAATTTTCATCTTCCCCTTCTCGCTCATGCCCATGATCAATTACGCCGACTCGCTCCCTTGGTCAACAACGGGCCACGTGTGGGGAACTTGGATATCTGGTACTACTCTTGGGGCAACGCTAAATTCTCCACAGCCAAAGCTTATAAATCTCTTATCGGTCCCAGGCCTGTCCACCCGGCCTTCCTCTGGATCTGGAGCTCAAAGTGTCAGATGAAACACAAGGTGTTCTTTTGGCTCCTGCTTAAGGATAGGCTAAGCACTCGGGATCTGCTTCAAAGACAGCTCGTCGAACTCGATTCATACACCTGTGATCTCTGCATCAGAAGGAAATCTGAAACCGTGGCACACCTTTTCTTCAGGTGTAACTTTGCTAAGGCGTGTTGGAGTTCAATTGGTGCCTCGGTAGCGACCTCAAGGCCAGTGTTTCAAATCCTGAGGATGATCAAGGATAAGCTCGCAGTCCCCTCTCCATGGAGATCATAATTTTGATGACTTGGGCCATCTGGACGACTAGAAATGCTTGGGTTTTCAACAATGTTGATCCCACTGTCCAGGATTGCAAAAGGAAATTCATGTCTGAATTTTCCCTGCTGCTGCATAGAGTGAAACCAGATTTGATCAACCCCTTGGAAGTTTGGTTGAATGTAGTTTAGGCCCTTTTTTAAACTTGACTTTCTGTTTCCTCCTTTCCTTCTGCTCTGTACTTTGGAACTTTACTCTTATAATTTAATTTATCAATACCCAGTAGGGGGCTCGCCCCCTCCTGATTTCTTCAAAAAAAAAACTAGCTGAAACTCACCGATAGGCGGAAAAATTTTCCAAGCCACACCATCTAGACGAAGAGATTTCAGGTTTTCAACCGAGAGGTTCACACCTAGTCATGATGGGCAGGTGCCACCCCTATGCCCTCTTATGCTTAGCTTTCGAAGATTGCTATGTGGCTTGAGGCTTTCGAGAACTTGTTGTGCACGGTCATCCTTGTTGGATTGTGTATCATTCCAAATCAATTTCAACTCCTCCAAGTGTTTCTTCTGCATTAACTTTGCTTCATCTGCTTCTTCCCTTCCTTCAACACTTTCAAGGCCGTCGATGCTCAATGATCCACAAAGCTCTAGCAAATGTCCCACCTGTGTCAATTCGAAACCCTTAATTTCTTTTCTGACCCTAAATCTTCTTAGCTCTTGTAGTGATTTTAATCTCCCCACTTCAGAAATGCTTCCATGAATTTCATCATCTGGAACAAGAAAATGGCGCAACTTTAAGAGGTTGCCCAATTGTCTTGGTAAATCACAACACTTATTGCATCCTTGTAGGTCTAGGACCCTCAGGTGGTAAAACCTTGAAATGTTCTTGGGTGGTTCAGATCCTGGCCATCTATCATTGTGTATGCGAAGGTATCGAAGATGGACACGGTTCCAAAAGTTGTGGAATAAATCTTCCACCCTATAGTTGCATCCAGATATGAAAATAACACGAAGGGCCTTAGCTTTACTGACCAAACCATGAAAAGTGTTTATAAAGCTATCTTGGTGTTCCCCAAAAAACATCAAGGTGTGTAGGTTCTCGACTTTCAATCTTTTCCCAAATACACTAAAATCTTCTTTACATATATCAAAAGTCTTCCTGTCCTTGACACTCTTATTTATGTAAATAGATAAGTGACGTATTGATGGGTTGGTTTGCAGGGATCTCATATTGTCTGAACTGCAAATGCTAAGGCACTCGTCTGCTGAAACCTTCATAGCTAAGTCATGTAACAGATCATGAATGATATAATAAGTGCGCCCATGCTCATCTTCTTCCTTTTTGAAAAATCCATAATTAACCAGTTCTGTTAAATACTGTAGTCCTATCTCCTCAATACTTTTATTTTCACAATGTGAATGCAAAACATCTTGTCCTATCCAAAAGTGAATTAGTTCTTCTGCACCAAATTTGTAATCTTCTGGAAACAATGCACACTAGGTGAAACATCGTTGCAGATGGAAAGGGAGATAATCATAGCTAAGCTTCAATGCTGGCATAATATCATGATCTCCATCCTGTAATTCCCATTCTTTACTTTCTAACACTCTAGTCCAATGGCCCAAATCTAGGTGGTTTCTCAACAATCTTCCAACGCTTTTTGCAGCAAGAGGTGACCCCTTTAATTTTTCCACTATCTTATCTCCAGTTTCAGTTAACTCTCTATGCTCATTTATTGACTGACTGTCACCAAAGGCATATGCTATGAATAACTCCTTAAATGAACCACTGTCTAAACCTTCCAAGTCTTTCCAGTGATCAGTTGTTTTGACCATTTGTGCTACTGCAGGAAATCTTGTTGTGACTAGAATAACACTCCCCTTTTGTCCTTTTGTGAAAGGTACTAAAAACCTTTTCCACTCATCCTCATGTCTACAATCCCACATATCATCCAACACAAGCAGAAACCTTTTAGATTTCAATCTTTCTTCAACCGGCTTATTCTCATTTGGGAGTTTGTCTGCAATCTCTTGTGTCAACCTATGCACATTGAAATCGACAGATACACATACCCATATTTTTACTTCAAAATGGCTCTGAACTTCCGCGTCATTATATATGTACTGAGTTAGAGTTGTCTTCCCTATGCCCCCTGGACCAACAATCGGAAGTACTGTGAGGTCCATGTTACAATATGCTCCCTTTGTAATATCTTGAATAATATTACTCTTCTCGTTCTTTCGACCATAAAGTTTAGGCTCTGTAGACTCTGAGTCTGTTATGGGTCGACTCATAGCATTTGTAGGTGAGGGTATGTGCCATTTTTTGTTGGAAGTCTTTGTGTCCAGGCTTGTAGCAATGAACTGGGTAATGCTGCGGTTGGACTCCAACAACTCCAGGTTAAGAATTGTGGATACCTTGGCACACACGGGCTTAAGTTGCTCTACAATTTCCTTCATTGTTTTAGATATCTCCACCCTATCAAACTTGAGTTTTGGTGTGTCTACGACAGATTCCCACTGTGGTGCCTGCTTGCTGGGACGGGCACAACAGAGGAACCGGCGTCCACTCGATGCAGTGTTGGGGTTGGCATCGTTTTGGACATGTGAAAACCAGAGAAGCATGGAAGGTGTTTACCGACGGTGTTGATGGTGTTGGAGGCACCGGCGGCGAGCCTGCCCATGCAGCCATTGCCACCCTCATCAGAGCTTTGAACAATCTCTTGGTCGCCCTGCTGGTCAGTCGGCCGCATCGAGGAGGCCCTTCCACACGGCCAAACAGCTCCACACCGGACTTTTGGGCTCGCATCCTCTTCTTGCTCATCATCATCTACAGGAGTTTTTGGTCCAAGACACGGGAAAACCCCGCATGGGAATCTTCGGTTCCTGCTTGCATCTTCTTCATCTGGCTCATCATGGCCAGCAGGGCCGCGGGAGCACTTGGAGGAGAAGCAGCCAAGCATGCTTGCAATGGCTCTCGCGGTATGGCGAGCGTTGAGGGCGTAGTTGCGGATGCAGCCCCCGGCATGCTCGTCGGCGGCATGGTAAGTGCCGTCGAGCTCGTCCTGGATGCGGAAGTAGTCGAGCTCGTCCATGACGTCGTCGGCCCGGTATGCCAGGTCCCGGAGCTTCTGCAGCAGCTCCACCAGGGCCGGGTTCTGGATCTCCGGGACGCCATGGCCGCGGCCTCGGGCGTTGTTAAGCATCCCCTGCGCGTACAGCAGCTCCATCCTGAGGGCCTCGATGTTGGGGCCGAGCTCAGAGCTTGCCGCCCAGGCCTCCAGCACTCCGCCCGACGCGGGGCCGAGCGCCCTGCCGACCACCCAGCGCGCCGCCTCGATGCCGACCTCCATGGTCGCACCCAACTCTGGAACGGTAGATAGCAGGGGAGATTGTTATTATTAGCCTCAACGTTGAAGGGCGGCGAAGGTAGCTGAAAGAGATCGGGGAGGATTTGCACGTACCAGCTGATGAAGCACACGTCAAGTGTGTAACGGAAGGCGCGACCTCGAGAAATCACTGCACAAATGAGAACCCGTGCGTGTTGCAATAATGCAAGCTTGTGATGGTCGAGTCGACTGGTCGAGCCTGTTTGCCGACAGAGCAACGGCAGTGGATTTCGCAGCAGCTCCGCCTCTGCAATACACACACGCCAAAGCGGAGAGCACAAAGACGAGAGCAAAAGCAAGACTTGCTCACACCCAAAGCGCTTTGTTTTGCAGCTATCTTTTCTTAAAAGCAAGACTAAGGATCCGGTGCCGTTACTTGGAAGGGCCTAACGTTACGAATCTGCTGGTAGCATGAATTGTGAAGCAAAGCGAGGAATAATCTTTCATTCTCAAAACCTGATGTCATTTAACAAAGCTTCCTGATTTCAAAATGATAAAGCCTCCTAATTCCAAAAGAATATATCATTTGTTCTTTCAACACAGTTTATTTGAAAACTTTTAGTTGTTCTTTGTGATGCGTTATTTTATTTTACTTTATTTTTAAAAAAAATCAAACACACAATATGGGAGGGGATTGAGTCAAACCAAAGGGCAACATATCAGGTGGAAACCAACTTCTCCATGCAAACTATGAAAACTTCAATCTGAGTCACACGATGTTGATCCAACAGGGCGATCAGAGGAGGTGGGAGGAGTGATTTGCAAAATCACCTTTGCAAATCATGCCTCCCACCTCCTTTCCATAGTTTACATGAAGAGGTCGGTTTCCACTGGATACGTTCCCAAACCAAAGACCAATATTGGGTTCCAACCCAAACATACTACTATACAGCTAACTCATGAGCACACGAGTTTACACGATATGGGAGACAAAAGATGACCTCAACAACACAAAAGGTTTAGACACTAAATTAGATGTATCCTCTGTCAACCTGAGTAGATATCCAGAGAGGTCTAAATTTGACTCTCATGGAAATGAATTAAACATCTCTAGATTAAAAACTTATAAAAAATATACTGAGTTTATCCAGTAGTGAAAGCAACTCCAGCAAAGCCCTTATTCCACCTCCAACTAAAAAAGTAGGGGTCATGAGTAAAAAAATCAACTCCAACAGAGCCCCTACTCAGCCCCCTAAAGTAGAGAGGCACCCAAATACCCCCGTCGAGCCCCATCTCCCGCGGGTGCCCTAGGGAGCCCCTACTCGACGGTTAGCAGTTATTGCCTCCCTCGTGCCTACAAAATCCTTGTTGTTGTCGCCCCTTCTCCGCGGGTCGCTCGTACTCACATGCCTGCCTCAGACGGAGGCCCTCCGCCGCGTAGGCTCCCCCGCCTCCTACCCATAGCGCAGCAGCACCCCTTGACATCGAAGTCCTCCATAGGCGCCGCACAGGCCGTCCACGAGCTCTAGCTCCTCTGCTCCACCGCACGGACCTTGAGCTCCGCCGGCAGCCCCACTCCTCAGTGCCGCCGCACGAGCCGACAACGGCTCTGGCTCCTCTGCTCCTCCACAGCCAGCTATGGAAGACCCAGCTCCTCCGTAAATCTCGGGCTTGTCGTCGGCAAGCTTGCCACCGTGGTGTAGGCTTCGTTGGAGGATGGGGAGATGACACCCGAAGCATCGAATCAATCGATTCGCAGCCTACGGGAGCTTGTGGCTGCATAAATCCATGCTGAGGAGCTCGTTCGCCGGCAAATCGGGTACCGCCAGACAGACACAGGTGAGCTCCACGGCCCCGCTGGCCGAAGGTAGAGCTCATCCCGTGTCAGGTCGGTTGGAGCTTCCGCGCCCTCACATCTCGCTTTCTCCCGTGCTGCAAGCGGTTAGAGCTTGTGCGCCCCCCACGTTGTCTCCACACTGCGCCCGACTGAAGTTCACCCTCCCCCGCATCTAGCCGGAGCTGGGGCAGATCTCACTACAACAAATGTGTCGACTAGGGACGCAAAAAAGGAAGTTTGTCATCATAAATTGCGATTAATGACGCCGGTAGTTACAAAAACCCTCTGTCATTAATCGAGCATCATAAACCACGATTAATGACAAGACCTTATTTCGCGGCATCATGAGTTTAATGACGCATGCAAAATCGTCAATATAAATTGTCATAACTTCATTCCTATAGCTTTGCCACGCTGGATATAATCTAATGTGACATACGATGTGGCATGCCAATTGTGACAAACTGTTTGCGTCATGACACGAATTTGGCCTGTTTGTAGCTGGGTTGAGCCCAACACTGTTCATGTAGGCTGGCGTTGTTCATATAGCCCAAAAAATTTTTGTTGGACCCATTTATAGCTTTTTTAGCACAAATTTGATTAAAGTGAGCCCGTTTTTGTTGGGTCGAGTCCAATACGTGCGCACATTATTTCCGGCCTTAGATGTCACGTTAATATGAATAAAATTGACTTTTGGCCCAATTAAAAGTGGGCTAAGCCACTGAAGGACAATATAAAATTAACTGATCGTGCGACAATATTAATGGATTTCATTTCAATTCTGATCATTTTTTTAAATAATTCCGATCTAGTTGGCAAAATAGTAATCAGCACATATTTCTTTATACAATAAAGCAAATTGTTGTTTATTATCAAGCACGACCATATTGTTCATCACATATCACAAACTATTACAAGATCACAATCTCACAAGGAATATAGGTTAACAAAGCTAAATCCAGGCCATAATCACAAGAGACTGTGAAGATTTGATCTAATGATCTTAATCTCTTCGTCTTTTACTGCTAAGCAGTAGACAAAGGAGGTCTTCACTGTCTTCGGTTAGCTTCTGCAACCACTTAATCTCAACAGACTGCATTTTCAGAGTTGATTCTGATTCTTCGGTCTTCTTCTTCAAGCTACATAACTCTTTCTAGTGTGCAACAAACAGTTGTCGAAGTTGTACCTCATCCTAATTGGGAGAGTCAACTCACTCTTCTTCAACACTACAACCTAAGGATTTCGTACCCATTCTTGAGTACTCGGCTGCCTCTATTTTAATTTGTTCGAAAAGAAGCATCATTAACTTTGTAGCTTCCATCTAGCAATAGTAGATCCCAAGTCAAATTAAGACCTTCTAATTGATTCGAACTAAGGAAACAAAGGTGTTAAGTTTGTTACCTTGGAGAAGGTCTGAATAGGAGCGACTTCAAATGTTGACACTTTGCCCCCCCTGAAATAAGTATAAGAACAAGAGGTAAGGATTGAGATCATTCGCAATCGGAATCAAAGAAGGTGTTAAGTTTGTTACCTTGGACCAGGTCTGAACAGGAGCGACTATAGATGTTTTCCCTTTGGCCCGCTGAAACAAGTACAAGAACAAGAGATAAGAGTTGAGATCATTGGCATTCGGAAGCAATTTCATCTGTTAAGTTCAATGTGGTACATGAATGATCACACCCAATTCATAATCACCCAAGCATGTAACAAAAATATGGAAAACCAAAGAGCATGGGTAAGCAATATAATAATTTCACCTTTTAATTTCAACAAACCTCAAATAAGTTGACTTGAAACAATCTCTTACAATAGGAAACCGAAGATCCACAATCACCCAAGCATGCAACAACAATATTCAAAGGCAAAGAGCAAGGGGAACCACTCTAATAATTTCATCTACAAATTTCTACATACCTCAAATAAAATGACTTCAAACAAACTTTTGCGATAGGGTACAATAGATCCACAATCACCCAAACATGAAAGAATATTATAAGCATAGGGAAGAAATCTAATTGACACTACGTGAAAAACTCACTTTGATAATGGGCATAGATGGCCTTTAGTAATGGACAAAGTGTCTGTTACCGATCAAGTGTTACAAATGAGTGAAGAAAGGTAACGAGTAGATGCCCATTACTGATAACACGTATTCATAACAGATATCAAACAACGATCGTTACCACAACTAGTCACCAGTGACATGAAATGGCTGAATCGATCAATACAGGGAGGAGACTGCAAACCAAACGAATAGGAAGGGAAGAAGGTGTCGAATGTCGTCTCGATTTAGCAGCCCGACCTTGCGCCTTGAAGACGATGTTCTTCATGACTGTCGCAAATCTGCGGCCGCCAGGGTGAGCCTCGGGGGAGCCGACAGGACAAAGGGTTTGAACCATCTTGCAGCTTCAAATATGTTGCCAAGGAACATCGCCGCTCATAGCAGAGGAAGCCGTCATCGGTATCTAGGTCGTCATTGTTGCTTCCGCCGTAGATCTACTAGGTCTCTTCAGCGGTAGAGGAGAAGATCCCCTGATTTTGGAAAATTACCAAGAGAGAATTGGGAGGTCCGGTTTCCCTCTTTGTTTTATATATAAATGGGGAGGACTAGAAGGAGGAGCGGGGAATTCAAAATTTCAAATCTCGCCTTTCTGCTCCAGAGCGGGAAACAAAAAACTTTGGATCATGGACCCAAACGTCAGTGGCCCAAATGAAACACCGCTTGGGTGTCGGACCAAAAGTCAGTGACCATATGCAGAGAGGAAAGTTGTTGACTGGTTTGTCTGTGCCACCATGGATCATGGAATTGACAAACACACACATGACTACACTCTACTTCATATTCACGTTCGACGAATGATCCGATTATTGCATTACAAATGTACTCACTTGCAACAAATTAACGTATTGTTTCAACTGTTTATTACATGACTAAAAACACTTAAACAAAACATGAAAACTACAGGGGACCCTGGTACTACCCTTTATGTAATCTTTACGGAGTTCGTGCAAAAATTCGGGATGATCAGTGCATCCGACCACCCAATCATAAGTGAGTATTCCGTGAGGAAAGATTCGCTCTATAAGAGACATGCACTTGTCCTACAATTGTGTGCAGTTAGCCTAAATTTTCCATTATAGAAATGAAGTCACAGTTTCCTTGCTTGCCATGTCTCACATCTTTGACGCGCAGTGCAGCTTCAACCTTTCGACAAGGTACATGTCGGCGACCGAGAGTAAATAAGGCCAGGCATTGGCATGAGTGTCCCATAAATCAGCCTCCTCCGGGAGTGATCCTTCCCTAGCATATTTGATCAGGATTTGAAAAGCCATCAGGGTGTGTGTCAAGTAACAGTTTCAGAGCTAGACTCCAGTCCTGGGCCGTAGAGCATTGCCTCCATCACACAAGATACTTTTGCCACATTGACACGTATCGGTCGTATCACCTGACATTCTGCACCTACATGGAAGAAAACTTCCACAGGGGCTTGGGCTTCAATGCTTTTGCATATGCTTATTTGTACTGATGGAGAAAGAACTTCAATGCAGTCATCCTCCAGTACTATAAAAACACATGATATGTGTATGCGATCTTCATTGGATGTCACACGCTCAATGTCATGATGCTCCACCAGACATTCAAAGCCTCTTTCTCGTAGATCCTGATTCATGAAACAAATGTCTTTTGTAGCTTGAACTCAAAATGTATCATCTTCATCGTTTGGGTCTCCATCCATCGCACGCAAGAATACTCGCACCTACATGGAAGAAAGCAGTCATAGGCTTGACAACAATAATATAATGCGACCGTATCACCACGTGTGAGTGTGTGTATTCATAGCAGCAGCAAGATACGTGCCATTTCGGATTTGTGCACAGGAACGAGGACGACGGCAATGCTATCTGGAACATCCATCCATTGATGATCATTCATACCTGTAGGATAGCAATGTAGCCTCCATTTACGGCCTCCCACCATAAATGTACCGGATTTCTTGTAATGGCCTATTGTTCCTTCTGCTTTCGCTTCCTGGCTTGAGACTGAAAAGTCGACTTGCATGTAAGGAATCATTTTAGCATCTAAAGACATGAATGAAAATGGCCTGCAATGATCATCTCATGCATAAATTAACTATCTCTTATTATAGTGTGAGTGAATGTGTTGTTTTGAAACGTCCGTTCGTGGACATCAGTAAACACCCAGAATGGACGCGTCCCTTCAGTACGGGTGTAGCCACGTTCGGGTCGTGAACTTCGCGGTTCTAGTCTGTAAGTGTGATTCACAATGATCGATACGTCCGTTCAGAGCAGGTGTGCACATTTGTCGGTTAACGGCCGGTGCCAGTCCTTAACTGTAATTCTCAATGATCGACACGTAGATCAACTTGTGAGAGTGTGTCATCTCCAAACGCCCATTCGAGATGCCCTTCTATGCTTATATTATTGTTAATATTACACACAAACAAACAAAAAAACAAACAAAAAAAACAAACAAACAAACATATATTGCTTTTCCAATTCCAACTTATTCCGTTTTGGCCTTGTCGCATAAACAAGTTCATCACATTTCTCAATCTCCAAGGCATGCGGGATTTGATGCATGTCACTGAAGATTCTGACCTAGATAGATTCGTGTTCACGCGTAGGCCTGGCTATATTCCGAGCATCCCATGTTTTCCATATTAACTTTAGCAATTAATGTTACACCGAGCTCACATGCCCGTCGTAGTCCTCGATAAATAGGTGAGTGCAGCACATCGTTCTTGAAAGGCAAGGCCAACACTCATCGATTCCTCGTCTTGCATTTCGCTACTTTAGTGGGATACAAGGGTGGGATCATTTTCTTAGCTAATCTTGTTTACTTTATGTTTGCATGGTATTGAGACGGTCACATTGTTATAGGCCTGCTACCGGGGCGGGGTGGAGTGGGGAATTCGGGGCAGGTCCATGCACGGGGTTTGTCGGGTTGGGTGGGAATGGGTACTAGAGAATTCTGGGGCGGGGTGGGGCGGGGGGATGCGGGTGGAGGCGGTTTGACTGACTCGAATTCCTTTCGCTGCTGCGACCGCCGAACACCTACGCAGCAAGGCACGACTGGTGGCGCGGACTTCGGAGGAGGCGGGCTAGGGCGACGGCGGTCAGTAGGGTGTGCGTAGCGGCCAGAAGGACTCCATCGCATAGGAGGCTGGAGCCAGGACTCACGGAGGCGGCTGCGGTTGGCGAAGACAGCATCCATGGTGGCTGGCGAAGACAGCATCCATGGCGCAGACTCCTAGGTGTCGCGGCAGGGTGGAGTGAGGCGTCGGGCCTCCTGCAGTGCGTGCACGCCACCACCGTCCGCCGCGTGGTGTTCGGACCTGGATCCAATGCGGCGGCGGTGTCTCCTGGCGTCGGCACTCGCCGCCCCGCCCGCCATGCGCCAAGTGCGCGCGCGGTCTTTGTCCTGGCCGCGCGCGTCGCGGCAACACATGCGGCGTCGAGCATGCACACGCGCGCGGCGCTCTGCGCCGCGTGCCGTCGCGGCGACGCAAGGTCGCCTCGGCGTCGAGCGCGTCCCGCACCGTGGGGCACGCCCTCCGGGGGCGTCCGACATTGCTGCCGGCGTGGAACCTGCGTACTAAACCTGCAAAGATGGGGCGGGGCGGGGTGGGTTTGTACAATTGCGGGGCGAGGTGGGTTGACGAATCCATCATTATGTCATAGCTGTGGGTAGGGGTGGGTTTGGGGCGGGTTGAGCCCCATTAGCAGGCCTAATTGTTAGCTTATGCAGGGTTTGTTCTTCGTTTGTGTATTCAGTACATGGAGAATGGTCGAGTGAAGGACTGAACTGGCGACCAGAGAGGGGGGAGTGAATGGGAGCCGATAAAAATTCTTCTCGAAGGAGATGGCGACTCCAACAAGATGAACATGGCTAACCAGAACACGTCTCCAACTCAACTACCCAAGTTGGCCAAGACCATGTAGCCACTGAAGTGCTACTAGTCTTAGGAACCAACAACCACCGAAACCTACTCGAGAACGCAGCAGAACAAGCAACTCGAGCAACTACTGACCACACCGGTCAGACCGGTCACCGGTCGGACTGATCCCGGCCGGATCCTGGACAGAGCCGTCGGAACACCCAACACCAACCAGAGACACACCGGGTCGCCCTGGACCCCAAACCGGATCACCCTGGACCCCAAACCAGATCACCCGAGCAATACTTGAAGACTTCCACAGAAAGCTCCCGCACTGGTCAGGTTGGTGCAGCTCACCGGTCAGACCGGTCCAAGCTCGGAAACCCCAAATCCAAGTGACCAACCTCCCGAGCTCCAAAACACTCAAAACTCGAAATAGCAGCAAACTCAGAGACAAGGGAACTCACCAAAACGTTCACCCAAGAAAAACCCAACCAGGGGTCAGCACCGGTCAGACCGGTTAGGACCTGGGCGCTCGGGATCAACAGCAACCCGCAGGTCAACTCCTCCAAATCCAAATCGTGATCCCTCGATTCGCTTCACAGATTTGCACAAGACTTTGGGGATAGTAGGAGTATCTCATGGGCAATCCATAGCCACAATTTGGTCCACCAAAACTTGCTAAATCAAGAGGAATCGAAGGATTTCTACCAAGAATGCCTCTAACCCTAAACCCGAGAAAACCCCAAAATCGAGCCCCTTTACTCATGGATTTGGGAGGGGAATCAAAGGGAAAAGAACCAAGAAGGGTTCATGAATACACCCCCCACCAAATCCCAAAGAGAAATGTCTCAAAACCGCCACAAGAAAATCGCCAAGAAAAGGCTCCGAAAATCACCAAAAAGGGAAAATGGGATAGACACAATCAAGCCTTGAGGAACCACGCCGAATCATCTATACATACCATGAAGGTTCATACATGGTCTAGCTTGCCACCCGATCAACCATCCCTCTCTAAGGGTCTCATCATGAAGCTCTCAAGCTAGTCCTAAAAAAACCTAAGGAAAATAGGAAGGGAAAATAGCAAAATAAAATGAGCTAGGGTTCCAAGAGATGGCAGCCATCCTCTCACCACTTGGGTTATATGGAGGCAACCAAAAGATGAAACTACCCCTATTACATTAAACTAGGATACACGCCCCCGAATGGACTTTTGGGAAACTTCGTCATAGAACCATCGGACGGATGCCCGGCGACCGCAAACTTGCTTAGCCTCGACGCAAGCCTTACAATCCCGACGTGTGTCCTCCGCTTTGAAGCCTCCGGAAGCTGTCGTCGCACACCGGTCAGACCGGTACCCACCACTCAGACCCGCCGGTCAAACCGGCCTGATGTTGCTGCACCTCCGTCTTCGGTCTTGGCTTTGTGGATCAACAAGGAACCCAGTGGTTTTCTGGTGAACCACTGGAAACCCCACGAACTCGGTGTAGCCTCTGCCAATCACCACTCATGACTCGGCTCCCACAAAGTCCCGGTTTGACCTTGGTTTTGAGGCTCAACAAGGAAACCGTCCACGACTTCGTCTCGTTGTTCTTGCCACCATGCGGCCCGCACTCGACCCCGCTGGCCATCGGGTCCCTCGAACCAAGCCTACTTGTCTTTTCCACACCTAGAGGTCTCACCAGTAATGATCTTTTGCGCTTGTTCTTCACCTGCACCAACACCAGTCAAGCTGCAACCTACACCTGCAATACTTAGCTAAGAGTCAGTCCACACAATGTTGTCAATCACTTATCACACCAGGAAGCAACCATCCACTGGTCCTCGAACCACACAGGTCCTCATCAAGCAAGGAAGGGACGGAGCATGCAACTTGGAGGAGTCGTGGAAGCGGGAGCTATCGGGCACAATGGCACCTCACCAGCACCCAGCTCAGCTGCTGCCATCGGCACCGTAGCAGCACCCGCCCCCAATGGCACCTCCACTTCCACTGCTATCGGCACCTGAGCAACACCCGACCCCAATGGCACCTCCACTTCTGTTGGCATCAGCACCTCAGCAACAACCGAGGGTGATGTCACCTCTAGTTCAGCTGCTGGCAACATCATCTTAGGATCAGTTGAACCCCATGTCACAACCTTTTCGCCCACGGCCCAGGCCGCCACCTCTATTGTTGCCCATTGAAATGCCACCCCCACGGCCAGTGCTCATTGAACAAGATGAATCACATGACTTGAAATGGTTTGTGTTGCTTTGACTTCAGTAGGCTGGGCCCGCCCATGTTTTTCACGAAGGTATGTGGGTGTGCCCTTTTTGCCAGAGGGGTCACAGGCAATGGACCATTCATGACCTATTGTTACATGCGCATAACATCTTCATTTTTTTGCCTGCCTGGTTGTGGGATACAAGGGGAGGCATTGTTTGGGTAATAGCTTTGGGGGACTACCCAATTGTTTAGTATGCAGACGACACTTTGTTCATCATGCCAGTAGATGAAAATCAGCTACTCAACCTTAAGAACATCCTTGGTGACTTTGCAACATCCACTGGTTTGAAGGTGGATTACTCCAAGTCGAGGTTGGTCCCCATAAATGTTGATTCAGAAAGGGTGGCTTCTCTTGCAAATGTTTTGGTCTGCCAAGTGGGTGCCGTGCCTTTCACCTACTTAGGCTTACCACTAGGTACCACAAGGCCTTTAGTGGATGAATTACTGCCTTTGCTTAATAAAATTGAACGTCGAATGATGGGGATTAGCAGTTTGCTGACCTATGTTGGTAGGCTAATCATGGTGAAATCAGTTCTATCTGCTCTTCCTACCTTTTACTTGGGAACTCTTAAATTGCCAGCCTCTGTGATTCAGCACATAGATAAGCCCCGCAAGCACCATCTTTGGGACAGAGGTGATATAAACACAAAAGGAGGTTGCCTTGTCGCTTGGAAAAAGGCTTGTTTGCCTAAAGACCAAGGTGGTCTTGGCATTATTAACCTCAGAATTTAGGATGTTGCTCTACTCTTGAAGCACTTGCATAAGTTCTATAATCATGATAGCATTCCTTGGGTTTCTCTTACCTGGAAATGCCTCTACTTGGGACAAATTGTACCTCATGTTGAAAGGATCAAGATGTCGACTAGAGGGGGGGGTGAATAGTCGAACCTGAAAATCACAAACTTTTTTGCGGCTGTTAGACCCAGGTCCGGAGACTCCGGATATTTTTTCGGATACTCCGGGAAATCCGGAGAATCCGGGAAAATGTCCGGATAGTCCGGCCTGTAAAGGGGGGAATTAAATCGACAGGATTTAAACTTGCTCAAAAGTAAATCTGTGAAAATAGGTTATGCACTGAAGTGAGACAAGCCTGTTTATCCACTCAAAACCTGTAGGAACCTCAACACGAAGTAGATCGGCACCAAACCCTAGATAAGTGTTCAAGCAAGGAACAAGCATGCAACAAGATGAACAAGCACAAGAGACACAGGATTTGTTACCGGAGTTCAACCTCACACCTTGAGGTCTATGTCTCCGTTGAGGTACCCACGAAGGGTGGACCTTTACACCTAGGTCACTTTCCTCCCTCTAGCGACCACGAAGATCAAGCTAGAGTTACTTACTCAATGTCGGGGTGATACAAACTTTCTTGGGCAGCCACAACCTTTGGATGCTCCAAGGCAACGCCTAGCCGGCTAGGAGCTCAAGGCTCCAAGAGTAACAAACACGAATTTTGCCAACCAAGCGAAGAACGAGGTGCTCTAGAGATGGGAAATCGGCTCACTAGCACTCTCCAAGCCCTTGCTCTCAAATCCTCTTAACTCCCACAACAAATCTCACCAACTTTGAGCCAAAGGGAGAGAGGGGAGGAGTAAATGAGGTTTGCAACAGTTCAAGACGAAAATGGCAGGGAGAGCAGTAAATGAAGGGGTGGAGGGGGCTTTTATACCCCCTCACCCAGAATATAGCCGTTGAGGCTTTATGACCCGGAGTATCTGGGATAAACCCGGAGTCTCCGGGAAGTCCAGAGTCTCCGGGGAAAAACCCGGACACTCCGGCCTTCTAAGGCCAGCACCCAAGAAAAGATCCCCGTGAATGTGTTGGTGCAAAGGTGTCTCTCATAGATTTTGTTTTAGCAACTAGAGCACATGTTCGACTCTTGGAAGACATAATTCCTGTCCCTCTTGATAGTACGGCATTCCTAGGACTCAAATTTAAAAGTGAATATAAATAAGTCTTCTTAGGAACCCTTTTAGAGCACCACTTTCCTTTTGGGTAGTCAATGAGCTGTGCTTGATGTCATACATAATTTTAATACCTGCTCATGGAATAGGTAAATTCATTAGCCACTTAGGTGTGTGTCATTATATCACCAAAACCCACTTAGGGGGCCAAGATACTCTTCAATCTCCCCCTTTTTGGTGATTGATGACAACACACTTAAGTCATAAGAGATAAACAATGAATATTGAAAACTTTTGTAATACTCCCCTTAATATGTGCATTTTGATCTTGAATATCAAAGGTCCTATTAGGGACAATATTTTGCACAACAAGAGAAACAAGAGAGTATTACATCAGTGGGGTGCTTGTGACGTGCAACAGATCAAAGGTGAAATGCTCATGACAGGTTATACATTCAACAAGAAGAGAAAAAGAATTCTGGTGCTGAGAAGTCCGGAGTCTCCGGGCCAGATCCGGAGTGTCCGGGAAATCTGGATACTCCGGGAAAAAGTCCGGACTCTCCGGACTTCAGCACAGCAGCGGAAAACAGACAACACATAGATTTTCAATCTAGCATAAGCTGTCCTTAGCAGATAAAAACAGAGAAAACCATCACAAGCACACAACCAAATGTCTCAAACTCACATAGTCTCACACGAGCGAAGATTAGAGTTATTACAAACCAAGTTCCAGATTCAAATTATTACAAGCCAAGTTCATTGTTCCACGACACATAAAAAGATAACTTCACTCCCCCTTTGGCATCAAGCGCCAAAAAGGAAGTGTGGAGCAGCGAAGTCACTCGGAGTCGTCGTCCTCCTCCTCTTCTTCTTCTTCATTGTCCTCTTCTTCTTCTTCTTGGGCACCTTGGGCGTCCCACTCCGCAAACGGGTCATCAAACTCGGGAAGCTCGCGGTAGGGATCGGTGGGAAGGCCAAGGTGAGACTTGATCTCGATGATGTCGCGGCGGTTCTCATTTGTCTCTGTGGCTATGGTCTTGCACATGCTGAAAATGCTTTTAAGCACTCTCTTGATCATTGAGCCACGGTGCCGACGAGGAGGTGGAGAAGAGGAATGTGCAGCGGGCAAATCATCATGGGAGGGGGCTGCACTTGACGATCCAACGTACTTACGGCCTTTGGGAGGCCTCTTTGCATGATCACGGATGTGGCGAAGCGGCTCATGGACAACATCCTTGGGATAGCAGACATTGGTCACTCTCTCAATCATATACATGAGATAGGGGGCATACGGAAGATGTTTCATGGGGTCATTCATTGCCCTCCTCAACTCATTCCAAATGAAGTCAAAGACACAAAAGCCTTCTTCATCCGGTGCCATCCTATTGAGAAGATTTGGAGCAAAGTATCTCAAAGCTATGACATCTCCAATCTTAGGGTCGATAGTGGCACGAAAGAATTGATTGAGATAGTAGTAGTAAGGGTTAAGTTGGTCCGCCTTGCCCTCAATGGCCGCATCTCGGCTAGGAAACATAAAGGGGAGCTCCTTGGGCATGTACTTGTTCTCATTGTGCACGGGGGTGCGCCTTTCGTCCTTAGAACCAAGACTCAAGAGCCGAGAGAAACTCATGTAGTCAATGGTGCACTTTTGACCTTGAGTTGTCCATGTGATGGTGTTGTCATGGGGATTGAAGTAGTAAGAACAATGGAATTGAGCAAGGATTTCTTTGTTCCAATTGTACCTAAAACCCATGATGTCATAGAGGCCAACCTCCTTGCACTTGTCAATCACTGAGTTGAACACGGTATTGTTAAGCTCCTCATAATACTTCCAGTCAATGTATTTCATCGGCACAATGGGAGCCATGTTCTTGGAGGCTAGCTTGGGATTGCGGATCACGGATTGATAAAAGTCCCGGTGGAAGTCACACCAAAACCTTGCCTCAAGTCCCTCTCCCTTGAGATATAAATAGACATTCTCCTCTCTCTGCTCCCTCACTGCGAGAGAGTTCCTTGAGTAGTCCCTAATCATGTGTTCAGCAAATCCAAGGACTGAGCCTGGGTCCCTTAGCTTGATAGGGGTCTCAACCACTCGAACATTGGGTGGAAGGGTAGGAATAAGCCTAGGAGGGGTTTTGGGACAGATGTGGGCAGCCACTCCATGTTTATGTTTAGGAGGAACTCGAGTAGCTGGGCGGCTTTGGTGGACATAGGGGGCTTGATGACTCTTTTTGGGATGGGGCTTGTAGCGGGATTTTTCTTTAGCTGGCCCCTTTCCATGACGACGAGGAGGCTCGGGGGATTGCTCATATGTTTCATCTTCAACTTCATCATCATCACTTTCCGTCCTCTCCTCCTCCTCCTCCTCCACAATTTCTTCTTCACTCCCTTCGGCACAAGAGGGAGGAGGGTCACCCCGTCTTGGTCTGGAGCTGCGCTGCGAGCTTTCTTGCCCTAAGGCTTCTTGCACGACCCGAAAAGCGGCGGGGTCATGCCTAGCCTTGGTCCTCCTTTGGGTGGAGGGCTCCTCATTGCCACGGCTGACCTTCAACCTTACCATCTGAATAGATAAAATGATATGGAAATGAGAGATTGTCAAAGGTGGAGACACACTGCACTTGTGGTTTAGGGTTGCAGTGCGAACCCCGGATACTCCGGGAAAAAGTCCGGAGACTCCGGATATTCCGGAGACTCCGGGTCCTTCGACCCCGGAGAGTCCGGGTTTCGCAGGTTGAAGCCCTAAATCACAATGCAGCGAGGTACGTCCATCCAAACTGAGAGGAAACGCAGATCTAGAGTCCAAAGAGTGTTTCCTACCTATTCCCTACGAGGATACTTCAAGAACTTCCAAGGGGGAGATTCTTTTGAAAATACCTTGGGGAGAGAGGGAAGAAGACTTGGATCCTTTGAAACTTGAGTAGATCCTTGATCTCCACGCCTTGGAGCCTTCAAATCCTCCCTCTCACGAGATTTTTGGGGTTTGGACGAGGAAATCGCCCAAGAGGAGAGGGTAGGCGACGGGAGAGAAGGAGGCACGGTTAGAGTACTGAGTGGGGTGAAACAGGGTATTTTCACCGCAGTCAAAACCTTTTATACTTTTAAAACCCGGAGTCTCCGGGCTAGGTCCGGAGTCTCCGGGAAACCCGGAGAGTCCGGCCTCAAACCTGGATACTCCGCTCCCCCTAAACCCAGCGAGTAGATTTTCAAGGAATTTGATTTTGAATGGATTTGGAAGGTTGCTTATGTGATAAATGTGAGCCTGAGCAGTATCAACACCTTGGACTAGCCACAAGCAAGCAAAGGGAACAATAGTCCAAGTGTTGTACCTAAAGATCCAAATTTTTCAATACAAATGCAATACAAGCTTTTCACAAATCTTTTGTTTTCAAGGTTCTAAACTAGGTCACTCAAATATGTGCATGATCTCAAGCCAAGTGACGCCAAGATATTTAGCTCACTCCTCAAAGCACAAAACCTTAGTTCATCAAGAGGCTTAGTGAAGATATCGGCTAGTTGCTTATCGGTGCTCACATAACTTAAAGCGATATCTCCTTTAGCTTCGTGGTCTCTCAAGAAATGGTGTCTTATGTCTATGTGCTTTGTTCTTCAGTGGTTTACGGGGTTGTTCGCTAGCTTAATGGCACTCTCGTTGTCACACAAGAGTGGCACCTTGCTAAACTTGCAACCAAAGTCAATCAAAGTGAGCCTCATCCAAAGTAGTTGAGCACAACAAGCGCCGGCTGCAACATACTCGGCCTCGGCGGTAGAAAGGGCAACAGAGTTTTGTTTCTTGGAACTCCAAGACACCAAGGACCTTCCAAGGAATTGACAAGTCCTGGATGTACTCTTTCTATCTACTTTGCAACCGGCATAATCCGAATCGGAGTAGCCAAGTAGATCAAAAGTGGAGCCCTTGGGATACCATAAACCAAGGTTAGGAGTATGAACTAAATATCTAAAAATTCTCTTAACGGCCATTAGATGGCACTCCTTAGGATTAGCTTGAAACCTTGCACACATGCACACACTAAGCATAATATCGGGCCTAGATGCACAAAGGTAAAGCAAAGAACCAATCATGAAACGATATACCTTTTGATCAATGCTTTTTCCTTCTTCATTTAGATCAAGATGTCCATTTGATGGCATAGGTGTTTTGATGGGCTTGGCGTTGTTCATATCAAACTTCTTAAGCATGTCGTGGGTGTACTTGGTTTGACTTATGAAAGTGCCATCCTTGAGTTGCTTGATTTGAAAACCGAGAAAGAACTTCAACTCGCCCATCATAGACATCTCGAATCTTTTAGTCATGATCCTACTAAACCTATCAACCCAAATTTGATTAGTAGAGCCAAATATGATGTCATCAACATAAATTTGACACACAAACAAATCATTGCCTTGTTTACGAGTGAAGAGAGTAGGATCGGCTTTGCCTATTTCAAAGCCTTTCTTTAAGAGAAATTCCTTAAAGCATTCATACCATGCTCTAGGGGCTTGCTTGAGCCCATAGAGCGCCTTATGGAGCTTGTAGACGTGGTTTGGGAGTTGTGGATCTTCAAAGCCCGGTGGTTGCTCAACATAGACTTCTTCGGAGATTGGACCATTCAAGAAGGCACTCTTGACATCCATTTGATGTAGCTTGAAGTTGTGATGAGTGGCAAAGGCTAGGAGTATACGAATTGCTTCAAGTCTTGCCACTGGTGCATAAGTTTCTCATAAGTCTAAGCCTTCTACTTGAGTATAACCCTTTGCAACCAATCTAGCTTTGTTCTTGGTCACCACGCCGTCTTCATCTTGTTTGTTGCAAAACACCCACTTGGTTCCAATAGCATTTTGTTTAGGGCGTTCCACTAAGGACCAGACTTCATTCCTAGTGAAGTTGTTGAGCTCTTATTGCATGGCCATCACCCAATCAGCATCTCCAAGAGCATCTTCAACCCTAAGAGGTTCCAACATGGAAACAAACGAGTAATGTTCACAAAAATTTGCTAATCTTGAACGAGTTGTTACCCCTCTACGAATGCTTCCAAGTATATTGTCAACGGGATGATCCCGTTGAACACTTTGTCGAACTCTTGGATGTGGGTCAGACACTTCTTGTTGAATCAAGTCCTCATTTTCTTGACTGCATTGTGAAGCTTCAGCAGCAGGTCCGGAGTCTCCGGGCTTATCTCCGGAGTCTCCGGAAAATCCAGAGTCTCCGGGTTTTTGTCTGGATACTCCGGGTTGCCCAGCAGGGGGCAGAGCTGCTGCATTTTCAATAATGCAGTCTTCATCATCTTCTTCTTGAGGCTTGATTTCTCCAATGGCCATCCTCCTTATAGCCTTTTCAGCAGGTACTTCCTTGCCTACACATAATTCATCAACTTGCTCCTCTTGAGAGCCATTAGATTCATCAAACGTCAAGTCACACGTGACTTCAACACAACCGGTGGTTTTATTGAGGACACGATAGCCATGAGCGTTTGAGGCGTAACCAAGAAAGATACCTTCATCAACTTTAGATGCAAACTTAGAGCTTTTGGGCTTCTTGTTGAGAATGAAGCACTTACAACCAAAAACTCTAAAGTAGGAGACATTAGGCTTTTTACCAATTAGGATCTCATAGGCGGTCTTGTGGCGAAGCTTGTGAAGATACAAACGGTTGATAGCATGACATGCCGTGTTGATTGCTTCCGCCCAAAAATTATCCGAAGTCTTGTACTCGTCAAGCATGGTTCTTGCGGCTTCAATAAGAGTTCTATTCTTCCTCTCTACAATCCCATTTTGTTGTGGAGTGTATGGGACGGAGAGCTCATGACCAATGTCTTCTTCATCAAGATACTCTTCAATGTTGGTGTTTTTGAACTCGGTGCCATTGTCACTTCTTACTCTTTTGATCTTCACATCAAACTCATTTTGGGCTCTTGTTGCAAATTTCTTGAATATTTCATGAACTTTGCTCTTGTCTTTCATAAAGAATACCCAAGTGTACCTAGAGTAATCATCAACAATGACAAATCCATACTTGTTCCCCCCAATGCTAACATAGGCTACCGAACCAAAGATATCCATGTGAAGTAGTTCCAATGGCCTTGTGGTAGATACAACATTCTTGGCGGGATGAGGGGCACCAACTTGCTTTCCGTCTTGCCAAGCACTACAAATTCTATTTTTCTCAAAATGAACATTTGTTAGCCCTAGGATGTGTTCCCCCTTTAGAAGCTATTGAGATTGTTCATCCCAACGTGAGATAGTCGGCGATGCCAAAGCCAACTCAAGCTAGACTTTGCCAATAAGCATGTATCAAGTTGGGCTTTATCCGATGAGAAATCCACCAAGTAAAGCCTTCCTTTGAGTTCACCCTTAAAGGCAACGGAGTCATCGCTCCTTCTAAAGACGGTCACACCCTCATTTGTGAACAAACAATTGTAGCCCATCTCACATAGTTGTGAGACGGACAACAAGTTGTAGTCCAAAGATTCAACCAAATAAACATCGGAAATTGAATGATTGATTGAGATAGCAATTTTACCAAGGCCAACAACCGTTCCTCCACCATTGCCTCCAAAGGCAATGCTTTCCGTAGGATTTTCAATCATATCACAAGATGTAAACATTTTCTTCCCCCCGGTCATATGATTTGTGCATCCACTATCAATCACCCATTTTGTTCCACCGGAGGAGTATGCCTACAAAAAAATTATGCTTGTGTTTTAGGTACCCAAGTGGATTTGGGTCCTAGAGCGTTAGTCACAAGAATCTTGGGCACCCACACATTCCTTTTTATCATTGTCCCTTTTGTGCGAGGCCCCACATACTTGGCAACCACCTTACCCTTGTGGTTCCAAGTCAACACATAATCGGCATAAAAAATATCTTGTGATGCATGAGGTTTGGGCTTCTTGTTTGACTTGTTTGGCCTTGAAGGTGGTGCTTGTGTGGTCACTTGGGTGCTCTTGAACTTGATTGGAGTGTTGTATCTAACTTGGTTGTCATGCTTCTTGACACCCATTTGCTTCATGTCGTGCACCACATTTCTTGTTCCCATACCTTTGGTGTGGTGGTTCTTGATGAATGGGATGGGGTCTTTTGTACCTTGTTCTTGCTTACCAAGCCCCTTCCCATCCTCAAAGCCAAACTTCTTCATGTAGCTTGACCCAAACCCTTTGATGTGGTTTTCAAAATCACCTCTCTTGGGTTCTTTCTTCTTTTCAATTATGAGAGAGTTTGACAACCTAGCAATTTCCTTTTTCATGGCATTTATCTCGGCAACATTAGTAGCACAAGCATTTATATCAACCTTATAACATCTAGAACAACCTTTGCTTGTTGATGTTTGAGAACTTGAGAAGGCATCATTAGATGAAGTTGTAGCATTGTTCTTGAGGTTGTCAAGTTGAACTTCTAATGCTATGTGACTAGCCTTTAAGCTATCAAAGCTCTTTTGAAGTTCAAGCTTTTCATCCTCAAGTTTCTTGCAAGGATCCTTAGCTAGGAAAGATTCCCTAGTTAATTCATCTACCAACAACTTATCTTTAGCTAGGGATTTCTTGAGGCTAAGAATTTCTTTCTCCTTTTCCTTGAGCGAGTCCTCTTGCACCTTGAAACCCTTCTTTTCAATTACAAGGGCATCCTCAAGGGCAATGGTTTTCTCCCGCTCAAGTCTAAAGAGTTCTTCTTGCACCTCAAGAGTTCCATCTCTATTCTCAATTTCTTTCATTAAAAACATGATTTTCTTAGTTGCCTTTTTACCAAAACTAGTGATCATTTTTTCAAGGTCGAAATCATTTTCACTATCATCATCTAGGGGCGGGGTGGGAGTGTCTACCTTGTAGCCCCTAGCCATGAGGCAAGTGTGGGTGAAGTCATCTTCATCATCAGAGAGATCTTCAAATAGTGATGACTTGTTGATTGGTTCCTTAATGGTTATGGTAGCAAGACCGGCTTCTATGTCGGTGTCGGAGCTATCATCATTTGAATCCCATTCTTCACCCAAACGAGCTTCACCAACTTCCTTTCTCTTGTTCTTGTCAAACTTGTTGGTGTCTCTTCTTCTTACTTTTATGTTTGGGCACTCCGTGATGAAGTGTCCCTCCTTGCCACACCCAAAGCATGGTCTTTTTAAAGTTCTCTTGGTCTTGATCTTGTCCTTGTCCTTGTTCTTGTTGAAGAAGCCACTCTTCTTCAACATTTTGTTGAACTTCCTTACAAAGAGAGCCATTTGTTCGGGAGTCATGTCCATGTCACTATCTTCATCATCATCTTCCTCGGCCATGGTTCTTGAGGTTGATGAGCTTGACCTTTTGTCCTTGCTAGATGCCTTGAGGGCCACTCCCTTGTTCTTCTCAAGTTGTTCATGCATCTTCGACATTTCTTGTGAGAGCTTGGACTCCTTGACGGTGATAAGGTGTTCTTCCATTCTTCCAATCACATCCACCGGAGTGAACTTGTTGAATCCTCTCTTTTCCCTTATGAGAGTAGGGAGTTGAACATCCCTTGCCATGTAAGCGGAGAGGATCTTGTCAACCACTTCTCTTCTTCCCCATCTTGTACTTCCAAGTGATTGATCTTGTTGATGATCTTGTCCAATCGGTTGTACATGTCTTGTGGTGACTCATCATCCTTGATGACAAACCTGTTGAGCTCACTTTCCAAGGCTCGGATCCTTCCTTCCCTTACTTGCTTTGTCCCTTCATGATTCATGAACAAGGTGTCCCACACTTCTTTGGCGGACTTTAATACATCTATCTTGTCATATTCTTCGGCTGTGAGTGAACTCTTGATGATGCGGATGGCTTGATAGTTTCTTTGTATCTCATTTGCTTGATCTTGAGTTAGCGTCGCATCACCACTTGGAAATGTAATACCCCTGTTCACAATAGTCCAAAGTGCGGGATTCATCGCCATCAAATACTCCTCCATCGAGTTCTTCCACTTGGAATAGCTGGTTCCATCAAATTGGGGTATCTTCCCAATGTGGCTAGAACCTGATGGATGGTTAAAGGATAAGCGAGAATAATCGAAAGAGGTTCGAGTGTAATCCTTTGATGGTCGTCTAGCGGAGCGGGTGGATCTTGCATCATCGAACTCTTCGTCCTCACTATCGGAGGCTCATCACCTCATCTGTGCGCTTGATGACTAGTGCTTGCACCATGGGTGTTGTCTCCTCGAGGGGGAGGAGGCATGCTAACAACATTGTTGACGGGATCACCTTCGACGAGAGGTATGGCTTGATCATTTGGATTCGACATCTTCTTAACTCCAAGCGGTTAGGCTTCAAACACGGAGCACCAAGCTCTGATACCAATTGAAAGGATCAAGATGTCGACTAGAGGGGGGGTGAATAGTCGAACCTGAAAATCACAAACTTTTTCGCGGCTGTTAGACCCAGGTCCGGAGACTCCAGATGTTTTTCCAGATACTCCGGGAAATCTGGAGAATCCGGGAAAATGTCCGGATAGTCCGGCCTGTAAAGGGGGGAATTAAATCGACAAGATTTAAACTTGCTCAAAAGTAAATCTGTGAAAATAGGTTATGCACTAAAGTGAGACAAGCCTGTTTATCCACTCAAAACCTGTAGGAACCTCAACACGAAGTAGATCGGCACCAAACCCTAGATAAGTGTTCAAGCAAGGAACAAGCATGCAACAAGATGAACAAGCACAAGAGACACAGGATTTGTTACATAAGTTCAACCTCACACCTTGAGGTCTACGTCTCCGTTGAGGTACCCACGAAGGGTGGACCTTTACACCTAGGTCACTTTCCTCCCTCTAGCGACCATGAAGATCAAGCTAGAGTTACTTACTCAATGTCGGGGTGATACAAACTTCCTTGGGCAGCCACAACCTTTGGATGCTCCAAGGCAACGCCTAGCCGGCTAGGAGCTCAAGGCTCCAAGAGTAACAAACACGAATTTTGCCAACCAAGCGAAGAACGAGGTGCTCTAGAGATGGGAAATCAGCTCACTAGCACTCTCCAAGCCCTTGCTCTCAAATCCTCTTAACTCCCACAACAAATCTCACCAACTTTGAGCCAAAGGGAGAGAGGGGAGGAGTAAATGAGGTTTGCAACAGTTCAGGACGAAAATGGCAGGGAGAGCAGTAAATGAAGGGGTGGAGGGGGCTTTTATACCCCCTCACCCAGAATATAGCCGTTGAGGCTTTATGACCCGGAGTATCCGGGATAAACCCGGAGTCTCCGGGAAGTCCGGAGTCTCCGGGGAAAAACCCGGACACTCCGGCCTTCCAAGGCCAGCACCCAAGAAAAGATCCCCATGAATGTGTTGGTGCAAAGGTGTCTCTCATAGATTTTGTTTTAGCAACTAGAGCACCTGTTCGACTCTTGGAAGACATAATTCCTGTCCCTCTTGATAGTACGGCATTCCTAGGACTCAAATTTAAAAGTGAATATAAATAAGTCTTCTTAGGAACCCTTTTAGAGCACCACTTTCCTTTTGGGTAGTCAACGAGCTGTGCTTGATGCCATACATAATTTTAACACCTGCTCATGGACTAGGTAAATTCATTAGCCACTTAGGTGTGTGTCATTATATCACCAAAACCCACTTAGGGGGCCAAGATACTCTTCACATGTTAAAAGGTCGGTGGGATCTTTTTGGTGGAGAGATGTTATGACCTTTTCTGACAAATATTTCATGATTGTGTCTTGCCAAGCTGCAAGGGATTCTACGATTTGTTTTTGGATAGATATTAGGGATCTAGGTGTTCTTAAATGGCAATTCCCCAAGCTCTTCTCATTTGTCAAGAAGAAGAACATATCCCTAGAAAAATGTGTTTCCCAGGACGTTTATTCCAACTTCTTCACCCCTCTTTCTAAGGAAGTTGATGATCACTAGGTGCAGCTATCGACTATGCTTCTAAATCTTAATCTTGTGGTCACTAATGGATTTATATTTGGGGTTCTCCTTCATTCACACCTAAGAAGGCTTACCAGCAGTTGCAAGGTTCCTGTCATGCTCACCCGGTTTTCAAGTGGCTTTGGAATTCATGTGCTAGAGGTAGACATAAATTTTTTGGCTGGTTGCTATTTTGTGACAGATTAAACACACGATATATACTGAGAAGGAAAATTAAAATACTTGATGATTATAGCTGCATCCTTTGCTCTTGCAACCTGAATGAATCCTGGGAGCATCTCTTTTTCAATTGCTCTTTCAGTTGGTGGTGTTGGCGCCTGCTATCTATTTCTTGGTCCCAATTGGCTTCTTGCCTTGACAGAATTGTGGATGGCCGTCATAAGTTTTGTCAATGTATCTACAGAGAGATTTTCTTAATATGTTGTTGGGCAATTTGGGTCCATAGGAATGAAGTGATTTTCTATGGAGTCCCTATCTCCTTGGCTAGGTGGAAGCACCTCTTTAAATCTGAATTCTCCCTTCTGTTGCACAAAGCTAGGCCGACCCTTAGGGTGGAGTTGGATTGCTGGATTTGTAATTTCCATTAAATATCTTTTCTCTTTTTCTCTTTGGGCATGAGGCCTTGTAACTATACATATCATATTTTTGGAAAATGAAAAGATTCAGTAGGGGCCTGTTGACGGATAAAACTCGTATCCACCTATGATCCGCAAGCATACGGACCTACACCTTTTTCACCACAGGGATTCCCTAGGTTCTTATCAATGCGTGGAGCAAGGGGGTTGCTAGCGCTTAACCAAGTACTAATATAGTTGATGCAAAACTTTTGAAAGGGGTATTACTCTAAAGGTAAAGACAATCTAACCTAAGTTAATCTAAGAAGTCTAAGGTGAAACTAGATGCAAAGGGTGGACACAAGAGAGAGGTTAAGGTAGATAAGCGTTCCCTCCCTAGGGTTTAGGATCACATGAACATGCATCTACTACATGGTGTTGCCTACACTAGCTTCATGGCGGTTATGCGGTCGCTAAGCCTTTTCCCTCCACCGTACTGTCACTACGCAAGGTAATCAAACACTTTCACGTATAACCGCATCTATACCTAAGCATCCATAGGGTTAAACTAATAACTCCAATTATCACAAACCTTACTAAGACCACATGTTGCGCAAACACATGTAAACAAAGCATACGTGAAAACATAGACCATAAAGCATTGATTGGCATAAGATTCATGTATACATTACATAGCATGCATCCATATAACCCTAGGGATGAATGGAGACGTTATCCCAGCATCTTACACGGATTGAGGCACATAGGGGTGATGGAGACTCCGGAGAACGTCGTCGATGAAGATGGCGGCGGTGAAGCTTGGGAACACCCCTAGGACAGCGGCTTGGAGTCCTCCTCTTGCTTCCTTCCCTCTGCCGGTGTTGATCCTTGTGACGAGCTCATCCAACTCTCTCCCTCATCTTGCGGTGGCGGTTTTCTAGTGAGTGGCATCGGTAGAATGATTGGATCAATGTGGCAGCGGATGGAGGCAGAGGCAATTTATAGAGAAACACCTAGGTCAAAGGGCGTCGCGAACTGCCACAAAAGGCCCCTGGGCCGATCCGACTGGGTCGGCTGGCCTAGGCCCTTTTAGGGCCGGTTCGGGCCCATCTTCCTCCCCGCGGCTCATCTTCACATTTTGGACTTATCCCCCTTGATGTGTGTCATTTTGAAGTCGTCATCCCCTATCTTGATCAAGATAAGAGAGGGGGTGAATTAGGCTTCTTAAAAACGTAACATATGGCTTTCACTATTTTACATAAAATAAACTAGATCAAGTATATCTAGATGTGCAATCTAAGGTTGATCTAGTGAGAAACCCTCATCCCAAACAAGTTTTGCAACCTATAGCTAGTCCTAGCATGATACTACTCTAGGAATGTATAGGCAAGAAAGGATTGCAAGAGAGTAATACGGCAACATAAAGGGGGACGAGAGGAAGCAAACTCTTGACACACAATTTATCATGTGGTATCGGTAGGCACTAAGCCACCCCTAGTCCATGTTGTTGAAGCAATCACAGAAGAGTATTGCTTCCCGGTCACCAAGTCTCTCCCAAGAGCACCACTTGACTCGCCACAAAAGCTCGCCACTTATGCACTCGCCAAGCTCTCTTGGTCACCTTGATGCCGCCTCCACTAAGGAGCTTCTCCACTTAAGAAGGGGGTCTCCATGTCTCCCGCACAAAGTGTCCTCACCACTCCACACCAAGTCGGAGGGTCGAAGACGATTGCCAGTGAGCCACTTAGGCCCCAAGGCTTCCAGCGCACCTTGTACAACTTGATTCACTCAAGAATCACCTCACAAGGATGGCATAACCTTGCACTCACTCAGCTCTAAGCTAAGCCTAGCACTAAGCAGACACATAGCATGTGCAAGTCTATGGATGGGCAATTTAGCACATGGATGGATTGGATATGATCTTCTAGATGTCTTGCACTCCTCTGCACTTCCACATAATCTAGCAACCTCAAATGGGTGAGTGGAGGGGGTATAAATAGCCAAGGCACCCAAACAGCTATTGGCTAACGGCCACTAAAAAAGGTAGCGTCAGATGAACCGATGCTATCATTTTAAGGCCATCGGTTCATCCGGTGCCCCATCCACGTCACTTAGCCATTGATATCCTCTGACACAATTGATATGACGCATACACTGACGCACCGTCGGTTCATCCGGTGCTGAAGGACTCCTCACCAACACCTTATTGTTAGCTTCTTCGTGACCATCGGATAGACCGATGCTTCTACCGACCAAGGCATCGGTTCATTTGGTGCTACTGGATTTATCTTGGCGCGTCTCTGTCTTGATTCAAATTGAGTGTCGAATAGACCGACGGTGTCCCCACTTAGACTGTCAGATCATCCGGTGCTACTGTCTTCTGCAGTTCTTCTCCTTCCAATTATCCGACGCAATTAGAGTATGTACTATTGGTTCATCCGACGGAGTCAATTTAGTTTGGCCTTCTGCGCAGTGTACCAAGTGCACCGACGCTAGCTTCTAGGGTACCGTCGGTTCATCCGACGATGTGTTTTCTTTGTTTTCTTGCGTCTAGGACTTGGATCTTTGCTTCCTTTGATTGTGATTGCATCTATGGGACCTAGATATGTCTACAAGGACATGCTAGACAATGTGGTTAGTCCCATTGTTTGTGTTAGCATGAATCACCAAAATCAACTCGAACAAATGGAAAATGAGGCCATGTTCGCTACAGACTCTACCATAGAGTCTAAGTCTATTATTATCTTCATATTTATTATATTTTGTTGATGTGGCGGTATATTTATGAAAGAGATAGGATGAAAAATTAAGACTCCAAGTCCAATGGTAAAACTACACGTAAAGCCCAAGAAAAATGGTATAGCAAAAGTCATTTGTGGAAGCTATCTCAGGGCACTCCCTACCCAGACTCTAGCAGTAATTTCTGTATTTTTGGATACTGTGACAAGACTCTATCTTCCACAATGCAAGTTTTTCTATCATGGAGTCTTCTCAACCATTAGGCTCCTGCAGTGGCGCGGCCGGCAGCAATGCACGATGAGGATGGGCTACCGCGGCAGTGTTGTCAGCAGCGAGGCATGTCCGTCGAGGATGGAGCAGGTGTGGCCGGTAGCGAGGCACGATGAGGGTGGAGCTCGACGATGTTGGACTATGTCGCCGCCGGCGGCAGCCAAAGCCCTCCACGCAGCCGCGCGACCGCTTATAGCACCGGGAGTCGGCGGGTCCCTGGCTGCCCGCCCGTGGGATGATATAGGTGGTGGAGGAGGAGGGGACAAGAGAGCAGGGAGTGGCGGCAGCACCAACGCCGACAGCTTCGGGGCAAGAGAGCAAGGAGCGGCGGTGACACCAGGATTGGCGGGGCCCTAGCTGTCATGCCCGTGGGATGGAATAGGTGGAGGAGGGTACGGGAGAGCAGGGAGTGGCAGCGACACCGGCGTCGGTGGGTCCGGGACAGGAGAGTATGGAGGGCACCAGCCACGGTGTAACCTACCACTGGGCGCAACTATGGACGAGGTCCTGGACCGGTGAGTCGGGGTGCCAGCCGCACGGGATCTGCAGTGCGGAGGGCGTGGCCTCGTTTGCCATGTAGACTCAGTTTCTTGTTAAGACTTTGTTTCCTCCTCTTTTTTCATTTAATTGTCTTCCACATCATTTAAATGTTGTTGTGGCTGCTTAATAAATAGGGATAGACTATGTATAGTTCGGGTTGGCAATGCCCTCACACAATGGTAGAGTCCTCACATGATAAATATCATAGTATTCTGTCTCAATTTCTCATTGGTGCAGCACAAAGCACGGAGCATATAGAAACTACTAGTTCTTCCCAATAGTGATTTTGCAGTTTCATAGTGCATTGGTCCACATGAGGAGGTGGTTTCTCTATGAGGAAATGGTTTCTTCAACTTTTGTTCTCTTTCTTCATTAATAAGGCTAGCATATTAAATTTTTCCTTGGGTGGCAGACCAATTAATAGGGATAGAAATATAGATTTCCAAATGGGCCCGACACGATCAGCGGCACGAGGCACGACTCGAAAAAGCACAGCCCTAGCCTGACCCAAGGCACAATCAATAGTGCCTAGTGTCGGCCCGGCCCGATAGCATTTTAGTGCTTGGGTCGCTACCCCGACCCATAGTGCCGGCCCGAGGCACGACCCGATAATGGCCGGCCTGATGGCGGCCCAACCTTAGGCACGATGGCGGGTCGACCTGGCAACAGCCCAGCACCTCTCCATCCTGCTTCTCCCTTCGACCGTTAGATGCACAGAGGCTTCTCCCCGACCATTGGATCCACCGATGGGTGCCGCATATATAAGTCACGGCCATATCCCTCCCTGCCTCCCATCGCTTGAACTGAACCCCTAGCCCCCATTCTCCACTGGCCGGTGGCCGCATCCCTCTCTTCTCTTCCCCTCATCCCTCTCTACTCTTTCCCCGCATCGACACCCACTAGGCTACTAGCCCACCACCAGTCGTCATGCGCATCGGGGAAAAGCTGATCGGAGTAGGAGTTGCGGCCCCACCGCCACTGGCTAGCCCCATCGGAGCTTGCGGCCCGGCAGCGGAGGTCGCCCTACCCACGACGGAGCTCGACACGTCCCGGTAGCAGAGGTCGTCTTCTCCATGGCGGATCTCGCGGCGGCCCGGCGGCAGAGGTGGTCCTCCCATGGCGGATCTCGCGACGGCCTGGCGGCGGAGGTGACGCGGATCTCTGGACTCCGGCAATGGCGAGCGATGAAGACGACCTGGGTCACTCCATAGTGCCTAGCACGGCACGAGCTCGGCACCCGGCCATGTCGTGCCCGTTGTGCTGTCGTCATGCTTAGGCACGACACGACACGAAAATTCGTGTCGTGCTTCGGCGCCCTGGCAGGCACGGCGGCACGGCACGAAACTGTTGTCGTGCCTATAGGGCTGAACCGCTTCGTGTCGTGCTTTTTCGGGCTAGGGCCAGGCTCGGTCGAGCGGCCCGTTTGGAAATCTATAGATAGAAACCACTATTAGGGCACTCCCATGGAGTATTAATGATAGTTTGTATCTCTATTAAATAGGTTGCCAACAAAGAAAATGGTGATGTGTGACAACCTAATTAATGAGTAAAGAGAGCAATAATCATAGAAATGGTTTCTTAATGGAGAAATCAAGTCTTCTCTTGACCCAATACATAAGAAACCATGAACTTGTCATTGAGGAGAAACCATTAATTTATATGGGATTAATGCAACACTTGGCATCGGTGGAATTCGGGGAGAGAAAGAGAACACATTTATTATATGAAGACGCCACCACTGTAAAGGGTAGTTTCTATAGATGATTTCTTTTGCTATGAAGGCATGTTAGTTTCTTCCATTGGGACCGCCCTTAATACACCATTGGTACTGTCCTTAAGCCAGTCTCAGTGGCAGGGTCGTCGATAATTAATAGACTGCCACATAAATTTTTTATGACATGGCATCAAATTAATAAAGGGAGAGGAGTTCATTAGGTCATGGTGATGACCCTAGGTGGGTACAATTACCAATACTCATGACCCTACATTGAGAGAAGATCATAGAGTTATGGTGATGACAAATGCAACATTTAAATGTTGCATTCTATCTCTGAAATTATGCGTATGAACTTGTGCATTGAGTGACAGAGTCATCATGCTAAAAAGTTGATGTGACAGACTTGGTAACTATGTCCATGACATTGCCACTGAGACTGACCTTAGGTCAATCTCAATGTGAGGGTCATAGACATTAAATAGGGTGCCACATATGAAAAAGTGATGACATGTCATGATATTTAATAGGACAGAGAGAAAACCAGGGTCATCCTCGGGGCTCCAATTGGCGTGAAGTTCTAAAAATGACACCCCCATGACCGTTACACTGAGACTAGTCACACAATTTGTGTAGCACAATTGACCAACCAACATGCAGTAATTAAATATTTATATGAACATATGAAACTATGATATAGCACTGTGCATTGAGAAAGAGTGTGTCATCCCGCAAACCAATATAGTAAAAAATGATGTGTCACTCTTGGAAACTCTCTCGTGACCCCTTTGTTGGGGAATTCAGGAAAACCCGTCACCCTCGAAACGTTGAGCTTAACAAAGTTCTCGAAGCATGTTTTTCAGGAGCAGGGAATTCGCGATTCTCGGAAACCTGGAACCTGCGAAGTCTCGAATTCGCGAATGTGCAGAGTTCGGGAATCTTGATTCGGTGAGGAGGTGGAGTCACGAACATGCGGAAGCCCGGAATCTCAACTGTCGATGGCCCGAACTTTGGAGAGCGACTAATTCGGGAATCTGTTGAAGACCTAGTTCGGAAGTTTCATGCGAGGACATTCACAAACCAGGGGAGAAGCAAAGTCAAAGTTGTAGTCCCAAAAAGTCCGGGTTTAGAGTGTGAACAAGTGGCAGATTTGTAAATATGTGGGATAAAAAAGACAGTCATGTATGCGTTCACACTAGGAATATTCTCTGAGGCTAGGGGTGTTGTCGGTATGTAAAAGTCCCTTCATCTCCTTATAAAAGGGGGGCGCAAGGGCACGTGTAAACGGATTCAGACTTTTTTGGAACTTGTGCTACTTGCAGAGGGAGTCACAGTCTCTTTGCGCTCTTACATTGTACTTGAACGTGTTAAGAACTATGAATTTTTCGGGTAACCCCCCAACATTGGCGCCCACCGTGTCCCAGCCGAAAAGAAGCTCACGATGCCACCTCAAAAGAAATCCAAGAAGAATGCTCCAGCACAGGCAAACCAGGATGATCGCCTTCCTACCCAAGGGAATGAAACCTCATTTATTCCTGAAACCTCGAACGTAACAGACCAAGAACGAAGCGAAAAGCTCGAAGCCCTCATGAAGGCAAGAGCAGAAAAGACAACTCACATCCAAGAACAACCCGCCGAACAAAGAAGAGTTCGAGAATGTGGATGATGATGATGATTCCATAGACAGACGCTAGCCATGGTTCACCAAAAGATACAAGCGATTCTGAGAAAGACAAAGAAAAGTTCGCAGCTCGGTTGCGGGCGAAGAGAAAAATCTCTCGAAAAGCTAGAGCAATCGAACAAAGCAAAAGAGCAGATACAAGCAATACGAAAGAAATTGACGAAATGAAAGAACAAGAGAACAGCTCCCCCGTGGCAAGAATCACCGCATCGAACCCCGCACCGCCGAGAATCCCCGAAAGAAAACTTTTTCGCGGAAACGGAGTCTCACACTTCGTGGATTCGAATCGCCGCCGTCGCAGGGCCGCAAACAGCACCTTGGCCGCCGAAGTTCAAGCCCGTCTCTCTTCCCAAGTACAACGGTTTCGGAAACTCCGGCGCGTTTCTCATGAGATACGAGTCGACCGTGAACTCGGCAGGAGGAGATGATGTCGCGCTGGCCAAATCCTTCATCATAGCTTGCGAAGGACCGCATCGAATTGGTACTCACCGGCCGCCTCCACACTCGATCTACAAGTCGGGTAGACCTCAAGACAAAGTTCATGCAAGCGTTTCGGATGTTCCATGACACAACGTACCGAAGCCTCGTACTTGTATAACGCAAGCGAGCGTAAGGACAAAGAACCGCTGCGGAACTTCGTGAGAAGGTTCATGCAACAGAGGTCTCAGATCCCCGACGCTGATGACAAGACAACAATCAAGGCATTGATCAAAGGTCTCACCCCAGGGCCAACGGCTTCTCACCTCACAAGAAAGAAGCCTGAGACAGTTGAAGAACTATTTCGAGAATTGGAAGACTACATTCTATCCGATGACGACCACCGCAAGAGGGTAGCTGAACGGAACGAGGCAAGACAGGGCAACAGAGATATGACTGGCGGGCACCACCCCAAAGATCCACGAAACGTAAACAATGTTGGAAACTCTCAGCCACAGCAAGACAGCAGGCCAAGCACCAGGGGAGGATTCAGTCCCAGAGGAAGGGGGAGAGGAAGAGGAACCCCAGGACTCCCGAACCACAACCCAAGAGACCCTCACTTCTATTGCCAGTACCACGGGAGAGGCCACAGCACCGAAGGGTGTCCAGAGACAAAGAAGAACATGGCAAGAATCCAACAAGAGAAAGCACTGATGAGCATTGCATCCTCGATGCCAAGCCAGTTTCGGCCGAACTTCTGGAAACCGCAGTTCGCGAACCCACGATCAAGCTCGTACCGCTCGAAGAATTCCCACAACCACAACCAAAGATGGCAGCCATCACAAGCAATTTTTCCCTCACTCGCAAGCAATTCAATCAATCCAAAGAACCACAACCCATTCGAGAAATCTTGCCACCACCCCCCGTAAAGTTCGTCAAGACCTCGCTCAAGTTCGGGACCCCGTAACTCCAAAGCATTGCCATCGTTCGGGACTATCATGCCAATCACAAAGCGGATCCGCTATGGAATTCGAAACAAAGAAGCAACGAAACAATTACTTCGGATCCGTGAACACCATCATCAATGATGGCCCAACTGCCGCCGGAGTGGGCGAAGGTGCCAATCACCTTTACGAAGAAGATTTCAGGTTGAAATCTGCGATTCACAATGACGCCATGGTGATCGAAGTCAATATTGCTGGGTGGGTCATAGGAAAAATCCTGGTTGACAACGGGAGTTCGGCGGACATCCTGTTCCTGAAAACATTCGAGAAAATGAATCTGAGCCAACACATGTTGGATCCACCAGAATACCCGTTGCAGGGGTTCGGAGGAAAGCCCATCAAGCCGGTGGGAAAAATATCACTCCCAGTTTCTTTCGGAGATCTTGAGAATGCCAGAACGGAGAGCCTCACTTTTGATGTAGTTGACATATATCACCCGTACCTCGCGATCTTCGGCAGAGGTTTCATGAATAAGTTTGATGCTGTCATAAGACAACAGTTCCTATGCATGAAGATGCCCGCGCCCAAAGGGGTTATCACGGTGTTTGGCAATCAGCAGGAGGCCAGGAACATAGAAAAGGGCCACACGCCCGGCCAAACAAATGTGTACCACCGAAAGCACTCGATGAGAGGAAGGAAACCTATGAAGAGCCTAAGAGGGACAAAGAGAAAAATGAGATAGCCGCAGAAGATGAAACAAAGTGTATTTGGATGACATGCCCGACAGAGCAGTCATAATAGGGGTGAACCTCAGCGCCGAAGAGGACGGTGAACTCATACGATTCCTGAATAGAAACAAGGATATTTTCGCATGGTCAGCTAAGGACTTGCAAGGTGTTGACAGAGACATAATCGAACATGCCCTCGAAACGGATGACAAGATACCACCCAAGAAGCAAAAACTTCGGAAAATGTCTGACGAAAAAGTCAAAGCGAGAGAAGCGAAGTTCGAGAGGTTGCAGGGATGCCCAGGTAATCAGAGAGGTCAAGTACCCAGTCTGGTTAGCCAACACTGTGCCAGTTAAAAAGAAAAATGGCAAATTGAGAATGTGTGTGGATTTCACAGTTCTGAACAAGGCGTGCAAGAAGGACGATTTTCCCTTGGAAAGGGTAGACAAAATCGTGGATGATGCAGCCAACAGTGAGATGTTTTCGCTCCTGGACATGTTCTCTGGGTATCATCAGATCAGAGTTCGCAAAGAGGACAAAGAGAAGACAAGTTTCATCACTCCTTTCGGAACATTTTGTTTCGTAAGAATGCCAGAGGGGCTGAAGAATGCAGGATGCACGTTTTCGAGAATGATAGCAATAGTACTGCACCAAATAGATTCGGAGAAACATTTTGGCATATGTGGATGACATAGTTGTCAAAAGTGTTCAGAGGAGAGACCATATCAGTGATCTGGCAGAAACATTCGCGAACATGAGGGCAGCAAACTTAAAGCTAAATCCAGAAAAATGTGTGTTCGGCATTCACAAGGGGAAAGTTCTTGGATGCCTAGTTTCAACGAAAGGCATTGAGGCAAACCCTGACAAAATAAAGGCTCTGATGGAAATGCAAGAGCCAATCTCAGTGAAAGATGTTCAGAAGTTGACAGGGAGAGTGGCTGCCCTCAACAGATTTATTCCCAGAGCCGCAGAAAGAAGTTTACCGTTCTTCCAAGTTCTCAGAAGTGCCAAGAAATTCCAGTGGTCCGAACCTCAGAAGCAGGCCTTTCACGAACTGAAGGACTACTTGTCCACCATGACCAAACTCTGTCCTCCCGAACCAAAATCGCCGCTTCTGCTGTATGTGTCTGCATCAAATTCGGCAGTAAGTGCAGTGTTGGTACAGGAAAAGGAAGAAGAAGGAAAGCTCAGAAAAATTCCTGTATACTTTGCCTCTGAAGCATTGTCTGGTTCCAAGGTTTTCTATTCTGAATTGGAGAAGATCGCGTATGCGGTCATTATGGCAGCAAGAAAGCTAAGACATTACTTCGAGGGCCACAGAATAAGAGTTATCACCAACCAGCCGTTAAGTGACTTGTTCGCAAATAGGGAGGCATCCACCCGAATCATCAAGTGGGGTGCCGAACTTTCCGAGTATGTGGTAGACTTCGAGAGAAGAAGTGCAATAAAGTCGCAAGTTCCCGCATTTTGTCGTGGATTGGACTTCACCCACTCAAAATCTCGAGGAAAATATACCCGAACCTTGGATAGTGCGGTGTGATGGAGCATGGTGTTACAAGGGGGTCGAATTTCGCGTTGTAACGTCCCCAACGGCGTGGTCATAAGATACGCAGCGCGGCTCGTATTCGCGAACAATGAACATTCCACGAACAACACAATGGAGTACGAAGCTCTCTCCGCCGGCATTAAGAAAAATGAAAGCCTTGGGGCAACGAGACCTTCATAATCGAACGGATTCGAAAGTGATCCAAGAACATATTGAGAAGGAAAGCGAGGCCGGAATCCGGTTCTCATGAAATATCTTGAAAAAGTCGAGAAATGGAAAAACACTTCAAAGGGTATTCAGTCCAGCATATCCCAAGGGATGATAACAATGAGGCGGATAACCGGCAAAGGCAGCGGCCGAAACCAAGAGCTACCACCGGACGTGTTCTTCGAAATCATCAGAGAGCCCTCCATCAAAGATTCGAGGGCCCAAATCGTGAATATGGTGGAAATTCCAGACTGGAGAGCAGAAATCATGGCCTATCTGAGAGGACATTACGAACCTGAAGATGAATTGGAGGAAACAAGATTGAAGCAAAGGGCTCGGGGCTATACAGTAGTAAATGGAGAATTATACAAATCAGGAGTCACTGAGCCTTGGCTGCGCTGCATCACCTCCGAAAAAGGTCGGGAACTTTTGAAAGAAATTCACAGCGGATTCTGTGGGGCGCACATAGGAACCAGGGCTTTAGCTGGAAAGGCGATAAAGCAGGGATTCTATTGGCCCACCATAAACATCGATGCCAAAACGTTGGTTCGGCAATGTGAAGCATGCCAGAAGACAGGAAATCGAGCGACCGCCTTCAATGCCGCTCATCTAATTCCTCCAACTTGGCCTCTACGGAGAGGTGGGGAATGGACCTAGTAGGCCCGTTGCCAACGGCTCAAGGCAACTGCCGATTCGCGGCTGTGGCAGTCGATTATTTCACGAAGTGGGTAGAGGCAAAACCACTCGCGAATATCACAGCGAAGAACGGTTCGAAATTCTTTTGGCGTAATATAGTCCGCACGTTGGGAGTTCCTAGAGAACTGACGGTTGACAATGGCAAATGGTTTGACTGTTACACCTTCAAAGAATACTTGCGAAACCTTAGGCACATAGGCGAAGTTTTCATCAGTATATCATCCACAGTCCAATGGTGCAGTTGAAAGAGCCAACGGCCTGATCTTTTCGGGAATCAAGAAATGTTTGCTCGATCAGAAAAAGGGGAAGTGGGTCGATGAACTTCCGAAGGTGATCTGGTCTCACAACACCACAGTCTCAAGGGCAACAGGTTTCACGCCTTTTCGCCTGCTTTTCGGGACTGAAGCTATGACACCGGAGGAAATCAGGAATGAAAGCATGAGAGTCCTAAAGGGAAAAGAGATAGAGGAAATTGATAAGAAGGTGGAAAAAGACATGATAGAGTTGACAATCCTTGAAGCAGCAGAAAACATTGAGAAATACCAGAGAGAGACAAGGGCATGGAGAGACAAAAAGGTGGTCCGAAAGGACATTAAAACTGGTGATCTTGTCTTGAAAAGAAAGAAAAATTGGGAGAACCCAGGAAAACTTCATGAGTCTTGGGAAGGGCCTTACATCGCCAGGGAAATAGACATGCCAGGGGCTTTTCGCCTGATGGAGCAGACTGGCGAAGAGTTGCCGTATTCGTGGAATGCCGACAGCCTAAAAAGGTATTATCCATGAAAACCCTAGTTGTAGATAGATGTAGCGTGTAGTAGTTTTTCGATTTTCGTAAGTGTGCACTTTAGGAAGACAAAAACCCGAATAACGTGTTTATAAGTGATTTCGGAGCAAAAATTAGTTTTATTTCTTACAGTCGTATTAGAATAAGAAGGACCGTACTCTTTTCCTTGCAAAGGGGGCTCTAAATCAAGAGGCAAGGTTTTTAACGAGGCGGGTCCTAAGTAAATACTCTTTCTGATATATATATGAAAAGAGTCTTCCCCCAAATTGCATGTCTCGAGAATTCTATCGTGAAAGGCTCCGTGATAGCCGAAATTTCATCGTGAAAAAAGAAAAAGTTCGTGAGAAAGGCTCCCTGATAGCCGAAATTCCATCATGAAAAAAGAAAAAGTTCGTGAGAAAGGCTCCATGATAGCCGAAATTCCATCGTGAAAAAAGAAAAAGTTCGTGAGAAAGGCTTCGTGATAGCCAGGATTCCATCGTGAAAAAAGAAAAAGAAGTTCGTGAAAAAGGCTTCGTGATAGCCAGGATTCCGTCGTGAAAAAAGAAAAAAGTTCGTGAGAAAAGGCTTCGTGATAGCTAGAATTCCATCGTAAAAGAAGAAAAAGTTCGTGAAAAAGTCTTCGTGATAGCCAGGATTCCATCGTGAAAAAAGAAAAGGTTCGTGAGAAAAGGCTTCGTGATAGCCAGAATTCCATCGTAAAAGAAGAAAAAGTTCGTGAAAAAGGCTTCCTGATAGCCAAAATCCCATCCATCAAGGGATTCCCACCAAAGAGGCCTGAGACAACAACAAGTTGTGGCCTAGAAAATCCCATCCATCAGGGGATTCCCATCAAAGAGGCCTGAGACAACAACATGTTGTGGCCCAGTAAATCCCATCCACGAAGGGATTCCCACCGAACATTTGTACGAAGGTGTTGAGAAAAATGCCTAAAGGGTTATCTGTAGGTTTATACTTAGGGAGGATTGTTGAAAGTTATTTAAACATCATCGTTGTAAGAAAAGGGCAAGGGGCTCGTTCGGGAGTCACAGAAAGCCGTGGTTGAAGCAACTGAGGGTTGCTATATCAACCGAGGCAAGTCTGCCAGTCGGGTCAAGTCCACAAAATTCGAAACAAATTTTGTCGACTTGCGCAATAGCAGTCGAGGTTCACCAAAAACTAAGGAAGACTTCTCTTAAAGATATGCTAGAAATTCGTGAATAGTAAGATTCGTGAACATGCCGTCTAGTTTTCATGCGAAACGGCAAGGTGGGGGAGGGTGACGTTTTTTCAAGAAAAAACGTATTTACTGCCTTATTCACATAAAAACTTCCGAACAATTCTTCGATAATTACAACACTCGGTGTAAAATTCAAAACGAGAGCTCAACAACATGTCCCGGTTTACAAACATTGTCTTCAGCCGTATCACTGGCATAGGCGAAATCAGATGCATCGACTAAGGGGCTAAGGGGCTCCATCTTGGGAACCTTCGCGGACGGCGGAGTAGACGACGCGGAACGAATCTTCTTACGAAATAAGAAAAACGAGGAGAGATCAAAACAGCCTATAGAAAACTTGAGCGAGGCCTCAAGCCAAAAATCGGAAAAATCTTGTTCGGGATGCGCTCGCTTGAACAAACGCCACGCTTCACCACTAACGAACATACTATCCCGATGAATTCGCAGTGGTAGCACGTCCTGCGCAGGCCCAGCTTGCAGGACCTGCGCAGGTTAAAATATACAAAACAATTGTTCAGGAAAGTTTCATGAATCTACATGAATGTACAACCAATCTCGAATTAACCCAAAAATCCGGGTGTATCATTCAGTTTGTAACATCCACCTTCGGCGAATCCTCCTCTCGTTCGGGGACCTGTTCGCCGTTGTCGCCGTCATCGCTACTGCTGCTGCTACT
This sequence comes from Cenchrus americanus, assembly GCA_947561735.1. Classification (NCBI taxonomy): domain Eukaryota; kingdom Viridiplantae; phylum Streptophyta; class Magnoliopsida; order Poales; family Poaceae; genus Cenchrus; species Cenchrus americanus. The sequence goes on from OX387245.1 coordinate 129,519,722, forward strand.
GCTGCTGCTGCCGCCTGAGCCGTCTTCACCGGACTCGCTAGAACCCTCGCCGGAGGTCGATCCTTCGGGAGACGCGGCGGTGCCCTCTCGGTTCTCCTCTTCCCTCAGCTGAGAAAGGAAGGAAAAAGTGAGGAAGGTTTAAGAAACTGGAACATCTGCGACAAACATAAGTCACGAAATCGAGCAAAAGAAACTACCTCAGCAAGCTTTGCCTGCGCAATGGTCTTAACGATATCCTCCCCGCCAGCCAGCCAGAACTCCTTCACGAACTTCGTCTTGATAGCTTGAACGTCAGAGTTCACTCGAAGTATCGCGTCACTAGTAACGCTGGGGAATCGAGAGAGATTCGCGCGAAACTTCGCCAAGTCCACACAGTCATAATCGTGAAGGATCTTCAGGATACTCTCCACTGAGAAAGCAACAGCGAAGGGTTGCCGGCGCCGCAGATCACCTCGGTAAGGGCCTTGAACTCATCCTCCGGCCAATCCATGAAATCGGGAATATCGATGTCATCGGGAGAGGGGCCGGACGAACACCGTACTCATTCAAGGATTTCTCGGTACTCCGCATAGAGCGGTTTCGACTTTTCCCGGAATTTCCGAAGTGTTTTTCTTCGAGGCTTCACCTTGTTCTCCGCGCCGCCTTCTCAAGATCCACGATTTTGCGATCCTTTGTGCTCGGTGACTTGGCGAGGGCCGGCGTTATTGATGTGAAGATCTTCGGCGATTTTCGCGGCCTCGCTCTTGCTTTTGCCGAAGCTTTTCAATCACGCTCGGATCATCTTCATGAGATTTTTGAACTTTCTCAAGCTCTTTCTTGGATTCCTCGAGCGCGGCCTCTCGCGATTTTCTTTTCATCGTGACTCGTTTTCAAAGCCTCCGCCGGCTCGGCCCACCTTTCTCTCGAGTTCCGCATTCGTGGATTGCGCGAGGGTGAAGTTACGCTCTAGTTCCTTGGACTTCGAGAAAGTTCTTCATTAATCTTCTCCCCGTTTAGAAAGCCGCTCTATGGAAACCTTCCCAAGCATAGAGTACTTGAGGGTATAATCCTCGTGGAAGCGTGCAAGCTTTGAAGGAGAGTAAGAATGCAACAGATCCTTGAATTCTGAAAAATTCAGGAATAAGTCTCAGACCAAGATTCAACAATCGTGAATGACATGAAGAGGTAGCGAGGATGAACGAACCTTGCTTACTAAAATGTTGCATGGTGACTTGTTTAGTCGAACCTGAAGAGGTTTTCCCTCGAGGCGAAGGAGTGGTTTCGGAGACGAGAGAGGGGCTTTTTCTCGGAGCCTTGAGCGGCTTCTTCGGGTCGTTCTGACGCCTCCTCTCCTGTTTCATCAACAATTGCGGACGATTTCCACAGAGTTAAAAACTTGGACGTCTTGCTCCCAACGCCACTTGTCTCGAAACCAACACGTAATAGCTTGCCACGATGAGACGTACCAAAGCTTTTGTTAAAAGCAGCTAAGGAAGGAGAGGGCGCCTGGTCTTCGGGGACGACCTCCCGAACTTCGACCAAAGGAACATGTTCGGTAGGATGGTCTCCCCTTTGAATAGTGCGCTCAAGGTCCTGGGCGAATTCGGAGGAGGCTTGGTCAGCAGCAGGGACTTCAGCAACAGGGGCTTCGGCAGCAGCAGGGGACTCAGTGCGAACAGCAACTTCAGCAACAACAGACTTCTCAGCAACAGCAGGGGATGTCTCCTTTCAGACTTCGGGGGCAGCATCTGAAAAGGAATCAACATCCACGAATTCATTCTCGGAACCAGATGGGCAATTGCCTCGAAAGTTAAAAAGTGGCCAGAGGAAAACACCTTTAAGGCTATCTGTGTCCGTGAAGGTGTCGTCGTCGAAGGCGGATGGGACTCGCCAAACGCCAGTGGAGGAAATTTTCTTCACAGTTTTTTTGGTTTCTTGCGGCTCATCTGGGCAAGCCCCGAGGCAGCCTGGAGTTCAGCATCTGAAGTTCGAGGTTCGGAGGTCTTGCGCTTCCGCTTCGACGATTCCAGTGATCTAGTCCTCGAAGGCTTGACTCCCGAAGAAGCCCCCTCACTGGCAGGCGACGAGCCCCGTTTCGACGACCTTATTCGGGGAGCGTTGATCGGGGTGGCTGAGCAACTGGCCACAGCGACGGCGGGAAGTTTCAACTTGGGACCAGGGCCTCGAGAGCTGAAAAATTTATCACCGCAAACTTCCGAAAAGATGCGGTTGATTTTCTTCTTGTGTCTCACCAGGGCCTTATACGCTTTGTACTCATTCATGGTATATTCGCCTACCATGACGTTCACCCTTTTTTCCACTTCATCCATGAAGTCCTTGGCGCTCTGGCCCTCGCGAAGTTTGATCCCGAACTTCGGGAAAGGCACCTTCTGATCTGCCCAGTTGACATTGTAGTACACGAGTTCAGCAGGGGACCAACCGTTCGAGATAGGCCAGACCCGCGCGGCGACGAATTCTTCGATAATATCATGGCCGCCAAGTATTGTGCTGGCCAGGTGAAATGCACTCTCGCAGCTTCTGATTCCCAGGGCCCGCTGGTTGTACTTCCCTACGTTCACCGCGGCGAGAGGCGCAATCGGGCATGACAGCTTCGGCACATCGACCTTCAAGTAAAACCAGTAAGATTTCCAATCGTCGGTAAGGTTGGACTTGCAGCAAGGAGCGATCTGGATTCGGGTGATTCCTTGTCGGGTGTTCTGGCGTCGGGTATTGAAGGTGCAGCACGCATGCTGGCTGTGGTAGAACTGCCCGTCTTCACCTCTGACAACTTCGGGGATGATCACCAGTTCGTAGAATCTGGTGAAGGCGTCGATGGTAGGGCTACAGCCGAAGGTCTTCAGAATCCAGATAAACTTTGACACCTCGAGGAAGGATGTAGGAGTAAGCTGGTGGATCTTCACCGAAAATGCATCGAGAATAGCCGGCAAGATGGGGTCACAAGGGAACCTCAGCCCACAGATGAAGAAATCCCGAAACACCACAATCTCTCCCTCCTTAGGAGTTGGAATCAGCTCATCAAGCGGGGCACGCCCAGCGCCAGGGGAGAAAAATCCGGCCCTCTCGTACTCACGAACCGTGTTGCTTGTGACCTTCGACTCTCCGAAGGCGAGTGAGGGCGGCAGCGGGCCGGAGGTCCTCAACCTGATTAGATCGTCGACACCGGCATCCACTTCCCCGATGTCTTCGCCGCCGTCAGACCGAACCTCCCCATCTTCGTGACTTCGGGAGCCACTGGGCGAACCAGAATCTTCGGCCGGTGTGGCACGCTCAGCGCTTTCGGCAACCGGGTCAAGCGGGAGACCGGCAGCGACGAGCTCTTCGGTAGTCATGGGCCTAGCTGTGCTTTTAACGCGAGCCACCTAACCAACAGTTACGAACATACATACAGTTAAGAGTAATGTTCGAGAATAAAACTCGCGAAATCGCGACATCGCTACACCGAAGTTTAACAAGTAACAAATCGACAAGAGGAAGATGAAGGAATACCTTAGAGAAGCGCGAACAACACCTAGAAACTCGCGGGCTTTTCGGCAGAAGACCAGATTCCGCGAAAAGAGAGATGCACGAACTGTGAAAAAAAAGCCGGAAAGTCGTAAAATTTTTTCAACGGCGGCGGTCCGCTATTTATAGGGCCGGGGAGGGGTAGTTCCGCGAAACACGCCTCGATTTAACCGTCCTCGGCTCCCCGGGCGACGCGTGTCCCCTCCGACGTTCCGAGGGTGACGTTTTTTACTAAATTTCCGAAGAATTCGTGGAATCGGATCGTCGGAGTCAACCCGCTTCCCCGAGGGGCTAGTGTTGGGGAATTCAGGAAAACCCGTCACCCTCGAAACGTTGAGCTTAACAAAGTTCTCGAAGAATGTTTTTCAGGAGCAGGGAATTCGCGATTCTCGGAAACCTGGAACCTGCGAAGTCTCGAATTCGCGAATGTGCAGAGTTCGGGAATCTTGATTCGGTGAGGAGGTGGAGTCACGAACATGCGGAAGCCCGGAATCTCAACTGTCGATGGCCCGAACTTTGGAGAGCGACTAATTCGGGAATCCGTTGAAGACCTAGTTCGGAAGTTTCATGCGAGGACATTCACGAACCAGGGGAGAAGCAAAGTCAAAGTTGTAGTCCCAAAAAGTCCGGGTTTAGAGTGTGAACAAGTGGCAGATTTGTAAATATGTGGGATAAAAAAGACAGTCATGTATGCGTTCACACTAGGAATATTCTCTGAGGCTAGGGGTGTTGTCGGTATGTAAAAGTCCCTTCATCTCCCTATAAAAGGGGGGCGCAAGGGCACGTGTAAACGGATTCAGACTTTTTTGGAACTTGCGCTACTTGCAGAGGGAGTCACAGTCTCTTTGCGCTCTTACATTGTACTTGAACGTGTTAAGAACTCTCACTTGCGTTAGGGTAGTCATCCGAATTTTTCGGGTAACCCCCAACACCCTTCTACTGAGACTGAAGTCTATAATACCATCGAGGTAATAAATAATCTTAGACTATGTAGAATCTATACTGGAAGTGCTCTTGCAGTACATTCATGTAAAAATTTAATCACCTTTGAATACAAACAAGATAGCACCCAATAACAAGTTACAGTATTTTCAAAATTTTCCTAAAAAATCTTTCGAAAAAAAAATGTTTTGAAAATTTTACCAAAAATTCCTTTTTCAGAAATCATGACCCACAGCAGATCCTCAGTAACAAATTCTCCTAACATTTTAAAACTTTGCCACACAGCAGTTGAGAACCCATGGGCCATCTCCCACCTTCAGGCTTCAGCCAGACTCCCGTCCGGGTTCTCTTGTTTCAACTTCTTTTTATTTCTTCTCCGCATTATTTTCTCTCACAACAAATAAATCGATCAAATCAATCAATATAGACTAGTTTTCTCTCGTAACAAGTCTGCTGCACAAATCAGCAGAAGATCGAACTCCTAAAGCTGGTAATGGTTCAAACTTCGAAGTCATACCAGCTAGGTGAGACCCAGCCAAACCAAACGTCACTGATCATTGATTTCCAACCGAACAAAACCATACGAACCAAGAAAGCAGAGAAGACAACCCTCAGCAAAAGAGCGAGCAACAAGAGTGAGGATGACGACCAAGGAGAGCAAACGGAACACGATCAAGCACAGCAATGGTGGAACCAAAGCCCGCCCTCGGCCCTACGTCCAGCCCAGTGAGAGACACGGTGGCCCGAGGGTAAGAGGGAGGCGCACGGCGCCACCGTCAATGGCTGTAGATCCGACATGAGGTGGCAGTTCCATGAAGACAATCAGAACCAGCAGAGAAGAGAGAAGCATCCAGTTCGTGTCTTCACAACTATAATCCTCCTGATCAAAGTCAGGTGTTACAGATTAGGGAAGTAAATCAAACCGACTTCATGTTAAGCAGTTATCGACACTGATTACCGAGGGAATGAAAGCTAACAACATGGTATAATTAACACATAACAACATAATCTTAGCCTCCCAACATCTCCACATGTTACGGCCCTAGAAACTTATAGCTTCCATGTATACTCATGTAAACAATCACTGGACGCCTAACAATACACACCTTCAGACGACATCATTCTACCCAGACCTACAGATATGGATCAGATCATGCGCACCGTGCTCAACAAGCTAGGGATGATGGGAGCATCAGAATCTAATGACCTGAGTAGGACATTGAATACTGCTCGAACTCTGGGCCCGAGCTTGACTCAAAGATGTGGCCTGGAAGCGAAAAATCAGTCTCCGCATCTAAGAATTCATTACCACTGCCCCGTTGCCTCTTTGATGCCCTCTCATGGTTTGGACTAGCGGGAGGAGAGCCATTCTGGCAGTTGGAATCAGGGGTCAGTGGCTCGTGACGGGAGAGAGAATCACTGTTGCAGGTGCGCTTGGTTGCTTCAGTTTGTTCTCCTGTGTCTCTATTGGAAGCACCAACTTGAGTTGGAGACTCAGATGTTGGTGCAGGAGTCGAGGGCTCAGTTCGCTCTGAGTCAGGGAATTGATCACTTGATACCGTGACAGAAGCACCTGCTGCAGGAGTTTCAGATTTCACACCAGTTAAGCGCTGTTGCTCTTCAATGATCTTCTGGAGGTATTTTCCCTGAGCCTCGATTCGCAACTGCAGCTGCCTTTGTACCTACAGAATATGTAAAACCAGACCATCTTAGAATCAGTTGACTGGTGCATCTACCTATTTGCAACCATCGTCCTGTTTACTTTGCAAATTGGTAACATTATTAAAAATATAATTGAAATGTGAACAACTTATATCATCCAGAGTTGGCAACATAGAATAAAAGCATAACATAGATGATTTTGCAACTTCATTTTTGGTATCTAGCCAAATGAGATGATGTAAATGATTTTTTGGTGATTTTGGTGATTTGGTGATTTAGTACATCTTTTGTAAATACATTGAGTTATGCACAGCAACAGAGACCAATCATAAATAATATGAGAATTGACATTGGATACAATTATTCTAAGGCAGTCCTAAATATGTTCTCATGACTCATGAGAGCACACACTAACAAGAGTACCCAACTACGGGCCTTCTCAGAGAATGTCAAGTATCACAAATATTTGCAACAAATAAAACTTCTAATGGAATACAGAAGATAAATGATTATCATTGTATATTACCAGATTCCTATTTGATTTAGTAGGACCGGTAGGCCCAAAATACATTCTGATGAGACAACAAAAGGTGAAGGATGAAACATCTAGTAAAGACTTACTTCCAACTGTTCATGCAGACGTTTCTGGACCTCCATCTGCAGCTTGAGGGCTTCAGATATCGGCAACCCACTGTCAATCAAAAGTTGTAATAATTAAATGCCTTTGAATAAAAAAATGAAGTGTAATAAAACAAAGAACTAAAATGGACCCAAAAAGAGATCAGTTTTCACTAGAAGAAATAAATGATGCACTATTGGTCCTTTTGAAGTTATTTTGGCCTCCCTTTTCCTTATCTAACATTTATGCCCCTTAAGAAATTAAAGGTTGAAAACTGATGACCACGAGAAAGTCATATCTAGCTACAATTTCGTTTCACAGAAATCAGCATAACATAGTAGTGGTTTTAATTTTGATCCAGTAATGGCCTCTTATTGCTTGAGGTTTCAAAATAATTACAGTTCTCAGTGTTATTATTCTAACCGAATACACACAACACGAGTAATAAAGTTAAGAGAACTCATTATGCTACATTTTTTCAGTAAATTTGATCTAGTAATGACCTCTTATTGCTTGAGGTTTCAAAATAATTACAGTTCTCAGTGTTATTATTCTAACCGAATACACACAACAAGAGTAAAAGAGAACTCATTATGCTACATTTTTTTCAGTACATTCAAATATGACATAAATTTGCATGCTTCCATGTTCCATCTTATGCCATGCTGCTATGCCAGTATAATACCAAAGGTTGTCTCAAAAGGGAAACTCAAATGGACTTTGAATCATTTATTTCTTTAAAATAAATAGAGTTGGTGTGCGCATACGAAGATCCCTCAAGTCCTGCAAGTAAATCCCCTGGGTCCTTGTTATCAGCCTTGTTGCCTACATGAGATATAAATTAGGAACAATAAAAATAATACTCAAGTACCAAATATGTGGCTATGAGTATGTTCACCTACCATCAGTTGAAGCGTCAGGAATGTACTTTGCTAGCCTATATTTCTGAAACAGGAATGTTGGAACTAAATGAGTTAATAATGATACTGAAAAAAGGGGAAAATGAAGGGCCAAGCATCATGCTGAATCAATGTACCTGCAAGTGACTTTTCACATGATATATTGTTAATCCTGCTACACCCATAATTCTCAAAACTCCTTTTGGGGTTGCTCCTGTTCCATTTGGGGAACTTAAGTGTTAGGAGAAGCAGAAATTCACAGGTTCTATTGCCTCTATTTGGCATAAAACTTCTGCCAAAGTAAGTTACAAATTTGGCTGCTTGTTTCATAGATCAATTAATTTGATTAATTTAAGGAAAACAGCCCTTTGATGATAACTCGCACTATATTAAGATCCAAAAGGAAAATTCAAAATAAATAGACCCAAGTGATATCAGGGCTTAAATGTGTGTTCCTGTTTCTAACTTCAAAACAAGCTCTCATAAATCGTCATGTTAAGGCATATTAGATTGTCAGCTTTTACATCTCATCCACTTTGCTTGAGAAAACAAAAGTTAATGGATATTCTTTTGTATTAAAATTCTGAATGGTATATATCTTATTGTTGTGAGCAATTTCTTAAATTGCAAGATATTGTAGTTACATGTTATTGTCATCTTTTCCTACCTTTGTTGGGTATAAGAGAAAGTTCATTAGATACAACAGAAGTTCATGATATTAGGAAACCAGTAAGATTCTAAACAAATCAGAAGTTATCAGGTTGATTACCTGATTATAAAAACAAAACGTCCTGCTTATATGTTTACAAAAATTAAACTAAAAGAAGAAATGGAGGCAGAAGAGTTGCATGAGCACATACTATCAGGACCACCAAGTTGGGTAACAGCTTCAACAAATCTTTCATGAAGTTCATTTGTCCACCTTAGGCGTTGCCTTGCAGCTAGGTTGTTATTGTTATTTGCTCCATTACTAGGACCTATGTTGTTTCCAGCTGATTCCATTTGCTGCTGGTTTGCAACTGAGTTGGTATGAGCTGAGCCAAAACTAGCTTCTGCTTTGGGCAAGTACATTGCTCATATCCTCTGCAGGAAGGAAAATAAAAGAGAGACACATCAAGAGCCAAATGGTAGATACTCCCTCTGTTTCATTTGACAAGGTGCACACACATTTTAAGATTCAAACCTTGTACTCTTCCACCAACAAATAGCCTTACATGGCATTAGGCATTTATACAAAAATGGTGCCATTGGATTCACATTCAGTCATGCTTTCTCATTGTTATAATTTTGCTACAACAAACACTAATAACATAAAAGTGCTCCTTGCCAAAGTCACAGTTTTGCTTATAGTAATCGCAGAAAAAAAATTCCAGTGATACGAACAATTATAAACCAGCTAATGGTTAGAACAAAAAACGGTGACTATTTATGCTCATCTCTGCGATAGATACATATATATTAGCAGATGCAGACATTTGTGTGGTCCTTATGAGTTAAGGCCGAATGAAGACATGGTGGAGAGAACAAGGAGTAAAGGGCAATCAACTTTCAAGCAAACTATGTATTCCAGAGGAGACTAAGAGGGTGTTTGGATCCAGCAAAGCAGAGGTGACTAGACTAATTTTAGTCACCTAGAGTGACTAATTTGCCAAACACCCCTGACTAAAGGGTGACTAATTTTAGTCTAGCCTCTAGTCACCCATGACCCAACTAAAAGGGACTAAAACCCATTTCTCTCTCTGCAATTATTGCGAACGGCCCACCCGCGGGCGCCTCATCCCCTCCCTCCCTCCCTCCCGCGGGCGCCGCTCCTCCCCATCCCGCCGCGCGCCGCTCCTCCGCCCGGCGCCCTCCCTGCCACCGGCCCCCCTCCCCGCCACCGGCAGCGCTCCCCCTCCTCCCGCCGGTCGCCGGTGGCCGCGGCGCATCCCGCCGCGGCCGCCAACGCCGGTCCCCGTCGCCTCCGATGCCGGATGCGGGCTGCCCGTCACGGGAGGAGCGTCGGCCTCGCGACGGGCGGCTTCGACAGGGGCACACCCACCGCGCTCCCCTCCTCCGCCCGCCCTGCACCTCACCTCCGTCGTCGGGCACATCTGCTGCACTCCCCCTACCACCTCCAAATGCGCCACCGCCGGCCAATCTCACGGGTCTCGCGCTCCTGGAGGCCAATCTACCTCGATGCGCTCGCTCCCCGTCACGCGTGCTCTCCGCCTCGCCGGAGCCGTCGCCTCCCGCGTCGGTCAAGCCGGCAACGAGCTGAGGGGCGACCTGCTAGTAGTTGCTGGAGATGGGAGAAAAGGGGAGGGAGAGAGAAAAATTAATGCTAAGAGCAATTAATGCTGACTAATTTTAGTCACCCTCCAAACAGGGGGCTGACTAAAATGTTTTAGTCTGACTAAACTTTAGTCATGGGACTAAAGGGATCCAAACACCCTCTAATCACACCTTAAAAAAAACAAGTGCCCAGACACAATATATGTCTAATAGTAGATTAATGAAACACTAGCAGTAACATCAGCAGCTCTTGATCTCCATTTACAGTTACAGGTAGGTAGGCTAAGGGGAAAACTGAAAAAGGAAATCAGCCTGCGACAGGGCTTCTAGGCTAGAGAGGGGGGCGAATTGATTCTTTCAGTTGAAATCACAATAGTTTTTTTTAGAAAAACAGTGGTAACCAAACTGCAGCCTCAGAATTTGGGGCTGATGCCTACTCCTATGCTGTGTCGTGAACAGAGAAATCAGCCAATCGCTCTTGCACTTGCTGACTGCAAATTAGGGACCGAAGCTATTCGCGCCATGTTTGGATGTTGGGATGGACTAGATTAACAGCGAACCACGCGGCAACGGAATCCAAATTAGCGTGAGAGGAAAGCGAAGATTTGGGTTGGATTTGATGGGGAACTGGAAAGCTCCTACTCGAATCCACGGAATCGGAGCAATCTAGGGTCGGTTACCAGCCAAAGAAGCCAATCCAAGCAGAGACGGACGGATCTCCGGTTCTCCACCCCCGCACCGCGCCAGCCGAGCACCAGCAGCGGCAGAGGGCGGGCGGGCGGGCGGGCGGACGGGGAACGGCGACTCCTGACGACGAGAGGGGATCAAACCTCCTGCGGGCCTGGCTCGGTGCGGGGCCCCCGTACGTCGCCGGCGATTATGCAGCCGCGAGGAACCGCGAGGTGGGGATGGAATCGAGGCCGGGGAGCGGCGGATTTGGGGGGAGGGAGGAGGAGGAGCCGGTGAGGCGGGGGAGGGGAGATGGAGGAAGAAGGGGTGGAGATGGGGAATGAGTTCTGTTCGCGAACGCATCTCTCCGTCGGTTTATAGAGAAGAGAGGGAGACGGCGTCACTGTGACGACACTGTTTTTTAAGACCAAACAAAAATAAAAAGTCCACCGCAGCAGTAAGACTAGCACCTAAAAAGGTTTACTTTCGGTCAAAAAGATTATTTAGCATCGTTTTGACGAAAACTCTCTAGGCTATTTGAAACGCGAAGCTCTTTTTTGGGTGTGTGTAGGAATAGAATCTTTTTTTTACATGAAAGTACTTTGATGTAGACGTTTATAAAAGTCCTCACCTCATTCCTTAAAAAAAACTACGAATTCAATTCCTTAAAACGCGAAACTCTATTTAGAGAAATGTTCTCTTCAGCCTTCAGGGCCAAAAACTACTATACACCATTTTATCGAATTTATGTAAAAGAAGGACATCATCTATTTTAGAAAAAAAAAGTTGCTCATCACAACTATTAGCCATGAAACTTTGGTTGTATACAACACGGATTTTAAGTTGTACTCCATGAGTTTCAAATTACTTGTCGTTTTGACTTTTCTATATACATTTTTTTGTTATGCACTTAGACATAAATATGTATCTTATTCCATAGCAAAATGAATGACTCTAGAAAAGCCAAAAACGACAAGTAATTTGGGACGGGTGGAGTATATAACTAGGCGCATAATAAAAACAACAAAAGGAAACATCATTTTATATTGGTTCGTTTAGGGGGTGGTTTGTATACATGTAAAGTTTGTCTATAAATTTTGATCTTATCATCTTACCACATACTCCTCTATCCCAAAATAAGTGCTCTTTTAAAATTTACATGTTGTCTCACGAAATAATGCTCTTTTAGGTTTCAGGCCATATAAAAAGTCCAATTCAACACCTTCAGCTCAGTTCACAAGACAAAAAACGAGAAAAGGGGGGGGGTGATTTGTATATATGTTTTAATTTTGTTTGTAAATTTTGATCTTATCGTTTTACAGCGTACTCCGTCCCAAAATATGTGATGTATTTTAAATTAAAATATTTGTCTCACGGAATAATGCTCTTTTAGGTTTCATGCCGTATATAAAAAAGGTCAATTCAACACCTTCAGCCCAGTTCACATGACAAAAAAGGGGGCATTCTGTAGATTGGGTGATGAGTTAATTAGATCTCGCATGATAAATAGATCTAGGAATCTATGCATCCATCTTGTCTACCAAAGCCAAGTAAATATATTTATTAAGGATATATATAACATGTTCCATGCTCAGTATTTGATCTAAAATTTAAAAAACTTATTACATCAATTTTCTTATGTTTAAATACCTTGACCCATTCCTCTTGCTATATAAGAAACGCTTAATAATATATTTTACATAAATTGATGGCTAAAATTGCACTTGTAGATCGTATAATATACTACGACATGTTGCATATGTGATATATATTACTCCCTTCATTTTGAATTCTATTTGGATTTTTCATGTGCATATCTTTTTTTAATACAAATTGTGACTTGTATGGATATGCATAATAATAAATATGTTTATTTAAAAATAAAGCGATCTACAATTTGAAACACAGAAGCATACTTTGATATCAAAGTAATGACAAATGAACTAGAAATATAAGTCATTTATTCTGTAAACATAGCACATATGCTACAACAAGAGCGTTACAATGTAATCGAATGATAATGTAAACAAACACTACAAGACTAGAGCTACTCACGCCTAGTGCAAATTAACTAAAATCAGGAGCCGCGCGCGCTGTCCATGAACCTGGACATGTGTCACTCGCGATTGGAGCCATCGTCCAAGAACCTAGACGTGATTAATAACCATATGATTGCGAGTAGTATATATATATATGGCAGCGGCAGTTCTCGGTTTCCGGCCGATGGCGCGGACCCCACGCACGGCCTGGATGCATGCCACGTTGGACTAGAAAAGCTAGCTGTGTACCCTGTCCAGTTGGCAAGCTAAGTGTTAATTGGTCCAGATGCGTAACCGTCCAAGGCTCTTGCAACAAAGTTGTGGCTTTTTCTCTGCGCTTTTGCTCGCAGTCCTCTGCTTGTCCGCCCATGCGTGTGCAGTAGCTGAAGGCTGATCCAATCCTAAGTTTTGCTGATAGAACGATTTCGTGAAAAAATGGTGGTTTTCTTATGTGCGTTCGTTCTGTCGTTAATTAGCTTCACTACATGTGCCTTCATTATGTCGTTAGCTTATATGTGTGTTCATTATGTCGTTAGCTTCACTATATGTGTTATAGAAATCCGTACAATTGAGTTTCCATTACTTTGATTTTACACAACACGGTCGTGTCGTCGTGTGTGTCGGTTTTTTATGCATCGAACTAGGCCGCACCAAAAGTTTTGTGCAAATATTTTTGAGATGATCACCGGGGCACTTTTCCTCAAAAGTTTATATGCTGATCGAGATAATACAACTCAATATTCATCCACAAAATACGTCTTTTATTTTAATGCGGACCTAGTTGAAAAAAATCACATAGTACAATTAACACAATTAGTTCAACTCCTGTATCATAAACTCAATTTTATAATCCAGTGCATATTGTAACTTGTATAGCCTTTGCTCCCTTTTGCAATCAAATGGGGGCAAAAAAAAAAAGGCATGATCACACAAAAATATCGAATTTCGACACACAAAATTAAAAAAAAAAACGGAACTTTTTCGAATTCCTTTGCCAGCTGATTGTGCAACTACTAGGCTTTGGTGGCGCACCCTCATTCCACAACACTTGAAGTTGCAGCTCACCGCGCTTACGTGTGCTGTCCGAGTGATGTTGTTCCTTACACATCTGTTTACCATCCCGGTTGGAAGTATCACATCTGTTGCCAAGGCACACCTCGATTTCATCTTGAGAAAGATGATAAGCCTCTTAGAGCATCTCCAAGAGTTTGCCAAAATTTACTTGTGAAATCCCGTGTTTCTTGCCAACTTCTAAAAAGCTATGCGAAAGTAAAAAAAAAAAGAATTCATCTCCAACAGTTTGGCATAATTCACTTGCCAAATCCAGATCTAACTTACATCGTAAATCCCGAGAGAAACAAAATTATATATGTGCCCTTCCACCTCTTGAAAACTTACATCGGAATCCTTCTTTATTCTCTATTTCTTTTTCACCCTCCCACCTAGAGGGAAACAACGATGGCAACCACGATCCGCGCGCGCATATATACGCGTGGGGAGGTGAGTTTTGCCAAGTTTCTATTTTCTTCAAGTTGGTTTGCCAAACTGTTGGAGGTCAATTTTTCTTGCTTTCGTTAAAATTATATGGATCTCAAGTTGGTTTGCTTAAACCGTTGGAGTTGCTCTTACCAGTTATTACCACTCTCTTTAATTTCTTGCGCTACTAGCTATATAGTTGGAGAGATGAGCTGGTCGTTGTCGACACTCGACAGTAACCCAACGGTTATTGTATTTTACGGGGTTTTTGGAGGCATCCGTTACGGGCATCTTCGGCGCGATGCTGCGAATATTCCCTTGCTCTCCGTTGGACAAGCCACTGCTGCGTGGGCAAATGTTGTTTTCCCCCTGGAACACACACTGATCTATGCCTTATTTGGCCATTAGGGTGCAGCAAATTGCATAGTACACGTTACCATTAGGACAGCGACGTCGCACACAAAAAGGGACATGCCTTACTCCTGTTTGCCATTTGTTGCGAACCACAAGGAGTTATTATCATTAGAGGAAATCTCGATCGTTGAATTTTCGATGCCTGTTTGGGTGAAAATAATTGAGAAATAGCTTATGGAAAAGGAGGAGATGTCAAGCTCGCTTGATGTCACACCCGAGTTCCGAAGAGGAACCAAGTGCATCTCATATGTGCGCGCCGGGATCGGTTACACACACATATGATAGACAAAAATGAGTGAAATACCATAAACAGTTTACAAACGTATTTCAAAGTTTAACCTCTTATTACACTCATGCGGGGAGACTCGAAGGTCTCTAACAACGGAAAACGATAACTACTCGTCGAGTCCTCGTCTTCCGCTCCCACGTGTGCACTTGATCGGGGGGTCCGCAAGCCTCACAGCTCATCGAAGTCATCGTAGAACTCCCCTCCAAAGTTCTCCTCCCGAACAATAGGCGATAGGCGCCGAGCACACTTATGGTTGGAGCTCAGCAAGTGGGGGAAAATGCAAGGCTATCAAGGATAGGCTAAGGTTTTGCAGCGGTTCGCATTTTAATGTTGGTCAAATTTTAATTACGGAACTCCTAGTTACTAGGTGTAAGTTCGTACCAACCCACTTAAGAGAAACTTAAATGCCAAAACAACCCAAGCTCAACGAGCTTCACCAACCACGGTTTAATTCATCTTTAAGTTTATTAATCATGTGAGGGTCCAAGCCGCTCATGACCGTGAGCACGGCTGATCGATCGCCTTTACACTCTGCGAGGTTTGCACACTTTACCCACGGTTCGCGTAAAAGCTCCGAAGAACTTTAAACCCAACCATGCGATGCTTGGCCAAGCACCATACCACACTTCCGAGGTGTGATTGCATAGGGACGCTACGAAGCCTTTACAAAGGCATGCAAAAGACTAACGACCCGCATAGTTACGGATCGGGGCGGACCATAACCCTCCCTAGTGGTCGCACCTTAGCAAAGGCTACTACCCCAAAAGGGCCGGGCTATACCCCCGCAACCCGGATCCCCCTCTCCGCTCCTTTCGGAAAAGGGCCACTAGTACGATCGCATACCTAATTATTCGGCTAAGGTCAGAGCCATGTAACACCGTGGTTGCGCATGTTTTCTTGGGTGGTTCTCCATGTTCCGATTAATTCGGTGCTCTTGCATTACCCAAAACGTCGACTATAAGCCATGTATCAATTTTCCATAAAAGACCCATTTATCCAACCCATGTTAAGCAACTAGCGTTTTTCTACCCAAAACTTTATTTAAAAGGGGCTAGGCCAAGGATCAGGGTAAAAGATTCTAGGTATGTCCTTAAAAAGGTTTCCCGTCAATTTAATGCATTGGTAACATAAAATAAACATTAATTCGTAATGCAATTATATAGGACAAAAAGAGAACATGCGGGGGAGAAGACCACTTGCCTTCCTCAACTACAATAAAAACTTCTTCTTCTTCAAACAAATGCTCCCGATCGTCCCCGAGAGGTGGCTCGGATGAAACAGCACGATATCTACGATGCACACATAAAGCATACAATAAATAAAACAGATCACCAAACAATCCTAAGGACTAAAAACATGCTACTAAAACGACGGGCTCGCTGAGACGATCGTAAGGACTACTAGAACGCTAAAAACGGAGCTATAACGAAGAAGTTACGCTAAAAACAAGGTTTAAGGACTAATCTGCGATAAACTAAACTATTCAGGGGCCTAACTGCAAGAAAACAGGGACTAAAACATAAATAACATTAAAAACAGAAGGTTTAAACTCTAAAAGGGCTGCTAAGGACCTCTCGAGCAAGGATTTAATAAAAACGGGGGCTTGAATACAAAATTCGGGACTCGAAATGTAAAGGACTTTAAAGGTGGGAGGACCGCTTGCGATTGTAAAGGAATTGGGGGGCTCTTAAGCAAAATGCTCACGGGTTGACCGTTACCCCCGGTTTGACCCGCGGGATCCAAGCGATCTAAGCCGTGGATGGCCGATCCAGTGGCCATCCACGCGCGCGTGCGCCAGGGGGGCGGCGCCCGCGCCGGCGGCGACGGCGTGCGGCGCGCGCGCGGCGGCTAGGTCGCCGGCGACGTCCCGGAAAGGGCTCCCGGCCACGAAAACGCGCGCAAAGGACATCTAGACGAAGCTGAGAACACCGCGAACTCGTTCGCGTGCTTGCACGGGTGGATTAAGGCAATGGCCGAGGCGGGCATCCATGGGGGCGGACGGCCGGCGGCCGGCCAAGCGGCGGCGGCGCTATGATCGAGCGCAAGCAAAAATTAGGGCGGGGATAGGATCCTTACGGCGGGTAGGTGCTTTGGCGGACTGGAATTGGATGGAGAAGCGGCGACGGCGCAAAACAGCTCCGGCGACCGAACTCCACGGGCGGCGACGGCGAGTTGCGCCTGGGGTGCTTGAGGGCCTACGGGTTCAATGTGATGCGCCGGTTAGCTTGAACGTGCGAAGGGGAAAAGATTGAGGGGGGTCCTGGGAGCTTTACCGGCGACGGACGGGCTCGGGCGGCGGCGATGGCGCGGCGGCGCTCGGTGCACGGCGGTGGCGCGACGGGCTAGAGCTCCGGGAGGCGCCGGGGCTCGGTGTGTAGCGTAGGGGGGTAGCGGGGGTGCCTTGGGGGGGGTTTATATAGGGGTGAGGGGCGCCGGGAGGCGGTTTCGGCGGCCATGGCCATTGATGGCCACGGTTGAATGGGAGTTAAGGGGGGAGGGGGGGTTAAAGAGCGATAACGGCCGAATTAAGGGGGGGGGGGGGTGATGGGGGGCTTCACCGTCGCGTAAAGCCGAGGTTTGAAGGCGCGGGGTGAAGGGGGGCGGGCCGGTAACGGCCGGAAACGGCGCGCGCGCGCGGGGTGCGGCGCGGCCGATCCGGCCGCAGGTTGGGGACGGCCCCGACGGCCGGGCCCCACCTGGCAGCGGCTAAAGCAAAAAGAAAAGGGGAAGGGGTGGGGTGCTTCGGGCCGGCGGGGGTGGAGATCCGGGCCGCCGGGGCCGGTTTGCTCGCGCGGGGAAAGAAGAGGGAAAAGGCCAGCCGGCCTGGGACTTCGTGGGCTGGGCTAGAAGAATAGGGAGAGAGGGAGAGAGAGTGTTTGTTTTCTTTTTTTTTTCAAATTTCTTTCAAATTCATTTTTCAAACATTCACACTCAAATCAAACAAGAATCCATGCACTCAAATCATGATGCACAAGCACTTATTTTCTCTAAATTGTTTTAGTGATGTTTATTATATTTAAAAGCCAATTTGTTTGATGATTTATTTTATATCCTTAAGGAAATTTTAAACCTAGCCATTTGTTGCTATAATATTTTAGTGATGGAATTTTTAGGGTGTTACAAATCCTACCCCCTTAAAGAGAATCTCGTCCCGAGATTCAGGAAGATTAGAGAACAAATCGAGGGAATTCTTCTTTAAGTTCGTCCTCTCTTTCCCAAGTAGCCTCATCCTCTGAATGGTGACTCCATTGTACTTTGCACATCCTAATGACTTTCTTTGCGAGTAGCCCTTTCGGAGGTATCCAAGATTTTAACCGGGTGTTCCTTGTATGTTAGGTCATCCTTTACCTCAAGTTCTTCCAATGGTAAGTGTTCTACTCTGACCTCACTCGTACACTTTTTCAACTGAGAAACATGGAACACATCGTGGACACCTGCCAAACGTTCCGGTAACTCCAACCGATAAGCTACTTCACCACGTCTTTCCAAGACTTGAAAAGGTCCGATAAAGCGGGGCGATAACTTCCCTCTCGATATTAAACCTACGGAGGCCTCGGATAGGTGACACTCTCGGATATGCATAATCCCCGACTTCAAATATCACTTCTCTTCTCTTAGGGTCTCGCATAACTCTTTTGTCCGGATTGAGCAATCCCCGAGATTTTCTCGAATTATCTCCACTTGTCTTTCTCGCCTCTTTTATTATTTCCGGACCAAAGAGTTGACTTTCCCCCCGTCCGGTTCCGGAACGGTGGCGTTCGCACTTCCTTCCATACGAGCTTCAAACGGTGCCATCTTAAGACTACTCGATAACTATTGTTGTACGCGAACTCCGCGTATGGCAAGCTTTTATCCCAACTTCCACCATGTTTCAAGGCACATGCCCTTAACATATCCTCCGAGGATTTGATTCGTTCTTTCGTTTGACCATCCGTCCGTGGATGATATGCCGAGCTGAAATTTAACTTAGTATCCATACACTCATGTAATTTCTGCCAGAATCGGGACGTGAACTGAGTGCCTCGGTCTGATACTATCTTCTTCGGTACCCCATGTAGACAGACTATCTTTGATATGTATAATTCTGCTAACTTTGTTCCTGAATATGTGGTCTTTACCGGTATGAAGTGTGCGACTTTGGTTAATCTGTCAACTATGACCCATATCGAATCATATCCATCTCGTGTACGTGGTAATCCTACTATGAAATCCATACTAATCTCTTCCCACTTCCATTCAGGTACTTGTAGTGGTTGTAGTAACCCTGCTGGCCTTTGATGCTCGCTTTTACCCTTTGGCATATGTCGCATAGTGCTACATGAGCCGCAACATCTTTCTTCATACCGTACCATCGGTATTTCGCTTTAGGTCTTGGTACATCTTGGTACTTCCTGGATGTATAGAGAGAGCCGAATCGTGTGCTTCTTTCAATATGGATTCACGGAGGTGTTTGATTTCCGGTACGCGGGATCCTCGTTCTTAAACCAAATGGTTCCCTGTGCATCCTCTCTGAATTCTGGAACCTTGCCTTGTTCAATCAATTTCTTATACCCCTTAATCTTTTCATCGTCCAGTTGCCCTTTTCTAATCTCTTGTTCAAGAGTTGACTCCATTTCCAAGGTCATACTTTCGCTTGGTGCAGCTATCCCCGCATTGAGTCGTGCCATTTCCCAACACAATTCTTGAGGCATTAATCGGGCTACTAACATGTTTGCTTGGCTCTTACGGCTCAAGGCATCTGCCACCACATTGGCCTTCCCTGGATGATACTGTATGTCCACATCGTAATCCTTAATCAGCTCTAACCATCTTCGCTGTCTGAGATTGAGATCTCTCTGGGTGAAGATGTACTTCAGGCTTTTGTGGTCCGTGAATATCTGACACTTGTTCCCAATCATATAGTGTCTCCAGATCTTCAGTGCGTGCACTATAGCTGCTAACTCCAGATCATGCGTAGGGTAGTTTTGTTCATGCTTCCGTAGTTGCCTAGAAGCATACGCTACCACCTTTCCCTCCCCGCATCGAACACATCCTAGTCCTTGCCTCGACGCGTCACAATACACATCAAATCCTTTGTGTATATCGGGCATTATCGATCGGTGCGGTGGTCGGTTTCTTCTTTAGTTCTTCAAAGCTAGCTTGACACTTGTCATCCCACTTAAACTCCTTTCCTTTCTCCAACAAAGAAGTGAGTGGTTTTACGATTCTCGAGAATCCCTCTATAAATCGTCGGTAGTACCCCTGCCAAACCGAGGAAACTCCCCGATTTCGATACATTTCTAGGTGGAGTCCAATTTAGCACATCCCGAACCTTACTTGGGTCTACGGCAATTCCTCCGTCCGTGATAATGTGCCCAAGAAACGAGACCTCTTTCGGCCAAAAATCACACTTGCCGAACTTGGCGTATAACCGATGCTCTCGAAGTTTACGCAATACCGTCTCAAGTGTCCCTCATGTTCTACTTCGTTCGAGAGAAGACTAAGATATCATCTATAAATACTACCACAAACCGATCGAGATACTCCATGAAAACCTTGTTCATCGGATACATGAAGTATCTTTGGAGCGTTGGTCAATCCAAAGGACATCACCGTGAACTCGTACGGACCATATCTTGATGTAAAAGCCGTTTTAGGAATGTCCTCCATACGGATCTTTAGGCGATGGTAGCCGGATCGCAAATCTATCTTAGAGAAAACTTTCGCTCCTCTCATTTGATCGAACGAGATCTTCTATCCGGGTAAAGGATATTTATTTTTGATGGTGACCTCATTGAGAGATCGATAGTCTACACACATCCTCCTAGATCCATCCTTTTTATCTACGAAGAGTGTGGGGGCTCCCCATGGTGACGAACTAGGACGGATAAACCCTTTACTTAATAATTCCTCTATTTGTTTCTTTAATTTCGCCAAATCTTTGACATCCATCCTATATGGCCTTTTGGATATAGGAGCGGTACCGGTAAGAGTTCGATACCGAATTCAATGTCTCGGTCGGGTGGCATACCCGGCAGTCATCGGGGAATACATCCGGATACTCATTCACCACCTTTATATCTTCCAACACTTTTCCTTTCATTGAATTCACTAACTCCTTCCCGTAGGTGACGGTGTCGCGATAAATTCTATTCCGTCCCCTTGTGGGCCGGTCAAATGGACCGATTTCTCCCGGCACTTTGGATGACCCCATCATACTTTCTTAACCAATCCATCCCTAGGATTACATCTATGCCCCGGGATTTGAGGACTACCGCATTAGATGGAAAGTCTATCCCCATGATTTTAAGGTTTACTTGGGGGCACAGATGGCTGGCTTTCATATCACCGCCAGGTGAACTAACAAGCAAGGGTTTCTTCATCGGACTCACAGGCATATTATGCCTTGCTACGAACTGATCGGTAATGAATGAATGTGTAGCTCCCGAATCAAATAATACTGTAGCGGTACGAATCGATAGGGAACGTACCAAGTACAACCCCGGATGCGTCTTGTGCCTCGCTCCACGGTCATGTTGTGCACCCTACTACGCACATAATTCCGCCGAGCTTTGTTGCCGGAGTGCCCGCACTTCCGGGGTGTCTTCGGAGTTGATGATCGTCCCACTTTCTCGAATGTTACTCCTCCGAGGAGTCCGCATTCCACGCTTAGGGCAATTATTAGCATAATGCCCCAACTCGCCACATTTGAAGCATCCGTTGGGCCGCACCTGGTGTGGTGTTTCTTGCCGGTGCACCCGGGGTAGGAGCGGGACGGTTCTGCTGGAAGTTTGGTGAGCGTGGGGTTTGCGGGTTGAACCGTTGAGGCTGCTGGAAAGAACGCTGCAGCTGCATATTTTGGGGGTGCTTACCACCCTGCCCTCCGGAGCGGAATGGTGCATTCTGATGGTAGCTGAAGCGGGGGCGAGTATGGCTGCTGGACTGACCCTGGGATTGAAACTTGCGTTTCTGCTCCCCAAGCTCTCTGCGTTTGTTTTCTAGGCCAATCGCCTTGTTCAACAGCGTGGCGAAATCCGGGAAGGTATGGCTCTGGAGCTGGTAGTTCAGTGGTCCAATCAACCCATCAAGAAAACGCTCCCCGCCTTTTTGGGTCCGTGTTGACCTCGTCGGGAGCATAGCGGGACAACCGTGTAAACTTGTCCGGTATTCATTTACGGACATATTGCCCCGCTTCGAGCAAGGAACTCTCTCTCGCTTAAGCTTTAACACCCCGTCGGGGATGTGGTGAGCACGAAAAGCATCTCGGAACTGGCTGCCGGTGTGATGGTGTTGGGTGCGGGATGGGCGACCGTGTAGGCATCCCACCAATCGATGCCTCGCCCTTCCAAGCGTCCGAAGCGTAAAGGACCATTTCTCGGTCATTGCATTGAGCCCTCTCCAACTTCTTGGTAATGGTTTTCAACCAATCATCGGCATCTAGCGGATCGGTTGAGTGAGAGTAGGTGGGAGGGTGGTGGCTCATAAACTCCTTGTGCTTATCCCTCGGAGCGGGTGGTGGTGGCGGGGGTGGTGCTCGCGGCCGATTCCGTTGGGCTTGTAGGTTTTGCACCGCGGCGGTCGGAGTTCGAATTAGCCGCATATCGGGCGGTGAAGAATTGCCGGGTAGCGGGATCCATTGCGGGGTTGAGTGGGGGAGGTGGCACCGGGTTTTGTTGATTGGCTATGTGTGCCCGAACCACTGGCGGGACGTCCTGTCCTCCTCCTGACCTGGTGTTTACCATCTGATTGTTAGAGGAAGATATTTCAGATAAGATTATCAAACTGTTGTGTAAAGAAGTGAGTTGGATTTAAGGAAACGACAAGATTTTCCCTTCTGTGACAGATTTGGGTGATTCTGATAAAATAGTTGTATCCCATGATATCCTTCTTCAAAAATTATGAACTTTTGCTAGGCCATGCAGAACCCACTTATGCAATTAACCCCACTGGTTTTACCCCGTTTGGAGATCCACAACTTGAGTTATAATTCGAGTACCGCAGCTGTGTTAGTACGCTTTTACAGGTTCCGTTGATCCCATTGTTCTGTTTATAACTCGCTGTGTATTAAACCTTTGATGCTGAATTTTTGGACAGAGGTTGATACACAAAATTTGTGAACCAACCCAACTGGTTTTAGGTCAATCGGAGTTCCGTAGCTTGAGTTATGATAAAAACATTGCTTTGCGCTGTCAAGGAACTGCGCGAACAGATTTTGCACGATCGGTTTGGTTGGATAAGTAAGGTAGAAGACATCTTGGATTTGAACCCCAACTAACCATTAACTTAACATGATTTTTTTTTTTTGCATTTGTGGCCATCACTCCACAATACAACTCACTCAAACAAAGATCCAAATCAAACATGGTTCACTCAACAACTTTATTACAAACGCGCGTCCTCGCGAGAACGTCTACCGAAAAACAAAAAGAGAGGGTGGATATCCTAATTCCTATTCCACCGAAGACTAGTGGTAGGCTGCCGGAGTGCCGTAACGAAGCCTCTTGCGGGGAGGAGAACGGGAAGGACAAGATGCTTCGCTTCGTCGGGTGGCCGTTGTCCCGCTAGCCGAGCCTCCACCGGGCTATCCTCGCCCGTGCATTCCGTAGCTCCCGATATGTCCTATCCAACTCCGCCGTCGCTCCCTCCGTGTCCGTATTGAGAGCTGCTGTCACTCCGGCAAGGATGTCGACACGGCTATCTCGGAAGTCCCCCATAGGTATCACGGTGTTCTCCCGTACCACCGACTCGCCGGGGACGAATCGAAGTCCGTGCCTTCTAAGCGATCGCGGAACGTGTTGCCGATGGACCACGGTGCTCTTCCGGCGGCATCATTGATAGCGACGCTTCGAGGCAAAGTGTCTTGTGCGGGGGGTGAATGGTACGGGTCCTCCATCTTCCCCGCCCGTGCGGTAGCAACCCCGACATGGACCTCTCGTGGTGTAATAATCCCTCATCCCCGGCTCCACATAGTGTCGGGTGATGTACAATGGTCTCACCGCATATTCTATCTCCCCGTAACAGCTCCTCCAATAGCTCACGAACGGAGCGTCCGGCCGAGGTATGTGTGTTCATGATACTCCGCCCGTGGTACCCGTGCGCATCACCTTGTCGTTCTTCATTCTCATTGTTGTTGTTGTTCTCATCACCATTGTTATCTTCTCCATTTCCCACAAAGATCGTTGTCATCCTCTAACCCCTCTATGTCCACCTCTTCCTCTTCTTCTTCACTTTCATTATTTTCTTCACTAGAACTTTCTTCACTGCTGCTTGAATTATCCCCGGAGTCATCTGGATCATTACCTGCAGCATTCTGATCGAGCTCTTCTCCTCCTGCCACCATTCGGCTCTGGTTCAGCTTCTACCTCTGGTGGGAATATGATATCTCCATCTTCATTAACCTCCAGAAACAACCCGTCGTATAACTGTGGATGTTCCTCGGTCCCATCCTCCTCAAACACTATCTCCTCCGGGTCTTCTTCATCATTTTCTTCCCGCCGTACTGCCTCGGTATCCTCGCTCAACCGCTCCCGGCCGTAATCGTACCGGTAATCTCCATCCTCCTCGCCTGTGCTTCCTCCCCGCCGTGCCTCCTCTCGGGACTACCGGATAGCGTGGAGCTAACGTCCCGAAGGAAGGCGGCCACCGGTGCTCTTGCGGGCAGTAAGACGAGACCTGGCCATCTGTTAAGAAAAGACTGAACTCAGCATAGAGGAAATCAAAATGATGCAAGTTTTTCAACAGAAGAACAAGAACAAATTAGATTTTTATGCGCAAATAAGGTGGTTTTGAAGGATGACGGAATGATCTAGAACATGAATCCTTAAATTTCGTCCATTTCTAGCTAAGGCTGCGTTCCTACAGTCAAACTGCTCTGATACCACTCTGTCACACCTGAGTTCCGAAGAGGAACCAAGTGCATCTCATATGTGCGCCAGGATCAGTTCACACACATATGATAGACAAAAATGAGTGAAATACCATAAACAGTTTACAAACGTATTTCAAAGTTTAACCTCTTATTACACTCATGCGGGGAGACTCGAAGGTCTCTAACAACGGAAAACGATAACTACTCGTCGAGTCCTCGTCTTCCGCTCCCACGAGCACTTGATCGGGGGTCCGCAAGCCTCACAGCTCATCGAAGTCATCGTAGAACTCCCCTCCAAAGTTCTCCTCTGAACAGCGATAGGCAAGGCTGAGCACACTTATGGTTGGAGCTCAGCAAGTGGGGGAAAATGCAAGGCTATCAAGGATAGGCTAAGGTTTTGCAGCGGTTCGCATTTTAATGTTGGTCAAGTTTTAATTACGGAACTCCTAGTTACTAGGTGTAAGTTCGTACCAACCCACTTAAGAGAAACTTAAATGCCAAAACAACCCAAGCTCAACGAGCTTCACCAACCACGGTTTAATTCATCTTTAAGTTTATTAATCATGTGAGGGTCCAAGCCGCTCATGACCGTGAGCACGGCTGATCGATCAGTTTTACACTCTGCAGAGGTTTGCACACTTTACCCACAGTTCGCGTAAAAGCTCCGAAGAACTTTAAACCCAACCATGCGATGCTGGCCAAGCACCATACCACACTTCCGAGGTGTGATTGCATAGGGACGCTACGAAGCCTTTACAAAGGCATGCAAAAGACTAACGACCCGCATAGTTACAGATCAGGGCGGACCATAACCCTCCCTAGTGGTCAGCACCTTAGCAAAGGCTACTACCCCAAAAGGGCCGGGCTATACCCCTGCAACCCGGATCCCCCTCTGCTCCTTTCGGAAAAGGGCCACTAGTACGATCGCATACCTAATTATTCGGCTAAGGTCAGAGCCATGTAACACTGTGGTTGCGCATGTTTTCTTGGGTGGTTCTCCATGTTCCGATTAATTCAGGTGCTCTTGCATTACCCAAAACGTCGACTATAAGCCATGTATCAATTTTCCATAAAAGACCCATTTATCCAACCCATGTTAAGCAACTAGCGTTTTTCTACCCAAAACTTTATTTAAAAGGGGCTAGGCCAAGGATCGGGTAAAAGATTCTAGGTATGTCCTTAAAAAGGTTTCCCGTCAATTTAATGCATTGGTAACATAAAATAAACATTAATTCGTAATGCAATTATATAGGACAAAAAGAGAACATGCGGGGGAGAAGACCACTTGCCTTCCTCAACTACGGTAAAAACTTCTTCTTCTTCAAACAAATGCCCCGATCGTCCCCGAGAGGTGGCTCGGATGAAACAGCACGATATCTACGATGCACACATAAAGCATACAATAAATAAAACAGATCACCAAACAATCCTAAGGACTAAAAACATGCTACTAAAACGACGGGCTCGCCGAGACGATCGTAAGGACTACTAGAACGCTAAAAACGGAGCTATAACGAAGAAGTTACGCTAAAAACAAGGTTTAAGGACTAATGCGATAAACTAAACTATTCAGGGGCCTAACAGCAAGAAAACAGGGACTAAAACATAAATAAAATTAAAAACAGAAGGTTTAAACTCTAAAAGGGCTGCTAAGGACCTCTGAGCAAGGATTTAATAAAAACAGGGGCTTGAATACAAAATTCAGGACTGAAATGTAAAGGACTTTAAAGGTGGGAGGACCGGCTTGCGATTGTAAAGGAATTGGGGGGCTCTTAAGCAAAATGCTCACGGGTTGACCGTTACCCCCGGTTTGACCCGCGGGATCCAAGCGATCTAAGCCGTGGATGGCCGATCCGGTGGCCATCCACGCGCGCGTGCGCCAGGGGGGCGGCGCCCGCGCCCGCGGCGGCGGCGTGCGCGGCGCGCGCGCGGCGGCTAGGTCGCCGGCGACGTCCCGAAAGGGCTCCCGGCCACGAAAACGCGCGCAAAGGACATCTAGACGAAGCTGAGAACACCGCGAACTCGTTCGCGTGCTTGCACGGGTGGATTAAGGCAATGGCCGAGGCGGGCATCCATGGGGGCGGACGGCGGCGGCCGGCCAAGCGGCGGCGGCGCTATGATCGAGCGCAAGCAAAAATTAGGGCGGGGATAGGATCCTTACGGCGGGTAGGTGCTTTGGCGGACTGGAATTGGATGGAGAAGCGGCGACGGCGCAAAACGGCTCCGGCGACCGAACTCCACGGGCGGCGACGGCGAGTTGCGCCTGGGGTGCTTGAGGGCCTACGGGTTCAATGTGATGCGCCGGTTAGCTTGAACGTGCGAAGGGGAAAAGATTGAGGGGGGTCCCGGAGCTTTACGGCGACGGACGGGCTCGGGCGGCGGCGATGGCGCGGCGGCGCTCGGTGCACGGCGGTGGCGCGACGGGCTAGAGCTCCGGGAGGCGCCGGGGCTCGGTGTGTAGCGTAGGGGGGTAGCGGGGGTGCCTTGGGGGGGGTTTATATAGGGCGAGGGGCGCGCGGGAGGCGGTTTGCGGCGGCCATGGCCATTGATGGCCACGGTTGAATGGGGAGTTAAGGGGGGAGGGGGGGGTTAAAGAGCGATAACGGCCGAATTAAGGGGGGGGAAGTGATGGGGGGCTTCACCGCCGCGTAAAGCCGAGGTTTGAAGGCGCGGGGTGAAGGGGGTCGGCCGTGCACGCGCCGGAAACGGCCGGCGGCGCGCGGGGTGCGGCGCGGCCGATCCGGCCGAGGTTGGGGACGGCCCCGACGGCCGGCCCCACCGGCGGCGGCTAAAGCAAAAAGAAAAGGGGAAGGGGTGGGGTCGTTGGGCGGCGGGGTGGAGATCTGGGCCGCTGGGCCGGTTTGCCTGCGCGGGGAAAGAAGAGGGAAAAGGTCAGCCGGCCTGGGACTTCGTGGGCTGGGCTAGAAGAATAGGGAGAGAGGGAGAGAGAGTGTTTGTTTTCTTTTTTTTTTTTTCAAATTTCTTTCAAATTCATTTTTCAAACATTCACACTCAAATCAAACAAGAATCCATGCACTCAAATCATGATGCACAAGCACTTATTTTCTCTAAATTATTTTAGTGATGTTTATTATATTTAAAAGCCAATTTGTTTGATGATTTATTTTATATCCTTAAGGAAATTTTAAACCTAGCCATTTGTTGCTATAATATTTTAGTGATGGAATTTTTAGGGTGTTACACTTGACTAACAAACCGCTTTAAATTTTACTAGTTGACAATATAATGCTGCCACGGTGGCATGCTCTGTAGTACAAGGCCTTGCGATTTTGCGCGGAGGAGTGTTTCAATAGGAACCTGTGATCAATCAGTTTTCCAAGGTTCGTTTCCATGAAAATGATCGAGTAGTAGTTCGAGTGAGAAAAGGAACAGCTGACAGTTTCGCTTGATTAGCCACTTCCGACCATTGGATGCGTTGCATTGCCCCTGTTGGGATTTGTGTTTTACGTCGGTGTTTGAGTAACCAATGAACTAGCATAGTATAATTGCTATCCATCCAATCAGTTGACTTTGACAGTATATTCTTTCTCAGGGAGAATCTGGACCACAATTTAACCTTGTATAGAAATAGTTTCTGGAATGTCTAAATACGGAGGCATGCATGGACTCTTGATTTTTGAAGCAATTTTGGACAATACGAGTTATGAAACACTGTGTGGTTGCAACATGTCCAACATAAAATAGTTAGTATGCACTAAAGGCAACTACATGCCACTTGAGTCAACCTTTCAAGTGTGATAAGTTCATTAGAACCATAATCTCATGAAAAAACAATGATATCAGGAAAGGTACTTGTTCTAGCACTTCAGGCAGTTCATATGAACATAGGTTTCTCTTGATTGATCAAATAAAAGAGCAGACCCTGCTACCTGGCAGGCACTAGCAAGAGAACAAGTCAGCTACTACAAGATTAGACCATCATTTCCCTTGTCACGGCGACACCGGACATTACTACCAAAAGATAAAGGAAGCCAGAAATACCCTCAGATTTTGTCAACACAGATCAAGAGGACCTCCGTTTGAGCTCAGGCGACTTCTGGAGGAGCACTGGTGGGCCTTCGATGCCTGAGGGAGAAGGCTTGCCTCCTGGACTGTGTGAGTCAATTGAACTGACAGCGAGCTGGTTGAAGACAGAAGAGCTCAACGTGTCCGTGGGGCCACACATAACCCCACCAGGGGATATCTCTGGGAGATCAGGGTCGGAGATGCTGAAGCCACTTGAGGCGAACTGCTCAGTGACCATCTTGCATGCACTCTCCAGAATACTATCAATGTACTTCTGAAGCGCTTCCATTCTGATCTGCACACGCTTCTGGACCTGGCCACAGGAAAACCAGTCAAATACTCATTCTGTTTTTAAATATATGATGTTTGGGAAAAGGCAATTAGTTCATGATACAACTTGACGTTCTTGAAATGCCTTTAAATTTTAAGAAGCACAATTGCAGGAATGGGTGACAAACACATGCATCTAACATGTGGTTAGCAGAAGATATTCTGAAGGACCTGCTTGCTTTAAGTTAAGATCAGCTGATAAGATCAGAATTGGTTATCACAGGCTTCAGTTATATTTTTCGGATGGCACCATATTATCTATACATAAGGTAGCAAAACTGAAAACATTCTTTAGCAATTCAGCCTTCAGCCCAGAGTTGAATCTTGCGGAAACTTTCAATATCCCACTCTATTAGGAGATGGTTGTTATGAATCAATACTTTTCCAGCACCGGCATAAAAAGAATCATGCATCAAGTGGCTAATAGGATTCGTGAGATTTGTTACTTTTCTTATGAATTAAGTTAGTCATTAGGAGATTTGTTAGTTTGTTACAGCCGGGCTCTTCTATAAAGCAAAGCTGTTTATCTGCAACAACGGAAGCAAGATGTAGAGGATTAAATCACAGAGCTTCTAGCATGAGGGCGAGGTCTCCATCTATCTCAAGCTACCCAGTTAGATATTCCAGTAATTGAGCCATATCATCTTTGGTATCAGATGTGATCCTTCCTCGGCACCAACTTCCTTTCCATCCACCACTAAATTCCTTCCGGATCCTACGACAGATTCAAACTCCTGGCATCAATTGCCTTCCTGCGCAATCCGTTTCTACTGCCACAAAATCCGTTTCTCCCCGCGCGTCACTAAAGCCCACCGCGACTCCCACAACCGCCATAGACCATATGGTCAAGGCCATCGAAGACCTCAGCTCCAAACTTGAGCTTGAGGTCATCCCTGTCCGGACGGATGTCAACACGGGCACTGGATCCATGAACAACCTGCAAATGCAGATCGTCGTGAGCAAGGGCCAGTTCGACATGTCTTTCTCTGAGGTAGTCACAAAGTTTTCGGGTCGAATGGATCGAGGAACGGGGTCGTGGATCGACGGTCGATACTTTTGAGTGAGTTTTACAAGGCAGGGACGAAAATGACCCCGCGTTCCCGGGTCGGGATCGACGTTCTCGGGTCGACGTTTTATGTGACTAAGAGACCTCCATCTATCTCAAGCTACCCAGTTAGATATTCCAGTAATTGAGCCATATTAATGGTCCTCATAACTGAAACCAAAATGCAGCTCACCTCTTTACAGTGAATAAAAAAACACAACATAAAACAGAGCTCAGGATTCCACATCATTCACATAAACTTCATAGTCTTAAAAATGACTATAAAAAGTTCAAAACCAAAACTATTGCAGAAAACATTAAAGTGGCATTTTGTTGCCTTGCAGCATTCAAGGGGTTGCACTCAAGAGCACAATAGAACAAGCAGTCAGAATTACCTCCACTTGTTCATGCAGTCTCCGTTGCACTTCCATCTGTGCTCTCAGTGCTTCTTTGACTTCTTGACTTCTGCAGCAAGTAATTGTGTAAGTTACTCTTTCAAATATCACAATGAAAGTAATTCTTTTAGCAGTACAGTCTGCCAAAAAGAACAAGAGTAAACTGTAGAGTAGCTGATGAAGCGCACTCTTTCACATCCTGGGCAGCAACTCTAGGGGATACACTCATTCCACTTTGAGCATCTAGAAGATAGGATGCTGCGATTTAGGGAAAATATAAAAAAGTAGAGGTCAAAAGTGAGCAAAAGAACCAGCTTAGAAAAAACATATAACACAAGAACATACATACCATTTCGCATAAGATATACATGGGTTTCACTAGGTATTCCCCATTTTATGCTTTACAGTAGACAATCATACAATATTACGATGATTACTCCATGTCAATTATCAGTGTTATTTTTAAAAATTTCAATGGATACAAACCATACTAAATTTTGTATAGAGAATATAATTTCAGGTGAAAAATACAGGACAGCAGACACTCACAAATAGGTATTAGTGCCACACAAGAATGATTGGGTCTAAAGCCCCCCCCCCCTCCCCCCTCCGCCTCCCCCCTCTTTTATTGCATGTGTATGGAAGCAATTGGAATCTTCTATGCATGTCTACAATGTGGTAATTACATCAGAAGCATAGCTGCAGGCTCAATTCTAGATGAAAGATAACAAGTGCAGTTTCCTTTTTTCTCTGAGGTCAAGCCCCAGTTATATTAGAAGCGGCATGACCACATGGCAGATTTGATGTATTTAACCACTATAGTCCATGTTAATATTTTCCTCATTTCATATGTAACTTACGAGAAAATGTTCAACAACTGACAATAAAATGATCCTTGCCATATACAAGAGATTCTTTTTCACTCCCCATAATTCCCATACATGTCCATTGTTAGCCGGAAATGGTATATAGTTTGCCACACCTGGATCGCAGAACACTTAAAAAAACAAAGACAATTTTAAAAGTTGCTGCAAAGTGGTTGCTTGTGACATGCTCACTACAATTTATGTGGACTAAATTTAGATTGACAAAACATATAATAAATAAATACATCCCATAAAAACTATAAAGTGAATACTCAAACAAATGGTATAATGGTTCATTGTAATAATGAGGAAGCTAACACAGAAAGACCATCAACCAAACAGAACCTAATAAAGATGCATACCAGGTGTTCAACAAAAGAAAAACTGTGCTAACTTCAGAATGAACTTAACAACGTAAAAGATTTGAAGATATCAAAGGATGACCTGGAATGTAGTAGAAAGGGAGAGAAGGAAATTGCTTTACACAACTTACCATCTTTAGACTGCTCTGACCCCTCTTTACCAGATTGTTTGCCTAGTCTGTATTTCTGGTCGCAAAGAATAAATAAGCCAGCTATTGAAACACGCTGCATTTCAGACTTCCTCAAAAATATGTAAGCATGCCTATGTACCTGAAGGTGGCTCTTCAAGTGGAAAAGCGTAAGCCCCTTGACACCCATTGTCCTCAAGATAGTTTTTGGTGTCGCTTCTGCAAGAATACTAATTCAGTAACTCATTAATAAACATACTCACTCGAACATCTATTAGTTGTTCTAGTAGTAAGGTGCTAAGATGGTTGGATTGTTGGACTGCAACTGGGAATGACAATTTGACATGCAAATGGTTGGCAATAATGTTGGTATAGGTTAGTGATACTGGTGACTGTTGGAGTATAAGTGAATTGCCCACCTTTCCTCATCAGCTTAAGCTTTTGGGTTGAACTGGTTGGTGCATGCAACTCAATAGTGACTACTAATAAAATCGTAGAAATGGAACTCCAAAACCATTGATTGGAACGTATTTTGCCTCATACTTTCCTATCATCTTGTGGGGGGATATACCCTCGGGGTGCCACATGGAAGGGCCCCACGACGTATCCACGGGTACGACGAGGGCCCACACGTGGGCATCCGACACGAGCAGACGGATTAGGAATGAGGCGGCGCCCGAGGAGATGGACTACCCCATATAGAGACTAGTTGGTTAGGAAAGATATTACTTGTACCTAGCTTGCAACTGTTTTGACAAATAAACAGTCACAAACAACAAGAAACTGAAATTGTTGACCTTGCACACTACTGACACAAATCAAACAAGGACAGGTGTTACATCAAAGAATAAGAAGCATGTTTCCCACATAAAAGAACACCCTGTACTTCATGAAAGTAACATTTATGCCGCATAAAGAAATAATCTGAGGTCCAAACTAAACTAAAATATCTGAAAAATGTGTCATTTCTCACTTATGTTATACGTACAAAGACGCAATTGCGAAGATAATAATGATAGGTTACTTTTGGAACAGCAACCTTTCAATCAGAACAAACTAGTTCCAGGAATTCACTTGAACCATTTGGATTTTTTTTTCAGATCAGTCTGTGCAGTCCACTGCAGGTATGCTGAAATAGAGGACCATTAATAAAAACTCTGGGTTTTTTCCCAGATCAAAGCTATGCTGAAATCCAGGCTTTGGAACAGAAAGCAAAACCTAAGCACTAACTGTGAAATGCATAAAGTAAATTCAAGTCATGGCAAACAATCACAACCCAAACTCCTCATGGTCTGAAATCTTAAATAGAAAAAGGCTCCTATAGACGCAAATATGCAAGAGGCAAGCTTGCACTTACTAAAATGTAATAAGAGAAAAGGTTCCAGCTTTCTGCTAGCCCCCACAGATCAACTTCCAGTGGCAGCATTTAGTTATAAATCCACACTGCCAACCTCATAACATTGCCATCAAAACTTGAAGACAGGTCACCATACTTCGCCATAATGCCTTTCTAATTCGGACAATGAGAGGACCCAACTTCCCCAAATGCAGCAGAAATCAAGCACACATCCCTCAAGATTCTCACTGCATCCCAGCTCTGAAGCATGAAAGCAGATAAAACTCCTCCATGCACGTCCCCAATACAATCCTACCTTTCTCAAAACAAGTACAATCCTACCTCGAACACGCTTAATCTAACATCCGAAGCAGAATGCACTGATGCATTGCTTCTAACCTGATGAAGGAAAGATCCCATCTTTCCGATAATTTAAGCGGGAAGAGCCCCAGTCCCGCCCAAATCCTCAATCCCATACCAGTAAATAAAAAAAAACCGCTAACACCAAGGAGCCCAACCATGGAGGCACCAACAAACATCCGCGCATTTCTTTCCAATGCCAAGAAAAAATATGGAGGGAGAGGGCGGCTCACTCTCAGGCCCGCCGAGCTGGGCGACGGCGTCGACGAAGCGCTCGTGCAGGTCGGCCGTCCACCGCAGTCTCGGCTTGGGGTCTGCCGTCAACACCAGGCTCGGCCCGCCCGGACCCCCGCCGGGGCCGGAGCGCGGTGCCCCGTCGCCAGGCGAGGGGCCGTCTTGGCGGTGGTGGATCAGACCAGGCGGGAACATCTCCTCCTCCTCCTCCTCTGCTCCCTCCTGCTGCTCCCCGCAGCAGCAGAAAGAGGAGAGACAGCGAGGGCCTTCTTCTCCTTCCCCCTCCTCAAAAGCGAAGGATCCAATCCAAGGAAAAGTCCCTCGGCTTTCTCTCTCCCCTTTCTTGCTAGTTCGTCCTTCTCTGCTGCTTCTGCCACTTTCCACTGGCAGCGATTCCTCCCTCCCACCTTGCTCTCTCTCTCTCTCTCTCTCTCTCTCTCTCTCTCTCTCTCTCTCTCTCTCCCTCCCTCCCTCTCCCTCTCTCTCCCTTCTCGTGAATTGTGAAGTTCTAGTGGCTGGAGCTGGAAGGCTCGCATTACATTATTGCCGTAATGATGCTGGTTAGTGCAAGCAATGTCCTTTTCTGCCACTGGTGATGGAAAATTACATCTGACTTAAATATCTGGTTAGTCAGTAGAGCCATCATCATCTCAAAGACATGAACAACACAGCGTTTAAAAATGATTTCTCTATCTCGTTTGATTGGAGTAGAATGAAATCCTGAGTTGTTGGTGACTGCACAATCATTGGAGCATGGGAATTTCATCACCCTTTTTGGCTGTTTGTACTTGCGCGTCTCACTCCTCCTCTGCTGTTTGGTGACGCCAAATTGGCAATTGGGTTGAAATAATTAATTAGCCAGATCTATTTATTCTTTCTTAAAATAAAAGCTAGTGGATGACGGCACATGCCATGGCTCAACCTGAACAGAGACGGATGGGGGCCTCCTATCCAATTGTTTAGGCTTGCAAAATGTTGTCTTGCACATGCTCATGTCTAATCCAGACGTCATCGTGTTTCCGGATAAAGAAATGTAGAGCGTGTTCCATTTAGTACTTTTTTTTAATTGTGTCGATTGATCTCGATGTTGGGCCTGATTGAACTTTAACTGGGCTGAAAAAGGTTCCATATTGGGCTTATTCTCGACCGATAATGTTGCATTGGGCCTCGAGGCCCCCCAACCAAAGTATTTAATGAACATGCTTGTGCTGAAAAAGCACAGTTTGTTGTTCATGAAAACATGCGTACGCAGACCCTAACTGAGAACATTAATACATTATAGTGCAATTGTGTTGTTTGGAGTGCCCACGTGTATTTTGCCAAAACTAGGAGTGGGTAAGTTGTACGGCAATGTAGCCAAAACTGTGCTAGAAAACAATAACGAGGAGGTTCGTGAGAAATAGCCTAGAGCTATTTTGAGGGCTAAAGTTTAGCCTAAGAAAATAGCTCTCTAATAAAATAGCTCTTGAGTTGTTTGGATCCAAGGGCTATTTGAGCTATTTGACCTTCCCCCTCTCTCTTTACCCTCTCTCTCTTACCCTTAGAAAAAATAGCCCAATTAGCATGTATTTTGAGGATAATTTTTTTGGGTGAGCTAGTTGCAAATAGCCCTAAAATAGCCCACCTGTTTGGTTGCTATTTGAGCTATTTAGGTTAAAAAGGGGTAGGTTAAAAAATAGCTCATGGATTCAAACACCCCCATGTCTGGATGGTAGATGTTAGTGTTAGTGGTAGTGGTAGTTTTTAACACCTCCAAACTAACACATAAAAAGCTAACACCTTGGATGTTTGGATGAAGGTGTTAGTTTGTGTCGGGGACAGCCCTAGGGGTCCCCTTAAACAATGGGGAAAACCTCACTTAAAACCCGCAACGAAACCAAAATACGTTGAGCCTAACCATGCAGGTGCCTAACCATGCAGGGCACAGCCCACGGGGACTCCGACGGCCCATCGAGGCGGCCCACGTAAGGATCCCCTCGAACAGGCTCCGTCCCGTTCGAGGATGCGCGCTCCCTTCGGGCGGGTTTCACCCCGCTCGAGGGGCAGCACTTCCCTCGAGCGGGCTCCGCCTCGCTCGAGGGTACGCCCCGCCCTCGGCCGGGCTCCGCCTCGCTCGAGGGTACGCCCGCCCTCGGCCGGGGTCCGTCACGCTCGAGGGTGCCCCTCACGCGTGCGCCGACCCCGTACACGGGCATTTAACGCCACGACACCGCGGGGACGGCGCCATCATGCGCCCGGGCTCGCACCCCGTGCCGCCGCACCAACTCCCCGGGGAGGAGCCCATCCCCACCACCGTGGGAGGGGAGCGTGCGGCGCGGCGGTGTCGGTCCCCGTGACACCGTGCGCACGGCCCAGTACGGCTAACACGCCGAGCCCTCGAAAGGGGGCCGGCGCACCCTCGATTCACTTTCTTGTGACCCTACAAGGTTGGGTGGAGGCGCTAAGCCGGTGGACTGCCATCCCCGCCACTGTAACGGCGTGGCCGCCGTACCCGCGCGTGCAGGCGCACGCCGGGCCCTGTAGCAACGACTCCAGCCCCGTGAAGCGCGTCGGGAAGCAACGCCGTTCTGCCTACTCCTGTACGCCGTACAGGCCTGCGTCAGCACCTCCCTCGAGCCTATCAGAGGACATCACCGCCATCTGCTGCTCTCCTACCCTCGAACCGCCACTGTTCGGGTACAAGTCGGGTCATGATGACCAGATCGCTGCAAGGATCGCCCGGACGGCCGCCCACTCTACAGCGTAGCACGTCGCGCTTCCCCACGTAGCTAGATAGCGCGACATGCATGTAATTCGCCTCCCCCTTGATCTATAAAATGGGGACGAACCCCCCAGCTGCAGGGGGGAGATAGAACGCACCCATACAGACTCATCCCGACAAGAACACGTCGTGCACTCACTCTCTTATTCTCTCACAACATCTTCAGCCACTCCACTAGGGACTTGGAAGCCACGCTTCCTCTCCCGCCTCGCTTGTAGCGCCCCACTACGAGCACCCCCGTGCCTGAGCAATATAGTGCCGTGAGCACACCCCTGGCCGGACGTACGGCCCCCTCGGCGGAACCGGGATAAAAACCCTGTGTCACTTGTTGCTTAGCATCGACCATTGAGGGATAGACCTCGGCGCTATCTACTGGTTAGTGTCGGGACCATATTC
The DNA here is from genome assembly GCA_947561735.1 of Cenchrus americanus. Lineage (NCBI taxonomy): Eukaryota > Viridiplantae > Streptophyta > Magnoliopsida > Poales > Poaceae > Cenchrus > Cenchrus americanus. Next base: position 129,556,592 of record OX387245.1, read on the forward strand.
CGCACCGACAGTTGGCGCCCACCGTGGGGCAATCGAGCGCCTAAGGTCATTCCGTCAACTCCCTCCATGGTGATTCGCACTGAGTACCGTGCTACACGCTACTGCATGGGTAGCTCGGACCCCCTCCCAGCCGGGTTCGAAATCCGCTTCGGGGACCTGAACTTCCAAGCCACGGGGAACGGCTATCTCATGCGCCTCACCAACCGTGAAGAGCTCCGCGCGCAGCGCCAGACCAGGTCAGCTTTGGCCCCCGCCGCGCGCACCACCACGGCGCAGCGCCCGCGGCGCGGATGCCGCGGGCCCGTCGGCGCCACGACGCCACCGTCGCTCTGGGCAGCGTTCGCGTCAGGCGCGGTGTTGACGGTGTATTTTGGTGCACCTAGCATGTTCATTACACTTTGGCTTGGATTTGATTATGGAACTAACCCGCCACTAGGCACACTAATCATATGACAAGTTCATCTTTGTGCATGCATTTGGAAGTGTTGTGTTTATGTAGGAAAACATGGACATAAAGGACGGATTCGCAACAAGTTCAAAGGAGCATTCATGGAGTCTTGTTCGTGTTCATGAGCTTGCTGAAATCACTTCCAATGGTGGTGAGGACCGAAGTGCTACGAGGAACACCCCCGGGATTGAAGCGTAAAAGATCAAACTTCATGCAAAGGGAGCCTCCATCTTGGACGCGAGGATAACGAAGCATAAAAATCGTGCAAGTGGAGGGGGCAAAGTACATAAATGCGCGAGGACCCACGGAGCAAAAGGGGGCGACCGAACCGGCCGAGTGGGCTTGGGCCGGCCGGCCCGGGCCGGCCGGCCCGGCCCACCCACTTCGGGCACCGGTTCGGTCCCGTTTTCCTTGCCCTCGAAGGATCTTCGACCCTAAAACCCCCGACGCGCCGCCAACACCGGGGGAGGAGTCATTCGCACCAGAAGGCCATCCACAAGCTAGAGAGAGAGAGGAGGAGGATCTCCGGCGGGAGATCAACCACCTCGAAGGAAGCACCCTCTCGTGGAGAAGAAGGAAGACACCGGCGGAAGGGAAACCATGATCAACGGTGCCATGATCAGCACCTTGATGGGGTAATCTTCTCATTCGTCCATGGGTTGTAATCGATATTGAGATGTAATCGCACTTTGTCGGATTATCTATCTACCATCTTGTGTTGAATATACTTTAATGCTTAAGGTTAGCTACCATGCCGTAAAGGGAGTAGAGCTCCAATGCTTCCTTGGATCAATTCAATACGTCGTGGCCATCAAAGGTCTAGTCATGAATACCTTCGCGTAGTGACAGTACGAGAGGAGGGAAAGGGCGAAACCGTGGTCACAACCCCGATAGATTAGATTGGTTTTCATGTCTTTAAGTGATTGCATGCTCTAGTATCGTAGACCCGTGGGCGAGTGTCTTCTACCTTGATCGTTTACCATTCTCTCTAGTGTAGTTTAGTTGTTTTCTAGTATAATAGTAGTTAGGGTTTTAGTAGCTAGTGTGTCGTTGTTGATCGAACGCTTGTAATCCCCTTGCTCCGCGGATTGACAAGAACCTTGGGAATCCCGTGGTGAAAAAGGTGTGGGGTCCGTACGCTTGCGGATCGTAGAGGGATACGTCTTTTATCCGTCAACAAGCCCCTTTTTCTGGCGCCGTTGCCGGGGAGCAAGTTAGTTTACATCGTTTGATTTGCATCTAACTTAGTTTTATATTTTAGTTCATCTTTTATTTGCTATATCTAACATATATTATCAGAAAAACACTTGTTTCTTTTTTTGTTTTTGTTTTTATCTTATTGTCTAGATGGAGTTCGTGAATCAACCCGTGGAAGAACCGGAGAAATCATTAAGGGATTACGCTAGCCCTCGATGTGAAGACATAAAAGTACAAGAGTCGGATTCGAAGCTCGAAGCGACCAAGTATGAAATTAAATCCAAGATCATCAAGATGGTGGCGGAAAACCCATTTGAAGGGATGGTTACGGAGAACCCATATAGACACATAAGGGATTTCACGACAATATGCAACACGGTGCATCAAGAAGGAGTTCCCGATGAATGGTTCAAATGGAATCTCTTTCCCTACTCACTTGCCGACAAAGCAAAGACATGGTATTCGGTTGCGTCCTTTGAAGTTGAAGGCAATTGGAATAAGTTGACAAAGAAGTTTTGCGAGAAGTTCTTTCCAATTAGCAAGGTTCAACATCTAAGGAGGCAAGTGATCACTTTCATGCAAGGAGAAGAGGAAGGGATAGACCAAGCCTGGGATAGGTTTAATGAATTAATCGAACAAGGACCAAAACTCGGCTTCACCGGTGACGTACTCTTGCATACATTTTTCTTTTCCCTAACCCCTAGTTGCATGCGACACGTCGAAATGTGTGCGGTGGGGATCTCATGGAGAAAACACTCACGGAAGCCGCCCAACTTCTACAAAAAATTAGTAAAGCGGCCGCCATGCGAAGAGATTGGGAAACAAGACTTGCGGAAGAGCCGAATTCAATTCAAGGAAGAAAAAGCTTGCTGATTTTTCTAAAGAGGCAACCCCGGAAGTCACAAAAGAGGAACCAATCATGGAAAAGCTTGAACAAGAACACATCAAGTCAAGAACTACACCAAACGTCAACTTCGCCGCACCAAATGAGACGAACAAGAGAAGCATGTCAAGCGCGAAGCCACTAAGGGAGTTCGAACCAATGGATTGGGTTCCTATTGATTACGGAGAAGTATTCGACAAGAGAAGACCGTTCCCTAATCAAAAGGGGATGGCAAGAGCATTGGAAGTGGATTTCCCACCGGAGAAGAAAGCTGAAAATTCATACGACCTCGAAACCACCGGTGAGATTTTTGAAAAGCTCTTTGGAGATGACGTGGTGGATCCGAACATATTGCCGAGGTGAAGAGAATCATGGGGATCAAGCCCGAAGCATCACCATACGCTCGCCTCGCTGAAATTTACTCGATAGGATCCGAAGAAGAAGAGAAGATGACGCCACACTTGAGTTGCGAGATCAACGGAGTTCAATGCAAAGCCTTATGCGATATCGGAGCCCAAGTAATTGTTCTATCTTCTAAAATTTATGATAAAGTTCAATACCACAACCTAGACTTAGCTCCAACATCAACGAAATTAATTATGGGAGATGGTAGAACTATCAAACCTCTAGGTATTGCTTGCAACATGAAAGTAAAAATCTCTAGAAACTATATACCAACCGATTTCTTTGTTATCGATGCTTACCATAGTAATTCCGATCATATAATCTTAGGTAGGCCTTTTCTTAAGTTGGTTGATGCCGTGTTAGATGCGGAGAAGGCAAAGTAACAATGAACCTTAATGGAACAAAGTACACATATAACTTTCTTCGTGCTTCTAAACACCTTACACCTTTTCCTCCCGAAGATGAAGAAGTAGAAGAGATAGATAGTCTTTGTTTTGTTGAAACCCTTAGAGACCCGCCGCAAAGAGCGATGGAAAATCAAATTAGTAATCAACAAGATGAAGAACTAGAGGAAGCGACAAAAGGCTTAGAGCCGCATGACGGTAGCGTGGAGGAAGAGAAATTCGAAGACATAGGAGAAATCAAACCCGAGGAGCCACAAGTGCCCGAAGTAGACCTTAAACCTTTGCCCAAGGGATTAAAATATGAATTTTTGGGCCCAGACAAAACTTATCCAGTCATTGTGAGCGACGAGTTGAGTCCCGAAGAAAATGAAGCGTTGCTGATTTTATTAAAAAAACATAGGAAGGTGATTGGATATTCAATTAACGATCTCAAAGGTATTAGCCCACCTTTTGCACTCATCGTATACCAATGGAAGACCAATGTAAGCCCGTAGTGGACCACCAAAGGAGGCTAACCCATGCCATGCGAGAGGTAGTAAAGAAAGAGGTTATCAAGTTACTTGATGCGGAATCATCTACCCGGTTCCACATAGCGAATGGGTGAGCCCGTACATTGTGTGCCGAAGAAAGGAGGTTTGACCGTGGTGAAGAATGAGAAGAACGAGTTGATACCGCAAAGAACCGTGACCGGGTGGCGGATGTGTATCGATTACCGTAAGCTTAACAAAGCGACGAAGAAAGATCACTTCCCCTTACCGTTCATAGACGAAATGCTCGAGAGGTTAGCAAACCACGCTTATTTTTGCTTTCTCGACGGATACTCGGGGTTCATGCAAATTCCTATTCACCCGGAAGATCAACATAAGACAACGTTTACGTGTCCTTACGGAACGTTTGCATATAGGAGGATGCCCTTCGGCCTATGCAACGCTCCGGCCTCTTTTCAACGTTGCATGATGGCCGTGTTCTCGGAATTCATCGAAGAAATTGTTGAAGTGTTTATGGATGATTTTTCCGTTTACGGGAAGACGTTCATGGATTTCTTAGCAAACTTAGAAAAGGTCCTTACAAGGTGTGCGGAGGTTGATTTGGTTTTAAATTGGGAAAAGTGCCACTTCATGGTTAAGCAAGGCATAGTGCTCGGACATGTTATATCCGAGAGAGGAATCGAAGTGGACAAGGCTAAGGTAGAGACGGTTGAGCAACTCCCACCTCCTACGGATATTAAGTCCTTAAGGAGCTTTCTAGGCCGTGCCGGATTCTATAGAAGATTTATAAAGGACTTCTCGAAGATCACTAAGCCTTTAACGCACCTTCTTCAAAAGGATGTGGCTTTCGACTTTGATGAGAAGTGTCTAGCGGCATTCCGGACCTTGAAAAATGCGTTGGTGAGTGCTCCCATCATCCAACCTCCGGATTGGAGCCAACCTTTCGAGATCATGTGTGACGCAAGTGACTACGCCGTAGGCGCGGTCTTGGGTCAAAGAAAGGAAGGCCGAGTTCACGCCGTTTACTACGCTAGCAAAACTCTTAGTGGGGCACAATTAAATTACGCCACTACGGAAAAAGAGTTGCTAGCGGTAGTATTCGCTTTCGAAAAATTCAGATCTTACATCGTGAACTCGAAAGTCATTGTTTACACCGATCACGCGGCTATCAAGTATCTCTTGGCTAAGAAGGAAGCTAAACCACGCTTAATTCGTTGGATCCTTCTTCTCCAAGAGTTTGATGTTGAAATTCGTGATAAAAAGGGGGTGGAGAATGTTGTGGCCGATCATTTGTCTAGGATGAATCGTGGACAAGATGATAAAGAGCCCATAGAAGATAAGATGAGAGATGACCACCTCTATAGAGTGCTTGATAAAGATACTTGGATGATCGACATCATTCGAGCAATTCGAAAGATGCCCCTCGATCATCTAGATAAAAACACTCAAAGGAAGATAATCTCCGAAAGTAAGAAATATTTTTGGGATGCACCATACCTCTTCAAACTTGGCAATGATGGAGTGATGACAAGATGTGTGCCAAGAGGAGAGAGGGTTGAGATTCTAAGGAAGTGCCACTCGGCGGAGTACGGTGGACACTATAGCCATTTTCGAACCGAAGCAAAAGTATGGTCGAGCGGATTCTATTGGCCGGAGATGCATGAAGATACTAAACGATATGTTGCGTCATGCCCCGAATGCCAAAGAACCGGAAACATCTCTCAAAGAAATTCTATGCCTTTGAAATACAACTTGCAAATCGACATATTCGATGTATGGGGCATAGACTTCATGGGGCCTTTTAAAAACTCATTTGGATTCGAGTATATACTTGTTATGGTTGATTATGTATCCAAGTGGGTAGAGGCTATACCATGTCGTAAAGCTTCCACGGAGGAGTCCATCACTATGATCAAGAACGTGATTTTCCCCCGTTTCGGTACACCGAGAATCTTGATAAGTGATGGAGGAACTCATTTCACCGGAAGAACTTCAAAAGGTGCCCGTCCAAGTTGGGAATTGAGCATAGGGTCTCCACGACCTATCACCCACAAACCAACGGACAAGCGGAGACGTCAAATAGGCAATTAAAAAGCATACTTAACAAGACCATAGAGAAGGGAGGCAAGGATTGGTCAAAGAAATTAGACGGAGCTTTATGGGCTTATCGAACGGCGTTTAAAACACCGATAGGTATGACCCCTTATCAATTCGTCTATGGAAAAGCTTGCCACCTTCCGGTTGAGTTGGAACATAAAGCCTATTGGGCGATTAAAGAGATGAACCTTGATCTCGATGCCGCGGTGGTGAAACGAAGAATTCAAATAAGCGAGCTAGAGGAGTTGAGGTTGAAAGCATATGAAAACGCAAGCATATACAAGGAGAGAATCAAAAGGTGGTATGATAAAAGATTGAAGAAAAAAGAATTTAAAGAAGGAGATAAGGTCCTCCTCTACAATTCGAGGTTTAAAACCTTCGGAAAGGGGAAATTGCAAAGCAAGTGGGACGAGACCTTATGTTGTGCATTCGGTGTTCTCCAACGGAGCGGTAACCATTATGGATATAAACGGCGATCAATTTGTGGTGAATGGACAGCGGCTTAAGGTTTACTACGAACCCGATGTCGTGCCCCTTCACCATGCCGACGTCTTCACCATGGAGGAAGAGCCCGAACGTCCCGCCTAGGACGAAAAACAAGGCATCAACTTCGTAAATAATTTTTCTTTTAGTTTTCTCGGAGTTTTTCGCGAAGATTTACCGGGCCAACTTTTTCCCATGGGCCGAGGAAGAAAAAAATAGGGCGGTGTGCAAAAACCGGGACCGGCCGGCCCCGAGGCATGGTGGGCCGGCCGGCCCGGCGGACCGGCCCCGGGGTGGCCCGACGCCCGATGACCCCGAATTTCGCCCGAACTCGCTCCTTTTTGACTTCCTTGTTTGGTCGGAAAATTTTAAGGGAAGTGTAAAAAAGGAAAATAAGGCTCCCAGGGCTTTTCCCTCAGGACTATATATTTGGCCGAATTGGGAGCTCGAGAATCAAACCTTTCAAGCAATGTGTTGCACCCTTGTAGCAGCCATTGAGCCTCCAAGAAGCTTAGAGTTGAAGCAAGAAGCCGAGAAGCCATCGATGGAGGAGGCGATGCGATGCGAGCTCAAGCTACCCGAGAGGACCGCACGTATCCGTTGCGGAGGACGTGTCCCGACCGGAGCTCTTGCATCTCGCAACCCCGTCGAAGGAGAGAAGGTCCCTACACCCGTTCGAAGGTCGGCACGCCTCCAAGGCATCAAGCGCAAGGATTACAAGGAGGTGTCGCCGGAGCCTAAGGATTATGGGGATAGCGACTACTCCGACGATCGTAGCCCGAGCTCGTGGGCGGCCGCCGGTAGAGATGATGATGATTGGGATGAGCGGCCCTATGAAAGGACTCCCGAAGGCCCCAACGGCGACGGCAACGGCGGTGGCGAAGGCAACAACAATGGAGGTGGCGACGACGGTGGTGACAACGGTGGAGATTATGGCGACGACGACCCCTTCGGATTGCATCCGGTGTCTTGTCGAGTTTGCCGTCAATCCATCGCGGATCTCTACACGTCGGCCGACGAATGTCTCCAAGCCATGGAAGCGATGAAGCGGCGTATGGAGGACTTGGAGCGCGTAGTTGAAGATGACTACAAGTTCCTTAACCGCAACGTGCGCAAACTTTTCGGCATGGTTGGAAACATGAGAGGCAAGTGGTGCAAAACTTGCTTGAAGTACCACTAGATCTAGTTTTCCCCTTAGGATTTTTGTAAGATACGACGAGGACGTCGTATGTTTTAAGTGTGGGGGAGAGCTAGCTCGCTAGCCTTAGCTTTTGAACTTCAAGTTTAGGTTCGGTTTAATCTTCGTGTGAGAGTCTTAGCGTTTTAATGAGTCTTTAGTTTTTGAGTCTCGTTTTAAAATTTTTGCAAGTGTCTTAAATTAGTGTTGAGTCAAGAAAACCAAATAAAAAGAGTCTTTATATATATCTTTGTGTTTTATGTATTGTTTATATTTACTTACTTGTTTGTTTAATCTTCGATTCTTGATATATGAACACAAGTATGTGGTTTGAAAACGTTTACCGTGGTGCTTAGTGGAATCGCTACTACTTAAAGTACCCATACCGCACTTCGATCTTGAGCTTCACATGCTAGTTGTGCTATGTTCGATGCTAAAAATTGGAGGATTTCAGTTCTGAAAATTATCTTAAAACCCATGTAATAAAGGTTAGCAAAACCTCTTTTTCCAAGTTGAGAGTAAGAAAAAAATTCCTATCCAAAGCCAAGTTTATTTTTTTTCGCTCCACCATAAGTGTAATTAGCACGATGAGTTAGGCTAGGACCCTTCTCTCTTGGTGAGTTTTAATTTCAAGCAATGATCATGTCCTTGTGCTTATCTTTTGTTGCTAGCCTCGTCATATATTCAGTCCATGACTTTCACAACGAAAGTCATGAGTATCGCTGGATTCCATACCCAACCCTATACATCTCTTTTGTACATCGTATTCCTTGAACACAACCTATTTTCAAAGTTTCGTCTCGTCTCTAGCATGATTTATTTAAAAATTCAGATTGTATGCATGCGAGGAAAGAGAGAATTGAAAGCTTTGAAAAGTTGTCAAGAGAGAGAAAAATAAAGAGAAAAAGCATGTGTATGGAAAAGAAAGAAAGAAAGAAAAAAAATCATATGTGAATGAAAGAAAAAAAAAGAAGGGGGGAAAAGATGAGTTAGCAATGAAGATATGAGAGGGATGGATCAAGTGAAAGAAAAGAAAAAAAATAAAGTGTAAGGAAGGATGTCACGTTGATTGTGAGACGAAACTTTTACTCTATTTCCAACCATGTGCAATCCGACAACGAGGACATCATTGGTGCCTTGTAGTCACAATTTTCTTTTGCCCTTGCACATGTCCACCATTCTAAATCTTCTCATCCTTGATATCCCTACATATGGTTAATTCTTATGATCATTGGCTTTGAAAGGTAGACAACCATTAGAGGAAGTTCTTAGTTTGACAATACTTGTGTTGATTGCGCTAGCCCTACCTATAGCTCCACTTTACATGATATATGAGAGATTAATGGGAGGTGAGAGTTTTATAAAATTTGGTTAGGATAGCCACATCATATGAGTGACTTGAGAGAGCTTGGAGAAAGGTTTTTGTCTAATACTTGTTGCGGGATTTTTGTTTTGAAAATAATAAAACCCTCCGATGGAAGCAAAGGAGTAAGCATGGCTGAAATTGAAGACTTCGAGTGAAGAGTTTGAGTTGTGGGGTAAATCTTGACGTGGTAAAAATTCTAAACGCCCACGTTTATGTTTGATTATCATTACTTTGTGTTTATGTATTAAAGATGAAAAGATTGACTAACTTGTGAAGGAGGATTAATGATACACGATTACACACCTTGGACGAAATTCTTTTACGAGTACTTGCTCGAGGATGAGCAAGAGCTAAGTGTGGGGGAGATGTTGACGGTGTATTTTGGTGCACCTAGCATGTTCATTACACTTTGGTTTGGATTTGATTATGGAACTAACCCGCCACTAGGCACACTAATCATATGACAAGTTCATCTTTGTGCATGCATTTGGAAGTGTTGTGTTTATGTAGGAAAACATGGACATAAAGGACGGATTCGCAACAAGTTCAAAGGAGCATTCATGGAGTCTTGTTCGTGTTCATGAGCTTGCTGAAATCACTTCCAATGGTGGTGAGGACCGAAGTGCTACGAGGAACACCCCCGGGATTGAAGCGTAAAAGATCAAACTTCATGCAAAGAGAGCCTCCATCTTGGACGTGAGGATAACGAAGCATAAAAATCGTGCAAGTGGAGGGGGCAAAGTACATAAATGCGCGAGGACCCACGGAGCAAAAGGGGGCGACCGAACCGGCCGACCGGGCTCCGGGCCGGCCGGCCCAGCCCACTTCGGGCACCGGTTCGGTCCCGTTTTCCTTGCCCTCGAAGGATCTTCGACCCTAAAACCCCCGACGCGCCGCCAACACCGGGGGAGGAGTCATTCGCACCAGAAGGCCATCCACAAGCTAGAGAGAGAGAGGAGGAGGATCTCCGGTGGGAGATCAACCACCTCGAAGGAAGCACCCTCTCGTGGAGAAGAAGGAAGACACCGGCGGAAGGGAAACCATGATCAACGGTGCCATGATCAGCACCTTGATGGGGTAATATTCTCATTCGTCCATGGGTTGTAATCGATATTGAGATGTAATCGCACTTTGTCGAATTATCTATCTATCATCTTGTGTTGAATATACTTTAATGCTTAAGGTTAGCTACCATGCCGTAAAGGGAGTAGAGCTCCAATGCTTCCTTGGATCAATTCAATACGCCGTGGCCATCAAAGGTCTAGTCATGAATACCTTCGCGTAGTGACAGTACGAGAGGAGGGAAAGGGCGAAACCGTGGTCACAACCCCGATAGATTAGATTGGTTTTCATGTCTTTAAGTGATTGCATGCTCTAGTATCGTAGACCCGTGGGCGAGTGTCTTCTACCTTGATCGTTTACCATTCTCTCTAGTGTAGTTTAGTTGTTTTCTAGTATAATAGTAGTTAGGGTTTTAGTAGCTAGTGTGTCGTTGTTGATCGAACGCTTGTAATCCCCTTGCTCCGCGGATTGACAAGAACCTTGGGAATCCCGTGGTGAAAAAGGTGTGGGGTCCGTACGCTTGCGGATCGTAGAGGGATACGTCTTTTATCCGTCAACACGCGGTCCGAGCGGCGACAGGCCGAGCGCGCCGCCGCCCGCCGCGCGCGCCCACCATCACGACCGCCACCGCCCCGGCGGGGACGCGCGCGGTCTCCGGACCGCGCATCCCCACTCGGCCGCGTGGCGCTACGACGGCCTACAACGCCAACGTCAACACGACGATGCGTAGGGTTCCGCCTGGCCGCCACGTCTTCGTCGCCAGGGATCCCGGCGCCTCGGCGGCGGATGAGTCATCCCTGGGCTCCGTCGACACAATGCCACCCGCCAACCGCCACGGATACGCGGAGTGGGACTTCTCCGGCGTGCCGCACCCGGCCGCGTTCCGGCGTTTCCTCGACACCGCGGACTGCGGTTTGGTCGCTCGACGACTCCAGCACCGGGAGCTACGACCCCGCGCGGGAGTGCCGCGCCGTCATCACCAACGACCCGCCAATGCCGCCGGTGCGGTGGGCGCCGGAGACGGGGAGGTCACGCCGCCCCCGGGGATCGCCGCGCGCCCGGCCGCGGGCCAAGCGCTCCCCGCCGGGGTCGACGCCGACGCACGCCTAGCCCAAGCCCGCGAGCTTGAGGCCAAGCTGGCGGAGGAATACCGAACGGTGCGGTTGCTCCGCGCCTCAATGGCAGGGGAAGCCTCTGCGCGCGGCGAACGCGCGCGGGAGCTGGGCCGACAGGTCCGCAACCGCATCAACACCGTCCCCAACGTCGAAAACACGGACGTGCCCCCGCGGGCGAGCCGAAGCTCGTCGCCGCCGCGACGCCGCCGCGGGCCATGCCGCACCCTCGACCCCCGAGGCTCGAGACATGCACCGCGAGGTGCAAACTCTCATCGAGCGGCGGCCGTCCGGCCAGGCCGAGAGCTCGGCCTCACGCATCCGCCAACAGGGGGGATGCGCGGGGGCGATGAAGCCGCACCGGGAGGCGAACCCCTCGGTACACGCGGGGGGACCGGCGGGGCGTCCCCACCGAGCAAGGGCGCACGCCGGCCAAGGAGCGACTCCTTGACGCGCGCAGGCGCCGGATGGCGACGCTCGCAACGTCATCAACGCCGGCGCACCCAGAAGGCGGACGCACGAGCGGCAAGGGGCTACCACCCTCGACGGGGTGGGCGCTACGACGGCCGGCGAGGACCGCTCCCCGACGCCGGAGCCCCCAGGCACCCGCGTGTTCAGCCGGGAGATCCGCGCGGCAGCGTTCCCCCAACGCTTCCGCCAACCCTCGACGATTGTCAAGTACAACGGGGAGACGGACCCCGCGTGTGGCTCAACGACTACCGCTTGGCTTGCCAGCTGGGTGGGGCCACCAGCGACGAGGTCATCATCCGCAACCTGCCCCTACACCTTGGCGATGCGGCCCGGACATGGCTCGAGCACCTGCCCCGCCCCCGCATCCATAACCGGGACGACTCGGTCCACACATTCGTGGGCAACTTCCGGGGCACATACGTGTGCCCCGGGAACTCATGGGACTCGCGCTCCCGCACGCGAAGCCCGACGAGTCGCCGCGGGACTTCATACGGCGCTTCTCCAAGCGCCGCACGGAGCTCCCCCGCCGTGGCGCGGTCCGAAATCGTGCATGCCTTCCTCGAGGGCACCACGTGCGGGATCTCGTGCGGGAGCCGGGACGCAGCCCCCGCCCGCGGACTCCAACGAGCCGTTCGACATCGCCACCCGCCTTCGCCTCCGGGAGGAGGCCGTGGGGGCGATCTTCGACGGCAAAAAGGGCAAGCGCTCCGAGGACGCGCCCGCGGAGGGCAGACAAGTCCAAGGAGCCGCACCGCAACGACAAGCGGGGCAAGAAGGGGAAGAAGCCGCGCCGCGAGGCGCGCGAGCAGGGGCGCGACGGCGGCAACGCCGAGGCCCTCGCTGTCGACCCGGCTCGACGGGGCCCTCGACCGGCCCCTCGAGGCCCGGGGGTGTTCGATGACATGCTGAAGAAGCCATGTCCCTACCATAAGACCCCAGTACACCACACCCTTGAGCAGTGCGACATGCTCAAGAAATTCTACGGCCGTGCCGCCGCGAAGGAGGCAGAGGCCAAGAAAGACGGAGGCGATGGCGACGCGGGCGGCTTCCCCGCCGTCGAAAATGTGTTCCTCATCTTTGGGGGACCAACTGTCGACATGTCGACACGCCAACGCAAGAAGGAGCGGCACGAGGTCCTCGCCGCTGAGAGGGCGCCTCCGTCCTTCCTCAATTGGTCGGAGGACGCCATCACGTTCAGCCGGGAGGACCACCCAAATCGCGTCCCCAACCCGGCCGCACCGCCGGTGGTTGACCCCATCATTGGGAACGCCCGGTTCTCGAAGGTCCTCATGGACGGAGGCAGCAGCCTCAACATCCTCTACGCGCATACGCCGCACCCGATGGGGATCGGATTGGACCGGCTGCGGCCCGAAGCACGAAGCCGTTCCACCCGCATAGCGCCCGGCAAGCGGGTTCAACCCCTCGGGCATCGACTCGCCGGTCCGGTTTGGCACCCCCAAGAACTTCCGCAAGGAGACCCTCACCTTCGAGGTGGTCGGGTTCAAAGGGGCCTACCATGCTATACTTGGGCGACCCTGTTACGCCAAATTCATGGCGGTCCCCAATTATACCTACCTAAAGATGAAGATGCCCGGTCCGAACGGCATCATCACCGTCGGCTCGTCGATCGAGCACGCGTTCGACTGCGATGTCGAATGCGTGGAGCACGCAGAGGCACTGGCGCTGGATGAAGCGCTGGTGAACACGCTGGAGAAGATGGTCAACGAAGACCTCGACTCCGCTGCCAAACACGCTGGCACCTTCGAGGCTGCGGAGCAGACCAAGGGGGTCCCCCTCGACCCTTTGGCCCCCGAGGGCAAGGCGTTGAGGGTCAGCTCCACCCTCGACCCCAAATAGGAAGTGGTGCTCGTCGACTTCCTCCGCGCCAACGCCGACATCTTCGCGTGGAGCCCCTCGGACATGCCAGGCATCCCGAGGGAAGTCGCTGAGCACTCCCTTGACATCCTGCCAAACGCTCGCGCCGTGCAGCAACGGCTCCGCCGTTTCGACGAGGAACGGCGACGGGCTATCGGAGCGGAGCTGCGAAAGCTTCTCGAGGCCGGATTCATCAAGGAGGTGTTCCACCCAACATGGCTAGCAAACCCCGTGCTTGTAAAGAAAAAGAATGGGAAGTGGCGGATGTGTATAGACTACACTAGTCTCAATAAAGCATGTCCTAAAGTTCCTTTTCCTTTGCCACGCATTGATCAAATCGTTGACTCGACAGCTGGGTGCGAACTGCTCTGTTTCCTTGATGCCTATTCCGGGTACCACCAGATAAAGATGAAAGAGTCCGACCAGCTCGCGACCTCGTTCATCATACCGTTCGGGACGTTCTGCTACGTCACGATGCCATTTGGCCTCAGAAACGTGGGTGCAACATATCAGCGTTGCATGCAGCACGTTTTTGGGGACCACATCGGGCGGACGGTCGAAGCGTACGTGGACGACATCGTCGTAAAGACCAGGAAGGCGGACGACCTGGTTGGCGACCTTGGCGTCGCGTTCAACTGCCTACGGGCCAATGGGGTCAAATTAAACCCCGAAAAATGTGTCTTTGGAGTGCCGCGAGGCATGCTCCTCGGATACATCGTCTTCCGGCGGGGAATCGAGGCCAACCCCCGAAAAGGTCGCGGCCCTCGAACGGATGGGTCCGATCCGGGACCTCAAGGGGGTGCGAAGGTGTTGGGGTGCCTTGCCGCCTTGAGCCGCTTCATCTCGCGGCTCGGTGAGAAGGGCCTCGCCCCTCTACCGCCTCCTCAAGAAGCACGAGCGCTTCTCCCCGGACCACCGAGGCCCAGGATGCGCTCGACAAGCTAAAGGCGTCTCTGACGCACGCCCCGATCCTCACGCCGCCACAGGACGGCGAGCCCCTGCAGCTCTACGTGGCCGCGACCACCCAGGTGGTGAGCGCCGTGATTGTTGTGGAGCGCACGGAGGAAGGGCATGCCTTGCCTGTGCAGCGGCCAGTCTACTACATCAGCGAGGTCCTCTCGGACACGAAGACGCGCTACCCCCCGTGTCCGTAGTTGCCGTACGCAAGTGGTTCTTGCGCGGCGCAAACTCCGCCACTACTTCGAGGCCCACCCGGTCACGGTGGTTTCCTCCTTCCCACTAGGAGAAATCATCCGCAACCCCGACGCCGCGGGCGGGGATCGCCAAGTGGTCCGTGGAGCCGATGGGCGAGACGCTCGCCTACGCCCGCGCAAGGCCGGCCAAGTCCCAAATCTTGGCGGATTTCGTCGCCGAATGGACGGACACGCAAGCGCCGCCGCCACGGATCCAAGCGGAGTGCCGGACTCGTTCTTCGACGGCTCGGTGATGAAAACGGGGGCGGGCGCGGGCCCTCGCTCTTCGTGTCACCCCTCGGGGAACACATGCGGTACGCGGTGCGCCTCCACTTCCCCGCGTCTAACAACATGGCCGAATACGAGGCCCTCCTCTGCGGCCTCAAAATCGCCATTGAGTTAGGCGTCAAGCGCCTCGACGTAAGGGGCGACTCGCAGCTCGTGATTGATCAAGTCATGAAGAACGCGAGCCGCCACGACGACAAGATGGAGGCCTACTGCAAAGCCGTGCGAGCCCTCGAAGACAAGTTCTACGGCATCGAGCTCAACCATGTGCCCCGCAGTACAACGAAGAGGCGGACGAACTCGCCAAGATCGCGTCGGCCGCGGATCACCGTTCCCCCCGAACGTTTTCGCGCGTGACATCGCTCAACCCTCGGTCGCCTTCGAGCCCTACCCCTCGAATCACAACGAACCCTCGGGGGCTCCCTCGAATCCAGCGGGTGCGGAGCCCATGGACGAGGACCCCTCGAACGAGGCGTACGTGCTCACCCTTCTCGAGGGGTACGGCTCCCACGAGGCCGACGTAATGGACATCGAGCCGGCCCCCGCTCCGGGCGGACCGGCGGGAGAAATACATTGCCCGGATCGCTCGAGGGGAACTCCCCGCGACCGGGCCGCGGCTAGGCGCATCGCTAGGATGGCCAAATCGTTCACCCTCGTCGACGGCGAGCTGTACAAGCGCGCGCCCCTCCGGCATCCTACAATGATGCGTGCCCATTCCCGAGGGGCGCGAGCTCCCCGCGGGACATCCACGCGGGGATCCGTGGCCACCACGCCGCGCCCCGCACCCTCGTCGGCAACGCGTTCCGCCAGGGCTTCTACTGGCCCACTGCGGTCGCGGACGCCGGCAAGATCTTGCGCACCCGCGAAGGGTGCCGCTTCTACGCCCGCAAGTCCAACTTGCCCGCCCATGCCCTACGGACCATCCCCCGTAACATGGCCGTTCGCCGTGTGGGGACCGGACATCGTCGGGCCCTTGCGGAAGGCACCGGGGGCTTCACCCACTTGTTGGTCGCGATCGACAAGTTCTCCAAGTGGGTGGAGGTGCGCCCCATCACGAATCTAAGGGCGAGCAAAGCGGTGACATTCTTCACCGACATCGTCTACCGCTTCGGAGTGCCAAACTCCATCATCACCGACAATGGATCCCAATTCACGGGCCGAAGTTCTTGGAGTTCTCGCGACAAGTTCCACATCCGTGTGGATTGGGCAGCTGTGGCGCACCCACAGACCAACGGCCAAGTGGAACGTGCCAATGGCATGATCTTACAAGGTCTAAAGCCCGAATTTTCGACCGCCTGAACAAATGGGGCGGAAATGGCTCCAAGAACTACCGGCGGTTGTGTGGAGCCTAAGGACCACCCCCGAGCAGAGCCACCGGTTCACCCCGTTTTTCCTAGTCCACGGCGCGGAGGCCGTCCTCCCCACGGATTTAGAATACGGGTCGCCCAAGGTTCGAGGCTATAACGAGGATGCTAACCAACGAGCCCGCGAGGACTCGCCGGACCGGTCCGGACGAAGCGCGCCTCGTAGCCTTGATGCATTCCGCGAGGTACCGGCGGACCCTCGGGCGCTATCAAGCACGCAAGATACGCCGCGGGGATTTCGGTGAAGGAGACCCGGTCCTAAGGCTACGCCAAGACAACCGAGGGCGCCACAAGCTATCACCCCCATGGGAGGGACCCTACGTCGTGGTGAAGGTACTCAAGCCCGCACATACAAGTTGGCCAATGAGGACGGTGAAGAGCTCACCAACGTTTGGAACATCCAACAACGCCTACGTCGCTTCTACCCTTAGCTAGGATTTCCAAGTATTTTTGTTGTAAAAACCGCACGGCCAACGCCCCAGTTGGCTACAACTATGTAAAAGCTTTAAGCTCAATAAAAAGGGCAACTCGGCTTTCCCCTGAAACCCAAGTTACCCTCGGGGGCTACTGTAGGGGGCATCCCCCCCAAAAATAGTCCCATTTTTTCGCGCAAAAAACACAACAACCCACACGCGCTAAGTTCGTTTCCTACTTCAACCTCGAGCCACGATTCGAACAGGGCGCAGGCGGCACAGCGGAAGGAGCGTGCGAGCCAGAGATAGCCTACGCCGCGTGGATATGGCCCTTCTCTCTCGCCTCCAACCCAGCGGGCCCCCTGCGAAAATCGAACTCCCCTAACTAGAATCTACTCAGGAAGAAGGAGAAACAAAAAGCGTGATAAACAAACGACTTCATTTACAGCAAATGTTTATGTTCATGAAATAACTTGTTTATTTACAAAAGGCCACGAGGCCAGAATACTGATACACATAAACAAAAAACGGGCCTAGCGCCCAACTGCTTTCAGGCGGGAGGAGCAGCAGCATCAGCGACGTCCGGGAAGAGGAACTCCTCGAAGGCCTCGGCGAGCGACCCGGCGGCGTCGGCAGCCGAGCGCATCCACACGCTCCATGGCCACCTCGTCCTCGACGCCCTCGGGAACGATGTAGCCTTCCGCCGGCGCCCTCGAAGTTAACCTCGTAGTGGGATCGCACCACTCCGAGGGCCTTCTCGGACGCCCGCCGTGCAGCGCCGGCGCATCCGCTCGGTGGACATGGCCACCAAGGGCGCGCGGGCGGCCGGCCGGGGCGAGCCGCCGGCCGCGCCTCGCCCTCCTCGACGGCGCAGCAGTTCTCGAGGGCCGCATCGTGCAGCTCCCGCAACTCCTGCTCGGAGGAGTTGTAGGAGGCCTGCAGTGCCTCGGCCCGCTCAGCCGCGTGCCCCAGGGCGGTGCGCAAGCCTGGGAACACCAAGGCAAGAAAGAAATCAGAAAAAGGGAATGCGAGTTCCCAATCGCAAAACCAACAAGACGAGAGTCAGACTGTGACTCACCTTCGACTTGCTTCCTCTCCATCTCGAGGTCGCGGCGCACGGCCTCGACCGTCGCCCTCGAGGCGCTCGACGGTCTCGCCCTCGCTCCCGAGGGACAGCTCCTGATTGGCGTTGGTGATGCTGAGCATAATCACCTCACCCTCGGCCTTGGAGAGCTTGGCGTCCCGATCCTCCAAGGACTTCCCGCGTCACCTCGTGGGCGGCGCGCTCCTCGTTCCGGCCGCACGGGCGTCGGTGAGGGCGGCTCCGCCCCCGCCGGAGCCGCTCCTCGGCCCCTTGGCGGGCGGTGCTCTCTCCCGCAGAGCCGCTCCTCTCGCGACGACGAGGGCCGCGGCCTTGGCGTCGAGGGCGGCCTTCGTGTCGTCGGCCTCCATGGCCCGCCGCTCCGGCCCGCGCGCCCGCTCCTCGGCCCGGCGCCGCCGCGCCCGCGCCCCCTCAAGCGATGAGCGAAGCTCCCGAGGCTTCGGCACGGACGGTCGCCACCTCCGCCTCCCGCTAGCGGCCGCGTCCGCGTCTTCTCCAAGTCCTCCGCGCGCGTGCCCGGCGCCTCATCACGATCGACGAGGGCCGCGCGCACCCGCTCGAGGCTCGAGCGGCGCACCGTGTCCTCGCCTCGAGCCCTCGGGCGGCTCGTCGAGCCGGTGCCGTGGCCCGTGACGCCGGCCACTGTCCGGGGACCCGAGAGCGTCGGCAAGCGCGTCGAAAGCGCCGCACCGCTCCCCGGAGCCGGTGGACCTCGGCGTTCACCCGGTCGAACGCATCGTACTTGTCGTGGGCGCGACGCTCGAGCTCCTGGCAACCACAGAATCAAAACCCATAAGTACCGCGACACGAAGGCAGCACACACAAACGAAAGAAAGGGGAGAACAAGCAACCACGGCTAACCTGGAAGACGAGCCATGCCGGGCCGCCATGGACCCGCAGCGCCTCGTTCAGCGCGCGGTTGAGCGTAGCGCCGTGGCTCCGGAGCTCGTCCCAGAGCTCCTGCTCCACCCGAGCGTCAGCAAACGCCGGGGGATCATCGACGGCCCCCTCCACCGGCGGGGGCGGCCGGCGCGGGAGGACGAGGCCTCGGCGCCGTGTCCTCGACTCCCCACCACCGGGTGACCCTCGCGCCGCCCTCACGAGGGCCCCCCCTCCCCCGGGGCTCGGGGGGTCGTGGGCCGGCCGGCCGGCCCACCGATCCCACCCGTGCGGCGGAGAGTCGTCCGAGACCTCCACCACCTCCGCTTGCGAACGCCGGCGGGCGCCGCCGCTCGTGCCGCCTCCACCGGCGCCTCCGCTCGCGTCTCCGCGGCCGCGGGCGCCGGCACGGCGCCGCGGCCACCACCTCCTCGGCCGCGCCTCTCCGGCCACGGGCGCCGCGGGTTGCTCCCGCTCCGCCTCCCTCCACGACAGCCCCCGCGGGCCGCGCCTCCACCACCGCCGGCCGCCGCGCCCGCACCCCCCCTCGACGGCCGGCGCCGGCCGCTCCTCGCCGACCGCCGACCGCGCCGCGGCGGGGGCCGATCCGCTGGCCAAGGCCTCGGGGCCCCGCCCGCGCCCTCGCGAGCTCTCGCCCGCCGCCGCCGTGCTTGTCCCCGCCCGCGGCGCCCTCGACGAGCGCCGCCGGGTGGGGATGGACGCGTCCGTCCTCGGCACCTTGGCGGTGCGAGAGGAGGCACGGTTGGCACCACCCGCGCAGCGCGAACGGAGGGTTAGAACGCCTAATCATCAACTAGTTAAACCGAGCGAAGCATCGAGCCCCTTACCTCGAGGAGGAAAAGGCACGCTTCCTCTTCCTCGAAGCCTCGGCCGGATGAGGCCGGCGCGGCCGGTGCGCCCGCCGACGCGTCTCCCGACGGCGCCGCCGCGCGCGTGGGCGCGCCCGCCCGCGCGCGCGTCACGCCCCGATGCCGCGCCCCCGACGGCGCCGCGCGCGCGCGCGGAGCACACTCGCCCCGGCGTGCGGGTGCACCCGCCGTCGCACCTCCCCGACGACGCCGCCACGCGCGCGCGCGCGCGCCCCCCGCGCGCGCGCATGTTCTATGCGCGCGCCGGCGCGCTCGCCGTGCGCGCCCCCGACGAGCGCGCGGGCACCTCCCGCGGCACGCGCCGCCCTCGATGTCGATGGCCCGGCGGCGGGTGCCGGCCCGCGCCCGCCCCGCGCGATGCCGCCCTCGCCGCCGGCGCCGGCTCCGGCGACGGGGGCGCAGCCGCCACCCGTCGAGGGGCCCTCCCCCTCGCCCTCTTCCTCTTCGTCCTCCTCCGAGGACGAGAACTCCCTCGGTCCCCCGGGAGGAGAGCCCCGGCTCTTCGCGCCGACGGTATCCCGCGGCCCGCCGATCGCGACGCGCTTGACGTCGCCTCGCGTGCTCCCTCTTGCGCGCCGCCTGCTCCTGCTGCCGCTGCTGCGCTGCCCGGCCCAGCGCGCGGGAGTCGGGGGTAGGCGGAATGGACTTGGCGACGGTGAAAGTCACCAGCTGTACACAGGAGCAACAAGGGCGCGTCAGGAGGCAAAGGCAACACAAAGAACTAAAACGAAATCAAGAACCAAACTCACGAGCGGGCCGGTGGGAAGCATCTCGAGGTCCCACGGGGTCCGACCCGCAGGCATCGGCGGCGTCCGGGTGTCGACGGCGCTCGCGCCGGGTGAGCGCATATGGCCGCTCGAGGGGCGTCGGGAGCATCCGCGACCTCGCCAGGTCGATGGGGTTGGCCGCCTCTGTCATCTCGAAGATGCAGAGCGGCCTCTCCATCAAGGGCACGACCCGCCTATGATGGAGGAAGGCAAGGACGCTCACCGCCCTCAGCCCCATTGTCGCCAGGCGCTGCGCAGCCGCGGCCAAGACCGACTCCTGCCGCGCCCGATGCTGGGGCGTGGACACCCCGTAGCCCCAGGAGTCAGGCCTCTCCTTGAACACCCGGCCGGTGTAGGGGGGAAGGCCGGGCTCGGCGTTGCGCAGATAAAACCATCCCCGCTCCCAGCCAGCGTTGTTCGTCATCATGGTGCAGGGGATGTAGACGTTCTTGAATTGCCCCCGCAGGGCAAGCGACATCCCGCCGGCGCGCACCGCGCGGCGGGTCCTTGGCTCCGTCGTAGGCTGCGTGACGAGCTCCGCGCGGAAAAGGTGTACCCAGAGCTCCCAATTGACTGGAATCCCCAGGTACCCTTCGCAAACGACGACGAACGTAGCCGCCTGCGAAATCGCGTTGGGGGCGAAGTTGTGCAGCTCCACTCTGTAGTGGTGGCACATCGCCCGCATAAAACGGCTCACCGGCGCATTGAAGCCCTGTTCGAGGTAGTAGATGAAGCTGACCACATAGCCCTCCGGCGGGTTGGGCGCACGGTCCGCCGCCGGCGGGACTATCCACTCCGCCGGACGTCCCTCTTCGTTGGCCGCCAGCTGGCCGGCGGCGACTAACTCGCCAAGGGCCAGCCGGGTGACCGTCGACCTCTCCCAAGCATACGGCTCCAAGATCGTGAGGGGAAGCTGAGGCGGCGCCATGAGGAAGGGCGAAGGAATGCGAGGACGGAGGACAAAAAACGAAAGACGAGCTCTAACGGCGACACCGCGCGGTGGCAAGAGCGAGGCGAAGACGAAGGGGCGGGGGACTGAAAATGGTGAGGCGTCAAGGTAAAAAACCGCCGTCTCCTCCACCCCTCAGATTTATAAGCCGACGGGGCGAGTTCTCCGGAGCGGATGCCCCGCTCGCATTAACTGCAGGGAATCTTCCCTTCACGCCGACGGACGGGCCCCACCACGACCGCAAGCGGCCACATCACTGCAGGCGGGCCATCATCACGGCGAAGACCTGCAGGGACCGAGGCGAAGCCGTCACGTCCACCTGCCACGCCGCCCACTACGCGCGCGCGCGCGCCGCGCCGCCTAAAAGACGCGCCCGCGCTGCAAAAACCGCAGCCTCGACTGCGAGGCATTAAATGATCGGGTCCCTTGCCAAGCAAGGAGAACCCTCGAGCGGGGCGAACCCCTGGCTCGAGACAAGGGCAACCCTCGATGGGATATCGACGTGAGAAGGCCACCCGGGGCCTGCTTGATGTAAAGCAGGCACCGCGGGCACCCATGCCGCGTAAAACCCTCGAGCGGCACGAGCCCTTGGCTCAAAACGAAAGCAGCCCTCGATGGGATATCAACGTGAGAAGGTCGCCCGGGACCTCCTTGATGTAAAGCAGGCACCGCGAGCACCCATGCCGCGCTGTGCCACCAACCAGCACCTCGAGGGCTGGCTCGCCCAGACCCCTCGACGGCCGCAAACGTGAAAAGACCGGGCCGCCCAGGCGCCACCCCGCACGGCCCTACTGATCAGAGGTCCGAAGCCTGACCCTCGACGGGTTCGAACAGGCGCCACAGATCGCAGAGTTAGGGACGACGAGGGCACGCGCATTCGAGCCGTTCCTCGAGCCCGTCGGCTCGAGGGTGCCCCACATGTCGTGTTCTAGAGCCAGTGAGGGCAGCTAGCCGGGGGGATCCCACCGAGGGAGAGCTTCCGCGCCCTCGGTCCCTATCGAACGGGACCGAGCCCCACCTAGCAAACCCATGCAAGCGCTTTCATGGACGTGTCTCCGGACCGCGCAGCCTACTCTTATCGAACGGGGCATGGACGTCCACTTGAACCACCCGCTAGCAGCTCGACGAGGAATCCGCAATCCGCGACCCGCTCGATGGGGGTTGCAGAAACCTCACCCTCCGTCCCGCGGAGGGACGGCGAGGGCGCGTTAAAAAACAAGTCGCCAAGCTCTACCCGATCGCCTCGAACGGGCCAAGGCTCGGGGGCTTGACGCACGGCTACACCTCCTTGAAATTGCACCCGCCGGAGACAGTGCCAGCAGTGCGTGCACCCCCGAAGCCGGCTGAAATACCGCAAATGCCGGTTGGCATATGTGCCACGCCCTCTGACCAAAATTCTCGCGGTTAACCCCTGCGCAGAGTACCCACACTCCCCGCGGGGCTTCGAGGCTAGACCCGCGGGTCCGCTGACGCGGCCCCACGGAAAGCGTTCGCCGAACAAGGAGGGAAAAACGTCCTATCAGTAGGTTCCAGCATCTGCGGGAGCCTCAATGGCAAACCCACAGATGCTCGGGGGCTACTGTCGGGGACAGCCCTAGGGGTCCCCTTAAACAATGGGGAAAACCTCACTTAAAACCCGCAACGAAACCAAAATACGTTGAGCCTAACCATGCAGGTGCCTAACCATGCAGGGCACAGCCCACGGGGACTCCGACGGCCCATCGAGGCGGCCCACGTAAGGATCCCCTCGAACAGGCTCCGTCCCGTTCGAGGATGCGCGCTCCCTTCGGGCGGGTTTCATCCCGCTCGAGGGGCAGCACTTCTCTCGAGCGGGCTCCGCCTCGCTCGAGGGTACGCCCCGCCCTCGGCCGGGCTCCGCCCTCGCTCGAGGGTACGCCCCGCCCTCGGCCGGGGTCCGCCACGCTCGAGGGTGCCCCTCACGCGTGCGCCGACCCCGTACACGGGCATTTAACGCCCTGACGCCGCAGGACCGCGCCATCATGCGCCCGGGGCTCGCACCCCGGTGCCGCCGCACCAACTCCCCAGGGAGGAGCCCATCCCCACCACTGTGGGAGGGGACTGTGCAGCGCGGCCGGTGTCAGTCCCGTGACACCGTGCGCACGCCCCAGTACGGCTAACACGCCGAGCCCTCGAAAGGGGACCGACGCACCCTCGATTCACTTTCTTGTGACCCTACAGGGTTGGGTGGAGGCGCTAGGCCGGTGGACTGCCATCCCCGCCACTGTAACGGCGTGGCCGCCGTACCCGCGCGTGCAGGCGCACGCCGGGCCCTGTAGCAACGACTCCAGCCCCGTGAAGCGCGTCGAGAAGCAACGTCGTTCGCCTCTACCCCCGTACGCCGTACAGTGCCCGCGCGACACCTCCCTCGAGCCTATCAGAGGACATCACCGCCATCCGCTGCTCTCCTACCCTCGAACCGCCACTGTTCGGGTACAAGTCGGGTCATGATGACCAGATGTTGACGGTGAAAATCCGTCAACCTAGCCATGAGTTTACCTTCGGTGTTGGCATGAGTTTTATACCTTATCCATCGGTACTAACCCCCGTGGTATAACAAGTTCACGTGTGCATGTCGGTTTTGGAGTTTAATGTTTATGCAGGGTTTTAGTGTTGAATGCAAGACTTTCGGGATAAGTTCATCAAGCACCTCATGACAAGACCTTGAAGCCCCGAACAAGTCATGCAATGAAGCAAACTTAACTCCGGAAGCCGGGGACTTGATCCGAGAAGACGACGGACTCCGTGGGACCCGACCGTAAAAGTGCCGAATCTTGCAAGACAAGGAGTTGAGTCCAATTCGGAGAGAAACCGACGACATGGACCTACATGCGAAAGGGGGGAACATCCGGGAAGCAAGGGAACCGACGTGGGGCAAAGGAGCCCACGGGCCGGGCCTAAATGGGCCCGGCCGGCCGGCCCGATCCGGTCGGCCCGGCCCATTTTGGGCCCAAACACGCTCTCCTTTGCCCTAGCCGCCAATCGGGCTATTTATAGCCCCCTGACCGAGAGCCACGGAGAGAAGAATTCGTCTTCGGCCGCCGAGGAGCAGAGAAGAGAGGGACACCATGTCGGAGAGGAGAGGGTCGAGCTAGTTGACTAGGGTTTCCCTAGCCGACGTGGGAACCTTGCACGGAAGACCACGTCGGAGTTCCCGGAGCTAGAAGCAAGATCAAGGAAGGATCCCGGTGGTGATCTTGTGTATGTATCATTGTCATAGTTGAATTATCAAGTTGAATCTTTTCTTAGCGATCAAGTGTTTCCTCGAAGATTTCGTTTTTCGATCGGCTTTGCTTATTCCAATTCTATTCGTACGATAGATTACATAGGGTGTTCTTGTAGCCGCGGTGGCTAGAGGTACACGCCGGATCTTCCGAAAGAATCTCGACTTGTCTTTTGACTCGCCCTAAGCTCCCCGCATGAATAGGGATACGTTGTGACGAACGGAGGTCTCGAAAGGCGGATGTTTTCGGATTTGGACGGGAAACCACGATTTAAAGAGGCTTCTATTAAGATTCGATTTGCTACTTCTTCTCTTGCTTGGAACTTCAACAAAAAGCTTACCCCGATCCCTCTAGATCGGTTTATCTACCCAATCTTACTTTGTTTTCTCCGGTTTTTAGTAGATTAGATCTCGTTTTGTGTCTTTTACTTAGATGCATTAGGTTCTTTATTGAAGATTGAAGTTATTTGGCTTTAATAGATTAAGTCTTGCGTCACACATTTGTTCCACGGATTCGATACCTTGGGTTCACCACTCGAGGGAAGAAGGGTCCCTTGACTACGACGGGAGACTTGTACGCTTGCGAGTCACAAACGAACTTTGATACAATTATTAACCGTCAACAAGCCCCTTTTTCTGGCGCCGTTGCCGGGGAACAAGTGATCAAGATTTGATTTTTTTATTGCCTTTTTGTAATTTTCAGTTTTCTTTTTGTTTTTCTTTTTGCATCTACTAAACTTTGATCATCCTCAAAATACATCTAATCTAGTTTGTCTAACCCTAGTTTTCATAGATTTATTTTTCCTTTCTAGTTTTTGCATACTTTGCTTATTGCTAACCCTAACCGGAGATGGTTGGCTACCTCTCCAAGAAACCCAAACCTTTTTGTGGATGATCCAGGAAAACTTTACGAGCAAAGGTGACATGCAACACAAGCTAAAGGGGTGGAAACCCTAGATTCAAAAGTTGAAGTCGAAGGACCGTCGAAATCTCCAAGGGAATCACCACCTCCAAGTCCAAAGGAAGATCAACCTCAACCACGGAGCGCCGCGCACCCCGAACATCGTTGATCTACCTATCATAAACCTTCAAGACGCCGGGAGGCCGTTCAAGATCAAAGTCTCAACTATCCGCATAACGATTGCGAGAGCCGAATGCATACGAGTCGGATTCCTTGAGTGGCATATCGGTTTACTTAAGAGGAGGATGGAGAAGATGGAGATGGAGAAAGAAGCTCAACACCTAAAGGCCGCCGAAGCAAGATCCTCATGCAAGGAGTGTGTGGAGTACGACCATGTCCAAGGACGCCGTCACTAAGTTCGAGGCTATGGAGAAAATATTGAAGAATTTAGATGGCAAGGTGACGGAGGTCGGAAGCTCTATACGTGAAGTGTTCATCGTGATGAAGATGCTAGACGCAAGTGGGACAACTTGCCGGCGCCCGATGGGTAACGAAGAAGAATATCCGAGACAACTCCAAGGTCCCAAGACGGCGAAGGCTACTCAAGCTCATTCGGGAGAGATGAAGGATCACACTAGAGACCATGAAGATCACGACCGAAGGACCGGAGTTCGAGATGCCGAGCCACAAGGAAGATGTTGCATCCGTCAAGACCAAAGGACAAAGCCAGCTCGTGAAGACCAAAAAAAAATTGACTAAGCCAAAGCGGGTACCCAAGATTGCAACGCCCACAAAGAGCGTTGATCCGAAGTAATCAAGTGAAGAAGTCTAGCCATGGACTATAAACGAAGCGCTAGGCGGGAGGCAACCCGTTTCGTCAAGTCAAGAATAAGCTACCGGGAGGACAACCCGATTCCAGGTTTTTCGAGTCTTTTTAATAATTTAGTTTTTGAGTTTTATTACGCAAAGACATTAGACTTAGAAGTGGTTGAACACTATTAGAGACATAATTCTTGATTGAATGTTTGCTTTATCATAAACCCTTTGCATGAACCCTCCTATGTGCTTGTTTGTTCTTTTCTTTTCGAGAAACCTCAACCAAATAATTTCAGAACCTAACTCAACCTTTCGCCTTCATTATGGTGCTGAGGTTGACTTATTTTTCATGCTAAAACCACACGAGTAGAGCCACGATTTATGTTTAAGTGTTAATAAAATTCAGCACGTGGTAGAACTCGCGTGAACCTAGAAATCCAAACTTTTGGTTGGTTTGAAAAATCTATATCCTTGGTTTCTCTAGGATTAGAATTTTTCTAAGCCTATTCTAATTTTGTTTTATTCAAAATCTTTCTTATCTAGCCAAAATTAGAACCTAAACCTATGCCCCCACGATCAAGCCGGGAAATGTTTGCTCTCAACCGATGAAGGAAAACTATACCGGTGAGACCGAAATCGACGTAATCGAAAAATATTTTCGACTTACATTTGTTTTTAATAGTTTAAAAACTTCTCTAAAATTATGTTCGAGCTCTTGCATGGCTCTGAAAAATATTTTAAATTTCGAATTAGAGGAGTGCTTAACCTTAAACACACCTTAATGGAGGCAATCTAGTAATCATGCATGCACCATTGGATTCCCTTTCATCAACTTTCACCAATTTCACATGCGAAGGACAAGCATGGTGGGCAGCAAGCATCAACTTTGTAGGAATTTCATGGTGGCATGTGAAGCAAGTGGAGCTAGGGAGCATGGACATGACCCAAAACATGAAGCATCAAGTGGAAGGACCAATAAAGGAGTGGACGAGAGCGTTTGGGCAGTGCAACTCGTGGAGCACGCGGGCAGGGAAAGTTGCGAGAGGTGAAATGATCGTGCCGGAAGAAAGACGAGGCGGGGAGGAGCACCGAGGCCGGCCTCACCTACATAAGGAGCCCCCCGGCTCCCGTTTTCTGCAGGCAAGCTTCCCTCTCCTTCCCTTGTTTGTGTGTTCAAGTTTGTGTGCTCAGAACCTCCGTAGACTTAGCCAACCATCCCAAGCTTGAGAGCTCAAGAAAAAAAAAATCCACATCCTTAATCCACTCAAAGTCCACATCCGAAGCAAAGAGTTTAAGTGCCTAGTTACCGGTTGCAACCCGGAATTTTAGTTGAAGAAAAGAGTGCAGCAACCATGTGGAAGAAGACCACAAGTCTCTTCTCCAAGAAGAAGAGTTCGTCGTCGTCCAAGCCGTCGTCAACCACGTCTTCGAGGAGGCACTTGGTTTCCGAGTCTCCCCGGAGCATGGAGACGGATACGGCACCACCGAGAAGGAACGATGCTCTCCTCCTTGGTGGTATGAGGGCTGCAAGAAGCACTTCCATGATGTTTACCGAACCTAGTGGGCACACGGAGGAGCAGCCCGCGCCACCACGACGATCGACTCGCTCAACCGCACCACCTCCTTACACCCCGACACACTCTTCGCACGGCTTCATCATCTTGTCGACGGAGGAGGAGGTGAGGCTCGCCAATCTTGAGAAGAGGCTTGTGCCGAACGTCGAGTTCGACGACCAAGCACTCTACACCTTGGGTTTTTGCATCGACATATACTATATGTTGGGGCACCTCGGATGGGTGCAGTTCTCCAACGGAATATCGGTGGACACCCATTTGGGTTACGCCTTGGAAATTTTGATGACTATTGCACCCATCGTTGATGATGATGGGGTGCAAAGCTTGTCATTCCGTTTGGAGGGAATCGAACAAGTGGTTCCCTACGAGCACGTTAGGGAGCTGCTTGGATTCCACAAGGGAGCTCCGGAGAAAATTGACGTGCCACCCGGCATGTTGGCGGGATTTTGGAACATGATCTCCGGAGAAGCCCATCAACAACGCAATTGCATCCGCAACCCCATTATCCGGATATTTCACTGTTGGATGTGCAAGAGGGTATTGGGGAGGATAAAGGAAACAAAGGTGACCGACACGGAGTTGAATTGGCTATACTCGTCTTTAATTGCCAGGCAGCCAATAGACCCCTCCTACCTCATGATCAACCGTTGGTTTTGTGAAGCAACATCGGGGGCGGGTAATATTGGTTCGGGGTGTTACCTCTCCATGTTGGCCTTTTCCTTGCGGACGGGGATCGCAAGAAACCCCGCTCACCTTTTGCGTGGTACCTCTCTCGGTTTTGAGTATTTGCGGCAAGGCAAATACATTAGTGGAGATGAGAGAGGAGGTTATCGTTTGGCCATAGTGAACCTACCCCTTCCGAATGAGAGGCTTAGGCTTTTCACCGAAGGAAGAGAAGATTGGTTGGAAGAGGGACTACTTGTCCCTGCAAGGAAGAACAAAAGAGGAAGAATCGTAGAGGAGGGAACATCCTCCGCACAAGCGAGTGGAGCACAACCCATGTGCAACCATTCGGCGGGGTCCCTCCTCCGCCAAGTTATTACGGAGGGTCACAAGGACAAGCATGGGGGGGTGGTGCACCGGTACCCCCACAAAATTATGTTGTGCCCAACGTTAACTTCGCGGAGTCCTACGCTCATCATCCCCAACCACAACAAAGCATGGCCATTATTGGAGGGTATGCTGCAAGAAATGCTCAAAACATCGCAGCCATCCAAGCTAACGCAGCTCAACTCGGTGAAGGCAACGCTAATATTGCCTTTGAACTTGGACGCCTTCACCTTGTGGAGCCAAATCAATTCGTCGGAGGGAATGTCCAATCATATTACGAGCAAGGGTATTATTATCAAGATCATCAACATCAACCACCGGCGGAGGACTAGAAGATTTAGGAACTTTAGTTTTCTTTTCTTTTCTTTTTCTCTCGTAATTTTCAGCTTTTGCTTATGTGTGTTTGCGTAGTATTTTCTGTTTTTATTTAAATTTCAGCAAGCATGTTTGTTTATTTTCAGTTTGTATTTCAACTTGATGTCACCATTAATAAAGACACCACCTTGATTATATCATTGGAAAAGTTACAAAATTCGTGCCATGATGATATATGATTATAATTGCAGCTTTGTTCATCTTTGTAATTGATTTATGCATGTTTAAGCTAGTGCTCTCTTAAGAATACAAATCTGAATTTATTTAAATGCTAGCTTAATTTTCAGCGGAGGTTATGATTAAAATAAAGACCCATAGTGTTTTATGTGCTCTCAAGTTATGAATAGATTAAAGATGTCTTTTATGCTCAAAAATATCGCTAACCTTGTCACAAATATCAATTGTGTGTTGCTCAACCTATTCAAAGTCTTATATATATTTGAGTGCATAAACCTTAGTGTACAAGATTTATTTTTGAGTGAGTTATTGCAGGCCATAATTTCTCTGGCCCGAGACTAAGAAGCTGGTCATTCCATTTTTGCGTATCTATCTTTTTGCTAGCCTTTTATCCGTGCATTGTGTATCCCCGCATCGGTGATCTCACAAACTTCGCCGGATATCCACCCTTAAACCAAGTATCATCTTTTGTGATTACCTCCTTGACCACAACCTATTGTTGAGAATGGATCATCAATTCAAGGAAGATCGCAAGACGGTGCCAACATTGAAGATTTCAAGTATCTCTCCAAGGAAAAATATCTCCGGTACCTACCTTATTTTTCGCCTCTTTGCTCGAGGACGAGCAACGTATAAGCATGGGGGAGGAGGTAGGTACGGTGCAGTTTTAGAGTTCAAAGGGGAATATTAAAAAAAATGATGATGAAAGAAAAAAATCCAGCGATACTCATGACTTTCAAGGTAAAAAAAATAAATATATATATATATGAAAGAAAGAAAGAAAGAAAGAAAGAAAAGAATGAGAACTATGAGAAAGAAAAAAAAATGTGCGTAAAGTGAACTCCCCGGCTCTCTAAAAGTGCATTCAAGGCTTCAAGTTAAAAAGATCCATTCTCATTTTCCAACCATGTGCAATCCGATAACGAGGACTTCCTTTGTGCCTCGGGATCACTCTTTGCCATTTGCACATGTCCACTCATCTAAAAGTGTGTGTATTTTTCTCTTTCCCCTCCTTGATTTAACATTATTTTCCAATGACCTTTTTGACGAGTCTCGGTAAGACCATGAGAAGCTCGTCTTGTTTTGACAACACCTCATTTATAAAATCTTGTTAGGACTAAACTTTCCCAAAGCTCCATATAAAGCCTACCACATATATATGAGAGGGAAAGGAGTAGAATATATAGGCTTGAGACAAGTGAGATGAGAGTTCATGAGCAATATACGAGATGATTTAAATTTGTGAATTTGGTTTAGCTTTTCTTTATCTCGTTCTTTATTTCAAAAATTCTGAGATCTGTTTAAAACTTTGTGAGCATGTTAATACTTGTGGGATAAGCTTAATAAGAATCTACCCTCCGTAGAGATGAAGGCTAGTACATTATGGAACTTTAATGAATTAAAATTTTGAGAGCATTATGTTTTCTCATGTGTAATCAAGTGCAAAGTTTAAACATTGTTTAGCAACGATGATATCCATCGAAGGCTTACTCGAGGACTCCAGCCCCGTGAAGCGCGTCGAGAAGCAACGCCGTTCTGCCTACTCCTGTACGCCGTACGAGGGCCCGCGCGCACCTCCCTCGAGCCTATCAGAGGACATCACCGCCATCCGCTGCTCTCCTACCCTCGAACCGCCACTGTTCGGGTACAAGTCGGGTCATGATGACCGGATGTTGACGGTGAAAATCCGTCAACCTAGCCATGAGTTTACCTTCGGTGTTGGCATGAGTTTTATACCTTATCCATCGGTACTAACCCCCGTGGTATAACAAGTTCACGTGTGCATGTCGGTTTTGGAGTTTAATGTTTATGCAGGGTTTTAGTGTTGAATGCAAGACTTTCGGGATAAGTTCATCAAGCACCTCATGACAAGACCTTGAAGCCCTGAACAAGTCATGCAATGAAGCAAACTTAACTCCAGGAAGCCGGGGACTTGATCCGAGAAGACGACAGACTCCAGGGACCTGACCAGAAAAGTGCTGAATCTTGCAAGACAAGGAGTTGAGTCCAATTCGGAGAGAAACCGACGACATGGACCTACATGCAGAAGGGGGGAACATCCAGGAAGCAAGGGAACCGACGTGGGGCAAAGGAGCCCACGGGGCCGGGCCTAAATGGGCCCGGGCCGGCCGGCCCGGTCCGGTCGGCCCGAGCCCATTTTGGGCCCAAACACGCTCTCCTTTGCCCTAGCCGCCAATCGGGCTATTTATAGCCCCCTGACCGAGAGCCACGGAGAGAAGAATTCGTCTTCGGCCGCCGAGGAGCAGAGAAGAGAGGGACACCATGTCGGAGAGGAGAGGGTCGAGCTAGTTGACTAGGGTTTCCCTAGCCGACGTGGGAACCTTGCACGGAAGACCACGTCGGAGTTCCCGGAGCTAGAAGCAAGATCAATGAAGGATCCCGGTGGTGATCTTGTGTATGTATCATTGTCATAGTTGAATTATCAAGTTGAATCTTTTCTTAGCGATCAAGTGTTTCCTCGAAGATTTCGTTTTTCGATCGGCTTTGCTTATTCCAATTCTATTCGTACGATAGATTACATAGGGTGTTCTTGTAGCCGCGGTGGCTAGAGGTACACGCCGGATCTTCCGAAAGAATCTCGACTTGTCTTTTGACTCGCCCTAAGCTCCCCGCATGAATAGGGATACGTTGTGACAGAACGGAGGTCTCGAAAGGCGGATGTTTTCGGATTTGGACGGGAAACCACGATTTAAAGAGGCTTCTATTAAGATTCGATTTGCTACTTCTTCTCTTGCTTGGAACTTCAACAAAAGCTTACCCCGATCCCTCTAGATCGGTTTATCTACCCAATCTTACTTTGTTTTCTCCGGTTTTTAGTAGATTAGATCTGTTTTGTGTCTTTTACTTAGATGCATTAGGTTCTTTATTGAAGATTGAAGTTATTTGGCTTTAATAGATTAAGTCTTGCGTCACACATTTGTTCCACGGATTCGATACCTTGGGTTCACCACTCGAGGGAAGAAGGGTCCCTTGACTACGACGGGAGACTTGTACGCTTGCGGGTCACAAACGAACTTTGATACAATTATTAACCGTCAACACCAGATCGCTGCAAGGATCGCCCGGACGGCCGCCCACTCTACAGCGTAGCACGTCGCGCTTCCCCACGTAGCTAGATAGCGCGGCATGCATGTAATTCGCCTCCCCCTTGATCTATAAAAGGGGGACGAACCCCCCAGCCGCAGGGGGGAGAGAGAACACATCCATACAGACTCATCCCGACAAGAACACGCCGTGCACTCACTCTCTTATTCTCCCTCAACATCTTCAGCCACTCCACTAGGGACTTGGAAGCCACGCTTCCTCTCCCGCCTTGCTTGTAGCAGCCCCACTACAGGCACCCCCGGTGCTGAGCAATATAGTGCCGAGAGCACACCCCTGCTGGACGTACGGCCCCCTCGGCCGGAACCAGGATAAAAACCTTGTGTCACTTGTTGCTTAGCATCGACCATTGAGGGATAGACCTCGGCGCTATCTACTGGTTAGTGTCGGGACCATATTCCGCACCGACAGTTTGCATCTAAAGTAACTTTTCCAATCATTTGAAAAAGGAAAGTGAGAGAGAAAAGGGGTGGGGTCCACCAAAGTAACACCAATTTCCACCTCTTGGAGGTGTTAGTTTTTTGGGTGTGTTAGTTCCAACTAACACAAAACTAACACATGTGTTTGGCTCCAAAGTGTTACTTTTGGTGTTAGTTTGCTACAAACTAACACTAACACCTTCATCCAAACATGACCATTAGACTTAAGCTTGATAGAATCTTGTGTATCTAACTATCTCTGTTCTTAAACATATGTCGTTTAGGACAACCAAATTAGTTCATTTTTCAATTAACTAGGATGTCCTGAACATTATATATTTATGGACGGAGCTATTACATAATACTTGTAGCAACGACCAACTACTCCCTCCGTCCCCAATTAACGGTCGCTGGAGTGATGAACCGGTTACAAGAAAACCACAAAAAGATTTCAATACCCCTACATTCACATTTGGATGGACATTCATTAATGCTAGTGAGCCTGAGGGGATTGGAAAGGTTGAGGCTTGGGACACGCTCAGCTGTGAGTCAGGTGCATGCCATTGGTGTGGTCAGCTACTACAACCTAGTACGCTGCTACCAGAGGAGTAGAGAACGATAATTATTAAGGGACATCTTTAGAACGACAGTTAATTGGGGATGAAGGGAGTGGCACCATACATCATACTCTATATATCTAGCCTTGAAAAATGTTCCACATCTCTTGTTACTTAATCTCAAATGATCTCAAACTGCATGCCTGTTGAGATTTTGAAGATGAGAGTATTGGATAACTCTAAATAATAAAAGAAGACATGGAACCTTTTTGAATAATCCAGAGCAGAAGATGTGGCACTAGTTGCGAATATCAGGCGTATCTGGCGAGGGGGCACTATTTGGATGGTAGGGGTAAATATTTACCCCAAGGCAAATGATTTCCCCTACTAATATTTGCCCCTTGGGGTGTTTGGATGGAGGGGTAAATGTGGATGTGGATGAGAGAGGGAGGGTGGGACCCACCACAAATTTGCTTCAATTTGCTACTTTTAGGGGTAAATGGAATTGGGGGGCAAAACATTTGCCCCACATGTTTGGAACTTTAGGGGTAAATTAGGGGTAAATTTACTCCATTTACCCCATTTACCCCACCATCCAAACAGGCCCATTGATTTGTTGTTTCGTTTATCCTTGTGGTTAGCTAGCTAGCTTGGTGCTCAGTGGGGATCAGGGCACTGTTTGGATGGTAGGGGTAAATATTTTTTTAATAAAGGAAACAAGTTCCGGTCTCAACAATTCCAAGGAATTGTTTGCAGCCAACAAACAACAGTATCGTAGTAACTAGGCCGCAAGAAACAAGACATACACCACACATAAGTCCACTAGGACCACAACTAAGCCATAAACTCAACTCAGAGCACAAGGTAGACATGAGTATCCAAACATCACAAACTAAATGCCAATACGCTTTAAAGCGTGCCAACCCGATTTATGAAAGATCTCCATTACCACAGTCTCCACCCATCAGCAACCCTCCTTCAAAATGATCCTCCCATCTTCCTTTGAGAGGATGGCCCAACTCTTGATCCAGTGAGTCCCCCTAAACATCACCTGCAAAATAGATAAAGAATTTGATTTATGAAACACAATATCGTTCCTACTGATCCAAATGGCCCAGCAAAAAGCCGCCACCCCGACCAAGACTAGGTTCCTTTGCTTTTTCGAAAAACTTCGAAGCCAAGGACCAAAAAGATTCCCGACATCCCTCGGCATTCTAATTCCAAAGGTGAGACACAATATCCCCCACAAAAGCCTGGCCATGGGGCAATCAAAAAACAAGTGTTGGATAGACTCAGACACGTCACAGAAACAACACTTAGTACACCCCTTCCATTGTCTTTTCACCAAATTATCCTTGGTTAACACCACTCCATTTTTAAAATACCAAACGAAGATTTTAATCTTCAACAGAATCTTTGCTTTCCATGCCCAACAGTCGGTCGGCGTTCCCGATCTCAGAATCATATCATTATATAGATCCTTAACTAAGAATTTCTTACTAGCTGTTCAGCGAAAGCAATCTCCGAGGTTGTTAAGGTTTACCTCAAGAACATTTCCAACTAAGCTGAGACAATTGTCCCAATTAACCCCAATTAACACCCTCCTGAAAGAGACATTAAGTGGTGTCGTACTTAGTACTTGGGCTACCGACATATTTTTCTTCTTAACTAGGTTGTACAAAGCTGGGTATTTAACGTTTAACGACTCTCTCCCTAACCATAGGTCCTCCCAAAACCTAGTCTGGGATCCATCCTGTACTTCAAACCTACCCCTTTCAAGCACCAAGTTTTTAACTTCCATTAATCCAGACCAAAAGTCCGAGTCTCCTTTTTGTTTCTCTACTTGCGACAAAGTCTTACCTTAATGTATTTCTTTCTTAGCATGTTTGCCATCCTCATTTAGCAACTTGAAAACCCATTTACTCAATAAGCACTTATTTTGGATATCCAGATCAATAATTCCCATACCCCCTGCACTTCTAGGCTTGTGAAGGATACTCCACTTAGCTAGCTGATAATTCTTCTTGTGCTCATCACACTGCCAAAAGAACCTCGATCTATAATAATCCAATTTCTCCAAAATACCTTTAGGTATCCTGAAGAA
Source organism: Cenchrus americanus (assembly GCA_947561735.1). Taxonomy (NCBI): domain Eukaryota; kingdom Viridiplantae; phylum Streptophyta; class Magnoliopsida; order Poales; family Poaceae; genus Cenchrus; species Cenchrus americanus. Next base: position 129,592,239 of record OX387245.1, read on the forward strand.
GGACATCATATACATTGGCAATCTAGATAGGACCGAATTGATTAGAACTAGCCTTCCTCCTGATGACAGTATCTTTCCTTCCCAACTACTCAGCTTTTTCTGGAATCTTTACTCGACCAGCCTCCAATCCCCATTGGAGAGTTTTCTAGGACTCATCGGGATCCCTAAGTACCTGAATGGGAAATCTCCCTCTTTGCATCCGAAAAGCCGAAAATACTCTTCGGACTTATTCTTCCCTTCCCCAAAACAGAACAGCTCACTCTTATGAAAGTTAATTTTCAGACCGGAAAGCACTTCAAAAGCGTTGAGGACTAGCCTCAGGCCTTTTGCTTTCTCCAGATCATCCTCAAGAAACAAAATGGTGTCATCTGCATATTGTAGGATGGACAAACCATCGTCCACTAAGTGAGGCACCAGACCATCGATAAAACCCAGATTCTTAGCTCTCTCAATTAACACTGCTAACATATCCTGCTATCAGGTTGAAAAGAATGGGAGACAAAGGGTCTCCCTGCCGCAAACCTTTTCCTGATTGGAAGAAATGTCCTAACTCGTCATTGATCTGGACACAGACACTACCTTTTGAGACCACGTTCTCCACCCATTGGCACCACAAACTCGGGAATCCCCTCATTCTAAGAACCTGCTGCAAGAATTTCCAGTTGACTTTATCATATGCCTTCTCAAAATCTAGTTTGAGGATAAGGCCATTCTGTTTCTTTCTTTTTAACTCATGTAAGGTTTCATGTAGAACCACTACCCCTTCCAAGATATACCTTCCCGGTAGGAAAGCGGATTGAGAAGGCTTAGTGATCCTACACGCAATCGATTCGAGCCTGTTAGCCATTACTTTTGTAAAGATCTTGAAACTAACATTGAGCATGCTGATTGGTCTATACTGTTGAATCCTTTTGACCTCCTTCTCCTTTGGGATTAGCGTGATTACTCCAAAATTAAGGCTAAAAAGGAGCAGGTCCCCCGCATGGAAGTCTCTAAACATGGCCATTAGGTCATCCTTGATGGCCTCCAAAACACTTGATAGAATTCAACCGGGAAACCATCTGGTCCCGGAGCTTTATTATGCTTCATCTGGAAAATGGCTTCCCTCACTTCCTTTTCAACAAATTCAGCCATGAGCTCCTCCCTCTCTAAGCTGGTGAGTTGAGGAATATCCTCCACCATGGACTCATTGAGAGTCAGACCATCTTCCCGCGATGCCCCAAAGAGATCTTTATAATACTTCGTGATATAATCTTTGAGTATCTCCTCACCCTCTACAACTCCCTCCTCTTGTTCAAGCCGGAAGATCCTTGTCTTCCGTCTCTTTCCATTAGCAATCATCTGGAAATATTTTGTGTTATTATCCCCTTCCAAAATACTGGTGGTCTTAGCCCTTTGAAACCATTTCAACTCCTCCTCCCGGAGTAATTGATTCAGTCTTTCATGTATCTTTGCTTCAAGTCCCATTCTCGCTGGCTTAGCAGTTGAGACTCAGCTTTTTTGTCTAACTCCTCCGCCTTTCTCAAGAGTTCCTGTTTTTCTTTCTTATGAGCATCATTCATATTTTTTGCCCAACCTCTCAGGAATTGCCTCAATCTTCTGATTTTATTTTGCCATCCTTGCATTGAGGTAGTGCCTCTATTCTCCTTCCTCCAAACCTCAGAGACCACATCAAAAAAAAGCCTCCTTCAGTAACCAGCCCAACTCAAATTTAAAGGGAGTCGATTTCTTGGCCTTAGCCTTTTTCCCCAAACTGAGCAGCAGAGGTTTGTGATCTGAAATTTCCCTATTAAGGGCCTTCACTATCGGTAGTGGATATTGTTGTTCCCATTCTGCACTAATCAGAACCCTGTCTAACCTCTCATATGTAGGTACCCTACGAGAGTTAGCCCAGGTGAATCTACGACCTGACATCTCAATCTCACGTAAATCCAGACTGTCAATGACCGCGTTAAACAAAAAGGGTCATCTCTCATCAAATCTATCATTGTTCTTTTCGCTACTATTTCGAATGATATTGAGATCCCCACCGATGCACAACGGAAGATTTTCCCCTCTGCAAGATTGCACTAACTCCGCCAGAAAAGATTCCTTAAACTCCGGTTGAGCTGCACCGTACACAGCCACCAGCACCCACTTAAAGTCACTCTTTCTATCTCTGACCCTAAATTTCACAAAAAATCTCCGTCCTCAACACCCCCCACATCCATCAAATCTATGTTAACCCCCATCAAAATACCCCCCGACCTTCCCCGAGGGGCGGTCCAGTGCCAAACGAAGTTCTTCCCTGCACTAAAATTATTTAGTGATCGTTGGGAAATATCACATTTTCTCGTCTCCAATAAAGCAATGAACGCTAGGTCCTGCTCTATGGAAGTCTCCCTTAGAAATCTCGTTTTAGCCAAGTCACTAAGAACTCTGCTATTCCAAAAGATTCCCCTCATTTGACCACTCCTTTTAAGAATTTCACTCTCCTAATCTTGCATGTCTTACTCAAACACGACTTAGCGTGTGACTTGCCTTTCCATTTGAAACCATCAAGTTCGCTATTTAAAGGGAAGCTTGACTCATCAAAAATTTCTTCCACTAACTCACCACATAAGCTTCTCAAAGCTCTCTTCTCTACTTCCTCACAACTATCCTCCTCACTATCCCAACCTAACCACTCATTATCCGAAACGCCCAACTCACTCACCTCCCCTCCCTTCCCATGATCTAACAAGCTACAAAGATTATTGTTTTGCTCTAAATCAAATGAACCTAGGTTGAGCCCTAATTGTTGTAAGCAATGTAAGGCTAAGTCGCTACTGACAGAAAATAAAGGAGGAGAGGGGGAATTGCCATCATTGAACTCTAATTTCTTCTTGGCAGCCCGCTCCTTGGCCTTAATCAAGACGTGCTCATCCATGGTCTGACCCTTGCAAGCCTCAGGAATTGCCGCAGCCTCCTTGATCCTGTCAGTCATCTCCCCACACCTGTCGGCTCCGGGTAGCACACCCGCCTCAGCCCCGATCTCCTCCTGCCCCTGCTGATCCTCATCCTTCTCTTCCATCACCTTATCTGCCAACTCTCCAATAACCTCATCCGCTGCCATGTTTGAGATTTCTCTTGCCTTGGCTCTTAAGAAAGTCTCAAACTCATCCTTAGACATGTTTAGGACCTGCCCCTTCCATGAGATGAAACCATCTCTGACCCCCTCATTATCCTCCTCCTTCCTCTCCTTCTCACTCTCAGCCTCATCTCTCTTTTGTTTTTAGTTAGCCTCCCAAACACCTCCTGCTCTCTCTGCTGCCCCCCTTATCAAAATCCTCCTCTCCACCTTCCTCCATCACACTAGGCCACTCAAACTCCGCCTCCTCACCATTCTCATCAATGCCCAGTCTCTCCACCTCAAACTCCACCTCAAAGTAGTGGTCTCCAATAACAACATCAAGCTGTTCTGGATCAAACTCGGGTTAAGAACAGCCACCTGCACACGCCCAAAGTTGCCCTTCCTAGTGGTTTTCATATCCACGGTCTGGGTGGAGCCCAACATAGACCTGATCGCCCATAAATCAAGGAACTCATACAACTCCCTTCGCAGCCCGAAAACTCTGATCCAAACCTTTGGGAGCAAAACGTCCACCTCCTTCTCCTGCCACACCTCAAATCTCAACCTGACCCCTGCTGGCACACCCTCTCCTCCAATATCAGCACCACCAAAAGCCACTGCTCTCTGTAACTCCACCTTAGATGGAAACTTAGCCAGGTATGCATTCCCCTCATGAGCCTTCAACTCCCATGTCCACTTCCCTGGAAACAATCTCTCAAGCTGTCTCCTGATCTCCTCCACGGGCACATAACCCCCCTCAACTGAAATAAGAGCAGTCCTGGAGTCTTTCCTCGCCCTAGGCAAGGGTGGCCGCGGAATATGGTAGAAACCTAAGCCGTGCACCGCATAGCCCACCGCATGTGCCACCGGCCTCGGCATCTTCAGAATGGGGCACTTATAGTTGACATGATCATTATGCTTGTCGCAAATCACGCAGTAAATTTCTGCCTTGTAGGCAACTGCAAAGTGCCCCCGCTTGGTACAACAAGAACACTTCACACCCGCTGCATCACTGCCCTGAGCCTCGCCCTCCTCCACCTCTTGCATTACCACATCCTCTCCGCCAAGCTTCCGCTGCTGGTCCCTGAACCTTTCCTCCGGCCGCTGGACACCACGCCCATCGCGTGCACTGTCCCTGTCCATGACCGCCCCACGGTGGCCCAACCCCTCCCTGTCATCACCTCTGCCACCGCCCTGCAAGCTTCTGCCGCCTCTACCGGCATGGTCGCGCGCTCCTCTGCGCCCACGAACGTCACCTCTCCAAATAAATGACCCAGCCTCCCTCCTGCCGACGAACTGCCGTCCACCTTGCTCCTCCCCACTTCTCTTCTGTAGAGCATCCCTTTCCACAATCCTGTCCCCGCGGCCATGCAGAGGGCCCATGCGTCGCGGAGCGTCCCATCCACCTCGCGGCGGCCGACCGAAGCCACAGCCACCGCGCGGACCAGGCCCTACACCAGATCAAGGTCGCGATGCCATGGCCGCCCGCGTCGCAGGCAACCCACGCAGGTGAGGCGCACCCGAACCCCAGGCCAGATGCACCGTCTGCAGCACATTAGACTCGCGCGGTAGTGTTGAAGCGTCACCTGAAACCCTCGGTCGACCAGAGTACAAGGCGCGACTAGGGGAAGATGAAGCGAACCGCCCGCCTCCCCTACGAAAAAGCAATCCCAGCCTCTGCATGCCACGAAACCACTTTCCAACCCAGTTGCTGCCCACAACCATCCACGAAATCGACCCATTTAACCCAACAAGCACCGCCACCGGCCGCACAGAGTTTGAATTTGGATCTTGAATCCCTGACATTGCCATCGTCGTCTCCGGCTGGACCGCCGGTGGCCGCCGCCCAACATCATCCGTCAGCATCTCGGCAAGCCTCCAGCATCCTCCCTTCGCACCGGACTGTCGGTCCATCACCCAGAGAACCCCTAGGGATCTAGCTGGTGAGACCCGAGCCGGAGGGAGCGGTCCCTGCCACGGCCGGCCGGCACTAGAGTCGCCCCGCGTCGACTTAGGATGCACCGGCCGCCTAGCCCGAGCGCCGCCAACCGATACAGCACCTGGCGAAGCAAACCTCGGTGCCCCCAAGGCAGCCGGAGGACCCCTTCGCTCGGCATCAGCCAGGGGATTTGGTACAGCAAGGATGTCGCTGCGAGCTCCATTGAGCACAGCTCCATCCACGCACGACTCCGAATTCGAGTCGCCGTCCTCCGTTAGGACCCAGAAGCGAGAACCATTAGTCAACCGCTCGAACCCCTCCTTCATCGATGACGACGAGGCTACACTGGAGCGACCACCGTCGCTGCAAGTCCCCGTCTCCGGTGAAGTTTCCTCCGCCACCAGCCCGCCGCCGCTCTCCTGGGTACCTGCAAAAGCGCAGCATACCTTCGCCGCCCGCGAGTCACGGTCACATCCGACCCGGGGCCTAGGCGCCAGAGTCAGACGCCGTCGTCTCCCCTCGCCGGCCGGCTCACCGGTCGGGTCCCCGTCTCCGCCCTCCTCTCTCTCGCTCATTTAGGGACCATTCCTCTTTCCATGTGCAGCAATATATACCACAGATTGATGACTGCGATTCGATTGTCATCAATGAAGAACACTTCTGTGTCACAGGAAGGATTTATCTGGAGAAAGGTCCATAGGTAGGGGTAAATATTTACCCTAAGGCAAATGAATTTTTCCTCCCATTTGCCCTTACTAATATGTGCCCCTTGAGGTATTTGGATGGAGGGGTAAATGTGGATGTGGATGAGAGAGGGAGGGCGTGATCCACCACAAATTTGCTCCATATCACTACCTTGGGCACCACATTTGCCCCATGTTGACGGTGAATTTCCGTCAACCTAGAGTACTTGTTATACATTGGTTTCGATTATGATTTGCAACTAACCGGCCACTAGGCATACTAATGATATAACAAGTTCACACTTGCATGTCGATTTTGGAGTTTGTTGTTTACGCAGGAAATCTACGCTAATGAGGAGACTTTCGGGATAAGTTCACCAAGCACTTTGGAAGAAGATCATGAAGCCCGACAAGAGTCAAGACACGCGATGAACATGACTCCAAATGACCCGAGGACCGAAGCGTCAACGTGCAAATCTTCGTGGACTCAACCGTAAAACGGCGAAGCTTGCATAGCAAGGATTCAAGCCTTAACCGTGAAGGAAACGACGTCAAAGGCCCACATGCAAGTGCACATGAATAAGGGATAACGCGAGAAGCAACCGGGGAGGAAACCGGGGCCGAACCGGGCCGGCGTGGGCTCGGGCCGGCCGGCCCGGGCCGACCGGCCCAGCCCCACTCCGGGGTCGGTTCGGTCCCCCCTTTGCCCTAGATGTTCATCTATTTATTCCCTCCGCCGCCGTCGACCGACCCATCGAACAAATCATCCTACCGACGCCAATCACCGAAAACCGCCGCCGCAAGATGAGGGAGAGAGTTAGATGAGCTCGTCGCAAGGATCAACGCCGGCGGAGAGAAGGAAGCAAGAGGAGGACTCCAAGCCGTTGGCCTAGGGGTGTTCCCAAGCTCCATCGCCACCATCTTCATCGACGACGTTCTCCGGAGTCTCCATCACCCCTATGTGCTTCAATCCATTTAAGATGATGGGGTAATGTCTCTGTTCATCCCTAGGATTAGATGGATACATGCTATGTGATCGCTACTCGATTTGTGGTTTCTATCTATTGTTTTCATGTTGATGATGCTTTGATGATTAAGGTTAGCTACCATGTTTTTCGGGCGTATGATATCCGCTACTCCCATAGATTCCATCAACATACCATGTCCATCATAGGTCTAGTCACGAATACCTTCGCGTAGTGACAGTACGAGAGGAGGAAAAGGGCGAAACCGTGGTCACAACCCCCGGTAGATTGGTTTACCGCTTTCGTGTAGTAGATGCATACCATGTTATCCTAGATCCTAGGGAGGGAACGCTTATCTTTCTTAATCACTCTCTTGTGCTCACCCTTTACCATCTAGTTTAACCCTATATTTGTTTGATCAACTTAACTTAGATTAACTTAGGTTAGATTGTCTTTATCTTTAGATTAATACCCCTTTCAAAGGTTTCCATTCAACTAGATTAGTACTTGGTTAAGCGCTAGTAATCCCCTTGCTCCGCGGATTGACAAGAACCTTGGGAATCCCGTGGTGAAAAAGGTGTAGGTCCGTACGCTTGCGGATCGTAGGTGGATACGAGTTTTATCCGTCAACAAGCCCCTTTTTCTGGCGCCGTTGCTGGGGAGCAAGCCAGTTTGCTACGTTTAATCTAGTATTAATTTTGTTGATTACTAACACCTAACCCTTATATTCTAAAAAAAATAAAAAAAATCTTTTTTGTTTTTCTTTCTACTTTTCTTGTGCCTAGATGGATTTGTTCACCTCACCATTGGAAGACGAAGAGATGTCGCTAAGGGAGCTAGCAATGCCGTCAATGGAAGACATTCAGATACAAAAATCAGATTTGACGTTTGCTACAACCCACTACGAAGTGAAGCCTGGAATCATCAAGTTAGTGGCGACAAAACCATTTAGAGGATTGGAGGATGACAACCCATATAGACACATTAAGGAATTCACGATGTTATGCAACACGGTGCAACAAAAAGGAGTTCCGGCCGCTTGGTTCAAGTGGAATCTTTTTCCATTCTCTCTCGAAGATGAAGCGCGAAGATGGTACACACTTGCGTCCGTTGAAGCAAAAGGAAATTGGGATGAGCTAGTGAAGAAGTTTCTTTTGAAGTTCTTTCCCATAAGCAAGGTCCAAGACTTAAGGAGGCAAGTGCTCACTTTCAAGCAAGGAGAGGATGAAGGAATTGATGAAGCATGGGACCGATTTAATGAACTACTTGAGCGAGGCCCGAACTTGGGATTTTCCGGTGACTTGATGTTGCATACCTTTTATTTTTCACTAACCCCTAACTCGTCTCGTTTTGTAAGCATGTGTGCAAAGGTGATATAATGGATAAAACAATTAGTGAAGCCGCACAAATCTTACAAAGGATAAGCAATGGACAAAGGACAATACGAGATTGGCAAAGATGTTGTCGAGAGGAGCAAAATGACAAAAGCAAGCCCAAGGTGCTTGCTGAAATTTCCGAAAAAGATGAACCGAAGGTCAAGGAAGATGAACCGAGCATACAAGAAAGTGAAGATCCACTTCCCAAGGTAAGAGAAGTCATTTCGGATGTTAAAAATGTTGAAACTAACATGAATGTAGGCCGAAGTATGTGGAATGCTAGACCATTGGCGGAGTTCAAGCAATCCGGTTGGGTTCAAGTTGATTTCGCCCCACTAATTAACTACCGAAGGAAGGAGGAACGCCGACACGTTGTCAAACTAATTGAAGATATATTTGATCAAGAGATGAGTGGAGAGTCGATCCAAAAGATGTTTGAAGAAGAAAGAGAAGAAGGAGATGAAGGATGGATCGACCGGTTTGATAACTCAAAGATTTATGATGAAGGGAGAGAAGAGTACAACCGTGATGAGCCTAGTGACTCAAAGGATAAATGGGAGGAGATAGGACTCAAGCTAGATGATAGCTTGTGTACTATTGAAGCATACACACTAGCAAATCAAGACATGGAAGTACTCAAGGATGAAGGAAAGAGTGAATCAACAATGAGCGATCTTGACGACATGTGGTACATGGAAGATAAAGAAAGCAACATACAAGTCTTTGAAGATGAAGATATGGTTGATAAAGAAGACTTCAAAGAAGAGATGAATGCGTACATAGTTGAAGGATTACATGTTCCACATGATGAGTTGAAGAAACTGCAAGATGGTGATGAAGAGGCAACTACACTTGTTGAGAACGATTCGCCCTCAACACTGCTTGATGAACCAAATATCACTCTTGTTGAAAAATATCTAAGGCCAAGGTACGTGCTGAAATCTCAAGATATTATTGGTATTGATGTTGATAAATTCAAATACTCATGCTCAACCAATAGTATGAATGATAGTTTAAATTCTATGCCTTGTTCCAATAGTGATCATGTTGATAGGCTAGATTTTCTTGAGAATGAAAAAGAGGATACATTTATGTTTGATCCAATTAATCTCACACCTAAAGAACCTTTGCCTAATGATGAGCTAAGTGCTATGCATGAAACATATGCTTCTTTTATTTACACCTTGACTTGTTGCTACAATTCACATGTGGTGTTAATTATGGACGCGTATGTTTACAATAAGTTTTGTAAATCTCGATCATGCTTTGCGCTTGGTCAAGCTAATGACCTTAAAGAAGAACATGTCGGGGGAAAGGCCCAATTTTCACTAACCATGTAGACAAGGCTTGAATAATGAAAAAAAAAGAAGTCATGCCTAAAAGAGTTGCAAGATAAATCATCGACCTCTCCGAATCCCGCGATGGATGCTGCTGTCTTCATCAATTTGAGAGCTTGTTCAGAGGTGTACAAATGAAGAAAATGAGATATTCAGAAGCTCCATCAAGTTACCATTCCAACGCATCAAGAACCAACAAGTTTGAAGACCCGTGCAAGGAGTTATGGAGAAAACATTGGGCGTTGAGCGTTCTGAAATTTCAGGACAGATTTCATCGCCGAAGTAAAACGGACGTAACTCTCTTGTCCGGAGTCCGATTTGAGCAAATAAAGACTAGTTGGAAAGGAAATTTTGTGCACTGTACAATGGAGTAGAGCTTGAGTATACTTTCTGTTCTGGACATTAAAAAAAATTCATGGAGTGAAGGCAGCACCGAAGGATGATAAAGAAGGAGATAACGATGAAACAAAAGGATGCTTTGGGCAAGTCTTCTATAAGTGATCAAGCACAACATGGGAAGTAAATTAAAGCTGAATTGGTACCTTTTCTTCTTGCATGAAGGGCCATGGCTATGCAACGAAAAGAAGGTATGTGAGAAAGTCCAGCTCTATGACTTTAAATGAAGCGCTTTTCGGGAGGCAACCCGTTTCTTTATATTTTTACTACTTAGAGAAAATAAATAATGACACCATCTTATGATGATCAACTTGTGGTTAATAATCTAAGTTTAGTTTTCTTTTTAGAACCACCATCATGTTCATGCTCATATTTATTTATTTGCATGCATTGCATTTTGTTATCAACATGATGTTTCTTTGCATGTACATGTTTTGCATATAGTTGGCTTTGTTGTTTTAAGGCTCAATGATGTATGCTTTCATATCCATGTTAATGCTCCAGCTGGGCATTTTCCTTTTGTGATCTTGTGTAAACGTGGTGTTTAAACATGATTTCGGACCATCATCATTAAGTTCGATAAACCTTGCTAGCTTTTCATATGTTTTCATGTTGCATTGGTTAGTTTATAAGCTCTGCAATGCGCTTAATTTTTCTTGTGCTATAAGATTTATTGATTTAGGGATAGACATGGTGTTTTAACCCTAGATATATAAACCTTTATGACTATGGAGAAATTCGGCAACCTAGTTGTAAACATGGTGTTTAGAACTAGGTGAAAACATTGTCTTTGTTTATATGCTTTCCTATCATGTGCATACACACCTTGCACCACGTACACTCATTAGGTTTTTATTCCTCATTAAACTAATTATGCCACAAGTTAAGAATCTTAGGAGACATTGTTGGATTGTTGGCAATTCTATCTACTCCCAACCGTCACCTTGGGGGTAGAATGTGCGTTTAAAACGTCTTACAGGCAAGATAAAGACTCTCACTACAAGGAAATTGAAGGATGGCTAAGAAGTGTTTTGTCTTTTTCTTCCATGACTAGCAAAATGCTAAGCATGGGGGAGACCCTGAATCTTCAACACGGAAGTGCAACATGACACTCTAGAAGATAGAATGATAAAGATCGTTAACATCTCCGGATCAATGGGCAAGAAGCCACCAATCTCATCAAAATTCTGCATGGTCTCAAAGGGAAAACACTGGATATTTTTGGATATTTAGAAGCCCCATGAAGTTACGATTCCAACAAATCAAGAATCAAGACAATCGGAGGTTCCTACAAGCGGTTATGCCCGAATCACCGAGTGCAACACGTCCTGAAATCAGTTCTGGACAGCACGCAGCGCTGAAGTAAAACGCCCTTGTTTGAACTCGTTTTCGATGAATGACCACACGTTGGAAAGGTAATTTCATAAACTTTTCAATAGAGCTATATTTCGATATATGTTCTGTTCTGGACAGAGGGGGAAATCCATGAAAAAGAGACAGCAAGGAGATGATGAGAACAAGAAAGAGGAGATGGTGATGACAACATTGAAGAGAAGGGTGACCAATGACTCCATTAAGCATACAAGATCAAATTCAGAAGTTTAGGAGCATTAATAAATCAAGGCAAAAGCAAAAGCCACATCGATACATGGAGATGTCGGAAGAAGGCAACGAAGAATTACAAAGGATGGTAACATCTCCATGGACCTTCTCTTTTCCAAACACAAATGCTTGTAAGTATGCCTTCAACCTCAACTAGGTGCAACCTTTTGTTTTTCTCTTCAAACAATAACATGGCTACTAGGAGGACAACCTAGGTTTCTTTTTACTTTCAGTAGATAAGCATGACCATGTGTTCACCTCGATGTTCTATATTGCCTATGCTTACGGAAAGATGATGAAAGTTGCCGCTTTGTTTTACCTACATGAAGTTATACATGTCTTGGCTAATTGCTCTCTATAATATGATCTGAAATTAATTTAAATACCGGCTCTTTTATTTGTGGAGGTGAAATGACTATGCTCTAGACCCACATACATATCTTTGCTCTTTGATTTAAGTTTATGGATAGCCGGATAACTTGTTGTTTTTATGAAAACTTAACTTTTATGCTATCTACATATTTGTGATGCTCTTGCAAAGTTCTACCTACCAAAGCCATATACATATATGTTTTATGATAACAAAACCCGTAGATTGCAAACATATGTTTTGATGAGTTGGATTAGGATTGATTCTATGGTTCAAGACTAAGAAGCTGGTCATTCCTTTGTGTAACTTTTTCATGCTAGCCTTTTTGTCCATGCATTGTGGGTTTTCACATCGAAAATTCCACAAACTTCGCTGGGCATCCACCCTAAACCAAAAACATCTTTTTGTGATCACCTTCTTGTCCACAACCCAATTTGAGTATGGAGTAAAATTCTCGATGGAGATTCAAATATTCCGCAATATTATGGAATTTATACTTACTTTAGCACTCATTTCCCCTCTCTTTTATGCTCGAGGACGAGCATCGTTCAAGCATGGGGGAGGAGTCATTCTCTGACACAAATGCTATGTAAGTATTATGTTGCAAAAAGTTTTGAGGAGCAAAAGAAAAAAAAAGAAAAAAATGAAAATGAAAAAAATATGATAAGAAGAAAAGAAAAGTAAGAAAAATAGGAAGAATAAAGTGAAAAAAAGAAAGAGAGAAAAATGAGAAGGAAATAAAATAAGGAAAAAAATAAAGATGCTCCTCGGTTCTTTTTGCTTCATAAGTTCTCAAGTGTCTTGATGACAAATCCACACTCAAATTTTCCAACCATGTGCAATCCGATAACGAGGACTTCACTCGTGCCTCGGGATCATCCATTTGCCACTTGCACATGTCCACTTATCTAAATGTGTGTGTTTCGTCCCTCTCTCTTTCCAACATTTATTTTCCATGGCCTTTTTGACGAGTCTCGGTAATTCCAATAGATCTCTCTCTTAATTTGACAATATTTCGGATGTATGTTTTGCTAGGATTGTTTTTAACCTTCCAAGCTCCACATAAGCCTTCCACTATCACATATGAGTAGAGTAGGTTGAAAATAATCTAGTATAGGCTTGAGTGACTTGATGAGATGAGTGTTCCATGAGCTCTTGCAAGAGATTTTCACTTATGTTGGATATGCATCTTTTTGAAAATCTTCCATGTGACAAGGTAATGGTTTGAAGTTCACTTAAGTTTGAGAGCATCGTGTTAAATGTGGCTTGTTCTTTATTGTTAGTCTATCTTCCATAATGAAAAAGAAGCCGGTCACAACTTGAACCTTAAAAATAAATTTTTAAGAGAGAGCAATTTGTCTCGTCATGAATGACTAAGTGCAGGGATAACATTGGAAGGCAATGCTGATTTCCCTTTTAAGCGAGGACCACTTACTCGAGGACGAGCAAGGTTTAAGCATGGGGGAGATGTTGACGGTGAATTTCCGTCAACCTAGAGTACTTGTTATACATTGGTTTCGATTATGATTTGCAACTAACCGGCCACTAGGCATACTAATGATATAACAAGTTCACACTTGCATGTCGATTTTGGAGTTTGTTGTTTACGCAGGAACTCTACGCTAATGAGGAGACTTTCGGGATAAGTTCACCAAGCACTTTGGAAGAAGATCATGAAGCCCGACAAGAGTCAAGACACGCGATGAACATGACTCCAAATGACCCGAGGACCGAAGCGTCAACGTGCAAATCTTCAGGGACTCAACCAGAAAATAGCGAAGCTTGCATAGCAAGGATTCAAGCCTTAACCGTGAAGGAAACGACGTCAAAGGCCCACATGCAAGTGCACACGAATAAGGGATCACGCGAGAAGCAACCGGGGAGGAAACCGGGGCCGAACCGGGCCGAAGTGGGCTCCTCGGCCGGCCGGCCGGGCCGACCGGCCCAGCCCACTCCGGGGTCGGTTCGGTCCCCCTTTGCCCTAGATGTTCATCTATTTATTCCCTCCGCCGCGTCGACCGACCCATCGAACAAATCATCCTACCGACGCCAATCACCAGAAAACCGCCGCCGCAAGATGAGGGAGAGAGTTAGATGAGCTCGTCGCAAGGATTAACGCCGGTGGAGAGAAGGAAGCAAGAGGAGGACTCCAAGCCGTTGGCCTAGGGGTGTTCCCAAGCTCCATCGCCACCATCTTCATCGACGACGTTCTCCGGAGTCTCCATCACCCCTATGTGCTTCAATCCGTTTAAGATGATGGGGTAATGTCTCCGTTCATCCCTAGGATTAGATGGATACATGCTATGTGATCGCTACTCGATTTGTGGTTTCAATCTATTGTTTTCATGTTGATGATGCTTTGATGATTAAGGTTAGCTACCATGTTTTTCGGCGTATGATATCCGCTACTCCCATAGATTCCATCAACATACCGTGTCCATCTTAGGTCTAGTCACGAATACCTTCGCGTAGTGACAGTACGAGAGGAGGGAAAGGGCGAAACCGTGGTCACAACCCCCAGTAGATTGGTTTACCGCTTTCGTGTAGTAGATGCATACCATGTTATCCTAGATCCTAGGGAGGGAACGCTTATCTTTCTTAATCACTCTCTTGTGCTCACCCTTTACCATCTAGTTTAACCCTATATTTGTTTGATCAACTTAACTTAGATTAACTTAGGTTGGATTGTCTTTATCTTTAGATTAATACCCCTTTCAAAGGTTTCCATTCAACTAGATTAGTACTTGGTTAAGCGCTAGTAATCCCCTTGCTCCGCGGATTGACAAGAACCTTGGGAATCCCGTGGTGAAAAAGGTGTAGGTCCGTACGCTTGCGGATCGTAGGTGGATACGAGTTTTATCCGTCAACACCCCACATATTTGGCACCTTAGGGGTAAATTAGGGGTAAATTGCCCCATTTACCCCACCATCCAAACAGGCCCAGTACAACAATCGATCATTGAAAAATGTAGCTCAAACTAGATAGCCAATTATGTGATTTGTGTTCATCCGCTTCCAACGATGTTTTGTCCCAGATATTTCCTATCGATCCCCGGCTTGATTCCATCGACTATTACCAATTAGCTTTTTTTTTACTTGGCCATTGAACGAATAAGTTTGTTGCTTTTGCTTGCATCTACATTTTAGAGCATCTCCAATAATTTGCCAAATCATGTTGGTATATTTGATTTTTGGCAAAAAAGCTAAAAGTCACTCCTCCAACAGTTTGACAAATGACTTGATAATTTTTGGCAACTTTGGAAAAACCAGCCTTCAGCGCGTAAATATACGCACACGTACTAACTTGGCATCATAATTTCTCCCGTGGGTGGTGATAGGTGGGAGGGTGAAAAGGAAATAAAGGATATAAAAGGGTTCTTGATGCAAGTTTTTGAGATGTGGAAGGATACAAACATAATTTTTCTCTCTCTCAGGTTCTTGATGTAAGTTAGATTTGAGTTTGACAAGTGAATTATGCTGAACTATTGAAGATGAGCTCTTTTTTTACTTCACATATCCTTTTAGAAGTTGACAAAATACAAGATTTGCCAAGTAAAATTGGGGAAACTCTCGAAGATGTTCTTATTATTTCTCCATGTGTCTAGCTATCTAGGTAGGATATATCGCATATAAGCTCCAGCCATTGCTCTCGCGGTCAGGGGTAGATCTATGCAGATGTAGATCTTTCTTATCCCCTCCCTTTTACATTCTCGTTTGATTATGCCTGTTGTTTTTATCCATTGTCCATATTCAAATTCACACCCACCTCAAATGGGGAGGGTATGGGTAGAAAATAATTATCCATTGAAGAAATGGGGAGGGTAGGGTGTGAGGAGGGTGCAAATAATCGATTGGGTATGTATAGAATCTAGTATAAAACTAGTTATCCATTGGGTATGTGTGGGAATGGGGAGGGTAAGAAGTGGATAATAATTATTTGGATTTGGGTATGAACAAGAGTGGATTTGTCCATACCCTGCCAGTGGCAGGCTTACGTTTGATGCTAGGCCTTCAAAAAACCAATTGGAATTAAGAAGTTGTGTGGTGCTACCAGCAAAAATATCTTTCAAAGAATAAGAGAACCTCACGGATAGGCATGCGTAACATCGTTCAACAGTTTTTTTATCCCTACATTCAGCTTTGTTGTGTACAGTTGTAATGTATAGATAGCCAAAATCAAACTGACATTCTACCACAATGATTATAGCATAATAGGATCTTGCTTTTGCTACGTATAGCAAATTGGCAATTAGTACTGTACCATACATCATCTTGTCTAGCCTAACATCTTCAATTTACACCATGGTAATCTCAAATTGTATGCCTGTCGAGGGGGAAAATGATGTAAATCAGGTCTATTGGATAATTACAAACATATAACAAGAGAACACATATATTGAATTTTTTTCTAGACTACAGATCGAAGATACCAGATGTGACAGTATAACAAACGCATCTGCCTGCTCCGTCGCGCAATCTCATTCAATTTGTTTTTCTTTGTAGGTAAAGAGGGTGCATACTAGTCAAGCATGTGATTTGTATACAGCATCTCCCACCAATGATTTTTCCCGGATGCACGTGTGTAACTTATGCGAGGCTATGGTATTATATATATCTTTCTCGGCTTATGTCCATTGTGTGTAATGGCTTCTCTAAATTTATAATGGCCTCTAAATTTATGAGCAGCAGTACGTAGGTCATCAGGGTTAGCAGGAGGCGATGGTAGCAAATGAGCCGAGAAACTACGCTGCATGGATACGTATACGTGTATCAGTATCAGCTCGATATTGATACGGGGATACGTCATTTCCTCCTAAAAATCAATACATGGATACATTTTCTAAAATTAATTAATATACTGCTTCTAATGGCGGAAACTATAATAAGGTTGTGATTATTGTATCCTTTTGCCCTAAGTTTAAGTACGCAACCCTATTAGAGCAGAATATTGAGTCAAGAGGCTACACAAGGGGATAAAAGAAAAGCTAGGATGCACTAATGCCAAAGCAAAAGGTGAGGGAGTAGCTCAATATCTGTGGTGTGTTAGTATCGGATACGACACCTTTCTTGACGTACGTATTAGGGTAGCATAGAGTAGGATCCTCTAATTTAGCCTAGCAAATCTAAGGATCAAACTCTATAAAGGCCGGATCATATTTATATATATATTTTTGAGTATAAAGTAGTATAATTTAGTTGAATTGTGAATAATACATTAGGGTCATAGCCCATTACCACCCCTAGTGCCAGGCCTTGGAAGCCTAGTTCGCTTTGGACTGAAATAGGGCTTGAACCATGTCATCGAAATCGTCTTCGTCTGAATTATCAACCATCAACAAACAATGTTTTCTCTTTCACAGCAAAACAACACCAGCCACCAGCTAGTCAAACAAGGCGAATAGCTGCACTAACTTATAGTTACAGAGGTGAGGTAGAGGGGAGAGCATTTTTGGACATGTATCAACTATTAACTCCTGCAAGCTAAGGGACCTTGTGGTGCCGTATCTGTATGAACACTGTAGGAACAAACATAGCACAAAATATTCTAATGATTAGCCATGATTCCAGCAGGAGAAGGAAATGAAGAAAAGTCTCCCTCTGTTCCAAATTATAAATTGTTTTGTTTTTTCTAGATTCCCTCCGTTCTTAAATATATGACGTTTAGAACAAGAAAATTAGTTTATTTTTGAATAAATAGCTTGTCCTAAACAACATATATTTAAGGACAGAGATAGTAGATATTATTATGCATATAGACATCGTGTATATCTAAAATTCTAAAAGCATAGCATCATTTGGAGCGGAGGGAGTAGTCTCCAAGAAAAGGATATAATAGAGAGTTAGACCCTATTTGGAACGAAGAAATAGAAAATGCAGAATGAAAGGAACACAAGAATGACATGTAGAGTTTGTGATGAAACATAGGAATGAAAAACAAAGGAATGAGATGACGATAGTTGTTTGGAATGCACGATTTGAAATACAATAATCATATGACGAAAAGAATAAAAAGAAAAAATAATCAAATTAATGGGTTCCTAATTCCCACAATGACAAGTGGGCCAACAAGGCAGTCCCATTTTCAACACATTACACAACAGCACAGTACCAATTTTTTAACCTTTCATATGTGCTGGTGGCGTCGCATCTCCCGTTTTCAACGTTGTACCTCTGCCTTGGATGTTCCTATTTCATCCAAGGCCCAACACGTGGTGACGATGGGCGTCTAAACTAATGTTTTTGGTCCTGTGAAATCAACCGTCTTTTTTTGTTTTCTGGCCGTTTTCTTGAAAAATTCTCACAATTACACTTTTTTTGGAAAGATTTCAAAAAATAGACCTCGAGCTCAGCGCTATGGACCATGGCGCCGAGATAACACATCTCGGCGCCATGGATCTTGTAACACCCTGATTTTGAGAAAAATTGATTTTACTAAAATTTATTAGCAACCATTAATTTGTTGTTAATGACTATAAGGTTTTTCCTAATTTCTTTTAGGCATTTAATAATTTCCAAAATAAAATAAATGAATCATATGAGTTTAATGTTGCATACATGCTGGTGCATTGGTTTGGTGTGTTTGAATTCAAATCCGAATTTGAATTCATTTGTTTGTTGATTTTAAAAAATTAGCAAAACTCCTTTTCCTTTTTCTCTATCCCTTCTATCCCTTTCCGGCCTGTTTTCATTTTGGTCCAAGCCGTAGAAGTCTAGGGGCGCCCCTTCAACTCCGCCCCGCAGCCGCTCGCACCCCGGCCTGGCCCGGCAGGCTCGCTTTCGCCCCCGCGGCCTAGCCGACCCGGCCCGCCCGGCCCACGCGCTCGCCGCCGTAGGCCGCAGCCCCGGCCCGGCCCGCGTAGCGCGCCGCCGTCGCCCGGCCCCCGGCCGACGGGTGGGGCCCGCGCGTCATCCCCTACCTCCCGTCATCCCCAACCCGGACTCGGCGTCGCCGCCCGTCTCCACCTCAGACATGCCTCCCTAGGTGTGGCCCGCACGCCAAGGCTCGTCCCCGGCCTTTATAAGCCGCCGTCGCACCCCCTCGACTCCTCACTCGAAGCCCTAGCCGCCACCAAGCCCCTGTGCGCCCCCGCCCGCGAAACCCTAGCGTCACCGCCCCTTGAAGCCGCCACGCCGTCGCCCGTTGGTCGTCGCGAAGTTGCTTGGGAGCTTCGCCGGGACGAGTGGAAGCCACCGGTGCCACGTGTGTGCGTCGCCGACCCCTACATCGTCGGGAAGCCCTCGCCGGAGATCCGCCGCCACCGCCGTCCGCCTCCTCGAGCTGCGTGTCGCCGTCTTCGTCGGTGAGCGAGTTTTGATGCCTTAGTTGAGTTCCTTGCGTCGCGCACGTCGCTTCTGTGGAATCTGCAGGTCAATCCGAGCACCCCAGCTCGGGTTCGCATTTACGCCGGCGAACCGCTGCCCTAACGCCGTCGCGTCTCGCTCGCCGCCGGCCTGCTGCCGCCGCTAGCTTCCTGCACGCATCCCTGGCCATCAGATCTCGATCCAAGGGGCCAGATCGATCTGATCTTGAGTCAACCGAAGTCAAGTCCCGGTCAACCGGAGCTTGAGCCTGCGGTTTTGCAGTAAAGCCCCTGTACTTTTAGGTTTTTACAACCTGGTCCTTCCACCATATAAGTTTCTTTACGATTAGGTCAAGATTTCTTTGTTTTAACCCTGTTAGATTAATTTTCTTGTTGATTAGTCCTTAATCTTGTATAAGCCGTAACTTCTTCGTTTTAGCTCTGTTTTTAGCGTTCTTTATATCCACGCGATCGTCTCGACGAGTAGATTAGTTTTCTGTTGCTTTCGTTTCTGTTTGAGGTGATTGGTGTTCTGTTTCTTATTTATTTGTATTGTATTCTTGTATGTCCTTTTGTGGAGCGTAGAGAACAATCCTTTCGTGGAATTCGCTGCCGTTGAAGATCAAGAAGGTTTTGAGCAGCAGCACGCTTGGGTTGAAGGCAAGTCCTTGCTGAATTCCCTCTTGTCCTATTACAACATGCATTTTAATTACACTGCCTTTACTTTTTGCTTGCATTAATGTGATGGGACCTATGCTAAGGTGTAACTAGTGTTGTTACCTTGTACCTTTATCAACCGAGAGTTAACTTTATGTTGGGTAGCTTTGCTAGTGCATATACTGGGTGGTTTAATGGAACAAACTTTAATCTTGATTTACTTTATGTTATTCATGTCATACAAAAACACTATGTTTGTTTAACTGGAACATGGAGAACCACCCTGGAAAACCGTACAACCACAAGGCACATGGCTCTGCCTTGGCTAAATAACTAGAAAATTTGGTGATGTAGCAACCTTACTGTGACAACCCGCCCAGGAAAATACCGTACTATCGCCTAAACCAATCCACTTTGGTCATTAAGTGATAATAAAGTATCATCCTGTCGTTAGTCGCCGGGTTAACGCCTGGTAAATCACTTGAATAGCAACAAGGATCAACATATATGCATTAAAACTCACTCGAAGGAGAGTCCAGAGATACAACATCATTAACATCCAAATTTTTACCCCGAAGGGCTTAATTATTACAAACCAAAGTTTTAGTCACCATGACGTAGTTTAGATTTTTCGAAATAGCGAAATTAATTTAACGGAAAGCAGCAACACCACGGGGGGGGCATCCATGATGCTCTCAGTCGTCATCCTCCACCCACTCCAGCTCCCAGCCGGGCGGGATCTCTCCGGGCCACACATCACTGAAAGCATTACCTGTATCAACATATTATAGCAAGGCTGAGTATACTAATACTCAGCAAGACTTACCCGTCGGTGATAACTACTTCACCAACTCTAGACATGAAAGGCTTTTGGCCACTGAGTTTCTTTTGCTGAAAAGTAACAAAGAGTATGTCCTTACTTTCAATATTTTAGCACAATTCTAGTGGGTTTAATCTTTACTAAATTAGCCATATAATACAGGCAAAGTTGTACAATACAATTAATCAAGCATAGTATTCATCAACTTTCGTCATTAGGGATCACATGGCTAGTGGAGTAAGTAGTCTCAGATAACGGTGAGAGGCCGACAATCGATTGATTCAAACCTTGCAAGGTAGACCTAAACACACGGTGGGATGCCCCCGCGAGGACAACCACCAAACGGTTCCCAAAAATCCTCGGGTCGGGATAAAAGGTCACAGTCTTTGGTGCAGGCTATCCGGAATACCCCGCGAAGCACCCGGACTCACCATACACCACCGGTAGCTAGCTGTGTGACAAACCCCAAGAGTAGTGACAGTTAAATCCCTAGCCGTCTCATTAAGGTACTAGGCTTACCGGTCCCATTCTCGACAAGTGCTTAGTACGTTCAAACACTTAACCCACAATAGCCATTGGACCGGAGCCCAATCCCATGCTTTTACCACATGAGCAATCCAATTAAGGATATCTTGTGATTCCTATCTAGGAACCTATTCTCGCGAGTGATGTCATCACCCGACTTGTAACGGTCCTATAGCTTAGCAGCTATCAACCTATCATACTAGTAAGGACAAAGGTACCTAGGTATCATGCATCTAAGGTTCCATACAACTCCTGAACTTAAATGCACAAGCATCCATAGATAATTGAATAATCAAAAATTTGAAAACTAGGTTAGATGCACCAGGGCTTGCCTTCGTCAGCTAAGTTAGCCTGAGCACCCTCGGTGTTGTCGAGTACTTCCACGTACTGCAGCGAAGCTTCTGCTCCTCCTCCTCGGATTCCGGGACGAGTGAGTAGTCACCGTCAGGAAGATCTACACGGAATGCAATGCAGGGTTCAGGTGATGTGACGGTTTGTTTATTTTATCCAACTCTTGTTGGTCATATTCACCTTAACAAATATTTAAATATTAAATTCCTTTTAGGAAGGTTATTAATTACATGTGGTTTATTCTTTTATTGCACATTTGAATTAATGGTTCTTTTGTACTTGTTATTTCATGTGAAGGTTTAATCCTTTTTCCTCTCACTAGTAAGGTGTGTACAAGGATATTTATTTAACTTAGTCCCTTTATCAGCAAGGGTTTAACCTTTAATTAAGTTAGGTAACACTTCCCAAAAAAGGGGAAAAGACTTTAAAGCATTTTCCTTATTTAATTAATCTTTAATCTTTAAAAGGCCTTTAACGCTTTTTATTAAGCAATAAATCACTAAAATTTTAAAGAAGTGTTTCTTAAGCATAACAATACCCATACTGAACCACTGCCCACATGCAAGGTTTGGAAGCTAAAAAACAAAATACTTTGGAAAATAACAAAGACTATCTAGTGAATCAATTTAAATGCATACAAAAATAAATAAGCATCAAACTGCTTCAATCTTTCTCATGCATGTCCTCTGGTCCTAAACAAACCTAAAGAACCAGCAAGCACACCTAAAAGCTCTACTAATCTTGCTTCACTAATTTACAAAGGAAAACATGCACAGATTAAGAATAATTATTTCTGATAGACCAAAAATCATGATTAATTCACTAGAGGTGTGATTTGGCATAACAAGATAGCATGCACAAGTTGGGCACAAAAACATAAATATTATTAGCTACAAAAATAATCTAGGCAGATTCTGTATAAAAGGAAAACAATTTATATATAAAGATTTACTGCATAACTTTGTGCATTTTTTGGCACAGGAGCTAGTCATGACATGATAAACAACATATCCAAATTTTGGATGCAGAGGATTTATAGTTTTTGAGTTATGGCAGATCAAGGTTTTTCACATTCCTATTATTCATGTTAAAAATATCCAGAATCAGACCATGTGAGAATAACAAAAGTTGTAGTATTCTTCACAAAGAATCCAAAAAAATTGGTATTGCATTTTTCTGAATTTTCTAAGATTTTATACACATTTTACAATTTTCAGCCAAATGGGTACACTATTGAAGTTACAGTTTTGCGCTGAGGCCCCTGAAAAGATTTAACCCCTTGCAATGTGGCCCCTGGACATGGCTGGCGGCGCGGGGAGGCCAAATTCCGGCGACTCCGGTGAGGGGATTGGTCGGGAAATAGTTGGGGAGGGGCTAGGGCTCACCTAGGGTTGAGTTGAGCCGGAGTTGGGGGTTGGGAGGCCGGCGGCGAGCGCAGCCGACGGAGGGGGTCGGCGGCGGCCGCTGCGTTGAGACGTCCGACGAGGTTCCACTGAAAGCGGGGCAACGCGCGAGCCTCTTAGCTTCTATAGGACCTAGGCAAGACACTGGAACGGTCGCACGGCCGGAGAAGGGAGGGGCGCGACAGCTCAGCATGGCGACGGCCATGGCGGCGTGGCGGCTGTGTGCTACCCGCGAGCAAGGCGGAGGCCTCTTAAATAGGCGGTGGGGAATGGGAGCGCCTTCAAGCCTTCGTCGTGCAGTGTGCCGGCCATTACACCGCAGTACGGCGAGCACACTCGGGCGGCGGGCAAGGCAGTGCACGGATGGTGGCGAGGTCGAGGGCTACACGTGGCGTGCGTGGGCTTCAAGGGCCTCGGAGTGCCCCCCGCCTCGGGATGGCACGGCCTCGGGAAGGCGCGAGCGGCCCAAACGCCGAGGTGGCGTACGGTGTGCGCGCGGCGCGCCGCGCCGGGAGCGCGGGCGGCGTCGCGGCCTGCCTCATTTGCTTCGGACTGGCACTATTTGAGTGATAAAAACTCGAATTTTTGCAACTAAAGTGTACTAAGTGATGAATAGGAAAGTTGTAGATCTCACTACCCTCTACAACTTTCACAAAGGCTCTAGGGTGTTCTTCTCCACGGATTTTGCAGAATCGGCTTGCCAACATTGAATGCCGCCATGCCTCGGTGAACAGGAGGTATTGCCAGTTGACCAAGTTTTTCCCCCTTTTCCGCTCAAAATTTGAAATGCCAATCTACATGAAAGTTGTGTACCTCAACAAGATGGACAACTTTCATAAAGGTAGATTTTGAAGTGTTTAGGTGAAATTTGGAGAACGCGGCAAAAGTTCCGGACGACATTCGCCGACGTCAATGGTTAAGCCCAGTTTGACCGTGTCTTTGACCAAGGGTTGACCACGGGTGTGTGTAGACTTGGTCAAGGGGTTAAATAGGGTTCATTGGCAAGGTTTTCGAGGTGATGACCCAGGTTGACCTAGGTTTGACCTCTGTCGGCCGGTTTGACTCGGCTGATTCGGCCATTAGCGCTAATGACGCTAATTAAAAACCTGGGGCGTCACACTTACCTAAAAGGGACAAATGGGGAGGCATTGACGGAGCATAGACCTGCTCTAGAGGAGAGTTGGGTTTGTTATTTTGTGGTGGGGGTATAGACCCGCTAGGGAGCTTTGTGCCCCGCTTCGACCTGAAACCTAGTGGGTTGTTGCTCATTGGAGGATTTTTGTAAAGGCCTCGTAGCGTCCTTATGCAACCACACCTCGGTAGTGTGGTATTGTGCCTACTTTTGCACAGCATGGTTGGGTCAAAAACTCTTTGAGTTTTTACGCGACTTGCGGTGAAAGTGTACAACCTCTGCAGAGTGTTAAATTGACTAGTTAGCCGTGCTCACGGTCAAGAGCGGCCTGGACCCTCACATGATTAACTCTATGGAAGTTGGACTTTAATAACTTGTGCATATTATTTTATGGGTTCTTATGTATCTTTTAAGTGGTTTTGGTATACACTTACACTTGTTAATAATAGTTGCCTAATAAAACTTGACCAACTAAAATGCTTAACTGCTTTGCAACCTTTAGCCTTCCACCATAAAGCCTTGCATGTTGTTATAGAATCTTTCCCTTGTTGAGTACGACATGTGCTCATGCTTGTTGTTTATTATTGCATCTACACCATCCGGCTACTGTTCAGACGGTCAGTTTGAAGACTTTCCCGAAGGAATAGATGACTTCTAGGCGTTCGTCTTTCCAGTCAGCTGCCTGTGGAGGACTTCTACGCTTATTTTTCCGCTGCTAGATACTCAGTGTGTTAGAATAAAGACTATCGGTCATGTAATAAATGTTTAATACTCTCTTTACGCTTTTACATTGTGTTTTTGGTATTTACTAAGTCAACGCATGTGTGAAACTTGATCCTGGCGCACATGTGTTTAAGCATTCAGGTTTGCCTTTAAATCCGGGTGTGACAGATCTCGGTGCCGAGGGTGTAGGATTCACGACCGACGTGAGGAAACGTGGCAGCTGATGTGGCGCCAGGGTCGACACCACATATCACGTAGCCAAGCTCGGCGGTCGGTGCCCTGATCCATGGTGCCGAGGCCTTCCTCTCCGTGCCGGCAGGAGATGCATACGGCCAGGCGTTACGTGCGTATGCGCGTGGCGTGTGTACCTGCATGGCTTGTGTGAGACATGGGTACCCCTGGGTCCCCATCGACCAGGCTCACGGCCGTCCTCGACAAGTGGGTCCGGCCTACTAGAAGACCCGCCGACCTGTCAGCGGGCCCAACCGACCTGGTTGGCGGTCCACACGACCTCCTGAAGACCTTCCAGAAGATTCCCCAGACGACCTAATCCATCACGACCTGAAGACTTGGCGTACAAGACAAGACATTGGTGGATTTCGCCCAAAGAAGATCGACGGGATATGGCAAGATGTGTAACATAGACTTAGGTCTCCTGGTCGTAACCGACCAGGAGTCTGGGGACCGACCTCATCCGCTAGCCAATAGAAGGCGGACGAGGCGACCCCTTGCACCAATCAATCTAATCCTTAGGTAATCTACACCGACAACTAGACGTAGGGTATTACTCTCCGGAGGCCCGAACCAGTATAAACTCGTCGTGTTCTCTGTGTTCCGCGTACTCGTGTGCGACCTTCGAGTTCTTAGCCTTAGACTCCTCCCCGCCGAACAAATAAACCACAAGGATTAACACCCCTGTGGGCTGTCCAGATCTCATCAACTGACAGTTGGCGCGCCAGGTAGGGGCTGAGTCAAGGTTCTTCGTGCAACTCGATGGCTTCGACCAACGGCGTCATCTTCCCGGAGAGCATGGCGGACATCCTCGCCAACCCCGTCGACATCTGCTTTGGCTCGATGCCGGCGACTTTCACTACTCCAGTCGCCTGCCTCGTCATCGAAGGCAACGCGGTCTCCACCTACCAACAAATCGAAACAGATCTGTCATCAGAGACCCACCCACCCACTCCTAGCGACCTGATCGCCGGGATCGATCGTGTCGAGGGCATCCTCTCTGACACAATCAAAGTCTGTGAGCGCGTCAAACGCCCTCGCATGACCTCTTCGCCCTCCAGCATGCCTCTTGGCTTACGCAACATAACTCGTGTAGATCACACTACATGAAACGCAAGATCCAGATCGAATCTGGACCCAACTCTCAAGATCGTGGAAGGCGCAGGAATCACCTCGATGACCCCTGCCCTATCCACGAGAAGTCCAAACACACTGCGACCTCTTAAGAAGCCAGTGTTGTGTCCTCAAGAAGTTTCGTCGACCTCTTACTGCGGCCCACCGCCGCTGGTTAAACCAAGAGTCGTCTCCGGACCGCCTTGCATTCCAGGTCGCCCACACAACGATCTCCCCGAACTATCTGGGAGAGGAGTTCGAGACTCTAGATCGCCAGATCTTGGTCGTCTCTGCGGATATACCGCCACAAGATGGAGAAACAGATGAACAACGTCAAGAGCGTGAGAACGCCAATGCTGCCAGAGCTGTTCGACGACAACAAGAGCTCGCTGTTGCTGCCCCGGGTGCAAGCCAACAACCGGCTAACGCCGGACAGGTCAACGCCAACGTCGAGTAACAAGCACCTGCGGCACCAGCTGCCCCACAGTAGCGACGCCACGATGATCCACCTTGTGCCAATAGACTGCATGCGCAAGACCTCCTCAGGGACTTCGAGCGTGACGAACTCGAACTTTCCAACTCACCGCAAACCAACTTGGGAGCCGCTCTTGCCGCTCTAAATCACCTCGAAGATTCTCCAATGGTCCGATGTCTCCAAGCCAACGTCCGCATCACAGCTGCACAGATCGAAGAAAGAGGTCCTGGATACAGCAGATCTGCAGCAAGTTCCTACTCCAGGAGTAGATCGGAGCGTCCTCGCCAACGACGTCGTAGCCAGGGTCCCCTCGACCCGGTGGCTGAAGAAGGTCGAGGTGAAAATGAAGTAGCGCAGCTGGTCAACCCCGCGGCCAATGTTGCAGCTAATGCTCCAGCCAACCCTGCAGCTAATGCTCCAGCAAACGCTACGGTCGAAGCTGCTGGTAATGCCGTTAACAACGCAGCCAATGCTGCCAACATTCTGGGGAACGCCGTTCCAAACCCAAGACACAATGCAGGAGCTCAACCTCCTCTAATCCAGGCCAATCGTGCAGAAGGAAGCCAGCGTCACTGCATAAGAGATGAAGTCGAGATAGCTCGACGTGCTAACTGCGACCGCGAACACAGGGTTCCTGACGCCCTTGACGCCAACAACCCCATTCAAGCTACAGATCTTCGGATCATGCACGACCAGGAACTCCTGCGACGTGCTCAATACGACCAAGACAATGGCCCTCCCGACGACCTCTACGTCATCCCTGCGGCTCACGCCCCATCTGCAAGCCCGGGAGCGGTCAATAATTTCCCAGCTTTCTCACGACGTCTCCAGACGATCAGATACCCAAAGGACTTCATGCCAGCTATTGAGAAGTACGACAGTCGCTCTGACCCGAGTATATGGCTCAAGATGTACAGCATAGCGGCGCGTGCCTCTGGAGGCAATGAAGACCACATGGCGGGATACTTCCCCCTCGTGATGGGCAAGGCACCACTCCTATGGCTTGACAATCTCCCAGCATAGTGCATCACCTCTTGGGCAACTCTGTCTCACATCTTCACGATCAACTACCAGGCGACCTATAATCATTCTGGCAATACTCACCACCTCACCAGAGTATGGATGAGACGTGATGAAACTCTCCATGAGTACACTAACCGCTACTTCGAGAACCGCAACACCCTTGCAGGTGTCAAAGACGACGACATCATTGACTACTACAGGAAGGGGCTCACCAACATCAAGTTGTTTGAGAAGATCCACGAAGCTGACGCACACACCATCGGTGACCTCATGGCCTACGTCGACAAACTGGTCGACACTCAGGATGCGGTGATGCACGACTTCAATGGAGAAGATCATGACGATGGAGGCACTAGGTCGCGCAAACGATCTAGCGAATCCTATGTGGCGACCCACCAAGACCTTCCACCTTCCTCGAAGGTGACTTCAATATGGTCATGGATGACCAGTGCCAGTTCCACTGCGACGCTAAGCACACCATGAGGGAGTACGAGCAGCTTCCTACCTAAGACCCTTATCGACGGGGGCAGCAGCTTGAATATCATCTTCACAGAGACACTGCGCAAGATGGAGTTCGACTTCAACAAGATGACCGCCTGCGACGAGCCCTTCTATGGGGTTGTGCCCGGCAAGGCTGCGTACCCCATAGGTTGTGTATGCCTACCGGTCACCTTTGGCACAGAGGAGAACTTCCGTACAGAGTACGTGATGTTTGAGGTCGCGGACTTCCGCTCATCATACCACGCCATCTTCGAACGACCTATGCTCGCCAAGTTCAGGGCCATACCCCACCACACCTACCTCATCATGAAGATGCCAGCACTAAACGGAATCCTTTCCGTCCTCAGGGACATCATGGTCTCCTACAACTGCAAAAGTGCAACCGTCGAGCTCTCCAAAGATTCAGCGATCAAAGCCGCAGCAATAGTCATGGTCACCCAGGCAGCCAAGATCGACCAAACCACTCTGCAGGTACCGGAGCAGAAGCGTACAAGCATAGCTTTGGACCCGAGCCCAGCTGTCAAGAAGGTTTGCCTCGGCCTACCCGACGCATCCAAGGAAGTCGTCATTGGAGCCGACCTTGACCCCAAATAGGAACTCGCGCTCACCAGCTTCCACAGGGACAACACCGATATCTTCGCATGGAGTCCATCCGATATGCCTGGTGTCCCCAGGGAGCTGGCTGAGCACAAACTTGAAGTCAACAAAACTGCACGAACTATCAAGCAAAAGCTCCAGCGATTTGCAAAAGATAGAAAACAAGCTATAGAAGTAGAAGTTTGTAAGCTCTTAGCTGCAGGTTTTATTAGAGACTGTCAACACCCGGTTTGGCTCACAAACCCGGTTCTTGTACCAAAGAAAACTGGTGGATTAAGGATATGTATCGATTACACCGACCCTAATAAGCACTGCCCGAAGGATCCGTTCCCTCTTCCTTGTATCGACCAGGTCGTGGACTCCATGGCTGGTAGCGTCCTACTCTGCTTTCTCGACTGCTACTCAGGGTATCACCAGATAGCACTGCATCCTGACGACGAAGACAAAACGGCATTCATAACACCTCACAACATCTATTACTACAAGGTCATGACCTTTGGCCTGAGAAACGCTGGAGCAACATACCAGAAGGCAATCCAGAAGCGCTTGAAGTCCCAAATTGGGAAGAACGTTGAGGCCTATGTGGATGATGTGGTTGTCAAGACCACAGAGGAAGACAAGCTCATCGGCGACCTCACCGAAACCTTTGCCAATCTACGAGAGTTCCAGTGGAAGCTCAACCCAACAAAGTGTGTCTTCGGTGTGCCCTCCGAACTGCTCCTGGGCTTCATGGTCGGGCACCGAGGCATTGAAGCCAACCCTGCGAAGGTTGACGCTATATGCAAGATGGCCAAGCCATCAAACAAGAAAGACGTTATGAAGCTCACCGGTATGATGGCGGCTCTAGGTCGTTTCATCAGCAAGCTCGGTGAAAAAGGCTTACCCTTCTTCAAGCTATTGAAGAAGGCCGACAAGTTCGTATGGGATGATGAAGCCCAGAAAGCTTTCGAGGCTCTCAAAGAGTCCTTCACGACGACGTCGGTCATGGCACCTCTAATCCCAAAGGAATAATGTGGTCAGCATGGTTCTCATCGCCGAGAGAGAAGAAGAAGGGTTGGCCTATCCTGTTCAACGACGTGTGTATTACGTGAGCGAGGTCCTGGCCGACGCTAAGACACGTTACACACAACCTCAGAAGCTACTCTATGCGCTCCTGATTACGTCGAGAAAGCTTCGCCATTACTTCCAAGCTCATAAGATCGTGGTTCCGTCTTCATTCCCCCTAGGAGAGATCATCCGCAACCGCGACGCCAACGGTCGCATCGTCAAGTGGTCAGTCAAGCATGGAGAGTTCAAAATTGAGTTTTGCCCCAGGCAAGCGATCAAATCATAGATCCTCGTAGACTTTGTGTTTGAGTGGACAGAGATCTGATGCCCCCTCCCAAGGAGTGGCCTGAACACTGGATAATATACTTCGATGGCGCCCTCAACCTCGAAGGAGCAGGCGCAGGCGTGCTATTTATCTCCCCTCTGGGGGAGCAGCTCAAGTACGTCCTGCAAATTCACTACAAGGCCTCCAACAACGGTGCAGAATACGAAGCCCTGATCCACGGGCTCCGAATAGCAGTGTCCCTTAGCATCAAGCGACTACTGGCTTTTGGCGATTCCAAGGTCGTCATTGAGCAAGCCAACAAGGAGTGGGCTGCGTCAAGGACATGATGGATGCTTACTGTGTTGAGATTCGTAAACTCGAAGGCCACTTCGAGGGGATCGAGTTCCAGCACGTCCCATGGAACAACAATGTAGCTGCCGATGTACTCTCCAAACTAGGCTCTGGTCCCAGCAGGTGTGTTCGTCCAAGACCTGTGCAAGCCTTCAATCAAGCTTTTGGATCCCGACAATCTAGAACTACCTCCAAATGATCAAAACTCAGCACCTCCCCGCGATGTGCTGATGTCTGAAAAAGAAGATGATTGGCGCAAGTCCTTCATAGACTTCATACTCGACCAGCTTGTCCCTGACGACAAAACAGAGCGAGAACGCATCACGCGATGAAGTGCTAACTACGTCATGATTGGTTCCGACCTATACAGGAAAGCTACCTCTACAGGAATCTTGACGAAGTGTATCTTACGATCAGAGGGTCTCCAGCTCTTTTGGACCGGCAACCTACTACGGGGAGTACCCGAAGTAGATGAATGTGACTCGCCGAGATCGGTAACTCGAAGGAAGAGGCACGTGGCACACAATTTAGACAGGTTCGGGCCGCGAGGTGCGTAATACCCTACGTCTCGTATGCCGCGTAGCTACGGATTGATAGGGCACGATTACGGGGATGGTGCAATAGTGCGCCGTGAGTTGAGATTGGATGAGGTGATCCCGAGATCGGTCCCTGCCTCGCCTTATATAGTCGGGAGGCGGGGTTACAAGTCGGAGTAGGGAAGGAGTACTAGTCGAGTACGTCTAGGACACCTCTACACGGTGCGGAACGTGTACGAGTCCTAACCGAGTACTACTCCTGTGTTGTCCTTGTGCTCCACGCCTTCGGGTGCCGTGTAGCGCAAGCGGGGTAGTCCCGGGGGCCCACCGAGTAGTCGGTCCCGGTACCCACCGAGGTAGTGGGCCCGGGGGAGGTCCATACGACAAGCCCCCGAGTACTTTGTAGTCGAGAAGGATAGCTTCAAGTAGTCTTGACGGCCTTAACAAGTAGTCCTCAAGCGTCCCCGAGTGCTACAAGTCAAAAGTCCTCAAGAGTAGTTGAAGCATCCCGAGGCCTGGAATGTACTCCGGTCGATGTTTGAGCAATCTTGAAGTCTTCTCGAGTAGTCCCAAGCGTCCTTGAAATCGCCTCCGAAGGTTTTCAAAAATGCCTCGCCCGTCTTGAAGCCGGAGCCGTCAAGAAGATGCGATTTGCGAACCGCAATCCACGTGGAGTAGCCCCCGAGCCTCGAGCCGCGGGCTCTGGCTGAGGATCTATCCGAAGTCTTGGCGAGAAAATCCCGAAAAATCCGGAGAGAAAAAACCGAAGGACACGTGGCACGGAGCCCCCGAGCCTTGAGTCGAGTACTTCCTCTCGAATTGAAGGGTCTTCTTGGAGAATGTGTCCTGAGATGCTCTTGAGATTAGCCGCGTCCCAGGTAGTCGAGTAGAAGTAGCCGAGCCCCCGAGGTGAGGCGCGTCGACTAGTGGAATACGAAGAGTCACGCGCAATCACGAGTCCGCCGCGCGTGGACTTATCCAGCCGCCCGTTGCGGAGGCATTTTGGCTTATAAATTCAAGCCGAAACCCTTAGGGTTTTTCACCCAAGTGAGCCGCAGTCATTCGCCACTTGAATCTTGAAGTAGATCCACTCCAGCGAGCACTGCCGCCGTAGTAGATCCGAGCGCATCGCCACCCGAAAGCTGTAGGGTAGCCCCGAGCGAATGCGAGTGAAGACTCCCCTGTTCTTGGAGGATGAAGCCGTCCCCGTCGAAGACGTCGAAAGCCGGCGGGAAGAAGAGGAGCCATGCGAGAGGCCGCCGCGGCCGGCACCGGAGCGGCGCCGCCCACATCTCCACCACGCGGCCGACCCAAGCCGCGAGTGGAAAAAGTCGAAGGTGAAGACCGAAGACTTGCTGACCCTGTTGAACAGCGGGTTCATCAGGGAGAAGGAGATCGACATGTGGAGATCCGCCGCAGGAGATCCCTATCCGATGGAGAAGGCGCAAGACGAGATCCCGATGTTCTCGCGCTTCGTGGAGCGCGGTCTTGCACTCCCAGCAAGTGACTTCTTCAAGGGGCTTCTCAGGTACTATGGCATCGAGTACCTCAACTTGAACCCCAACGGAATATTCCACACTTCTGTCTTCGTCCATTTCTGCGAAGCATTCTTGGGGATCAAACCCCACTGGGTTCTCTTCCGGAAATTCTTCCGCGTGAAGCCGCAGCCCAGCGCCTCCAACCCCAGAGTAGTCGGAGGGGCCGGGATCCAGTTGAGGGAAGATGCCGCCGAGCGCACTCGGCGTACAAGCTCGTGGACTCCAACACGGACTGGAAGACGAGGTGGTTCTACACCACGAACCACCATCCCGAGCCGCCGAAGCCGAGCGAACGGCAGCCCAAGCACCAAGAGTGGTGGAACACGGAACCCACCATGCAAGAGGGGATCCAGCTCCCGGAGTTGCTGGCACGCATCAAGACCCCGGGATGCGGGGACCGAGGGCCGAACATGTGGCCTTCAGTTTCATGAAGCGCCGGATCCGGCCCCGCTCGGCGCGGGATACGATGGGCTTCGAGTACACCGGCGACGACGACACGTCGCGAATGCCGGGGGCGAAATTGAAGACAACGACATCATCGAGAGGTTGTCGAGGATCTTCAAGGACATGCGGAGTACACGGCGTGCCTCGTCGAGGAGTTCTCCGCCGCGCGCCCGCCCAACGAGGTAAGTAGCCGTACCCGCCTCGTCGAGTAGTAGGCACTTGTAGCAGAGTTGCTGACGCTTTTGTGTCTTTTGCGCAGGATGATGTGAAGCGGTTTGTCTCCGAGCCGCAGCCACCACCGAGCGGAATTGAGATCCCAACGGTGGAGAAGGTGAAGGAGCGCCGAATAGTCGGAGACGACGACGATCCCGTCATCGTGGAGGATACCTCCGATGACGAAGAAGACGAGGAGACGCTGCAGGACCGCTTCCAGCTGCGGTCGAGGTTTAGCCGTCCGGGCTTGCCTCATGTGCCTCTCATCCAAGACCCTCCGCTAGCTCCGGAGGCTAGCCTTGCTGCGCCGCCGAGGAAGCCGCGCAACCCCGCCAAGAAGCGGGTAGCCAAGAAGATGAAGGTCTCAGAGACCACGCCTCCGCAGGTAAGTCATCTTGAGCAAAGTAGTCGAGTACCCAAGTGATCGAGTACGGTGCCGACGAGTAGTCGTTCTTGTGTGCGGGGAGAGGCCGCCGGCGAGCCCGTGGAGGAAGGCGATGAGGGCATGTGGCCCACGGTGGGGGAACCGGCCGGAAGCCGAAGTCCGCCCCCCCCCACCGTCGAAGAACTTCGGCGCGCCGCTCCGGAGCGCCGGCCCCCCGCCCCCGCAGGGGAGCGGAGTACCCGCGACCGCCGCCGCCGAAGAGGTGGAAGCCGCGGGGGCGCAGAACCTCCCGCGCCGGCCGCCGCCGCCGTAGAGGAGGCGGTAGTCGGAGAGGCGGAGGAAGAAACGCCCGCCGAGGGTGGACTGGTTGATATCGCCAGCATCCTCGGTGCTCCGGCCGTGACTATCGTCCGGTCGAACTTGTAAGTACCACGCCTTCATGAGTAGTACTCATTGTAGTAGTCGATTTTATCTGACGATCCTCTGTGGATACTTGCGCAGAAAATCCACGGACTTGAGCTGGGACGGAGAGGAGCCCACGGCAGCAGAGGCAGAAAAGGCCGCGCCGCCCGTCGAGGAGCCCGCTCCAGAAGCCCAAGTCGCGACCGAGCCCCCGCCGCCGAGCGCCCGCCGCCGGAGGCGGTCGTAGTCGAAGGTGAGTACTCCTCCCCGAAGCCGTAGAGCCCCAAAAAGAGTAGTCGCGGATGCCGATGCGCGTGTTCCTTGGTGACGGGCGCCGAAGGAGGTGACATCCCCGGCAGGGGGTGCCCATGCGGGAGTTGACACCGAGAGGCCCCGCAGGTCGCGGTAGGAGCCCCCGAGCCCGTGGGGGAAACCGTCGAGAAGTCCGCCGAGGAGGAGGCGGCTCGCCACGTCGCCGGGGGTTGCCCCGGAGGTGGCGATCCGATCTCCCGAGATCCAAGACGCGGAGCCTATCCGCTCGGCGCCAATGACCGAGGCTACGTCGAGTAGCCGTGGCGGGGATTGAGTCGCTTGCCGACGATCTCGTCGAGCCGGCGGTGTTGGCGCGGCATCCGGAGGCGATGCGACGAGCCGAACAAAGGATGAAGGTACGTAGCCGTTGCCTCCCGAGTAGTCAATCCTTTCGTTGAGTACTCGCTTGACTTGAATTTGTCTTGTGCGGGACGTCGCGGAGCGATCCCGCGAAAAGTCCAATCCGCCGCAAGGCTATGGCGACACGGTGCGCGAGCCGAGGCCTTGGAGGAGCAGCTCATGAAGTCGAGGAAGCACGCGGCCGCCATGCAGTCGAAGCTTGATGCCGCCTTCGCCAAGTACCACAACGATGTGATGGACTTGCGGGCGAAGGGCGACGAGCTGGTGCGGAAGAACAAAGGCCTCCGCAACAAGAATAAAGGTATGTCTCTTGACTTGTCGGGTACTTGTTGGGGGTCATCAAGCTGTGACCCGTTGTTGTGTTCCGGTGTTGCGAGAACTCGAAGGCCGGGTGGAGCGACCGAAGGGCTCGGAGATCGGCATGAAGAATCTCTTCTACCGGGAGCAAGAAGCCGCCGGTACTTGAACTCGACTACAAGGAGCCGGCCTTCGAGTGCGAGAAGCACATGGAGTTGCGAATTGCATCGACGGGATCTCGTCAACGCTACAAATCTTTGCGAGAGTTGAACGAAGATCGCGAGGCGCTCGGGCCCACCGAAGGACCTTGAGGAGGCCGCCCTCCCGATCGCGAGGCTCTCGGTGCCGCACCCGGCGGCCCCAAGATCGCTTCCGTTGGCGGATCGACTTCGTGAGGCGCCAAGCCGGGCCGGCCGCCTACGTGAAGCACATGGCCAAGTCGATCCCGAAGCGGTCCGGCCTTCATGAAGTCGTACTTCCCGAAGGCCCGGTGGAGGTAGTCGCGGCGGGGGTAGCCGCCAACTGCTCGGATGAGCGATGCGCGAGTTCTTTGGAGCGCATGGCTCCCATCGCGGAGCAGGTAGCCGATAAGTTGAACCTCCAGTAGCCCTGCATAGATAGCTGGTAGCCGTAGATGTATAGGAAACAGTTGTAATGAACTTTTTCATATATCAATGAAATGTGATGTTCCATCAATGAGTACTCGTAACCGCGATCTCAGAGTGCGGAGCGCCCATCGTGGAGTAAGTGCGAGTAGTAGTACTCGGCTTAGTGGTCCCGTCGCAGGGAGTAGACAGTAAAGAAGTTGATGAACAATCAAACTTTATTACTGAAGAAGTACACCTGGGTGGCCAGGGCCGTAGTTACAAGTAGTCGCCTGGACCCGAAGGCCGCTTACAGCTGAGTAGTACTGGAGCGGGTAGCCGCTTACGGTGAGTGATCCGTAGGTAGCCGAGTAGGGCCGGATCGCGGATCCGTAGGTAGCCGTGCGGGGCCGGATCTTGGAGTGTGGTCTCTTGGTAGACCGCTGCTAGAGTCCTTGACGCTCGTCGCAGCCCGTTGGGTCCGTAGGTAGCCGCACGGGCCGGGACTCGGGAGAAGAGTAGTCCGGAGACTTGGAGCCGGGACCGGAGGGTCGTTTGCGGCAAGGGGTGTTGATGTAGTCGTGTAGACTTGAACCCGGAGTAGTCGTTTAGACTAGGCGTAGAATCGACGGAGGCCGGTCGACGTTCCACGAGTTGTTGACTTCTTCGCCTTCAAGTGTTTGGAGGCGGTAGGAGCACGGCCCTGGTCACCTTAGCCACGGTGAAGGGGCCTTCCCGGTGGGGAGCCGAGTTTGTGAAGTCCTTCCGTATTTTGGATACGGCGGAGGACAAGATCTCCAACGTTGAAGGAGCGTTCCTTGACGTTGCGATCGTGGTAGCGTCGGATACCCTCCAGGTACCTTGCTGATTGGACTAGGGCGGCACAGCGAGCTTCTTCGAGGCTGTCGATATCAACTCGTCTGTTGTCTTCTGAGACGCCTTCGTCGTAGTGCTCCACCGCCGGCGAGTTCCATATGACATCCGCGGGGAGGATGGCTTCGGAGCGTAGACCGGAAGTAGGGGGGATTGCCCCGTTGGCTTGGATGGTTGAGTCCGCGGCCCCCCCGCAGTGCGTTGGGTAGTTCCTTGATCCACTTGCCCCCTTTTGAGTTAGCGGCGTCGTGTAGCCGCTTCTTGAGGGCGTCGAGCACCATCCCGTTGGCGCGCTCGACTTGTCCGTTGGCCCGTGGGTGGGCGACGGAGACGTATCCGACGTCGATTCCGCCGTTCTCGCGGTACTCCCCGAACTCGGTGGTTGTTGAAGTTGGACCCCCGGTGTCCGTGATGATGCGGTGGGGTAGCCCGTAGCGGTGTACGAGTTCATCCAGAAGTCGAGGACTCTGTCGGCCTTTGGGGCATGTGACCGGCTTGACCTCGATCCACTTGGTGAACTTGTCGATAGCCACCGCTACCTCGTTGAATCCTCCCCGGCGCGGTTGGCGGTGGCCCAATCATGTCGAGCCCCCGGCGAGGCAAAGGGCCGGTTGGCGGTATGGTGACTAGCTTGTAGGCGAGGGACGTGTTGCTGCTTGGCGAAGAACTGACATCCTTGGCACCTTCTCGACGAGTTCTTCGGCATCGCCCGGGCGTGGGCCGCAGAAGGCTCGCCGGAAGGCCTTGCTGACCAGCGTGCGGGAGGACGCGTGGTTGCCGCAGACACCCTTGTGGATCTCCTCCAAGATGTCCTTGCCTTCTTCGCAAGGGACGCATTTCATGAGTACTCCGGAGGATGCGCCTCGCTTATAAAGCTTGTCGCCGACGAGGACGTAAGACTTGGCGCGGCGGACGAGTTGTTCGGCTGCGTTCTTGTCGGAGGGAACCTTCTGCTCGCCGAGGTAGTCGATGAAGGGTTGCCTCCAGTCCACGTCGATCATCATGACCTCCTGCCCGGCTGGTTGATGAGCCGGGGCAGTGGTCGGTGGCGCCCGCCTCCGGATGGATGGCGCGTGAAGCTCATGGACGAAGACGCCGCGGGTACTTGGGCGCGGGTGGATCCGAGCTTCGAGAGGACGTCCGCTGCAACGTTGTTGTCGCGAACGATGTGGTGGAACTCGAGACCATAGAATTTGTTCTCGAGCTTGCGGACTTCTAGGCAGTAGGCGTCCATGTTCTCCTTGTTGCGGTCCCAGGACTTGTTGACTTGGTTGATGACCACTGCGGAGTCGCCGTAGACTAGTAGCCGCTTGATGCCAAGTGAAGCCGCGAGGCGGAGCCCGTGTAGGAGGGCTTCGTACTCGGCTTCGTTGTTTGAAACCTTCCAGAAGATCTGCAGGACGTACTTGAGTTGTTCGCCCGTTGGAGAGATCAGGAGTACCCCTGCGCCTGCGCCCTCGAGGTTGAGTGAGCCGTCGAAGTACATCACCCGGTGCTCGGTCGCACGGTGGGAGTAGGTAGGCGGTTCTCCCGCCACTCGCCATGAAGTCGACTAGAGCTTGCGACTTGATGGCCGTGCGTGGCTTGAAGTCGATGGTGAGGGCGCCGAGCTCGACGGCCCATTTGGAGATCCTTCGGTGGCGTCCGGGTTCCTCGGGATGTCGCCGAGCGGGTAGTCGGTGACGACGGAGACCGAGTACTCCCGGAAGTAGTGTCGTAGCTTCCGCGAGGTGATGAGTAGAGCGTACGAAAGCTTCTCGCACGGGCCGGTAGCGAGCCTTGGACTCGATAGAACCTCGCCGACGAAGTAGATCGGGCGCCGGACCGGGTAGGCGTGGCCGTCTTCCCCGCCGCTCGACAACGATGGCGATCCGACCACGTGAGTAGTCGCGGCGAGGTAGAGCGAAGAGTTGCTCGCCCTTGTAGGGACCCGTGAGGACCGGCGGCTTCGACGGAAGTCCTTGAGCCGGGCAAGGGCTTGATCCGCCTCTGCAGTCCACACGAACTTCTCGTGGTGCTTGAGTAGTTTGAAGAAGGGGAGACCCCGTTCTCCTAGCTTCGAGATGAATCGTTCAATGCCGCCATGCACCCCGTCGGCTTACGGACGTCCTTGATGCTCGTGGGAGCTTTCATGCTTGGTGATGGCGGAGATCTTCTCGGGGGTTGGCTTCGATGCCGCGTTGGGCGATGATGAAGCCGAGTAGTTTGCCCGAAGGTACGCCGAAGACGCACTTGTTCGGGTTGAGCTTCCAGCGGTACTCGCGTAGCGATGCGAAGGTCTCTTCAAGGTCGTCGATGAGGGTACTGGAGTCCCTGGTTTTGACAACCACGTCATCCACGTAGGCCTCGACGTTCTTGTTGAGTTGCCGCTTGAAGCAGGCCTGGATGGCCCGTTGGTAGGTAGCACCGGCGTTCTTCAACCCGAAAGACATGGTCGTGTAGCAGTACGCGCCAAACGGGGTGATGAACGCGGTCTTCTCCTGGTCTTCCTCCTTGATTGCGATCGGTGGTACCGGAGTAGCGGTCGAGGAAGCGAGCGAGGTCGCAGCCGCCGTGGAGTCGATGACTTGATCAATCCGCGGCAACCCGAAGGGGTCCTTGGGGCAATGCTTGTTGAGGTCGGTGTAGTCGACGCACATCCTCCACTCGTTCGAGTTCTTCTTGCGGACGAGGACGGGGTTGGCGAGCCACTCGGGATGGAAGACTTCTCGATGAAGCCGGCGAGCGAGTAGCTTGGCGAGCTCCTTCTTGATGGCGTCCCCGTCCGTCGTCGGCGAAGCGTCGGAGGTGTTGTCGCTTGGGGGTGGCCTTTGGGTCGACGTTGAGGCGGTGCTCGATCGGCTCCCCGGGCACTCTCGGCATGTCCGTCGGCTTCCACGCGAAGATGTCGCGGTTAGCCCGAAGGAAGGCGATGAGCGCGTCTTCCTATTTGGGGTCGAGGCCGGCCCCGATGGTGGTGGTCTTGGTGGGGTCGCCCGTTCCGAGGTCGGCCGACTTGACGAGCACCTCCTCGGTGGCCGAGGCTTGTTGGCGGTTGTCGGACTTCTGCGGGATGTCGAGTTCGCTTGTGGCAAGCTTCTTCGACGCGGCGTAGACCTCCATCATTGGGGTGGGTACTTGATTTGTCGAAGCGATCACCACGGCCTCGTATCGCGATCGTGAGAGATCTTCAAGTCCCCCCGGAGGGAGAGTACGCCCGGTTTGGACTTGGCATTTTGAGTACCAAGTATGTGTAGTGGGGCACCGCCATGAACTTGGCGATGGCCGGTCTCCCCGAGGATGGCATGGTAGGAAGTCTCGATATCCGCGACCTCGAACTTGATGTACTCGGTGCGGTAGTTGTCGCGAGACGCCCGAAGGTAGCGCGGTACCACCGAGCCCAGTGGGATAGCCGCGTTGCCTGGGACGATGCCGTAGAAAGGCATGCTGCTCTTGTCGAGCATGGGGGTGACGTCA
Organism: Cenchrus americanus; assembly: GCA_947561735.1. Taxonomy (NCBI): domain Eukaryota; kingdom Viridiplantae; phylum Streptophyta; class Magnoliopsida; order Poales; family Poaceae; genus Cenchrus; species Cenchrus americanus. The sequence continues at coordinate 129,631,913 of OX387245.1, forward strand.
AGGTTCATCTTCTTCAGAGTCTTGGTGAAGAGGACGTTGAGCCCGCTCCCGCCGTCGATGAGCACCTTGTTGAGCTTAGAGCCCGCCACTGTTGGTTTCAGGACGAGAGGGAAACGTCCTGGTTCGGAGAAGCTGGTCCATTGGTCCGCGCGGGGAGAAGGTGATGGGTGTCTCGACCACCCGAGAGGGGTCATAACCGCCGGTTCAATGAACATTACTTCACGGCGAGTAGCCTTCGCTCCCGCCTGTGCGGGTAGTCCGCCGAAGAGGACGTTGACGGTTTTCTCGGGTTCTTGGAAGTCGTCGCCGTCCTTCTTCTTGTTCTTCTGATCGTGAGGGTGCGGTGGCTCCGGCGTATCCTTGAGTGCGTGCCTGAGCTGGTAGCACTGTTCGGTAGTGTGGTTGCCGTTTGGATGCCACGGGCACTTCTCCTTCAGCAGGTCTTTGAACCCGCCGGAGTTCTTCTTCGAGTTCCCTTTCGGAGGACGCTGGATAGCCGCGACGGTATTGTCTGGCTTGCGCTTGCGGTTGGAACCCGAGAAGTTGTTGTTGTTGTTGTTGTTGTTGCGGCCGCCTTGGTTTGGATTGCTGCTGCTGCCGCCGCCACCTTGGTTCTGCTTGGACTTGCCGCGGATGGCGTCGTACTTGGCGTTGGCCTTGTCCTCTTCGTCCGCCCAGGACGTGATCATGTCCTTGAGGTGGGGAATGGACTTGGGGCGGCGTCGGCCGAAGTCTTCGAAGGTGCGGCGATGGTAGAGCCCGTCCTGGAAGAGGTCGATGACCTCCTTGTCGGTGACGTCCACGACGGTGGCACGCTTGTCGAAGAAGCGGCGCATGTACTTGCGGAGGGTCTCGCCTTGCTCCTGCTTGATCATGGCGAGGTCCATGCGAGTACCCGAACGACCCATGGCGCCCGCGAAGTTGCTCGTGAATTGCTCCTTCAGCTGGTCCCACTTGTCGATGGAGTGCTTGTCCAGCGACTCGAGCCACGTAAGTGGGGCTTGGTCCGAGCGAAGGGGAAGTAGAGGCACTTGGTGTCGCTGTTGCCGCCGCCGTTCTCGATGGAGAGAGCGTAGCATCGGAGCCACCGGATAGGATCCGCTTCGCGTCGTACTTGGTGATCCCCAAAGGCTTGAACTTGTCGGGGAGGAGCGAGGTTGCGAAGCCGGGGGTGAGAAGGCGGGGAAGCGCGTCGCCTTCGGTGGCGGTCGTCGACTTCTTCTGCCGTAATTCCTCGATTCTCTGGCGAGCATCGTACCCGCCCTGAGAGGCGCCGGAGGCGTGGCTATGCGCGTGGCCGCGGCCGCCGCGGCCGCCACCGCCTCCGGCTTTCTTGTTGGCTCCGTGGTTGGAGCCGCCGCCGTGGCCGCCGCCGTCGGGGTCGTTGCCGCCGCCACCGGCCGGAGCACCGTGGGGGACGACTTCTCGGTTGACGTTGTCTTGTCGTGAGGGTCCGCCGGCGGTGGAGCGTCGACGGTTTGGTTCGAGCTGGAATGTCGCCCGAGTACGGTTAGGACCGGGGGTCAACACCTGCGACTAGTAGCTTCGTTGTCGCGAGGCTTAGCCGGGAGAGGTTGGCCGACTCTCTTGTCTACCCGCATGAAGTAGGCTTCTTCGGCCGAGCTTGGCGATGACCTCTCCGGCCCGTATGCCCCGAGCACGACGCGCGATCGTTGTGATCGACATGAGGCATTGCTCGGGAGTGGTGTGGACTCTCGCTCTCAACCGCCGAGAGCTTCCGCAAGGTTGCGGATGGGAAGGTTGTCTCCGAGTCGCCGGCGTCGTTCGTTGCGCTTCTCGTTACGTTCGCGCCGGGCGTCCTCGTTGGCGTCGGTCTCGTCCGCAGGGGCATCAGCAGACAGCTCGTCTGCGGAGATGTCCTCCAAGTACTTGTCTGCGGCCGTGCCTGAGGTTCCCGGGGTGTCGCCGGCAGCCATGAAGACTTGACGATCAGGGGTACCCAAGCTTGGCTCAGAAGGTGCCACCTCAGTTGGTGTGTTTGAGTCAGCTTGGGCTAGTGGTGTTCCCTCCTGGAACGGTAGCGAGTCGATGTAGGCGACGTAGCGTGAGTCCTCCTTTGTCAGCTCAGCGGGCTTGCGGTCTGGCCAGTAGACGTATCTTCCGGCCGGCGTCGATCTTATAACCAGCCCAGAGGCTGGCCCTGACAAGGGAAGCTCAGAGGAGTCGTCTTCGGACTCGGGCTCCTCAGGGTCCGACCCGAAGTCGAACTCGTAGTCCGGGTTCGAGTAGAACTCGGAGAGAGGGCTGGAGTCCGAGACGCGGTTGGAGACGGCGTCGGAGTCCGAGTTGTACTCGGTTACGGGCTCCTTGCCGGCCCGGCGTGGTGTAGAGGCCTCCGTGCGGGCCCGGCTGGGAACGCGAGGGCCGCGCGCGAGCGCCGGCATGGAGAGGGGACCGCCCGCGATGGGCGAGGAGCCGGCTCGCATGCGATGGCCCATGGCGACGTCGGGTTCGAGTTGGAGACGGACTCGAGCTCGAAGTCAGCGTGGAGGTTGGAAAGCGAAATTTCGCCGAACTTGCCGGCGAGCTTGCCCGTGACAACTTCGGGAAGCGTCACAAGGCCCGTCCTCGAGTCGGGTTGCATGATCAGGCGGCGCTGGAAGGAGCCCGCGCCATCAGCAGTGCAGACCCAGGCGCCGAAGACGAAGGTGTCGCCGCGGTTGAAGGCGACGGTTGGCTTGATGTGAACGGAAGCCGTCGAGTTCGCCATGTGATCTCGAGCGAGAGCCCCTACCTGGCGCGCCAGCTGTCGGTGTTTTGGACCGGCAACCTACTACGGGGAGTACCCGAAGTAGATGAATGTGACTCGCCGAGATCGGTAACTCGAAGGAAGAGGCACGTGGCACACAATTTAGACAGGTTCGGGCCGCGAGGTGCGTAATACCCTACGTCTCGTATGCCTGCGTAGCTCGGATTGATAGGGCACGATTACGGGATGGTGCAATAGTGCGCCGTGAGTTGAGATTGGATGAGGTGATCCCGAGATCGGTCCCCGCCTCGCCTTATATAGTCGGGAGGCGGGGTTACAAGTCGGAGTAGGGAAGGAGTACTAGTCGAGTACGTCTAGGAGACCTCTACACGGTGCGGAACGTGTACGAGTCCTAACCGAGTACTACTCCTGTGTTGTCCTTGTGCTCCACGCCTTCGGTGCCGTGTAGCGCAAGCCGGTAGTCCCGGGGGCCCACCGAGTAGTCGGTCCCGGTACCCACCGAGGTAGTGGGCCCGGGGGAGGTCCATACGACAAGCTCTTAGGTGAGATTCACAGCGGTGAATGTGGCTGCCACGCGACATCCACCAATTTGGTCGGTAAAGCATACCGATCTGGATTTTACTGGCCCACGGTCATGACCGACGCTAAAGACCTCGTCAAGAGGTGCAAAGGATGCCAATTCTTTGCCAAACAGCAGCACCTGCCAGCTCAGGTCCTGTGCACCATCCCTCCGTCATGGCCCTTCGCTATGTGGGGTCTCGACGCTGTAGGACCGTTTCGTACTGCCCCGGGTGGCTACAAACATATACTGGTAGCCGTCAACAAGTTTACCAAGTGGATTGAAGTCCGACATGTTCCGAAAGTAACGTAGGAAGAAGCAGTCAAATTCATCGGGGACATCAATTATCGCTTCGGTGTGCCTAACAGGATCATCACCGATCTAGGTGCAGCTTTCACTGGCTCGGTCTTCTGGGACTTTTTCCAAGATAACCTTATCGACACCTACTACTCCTCGGTTGCCCACCCACGGTGCAACGGCCAGGTCGAAAGAGCCAACGGCATGGTGCTCCAAGCTCTCAAGGACCGTATCTACGACGATGCCTCCAACTACGCCACCCGGTGGTTAGCTGAGCTACCACATGTGATCTGGGGTCTCAGGACTCAAGTCCGCTCTGTTACGGGCTTCTCTCCCTTCTTTCTGGTCTACGGATCAGAAGTTGTACTACCTATCGACGTCACTTTCGGAGCTCCACGCATCCAGTTCTACGAGGAAGGAGAGGCCGAACAAACACGTCGCATCGACCTCGACAGCCTCGAAGAACAAAGACTCACCACCGTCATGAGGCAAGCTCATCACAACCAATAGCTACGTCACTACCATGATCGCAACGTTAAGGAAACTTCCTTCAATGTTGGCGACCTCGTCCTTAGACGCATTCAGAAGACCGACGGCATGCACAAGCTCTCTGCCCCTTAGGAGGGACCTTTTATCGTCACCGAAGTTATCAGCTCGTCAACATATCGACTCCAGTGGGGCGACGGGCAAGGAGTACCCAATCCTTGGAACGTGGAGCATCTACGTCGATTCTATCCGTAGAATAGTTTTAAACTTGAGCTATGTATTTCCTTTTCTTGTACCTTTTTTCAGATTAAATAAATAAATATTTCAAGCAGTCATCTGCTATGAGTCGAGCACTACCTTCTCCTCTCTCACACAATAAACCCTCCCCCTCGACATGCTCGAGGGCTTGGCTAAAGCCAACATATGGGTTGCAAAACCTGGGGGTTCCAAGTCTTTCCCTTTCCTCCCCCTCGACATGCTCGGGGGCTTGGCTCAAAAGCCAACCTAGGGGTCGTTCGACCTGAGGACACCATCTCTAAATGAGTATGACGCCCCCTGCCGTTACGAGCATGCTTGGTCAAAAAGGTCACCAGACCTGAGCCCTAGGCTCCTCCCTCGCGCGCCGACCTCGCGTAAGCCTCCACGCTGAGCTGTGGAGGTCAGTAAGCCAGCCTCTCCGTGAATAGTGGTTAGCGAGTCAAGAACACAAGACGTCATCATCTACAAGATCAACCAAACTCGTATAGGCAAAAAGCAAGTACTTCGTCAAGGTTTCTCCAACATATCCCTGAAGCATTATTTACAAGTTATGAGAGGAGGAGGAGGTACAGCTCCTAACTCAAGACTACTGGTCGCCACCATCGCCGCCATCGCCTTCAAAGTCAATGTTGTCCATCACTTCATTAGCGGCGTCTTCAACTTCAAGCTCCAGGGCGTTGAGGTCCTTTGTGGTGTCGGCACCTCCCTTGATCTTGGTCGTGTCGATGTCAGGGTAGTGAGACTTAACTCTCACCAATGAATCGGTTGCCGCCGCCAAGCTCGTCGCCCTTAGCAAGGTCAAAAGCCTGTTAGGAGTATCTACGAGGTGATCCACAATGGACTTTTGCTCCTCCCCCTCTGCTGGAACAGCTATGCAAGCCATTGCATAGTTGGCAGCGCCCTTGAGGTCGTTCAGCTCCACCTCATACCTTGCAATGGTGATTTGGTCACTCTGCAATGACTTCAAAACAACTTCGAATTCGGCTTCAAGACCCCAGCGAGCACCTGTCTCATAAGCTAGCTTTTGAGATACGACGTACTCGCTGTCGGTGGCTTCTTTCATCGCTCGTTTTAGCTCCTGGCCCCCGGCCTCGGCCTCCCGAAGTGATATCTCCAGGTCCCGAGCCTTGCTCTTGGAAGCCGCGAGGGCATTCTTCAGTTCCTCTTCACGGTTACGGAACTCTGCAAGATGCAACAGTTAGAACATAACTAAATGACCTTCTTCTCCAGAAAGATCCTCAGCATACAGATTCGACCTATCAGTAGCCGCGATATTAAATTGCGCAGTAGCCTCCACGGCCTTGCGCTTCTCTTCGGCGAGCTCGTCCTCGAGCCTTTTCTTCTCACGGCTGCCGCCTCGCGAACCTCCTTGAGCTCTCGCTCAAGGTCGACAATTCACTGCTCCTTCTCCGTCGCATCCTTCAGCAGGTCGGCCCGGCCTTTGGCCCTTTCTGCCAGCGACTGTCACAACACAGCAGGGTCGTCAGCATTATTTCGATCACGTACAATCAAGTAACAATAACATGTCGTGGAGCACTCACCGTCAGCGCATTGTTGATGGTGATGATGCTGGTCCGCAATGCCTGCATGTCCTCGTTGTCTTCAAACCAGTCCTCCTGCCAAGGGGTGCGATTCCAATTAATTGAGTGCCATGGCAACCTTGGGCTCGAAGATGAAGATGGAGGCACCTGTGCGCAAGATGTTTTTGGACCTCCTGGCGCCAGGTCGATCTGAGGCTGGTCCCTGACCAAGTCCTCAGCCCCACCAAGCACTGCACTGATGGGGTCGACGTCAATAACCGCTGGGGAGGTTGTCGCCCCGATGTCCCCAACGGAAGCTCCTTCCGCTTCAACAACCCGCGGGGGAGTCTCCACCCTTGCGTTGGCCACGGGCGGTGAAGTCGCCCTGCTCTCAACCACTCCTCGCGGCGTAGTAGCAGTACGCGCGTCATTAGCAAGCACCTCCCCCGTGACCTGTGGCTCAGGCGACCTCGTGCGGGAGGGAGAAGATGGGGCACCTAGACCCCCTGGTGGCCTTGTCACCGGCCTGCATGGCAAAACACCTTGTAAAAACAAGAATTTGCAAGACACCAAGTAAAAGACAGAACAAGCCCTTGAGATTTTACCTCGAAACGGCCGAAATCCGGGTCTTTGGCCAAAATACCCGAGGCTTAATCGTCACAAGCATCCTTGCCTGCGCCGCTGCAGTAGCTCGCTGCGCCTCCAAACCACGCCGGAGGGCATCCTCCGACGTCTTCTGCACTAGCTCCCGCTGCCTCTTGGCAGTAGGACTTTCCGACCTCCTTGCCGATCGATCTTCAGTGACCAACAACTCCTCGATCACCTCATCCTTCTTCTCTGATTCCTCCTCCTCTTCTTCTGATTCGACCTCCCTTGATCGGGGCGTCGGAATCGATAGAGTGACAACCGCCGGAGGGGAAGCGGCCCTCCTCTTCCTCTTCTTCTTTTCTGTGGCCTTGACCGCAGAAACTGCAGCACCAACAGCCGAAGCTGGTTGCTTTCCCACCGCCGACCTAGTCCTGCGTCCTGACTTCGTGGCGCCACCAGCACCCAGGCCTGCCCGACATCGCCACCTTCGGCTTCATCACTGGTGTCCTCGTCGGCCTCCACCGATGAGTCAGATTCATAAAACTACAACAGACGACCTGCCGGAGGTTTGTACTTGTCCGACCTAAGCTTCCTCCGGTGTTGCTCACCCTCAGGAAGAGGTGCTGGGCACCACATATGAAGCTCGCGCTCCTGCAAACAGAAGCCAAGAACGTTATACGACCTAAGCAACTAACAAGCGAAGTGAGACAACCAAAGCGTAGATCTCAGGATCTTACCGGATCAGTCGGCCTCTTCAATGAATGTGCCTTAGGGCACTTCTTCACCTTCAGCCTCCCAGAATACATCTGGGAAACTCCAGCCGCCATCTCCTCCTTGGAGACCTTGCGGTTGACCTCGCGTGTGGGGTCCGATTGCCCCCAGTACTCGTACGCCGGATGGACCCGATCCTTGATCGGTTGTATCATCCGCCGACAGAACGACCTAGCCACCGCCGCTCCTGTCACTCCTTGCTTCTTCAACTTGTTGACGAGCACCAGGACCGGCTTGAGCTCCCCAAGATCACGGGACGACAACCCCAAGTCCCATTCATTTATCTTCACTGGCTTATGGCCAGTCTGAAGTGGAAGACCAGGAACCTGATCTGCAATGTAAAACCACTCCGACCTCCACCCAGCAGTATTGTCGGGGAGGTCGGTGTCTATCCACTCCGCCTTGAGGCCTGACCTCACGTTGAACATCACAGCCCCCACTGGCCCCGATCTCTTGCTTGTGCTCTTTACACAGAAAAAGTACCTCCATAACAAGAAGTGAGGCGATATCCCCAGATACGACTCACAAAAGTGAATGAACGTGGAAACTACGGTTATGGAGTTGGGGACGAGGTGTACCAGCTCTAGCTGGTAGTAGTACAGCAGACCACGGAAGAAGTCTCCCGCCGGGAGGTTGAAGCTGCGCTCGAAGAAGGATGCGAAGACGACCTGCTCCTTGACGTTCTCGCTCGAGAACTGTTCCCCAGCGGCAGCCCACCACTCCACCTCCGCCTTTGGCCGGAGTAGCCCACGGTCCACCAGCGCCTGGATCTTCGCCTCGGTCATTGTCGACCGGACCCACGCCGCCTGCGGGTCCGGGATGCAAGTCGCCTCCGCCGCCATCTCACCGCTAGGGTTCGAGTTGGATCTAATGTTGCACAAGGTTTTGACGCGCATGCGCGAGAGGAGCATAGCGCGGAGCGGCGGCGCTAGCACGTGCCTGGCTGGAGCCGGAGGCTGGATGGATGGGCACGGGAGCAGGACGGTCGCAAGAAAGGCTACGACACGGTGGGAGAGCGACAACAGTAAGAAGCGAAAGCGACGTGAGGAGGAAGAAAGGGAAATGGGGTCAACCCCACCTGGGCCACCTTATTTATAGGGGGTCCACCGAATCTGTCCGTTGCGGTTCCTTCCACCGTACAACACGCCTCATTAGCTCTATTCCGAGAAGTTCGCGAGAAGATTAAGGCGGATTTTTCGCTAACAGACTACAACTACGACCTAAATCCAAGTTTAGGTCGTCAGCCAAACAAGAAGACAACATCAGGTCGTCCTGATGGCAAACACATTTTGCAAGCCCCCACATCACATTAATTCAGGTCTTTGACAAATCATTTTGCCAAATCGACCAAGTACATGACAGAAGAGAGCGAACATTACATGGACCACCTAAAGATAAACAAGCTGCCTACGACCTTATTGGATCCAGAATCCGAAGGTACACAAGTCGCCTGCGACCTCATTGGATCCAGAACCTGGCACACAAGATAAACATACTACAAGGCATGGGCCACCCAAAGCAGTCACCACGACCTACTTTGCCGAAGCAGAGCACGTCGCGAGACTTCTTTTAGCACCAGGACCTTGATGGCGGCCTTGCGGGAGACAACTGCAAGACGACACACAACCTAAGGCATGCTTGGCTCCAACTATTGGAATGGAGACACGAGCTTGCTCTTCGGTGTTGAAAACCAAGCCCTAGTGAGCTCCCGATGCTCACCAGAGATGTCTTGCTATAGCTCCAGCTCGAACAACATCACCTCCAAACTCTACCTGATACCTCGCAGAGGCTGGGCTCAGAGGATGGAGATGTTGACTACATTCGCGAGAGTTATCCTAGATCCAAGCATCTACAAGTGCAAAACTCTATAATCTGGTGGACGAACACATGCCCATGGCATGGTGGGAATGCTACTCTGCAGCTTCATAGCTCAATCTTGTTTCGGTGCTTGCCTCCTTCAATCGCAAAGGTGCTATTTATAGCCAAAGCCGCGCCCCGGGCAATTGGCGAAGTGATGACACTGTCACCACGTGATATTGGGACCTGTAGCTTGTGCATGATTAAAGGCGATGACATTACTTTCTCTGACTCACGACGTCTTTGTCATTTGCGCATCAATGATGCCTGAGCCCCGCCGCAGCGGTCACATGGCTACAGTAACACCCTCGATCAGTAGGCAGTTTGTCGTTTTTTGGGTGGCAAGAGCATCTCTGACCACTGTTGACCCGTGACCCTGCAGTCTACACTACACGACAAAACCTGACCCCGCGTCGGATGGCCCCGCGCCTAACTTAGCCCCCTTTCGACGACAACTTCACGACCTCCTTCTACGACCTGATGTCTTTATTTGCACCCGCTAGGCTCTGTGTCCTGGTGCACCCGCTATGGCTCTGCATGTAAACGGACCTATACCAATCAGCCTATATTTATGTTTCCTGAGCAGAATGGTCGTAGGTTCGATTGAAGACCTTCTGAGGTAGGTGTGCCTCGCTGCTCTGCCAGATCCTTCTGGGCACCTGGAGATCTAAAAAATACCATGGAGATCAGAAGCATCATGGAGATCTACATTTTTCGTCAGGCCCCCGTGGTCGGTGTGCCTATTGTTGAGGTCGCTAATACCTTAGCACAACGGCTCCGCTGGATGGCTAGCAGCTATGTTGGTCGTCTGGACACCAAAACGACCTCCTTGAGGTCGGCACGCCTTAGTACCTAGGTTGTACAATACCTCGGGTATGCCTACGGCCCGGCCAACCTAGTTGGGCGCCCCGGATGTGTGGCCTTCCGAGGTCGGTGTGCTCTCGTAGCCCTGCCAGCCTGCTATGGACACCCAGAATTTTACGTCGGGAATGAAGGCCTCCCTAAGGGGTGCGCACCTAATGGCTCTGCCAAGTACTTCTGGGTGCTTGGGCGCTTTTGATTTGAGACCTTCTTGAGGTCGACATGCCTCGGGTGGCTCTGCAAGACTCTTTGCAGCCATGCAGGATATCTGGGTGTCTCTACACTCCATACGTTCAAGGATCAACAGATTTTGGGCTTCATCGTCCACCGACCCCGGACATCTCAACTTCATCTACGACATCATCGACGCCTTCTTCAAACGATGCACCTTTCAAGACTTTGCTGGATATCCTCGGATACTGGACATTATTGATTGAGGCCTCTTCGAGGTCGGCATGCCTACAAGGCCTCCCTGAGGTCAGCCTCGCCAGGCTCCTTGCAGCCATGCTAGGAGACCTGGGTGTCTCTACACCTCGTTTCGATCAAGACCATGACTCAGTTTGTATTCTCTTTTTGGAGCATCAAACCAGCCATGCAGTCTGCTTCAATGCTCGGGGACTACTCTACGAGTGCGTCTTCGACGCCCTCTTGTTTTCCTCATCGCACCGACCTGTTGGGAAACCCATTTCTCATCACGTCGTTACTCGACCTACTTTTTTCTCTTCTTTCTTTTTTGGATCATATACTAGCCATCTTTCCCGCCACTCATGAGTGCATCTTCAATGCCCTCCTAATATTTTCATCGTCGTTTACATCTATTGGAAGCCCGCTGTCGTATGGACCTCCCTGGGCCCACTACCTCGGTGGGTACCAGGACCGACTACTCGGTGGGCCCCTGGGACTACCCGGCTTGCGCTACACGGCACCTGAAGGCGTGGAGCACAAGGACTACACAGGAGTAGTACTCGGTTAGGGAGCTGTACATGTTCCGCACTGTATAGAGGACTCCTAGACGTACTCGACTAGTACTCTCTCCCTACTCCGACTTGTAACCCTGCCTCCCGGACTATATAAGGCAAGGCAGGGACCGATCTCAAGATCACCTCATCCAATCCCCTACAACTCATGGCGCACTATTGCACCATCTTGTAATTGTGCCCAATCAATCCAGAGCTACGCAGCATACAGGACGTAGGTTATTACGCACCTCGCGGCCCGAACCTGTCTAAATTGTGTGCCACGTGTCTCTTCCTTCGAGTTACCGATCTCGGCGAGTCACATTCATCTACTTCGGGTACTCCCCTTAGTAGGTTGCCGGTCTAAAACACCGACGGCTAGCGCGCCGGGTAGGGGCTCTCGCCCGAGATCACATGGCGAACTCGACGGCTCCTGTCTGCTTCAAGCCAACCGTCGCCTTCAACCGCGGCGACACCTTCGTGTTTGGCGCCTGGGTCTGCACTGCTGATGGCGCGGGCTCCTTCCAGCGCCGCCTGACCATGCGGCCCAACCCGAATACAGGCTTCGTGACGCTTCCCGAAGTCGTCACAGGCGAACTTGCCGGCAAATTCGGCGAAATTTCGCTCTTCAAACACCACGCTGACTTCGAGCTCGAGTCCGTCTCCAACTCGAACTCGACGTCGCCATGGGCCATCGCATGCGAGCCGGGCTGCTCGGCCATCGCGGGCGGTCCCCTCACCACGCGAGCCCTCCGCACGTGGCCCCCCGCATCCTCGGGCCGGGCCCGCACGGGGGGCTCCCCACTTCGCGCCGGGCCGCAAGGAGCCCGTGCCCGAGTACAACTCGGACTCCGACGCCGCCCCCGATCACGCTTCGGGCTCCGGCCCCTCTCTGCGAGTTCTACTCGAACCCGGACTACGAGTTCGACTTCGGGTCGGACCCTGACGAGCCCGAGTCCGAAGACAACTCCACCGAGCTTCCCTTGTCAGGGCCAGCCTCTGGGCTGGTTATAAAATCCACGCCGGCCGGGAGATACGTCTACTGGCCAGACCGCAAGCCTGCTGACCTGATAAAGGGAGACTCGCGCTATGTTGCCTACATTGACTCGCTACCGTTCCAGGAGGGAACACCGCTAGCCCAGGCTGACTCAAACACACCAACTGAGGTGGCACCCTCCGAGTCCAGCCTTGGCACCCCCGATCGCCAAGTCTTCATGGCGGCCGGCGACACCCCAGGGCCTTCAGGCACAGCTCGGGACAAGTACCTGGAGGACATCTCCTCCGACGAGCTCTCTGCTGACGCTCCACCGAACGAGACTCCGGCGGACGGGAGACTCTCGACGTGAACGCAACCGGAAGCGCAACGAACGTCGTCGACGCCTCCGCGACAACTTCCCCGTCCGCAACCTTGCGGAAGCTCTCGAGGCGGTCGAGAGCGAGTCCACACTACCCCCCGAGCGGTGCCTCATGTCGATCACAGCGATCGCACGCCAGGCTCGGGGCATACGCGCCGGGAGAGGTCATCGCCAAGCTCGGCCGAAGAAGCCTACTTCATGCGGGTCGACAACGAGTCAACCAACCTCCTCCGGCTAAACCCCGCGACAACGAAGCTACTAGTCGCGGCGCCAACAACGGTCCCCAACCGTACTCGAGCCGACCTCCCGGCCGAGCCAAACCGTCGCCGGCTCCAACGCCGACGGACCATCACCGCAAGACCACGGCAACCGAGAAGTTGTTCCCCACCGCGCTCCGGCGGTGGTGGCGGCAACGACCCCCGACGGCGGCGGCGGCGGCGGCGGCGGCTCCAATCATGGGGCCAACGGGGAGGGCCGGGAGGCGGGGGGCGGCCGCGGCGGCCGAGGCCACGCGGACGACCACGCCTCCGGCGCCTCACACGGCGGGTACGACGCCCGCGAAGATTGAGGAGGCGCGGCGGAAGAAGTCGAACACGCGGCCGCGAAGGCGACGGCTTCCCCGCCTTCTCACCTCGACTTCGCAACTTGCTCCTCCCCGACAAATTCAAGCCTTTGGGGATCACCAAGTACGACGCGAGCGGATCCCATCCGGTGGCTCCGATGATACGCCCTCTCCATCGAGAACGGCGGCGGCAACGGCGACACCAAGTGCCTCTACTTCCCCTTCCGCTCGGACCAAGCACCACTCACATGGCTCGAGTCGGCCCGGACAAGCACTCGATCGACAAGTGGGACCGACCGAAGGAGCGATTCACAAGCAACTTCGCGGGCGCCATGGGCCGATCGAGTACTCGCATGGACCTGGCCATGATCAAGCAGGAACAAGGCGAGACCCTCCGCAAGTACATGCGCCGCTTTTTCGACAAGCGCGCCACCGTCGTCGACGTCACCGACAAGGAGGTCATCGACCTCTTCCAAGACGGCCTCTATCACCGCCGCACCTTCGAAGACTTCGGTCGTCGCCGCCCCAGGTCCATCCCCCACCTCAAGGACATGATCACGTCCTGGGCGGATGAAGAAGACAAGGCCAACGCCAAGTACGATGCCATCCGTGGCAAGACCAAGCAGAACCAGGGCAGCGGCAGCGGCAGCAATGCGAACCAGGGCGGCCGCAACAACAACTACTACTACTACTACTACTCGGGTCCAAACCGCAAGCGCAAGCCAGACAACACTGTCGCGGCTATCCAGCGCCCTGCGAAAGGGAACTCGAAGAAGAACTCTGGCGGCTTCAAAGACCTGCTGATGGAGAAGTGCCCGTGGCATCCAAACGGCAACCACACCACCGAACAGTGCTACCAGCTCAGGCACGCTCTCAAGGAGACGCCGGAGCCACCGCACCCTCACGACCAAAAGGGCAAGAAGAAGGACGGCGACAACAACGACTTCCAAGAACCCGAGAAGACCGTCAATGTCCTCGTCGGCGGACGCCGGCGGGCGGGGAGCGAAGGCTACCCGTCGTGAAGTAATGTCCATTGAGCCAGCGGTCCCGACCCCTCTCAGGTGGTCGGAGGTACCCATCACCTTCTCCCGCGCGGACCAATGGACCAGCTTCTCTGAACCAGGGCGGTTCCCCCTCGTCCTGAAGCCAACGGTGGCGGGCTCCAAACTCAACAAGGTGCTCATCGACGGTGGAAGCGGGCTCAACGTCCTTTTCACCAAGACCTTGAAGAAAATGAAGCTCGACATCACGCACATGCTCACCAAGAGCAACGTGCCCTTCTACGGCATCGTCCCTGGCAACGCGGCTATTCCACTAGGCTCAGTGGTCCTCCCAGTTACCTTCGGGGCATCTCGGGACAACTACCGTACCGAGTACATCAAGTTCGAGGTCGCGGACTTCGAGACCTCCTACCACGCCATCCTCGGCAGACCGTCCATCGCCAAGTTCATGGCGGTGCCCCACTACACCTACTTGGTACTCAAGATGCCAAGCCCAGCCGGTGTACTCTCCCTCCAAGGGGACCTCAAGATCTCCCACGACTGCGACACAGAAGCCGTGGAGATCGCCTCCACAAATCAAGTACCCAACGCGATGATGGAGGTCTACGCTGTGTCGAAGAAGCTTGCTACAAGTGAACTCGACATCCCAGAGAAGTCTGACAGTACCAACAAGCCTCAGCCACCTGAGGAGGTACCCGTCAAGACGGTCGACCTCGGAACAGGCGACCCCAGCAAGACCACCACCATCGGGTCCGGCCTCGATCCCAAATAGGAAGACGCGCTCATCAGCTTCCTTCGGGCTAACCGCGACATCTTCGCGTGGAAGCCAGCGGACATGCCAGGAGTGCCCAGGGAGCTGATTGAGCACTCCCTCAACGTCGATCCTAAGGCCACCCCCAAGCGACAACACCTCCGACGCTTTGCCGACGACAGGCGGGATGCCATCAAGAAGGAGCTCGCCAAGCTACTCGCAGCCGGCTTCATCAGAGAAGTCTTCCATCCTGAGTGGCTCGCCAACCCCGTCCTCGTCCGCAAGAAGAACTCGAACGAGTGGAGGATGTGCGTAGACTACACCGACCTCAACAAACACTGCCCCAAGGACCCCTTCGGGTTGCCGCGGATTGATCAAGTCATCGACTCCACGACGGGCTGCGACCTGCTCTGCTTCCTCAACTGCTACTCCGGGTACCACCAGATCGCAATCAAGGAAGAAGACCAGGAGAAGACCGCGTTCATCATCCTGTTTGGCGCGTACTGCTACACGACCATGTCATTCGGGTTGAAGAACACCGGCGCTACCTACCAACGAGCCATCTAGGCCTGCTTCAAGCGGTAACTCAACAAGAATGTCGAGGCCTACGTGGATGACGTGGTTGTCAAAACCAGGGACTCCAGTACCCTCATCGACGACCTTGAAGAGACCTTCGCATCACTACGCGAGTACCGCTGGAAGCTCAACCCGAACAAGTGCGTCTTCGGCGTCCCTTCGGGCAAACTACTCGGCTTCATCATCGGCCCGGCGCGGCATCGAAGCCAACCCCGAGAAGATCTCCGCCATCACCAGCATGAAAGATCCCACGAGCATCAAAGACGTCCAGAAGCTGACAGGGTGCATGGCGGCGGCGAACGGATTCATCTCGAGGCTAGGAGAACGGGGCCTCCCCCTTCTTCAAACTACTCAAGCATCAAGAGAAGTTCGTGTGGACTCCGGAGGCGGATCAAGCCCTTGCCCGGCTCAAGGACTTCCTATCAAAGCCACCGATCCTCACGGCTCCTCACAAGGGAGAGCACTTGCTCTACCTCGCCGCGACTACTCACGTGGTCGGTCATCGCCATCGTTGTCGAGCGGCAGGAAGACGGCCACGCCTACCCGGTCCAGCGTCCAGTCTACTTCGTCAGTGAGGTTCTATCAGAGTCCAAGGCCCGCTATCAGCCTGTGCAGAAGCTCCTGTACGCTCTACTCATCACCTCGCGGAAGCTACGACACTACTTCCAGCAGTACTCGGTCTCCGTCGTCACCGACTACCCGCTTGGCGACATCCTGCGAAACCAATATGCTACCGGAAGAATCTCCAAGTGGGCTGTCGAGCTCGGCGCCCTCACCATCGACTTCAAGCCACGCACAGCCATCAAGTCCCAGGCACTAGTCGACTTCATGGCAGAGTGGCGAGAGAACCAGCTACCTACTCCCACCGTGCGACCAGAGCATTGGGTGATGTACTTCGACGGCTCACTCAACCTCGAGGGCGCAGGTGCAGGGGTACTCCTGATCTCTCCAACGGGCGAACAACTCAAGTACGTCCCGGATCTTCTCGGAAGGTCTCAAACAACGAAGCCGAGTACGAAGCCCTCCTACACGGGCTCCGCCTTGCGGCTTCACTGGGCATCAAGCGGCTACTAGTCTACGGCGACTCCGCAGTGGTCATCAACCAAGTCAACAAGTCCTGGGACCGCAACAAGGAGAACATGGACGCCTACTGCCTGGAAGTCCGCAAGCTCGAGAACAAGTTCTACGGTCTCGAGTTCCATCACATCGTCCGCGACAACAACGTTGCAGCGGACGTCCTCTCCAAGCTCGGATCCACCCGCGCTCAAGTGCCAGCGGGTGTCTTCGTACACGAGCTTCACGCGCCATCCATCCCGGAGCCGGCGCCACCGACCACTGTCCCAGCCCATCCACCGGCGGGCAGGAGGTCATGATGATCGACGTGGACTGGAGGCAACCCTTCATCGACTACCTCGGCGGCGAGCGAAGGTCCCCTCCGACAAGAACGCAGTCGAGCAACTCGTCCGCCGCGCCAAGCCTTACGTCCTCGTCGGAGACAAGCTTTACAAGCGGGCGCATCTTCTCGGAGTACTCATGAAGTGCATCCCTCGTGAAGAAGGCAAGGACATCTTGGAGGAGATCCACAAGGGCGTCGCGGCAACCACGCGTCCTCACACACGCCGGTCGGCAAGGCTTTCCGACGAGCTTTCTGCGGCCCCACGGCTGCCGGGCGATGCCGAAGAACTCGTCGAGAAGTGCCAAGGATGCCGGACTTCGCCAAGCAAGAACACGTCCCAGCCTACAAGCTAGTCACCATACCGCCAACCTGGCCCTTTGCCTGCTGGGGGCTCGACATGATTGGGCCACTGCCAACTGCGCCAGGAGGGTTCAATAGGGTATTGGTGGCCATCGACAAGTTCACCAAGTGGATCGAAGTCAAGCCGGTCACATGCCCCAAGGCTGACAGAGTACTCGACTTCCTGGATGAACTCGTACACCACTACGGGCTACCCCACCGCATCATCACAGACTTGGGATCCAACTTCAACAACCACCAGTCCTCGGAATATTGCGAGAACAGCGGGATCGACGTCTGATACGTCTCAGTTGCCCATCCACGGGCCAACGGACAAGTCGAGCGCGCCAATGGGATGGTGCTCGACGCTCTCAAGAAGCGGCTACACGACGCCACGAACTCCAAAGGGGGCAAGTGGATCAAGGAACTACCCAACGCACTCTGGGGGGCTACGGACTCAACCATCCAAGCCAACGGGGCAATCCCCATACTTCCTGGTCTACGGCTCCGAAGCAATCCTCCCTGCTGACGTCATATGGAACTCGCCAGCAGTGGAGCACTACGACGAAGGCGTCTCAGAAGACAGCAGATGAGTTGACATCGATAGCCTCGAAGAAGCTCGGCTCGCGCCGCCCTCGTCCAATCAGCAAGGTACCTGGAGGGTATCCGACGCTACCATGATCGCAACGTCAAAGAACGCTCCTTCAACGTTGGAGATCTCGTCCTCCGCCGTATCCAGAACACGGAAGGACATCACAAGCTCAGCTCTCCTTGGGAAGGTCCCTTCACCGTGGCAAAGGTGACCGGGCCGGGCTCTTATCGCCTCCAAACGCTTGAAGGCGAAGACATCAACAACTCGTGGAACATCGACCAACTCTGTCGATTCTACGCCTAGTCTACACGACTAGTCTGGGGTTCAAGTCTACGCGACTACATCAACACCCCTCCGCCGTAACCGGCCTCCGGGTCCTGGCTCCAGTCTCCGGACTACTCCTCTCCAGGATCCAGCCCCCGCGGCTACCTACGGATCCCGGGGCCGCGACGAGCGTCAAGGACTCTAGCAGCGGTCTACTAAGAGACCACACTCCAAGATCCAGCCTGCACGGCTACCTACGGATCTACGATCCAGCCTACATGGCTACCTACGGATCAACTGCTGCAGGAGGCCACCCGCTCCAGCTCTACTCAGCCGTAAGCGGCCTCCGGGTCCAACCGACTACTTTGTAACTACGGCCCTGGCCACCCAAGTGTACTCCTTCAGTAATAAAGTTTGATTGTTCATCAACTTCTTTACTGTCTACTCCCTACAACGGGACTACCAAAGCCAAGTACTACTACTCGCATCCACTCCACGATGGGGGCTCCGCACTCTGAGATCGCGACTACGAGTACTCATTACTGGAAAATTTCCTTCATTAATACTTAAGCAATTCATTACAATTGTCTTTCTGTACAACCATGGCTACTAGCTACCTATTACAGGGCTACTTGAGGTTCAGCTTCTCAGCTACCTGCTCCGCGATGGGAGCCATCTCGCTCCCAAGAACTCGCATCTCGCTCATCGGAGCAGTTGGCGGCCACCCCGCCGGCAACTACCTCCACTGGGGCCTTCGGGAAGTACGACTTCATGAAGGCCAAGACTTGTCTTGGGATCGACGTTGCCATGTGCTTCACGTAGGCGGCCAGCCGGCTCGGAGCTTCCTTGAGGCGATCCACCAGAGGAGCAATCTTGGGGCCGCCCGGGTGCGGCACCAGGAGTCTTGCGATCGGCAGTGCGGCTTCTTCTAACTCCTTCATCCGGGCCCGCAATGCCTCGCGATCTTCGTTCAACTTCGCAAGGATTTGTAGCGAGTTGACGAGATCTCGGTCAGAAGCAATCCGAAGCTCCATATGCTTCTCGCACTCGAAGGCGAGTTCTTTGTAGTCGAGCTCGAGTACCTGGCGGGCTTCTTGCTCCCGGTAGAAGAGGTTCTTCATGCTCGTCTCCGAGGCCTTCAGCTGCTCCACCTGGCCCTCAAGCTCTGCAACACGATAGCAGCACAGCGGGTCAAGGACTTCTCGACCTCCAATAAGTACCCGACCAGTTCAGCGGTGTACCTTTGTTCTTGTTGCGGAGGCCTTTGTTCTTCCGCACCAAGTCGTCGCCCTTCGCCTGCAACTCCTGGACGTCGTTGTGGTACTTGGCGAAGGCGGCGTCGAGCTTCGACTGCATGGCAGTCGCGTGCTTCCGCGACTTCACAAGTTGCTCTTCTAGCGCCTCGGCTCGGAGCACCGCGTCGCCATAGCCCCGCGAAGGGTTTGACTTGTCGCGGGACCGCTGCGCAACGTCTCCGCACAAGACAACTCAAGTCACAAGAGTACTCAACGATCAAGGATTGGCTACTCAAAGGCTACGGCTACTTACCTTCATCCACTGCTCAGCTTGACGGATCGCCTCCAGATGCTTGGCCACCGTCGCCGGCTCGACAAGATCGTCTGCGAGCAGCTCTATTCCGCCGCGACTACTCGTGGTGGCCTCCGTCATCGGCGCAGAGCGGATGGGCTCTGCGTCCTGGATCTCGGGGGAGCGGATAGCCACCTCCAGAGCAATCTCTGGCGACGTGGTGACCGCCTCTCCCCCAGCGGACTTCTCAACGACCTTCTCCATAGGCTCGGGGGCTCCCTCCGCAGCCTCCGGGGCCTCTGGTGTCAACCTCTGCATCGGCACCCCTGCAGGGATGTCGTCACCTTCAGCTCTAGTACCTGTCACAAAGACGACAAGTGCATCAGTGCCTACGACTACTCCTCAAATAGCCTTACAGCTTCAAGAAGGGTACTCACCTTTGACTACGATGGCTTCCGGCAACGGCGCCTCGGTAGCCGGTGGCTCGGTCACCGTTTGGGTAGTGGGAGCGGCCTCATCGGCGGGCGGCGCGTCTTCTTCCGCCACCGCTGAAGAGGGCTCGTCCCCCTCCCAGGACAAATCTGTGGACTTCCTGCAGAAACACTCACAGATGGTCATCAGTCAACATCGACTACTGCAACAAGTACTAAGAAGGATACGGTACTTACAAGTTCGACCGGACAATTGTCACGGCCGGAGCACCGAGGATGCTGGCGATATCAACCAGTCCACCCTCGGCGGGCGCCTCCTCCGACGCCCCTGCGGCTACCGCCTCCTCCACGGCAGCAGCGGCCGACGCAGTGGTCTCCTGCGCTCCTGAAGCCACCACTTCTTCAACGGCGGCGGCTACGGGTCCCGTGCTCCCTCGTGGAACAGGGGGCTGGCGCTCCAGTTGCGCCAAGATCTCCTCCACAGTGGGGGCTGGACTACGACTTCCAGCTGGCTCCCCCACCGTGTCCCACACGCCCTCATCGCCCTCTTCGACGGGCTCCGTCGGCGGCACCTCCTGCATACAAGGGAGACTACTCATCAGCAATCGTTACTTGTACAACGGGTACTCGACTACTCTGTTCAAGACAACTTACCTCCTGAGGCGTGGCCTCTGAGACCTTGAGCTTCTTCGTCACCCGCTTCCTAGCGGGGTTGCGCGGCTTCCGTGGCGGCGCAGCCAGGCTAGCCTCTAGGCTAGTCGGGGGGGTCTTGTACCAGAGGAACATGAGGCAAGCCGGGCGGCTAAACCTCGACCGCAGCTAGAAGCGGTCCTGACGCGTTTCTTCGTCGTCTTCGTCGTCGTCGGTGGTGTCTTCCACAACGACGGTGTCATCGCCTTCACCAACTTCACGCCGCTCATTCGCCTTCCTCTCCATTGGGATCTCAATTCCGCTCGGAGGTGGCTGCGGCTTGGAGATGAACTTCTTCAAGTCCTCCTGCAAGACACAAGACGTCAGCAACTCTACATCAGGCAATTACCACTCGACTGATAGAGTACGACTACTCACCTCCTTTGGCGGGCGCGCGGCGGAGTACTCCTGTACAGGGCACGCTGTGTACGGCGGCATGTCTTTAAAGATCCGCGACAACCTCTCGACGATGTCGCTGTCGTCCAGCTCGCCTCCCGGCATCCGCGACGTGTCGTCCTCGCCGGTGTACTCGAAGCCTAGGGTGTCTCGAGCCATCAACGGCTGTACCCTCCGCTTCATGAAACTGAAGGCCACGTGCTCGGCCCTCAGTCCCGCCTCCCTGAGCACCTTAATGCGTGCCAGCGGCTCGGGGAAGCCGGATCCCCTCCTGCATGGTGGGCTCCGTGTTCCACCATTCTCTATGCCTGGGCTGCTGTCCGCTCGGCTTCGGCAGGCCGGGGTGGTGGTTCGTGATATAGAACGACCTGGTCTTCCAATCTGTGTTGGAGTCGACAAGTTTGTACGCCAGATATTGCTCCACGGCGTCCTCCCTCAGCTGGATGCCGGCTCCTCCGACTACCCTGGGGTTGGTTGCACTTGGTTGCGGCTTGACGCAGAAGAACTTCCGGAAAAGCACCCAATGTGGCTTGATCCCGAGGAAGGCTTCGTAGAAGTGCACGAAGACCGTCGTGTGGAAGATGCCATTGGGGTTCAGGTTAAGGTACTCGATCCCGTAGTACCCGAGCAGCTGTCGATGTTTAAACCACTCGACCTCCATGGGAGGTACCCGCAGCAAGGTAGAAGGTGGGGATCGCCATGATCTGGAACCCGAAGGTACGCGCGAGGACACAAGACACGAGATTTATACAGGTTCGGGTAGCCAGAGTAGCTACCCTACGTCCTGTTTGGAGTAGTATTGCGCCCTGCGCTTGGTGTTGTTCCCTGGAGGGATTGTGGGATGTGCGGCTAGGTACCCGGCCCTCCTTTATATAGTCCAGGGGGCGAGTTCCTAGTTGGTTACAAGGCAGGAGTCCTAGTAGGATTACACAGAGCGAGTCCTAGTAGGAGTACAGGGGAACTCTACTAGGAGTCCGTCTTCTACTCTTCCTCCTTCCTTGCATGAGTACCCAGGGAGTATGCCCGACAAGCCCCCGAGCACGTTGTAGTCGAGACTAGTAGTTCGAGTAGTCTTGAAGCCTCTGTGAGTAGTTCTTGAGCATCCTCGAGTACTGCTTGGAGAAACCTTCAATAGTACTTGAACTGCCGCGAGGCTGGAAGGTGGTGCAGCTCATCAGTCTTGAAGTCGAGATTATATGGAAGTGCGGTTGCAAAATCGCACTCCATATGGAGTAGCCCTCGAGCCTTAGGTTGAGTTGCAGACTCTAGCTGAGGGTCAATCTTGATTCTGCTTCCGTCTTGAAAAAATCAACTGATGGGTGTAGCCTAGTAGCCCCCGAGCCTTGGAACGATTGAAGAATCAATCCAAGGGTCTTCAATGTTCGCGAAAGTCATCATCTGAGTACTCTTGTAGCGTTCAGCCCCCGAGCTCATCGCCAGGTGAGCCGTAGGAGTCACGTCGAGTAGTTGTTGGTGCTGAGCCCCCGAGCTAGAGAGCTAGCGGAGACTACTCGAGTTGTCATCGAGTAGTAAATTGGTGTGTAGCCCCCGAGTTTGGGAACTAGCCGCGCCGGTGGAGGTACGCGGAGCGTACTGGAAGTCGTCGCCGAAGCTTGACCTGAAAGTAGAGATGCGTACATTATGTAGCATTTTTTGTAGAAATTAAATCTACAAATGACAAATACAAATATGAAGATAGATGTAAATGTCATGTGTCATGCTCTTGTTGTGGTCGTTAGGCGTCGAGTAGTTAGCCTGATGCGGTTTAGCGCCCAGTCTCTGTGGTCGCTGTTTAGCCATAGCCGCTGGGGGCATGGAGGCATGACAGGAGAGCTAGTTTAAGTGCCCGGTCTCTGAGGAGCCTGTTTAGCCGTAGTCGCTGGGGACGTGGAGGCATGACAGGAGAGCCGAGGCTTTGCGCGGATCAAGGCGTGTGCTACTGTAGCGAGACCATTAAGAGGTAGACGAAAGTAGTCGGCGAGGCGACAAGAGAGAGCGCGATTGCTCGTTGTTCCGCGTGGCGGAGAGCAGGATTGCGCAGTGCCTCCTCAGGGTGTATCCGTTGTGCGCCTCCAGCACTCAGTACACGAAACGTCGTGGCAAGAGCCTCCTAATTTGGTGTACCAAGCCTGTGACAGTCAGTCAACGGTCCCCAAGGAATAGCTGGCACGGTGTAGCTCTGCTGGCAGGTAGCCGTCGAGAGGCGTACACGAAGTAGTCTTCAGTGTTGGTTCCTGTATGCGGAAAACAAGCCGAAGAAAAAAATAATTATTGAAATAAGTGACTTAGCTTGTTTCGTGGACAAGTGTCGACGAAGCCGTGGCGGTCAATGATGGAGCCGCGACGGTTGGAGCTGAAGTCGACTAGTTGGAGGTGGATCCGACTAGTTGTTGATGACGTAGTAGCCGATCTAATAGTCGAAGTAGTCGTACACCCAGAAGACGATGTCGCGGCGGTGTACGGTGTAGTCGATGTAGAGCCACTGCTGCCGAGAGACGAGTACTCGTGGCGCACGACAAGGTTGACGTAGAGCCCGTGCGGCCGGGTGACGAGTAGTCGCAGCGCACGGCAAGATTGATATAGAGCCAGTGCAGCCAAACACGATGTCGCTGCGGCTCGCGGCGTTGCACTTGAGTAGTCGAAGTAGTACTCGCGTAAGCTGCTGTGTGCTTGGAGCGAAGGACACTGAAGTCTTTTGGTACATCTTCGTGTGCGTGTAACAGCCACCTTGAAATTGCCATAGATGCGAACTTCATGTAGAGCAAGCTTTCTCTTTTTTTAAGCCCACGTCAGAGTGCTTTTCCTTTGTAGCTGCCGCTACTCGACTCGAACTCGGCCCTGAGATCTTGATTGATGTACGACAGCGCAAGACTCTGACTCCGAATTTTTTCTTGGGAAATCAGGCTTGTTTCGTGGGAAATCAGGCTTGTGGAACGACTGACGACTACTTGGTTCCGATTCCAAATTCGTGGACACATAGCCCGTCGAGATTCTTTCGGCATAGATTCATCTGCTCAGCTGCTCTAAACCTGGACTCGCCGACTTCTTCTCATTGAGTAGATTTGATTTTGAGGATAGGTCCTTCAAATTCACCAATGATCGTGACGATGGCCCCACGGTGGACGCCAGCTGTCGGTATTTAAACCACTCGACCTCCATGGGAGGTACCCCCAGCAAGGTAGAAGGTGGGGATCGTCATGATCTGGAACCTGAAGGTACGCGCGAGGACACAAGACACGAGATTTATACAAGTTCGGGTAGCCAGAGTAGCTACCCTACGTCCTGTTTGGAGTAGTATTGCGCCCTGCGCTTGGTGTTGTTCCCCGGAGGGATTGTGGGATGTGCGGCTAGGTACCCGGCCCTCCTTTATATAGTCCAGGGGGCGAGTTCCTAGTCGGTTACAAGGTAGGAGTCCTAGTAGGATTACACAGAGCGAGTCCTAGTAGGAGTACAGGGGAATTCTACTAGGAGTCCGTCTTCTACTCTTCCTCCTTCCTTGCATGAGTACCCAGGGAGTATGCCCGACAGCAGCCCCTTGAAGAAATCGCTGGCCGGGAGCGCAAGCCCGCGCTCCACGAACCGCGCAAACATTGGGATCTCGTCTTCGGCCTTCTCCATCGGATATGGATCTCCAGCGGCAGATCTCAACATGTCGACTTCCTTCTCCCTGATGAACCCGCTGTTCACGAGGGTCAGCAGATCCTCCGTCTTCACTTTGGACTTCTTCCACTCGCGGCTTGGATCGGCTCGCGGTGGAGACATGGGCGGCGCCGCTCCGGTGGCAGCCGCGGCGGCCTCTTCGCGGCCCCTCTTCTTCCCGGTGGCCTTCGATGTCTTGGACGGTGACGGTTTCATCCTCCAAGTGCAAGGCGTCTTCACTCGCATCCGCTCGGAGGCTACCCTAAAAGCTTTGGGTGGCGGCGCACTTGAATCTACTACGGCGGCAGCAAGCGCTGGGAGTGGATTTGCTTCAGATGGATACGGAATGGCTGCAGCTCGAATGGGTGAAAAACCCTAAGGGTTCTGACTTCTATTTATAAGCCAAAATGGCTCTGCAACGGGCGGCTGGATAAGTCCACGCGCGGCTGACTCAGCGGCTGCGCGTGACCCTTCGTATTCTACTAGTCGACGCGCCTCACCTCGGGGGCTCGGCTATTTCTACTCGACCACCTGGGAAGCGGCTAGTCTCAAGAGCATCTCAGGACACATTCTTCAAGATGACCCTTCAATTCGAGAGGAAGTACTCGACTCAAGGCTCGGGGGCTCCGTGCCACGTGTCCTTCGGTTTTTTCTCTCCGGATTTTTTGGGGTTTTCTTGCCAAGACTTCAGATGGACCCTCAGCCAGAGCCCGCGGCTCAACCTAAGGCTCGGGGGCTACTCCATATGGAGTGCGATTTTGCGAATCGCACCTCCATGTCAGCTCCGGCTTCAAGACAAGACAGGCATTTTTTGAAGACCTTCGAAGGCAGTTTTCGGGGACACTTGGGACTACTCGAGAAGACTTCAAGATTGCTCAAACATCAGTTGGAGTACATTCCAGCCTCGGGATACTTCGACTACTCTTGAGGACTTTGACTTGTAGCACTCGGGGACGCTTGAGTACTACTTGTTAAGGCCGTCAAGACTACTTGAAGCTATCCTTCTCGACTACAAAGTACTCGGGGGCTTGTCGTATGGACCTCCCTGGGCCCACTACCTCGGTGGGTACCAGGACCGACTACTCGGTGGGCCCCTGGGACTACCCGGCTTGCGCTACACGGCACCTGAAGGCATGGAGCACAAGGACTACACAGGAGTAGTACTCGGTTAGTGAGTTGTACATGTTCCGCACTGTATAGAGGACTCCTAGACGTACTCGACTAGTACTCTCTCCCTACTCCGACTTGTAACCCTGCCTCCCAGACTATATAAGGCGAGGCAGGGACCGATCTTAGGATCACCTTATCCAATCCCCTACAACTCACGGCGCACTATCGCACCATCTTGTAATTGTGCCCAATCAATCCAGAGCTACGCAGCATACAGGACATAGGGTATTACGCACCTCGCGGCCCGAACCTGTCTAAATTGTGTGCCACGTGTCTCTTCCTTCGAGTTACCGATCTCGGCGAGTCACATTCATCTACTTCGGGTACTCCCCTTAGTAGGTTGCCGGTCTAAAACACCGACACCCGCTTCCTATAGGTCGGCACTCGACCTTCCTTCGTTTGACAAGACTTTAAACAGATCGGCTACTAAGCTGATTTATTCTTCTTTTTTTGGATCGACGTGCATGTTATTCGACCTATCGATAGCTCTACGACTTCGTCATGACCTTTCTAAGGTCGCTGCGCATACACTCGCTCGAGGGCTTGTGAGACATGGGTACCCCTGGGTCCCCACCGACCAGGCTCACGGCCGTCCCCGACAAGTGGGTCCGGCCTACTAGAAGACCCGCCGACCTGTCAATGGGCCCAACCGACCTGGTTGGCGGTCAACACGACCTCCTGAAGACCTCCCAGAAGATTCCCCAGACGACCTAATCCATCACGACCTCAAGACTTGGCGTACAAGACAAGACATTGGTGGATTTCGCCCAAAGCAGATCGGGATATGGTAAGATGTGTAACGTAGACTTAGGTCTCCTGGTCGTGACCGACCAGGAGTCTGGGAACCGACCTCATCTACTGGCCAATATAAGGTGGACGAGGCGACCCCTTGTACCAATCAATCTAATCCTCAAGCAATCTACACCGACAACTGGACGTAGGGTATTACTCTCCGGAGGCCCGAACCAGTATAAACTCACTATGTTCTCTATGTTCCGCGTACTCGTGTGCGACCTTCGAGTTTTTAGCCTTAGACTCCTCCCCGCCGAACAAATAAAACACAAGGATTAACACCCCTGTGGGCTGTCCAAATCTCACCATCTGGCAGCTTGCATGTGCATGTAACGTGTGTGCATGTGCGTGGCGTGCATGTGCGTGCTTACTGCGGATGTTTGTATGGCATGCGGCCGGCGGCCGGCTACGGTTACTCGCTTACGGACGTGTGCATGCGACGACGTGTGCGTGTGTGTTACCGCCACAAGCTCCAAACGCCACATGATAGCAGAGCACAAGCGCAGTGACCTCGGCGCTGCAGATCTTGGCGCCGAGTTCGACAGCCATGTAAGCGCCACATGAGCTCCATTTGTTGCCAACTCGTTCAACCTCAGCGCCAAGATTCACGGCGCCGGGACGTATTACCTCGGCGTCACAGTTCACGACGCCGAGCTCAGAGTCCATTTTTTGAAATCTTTCCAGAAGGGGTGTAGTTGTGAAAATCTTTCAACAAAAGGGTCAGGAAAAAAAGACGGTGAAATCAACTGCCGTAGGAAAATTTCCTCCGTTTCACTGCTCCTATTCCTTCGTTCCAGACAGCTTTCATAGAAATATTTCCAGAGGAATCAGTTCCTTCACGATTCCTCCATAATTCCTTTGAACTAGATGGGGCCTATATGTAAAAGTGAAGGGTTTGGACGTCAGTGTGAATATCTACATAATAAAAATTTGCATTTCTAGAAACACATAAATAATATAACAAATAAATGGAAGATGCAGGGGTACGTGGTAAAATCTTCTTATCAACCAAGGATGATGTGAGGAGTAATTGACGGAGGGATGATGTGAGGACTAGAGAAGACGAGAGAAAATGAAATTTGACATTGTTTATCACAACTTAATTCACACGAAAATTGGACTTGAGGCCGAATGCTTAAAGCCCACAAATGCCATAAGCCCAGGCCCAGTTCAACCTGAACAGCACACTGGCCAAGTGTCGTCAGCTCGTCGTCACTCGTCACTCGTGTTGTCGTCACCTGGGGCCTCCCCCATCCCTGTACGGTTCTGCCACCTCCACTTCCCGCCCTTTTCCCGATTCCCCTCCCCCTCATCCTCCCCCTCCCCCTTGAGCTCTCCTTCATGGCCTCCTCCCCCTCCCCCTCAGACCGGCGGCTCCTGTTCCCGCCTCGACTCCCGGCGCCCCCGCCCGGCCTCTGGATTCGCAGGCCGACGACCCTCTCCGTGGCCGACACGGCGGCGCAGCTCCTCCCCGCCGCGTACGACGGCGACATCCCCAGATTCAAGAGTGAGTTCCCGAGACGCGTTGCCGACCCCCAGATTGTTCGGTTCTGGTAAAGATTCGTTTTTTTTATTGTGCGGCGGGTTGGGTAATTCAGTGATTGGGTTTTGGTGGTTGTTTTGTGCAGAGCTGGTGAAGCGCCTGAGGACGGCGGGAAAGGACGTGAAGGAGGCGCTGGCTGAGATTAAGAGCACCTCGTCTTTCAAGTACATGGGTCACGGGCCGCTGCACCTGGCGGTGTTGTCGGCCAAGCCGGTGATGTGCAAGTACCTCCTCAAGGACCTCAAGCTCGACGTCAACGCGGGTGGCGTGGATGGTAATAACATTCCCACCTTTCCCCCTCTTCCACTGATTAATAGTAGTTCTCCTGGTAGCCTGGTAGGTTGATTGTGTTGTGGAACATGGGGAGTTGGGAGGCCTTTGCTCTCTGATTTGTGGAACAGATGGAGGAGGGTCTATCGGCGTTACAAAATGGGGGTATTTTAAGGTATTCTATCGTGTTTGCTTAGGAGAAAAATCGTAGTAGGACAGTAGCCTTGACCAGTGCTGCTACAATTCTCGAGTCGTGTGATTCTGAAGACTCACTGCTTCTTGGGGAAGGCTCTCGTTTGCTTCATCCCTGTGCCTTGCCAGTTTCCATCCAAAGAAGAAACCTTTTTAGTGTTTTGGAGTGAAGAAGAAAACCGTTGCTGACTTGACAAGAGTTCACAATCAATTGGTCGCTGTGAAATGCATGTTGAGTTGAGGCATGGATCTTCATAATTTGATTTGCAGAGAGTTCGAGTTCATCAGTGATGGCATTGTGCCTTGTGACTCATCTATTTTTTCTGTTCCATTTTAATCATATGCGTTATTTCAGAATACACACATCAGACTGTATTGCTTAATTATACGCTTTACTTGGTCGCAAGCAAGAAGTGTCCAATCATTCTGATTCTGACAAATAGTTGCCATTTCCTATGCCTTTTCCAGGTGTGACGCCTCTCTTTTTTGCAATATATGGTCCCAGATCCACAGCCATCACCAGGCTTCTCCTTGATCATGATGCTGATCCAAACAAAGCAGCCTATGATAGAGCTACCCCACTCCTCGTTGCAATATGTGAAGGTTATCATACTGTTGCATGCATGTATTTTGGAACTATTTAGCTGTTGTTCTATGTTAGATTATCATGTCAAATATTTTCTCTTTAAAAGAAAATTTTCTATCATCCGGTTCTTATTGCCTCTGGATTGTACAGGTTGTTTGCAACTGACTAGAGTCAGTAACAGTGGCCCAAATTTTTGGCTTATATAGTGTAGTTGATGAACATAGACACAATTTTTATATGATAACACAGGGGTAGTGAAGTCTTGATTTGTTACTGGAAGCCTGTCCTTAACTTCTACACAGTACAACTATGCCATAGTTATTCTCTCCTTTTTTAACTGTTTTCTTCAAACCATCTTCATATTGGTTAAGACTGTTGCTTCAGCCTATTGTTTAATACGAATGCTAGTTCTATTTTAATATTTTTTACCTTTTTAATATGGGTGGCACCTAGTTATGAGAAGCCGTATTTCAGTTAATATAGCTTGAATCTTAATTTAACACCATCAATTTTCTTGATTTGATGCAGATACCTATGAAATAGCAGAGTTATTATTGTCTAGGCGAGCTTATGCTGACCCTGTGTCTGAATATGGAACTCCATTGTACATTGCTGCCAGGGATGGAAATGTTAGAATGCTGAAGTTATTGTTGCAGCATCAGGCAGATGTAACATTTCCTTTTCTGTCCAGTCTTAATTTTTTATTTATATCAATATATAACTTACTAGAGAGCAGAACTCTAACTGTGATAGATTAATTAGGAAAAACTTCTGGCTGTGGGTGCAAAGTTTGTTGGTGGGTGGGGGTAGTGGGTTGGGAACTTGGGATGAGGTGATCTTGATTAATCGATGTTAATGGTTGATGAAACCTGGAAATCTATCTCAATTAAAATGTTGGAGCCACGATACAATGGAATAAAATTATTACAATTTCTCGTGATTGTTTGTTTGTTACGCTAATGAATTCATATTCCATTACTAGACTATATGTCGTTGCTTGTACAAGTAATTTGTTTTTTTTTTTGGCTTTTGTCTTTTCTACAGCCCAATGTGGTACTACATACACCGCTGAAAACAACTTCTGCATGCTCATTAGGCATGGAACTACATACTAAGGTGCAATGAATTTTGTTTTTTTTAGTGTAAAGTGAATTTACTTGCCCAGTCAGATCTGTTATTGGCCCCTTATGGAGATCTTGGCTGTGGAACTGATTTTTGTTTTTCATACATTGAAAGATAACACCATGTTTAATAAATATATTTTAAGATTTGTGTGCATACTTCCTGATGCAGACTGATGCTGATGTCAATCCTGGTACTATAACTCCGTTGATAGCAGCTGCATATGCTGGCTCAACTGACTGCATCAAGTGTTTGTTGGAAGCTGGTGCTGATGCAAATATACCTGATCATGTGTGTTTTTGCTTGCTTCATAGCTTATTCACTATCTCTTTGTTCTGTTTCTGGGCTATATATGTTGTATTTGCAAAACAGTTTGTGTTCTCTCTAAGTCTATATTATACATCCCAATTAATGTTCTAGAACTAATATAAAAGGAATTAATTGTTGCAACATGTAAAGATCTTGGGATATTTTAAATTACCTTTTGTTTTTAGTAAAATGCGTCATTTGCTAACAAAAGTGCATGAGTTAGGGATGGAATATGACAGTTCTCCTTTTTCTTTATTATAATTAAATAGCTAAATTCCAATGCTTTGAAGTCATACACTTCTTATCTCTGTTGAAGAATTGGATACCATATCTTGCTGATGCTAAATTTAGTAGGATGCCTCCTTGGCACTGGAACGAAGAAAATAGAAATAGAAAGGTTGGTCAAAACATTACTGTATCTGTTCATGCTTCCTACATGTCAAGGGGATTCTCGGAATCATTAACTATATATCTATCTAGATGTTATCGTGCATTCCTGCTCCATGAGATAATACATGCCCTGGCCAATCTCCTATGGTTACTTCCACCTTTTTTTCTGATCTTAGTGTATTGGAGTGTAATGCCTTCACTTCATCTTTTATTGCCTAGTGTGCGACAAAATACCTAGCTTTGTTATTTCATCTAATCTACCATGTTTATTTCTAAAATTTTCCCTTGAGGCCTTGACTGTCTTCTTAACAGAATGGTAGACTACCGTTAGAAGTTGCTGCAATCCAAGGGTGTCAGGAAGCAGTTGATCTTCTTTCCCCTGTCACAACCCCTTCTGTTCAAGTTGCTGATTGGAGCACTAGTGAAATAATCCAACATGCAAAACTTACGGGTTCCAAGCCAGACGTATGTACAAAATATTTCCTATCATACTTGATATGGTAGTTGGTAGCATTTATGCAGATTGCTGAAATTGAGGCCATGTCCTTTACTAATATTTTCATTTTTTATTTGTTACAAATTTGACAACTTAGTTTGTGCATGCATTTTAGGGTGAAAATGATGGACCTGATTTTCAAGAACAAGGGGATTATGCATTCTTACAAAGTGATTATGCTCGAGCATTGGATCAGTATACTATGGTAAATTGTTGCATCATATACTCACTTGAGCTGCTTTTCTGTTCACAGGTATCACTCACGTTCTGACTTACATTGACTAACTAGTGATCTATATCATGTGGATTCTGATTATCCAATAAACATAGCATTTTACAATATGATTGACTTTTATTTTAATTTTCTTGTGGACAGACGTCTTAGTTCTACTTTGAAATGTGCAAATTGTTTCGCATGACAAGTATCCACAGAACGCATATTTGCATGTGTTGTGAGTTACTGCAAATAATAAGCAAACATATGTTTCACATGACAAGAAAGTGGCCATATCCACAGAACACATATTTGCATGTGTTGTGAGTAAGCAATGTCATTTAGTGACTGGCTTGTTCTTTAGTCTAAAATCATCTGTTCGCTGCAGGCACTGGAGATCAACCCTGACGATTCAGCCCTGTATGCAAAAAGGAGCCTGTGCTCGCTGCGTATGGGTGACAAAGGCAAGGCTTTGGATGATGCTTATACCTACAGAGACATGAAGTCGAATTCATCTGTACCATGCTATGCACAAGGAGCAGCTCTGATACTGGTGAAAGTAAGTTGTGCTACCCAGTGGCAATGACATCCGATTTTCCTTATTTTATTATATTCTTTGGTCATGTATATATGCACTTAATTTGTTTAGGAGTATGGCAGAGCGGTTGAAGAACTCATGTATGGTTTGAACCTAGATTTCGAAAGGGAACCAGCAGAGAAAGCATTGAGGTAACCTCTGCTTTATTTGCTTTAGTTGTTTGATTGGGAAAGATTTTTATTGTTTAGGTCAAATTTTGTTAGATGACTCCCAGGTTAGAAGATGATCGCCCCCTTAGGAAGAAAGAAAGTTAGGTGTGTGACATATCTGTACAATACATTACTGGTATGAAGGATCCTTTATTTGTTGTAATACACCATGTTGGCATATCATGTGCTATAGAGAAACAAAACATACTGAATTATGATTCTATTTCCAAATAGTTTTCTCATTTGCTTCGGGAACTAGGCCACTTGGGAAGCTTGCGCTAATGAGCTTATCTGTCATTCTGCTTATTTACCTACTACCTCTGGTTTCATATATTTGTTGTTGGGACAAGAACGGAGGTAGTATTTAGTTTAGGACATCTGCTTGTTTGCCTTGTACTGGCTGTCGTGATGCTAATGTAACTTTTAACCATATTTGCAGTGTGGGCCAGCCGTGAAGAGATGTTGTTACTGCGAAGAACAACAAATATTGTACTTATTTAATTGTTATGACTGCATCGAAAAGACACTACTGACAGACAACGCTTTGAAGCGAAACCTGGGGTGCTCTGTTTTTTGTCTGCAAACTTATCTTCTGATGGATCCCATTCCCATGAAAACCCTAAACACTTTGTTTCTGCCAGGTTATTACTACAAGTTATTGCATATTTTCCGCTATTATATAAGCACTGTACATTGTGGCTACTTACAATCTGTGGTAGCAGGGAAGAGGGAACTGAGGATTATGAAGGTGATGACACATTATATAGGGCGCCACTGAACTGAGTCGTTTCATATTATTTGGCATTATTGTGTAACTGTAGATGATAGGTAGGTGGCCGAATTGAAGATGACATATATTTTCTTCTGATAGATAAGATCTAGGAATTTACCGTGGATGCTACATGTACAAAGGTAGCATAAACTCAAGAGAATTATAAGTCACATGCTTTTCATTGATGACATGGCGTAAACTTAAGAGAATTATTGTTATAGGCAAGGGGAATGCCTTCTGAATGCAATTGTCTTTTTTTTTTTTGGATAATGTTAGAATGTATCACCCTGCCTAATATCATAATAGAACTATGCTTCATAACAATCCCTCAACTCCAGATTTTTTTTTGAACTGAAAGTAACTCTAGATGTTACATGTAGCTTATCAGTTACCAATTTCTCGAGCTGGATTCATGCTGGTGGTTGGCCTCTCTGGAGGGCAGAAATGATGCTTGGCCTTTCTGTATTACTGTGAAAATGAATAACCAATGAAAATAAGGCCTTCCACAGCCTTATTTTGGAGATCCCACTTTTGAAAATAGAGATTACGTGGAGGAACAAGTACCCAGATGTTTGGAGATCCCACTCTCGAAGAAGTTGAAACCATAGCCCACGGGTCTTCCGTTGCCGAAAAAAGCCACGCCTTCCAGAGTCTTCTTCTTCATATCAACAGAAACCATCCAGGCCATGTCGTCCAGGGGTTTAAGCCTGCACATGATGTGAACAACACCGTCGTCGTGCAAGCTCAGAGCAGGGTAAGTTGCGTGGAATCTCATCAGGGCTGATGGCTCTGTATCTTCACCCTCATTCAGATTAGCAGGCAGCACCTCATCAGCATTATTTCTCGGATCACGGAGCATTTGGGCATATCCCGCAGTGTCGTCCTTCAGTGACACTTCAGAAACGTTGATCTTGCAGTCCCCATCCCAGTCGGAATAACCGTTCTTGGAAATGTTCAATTTCCACATAGCAGCCTCCCAACCATCAGGGATGTACCCAGAGATGTTTGCCTGCAGCTTCACGTGTGTTTTCATGTCCAATAACTTGATGAACCCATCGACAACGACGATGTCCCGAGTGAGCAGCGGGTTGCGGAGCCTCCTGGGCAGCTCTGTCGACGGCAGTGGGATGTAACGAAGACAGTTGCTGTCGTCGTCCAGGAGAACGTCGTAGATGAGGATGCCATGCCACAGAGATCCACCCAGCCAACCGAACCGAGCTCCCCTCCGATGGTGATAGCCTTGCTGGAGTAGGAGTAATGGAACTCCTCTTGCGGCGACTGCATCCTCTTGGTGCACCATTTCCTCGTCTCGGAGTTGTACAGGTGGACGTCGAACCGCTCACGGTCGGACGGTCGGCGGCAGAGGATGGCGACGAAGAACATGCCGCCGCGGCCGCGCAGCAGAACAGGCTCGCGGTCGGAGAACTCGAGGAAGGTCGGCACGAGGATCAGGTGAAGAAGCGATGGCCGCCGCCGCTCCTTGGTGTCGCCTGCCGCCTGATCCACGAAGTACTCATCGCTGTCGGGGCGTACCTCGTCGTCGCCGCCGCCGTCAGGGGAGATGGCGAAGCGGAGAAGGACAAGGTCTTCCACCGTGCTGAGGATCATGGGCAGGTAGCCGAACGCGTGAGGCACGGACTCTTGCGGCAAGGTGGGGCAGTGGACGGTGAAGCAGGAGACGTGCGGCGGCGGGGCGGTCCAGAAGGTCACCCGGATGAGGAGCTCGCCGCACCTCGTGAAACACTCGGCGGTGCTGGCGTTCTCGTGCGCACTGATGTAGCCGTGGGGGTCGATGAGGATCGACGCCGGAGGAGAGTCCAGATCATCGTCGGGAGAGACAGGCGGAGGGATGGACAGCAACGGATCGCGTTCTTCATGGACGGCGGATGGCAACAACTCAGCTCGTCTTCTTCCACGGGAACCCGGGGGGGGGGGGGGGGCGAAAACAGCAGATGGAGTAAATTTGATTCCATGTGTTAAGTTATTAGGGACATAGTAAAAATATTTTCATCCTCAAAACACAATTTGCTTCAGCAGTTTCCCTATTCTCCTTCCCAACTCCTGGGTCCCACCAGCCACGTCATCTTCTCTTCACCTCGCCCAAATCTTCGACCTTTCCCCTGTCGCCCGCCGCTCCCGTCCCGTGGGCGCGCGCCGTCGCGGGAAGGATCATGCTCGCCGCGGCCACCACCACATCCGGCCAACAAGCCCGCCACCTCCACGTCCGCAACTCGAAGCGCAGCCCGTCGGGCCTCCCCAAGCCCGGCACCCGGCACAACCAGGCCGCCCCCGCGCCGTGCTCCGCCCTCGTCTACTCGTGCCGGGCCCGCCCGTCGTGCTCCTCGCCAACCGACCGCCCGACGTGGCCCTCGTTCGCGACCTCTGCCGCCGCGGCCGCCCCACCATGATAATCGAGGAGGTCGACAGCAGGCACGAGCGCACAACGACGGAGGACAGCGAGGGGGCCGGCCGCCGAGGCGGCGACGCGGATTCAAGGAGGCCATACTGAAAGGCGCTAATCCGTTGACCATCCTGATACATGCTGGACATATCTGCAACTCCTCGATCGAAGCCTGTAGCTCCTATTTCTGCTCAACAACGTGTACTTCCCGCGGTAGCAGATTCATGCAACTACGTTCTTAGAAGAAGGCAGTATGACCGTACTAGCACTCGCGTAGTCAGTGAATAGTCATTTCAACTTCTGTTTTTGCTTTGAGTCAAGTGTTTTGAACCTGGGCTATTTATTAATGGAGTTGTTTGTTCCATTTCCAGGGGAGGCCTTTGAAAACTTGCTGGAGTTGGCTGGAGTTGTTTGTTCCATTTTCAGGGGAGGCCATCAAGACCTTTAGGATAGATCCTTGTGTTTTAGTTCAGTTCTGACCAAATTTTTTCAGTGTGGCACTGATAGGGTACCAAAGAAATGGCCACTGGGTAGTTGATACACTATAGGGTCAGCTAACCAATAATTGGTAAGGGGCTTCTGCACATCTTAGTAGATCAGTTCTTAGTTTGAAAGGAGAACAATTAGTTCTTAATTAACTGCACATCTTAGCTGATCAATATTCCTATGTAATCTCAAATATGGGCAGACATATTTCTGTAATATTTTCGTGTAACACTCAGTTCTGCTTTATATATTTATGCTTGGTGGACCTACTTACACCAATTTGAAATGCAATATACTACTATTTTTATTGTTACTGAAGAATACCAGCTCAGATTTCAGTTCTGGACGATTCACAAGCTGGACAGTTGCAGAAGCCTTCATGTTGGCAGGATCCTAAAGTTTGTAAGATTTCGGTTACTAAAGTTCGGAAGTGAAAAATTGTGGGCTGGAGTTTAGTCATTGGTAATTTACATACCTGAGTGGTTTTTTCACTAGAGTTGATCTTTGTTCATCCCTCCAGAAAAGTAACACAGGGGGTGTTTTCCTCAAAACCCTCTGGAATAAAGCTTTTTTCCAAAGTTGATTCTGAATTGTTATTCTAAGAAAAAATGTCTGGGGATTGCAAAGTAGCTGTTGATTCTGAAATTAAACTGAACCTAGTGTCAGTGCACACCAAGGGTCATCTTAAAATAGTTGTCTTGCAGTCGACAACAATATTATACATGTTGTTGATGTATGATAGTTATCTTCTCTCTACAGTTGAAACACAAAGACATTACATTTGCCACCAACAGAAAAACATGGGATTGTGCATTGATCACTGACCATATCATTTTCTGAAATCTGAGATTGTGCATTGATCCTACAGCCCTTTGATATATCTGTTATGTTGCAGAATCTGTAATATTCAGTGTCTGAACTTCTGTATCTAGTTCAAAATAGCAAGCCTGAAGCTTCAGGGCTCAGGATTCTTTCTCAAACTTTTACAAGTAACAGTCCTATTCTAATGTTTTAGTAACACAAGTGAGAACTACATTACTGTGTGCCTTTGATGGTGCTTTATTAAACAGTGTTTGCCATCGAACACTTTATGTTTACTGAATGCAAGAGCTCAAAATGTAATATCAGTTACTGAGCTTTCAAGATCTTATTGTCTGACAAGAAGTTGCTGTTACAGTATAGCACTGGAATCTGATGGAATGAAAAAACCTCCATGTCATAAACCATTACAATTTTTCTGGCAGCAGCATAGCAATGAACGAATGCATTCACCTGACAAATACAAATGTCGGTCAGCACATTACAAGTTCCAGATCAGAAAAGATCAGAATCATCAGCAGGCCAATATTCAGATAACAAAAGAACCATGCACAAGCTGTATGTTGATATTTTTCCTATCATTTTTATATATAATATAATTCAGATAACAAAAGAACCATGCACAGCCAGACTTGAATTCTGTTGAATGTACTGGCATCAGATGCATCACTATCAGGGCAAAAAGTTCCAGACATGTTCACTAGTGTCAGTGAGCAAACAAGCAACAGAGTTAACACGAGCTGTACAATGTTCAAACATAAATTTCAGTAAACTAGAAACATCAGACTGTTAGTATGACAGGATAGCAGGATCAACTATTTGCCATCTTATTAAGAGGCTAATAAATAATTTACAAAATATGTCACCAAGTGCCAAATGACTCTTGCAGTCTTGCAGTGCCAAAGGAACATATAGCAACCACACATGTTGAAACTGAAAGTAGCTAGACAATTTGCCAATGTCCAGTAATGTAGCCACACATGTTGTGATGTATGCCAAAGATACATCTGGTGAACTGACAACATCTTATCACTCTCAAACCCACGTCCGCTTGGATCAGATCAGAGGGCACCCGCCGCCCACAAGAGCTTGTCCTGCACCACCAAACCATGGACGATGTAGTAGATGCGCACGCGGAACCGCCGGAATTGGAAGACCACGGCGAGGATGAGGACGCCGTCGTGACGCCGGCGACGACGTCGGCGGGAGCCAGCCCGCCGCAGGCGATGTCGGAGGAGGACGAGGACCAGCCGCTGCCCAAGCGCCCCAGCGCGTCACCACCCGCGGACCAGGTGCTCCCAAGCCCAACTGACTTCAGCAAGCATTTCAAATCGTGCAGGAGCACGACCGGATCCTGCACAAGTTCCCGGACCTGATCGACCAGCACGTGGAGGAGCTGGCGACGCTGGACACGGTGGATTCCGGTAAGCTCTTCCTCGTCGGCAAGGTCCGGGACATCGCCGGAGGAGGGAGCAGCGGCGGGATGCGCGGGGGTGAGGGGAGGGAGAAGGAGACGGCGGCGGTGGCCGCCATGGTCGGCCGCGGCGGGGCGGGGCGAGTGGGGGGAGGTGTGGAGGCAGGAGGGGGTGAACGAGTGGGTCCCACAGATAGGGGTAGAGGAGAGGTTCCCTCTATAGAGGGGATGGAGAGGAGTTTTTAGTCAGTGGAGAAAAAAAGTGAGGACTATAGGAAACCTGCTGGAGAAGGTTTCATCCCCTATATGACTATTTTTTTTGCTATTGGGGAGAGGATAGGGAAGCTGCTGAAGTTGCTCTTAGTTGCGATTCAATTCTTGCTAAGGACCGGGAGGGGGGATTGCTCCGTCGATTGATATCCTTCGAGGGAACAGTTCAATCACATCTAGCTGAATCGTATCACCTCGTCTGAATCGCATTCGTTCATCTGTGATGCCTTTTGTGCCGACAAACAAGGGAAATCACATCCACGTAGGCTATTCACATGTACTCTGCTCTAGCGTCAAACAACCAAGACTCAATCTGATCCGATCAGAGGATTAGGGAAATCAGCAGCTTCGTGATCAACTATGGAGCAACGCGGATTGGGTAGATCCACCAAAAGAGATGGGAAACAACTGATTGAAGCATTTTCTTCGAACATGCACTCATGAGAAATGATGAAGAATAGATTGGTGGTTTGGTTTTTTCATATATGTGTCAAGGAGACGGCGGACAGCGATCCACTTCTCGCATGTTTACTATAGTCTAGACTAACCAAATCTAGCAACAAACACGATCATCTGCCACCGTCGGCTGACATTTCTCTCCTCGTGTCTCCTCCTATTCCCTGAAGATACTCTGCTCTAGCATCAAACAACCAATAAGGCAATGCAATGTACCCAAAATAGTCTGACCAGAGGACGAGTGAAATCCGTAGGTCCGTCGCCAAGGGAGACGGGAAACGGCAGAATGAAGCATTTTCTTCGAGCATGCACTGCCGAGAGATGATGAAAAGTAGATTTGGGTTTGGTCTTTTCATCAATGTGTCGACGAGATGATGCTGGGCAACAATTGCGTTGTTTGGATACTCCAGCAGGGTTAGAGTTAGAGTTAGTTCTAACTTTAGCTCTAGCCCTAAACTAATTCTAGCTCTAGAGGTGTTTGGATGAAAGAGTTAGAATTACATTAAATGTACTTTTTCAATCATTAGGTGTGGGTGGAGGGAGAGAGAAAAGTCACTTTTTGGTGGACCCAACATGAACTAGCCCCAATAAGCACCTCTTGGGTGGGATAGTTTTTTGGGGTGGGTTAGATGCAAACTAGCTCAATCTAGCCCTCATGTTTGGATACTTTGTGGCTAGTTGAGCTCCAACTAGCTAAAACTAACTCTAGCCCATGGATCCAAACAGAGATGCAGTGCAGTTTATAGCCTAGCCAAATCTTGGAATAAACATGACCATCCATCGCGCCGGCTAACATTTTTCTCTTGGTGTCTCCTATTCCCTAACTACAGGTTGACAGCTAATTTTTTTTAGAAATAACTGCGTAGTGTGAGTGGCGAGTGACCATCCATCGCGCTGGCTAACATTTTTTTTGACAACAAACATTTCATTCATACGTTAACAGCAAGAAGCTGTTAGAACCATTTCAGAGTTAATGGTTACAAGATGGAGTGCTCCGAGCAGCGGGCATCCATGAACATGAGTAGGATTAGTACAAGAGGCAGAATATGATAGCCGATTGGATTGTAAATATGCTAATCCTTGTCTGGCTAGAGAATCAGCCATCTGATTTTGATCTCTTGATATCTTGTGCACCTTAGAGGAGCCTGCCAAAGTGGAAGAAACAATTTGGGTGTATGGCGCAGCTCTCCAGTCAGGTGAGTTGGGGGGATCAGAGCCATTGATGCAATTAACCAAGAGCTGGTTATCAGAGAACAAATTGGCAGGGATGAATCCCATCACATTGAGCAGTGTAGTTGCCAACGCCAGGGCTGCAGATTCAGCCACAAGTACCGAGGAAGAACCCCGCATGGCAGCCTTGACAAACATGCTTAAAGGGGGTTGAACATCAGTGTTGATGATGAAAATGCCAAGACTCGCATCTCTCATAACATTGGGCAAGATCCGGTGTTGTAGAGGCATCGGTGTAGCAACGAAAACCCCGCATAGAAAAAGGGAATTGCACCAGAAACCTATTCTCAATGGCCGACTGGGATAAGCCTGTGGGAGGGGCTTCTGATTGACGTTGGTGTTCCCAAGCTGTAAGATGGGTTTCCAAATGTGCTTTTGCCGCCTTATGTACCTGAAAGGAGGTCCAATTTTTTCTTTGGAAGCGTTTGTCATTACGAGCTTTCCAAATATACCACATGAGGAATAAATTCTTGGAAAGAGTAGCCTCAGTAGGGTCAGGTGTAAGAAGGATGGGGAGAGACAGTTGTACTCCATCTTCTTCAGTAGTAAGCAAATGGATAGTCAAAGGTGGGTCAGAAATACCCCAAACTTGACGTGGTAAATCACAGAGGAAAAGGAGATGGACATCAGTTTCAATAGCTCCACAAGCGGTGCAGTGTTTGTCTATATGAGTGGAATACCTAGCAGACCTTTCCCCAGTAGCAAGCGCTCTTCGAATAAGATGCCAAGCAAAAGTTTTGAGAAAAGGAGGGATAGATTTACCTTTCCAAACCTTTTGCAAGATGGAATTGGCATCTTGGGTGATGCTTCTTGAGCCATGAGTGGGAAGGTTATGTTGGGCAAGTTGTGCCAGTTGGGCATACACAGTTTTGGAGGTACATTGTCCATTGGTGGAAGGAGTCCATCTGAGTATGTCTTGCTGATCTGAATGAACCACTGGAGTAGATTCAATGACCTGCACTGCATGAGTAGAGAAAGTAGTAGAAAGCAATCTATGGTCCCACTGTTTTGTTCCCTGCATCCAAAGATCAGAAATAGTTTCAGGCATTGGAGAGTTAGTGACAGGTAGAAGGAGATGATCATGGATGTTGGACCAGATATTAGTCCAAGGAGATGACCAGATGGAAGAATTGCCTGCATGAATCTGCAAAGAAGCATTAGAGTGAAGGTAGTGTTTAACCTGGAAAATGGAAGACCAATAAACAGATCTAGGACAAGTGGCGGGACTCCGTCCAAAAGGTGTTGTTGGGGTAATATTTAGCTTTAAGAATGGCAGAAAGGAAAGGATTTTTATTTATAGCAACATTCCAAGCAGAATTGATAATGAGACTTTTGTTTATCAACTCCATATCTCTTATACCAAGACCACCTTGTTTTGTAGGTTTGCAAATATCATGCCAAGACCGAAAAGCAATAGGATTAGTGTGTTGATCTTCCTGAACTCCAACCCACCAAAACCTTCTAATGATGGTGTTAATTTTTTCAATGAAAGTTTTAGAAAAAAGGACAGTGGACATGTAATAAACAGGAATAGAAGAAAGCACTGATTTGATGCAACCTACCAGCATGATTTAGTTTATTTGCTTTAAGAGTACCAAATTTGGCTAAGAATTTGTTGTAAATGAAGTTGTAAGCTTTATTCTTGTCTCTGTGGGAAAAGATGATGGGGTGGCCTAAATGCATGGTATTGGGTTGAAGGTTGGACACAGGAAAAATACCTTTGATCTGATTTTTTATGTTACCTGGGACATTCTTGCTGAATAAGATAGAGGATTTTTGCAAATTAGGTGTCTGTCCAGATTGTTGACAGAAATCATATAAAATAGTCTTGATGGCCTGAGCTTCCTCCACTGTTGCATTTCCACAAAGAATGAGGTCATCTGCAAATAAAAGTGAATGAATGGGTGGAGCACCCTCTCCAAGAGAGATACCAGATAGGTTGTTATTGTGCAGAGCCTCCTGCAGTTGAATAGATAGTTCATTAATAGCAATAACAAAGAGATAGGGAGAGAGAGGGCAACCCTGTCTCAAACCCCTTTGTGGGTGAAAATATTCAGTAGGCTCATCATTGACAAGAAGGGCTAAGGAGGAAGTAGAGATGCAAGCATGAATGAGATTAATAAAGTTAACAGTAAAACCTAGTCTATGAAGAGCATCTGAAATGAAATTCCATTCAAGTCTATCAAAAGCTTTAGCTAAATCAATCTTAAGGAGGAAAGCATTAGTATTCCAATTTTTTAGGTTAAAAGAATGGATGATCTCTCGAGTGATGATAACATTAGAGGAAATGTGTCTGTTGGCAATGAAAGCTGATTGAGCCTGACTAATATAATTAGGAAGGTGATCTTTGACTCTATTGGCTAAGGACTTGGCTATGATTTTATAAATGACATTGCACAATCCAATAGGTCTGTAGTCTTGAGGTATAATAGGTTGGTTCTTTTTGGGGATGAGAGCAATAAAGGTTTGATTAATATCAGGAGGCAAATGAGCATGAATGTAGAAATCTTTTACCACTTTGTAGATGTCATACTTAATCCATTTCCAAGCCGATTTGTAAAAAGTCGCATTAAGGCCGTCAGGACCTGGGGCGGCATTGCTTCTCATCTTCCAAATAATATCATGAATTTCAGTGAGAACAGGAATAGAATAAGTATACCTGAAAGCAACATTGTGCTGAGTTGCTTCATACTGCTGTGTCTATGTAGTGTCCTGATGTGCTGCAATGGGAGAAGTAGAAGGGAAACTATAATGTATTGTAGGTTGGGTGAGGGAAGGATTTGGTATAGTGGAATTGTGACGGGTAGGTGTACTGGTGGAGAAAATGGAGGTAAAGTAATTTGTGAGAGTGGCAGCAAGTTGGGTAGGAGTAGTGGAATGAGAGCCATCCGGGTTCTGAAGGTGAGTGATCTTATTTTTTCGGTTACGTTTGATGATGGCACGATGGAAAAACTCTGTGTTCCTATCCCCTGCAACTGCCCAAGTTTTCTTTATACGCTGGACATGGTAAGTTTCTTCTTTGGCCATGAGGTCCTGGTGTTTATCATGAAGACGTTGCTGGAGAGTATGATTTTGGAGCAAAGGGGCTAGGTTTTGCTGATCGAGGATCTGAGTTTCTATTTGAGCTAGAAGATCATTGTTTCTAGGTTGCTTCCGTCTCCACTTCCTGAGATCTGCAGCAAGAAACTTGATTTTATGAGAGAAATCACGAGTAGAGGATCGTTGCCAACTTTGTCTTGCAATGTCTTCATATTCTTGTTCTGAAAGCCACCAGTTTTCAAAACGAAAAGGTTTGTTAGTACGAGGTCTTTCTGAATTCAGCACCGCCAAGATGGGAGCATGGTCGCTATACATCATAGGGAGGTGATAGATGGTAGTGGAGGGAAAGGACAAACACCATTCTGCATTGGCCAAACATCGATCAAGCCTTTCATAAGTTGGCACGGAAGAAAAACGTTTATTAGTCCAAGTATATGTCGGGCCATTGTAACCAAGATCAATAAGACCACTTTGTTTAACATATGCACAAAAATCATTAATACGACTCACGTCAGCAGTAGTAGGACCTATTTTCTCATGAGCATGCATAAGTTCATTAAGATCTCCCATACAAAACATAGGCAAGTTACTGTTATGAGTCACAAAAAGAAGAACATTCTCCCAGATGTCAGAGGTGGTGCGATGATGAGGGTCCCCATAGATACAAATTAAACCATAATGTTTCATATTGATTTTATTAGTACATAGAGCAAATATGAAATGATGGTTATGGTCAACAATGGCAAGGTCAATATCATCATTCCATATCAGCCAAAGGCCACCTGACTGACCTTGAGAAGGCACAACAAAAGCATCTTTATAATTGAAGTGGGTTTTAAGAGCATTCTTGGTGATAGAAGCATT
Organism: Cenchrus americanus; assembly: GCA_947561735.1. Classification (NCBI taxonomy): domain Eukaryota; kingdom Viridiplantae; phylum Streptophyta; class Magnoliopsida; order Poales; family Poaceae; genus Cenchrus; species Cenchrus americanus. The sequence goes on from OX387245.1 coordinate 129,675,898, forward strand.
TCTAGTTTCTGAAAGGAAACATACCTGTGGCTTGGTAGAATTGAGCAGGCGAGCAAGGTGGAGCATGGTGGAGCTGCGAAGGCTCCCACCTGAGCCCCTGCAATTCCAAGCAAGATGGGTCATGGTGCCAGGGGATACCTGTCGGTCGGTACAGAAGCTTGAGTGCGGAAGCTGTGGCAGCAAAGTTGAGGGACCTTGCTGCATCAGTGATTGCGACCTGGGGGAGTGATTCATCACTCGGGCGTGGACTTGAGTCTGCAAGGATGGGCTTGACTGAATCTGTGGCGACTGAGGTCTGGACAGAGGTAGGGTAGCTTGGGGAGGGTGCGGCATGGTGGGAGAGGTCGAGATAGGAGCAGAACTGATAGGATCGGGAAGACTATGGGGCGGCGGCGGCGGGTCCGGGGGAACATCCTCCATCAGAGAGGGAAGTGGAGGAACATCTGGCCTAGCAGGAAGCATGTGTGAGGACTGAAGGTTGTGACTGCTTCCTGGGGTCGGTTCAAGAACCAAATCTTCGATAGAGGTGACAGCCATGGTTGTTGGCAGAACGGATCCAGAACAACCGGTCTTGAGCAGCTGAGACGGGACGAACCTGCGAGGCGGCACTTGGCGACGAGGAACGGTGAAGCAGGAGAACAGGAGTCGCCGGCGATACTGGTGGAGAAAGCGATGGTTCAGGAAATGATTCAGGACTATAATAGAAACAGAATCAGTCCTAAAACCGGGAGGAAGTGTAGATCGGAAAAGGAGCAGTTCTAGGGGAAGATCGAAGGATCTGGCTGGATTAACAACGGTAGATCTAGGGAATTGTTTGGGGAAGGAGGAAGGAAGGAAGGTTGGATACGGCAAAACGCCCAGATACTACAGAGAGCTTTTTGGTGCCGGCTAACATTTTTCTCCTGGTGTCTATATGTTGTCCCCTTGGCTATATATGGAGTGTGCTCTCAGTGTACCAAGGTGGATAGGATTCGACACCACACGTAATAACTTTATAGTAATAGCTCGAGCCACATGCCCACATGTGTGGTAGATGAAAGCATACTACTAGCAATTGCCACAGGTGAGAGCCATTAAGTGTAAGTGGATATTCGAGAAAACGCCCACATCTATAAGCAATGATCGGTAGCAAAATGTTTTCATCAAATTCAAGGTGTTGATTTTTTTTTTTTTTTGAGATCATGAGATTCTATTACTCAGAGGCAGGGTTACAATCACTGAAAGCAATCCCAACCAGCGTTGTCGGAGAAGTTTCAGTCCACACACACTCCTGGGAGGACATCGAGAGCAGTAGTTTAGCACAATGATGGGCTGCCTCGTTGATGTCCCGTGTTACAAAAGAAATAGAAAAGGAATTAAAAACCCTGCTTAACTCTCTAATCTCATGCCAGAGACTCACCGACTCTAAATTGTCAGATTCCAGAATTACTGCATCAAAGCCTCCTTGGTGAGCCAGCAGCAGCCCATCCCTCACTGCCACAGCTTCTGCCGTAAGAACATCTGGGACTTGCATATGGCGTTTGGCTGCAGCCACCAAGATATTACCTTCCTCATCACGAATGACAGCTCCACTTGTACCTGAGGAGGAGGCCAGTACGAACGAGGCAATTCAAGGTGTTGATTATGACGTAACATTTTCACCCACTACTATGCTGAAGTTTGTCCGGCTCCTACTAGCAATTGACACACATTATAACTACCAGATATGGTAGTGAATATCATAATGGCTTTTTTAAAAGGAAACCTAAGCGAGCATATGTAGTAGGAGTATGACACAATCTGGAGGTTTTATCGATCCAAAAAGATGCTAGAAATTAAAAGTATGTAGGCTTATGAAGTAGCGGGAGTCTGCTGTGGAGCACTATTTTTTTACCAACTCTCTTATACGGTAATTAGATTGTGAACTGGGGAACTGCTAGGGACGCTCTAATAGGAGTGATAGACGACAGCAACAGAGTAAGAGATTTCTAAAGTTCAATTTTTTTTTTGATATTTTAGTACTTCCTCCGTTCTGAAAAAACCTGACGTTTAGGACAGCGACATGGTCTCCAAAACACAACTTTGACCTCTTGTCATTATAAAACTATTTATCAAAGGGTGATATATCTATACTTTTATGAAAGTATTTTTCAAGACAAATCTATTCGTATAGTTTTCACATCTGCAAACTCAACACCTTAAAAATTATTGATGATTTAGATTCCCAATGTTTGACCCAAACATTGTCCTAAACGTCAGGTTTTTCGGAATGGAGGGAGTACATGGTATTTTCAAGAAGTAGATTCGGTACTATAGCAAGCACAAAAAACCTTATAAATCTTAATCTTTGAGCAACTCCAACCGTTTGTTGAGTTGTGCTCTGGTGGTCCTCTTTGAAAACTTTGCACAAAAATTAAAGCAGAAAAAGGATGATTAATTATCTTTAATCCCGCTTGGGTCCCGTTTGGACCAGGGTTAACAAAATCGGAACCGGGCCGGTTTTTCGAACCCCAAAAACGAACCGGTTAATCGAGGATGTTTTTTTAGCTTCGGTTGGACTAGTCAAAACCTCGGTAAACCGGCGATTTTCCCTACCGAGCCGGTCTGGTAGGAGCGGTTTTCGTGAACACCAACCGTTTTTTTTTCAGTTTTTAAAACCCTAGTTTGGATCCGGACCTACCTTCCGTAGCCCGAAACCCCTTCTTCTCCTTCGTGTTGTTTTGCTCGCTCCCATCACACGCGCCCGATATACAGCGGAGCCTTCACGACGGCTTCACTTCATCTAGAAGCGGAGAGGTGGAGACTTGGGGCCTGTTTGGATGGTGGGGTAAATGGGGCAAATTTACCCCTAATTTACCCCTAAGGTGTCAAACATGTGGGGCAAATGTGGTGGGCAAATGTTTTGCCCCCCTAATTCCATTTACCCCTAAAAGGTAGTAAATTAGAGCAAATTTGTGGTGGGTCCCGCTCTCCCTCTCTCATCCACATCCACATTTACCACTCCATCCAAACACCTCAAGAGGCAAATATTAGTAGGGACAAATGGGAGGGGCAAATCATTTTCCTTAGAGTAAATATTTACCCCTCAATACAAACAGTGGCTTGATCTCGTTGCCCCGAGTGCTGCTGTTGGCGGTGGTGGCAGTGCCGGTCGGATGACATGGCGATCGCACAAGCAAATCTACAGAGCCTGCAACCTGCACACCACCGGGCAGGCGCTGGTGGCGGACTTGCACGGGTGGGTTCAACACGGGCCTTGACGCCTGCTCCAGACACACCCCATAATGTTTTGATGTACCAAAGAACTTGACCAAGCTATATTGAAGATGAATGTCCTCGGTGATGAGATTCCGGCCACTGTCACTGCTCGACATGTCGAAGAACAACCTCACCGGTGAAATCCCAACCTCAGCAGCCTTGCCAATGTAATAATGTTTTGGACAGCATGCTCTCAGGTCCTGTGCCTCCAATAAGTTCGATTTCACCTCGTTCATTGGAAACCTTCAACTCTGTGGGTTTAATGCCTCCGCCATTTGCACTGATGCCTTTGTCGCAATGGTGGACACATAAAGTTCAACAAATTAAAACGAGCTCATCTTTGCAGTGGCATGAGTCATCCTCTTGCTCTTTCTTGCTGCTGCTCTTCTTCGTCCTCCTCTTTCGGAGGAAGGCCAGGACGGAAAGCTCATCTCCCCGAAAAAGCGCCAAGGACGCGAGCACCATCAAAGCTGCCGAGAAGCTCGGCTTGGTCGTAGGCTTGGGCAATGATGCCGCTCTCGTTCACGGCAGGCGGACGGCGTCAACGTCGATTTTCTCCTACAGTCGGCACGATGGAGAACTGGCGGCAAGCAAAACAGCGTCGAAAGGGAAGAAGGGGTTCTGGACTGCAGAATCCACCTGCTGACACGGATTGGACAGGAAATACTCTCAAGGGTGTGGGCAGGGCCGGGTCCAAACAGGACCCAGATGGGATTAAAGATAATTAATTACTTTTTTCAGCTTTAATTTTCGTGCCAATTTTCCAAGGAGAACCACCCGAGCACAGCCCTAATTGTTTCCCAACCCTAATTGTTTCCCAAATCTCGCATTTTGGCAACTCGCTAAATGTTATGGCAAAGGAAAAAATATTCATCTCCAACATTTCCCCATAATTCACTTGGTAAAATAAAACTAAACCCACATTGCTATGTTTTCCTGCAATCTCCTGCCGTCCTCGCACCAAAATATTTTTGCCGTGATCTCCTGGTCGTCGCCCTACAAGCCAGCGTTTTCTCTTCCTCCAGCTGGCCATCACCATCCCAAGCAGAAGTTTCACAATTTGCAATTTCGATATGCACCATGCACGACCAGCGACAGGAGCATATTTAATTGCGTACATGGAGAATAGTTAAGTGCAAATGAGATCAATGGCCATCAAGAAATGCATCAACGCCCTCGCACAACAGCGGTGGCCTAAACCCTATCGATCGAGCAGCAGCCCTGGCGTGAACCCAAACCCTAGCGATCAACAGTGAGTACGTCAGCGAGTACGAGGATGAACTTCGGCAGGAAGAAAGAGGGGCGATCGTACCTGACCCTGGCGATCTCCTCTAGGCGTTAATGATTGCGGCACAACGACGATGGAGAGACGGAGTGGTGCACGCGCGGGAGAAGGAGGACCGCGCCCGGAAGGAGATCGAGCCGCGCGGGAGAAAAACGCTTCGCGCGGGAGGAGGACCGCGCCCGGAAGGAGATCGAGCGGCGCGGGAGGAGCAGCGGCTGCGCGACAAATCGCGATGGCAAGCCGCGCACGCGTGCGGCTGGGAGAATTGCCAACTTGCTATTGCTATTGATTAAAGATGGGCGTGGTTGATCCATGGAGCGAACCTAGAACTATCCACGGACCCATTTAAGACAATTAGGTGCACCGGTTTACCCATTCTGCTGAAATGGTGAAACCGCTTGCTCCAAAGGATCTGTCGGGTCGACCCATGCATCATCTCTTTTCTTCCAATGGAGACTGCTGCTGGCCGTGTGTACTTGACCCCAACTATATAGCTGGCTAGCTTGTGCAGGTCCATGACGCTGCACACCTTTTCCCACTCGATCTAGTTCAGTGTCGGGTGCGTCGCCACGCCGACGAACATGGAGATCGGCAATGACTCCTCTGTCGCGAGCTCCAAGACCATCTTGGCGACCTTCACCATCGCCGCGTCCGAATCGAGCTCAGCTCCGCTGGACAGCAACGCCCGTCCTGTTAGCTCCGCCCGACCGCCGCCGCCACCTGCCACTCGACGACGGTGATGATGACGACCTTCTAGAAGTACGCTGGTGAGATGAAGGGAGAGTAAATGGCGTTGCCACTTCTTCACCTACCTGTCATACACTGTCATGCTCCGAGCCTCCGACCAGTCGCGCGCGCCCTGCTTTGGCCCCGCCGAACAACCACTGCATGACCTTCTCGAGGTCCTCGTCGCTCGGCGCCGGCGCCTTCCTGCTGCTGTCGCGGCCGGCGTGCCCATGGCCGTGGCTCGAGTGACGAGTGGCCTCTCTTGCCGCCTGGTAATGGAGGCGCCTCGAGGTGGTAGGGTGGGAAGCCACTTGCGGAACGGAGGGAGCGGGCGGTGACTCGGGGGGCCGCCGCAGCTACACGCAGGAAGAGGTGCGATGGGTGGGTTGAACCATGAGATCCGCTGGTTCGAGTGATTCCGATCCGCTGAACCTAGCCTCTACGATGGACCTGACGAGGAGCCCAAAAGGGTCGTTATTGCGGGGCGGGTTGACGAACCTATGGCTCGACCCGCACCATGCCCATCTTTACTATTGATGGTAAGTTGGTTTACTAAAATTGTTGGATGCTTATTTTTCTTTTTCTGCCAAAATTATATAAATGTCAAGTTGCAAACTGTTGGAGTCGCTCTTAAAGCATCTCCGACAACTTTGCTATATTGGATTGGTACCTAAAACTATAAAAAACCTAGAAAAACATTTCTCGAACATCATTGATACATGTATTGCTATACCAAAATTTTTAGACTATGATATAAATTTCTCTACCCTAAATGCAAATATAAGACGGTCTCCAGCAAGCTTGCCCATCCGCATCTGCATATAGCCCCTTTTGCGCACAAGCTGGAGATGGAAGACGCACGCAAAAGAGAAGGCCTCCAGCAGTCGTGCGCAACCGCGTCGCGCATCTCCCGAGCAGTTGACTCCCGCGGGTGGTGGGAATCGAGGGGCGAGCGTGGCCACCTCGAGCTCGACGGCACGCTCCACGGCGGTGACCTCCAGCTCCGCCGCCGGATCCCTCTCGGCCCCGCCTTTCCCCTCCCCCGCCGTCGTTGTTGACGGCCGATCAGCCGGAGGAGTTCCTCCGCACCGCGCCCGCCGTCGCCGCGGACCGCCGCCCCCGCCGCACGGACACCAACCACGCCATCGTCCGCCGCCTCACCGCGAAGACCGCGGCTTGATTCACGCGCACCGGTGGCTGGCGAGATGGTGAACGAGGCGGAGGGCGGCGGGACAGAGGTCGTCGATGCGGCCGCGAGGAGGGAGAGAGGGAAACCGGCGACGTGGTGGCCCGACGGCCCACGACGAGCCTGAAAGTGCATCTAGGCCCCTAAGTGGATTTTGGTGAATTGAATGACAAGGTGATTAAAGGACTAATGAATTTGTCTAAGATTGTGAGCAAGTTTTATTTATATATTCATGAGCAACCATTGAAGTATTTAATTGTGGATGAATATTATGGCTCACATTGACAAAAACAAGCATATGGTGCAAGACTTCATGTGTTTATTGGAAGAGAACATAATAATAAGTGTACTCACTATGGTTCTAAATTGGAAGCTTGCACATTCGTTGTCAATCAAGATCAAGCATTTGAAGCGGGATTTTCAAATGAAGGTTGAGTGTGTATGAAGCAAAGTGGAGCTCAAAGTGGATTGGATAAGTGATGAAGAGATCAACCGAGATGTCTAGGGTGAGGGACTAAGCAATCTTTGGGGCTGTAGCTAAGCGCCATTAGTGTTTTACTAAGGTGAAGTTCTAGCATCCGTGGGGTCTTCAAGTATCATATTCAAACCTTAACCGAGGAAAGCATTACAAGTCATCAACTTGTTAAGATTGGCAATTTGGAGTGACTTATGAATCCAAGTGTGCATTCCTATGCTATATGGAAAGATTCTAAGTCACTAGCTCAAGTATGGACACGCTCAAGTCAAAGGCTATGTTGAAAGCCCTCAAGTGGATAATTGATCAAGTATGACAAGATTGAAAGTGTTCAAGCTCAAGAGGTCAGCAAGTGTTTTTCATTATTTCTTGAGTATAGGTATGCCGTACTATCAAGAGGCATGCAACTTAGCGAGTTGACCAAGTCAAAGTGCTCTTTAGTTTACCTAAGTGAGATCTAGCCTTAAAGTGTGCTAACAAACCCTCCTAACCTAACCTGAGTCATTTCATCATGGTGGTGAAATGCTAGTTTCTTAGAAAAGGGTTTTGGGGTATCTCGGGCCTGACCGGTCTGACCGGTCAGAGGCACCGGTCTGAATGGTGCCGCTAGCCCAACGGCTAGTTTTTCAAACACCGGTCTGACCGGTGTGAGGCACCGGTCTGACCGGTGCCGCTCGAGGACCAACGTCTAGTTTTCTCTTTTGAGGGGTACAAATACCCCTAGCCTTCTTCAAGTGAGGGTTGTTGTTTCAAGTGAGTTTGCTGAGGTCCCATGCCATTTCTAACTAGCTCTAAGCCTTAGTGGCTCTCCCCAACCCTCTCTTGGTGAGATTTGTGGATTGAAGCCATATTCTTTGTGTTGGGTTGAGAAAATGAGCTTAAGAGTGACCTAGTGAGCTAACAAGAGAATTTCCATAGCTTGAGCACTTTGGTTTCGCGTCTACAAGCTTTGAAGCGTTTGTTACTCTTGGAGGTTTGCCTCCTAGATGGCTAGGCGTCGCCGGCTAGCTCCCAAGGTTGTGGTAAGCAACGGGAAGTTTGTAAGGGCTGCGATCTTGCCTCTTCATGGAAAAGATCACCTTAGTGGAAAGGAGGAAAGTGGTTGAAAGAGACCCGACTTGTTGTGAGAATTGTCCCTTACAAGCTCCTCAACGGAGTCGTAGCCATTCCTTAGTGGATGGTGAACTTCGGGATACAAATCCTTGCTTCTTCGTATGGTTTGACTCTCTAAGTTGTTTTTCTAGCATATTACATTTGCTTCCGCTTCAATCTACTTGGGTGTACTACTTGTGTGTGCAGGGATCATCACCCTGCTTGTATTCATCTACAAAGGCCATACACCAAGTTCAGTTCGTGCTAGAAGTCAAGAGGTGCTTGAAGTTGTTTTTGCAGGTGTTCTGCACTACACCAGTCTGACCGGTGAGGTACACCGGTCGGACCGGTGTCACCTGTGAAGTCCAGTGCTTGACCAGTCTGACCGGTGGAGCACTGTCAGCTCTCAAGTGTTAGGGGAGAAAGAGTTTAATTTGGTCGTCACGCCTATTCACCCCCCTCTAGGCGACATCAAGGTCCTTTCAATTGGTATCAGAGCTTGGTGCTCCGATTCGAGCTTAACTGCTTGGAGTTCTACGATGTCGACAACTTGTGAGGTATCGTTTGAGCCTCTAGCGCTAGATGGCTCAAGCTATTCTTCTTGGTGATGTTCTCATTGCACTTAAGGTTTTGGACCCTACTGTTGAGCGCATTTTGGTTGCGAGTATCCTTCCAAAGGATGAGGCATGTGTCTCGCCAATGGACTTGGAGAAGAAGCAACTCAATGCCGTTATTACTAATCTTTTGTGTAGTTGTGTATGTAGAGAACTAAAGTATCTTATACTAAAGAGCAAAAATATTTATGAAGATGCTCATCTCATTTGGAAATTACTATTTGAATTGGTAAACACTAAATGGGATGAGATAGAGAGCGATGATGAAGATGAACCAGAGGAGATGTGCCCTTCTACCTTTACAACATCCATTGATCATCAAGCATCAATTCTCAAGCAAGAAGAAGATCAAAGAAGCGAACATGTCATTCCTCTGCAGGGACCGGTCAGACCGGTGACACCCACCGGTCAGACCGGTGCCAGCAGGGGAACTCCAACTTGCTTGATGGCCAAGAAGGAAAAGAAGAGCAAGAAGAAGAGACAAGCCAAGGGAGCTAAGGGCCTGAAGATTGAAGCATCAAGCTCTCTGTCAAGAGAACTTGAACTTCTCAAATCCGAGCTTGCATCCTTGGTTTGTAAGTATGAATCTTTGGCTAACAAATATGATCATGGCATCAAATCCTTTGCATGTAGAGCTAAAATAGAAGAAGAAGCCAATGATGATGTAGAAGCCAAACTAGCGAAACTCACTAGTGAACATATAGTTCTACAAGCTTGTCACAACGAACTTCAACATTCCTATGAGAAGCTTGTCGATTCTTATGCAACACTAGAAATAGCCCATAGGGTTGTGATTTCATCGGTAAAATCAATACAACCTCTATCTCACACATGCACATGCTCACAAGTTTAAGTTAATTTATGTTGCGCTAATAATTGTTTGTCTCAAGCAAGTCAATCTAGCATTGAGCATGTACTTGTAGAATCTTGTGATGACCTCATTGCTAAGAAAAATGATAAACTCAAGCTAGAGGTTGAAAAGCTTCAAAAGGACTTGTGTGTGTTGAAGGAGAAGAGTAAAGTGCAACCTTCTCAAGATAACCGTGAAGACATGGTGAAGAAGCTTGAGAAGGGATCAACCGCCACTAGATCAGCCTCTTAACAACATACAATGACCCACAAGAACAAAATTCAAGGAAAGAGCAAGGTTGGGCAAATCAAATCCCAATATCGCCCAATCAAGCACAAGGCACAAGAGTCACTCTCCAAGAAGCCTAGAAGCTCCAACAAGTGGAGGGTGTGCTACAAGTGCAGAGAAAAGGGTCACTTTGCCGATTCGTGCCCAAACACAATAATGGGCAGTGGCACTGACCGTGACAGGTCAGACCGGTGCATGCCACCGGTCAGACCGGTGACGGATAGGGCAGCCCCACCTCAAGCAAACAAGGCAAGGAAGACCCCTTCTCTAAGAACAAGACTCATAAGCAAGCATGGAAAAGAAATTGTAAGGAATGATGTAACCAACAAGAACAAAAGCCGCATCTGCTATGAATGTCGTCAAAAGGGTCACATGGGCAAAGATTGTCCAAATGGTAACATTACTAAATCAAACCTTGTCCATTATGATTTCCATAAGCTTAGGAATGATAAATATGGAACTTGTGCTATAAGGGAGATTAGTTCACCTCATTATAGCATGAGAGCCATTTGGGTCCCTAAGCATCTTGTGACTAACCCAATAGTACCCAACAAGTGTTGGGTACCAAGAAATGCTTGCTGAGCTTGCAGGATGAAAGAGATGCATTGAGCACATGGTTGGAAGATTTGGAAATCATGATGGATTCAATTGACCATGTGAAGAGCAAACTCATTTAAATCTTGAAATCAATGTCATCTCGATAACTAGTACGCTTTGATTGAGTCTAAGTCACTCTTTGTCCTCAGTGAACACTCATGTGATGCTTTTTGTATGAGCGAAACATGAGGTAGTGACTTTGACTATTTTATGAAATTTTACTCTCTCATGCCATTCGATGCTTTCAATGGCTCTCTAGTAGATCATTGCCCTATCCATGTTGCAGGATTTAAATTGGTGACATATTCACACATTCAAGGAACAAGGAGGGAAAAATCACCAAAAAGTGTGAACTGGTGGTCACCGGTCTGACCGGTGCCAGCCCAGAGAAGTTGTTGGCAGGTGACCCGGCACCTGTGCCCAGGTGAACCGGTACGCTTCTGTTTGCTGCAGGGTGACCCGACACCAATGGACGGGTAACCCGAGGTTGACCCAACTTTGATGGAAAATGGTGATTTGGCGTTGAAGGTCATGAGAGACTCAACACATTTCAATTAATAAATCATTTATGTGTTGTGACCAAGTTTGAAATGAGCCTCACCAAGTTCTTAATTGAATAAAGTGCATTGTCTGAGAAATTCAAAATATCTCTAGCACTATTTGAGGGGGGGCTCATTGCAACACTTGAGTCACTTGGGGGACTCACAATTTCTTCTAGTGATCTTGTAGTCTTACTCGTTTGTGCATCCCAATGCGAGTTCTTGATAAGCATATCTGCCAAAAAGGAATAAGTAAGAGCTAGCACCGATCAAAATTTAAATATATGCACAAATGAAATGGTCTTAAGGCGAAGGTATATTTTCATGAATCACATTGAAATACTGTAATGCATCTAGGCCATACTACAATGCTAGTGTGCCTTCCTTAGCATGTAATTGCTTCAAGTGAATTTCTTGTGCGCCTCTCTAGATATTTGGTTGATACCTTTATTTCCACTCGTCTTCGTGTATCAAGGATGAAGTTATGAGCCAAATATGCTCGTTAAGCCATTCATTTGAAGTGGATGCATGCACTTTGTGACATAGGATAGATTTTTCGAAAAATCAACTAGCATGTGTAGGAAGTGTGTTCATTTTGAAAAAACATTTGGTTCTTGGTCTTTGTGACCCAATCAACTTGATTGTGACTATAGTTCCCTTTGTTTGATTGATGTCTAGTCACAATTAAGGAGATTTTTCTCAAGTCCATATATCTATCTTTACTTATCTCTCTCTCTCTCTCTCTCTCTCTCTCTCTCTCTCTCTCTCTCTCTCTCTCTCTCTCTCTCTCTTGGAAAAATCAAGAATTATCAATGAAATTAGAATATCCTCTATTCTTTCAAGAACTTGGCAATATTTGGATAAATATCGTCTCTATATCTCTTATCCAATCTTTGAGAAAGAGGAAGGAACCAAAATCTGTTGAAGTTGTGCCTCAGGAGGGCACCGGTCTGACCGGTGCTGCCCACCGGTCTGACCGGTGGAGACCCTAGGTCGCAAATTTCTTTTTCTAAGGCTTAATTGGAAGAAAAGTGTCTGATAAAATATTTGAAGAAGGTTTAAGGAGAAAAATCTCAAAATGAAAGATCGGAACTTCCGAGGCTAGGTCGGTTCTACCGATATGGCATCTCCGTTAGAATTACCCAAATCTTCGGTTTTACCGACCCCAAGTCGGTACTTCCGATAAGGGCTCACTGGCTGGACCCTGAGGGTCACCAGTCTGACCGGTGCCCCTCACCGGTCTGATCGGTGTCGCCCGGGAGCAACCCGTGGGGCCACTGTAAAAGGAATCCACTTTTTACCCCCCCCCCTCCTTCTCTCTCCTCTATCATTTCACTTGGGTTACTCCTCCAAACCGTGACGAACTCCCTCTCCTCCCTTCTTCCACCTCTCTTTCCCCCATGAAGATTTGAAGATTAAACCAAGGGAAAGGCTCAAGATTGGAAGCAAAAGGATCCTCCAAGGCCCCTCTTCACATTCTCCTTCAAGTTCTTTGGATTCAACTCGAGTTCTTCTGTCCAAAGGTATTCAAATCTTCTTTTTTCCCCATCTCCTCACATGGTGCAAAGATTTGAATTTCCTTTAGTAGAACATCTTCTGAGATCACCTAGAGGACATACCTATAGATCCATAAGGTTTCGTTGGACACATTGCGAGAACCCAAGATTTGGGGTCGGACGGCCTTCACCGGTCTGACCGGTGGCGCATGTCTAGCCTCAAATGTTGTTTTCTTCTTGTTTTTCAACACATATCTCTTTTAGGTTGTCTCATGTTCATCTAGGCTAAATCTTAGATTCATAGCCGCTCAGATTGAATTTGGGAGCAATTGGCTCTATTCTGGGTGGCACCGGTCTGACTGGTGCCCCTCACCGATCTGACCGGTGTGGCCCAGAGCAGACCCAATTGTTCTGAACTTTCAAGAATCATTTCTATATCAATTAAATCTTTTTACTAGAGTCTTATACACTCTTGTCATCCTTTTTACGACTCAGGACAACAGCTATGGTACGGGAAAAAGAGGGTGCTAAGAAAAGAAGAGAAGAGGTGCACTCTCGCCGAGGGGCTGTCCCCGGTGACTTCGGGGAAGGGGGCAGCACCGTCAATGTCAGTGGCAAAAGGTTGAGACGTCGCTCAGCTCAAGCAAGTACTGAGGATCCCGACCTAGGAGGTGACACTGGCACTAGCAGCGATGATAATGTTGAGAATGAAACCTTTCTGGGTCAGTATGAGCTGCAAGAGGCACCGGGAGGCTGGATCTGATGATGATGACACCAACGAGGGTGAGGGTGAGGATGAGGATGAGGAGGATGAGGAGGAGGATGTGGATGCCATGGATGAGGATGAGGATGATGATGACCATGGTAGATTGAAGATCATGCCACCCACTTATATCTACCCTGACAGGCCGGTTAAGTACCACGGGGCAGGCATGACCAAGGCCCTAAGAAGTTGAGAGATAAGAACCCTTATGAGGAGGCTAGGACCGCGTCAGATCCGAGGTTTTGGGCTAAGTTTCAGCAGGACTATTATGCTACGGTGATCATTAAGAAGCCCAAAATAACTCATAAATAGGGATGGCAACGTGCACAAACCCGCTGGGTTTTGCCAACCCAAACCCATGCCCGCGAGTACAAGTTTTTCCCGTGAAAAAACTCACGACCCGTGACGGGTTCAAAATTTGACCCAAACCCATGCCCATCGGGTTAGCGGGCACAAACGGGTCGCCCGTGCTCGCTAAGAATATGCACAGCAGGTCACCAGACATCACAAGTTCACAACTGCACATCAGCACAGGATACAGGTAAAGGCGCACCGCGCACATGCATCCATTCAATCAATAAGCCACGATATACCCACATGGCCACACAAAACAAACATAAATGATCATTGGCATAATTAATAAGTTCAAATACTAAGGCCATCAAGTTCAGTGTTCAACCCATGAGCACGATCAGACCACAATGTCAATGATCAATGCCTAAATGACACTAAAATAAAGTCTCAACCATCCATCAGACCATCACCATGCCGACAATATTACAAGTTCATTACAAGTTCACAATAGACAAATCAATCACAGTGAAATCAAAATCGGGGGCATCAATGCATCTTTCATCCATTGTTCCTTGCACTTGACTTGTTCATCCAGGCAGCAGGTAGCACTTGCACCAAAAGGAAACATCTCCACTGGAATCTTGAACAAAGTAGAAGTCCTAGATTGCAAGTTCCTGCATAAGCACAAACACATATTAGTTAGTTGTATAGTCTAAAAAGAAAAAGAAATGCATTGCTGGTAATAAAAATCCACCTGCAAGCCCTCTTGGATATCTTGGAGACAAGACCAAAAGGTGGCAGGCTGCTTGTTCTTCTCATCAACTACATGACAAAATATTAGATTCCAATAACAAATATTTGCAATAATGGACAAGTTTGTAAATAGAACAAAAATGTACCTTTGTATTTGTTTCTGATCCAATCTTGGGAGCACATGAGAGCCTCCAACATCTTGGAAGTGAGCTTGCTGCGATGCTCACTAAGCACTCTACCTCCTGTGCTAAAAGCGGACTCTGAAGCAACAGTGGTAACAGGGATAGCATATATGTCCCTAGCAATCCTCCTCAAAGTAGGATATCTAGTCCCTACCACCTTCCACCAATCCAAGACATTGAAGTTCTTTGTATGTCGGCTCACTAGTTCCTCATCCAAGTAGCGGTCTAGCTCAGACTTGAACCCCATGCTAGCTGGCCTAAGACTTGCAATGCGTGCATCAATATCAGACAAGAAGTCATCATTGTCTTCCATTGAAGGTGCTTCGATTGTGAGGCTGCTTTGCCCTCCACATCCTCTACCACATGGTACTCACTCATCAATTCAGCCGACAAGTTCTTCACCTCTAAGACCTTGTCCTGACACACACTACCACTAACTCCAAGCAAGTCCTCATAGCAAATCAGCAGAACAGTGGTCTTGCATCGAGGATCAAGAATAGTTGCAATGCCCATAAGTCCTTGGATATCAATCCAATATTTGTCAAACTTCTCAATCATGTTAGCTGACATTTCTTCTACCAATGGAATGCCACAAGTTGACCACTGCCTGATTTGCTTTCTAATATTAGCAATTTTACAGAAGTAGATGTTGGCAGTCACATAATCAGTACCAGAAAAGAGTTTGGTGATGTCATAGAATAGTTTAAGCCTCCCCACAACTTCCTCAGCAAATTTCCACTCTTCATCAGATGGTAAAAAAGTGTACTGCCTATCTACACGACTTGCTCTAATGAAAGCAGTCTTATAGGGCAAAGCAGTCTCAAGCATAATGAAAGTTTAATTCCACCTAGTTCTGCAGTCAAGTGCTATCTTTGTAGTAGTATCTACTTTCACAAATTTGGCTATCTCCTCAAACTTCTCCATTCTTTTAGGGGTGGTTGTCCAATAAGCTACACTATCACGAATGTTCTCTATTGCCTTTTTCAATGCTTCTAACCCATCTTTCACTATCAAATTCAGAATATGGGCCGAACAACGCATGTGCAACAAGGTTCCATCATTAAGTAGCTTATGCCTACCAATATTCCTCACAAGGTAAGGGATTACCGCATCATTTGTAGTGCAGTTGTCAAGAGTCACCGCAGACACCTTTTCATCAAGATTCCAGTCAACCAATGATTCATATAGATGTTCCCCAATGACTTCAGCAGTATGAGGAGCAGGGACATAAATAAACCTGCATTTAACAAGTAGATGATATTCAGACCTCAAACAACATGTCGTATGGACCTCCCTGGGCCCACTACCTTGGTGGGTACCAGGACCGACTACTCGGTGGGCCCCTGGGACTACCCGGCTTGCGCTACATGGCACCTGATGGCGTGGAGCGCGAGGACTACAAAGGAGTAGTACTCGGTTAGGGAGCTGTACATGTTCCGCACTGTATGGAGGACTCCTAGACGTACTCGACTAGTACTCTCTCCCTACTCCGAGCTTGTAACCACCGCTCTCCGACTATATAAGGCGAGGCGGGGACCGATCTCTAGGATCATCTCATCTCATACAACCCACGGCGCACTATTACACCATCCTGTAATCGTGCCCAATCAATCCAGAGCTACGCAGCATACAGGACGTAGGGTATTACGCACCTCGCGGCCCGAACCTGTCTAAATTGTGTGCCACGTGTCTCTTCCTTCGAGTTACCGATCTCGGCGAGGCCACATTCATCTACTTCGGGTACTCCCCTTAGTAGGTTGCCGGTCTAAAACACTGACAGCTGGCGCGCCAGGTAGGGGATCTCGCTCGAGATCACATGGCGAACTCGACGGCTCCCGTCTACTTCAAGCCAACCGTTGCCTTCAACCGCGGCGACACCTTCGTGTTCGGCGCCTGGGTCTGCACTGCTGACGGCGCGGGTTCCTTCCAGCGCCGCCTCACCATGCTGCCCAACCCGAAGACCGGCTTCGTGACACTTCCTGAAGTCGTCACAGGCGAACTCGCCGGCAAGTTCGGCGAAATTTCGCTCTTCAACCACCACGCTGACTTCGAGCTCGAGTCCGCTTCCAACTCGAACTCGACGTCTCCATGGGCCATCGCATGCGGGCCGGCTGCTCAGCCATCGCAAGCGGCCCCCTCGCCCCGTGAGCGCTCCGCGCGTGGCCCCCGCATCCTCGGCGGGCCCGCGCGGGGGCTCCCACTTCGCGCCGGCGGCAAGGAGCCCGTACCCGAGTGCAACTCGGACTCCGACACCGCCCCCGTCCACGACTCGGACTCCAACCCTCTCTCCGAGTTCTACTTGAGCCCCGATTACGAGTTCGACTTCGGGTCGGACCCTGAGGAGCCCGAGTCCGAGGACAACTCCACTGAGCTTCCCTTGTCAGGACCGGCTTCTGGGCTGGTTATAACATCTACACCGGCCGGGAGATTCGTCTACTGGCCAGACTGCAAGCCCGCTGACCTGATAGGAGGAGACTCACGCTACGTCGCCTACATCGACTCGCTTCCGTTCCAGGAGGGAACACCACTGGCCCAGGCTGACTCGAACACACCAACTGAGGTGGAACCTTCTGAGCCCAGCCTTGGCACCCCTGATCGCCAAGTCTTCATGGCTGCTGGCGACACCCCAGCACCCTCAGGGACAACTACCCAAGACAGGTACCTGGAAGACATCTCCTCCGACGAGCTCTCTGCTGATGCTCCACCAAACGAGAACCCCGCAGATAGAGACGCTCGACGCGAGCGTAACCGGAAGCGCAGCGAACGTCGCCGACGCCTCCGCAACAACTTCCCCGTCCGCAACCTTGCGGAAGCTCTCGAGGCGGTCGAGAGCAGGGGTACACACCACTCCCGAGAAATGCCTCATGTCGATCACGGCGATCGCACGCCAAGCTCGGGGCATACGCGCGGAGAGGTCATCGCCAAGCTAGGCGAAGATGCCTACTTCATGCGAGTTGACAACGAGGTCAACCAACCTCTCCCCCGCCGTGCACCGCGACAACGAGGCTACAAGTCACGGCGCGGCAACGGTCCCAACCGTACTCGAGCCGAGCTCCCGGCCGAACCCAACCGCATCCGCTCCAACGCGGCGGACGCCCACGGCGTGACAACAAGGAACCGCGAGGTCGTCCCCCACCGCGCTTCGGCCGGCGGCGGCGGCCACGATCCCGACGGCGGCGGCGGCGGCGGCGGAGGCTCCAACCATGGAGCCAACAGAAGAGCTGGCGGCGGCGGCAATCGCGGCGGCCGAGGCCACGCGAACAGCCACGCCTCTGGCGCCTCACAAGGCGGGTACGATGCCCGCCAGAAGATTGAGGAGCTGCAGCGGAAGAAGTCGGCCACCGCAGGCGACGACGACGGCTTCCCCGCCTTCTCACCTCGACTTCGCAACTTGCTCCTCCCCGACAAGTTCAAGCCTTTGGGGATCACCAAGTACGATGCAAAGCAAGATCCCATCCAGTGGCTCAGGTGCTACGCCCTCTCCATCGAGAACGCTGGCGGCAACAGCGACACAAAGTGCCTCTACTCCCCTTCTGCCTGGACCAAACTCCACTCACATGGCTCGAGACGCTGGACAAGCACTCGATCGACAAGTGGGACCAGCTGAAGGAGCAGTTCACCAGCAACTTCGCGGGCGCCATGGGACGATCGGGTACTCGCATGGACCTGGCCATGATCAAACAGGAACAAGGCGAGACCCTCCGCAAATACATGCGCCGCTTCTTCGACAAGCGCGCTACCGTCGTCGACGTCACCGACAAGGAGGCCATCGACCTCTTCCAAGACGGCCTCTATCACAGCCGCACCTTTGAAGATTTCGGTCGCCGCCGCCCCCGGTCCATCCCCCACCTCAAGGACATGATCACGTCCTGGGCGGATGAAGAAGACAAGGCCAATGCCAAGTACGATGCCATCCGTGGCAAGAGCAAGCAGAACCAGGGCGGCGGCAGCGGCAGCAACGCGAACCAAGGCGGTCGCAACAACAACAGCAACAACTACTCGGGTTCCAACCGCAAGCGCAAGACAGACAACACTATCGCGGCTATCCAGCGTCCTGCGAAAGGGAACTCGAAGAACTCCGGAGGTTTCAAAGACCTCCTGAAGGAGAAGTGCCCATGGCACCCGAACGGCAACTACACTACCGAGCAGTGCTACCAACTCAGGCATGCACTGAAGGATACGCCAGAGCCACCGCACCCTCATGACCAGAAGGGCAAGAAGAAGGACGGCGACAACAATGACTTCCAGGAGCCGGACAAGACCGTCAACGTCCTCTTCGGCGGGCTACCCAGCAGGCGGGAGCAGAAGGCTACTCGCCGTGAAGTCATGTCCATTGAGCCAGCGGTCCCGACCCCTCTCAGGTGGTCGGAGGTACCCATCACCTTCTCCCGCGCGGATCAATGGACCAGCTTCTCCGAGCCAGAACGGTTCCCCCTCGTCCTGAAGCCGGTGGTCGCGGGCTCCAAACTCAACAAGGTGCTCATCGACGGTGGAAGCGGGCTCAACGTCCTTTTCACCAAGACCTTGAAGAAGATGAAGCTTGACATCACCCACATGCTCACCAAGAGCAACACGCCTTTCTACGGCATCGTCCCCGGCAACGCGGCTATCCCACTGGGCTTAGTGGTCCTGCCAGTTACCTTCGGGGAATCCCGCGAAAACTACCGTACCGAGTACGTCAAGTTCGAGGTCGCGGACTTCGAGACTTCCTACCATGCCATCCTCGGCAGACCAGCCATCGCCAAGTTCATGGCGGTGCCTCACTACACCTACTTGGTACTCAAGATGCCAAGCCCAGCGGGTGTACTCTCTCTCCAAGGGGACTTGAAGATCTCCCACGACTGCGACACAGAAGCCGTGGAGATCGCCTCCACAAATCAAGTACCCAATGCCATGATGGAGGTCTACGCCGCGTCGAAGAAGCTTGCTACAAGTGAACTCGACATCCCAGAGAAGTCTGACAGCGCCAACAAGCCTCAGCCACCTGAGGAGGCACTCGTCAAGACAATCGACCTCGGAACAGGCGATCCAAGCAAGACCACCACCATCGGGGCCGGCCTCGACCCCAAATAGGAAGAAGCGCTCATCAGCTTCCTTCGGGCTAACCGCGACATCTTCGCGTGGAAGCCAGCGGACATGCCAGGAGTGCCCAGGGAGCTGATTGAGCACTGCCTCAACGTCGATCCTAAGGCCACCCCCAAGCGACAATACCTCCGACGCTTCGCCGACGACAGACGGGACGCCATCAAGAAGGAACTCGCCAAACTACTCGCGGCTGGCTTCATCAGAGAAGTCTTCCATCCTGAGTGGCTCGCCAACCCCGTCCTCGTCCGCAAGAAAAACTCGAACGAGTGGAGGATGTGTGTCGACTACACCGACCTCAACAAGCACTGCCCCAAGGACCCCTTCGGGTTGCCGCGAATTGATCAAGTCATCGACTCCACGGCGGGCTGCGACCTGCTCTGCTTCCTTGACTTCTACTCCGGGTACCACCAGATCGCGATCAAGGAAGAAGACCAGGAGAACACCGCGTTCATCACCCCGTTTGGCGCGTACTGCTACACGACCATGTCCTTCGGGCTGAAGAACACCGGCGCAATGTATCAACGAGCTATCCTGGCCTGCTTCAAGAGGCAACTCAACAAGAACGTCGAGGCCTACGTGGATGACGTGGTCGTCAAGACTAGAGACTCCAGTACCCTCATCGGCGACCTTGAAGAGACTTTCGCATCCCTGCGCGAGTACCGCTGGAAGCTCAACCCGAACAAGTGCGTCTTCGGCGTACCTTAGGGCAAACTACTCGGCTTCATCATCAGCTAGCGCGGCATCGAAGCCAACCCCGAGAAGATCTCCGCCATCACCAGCATGAAAGCTCCCACGAGCATCAAAGACGTCCAGAAGCTGACCGGGCGCATGGCGGCACTGAACAGATTTATCTCGAAGCTTGGAGAGCGGGGCCTACCCTTCTTCAAACTACTCAAGCACCAGGAGAAGTTCGTGTGGACTCCAGAGGCGGATCAAGCCCTTGCTTAGCTCAAGGACTTCTTGTCGAAGCCACCGGTCCTCACGGCTCTCCGCAAAGGCGAACAGCTACTGCTCTACCTCGCGGCGACTACTCACGTGGTCAGTACTGCCATCGTCGTTGAGCGGCAGAAAGACAGCCACGCCTACCCAGTCTAGCGCCCAGTCTACTTCATCAGCGAGGTTCTATCTGATTCAAAGGCACGTTATCAGCCTGTGCAGAAGCTCCTGTACGCAGTACTCATCACCTCGCGGAAGCTACGACACTATTTCCAGAAGTACTCAATCTCCGTCGTCACTGACTACCCGCTCGGCGACATCCTGCGGAACCAAGTGCTACTGGAAGAATCTCCAAGTGGGCGGTCTAGCTCGGCGCCCTCACCATCGACTTCAAGCCACGCACAGCCATCAAGTCGCAAGCTCTAGTCGACTTCATGGCAGAATGGCGGGAGAACCAGCTGCCTACTCCAACCGTGCGACCAGAGCATTGGGTGATGTACTTCGACGGCTCACTCAACCTCGAGGGCGCAGGTGCAGGGGTACTCCTGATCTCTCCAACGGGAGAACAACTCAAGTACGTCCTGCAGATCTTCTAGAAGGTCTCAAACAACGAAGCCGAGTACGAAGCTCTCCTACACGGGCTCCGCCTCGCGGCTTCACTGGGCATCAAGCGGCTACTAGTCTATGGCGACTCCGCAGTGGTCATCAACCAAGTCAACAAGTCCTGGGACCGCAATAAGGAGAACATGGACGCTTACTGCCTAGAAGTCTGCAAGCTCGAGAACAAGTTCTACGGTCTCGAGTTCCATCACATCGTCCGCGACAACAACGTTGCAGCGGACGTGCTCTCGAAGCTTGGATCCACCCGCGCTCAAGTACCAGCAGGTGTATTCATTCACGAGCTTCACGCGCCATCCATCCCAGAGCCGGCGCAACCGAACACTGTCCCAGCCAACCCACCGGCCGGACAGGAGGTCATGATGATCGACGTGGACTGGAGGCAACCCTTCATCGACTACCTCAGCGAGCAGAAGGTTCCCTCAGACAAGAACGCGGCCGAGCAGCTCGTCCGCCGCGCCAAGTCTTACGTCCTTGTCGGAGACAAGCTTTACAAGCGGGGCGCATCCTCTGGAGTACTCATGAAGTGCGTCCCTCAGCAAGAAGGCAAGGACATCTTGGAGGTGATCCACAAGTGCGTCTGCGGCAACCACGCGTCCTCCCGCACGCTGGTCAGCAAGGCCTTTCGGCGAGCTTTCTACTGGCCCACTGCCCTGGGTGACGCTGAAGAACTTGTCAGGCGATGCCAAGGATGCCAGTACTTCGCCAAGCAGCAACACGTCCCAGCCTACAAACTAGTCACCATACCGCCAATCTGGCCCTTTGCCTGCTGGGGGCTCGACATGATTGGGCCACTGCCAACTGCGCCAGGTGGTTTCAACAGAGTACTGGTGGCCATCGACAAGTTCACCAAGTGGATCGAGGTCAAGTCGGTCACATGCCCCAAGGCTGACAGAGTACTCGACTTCCTGGATGAACTCGTGCACTACTACGGACTACCCCACCGCATCATTACAGACCTGGGTTCCAACTTCAACAACCACCAGTTCTGGGAGTACTGCGAAAACAGCGGGATCGACGTCCGATACGTCTCAGTTGCCCACCCTCGGGCCAACGGACAAGTCGAGCGCGCCAACGGGATGGTGCTCGACGCTCTCAAGAAGCGGCTACACGATGCTGCTAACTCCAAAGGGGGCAAGTGGATCAAGGAACTACCCAACACACTCTGGGGGCTACGGACTCAGCCATCCAAGCCAACGGGGCAATCCCCTTACTTCCTGGTCTACGGCTCCGAAGCAATCCTCCCTACCGACGTCATATGGAACTCACCAGCAGTGGAGCACTATGACGAAGGCGTCTCAGAAGACAGCAGACGAGTTGACATCGATAGCCTCGAAGAAGCTCGCTGCGCTGCCCTCATCCAATCAGCAAGGTACCTAGAGGGTATCCGACGCTACCATGATCGCAACGTCAAGGAACGCTCCTTCAACGTTGGTGATCTCGTCCTCCGTCGCATCCAGAACATGGAAGGACTACACAAGCTCAGCTCCCCCTGGGAAGGTCCCTTCACCGTGGCAAAGGTGACTGGGCCGGGCTCCTACCGCCTTCAGACACTTGAAGGCGAAGACATCAACAACTCGTGGAACGTCGACCAGCTCTGTCGATTCTACGCCTAGTCTACACGACTACTCCGGGGTTCAAGTCTACACGACTACACCAACACCCCTCTGCCGTAAGCGGCCTCCGGGTCCTGGCTCCAGTCTCCGGACTACTCCTCTCCAGGATCCAGCCCGCGCGGCTACCTACGGATCCTGGGCTGCGACGAGCAACAAAGGACTCTAGCAGCGGTCTACTGAGAGACCACACTCTAAGATCCAGCCTACACGGCTACCTACGGATCTACTGCTGTAAGCGGCTACTCGCCCCAGCACCACTCAGCTGTAAGCGGCCTCCGGGTCCAGGCGACTACACTCTAACTACGGCCCTGGCCATCCAGGTGTACTCCTTCAGTAATAAAGTTTGATCATTCATCAACTTCTTTACTGTCTACTTCCCTCAACGGGACTACTGCCGAGTATGACTACTCGCATCCACTCCACGATGGGCGCTCCGCACTCTGAGATCGCGATTACGAGTACTCATTGCTGGAAATTTTCTTTCATTGATACTTAAGCAATTCATTACAATTGTTTTTGTACAATCTTTGGCTACTAGCTACCTATTACAGGGCTACTGGAGATTAAGCTTCTCAGCTACTTTCTCCGCGATGGGAGCCATCTGCTCCAGCAGCTCCGAGTACTGCTCGTCAGTGCAGTTGGCGGCTACCCCGCCAGCGACTACTTGTACTGGGGCCTTCGGGAAGTAAGACTTCATGAAGGCCAAGACCTGCTTCGGGATCGACCTCGCCATATGCTTCACATAAGCCGCCAGCCGGCTCGGGGCTTCCTTGAGGCGATCCACCAGTGGAGCAATCTTGGGGCCGCCCGGTTGTGGCACCAGGAGCCTTGCGATTGGCAGTGCGGCTTCCTCAAGCTCCTTCAGTTGGACCCGCAGCACCTCACAATCTTCATTCAACTTCTGCAACGGGTCAGACTACTTCTCGCCTCCAGCGACTACCCAACAAGTCAAGCGGCGTACCTTTGTTCTTGTTGCGAAGGCCCTTATTCTTCCGCAACAAGTCGTCGCCCTTCGCCTACAACTCTTGGATATCATTGTGATACTTGGCGAAGGCGCGTCGAGCTTCGACTGCATGGCAGCCGCGTGCTTCCGCGACTTCACAAGCTGCTCCTCCAGCGCTTCAGCCCGGAGCACCGCGTCACCATAGCCTTGCAGCATGTTGGACTTATCGCGGGACCTCTCCGCGACGTCCTGCACAGACAACAAAACGTCAACGAGTACTCAACAACAATGGATTGACTACTCAGAAGCTAAGGTTACTTACCTTCATCCACTGCTCGGCCTGGCGGATCGCCTCCAGGTGCTTAGCCACCGTCGCCAGCTCGACAAGATCGTCCGCGAGCAGCTTTATTCCGCCGCGACTACTCGCGGTGGCCTCCGTCATCGGCGCAGAGCGGATAGGCTCTGCGTCCTGGATCTCCGGGGAGCGGATAGCCACCTCCAGAGCGACCTCTGGCGACGTGGTGACCCCCTCTCCCCCGGCCGCCACGGCGGCCTCCTCGTCGACTTCTTCCATAGGCTCGGGGGCTCCTCCCGCAGCGTCCGGGACCTCTGGTGTCGACTTCTGCATCGGCACCCCCGCAGGGATGTCACTACCTTCAGCCTCAGCACCTGTCAAAGAAAAGACAAGTGCATCAGCGACTACGACTACTCCTCGAGGAGCTCCACATCTTCAGAAGAGTACTCACCTTCGACTATGCTGGCCTCCGGCAACGGCGCTTCGGTAGCCGGCGGCTCGGGCACCGCCTGAGAAGCGGGAGCGGACTCCTCGGCGGGCGGCGCGACTTCTTCCGCCACCGCTGAAGAGGGTTCATCTCCCTCCCAGGACAAATCCATGGATTTCCTACAGAAGCACACACAATTGGTCGTCAGTCAACCTCGACTACTACAACAAGTACTACTCGGGAAGATGCGGTACTTACAAGTTCGACCGGACTATTGTCACGGCCGGGGCACTGAGGATGCTGGCAATGTCGACCAGTCCACCCTCGGCGGGCGCCTCCTCCTGCGCCCCTGCGGCTACCGCCTCCTCTGCAGCAACGGCGACCGGCGCAGTGCCCTCCTGCACTCCTGTAGTCACCACCTCTTCAACAGCGGCGGCTACGGGCTCTGTGCTCCTCTGTGGAGCAGGGGGCTGGCGCTCCAACTGCGCCAAGAGCTCCTCGACAGTGGGGGCTGGACTACGACTTCCGGCTGGCCCCCCCACTGTGTCCCATACGCCTTCGTCGCCCTCCTCGACGGGCTCCGCTGGCGGCACCTCCTACATACAAGGAAGACTACTCATCAGCAAGGGTACTCGTGCGATGGGTACTCGACTACTCTAGTCAAGACATTTTACCTCCTGAGGCGTGGTCTCTAAGACCCTGAGCTTCTTTGTCACCCATTTGCGGGCGGGGTTGCGCGGCTTCCGTGGCAGCGCAGCCAGGCTAGCCTCCAGGCTAGTCGGGGGGTCTTGCACCAAAGGCACATGAGGTAAGCCCGGACGGCTAAACCTCGACCGCAACTGAAAGCGGTCCTGCAATGTCTCGTCGTCGTCGTCGTCGGTGGTGTCCTCCACGATGACGGTGTCATCGCCTTCGCCGACCTCCCGCCGCTCTTTCTCCTTGGCCTTCCCTTCCTTCAGGATCTCGATCCCACTCGGGGGCGGCTGCGGCTCGGAGATGAACTTTTTCAAGTCATCCTGCAAGATACGAAGACATCAGCACGTCTACTCCAAGCAAGGACTACTCGAGTGGGGTAGCACGACTACTCACCTCTTTCGGCGGGCGCGCGGCGGAGTACTCCTGGACAGGGCACGCCGTGTACGGCGGCATATCCTTGAAGATCCGCGACAGCCTCTCGATGATGTCGGCGTCGTCGTCCCGGCTCGCCTCCGGCATCCGCGACGTGTCGTCGTCGCCGGTGTACTCGAAGCCCAAGGTGTCTCGAGCCATCAATGGCTGCACCCTCCGCTTCATGAAACTGAAGGCCACATGCTCAGCCCTCAGTCCCGCTTCCCTGAGCACCTTGATGTGTGCCAGCAACTCGGGAAGCTGGATCCCCTCCTGCATGGTGGGCTCCGTGTTCCACCACTCGCGGTGCCTGGGCTGTCGTCCGCTCGGCTTCGGCAGGGCGGGGTGGTGGTTCGTGATGTAGAACCACCTCGTCTTCCAGTCAGTGTTCGAGTCAACAAGCTTGTACGCCAGGTACTGCTCCGCGGCGTCCTCTCTCAACTGGATGCCGGCTCCTCCGACTACTCTTGGGTTGGTGGCGCTTGGCTGCGGCTTGACCCGGAAGAACTTCGGAAAAGGATCCAGTGCGGCTTGATCCCAAGGAAGGCCTCGCAGAAGTGCACGAAGACCGCGACATGGAAGATACCGTCGGGGTTCAGATTCAGGTACTCGACTCCATAGTACCCGAGGAGACCCTTGAAGAAATCGCTGGCCGAGAGCGCGAGCCTGCGCTCCACGAACCGCGCAAACATTGGAATCTCGTCTTCGGCCTTCTCCATTGGATATGGATCTCCAGTAGCGGCCCTCCACATGTCGACCTCCTTCTCCCGGATGAACCCGCTGTTCAGGAGGGCCAACAGATCTTTCGTCTTCACCTTGGATTTCTTCCACTCGCGGCTTGGATCGGCCCGCGGTGGAGACATTGGCGGCGCTACTCCGGTGGCGGCCGCGGCGGCCTCTTCGCGGCCCCTCTTCTTCCCGACGACCTTCGTGGACTTGGACGGTGACGGCTTCATTCTCCAAGTACACAGCGTCTTCATGCGCATCCGCTCGGGGGCTACCCTAAAAGCTTTGAGTGGCGGCGCACTTGGATCTACTACGGCGGCAGCGTGCGCTGGGAGTAGATCTACTTCAGACGGAATCAAAATGACTGCAGCTTGGATGGGTGAAAAACCCTAAGGGTTTTGGCTTCTATTTATAATTCAAACCGGCTCCGCAACGGCCGGCTGGATAAGTCCACGCGTGGCTGACTCAGCGGCTAAGCGCGGCTCTTCGCATTCTATTAGTCGACGCGCCTCACCTCGGGGGCTCGGCTACTCCTACTCGATTACCTGGGAAGCGACAAGACTTAGGAGCATCTCAGGACACATTCTTCAAGATGACCCTTCAAATCGAGAGGAAGTACTCGACTCAAGGCTCGGGGGCTCCGTGCCACGTGTCCTTCGGTTTTTTCTCTCCGGATTTTTCGGGATTTTCTTGCCAAGACTTCAGATGGACCCTCAGCCAGAGCCTGCGGCTCAACCTAAGGCTCGGGGGCTACTCCATATGGAGTGCGATTTTGCAATCGCACCTCCATAACGGCTCCGGCTTCAAGACAAGACGGGCGTTTTTTGAAGACCTTCGAAGGCAGCGCTCAAGGACGCTTGGGACTACTCGAGAAGACTTCAAGATTGCTCAAACATCAGCTGGAGTACATTCCAGCCTCGGGATGCTTCGACTACTCTTGAGGACTTTTGACTTGTAGTACTCGGGGACGCTTGAGGACTACTCGTTAAGGCCGTCAAGACTACTTGAAGCTATCCTTCTCGACTACAAAGTACTCGGGGGCTTGTCGTATGGACCTCCCTGGCCCACTACCTTGGTGGGTACCAGGACCGACTACTCGGTGGGCCCCTGGGACTACCCGGCTTGCGCTACATGGCACCTGATGGCGTGGAGCGCGAGGACTACAAAGGAGTAGTACTCGGTTAGGGAGCTGTACATGTTCCGCACTGTATGGAGGACTCCTAGACGTACTCGACTAGTACTCTCTCCCTACTTCGACTTGTAACCCTGCCTCCCGGACTATATAAGGCGAGGCAGGGACCGATCTCTAGGATCATCTCATCTCATACAACCCACGACGCACTATTACACCATCCTGTAATCGTGCCCAATCAATCCAGAGCTACGCAGCATACAGGACGTAGGGTATTACGCACCTCGCGGCCCGAACCTGTCTAAATTGTGTGCCGCGTGTCTCTTCCTTCGAGTTACCGATCTCAGCGAGGCCACATTCATCTACTTCGGGTACTCCCCTTAGTAGGTTGCCGGTCTAAAACACCGAGACAACAATATTCAGACCTCAAACAACAATATTCAGACCTCAAACAACATATTCAGACCTCAAACAACAATATTCAGACCTCAAACAATAATATCCAGACCTCAAACAACAATATTCAGACCTGAACCAATAAGTATTAGGCTTCAGTCAAGACAATTACCTCATGATTATGTTTCTAAGAGTCCAAGACTCATCAATGAAATGAGCAGTAATGGCCATGTAACCTCTCTTTTGATTGTCAGAGGTCCACGTGTCAGTTGTGATGGCCACCCTTGATTGAATCCCAGCCATATAATCAATTGCCTTTTTCTTCTCCACCTCATATTGAGCCACAATATCAGATCTGAAACAAGGAGAAAAAACATTAGAGAAAGCGTTCAATTGTACATTTGTACCAACATTAGAGACAAAATCAGATCATATACCTTATTGTGTTTCTTGTTCCAATCCTGAAAAGTGGCTGAAGTGCACCAACAAATCTTCGAAAACCAACATGGTCAACCATGCTCAAAGGATACTCATGCAGCACTATCATTGATCTAAGTTCACTTCATGCAGTTTCCTGATCAAACGTGTAATTCTCCACGATGCGCGGCACCGCATCGGTTCTACCAAATCTCAAAGAAGCTTGAGCCATGGTTTTACCATTTAGCTTCACTTTCCTCAGCGTGCAGCCCCTCAAATGAGTGTGTAGATGCTTAGTCCCATTGGTGCTGCTTGCAGAAAGATGCTTGGAACAATAATTGCACTTTGCCCGGATTTCCCCATTGAACTTCACTCTCTTGAACTCCTTCCAAACAGCTGAGGTGAGCTTTCTCTTAGAACCAGCTTCAACATCGCCATCGTCTTCATCGTCTTCTACCTCAGCTTGCTCCACATCAATTGGGGTTGACTCATTGTCAGATTCTAGACAAGGAGATGGAGTTCTTGTTTCAGCTTCAGATTGTGCTTGTGATGCTTGGGACAATGGTGATTGGCTGCCACTAGCAATAGACATTTTTTGAACCTGTACAAGGAAAAGGAAGTTAGACTATGCACTTGCTATTAAGACTACAGAAAAGATATGGGCAGCAAGACTGCAAGACAACAAAAGTAAACAAATAGCTTACTGCTTATGGAAATATTAAAAACAACAAGACTGCAAGAGTAAACAAGTATTTTACTGCTGCTTATGAATAATAAGTCGGGTCACATGAAAAGCAAGAACAGGTAGCATCATTTCTAATTTTAATCTAAAAATTATCAACATTTGGCAGTAAGAGTACTACATAAGCTAACACATTCATAGTTTCATACCAACAAAGCACACTGCACAAATTGTTTCCTTGCTCTGCACTACTACACATACCAAAGCACACTGCACAAATTTCTTCCTTGCTCTGCACTACTACACATACCAAAGCACACTGCACAAATTTTTTTACAAACTCTACAGCACAATGTAGGCTAATCCATATGCAAAATGGTTTAATTAGAACCACCAAATGACACATCTACTGGATATTAGCAGTCTAGAAGGGAACAACACAAATCTTACCCCAAAGAATGCACGATGTTGCGTGCGGGTGGTGAGGTAGGAGATACGGGAGGGCGGCCGTGGTTCTTTGTCGCTGCCGCTGTTGAAGGCTTGACAATGCGTCGATTTGTGGTAGGCTTCGACTTGGGCACGCTGACGGAGCCGACGATGATAGCAGCTTGTGATGGGGAAGTACCCGGTGGAGGTGAAACTTGGAGCGGAGGAGGCGGATGTGCAAGAACCAGAGCACCAGCTTGCAGATCAATTTGAGGTCCGTCCTTCCCCTTCTCCCTCGGTTCCGGTGGAGCTTGCTCAGTGTCGGAGGTGCCCCTTTGAAAAGGGCCGTCGGCTGCCGGGTCAGTATCACAAGCTGCAAGAAAAATGGTTAATGGAGAGGAGGAGGAAGTTCACCGGCCGTCTTCGTTAGCGCCGAAGAGCAGTGCCATGCTGCTGCGATTCTGCGGAGGGGCAGCGAGGTGGGGAAGCTTGCGGCGACGGGATGGGGGAGGAAGTAGGTGGCGGACTGGGGGAGGGCGGGCTTGCGGCGGTGGGCTTGGAGGTGAGCAGGCGGTGGACTTGGAGGTGAGCGAGGGCGGCGGACCGGGGCCTGGGGGGAGGGCGGGCTTGCGCGGCGGGCTTGCGGCGGTGGACACGGCGGAGCGCGGAGGCGGAGCGAGCGGTCCCCGCTCGCCGCTCGCGCATGCGCGGTGGTCGCTCGCCGCTCACGCATGCGCTGAGTCGCTGACGCACAGATGTGTGCGGTGTGCCAGATCGATGCGCCGCCGCCGGCCACAGGGCTGGGTGCCTGGCCGCCTGGGTGGATGGGAAATTGGGAATGAGTTAGGTTTAGGGTTGGCACACATCTGTTATTTATACTATGTTTAACGGGCCAAGCTTTTGGGCTGGTATTGTCAAGTTTTTGGGCTGATATAGTCTGCTATTATATTTGGACCGGGTTTAAAAAACCCATGGGTTTGCGGGCATGGGTACCATGATCCTAAACCCATGCCCGCGAACCCGCTGGGTTTGATTTTTTACCCATCATTAGACTCATGGGTTTAGAAATTGACCCACGCCCATGCCCTAATGGAGCAAAAACCCATCGGGTCTCGGGTTTCGGGCACCCATTGCCATCCCTACTCATAAAGCACAATATGTGGATTGGGAGCACATGACTAGAAAGAGTGACCCGATATTTGATGAAGTCATAAGCAACTGTGAGAGACAAAGGGTCAAGACACTTATGGGGTTCTGACAAGATTGGAACAAAGAGATTATAGCCCAGTTTTATGCCACAGTGCACTTTGGATACATTGATACTGAGAGGGCTATGATTTGGATGACAAATGGTCAAAAATATTCCATCACCTTTCATAGGTTCTTGAGGTGCTTTGGGATCATGGCAGGAGACAAGGACTTAAGGAAGCTCCATGATGAAGGAGAGCTCGACAAGGATGAATTGCACATTATGTACCCGCGAGGTGAGCATGCCAACTATGGGAAGGTGAAGAATCTCTATACCTACTATGCTGCTCTCAATAGGCTCCTTAGAGTGTCTATTACACCTAGAGATGGAAATCCCTCTGAGATCACA
This sequence comes from Cenchrus americanus, assembly GCA_947561735.1. NCBI lineage: Eukaryota > Viridiplantae > Streptophyta > Magnoliopsida > Poales > Poaceae > Cenchrus > Cenchrus americanus. The sequence goes on from OX387245.1 coordinate 129,706,678, forward strand.
AAGTTTCAGAAAAACTTGATGGTTGCTTTGAGGTCGGGAGCTCCAGAATTTAGTGTTGGGGATTTCATTTGGCAAGAAATCAAGCATCTATTCGAGGACCCCAAAAAGATCTGCAGCTATAGCCCATATATCATGTATATGATTGAAAAGGTTACAAAGATGGAGTTTCCGAAAAATGTGACACACAAGCCCTTGAAGCTCAATCCTAGCAAGAATCCTCGGCTTCCATCCCCTAGAGTTGAGCAAGCACCTGGACATGAGGAAGAAATATTTGAGGAGAGAGCAGCTCGGCCAGATCCGCCACAGGCAGCGGCTCAGGCCGTCACCGGTCCCCGGCCGGTCGAGCACGCCCCGGTCGACCGGTGGGGTGGCTGGGAGCATGGCAGACCTCGTAGGTCCACCTCCCCTTTATGGAAGTTTCTCAATTTCATATTTGGGATGTGCAGGAGCCAGCATGACATCCAAGTTGCGCAACAAAGGTCTAGAAGGGCAAATAAGCAAATGAGGGACACAATGAAGTTAATGCACAACGCTCAAGGGTTTCAACCACCTCGCTCTCCACCATCTCCCGAGTCTCCACAGGTTGAGATACCATCCTTTGAGGATAGGGTGAGCGGATGGGTCAACTCCGACATGCTTAACCAATACGGGCCCATGTTCTTTGAGTCCGAGCACGGGCAAGGGTCTTCTTCGTCGGTTCCTCCTCCACCTCCACCGTTTGCACCTCCTCCTCCGGATGTGGCAGGTTCATCTCACTACATGAAAGAAGAGCAAGCACCTCCATCTCCTCCACCTCCCGAGCAAGGACACGATTGGGGCGCTCGCTTCTCCGCTGAGATCTTTGGCTACAATCCATACTACTATGGTAAAGACAGCGCACCCATAGCTCATCTGTCTCAAATCACCATCTCGGATTCTATTTATCTAAACTCTCCTTTGCACTGGATTCTTGACAATTCTCAAATAGGAGGGAGCTCTCACCAGGGAGACGGATCTCAGGGATAGTGATCGGCAGTTGCTTCTTCTCCAAGCCCTTCTTGGATGCTTGATGACAAAGGGGGAGAAGATTCGGGATTAAAGACACAAATCTGTGATGCTGTCTTGTCGTCGTACGTGTTGCACCGGCTCCGTAGGCGTCCCGCACCGGTCTGACCGGTGCCTGTTGGCTATTGAGAGAAGCCATGTAATAAGTTAGAACTTTATCTTAGTAGACTTGAGAACATTTGTGTGAGTGCTACTGAGTGTTTGAACCTTGTTGTAATATTTAAGCGACTCTATTGCTAGACTGTGATGCATGAATTGAATGGTGTTTGTTCTGTTGGCTAAATGGAGCAAGGTGATCTAAGCCAGCTTGCAACCCTGGCCTGGTCACCTTGGATCAAATAGCACGCACTCCTGTTGCTTTGTGCGTGGACTGGACCTGACCAGTCTAACGGTCATGGCACCGGTCAGACCGGTGCCGCCCAGTTGTGTATGTTGGCTAGACTAGACCGGTCTGACCGGTCAGTGGCACCGGTCTGACCGGTGCTGCCCAGTCAGTGCACTTCTCTTTGATTTGTGCATATCTTGTCATACGCATCACGGTTTTTATTTTATCACTCACACATGTTGCACTCCACTGATTCTAAGATATAGGGGGAGCTCACACTCGTTTTCTTCCAAATTTGTGCTATTAGCATTCGAGGCCAAATTTTTGAAATTCAACTCAAAGCACAAATTAAGGGGGATCTCTAGCTATATCTAAGAATCTAAAATGCGCTTTAACGGTTTATTTGTAAGCTTTAATCAAGTTGTCATCAATCACCAAAAAGGGGGAGATTGAAAGTGCATCTAGGCCCTAAGTGGATTTTGGTGAATTGAATGACAAGGTGATTAAAGGACTAATGAATTTGTCTAAGATTGTGAGCAGGTTTTATTTATATATTCATGAGCAACCATTGAAGTATTTAATTGTGGATGAATATTATGACTCACATTGACAAAAACAAGCATATGGTGCAAGACTTCATGTGTTTATTGGAAGAGAACATAATAATAAGTGTACTCACTATGGTTCTAAATTGGAAGCTTGCACATTCGTTGTCAATCAAGATCAAGCATTTGAAGCGGAATTTTCAAATGAAGGTTAATTGTGTATGAAGCAAAGTGGAACTCAAAGTGGATTGGATAAGTGATGAAGAGATCAACCGAGATGTCTAGGGTGAGGGACTAAGCAATTGGGGCCGTAGCTAAGCTGCCATTAGTGTTTTGCTAAGGTGAAGTTCTAGCATCCGTGGGGTCTTCAAGTATCATATTCAAACCTTAACCGAGAAAAGCATTACAAGTCATCAACTTGTTAAGATTGGCAATTTGGAGTGACTTATGAATCCAAGTGTGCATTCCTATGCTATATGGAAAGATTCTAAGTCACTAGCTCAAGTATGGACATGCTCAAGTCAAAGGCTATGTTGAAAGCCCTCAAGTGGATAATTGATCAAGTATGGCAAGATTGAAAGTGTTCAAGCTCAAGAGGTCAACAAGTGTTTTTCATTCTTTCTTGAGTATAGGTATGTCGTACTATCAAGAGGGATGCAACTTAGCGAGTTGACCAAGTCAAAGTGCTCTTTAGTTTACCTAAGTGAGATCTAGCCTTAGAGTGTGCTAACAAACCCTCCTAACCTAACCTGAGTCATTTCATCATGGTGGTGAAATGCTAGTATCTTACAAAAGGGTTTTGGGATATCTCGGGCCTGACCGGTCTGACCGGTCAGAGGCACCGATCTGACCGGTGCCGCTAGCCCAACGGCTAGTTTTTCAAACACCGGTCTGACCGGTGTGAGGCACTGGTCTGACCGGTGTTGCCCGAGGACCAATTGCTAGTTTTCTCTTTTGAGCGGTATAAATACTCCATGCCTTCTTCAAGTGAGGGTTGCTGTTTCAAGTGAGTTTGCTGAGGTCCCAAGCCATTTCGAACTAGCTCTAAGCCTTAGTGGCTCTCCCCAACCATCTCTTTGTGAGATTTGTGGATTCAAGCCATATTCTTTGTGTTGGGTTGAGAAAATGAGCTTAAGAGTGACCTAGTGAGCTAACAAGAGCATTTCCATAGCTTGAGCATTTCGGTTTCGCGTCTACAAGCTTTGAAGCGTTTGTTACTCTCGGAGGTTTGCCTCCTAGACGGCTAGGCGTCGCTGGCTAGCTCCCAAGGCTGTGGTGAGCAGCAGGAAGTTTGTAAGGGCTGCGATCTTGCCTCTTCGTGGAAAAGATCACCTTAGTGGAAAGGAGGAAAGTGGTTGAAAGAGACCCGGCTTGTTGTGGGAATTGTCCCTTACAAGCTCCTCAACGGAGACGTAGCCATTCCTTAGTGGGTGGTGAACTTCGGGAAACAAATCCTTACTTCTTCGTGTGGTTTGACTCTCTAAGTTGTTTTTCTAGCATATTACATTTGCTTCCGCTTCGATCTACTTGGGTGTGCTACTTGTGTGTGCAGGGATCATCACCCTGCTTGTATTCATCTACAAAGGCCATACACCAAGTTCAGTTCGTGCTAGAAGTCAAGAGGTGCTTGAAGTTGTTTTTGCAGGTGTTCTGTACTACACTGGTCTGACCGGTGTCACCTGTGAAGTCCAGTGCTTGACCGGTCTGACCGGTCACCACCACCGGTTTGACCGGTGGAGCAGTGTCAGCTCAAGTGTTAGGGGAGAAAGAGTTTAATTTGGCCGTCACGCCTATTCACCCCCCTCTAGGCGACATCAAGGTCCTTTCAGAGCCTCCTCCCGGCGCGCAACGCCGAATCCTCCGCCCGAAGAAGATTCGTGCGCGGCAGCTCCGGTGGCTCCTCGATGGCGCAGCCTCGGAGGGGAGCGGAGCAGGTAGGGGAGCAGGCTCCAGCCGACGCGTGGAGGGGAGGGAACTATGTCAAGCTTGAGCCGGCTCCGGCAGAGGAGCAAGGCGGAGCCCGACCGGATCTAGCCGAGGTGGAGAGAGGAGAGGAAGGGAGGTCGCCGGCGGCGCGGACAACTGGAGGTGCGAAGGCGGTGGATTCAGAATCCGAGCCGGAGACCCGAGGCGGAGCCGGAGGCTTCCTTGTCCCGCGCCGGCGTGTGGTCGAGGAAGACGAAGGTGCCGGTGGCACGGGATGGCAGCGAGGATGGCGTCCCGATCCGCGGCGTGCGGGCCTCGATCCGCCGGGATCCCGCCATGCGGCTACCGTGCGAGCCTCGATCCGATGGGGGCGGAGCAGTGCGCGGAGGTGGCAGCAGGGGCGCGAGGTGGGCGGATTAGCGCGAGGAGGCCGAGGGGGAGGGGTGGTAGTTGACGCAGAACAGTGCTGGGGAAAGAGGAGGGAGTCCCCGGGGATGCGCTACGAGCGGGCTATCGCTGCAAAATGCAGCAACACTTGCGGCATCTGCTGGAGCCGGTATAGTGCTCCTAGCATCTTCATTTTGCAGATGAAGATCTATTTGCAGCACTTGATGGAGGTAGTCTAACAATCCAAATAGTGGATTGTTAAATCCTTCTTCCACAATCAGGAGAGCCAACCACTCCACGTTGAAGCTTCATCCCCACCTCCATCATTGTTGTCGTTGTCCCCTCATCCGCCCACTGGCACCACCATGAAAGGGGACGACCCCCCCACCACACACACAACCCCTTCACCACCCATCCATGCCTAGTTACCACAAATTGGTGGTGATTTGGGGACGACGACTCGTCGATTTGGTCGTCGTCTTGTGTAGTGCTACTCGCTTCTACCTTACACAATGCCTCCATATGCATACCTCGTGATGCTCCTCCAACTGCAATCTCATGCCACCTCTACGAGCTGCCCCCCTTCTTCCTTGAATCCTCCTCCTTCGCTAGTTGTAGAGGCCACCCGCGTGGAAGGAGGAGCATGGGATGGTGTCGTCGAATCGGAGCGGCATGATCTTGGAGGAATATGGCGATGGCTCGAGCAAAGGTCTACAGAGTTGGGAGTAGAGAGTTGCGAAGGGCCAGACAAGTGGAGAAATAAGAGGGCAGGGGTAGTCCCCAAAGGAGGGGGCGGAGGGTTGGGAGTAGAGTGTGCTGTGAGGGAGGGGAGCATAATACGACAAGAATGAGCATATGATAGTGTGAGATTTGTGGAGCAGCGGGAAAGGAAGAGGACAGAGGAAATGAGAATGTTGATTTTGTATATTAGTCTAACGAAAAGATTTTACTCGCATAGTAATTTTTAAGAAAATTATAGATCACTAAATTTAGATAAGCTGGAAAGGGTAACCTTAAAGTATCTAAAATTATCTCTCTGCTATACTTTTGAAGTTATCAATTTACATATCTTGTTAGAGATGCTATTATAACTGGAATTTTAGACACAAAAAGCGCTGCAAAGTGCACATACTTGATACTTGGCGCAGCCGCGCAGGTGAGAAATTATCACTTCCAACCATATGCTTCCAACAGGAAAAAAAAAAAACAAACCCAGTTCACCAGTTACAGTTAGCTTCCTCGTCCATCCCATCGAGCCGCAAACCCTAACCTCCCCATCGCCGCCAGCCTCCGGCGGAACGCGAATGGTACGCCGCCGCCGCCCCCTTTTCTCCCTCGCTGGCGATGCAGATGCCGTGGCTGTCGGAAATGCTGCTGCCCTGACCAATCCTCCGTCGGTTTTTGCAGAAGGCGAGGGGCCGCCGCGGCCCGGTCGGACCCGGGAGGTTCGCCAGCGGGCAGCGGGGCGACGAGCGACCGTCCCGCCACGGCGCGCGCGTCGATGAGGACCCGTACGCCTCGCAACCGCGTCGGGCATCGGGCTGGGGCGTGGCGCCGCCGTCGCGGCACCTGTGGGTGGGCGGCCTGGCGCCCGGCGTCACGGCGTCCGACCTGTCGGAGCTGTTCCTCCGGTGCGGCGACGTCGAGGAAATCGCCCGCGACCCGGGGCGGAACTTCGCGTTCGTGAGCTTCCGGCGGGAAGGGGACGCGGTGGCCGCAGTGCGAGAGCTGCAGGGGGCCCGCGTCGCCGGGGCTCCCGTTAGGATCGAGTTTTCCAAGGGGGTTAGTGTTGAATATTCTCTGTTCATAATCATATACGTTTGCTTTTTGGCCTCCAAAATATCATCGGTGCAGTGTTCTTTTCTTATCATGTGTGTCATAATGAACCTAGAAACGAGATTGACTAAGTTTCTGAGACAAGCTAAGTGCCAATAGCAAAAGGATTCACAGCTTGCCACAGGGGCAAATCAATCCGAAACAGGCATGTCTGTAAAAATGTGCAGGAAGCCAGGAACAGCTGAGTAAAAGCCCGGTATCTACTTGGTTAATGGAGAATCTCTCTATTGTTCATCTGTCTAAAGTCCTACTGGTGTAGGACTTATTTAGCCAGAACCATTCCACACAGGTTTCTCTGAAGCGAAATAGTTCACGCCCAGAGTGAATACAGCAGAAACCCTTAGTTATATCTCAGTTGTCATCCAAAGGGCAAAAGATAACATCTCACATAAGTAGTTATTACCACTTGGCTCCCCTTGCCATCCGACACCGAATCAAGAACACTAGAAAGTACCTGTTTGAGGGTGATGAATATGCGTCTCATGTCAATATTTCAACAATATGATGGGGAATTGAGTGATGAACGAAGCTCGATTAGACAGTTTTTAGATGATTAAATGTGGTGCACCCTTACTGTTTGAAGATCCACTGCGATGCATCTTGTTAAAAGATCAGAAGCAGGGCAGATTCAGTTCATCCTTTCTTTAAAAATCTAAGATAACGAATTTAGATGTTAAATATGTAGTGCATCTGATGCTGAACAACCAGGGAAAACTACATGCACGTGAAAATTACCAGGATGTTTTGTTTTTCCGCTAAATTCAGAAGATATGGCATTGCATATGAATTATGACGCATCAGAGAGAGCTTGCTTTAAGTGCAATGCACATGCACCAATATCATTGACATGGCATGCTAAATTTCCTCGTCACAAAGTACCTTTTCTCAACGCTAGGTACTGTGAAGCTTTCTCAAATGAACCATGCCAGCCACTGCGATAATGAGCATCTTGAAGTTAAGTACCATGGGGCTGAAGTCATCTAACTTGGAAAGCACTAATTGTTTATACTGGGTTAAATATGGATTGGAGTTAAGCTATATTGATGTGAACTCCGTTACACTTAAACAATGCTGGCCTGGCTTTAGCTAACAAGCATGCGCTAATAACCTCTATTTTATTTAAACCATTTATAAGTTACAATGTGACCAAATGGTTGCCTTCCTGTACAAATGGGACCTATATTTTGAATGGTAATGTAATGGTTTTAATTAATGTGCAAAAGACTGAAGCATCATATATTTATATGTTAACATATAATTTCTCTTTTTCCTGTGAAGCCTTAAATGTAATATTGATTTGTTTGCTACATCTAATCATGCCAACTCTCTTGCACACAAATAAGAAGTTACCTTTATTATGTACTAAAGTATTGAAAAACAATGGAGAACAGCAGAAATATCTTGAATCGACTTGTTTGCAACTACAAAGGAAGATGATTGACCTGAAGCGTCATATGTGTGAACATAAGTTTATGTCATCAAATAGTGATGGATCCAGTTGCGTTTTAGAAATTAGCTGCATAAGCATAGAAGATGCCTGTGTGCCCCATGGTTTTATCGTAGCTAGCTAGTATGGCTTATTCTCAGTCAGTTTGGAAATATAATCACAAAAGTTGGGTGACTCATCGAAGTACAATGGTCTAGATAATATCCTGATTAAAAGGAAATTATCACATCCGCACGGTAGCCTGATTGATTGTTGATAGACTGGTGTAGTGGTAATGCTGAATTGTTTGCTTAATGACATGGCAAGCTGGTCGTGGTAGAAACAAACTAGGATAAATTGAACCTTCTGCAAATACATGCAGGAATACTTTCTAAAGCTACACAAATCCTGCTTATTTGATCCATTTACTCTTGAGGAACCAGGAGACAGATGACTAATTTGTTATTTTGGAATTAGGGTGTGCACTATTTGCAAGATTCCTTTGCCATTTTAGTTTTTTAAAGTAATGCGACAACTAAGGGCACCAAAACACAGCCAGAGTAGCTATAGTAGGCAAGTTCCAAAAGGCGGTATTCCACGACCACCTACAACAACAACAACTTAGCCTTTTGTCCCAAACAAGTTGTGGTAGGCTAGAGATGAAACCCACAAGAAACAAGGGTAGGAGAAGCACAAGGCACAAGAACACAAAAGCACAAAAGAAAAGGGAAAGATCATGTCTCAGGCACATTGATTGCAAGTCTCCAGGCACTTCTATCCATAACTAACTCCTTGGGGATGTCACACTCCTTAAGGTCTCTTTTGACCGACTCATCCCAAGTTAGTTTAGGTCGACCTCTACCCCTCCTTACACTACCGACCTGGTCTAGCACCCCACTACGCACTGGTGCCTCGGGAGGCCTCCTCTGGACATGTCCAAACCATCTCAACCGGTGTTGGACCAATTTTTCCTCAATTGGTGCCACCCCAACTCTATCCCGAATGTCTTTGTTTTTGACTCTATCTCTTCTTATATGCCCACAAATCCAACACAGCATACACATCTCCGCGACACTCATTTGCTGGACATGTCGTCTCTTTGTAGGCCAACATTCAGCACCGTATAACATCGTCAGACGAATCGTCATTCTATAGAACTTACCTTTTAGCTTTTGGGGCACCTTCTTGTCACAGAGGACGCCAAAAGCTTGGCGCCATTTCAGCCAACCGGCTGAAATCGTGTGCCGAACATCCTCATCAATGTCACCATCCTTCTGTAGCATTGATCCCAAATACCTAAAGGTCTCTTTCTTGGCCACCACTTGTCCGTCGAGGCTCACAACTCCATCTTCATGTCCAGTCATGCTGAAATCGCACATCATGTACTCGGTCTTGGTCCTGCTGATTCTGAAACCTTTCGACTCTAAAGCGTCCTTCCACAACTCAAGCTTCCCATTAACCCCTGCCCTAGTCTCGTCAACTAGCACCACATCATCAGCAAAGAGCATACACCATGGTATACTACCTTCCACGGCCACCTAGATGCGCCTAATTCCAAGGCGAAGGGTGACCGCGGTGCCTAAGGGGTAGGCAGTCCCCTGGGCGGCCCATGGCGGCGGCAGAGGCAGGGATGGCCGGCGGCGGTGGAGGAGGCAGGGTGGCTGCGTGGAGGAGGAGAGGCAGGAGACGGGCAACGGCGTGGCAGGGGTGGGTGGTGGAGCGGGAGGAGGCACGATTGGGTGCTCAGGTAGGAGGGCGTGGCAGCGGCAAGGGAGGAGATCAAGACGTGTCAACCAGCAGGGGAGGAGTGGATCCATGGCGGTGGAGGCCAGGATGGCGGGGGTAGAGGAGCAGGGCGGGCTGCAGGGTAGAACGAGGGGAGTGGAGGAGTCTCGGACGGAGCAGGGAGTCATTAGGAAAGGATAAGGTGGGGCGTTGGCTATCCCCAGACTTGAGCTGGGGCCAGTTTTGGGCTGCTTTGTTGGGCCTTCACCAATTGCTAGGTCCACTGTTCTCTTGTTTTTTTTCGCTTTTTTTCTTTTGTATGCATTCAGAGTATGTACGTGTTTGCAACGCCTAGGCAACAAATAGGCATGCCTAGCTCTAGATGGCAGGTCACCGCCTAGAGAGAGCCTAGCACCTTTTGCAACTTTGATAGTAGGAAACCTGAAGGGGTAAAGACGCATCTGAGCTTATAGCCTTTAATTTCCTTTAGTAGATGCGACTCTTATTTTACATTGATTGAAACTGATATGGCAGTAAGACATTTCCCTATCTTACTGATTTGGTTCTGAGGCTACCTATATACTGAAGCAATCTTAAAAAGGAAAAGACAGTTGATCCATAATATTGAGCCAAGCGCAACTTTATAGTTTTTACATCCTGTTTGGAACCTTCCTATGCGAAGAAAATTAATTAAAAGCAAGTGGGAAATCAATGGCTTGAACTGGTTGCCAGGGCCTGCATTCATACCATATCATTGTGTACCTTCCTTTTGAACGAATCATTATTTCACATGACAAATCCCATCCATATCAGCATCTAAAATTCTAGATGGAACCTTTCAGAAGTACTAGTATATGCTGGCTTTAGCTGTAGAACAAGAATTGATACGCAAGTAATGCTACTATAAGCCTAGTTCGGACAGTGGTATCCCAAAATTTTTTACAGTGACAAGGGCCAGCAAATGGTTGTGCATCAAGTGTCACTGTATAAAGTTGTTTGGCCTTTGGTTTCTGTCATGGCATTTGCAATATAGTTCTTGCTTTTTCTTTGTGCTTCTTTGGCGGGTTATGCAATGGTGCGGGTCTGGGAATATGATTATTTCTCTCAGATGGTTCACTTTTTTTCAAGTCAACCTAACCGTTTAGATGTATCCTGAGACTTAAGCTTAGACAGCTGAATATATACTTTTTCACTCTGAAAGATGTGCGGATCACGAGTTCAAATCTATAGTGTCCTGTGAATTGGTTGCATATACTATCACAAGAGTCCTGTGGGCGAAGAACATTCTTCTTATTGATCCAAGATGCAAGATATTCCTTTTGCTACTGCCCCCCCCCCCCCCCCCCCCAAATAGATTACATGGTTTAGGCCAGGATACATGTTGGGTTATTTGGTTGGAGCTTTGTTCCTCATGACAACTTTATAGACTATCAGCCAGAAGAATTTGTGTCAGTCTACGGGTGAATGTCATTTTCTAGCAGAACTATGGAGCTAAGAATTATACTGTTATGGCTAATGGAGTTGTCTTCACTGACTTGATTGGTTTAGTTCATTTTTCTTTGATCAGGGGTTCAGGAAGTAAACAATACATAATTTAACTTGTCTACCATAATTTAATCTTTTATATTATTCTACACCAACTTGCTTCAGACTAAAAAGTGTTGTTGTTGGTGCTTTAACGTTTCTCAGGATCTTTATTATCTTTCTTTTACACTGTTGTGCACATCAAGTGTTACCAGGTTACCTGAAGTATTTGAATTTACAGGATAAGGCTTCATGTAGCTCAATGGATGACAGATATACACAGTATGTTGATGAGCGACATTCCAGTGAACATGGAAGAAAACGCCAACCTAGTCCTGAAAACACAATAGATAAATCTAAAAGAAATAGGTCTACAGAACCTAGTGAGGTGTTATGGATAGGTTTTCCTCCTGGATTAAAGGCAGATGAGGCACTTCTGTGGGAAGCCTTTTCACCTTTTGGGGAGGTTCTCAGGGTAACAACATTCTCAGGCCGTACATATGCATTTGTCCAGTACACTAGTATTGCAGCAGCCTGCAGAGCAAAAGAAGCACTTCAGGGAAAGCTTTTCAATAATCCTCGAGTAAGCATATGCTTTTCTCGAAGTGAAGGTTCTGCACCGGAAGTTGGGAAAAGATCATTTGTTGCTCCATATTCCCCCCAACCTAGTGCTCAGCCTGTCTTCAGAGACAAAGACTTTGAAGCCTTTCCTACAACTAGACCTTTTGATAGCCCTCCAAGGAATTTCCGCATGCCATCACCACATTTTGGCCCAAATAGGTTGTCAAGAGGTTCAGATGATAATATGGGATTTCGCAGGGATAGTTATTTTCAACATGAAGCTGGATCCGAGCTTGGCCGTGTCTCCAATATCAAGCCTTTTAGAATACGGGAGCTCGGTCCAGAAAGAAGGATGCCTGAGGAATTGTATGAGCCCCATAGAGAAGGCCCTACTGCTAGGAGTGATGCGCCATGGCACAACATTCCTTTTGAGAGATCTCGGAGACCCTTACCATTGGAAGATTCTTGGGACGTTGAAGACAATTCATACCTTATTTCAAAGAAGCTGAGGGGTTCTCAGGTGCATGATACTGAACTTCCTGAATATCCCTTCTCTGAATTTGATCGAGGCAAAGTTCTCCCTGACCACCCAAGGAGACCCCATCATGATTTGTCAGATGATTTACGCTCTAGAACCTATCCATTCACTCCTATGCATGGTAGACATCAAACTGATCCTTCAACTTCACTTGTAAATAAACATGAACCATGGCATGCTCAAGAAAGTTTTGCTAGGCATTTAGGAGAAGTGGATAGATTGACTCCAGAACCTCATGAACCTGCTCTTAAGGACGAATGGAAATGGAATGGTATAATAGCAAAGGGAGGCACCCTGATCTGCCGAGCTCGATGCTTCCCTGTTGGGAAGGTCCTTGACTTCATGCTGTAAGTTTGCACTCTTATGTTCCTGTATTTTCCTATTTTCTATTAGCTACAGTTTACTACACAACTACAGCAGGAAATACTAGCAAGCAATTAGTATTTCCTTCATGAGTGGGTGACTCTTAAGCTTTTATAGTAGAGCCATTAGTATTACTGCATGCTTTGTTTATGTTGCCCATACTGTGATCACTGGGATATCTATTATTCATATGGTATCATTTCACATTTGAGCATCTTTAGTTCAAACATTGAGTGTTGATTTTTTTTTGGGGGTTAATTTTGTACTTTTCAGGCCTGAGTTTCTGGATTGCACTGCTAGGACAAGTCTAGATATGCTTTCTAAGCACTACTATCAAGCTGCTGGCAGCTGGGTGGTATTTTTTGTTCCGGAAAATGATGCAGACATGGCAGCTTATAATGATTTGATGAGTTACCTTGGTGATAAGCAGCGTGCAGCAGTTTGTAAGCTTGGAGAGAGGAGCACCTTGTTTCTTGTTCCACCTTCAGATTTCTCTGAGCAAGTACTGAGAGTGCCTGGAAAAGTCAGCATATCTGGAGTCATTCTGAGGTTTCAGCAGTCAAACCCAGACTATAGCTCGCCAAATCGCAAATCGTTGGAGAGAATTCACCCATCTTCTGCAAGTAATCTTAACGCTGACGTAAGCAGTCATGAAGATCTGAATGCCTTGAGAAGACAAAATCAACCAGATAGCAGGACATTCCCACAGGGTCCAGATTATGTGCGCACATCAGGTGGAAGCTATACCCCAGCAAGTGCAGATATTATTTCGCCTTACAAGCCAGAGAGTCCTCCATATGTTGTCTCTCAATTACCGCGTGAACAGCGCCCAGCTGATCCCCACATGGGTATAGCACAAGATCAACATCAGCAACTTCCAAGCGTGTTGCCCTCAGGATGGTCAAATAGCATGAAGGATCCAAATCCAGGTGCTGGTAACTTCAGTTCGTTGGCCCAGAGTGCAATCTCACATCCTCTAAATAACAGGATACAGGAGCCATACTCATTTGCTGCTCAAGAGGTACCAAAAGAGGCAGCATCAGGGTATGCGCCAGGTGAAGTATCCAACAGTATGTCCTGGCCTTCCATGCAACCGAACTCACAGCAGGTAGCTAGACCTGATCAACCTACTCTTCCAGTATCACTGCCACCAGATCAACTTGCACAGCTGACTGCTCTTCTTGCACAACAAAACCAACCTGGAAAAATTAGTTTTCCCATGGGCAGCTCAAACAACCAATCTGGATTCATACAGAATTCCAATCCAAATGGACATGCTACAATGATGCAAGGCAACTCTGGCTCCATCCCTATCCAGAACTCTATGCCACCTCTTCCACCATCTACGCCACAGTTACCTGCTCATGTGTCACCAATACAAGGTGCTCCTATAATTTCTAACAATACTTTGCCTATACCACCCATGCATACTTTGGTGAACCCAGCTCATTCTTCCATGCCATTGAGACCCTTTGTCCCTCCACTTCCCGAAGGTCCTCCGCCCTTTCAGCAGAACGCATCCAGTGCTTCCACATTACAACCTTTAGCTCCTTCTGGCCAACAGCCTAGCCAAATACTCTCTACTCAGGAAGTCGGTGATGGAGATCCTCAAAAGCGCCTTCAAGCAACATTGCAGTTGGCAGCATCCCTGCTTAAGCAGATTCAAAATCAATCAAATCCTGGTGCTCAGAAATAGATGCAAGGTAATTGTTTCTCTCAAAACGTATTTCAACTCTTGCTTTTAATTTGCATGCAAAATACAAAATTTGATTCATAGTTGAACAATGTGTATGCAGCATATTTGAGCAGTGCTATTGCTGCAGGATCTTTTGCTTCAATTACTCAAAAGTTTCCCCTGTCTCTATTTCTGGGATCTTGTCAGTATGAATATATCATACCTGCCTGCTAGAAAAAGGAAATCCTTTGAACCCTGATATTTCACGTACAGATTGTAAGAAAACTTGAATTAGTTCTAGGAGAAGAATGTAATCTGAATCTCAATCAAGATATACGAGTTGTTATTGCCTTATCAGTTGCCATTATTCAGAGATCACATGTTAGTTCTGAAGCAAAATGGCTCACACTGTATACAAAAAAAAAAGATAAAATGGCTAACATTCTCTCATGGTCTGGGTCCTGAACCTGACCTGCTAAGGAGGCCTTTAGCAGTGGTGCAGTAAAGGAGGGTTCATCTCTAGGAAGAGGGAGAGGGTGTAGAGGGTTACCTATTGTAAGATAGCAGGACCTTAAATTTTATCATATTTATCCGCAGGCAACTGCTAGCTCTTTTCAGGAGCTAGCAATCATGACCAGTTGAATTACACTTTATGGCAGGTTATTTTGTTCTGTCTCCGGAAGGAATTTACGGTGGCAGTCCTTTTTGTTCTAAGGAGCCTGAAACTGATGATGACATGCTTTCCTGCAGTTCTATGCCATCGTCTCCTGTGGCGTGAATGTATATTCCGTGTAACCAATTAGGCATTAGCTTCTGTCTGAACTGCTCTTTGCCTGGCACAAATGGTGGATCCTGATGTCAGGATTTTGTCGTTTCCTTTGTTGAGCACTTCTTTCTGTGTGGTATATACTGGTTTAGAAAGGCTCACTAATTGGTGTTTTGGTTCCAGATTTTGTGATGGCATGGCTCCCATGGGTAACATAGTAATCCTGCTTCATATATAGCTTATACCTACTTGGGATTTTTATTCTGCCTTTATCATCAGGCGTCGCATCGTTTTTTGTTTGCTTTTGCCTCTCACTCGTAGAGACCGCTGCGGTGCCGTTTACATTCATCGCTGAGTTGCTGAGCTAATGTTTTGAATTTCTCTAAAACTTGCTCACCTGCTTGCACGACTCCTTTCGTCAGGCTTATTTGAAATTTTGTGAATAGGGCTTTTGTTCTGGTATTGGAAAGCCCGGTAGTAATCTTGCTGGGATGAATGGGCTATCATGCCGCAGGTGTATCCTCTTCTTTTTTATGCATGTCTGGTGCAAGATAGCTCCGTGTTCCTTTGACACTGCTTTAGCATGGCAGCAGCGAGGATGGGAGCAGCTCTGCATCTCCTTCCTGCCGATTGTCGGAAGTGTTTCTATGGAACGTGCATGCTCTTTCTCTTTGATCCCGTATGCCTCTTGAGACGCCGATGCTTCGTGCTTTGAGATTCAGAGCAGGCCCTTTGAGTTTTTTTTTTTAAAAAAATTAATCCTCGTTCAGCTTTCACCTTTTGGGTCATTGTTGGGTGGGCTGTGCCGTGCGCGTGCATGATGGCGGCACTTGTTTCAGTGCACCAGCAGCTTTGGTTTGTCTGCTAAAGCACACAACATAGGCGGCCGGCTGGTATCATCAGTGGTGGCCGGCTAAAAGCTTGCATGAGCTGAGAGGGTTAGGGGTATGCGTTTGCTGCAGAACTTATTCCCCTGGTCTACTGCGTATCACCTGTGAAGAATGATGGCATCTCTTTCCGCTACTACGTGTTAGCTGCTTTTTCTTTTCTCCTTTTCTTCTCTGCTTATTTTATGTAGGTAGATCCTGCTTTGCTTTGTTGGGCCAAGGAGGGACACTGCTGTACGGATGATTCAGCTGCTGTACTAGTAGCATGTGTCTGCTCTTTTTCTTGTTTTTTATTGATTTATTTAGATCCAGCTATATATATTTAGATAGACACACACACACGAGAAAAAAGAGAGATCCAGCTAGTGTTTGAATTCAAGGTTTGTATTTTTTTTAAAGGACATTCAAGGTTTGAATTAGGATCCTGCAGATCCAGCAAATGGTATCTGTCAAGCTCGCACGCTAACGGCTCCATACCATCTTTTTCATCTCCCTTTCACTTTGAGCCTTCTGGCGGCTCCTTCCTTTTCTTCTCGTGGGCCTCGCTGCTACAACAAGACTTCGTATTTTGTTTGCTGTAGGGGAGGCCGACCGTGGATTTTCCCAACCGTGCGTCCGCCGGGGGCAGCAGGCAGGCAGAGGCAGGGTTTTGGAGCCTTTTTTTTTTTGAAACTTAGTAGAGCTTTTGTTTGTATCCCAGCGCGCCAACCTATAAGCATTGTGTTTATCCTTTTCCCCCTTGAACAAAAGCAGCGGCATCCAATTTTTTTTAGCAAAGCTCATGTCTTGAACTCTCTGGTGGCCCAGTTTTGTCTAAAGCCGTCCAAGAATGCATCGGTGCCATTAGTGAGACTAACAAAATGTTCGCCTGCCTTATCAGCCACCAGCCTGTAATACTTTTCTCTCAAAACAAATCAGTCATTAATTACCAATTTAGTATTTTTCTCTTAGAACAAATCAGCATCAACCACCTACCAGACGAACATGTTGTAAAATAACGATTAATCCAAATTGTGAGCACGGCGGAGCACCTATTTAAAGACCGAGATCCGAATTCTGCACCTGTTTTCGTTTTACACGTACTGGATGCACACCAACCACCTCAAAAAAAAAAACACACAGAAGAACTATGTCCTCCAATGGGTGTCGTCAACTGTGAAAAACACTAAACTACTACGGACGATTGGGCGGCAGCATGGGCAGTGACATCGGATCCTCCATGCAAAGTGACTCTACCTTTAGCCTTTAATCGCGTCATGATTAATTAGGTGATAAGTGCACACAAATCCAGAGTGAGAGGGAGGGAGTGCTTGGCAAATGGTACTACCTCTGTATCAGAATATAGCTTCATTTAGACTTTTCAAAATCAAAGTTCTTCAACTTTGACCAACAATAACTCTTGAAATAATTTATTTTAGATAGAGAAGATTACATATTTTGGTAGTTGATTTCATAGTAAATCTACAAATATCATTTTCATATTATTAAAAGTTATGATTATTTCGTTATTCACGGTCAAAGTTGAAAAGGTTTGACTTTGAAAAAATCTAAACGAAGCTATATTTTACGTATGTAATTAAGTGCTCCTGTTGTTTTTCTTTTGACAACCTTGTGGTACCATATACTCCATCCGGTTTAGTAAAAATAGTCATTTTGGACAAGGTTTGAATCAAACATTGGAAAAATAACTCATGAATAACTTTTAAGTCATC
Source organism: Cenchrus americanus (assembly GCA_947561735.1). Lineage (NCBI taxonomy): Eukaryota > Viridiplantae > Streptophyta > Magnoliopsida > Poales > Poaceae > Cenchrus > Cenchrus americanus. Next base: position 129,723,918 of record OX387245.1, read on the forward strand.
GAGTTTGGAAATGTGAAAACTATATAGGTAGATTTGTCTTGTAAAATACTTTCACAAAAGTATACATATATTAGTTTTTAATAATTATTTTTATAAAAATAAGAAGTCAAAGTTGTACTTTGGAGACCGTGTCGATGTCCTAAACGACTTTGTTTACCAAACCGGAGGGAGTATGCTTTGCTTATTCTACACTTGGTAGGACTAGGGAGTATACATAATTGATAGTAGGTTTCTTTGGTCTCACCAGATTAATTCTAACCCAAAGTTGTTGGAACAAAAATAGCGATTATTGTTGGAATAATTGTTCTTGCGGCACAACACATTGATGATGGTGGAATGTATGGTAATATATAGGTAATAACTTATTCACAGACGGTTGTAATTTTATTCACGGCACAGCCCCACTCGGAGAAACTAAAGTTTTGGAGCAGCCAGGTCAAATCATGGGCCCACACACTAAACTCCTCACACGGCAGTCCAACACGCTCTTTATTTTCATTTCTCCCGTCCCTCACCGGTCTCGCTCGTGGCGGCGAGAGCCGCGACGGCGGTGTCCCCCGACAGCAGCCCCCTCCCTCCCGGTGTGGAAGCGCCCAGCGATGGCAACTCCCCCGAAGCCACAGCGCCAGCAAGGTGAGGCCTCCTCGGATCCTCCTCCGCTCGTCCCTCACCTGACCCCTGCTCTCTCTCACTGCCTAGGGTTTCGTCGGTGGGAGGCGGGGAGCGGCGCGACACAGAGCCGACGCGTTGGAGGGCCGATTCGCTAAGGGGGACTGCAGCGAAGAATTCAGGGCAACAAACGTGCATTCATCTCTACGCTTCATTCACTTACCATACACGGTAGTCAAGCATTATAATGCAATTTGCAGCAATTTAACAAAACGACTCTGCATCATCATATGGACGGCAAGTTGGCAACCACACTTTTTTCTTCACCGGAGGCTTCACCCACTCCAGACAAAGATCACCCAGCGGCTTCAGAGAAAGATCAGATTAATTCAGGGATCCACACACACATACAGTAGCAGACAAGACACGTCCCCCTTCAACTCCATTTATTTCTAAACTGAAACCACCTACTTAATGCTAACCAGCAGTAGTCCTATCACCTTTTGGGTTAGTAGTACTAATCCGACACTTTTCTGCAGCCGGTTGCAACTAATCCAACAACTGCTGCTGATACGCACGCATCAATGCCCATGCACACACATACTGCCATCCATGGCGTCCTCTCTATCTGCTCCTGTTCAGACACGCCAATGCCTTGTTCAATGGAAGTTCTTGAAATGAAATAAAGGAGCAGAAAACAAAAGATGAAAAAGGTCTCAACTGAACATTTTGGGCCTTGTGCCGCTGCTCCGACTGACTGCCGGCTGACTGACCGCTGGCCAGTCGCACTCTCTCACACAGTCACAGGCCGTTGTGGTGAGACGAACGGCTGTGATCGGCTTTGCTGCCAGGGCTGGGGGGGTCGATCGACGGCTGAGATGAGACGTCCGTCCGGTTTGGTGTCAGTGAGCGCGAGTCCAAGGCAGCCAAGGCTTGCACCAAAAAGGTTTTTTAATTGCTCTTCTCGTGCCCAAAGGGCAAAAGGGTGGCAGAGGAGTGGGACCACGGTGAATAGCAGCAGCTCATCAAGCATGGTCTCTTTGCATGCAGATCCTCGAAATGTTCAGAATTACGGCTGCATACATAGCATTCTACGAGTAGTTTGTTCTTGCAAAAATGGAGTGGAATGGAACATCAGTTACCCTAATAAATGGAATCAGTAGTATTCTAGTTGATGGACACAAGATTTGAACACAGAACTTGAAGGTAAATATTTGGATTGGAGGGCCACTTAGAACGGGGAAAATGTTAACGATTGATTGGGCTTTTATACATATAAAGCACGACAAAATAAGTCCCCGATAGTGGAATAGTCTTAACTATAAATATAGGTTTGATGCAATTGTTTATTTGGACACCACTAGATATAAAGGATGAACATTCAGCTACTAGAATCAAGATGAATATTTTCCGATCATTTTCATGTGTTTTCTTCCTTTCCTCTATTTTGTATTTAACTATACCTAGTGTAGTAGTGTTTGGTGAATCCTATGTTATGAATTCTCCATCCCCAAATATCTCTTCCAATGTTCCCTCTCTTTTAGTATTTCATCATCTATTTTCACATAACACACCAACCACATTCTTGTGTTCTTTCTCTTTCATCCGTTTTACGCTCTTTTGTACCCTCACTTAGACGTTAACCCCTCTATTTAAAAACATGAGCCGACCCGGTACACACCTCAATGAATCACCACCATTTGTTTTCATTTGAAGAGTAGGTCCAAAATCCAAATGAGAAAATGACAAGGGCTACATTGCAATTGCCAACTCTGCTCCCCTCACCAGACAGAGGCGTCATCTTTCGTGCACACCTTGCTGCTTGTACAAAGCCGCAGGGTAGCGTTTACACCTCCACCTAGCTGAGTCTGGGACAACAGCAAGCAAAGACCAGAGGGAGAGGCAGAGTGGAGTGAGAGAGATTATGGTGGTGTAGGCAGCTGGGTGGGAAGGGGAAGGAGCGAGAGAGGGAGGGAGCAATGGTGGGGGGATGCGCCGGCGGAGACGACGGCGCCGCCGAGGGGACGCTCGCGCGGTGGCGAAGGGCGGCGGCCAAGCGGATCGGCCTCTCCTGCGCCTCCTTATTCACCTCCGCCACCGCTCCCTCCTCGCCTTCTTCCAAAACCGTACGCGCTCTTCTCTTTCTCCATTCCCTACCCTCTTGCTTTCAGGGACTTGAAGGCAGCAGCTGTTCTTGGAGAAAAGAAAAGGGGTCCAAGAAATCGCTAATTTTTGCTGCATTGTTCACAATCCCATCGGACTTGCTCTGTTTTCTTTGTTCCGTCTGCAAGAAAACAAGATTCCATGTCTATTGTTTTTGCAAGTTCCTAGTTAAATGCAGTTGTGTTGTGAAAAGAAATTCAGGGCTCCATTTTATTGGATGGAGTTAATTTTGATTTTCCACTCGCAAAATCAATGCACCTGTCTCCTGTCCTATTCTGGCTCCTAGTTTCTTTGTCTTTTTCCTCTGTCCCTTTCAGCCCTTTATCAACTGCATTTTTTTTTTTTTTTTTTTGCACCCCCGTCAATTTTAGGTGTAGTTGTTGCGGCGTTCTTCCATCGAAAGCAGAGATTCTTCAGCCTCTTGCCGCTTTTAGAGTTCATCTCATCCAACAGGAAGAGTGCGAAAAATGCCTTCCTGGTTGTTTTTTCTTGTTCTCTTTACTGTAAAGAAAATGCAAATAGTGACTGGATTTGGATTTTAACAAGCTCAAGCCACTTTGGTTTTTTTTCGACTCGCACAATCCCTTTGCCTTTATTTTATTCTTAGGCCCCCTTGCTAAAATAAAATTACTAGTAGTCGATTGTCAACCTAGCTGGTTTGCAGTTCTTGGTACTATTCATCCATTAAAGGAGAATTATTGCTCTGGCTCTCTCATCTTATCTTGTACTCATGTACTGGGAGAAATATTAGGACTAAATTTGAAATTTGATCATCGTCCAACCGTACGATTTTTACAGTCATCTTATTTTCTTCAAATTTGACTTCTGATCCAGCCATCTCAATAAGGTTGAAAAATCTGCACAAGTAGCATTCTGAATCCATTATCGTTCATATGAGCGGCCACTCATTGTCTTGGGTACTGTTGATACTTTTTCCCTTATTTGAGGACCGGAGAATGTTGCAAGTTGCTCCGCATAGACCACATATTCTTATAAGAGCAGTTTGTGTTACCTCCACATATTCTTATAAGAGCAGTTTGTGTTGCCTAGAAATTTCCCATTCTTTTCTTTATAAATGTGCATTCTTTTCTTCCTTTCTTTCGCAACATTCAGTTTCCTTGGGACTACAGACCAACATACATGTTATCCAGTAAATTGGCTGTTACCTGTCAGCAGTGCAAATGTTTCAGCACTGTAAGGAATGACAATATGGTGGTTATATGTGTGTCTAGAATATCATTTTGAACTCACATGTGTCCTTGATATCATTGATAGATAAATAGTATGTGGAAGTACACAAATGTAGAACAGGACAACCTGGCCTTTATTTTTTCCCCTGTTTCTCATATTTATTGTCCAAGCAATCTGAACAGTATCATGAATGCAGCTGTATTGCAAGCAGCATACATGTGTATCCTACTCCATAACACCTTGTGGGTTGTGATATAAGCAGATCTCATGCTCGGCACTGAATGCGCCAGCAGACAGCAGTGATGGAGAGCAGCAAAAGATGGAGGAACCCACCAGCACCAGAGTGGCTGACAAGGTACCAGCTATATGTCCACTTACATCCCCTTTTTCTTTTCCCCCCAAATGTACAATTTTTTATTTGGACCACATTTGACAATCTCAATAATGAGACTTTTTAATTAAAAAAAGAAACTTTTCTCTAACTAATGAACTAGTGAAGATATCAGCATCATGCTTTCCTAAGAATGATGATGATAGCAAGAGACAAGCTAATGGTTTATATAACAAGAGACAAATTGATTAGTTGTGGTAGCTGTGACAAACTAAAAGGCAAATTGGTGGTAAGTGGTGTTTAGAATATCTCAACGTTCTGAGCTTCACTCTAAGCCTGCCTATAGAATGCTCAGGAGTGAAGGTTGTTGTCTCCAGTCCCTAGGACAAGCTATTTTTTCAAAGGAAAGAACCTATGATGTGATTATGTTGAGGATTAAGGCTGGCAAAACATAAAAAAATATGGTAACAATCTTTCAATTATTAATGATCAAGGCATCTGTAGTTTCTATCTTCATTCTTGTCTTTCTGTCTTATGGTTTGAAAGGATGACAGTTGCAATTCGTAGGTATATAAAAATGCTGCATGCAGTAATTTAGTGCACATAAGTCTTATGATTATCCACACTTACCTCTGATAGTAATAGTGGCTCATATAATTGTGTTTGCCTTTTAACTTTCAAAAATTTGGTAATATGGTGTCGTGGTACTTTTTAGGTACTCTTTTATGTTGTCTCACATATGGGTAATGCATGTCTCCCTAATGGTACATTAAAGTAAGAGCAGCCATTTATGAGCACCTTGTCATGGACTCATGGCAGCCACAGTGACTGTTAGGGGCTCTCTTGATTAAAAAAAAAACTAGTATCTTTTTTAATTGTTTGAAAAACATTATCATTTCAATTTGGTAAACCTTTTGGATTTAGTACTACTATTTGCAAAACAAATTATATAATTTAATATAGGAAAGGACATTTTACCAGTCCATTTTCTTGCAAAGTACATCTCTTCGCCAGCTTTGTTGTAATGGCATTACGCAATTAATGTTGAAGCTAAAATTTGACCCAAACAAATGCTCCTAGGACAAGATGCGCCTAAATTAATCAATATTTTGGATTTTGGCAAAGTTTTTTTCTGTGATGAGCAGTCCTATTATTAAACATATGCCAGCTTCCAATGAACTGTATCATTGCCCTATACTGTCCTGTCATCATCTCTATCAATGTAATTAGTCAGCTCAGACGAGTGTTCAGGGCTGGTTAGTTTTGGAGGTTATGGAAGTAGGCCTTAGAGCTAAATGATGCATTAAATGAAGTGTGCACAATCAAGTGACTTGCTCTAGAATAAGAAATTTATTATTTTAGATTAATTCTATGTTTTTGCACTTTTTTGTTTGTGGTCTTTCATGGACATGCTGTTTACTTTCTAATTATCGTCATGTGTATTCTGATCACTATTGCACTATGTTGTGTTTTTAATGTCAGAATCTATGTGCAATTTGTTTGGAGCTCCTCAGCACCAGCAGCAGTGATGTTGACAATATTGAGAGGCCAGCAATCTTCACAGCGCAATGCACCCACTCATTCCACTTCCTATGCATTGCGTCCAACATCCGGCATGGCAATATCACCTGCCCTATCTGCCGTGCACAATGGTCAGAGCTGCCACGTGACCTGAAGATTCCACCATTGCTGTACAACCAGTCGGATCCAGTCCTTCGCATCCTTGATGACAACATCGCATCATCCCGTGTTAACAGAAGGTCCTCCATTCGTGCTGCCCGCTACAATGATGATGACCCTGTTGAACCTTACACTTTGTCTGAGCATGTGGATCCATGCCTTCGATTTGCCCTTATCCCAGCTCCAGTGGCAGCTCATCATCACGTCCTCGGGCATTATCCCTGCGGGCGTATGTTACCACTACAACAGCACTGCCAATACAGCAGCTCCTCCATGCTTTCACCACCACAGATAGCTTCACCAAGCGGGCAAAGGCGTGCTTACCTCTCTGTCAGTCTTGCTCCGCAGCCAGCGATGGACTTGGTCCTGGTTGCCAGTCCTAATGGACCACATCTAAGGCTCTTGAAGCAGGCAATGGCACTTGTTGTCTTCTCCATGAGGGCAATCGACCGGTTAGCTATTGTCACAAATGCTACCACCGCAACCCGTGCCTTCCCCTTGCGTCGGATGACATCCCATGGAAAAAGAATGGCATTGCAGGTCATTGAACACCTCTGTTGTGTCGGCGGAACTGATCCTGTAGGAGCTATACATAAAGGCCTGAAGATATTGGAGGACAGGGCGCATCAGAATCCAAGCAACTGCATCCTTCACATATCTGACCATCCAGTCCGCAGCTGTGTTGGGGTGCTCACGAACCATTCCAGCATACCAGTTCACCAGTTCCATGTTGGGCTCGGCTTTGGGGTGCAGAGTGGCTTTATCATGCATGAGTTTGAGGAACTCCTAGCACGGTTACTTGGCGGTGTGATAGGTGACACGCAGCTAAGGATAGGGGAGCATGGGGGAATGGTGAGGCTAGGAGAGCTGAGAGGTGGTGAAGAGCGAAGGATCCCGCTCGACCTTGTGGCAGACTGTGGCTTCATACTTGTCGGTTACAGTTACCTGGAGGGTGGAAGAGAGGAGCAGCTGAGGACAGGTGAAACAGCCGTTGGTTTCGAAGAGAAAGGCGACAGCCGGTACTGTGGAGTGAGGGAGATGGGATTGAACATCGGCGGCGAGAGGAGGAGCTGCTGTGCAGAGAGGCCGGATTACCATGACCCTTTCATGGCGCGGAGATGGGCGAAGCATTTCAATGTGTACAGGGCCTGAGTGACAGAGGTTGGTGATCAGCTGTGAAATATGATTCTTGTTGGTTTCTTTTTTTTTTTTTGAATTCCTGCAAGCATCTGAGGGTGGTGTCTGTTTTTGTATTCTTTTTGTTGTGGATCTGAATCTCTGTAAGATTGGTCTTGTCTCGTGAAATGTGTGCAGAGTTTTTTCTGTCGACACATTCTGTTTGTGTGAATCAGATGTGAAACAGACCATACTAAAAATGGTAGTGTTTTGAGTGATTTTTTTGATAATTACGAGGAAGTCGAATTGTTGTTCTTCAGAAGCACTACCATTGTATTTGCAGTGTTGATTTCGCACGTGTTCTCTCTTCAATTGTGTTCGTTGGAAAGTAAATTCTCATAAGATGCAATCGGTGACCAGGGTACCTTATTTATATAATTCCAAGAATAACATGTACTCCCTTATTTCTATGTAATGCGTAAGAGCATTTGAAATGTCTTTAGAAGAACCTTGGCCATTAATTTTGTTTAAAATAAATGAATAAATATCAATTGTTAAAAATCAATATATCATATTAAATAAACATATAATATAGCAGTACAACTTTTAACATACATGCAATTTAACAAATATTGGTCAAACTTGCAAATATTACTCTTAAATAGTAAGGCTTCCTACACAAAGAAAAGGATGGAATATGAATGTTATGAAGGCAAAAACAAAATGATAGTTACATATGGTAGCCTATGGTACCGTACAATGAAGCAATCTGTTCAGTTTAAGCTGACAAAACATTAATTAGCATCAAAGTTGCGTTGAGCATAAAAAATGTATCAACATAAATAGATCCCAAGCAAATCTACAACAAGAACTGCATGATGGGAGTCTAGTCAGCATCAGTTATGTGTTTCAAAGCCAAATATCCGGAAAACACCTGCAAAAAGTATAAATATAAAAACTTATGAACCGAAACATGAGCATATCAGTAATAACATGGTACTAGAAACCCTTGGAACAAGGTAATTCTCTATAATAAGACACCGAACAGATACATCTGTTATCAGGTGGAGTTTTAACACCTTTGTATCATTTATTTCTACAGGCCAAACTAGAAGACTGAACTGCAGCAACCATACCTTCATCAGCTTGGTATTTGTTCTTGTCGTCTCCTGCATAGGCCAGAAGGTTGTACTTAGGATTCCATTCAACACTGTTCATAGCTGCTTTGCAAGGAATCTGATGGACGGATCGTCCAGTCTCAACATTCGCCTGATGGAAGGAGAAAATGTTAAAGGAACTATACTTTGGCTACAATTAGTCTTGAATTATAAGTATTTCCTGGAATCACTCACAATATCAATGAAAGGATCTTCACTGGCGTACGCAATGAATTCTCCAGTATGATTGAAGCTAACTGTTCTTACTGGCCACCTAAGAGAAAAAAAACAAACATTTGTCAGCTCATCAAAACTGAAAATAGATAATAGTAGTTTGCAGTAAACAAAAAACACATAAGTTGATGCAAGGCCCCAAGCCGTAAACCCCCACAAAAGTTTCTTCACTCAACACCGCACCCCTAATCCCCAGAAAAATAAAAAACCATTTTTATTAAAGACCACAAGTGAATACAATGCCAAAATACCCCTATGACCACCCTTTTCCACCCTTTCTCAGTTTCCACATCCTGGATAGGAAGGGCCGCTGCTTTCCCACAAAAAAATTCTCAAATCCTAACTCAAATATTGCTATTAATACAATACTCCATCAAGCAAATAATAATGACAACTGAGAAGTCATGTACAGGATTATAAAATCAATCAAAACTATTGCTACAATTTTTTTCTCGAACACGGAGAGCTGTGTATCAATATATTAAGAAGATAGAGGGGTAAAGAGCTCAGTCACCATCACAAAGGTTTTTTTTAAGGGGAAAAAACCAGGACAGAAAAAAAACTTTCCGAACCCACTCCCTAAATCACCTGGAACTTACAAGAGAAACAACCCAAGACCAGCAGACCTACAAGGCTAACGTCTAGGCTGTAGGCGAGGAGATGACTAATTCCTCGAGCCCCAGCCAACTCCCACATGTGCTGCTATGATGCCATGCTATATTGCAAAAGGTAAGCTAAAGGAGAACATACTCAAGTTTTGTGAAGGTTCTAATGCATAGCAACTCTTTGACATTCCAAAGACTGACAAGTGAATCTGCACTTCCAACAGCAAAGTACCTAACATCACAACAATTTGTAAATGTCATCAGCAAAAGAACTGGGTGCAAAATACACAAATGCTTGACGCTTATTTCCATATCCTTGTAGATCAAAACCTGCTAGAAACAGTCACTTCATAAATTAAACTAGAGAGTAACATCAAATATAAGGCTGCCATACAGGACCCTGGGATATCAGATACAGTGGATTTTCTTATCTACCATGCACAAAGGATCTAGGCCCCACAGGCATACTAATTTGCACCTTCTCTACATAGATTAAGAGTTCATCATTGTACACAGACCTGGCAATATCCTAAGATAAATCACTCCAACTCCAAGGTTGCTCTTTTATCTAAAGTCTAAAGATGAAGCTACCATAGACAAGTTCAAAATTAGGGAAAAGTGTATTTTTCATCCCTTAAGTGTGACATTCAGCCTCACGTTTTAATTGGTGCAAATCGATCCTTTAACTAATTATATTGGTGCAGTAATCATCTCCACCTCAACTTAACATTGATGGCAGCCGGACCACACGGGCAGGGATAGAAGGGGCTAACCCTGATAGATTGATATTCTCATTGCTTCCTTCAACTGGTACAAGTCCTCTCCTTGTATAGAGAGGCAAACTTAACCCCTAAGAAAGGATCTAATATTATCCAAAACCTAACCCTAATGGGGTTGCCGAACCGGCCCATAAGGCCTCTGACTGCCCACGACAGGTTTAGTGCCATCTAATGATGGTTTATGCCACATAACCATCTGATTAATCACTGTTTAGCGATGTAATGAGTTAAAAATATCCACAAAAAAATCAGTAAATTCTCTAAACTCGCTACCCATAATAGTTTTTAGGGAAAAATTAACAGTTGATTCACACCGAACTGTTATAACGATGGACTCAACATAAGACGTGGCTAGGCAGTGGTTAACAAGATGATTATACGGCCAAAATCGCTGTTATATGATACTAAACCATTGTTAAACTAAGGTGGGGGTAATAAATGCATGAGTTTAGTTAGTTAAGGGGTTGACTTGCACCAAATGAAACATGAGGATGAATGCCACACTTTTGCAATACTTAAGGGATGCAAAATACAGTTTTTCCCAGAAATATTATATTATAATAGCCATTATAAGTTGAATAGGTTAGCTTAGGCTGGTCATAATTTGAATTAAAGTCACTAACAATGCAAGCATCTGCATCAAGCATTTGTAAAGATCATTTAACAATGATAAATCAAAGAGCAAACTAGACAGCCCAATTAGTGTAGAATAAATTACAACTTACAAGTACCCAAGGGGTGATCCAGAGACATGGTGTAGGCATATCGCGTGGACAGTAAGAAATAAATGAGGATCTTTGAAAAAAAAATACCTATCAAGTGGATCCATTGCAATGCAATAACACCCTGCTGTATGAGCATTCAACTTGCAGGGCTTCAAAAACTCAAGATCCTTAACAACCTCAATGTGTCCTGCATGAACAACAAACCATTTGGAAATATCAACATCAACTGATATGATTTAGTAGCACGTGAAATCTGCCAATATGTATTAGTGTGATCTTACTGATGCAGGGTTAAGGAAAAATCAGCTAGTATCCTACCTAGCCCAGTAGTGATGAAGAATAGATCTCCAGCTTTATTCCATGCAATCTCATTCATCTTGAGGAAAGGAATGTAATTTATAAATGTTAAATGACTAAAGCACCAATTTATCCATGGTAACATATTGCAAAATAAACAAATTGTGAATTGCACAAGATTGAAAAAAACAGAGCGCAGAAAGGTACATAAATCAGTTATGTATAAATTAAACAAAGAATGTAAATTCCACTTCTGTTAAATTCCTATGGTGGTACCCATTTAAATATTTTATATCAAATTGCCTGTCCCAGATAAGCGCACATGCACAGGCTGCTCAGTTTGTAACTTTGTAGCTTCCAAGAAGTATGTGTGCATGCTCATCTAAAAAGAACAGTTCGATCAAACAAAGAATTGTTACAAAATGTTTCACATAATCAAGCATCAAAAAATTTACCTCATAATTAGCCTTGTGCTTTTTAACAGCTTTTAATGACCGAACATCCAATATCGTCAGTTCATCCTCCTACACATTACAACAACTGTTACAGTAGACATATAATTTGATAATAAAACTATAAATTTGTACACATAAGAGTGAACAATCTTCCTAAAACAACGTGTGATTTTTACAAGTATCTTAAATCATTCAAATTCTCAGGAAACTTATGAATATCCAAAAGAAGCAAGACATGTCATGATTACATCTAATTGAAAGATTAAAAATGTATACATGTATTTCTTCAGGTCCATAGTTCCATTTTATAGGAATAATTGGATCCATACCACTGAAAGATCCAAGTTAGATATATATCATTGACCCCACATGTCATTGACTCATGCGAACCCCACATGTCATTGACTTAGTAGTGATATCTATCCAACTTTGGGAGCTTTTAATGGTATGGATCCAAATTTCCCCGTTTTATAATGCAATAGCACTGGTGCAGGATTTAGAATCAGAAAAATGCAGCACTTACAGAAACAGAAAAAATGGCAATACAACTACATTTTGTATTACACCACCCAAAAAGGTGACCATAGAACAACCCCATCTTTTGTTATAACATAAGCAGATTAATTTAGTTCAGTTTTTTTATAAAATGTGTGCCAATACTGGCATTTCAAGAAAGAATTAGGCAACATGTGAACCTTGTTTCCAACAGCTATCTGAGTACCATCATGTTTATATGTGATGTTGATGTTTTCTCCACTTAGTTCAATAACTTGACATTTGCCACCTGAAAGAAAAACACAAAGTGCGAGGAAAGCAGGATCAGAACATCATAATATGAATGACAGGTAAACATCCACCACAACAAAAGCATCATAATAAGGGAGCAGAAAGTACAATGTATCATCCTAAGCCAGATATCAAGATATACAATGCATTAAATTTACTACACAGCTTCCGTGTGATTTTTTTTACATAGGAGATTTTCCCACATCATGTTTCTTGTGGACGATAGAAAGAACAAATTCAAAAATAGATTTCATCAGTTTAAGATAGTAATGCAGTCAATGCTGAAAAAACTGTGCATTCTAGAGCCATCATGGATGAAGTGTGCTACTTACTTCGAGCATCCCAAAGACGAATAGACTTATCAGCAGCTGCAGTAGCAACTGTATCAGGATGATTTGGGTCCCAGCATAGCTGATCTACACTATCTGTGTGGCCTTTCAGTTCAATATCTTTAACCTTTGACTGTGCAATAAAATTAACTGATTCAGCACAGATAGCAGTTACAAAATTTTGATGGTATAGACACTAAGGACAAAATTCCACTGCTGTACAAATAAAGAAAAATAAGTCATTCTAAGATGATTAAATTTCTGCAATTCTCAAGTTTTTAAAGATAGCATTGTAAAAGCCAAAAGGTAGTAGCATCTGCCCCCCCCCCCCCCCCGGGCATATTACACCATAAATCAACATGAATATGTGAATAGAGAATCTTCATACTGCCATTTCTTAAGGTTAAGGTCACAACTTTCTGTCGATTTGATGAGATGTGAAATATCAGAATAATTCAAATCTTTTAAATTAATCAATATGACTCATAATAAAAGGAGGAACACTGGACAGTATGGCAACAAAAGGCGGTCCCCTCATTCTGTAAAAAAAAATTTAATAGTGATGAGAGAGGAAGTTACATGGCCATGAGGATCAATGCTCCAAACACGTGCAGTATGATCGATCGATCCTGAAGCAAGCTTTGTGCCAAGGCAGTTCCATGATACAGAGTGCACCTAGTAACAATATACCAGAATATTAAACATTCATACTGATAAGATTACTGACGAAATGCAGAACAAAGAGCAAGAAAAGAAAAACCACAAATACAGCTAAACTTTGCAGTGTCAAGTACTAGGGTAGAGTTTTTCTTTGAAGATCAAGATGGGGACGGTTTAGCAATACAATCAACAGAATGCAAGAATCAAACCAAGAAATCCAACTGCAGAATATTTCTCTTGTGAAGCGAAAAGCTAGCCCTTTCTATTTTTCCTCATTCCAGCTTCCAAAGCTAGACAAGCACAAGAAATGAACATTTGACACCTGCTCCTTTATTGCAACAGAGTTCAACAAAAACAGAGGGAATAGCACCTATTACATCCAAACTCCTTCGCAACCACGTCTGCCTGCAGCAAACATATTATTTTTTTAACAAGCCCTAACATTATAACTCGAATTTTCTAAGTAGAAGGGCGAGCCTAATTCCATCAAATTTAGTCACACCTTCTTCTTTCTGTCCCGGATAAGAGAAACATTACGCCGCACAAACCGAAACCAAAATAGAGCTACCATGATCCCATTTAGATCCTTAGTAGAAATCAAACTGGAGGACCCCAAGGATTGCAAATTTCGCATCTTTGTTGCTCGTTATGCTTGGCTTTAGAGCCTCACCTTACGACCGGAACCGGAAGATTGGAACTTTGGATTCCTTTTCTTCTTCCGAGATTTTGGGTTTTAGGGGCACCCGACCTATTTCGATGGCTTCTCTTTTCTGCGATATTGCGGGGGCGTGAGAGATCTTACCTTCTTCTTGTGGCCGTAGTATTCCCTGGAAACTAGGTCCTTCAGGTTCGCCCCCGGGGTCGAGACGCCGGTGGCGGCGCCACCACTGCCCTTCCGCTCCTCTTCTCTGCCCTCCATCCTCTCTCTCTCCCGGCTGCTGTCCGCGTCTTGCTTCTTTCTTGTTCGGGGAGAGTGGAGAGAGAAAATGCCTGGTGGATTTGATCTGGACCTCATGAGCTGGGCTGCATTAGGAATTTGGGCAACTTTACCAGCCCAGAGCCGGCTACACGGCTTAGGGATTGTTCGCTTCTACGGATTCTAAGATATATCAAGAAATTTGTGATAGAGACTCGGATTCATTCTGGATTGAGATTTAATTTACTCATTATGATAGGTAGAACAAGAGACCGAAGAGCCGGATTGATTCCACACCTCTTGACTAGTGGATTGATTTCGAGTCTCATGGTGTGCCTATCATGAGTAAATTAATTTTCGACCCGGAATAAATCCGAATCTCTTATAGTATCTTCAATTCCGGTCGGAATCAACCCGATGAAAACGAATGAGGCCTTATTCGGTAATCTTTTTTCCCTTATTAAAATTTGTAACATTTTTTCGGGTGCTTATTATTTGAGATATAATGGTACATCGATAGTTTAAGCATCAAAATCACTTCAAATGAAAATGAAAAAAATTAAACTATAAAGTTTTAGTTCTAGACGAAAGATACAGTTTTTGTATAAATTTTATCTCTATCTAATTTCATATGATAAATTATGATTTTTAAGATGGTAGAGGTGGTGCCCACATGCTCTAATCATTATGCCGCTGAACTTATTTTCTTTGTTAATGTGCATTAGAGTGAGTGTACATTAGTGTAAAAACCATGTCCAATTCATCTTACAAAATACTTAGCCTGTCACTTTTCCTTTTGACAATTACAATAAACTCACCATGTTCGTCTAGCTCATCAGACACCAAATAGCAGCACTTTTCTTTGTCACACCCAGTTTTCAAGGCAAAACCGAATGCATAGATCACGTGTGCGCCAGGATCAAGTTACACACACGCTTAGACATTGTGAATACCAAAAACAGTGCCACACGAATAAAGAGTTATTACAAATCATAGTCTTAAACGAAACTTAAATAACGAGTTCTCGCAGCGAACAAAATGCCTCCACAGGCAGCTGACTGAAGACAACGCACACCTAGAACTCCTGGAAATCTCTGGGGAAATCTTTAAAGTTCTCCCAGTCTGAGCAGCATTCCGAGTGTTGTAGATACAAGAAAGTAAACAAGCGTGAGCACATGACGTACTCAGCAAGAGAGAACAACATAACATGTAAGGCCATATGGTGGATGGCTAAGGTTCAAGCAGATTAGCATTTTAGTGGGTCTAAGTTTTATTAGCAACATAATTACTAAGAGTGTAAGTTCATACCAACCCAATTAATAAGATATAAGCATCATGAATAAAACAACAATTAAACATTTAAATTTCATAGTTTAATCATGTGAGGATCCAGGTCGCTCTTGACCGCGAGCACAGCTAATCGATTAGTTTTACACTCTGCAGAGGTTGTACACTTTCACCACAAGCAGCGTAAAAGCTCCGAAGAACTTTGAACCCAACCATGCGGTGTTTGCAAGGCACCATACCACACTACCGAGGTGTGATTGCATAGGGACGCTACATGGCCTTTACAAAGGTTCCCTAGCAAGTTATGACCCACAAGGTCCGGATCAGTTAGCAAGGTATAAAGTCCCCTAGCAGGTCAATACCCCACCATAAAAGAATAACTCACCCACCCCCTGCTAGAGCGAGTCCATACCCCACAGTACCGTCGATCCCTTGTCCTTATCAGGTAAGACCATTCCAAGCTAAAGTTCCTAATTATTCAGCCAAGACCATTGCCCATTAGTTCTTGTGGTTGTACTGTTTTCCTGGGTGGTTCTCCATGTTCCGATTAACATTTCAAAGTGGTCTTGTAAAGTAAGGACATAAAGCGGAACATAGAATATATAAGTATCCAAGTTGAATAAAACCATCCCACTTAAGCAAGCTAAGCCATAGCTACCCTCAAGATTAATTTGATTAACCTGGTTACAAGGTAAAGGTAGTAAAAGACTAGGCATGATTCTTAATAGGTTCCCGTCAAGTTAATGCAAGCAGGAAAAGTAAATACAGTGAATTTAAATGCATATTATGTAGGACAAGTGGGCATGCATCAAGAAAGACTTGCCTTCAACAAAACTCGGCTGCTCAAACTCCGGCGCGTCTTGATCTTCAAATCCTTCAAACGCTTCGCTCTCTATGATCCACAATCATCACATACAAGCACACAACAAGAATAAATAAGAAACAGTCACCAAATAGTACTAACAGAACAAAACAGTGACATAAAACTAATCTACGTTTTGAGACGATCACGTGGACATAAAGAACGCTAAAATCGGAGTTAAAACGACCAAGATACGCCCTATAGAAGGTGCAAGGACTAGTCTGCAAATATTTGAAAAGAATCTGGGCTAAAATAAAGTAAAAGGACTAAACCGTAGGGATTTTCCTAAGGCGGAAGGGTATTTTTGTGAATTCCAGAAAGCTTAGGGGTTTTTCTGCAAAATCGCCAGGGCCGGCTGGGTTTGACCGGGTTGACTCGAGATCGGATTGATTAGATCCGTCGGATCTAGATCTAACGGTGGCTGGCGGGTGCGGTTAAGTGATGGTGGCGGATTTGAATCAGAGGCGTCGGATCTTGATCCGGCGGCCGAGGACGCGTGCGGCGGCTGGCCGGCAGTGGGTGACGGCCGACGGCGGGGGCTCGCCGGTGAACCCGATCTAGGGTTCCCGGCTCGGTCGGCGCGCGGAAAGCATCTATGCGCGGCGCGCGGAACGACAAACCTATCTAGGGCGGCGTTGCGGCGGAGACGCGGCGGAGCGGGCACACATCACGGCGGCGCGGCTCGGCACGGCGGCGGAGAACTCCGGCGACGGCTCCCGAGTGCTACAGTGCGCGGGGACGACGACAAACGGCGCAGGGCTGCTCCTTACCTCCTTAGGCGGCTCCTGGACGACTTCACGACGACGAGGAAGCGACGACGGCGAGGGACAAACGGCGGTGGTAGCTAGGGTTCCGGGCGGCGGCGGTGCACAGAGCTTGGGGCGGCTAGGGCACAGGTGGGGAGGTCCGGGGGTGCGGCGCGGCTTTAAATAGCCCGGGGGAAACCGCCTAGGCGTGCGGGCCAAGGCAATCCAGGCGGCGCGCGGCGGCGGCGGGTCGGACTCGAGGTCGAGTCCCACGGGATACGCCGGTCGGGGGATGACGGTGGGCCCCGGCGGTCGGTCACGGCGCGCGCGACGAAGGCGGGGCCGGGCGGCGAAAATGGGCCAACGGCCGGCGCGACGGTGGGCGACGGTGAGCGACGGCGGGTTGCTTCGCGGCCGGGAGCGGGCCGCGGCCTCACCGCTCGTTGGGCTTGGAAATAGATGACGGGCTGAAAGGAGAAAAGGAAATAGGGTAGGGAAGGGAGAAAGGTTTTAGGAAATTTGAAAAGGGCTCAAGCAAAAGAATTCAAACTTTGAATTTGAATTCCAACAATCAAAAGCAATGCACCAGCATGCATGCAACAATTAATTCCTATAATTCATTAATTTTATTTTAGAGAAATTTTAAATGCCTAAAAGAAAATAAAACAACCTTATATTCCTTAAGCAATTAAAAGGGTTTCAAGCAAATTTTAATGAAAACCAATTTAGCAAAATTAGGGTGTTACATTCTCTCAAAACAAATCGGCCGGAAGCAACCAATCAGCGGTACTTTTCTGTTAGAACAAATCTGCATCAACCACCAACTACCAGCCAAACGAACATGCTTGTTATTTGTCTTGCTGAGGCAGATTTTACCAAACAACAATAACAGAAAAGATTCTTACACATAAAAGTAGAAACAAACGCCATATATACAGACAAATATGATGTGTCACTAGGCTTACACAGCACATCATGCGATGGACATAAACTAAACACAACCTCTTACAAAGACAAAGTCAGTTAGTACACGTGCCTCCGTTCCATGTGAGCTCAAACATTATTCACATGTATTACCTTGCTCTGAAACAAACACAGGTAGCATTCCCCGTGGCACGTCTATAAGAGCAACTCCAGTGAGGTCTCTATATGGCCCTCTATTCCAAAATTTAGAGGTTTTAAGGAAAAACACAAACTCCAGCAGAACCTCTAAACAGACCTTCATTTTGCATGCCCCTCCAAATCCCCCCTCTCACCCTTCATTTTTGTAGGCCCTCCCAATCCCCCTCCAAACGTGGGCCCCACCACTTTTCTTTTCTTTCCCTATTTTTCCTTTTCTTTTTTCTCTCCCTGTCGCTTCGCTTCGCATCGCTAGGCATGCCCGTCGCCTCTGCTTCGCAACGAGCCTCCCGCCGCCGCTGCCTTTTCTCCCTTGTCCCCGGCGAGCCCCTACATCTGGAGCAGCCGACGGAGGCGCTCCTAGACGGGCGCCGCTGGGACGTCCACAGGGCCTCTCCTCCCATGGCGTGGCGGCGAAAGAACGCCATCGAGCTGGGCCTGCTGGAGATTCCCCAGAAGGACCCCGCGGTGCGCTGCCACTGGAGGAGGTGGTGGTGCGGCTCCCCGTGCAGCCGAGCAACCCGACGCGCACCGCCTCTTCGGCAAGGCCCACTACCCCGTAGCGGTCCACGCAACCTGCAGCGATGGCACCCCGGCGGAACACAAGGCCACGACAACGCCTCGGACGACGAGCTCGGGCTTCCGCCTGTTGGGACGTCCTCCTCGTCGGAAGACGACAGCGGCGCCGCGGGGGAGGACCGGGCGACGTGGCCGCCGGGCTCGACGGCCAGATTTGGGGGTTCGAGCTTTGCACTGCTTCGCGAACATCTCGACCGTCGAGGCCGCCGTCCGGGACCGCTCGTTCGAGCTAATCCACGGCGGCGGTCGGGCCGGCCCCGTCGGCGTCGAGTAGCAAGTCGGCGCGGCGCTTGGGCGGCGCGGCCGGCACAATGATGGACGTCGCGGGCCGGCACGAAACGGACTCCGGCGGCGGCGCGGGCGCGCGCGCGGTCGACGGGAAGCCGTCGTCGTCCAAGTACAAGGGCACGGCCTCCACCCCCGGCCTCCACGGCGGCCTCCGCACCGGTTGGAGCGGGCGCAAGTGGCGGTGCGTCGCACTCTTGCTCGAGTCGTCGGCGTGCATCTTGCCCAATGCCGGCACGGCGTGCCGGCGGACGCGGCGGCGGCGGCGTCCGCCAAGTCCGGCGTGCCGCTGCCCCAACATCCTCGCAGTCGGTTCGTGGCGACGACCTGAAGCAGCATCCTCACAGTACTACTGTGCCAAGACGCGGCTGCAAGGAGGCCCCTTGACGACTGCTTCGTGCCGAAGCTCATGGCTGTCGGCGACTTCAGGGACGCGGGGCACGGCGGCGCGACAAAGCATGCACCTCCATATCCCGCATCTCGCGCTCCCCGACGTCGGAGCCGGCCCCTCCTCCTCCGCCGCCATTGGTCGGACCGAGAGGGATGGGTCGCGGAAAGCCGAGAGACCGGGCGGCGGCGGCGCGCGCGCGCAGGACTTGGCGAGACAAGCGCTACGGCGGGGACGCGAGGTGGAGCGCGTGCGGCGGGCGCTAGAAGAGCCACGGGAAGCTAACAGATGGGGCCTACGGAAGAATAGAGGCCTTGGTACATATCACTGCTGGAGTTGAGTGCTAGTTTCGGGCCTCTATTTTTTGCAGTTGGACCTCCAAATAGATTTTGGAGGTCTCAATTTGCAGGTCCTTGCTGGAGTTGCTCTAACCCATCGAGTTCATCATATTATTTAATGGGTACTCATTCTTAATCTTGTTCCTCTAAAATAAATTTGAATCCACAACTTTTATGTGCTACTCTCGTGACTTTTTTTTTGAGAAAGTTGTGAAAATTTACTGTGGCAACTATAACTTAAAGATCAGGGGAGCTAAATATGACCTAATTATAAAATTAATTACACAGATGGATGAGAATCACAAGACAAATCTATTAAACCTAATTAACATGTCAATAGAAATTGTTTAATATAGCACAACATTGTCATGGTCTAATTAGGTTAATAGTTTCGTCTCGCAATTTCATCCGATAGTCATGAAATGAGTTTTGTTATTAATTCACATTTAATACTTCTAATCAGTACATGTACATTTGATGTGACGTGTGAATATAACTAAACAAGACCTCGACATAACTCCACATTCTCTCGGAACAAATCTATCCGACAGAAAATCTACAAATTAGCCCGAAGTCAAAAGACGAGAAGCCGAAAGTACTACTGTCTATATGGCGATGTGATACGACCTTAATTTAGCAAATTTCCAGTTGGTGTTCCTGTTTGCCAAACAAAACAAAGTGGAGGGTGTTTTGGTCATCTCAGTGGTGGATCCTCGGGTCCGCCCCTGTGCTCTATAAATGCGGGGAAATCATTCTCCGCCGTTCACCGCACAGGTGACGCGAAAGGGGAGAGAGCAAAACGCCAAACAGACGTGCAGAGCCGGTAGAAGGGCCACGCCACTCCACAGTGTCAGTCACTGCCCGCATCACGCCACCCCTGCCTGCCTCCCTTCCCGGCCGCCGTTGCCGCGAGCGAAGCTCTGACCCACCGCGCGCTGATGGCGACGGCGACGGGCGCGATGGCCGCCACCTCCCGAGCCCCGATCCCTGCTGCCGCCGCCGCATTCCCGGGCGATCTCGGCCTCGGGCGCCGCCGGGCGGCCTCGCCGGGGTGGCGCGCCGGCGGGAGACGGCTGCGGGCGTCGCCGTCCGCCCGGAGGCCGTTCGTGTTCTCGCCGCGGGGCGTGTCGGACTCGCGGAGCTCGCAGACGTGCCTCGACCCGGACGCCAGCACGGTACGTGATCAAACAATGCGATCTTGGCTCTTGGGATTCGGCGGCTTTTGATCTTTTAGTAGTGCTTCCTGCGATTTCGAGGTGTACTTTGCGCGTTTACGTAGCAAAAGGCTGAACCTTTCTTGGCGGAAAAATGTTAGGAAATCGAAGGCTCGTTCTTGGAAATCGGTATGGGGTAGTTGACGCGTTGGCTTCTCTTTATTTTCATCAGATGGGTAGAAATAGGTTTCTTGAATTCATTATGATCCACAAGAAGTGATCGAAAGATGATGGGCTATGTTAGTTGTTGGACGACACACCTCATCGATGATAGTTGGTGGGGGGCCTTAATTTATTAATCTATGCGTGGCCCATGGATAACATTTAATAATCAGCCGGAGATCTAAAAATATGGCCATATGGGGTATCAGTCCGGGATTAGCCCATCACTACTCACTACTGAGTCACTGAATCTTCTGCCACGTTTTACTCGCATGTAATTCATGCCATCCATTTGTTTCTGTAGAGTGTTCTTGGGATCATCCTTGGAGGAGGTGCTGGGACAAGGCTGTATCCACTGACGAAGAAGAGAGCGAAGCCAGCAGTTCCTCTGGGTGCCAACTACAGGCTCATAGATATCCCAGTCAGCAACTGTCTGAACAGCAATGTGTCAAAGATCTATGTGCTGACGCAGTTCAACTCTGCTTCGCTCAACCGCCACCTCTCGAGGGCCTATGGGAACAGCATTGGTGGGTACAAGAACGAGGGATTTGTTGAGGTCCTTGCAGCACAGCAGAGCCCAGAGAATCCTAACTGGTTTCAGGTATCCTTGTTATTAATTTCTTGCCTTGTCATAAATTTATCAATCCTCTAATTTTGTTGTTCATGCTGACAACTGGAGTTGTAATGTCTGATACCAGGCACATCTCTAATTGCTGCCTTTTTTTAACTTCTGTCCAATATTACTCTCTTCTTAAATGTCCTACCTTATTCTTTTTTTTTGTCCTTGAACTGTTTGGAAAATGGATTTTTATTTCTTGTGAAATAAATGCAGCTGCACCTGTGCATGAATTCTCTCACTCTGTACCTCTGTGTCTCTGTAGAATGTAGATAAACTTCAGGGGATGCATAAAACAAGATACAAAATTATTGCTAGAACACTGCAGTGCATAAAAATATATTGGTGTGCTGTCTATACCCTACTTTAGTCAACAAATATTTATTGGACTTAATTAATCTTGCGACAATTGATTTGAACCACTGTAGTTTGCCACATGGAGACTTGATGTTTAATAACTGAAATTGTCTTTAGAAGTTTTGATGAATAACATTGCATTCAGGTTGGAAATAAAGTTAACAATGACGCATAGAAAATATATGCAGCAAATGCTTGTCTCCTCTGCTATCCGCTTGCATGTTTTGTTCCTTCTGAGACTCCCACTTCACACAATGGTTTGTTGATTCATTTTACTTCCCATCTCAGGGTACTGCAGATGCTGTGCGTCAATACATGTGGCTATTCGAGGAGCACAATGTCATGGAGTTCCTCATTCTGGCTGGAGATCACTTGTATCGTATGGATTACCAAAAGTTCATTCAAGCTCACAGAGAAACAGATGCTGATATAACTGTTGCTGCACTGCCAATGGATGAACAACGGGCAACTGCATTTGGCCTTATGAAAATTGATGATGAAGGGAGGATAGTTGAATTTGCAGAGAAACCAAAAGGAGAGAAGTTGAAATCAATGATGGTACAAACATGATAAGCTCTTTTCACTCAATATTTCATCCTGACTATTGGAGCTATTTACTTCTGTGATTGCGCTTTTATTTCATTTCAATCTTCTGCTTATTTTTTTTCACTTGCAGGTTGACACCACTATACTAGGCCTTGATCCTGAGCGGGCCAAGGAACTGCCTTACATTGCTAGTATGGGAATCTATGTTTTTAGCAAAGATGTGATGCTTCACCTTCTCCGAGAGAACTTTCCTGCAGCAAATGACTTTGGAAGTGAGGTTATTCCTGGAGCAACAGAAATCGGAATGAGGGTATGCCATGGTCTTTAATGTCTGTTGGTTTCTTTCCTTGTTCATTGAGGATTGCATGATTTGTATATTTGTCATTAAAGATTGTTGTTACATGATTTATTGAGACACTTTACTTTGCATACTTAGTTTTTTTTGCTTGTCTCCTATACCCATTTGTGCAGTTTACTATGTTTGCTTATGATGACATTGTGCTATGTAGGTGCAAGCTTACTTATATGATGGTTATTGGGAAGATATTGGCACTATCGAGGCATTTTATAATGCAAACTTGGGAATAACCAAGAAGCCTGTACCAGATTTTAGGTATGGTTCACTCATGTCTTCTACAGTTAAACATTAGGAGGATGCATTTTATCCATTACCTACTTCTGATGAAACAACCCTTGTACAGCTTCTATGATCGTTCTGCTCCAATTTATACACAACCTAGATACTTGCCTCCTTCAAAGGTTCTTGATGCTGATGTAACAGACAGTGTCATTGGTGAAGGTTGTGTTATTAAAGTAAGAAGCTTTTTTTTTAATATGTATTACTTTCTACTGTTTTCAAGGTTTTCATATCATAATGCACTTAAGGATCATCTAAGTTAGTTTATGGATCTATTTGTCACTGCTTCTCTGTAGTTTCCCACAATTCAATGCATAGCCTTCCTAAATACGTTATCTTATTTTCGCACCCCCTTCATCTTCCTTTGGTTAGCATTGCACAATCAACCATTCCGTGGTTGGACTCCGTTCCTGTATTTCTGAAGGTGCAATTATAGAGGACTCTTTGCTAATGGGTGCAGACTATTATGAGGTAAGATAAAGTGAAACATAACTCTAATATTGTGCCATGGATGTATAGTGAGGCCTTATCATGCTTTTTTCTTTTGTGCAGACTGAAGATGATAAGAAAGTCCTTTCAGAGACTGGTGGCATTCCCATTGGTATTGGAAAGAATGCACATATCAGAAAAGCAATAATCGACAAGAACGCTCGCATTGGAGAAAATGTGAAGGTATTTCATACATATAGATCTAATTCTATTTAATTGCTGATTAT
This sequence comes from Cenchrus americanus, assembly GCA_947561735.1. NCBI lineage: Eukaryota > Viridiplantae > Streptophyta > Magnoliopsida > Poales > Poaceae > Cenchrus > Cenchrus americanus. Next base: position 129,747,803 of record OX387245.1, read on the forward strand.
CTAATTGACTATTTTTCTGCTATTCATTACTTTGGAGAAAAAAGAGGGAATAATCAAACATCTTCATTTATGTAAAATGGTTTCTCTTGGTCCTTTTTAACCATTTTCTAGTAGATGATAACTCTTGTTTACTAGCGATGTTTCTTGTGAAGTAGTCTGACCATGCTTTGTCATATTTGTCCATGAGTGTATACCATCCTGAGTTGCAGGCCTTCTGTACCAAACTATAATTTAAATATCCAAACCCTATGCCTTGTTCTAAAAAGTTGTTTGACTTCACTAGGATGATAAATGGGCAAAAAAGATGTGTAATGTTGTCTCTGTTACGTATTGATCATTCTTAAGTGTCTTGTTACTTTTGCAGATCATCAATTTTGACAATGTCCAAGAAGCAGTTAGGGAGACAGAAGGATACTTCATCAAAAGTGGTATAGTCACGGTGATTAAGGATGCCTTGATCCCTAGTGGAACAGTCATATAGAGTTAATCATCACCGTGTACATAAGGTTATATCTCCTACATAAACCAAAGTTTTTTATGTTCTGGTGCTACATGCCTACATGGAAGTCCTTACAAATCAAAACAGCACTTTTGCAGATTTTACCAAACCTGATACTGCAACTGGATTAATGACTGCACTGCTTAGTGCCACCATGTAATTGAGTAGCCGAGTAATAGTTTGCAGAATGCTCAATTGTCATGTATTTCTCGCATCTGATATATTTTGCAAATAGTTCATGCTATCGGCATCGTGATCAATGATATTCATGAAGCCAGAATTATGTGGACACCTAATGATTACCATTTAACTAGTAAATAAAATCTTTATGTGCACCCATCCCAGTCCACAAGGGGCCATGCACTATGTGACAGATACCCGCAAAAAAAAAGCACTATGTGACAGAAGCATCTACTAGGCATGGAACAATATGTGTTGCATTGTTATATTTAACCCTTGTTGCATTCCTCTGCAGGTTAGTTTTGCAGAAGGCGGTGGTCACCAATGCACATCAAGTCATTTCCATCCTCAGCGGACTATGGTTTCTTTTCATGTTGCAAAATCTTCAGACCCACATCAACTTGCGAGGATAAAATTAAATAATAGAACAAAGTTATTCAGAGGCACCATTTTCCTATCACTTGCATGAGGCTCTGTTCTAAATGTATTGTTGAGTGGAATTTGGATATTTTGATATGTATAATGTTCCCTTTCGAATTTTCAGACTTCAAAATATCATGTGCTCAGAATCTTTGTTACCTTAGTATGCTCCCTGCATCGCCCAGGGAATGAGGATTAAGTATGGCAGTATGCTACATATACCTAACGTGTTATCTGAGATTTCTGTGGAGCTTACCTCAGTTAGGTCTGGCCTTAAAGTGCAAGACCCAGTTCATGGTGAAAACGATCATCTCTTGGTTGGATGTACGACTTGCAGAGTGACTTGCCTGTCTTTTCTCACCTGACAACAATTTGACTTCGGTGCTTTATGTAGTATATACTAGGTGACAGGATTTTTTTAACAAAATTTTAAAGTGAAATGTGAAAGTAGAAACATCAAAGTGATGTCATGACAACATTCGTTTGTAAACAACATTTTATATGAAAGCATGTTATTTGTTGAAAGTGAATCATTCTAAAATTATTGATCCGACATGTATTTCAACTGTGGGAATTTTGTGGTGGGTTACTCACAAATATATGTTATTAGGCACAGAAAATCGATTGAAGACATAAATAAACGATTTGGTGGACGATACAAGCCTAGTTCAAATCAAAATGCCAAGTCATGTTGGACTACAGGATAGCGTAATGCCGATGGGTCTTGCATCCGAGAAATCTTTTAAACAAGCTCCCTGAGTGCTGGTTACACTGAAGATAGGCACATGGATGGAGATACAAGAACATTCACGTTGATTTTTCTCGATCATATTTACTAGAGAACATCTAACTCAGACGAGCGATTCTACAGGCAAATACTTTGTGTAGAAGGTTCAAATTATGTGATTCAAACATTCTGGGTAGCTTAGGCAGTAAAAGCTACCCTATGTAAAATGATTATTAAATTTGAATGATAAGGTTTTATCACCCAAAAAGGAAAAGGGCACAACAAAAAGAAGCTAACCAGGCACTCTGGATTCGCAACTGGGGCTGATGTTATGTGGCACCAAGATTTTTTCCTTACTAACCCCACGTATGTGACAAAGATTGGAAAATCAGTTGAAGTGGTATAGAGGAAGCTCAGCATGGATGGGCGCCGACATGACCTTGAGCACATCGTTTACTGACGACATTGAGCTTATTGCTGCCTTCAGAATCTCCCGCGAGCATCCAGGTTTCAGAATGGTCCTCACCTGTGCCCACAGGCCACATCAGGTTCAGCAAGTTTAACAGAAAGTACTTCCTCTTCTTCTGAAGCTAACCTTGTTAAGTGCTACTGTTAAGTGCAGAAATTAACCTTGTTCAAGTAGTCTTGCAGTATCTCGATGTCGCCCAGGTAGTCTTGGTCTTCGATTGTCAATGTGATAGGCTTAGTGTTTGCGCCGGGCCCTTCGAATTGAATGCCTCCTGGAGTTCTATAGAAATCATCTAGCAGAAAGCTTGAAGCTTTCTCTCTCAAGACCCTGAGTAGTAACACCAAAGCAAGAGTCTGTTTATACTTTCCCTTTTCTGAATTTGAATTCAATGCTACTAACACCAAAGCATGTAGTTATGTTTTTGGTTATTCTTAAAATAAAGAAAAAGTTAATCTTTCTTTTTAGTATTTTATCTGCCATTGTCTATTGTTATTATTTTGTTAATTTTCTATCCATGGACATTTCTTTTTGTAAATAAATTCAGCATTTTAGGCAGGACTGAATCCAACCTTTTAGGTAAAGTAAAAGGAAACTGACTTACGCATATGCTTCTGCCTTTAGGTCTATTGGCGAAGGATGGATAGCTGGCCTCCCTATAGGAACAGCTCCAGGGCCACGCAAGTGCCTCCTCACACTCATCATTGCCTTTAAGAATATGGTAAATCATCACATTTCAGTCTTGATACTAGTTACTAGGATATATTTTACAAAGAAAACAAATCAGAAAGCTCAAAGAGAATACTGTTAGAGGAACAGCAGCGCAGCGCCACTTGTTTGTTGAGTCCTTCAGATTTGTTATGGTAGCCATGTAACCATTTAATCCAGTAGCTAGTATTTGCACACAGATATGGCCAAGGACCTGCATTCTTTATTGTTTAGACACGTGCCCTACCTATTTTTGTTTCTAGAGAAAAGATATTACAGGAGAGACTGAGTCTGTTTATATTTGCTTCTTACATAAGCATAGTTGCAGTCAAAATTTGATGGTAGTGATCCTCGAGCTTGAGATCCAAAGAAGTGGCATACTGAACTGAATTTTCTTCCCCTGTATTTTCCTTCTTTCTGAAAATAACTGGAAAGCGTCAGAATTTCAAAAGAGCTGTATCTACAAAAATGTATGTATAATTTCATAATGCAGCAGCACTTACCGTTCTTCTGTTCATTTCTGCTTCTACTAGATGAGCTAGGAGTTGCTCAGTATCGATCTGGGAAAGGAAATGCAGTCAATAATTGTGCAAGACAAATTTTGATGAAGAGTTGAGAATTTCGTAGACCTGGGATAGCTGTGCCGAGTTATCAGATTCTTGATGTAGGACCAACTGGACACAAAATGTTTGAGATATTCAGAAAATAATTTTAAAGTAAACTGTTTTCGATTAGATTCAATTATGCAAGTCATGCAAGACCTCTCTTCTGATGAACGATGGCAGGTACTTGAACAATGCAGCAGCCCATGGAGAAAGTTGAGATGGAATCTCGTCTTCAGGAACATTATTAATGTGGAGATTATTGATTTCCTAAAGTGTTTAAAATGAAAACTGGTATAAGATGTAACAGAACCACATTTTTCATCTTGTGCTTTAGGTGTAGCAATTAAGGTGTACCTGGATGAGTGCATACATTTCTGGTATGCTTTCGATTAGCCCCTCAGGAATAAGTAGCACTCCATGGTACTTCCCTGAAAATCGATGTCCCATATACCAGATTATCACAAAGTATAATTGCTTTAGTTAATTCAGATAAGAAAACAAATTCTTCAGTTTGTCTCAACTCAAATAGCCAGTGAAGTACAGACCTTGTGCTGCCCTTGCTTCTACTCCCTCACATATCTTGTTTGTAATCTCCATCAGTGTAAGCTTTGACAATGCCACCTCCTCTCCTAAGATGATCTGAATGCAGACAATGAGCAAAGATACAAGGACGGTACTAACATAATATGTAATAGTTTCATTTGATCAAACCGCACCATGTTAGGGTGTGACTGGAGCGCGCACTCGAAGGCAACATGAGATGCTTTGCCACCCATCAAGCGAACAAAATAGTAGTACTGAAAGAGAATAAATCGAAAAGCAGAGTCAGGTGTACCATTAAGAAACAATCAGTTCTGTCCTAAATCTGAAAAATAAATGAGCAGAAATTTTCAAAATTTCAGTGTGATATGATTTATGAGTGAGATATATCTCAATATACCTTCCCAGCTGAGACCGCATCAAGGCAAACATTGCTTATAAGCTGAGAGTTCACCTGAAAGAAAATTATTACGTAAACTTTTAAAGATATGTCATGACATTTGTATATGGTATCTGAATTTAGAATTGCTGCTTTTCCAGATATATGCCATAATATTCACCTTGCACACTGTATCAAAACCGACAGTTGTTTCAACAAACTGATTCTTGAGATCACCACTCAGCGTTACAGGGACACCTACAACCTGTAAAAACGGTGAGGTCTCTAAAAATCTCTCTCGGGTTTCAACTTGCAAGATAAGTAGCATGCCAAAGACAATGACTACATACTTTTGTGTTGCAGTTATGCTTCACAAAGGTCTCTGCAAGCTGAGCTGCATCTGAATTGGAGGTTACCCCTGGAGATTAAAAACCTTTAAGAATCCCATTAATTTTCATGGAAACTGGCATAGTATCATGATATATGCATTTACATTAGTAATTTCTTTTTCCAAATTTATCTGAAAAAATGTCAGGTAAATAACATATGATGAGAGGCTAAAATTCCAGTTGTATCACACATTTTATTGCGATATCATGAAGTCACATATATTAATGAATTCCATTAGTAACCAGCATATGGTTTCATTTTAATGAAGAATACAAATAATTTTTTGGTTGTATGATTTTAGCACCTCCAATGATGATTAGGCCATCCAAACTAAGATCACAGCATGTTGACATAGCAGCATTCACTTGCTCTGTTGTGCGGATTTGATCTACAGTTCTGCCGAGCAAATCAAAACCACCTTCAAGAAGGCAAACATTTCCCAGTCATCAACAAGTGTAAACTTACGTAGGATAATTATTAATTAGGGTCATATAAATGTATAAAATTAACCTTGATTTTTGTATGACGAAAGTACATCATCTGTGATCTCCAACGTGTTCTTTGTAAATAGTCCTTCTGTGCCACCTATACAGAAAGGCAAATAGATGCAACCAAGTCTAAACTCTGGTCTAATGGCTTCATCAAAGTATATCAGATACAAGAACAGAACATCCAAAGGGGTAGTTTTGAGATTCTGCATTATGCTCACCTACAAACCCAAGCAGAACATTTTGTGGATTCCGAGCTTTCATAGCATCATAGGTACCCCATATGACATTGTGCCCTCCAGGTGATTGTCTTCCAGAAAACAACACACCCACCCTACACATAATAAGCACATAAGTTCAGATATGCCGGCACAATTATGCATACTATTTTGACATGAAGATGCAACTGTTAGTTGTCATCATAGTAATCTGGGATCAGAATCCAACCTAATTGGTGGGTGTTCTTCGATGAGTTGTGCGTCAGAGGCCACTGAGTTTGGCTCTAGAAAATGCACCAGCTTCTGACCAAAGGTTTGTGGGAACGCCTGTTCCACAATATCCGCACATTTTGGATCAATGCTTGTGGTTGAGTCACCAAAGTTCACTCTGACTCTGGTTTCCTGGTCATATTGGTTGAAATTTGTAACATACTATACAGTTTTCAGAAACATAAGGGAAGAGTGCTTTCAGGTAAACTTCGTGTATCTCTAACCATGTGGCTGGTGGTAATTAAAATATTTCCGTGTGGATTTATCAGTACTAGTTCAAACTTCAAATTAAGTAGCATCACCACAAAAAGGGAAAGTTATCAATCTGACCAAAAGTTTTATGGTCTCCCAAAAAGGTTACTATGTCAACTGTTGTCTAAAATTAAATAGTTTTGGTTATTCTACTTTTTCTAAGGAAAAATAATAAGTAAAAAATAAAATAGTTTTGGTCGCCTGTGATGTGAGGAAAAAAAGTTTCTCAACCACAAATTTGTCATACACCGGTCAGAAACTAGAGGACCTGTACTGATAAATGACCAACCGATCTCGTGACTCTGACCAATCACCAAGGCTCCTAAGTCTCACGTATCAATAGAACTACCTGACAAAACCTTCACATCAAGAACATAACGAAGATCTTGCAATTTGTAAACATCAATATCGGTCCAAAAACAAAGGTGCAAGATACATGAGAGTAATCCAGATACCATTCATCATGCAGCAGAGGAGGGAAGATTTTTGTAAACCTGAAGACATGGAGGCAGCTCCGGTTGGTACAGCGCCCTCCTCCTCTGCAGCCCGGTGAGCTCCCTCGGCGAACCCAGGTCGGCGTTCATCCCTCCTTAACAATCTCCTCCTCCTCCGACAGAAGTTTAAAATTCTTGCTGGGTGCAGTTGTTGTTGTTGTTGTGCTCTTCCGAAGTTAACCTCCCTTTTTGTATGTAGGGGGCAAGACGAGGAGTACAAGTTTGCAGCTGAGGCTGCTGCTGCTTGTTGCCCCGGCCCCTGATGCTACCAACAGCAATTTGACCCCATTTCCCTTGTTAACCTCTTTTCTGTGTGTTGGTATTCAAAGCTGTGATTGTGATAGGTCATAGTTCAGGCCGAGGCACCTTAAAGGTTACAATCTTTTTTTTTTTGCCTCAGCTTGACAACTATTTTTATTTATCGAATTACTATTTTTTTCCATTTAAAAATAATTCTTCTTTAGATGAACAAGAACTCTCATATATTGATGATAGAATTAGACTTCAACAGTTTCTAGCAATTGATGAGGACTTTGCTTCTAATGGACTTTCCCCCCTTCTGCCTCCAGATGTTGAAATCCTTTCCATTGGGTGACAGATGGAACCGAGCAAATTAAAAGTGATTGAAAGATCAAAGTAAAAGTGCCAAGCAAAAGCGTTGTTCTGCGATAACTAAATGCTCCTGAGCTATCATCCGTTCGATCATTGGTGTGTCTGTCAGTATCAACTGATGAATCGATACTCAACGTCGTTGTCGCACCAAAGGAAAGCAACCTCTGTTTTTGTTTAGTGGGAATGATGTTTCATTCGATTCGGCCGCGTTTGTCGCCGGCCTTGAGATCGAAGCTGCGCGTAGCCAAAACAGAGATGCAGTTCGGTAATAAGAGCCAATAATTCAGAATCTTTGTTTCCAGCCATAGGTTTCAGCTCCCCGTTTCCTAGACACTTGTAGTTTCCCATGGATTTGGACGTTCTTTCAAACTTCCACAGACCGTCATGGAAAGTTAACGTCAAGCTTCATAGCTAGGATTTTCTTTTACAGAACTTTGGTATTAAAAAAATGTTTCGTGAACTTTTAGTGATAAAGCATGAAGATTTACAGCCTAATTTATCTTTCACCTGCGGTAACAGAGAGGATGGGATCATGGGAGTAACTTCGAAAGTTCTTTCTTTAAATACTGAAACACGGCGAGGGAAGCCACCGCAGTGAAAATTTATGAATAAAACAGAAATAGGTACGAGAAACTTACAAGCAAGCAAACCAAGGAAAAAACGACGAGAAAACAACTGACTATACATCATCTAAAACTGTTGTGAAAGTAGGGAGGAAAGAGACGTGAAGAAGTTAAAAGAATCAGAGGAGTTGACCAAAAAAGGAAAGGATATTGGAGAGAACTTTTCAACTTCGAAAGATTAGTAACAGTACCTATGAATTTCGTACAGTATTCTGCTAGTAGCAGAGACAAAGGAAGACACATAGCATATTCGAAATCTCCAGACGAAGCAAGGCCGGTCTTGTTTGCAACTAAGATGAGCACTTTTCAAGGAATTGAGATATGGTCAAATTTTTTTTCTGGTAATCTTTTTCGTCGTCGTGGACGTTCTTGGATTTCTGAATGCTTTCTTTCTTTTCCTTCAGTTTACAGCTAGCCAGCCCAAGAGGTCAAGGCGCATGGATTTATACAGGTTCTTGCATGGTTTTTGAAAGACATGCTGCTCCGGGTTCTCCATATCTATCGGTGGCGCATATGCGTAAGGAATCGGATGCTCGACAGCCTAAGAGTGGATGAGTGAATTAGGCAACTTAAAACCTTAACCTATGATTTCACTATTTTTCACAAAGGTAAACTAGAACATACTATCTAGATGTGCAACTAGGTTGTTCTATCGTGAAACTCCCTTCCCAAAACAAAGTTTGCAACCTATAGCCGATCCTAATGTGATACTACTCCAGGAAAGTAAAGGCAAGCAAAGATTGCAATAGAGTAAATGCGGAAACGTAAAAGGGATGAGAGGAAACAAACTCTTGACACGCGATTTATCCCGTGGTATCGGTAAGCACTAAGCCACCCTAGTCCACGTTGTTCAAGCACTCACACAAGAGTATTGCTTTCCGGTTACCAAGTCTTTCCCAAGAGCACCACTTGCCTCGCCACAAAGGCTAGCCACTTAGGCACTTGCCAAGCTCCCTTGGTCACCTTGATGCTGCCTCCACTAAGGAGCTTCTACACCAATGAAGATGGTCTCCACGCCCCCCGCACAAAGTGTCCTCGCCGCTCCACACCAAGCAGGAGGGTCGATGACGATTGGGTGAGCCACTTAGGCCCCAAGGCTTCCGGCGAACCTTGTACAACTAGATTCACTCAAGAATCACCTCACAAGGTTGGCACAACCTTGCACTCACTCAGCTCTAAGCTAAGCCTAGCACTAAGCACATACACAAAGCATATGCAAGTCTAAGGATGAGCATTTAAGCACTTGGATGGATTGGATATGATCTTCAATGCGTCTTGAACTCCTCTGCACTTCCACACAATCCAGCAACCTCAAATGGGTGAGTGGAGGGGGTATAAATAGCCCAAGGCATCAAACTAGCCGTTGGCTAACGGCCACTGAAAAAGGTAGCGTCGGATGAACTGATGCTAGATTTTCTAGGGCGTCGGTTCATCTGGTGCCCCTCCCACGTCACATAGCCGTTGAGATTCTCTGACACAACTGCTCCGACGCTATGCACCGACGGTCCGTCGGATCATCCGGTGCTGAAGACCCCGCAACCAAGTCGTCTCTGTTAGCTTCCATGCGACCGCCGGATAGACCGACGCTACCCCTTGACCAAGGCGTTGGATCATCCAGTGCTGAAGGCTTCATCTTGACGCGTCCCTGTCTTGATTCAAACTGAGCGTCGGATAGACCGACGGTGTCCCCACTGAGACCGTCAGATCATCCGGTGCTACTGTCTTCGCTGCTCTTCCTCTGCAACTCGTCCGACGCATCTAGAAATTGGACCGTCGGTTCATCCGACGGTGCCTAGGGTTTCAACCAGTGTACCAACGCGTCTTCAACTTGGATCTTTGCTTCAACTTAACATACTTAACATACTTAACATGCCATTACTTATAGCGTCCAAATATATACTAAGTCCTCAAATTTGCTGTAAGTAACCTAACATGTTGTCACACCCGATTTCCGGAGGGAAACCAGATGCATCTCATATGTGTGCCAGGATCTAGTTCCACACATATGATAGACGAAATGAGTGTAATATCATAGACAGTAAAAACGTAACAAGGGGTTTAACAACTTACTACACTAATTCGGAAGACACAGAAGTCTTTAACTTTGGAAAACGATAACTACACGTCGAGTCTTCGTCTTCCGCTTCCACAGGCACTTGACTGGGGGAGACGCAAGCCTCAGAACTCCTCAAGTCGTTGTAGAACTCTTCACCATTGTTCTCTTCTGAACAGCGGTAAGCAAGGCTGAGTACACTTATGATTGGTACTCAACAAGTGGAGGAAGATGCAAGGCTACCAAGGATAGGCTATGGTTTTGCAGCGGTTAGCATTTTAATGTTGGTCAAACTTTTATTTAAAGAACGCCTAGTTACTAGATGTAAGTATATACCAACCCACTTAAGAAACTTTTAAGCAAAACAACCCAAAGCTCATAGAGCTTCACCAAACCACGATTTATTCTCATCTTCAAGTTTATTAATCATGTGAGGGTCCAAGCCGCTCATGACCGTGAGCACGGCTGATCGATCAGTTTTACACTCTGCGAGGTTTGCACACTTTACCCACGGCTCGCGTAAAAGTTCCGAAGAACTTTGAACCCAACCATGCGATGCGATCGGGCATCATACCACACTTCCGAGGTGTGATTGCATAGGGACGCTACGAAGCCTTTACAAAGGTATACAAAAGACTAACGACCCGCATAGTTACGGATCGGGCGGACCATAACTCTCCCTAGTGGTCGGCACCTTAGCAAAGGTCGCTACCCCAAAAGGACCCAGGGCTATACCCCCGCAACCCGGATCCCCTCTTCGCTCCTTTCGGAAAAGGGCCATCAGATCAATCGCACACCTAATTAATTGGCTAAGGTCAGAGCCATGTAACACTGTGGTTGCGCATGTTTTCTTGGGTGGTTCTCCATGTTCCGATTAAATCACATGATCTTGTATTACCAAAAGCATCATCGTTAAACATACAAGCCTTTATCTTGGAAAACCATTTTTATCCAACCCAAGTTGAGCAACTAGCATATTCTACCCAAAAACATTTATTAAACAAGGTTGATCCAAGGATTGTGGGTAAAAGTCTAGGTAAGTCTTTAAAAAGGGTGTTCCCATCAATTTAATGCAATAACATAATAAATATAAACTTAGTTGTCATGCAATTACATAGGATAAAATAGAATCATGTAGGGGGAGAAGACCACTTGCCTTCCTTGCTTAAACACTAAGGTTCTTCTTCTTCAAACACTTGCTCTTGCTCTACTTCAATTGGCTGCTCGCTTGAATCTGGGACGATGTCTACGAGCACACAAGAATACACACAATAAACCAAACAATACACCAAGCATGAAAAGCTTAAAGGGAAAACAGGGTTTGGGTCTAGGAAAGCGAACACAAGGAACACTCGGAACTATCGGGAGATTTGGATGATCACAAACAAGAGCTAGCTATGCGTTTGATATCTTTTAATTAAGTAAAATCATGTGTATAGGTTATTTCAGAGAAATACCCTATTTATAATTAAGCAAGTTATATTTGTATTTAAAATACGATGTAGGCCTAGTCCAATTTTACTTATAAATATTCAAGTATGATTTATGCAAATTAAACATTTAATTTTAAAAGAAGCATGTAAAAGCATCTAGGCGTTTGTGTTTACATTTTGAGTTATTCTAATCAAATTATAATTAAAACACATTTATATTCATTTTAATCAAATTAGCATTTAATTAAGAAAACCTGGGATATAGCCTATGTTACATTTTAGTAGAAAGCAAATTGCATAATCATTAATCAAATTAAGTTTGATTATAAAACCGAGGTATACATCTAATTAACTTTTAATTAAAAGAAATGTTCAATTAATATTAATCATATTAACTTTCTTATGAAAATACGTGTTGAACTCTACTTAGATTTTAATTAGAAAAGCATGTGTAATAGGATTTAATCATATTTAATATTTAAATAAAATATAAAACGAAAAACATGTTCATCATTGTTCCTAACGCGTACTTTGAGTTGATATGATCCTAACGCAACTTGAAACGGTGAAATCGGAGCTACAACGCAAAAGATGTGGCCAAAACAAGGTTCTAAAGCTGACGGGCTTGAAAAGACGGTCGCACGGACACCAAGAACGCTTAAAACGGAACTAGGACAGAAAAGATATGGCTAAAACAAGATTCAGGGACTAATTTGTGAATATCTGGGAGTTTATGGAGTTTTCTGCAAGATTTCAGGGACTAGACATAATTATATGTGAAACTAGGAGGTCTAACATGTAAAAGATCAAGGGTGGGCTGCTGAACATGAAAACTATGGAGTTCAGGGTTCAAAACATAAAAACAAGGACCTGCTTGGAAGGCTTTTATATAGGTGGAAGGGTATATTTGTGAATTCTGGAATCTGGGGGTTATTTTTGCAAAATTGCCAGGGCGGCCGGCGGGTGAGCTGTGGTGGCGCCACGTGGCGAATCGTGATTGGATGGTGCTGACGCAGGCATGACGCGGTGCTGACGCAAGCGGTGGACCGGTGCCCGTGGACCCGGTCCATCGGTCCACGATGGACCGATCAAGGGGGTACGCAGATCCTTTTAATCTGGACCGCCCGTGTCCATCGGACGGTCCCGGATGCTTGCGGGTGAGGCCAGCGGGGGAACGGCCGGCCGCGCGGCGGCACCCGGCGACGCCGGCAATGGAGTTCGCCGGAGAAGCCAAGGACGGCCTCCCGGTCACCGAATCGCACGGGAAGATCACCAAAATAAAGAGGAGGACACAAGGACTTTACCTGGGGGCTCGGAACGGTGAGAGGAGCGTCGGAGAAAGAGATCGGCGGCGAGGGGCGGTGGTGCTCCGCGGCGGCGGCGCTGTGGAGAGGGAGGAGAGGAAGGGAGGGGTGCGAGGTGGAGAGGAGGTGTTGCTCGTCCTTTATAGGGCATAGGCGGGGGGAGGGGAAAGGGCGGCGGAGGCGGTAGCGGTGCTCGCCGGCCGGCCATTAATGGCGGCGGCGGCGGCTCGGGATCAGGCGGCGCCTGTGGGGGCGAGGAGGAGGGTGCGGGAAGCGCGAGGGGAGTGCGAAGGAGCAGCCGCAGGGCACTCGGGTGTGCTTTTATAGGGCGAGGAGGGGCGACGGCCAGGGATTATGGCCATCAATGGCCATGGCGCCGGTCTTCAAAGCATTCAAAGGGGGAAGGGTCTTAATGGAGGAGAAACGGTAGGGGATTGATGGAGGGGATGAAGGCCGAGCTTTAGATGCTCTTGATGGCGGCTTGAAGGCGGAGGGAGACGCGGGAGAGGCGTTGGGAGGCGGCGCCGCCGTGGGGGTCGGGGCGGCCGGAGGTAGGGGAGGAATGGGCCCCGTCCGTCGGTGAGAGGGAGAGAGAGGAGGGCGGGTGCTGGTGGGCCGGCGTGTTTAAGTGGGCCGGGCGAGGAATTGGGTCGCGGCTGGAAAAAGAAAAGGAGAGAGGGGAGTTGGGCCGCGGGGTTGGGGGAGGAAGGATGGGTCGAGCCCGGCGGTTTGGGTTTGTTTTTTTCTTTTTCTTTTTCAAATCCATTTCAAACCAATTTCAAACCCTTTTAAATTCAAATCTTTTACCTCTTTTCAAATTTTAACACAAATTTCTCCAACTATTTTTAACATATTTTAAATTCAAACCTTTACACAAATTTTCACAATTTTTTTCACAATTATTTTTAAGTACTTTTTCACAAATATTTTAAGACTTTTAAAACCACACCGCAACCAAAACTCATGCATTCAAATCATGATGCACAAGCACTTATTGCTTCTAAATTGTTAAAATGACATTTAAATATTTTAAAGGCCAAATTTATTTGATAATTTAATTAATCCTTAGAAAATAAAATCTAAACACCATGTTGCTTACATTAATTTGGTGATGGAATTTTAGGGTGTTACAAATCTACCCCCCTTAAAAAGAATCTCGTCCCGAGATTCGGAGAGATTGAAAAGAACTAAGGGTATTATTCCAAATTCATCTTGCACACTGAGTTCTTCTGACAGGCATAACTCCTTTCACCTACTTTCCTTAATCGTGATTCACTTTGCCTTCTTCTTTGGATGGTGAAGTAGTGGCAACTTCAATCCTATCTCCTTGTGGGCTGGTTAAGAGTACTATCTTCTTGGCACACAGAATTATTCCGTCACATTCGCCTAACTAATCCATTCCAAGTATCGCATCTGTTCCACTAGATGTAAGTACTACTAGATCAGCTTGAAAATCCATTCCCCTGATCTTAAGATTGACTTCTGGGTGTACATGGGTGGATTTCATTTCACTGTTCGGGGAACTAACCAACAAATGTGTCTTCATAGAACTCATAGGGTATATCATGCTTTGACACAAACTATTCAGTAATGAATGAATGTGATGCTCCAAAATCAAATGAAACCGTTGCAGACACAGAGTTGACAGGAAACGTATCCAGCACAATACCAGGAGCGTCTTGAGCCTGTTCAGCTGTCACGTGGTTCACTCTGCCACACACGTAATTCCGTTGACCCTTGTTGATCTGAGAATTTGCACTTCCATGGTGTATCTGAGATGATGGTTGTCCGAATCTTTGACCATTGTCTTTTTGGGGAGTCTAGATGTTACGATTTGGGCAGATGCTGGCATACCGTTCCAATTCTCCACAACTGAAACAACCATTAGAGTGAACTTGAGAGTTGTTTCTCATTTGTGCATCTAAGCGATCTCGATGATGATTTGGAACATGTGGTGTTTGTTGGCTAAAATGTTGGAACTGCTGGGATGAACGCTTCAACTGAGAATTTTGCAAATAATTTCCATTTGATCCACTAGAGTAAAACTGAGAATTCTGAGATGAGTTGAAGCGAGGGCGTATGTTGCTGGAATGTCCATGAGACTTGAACTTGCGCTTCTGTTCACCAAGTTCCATTCGTTTATTCTCTAGACCTATAGCTTTGTTCAGTAACGTAGTGAAGTCCGGGAAGCTGTGACTCTGTAGTTGATAGTTGAGTGGCTCTATCAGATTATCTAGGAAGCATTCTTGCCTCTTTGGGCCAGTGTTAACTTCATCTGATGCATAGCGAGACAACTGAGTAAACTTATCCAGATACTCGTTGACCGACATATTGCCTTGCTTTAGAGCGAGGAACTCTCTTTGCTTAAGTTTCATCACACCAGAGGGAATGTGGTGCACACGAAAACTATCCCTGAACTCCTGCCAGGTGATGGTGCTAGGTACAACATGTGCGACAGTGTACTCATTCCACCATTCAGCTATTAATCCTTACAAACAGCCTGTTGTATACAAGACCATCTCTCGATCAGTGCACTGTGTCATCTCCAACTTCTTGGTGACAGTCTTTAACCAATCATCAACATCCAATGTATCGGTTGAGTAGGAGTATGTGGGAGGACGATGACTCATGAATTCCTTATGCTTGTCCACCGGTCTGGTGGTGCTTCTTGGTGGTGACCGATTTTGCCGAGCTTGAATGTTTTGAATAGTGGTAGTCGGGTTTTGGATTAGGCGCATCCGAGCGGCAAGGAACCGTTGCGTCTTGGATCCATTCTTTGGGTTGAGGGGTGGGGGTGGTGCTTGATTCTGCCGATTAGTAATATGAGCACGGACAACAAGTAGGATGTCTTGACCTTCTCCCCGACCTGGTGCTTATCATCTGATTGTTAGAGAAAAGTGTCTCAGATAGGAATAGTGAACTAATGCAGGAAGATATGTACTCAAAAAGATGAAGCAATTTGAACTTCCAATTTAAGACAGATTCTCATCCCGAGATTCACAAAGGCTAGCATGAAACAAGAGTTCGGGTGTTTAGCATCCAACACTGCTTATCTTGCTTCCATATAATTCGTCTTACACAAGCTCCATAAACATAATTCTTTATTCTTCACAACTCACTTTATAAACATCACTGGAATACTCAACCTAACTCTGCTTGTGACTGTCCATTCCCTTCCTCAACTTCATTGACTTGCCTTGGTAGAATTTCCTTGTCGTCTTGATAAAGTGATTTGAATAGAGCTGGATTAACTCCATTTTTGACTATTTGGAATCACTCTTCAAATCTTTTTTTCTTCTTTTGATCCAAAAGCTTCTTTGGGCGCTGACTTATGAAATGTCCCTCTATGTTACAATAGAAACATGCTTTTCTTGCTTTAGTATCCTGGCGATTGCATGTTGGACTAGAAGTAAGGGCGTTGAGACTTCTATCCTGGGGTTGATTACCATCCTCTTTTGCACACCAACTAGCAAGATATCCATTTTCTCCATGCTTGAGGCAATATAATCCATCGTGATTAGGCAAAATCCTCTTACACTTTGTTGGACAATTATTAACATAGTGGCCTTCTTCACCACATTTGAAACATAGTCTCTTAATACCTTTGTCTTGGCTTTCTTCACTTGCATGCTTCTTGAGTTGTTTGATTCCGTTAGGCTGAAATTCATTGAAAGTTATACTCCAATCCTCAAGGTTGATAATCTGATTACTATCTATAGCTTGAGCAACTTTTCTAGGACTGGATTTTGGGTACATAAGTTCATCTTCTTATTGATATCCAAATGGTAACATTGTCTAGCCTCATCTGTCATTAGGCTGGCTTCTTTTTGGAGACATGAATGACCATAATGTTCACAACATTGACATGTTCCTGTAGTCTTCATATGTTCATGTTGTTCATTCGTCCGCAACTCTGGTGCTCCATGACTTCTCTTATTATTTTGATGATTCCATGCTTCTGCAACTTGCTTCTTTACTGGTCCGGCAGAAACTCCAGTTTTGGTTATCTCTGTGTTATGAGGAGATGATGTGTTGGTCTGCCTTTGTCCTTGTAAGACTTGAGCTTGCATGACTGATAGATCTTCTTTGTCTAATGACAGTGGGACAGATGGAATGCGAAGGTTATCACCCAAAACAAGATTGGGGTTCTTAGGATTTGATGCTTGCTCTATAATATCCTGATGGATGTTAACCATGGTTTGAGTCATTGCTTGCAGAGTCTGAGTTTGTGTTGCCATATACTCTAGCATCTTGCGTTCAATTGCTGAGGTTGTAGATGGAATGTCGATGTTTCCTTTGTTGTCTTTATCTTTGTGATTTCCATTAGAACTCGCCATCTTGTTGTGTGATAAAGGTAAGCTCAGAAGGGATTGGAAACAGATTGAAGAGCAGGGTAAAATTATTGATACCATATCCATCTTTTCTTGTTGTGATTGTAATCACACTGTGGTAGAGAGGAGAATAACAGGGGTGAAAGAAATTGACCATCTTTTTCTTTAACTTCTTTCATACGTTGATGTCTGTATTCACTTGTAGATTTCTTGTTGTTGATGTTGGTGCTTCTAGACTTTGATCTTCAAACATCCTTCAACCAACTTGTATGGTAGATAAGGATAACCCAGATTTGAACCCAAACTATCTCTATTAACCTAACCATTTATTTCTTGTTGCATTTGTGGCCATCACTCCACAATACAACTCACACAATCAAAACTCCAAATCAAACATGAGTTCAAACAATCAAGCATTTACATCGCACGTCCTCACAGGAACGATTCTATCGAAGTTCATAAGAGGGTAGGCCATCTAAGAACTTATACTAGGAAACACTGGTGGTAGATCCAGCTGATAGAACAAGAACTGAATTCAGTATAGATCAAAAACAATTGATGGGTTTTGTCAAAGAACAAAGAATAAATTAGATTTTTATGCGTAAATAAGATAATTTTGAAGGATGGCATAGCTTTCTAGAACATGAATCCTTAATTTTTGACAATTTCTAGCTAAGGCTGCGTTCCTACAGTCAACACTGCTCTGATACCACTCTGTCACACCCGATTTCCGGAGGGAAACCAGATGCATCTCATATGTGTGCCAGGATCTAGTTCCACACATATGATAGACGAAATGAGTGTAATATCATAGACAGTAAAAACGTAACAAGGGGTTTAACAACTTACTACACTAATTCGGAAGACACGGAGGTCTTTAACTTTGGAAAACGATAACTACACGTCGAGTCTTCGTCTTCCGCTTCCACAGGCACTTGACTGGGGGAGACGCAAGCCTCAGAACTCCTCAAGTCGTTGTAGAACTCTTCACCATTGTTCTTTTCTGAACAGCGGTAAGCAAGGCTGAGTACACTTATGATTGGTACTCAACAAGTGGGGGAAGATGCAAGGCTACCAAGGATAGGCTATGGTTTTGCAGCGGTTAGCATTTTAATGTTGGTCAAACTTTTATTTAAAGAACGCCTAGTTACTAGATGTAAGTATATACCAACCCACTTAAGAAACTTTTAAGCAAAACAACCCAAAGCTCACCGAGCTTCACCAAACCACGATTTATTCTCATCTTCAAGTTTATTAATCATGTGAGGGTCCAAGCCGCTCATGACCGTGAGCACGGCTGATCGATCAGTTTTACACTCGCGAGGTTTGCACGCTTTACCCACGGCTCGCGTAAAAGTTCCGAAGAACTTTGAACCCAACCATGCGATGCGATCGGGCATCATACCACACTTCCGAGGTGTGATTGCATAGGGACGCTACGAAGCCTTTACAAAGGTATACAAAAGACTAACGACCAAAGATAGTTACGGATCGGGGCGGACCATAACCCTCCCTAGTGGTCGGCACATTAGCAAAGGTCGCTACCCCAAAAGGACCGGCTATACCCCCACGCAACCCGGATCCCCCCTCTGCTCCTTTCGGAAAAGGGCCATCAGATCAATCGCACACCTAATTAATTGGCTAAGGTCAGAGCCATGTAACACTGTGGTTGCGCATGTTTTCTTGGGTGGTTCTCCATGTTCCGATTAAATCACATGATCTTGTATTACCAAAAGCATCATCGTTAAACATACAAGCCTTTATCTTGGAAAACCATTTTTATCCAACCCAAGTTGAGCAACTAGCATATTCTACCCAAAAACATTTATTAAGCAGGGTTGATCCAAGGATTGTGGGTAAAAGTCTAGGTAAGTCCTTAAAAAGGGTGTTCCCATCAATTTAATGCAATAACATAATAAATGTAAACTTAGTTGTCATGCAATTACATAGGATAAAATAGAATCATGCAGGGGGAGAAGACCACTTGCCTTCCTTGCTTAAACACTAAGGTTCTTCTTCTTCAAACACTTGCTCTTGATCTACTTCAATTGGCTGCTCGCTTGAAACTGGCACGATGTCTACGAGCACACAAGAATACATACAATAAACAAAACAATACACCAAGCATGAAAAGCTTAAAGGGAAAACAGGGTTTGGGTCTAGGAAAGCGAACACAAGGAACACTCGGAACTATCGGGAGATTTGGATGATCACAAACAAGAGCTAGCTATGCGTTTGATATCTTTTAATTAAGTAAAATCATGTGTATAGGTTATTTCAGAGAAATACCCTATTTATAATTAAGCAAGTTATATATATATTTAAAATACGATGTAGGCCTAGTCCAATTTTACTTATAAATATTCAAGTATGATTTATGCAAATTAAACATTTAATTTTAAAAGAAGAATGTAAAAGCATCTAGGCGTTTGTCTTTACATTTCGAGTTATTCTAATCAAATTATAATTAAAACACATTTATATTCATTTTAATCAAATTAGCATTTAATTAAGAAAACCCGGGATATAGCCTATGTTACATTTTAGTAGAAAGCAAATTGCATAATCATTAATCAAATTAAGTTTGATTATAAAACCGAGGTATACATCTAATTAACTTTTAATTAAAAGAAATGTTCAATTAATATTAATCATATTAACTTTCTTATGAAAATACGTGTTGAACTCTACTTAGATTTTAATTAGAAAAGCATGTGTAATAGGATTTAATCATATTTAATATTTAAATAAAATATAAAACAAAGAACATGTTCATCATTGCTCCTAACGCGTACTTTGAGTTGATATGATCCTAACGCAACTTGAAACGGTGAAATCGGAGCTACAACGCAAAAAATGTGGCCAAAACAAGGTTCTAAAGCTGACGGGCTTGAAAAGACGGTCGCACGGACACCAAGAACGCTTATAACGGAGCTAGGACGGAAAAGATATGGCTAAAACAAGATTCAGGGACTAATTTGTGAATATCTGGGAGTTTATGGAGTTTTCAGCAAGATTTCAGGGACCTAGACATAATTATATGTGAAACTAGGAGGTCTAACATGTAAAAGATCAAGGGTGGGCTGCTGAACATGAAAACTATGGAGTTCAGGGTTCAAAACATAAAAACAAGGACCTGCTTGGAAGGCTTTTATGTAGGTGGAAGGGTATATTTGTGAATTCTGGAATCTGGGGGTTCTTTTTGCAAAATTGCCAGGGCGGCCGGCGGGTGAGCTGTGGTGGCGCCACGTGGCGAATCGTGATTGGATGGTGCTGACGCAGGCATGACGCGGTGCTGACGCAAGCGGTGGACCGGTGCCCGTGGACCCGGTCCATCGGTCCACGGTGGACCGATCAAGGGGTACGCGGATCCTTTTAATCAGGACCACCCGTGTCCATCGGACGGTCCCGGACGCTTGCGGGCGAGGCCGGCGGGGGAACGGCCGGCCCGCGGCGGCGCCCGGCGACGCCGGCGGCGGAGTTCGCCGGAGAAGCCAAGGACGACCTCCTGGTCACCGAATCGCACGGGAAGATCACCAAAATAAAGAGGAGGACACAAGGACTTTACCTGGGGGCTCGGAACAGTGAGAGGAGCGGCGGAGAAAGAGATCGGCGGCGAGGGGCGGCGGTGGCGGTGGTGCTCCGCGGCGGCGGCGCTGTGGAGAGGGAGGAGAGGAAGGGAGGGGCGCGGGATGGAGAGGAGGTGTTGCTCGTCCTTTATAGGGCATAGGCGGGGGAGGGGAAAGGGCGGCCGAGGCGGTAGAAGGTGCTCGCCGGCCGGCCATTAATGGCGGCGGCGGCGGCTCGGGATCGGGCGGCGCCTGTGGGGGCGAGGAGGAGGGTGCGGGAGGCGCGAGGGGAGTGCGAAGGAGCAGCCGCAGGGCCCTCGGGTGTGCTTTTATAGGGCGAGGAGGAGCGACGGCCAGGGATTATGGCCATCAATGGCCATGGTGCCGGTCTTCAAAGCATTCAAAGGGGGAAGGGTCTTAATGGAGGAGAAACAGTAGGGGATTGATGGAGGGGATGAAGGCCGAGCTTTAGATGCTCTTGATGGCGGCTTGAAGGCGGAGGGAGACGCGGGAGAGGCGTGGGGAGGCGGCGCGGCCGTGGGGGTCGGGGCGGCCGGAGGTAGGGGAGGAATGGGCCCCGTCCGTCGGTGAGAGGGAGAGAGAGGAGGGCGGGCGCTGGTGGGCCGACGTGTTTAAGTGGGCCGGGCGAGGAATTGGGTCGCGGCTGGAAAAAGAAAAGGAGAGAGGGGAGTTGGGCCGCAGGGTTGGGGAGGAAGGATGGGCTGAGCCGGCGGTTTGGGTTTGTTTTTTTCTTTTTCTTTTTCAAATCCATTTCAAACCAATTTCAAACCCTTTTAAATTCAAATCTTTTACCTCTTTTCAAATTTTAACACAAATTTCTCCAGCTATTTAAAGGCTTTTCACAAACCATTTTTAACAACTTTTCAAACATATTTTAAATTCAAACCTTTACACAAATTTTCACAAATTTTTTCACAATTATTTTTAAGTACTTTTTCACAAATATTTTAAGAGTTTTAAAACCACACCGCAACCAAAACTCATGCATTCAAATCATGATGCACAAGCACTTATTGCTTCTAAATTGTTAAAATGATATTTAAATATTTTAAAGGCCAAATTTATTTGATAATTTAATTAATCCTTAGAAAATAAAATCTAAACACCATGTTGCTTACATTAATTTGGTGATGGAATTTTAGGGTGTTACACATGTCCATGGTATGTTAACTTGTGGCATGACATGTTAGCTTGTGCATGGTATGTTAACATGTGGTAACATCCATGGGACCTATAAATGCCTACAAAGACATGCTAGACAATGTGGTTAGTCCCATTACTTGTGTTAGCATGAATCGCCAAAATCAACTCGAACAAATGACAAATTGAGTCATGTTCGCTACAATATGGTCGGCAGTTGGAAGATTTGGAGGGCCCCCCTCAACGATCAACATCATCAACGATCTAGCATCGCGGTTTGGACCAAGCCAAACAAACGATATAGAAAAAGATCTGATGCTACCAACAAGAAAGTTGGAGACTCAGATCAACAAACACGCTACAAAATAAGTATCAAAGTGCCAACAAGCTCTAAACGGTTTCCTCTCACCTTGGTCGTCTATTAGTAGCCCTATAGCATTAGTTCACAATGTCTCCCAGCCCTACACACGCTGCTTAACTTGTTTGCTGCTGCCCTAGGCATTGTCAAAATAGTCACATTGCAAAAATATTTTTTCTATGTCTATTTTGCAAAAATATAGAAATTTTGCAAAACTATACATCTGCCATCGTGGCCCACGACGTCAGGGGTCCTACCGCCGCGCGGCATGGTGGCATGTGCCGTGGCCCACTAGCAAGGGCAAATACGGCCGTGCCCCACGGCGTTAGGTCCCTGACGCCGTGGCGCACGGCGTCAGGAGCCTACCGCCAGGCGACAGCGTGGCCCCCAGGTAGCACCGCAGGCCACGGCGGTATGTATGGACCTACCGCCGTGGGCTGCGGCGGTAGGATTTTTTTGGGTGAATTTCAATTTTTGAAGTACTAATGAAACGACGAACCATTAATACTTAACGACGAATTACAGAAACAAGCAATGGCACGTGCGACACAATTACCCTAACTTTATGCCGCTACTAGTCCTAACGTGCCTTAGGGAATTTAGATAAACGATTACAACATTTGTTGTCTAGTTGCACGAATAGTAGCCGGAGAACCCGAACATCATAGGCCCGCCGGAGTGCTGGGAGGGCATGTAGTACCCCGACGGGGGTGGAGTTGCCGGAGGAGTGTTGTCCTTCTTCTCGTGGCACAGACAACAGCAGAACTCGTCCTCACACCCGTTGTTCGTCTTCACCACCATTGGTCCGGTCACCGGTCCGTCGTCGTCGTTGGTAGATGTCGGATCTGGATAAGCCAATGCCGACGCTAGCAGCCTTGCTGCTGTCGTGGCCCACGACACTAGGGCATAACGCCGTAGCGCACGTCGCTGTGTCCCTAACGCCGTGGGCTACGGCGCTATGTCCGTCGCACGCTACGGGCGCACTGCTGGCGGCTCCTACCGCCGTGGGCCACGGCGTTATGTCCCTGACGCCGTGGGCCACGACAGCAGATGTATAGTTTTGCAAAATTTCGAGCGGATCATATATTTTTGCAAAATAGAGATAGAAAAAATATAAAAAAATTCGCACATCAACGGTTTTTTTCTCTTTTTTTTGGGTGGGTGAGTGGGTGGGGGGGGGGTTCCCTTAGATGTGGTTCCTGCTGCAACTACGGCCTTCATTGACGTTTTCTAACCACAAGACCAATACCTAAAGGGGAAGTTATCTTGTTTGGTGTGATGACCAATGATGATCACATAATACTGTGTCAGAGGCTCAAAACTTTTACACCAACTCTAATCGCATATACCCAACCCAAGTGTTATCCAAAATGTGGTTTCTTAACGTGACATTAATAGTAATTAATAATGTGAATTGTATAGTACGTTATTGATGGTAGTTTCCCTTGCTATGTCACTTAGATCCTTAAAGTTGAAAATTTTATTTTTTTATGAAAAAGATCTAAAAATTGTTGTAGGACACAAAGCACGGCATTGACACTATCTCTAGCGACGTCCGAACGCAGACCACGAGCAGCAGCAGCAACAAGAGGTGCATCGTCACCGTGGCAACAATGATGCCTGGTGGTTCTGCATTGGTGGGAGTTTTGGAACCAGAGGATATGCGCGGATAACATACATACTACTTTGCATATGTTTCAATCAATACACAAGTTTAAATATATAATGCAAATCATGGATTTTTTTCGAATTACACAGTACAACGAATGACACACACTCACCTCTATGAACGCACATGTGCAAACCCTACTCCTAAGAGCATATTCGAAGTCTGAGCCGACACATCCTCAAGATTAACGAAGTCAGCATGGTGCCTCACTCTCAACTAGAACATCGCATACCATTGAAAGCATAATGCCATTAAATCCTAGGAAATTCGCTCCTATAGGGAGCCGAACCCAAAACTTGAGCTGCTACTAAGGCTCTTAGAACCACTAGGCTAGAAATCCTTTTGCACAAATCATGGATTTTGGATTACAATGAGAGTTTAAGTAACCGAAAGACCATTCAATATCATTACCAAGCTGATCGACATTCCCTTCCAAGGAATTATACCGGGACATCACGGTTTGGACCAAGGCAACCCATGACCTAATGGAAAGTTGTTTAAGCTCCTCACCACAATCTTGGATGCTCAGAAGACACATCAAGCAATACATTAGAAGGGACAAGCTCTTAGAGTCTCCATAACACTTTGGCTGTGTATAGCAATCCTCTAGCATTATTTCCCCATGTCTCCCAGCCCTACAAACACTTGCTATTGCAGACATATCAGCACATCTCGGATGGTTGTTTTTTTTTATTTTAGATGTGCTTCCTTGACGGTTCCTAACCACAAGACCAATACCTATTTAAATAGGAAATTATCTAGTTTGGTGTGATGACTGTAACGGTCACATAATGATAGTGTCGCACAGAGTAAGGAATTGTTGGAGATGAATGTTGGCTTTCTCATGAGGCTTGCCACAGAATGGGCTAGCCTACACCATGTTGATGAGGCTGGTCTTGAGTTCTAAGTTCCTGTCACCAACGTTGGCAATGAGGCCTATGGCCACATTGTCAGCGGAGGGGACGGAGAACTCGCGCAAGGTCTTCCGAGCTATATCAATTGGTGGTTGTTGCTCGACTATTCGTCTACCACTAAAACTTTTGGAACGGGGTTGACGCGAGTTCTAACCCTTCTCACAGTTCATTCCGGATTTTAAACAAAGTTTTTCGGTAGGTCGAAACCGGTCAAACACTACCATATTCTCAATCTATCAAGGAGAAAACAAACATCAAGGTTAGCCTGTATAAGCAATGACTATCTACTTAAACATATAGCCAAGAATATGTATCGCTAAATCCATATGAAGTTTTTTAGATGCCATTTATCTCCCTGGCAACAACTCTAGAAATTCTTGTTGGCATTTCTAATGACATCACCAAATGTTACCCCTTGGTAACGGTGGCAGAAACACTTGGTTTGGTAAAGCAGTGCAACCACCTCTAGGATGGTGCCTGAGGTTATTTAACTAAAACGGTGAGTTTAATATTGCAAACAAAACGTGAAATTTACCAAATTTGAACATGAAGTACCTTGGAATGAATTTAGAGTGGAGAAAAAGTTTGGAGGTGAGAAGATGAATTTTGTGTGCTTACTTGTCATGTGGCGTAGAAAAGCACACGACGAAACTAAGTGTTCACTGTGTGTCACCCTATGGCGCACGGTGAGCAAAATACTTTGTAGTGTGTGACACTATCGCGCATGGCGAACAAAAAACATTTTGTGTGCCTTGAATCCAATGCACGACAAAGACCTAGGGACACTACAAGGAATGTGCCGACTAGTGACTCAAAAAAGGGTGTTTCTCATCATAAATCGCGATTAATGACGCCAGTTGTTATGAAAACGCTCTGTCATTAATCGAGCATCACAAACCACGATTAATGATGAGACGTCATTTCACGGCATCATGAATTTAATGATGCGTATAAATTTGTAACACTTGTCGTCATAAACGTGTTTTGGCGATTGCGCCATGTCGGACTGAGATCCATTGTGGTTCCGACGTGGCAAGAGGTTATGATGATTTTAGTTCATCACAAATTGAGGCCCAGTCCATGTAAGAGGCTTTGTGCACCTAATATTGTTGGGCAGTTTTAGTCCATTTCAGATTTTCATGTTACTGTTGCATGTTATATTGGGCTATTTTATTTTGGACCCTAGTCCATCTAATGAACTTGACCCATATTGCATTATGTAGGGACATATAATTTTGGGTAATTATCCCCAGGGCCTTTCCTGGGCCTCGACCCATATTACATTTCGCAGGGCGCTATATACTATTTTGGCCCCTGATCGCCAACACATAATCAGACAAAAAACAAAACATTTCCCACTTCCATATAATTCACACCACATTTAGGGAATAGTTCAACTAGTACAATTGTGCAACATACAACAAGCTAGCATCGAATCAAATCAACATACAACATGTCATCAGCAACACAAGTTCACAAGGACCACACTTCAGTTGAGAGGAGGATAAACCTGGTTGAAATTTATCAAGCCATGGATCAGATTATGCATGTCATTTGTGCTCTTCTTCAAAGCTTCAAGCGCTTCTGTTTGAGACTTCAATGTTGTCTCCTGTTGTTGAGCCTTCAATCCCGCTCAAATCCCCTGTTGCTTCTCATTGTCAAATCCCGCTCGTATTTCTTGAACCTAAAGCGCAGTAGTAACCCTAGTCTTTTTCATGGAGGGCGGGCGAATGCCAGCAACCTCTTGAAAAGTCCTACATTGGACAACATCCGCCACTACTTCAACATCAGTCTTTCTTGGTTGGCCACCTTGAGGTTCAGCGTCAATTTGTTCCATGCGATCCTAAAAAAAGAAATAAAATGAAAGGTTAAAAATAAAATACTCACACATGCAAAAGCAGACAAGTACTTACAATGGCTGCCTGTACTGGAGCTAAAGGTGCAAAGGGGTAACCGTTAGGTGTACCTCTAAACCTCTTTAGTTCAATTATTATTTGTACCTCTTTAGTTCAATTTTGAAGAAGTAGTACAAATAATTGAACTAAAGAGGTTCGGAGGTACACCACATTATAACCAATTTGCACCCCTAACTGGAGTGGTGAAGCCATTCTTGCTGCTGTGGAAGGACTTGAAATAATCAAGTGGACTTAGCCCTTCTCCTTCTGCAGTATACTTCTACCTCTAAATATGTTTCGAAAACAGGCATAATTATTAAAGTGCTAGCATTGTAAAATGGTTAAATGAACTACAAAGCAAAAACATGACTTGTTCATCTACTTAGCACAAGATTAGCTTGTACAATGTAGCTTCGAGATCTCGTGCGCTGATGGTACTTGACCTTTCCTCGATTACTGGTGTTTGTACTATACCTCGCCTTTACAATAATGAGAACTCATGTAAGAAATAAGATTGAAAACAATATATAAGTGCATGAAAATGTGGTAGTGGCAAGTTGAAGTTCTATCACACCCTGTTCTCAGGGAAGACCACATGTTAACCAGTGCCTTCCATTGGGTGTCGGTCAGATTGGGCACAAGAGATTTTGTTGGGACTACATTTGCTAGAACATGATTGAAGTCCTTTTGATTCAGGTGATACCTCGCCTATCTCTGTATCGACTTCAGCATGTCAGTGCATGCCACCCTTACAGGCTTACTGGTGGTAATGTCGAATTGCCCCTAGCACAAGACAATTATCAAAAAAATGGATGACAAGAATTTATGCAAAGAACTATGGTAGTAGATGAGTGGACATATGCACACCGCTAGTTTTCCCATGTAGTTCTTGAGATGGTCTTCAGTCTTTTCACCATCTTGTTGGTTCTTCTTTGGCTTGTAGCCCTTCCAGCAAGGAAGTATTGGTATGTGCCCATGCACTATGATCCCTCCTTCTAACGCAAACTTTGCAACTTGCATTGGTGCCTTTAGGCGCTAGAGCCCTTCTTGAATGTGTATAGGGATCTTGCCATTTAAGCCTCGGCTAATCCCGTATAGATCTCTGCCCAATCTTCTTGAATCCCGCGACCCTTGTTGTGCTCTGGAAGGGCGTGCATCACCTATCAAGTTTGTTACAACCTACAAGTTAGTAATTATTCAGTTGGTAATTTGGACATTTGAATATGAGATCAAATTACTTGCCTTCCGTAGTCGTCGTGTCATTGATGTTCTCATTGTGGGTTGCTGTTGCTTGGCCTTCAGTGGGCAATTCTTGTGTATCAGGAGTTTTCCCACTCCCATCAGCTAAAGCCAATTCCCTTTCTTTGGTCTTAGTTAGTCTAGGAGGCATTCTGGTAGGGTCATCCGGTGCCCGAATTCTCTTAGTTCCTCTTCCTCCACTTACAGGTATGCTATGAGTGACCAGATTCCACAAAATTCAACAAAGAAAGAGAATATCGGAACCAATCCTACATAACTAATACATGAAATGAGTTCATGATAAGATTACCTCTTGTTGACATGTCTCTGGGTCAGATTCATGTTCATCAGACGGGTTGTACTCCGGATCTGGATATTGTATTCTTGTATCGTTGGTACCGTTTCTGCTTGGTCAGTGAGGTGGTAAAAGTGATTAAATGTTATTGAGGCCAAGAGTAGAGAAGAATGTGCGATTCCTCAAGACATTAATGTCCTCTGCCGCTCGTAATCGCAACGCTCGTCTACTTCTATTAGGAAAGCAGAGAAACTTCTATAAGGTTGGCCTAGCACTATAAATAAAACTAGATCTAAACACTTCTATAAGACCAGTAGGATGTTCCTAGCCGAAACAAGATCCTGAAAAGGATGTTCCCAGTCAAAACAAGATCTTGAGAAGAACTAGTGTAGACATGGGATCTGTCAGATCTAAAAACTTCTGTACGAACCAAAAGGATGTTCCTAGCCGAACAAGATCCTGAAAGGATGTTCCTAGTCAAAACAAGATCATAAAAAGACCTATTGTAGATGAAAATAACTGCTGCACACATGGGATTTGCCACATGGGAAAACACGAAACATGGTTTATTTTTTATTTTCTAAGGATTTAATAAATCGACTAAATAATTTTGCCTTTAATTCAATTAAACAACATTTAAATAATTAGAATCACCCAAGTGTTTGTGCATCATTTTGGTATGCATGTGTTTTTGTTTGATGTGTGAAAAAACAACAAAACCCAAAACCCTCAACCCCCTTTTTCCTCTCTCCCTCTCTTTCAGCCCGCGACCCAGCTTTCCTCTTTTCTATTTTTCTTCCATTTCCATAGCGGCCCATGACCTCACTTCCGGCCCATCTCATCCGTCGGCCCGCTCCGCTTTTCACACTCGTCGACAGGTGGGGCCCACATGTCGGGCCCTTCTTCTTCCTCCCACTGGCCTTCCTCCCTGGCCGCCGGCCACCACCAGCCCTCCCCGGCGCCTCCCTTCCCCTCCGCGCCTCCTCCCCTCCCCTAGGCACGCATTGATGCGTCACATGCACCACGCGCTGCCTCGGCCTCTGTGACAACCCGCCCAGGAAAATACCGTACTATCGCCTAAGACTGATCCACTTTGGTCATTAAGCAATAATAAAGTATCATCCTGTCGTTAGTTGCCGGGTTAACGCCCGGTAAATCACTTGAAAAGCAACAAGGATCGAATATATGCATTAAAACTCACTTGAAGGCGAGTCTAGAGATACAACAACATTAATATCCAAATTCGTACCCCGAGGGGTTCAATTATTACAAACCATAGTTTTTGCCATGATGAAATAGTTCAGAGTTTTCGAAAGCAGCGGAAATAAACTAACGGAAGCGAAGACACCACGGGAGGCCATCCATGATGCTTTCAGTAGTCGTTCTCCACCCACTCCAGCTCCCAGCCGGGCGGGATCTCTCCGGGCCACACATCACTGAAGGCATTACCTGGATCAACACATTATGGGGGTGTTTGGGACTGCTCTGCTCCCGTTTTTCCAGCTCTGCTCCACGAACTCCACCATGGAGCAGCTCCACCGTGGAGTTCGTGGAGCAGGTGCTACTCCATAAAAAACGTGGAGTTGGTGGAGTACCCCTTGAGGTACTCCAAGAAAAACGTGGAGTTGGCCTCCAGCTCCACGTTTTTCTTGGAGCGGAGTTCGTGGAGCTAGATGTATTTGGCACCGTGGAGAGCTGGAGCGGAGCTGGAAAAACGGGAGCAGAGCAGTCCCAAACACCCCCTATAGCAAGGCTGAGTATACTAATACACAGTAAGACTTACCCGTCGGTGATAACTACTTCACCAGATCTAGACCATGAAAGGCTTTTTGGCTACTGGGTTGCTTTGCTAAAAAGTAACAAGAGTAGGTCCTTACTTTCAAGATTTTAGCACAAGTTCTAGTAGGTTTAATCTTTACTACATTAGCCAACTAGTACAAACAAAGTTGTACAATACAATTAATCAAGCATAAAGTTCATCAACTTCCATCATTAGGGATCTCATGACTAGTGGAGTAAGTAGTCTCGGATAACGGTGAGAGGACGACAATCGATTGATTTAAACCTTGCAAGGTAGACCCAAACACACGGTAGGCTGCCCCCGAAAGGACAACTTTCCCAGGCCGTTTCCAAAAATCCTCGAGTCGGGATCGAATCTTACAGTCTTTGGTGCAGGCTATCCGGAATACCCCGCAAGATACCCGGACTCACCATACACCACCGGTAGCTAGCCGTGAGAGCGAATCCCAAGAGTAGTAATGGTAGGATCCCTCGCCGCCTCATTAAGGTACTAGGCTTACCGGTCCCATACCCGACATGTGCTTAGTACGTTCAAAAACTTAACCCACATAACCACTGGACCGGAGCCCAGATCCCATGCTTTTACCACGTGAGCAATCCATTTAAGGATATATTATGATTCCTATCTAGGAACCTATTCTCGCGAGTGAGGTCATCACCCGACTTGTAACGGTCCTATAGCTTAGCAGCTATTGACCTATCATACTAGTAAGGACAAAGGTACCTATGGATCATGCATCTAGGGTTTCATTCAACTCCTGAACGTAAATGCACAATCATTCATAGATAATTGAATAAAGAATTTTAAAACTGGGTTAGATGCACCGGAGCTTGCCTTCGTCAGCTAGGTTAGCCTGGGCACCCTCGGTGTCGAGCACTTCCACGTACTGCAGTGAAGCTTCCGCTCCTCCTTCCTCGGTCTCCGGGACAAGGGAGTAATCTCCGTCCGGAAGATCTACACGGAATGCAATGCAAGTTTAGGTGATGTGATAGTTTGTTGTCTTATCCAACCCTGGGTTGGTCATATTCACCTTAACAAGCATCTACCTAATGTTTCTCTTTTAGGATGGTTATTGGGTGTACATGGGTTACCCTTTTATTGTACATTCGAGTAGGGGTTTTTATTATACTTGTCATTTCATGTGAAAGCTTTAATTCCTTTTACTTTCACAAGCACGTGTATAAATAATATTTTTATTTATGAATTACTTTCTGATCAGCAATGGTAATTAATTACCCTTTAATTAAATTAGGAAATACTTTCAAAAAGAAAAAAGAATTAAATAAGGGCTTTTCTTTATTTAATTTCTCTTTATTATTAAAAGGGCTTTAAGCTTTTTATTAAGCAATTAAATTACCAAAAATTAAAGAAATGTTTCTTAATCACATTATCACCTATACTGGTCCATTGGACCCACATGTGATGCTTGGATGCTAGGAAATTAAAGATTATGGAAAATAACAAAGACTAGCTAGTGATTCAATTTAAATGCATACAAAAATAAATGAGCATAAAAATGATCCAAACTTTCCCATGCATGCTCTCTGGTCCTAAACAAGCCTAAAGAACCAGCACATCCACATGAAATCTCTACTGATCTTAGCTTATTAATTTACAAAGGAAAACATGCATAATTAGAGGATAAATATTTCTGGCAAGCCAAAAATCATGATTAATTCACAAGATGTGTATTTTGGTATTACAAGACAGTGTGCACAAGTTGAGCTCAAGAACATAAATATATCTAGCAAGAAAAATCATCTAGGCAGTTTCTGCAAGAATGGAAAACAATTTATTTAACAAGATCTACTGCATAACTTTGTGCAATTTTTGGCACAGCATCTAGTCATGACCTAACACACAACATATCCAAAATTGGGATACAGAGGAGTTATGGATTTCAAGTTATGCCAGATCTAGGGTTTTCACGTTTGTATTTTTCATGCTAAAAATATTTAGAATCCAGCCATGTGTAAATAACAAAAGTGGTGAGATTTATCTTCCTGAACCCAACAAAATTGGTTTGGTATTTTTCTGATTTTTCTACGAATTTCTAGGAATTTTACAAGGTGCTGGGCTAAACTGCAAGAATCACTAGATAGGGATCTTCACAAACAAGCCCTGCACTATCACGCGAAACACCCTAGAAAGATTCAAATCAACGCAATTGGGTCTCTGGCCGGCCGGGCGGCGTGGGCGCGGACGGCTCCGGCGAGCCGGTGGCGCCGCCGGCCGGGCAAGCGGCCGGGCACGACCAGGAGCTCACCTACGGCCGTAGGGTACCGGAGTTGGGGCAGAGAGCTAGCGGACGACGGGTCTCAGCGGCGGCGGCGGCGGTGGCCGCGGCGGCTCGGTGAAAGACGGCGTGGAGATGCAATGCTGGCAAACAAGCGACTTGGGAAGGTTGGCGGGTGCCTAAGGGTGCTACCAGAGCGATTGGCCGGCGGCGAGCGCGAGCAAGCGCACGAGCTGGAGGCGGCGGCGGCAATGGCGGCGGAGGGGGCTCGGGATGGCGTGCTGGGGGAGTGAGGAGGGGTTTAAGTAGGCGCTCGAGCACTGGGTGACGCGGTACGCGCGAGATGCTCCTGGCCATGCTACGGCGCTCAGGGCTCGCGCGTACGGCGGCGACGTCGCCGACGGACCGCCGGTCCGTGGCGCGCGCGCGTGCGGCGCGCGCGTGGCCGGCACGGACTCGGTGTGCCTCGGGCGTGTGTGCGCGTCGGGGCGCGGGCGGCTCGTGCGGCGCGTGCCTCGGGCGGCGCTCGGCCTCGGGGAACGGTGGCGCGGACGTCGGGGGTGCGCCGGCGGCGGCCGGCGACGCGCGCGCGCGCGGGCGCGCGACGTCGCGGCGCGTCGACACTCGGCCGTTGCTATTCCCCGGTGCTATGTTTGAATCGATTTTCCTCTAGATTTTTGTATAAAAGTTGACCAAGTGGTAAATACCAAAGTTGTAGATCTAGCTACCAACAACATTTTCTACAAAGGCTATATAGGGTTTTTCTCGCCCGCATTTGGAGTAATTTGAATGCCAAAAGTGAATGTCAGCCTGTTGTGGCAAACAGTAAAAACTGCCTTGCAACTTGTTTTACAAGCTTTTCCCCTCAAAATTTGAATTGCCAATCTACATGAAAGTTGTGTCCCTCATCAAGATGGACAACTTTCATAAAGGTAGAATTTTAAGTGTTTAGGTGAATTTTGGAGAACGCGTCAAAAGTCCCGGCAGACACCTGTGGACACTAAGGGTGGTAAGGGTTTGACCAAACCTTTGACCATGGGTTGGCCCCACAAGTGTGTTTACTAGTCAATTAGGGTCACTAGGGTGGGTTAGTGAGTTTTTCGAGGTGAGGGCTCAGGTTGACCGTGATTTGACCATTGTTGACCATTTGACCGGCTATTAAGGCTAATTAAAAACCTGGGGCGTCACAGCCTCGTCCCCCTCCCCTCCCGAAACCCCTGCGCACCGAGCTCCCACTATCCATCAATGGCCGCCCGCTGGACACCACTCTCCACCGCCTCCGCGCCCCTCCCCCTGCCCCCTCCGCCCTGTATAAAAGGTGAGCTAGACCCCCTGCTCCTCCTGCACTGAACTCCTCCTCTCCTTCACCTGTGCAGCGCCGCCGCCGCCGAAGCTGTCCGCCACCGGCCGCCGCTCGTCGCCGATCTCCTCCTCCGCCTCTCCTTTCGCGTGTCCAAGCTCTGGGTAAGGTTCCTCGTCCTCCTAGCTTCCTTTTTGTCCTTGTACCAGCAAATTTGGTGCATGGGAGGCCCCCTTGGCCGTCCGCCGGCGATCCTCCGGTCGTGCGCCGCCTCGCGCCGCACGTAGTGCACGACGACCGTCCATCCGTGATCCGGCGGCCCAGATGCGCCCCCTAGGTGAAACAATCCCATACCGATCAACCGTGTACGACCCCTGTACTTTTGCAAAAAAACCCCTTTAGTTTTGAAAATCATAAGTATGCCCTTCCACCTCTAAAGACCCTTACATATAAGTCCTGGTTTTTCCGTTTTAGCCCCTAGATTTCTTAGGTTTTCACACCTAAGGTCCAAGCCTATACTTTTATGGTATAAACCTTGAGTTTATATGTGTAATTATGTTTAGGTCTCTGGTTTGTTGCAGATAAGCCCTTGAAGCCCAAGTTTTCTTACAATCTAGCCCCTGAACCTTGTTTAAGCCATATCTTTTCCGTCTTAGCTCCGTTTTTAGTGTTCCTGGTGTCCACGCGATCGTCTCAGCAAGCACGATAGTTTTAAAAGCTTGTTTAAGTCTTTTAGTAATGTTCGATGCACTGATTTATTTATTGCATGTTTTCTTGCATGATCATAGACAACACGTCGTTCGAGGAAGAACAAGTGCAGAGCTTTGGAGAAAAGGAAAGTAACTTTTGGTTGGAAAAAGGCAAGTGACCCTAACCACCCTTCTAATTATGCTTTAATCAAGAATACTATAAATTAATCGGAACATGGAGAACCACCCAGGAAAACAGTGCAACCACAGTCCACATGGCTCTGGCTTAGCCAAATAATTAGGTGTGTGATTGTACTGGTGATCTTATCCGAAAGGAACACAAGGGGCTCTGGGTTGCAGGGGTATAGCCCAGTTCTTTTGGGGTAGCAGCCTTTGCTAAGGTGCTGACCACTAGGGAGGGTTATGGTCCGCCGTGAGCTGTAACTGTCGTGGGTTGTTGGTGCTTTTGCATGTCTTTGTAAAGGCTTCGTAGCGTCCCTATGCAATCACACCTTGAAAGTGTGGTATTGTGCCTGATCAGCACATGCGTGGTTGGGTTCAAAGTTCTTTAGAAATTTTACACGAACTGTGGTGAAAGTGTGCAACCTCTGCAGAGTGTAAAACTGATCGATCAGCCGTGCTCACGGTCAAGAGCGGCCTGGACCCTCACATGATTAATGAACTTAAAGATGGATGTAATATTGCTTTCCAGTTGTTTCTGTGGCCTTGATGAGTACCAACCATAAGTGTACTCATCCTTGCTTACACTATTCAGAGAAGAACCCTGGAGAGGAGTACTTCAACGACTACGAGGAGTTCTGAGGCATACAATCAACCAGTAAGATGCCTTTGGAAGATGAAGATGGAGTTGCATTTGGTTTCTTTATGGAAATCGTATGTGACAAAAACATTGTACCTTGTTCTGGATATTTCCTTCGTATGAACTTCCCTCCTGGTGCCATTGTGTCGTCGTCGCTAGTACTACAGAGGCAGATGGGAAAGGGGCTGAAGCTATGAGCGGTAGATTTGGGATGATGGAGGAGAGGAGGTGAAGATTTGGGCTGGCGACTAGGAGGGAAGGGGAAACAGAGGCAAAAAGATTTGAGATGGCAAGAAGTAGAAGAGAGGGAAGGGATGGGGCGGGGGGGGGGGGGGTAATTTATCCATTTCGGTGAAGGGCCCTATCAGATTACCAATATACCCTTTCATTATGGTGGTGACTGAAATGGGGTGCACTAGGAAGGGGGAAGTAAAAAGGACATTTAACATCTGCTTTGCCCGAGCGTCCAAAATTACGAATATTTGAATAGCACGTCGGTTTGTTCTTGGGGATGGTCAGCACTATATACTGGCGGGAAAGGATGTTCCTCTTATCAATATACTGGCGGGAAAGGATGTTCCTCTTATCAATATACTGGTACACATGATATTCTATTTTTAGGAACTACTCATTTTGTCTATGTACTTCTCCCCTTAAATTGATGTCCATTGTTAAGTAGTAATGAATGGGAGGGTGTACTTTGGATGGATTGTCAGATCATGAGCGTGTTTCATACTACTCGACCATGCCCACATTAGAGATCAACACATTATTTCATCCTTCCTTGATTCGATTTGCATACTACATGATCATGAGCACGTCACGTTGCATACTGCTCGATTTTTCCCACATTGGAGATCAACACATTGAGGACCATGTGTGGTTTGAGGACCGTTGGATGGTCGCTTCTTGGTGTGATGAGTGATTGACAACATTGTGTGGACTAACTCTTGGCTAAGTATTGTAGGTGTAGGTTGCGGCTTGACTGGTGTTGGTGCAGGTGAAGAACAACCGCGAAAGGTCATCGCCGGTGAGGCCTTCAGGTGTGAAGAAGACAAGTAGGCTTGGTTCGAGGGACCCGGTGGCCAGCGGAGTCAAGTGCCGGCCACATGGTGGCAAGAACAGTGGGACGAAGTCATGGATGGTTTCCTGGTTGAGCCTCAAAACCAAGGTCGAGCCGGAACTACGTGGGAGCCGAGTCATGAGTGGCGATTGGTGGAGGCTACACCGAGTTCGCGGGGTTTGCAGTGGTTCACCAGAAAACCACTGGGTTACTCGGTAGAGCCACAAACCCGAGGCCGAAGACTCGACGAGGAGGTGTGGCCACCCAGGCCGGTTCAACCGCCCTGGTTGTTGGCGCCGAGATGCTTCGAAGCGGAGGACACGCATTGGGATCGCAAGGTTTGCGTCGAGGCTAAGCAGGTTGCGGTCGCCGGGCATCCGTCCGATGAAGAAAATCCAAAGACTTCCAAATTCGCCCTTGAGGGGCTTGTATCCCTTGTTATTAAGTAAGGGTAGTTTAGTCTTTTGGGTGCCTCCATATATACTCTTGAGGGGATGGATGGCAGCCAACGCTTAGAACCCTAGCTCATTTGTTTTCTCATTTTCGTCCTTAGTTTCCTCTAGTTTTCTAGGACTAGCTTGAGAGCTTCATGTGAGATCTAGAGAGAGGGATGGATGATCAGGTGGCAAGCTCTTTTTTGGTGATTTTCGGAGCTCTTTGTTGTGATTTTCGTGGCGGAGTTTTGAGGACATGTTCTTGCGAGATTCTTGTTGGGTGTCACGTATGAGGACCTTGTGCCTCTTTGGTTGGTGACTTTGCCCCAAGAATCCCCTTGAATCGGACTCGATTTAGTGTTTTTTCGTGTTGCTCGAGTTCTTGACCTAGAGAGGCGATTTCTTCGATTCCTCTTAATTGTTAGCGATTCGGGTTGATTCCTTTAAGGTCGAGGTTACCCAGGAGGTAACCCAGCTATTCCCAAAGTTTCGCTGCAATCCGTGGAGTGATTCGGGAGATCGGGCGATGGGAAGTTGAGGTTTGACCCGTGGGTAGGATATCTGAAAGGGGCGGTCTAACCACCTGGGGGGGGTCTAACTGCCCTGGGCCTTCTAGGTGAAGGTTTTGGTTTTGTCAGATTTTCCTCTGCAAGTTTGTTCGCCTTGATCAGAGGAGCGTTCTGGTAAAATCTTGGGTCGTTTTCGTGCAGTTTGCTAGGAGTTCTTGCTTGGAGTTCTTTGCTGGGTACAGGAGGTTAGACCGCCCCTGGTAGCTGGTCTGACCGCCCCTAGGCCCCTGGGTGAAGTTTTGGTGTTCGCCAAGATTTCCTGGTAGCTAGCTTGGCCTTGACCAGAGATCTCTGTTGGTGAAACCGTGGCGTGTTTTGGTGCTCGGAAGAGGTGTTTCGGAGGAATTCTTGGTTGCCTGGTGGAGGCGGTCTAACCGCCCCGCATACCCGGTCTAACCACCCTCCTCTGGACAGCTGGCTCCCGAGTTGTTTCTGCTATCGTGGGTGCATAGGAGTTGAGGTTGCTGGTAGTGTTTGTTCCTAGGACCAGTAGCACTCCAGTGGCTGCGTGGTTTTGGCAAACGGAAGGTAGAAGTGCGGAGCGTGTGATTTTGGGGGTCCGACCGAGCGAGTTCATCTTGTTGGAGTTTCAATCTCCTTCGAGAAGAATTTTTATCGGCTCCATTCACTCCCCGTCTCTCTGGTTTGCCGTATCGGTCCTTCACACATCCCTTCCTTTGTTGATTCGATTCGCTTAGTACCACAAGATTATGAGCACGTCACGTTGCATACTCCTCAATCATGCCCACATTGGAGATCAACACATCCTTTCCTTCGTTGATTCGATTCGCTTAGTACTACAAGATTATGAGCACACCATGTTGCATACTCCTTGATCATGACCACATTGGAGATCAACACACCCCTTCCTTCATCAATTCGATTCTCTTAGTACTACATGATCATGAGCACATCATGTTGCATACTCCTCGATCATGCCCACATTGGATATCAACATATCCCTTCCTTCGTAGATTCAATTCGCTTAGTACTACAAGATTATGAGCACGTCATGTTGCATGCTCCTCAATCATGACCACATTAGAGATCAACATATCCCTTCTTTTGTCGATTCGATTCACTTAGTACTACAATATTATGAGCATGTCACGTTGCATACTCCTCGACCATGCCCACATTGGAGATCAACACATCCCTTCCTTCATCAATTCGATTCGCTTAGTACTACAAGATAATGAGCACGTCACATTGCATACTCCTCGATCATGCCTATATTGGAGATCAACACATCCCTTCCTTCATCAATTCGATTCGCTTAGTACTACATGATCATGAGCACGTCACCTTGCATACTCCTCGATCATGCCCACATTGGAGATCAACACATCCCTTCCTTCGTATATTCAATTCGCTTAGTACTACAACAATATGAGCACATCATGTTGTATACTATTCGATCATGCCCACAATAGAGATCACACATCCCTTCCTTCGTCGATTCGATTCGCTTTGTACTACAAGATCATGAGCACGTCACATTGCATACTCCTTTATCATGCCCACATTGGAGATCAACACATCACTTCATTCATCAATTCAATTTGCTTAGTACTACATGATCATGAGCACGTCACATTGCATAATGCTCGATCATTGCCACATTGGAGATCAACACATCCCTTCCTCTCATCAAACATCGGTATGGTGACATGATTCAAGGATTACATCGAAAATTACAAACAAAAGCATGTGTAGGGAGTGTTGGGTTCATTTTATGCATAGCACGACTCATAAATTACGTGATGCCGAGGCTGTAGAACTCTCCGGTTTGGGTGTAGGAATCCCGCATTGATCCAAGCCATTAATCCAATCGAAGAATTCAATCGTATGGAAGTTGGAGTCTTCAACGCCACGACACAAGTACGATGTTCTAATCTAAAAATGAAGTGCTAGTACCTTTATCTCATTCTGCAACCCGATACAAGAGTATTGGGAGTTTTCCAACTCCGGTATAATTTCATTTTGGTCAGCAATTGTGAAGACCTAAGCACAAAGCCCAGGCAAAACGATTATTTATGGTTGGTTCGCACATGTGAAGAAAAATGTATTGTTCAACTCGAATACAACAATCAAATGGAATCAATGGCAATAAAAGGAATGTTTAACATTCACCTCTTTTTCATGGGTGTTCGAAGGCACTGATATAACAAGATTGTGAAGAGGGTCATCAGGAGTCGGAGCAGGAGCAGGAGAAGGCAAGCCTTCTGATGTAGCAGGAGGAGGAGCTAGAGCATGAGAGCCTTTTGAGGTAGCAGGAGTAGGAGCAAGAGCAGGAGAGCCTTCTGAGGTAGCAAGAGCTGAAACAGAATCAGCTACAAGAGAGCGTTCTGAGGTAGCTACAGCAGGAGTAGGATCAACTGTAGGAGAGCCTTCCGAGGTAGCTACAACAGGAGTAGGATTAGTAGCAGGAGAGCCTTCCAATGTAGCTGGAGTAGGATCTTTCGGAACTTGCAAAGTATAGTGACCAGGATGTTCTGCATTACTACCGGTAGAGATAGCACAACCATCCGGATTGTTTGCTATAACCGCCAAAGGATCTTCCTTGTTCTGTTCCTCTGCTCCAATATCAGATAGAACATTGAGTATTGATGCATTTGCTTCCTTTTCTTCTTTGGAATCCTTTTCTATCATCCATTGTGAACCAATTGCTGAATTGTGAGGCAACTCAAAGACTTCAGATGATTTACCCAAGTTATCAAGAGGCATGAGTTGCAAGGGGGTCGGACCAATAGGTGCGAGTAGAGCGCGAGGTGGTGGTAAGCTGTTAACTTGGTGAAGGTGACTGAGTGAAGCATTCAAAAAATTCTCCATAGTGCGCTGCTGCTGTGTTACCATTTGCACTATCTGCTTTGAGTGTGCATGGTTTAAATCCTCCTAGTGTGTCATCCTCTTCTCCATCATTGACTGGAACTTAGTCTACTCGTGTTGATTTTCAAGGATCAGTTTTAGAAAGAAGGAAGAGTCCATTGGTTGACTGGTTGTTGCTGGAGTGACTAGAACTGTTTCTGGTTCTGTTTTTGTAGTGGGTAGCGATGCACCATCATGTACTCGAAGATGTCTCACTGGAGATGCCTCATTGTCTTTGCTGTCTGAGGAACAAATGTCATCAGGAGATGGCTCAATTGTAGCCCTTAGGCCACGATGTCTATCTCCTTGTCACGCAGGCTTGCATTCCTTGAAATGTGTCTTGGACTTCATGTACTCTAGATGCCAATCTTTGGGTCTGGTTTGCATCACTTCCCTATCTTCAACTACTCTAGTAACATGACTTACGATGAAGGAGATCAAGTGAGCATACGCAGGCCCGTCCTCATGGGCGTGCAACCTGTTCGATGGAATAGGGCCCCCAAATTTCTGGGGCCTCAAATTTTAATACTTCAGCCCATTAAGTCTATTAGTGTTTAGCCCAAATACTAATCCACTAATCCTATTGCTTGGCTGCTTGTTGCATCGGGCAAACAAAACTACCGATTCTGTTCCGTGGCCGTCGTCCGCCGATTCTATTCCGTGGCCGTGAGGTCCGACGCCGCCTCGTCTTCGTATCTACTTCGTATTGGCGTATTCGACTTCAATCGCCCAAACTGAAGCCTTCAACACCGTCAACAAGGCCCCTTCTT
This sequence comes from Cenchrus americanus, assembly GCA_947561735.1. Classification (NCBI taxonomy): domain Eukaryota; kingdom Viridiplantae; phylum Streptophyta; class Magnoliopsida; order Poales; family Poaceae; genus Cenchrus; species Cenchrus americanus. The sequence goes on from OX387245.1 coordinate 129,788,445, forward strand.
TCAAGTTCAAGAATCAAGTTCCCCAAGATTGGCTTGTTGCCGTAGTTCTCTCTTCTCTGTACACAAGGTATTTTTTTCAATTGATCGTATGAACTAGTTGTTGAATTTTTTATGATAACTTGATTAATGCGAATCACCATTACTTTTGTCCATCTCTTTCATCTTTCGTACATATGTGCATCAATTGATCTCGACATATGGTTTTTCAAGATCAAAGCATGTCTTCTGCAAATCGGCCTAGAAAATATGAATCGGGTTGTCAAAAACATAGAAAAAAACAAAGATTAGAGGAGTTAACTCAATCTCAGAAAGGAGCTATGGATAGATTTATTATAAAAGAATAGCAAGTGACTTTAGATAATCAGACACACGATCAAGATCATGCAATTAATATTAATGTTGACAATGATCCTATAGATCCTGCAATTGATAGTTATGTCGACAATGATCCTATAGATGGTCAGACAGGGTCCGAAAATCATGTTGAGGCCCAGGAAGCTCTTATTGGCAACACAAACGAGCAGGCAAATAATGATAGTGATAATTTAAATAATTCTCCTGTTCCGGATGGTGATGATTCTTTTCAGCCTGATATATTTGATCCAAGATATTGGGATTCTCTCGATCCTAAACAAGTTGCCATTTTAGCATAAAAGGACCCTAAAAGAGACTTGTTATTTCAAAAAGGTCCAAAGGATAGGTTTTCAAGAAGGTTTTCTGCACTACACTATACTAGAATTCTTCCTAATGGAGAGCATTGTGATAGGGATTGGCTTGTCTATTCTAAGGAACTTGATAGAATATTTTGCTTCGGTTGCAAATTATTTACAAAAGGGCATCGAAAAGGTCAGTTGGCAACTGATGGGTATAATGATTGGATACATCTTGGTAGTAGACTTAAAGAGCATGAGACAAGTGCAGATCATGTTTTGAATATGACCACTTGGTATGAGTTGCGTAGTAGATTGCAAAATGATCAAACCATTGATAAAACTGCTCAACGATAACTTGAGAAAGAAAAGGACCACTGGAGAAAAGTTTTGTTCAAAATTGTTGGAATGGTGAAATTTCTTGCCAAGCATAATCTAGCATTCCGTGGTAGTAATAGCAAGCTGTATGATGATAGCAATGAGAATTTTTTGGGTTTAATAGAGATGTTGGCTGAATTTGATCCAGTTATTCAAGAGCATGTCCGTCGTATTACAAATGAAGAAACTCATGTTCATTATCTTTGTCCTAGGATTTAGAATGAATTGATACACATGCTTGCTGATTCTATTAAGTCTGAAATTATTAAGAAAATAAAGAGTGCAAAGTATTTTTCTGTCATACTTGATTGTACTCCTGATGCAAGCCACCAAGAACAAATGTCTTTAATTATAACATATGTGGATCTATCTTCCGCTGGAGTTCGCATTGAAGAATCCTTTCTAGGATTTTTAGATGTAAATGATACGACTGGGCAAGGACTTTTTGATGTTGTACAGAATGAACTAAAGCGACTTGATCTTGATATAGATAATGCAAGAGGACAAGGTTATGATAATGGGTCAAATATGAAAGAAGGCAATAAAGGGTTTCAAAAGAAATTTTTGGATGTAAATCAAAGGGCTTTTTATTCTGCTTGTGGTTGCCATAGTCTTAACCTAACACTTTGTGACATGGCCAAGCATTGTGGTAGAGCTAAAGATTTCTTTGGGATCATCCAACGCATCTACACAATCTTTGCTAACTCTACTAAGAAGTGGCAGATTCTAAAAGACAACATAACAGGATGGACTCTCAAGCCAGTATCAGCTACACGTTGGGAGAGTCGTGTCGAAAGTGTTAAAGCTATCAGATTTCAATGTGGAGACATTTGGGAGGCTTTACTGCAGGTATTTGTTATTTTTTTATATTTTATTTATTAGTTCCTTTAGACATATGCGAATTTAACATATAATTTGTTCTTTTTTTATTTCAGGTAGCTGATATCGAAACTGATGTAAAAACATGTGGTGAGGCAATAGGTTTGGCAAATAATGAACTTGGAGAGTATGAATTTATAGTGGCAATGGTCATTTGGTATGAAGTATTACATGCTATTAATTTAGTAAGCAAACACTTGCAATCAAAGGATATGCTTATAGATGTTGCTATTGAGAAAGTGGAAGGGCTTATTTCTTTCTTCAAAGGGTATAGAGAAACTGGTTTCTTAGAGGCATTGGAGGTAGCCAAAGAAATTTCATTAGAGATGGATATTGGTACAACATTTTGTAACAAACGAGAAATCAAAAAGAAAGAGACAGTTTGATGAGAACCCAGATGACAGAAATGCTTCCACTAAGTCTACACAAGAATCATTTAAAGTCAACTATTTTCTAACCATTGTTGATCAAGCTATTTCCTCACTTACAACAAGATTTGAACAGTATAAACATTACCAGAAAAACTTTGGTTTCTTATTTACTTCTGGCACATTAAAGTCCTTGGATAATGATAGTTTGAAATCTTCTTGTAAAAATCTCGAGTCCGCGCTTACCAAAGATGGAAAATCTGATATTGATGCCAATGAATTGTATGTGGAGCTGAAGTTAATTCAAAATTTCATTCCAGATGGGAATATGGGTCCTCTTGAAATTCTAAAGTTTTTGAAGCGTCATGACTGTTTTCCCAATGCAACTATCGCATATAGAGTTCTATTGACCATTCTTGTGACTGTTGCCTCGGCGGAATGAAGCTTTTCTAAATTGAAGCTACTGAAGTCCTACTTGCGTTCTACAATGACACAAGAAAGACTTAATGATTTGGCCATGATAGCACTTGAGAGTGACCTGTTGGAGAAGATTGATTATATCTGGAAAAAGTCTACTCCACCCCCAACCTATGAGGGCTGGAACACATCACCCCCCAACCTATCAAAATGGATTTTTTACCCCCTGAACTTTCTAAAACAGGACAAATCACCCCCTGAAGTAGTTTTGAAAAATCATAGTAAATCACAGAAAAATCATAAAATAGAAAATCCAATTGTGTTGGATTCTAAATGAGTACATCTACGCAATTAACATATAATATGGTATATTTAGTACATTGTTTACAGTTACAGAGAAAAGCATAGATCTAAGGTTAAAAAAATGTACTAAAGCATTTCATATTGTATGTTCAGTGCGTAGAACTACTAATTTTAAGTCCAACACAATTTGATTTTTCATTTTATGATTTTTCTGTGATTTACTATAATTTTTCAAAACTGCTTCAAGGGGTGATTTGTCCTGTTTTCGAAAGTTCAGGGGGGTAAAAAATCCATTTTGATAGTGTTGACGGTGAAATTTCGTCAACCTAGCCATGAGTTTACCTTCGGTGTTGGCATGACTTTTGTATCCTATCCATTGGTACTAACCCCCTTGGTATAACAAGGTCGGTTGTGCATGTCGGTTTTGGAGTTTAGTGTTTATGCAGGGTTTTAGTGTTTAAAGCAAGACTTCTGGGATAAGTTCATCAATCACCTCATGACAAGACCTTGAAGCCCGGTAGAAGTTAAGCAATGAAGTGAACACGACTCCAAGAGCCCAGGGACCTAACCCGAGAAGATGACAAACTCCGAGGACCCAGTCAGGAAAGTGCTGAATCTTGCGGGACAAGGAGCGTCATCCAATTCAGAGAGAAAATGACGACAAGGGCTCACATGCAGAAGGGGGAAAGATTTAGAAGACTCGGGAACCAACGCCGGGCGAAGGAGGTGGCTAACTGGGCCGAAGTTGACCCAGGCCGGCTGGCCCAGCCCACTCCGGGGCCTAGTCGGCCCCCCTTTGACCTAGGTGCCTCTCGGGCTATTTATAGCCCCTTGACCGAGAGCCACGCATCAATTCATTCGTCATCCGCCGCCGAGGAGCAGAGAAGCTTGAGGGACACCATCTCGGAGAAGAGGGTCGTGCTAGTTGTCTAGGGTCTTCCTAGCCGACGTGGGAACCTTGCATGGAAGACCACGGCGGAGCTCCGGAGCAAGGATCAAGATCGAGGTAGGATCCCGGTGGTGATCTTGTTCATGTGAATTCATGGTGAAGTTTTATAGTGAATCCGATTTCTAGCGATCAAGTGCCATCTCGATGATTTTGTTCTCCCTTGGTTTTGCTTCTTCCCCAATCTATACTTAAGATAGATTGCATAGGGTGCTCTTGTAGCTGTGGTGGCTGGAGGTGCATACTGGACTGACCAAGTGATTTCAACTTGTTGTTATCGAACTCGCCCTAGGCTAACCCGCATGAATAGGGGTGCGTTGTGACAGAATGGTGGATCCAAAAGGTGGGCGTCTTCAGAATCGGACCGGAGGCCACGGTTTAAAGATGCTTTTAATGAGATTCGCTTTTCTATCTTCATCTATCTTGTTTGCAGCTACAACTTAAGCATGATCTAGACTCTCTAGATCGGTTATCTCTTTGCTTTCTCTTGCTACCTCATTAGTAGATTAGATTAGATGTGTTTTCTTGATGATCTCTTAGATTAGATGCAACTTGGTTCTTCAAAAGGATTTCCCTTGCTTTACTAGATTGAATCCTTGCGTTGCACATTGTTCCACGGATTCGATACCTTGGGTTCACCACTGGAGGGAAGAAGGGTCCCTTGACTACGACGGGGGATTTGTCCGCTTGCAAATCAATATGAAGTTTGATACGAATATACACCGTAAACCAGCCCCTTTTTCTGGCGCCGTTGCCGGGGAACAAGCAATCAAGATCCGATCTAGTATTGCTTTTTTGTGAATATTTTCAGTTTTTCTTTTGATTTTCTTTTGCATATCTTAACTTTGATCATCCTCAAAAAGAAAAAAAATCAATCTAATCTAGTTTTTGACTAACCCTAATTTTTCTTTTTAGATTTTTGTTTTATTGCTAACCCTAACTGGAGATGGTTGGCTACCTCTCCAAGAAACCCAAAACTTTTTGTGGATGATCCAGGAAAACTTTACAGGCAAAGGAGACGTGCAACACAAGTTAAAGGGTTGGAAACCTTAGATTCAAAAGCTGAAGTCGAAGGACCATCAGAATCTCCAAGGAAATCACCACCTCCAAGTCCAGAGGACGATCAACCTCAACCGCCACCCATGGGAGAACAACCACAACCGGAGCGCAAGATCGAGCTATGCACCCCGGATGTCGTTGATCTACCTATCATAAACCTTCATGACACCGGAAGGCCGTTCAAGATCAAGGTGACAACTATCCGCATGGTGCAACACTCGCCTTTCACCGGTAAAGAGGATCCGAACGTTCACCTCCAAGCATTTGTTTAACTATGTCAAATTTTCGATGAGGATGGGGTGACTCAAGATCAAACGAGGGCAAGGCTTTTTCCATTCTCACTACATTGAAAAGCTTTGCGTTGGTTCCACACTTTACCGGCGGAGTCAAAACAAGATTGGGAAGAGTTGATGAGGGCCTTCATGAAGGAATTTTATTCGCCGACCAAGACTCAAAGTTTGCGCAACAAGATTGATATGTTTGTTCAATTGCCCATGGAGACGATTGCGGAAGCCTTGGAGCATTTCAATGAATACATGCGAGCCGAATCCCTTAAGTGGCATATCGGTTTACTTAAGAGGAGGATGGAGAAGATGGAGATAGAGAAAGAAGGTCAAGACCTAAAGGCTGCCGAGGCTAGATCCACATGCGAGGAGTGTGAGGAGTACGACCATGTCCAAGGTAAACCCTGATTTAATGCAAGTTCATCGATTCAAGATTTGGTTCCTCTTTGTACACAAGTGAAGGACTTCATGGACGAGCAAGCTAAGATCAACAAGAACGTCGTCACTTAGTTCGAGGTTATGAAGAAAATATTGGAGGATTTAGATGGAAAGGTGAAGGAGATCGGAAGCTCTATCCATGAAGTGTTCATCATGATGAAGATGCTAGAGACGCAAGTGGGACAACTTGTCGGGCGCCCGATGGGTAACAAAGGAGAATTTTCGAGACAACCCCAAGGTCCCGAGATGGAGAAGGCTACTCAAACTCATTCGGGAGAGATGGAGGATCACACTAAGAAGACCACGAAGATCACGACCGAAGGACCGGAGTTTGACATGCTGAGCCACTACATGAAGGAAGTTGTTGCATCCGTCAAGACCAAAGGACAAAGCCATTCTGTGAAGACCAAAAAAATGACTAAGCCAAAGAATAAGCCCGTGCCCAAGATGGTGCGGAAGTGGGTACCCAAGATTGCAACGCCCACAAAGAGCGTTGATCCGAAGTAATCAAGTGAAGAAGTCTAGCCATGGACTATAAACGAAGCGCTAGGCGGGAGGTAACCCGTTTCGTCGAGTCAAGAATAAGCTACCGGGAGGACAATCCGATTCAAGATTTTTCGAGTCTTTCAAGTAAGTTAGTTTTGTAATTTTACTATGCAACACATTAAACTTAGAGTGGTTGAACAATATTAGAGACATAATTCTTGCTTGGATATTTTGTTTGGATCATAAACCCTTTATATGAGCCATCCTATGTTATTTGCTTCTTTTCGAGAAACCAAAATAAAAAAATCAGAACCTATCTCAACCTTTCATCCTCTTCATGATGTTATGGTTGACTTGTTTTACATGCTAAAAACACACGAGTAGAGACACACCTTGTACCTAGATGTTATTTAAATTTCAGCACGTGGTAGGACTCGCGTGGACCTAGAAAACTTGACTTTTGGTTAGTTTAAAAATCTATATCCTTGGTTTCTCTAAGATTGGAATTTTTCTAAGCCTCATTTAATTTTATTTCATTCAAAATCTCTCTCATCTAATCAAAATTAGAACCTAAACCTATGCCCCCATGATCAAGCCGGGAAAAGCTTGCTCTCAACTAATGGAAGCAAACAATACCGGTGAGACCAAAATAAAAATAGTCGGAAATATTTTTCGACTTACATTTGTTTTTAATGCTTTAAAAACTCCTCTAATTTTATATTTGAACTCATTAATAGATCTGATTTTATTTTTAATTTTCAAAATTAGAGGAGTGCTTAGCATTAAGACATGCTTAGAGGGAGGCAATCTAGTTAACCTAACCATACATGCACCATGATGCATCATGGGATGCCCCTCCAACATCTTTTATCAAACCACATGCAAAGGACAAGCATGGGAGGGAAGCCAAGGCTTTGTTTTGCAGGAATATCATGGAGGCATGTGAGGCAAGGGAGCATGAAAGTGACTCAAAGCGAAAAAATCAAGTGGAAGGAGCAATAATGCAAGAAAAGGAGTGGACAAGAACGTTTAGAAGGTGCAACCCCGTGGAGCACGCGGTCACGAAGCAACAAAGCAAGCATGAGTGTACTAGGTAAGTCGCTCACCCAGCTCTTTGTTCGTGTGCTCTAGTTTGTTGTCCGGAACCACCTTAGACTTAGCCATCCATTCCATTTGTTTCGTTCAACTAAACATCCTAATTCCACTCAAAGTCCATACTCCAAATAATATTTGTGTACCTCGTTACCGGTTGAAAACCCGAGATATATATTTGCAAGAGAGTGTGCAGCAACCATGAGGAAGAACGCTACAAGACTTTTCACCAAGGAGAAGGGATCATCGTCGTCTAAGTCGACAACCTCTTCGAGGAGGCACTCGGTTTCCGAGTCTCCTCGGAGTATGGAGGAGGACACGACACCCCCGAGGAGTAACCACACTCTTTTCCTCGGTGGCATGAGGCCACACGAAGCTCGTCTATGAGGTTCACCGAACCTCAAGGACGTACGGAGGAGCCGCCCGTCCGACCTCACCACTCGACACGATCATCCGCTCCACCTCCATACACTCCGTGGTATTCCGATGGTTTTATCGTCATGACTGTTGACGGTGTAAAACCGTGCTCAAGTTCACCGCAAGCCTATGGGTGACTTGGTGCCTTTTTCACCAAGAAGGGTCCCCTAGATTTGTCAATCCAAGGATTGGAAGAAAACCACTAAGGTTCTCTATCTAACCTACCGGTCTTACCCTATGTGAAGCATTGATTGCATAAAGGTAACATACAAACACGAAGGGATGTATGGATCACATCCACCTAGCCATAAAGGTAAGCAAACCAAAGGTAAGCCTAGCCTATCGTCTTCTTGTTGCCATTCCAGCCAAGGTGATAAACCAATCTAAACCTATACTATGATAAGGATTACACTCGATATGGAGTAACTCGATATGGAGTGGTCCGATGCTCGTTCACTCGCCGCTTTCTCCTCCACAGTACTGTCACTACGCAAGGATATTCATCACCGAGCAACAACCTAGGTCCGTGCACTACTACGGTGTACCCGCAAGACAAGACTAATCACCATGATTCGATCTAGTCCCACTAAAGGCATATGGTAGCTACACATATGAATAAGCATAACTCGTAGTAGATCAAAGTATGACAAGATATGGTTACATCACCGAATGTTGAAGGTACAAACGACTTGACGAATTCAAGTCGTGGCTCCGGAACTCCACCATGGCTTTACCACGCAGGGCCAACCATGGCGGCTAGGGCATGGCCTAAGCCATCTCCTAGGCAACTCGAGGACTTGCGGCGGCCATCGGCTTCCTCCCGGTGCTTCTCCATCGTCTCAGCGACTCTCTGATGAATGGATGGATGTGGCGGCCGGCGGAGGTAGAGGCAATAAATAGACAAGCACCTAGGGCAAAAGGGGGTGCCGAACCGGGCCCGGAGTGGGCTAGACCGGTCGGCCCAGGCCCATTTCGGCCTGGTTCAGCTCCGGTTTTCCTCCTCGGTTGCTTCTTGCATGATTCCTTATTTGTGTGCATTTGCATGTGGGCCTTTGACGCGTTTCCTTCACGGTTAAGGCTTGAATCCTTGCTATGCAAGCTTCGCTGTTTTCTGGTTGAGTCCCTGAAGACTTGCACGTTGACGCTTCGGTCCTCAGGTCATTTGGAGTCATGTTCATCATGTGTCTTGACTCTTGTCGGGCTTCATGATCTTCTTCCAAAGTGCTTGGTGAACTTATTCCGAAAGTCTCCACTTTAGCGTAGATTTCCTGCGTAAACAATGAACTCCAAAATCGACATGCAAGAGTGAACTTGTTATATACGGGGGGTTAGTTCCAGTGGTTAGGATAATAAATCAATACCAACATTAAAGGTAAATTCATAGCTAGGTTGACGGAAATTCACCGTCAACAATGATGGATGAGGATGAGAAGAAGCTCGCCCACCTTGAGTAAAGGCTTGTAGCGAACGTTGACTCCGACGATCAAGCTCTCAAAGTGTTGGGTTTCGACACGAATATTTACTACATGTTGGGACACCTAGGTTGGGTGCAATTCTCCAACGGAGTGTCAACAAACACCCACAAGGAATTCGCCTTGGAAATTCTCATGACCATGGTGCCTATCCTTGATGAAGGAGTGCCGAATCTGTCATTCCGTTTGGAGAGAGTTGAACAAGTGGTTCCCTATGAGTATGTTAGGGAATTACTTGGTTTTCAAAAGGGAGCCCCGAAACAAGTGGATGTGCATGGAGACACATTAGAAGATTTTTGAAGTATGATCGCTGGAGAAGCTCACCGAAAAAGAAGTAGTATCCGGAACCGCATCATCCAAGTGTTTCACTCATGGATGTGCAAAAAGGATTTTGGGGAGAATGATAGACAAACATAACCAACACGGAGTTGAATTGACTTTACTCGACTTTGATTGCCAGGCAGCCACTTGACCCCACTCACCTTATGATCTACCAGTGGTGTTGTGAAGCAACATTGGGTTCGGGAGATATTGGCTCGGGGTGTTATCTCTCCATGTTGGCTATCTCTTTGAAACCGGCAATTCCAAGAAACCCGGAGCATCTCCTAGTCGGGACTTCCCTTGGATATGAGTATATGAAGCAAGACAAGTATATAAGTGAAGATGAGAGAGGAGGCTTTAAAGTGGCCAAGGTGAATTTGCCACTTTATAAAGGAAGATTAAGACTTTTCTTGAGGGAAAGAAGATTGGTTAGAGGTGTAACGAACTGGTTTTCCGTGGACGGAAAGCCGACTCTCTGCACCTCGGTGGTAGTCCCAGGAGGGCTACCACGTGCAATCCCCTGTCTCAGCAATGCCAAAAATCCATACAGAAAAAGTAAAAGTAGATAGAGTACAACATTCATTTATTACATTAAATCAGAGTACATCTCTTCAGCACATGCCGGGTACAAGTCCATCAGGACTGAATCAAACAGAAAGAAAACGTCTAGAAGCGGCTCCATGCAAGCGCGGGGAACTCCATATCCGCAGGCATCTCGAGCGTAGAAAGAGTCCTAGTCCTCCCATCCGTCGTTGTCGAAGTCGTAGTCCGGCTCTGTGTCAGAGAAACCAGGATCTACCCGAAGCGGGTAGGTCATGTCAGCTTCCCAATAAAGAGGCAAAAGCGGTGTATGTTCTACTATGCAGGATATATTCCTACTCTGGCTATAGAAGGCTTAAGCAAAGCAGCGAAGCAACATACAAGGTAAGCAGAGATATGTAGTGAGGTCAATACCTCGGGGAAGCTCACGCTTCCGAGGTCCACACCTCTGGGGTCCACACCCCGCTTAAGGATTCCACATCAGAACACCATATCACAACCACGATCCAGCTCCCCACTCTCATCTGCAATGTGGGGCCCACCAGCTCCTATCCCCACATCTCAACAGCCAAAGCCGGGCTCACGCACTCGGGGGAGAGAAGAAGCACAAGAGAAGTATATCTAGTCAGGTGAGAGATCAGAAGATTCCCATAACCAGTGGACACGGACTATAGCTATAGGTTTAAACACTCTGCAGAGGTTGTACAACTGTACCTGCCCGAATAGGATCGGAACCGGCCGTCACCGATTCCAAGCCCTACCATACGACTAAAGCTCAAGTAAGTGGATAGTACCCTCCTGCGTCTCCGAGTCAGGCACAGCCTCTGCTGTAGAGCTCATACTGCCAGCCAGAGGTCCCTCGAAGCTGTGGAACCCTTCCCCGGCCTCGCCGGGGTGAAGTCTACTAAGGAGGCAAACCGTCTCCCTTCACGATCACACCAATCCGCCTACAGGCGGGGTGCTATCCACTACAAGTCTCACCCCGCACCCCCACCCAATACAAGGCGAGCGGTTTGTATGGTAAAAGTCATCTGAAGTAAGGTCAACTGATGATCGGTCCTTAAGGGCCGAGAGCGAGCACTCCCCAACTCCATCCGCTCGACACGCCGCTCGGGTAAGAGGCCAGATCACATCTTCCTGAGGCAGGCGTTCACAAGTAACCGATCGGCTCACTCCCACCAAAACACATCAAGGAGGAACGCACCCAGAACTCACGCTAGAACACACTGAGATCTCCCGCATCTCATCCCAAGCCCAGAATACCATCCATAATCAAGCAACAAAAGTATGGATAGTTGATATATGGGACTAGATAGGGGTCTGTAGCTAGTCCTGAGGTAGGTAAAACAAGGAATCAGGATATATCAAATTATCAAGGCAAGGCTAATCAACTGGCTATGTAAATCATCCAAGCATTGCATATAAAGTAAAGCACTAGCATCTAAATATCAACATGGGATTTACATGGTTGGGAGTGACATGACACCTTCATTGGAGCAGTCGTTGTCCAGAGCAGTGTACTTGGGGTCCCCCGTGTCCTCCTGGTCGAAGCTCGGGTCTGTGGCACGAGATTCGACGCATACGTAAGATATCGGTACACATCTAAGCAATAACTCCAAAAAGAAACCTCTTTTTAGAAAACCCAAAAGAGCTCCAACTACCTACAAAACAACAAGGTTTCGAAATTACAAAATTATAGAAATTAATTTTATATTTTTCTGGGCTTCCTATAATTAGTTATGATTTTTCAAAGATTAAAACCATTTATAAATCATTTCTAAAAATCATTTGAAAATAGAAAAAGATTTTTATTAAAAAGGTGCTGACGTCAGCAGTCAGCGATTGGTGGGCCTTTGATGGGCCGAAAGTGTCACTGGGCCGAGAGTGGCCTATTGGGCTCGGCCCAAATGGCCCTGGCGACTGAAGTCCAGGAAACCTCCCTGAACAACACAATAAGGATGCCAGGGTTAACGTGGGCCGCGCTGGAGCATGATGGGCCAAGGCCCATGCGTCAGCCCACTTAGGTTAAAAATCCTGAGGCCCAAAGATTCAAAATTGTCCCCTCGCACCTTGTCGTCCAAGTGTTTGATGAAATGCCCAGGGCGTCCTGGGTCGATGGCGCGCATGCCAGGGTTCACGCCTTGGCCTCCCTGGTCTGTGTGCGGCGCGACACAACACCCAGGAGGGCGGCGCGTGTGGTGCGACGCGGCGGCTTGGCTGGCAGAAGTTAGGTCGCGACACAACGCTAGGGTGCGCTGGCCAGGCGTGCACTCGCGCACGCGACCTCTTGCACGGCGCGCGGCGCGTCCTCCCGTGGCCGGGGCGAGCTCGGCGCTGCCGGCGCGACGATGCGCGGTGCTCTGTGCAATCACCCGCAAGTGAACATGCTCGGGTCAAAGCCCGGCTCGCACACAACACGCATCTTGCACGGAGACGGTGAGTTCGGGGTGAGAGTTGCCCAGAAGCTCTAGCGCATCGCGGCGGCCACCCGTGCAGCTCGGCTGGCCGGCGGCCAAGCCTTGAGCGGGTGGTGGCATGAGCGGGCCACATCCATGCCTAAGGCATGCACGACCTCGCCACGTTCGCCCGGCGCAGCCACCTGGAAACCAGGGGCTCGACTCGAGACGGCGCGGCGGCGCACCACGTCGCCTGCAAAGACATTCACGGCTCGACGGCTGGCATACACAGAGGCACATCGCACGGTGACAGCAAGCTCGGGAGCATGAATGGCCCAGGAGCTCCGACCCGTCGCGGGGCTGTAGTTCTGCAGCTCGAAGGCCAGCACACAGGCAGGTCAAGATTCCCGGCGGCGCGCCTCGACGTTGCCGGTCCATCACAGGAAAGCATCCAAGGGGGAAGGGAAGGAGAAGATGGCCGCGGGGTGCTCACGACGGGTCGGCGGTGTAGTCATGGCCGGCTCGAGGTAGTTGTTCACATCAGCGCTGTAGATGTTCCCAGCGGCGGCATCCCCTCGGCTCCGGTCCCTTGGTCCCGCACGACGCTCGCTCCCACGGCACGACGGCTCCCGTCCTGGCGGTCCCTCGAGCGGCCCTCAGTCTTCTCGGTGCGGCGCGGCGGAGGCGCGCCCCACTCCTTCCTCTTATTCTCCCCCTCTCCTCCCCGCTCGGCTGTAGAACAAAGAATTGGGGAAAAGCCCAAGTGGTCGGTGGTGAGCCCGCGGGGGTTCGGTCTCGGGGTGAAGGCATCGGTCAAGGCAGCCCGAGGGCAAAGTAGCCACTATGCCACGGGATTGGGCACCCAGGCGGAGGTGGCGACATGGCTGGCCGGCAGTGTCCGCCATCGCCCCTTTTGCATCACTAGTAGGGGCAAAAGAGGAAATCCCCCTTGCGGACCGGCCCCCGGATGGGTTGGCTCGGGCGTGACACGGCTCGGCATGCGCGCTAGCCCGCCCCCGGTCGTCCCATCATGCGCGCCTGCACTGGTCAAAGCGGCGCGGCCGGCTGCAGAGGTGGAAAAGGTGAGGAAGAAGAGAGTCATGCAACTGACCAGTGGGGCCCGAGCGTCAGCGAAAGAGAAGAAAGAAGAAGGGGTGGCACGAGCTGGGCTGCGTAGTTGAGCGGCCCGACGGGCTTGCTGGGCTGGGCCGACAGAGGCTTAGCTGGGTCGGCCGGTTGGTTCCCACGGTTTTGTGACAACCCGCCCAGGAAAATACCGTACTATCGCTTAAGACCGATTCACTTTGGTCACTAAGCAATAGTAAAGTATCATCCTGTCGTTAGTTGCCGGGTTAACGCCCGGTAAATCACTTGGACATCAAACAGAGGATCGACACATGCATTAAAACTCACGCGAAGGCGAGTCCAGAGTACAACATGAGTTAAACATTTTTATTACAAATCATTGTTCCGGACATGGAGTACAAATTCAGAGTTCGAAAACAGCGGAAATAAAATAAACTAGCGCACGGTAAACATCACAGGAGGCCATCCGTGATGTCATCACTTGTCGTCACCCTTCCGGTCAACAACACCTGCACCAATAGTTTTGAAGCAAGGCTGAGTATACTAATACTCAGCAAGACTTAACCGTCGGGTGATAACTACATCACCAAACTCTAGACATGAGAGGCTTTTGGCCGGTGGAGTTTCTTTTGCTGAACAGCTGCTAAGAGGAGATCCTTACTTTCAACATTTTAGCACAAGTTCTAGTTGATTACCATTTCTACATGTGCCATCTAATTCAATCAAGAATTGGACAAGAAATTAATTCATACAACCATATTCACCAGTTCCATCATTATGGGATATCATGGCCAGTTGATTAAGCAGTCTCGGATAACGGGTAGAGGCCGACAATCGATTGATTTAAACCTTGCAAGGTAAACCCAAACACACGGTAGGCTGCCCCCGCAAGGACAACTTTCCCAGACAGTTCCCAAAAGTCCTCGGGTTGGGAGCAAAGCCTACAGTCCTGGGTGCAAGGTTAGCTGGTATACCCCGCAAAGCATCTAGTCTCACACAATACACCCCCTTCCCGGGAGCTAGCCGGTAAGGTGATTACTCAAGAGTAGTAGGGAAGAGTTCCCGTGCCGTCTCATTAAGGTACTAGGCTTACCGGTCCCATTCTCGACAAATGTTTTGTACATTCAAAAGCATAGCCCACGAAAGCCACTAGACCGGAGCCCAATCCCATGCTCTTACCACATGAGCAATCCATTTATAAAGATCTTATGACTCCAACATAAGAACCTATTCTCGCGAGTGACGAACATCACTCGACTTCTATCGGGTCCTATAGCATAGCAGCTATCGACCTAGCATACTAGTGATAGAGCATAGGTGCCTAGGGATCATGCATCTAGGGTTTCAATTCAACTCCTGAAACGTAAATGCACAATCGAAGCAGACATAATTGCATAAATTTAACAGACGGGGTTAATGATCCGGGGCTTGCCTTTGCTGGCAAGGTTGGCCTTGTGAAGGACCGATTAGGCGACCAGAGAAGGGGGAGTGAATCGGAGCCGATAAAAATTCTTCTCGAGGGAGATTGAAACTCCGACAAGACGAACTATCTCGGTCGGACCCCCGAAATCACATGCTCCGCACTTCTACCTTCCGTTTGCCAAAACCACGTAGCCACTGGAGTGCTACTGGTCCTAGGAACAAACTCTACTAGCAACCACACCACACACGCACCGACGACAGCGGAAACAACTCGAAAGCCGGCTAACCAGAGGAGGGCGGTAAGACCGGGTATAGGGGGCGGTTAGACCGCCTCCACCTGGTAACCAAGAAATCCTCCGAAACACCTCTTCCGAGCACCAAAGCGCACCACGGTTTCACCAACAAAGATCTCTGGTCAAGGCCATGCTAGCTACCAGAAAATCTTGGCGAAAACCAAAACTCCACCCAGGGGCCTAGGGGCGGTTAGACCGGCTACCAGGGGCGGTCTAACCTCCTGTACCCAGCAACGAACTCCAACCAAGAACACCTAGCAAATGACACGAGAACGACCCAAAAATTCACCCAGACGCTCCTCTAATCTAGGCAAACAAACTCACAGAGGAAAATCTGGCAAAACAAAACTTCGACCTAGAAACACCCAGGGCGGTTAGACCGCCCCCAAGGCGGTTAGACCGCCCCTTCCAGAAAACGAACCCGCGGGTCAAACCTCAACTTCCTCGCGCCCGATCTCCCGAATCACTCCATGGATTGCAGCAAAACTTCGGGAATAGCTGGGTTACCTCCTGGCAACCTCTACCTCAAAGGAATCGACCCGAAACGCTCACAATCAAGAGGAATCGAAGAAATCGCTTCTCTAGGTCAAGAACTCGCCCAACTCGAAAAACCACCAAATCGAGTCCGATTCAAAGGAGATTTGGGGGCAAAGTCACCAGCCAAAGAGGCACAAGAACCTCATACGTGACACCCACCAAAAACCCCAAGAAATCGTCCTCAAAACACCGCCAACAAAGAGCTCCGAAAATCACCACAAAAGAGACGGGAAAACCACCTTGAGGAACAATGCCAAACCATCTATACATGCCATGAAAGGTTCGTACAAGGTCTAGCTTGCCACCCAAACATCCATCCCTCTCTCTAGATCTCACATGAAGCTCTCAAGCTAGTCCTAGGAAAAACTAGGGAAAAAATAGAGAACGAAAATGGAAAAACAAATGAGCTAGGGTTCCAAGAGTTGGCTGCCATCCACCCATTCAATGAGTATATATGGAGGCACCCAAAAGACTAAACTACCCTCACCTAATAACTAGGGATACAAGCCACTCGAGGGCGGATTTGGAAGTCTTTGGAATTTCTTCATCGGACGGATGCTCGGCGACCGCACCCTGCTTAGCCTCGACGCAAGCCTTGCGATCCCGACGCGTGTCCTCCACTTCGAAGCATCTTGACGCCGGCGGCCAGGGCGGTCAGACCGCCCCCCTGGGCGGTTAGACGGACCAGGGAGATATGACCGGCCCCAGGCGGTCTGACCGCCCCTCCTGGGCGGTTGAACCGGCCTGGGTGGCCGCACCTCCTCGTTGAGTCTTCGGCCTCGGTTTTGTGGCTCAACCGAGTAACCCAGTGGTTTTCTGGTGAACCACTGCAAACCCCACGAACTTGGTGTAGCCTCCGCCAATCTCCACTCATGACTCGGCTCCCACGTAGTCCCGGCTCGCCCTTGGTTTTGAGGCTCTACCAATAAACCGTCCACGACTTCATCTTGCTGTTCATGCCACCATGCGGCCCGCACTTGACCCCACTGGCCACCGGGTCCCTCGAACGAAGCCTACTTGTCTTCTCCACACCTGGAGGCCTCACCGGCAACGACCTTTCGCGCTTGTTCTTCACCTGCACCAACACGAGTCAAGCCGCAACCTGCACCTATAATACTTAGCCAAGAATCAGTCCACACAACATTGTCAATCACTCATCACACAAGGAAGCGACCATCCACCGGTCCTCGAACCACACATGGTCCTCACCTTGGGCCCTTCTGGACTTGGGTCCAGGTCTTGAGCTACGTCCACGCATTGCAGCTCTTTGTCGGCACCTTTGTTCCCTCCTTCCAGCACGAACGTCCGTCTACCGTCGGAAAGATCTACACGAAGATGTAATGCAAGATTCATTCGACGATTTTTAATTTAATTAACCACAACAATAAATGACAACCAAGGGGTGTATTAGTTGGACACATTCACCTAGATAAGAATACATTTAACATACTCTTCCAAAAAGGAACAATTTGCAATTCTTTATTAGATATTCTTTTTGATGGTGACTGTGTACATATATATATAAATAATTTAATCCAACTTCACAAACAGTAGTGGGTGGGTACATTTAGCCTTTTGAAAGGATTTACGACCACGCACAAAGTTACTAAGGATGGGTTGGTGAATTTTTCCCATTTAATGACTATTAAGCCTTTAAAAGCTTCCATAGTTTTTATTCATGAAATTTATTAATAAAATTCAGTGGAAGGGTGTATTAACCACCAAACAGCTATAACAAACCACTGGACTCACATGCATGCTTTGGATAGCTAGAAATTAATTATTTTTGAAAATGACAAAAGCTAGCTAGATGGACAAGGTAAATGCACACAAAAATAACTACTCAACAAAATGATCCACAATTTCTCACACAAGTTACATGGTCCAAAACTAGCATAGGTATGCAGCACATACACCTAGAATTATTATGAAATTTGAGTTATGCAATTGCAAAGAAAATCAAGCATAATTCAAGAATAAATATTTTTGGTAACTATAAAACTGTGATTAATTCACCAGAGGTGTGCTTTGGAATAAAAAGACAGTGTGCAAAAGTTGGTTGCAAAAATCTATATAGTTTTAGCTATAAAAATCATTTATGCAGATTTTGTAGAAATGGAAAAACATTTTTATAATAAGATTTACAACATAACTTTGTGCAATTTTTGGCACAGGGGCTAGTCATGGCATAAAACACAACATAGCCAAAAATTAGCTACAAAGGATTTATGGTTTTTGGGATATTGCAGATCTAGGTTTTTCACATTTGTATTTTTCATGCAAAAACTAACAGGAACTAGCTCAGGCAAGAATAACAAAAGTTGTAGGATACTTCACAGCGAATCCAACAAAATTGGGTTTGCATTTTTCTGATGTTTCTACTATTTTCTACACAATTTACAATAATCAGCAAAATGGCAACACTATTGAAGTTGTGGTTTACACCGAGGCCCCTAGATCTTCTTCAAAGTTCACAAGTATGCCCTCGGTTCACCGAAAAGTCCCTGGAAAAAACTCGATCCTTGCAATTAGGTCCTCGAGGTGTCGGCCGCCGGCGGCCTTGTCGGATTCCGGCGACGTGGCGGCCGGGGTTGGGGGGAGAAGGTGGGGGAGGCCTCGTGGCTCACCTAGGGCTCGTTTTGGTGGGTCGGAGGGGGCATTGGAAGGCCCGGCGGGGCAGCTCGGCGGCGCCCGGGCGTTGGCCACCACGGCGGCGGGGAATTCCGGCGAGGCCGGGGCGAAGTCGGGCAACGCGCGGCGGGGGAGGCTTCCATGGGGTCCCAGGGAGGTGCAGGGTGGCCCCGGACGGCGAAGGAATGAAGGGGAATGCGCCGTTCACCGAGCAGCACCCATGGTGGCCGGCGACGGGGCACGGCGGGGGGGGGGGGGGGGTCGTGCGGCGAGGTTGGAGCGGCGGCTCCCTTTTAATGCGACACGCGCGCTTGCTTGCGACCGTAGGGCCGACGGCGATGTGCCTAGGGGCGGGCGCCGGCCTCGGTAGGAACACGCGGCCGTGCGGGCACGGACCCGACCGGCGGTCCGTTGGACGCCGTCCGGCCGGCCGGTGCGCGGCGCGAGGAGGGGAGGACTTCAAGGGGCTCTCGAGGCGCGCGGAGCCTCGGGAAACGCGGGGCACGGACGCCTAGGCGGTCGGCGCGGCGCGGCGCGGTGCGGTGCGGTGCGGCTCGAGACGTGTTGGTGTGCCAACGTTTGACCGCGTTTTTCCCAAAAATTTTGAATAGAAGTGCACAAAGTGGTAAATAGGAAAGTTGTAGATCTCTCTACCCTCTACAACTTTTACAAAGGCCGTATAGTGTTTTCTCCATGGATTTTGCACAAAACGTTGCTAAACTTTGAATGCCGCTCTGTTTCAGAAAACATGAGGTACTGTTAGTCGATCAAGTTTTTCACCAATTTCCACTCAAAATTTGAAATGCCAATCTACATGAAAGTTGTGTCCCTCAACAAGATGGACAACTTTCATAAAGGTAGATTCTGAAGTGTTTAGGTGAAATTTGGAGAACGCGGCAAAAGTTCCGGATGACATTCGCCGACGTCAACGGTTAAGCCGGTTTTGACCGTGCCTTTGACCAAGGGTTGACCACGGGTGTGTGTAGACTTGGTCAAGGGGTTCAATAGGGTTCAATGGCAAGGTTTTCGTGGTGATGACCTAGGTTGACCTAGGTTTGACCAGCGTCGGCCGGTTTGACTCGGCTGATTCGGTCATTAGCGTTAATGACGTTAATTAAAAACCTAGGGCGTCACAGCCTACCCCCCTTAAGAAGAATCTCGTCCCGAGATTCGAAATTACAAGAGGAAGTGGAAGTGGTTCTTGGATAGAGGTGTTACCCATAGAGTTAAACTGATCTGGCTTTCCTCGAAAAATCGGGTTCTTGCTGTGAGCACACTTAGCTGCTCCGAGGTGCTGATCCTGACGCGGGAGATTTGGGCAATTATGTCTATAATGTCCGGGTTGTCTACAATTGTGACACAAACGCGGTGGAAACTCTCCAGGCTTGGAGATTTGTTGCTGGGCTTTCTTGATAAGGCGGAGCATCTTCCTCTTCTTTTTCCTTTTTAACCTCGTGGCTCGCTAACGCGTTGCACTAGCAGGGAGTTGAGTGGCCTTGCTAGTGTCACATCTTCGTTTGCCCTCATGCGGACGAGTCTCTCTACAGGTAATTTCCCACTCACTTACATCTATCTCGGATAAGACTCGTTTGTTGCCTCGACTTGCCCCCTCCTCTTCTCTAAGATCCATTGGTAGTCGAGAGGGTGGTAATATCGAGTCGGAGGCATGGGGTTGGTCTTGATTAACATACTCCTCCAACAGATTGAACAAACAGGCTTGTTCGACCATAGAGGCAGATAAAGACTGAGAGAGACTATCTGCCAAACTAGTTTGAGATGGTTCTCCGTAATGTCCTTGGATGATATTGTACACCATCTGATTCAGCATGGAATTACGCCCTTCCAACAGTTGAGTGGCGCCGACAATGGCGTTTATGTCACTCTGGGTAGGTATTTCGGGTGAACAAGGCTTGGAAGGTTGGATCTTCTGTTGCATCGGGGGCATTTGCTGCAGTCGTTGAGTCATTTGCTGTTGTGCCTGCAGGATCTGGCACAACACATCAGTATGTGCTGCCACGAAAGCTTCGATCAGCATCGCGGGCGGTGGTAGCGTCAGATTGCCACTACCCGATGCATCAAAACCATTGGGGTTACTTCACTCCGGTCTGAACATCTGAAAATTAATCCCTAATTAATACATGTTCAGAATCTCACTCATAAACTCATAATTCGAACATACTCTTCGAGACTCGTTCACAGTAAGCAATGCATACCGGACATCAAAATAGTCACAATATCAATTCTGTAAAGCTTCGCCTACACATCCCATAATCGGGAATGCAGATGGGACAAAAAAGGATACAAGGTGCGTTCCCTTACTACCTCATGGCCGTTCATGAGGAAGCGGGCGATGAATGTGCACATGCACAACTAATAGCAGACATATTCCGCCTACAATACAAAAATACATCCCTAGCAACGTCCAGCGAAACGAATCGAGCTCTTCTAAAGACGAAGTCATGGGTGGCAGCTTGGCCTGAATTCTTCTTTCGGCCTACTCTGAGCTTCTCCTCGACGTCGGGGACGAACACGGAGAACAGCTTGCTCGGGAAGAATGAAATAGATGGGAGAGATGCTCTAGTGGCCGTGTAGCCAAGGCTAGCTGGAAGAAGAACAAGAATAGTGTGATGCCGAGCTCAGATAGAAATGGGGCTTTCGCATCGGCGGTTCTGGGTAAAGGGTTCCCTTTTATAACCACTGCGGGGCTGTAACAGTCATTTAACCATCCGGGTATCTAGTGTAGATGACACGGAGCTCCACAAGGTCAGCTCGTGGGGTCTCGGTGTCGTGAGTACGGTTGTGGAAAAAGATGGCGGCATGACGTCATGGCGTCGCACGGTCGTGACACTGACGCAGACGAGGTCCAACGGTCTAGGGAATTGATCATGATGGGGAGCAAAACGAGAAAAGCTCAGTGTACAACGCTTTACGTTCGCGATAGCAACAAAGAGAAGCGTAACCCAAAAGCTTCGATTCGATCCTGGGTGTACTTCCTTGCTCGATTCGGAGGATTTGAAGGTTATAGGCACAGACCAAGAACGAATACACGATGGATGATTTCTCCATATTGACTATTCGAGAACCTTGACTGCTCAAGAGAATTTCTATGTCTAATGCTTCCACTTGGCTAACAGGAGGGAAATCGATGCTACTAGGTCGTCGAGATTCACGGCAAGGGACCAATTCGACAGAGATTTCCAAAAGACCATTACGAAGAAAGGAAGGCTGCTAAAAGAGTGCCAAAGTTTTCTTGTACGAAAGATAACTTCATGCGGGAACTTCAGAACAATCTTGCTCACACCTTTACTTACTTCGTAAATTTGGGTTTTGACAACTCATCATTTTTAAGGTGTGAAAATTTCCAAAGTTGATGCGATGCTCATGCTTGCGAAGACACTATGCACATGCTCGTGCGGTATGGTGCTCATGATGCTTGTTAGAATGACTCGATTACCCGTATGACGAGTTAGTGATTGCAAGGGCAATCATAGGCAGAGAGAAAATTTGAGTGGCGAGTCGCTTTCTCACAACCAAGATACTTAGCGCGCTCCTAGTGGCAGTCGTGTGGCTGCAGCACACCCGATACCCTAGATTCCGTCGCGGCACCTTTGACTATGGGATCACTACCTCACCATCAAGAGAAGGAGAGTAGGGGTACGAAGTTTTCATGCGGATGCACGTTAGTATCCCCAAACTTCCCAAATGCATATGCGATGTAGTACATGCTCAAAAGCAACATTTTAATTTAGATCACAAGGTTTTGAGCAAGACCGAAAAGTGAAGGACCGAAAAGGCGACCAGAGAGGGGGGGAGTGAATGGGAGCCGATAAAAATTCTTCTCGAGGGAGATTGAAACTCCGACAAGATGAACTAGCTCGGTCGAACCCCCGAAATCACACGCTCCGCACTTCAACCTTCCGTTTGCCAAAACCACGTAGCCACTAGAGTGCTACTGGTCCTAGGAACAAACTCTACCAAAGAACCACAACACACACGCAGCACCGACGAAAAAACAACTCGAAAGCCGCCTAACCGAGGGGGGCGGTTAGACCGGGTATAGGGGGCGGTTAGACCGCCTCCACCGGCAACCAAGAAATCCTCCGAAACGCCTCTTCCGAGCACCAAAACTCACCACGGTTTCACCAACGGAGATCTCTCGGTCAAGGCCATGCTAGCTACCGGAAAATCTTGGCGAAAACCAAAACTTCACCCAAGGGCCTAGGGGCGGTTAGACCGGCTACCTGGGGCGGTCTAACCTCCTGTACCCAGCAACGAACCCCGACCAAGAACACCTAGCAAACTGCACGGGAACGACCCCAAATTTCACCCAGACACTCCTCTGATCAAGGCGAACAAACTCACAGAAGAAAATCCGACGAAACAAAACTTTGACTCGGAACGCGGGTCAAACCTCAACTTCCTCGCGCTCGATCTCCCGAATCACTCCACGGATTGCAGCAAAACTTCGGGAATAGCTGGGTTACCTCCTGGGCAACCTCTACCTTAAAGGAATCGACCCGAAACGCTCACAGTCAAGAGGAATCGAAGAAATCGCTTCTCTAGGTCAAGAACTCGCCCAACTCGAGAAACCACCAAATCGAGTCCGATTCAAAGGGGATTTGGGGGCAAAGTCACCAGCCAAAGAGGCACAAGAACCTCATACGTGACACCCACCAAAAACCCCAAGAAATCGTCCTCAAAACACTGCCAACAAAGAGCTCCGAAAATCAACACCAAAGAGACGGGAAAACCACCATGATGAACAACACCAAACCTTCTATACATGCCATGAATGGTTCGTACAAGGTCTAGCTTGCCACCCAAACATCCATCCCTCTCTCTAGATCTCACATGAAGCTCTCAAGCTAGCCTTCTAAAATCCTAAGAAAAATAGAGAACGAAAATGGAAAAACAAATGAGCTAGGGTTCCAAGAGCTGGCTGCCATCCACCCATTCAATGAGTATATATGGAGGCACCCAAAAGACTAAACTACCCTTCACTAATAACTTGGGATACATGCCCCTCGAGGGCGGATTTGGAATTCTTGATGTCTTCACCATCGAACGGATGCCCGGCTACCGCACCCTGCGTAGCCTCGACGCAGGCCTTGCGATCCCGACGCGTGTCCTCCGCTTCGAAGCTTCTCGGCGCCGGCGGCCAGGGCGGTCAGACCGCCCCCCTTGGCGGTTAGACCGGCCTGGGGGATCTGAACGGCCCCAGGCGGTCCGACCGCCCCTCCCGGGCGGTTGAACCGCCCGGGTGGCCGCACCTCCTCGTCGAGTCTTCGGCCTCGGTTTTGTGGCTCAACCGAGTAACCCAGTGGTTTTCTGGTGAACCACTGCAAACCCTGCGAACTCGGTGTAGCCTCCGCCAATCTCCACTCATGACTCGGCTCCCACGTAGTCCCGGCTCGCCCTTGGTTTTGAGGCTCTACCAAGAAACCGTCGACGACTTCATCTTGCTGTTCATGCCACCATGCGGCCCGCACTTGACCCCGCCGGCCACCGGTCCCTCGAACGAAGCCTACTTGTCTTCTCCACACCTGGAGGCCTCACCGGCAACGACCTTTCGCTCTTGTTCTTCACCTGCACCAACACGAGTCAAGCCGCAACCTGCACCCGCAATACTTAGCCAAGAATCAGTCCACACAACGTTGTCAATCACTCATCACACAAGGGAGCGACCATCCACCGGTCCTCGAACCACACATGGTCCTCAATCTCCCCCTTGATGAGTGCATTGACAACACCCATGATTTGTAACCAAAGAGAAAAAGAAAAGAAAATAAACTACTAAAAGAAAAACTCCAACAAGTGATCGAAAGCCAAAGAAAGGCAAAGAGCAAGATCACTTGAAGAAGAACAAGTCTCGGACCCCTTAGGCAAGGGCAACGGCTCGACACATCCGAGACAAAACCATGCTCAAGCAAAGAGCAAAAACCACCAAAAGCACACAAGGCCACGAGCCAAAAACTCACACAAGAGCTCCCCCCGCACATATGCAAACTCCCCCCCGAACCAATGCATGCAAGAAGGTCACTTGGAAATGCATGACAAAGAGCAAACCAAGCTCACATCGCATAGGGCGGTTAAACCGCTCGCACAAAGCCGGTTAAACCGCCCCCGGTCATGTGACCGCCCCGGGGGAGGTTAGACCACCCCATGTGACCGCCCCGCAAAAACTTCTCTCGAAAATTACCGAACCACTTTGGACACCTTCCATTAGCTCCCGTGTGCCCAAATCATGCACACACTTCCCCCCCTTGTTGACAATGCATGAATCAAGGCAAAATGCGAAAACTTTCAACATATAGCTTCTCAAATATACAAAATTCATCACAAGGAGCTACACAAGTCCAAATGAGCAAGTTAGATACTCGACAGTTCGTAATGACCTTAACTACATGATCACCAAGTTTCACAACCATTGGACAAGGCTAAAAAGGATTTGAGTAATTTTACGAAAAGTTACTCTCTCATAAGCAAATACCTAAACATGAGCAAAACATATCAAAATGGCAAAGCCACTCAAACTTCATGCTAGGACAACCATTCTAATCATAAGACCATCATAAACACCCAAAAGCACCTCATGTCATGTCAAAGCCACCGAGCCATGTGCCTACTTCTATGTATGAGACTTCTCATTGGTAGGCAACATGCAACGGTTTAGCACCCAAAGCAAATTAATTTCAGCACATATGACATGGGAGCATATTTTCCAAGCATTTTTCATTTCATTTTCAGATTTATAAATGGTACATGAAATGTCTTTGCGACAAAAAGGAACTTATGCCCCTCCACAAGATGAAGCAAGAGGGCTAAACATTCATGATGGCAAATGAGCCTTTGGCCCCATATGATCAATAAACTAGCTATCCTAACACAAATTAAGCATAGCAAAGCCACTAAAACATGTCAAGATCATATAAAGGCATTTACACATGAGAGATCATATATGTGACATTTTTCAAAAAATTAGCCATCAACCATGGATCATTCATCAAGATCATCAAGAGTTAAGCCAAACTAACCGTAGCATACCAAACAAGCTCACAAGAACATATATAGCAACCCATGGTGAACAATGTATATAGGAGAAGCTTTTCCTATCCAATGCATATGATACAAAATGCATGCAATCTAAGATACAAGGATGCCTATACATCATGTTACATATGCCATGCCAAATGCAATAAATGCACAAAGGAAAGCTATACATATGCTACACAAGGAGCTTCACCACCAACTTAGGAAACCAACCACACACACAAAGCTCACAAAAGACCGGCTCCTCGAGGGGAGGCAAAAAGGGCTCGACACCACCGGCAGAAGAGCAAAAGAGCACAAACTCACAAGCTCCCCCTAAACACATGCACTAGGGCCAAAGAGCATACAAAGCTCACCCTACATACATGATATAGAGAAGGAGCAAAAACAAACCAAGTGGCTTGATCAAGGCCACACACTCAAAGGTCACAAAGCACTTACTGTTGACGCGAAATGTACACTCAACGCCAATCACACAGCAAGCCGAACAAAGCTGGCTTCACACACGCGGAGAGCAAATGACGTGCCAGTCAATTTTTCCTGAAAATTAACAAAAGATAAAACATGTTAAATACCAGAGCTTGGAACTTGCCGGGTAATACCAGATAGTTCCATAATTACGGCTAAAGAGCCAATTGGGATGACACATAGCTATGCAAAGCTATCTGTCAAAGAACCACGACAATTCGGGTAACCATAAAGCTTTTTCCGTAGTAGCGTAATTTAATTGTGCTCCACTAAGAGTTTTGCTAGCGTAGTAAACGAGCGTGAACTCGGCCTTCCCTTCTTTGTCCCAAGACCGCGCCCCTGCGAGCGTAATCACTTGCGTCACACATGATCTCAAAGGTTGGCTCCAATCCGAAGGTTGGATGATGGGAGCACTCATGACGCATTTTTCAAGGTCGGAATGCCGCTAGGCTTTCTCATCAAAGTCGAAAGCCACATCCTTGAAGGGTGTGTCAAAGGCTTAGTGATCTTGAGAAGTCCTTTATAAATCTTCTATAGAATCCCGGCGTGGCCTGAAAGCTCCTTAAGGACTTAACATCCGTAGGAGGTGGGAATTGCTCAACCGTCTCTACCTTAGCCTTGTCCACTTCAATTCCTCGCTCGGATATAACATGTCCAAGGCACTATGCCTTTAACCCAACCATGAAGTGGCACTTTTCCCAATTTAAAACCAAATCAACCTCCGCACACCTTGTAAGGACTTTTCTAGGTTTGCTAAGCAATCCATGAACGTTTTCCCGTAAACGGAAAAATCATCCATAAACACTTCAACAATTTCTTCGATGAATTCCGAAAACACGGCCATCATGCAACGTTGAAAAGAGGCCGGAGCGTTGCATAGGCCGAAGAGCATCCTCCTATATGCAAACGTTAGTAAGGACACGTAAACGTTGTCTTATGTTGATCTTCCGGGTGAATAGGAATTTGCATGAACCCAGTATCCATCGAAAGCAAAAATAAAGAGAGCGTGGTTTGCTAACCTCTCGAGCATCTCGTCTATGAACGGTAGGGGAAGTGATCTTTCTTCGTCGCTTTGTTAAACACGATAATCGATACACATCCGCCACCCGGTCACGGTTGCTGCGGTCGTTCTTCTCATTCTTCACCACGGTCAAACCTCCTTTCTTTGGTACACAATGCACCGGGCTCACCCACTCGCTATGCGGAACCGGGTAGATGATGCCGGTATCAAGTAACTTGATAACCTCTTTCTTTACTACCTCTCGCATGGCATGGGTTAGCCTCCTTTAGTCCACTACGAGGGCTTACATTGGTCTTCCATTGGTATACGATGAGTGCAAAGGTGGGCTAATTCCTTTGAGATCATTGAATATCCAATCACCTTCCTATGTTTTTTTTAATAAAATCAGCAACGCTTCATTTTCTTCGGGACTCAACTCGTCGCTCACAATAATTGGATAAGTTTTGTCCCGGGCCCAAAAATTCATATTTTAATCCCTTGGGCAAAGGTTTAAGGTCTACCTCGGGCACTTGTGGCTCCTCGGGTTTGATTTCTCCTATGTCTTCAAACTTCTCTTCCTCCACGCTACTGTCATGCGGCTCTAAGCCTTTTGTCGCTTCCTCTAGTTCTTCGTCTTGTTGATTACTAATTTGATTTTCCATCGCTCTTTGCAGCTGGTCTCTAAGGGTTTCAACAAAACAAAGACTATCTATCTCTTCTACTTCTTCATCTTCGGGAGGAAAAGGTGTAAGGTGTTTAGAAGCACGAAGAAAGTTATATGTGTACTTTGTTCCATTAAGGTTCATTGTTACTTTGCCTTCTCCGGCATCTAACACGGCATCAACCAAGTTAAGAAAAGGCCTACCTAAGATTATATGATCAGAATTACCATGGTAAGCATCAATAACAAAGAAATCCGTTGGTATATAGTTTCTAGAGATTTTTACTTTCATGTTGCAAGCAATACCTAGAGGTTTGATAGTTCTACCATCTCCCATAATTAATTTCGTTGATGTTGGAGCTAAGTCTAGGTTGTGGTATTGAACTTTATCGTAAATTTTTAGAAGATAGAACACTTACTTGGGCTCACGATGTCGCATAAGGCTTTGCATTGAACTCGGATTGATCCTGCCAACTCAAGTGCGGCGTCATCTTCTCTTCTTCTTCGGATCGATCGAATAAATTTCAGCAAAGACGGCGTATGGTGATGCTTCGGGCTTGATCCCCATGATCCTCTTCACCTCGGCAATATGTTCGGATCCACCACGTCATCTCAAAGAGCTTTTCAAAAATCTCACCAGAATTGGTTCGAGGTTGTATGAATTTTCAGCTTTCTTCTCCGGTGGAAATCCACTTCGATACTCTTGCCATTCCCTTTCCTTGATTAGGGAACGGTCTTCTCTTGTTGAATACTTCTCCGTAATCAATAGGAACCCAATCCATTGGCTCGAACTCTCTTAGTGGCTTCGCGCTTGACATGCTTCTCTTGTTCGTCTCATTTGGTGCGGCGAAGTCGGCGTTTGGTGTAGTTCTTGACTTGGTGTGTTCTTGTTCAAGCTTTTTCCATGATCGGCTCCTCTTTTGTGACTTCCGGAGTTGCCTCTTTAGAAAATTCAGCAAGCTTTTTTCTTCCTTGAATTGAATTCCGGCTCTTGTAAGTCTTGTTTCCCAATCTCTTCGCATGGCAGCCGCTTTACTAACTTTTGTAGAAGTTGGGCGGCTTAAAGTGAGTGTTTTCTCCATGAGATCCCCACTGCACACATTTCGACGTGTCGCCATGCAACTAGGGGTTAGGGAAAAGAAAAATGTATGCAAGAGTACGTCACTTAGGTGAAGCCGAGTTTTGGTCCTTGTTCGATTATTCATTAAACCTATCCCGGGCTTGGTCTATCCCTTCCTCTTCTCCTTGCATGAAAGTGATCACTTGCCTCCTTAGATGTTGAACCTTGCTAATTGGAAGAACTTCTCGCAAAACTTCTTTGTCCAGCTTGTTCCAATTGCCTTCAACTTCAAAGGACGCAACCGAAATACCATGTCTTTGCTTTGCGGCAGAGTGAGTAGGAAGAGATTCCATTTGAACCATCGGGAACTCCTTCTTGACGCCGTGTTGCATATTGTCGTGAAATCATATGTGTCTATATGGGTTCTCCGTAACCATCCCTTCAAATGGGTTTTCCTCCTACATCTTGATGATCTTGGATTTGATTTCATACTTGGTCGCTTCGAGCTTTGAATCCGACTCTTGTACCTTTATGTCTTCACATCGAGGGCTAGCGTAATCCCTTAATGATTTCTCCGGTTCTTCCACGGGTTGATTAACGAACTCCATCTAGACAAAAAAACAAAAACAAAAAAGAAACAAGTGTTTTTTCTGATAATATATGTTAGATAAAGCAAATAAAAGATAAACTAAAAATATAAAACTAAGTTAGATCACAAATCAAGCGATGTAAACTAACTTGCTCCCCGCTTAGCGAGCGCCGAAAAAAGGGGCTTGTTGACGGATAAAAAACCGTATCCCTCTACGATCCGCAAGCGTGGACCCCCACCTTTTCACCACGGGATTCCCAAGGTTCTTGTCAATCCGCGGAGCAAGGGGATTACAAGCGTTCGATCAACAACGACACGGTAGCTACTAAAACCCTAACTATATTATACTAGAAAACAACTAAACTGCTAGAGAGAATGATAAACGATCAAGGTAGAAGACACTCGCCCACGGGTCTACGATACTAGAGCATGCAATCGCTTAAAGACATGAAAAACAATCTAATCTATCGGGGTTGTGACCACGGTTTCGCCCTTTCCCTCTGTAACAACCCAGGAATCTAGGTGTGTGAATTTTGCGAAAATTTAAAACTTTTTGCTTGCAATTGGGTGCTATCAAATTTTTAGCCAAATTGCTAGCCTCTCACCAAATTCTCCACTAATTTATCCTATTTATAAAAATTATATTTAAAATATGGTATAACAAGTGAGTTGGATTTTCTCTCGTTTTATTTGGAGTTCTTTTTTGTGTGAAGTTTGAATTTGTTTGGGATTCAAATTCAAACTCCCTAATCAAACCCTTATTTAAACCTTTAGCTTTTAAAACCAAAGTGTAGTTAGGAGTAGTGGGCCGATTTCCCTTCGGTAGCTTCGCGGCCAGCCCAACCCGCCAGCGCTATCGGCCCATCTGCACTGCGCGGCCCAACCGATCCCCTTCAACCCCTGCCACGTGGGCCCCGCTCGTCAGGCACCCTATCCTTCCCCAACCTTTTCCCCTTCGACCCGCCGCGCCGCGGTCGAGGCGGGCGGCCGCGCGCCGGTCCAACCGCGCCCGGCCGCGCCGGGGAGGCGCGCGCGGCCGGGGCGGCCCGGGCCGGCACGCACGCCAAGACCGGCGCGTGCCCGCGGACCCGGGCGCGTGACCGCGGGAAAGGTAAAAGACCCCGTCGCCCTTTTTCCCCAGGCATCGAGGCGGGCGGTGCGATGCCGCGCCGCCATCCGGCCGGGACGGCGGCGAACCGGGGGGCAACTTGGGCCTTTCCCCCTCGGGATTCCGCGGCGTGAGTTCAAAAGGAGGGCGAGGGGAGCGGGCGGCCTCGCAACCACCCGCATTGGGGTTTTTGCCCCAACTCGGAGCAGCCACCGAAGGGGGAAAGAAGGAGGCGGGGAGAGGGGAAGAGAGGAGGGGGGGGGGGGGGGCGACGCGCGCGCGGCCCGGCGCG
The DNA here is from genome assembly GCA_947561735.1 of Cenchrus americanus. Lineage (NCBI taxonomy): Eukaryota > Viridiplantae > Streptophyta > Magnoliopsida > Poales > Poaceae > Cenchrus > Cenchrus americanus. The sequence goes on from OX387245.1 coordinate 129,819,088, forward strand.
TCGCTGCGGAGACGGGACGTGTTCGTGAGGCGCCGTTCGTGTGCAAGGGGGAGGCGCCGATCGTGCTTGAGAGGGAGCCGGACCGGAGCACGCCGTGGACATCGACGTCGCGTCGCCGCACCGCCAAGTCTGCTACGCCTTCACCGTCGACCCACGGTGAGCACCGTGGTCGCCTCTCTCTTCTCCTTGCGCCGGTCGCCTTAGCCGTGCTGCCTGTGAGCGTGCCTTCGAGCCGCCTCTGTTCGTGCGCGCGCGCCGCCGCCTCCCCATGGGTGACGCGCGTCGCGCCGCGTTGCGGCGTGCGGCGGCGGCCGGGGGTCATGGCTACCCCAAGCCGTGATGACCCGGAGGCGTCGCCGTTTCGTGGTGCTCTTGGTGCGATTGCGGGTAGCCCGGGGGATCACCCCGTGTCGCGCCGCGTCGTTGTGCGCCGCGCCGTCGTGCGCGCGCGCGCGAGCGCGTGACGCGCCGCGCCGCCCGGGGGTCAAGCGTGTCCTTTGCGCCGTGTCTTGAACCGTCGTGAATCCGGCCTTTGAGCCGTAGGTTGTTCTCGTTGCGGGGAGAAGGTGGGCGCGGGCGCCGCCCGGCCGCACCCCGAGCGCGCGCGTGGCCGTGGCCCCGCCGCCCGTGGAACACCGTGTGTGGGCGTTCCACGCTTAGTTCCGTGTGTGGGAGTGGATCTTGCGGGGCGAGCGTGCACCGGGAATCCCAAGGCCGCACCCCGGCGCGCCCGGGGTTTCCCCGTCTGCGGGAGACGCGCGCGCCGGCGACGACGTCGCGCCGCGCGCCGTGGCGAGTAGGCCGCTAGCCGGCCTTCGAGCGCGCGGGCGTGCGTGAGCACCGAAGAGAGTGGTGAGGCCAAGGCGCACCCCGGCCGCCGAGACCGGGTTTCCAACCCGACGCGCCGCCGCCGATGCGCGCGCCGGCGAGGCGCCGCGCGTGCACGGCGACCGCCGAGGAAGAGGGGGACGTGACCCCGTGTTCCCGGGCCGCGGAAGAAGGAAAGGCGGCGGGCCGTTGGGCCATCCGCGCTAGGCCGGGCCATTTGAGCCGTCGAGCTCGTCGGGCTAGGAGGCCAGCGTTTAAGTAAGTGAGCCCATCTAGTAAAGGAAGGCCGCAGCCAGAAAACCGGGGGGGTTTTTCCGGACTTCCCCCGCCAGGGCCCGTTGAACCGAGCCCAAGGGGCTGATTTCAGCTCAGAAAGCCTTCCAGCCCATTTTCGGCCCATGCAGCAGGAAAAATCCCTTTTCTTTTCTGCTTTAATTTCCAGAAAATGTTTTGGACCTTTAAAAATTAGTAAGAAATTCTAGGGTGCTCAGAAAAATACAAAACTAATTTCTATAAATCTGTATTTGCAAAACCTTGCTGATTGTAGGTAGTTCGGGCTCTTTTGGATCTTCTAAATTGGATTTTATTTGGAGTTATTGCTTAGATGTGCACCGATATCTTATTTTCGCGTCGAATCTCGTGCCGCAGACCCGAGCTTCGACCAGGAGGACGTGGAGGACCCCGAGTACACCGCCGACCGACGGCGCTTCAACGGAACGAGAAGGTGTCATGTCACTCCCGACCATATAGATCCCATGTTGATATCTAGCCGCTAGTGCTTTACTTTAATGCATTGCTCCGATGAATTGCATAACCCTGTTTACTAGCCATGCCTTGATGTTTATTATAACTCGTTCCTTGTTCTACTACTGCCGGGACTAGCTACGGACCCCTAGCTAGTCCCTTACTTCAACTATCCATACTTTTGTTGTTTGATTATGGATGGTGCTGCGGGTTTGAGCGAGATGTGGGTATCTCGGTATAATTCTAGCGTGTGTTCCGGGTTGTGTACCCCCTAGCCGTGTTTTGGCGGGAGCGAGCCGCCGCTGGTTACTTGTGAACGACGCCGAGGGAAGATGCGATCGGCCTCTTACAGGGTCGTGTCGTGTGGGATGGAGATGTTGAGTGCTCGCTCTCGGCCCCTTAAGGACCGATCGTCAGTTGACCTTGTTTCGAATGACTACTTTCGTACAGACCGCCCGCCTTGTATTGGGCGGGGGGTGCGGGGTGAGACTTGTAGTGGATAGCACCCCTCCTGTCGGAGGATCGGTGTGATCGTGTCGGGAGTGGTCCGGTCCCTCCTTAGTAGACTTTGCCCCGGCGAGGCCGGGGAAGGGTTCCACGGCTTCGAGGGACCTCTCGCGGGTAGTATGAGCTCGCCGCGGAGGGCTGGGCCGTGCTCGGAGATGCGAAGGGGTACTATCCACTTACTTGGGCTTCGGCCGTATGGTAGGGTCGGACACGGTGACGGCCGGTTCCGGACCTATTCGGGCGGGTACGGTTGTACAACCTCTCGCAGTGTTAAACCTATAGCTATAGTCCGTGTCCTTTGGTTATGGACGAGTCTTTCGATCTCTCACCCGACTAGATACACTTCTCTTGTGCTTCTTCTCTCCCCCGAGTGTGTGAGCCGGCTTCGGCGGGTTGAGATGTGGGGATAGGAGCCGGTGGGCCCCACATTGCGGATGAGAGTTGGGTTCTGGATCGTGGTTGAGATCCGGTGCTTTGGTGTGGTGTTCCTTGAGCGGGGTGTGGACCCCTGAGGTGTGGACCTCGGAAGCGAAGGCTTCCCCCGAGGTGTGGACCTCCTTGCTACTCTGCTTACCTTGAATGTTGCACCTTCTTCTTTGCTTAAGCCTTCTACAACCGCATTAGGGTTACCTCATGCATAGTAGAATATACACCGCTTTTGCCTCTTTGTTGGGAAGCTGACATGACCTACCCGCTTATCGGGTAGACCTTGGTGACTCTGACGCAGAGCCAGACTACGACTTCGACAACGACGGCTGGGTGGACTGAGCTCTTCCTACACTTGAGCTGCCTGCGGATACGGAGTTTCCCGCGCTTACATGGAGCCGCTGCTAGACGTTTTGTTTCTGTTTGATTCAGTCCTGATGGACTTGTACCCGGCATGTGCCGAAGAGATGTACTCTGATTAATGTAATAAAATAAATGTTGTACTCTATTCTTTGTTTTTACTTTTCTGTATGGATTTTGGAATCGCTGAGACAGGGATTGCACGTGGTAGCCTCCTGGGACTACCACCGAGGTGCTAAGATTCGGGGTTCCGTTCGCGGAAATCCGGGTCGTTTCAGTTGGTACCAGAGCCATGCTTGACTGTAGGACGAGCCCCAGGAATGGTCGATAGCATAGGAAGCCGTTTCTGAACCTTGAAACTTTATATAAACTCCTTGGCTTCCGTATGTATATAACTATACTTATATATATGCATTACCTTGATTAACTTTCACTAACTGCCTTACTAACTACGCTCTAACAACGTTGTGCAGATGGCGGAAACGACGTGGGTTACCTTGGAGTCGGACGGCAAGAGCTACGGAGGCTTCGCCACCTGGCGAGGGAGTGCCCGGAGGGCGGCGGGGAGGGAGACCGACGGTGTCGCCTACGGGGGAGGGCCATGGGGCACTTGGAGCGGACTCCCACGTACCCGACCGTCACGGTACCGGCGAGACCCACGGGTGCCGCAGTTTGAGGAGGTAGTGGTGTACGCTTCGAGAGCTCGGTCACGGAGGCGCACCGAGCACGTGCACGCGGGGGCTCTCAAGAAGGTTTGTGACCTGCTCAGAGAGAGGCTGAAGGACACACCGTTCAGGGTACTTCCGGCAGAGATCTTCGACCACGGTCGCTGGGACTCGAGTGACCGAGCACGGTACCAGGAGGTGACTCCAGTGGACGGGGAGGACCAGGCGATGCTCGCAGCCAGGCGGTGCATCCCCGGCCCCGGGGACCGAGCCCGTGCAGGGCGGACGGAGAGACACCCGTACCTTCGGTGGAGGTGTGACGTTGCCCTGCGGCGGGGTTCGGGACTTGGAGGAGGACGAGAGAGGACTTGCGCGACGAGGCCGGAGGCGGCGCACGAGAGGAATGGGGAGCTAGTACGGGGCTCGGGAGCGCGGCGGCGCGGCCGCACCGAGAGAGACTCCTGGAGGATCGCTACGTTGGAGGCACGGTTGAGGGCAGAGCGGGAGGCTCACCGGGCTTCGGTGGAGGCCGCGCGAGAGGATCGAGTGAGGCTGGCGGAGGCTCGAGACCAGGTGGAGTCGATCGGAGCCGCAGCAGTCGACTACCAGGTCAAGGTGTGGGACCTACAGGAGGCGAGCCGACACAACTACCACCACATGTGTTACCTGGGAGGGCGGGGGTCTACGAGGAGAGGGACCGAGCGAGACGGGGACCGGCGCGGCACGGGAGCGTTCGACCGGCGAGAGGCCGGCGGAGGCGGAGGCGCTTTCCGCACAGCTGCCACCTAAGAAGAGGCCCAGACTGAGGATGGAGACTTTCGAGCTTCCCCCGACACTCCTACCACGGGTGCGGCCGTACCCGAGTGGTTCGCAGGACACAGCTGAGATGGATCGTGCTCTGCAGGACACTTGTGACTACTACGGGGGACCGGCGATCAGGGTGCCGGGTTACCCAGGAGTCCACTCACCACCATTCTACTCAGTTCCACAGGACACCGACTCCGAGGCACCTCAGAGTATTCAGTGATGGGGGTAGAGATCTTGTAGCAGATTCAGAGTAGGTGTAATGAGTTAGAGGTAATGCTACCGTTCATGTGACATGCCTGTAGTAGCTACCCCATGATGTACCATGCGTTAGCAGGATGTGTTGCCGTGTACCCTCGAAGGTCGTAGGAGTAAACCTCGAGGTGCACCTCTTTTGTATGGTGGCATTGATTGAGTGACATGGATCTTCATGGTTTCTTTCGGATCTCATGCCTCTTATTGTCTGTCTGAAATTTTGTGATTGTTAGCAGGATTACTCCATTATAGTTTATAACCTGATTAAATACGTTCTCCCTACCACTACTAACTGTTGCAACTGGAACAGATGTCGGGAGCAAGGAGGTCCGGGCGACTCCTAGCCCGTTTCGAGGAGGTCGCTGGGGACGACGGAGGGGAGGATGCCCCTAACCCAGCAGGAGCGAGAGGCTGTGGACGTCGTGGAGGTCTCGCGCCACGAGGCGGACTCCACGGAGGCCGGGGAGGCCGAGTCGGCGGTCGAGGAGCCGCGCGCGACGACGAGGGAGCTCGGGAGCGAGGAGCTCGAGCACGAGCGAGTACCCCGGCCCGAGGGAGGAGCGAGGCCGGGCTCGGGGACACGAGGTGCCACCACCGCCACCTCCCCCCGAACTTGGCCGAAGTGATGGCGGTGCAAACTCGAGTCGATGCGGACGATCACCCGGATGCTGAGCCCGAACAACAACCACAACAACCACGGGGGCCGAACCGCAACGCTCCCGAGGGGCTTCCGGAAGAAGGTTGAAAACTTCAACAAGGCGCGCCCGCCTACCTTTGACCACTCGGCGGACCGATGGATGCGGATAACCGGTTGCGTGAGATCGAGAAGAAGCTGGAGCCGACCGAGGCTTACGGAGGAGGAGTGTGTGAGCGCGGCCGCGCACCGGCTAGTTGGCACGGCCCGGTGCGTGGTGGGACGGCCTGCGTGACTCGCACGGGACCCGTTGCACATCGGGTGGGACGAGTTCGTGGAGGCCTTCCGAGCCACCACATCCCGGACGCGGTGATGGACGAAGGGCCGACGAGTTCGAGCACCTCAAGATGGGAAACATGTCGGTACGGGGAGTACGCCAACCGTTACCGGGAGCCGATGAGATACGCGCCCGACGACACCGACACAGAAAAGAAGAAGGTGTACTGGTTCAGGAAGGGGCTGCACAAGGGGATGGCACACCACCTGTCCGCGCACGACTGCCCGACACTTCGCTCCATAATCGACAAGGCTCTGATAGTGGAGAGGTCCAGGCTGGAGTACATGGAGGTACGAGGGAGCAAGTCCAAGCGCACCGACCAGGCAGGACGCTCAGGTCCACCCCGAGAGGCGAGAGGACGAGGCTACGCACGGGGCCACCGGACTCGGCGGAGAGGCACCACGCCTCTCGGTCTCGGCCACGAGAGCGGGACCCACCCGAGGTGGGAGTGGAGGTCGGAACGGTGGCCGAGCCGAGGCCATCACCGCGGGCGGCGGACGGATCCAAGGTGACGTGCTTCAGCGCCGTCGGGGTGGGGCATAAGTCGTTTGAGTGCCCCCGGCGGTACCACCGGAAGTCGAGCCGCGGCACTCGGTTCCGGACCCCGCCCAAGCCACCGGCCACCGGGGAGGACGGCCACCTCGTACACGGCGGAGAGGTCCGCTCGGCCGCCGGCTACTCGGGGCCGGCCGAACCACCTCACCGGCGAGGATGCGGCGGTACACCCGACGTCACACTCGGTGAGTTCCTTGTTGACTCGGTTTTGGCTATCTGTTTTGTTTGATACGGAGCTCGGTTTTCGTATATTTCTACCAAGTTTGCTAAAGAAAGGTCTTTACCAACTAAGCCTCGACCAAGGCCTATCTTGACTAGCTCTCCGCTAGGAGAGAAGAGGAGTACGTTAGAGTGCGGGGGAGTGAGGATGGTGTTTGAGGGGCTACCGTTCACGGCGGACTTGACGGTTTGGAGTCGTCGGGATAGACGTGATCTTAGGGATGGATTGGTTGGCAAAGCACAACGGGATAGTTTCTTGCAACCCCGCAGTGATACGGCTTGAACACCCCGGCGGGACAACGGTACGGATCGAGCCGCGAGTCCGAAGGTTGCTGCAATGATGTGCAACATGAGTGGGAAAGAGATTGAAGAAATCCCGGTGGTCCGGTGAGTTTCGGACGTGTTCCCAGAGGAGCTTACGGAGTTACCCCCAGACCGAGACGTGGAGTTCGTGATTGAGCTGATGCCAGGGGCGGGGCCCGTTGCGAAGAGTCCGTATAGGATGTCGTCCGACGAGCTGGACGAGTTGAAGAAACAGCTCAAGAAGTTGCTCGAGCAAGGGTTTGTTCGGCCGAGTGCCTCACCGTGGGGTTCACCAGTGCTCTTCGTGGAGAAGAAAGACGGTACGAAGAGGATGTGCATTGACTACCGCACGCTCAACTCGATGACAATCAAGAACAAGTACCCACGCCCCGAGAATCGAGGATTTGCTTTGGATAGACTCAAAAAGGCAAGGTTCTTCTCCAAGATCGACTTGAGGTCGGGCTACCACCGAGATGAAAATCCGAGAGCGAGGACATACCCAAGACGGCCTTCACCACACGCTACGGTTTGTACGAGTTCGTGGTGGTTTCCTTTGGGCGACCAACGCCCCGCCTACTTCATGAACTTGATGAACAAGGTCTTCATGGAAGAGTTGGACCGGTTTGTAGTGGTGTTTATCGATGATATCTTGATCTACTGCGAGACCACCGAGGAGCACGAGGAGCACCGAGGGTTGTGCTAGAGAGACGAGGGCGGCGAACCGTACGCCAAGTTCGGCAAGTGCGAGTTCCGGATGGAGAAGGTCGCGTTCTTGGGACACGTGTTGTCGGCGAGAGGGGATAGCCGTGGATCCGTCCAAGGTTGAATCGGTGACCAAGTGGGAGCAGCGTTAAACGTGACGGATGTCGAAGCTTCCTTGGGTTGGCGAGGTTACTACGGAGGTTCATTGAGAACTTTTCCAAGATCGCAAAGCCAATGACGAGTTGCTCAAGAACAACACAAAGTTCGAGTGGTCGAAGCGTGTGAGAAGAGCTTTCAAGAGCTGAAAAAAAGACTCACCACGGCCCCGGTGCTTACCTTGCCGGATATCAAGAAAGACTTTGTGGTCTCCCGTGACGCTTCAAAGCAAGGACTTGGTTGTGTGTCGATGCGGGAAGGGAAAGTTGTGGCTTATGCTTCCGGACGGTGAAGAAACATGAGGAAAACTACCCGACACACGACTTGGAGTTGGCGATTTGTTGTGCATGCGCTCAAAATCTGGAGACACTACCCGATAGGGAACAAGTGTGAGCCGTTTTCCGACCACAAGAGCCCGAAGTACTTCTTTACACGGTCGAGCCGAACATGAGGCGGAGACGGTGGTTAGAGCCGATCAAGGACTACGACGTCGAGATCAACTACCACCCGTGCAAAGCTAACGTCGTGGCAGATGCACTGAGCCGGAAAACATACTGTAACAACCTCATGATAAAGGAAGAGCAACCTGCTTTGCATGAAGAGCTAGAGAAGCTGAGAATCGAAATTGTAGATCAAGGCCAAGTCAACGTGATGCAAGTGACCTATGACCTGGAGGAGCGAATCCGTACAGCCCAGAAAGAGTGTGCAGAAATCAAGGTGCTGCGAGAACTAATGAAGCAGGGCAAACCAGAGGACTATCGGGTTGATGAACAGGGCACGGTGTGGTTGAAAGAACGGATCTGTGTACCACGAGACAAGACGCTCCGAGATCAGATCATGAGAGAAGCTCACGACTCGAGGTACTCGATTCACCCGAGCAAAGACCAAGATGTACGAGAGATCTGAAGGTCAGGTACTGGTGGAAGGATATGAAGAAGGACATAGCACACTACGTGGCCTGTTGTGACACCCCGTAGCGAGTAAAGATTGAACATCGAAACCTGCCTGGTTTGTTGAAGCCGTTGGATATCCCGGTGTGGAAGTGGGAGGACATTTCCATGGACTTTGTGGTAGGACTCCCTAGAACACCAAAAGGAAACGACTCGGTCCGGGTCATAGTGGACAGCCGACTAAAGTGGCTCACTTTGTGCGGTGAAGACCGGGTATGCAACCGAGAAGTTAGCGAGAGGCGTTCGTAGAACACATACTCGAGCTACACGGGGCACCCGGAAGTATCGTGTCCGATCGAGGGTCACGGTTGTCTCCAAGTTTTGGCGAGTTTCCACAAGCTTATGGGCACCACTCTCGGCTACGGCACGGCTTTTCACCCACGGACCGACGGGCGGACGGAGAGAGTCAACCAGGTCTCGGAGGACATGCTACGAGCTTGTGCACTCACCTATGGTACCGATTGGGAGAGCGGTTTGCCGTTTGCGAGTTCTCGTACAACAACAACTTTCAAGCAAGTCTCCGGATGGCACCCTTTGAGGCACTTTACGGTCGGAAGTGCGAGGACCCGCTAGCTTGGTCGAGGTTGGAGAGCGAGCTCCGTTCGGACCAAGCAATCATTGAGGAAGCGAGAGGAGAAGGTTGAGAAAGTTTGAGAGAACCCGAGAATCGCTCAAAGTCGTCGAAGAGCTATGCCGACAAGAGAAGGAGAGAGTTGACCTTTGCGGTTGGCGACGAGTGTACTTGAAAGTCTCACCGCTCCGAGGAACTAAGAGGTTCTTGGTGAAAGGAAAGCTTGCACCGAGGTACGTGGGACCGTACCCTATCACCCGAAGGATTGGAAGTTTGGCCTACCAGCTTGCACTACCCGAGACAATGGCAGGAGTTCACCCAGTGTTTCACGTGTCACAGCTGAAGAAGAGGGAGAAGGCAGTGGAGGCAAAACAAGTGCCCATGGAGTTGCTTGACCTGCAAGACAACCTAGAGTATACAGAATATCCTGAGAAAATCTTGGACAGAGCCGTCAAGGAAACAAGGAGAACTACCATTCCCTTCTGTAAAGTGTTGTGGAGCAACCATACCGAACGAGAGGCTACATGGGAGAAGGAAGCCGATCTCAGGAAGGAGTACCCTCACTTGTTCACGGAGGAGGTCGAGGACTAAATCTCGAGGACGAGATTCTCGGTGGTGGGGGAGAATGTAACAACCCAGGGATCTAGGTGTGTGAAATTTTGCGAAAATTTAAAACTTTTTGCTTGCAATTGGGTGCTATCAAATTTTTAGCCAAATTGCTAGCCTCTCACCAAATTCTCCACTAATTTATCCTATTTATAAAAATTATATTTAAAATATGGTATAACAAGTGAGTTGGATTTTCTCTGTTTTATTTGGAGTTCTTTTGTGTGAAGTTTGAATTTGTTTGGGATTCAAATTCAAACTCCTAATCAAACCCTTATTTAAACCTTTAGCTTTTAAAACCAAAGTGTAGTTAGGAGTAGTGGGCCGATTTCCCTTCGGTAGCTTCGCGGCCAGCCCAACCCGCGGCTGCTATCGGCCCATCTGCACTGCGCGGCCCAACCGATCCCCTTCAACCCCTGCCACGTGGGCCCCGCTCGTCAGGCACCCTATCCTTCCCCAACCTTTTCCCCTTGACCCGCCGCGCCGCGCCGAGCCGGGCGGCCGCGCCGCCGGTCCAACCGCGCCGGCCCGCGCAAGGAGGCGCGCGCGGCCGGGCCGACCGGCCGGCACGCACGCCAAGACCGGCGCGTGCCCGCGGACCCGGGCGCGTGACCGCGGGAAAGGTAAAAGACCCCGCCGCCCTTTTTCCCCGGGCATCCGAGGCGGGCGGCGCGATGCCGCGGCCGCCATCTGGCCCGGGACGGCGGCGAACCAGGGGCAACTTGGGCCTTTCCCCCTCGGGATTCCGCGGCGTGAGTTCAAAAGGAGGGCAGGGAGCAGCTGGCCTCGCAACCACCCGCATTGGGGTTTTGGCCCCAACTCAGAGCAGCCACCGGAAGGGGGAAAGAAGGAGGCAGGAGAGGGGAAGAGGAGCTGGGGGGAAGTGCGACGCGCGCCGCCGCCGGCGCGTCGCTGCGGAGACGGGACGTGTTCGTGAGGCGCCGTTCGTGTGCAAGGGGGAGGCGCCGATCGTGCTTGAGAGGGAGCCGGACCGGAGCACGCCGTGGACATCGACGTCGCGTCGCCGCACCGCCAAGTCTGCTACGCCTTCACCGTCGACCCACGGTGAGCACCGTGGTCGCCTCTCTCTTCTCCTTGCGCCGGTCGCCTTAGCCGTGCTGCCCGTGAGCGTGCCTTCGAGCCGCCTCGTTCGTGCGCGCGCGCGCGCCGCCTCCCCATGGGTGACGCCGCGTCGCGCCGCGTTGCGCCGTGCGGCGCGCGGCCGGGGGTCATGGCTACCCCAAGCCGTGATGACCCGTAGCCGTCGCCGTTTCGTGGTGCTCTTGGCGCGATTGCGGGTAGCTCGGGGGATCACCCCGTGTCGCGCCGCGTCGTTGTGCGCCGCGCCGTCGTGCGCCGCGCCGAGCGCGTGACGCGCCGCCGGCCGGGGGTCAAGCGTGTCCTTTGCGCCGTGTCTTGAACCGTCGTGAATCCGGCCTTTGAGCCGTAGGTTGTTCCGTGTGCAGGAGAAGGTGGGCGCGGGCGCCGGCCGGCCGCACCCCGGCCGCGCGCGTGGCCGTGGCCCCGCCGCCCGTGGAACACCGTGTGTGGGCGTTCCACGCTTAGTTCCGTGTGTGGGAGTGGATCTTGCGGGCGAGCGTGCACCGAGAATCCTACGGTGCCGCACCCCGCCGCGCCCGAGGGTTTCACCGTGCCGGGAGACGCGCGCGCGGGCGACGACGCGCGCGCGCGCGCCGTGGCGAGTAGACGCTAGCCGGCCTTCGAGCCGCGCGGGCGTGCGTGAGCACCGGAAGAGAGTGGTGAGGCCAAGGCGCACCCCGCCGCCGAGACCAGGTTTCCAACCCGACGCGCCGCCGCCGATGCGCGCGCGCGGCGAGGGCACCGCCGGCACGGCGACCGCCGAGGAAGAGGGGGACGTGACCCCCGTGTTCTCGGGTCGCGGAAGAAGGAAAGGCCGGCCGGGCCGTTGGGCCATCCGCGCTAGGCCGGGCCATTTGAGCCGTCGAGCGCTGTCGGGCTAGGAGGCCGGCGTTTAAGTAAGTGAGCCCATCTAGTAAAGGAAGGCCGCAGCCAGAAAACCGGGGGTTTTTCCCGGACTTCCCCCGCCAGGGCCCGTTGAACCGAGCCCAAGGGGCTGATTTCAGCTCAGAAAGCCTTCCAGCCCATTTTCGGCCCATGCAGCAGGAAAATCCCTTTTCTTTTCTGCTTTAATTTCCAGAAAATGTTTTGGACCTTTAAAAATTAGTAAGAAATTCTAGGGTGCTCAGAAAAATACAAAACTAATTTCTATAAATCTGTATTTGCAAAACCTTGCTGATTGTAGGTAGTTCGGGCTCTTTTGGATCTTCTAAATTGGATTTTATTTGGAGTTATTGCTTAGATGTGCACCGATATCTTATTTTCGCGTCGAATCTCGTGCCGCGGCACCCGAGCTTCGACCGGAGGACGTGGAGGACCCCGAGTACACCGCACCGACAACGACGGCGCTTCAACGGAACAGAAGGTGTCATGTCACTCCCAACCATATAGATCCCATGTTGATATCTAGCTGCTAGTGCTTTACTTTAATGCATTGCTCTGATGAATTGCATAACCTGTTTACTAGCCATGCCTTGATGTTTATTATAACCTGTTCCTTGTTCTACTACCTGCGGGACTAGCTACAGACCCCTAGCTAGTCCCTTACTTCAACTATCCATACTTTTGTTGTTTGATTATGGATGGTGCTCTGGGTTTGAGCTGAGATGTGGGTATCTCGGTATAATTCTAGCGTGTGTTCTGGGTTGTGTACCCCCCTAGCTGTGTTTTGGCGGGAGCGAGCCGCTGGTTACTTGTGAACGGCTGCCGAGGGAAGATGCGATCTGGCCTCTTACCCGAGGGTCGTGTCGTGTGGGATGGAGATGTTGAGTGCTCGCTCTCGGCCCCTTAAGGACCGATCGTCAGTTGACCTTGTTTCGAATGACTACTTTCGTACAGACCGCCCGCCTTGTATTGGGCGGGGGTGCGGGGTGAGACTTGTAGTGGATAGCACCCCTCCCGCCGGAGGATCGGTGTGATCGTGTCGGGAGTGGTCCGTCCCTCCTTAGTAGACTTTGCCCCGGCGAGGCCGGGGAAGGGTTCCACGGCTTCGAGGGACCTCTCGCGGGTAGTATGAGCTCGCGCGCGGAGGCCGGGGCCGAGCTCGGAGATGCGAAGGGTACTATCCACTTACTTGGGCTTCGGCCGTATGGTAGGGTCGGACACCGGTGACGGCGGTTCCGGACCTATTCGGGCGGGGTACGGTTGTACAACCTCTCGCAGTGTTAAACCTATAGCTATAGTCCGTGTCCACCGGTTATGGACGGTCTTTCGATCTCTCACCCGACTAGATACACTTCTCTTGTGCTTCTTCTCTCCCCCCGAGTGTGTGAGCCGGCTTCGGCCGTTGAGATGTGGGGATAGGAGCGGTGGGCCCCACATCGCGGATGAGAGTTGGGTTCGGATCGTGGTTGAGATCTCGGTGCTTTGGTGTGGTGTTCCTTGAGCGGGGTGTGGACCCCTGAGGTGTGGACCTCGGAAGCGAAGGCTTCCCCGAGGTGTGGACCTCCTTGCTACTCTGCTTACCTTGAATGTTGCACTGCTGCTTTGCTTAAGCCTTCTACAACCAGACTAGGGTTACCTCATGCATAGTAGAATATACACCGCTTTTGCCTCTTTGTTGGGAAGCTGACATGACCTACCCGCTTATCGGGTAGACCTTGGTGACTCGACGCGAGCCGGACTACGACTTCGACAACGACGGCCGGGTGGACCGAGCTCTTCCTACACTTGAGCCGCTCGCGGATACGGAGTTTCCCGCGCTTACATGGAGCCGCCGCTAGACGTTTTGTTTCGTTTGATTCGGTCCCCGATGGACTTGTACCCGCATGTGCCGAAGAGATGTACTCGATTAATGTAATAAAATAAATGTTGTACTCTATTCTTTGTTTTTACTTTTCTGTATGGATTTTGGAATCGCTGAGACAGGGATTGCACGTGGTAGCCTCCTGGGACTACCACCGAGGTGCTAAGATTCGGGGTTCCGTTCGCGGAAATCCGGGTCGTTTCACCCTCCTCTCGTACTGTCACTACGCGAAGGTATTCATGACTAGACCTTTGATGGCCACGGCGTATTGAATGGATCCAAGGAAGCATTGAGGCCTTACTTCCTTTACGGCATGGTTGCAAGCCTTAAGCATTAAAGTATATTCAACACAAGATGATAGATAGATAATCCGACAAAGTGCGATTACATCTCAAGATCGATTACAACCCATGGACGAATGAGAAGATTACCCCATCAAGGTGCTGATCATGGCACCGTTGATCATGGTTTCCCTTCCGCCGGTGTCTTCCTTCTTCTCCACGAGAGGGTGCTTCCTTCGAGGTGGTTGATCTCCCGCCGCAGATCCTCCTCCTCTCTCTCTAGCTTGTGGATGGCCTTCTCGGTGCGAATAACTCCTCTTCTCTCGTGTTGGCGGCGCGTCGGGGGTTTTAGGGTCGAAGATCCTTCGAGGGCAAGGAAGACGGGACCGAACCGGTGCCCGAAGTGGGCCGGGCCGCCCGCCCGGGCCGGCCGGCCCGTGCCCGGTTCGGCCCGGATCGGTCGCCCTTTTTGCTCCGTGGGTCCTCGTGCACTTATCTACTTTGCCCCCTCCACTTGGATGATTTTGACGCTGTTATCCTCGCGATCAAGATGGAGGCTCTCTTTGCATGAAGTTTGATCTTTTACGCTTCAATCCCCGGAGGTGTTCCTCGTAGCACTTCGGTCCTCGCCACCATTGGAAGTAATTTCAGCGAGCTCATGAACACGAACAAGACTCCATGAATTCTCCTTTGAACTTGTTGCGAATCCGTCCTTCATGTCCATGTTTTCCTACATAAACATAACACTTCCAAATGCATGCACAAAGATGAACTCGTTATATGATTAGTGTGCCTAGTGGCGGGTTAGTTCCATAATCAAATCCAAACCAAAGTGTAATGAACATGCTAGGTGCACCAAATTACACCGTCAACAAGCGTGTGGACGCGCTCGCTGCCGGCGCCGCCGGGACGCTCGCTGAAGCCTTCGAGGAGTTCCTCTTCCCGAACGCTGTTGACGCCACCGCTCCTCCCGCCTGAAGACAGCTGAGCGCTAGGCCCGTTTTTTGTTTATGTATCAGTACGCTGGTCGTGCGGCCTTTGTAAATAAACAAGTTGTTTTTGCCATAGACAATTGTTGATGCGAAATGAAGTCTTTTGTTTACTACACTTTTTGTTTCTCCTTCTTCCTGAGTAGATTCTAGTTAGGGGAGTTCGATTTTCGCGGGTGGCCTGCTGGGTTGGAGGCGAGAGAGAAGGGCCGTATCCTCGCGGAGGTGTAGGCTATCTCTGGCTCGCGCGCTCCTGCCGCTAGGCTGCCTGCGCCCTGTTCGAATCGTTGCTCGGGGTCGAAGTAGAAAACAAACTTAGCGCGTGTGAGTTGTTTTGTTTTTGCGCGAAAATGGGACCATTTTTTTTTGGGGGGGGGTGCCCCCCGTAGTAGCCCCCGAGGGTAACTTGGGTTTCAGAGGAAAGCCGAGTTGCCCTTTTCATTAGACTTATGGTGTTTACATAGTTGTCACCAACTGGGGCGTTGGTCATGTGATTTTTACAACAAAAATACTTGGAAATCCTAGCTAGGGGTAGAAGCGATGTAGTTGTTGGATGTTCCAAGCGTTGGTGAGCTCTTCACCGTCCTCGTTGGCCAGCTTGTACGTGCCGGGCTTGAGTACCTTCACCACGACGTAGGGTCCCTCCCATGGAGGCGATAGCTTGTGGCGCCCTCGGTTGTCTTGGCGTAGCCTTAGGACCAAATCCCCTTCGCTGAAGTCCTGTCGGCGTATCTTGCGTGCTTGGTAACGCCTGAGGGACTATTGATACCTCGCGGAATGCATCAAGGCCATGAGGCGTGCCTCGTCTAGCTGGTCCAGCGAGTCCTCGCGGGCTCGCTGGTTGGCACCCTCGTCGTAGCCTCGAACCCTGGGCGATCCGTATTCTAAGTCCGTGGGGAGGACGGCCTCCGCGCCATGGACTAGGAAAAACGGGGTGAACCCGGTGGCTCTGCTTGGGGTGGTCCTTAGGCTCCACACGACCGCTGGTAATTCTTGGAGCAATTTCCAACCAGATTTGTTCAGCTGGTCGAAAATCCTAGGCTTAAGGCCTTGTAGGATCATGCCGTTGGCACGCTCTACTTGGCCGTTGGTCTGCGGGTGTGCCACGGCTGCCCAATCTACACGGATGTGGAATTTGTCGCAAAACTCCAAGAATTTCCGGCCCGTGAACTGGGATCCGTTGTCGGTGATGATGGAGTTTGGCACTCCAAAGCGGTGGACGATGTCGGTGAAGAACGTCACCGCTTGCTCAGCCCTGAGATTCGTGATGGGGCGCACTTCCACCCACTTGAAGAACTTGTCGATCGCGACCAACAAGTGGGTGAAGCCCCTGGGCGCCTTCCGCAGGGGCCCGACGATGTCCAGCCCCCACACGGCGAACGGCCATGTTATGGGGATGGTCTGCAGAACATGAGCGGGAAGGTTGGACTTGCGGGCGTAAAACTGGCACCCCTCGCAGGTGCGTACGATTTCGCTGGCGTCCGCGACCGCGGTGGGCCAGTAAAAGCCTTGGCGAAACGCATTGCCAACGAGGGTACGAGGCGCCGCGTGATGGCCGCAGATCCCAGCGTGGATGTCCCGCAGGAGCTCGCGCCCCTCAGGGATGGGCACGCACCGCTGCAAGATGCCGGAGGCGGCGCGCTTGTACAGCTTGTCGGGGACAGCCCTAGGGGTCCCCTTAAACAACGGGGAAATCCTCACTTAAAACCCACAACAAAGCCAAAACACAATTTGCCTAACCATGCAGGGAACAGGCCACTTCGACGGCCCATCAAGGCGGCCCTCTTAGAGATCCCCTCGAACAGGCTCCGCCTCGCTCGAGGATGAACGCTCCCCTCGGGCGGGCTCCGCCCCGTTCGAGGGGTAGCACTTCCCTCAAGCGAGCTCCGCCTCGCTCGGGGGCTCGCTCCCCCTCGAGCAGGTTCCGCCTCGCTCGAGGGTACGCCCCGCCCTCGGCCGGGGTCCGCCACGCTCGAGGGTGCCCCTCACGCGTGCGCCGGCCCCCGTACACGGGCATTTAACGCCCTGACGCCGGCAGGACGACGCCATCATGCGCCCGGGGCTCGCCCGGTGCCGCCGCACCAACTCCCCAGGGAGGAGCCCATCCCCATCACTGTGGGGAGGGACTGTGCAGCGCAGCCGGTGTCAGTCTCGAGACACCGTGCGCCTGCTCCAGTACGGCTAACGCGCCGAGCCCTCGAAGGGGGGCCGGATGCACCCTCGATTCACTTTCTTGTGACCCTACAGGGTTAGGTGGAGGCGCTAGGCCGGTGGAACACCATCCCTGCCACTGTGACGGCGTGGCCGCCATCCCCGCGCGTGCAGGCGCATGCCGGGCGCTGTAGCAACAACTCCAGCACTGTGAAGCGCGTTGGGAAGTGCCGCCGTTCTACCTACTCCTGTACTCCGTACGGGCCAATGTCAGCACCTCCCTCGAGCCTATCAGAGGACATCGCCACCATCCGCCGCCCTTCTACCCTCGAACCGCCACTGTTCGGGTACAAGGTAGGCCATGACGGCCAGATCGCCGCGAGGATCGTCCGGACGGCCGCCCACTCTACAGCATAGCACGTCGCACTTCCCCACGTAGCTAGATAGCGTGGCGCGCATGTGATTCGCCTCCCCCTTGATCTATAAAAGGGGGGCGAACCCTCCAGCCGCGGGGGGAAAAAACACGCAGACAGGAGCACACAACCCACCACGCACTCATTCTCCAATTCTCCCACAATATCTTCAGCCACTCCACCAGGGACTTGGAAGCCACGCTTCCTCTCCCGCCTTGCTTGTAGCAGCCCGACTACAGGCACCCCCGGTGCTGAGCAATATAGTGCCTTGAGCACACCACTGCTGGACGTACGGCCCCCTCGGCCGGAACCAGGATAAATCCCGTGTCTCTTATTGCTTAGCATCGACCATTGAGGGATAGACCTCGGCGCTATCTACTGGTTAGTGTCGGGACCATATTCCGCACCGACACAGCTCGCCGTCGACGAGGGCGAAGGACTTGGCCATCCTGGCGATGCGTCTGGCCGCGGCCCGGTCCGTGGGAAGTTCCCCTCGGGCCATCCAGGCCACATACTGGTCACGCCAGTCAGCCTTGACGGGGGCCGGCTCGATGTCCATCACATCAGCCCCATAGGCGCCATACTGAAGGACCGATACGGCGAACCAGAGAGGGGGGGAGTGAATGGGAGCCGATAAAAATTCTTCTCGAAGGAGATGAAAACTCCAACAAGACGAACGCGGCTTCCAACACACGTCTCCGACTCACTACCAAGGTTGGTCAAGCCCACGTAGCCACTGGAGTGCCACTGGACCTAGGAACCAACACACCACCTTCCGACCCGAGAAACGCAGCGGAAAAACCAAACCTCGAGGCTACAGACCCACACTGGTCAGACCGGTGAGCACCACCGGTCAGACCGGTCCCTACTGGTGAAACTGAGCAACTTCCACTAAGTGGCTCTACACCGGTCAGACCGATGGTAGCCTGAAAGCCCCCAAGGCACCAAACATGCCAACCGACCACCAAACGGACCCAAACTCGAAACAGCAGCAACACGGGACAACAACGAACTCACCAAGATGTTCACCCGAGCAAAAACCCACAAGGGCTCGCACCGGTCAGACCGGTCAAGAGCACCGGTCGACCGGTGTAGCTCGGGCGCTCGGGATGAACAGCACCCGCGGGTCAACTCCCCCAAATCCAAATCCCGATCTCCCGAATCGTTCCACGGACTTGAACAAGACTTTGGGGATATCAGGAACACCTCATGAGGAGTCCATAGCCAAGTTTAATCCCACCAAATCTCGTCCAAAAGGAGGAATCGAAGAAATCCCGCCGGAAGCACTTCCAACCCAAGAACTCAAGAAACCCCAAAATCGAGCACTTTTACTCACGGATTTGGGAGGGGAATCACAGCCCAAAGGGTTCCCACAAATTTCCCCCATCAAATCCCCAAGAGAAAAGTCCCGAAAACAACCCAAAGAAATCAACGAGAGAGGGCTCCGAAAATCACCACCAAGAACAACCGGGGAAAACACATCCAAACCTTGAGGAACCACGCCGAATCATCTATACATGAAACAAAGGTTCATACAAGGTCTAGCAAGCCGCCCGATCATCCATCCCTCTCTACAAGATCTCTCCGTGAAGCTCTCTTGCGAGTCCTAGAAAAAACCTAAGGAAAATAGGTGGAAAATAGGAAAACTAATGAGCTAGGGTTCCAAGAGTTGGCTGCCATCCTCTCACCTCTTGGGTTATATGGAGGCAACCGAATGTCTAAAATGCCCTTCTCTACTAACTAGGGATACAAGCCCCTCAAGGGCGGATATGGAATTCTTGATGTCTTCACCATCGGACGGATGCCCGGCGACCGCACCCTGCGTAGCCTCGACGCAAGCCATGCGATCCCGACGCGTGTCCTCCGCTTCGAAGATTCCGGACTGCATCGTCGCACACCGGTCGACCGGTGCCCCTCACCGGTCGACCGGTCCCCACCGGCCGACCGGTCGACCCACCGGTCGGGCCGGCCTGCGGCTTCTCCGCAGCTCCGTCTTCGGTTCTCCGGTCTTGGCTTTGTGGATCAACCAAGGAACCCGGTGGTTTTCGGTGAACCACCGGAAACCCCGCGAACTCGGTGTAGCCTCCGCCAATCTCCACTCATGAATTGGCTCCCACGTAGTCCCGGCTCGACCTTGGTTTTGTGGCTCAACCAAGAAACCGTCCACGACTTCATCTTGCTTGTTCATGCCACCATGCGGCCCGCACTTGACCCCCGCCGGCCACCGGACCCTCGAACGAAGCCTACTTGTTTTTTCCACACCTGGAGGCCTCACCGGCGACGACCTTTCGCGCTTGTTCTTCACCCGCAAGAACACCGGTCAAGCCGCAACCTGCACCTGCAATACTTAGCCAAGAATCAGTCCACACAACGTTGTCAATCACTCATCACACAAGGAAGCGACCATCCACCGGTCCTCGAACCACATATGGTCCACAAGGAAGTGCATTGACAACACCCACACGAAAGTAACAAGAGAGAAAAGAAAAGAAAAAGAAACGAACAAAAAGAAACTCCAACAAGCGATCGAAAGCCAAACAAAGGCAAAGAGCAAGATCACCTGAAGAAGACAAGTCTCAGACCCCTTAGGCAAGGGCAACGGCTCGACACATCCGAGACCAAACAAAGCTCAAGAAAAGAGCGCAAACCACCAAAACAAAGCTCGAACACCACAAAGAGCTCCCCCTGCACACATGCAAGCTCCCCCTGAACCAATGCACCTCCCCCTGGACGAATGCATGCAAGACACCACTTGAAAACAGGACAGCTACAGCACTTTCAGCTCACACCGGTCAGACCGGTCATCACCACCGGTCAGACCGGTGCCTAACATGTGTACAGGACCAGCACTCACACCGGTCAGACCGGTGCTCAACACCGGTCAGACCGGTGTACAACAGAGCCCAGAAATGGCTCGAAACCACCTGAAAACCTCCTGAACGCGTCCAACAAGCCATTTCAAGCTCAAACTTCTCCCCCTTGTTGGCAATGCATGAATCAAGCCAAAAATGCAAAAAATTCAACCTAGAGCTTCTCAAATATACAAAATTCATCATAGGATGCTACACATGTCCAAATGAGCAAGTTAGGTACTCTACGGCTTCGTATCGATCTCAACTACATGATCACCAAGTTTCACAACCATTGGACGAAGCTAAAATGGATTTTGGCAATTTTGCGAAAAACTTGCCTCTCATGAGCAAAGTCCTAAACATGATCAAAGCATATCAAAATGGCAAAGCCACACAAACTTCATGCTAGGACAGCCATTCTAACCATAAGACCATCACAAACACCCACGAGCACCTCATGTCATGTCAAAGCCACCGAGCCATGTGCCTACTTCTATGTATGAGACTTCTCATTGGTAGGCATCATGCAACGGTTTAGCACCCAAAGCAAGTTAAATTCAGCACATATGACATGGGAGCATATTTTCCAAGCACTTTTCATTTCATTTTCAGATTTGTAAATGGTACATGAAATGTCTTTGCGACAAAAAGGAACTTATGCCCCTCCACAAGATAAATCTAGAGGGCTAAACATTCATGATGGCAAAAGAGCCTTTGGCCCCATATGATCAATAAACTAGCTATCCAACCACAAATTAAGCATAGCAAGGCCACACAAACATGTCAAGAGCATGTAAAGGCATTTACACATGAGAGGGCATACATGTGACATTTTTCAAAAGCATAGCTAGCAACCATGGATTATTCATCAAGATCATCAAGAGCTAAGCCAAACTAACCGTAGCATACCAAACAAGCTCACAAAGACATATATCTCATTCCATGGTGAACAATGTATATGAGAGAAGCTTTTCCTAACCAATGCATATGATACAAAATGCATGCAATCTAAGATACAAGGATGCCTATACATCATGTTACATATGCCATGCCAAATGCAAGAAATGCACAAAGGAAAGCTATACATATGCTACAAACCGGCTCCTCGAGGGGAGGCAAAACGGGCTCGACACCACCGGCAAAAGAGAGCTCCCACACACCCAACTCAATCAAACACACACCAAGTTCCCCCCGCAAACGAGTGAAAGTTGCTTGATCTAGGGGTTTGGTGAAAATATCGGCTAGTTGGTCATGTGTGGGTACATGGATCAAAGCTATCTTTCCTTTCTCAACGTTGTCTCTCAGGAAATGATACCTCACTTCTATGTGTTTGGTTTTGGAATGGAGCACTGGGTTCTTTGCAACGCTTATGGCACTGGTGCTATCACATTGAAGTGGGACATGGGTATACTCCTCACCAGTCACTCATGGTGTAGGTGATCCAAAGGAGCTGAGAGAAACAACTGGCAGCGGCAACATACTCGGCCTCGGTCGTGGATTGAGAAACACTCGACTGCTTGCGGGAAGACCAAGACACCAAAGAAGAACCCAAAAACTGGCAAGTCCCAGAAGTGGACTTCCTATCCAACCGACACCCGGCAAAATCCGCGTCTGAAAAACCATGAATCGCCAAAGAAGAGGACGCGGAGTACCAAAGGCCGAAGTCGGGAGTGTGACGCAAGTACCTGAAAATTCGCTTCACTGCTTGCCGATGCGAAGTCCTCGGAGACGCTTGAAAACGAGCGCACGGACACACCGAGAACCGTATGTCCCGGCCTCGTCACCGTCAAGTAGAGGAGTGACCCGATCATGCTCCGGTACTCCTTCTCGGTCCACGTGTTCACCTTCCTCGTCCGCATCAAGAGCGTATTCGTACTCATCGGCGTCGTCATAGCCTTGGAGTCCTCCATCTTGAACTTCCTCACAATGTCCTTGGTGTACTTAGCTCGGTGCACAAACGTTCCTTCCTTTGATTGCTTGATTTGTAGCCCGAGTAAGAACCGCAACTCACCCATCATGCTCATCTCGAACTCCCCGCTCATATCCTCTCGCAAACCTTGCAACAAGAGAGTTAGACGAGCCACCAAAGACAATATCATCCACGTACACCTACACAATCGGATATCTCTCGCCCGCCTCGAAAAAACAAGGTCCGATCGACCTTCCCCATCTCAAAACCTCTCTCAAACAAGAACCCCCTCAACCCGCCATACCAAGCTCTAGGCGCCCGCTTCAACCCATACAAAGACCTTCCTCAACTTGTACACCCGGTGGGGGTACTTCTCACTCTCAAACCCCGAGGTCGTCTCACATACACTTCTTCCTCCAACACTCCATTCGAAAAGCACTCTTCACATCCATTTGGTGCAACTTGAACCCTTTAGCCACGGAAAAGGCTAGAAGGATCCTAATCGCCTCCAAACGGGCTACGGGAGCAAAGGTCTCCTCGTAGTCGATCCGCTCCTTCTGACTGAACCCTTGAGCAACAAGTATCGACTTGTTCCTCACAACCTCACCCTTCTCTCCCTCTTTGTTTTTCCACACCCACTTTGTACCAATCGGCTTACACCCTGGTGAAGGGTCAACCAACTCCCACACCTGATTTCTCTCAAAGTTCTCCAACTCCTCATGCATCGAATTAACCCAATTGTGATCAGATAGTGCGGGTCCAATGTCTTTGGGCTCGAAAGAAGCAACAAATGCAGCATGAGCGAAATGGGAGTTGTTTCGAACCCTCGACCGTGTAGTGCGTTCATTCATGTCGCCGATGATCCTCGAAGCTGGGTGATCCACTTGAACTCGCCGGGGAGGTTCTCGCCTCGAAGCTACCTCCCCCTCAACATCAGCTTCTCCTCGTTCTTGATTTGTCGTCGTAGGTGTAGCAGAGGGTCCATCCATCATCGTAGTCGAAGTAGTGGGTACATGTTCAGCTGGGGGCACCGCACCGCCATCCTCATCATCTCCATGTTCATGCTCCTCCTCCTGAAGGATCTCCTCGCCAAGCTCATCATCACCTGCACACTCAAAGACAAGCTGACTACGTGGCTCTGTCTCGTCGAAGGTTACCTCGCAAGTCTCCACGATTTGGTTAGTTTCAAGATTGAGCACACGATATGCTCTAGAATGAGATGCATAACCAAAGAAAATACCATCGACAGACCTAGCCTCAAACTTATCCAACTTCCTGCCTTTCTTCAGAATGAAACACTTGCAACCAAAGACATGGAAGTGACTCACCTTGGGTGTGCGACCATGCATCAACTCGTAGCATGTCTTCTTCTTGTGCACTCTGAGGTATATCCTGTTCGACACAAAGCATGCGGTATTCACCGCCTCAGCCAAATACCTCCTCGGAGTCCTATGCTCATCAAGCATTGTCCGAGCCATCTCGCACAAGGTCCTATTCTTCCTTTCCACAACACCATTCTGGGGAGGCGTATACGGACTCGAAAACTGGTGCTCAAGACCCAAGTCATGGCAAAAGGTTTCAAAACGAGAGTTCCTGAATTCCGAGCCATTATCACTGCGGATAGCTCGTATGGCATCTCCGTGCCTCTCGTTCCTCAACCTCAAGACTAGATCTCGAACAAAACCAAACGTCTCCCCCTTATCCTCAAGAAAGAACACCCACGCATACCGAGAATAGTCGTCCACCACAACAAGGACATACCACTTCCCACCCCCAGATCGCACACGAGCTGGGCCAACAATGTCCATATGGAGCAGCTCGCATGGACGCTCAGTCATCACATCGGTGAGAGGCGGGTGAGAAGAGGCCACCATCTTGGCATGCCTACACGGAGCACAAACCAACTCTTTCTCAAGCCTCAAACGTGGCAATCCTCGGACCAAATTGAGTTTACTCAAGCGAGACAAAAGGTCAAAGTTCAAGTGACCCAACTTCCTATGCCACTTCCACAACTCACTCGAAGAACCAGCCAAGAAACAACGCTCCACACCCGAAGACTGAGAAAAATCAGCACGAAACACCTGACCCTCGGGAACGACCATACAGACAAGGTCCCCTCGAGAGTCAACAATCCGAGAACCACCAGGCCGAAACAACACCTCAAAGCCCTCATCCAACAACTGGGACACGAAAGCAAATTGTACCCCGGCGATTGAACAAGAGCAACACGCCTCGCAGTGATCTTGTCACTCACTTTTATCTCACCTTCGAAAGCACACGCCCACGCCCATTGTCCCCAAAGGTGATGTACCTCTTCGTCACCACCGGGACGAGACTTGAGAACCACCCCCCTCGTCTCCGGTCATATGCCTCGAACAACCGGAGTCAATCAACCAAATGTTCTTCAAGTCTCCCACCTGAAATTCAAAAATAAGCACGTGAGCGAACAAACGACTCAGCACTAGGGTTAGTACCAAAGGAGGAAAACCAGTGCCGAGCCATTTGCTCGAAAGTGGGGTTAGCACCAACCAAAGCATCTATCCTAGCAAAACTACCTCCACGAACACCACCACGGTAACCACCCTGAGGGAACCACTCCTCTCTGCCTGGAGGAGGACCAAATCCACGCAAGAAGGCCCGTGGAACGTCCTTCCTCTCCAACTCAAAGCCACGACTCCTCCGATCCCCGTATTGAGCACGAGGAGGAGAACGCCTAGCAAACTGACCACCTGTACGAGCCCGAAACCCAAACAGCTGTCTGTCCAGGCCTGCATCGATCTGACCAGTGCCCCACACCGGTCTGACCGGTGTGACCTCGGCAGCAGCACCACCTGCAGCCTTCTTCTCTCCCCAAGCCCGAACTGTCCTCACAATCGCCTTGCCCCTGGGCATCTGCATACGAGGCTCAAGTACACCATCGGAAGGGTGGTACTTGTCCTTGTTAGCCCACTCCTTTGCCATTCTCTCCTCTCGCTTCCTCTTGAAGCAAAACTCCTCCTTATGGCCATCTCTCCCACAATTGCCACAATGGAACCTCACAAGCTTAGGCTTTGGCTTGGGATGTGGCTGCTCACTTGGTTTCTCTCCACTCAAACCCTCCACCGGTTTCTCCCCACTAGCCTTCTCATTCTCCTTCCCAAAGAACACCTTCCCCGAAGTGCTCACAAACTTGATAGGCTTTTGTAGGTCATTTGTGGGTGTAGGAAACACGGGTGGAGCTGGGGTTGTGTCTAGTCGGTTCCTTAGATGGTTAGGTTTTGGAGGGAAATCATTTTTGTGGTGGGTTTTTGGTGGCTCCGGGATATTCTCTCCACTTCCTTCACCAACCTTGTTTGCCCCAAGCCCCTCACCATCTTGCCTCTTAAAGGCCTTGATCATCATCCTCAACTGAGGCTCATGACCGGACAACCAACCCATCAACTTCCTCAAATCATCATTCTCATCCTGCAAACGATCAACATAATGTGCAAGCTCCAAATTTTTCAATGCATGCATTTCACAGGTAGAGCAAGATGTAGGCATGGGTTCCTTCAATTTAGCCTCGAGCAAACTAGTGTAAGCATGCATCTCATCAATCTTAGCATGCAAAACAGGGCAAGAAGTGCAAGCACCTAGCAAAGCAGGTCTAGACTTAAGCTCAGCCACTTCAACCCTAAGCACATCTAGTTCCTCACACTTGGAGGCATGCTTCTCCTTGAACAAAGCAAGATCAACAAGGAATATAAAGCAATCAGCACAATCATTCTCATCAGAAACAACAGGGCTAGCCTTAAGCGAATCAATCTCAAGCTTGCTATCAAGCAACTGTGTCTCTAGCTCAGCCACTCTAGTCCTAGCATCCTCGAGTGAAGCCCTATGCTCTTTCCTCATTTTCTTGGCCTCTCTAAGCATGTCATCACGATTATCAAGCAAAGAGCCAAGCCTCTCATTCTCCTGGCGCAAGAAGGGAAGTTCATCACGCACCTCGTCGTCGGACTCGCAGTCCGAGTCGCTCCGTGTGCTCTTCTTGCTGCGCCGGAGCTCGCCGCCATGGTGCGAGAAGCCATCTCTCGCGAAGCGGCTCGGCCCCGCTCGGGTTCTTGGACGACTTCTTGTTCTTGCGGCGATCTCCCTCGTCTTCACCGGCCGCTCGAGCTCGAGGTGGAGTACGCGGAACTGGAGTCGACGTCGCTCGCTCCAACCATCGCTCGGGCCTTGCCTCGGCCCTCCTTCTTCCTCGATCGCCGCTCGTCCTTGTACTTGTTCTTGTGCTTGCTCTTGTGGTCGCGCCTCGAACGGTACTTGCCATCGTTCATCCTCGGCTTGTGCTTGTAGCTGTCCTTGTTCTCGGCCTTCTCCGGGCAGTCGGCGACGAAGTGTCCCGGCTTGCCGCACTGGAAGCAAGTCCTCGTGTTCCTCCTCATGTTCACGCGGTTCTCGTGCAGCCTCTCGAACCGCCTCGTCAACAGCGCTAGCTCGTCCTCTCCAAGGTCATCAAACTCCTCATCTGGCATAGACATCAAAGAGGAAAAGGAGAACATCCTGGTGGATGGGTTAGAGTTAGCCTTTCCTTTGGAACCACCAACGAGGGCAAGACTATGGGAATCAGTCGGTCCCTCGAGCTTGGCAGTCATGCCCCTATCCACCTCAGCCGACTTGAGCTTCGAGAACAGCTCGTTCACCGTCAGAGTGTCATACTTCTCCGACTCGACAATGGCCTCGAACTTTCCGCCCCATATCGTACGATCCAAAGAGTGTAAGAGCTTGACCGCTCTATTATGATCATCGTACGGGAGCACGTCCACATTGGCCCTCATGTTGTTCACCACCACCGCGAACCTCTGAAACAAGGCATCGATGGACTCACCGGGGAGATGAGTGAAGTTCTCGTACTCTCTCCGGTAGGTTGCATACATCCGTGCCTGAACCTGGGCGTTCCCAACATGAGCCTCCTTCAGCATTGCCCAAATCCTACAAGCCAAGTGCTCGGTGTGCACCCGATCGAACTCAGGCTGACACAAAGCACGAAACAAGTAGTCGACCGCCTTATTGTTGGCGTCGAAGCTGTCCCTTGATCCTGGAGCGAGGAAATCAACCGGCTGGACATAGCCTGTGTCCACCGTGACATCCCAAAGGATCTGACCCTTTCCGCGGAGAAACGCACCCATCCGCTTGCTCCACATCTGGTAGTTCTTGCCATCGAAGTGTGGAGGACCCGAACCCCGTTCCTGGTACGCCATCCTTGGATTTTAGACTGGTTAGAGTCAACAAAGATCCGAACCGGCTCTGATACCACTTGAAGGACCGATATGGCGAACCAGAGAGGGGGGGAGTGAATGGGAGCCGATAAAAATTCTTCTCGAAGGAGATGAAAACTCCAACAAGACGAACGCGGCTTCCAACACACGTCTCTGACTCACTACCAAGGTTGGTCAAGCCCACGTAGCCACTGGAGTGCCACTGGACCTAGGAACCAACACACCACCTTCCGACCCGAGAAACGCAGCGGAAAAACCAAACCTCGAGTCTACAGACCCACACCGGTCAGACCGGTGAGCACCACCGGTCAGACCGATCTCTGCTGGTGAAACGGAGCAACTTCCACTAAGTGGCTCTACACCGGTCAGACCGGTGAGACGCACCGGTCAGACCGATGGTAGCCAGAAAGCCCCCAAGGCACCAAACAGGCCAACCGACCACCAAACGGACCCAAACTCGAAACAGCAGCAACATGGGACAACAACGAACTCACCAAGATGTTCACCCGAGCAAAAACCCACAAGGGCTCGCACCGGTCAGACCGGTCAAGAGCACCGGTCAGACCGGTGTAGCCTGGGCAGCTCGGGATGAACAAAGACCCGCGGTCAACTCCCCCAAATCCAAATCTCGATCTCCCGAATCGTTCCACGGACTTGAACAAGACTTTGGGGATATCAGGAACACCTCATGAGGAGTCCATAGCCAAGTTTAATCCCACCAAATCTCGTCCAAAAGGAGGAATCGAAGAAATCCCGCCGGAAGCACTTCCAACCCAAGAACTTAAGAAACCCCAAAATCGAGCACTTTTACTCACGGATTTGGGAGGGGAATCACAGCCCAAAGAACCACGAAGGGTTCGCACAAATTTCCCCCATCAAATCCCCAAGAGAAAAGTCCCGAAAACAACCCAAAGAAATCACCGAGAGAGGGCTCCGAAAATCACCACCAAGAACAACTGGGGAAAACACATCCAAACCTTGAGGAACCACGCCGAATCATATATACATGAAACAAAGGTTCATACAAGGTCTAGCAAGCCGCCCGATCATCCATCCCTCTCTACAAGATCTCTCCGTGAAGCTCTCTTGCTAGTCCTAGAGAAAACCTAAGGAAAATAGGTGGAAAATAGGAAAACTAATGAGCTAGGGTTCCAAGAGTTGGCTGCCATCCTCTCACCTCTTGGGTTATATGGAGGCAAGTGAATGTCTAAAATGCCCTTCTCTACTAACTAGGGATACAAGCCCCTCAAGGGCGGATATGGAATTCTTGATGTCTTCACCATCGGACGGATGCCCGGCGACCGCACCCCGCATAGCCTCGACGCAAGCCATGCGATCCCGACGCGTGTCCTCGGCTTCGAAGATTCCGGACTGCATCGTCGCACACGGTCGGACCGGTGCTCCTCACCGGTCGGACCGGTCCCCCACCGGCCGACCGCCCGCGCCGCTCTGCGCTCCGTCTTCGGTTCTCCGGTCTTGGCTTTGTGGATCAACCAAGGAACCCAGTGGTTTTCTGGTGAACCACCGGAAACCCCGCAAACTCGGTGTAGCCTCCGCCAATCTCCACTCATGACTTGGCTCCCACGTAGTCCCGGCTCGACCTTGGTTTTGTGGTTCAACCAAGAAACCGTCCACGACTTCATCTTGCTGTTCATGCCACCATGCGGCCCGCACTTGACCCCGCTGGCCATTGGGTCCCTCGAACGAAGCCTACTTGTCTTCTCCACACCTGGAGGCCTCACCGGTGACGACCTTTCGTGCTTGTTCTTCACCTGCACCAACACCAGTCAAGCCGCAACCTGCACCTGCAATACTTAGCCAAGAATCAGTCCACACAACGTTGTCAATCACTCATCACACAAGGAAGCGACCATCCACCGGTCCTTGAACCACACATGGTCCTCACATACCCCTCGAGGAGGGAGAGCACGTACGCCTCATTCGAGGGGTCCTCATCAATGGGTTCCGCACCCGCCGGATTCGAGGGAGCCCCCGAGGGTTCTGTGTGGTTCGAGGGGTGAGGCTCGAGGGCGACCGAGGGCTGAGCGATGTCGCGGGCGAAAACGTTCGAGGGGACGGTGATCCGCCCGGACGCGATCTTGGCCAGTTCGTCCGCCTCCTCGTTGTACCGGCGGGGCACGTGATTGAGCTCGATGCCATAAAATTTGTCCTCGAGGGCTCGCACGGCCTTGCAGTAGGCCTCCATCTTGTCGTCATGGCAGCTCGCGTTCTTCATGACCTGGTCAATTACGAGCTGCGAGTCCCCCCGCACGTCGAGGCGTTTGACGCCCAACTCGATGGCGATCTTGAGGCCGCAAAGGAGGGCCTCGTACTCAGCCATGTTGTTCGAGGCGGGGAAGTGGAGGCGCACCGCGTACCACATGTGCTCCCCGAGGGGTGACACAAAGAGCAGGCCCGCGCCTGCCCCTGTTTTCATCACCGAGCCGTCGAAGTACAGAGTCCAGCACTCTGCTTGGATTTGTGGCGGTGGCAGCTGCGTATCCGTCCATTCGGCGACAAAATCCGCCAGGATCTGGGACTTGATGGCCTTGCGCGGGGCGTAGGCGAGCGTCTCGCCCATCAGTTCCACGGACCACTTGGCGATCCTGCCCGCCGCGTCAGGATTGCGGACGATCTCCCCCAGCGGGAAGGAGGAAACCACCGTGACTGGGTGGGCCTCGAAGTAGTGGCGGAGCTTGCACCGCGCGAGGACCACCGTGTACAGCAGCTTTTGGACTTGGGGGTAGCGCGTCTTGGTGTCAGACAAGACTTCGCTGATGTAGTAGACCGGCCGCTGGACCGGCAGGGCGTGCCCTTCCTCCGTGCGCTCTACCATGATAACGGCGCTGACCACCTGGGTGGTTGCAGCCACGTAGAGCTGCAGGGGTTCGCCGTCCTGCGGCGGTGTGAGGATCGGGGCGTGCATTAAGGACGCCTTCAGCTTGTCGAGCGCATCCTGGGCCTCGGCGGTCCAAGAGAAGCGCTCGTGCTTCTTGAGGAGGCGATAGAGGGGCAGGCCCTTCTCGCCGAGCCGCGAGATGAAGCGGCTCAAGGCGGCAAGGCACCCCAGCACCTTTTGCACCCCTTTGAGGTCCCGGATCGGGCCCATTCGTTCGAGGGCCGCAACCTTCTCAGGGTTGGCCTTGATCCCCCGTTGGGAAACGATGTATCCCAGGAGCATGCCTCGCGGCACTCCAAAGACACATTTTTCGGGGTTTAATTTGACCCCGTTGGCCTGTAGGCAGCCAAACGCGATGCCAAGGTCGCCAACCAGGTCGTCCGCCTTCCTGGTTTTCACGACGATGTCATCTACGTACGCCTCGACCGTCCGTCCGATGTGATCTCCGAAAACGTGCTGCATGCAGCGCTGGTATGTCGCACCCGCGTTTCGGAGGCCGAACGGCATCGTTACATAGCAGAACATCCTGAACGGCGTGATGAACGAAGTCGCGAGCTGGTCGGACTCCTTCATCTTTATTTGATGATACCCGGAGTAGGCATCAAGGAAGCAGAGCAGCTCACACCCAGCCGTTGAGTCGACAATTTGATCAATGCGTGGCAAAGGAAAAGGAACTTTAGGACATGCTTTATTAAGACTAGTGTAGTCTATACACATCCGCCACTTCCCATTCTTTTTCTTTACAAGTACAGGGTTTGCTAGCCACGTTGGGTGGAACACCTCCTTGATGAACCCGGCCTCCAGAAGCTTCCGCAGCTCCGCTCCAATAGCCCGTCGCCGCTCCTCGTCGAAGCGGCGCAGCCGTTGTTGCACGACGCGAGCGTGAGGCAGGATGTCAAGGGAGTGCTCGGCGACCTCCCTCGGGATGCCTGGCATACCTGAGGGGCTCCACGCGAAGATGTCGGCGTTGGCGCGGAGGAAGTCGACGAGCACCACTTCCTATTTGGGACCGAGGGTGGAGCTGACCCTCAATGCCTTGCCCTCGGGGGCAGAAGGGTCGAGGGGGACCTCCTTGGTCTGCTCCGCGGCCTCGAAGGTGCCGGTGTGCTTGGCGGTGAAGTCGAGGTCCTCGTTGACCATCTTCTCCAAAGTGGTCACCAGCTCTTCATCCAGCGCCAGTGCTTCTGCGTGCTCTACGCACTCGACGTCGCAGTCGAATGCGTGCTCGATGGACGAGCCTACGGTGATGATGCCGTTTGGCCCTGGAATTTTCATCTTCAAGTAGGTGTAGTTGGGGACCGCCATGAACTTGGCGTAGCAGGGCCGCCCAAGTATGGCGTGGTAGGTGCCCTTGAACCCCACCACCTCGAAGGTGAGCGTTTCCTTGCGGAAATTCTTCGCGGTGCCGAACCACACCGGCAGATCGATCTGCCCGAGGGGCTGGACCTGCTTGCGGGGCGCGACGCCATGGAACGGCTTTGTGCTAGGCCGCAGCTGGTCCAACCCGATCCCCATTAAGCGCAGCGTATGCGCGTAGAGGATGTTGAGGCTGCTGCCTCCGTCCATCAAGACTTTTGAGAACCGCGCGTTCCCAATGACTAGGTCGACCACCAGCGGGTATTGGCCCGGGTTGGGGATGCGGTTCGGATGGTCTTCCCGGCTGAAGGTGATGGCGTCCTCCGACCAGTTGAGGAAGGAGGGAGGCGCCTTCTCAGAGGCGAGGACCTCGTGCCACTCCCGCTTGCGCTGGCGGGTCGACATGTCGACGGTGGGTCCCCCAAAGATGAGGAACACGTTCTCCACGGCGGGGAAGCCGCCGGCGTCGCCATCTCCTCCGTCTTTCTTGGCCTCCGCCTCCTTCGCGGCGGCGCGGCCATAGAACTTCTTGAGCATATCGCACTACTCAAGGGTTTGGTTCACTGGGGTCTTATGGTAAGGACATGGCTTTTTTAGCATGTCATCGAACACCCCCGGACCTCGAGGGGCCGGTCGAGGGCCCCGTCGAGCCGGGTCAACAGCAAGAGCCTCGGCATCACCGCCGTCGCGCCCCTGCTCGCGCGCCTCGCGGCGCGGCTTCTTTCCCTTTTTGCCCCGCTTGTCCTTGCGGTGGGGCTCCCCGGACTTCTTTGCCGTCCGCGGGCGCATCATCCGAGCGCTTGCCCCTCTTGCCGTCGAAGATTGCCCCCACGGCCTCCTCTCCTGAGGCGAAGCTGGTGGCAATGTCGAACGACTCGTTGGAGTCCGTGGGCGGGGGCCGCGCCCCGGCTCTCGCACGAGGTCCCGCACGTGGTGCCCTCGAGGAAGGCGTGCACGATCTCGGATTGCGCCACGGCCGGGGAGCTCGCATGCCGCTTGGAGAAGCGCCGTATGAAGTCCCGCAGCGACTCGCCAGGCTTCTGGGTGCAGAAGCGCAGGTCCCAAGAGTTTCCAGGGTGCACGTATGTGCCCTGGAAGTTACCCACGAACGTGCGGACCAGGTCGTCCCAGTTGTGGATCTGGCTGGCGGGCAAGTGCTCGAGCCACGTCCGGGCTGCATCGCCGAGGTGCAGGGGCAAGTTGCGGATGATGACCTCGTCGCTGGTGGCCCCGCCCAGCTGGCACGCGAGGCGATAGTCGTTGAGACATACGCGGGGATCCGTCTCCCCGTTGTACTTGACGGTGGTCGAGGGTTGGCGGAAGCGTTGGGGGAAGGCCGCCGCACGGATCTCCCGGCTGAACACGCGGGTCCCCGGGGGCTCCGGCGTCGGAGAGCGGTCTTCGTCGCTGTCGTAGCGTCGACCCCGTCGAAGGTGGTAGCCCACCGCTGCTCGTGCGTCCGCCTTGCTCATGCGCCTGGCGTTGATGACGTTGCGGGCGTCGCCGGTCCGGCGCCTGCGCGCGTCAAGGAGCCGCTCCCTGACCGGTGTGCGTCCTGGGTTGGCGGGTCGCCCCGCCGCTTCACCTGCATGGACCGAGGGTTCGCCCCCCCGTGCGGCTCTGTCGTCCCGCGCATCTCCCTGTTGGCGAATGCGTGACGCGGAGCTTTCGGCCTGCTGGACGGCCGCTTGCTCGATGAGAACCTGCACCTCGCGGTGCAAGTCTCGCGCCTCGGGGGTCGAGGGTGCTGGCATAGCTCGTAGCAGCGTCGCGGCGGCAATGAGCTTTTGGCTTGCCCGCGGAGGCGTGTCTGGGTTGTCGACGTTGAAGTCGGCGTTGATGCGGTCGCGGACCTGTTTGCCCAGCTCCCGCGCGCGTTCACCGCGCGCGGAGGCTTCCCCTGCCATTGAGGCACGGAGCAGCCGCACCGTCCGGTACTCCTCCGCTAGCTTGGCCTCGAGTTCGCGGGCCTGGGCCAGCTGCGCATCGGCGTCGGGCCCCGGCGGGAGTGCTTGGCCCCGCGGCCGGCGCGGAGCAATCCCCCCGGGTGGGCGTGACCTCCCCGTCTCCAGCGCCCACAGCACCGGTGGCGTTGGCTGGGTCGTTGGCGACGACGACGTAGCACTCCCGCGCGGGGTCGTAGCTCCCGTGCTTGGATTCGTCGGAGCAGCCGAACCAGTAGTCCGTAGCGTCGAGGAAACGCCGGAACATGACTGGGTCCGGCACGCTAGAGAAGTCCCACTCCGCGTACCCGTGGAGGTTAGCGGGTGGCGGCGCGTCAAGAGAGCCTAGGGACGATTCGTCACCGGCTGAGGCTCTGGGATCCCTGGCGACGAAAACGTGACGGCCAGGGGGAACCCTGCGCATCGAGGTGTTGACGTTGGCGTTGTAGGCCGTTGTGGCTCCACGCAGCCCAATGGGAAAGCGCGGTCCGGAGACCGTGCGCTGTCCCGTTGGGGTGGCGGTTGCCGTGATGACGGGCACGCTGCGCTGAGAGGCGGCGCGCTTGGCCCCCGTCGCTCGGACCGTGCCCGGTGCGAACGCCGACCGCAGCGGCGGCGGCGTTGTGGCGTTGACGGGCCCGCATCATCCGTGCCGGCGGGCATCCGCGCCGTGGTGGTGCGGGCAGCTGGGGCCGGAGCGGACCCGGCCTGGCTCCGCGCACGGAGCTCCTCACGGTTGGTGAGGCGCATGAGGTAGCCGTTCCCCGTAGCCTGAAAGTTCAGGCCCCCAAACCGGATTTCGAACCCGGCGGGGAGGGGGTCCGAGCTGCCCATGCAGTAGCGCGAACTGCGGTACTCAGTGCGGATCACCATGGAGGGAGTTGGTGGAAGGACCTTAGGCGCTCGATTGCCCCACGGTGGGCGCCAACTGTCGGTGCGGAATGTGGTCCCGACACTAACCAATAATAAGCGCCGAGGTCTATCCCTCAATGGTCGATGCAAAGCAATGAGAGACACGAAGTTTATCCTGGTTCCGGCCGAGGGGGCCGTACGTCCAGCAGTGGTGTGCTCAAGGCACTATATTGCTCAGCACCGGGGTGCTCGTAGTGGGGGCTGCTACAAGCAAGGCGGGAGAGGAAGCGTGGCTTCCAAGTCCCTAGTGTAGTGGCTGAAGATGTTGTGGGAGAATTGGAGAACAAGTGCGTGGTGCGGCTTGTCTCGTGTCGTGTCCTGTCTCCGTGTCCGTCGTCCCCTGCGGCAAGGGGGTTCGTCCTCCTTTTATAGATCAAGGAGAGAGCGAATCACATGCGCGCCGCGCTATTTAGCTACGTGAAGGAGCGTGATGTGCTACGCTGTAGAGTAGGCGGCCGTCCGGTCGATCCTTGCAGCGATTCGGCCATCATGGCTTATCTTGTACCCGAACAGTAGAGGCTTCGAGGGTAGAAGGGCGGCGGATGGCTGTGATGCCTTTAGACGGGCTCGAGGGAGTTGCTGACGTCGATCCGTACGAGGCATAGTGGCAGGCAAGGCGGCGTCCCGTCCCCGCACGCTCCACTGTGCTAGAGCCGCGCGCCCCGGCGCCGGCGTGTGGTTCGTACGCGCGGGGGCGGCAGCCATGCCGTTAACAGTGGCAGGGATGGCATCCCACCGGCCTAGCGCCTCCACCTAACCCTGCAAGATCACGAGAAAGCGAGTCGAGGGTGCGGCCGGCCCCCCTTCAAGGGCTCGGCACGTTAGCTGTACCGGAGTAGGCAGCGCGGCGTCACGGGACTGGCACCGGTCGCGCCGCACAGTGCTTCCCACAGTGGCGGGGATGAGATCCCTCCTGGGGAGTTGGCGCGGCGCACTGGGGCGCGAGCCCCAGGCGCATGATGGCGCCGCCCCGCCGGTGTCGGGGCATTAAATGCCGGTGTACGGGAGCGGCGCGCGTGCGGGGCGTCCTCGAGCGAGGCGGACCCCGTTCGAGGGCGGAGCGGACCCTCGAGCGAGGCGGAGCCTGCTCGAGGGGGGAGCGGGCTCTCGAGCGAGGCGGAGCCTGCTCGAGGTAAGTGCACCCCCTCGAACGGGACGGAGCCCATCTGAGGGAGGCGTACATCCTCGAGTGAGGCGAAGCCTGCTCGAGGGGATCTTCGAGCGGGCCGCCTTGGTGAGCCGTTGGGGGCCTCCGCGGCGTGGGCTGTGTCCCGCATGGTTAGGCGAGGTGTGTTTAGCTTTGTTGCATGTTTTAAGCGGGGATTTCCCTGGTGTTTAAGGGGACCCCTAGGGCTGTCCCCGACACATATGACATGGGAGCATATTTTCCAAGCATTTTTCATTTCATTTTCAGATTGATAAATGGTACATTAAATGTCTTTGCGACAAAAAGGAACTTATGCCCCTCCACAAGATGAAGCAAGAGGGCTAAACATTCATGATGGCAAATGAGCCTTTGGCCCCATATGATCAATAAACTAGCTATCCAACCACAAATTAAGCATAGAAAAGCCACTAAAACATGTCAAGATCATATAAAGGCATTTACACATGAGAGAGCATATGTGATATTTTTCAAAAAATTAGCCATCAACCATGGATTATTCATCAAGATCATCAAGAGCTAAGCCAAACTAACCATAGCATACCAAACAAGCTCACAAAAACATATATAGCAACCCATGGTGAACAATGTATATAGGAGAAGCTTTTCCTATCCAGTGCATATGATACAAAATGCATGCAATCTAAGATACAAGGATGCCTATACATCATGTTACATATGCAATGCCAAATGCAAGAAATGCACAAAGGAAACTATACATATGCTACAAAGTAGCTCCCACACACCCAACTCAAGAAATCAAACACACACCAAGTTCCCCCCGCAAACGAGTGAAAGTTGCTTGATCTAGGGGTTTGGTGAAGATATCGGCTAGTTGGTCATGTGTGGGTACATGGATCAAAACTATCTTTCGTTTCTCTACGTTTTCGTTTCTCTACGTTGTCTCTCAGAAAATGGTACCTCACTTCTATGTGCTTGGTTTTGGAATGGAGCACTGGGTTCTTTGCAACACTTATGGCACTGGTGCTATCACATTGAAGTGGGACATGGGTATACTCCTCACCAAAGTCACTCATGGTGTATGAAATCCAAAAGAGGCTGAGAACAACAACTAGCAGCAGCAACATACTCTGCCTCGGTAGTGGATTGAGCAACACTCGATTGTTTGCGGGAAGACCAAGACACCAAAGAGGAACCCAAAAACTGGCAAGTCCCAGAAGTGGACTTCCTATCCAACCGATACCCGGCAAAATCCGCATCTGAAAAACCATGAAGCGCCAAAGAAGAGGACGCGGAGTACCAAAAGCCGAAGTCGGGAGTGTGACGCAAGTACCTGAAAATTCGCTTCACCGCTTGCCGATGCGAAGTCCTCGAAGACGCTTGAAAACGAGCGCACAGACACACCGAGAACTGTATGTCCGGCCTCGTCGCCGTCAAGTAGAGGAGTGACCCGATCATGCTCTGGTACTCCTTCTGGTCCACGTGTTCACCTTCCTCGTCCGCATCAAGAGATGTAGTCGTACTCATCGGCGTCGTCATAGCCTTGGAGTCCTCCATCTTGAACTTCCGCACAATGTCCTTGGTGTACTTAGCCTGGTGCACAAATGTTCCTTCCTTTGACTGCTTGATTTGTAGCCCGAGGAAGAACTGCAACTCGCCCATCATGCTCATCTCAAATTCCCTGCTCATATCATCTGCAAACCTTGCAACAAGAGAGTTAGACGAGCCACCAAAGACAATATCATCCACGTACACCTGCACAATCAGGATATCTCTGCCTTGCCTCCGCAAAAACAAGGTCTGATCGACCTTCCCCATCTCAAAACCTCTCTCAAACAAGAACCCCCTCAACCTGCCATACCAAGCTCTAGGCGCCTGCTTCAACCCATACATCGCCTTTCTCAAGTTGTACACCCGGTGGGGGTACTTCTCACTCTCAAACCCCGGAGGCTGCCTCACATACACTTCTTCCTCCAACACACCATTCAGGAAAGCACTCTTCACATCCATTTGGTGCAACTCGAACCCTTTAGCCACGGAAAAGGCTAGAAGGATCCTAATCGCCTCCAAACGGGCTACGGGAGCAAAGGTCTCCTCGTAGTCGATCCCCTCCTTCTGATTGAACCCCTGAGCAACAAGTCTCGACTTGTTCCTCACAACCTCACCTTTCTCGCCCTCTTTGTTTTTGCACACCCACTTTGTACCAATCGGCTTACACCCTGGGGGAGGGTCAACCAACTCCCACACCTGATTCTTCTCAAAGTTCTCCAACTCCTCATGCATCGAATTAACCCAATTGTGATCAGCTAGTGCGTGTCCAATGTCTTTGGGCTCAAAAGTAGCAACAAATGCAGCATGAGCGAAATGGGAATTGTTTCGAACCCTCGACCATGTAGTGCGTTCATTCATGTCGCCGATGATCCTCGAAGCTGGGTGATCCACTTGTACTCGTCGGGGAGGTTCTCGCCTCGATGCTACCTCCCCCTCAACATCAGCTTCTCCTCGTTCTTGATTTGTCGTCGTAGGTGTAGTAGAGGGTCCGTCCATCACCGTAGTCGAAGTAGTGGGTACATGTTCGGCCGGTGGCACCGCACCACCATCCTCATCGTCTCCATGTTCATGCTCCTCCTCCTGAAAGATCTCCTCGCCAAGCTCATCATCACCTGCACACTCAAAGACAAGTTGACTACGTGGCTCTGTCTCGTCGAAGGTTACCTCGCAAGTCTCCACGATTTGGTTAGTTTCAAGATTGAGCACACGATATGCTCTAGAATGAGATGCATAACCAAAGAAAATACCATCGACAGACCTAGCCTCAAACTTATCCAACTTCCTGCCTTTCTTCGAATGAAACACTTGCAACCAAAGACATGGAAGTGACTCACCTTGGGTGTGCGACCATGCATCAACTCATAGCATGTTTTCTTTTTGTGCACTCTGAGGTATATCCTGTTCGACACATAGCACGCGGTATTCACCGCCTCAGCCCAATACCTCCTCGGAGTCCTGTGCTCATCAAGCATCGTCCGAGCCATCTCGCACAAGATCCTATTCTTCCTTTCCACAACACCATTCTGGGGAGGCGTATACAGACTCGAAAACTGGTGCTCAAGACCCAAGTCATGGCAAAAGGTTTCAAAACGAGAGTTTCTGAATTCCGAGCCATTATCACTGCGGATAGCTCGTATGGCATCTCTGTGCCTCTCGTTCCTCAACCTCAAGACTAGATCTCGAACAAAACCAAACGTCTCCCCCTTATCCTCAAGAAAAAACACCCACGCATACCGAGAATAGTCGTCCACCACAATAAGGACATACCACTTCCCACCCGCAGTTCGCACACGAGCTGGGCCAACAAGGTCCATATGGAGCAGCTCGCATGGACGCTCAGTCATCACATCGGTGAGAGGCGGGTGAGAAGAGGCTACCATCTTGGCTTGCCTACACGGCGCACAAACCAACTCTTTCTCAAGCCTCAACCGTGGCAATCCTCGGACCAAATTCAGTTTACTCAAGCGAGACAAAAAGTCAAAGCTCAAGTGACCCAACTTCCTATGCCACTTCCACAACTCACTCGAAGAACCAGCCAAGAAACAACGCTCCACACACGAAGACTGAGAAAAATCAGCACGAAACACCTAACCCTCGGGAACGACCATACAAACAAGGTCCCCTCGAGAGTCCACAATCCGAGAACCACCTGGCCGAAACAACACCTCAAAGCCCTCATCCAACAACTGGGACACAGAAAGCAAATTGTACCCTAGCGATTGAACAAGAGCAACACGCCTCAGAGTGATCTTGTCACTCACTTTGATCTCACCTTCTGAAAGCACACGCCCACACCCATTGTCCCCAAAAGTGATGTACCTCTTCGTCACCACCGGGACGAGACTTGAGAACCACCCCCTGTCTCCGGTCATATGCCTCGAGCAACCGGAGTCAATCAACCAAATGTTCTTCAAGTCTCCCACCTGAAATTCAAAAATGAGCACGTGAGCGAACAAACGTCTCGGCACTGGGGTTAGTACCAAAAGAGTAAAACCAGTGTTGAGCCATTTGCTCGAAAGTGGGTTTAGCACACATCAAGCCATCTTTCCTACCATAACTACCACCACGAACTCCACCTCGGTAACCACTCCGAGGTAACCACTTCTCACTGCCTGGAGGAGGACCAAAACCACGGAAGACAACCCGTCGACCGTCCCTCCTCTCCTTCTCAAAGCTACGACTCCTCCCATCCCCGTAGTGAACTCGAGGGGGAGAATGCCTAGCAAACTGACCATCTGCTGTCTCTTCAGACCAACCACCAGCAACTCCACCTCCAGACCTGAAACCTTTCGACTCACCACCTCGAAAACCACTCCGCCCAGAATTCTGGGGAGGGCCGGTGAAACCTTCTAGCCAGGCCGGTCTAACCGCCCCCCTCTTGGCTGGGCCGGTCTAACCGCCTAGCCAGGCCAGTCTGACCGCCCCCTCCAGAACTGCTCCTCGGCTGCGGGAACTCGCATCTCCCCATGCTGGAACACTTCTCACCACAATTTTACCCCTGGGCAGTGGTATACGAGGCTTATGCACACCATGGGAAGGGTTGTACCTATCCTTGTTCGCCCACTCCTTAGCCATCCTCTCTTCTCGCTTCCTCTTGAAGCAAAACTCATCCTTGTGGCCCTCTTTCCCACAATAGCCACAATGGAACCTCACAAGCTTAGGCTTAGGCTTGGATTGGGGCTGCTCACTTGGTTTCTCTCCACTCAATTCCTCCACCGATTTCTCCTCACTAGCTTTCTCACTCACTTTCCCAAAGAACACTTTCCCGGAAGTGCTCACAAACTTGATAGGCTTTCGGAGATCATTTGTGGGTGTAGGAAATATGGGTGGAGCTGGGGTTGTGTCTAGTCGGTTCCTAAGATGGTTGGGTTTTGGAGGGAAATCATTTTTGTGGTGGGTTTTTGGTGGCTCTGGGATATTCTCTCCACTTCCCTCACCAACTTTGTTTGCCCCAAGTCCCTCACCATCCTGCCTCTTAAATGCCTCGATCATCATCATCAACTGAGGCTCATGACCAGACAACCAACCAATCAACTTTCTCAAGTCATCATTCTCATCCTGCAAACGATCAACATAATGTGCAAGTTCCAAATTTTTCAATGCAGGCATTTCACAGGTAGAGCATGATGTAGGCATGGGTTCCTTCAATTTAGCCTCAAGAGAACTAGTGTAAGCATGCATCTCATCAATCTTAGCATGCAAAACAGGGCAAGAAGTGCAAGCACCTAGCAAAGCAGGTCTAGACTTAAGCTCAACCACTTCAACCCTAAGCACATCTAGTTCCTCACACTTGGAGGCATGCTTCTCCTTAAACAAAGCAAGATCAGCAAGAAATATGGAGCAATCAGCACAATCATTCCCATCCGAAACAACAGGGCTAGCCTTAAGGGAATCAATCTCAAGCTTGCTATCAAGCACCTGTGTCTCTAGCTCAGCCACTCTAGTCCTAGCATCCTCGAGTGAAGCCCTAAGCTCTTTTCTCATTTTCTTGGCCTCTCTAAGCATGTCATCACGGTTATCAAGCAAAGAGCCAAGCCTCTCATTCTCCTGGCACAAGAAGGGAAGTTCATCACGCACCTCGTCGTCGGACTCAGAATCCGAGTCGCTCTGTGTGCTCTTCTTGCTGCTGGAGCTCAGCGCCATGGTACAGAAGCCATCTCTCGCAAAGTAGCTCAGCCCGCTCAGGTTCTTGGACGACTTCTTGTTCTTGCGACGATCACCCTCGTCTTCACTGCTGCTCGAGCTCGAGGTGGAGTACGCGGAACTGGAGTCGACGTCGCTCGCTCCAACCATCGCTCGGGCCTTGCCTCGGCACTCCTTCTTCCTCGATCGTCGCCCGTCCTTGTACTTGTTCTTGTGCTTGCTCTTGTGGTCGCGCCTCGAATGGTACTTTCCGTCCATCCTCGGCATGTGCTTGTAGCTGTCCTTGTTCTCGGCCTTCTCCGGGCAGTCGGCGACGAAGTGTCCCGGCTTGCCGCACTGGAAGCACGTCCTCGTGTTCCTCCTCATGTTCACCCGGTTCTCGTGCAGCCTCTCGAACCTCCTTGTCAATAGCGCCAGCTCATCCTCTCCAAGGTCATCAAACTCCTCATCTGGCATAGACATCAAAGAGGCAAAAGAGAACATCCTGGTGGATGGGTTAGTGTTAGCCTTTCCCTTCGAACCACCAACGAGGGCAAGACTATGGGAATCAGTCGGACCCTCGAGCTTGGCAGTCATGCCCCTATCTACCTCAGCCGACTTGAGCTTCGAGAACAGCTCGTTCACGGTCAGAGTGTCATACTTCTCCGACTCCACAATAGCCTCAAACTTTCCACCCCATATTGTACGATCCAAAGAGTGTAAGAGCTTGACTGCTCTATCATGATCATCGTACGGGAGCACGTCCACATTGGCCCTCATGTTGTTCACAACCACTGTGAACCTCTGAAACAAGGCATCGATGGACTCACCGGGGAGATGAGTGAAGTTCTCGTACTCTCTCCGGTAGGTCGCATACATCCGTGCCTGAACCTGGGCATTCCCAACATGAGCCTCCTTTAACACCGTCCAAATTCTACAAGCCAAGTGCTCGGTGTGCACCCGATCGAACTCAGGCTGACACAAGGCACGAAACAAGTAGTCGACCGCCTTATTGTTGGCGTCGAATCTGTCCCTCGATTCTGGAGCGAGGAAGTCCATCGGCTGGACATAGCCTGTGTCCACCGTGACATCCCAAAGGATCTAACCCTTTCCGCGGAGGAACGCACCCATCCGCTAACTCCACATCTGGTAGTTGTTGACATCGAAGTGTGGAGGACCCGAACCCCGTTCCTGGTACGCCATCCTTGGATCTTAGACTGGTTAGAGTCAACAAAGACCCGAACCTGCTCTGATACCACTTGAAGGACCGATTAGGCGACCAGAGAGGGGGGAATGAATGG
Organism: Cenchrus americanus; assembly: GCA_947561735.1. Taxonomy (NCBI): domain Eukaryota; kingdom Viridiplantae; phylum Streptophyta; class Magnoliopsida; order Poales; family Poaceae; genus Cenchrus; species Cenchrus americanus. Next base: position 129,861,596 of record OX387245.1, read on the forward strand.
GAGCCGATAAAAATTCTTCTCGAGGGAGATTGAAACTCCGACAAGACAAACTAGCTCGGTCGGACCCCCGAAATCACACGCTCTGCACTTCTACCTTCCGTTTGCCAAAACCACGTAACCACTGGAGTGCTACTGGTCCTAGGAACAAACTCTACCAGCAACCACAACACACACGCAGCAACGACAGAGGAAACAACTCGAATGCCGGCTAACCACAAGGGGGCGGTTAGACCGGGTATAGGGGGCGGTTAGACAGCCTCCACCTGGTAACCAAGAAAACCTCCGAAACGCCCCTTCCGAGCACCAAAACTCACCACGGTTTCACCAACAAAGATCTCTGATCAAGGCCATGCTAGGTACCAGAAAATCTTGGCGAAAACCAAAACTCCACCCAGGGGCCTAGGGGCGGTTAGACCGGCTACCAGGGGCGGTCTAACCTCCTGTACCCAGCAACGAACTCCAACCAAGAACACCTAGCAAACAAGCACGAGAACGACCCCAAATTTCACCCACACACTCCTCCGATCAAGGCGAACAAACTCACGAGAGGAAAATCCGGCGAAACAAAACTTCGACCTGGAAACACCCAGGGCGGTTAGACCGCCCCCTGCAGGCGGTTAGACCACCCCTTCCAGAAAACGAACCCGCGGGTCAAACCTCAACTTCCTCGCGCCCGATCTCCCGAATCACCCCACGGATTGCAGCAAAACTTCGGGAATAGCTGGGTTACCTCCTGGGCAACCTTTACCTTAAAGGAATCGACCCGAAATGCTCACAATCAAGAGGAATCGAAGAAATCGCTTCTCTAGGTCAAGAACTCGCCCAACACGAAAAACCACCAAATAGAGTCCGATTCAAAGGAGATTTGGGGGCAAAGTCACCAGCCAAAGAGGCACAAGAACCTCATACGTGACACCCACCAAACACCCCAAGAAATCGTCCTCAAAACACCGCCAACAAAGAGCTTCGAAAATCACCACAAAAGAGAAGGGAAAACCACCATGAGGAGCAACACCGAACCATCTATACATACCATGAAAGGTTCGTACAAGGTCTAGCTTGCCACCCAAACATCCATCCCTCTCTCTAGATCTCACATGAAGCTCTCAAGCTAGTCCTCTAAAAATGCTAAGGAAAATGGAGAACGAAAATGAAAAACAAATGAGCTAGGGTTCCAAGAGTTGGCTGCCATCCACCCATTCAATGAGTATATATGGAGGCACCCAAAAGACTAAACTACCCTTCACTAATAACTAGGGATACATGCCTCTCGAGGGCGGATTTGGAAGTCTTCATGTCTTCATCATCGGACGGATGCCTAGCGACCACAACCTGCTTAGCCTCGACGCAAGCCTTGCGATCCCGACGCGTGTCCTCCGCTTCGAAGCTTCTCGGCGCCGGCGGCCAGGGCGGTCAGACCGCCCCCCTTGGGCGGTTAGACCGGCCCGGGAGATCTGACCAGCCCCAGGCGGTCTGACCGCCCCTCCTGGGCGGTTGAACCGGCCTGGGTGACCACACCTCCTCGTCGAGTCTTCGGCCTCGGTTTTGTGGCTCAACCGAGTAACCTAGTGGTTTTCTGGTGAACCACTGCAAACCCCGCGAACTCGGTGTAGCCTCCGCCAATCTCCACTCATGACTCGGCTCCCACGTAGTCCCGGCTCGACCTTGGTTTTGAGGCTCTACCAAGAAACCGTCCACGACTTCATCTTGCTGTTCATGCCACCATGCGGCCTGCACTTGACCCCGCTGGCCACCGGGTCCCTCGAACGAAGCCTACTTGTCTTCTCCACACATGGAGGCCTCACTGGCGACGACATTTCGCGCTTGTTCTTCACCCGCACCAACACGAGTCAAGCCGCAACCTGCACCTGCAATACTTAGCCAAGAATCAGTCCACACAACGTTGTCAATCACTCATCACACAAGGAAGCGACCATCCACCGATCCTCGAACCACACATGGTCCTCAGAGGTCCCTCGAAGTTGTGGACCCCTTCTCCGGCCTCGCCGGGGCGAAGTCTACTAAGTAGGAAAACCGTCTCCCTTCACGATCACACCGATCCTCCTACAGGCGGGGTGCTATCCACTACAAGTCTCACCCCACACCCCCGCCCAATATAAGGCGGGCGGTTTGTACGGTTAAAGTCATCTGAAGCAAGGTCAACTGACGATCGGTCCTTAAGGGCCGAGAGCAAGCACTCGCCAACTCCATCCGTCCGACACGCCGCTCGGGTAAGAGGCCAGATCACATCTTCCCGAGGTACGCGTTCACAAGTAACCGATTGGCTCGCTCCCGCCAAAACACATCAAGGCGGAACACACCCAGAACTCACTCTAGAACACACTGAGATCTCCCGCATCTCAGCCCAAGCCCAGAATACCATCCATAATCAAGCAACAAAAGTGTGGATCGCTGATATACGGGACTAGCTAGGGGTCTGTAGCTAGTCCTGAGGTAGGTAAAACAAGGAATCAGGATATATCAAATTATCAAGGCAAGGCTAATGCAAACCATCCAAGCATTGCATATAAAGTAAATCACTAGCATCTAAATATCAACATGGGATCCACATGGTTGGGAGTGACATGACACCTTCGTTGGAGCAGTTGTTGTCCGGAGCAGTGTACTCGGGGTCCTCCGCGTCCTCCTGGTCGAAGCTCAGGTTTGTGGCACGAGATTCGACGCGTACGTAAGATATCGGTACACATCTAAGCAATAAATCCAAATAGAAACCTCTTTTTAGAAAACCCAAAAGAGCTCAGACTACCTACAAACAACATGGTTTCGAAATTACAAAATTATAGAAATTAGTTTTATATTTTTCTGGGCTTCTTAAATTAGTTATGATTTTTCAAAGATTAAAACCATTTATAAATCATTTCAGAAAATCATTTGAAAATAGAAAAGTATTTTTATTAAAAAGGTGCTGACGTCATCATGACGTCAACAGTCAGCGATTGGTGGGCCTTTGATGGGCCGAAAGTGCCACTGGGCCGAGAGTGGCCCACTGGGCTCAGCCCAAATGGCCCAAGCGACTAAAGTCCAGGAAACGTCCCTGAACAACACAATCAGGATGCTAGGGTTAACGTGGGCCGCACTAGAGCTTGATGGGCCAAGGCCCATGCTTCAGCCCACTTAGGATAAAAACCCTGAGGCCCAGAAATTCAAAATCCTCCCCTCGCACCTTGCCGTCCAGGTGTTTGATGTAATGCCCAGGGCGTCCTGGATCGACGGCGCGCATGCCAGGTTCACGCCTTGGCCTCCCCGGTCCGTGCGCTGCGCAGCGCAACACCAAGGAGGGCGGCATGCGTGGTGCGACGCGGCGGCTTGGTCGGCCAGAAGTTAGGCTGCCGCACAGCGCTAGGGTGCGCCGGTCGGGCGTGCACTCGCACACGCGGCCTCATGCACGGCGCGCGGCGTGTCCACCGGTAGTCGGGGGCGAGCTCGGCGCTACCGCCGCGACGAGGCGCGGTGCCTTATGCTATCACCTGCAAGTGAACATGCTCGGGTCGAAGCCCGGCTCGCACACAACAAGCGTCTTGCATGGCGACGGCGAGCTCGGGGTGAGAGTTGCCCAGAAGCTCTAGCGCGTCGCGGTGGCCACCCGTGCAGCTCGGCTGGGCGGCGGCCAAGCTTTGAGCGCGCGGTGGCGTGTGCGGGCCACGGCCGTGCCTAAGGCACGCGCGGCCTCGCCACGTTCGCCCGGCGCGGCCACACGGAAACCGGGGGCGCGGCTCGAGACGGCGCGGCGGCGCACCACGTCGCCTGCAAAGACATTCACGGCTCGATGACCGGCATACACATAGGCACATCGCACGGAGACGACGAGCTCAGGAGCATGAATGGCCCACGAGCTCCGATCCGTCGCGGGGTGGCAATTCTGCGGCTCGAAGGCCAGCACACAGGAGGGTCAAGATTCCCGGCGGCGCGCCTTGACATCGCCGGTTTATCACAGGAAAGCATCCATGGGGGAAGGGAAGGAGAAGATGGCCGCGGGGTGCTCACGACGGCTCGACGGTGTAGTCGTGGCCGGCTCGAGGTAGTTGTTCACGTCGGCGCTGTAGATGTTCCCGGCGGCGACGTCCCCTCTATCGTATGGACCTCCCTGGGCCCACTACCTCGGTGGGTACCAGGACCGACTACTCGGTGGGCCACTGGGACTACCCGGCTTGTGCCACACAGCACCTGATGGAGTGAGGCGCAAGGACTACGGTGGATAAGTACTCGGATAGGAAGCTATACATACCTTGTATTGTGTAGAGGACTCCTAGACGTACACGACTAGTACTCTCTCCCTAAACCGACCTGTAACCCTTCCTCCCGGACTATATAAGGCGAGGCAGGGACCCTTCTCTCTCATTACGCATCATCTTGTAATCACACCCAATCAATCCAGACCTACGCAGCATAAAGGACGTAGGGTATTACGCACCTCGCGGCCCGAACCTGTCTAAACTGTGTGCCACGTGTCTCTTCCTTCGAGTTACTGATCTCGGCGAGGCCACATTCATCTACCTCAGGTACTCCCCTTGGTAGGTTGCCGGTTTAAAACACCGACAGCTGGCGCGCCGGGTAGGGGTTCTCGCCGAAGATCACATGGCGAACTCGACGGTTTCAATCTTTATCAAGCCGACTATCGCCTTCAACTGCGGCGACACCTTCATCTTCGGCTCCTGGGTCTGCACTGTTGACGGCGCTGGATCCTTCCAGTGCCGCCTCACCATGCCGCCAAACCCAAAGACCGGGCTCGTGATGCTTCCCGAAGTAGTCACGGGCGATCTCGCTAGGAAATTCGGTGAAATTCGGCTCTACATCCAGCACGCCAACTTCGAGCTTGGATCCGACTCCAACTCGAACTCGACCTCACCGTGGGCCATCGCATGCGAGCCAGCTATCGAGCCATCGTGTGCGGACTCCCCACTCCATGAGCACTTCCCATATGGCTCTGCATCGCTAGCAAGGCCCACGCGAAGGCTCTTTCCGCGCGCTGGGCTGGGAAGGAGACCGTTTCCGAGTACAACTCGGACTCCAACCCCATCTCCGGCTACTACTCGGACTCCTCCTATGAATTGACTTCGGGGTGGACCCTGACGAGCCCGAGTCCGAGAACTACATGACTGAGCAACGGCTGTCAGGACCTGCCTCCGGCCTGGTTATAACATCTACACCCGCCGGCAAATTTGTCTACTGGTCAGACTGCAAGCCCGCAGACCTGACAGATGAGAACTCACGCTGCGTCGCCTACCTCGACTCACTTCCCTTCCAGGAGGGAACTCCGCTAGCTCCAGCTGAGGAGCACACTCCAACACAGGTGGCGACTAGCAACTCCAGCCTCGGCTCTCTTGATCGGCAAGTCTTCATGACTACCAACGAGACGCCGGGACCCTCAGGGACACTCCCTGACCGATATCTTGAGGATATCTCAGCAGACGAGTTGTCTGCCAACGCACCCGCAGACGAGACTGACGCCAACAGGGACGCCCGACGTGAACGCAACAGAAAGCGGAACGAACGGCGCCGACGTCTCTGCGAGTCCCTACCCATCCGGAACCTCGCGGAGGCCCTCGACCAAGTCGAAAACCGGGTGCACACTACCCCAGAGCAATGCCTCATGTCTATCACTACGATAGCACGTCAGGCTCAGGGGATGCGTGCGGGAGAAGTCATCACCAAGCTCGCGGAGGACGCCTACTTCATGCGAGTTGACAACAGAGTCATTCAAGTGCTTCCCGTCAGGAATCGCCAGCAAGACAACGAAGTCACAAGTTGCAGTGGAGCTGAAAACAGTCGGTCGTAACTGTACCCGGGGGGAGCTACTGGCTAACCCCAATCGTACCTAGGCATCGGCCGGTGGACCTTCTCATGGTGGCAACAGCGCCGGCGGCGCCAGCGGCAACCGTGAGATTATCCCTCATCGTGATCCAGGTAGCGGAGGCAATGACGGCGGGAGCTCCAACCACGGGACTGGCAGGAGAGCCGAGGGCGGAGGTGACCGCGGCGACCGAGGCCACGCGAACAGCCACGCCTCCGGCGCTTCACATGGCAGTTTCGACGCCCACCAAAAAATCGAAGAACTACGACGCAAAAAGTCCTCCACGGCAGGCGACAACGACGACTTCCCCGCTTTCTCTGCACGGCTTCGCAATCTACTTCTCCCGGAGAAATTCAAACCTCTGGGGATCACCAAGTACGACGCGAAGCAAGATCTAGTACAGTGGCTCAGATGCTACTCCCTCTCCATCGAAAACTCTGGTGGCAATAATAACACGAAGTGCTGTACTTCCCCTTCTGCCTGGATCAAGCTCCGCTTACATGGCTCGAGTCGCTCGAGAAGTACTCGATCGACAAGTGGGACTAGCTCAAGGAATAGTTCACCAGCAACTTCGCGGGCACTATGGGCCGCTCGAGTACTCGCATGGACCTGGCAATGGTGAAGCAGGAACATGGCGAGACCCTTCGCAAGTACATGCAACGCTTTTTCGACAAGCGCGCCACTGTTGTCGACGTCACCGACAAGGAGGTCATCGACCTCTTCGAAGACGGTCTCTACCATCGTCGCACATTTGAAGACTTTGGCCGTTGCCGCCCGAGCTCCATCACCCACCTCAAGGACATGATCACCTCCTGGGCCGATGAAGAAGACAAGGATAACGCCAAGTACGACGCCATCCGCGGCAAGATCAAGCAGAACACGGGCGGCAGCAGCAACAACAACGGGAACCAAGGCGGTCGCAGCAACAACTACTCGGGTCCTAATCGCAAGCGCAAGCCAGACAACACTGTCGCGGCTATCCAGCACCCTACGAAAGACAACTCGAAGAAGACCTCCGGCGGCTTCAAGGACTTGCTGAAAGAGAAGTGCCCGTGGCATCTGGACGGCAACCACACCACCGAGCAGTGCTACCAAATCCGGCGAGCACTTAATGACACCCCAGAACCACGACACCCTCACAATAAGAAAGGCAAGAAAAAGGCCGACGAAGGCAACGACGACGTCCAGGAACCCGACAAGACGGTGAACGTCCTCTTCGGCGGACTTCCCAACCGACGGGCTCAGAAGGCCACCCGACGAGAAGTCTTGAGCATTGAACCAGTGGTCCTGACCCCTCTCCGGTGGTCGGAGGTACCCATTACCTTCTCCCACATGGATCAATGGACAAGCTTCTCTGAACTAGGGTGTTTCCCACTCGTCCTGAAGCCGGTAGTCGCGGGCTCCAGACTCAACAAGGTCCTCATCGATGGTGGAAGCGGGCTCAACGTCCTTTTCACCAAGACCTTGAAGAAGATGAAGCTCGACATCACCCACATGCTCACCAAGAGCACTTCGCCTTTCTACGGCATCGTCCCCGGGAACGCGGCTATCCCACTGGGCTCAGTGGTCCTGCCAGTTAACTTTGGGGAGACAAGGGAAAACTACCACGCCGAGTACATCAAGTTCGAAGTCGCGGACTTCGAGACTTCTTACCATGCCATCCTCGGCAGACCAGCTATCGCCAAGTTTATGGCGGTACCTCACTACACATACTTGGTACTCAAGATGCCAAGTCCAGTCGGTGTACTCTCGCTGCGAGGGGGCTTGAAGATATCCTTCGACTGTGACACAGAAGCTGTGGAACTCGTAGACACAAATCAAGTACCCAACGTAATGATGGAGATCTACGCTACATCCAAAAAGCTTGCCCCAAGTGAACTTAACATCCCAGAGAAGTCGGACAACGCCAACAAGTCTCAGCCAGCTGAGGAGGTTCAAGTCAAGACGATTGACCTTGGGACAGGCGACAGCAGCAAGACCACCACCATCGGGTGGGCCTCGACCCGAAATAGGAAGACGCGCTCGTCAGCTTCCTTCGAGCTAACTGAGACATCTTCGCGTGGAAACCAACTGACATGCCAGGGGTGCCCAGGAATTAGATTGAGCATTCACTCAATGTCGACCCAAAAGCTACCCCGAAGCGACAACACCTCCGCCGCTTCGCCGACGACAGACGGGATGCCATCAAGAAGGAACTCGCGAAACTACTCGCGGCTGGCTTCATCAGAGAAGTCTTCCATCCTAAGTGGCTCGCTAACCCCGTCCTCGTTCGCAAGAAGAACTCGAACGAGTGGAGGATGTGCGTTGACTACACCGACCTCAACAAGCACTGCCTCAAGGACCCCTTTGGGTTGCCACGGATAGACCAAGTCGTTGACTCCATGGCGGGCTGCGACCTGCTCTGCTTCCTTGACTGCTACTCCAGGTACCACCAGATCACTATCAAGGAAGAAGACCAGGAGAAGACCGCGTTCATCACCCCGCTTGGCGCGTATTGCTACACGACCATGTCCTTCGGGTTGAAGAACGCTGGTGCTACTTACCAGCGAGCTATCCAGGCCTGTTTCAAGAGGCAGCTCAACAAGAACGTTGAAGCCTATGTGGATGACGTGGTCGTCAAGACCGAAACTCCGACACACTCATCGCCGATCTTGAGGAGACTTTCGCATCCTTGCGAGAGTACCGCTGGAAGCTCAACTCGAACAAGTGCGTCTTCGCCGTACCTTCGGGCAAACTACTCGGCTTCATCATCAGCCACCGTGGCATCGAAGCCAATCTCGAGAAGATCTCCGCCATCACTAGCATGAAAGCTCCCACGTGCATCAAAGACGTGCAGAAGCTAACCGGTGCATGGCGGCCCTGAACAGATTCATCTCGAAGCTTGGAGAACGGGGGCTCCCCTTCTTCAAACTACTCAAGCATCTAGAGAAGTTCGCGTGGACCGGGACCGACTACTCGGTGGGCCACTGGGACTACCCGGCTTGTGCCACACAGCACCTGATGGAGTGAGGCGCAAGGACTACGGTGGATAAGTACTCGGATAGGAAGCTATACATACCTTGTATTGTGTAGAGGACTCCTAGACGTACACGACTAGTACTCTCTCCCTAAACCGACCTGTAACCCTTCCTCCCGGACTATATAAGGCGAGGCAGGGACCCTTCTCTCTCATTACGCATCATCTTGTAATCACACCCAATCAATCCAGACCTACGCAGCATAAAGGACGTAGGGTATTACGCACCTCGCGGCCCGAACCTGTCTAAACTGTGTGCCACGTGTCTCTTCCTTCGAGTTACTGATCTCGGCGAGGCCACATTCATCTACCTCAGGTACTCCCCTTGGTAGGTTGCCGGTTTAAAACACCGACAGCTGGCGCGCCGGGTAGGGGTTCTCGCCGAAGATCACATGGCGAACTCGACGGTTTCAATCTTTATCAAGCCGACTATCGCCTTCAACGCGGCGACACCTTCATCTTCGGCTCCTCGGGTGCACGCTGTTGACGGCGCAGGATCCTTCCCGATCCCGCCTCACCATGCCGCCAAACCCAAAGACCGGGCTCGTGATGCTTCCCGAAGTAGTCACGGGCGATCTCGCTAGGAAATTCGGTGAAATTCGGCTCTACATCCAGCACGCCAACTTCGAGCTTGGATCCGACTCCAACTCGAACTCGACCTCACCGTGGGCCATCGCATGCGAGCCAGCTATCGAGCCATCGTGTGCGGACTCCCCACTCCATGAGCACTTCCCATATGGCTCTGCATCGCTAGCAAGGCCCACGCGAAGGCTCTTTCCGCGCGCTGGGCTGGGAAGGAGACCGTTTCCGAGTACAACTCGGACTCCAACCCCATCTCCGGCTACTACTCGGACTCCTCCTATGAATTGACTTCGGGGTGGACACGACGAGCCCCGGTCCGAGAACTACATGACCGAGCAACGGCACGTCGGGACACCGCCCTCCGGCCCGGTTATAACATCTACACCCGCCGGCAAATTCGTCTGCGGCCGGACCGCAAGCCCGCAGACCTGACAGATGAGAACTCACGCTGCGTCGCCTACCTCGACTCACTTCCCTTCCAGGAGGGAACTCCGCTAGCTCCAGCTGAGGAGCACACTCCAACACAGGTGGCGACTAGCAACTCCAGCCTCGGCTCTCTTGATCGGCAAGTCTTCATGACTACCAACGAGACGCCGGGACCCTCAGGGACACTCCCTGACCGATATCTTGAGGATATCTCAGCAGACGAGTTGTCTGCCAACGCACCCGCAGACGAGACTGACGCCAACAGGGACGCCCGACGTGAACGCAACAGAAAGCGGAACGAACGGCGCCGACGTCTCTGCGAGTCCCTACCCATCCGAACCTCGCGGAGGCCCTCGACCAAGTCGAAAACCGGGTGCACACTACCCCAGAGCAATGCCTCATGTCTATCACTACGATAGCACGTCAGGCTCAGGGGATGCGTGCGGGAGAAGTCATCACCAAGCTCGCGGAGGACGCCTACTTCATGCGAGTTGACAACAGAGTCATTCAAGTGCCTCCCGTCGAGAATCGCCGCCAAGACAACGAAGTCACAAGTTGCGGTGGAGCTGAAAACGGTCGGTCGTAAGCGTGCCGGGGGGAGCTGCGGCTAACCCCAATCGTACTGGGCATCGGCCGGTGGACCTTCTCATGGTGGCAACAGCGCCGGCGGCGCCAGCGGCAACCGTGAGATTATCCCTCATCGTGATCCAGGTAGCGGAGGCAATGACGGCGGGAGCTCCAACCACGGGACTGGCAGGAGAGCCGAGGGCGGAGGTGACCGCGGCGACCGAGGCCACGCGAACAGCCACGCCTCCGGCGCTTCACATGGCAGTTTCGACGCCCACCAAAAAATCGAAGAACTACGACGCAAAAAGTCCTCCACGGCAGGCGACAACGACGACTTCCCCGCTTTCTCTGCACGGCTTCGCAATCTACTTCTCCCGGAGAAATTCAAACCTCTGGGGATCACCAAGTACGACGCGAAGCAAGATCTAGTACAGTGGCTCAGATGCTACTCCCTCTCCATCGAAAACTCTGGTGGCAATAATAACACGAAGTGCCTCTACTTCCCCTTCTGCCTGGATCAAGCTCCGCTTACATGGCTCGAGTCGCTCGAGAAGTACTCGATCGACAAGTGGGACTAGCTCAAGGAATAGTTCACCAGCAACTTCGCGGGCACTATGGGCCGCTCGAGTACTCGCATGGACCTGGCAATGGTGAAGCAGGAACATGGCGAGACCCTTCGCAAGTACATGCAACGCTTTTACGACAAGCGTGCCACCGTTGTCGACGTCACCGAGCAAGGAGGTCATCGACCTCTTCGAAGACGGTCTCTACCATCGTCGCACATTTGAAGACTTTGGCCGTTGCCGCCCGAGCTCCATCACCCACCTCAAGGACATGATCACCTCCTGGGCCAATGAAGAAGACAAGGATAACGCCAAGTACGACGCCATCCGCGGCAAGATCAAGCGAGAACACGGGCGGCAACGGCAACAACAACGGGAACCAAGGCGGTCGCGGCAACAACTACTCGGGTCCTAATCGCAAGCGCAAGCCAGACAACACTGTCGCGGCTATCCAGCACCCTACGAAAGACAACTCGAAGAAGACCTCCGGCGGCTTCCAAGGACTTGCTTGAAAGAGAAGTGCCCGTGGCATCCGGACGGCAACCACACCACCGAGCGGTGCTACCAAATCCGGCGAGCACTCAATGACACCCCGAACCACGACACCCTCACAATAAGAAAGGCAAGAAAAAGGCCGACGAAGGCAACGACGACGTCCAGGAACCCGACAAGACGGTGAACGTCCTCTTCGGCGGACTTCCCAACCGACGGGCTCAGAAGGCCACCCGACGAGAAGTCTTGAGCATTGAACCAGTGGTCCTGACCCCTCTCCGGTGGTCGGAGGTACCCATTACCTTCTCCCACATGGATCAATGGACAAGCTTCTCTGAACTAGGGTGTTTCCCACTCGTCCTGAAGCCGGTAGTCGCGGGCTCCAGACTCAACAAGGTCCTCATCGATGGTGGAAGCGGGCTCAACGTCATTTTCACCAAAACCTTGAAGAAGATGAAGCTCGACATCACCCACATGCTCACCAAGAGCACTTCTCCTTTCTACGGCATCGTCCCCGGGAACGCGGCTATCCCACTGGGCTCAGTGGTCCTGCCAGTTAACTTTGGGGAGACAAGGGAAAACTACCACGCCGAGTACATCAAGTTCGAAGTCGCGGACTTCGAGACTTCTTACCATGCCATCCTCGGCAGACCAGCTATCGCCAAGTTTATGGCGGTACCTCACTACACATACTTGGTACTCAAGATGCCAAGTCCAGTCGGTGTACTCTCGCTGCGAGGGGGCTTGAAGATATCCTTCGACTGTGACACAGAAGCTGTGGAACTCGTAGACACAAATCAAGTACCCAACGTAATGATGGAGATCTACGCTACATCCAAAAAGCTTGCCCCAAGTGAACTTAACATCCCAGAGAAGTCGGACAACGCCAACAAGTCTCAGCCAGCTGAGGAGGTTCAAGTCAAGACGATTGACCTTGGGACAGGCGACAGCAGCAAGACCACCACCATCGGGTGGGCCTCGACCCGAAATAGGAAGACGCGCTCGTCAGCTTCCTTCGAGCTAACTGAGACATCTTCGCGTGGAAACCAACTGACATGCCAGGGGTGCCCAGGAATTAGATTGAGCATTCACTCAATGTCGACCCAAAAGCTACCCCGAAGCGACAACACCTCCGCCGCTTCGCCGACGACAGACGGGATGCCATCAAGAAGGAACTCGCGAAACTACTCGCGGCTGGCTTCATCAGAGAAGTCTTCCATCCTAAGTGGCTCGCTAACCCCGTCCTCGTTCGCAAGAAGAACTCGAACGAGTGGAGGATGTGCGTTGACTACACCGACCTCAACAAGCACTGCCTCAAGGACCCCTTTGGGTTGCCACGGATAGACCAAGTCGTTGACTCCATGGCGGGGCGCGACCCGCTCTCTGCTTCCTTGACTGCTACTCCAGGTACCACCAGATCACTATCAAGGAAGAAGACCAGGAGAAGACCGCGTTCATCACCCCGCTTGGCGCGTATTGCTACACGACCATGTCCTTCGGGTTGAAGAACGCTGGTGCTACTTACCAGCGAGCTATCCAGGCCTGTTTCAAGAGGCAGCTCAACAAGAACGTCGAAGCCTATGTGGATGACGTGGTCGTCAAGACCAGAAACTCCGACACACTCATCGCCGATCTTGAGGAGACTTTCGCATCCTTGCGAGAGTACCGCTGGAAGCTCAACTCGAACAAGTGCGTCTTCGCCGTACCTTCGGGCAAACTACTCGGCTTCATCATCAGCCACCGTGGCATCGAAGCCAATCTCGAGAAGATCTCCGCCATCACTAGCATGAAAGCTCCCACGTGCATCAAAGACGTGCAGAAGCTAACCGGGTGCATGGCGGCCCTGAACAGATTCATCTCGAAGCTTGGAGAACGGGGGCTCCCCTTCTTCAAACTACTCAAGCATCTAGAGAAGTTCGCGTGGACTCCAAAGGAAGACCAAGCCCTTGCTCAGCTCAAGGACTTCGTATCCAAGCCGCCAGTCCTCACGGCTCCTCGCAAAAAGGAGCAGCTACTGCTCTACCTCACTGCGACTACTCACGTGGTCAGTACGGCCATCGTCGTCGAGTGGCAGGAAGACGGCCACGCCTACCCAGTCCAGCGACCAGTCTACTTCGTCAGCGAGGTCTTGTCGGAATCTAAGGCACGCTATCAACCAGTACAGAAGCTACTATATGCAGTGCTCATCACCTCGCGGAAGCTACGACACTACTTTCAGGAGTACTCGATCTCCGTCGTCACCGACTACCCGATCGGCGACATCTTGCGGAACCAAGATGCTACTAGAAGGATCTCGAAGTGGGAAGTCGAACTCGGCGCCCTCAACATCAAGTTCAAGCCACGAACAACCATCAAGTCACAGGCACTGGTCGACTTCAAGGCAGAGTGGCGGGAAAATCAGCTACCTACTCCAACTGAGCGCCCAGAGCACTGGGTGATGTACTTCGACGGCTCGCTCAAGCTTGAAGGCACAGGTGCAGGGGTACTCCTGATTTCCCCAACGGGCGAACAACACAAGTACATCCTGCAGATCTTTTGGAAGGTCTCAAACAACAAAGCCGAGTACGAAGCTCTATTACACGGGCTCCGCCTCGCGGCTTCACTGGACATCAAGCGGCTACTAGTCCACGGCGACTCCGCAGTGGTCATCAACCAAGTCAACAAGTCCTGGGACCGCAACAAGGAGAACATGGACGCCTACTGTCTAGAAGTCCGCAAGCTCGAAAACAAGTTCTACGGTCTCGAGTTTCATCACGTCGTCCGCGATAACAATGTTGCAGCAGATTTCCTGTCGAAGCTTGGCTCTACTCACGCTCAAGTACCAGTGGTTGTCTTCGTCCACGAGCTTCACGCGCCATCCATCCCGGAGACGGCGCCACCGACCGCTGATCCAGCACATCCCCCAGCTGGCCAGGAGGTCATGATGATAGACGTGGACTGGCGGCAATCCTCAATCGACTACATCCGCGAGCAAAAGGTTCCCTCGGACAAGAACTTGGCCGAGCAACTCATCCGCCGCGCCAAGTCCTACATCCTAGTCGGAGACAAGCTCTACAGGCGGGCTGCATCTTTCAGAGTACTCATGAAGTGCGTCCCCCGAGAAGAAGGCAAGGGCATCTTGGAGGAGATCCATAAAGGCGTCTACGGCAACCACGAGTCTTCATGCACGCTGGTCAGCAAGGCCTTCCGACGAGCCTTCTACTGGCCCACATCTCTGGGCGATGCTGAAGAACTCGTCAGAAGGTGCCAAGGGTGTCAATACTTCGCCAAGCAACAAGATGTCCCGGCCTAGAAGCTAGTCACTATACCACCAACCTGGCCTTTCGCCTGCTGGGGGCTCGACATGATTGGGCCTCTCCTGACTGCGCCAGGTGGATTCAACATAGTCTTGGTGGCCATCGACAAGTTCACCAAGTGGATCAAGGTCAAGCCGGTCACATGCCCCAAGGCTGACAGAGTACTCGACTTCTTGGATGAACTCGTGCATCGCTACGGACTACCCCATCTCATCATCACAGACCTGGGCTCCAACTTCAACAACCACCAGTTTGGGGAGTACTGCGAGAACAGCGGGATCGACGTTCGATATGTCTCAGACGCCCATCCTCGGGCCAATGGACAAGTCGAGCGCGCCAATGGGATGGTACTTGACGCTCTCAAGAAGCGACTGCATGATCCTGCTAACTCAAAAGGAGGCAAGTGGATCAAGGAACTACCCAATGCGCTTTGGGGGCTGCGTACTCAACCCTCCAAGCCAACGGGACAATCGCCTTACTTCCTGGTCTACGGCTCCGAAGCAATTCTCCTTGCCGACGTCATGTGGGATTCGTCGGCAGTAGAGCAATACGACGAAGGCATATCTGAAGATAGCAGGTGAGTTGATATTGATGGACTCGAAGAAGCTTGCTGCGCCACCCTCGTCCAATCAGCAAGGTACCTTAAGGGTATCCGACGCTACCATGATCGCAACATCAAGGAACGCTCCTTCAACGTTGGCGATCTCGTCCTCCGCCGCATCCAGAATACGGAAGGACTGCACAAGCTCAGCTCGCCATGGGAAGGTCCCTTCATAGTGGCCAAGGTGACCGGACCAGGATTCTACCGCCTCCAGACCCTTGAAGGCAAAGACGTCAGCAACTCGTGGAATATCGACCAGCTCTGTTGATTCTACGCCTAGTCTCTCGACTAACCTGGGGGCTAAGTCTGCACGAGTACTCCAAGACCCCTTCGCTGTAAGTGGCCTCCGGGTCCAGGCACCAGTCTCCGAACTACTCTACTCCAAGATCCAGCGTTCACGGCTACTAACGGATCTCGGGCTACTCATAGCGTCAAAGGACTCCAGCAGTAGTCTATTAAGAGACCATGTACTTCTAGATCTAGCCTATACGGCTACTAATGGATCTACTACTGTAAGAGGCTACGCGCCCTAGTACTACTTAGCCGTAGGCGCCCTCCGGGTCCTGGCAACTACACTTCTAAAACGACCCTGGCCATCCAGGTGTACTTCTTTCAGTAATAAAGTTTGATTACCTATCAACTAACTTACTGTGTCTCCCTCAACGGGCCTACCGGCGAGTACCACTACTCGTGACAACTCCACGATAAGCTCTCCGCATACATATCTCGCGACAACGAGTACTCATTTATGAAAGTTTTCTCATTCATACTTAAACAAGTTCAGTATAGTTTTGTTTATATACAACTATTGCTACAAGCTAACCCTACAGGACTACTGGAGGTTCAGCTTTCCGGCGACTTGTTCAGCTATTGACGCCATCTGCTCCAGGACCTCCGCGTACTGCTCATCAGTACAGTTGGCGGCTAGTCCACCCGCGACTACGTCCACCAGAGCCTTGGGAAGTATGACTTCATGTACGCCAAGACTTGATTGGGGATGGACTTCGCCAGATGCTTGACATACGTCGCCAGACGACCAGGAGCTTCTCTCAGCCGGTCAACCAATGAAGCAATCTTCGGCCCGCCTGGATGAGGCACCAGTAGCCTCGCAATGGGAAGTGCGGCTTCTTCACGTTCTTTGAGCTGTGCCCGCAAATTCTTCCAGTCTTCGTTCAACTTATGCAGGGATTTGTAGCAGTTGACGAGGTCACGGTCCAAGGCAATTCGGAGCTCCATGTGCTTATTGCACTCGTAAGCCAACTGCTTATAATCATATTCAAGGACCTCGCGGGCCTCCTTCTTCCGGTAAAAGAGGTTCTTCATGTCGACTTCTGAGGCCTTCAGCTGCTCAACCTGGGTCTCGAGCTCTACAATCAACAACCAAGGCGGGGTTAGACTACTGCAAGGTACTTCCAATGGGTACTTGACAAGATAGCAGCGTACCTTTGTTCTTGTTGTGGAGCGACTTGTTCTTGCGCACCAGCTCGTCACTCTTCGCCTGCATGTCCTAGACTTCATTATGATACTGGGCGAAGGCACCGTTAAGCTTCGACTGGAGCATGGTGGAGTGCTTCCTGGCCTTCGCGAGTTCTTCCTCCAATGCTTTCGCCCGGAGCACTGTATCGCCGTATCTGAAGGATCGGATGGCGACTAGAGAAGGGGGGAGTGAATAGGAGCCGGTAAAAATTCTTTCCAAAGAACCCGACCTATACCCTAGACAAATCCCGGTCACACATGAGCAATGGATCGAATCACACACTAACCGCCAAGACAACAAGGTTATGGATCAACCTCAAGTCTTAGGAACGATTCCTTGAAGCACACGCGGAAGCACGAAAGAAGGAAGGGAGGAATTGAACCAAAGAGCAAAACAGTCAGGCTCTGGCGGACTGTCCGGCCAGGAGGGGCGGACTGTCAGCACACGGGTGCGGACAGTCCGCGATACCTGCGCCGGACGGTCCGCGATACCCACCTCCCGGACGGCCGCGCGGACCGTCCGGCGGGGGTATCGCGGACTGTCCACACCCGTGCCGCGGACCGTTCGGCCTAGAGCCGCGGACCGTCCATTAAATCCAACAGAACCTCCAGTAGCGAACCCCGAAAAATGGACCGTCCGCGGGGAGCATGCGGACTGTCCGCCAGGCACCCGCGGACTGTCCGCCCGGCACACGCGGACCGTCTGAAACCTCATCCAACGAAAACTCAAAGCCACAATGGATTGAAAGCGAAGATGAGAAGGAACGAAGAACACACGACGAACACTGTGCTCGCGGACCGTCCGCCACGCCCTCGCGGACCGTCCGCGAGGCACGAACAGAACTGAAAACTGCTCGACCCCGAAAGTCAACACTCCCAATCCATCACCGGATCTCCCAAACGGTAGAAGCTGTTGAGACAAGAGTTTGGGGACATGAGAAGCGTCAACCAAGGAAGCTATACCCCAAAAATTTCGCCTCTTAACTTCCTAAATCATCGGGAATCGCGGATCCTTTGAACACCACCAAAAGCTAGAGCTCCGAACGAAAATCCTTGAATCGAAGTGGTTTCCCGGCGTTTGAGGGCACAAGATCAATCCCAAAGATGCACAATACATTCATCCATGTTTCCCTCAAAGAAATCTGGGGAGAAACCCACTCAAATCCGCGGAACCACGCCAAGAACAAATGCACCAAAAACAAGCACGAAAAAGACCACGAAATTCACAACGCCGAATCTTCTATACAAACCAGGAAAGATTCACAAGGTCTAGCATGCCGCCCTAGCATCCATCCCTCTCAACAAATCTCTCATGAAGCTCTCA
This sequence comes from Cenchrus americanus, assembly GCA_947561735.1. Classification (NCBI taxonomy): domain Eukaryota; kingdom Viridiplantae; phylum Streptophyta; class Magnoliopsida; order Poales; family Poaceae; genus Cenchrus; species Cenchrus americanus. The sequence continues at coordinate 129,879,751 of OX387245.1, forward strand.
TGCTAGCATAGAGAAAATGATGAAGAAAATAGTCCAGGAAAAAAAGAAATGGGAGGGGGGAAATGAAACCCTAAGTCGCGGAGAGAGAGCCATCCACACACACACATGGCTTATTGTTGACGGTTAATAATTGTATCAAAGTTCGTTCGTGACTCGCAAGCGTACAAGTCTCCCGTCGTAGTCAAGGGACCCTTCTTCCCTCGAGTGGTGAACCCAAGGTATCGAATCCGTGGAACAAATGTGTGACGCAAGACTTAATCTATTAAAGCCAAATAACTGCAATCTTCAATAAAGAACCTAATGCATCTAAGTAAAAGACACAAAACAGATCTAATCTACTAAAAACCGGAGAAAACAAAGTAAGATTGGGTAGATAAACCGATCCGGAGGGATCGGGGTAAGCCTTTTGTTGAAGTTCCAAGCAAGAGAAGAAGTAGCAAATCGAATCTTAATAAAAGCCTCTTTAAATCGTGGTTTCTGTCCAAATCCGAAAACATCCGCCTTTCGAGACCCCCGTTCTGTCACAACGTATCCCTATTCATGCGGGGAGCTTAGGGCGAGTCAAAAGACAAGTCGAGATTCTTTCGGAAGATCCGGCGTGTACCTCTAGCCACCGCGGCTACAAGAACACCCTATGTAATCTATCTCGAGAATAGAATTGGAATAAGCAAAGCCGATCGAAAAACGAAATCTTCGAGGAAACACTTGATCGCTGGGAAAAGATTCAACTTGATAATTCAACTATAACAATGATACATACACAAGATCACCACCGGGATCCTTCCTTGATCATGCTTCTAGCTCGGGAACTCCGACGTGGTCTTCCGTGCAAGGTTCCCACGTCGGCTAGGGGAACCCTAGTCAACTAGCTCGACCCTCTCCTCTCCGAGATGGTGTCCCTCTCTTCTCTCGCTTCTCGGCGGCCGAAGACGAAATCTTCTCTCGCGTGGCTCTCGGTCGGGGGGACTATAAATAGCCCGATTGGCGGCTAGGGCAAAGGAGGACGGATTTGGGCCCTAAATGGGCACAGGCCGGCCGACCGGGCGGGCCGGCCCGGGCCCATTTAGGCCCGGCCCCGTGGGCTCCTTTGCCCGACGTCGGTTCCCTTGCTTCCTGGATGCTTCCCCCTTCTGCATGTAGGTCCATGTCGTCGGTTTCTCTCCGAATTGGACTCAACTCCTTGTCTTGCAAGATTCAGCACTTTTCTGGTCAGGTCCCTGGAGTCTGTCGTCTTTTCGGATCAAGTCCCCGGCTTCTTGGAGTTAATTTTGCTTCATTGCATGACTTGTTCAGGACTTCAAGGTCTTGCCATGAGGTTCTTGATGAACTTATCCCGAAAGTCTTGCATTCAACACTAAAACCCTGCATAAACATTAAACTCCAAAACCGACATGCACACGTGAACTTGTTATACCACGGGGGTTAGTACCAATGGATAAGGTATAAAACTCATGCCAACACCGAAGGTAAACTCATGGCTAGGTTGACGGATTTTCACCGTCAACATCTCCCCCATGCTTAAACCTTGCTCGTCCTCGAGTAAGCCTTCGATGGATATCATTATTGCTAAACAATGTTTAAACTTTGCACTTGATTACACATGAGAAAACATAATGCTCTCAAAATTTTAATTCATTAAAGTTCCATAATGTGCTAGCCTTCATCTCTACGGAGGGTAGATTCTTATTAAGCTTATCCCACAAGTATTAACATGCTCACAAAGTTTTAAGTAGATCTCAGAATTTTTGAAATAAAGAACGAGAATAAGAAAAGCTAAACCAAGTTCACAAATTTAAATCATCTCGTGCATTGCTCATGAACTCTCATCTCGCTTGTCTCTCAAGCCTATATATTCTACTCCTTTCCCTCTCATATATATGTGGTAGGCTTTATATGGAGCTTTGGGAAAGTTTAGTCCTAACAAGATTTTATAAATGAGGTGTTGTCAAAACAAGACAAGCTTCTCATGGTCTTACCGAGACTCGTCAAAAAGGTCATTGGAAAATAATGTTAAATCAAGAAGGGGAAAGAGAAAAATACACACACTTTTAGATAAGTGGACATGTGCAAATGGCAAAGAGTGATCCCGAGGCACAAAGGAAGTCCTCGTTATCGGATTGCACATGGTTGGAAAAATGAGAATGGATCTTTTTAACTTGAAGCCTTGAATGCACTTTTAGAGAGCCAGGGAGTTCACTTTACGCACATATATTTTTTTTTTCTTTCTCATATTTCTCATTCTTTTCTTTCTTTCATTCATTCATTTTTTTTTCTCATCATATATTCAGTCCATGACTTTCACAACGAAGTTTTGATTTTTTTATACCTTGAAAGTCATGAGTATCACTGGATTTTTTTTCTTTCATCATTTTTTTAAAATATTCCCCTTTGAACTCTAAAACTGCACCGTACCTACCTCCTCCCCCATGCTTAGACGTTGCTCGTCCTCGAGCAAAGAGGTGAAAAATAAGGTAGGTACCAGAAATATTTTTCCTTGGAGAGATACTTGAAATCTTCAACGTTGGCACCGTCTTGCGATCTTCCTTGAATTGATGATCCATTCTCAACGATAGGTTGTGGTCAAGGAGGTAATCACAAAAGATGATATTTGGTTTAAGGGTGGATATCCGGCGAAGTTTGTGAGATCACCGATGTGGGGATACACAATGCACGGATAAGAGGCTAGCAAAAAGATAGATACGCAAAAATGGAATGACCAGCTTCTTAGTCTCGGGCCAGAGAAATCATGGCCTGCAATAACTCACTCAAAAATAAATCTTGTACACTAAGGTTCATGCACTCAAATATATATAAGGCTTTGGATAGGTTGAGCAACACACAAGTGATATTTGTGACAAGGTTAGCAATATTTTTGAGCATAAAAGACATCTTTAATCTATTCATAACTTGAGAGCACATAAAACACTATGGGTCTTTATTTTAATCATAACCTCCGCTGAAAATTAAGCTAGCATTTAAATAAATTCAGATCTGTATTTTTTAAGAGAGCACTAGCTTAAACATGCATAAATCAATTACAAAGATGAACAAAGCTGCAATTTTAATCATATATCATCATGGCACGAATTTTGTAACTTTTCCAATGATATAATCAAGGTGGTGTCTTTATTAATGGTGACATCAAGTTGAAATACATACTGAAAATAAACAAACATGCTTGCTGAAATTTAAATAAAAACAGAAAATACTACGCAAACACACATAAGCAAAAGCTGAAAATTACAGAGAAAAAGAAAAGAAAAGAAAACTAAAGTTCCTAAATCTTCTAGTCCTCCGCCGGTGGTTGATGTTGGTAATCTTGATAATAATACCCTTGCTCATAATACGAATGGACGCTTCCTCCGTCGAATTGATTTGGCTCCACAAGGTGAAGGCGTCCAAGTTCAAAGGCAATATTTGCGTTGCCTTCACCGAGTTGGGCTGCGTTAGATTGGATGGCTGCGATGTTTTGAGCATTTCTTGCAGCATACCCTCCAATAATGGCCATGCTTTGTTGTGGTTGGGGATGATGAGCGTAGGACTCCGCGAAGTTAGCGTTGGGCACAACATAATTTTGTGGGGGTACCGGTGCACCACCCCCCCATGCTTGTCCTTGTGACCCTCCGTAATAACTTGGCGGAGGAGGGACCCCGCCGAATGGTTGCACATTGGGTTGTGCTCCACTCGCTTGTGCGGAGGATGTTCCCTCCTCTACGATTCTTCCTCTCTTGTTCTTCCTTGCAGGGACAAGTAGTCCCTCTTCCAACCAATCTTCTCTTCCTTCGGTGAAAAGCCTAAGCCTCTCGTTCGGAAGGGGTAGGTTCACTATGGCCAACCGATAACCTCCTCTCTCATCTCCACTAATGTATTTGCCTTGCCGCAAATACTCAAAACCGAGAGAGGTACCACGCAAAAGGTGAGCGGGGTTTCTTGCGATCCCCGGCCGCAAGGAAAAGGCCAACATGGAGAGGTAACACCCCCAACCAATATTGCCCGCCCCCGATGTTGCTTCACAACACCAACGGTTGATCATGAGGTAAGAGGGGTCTATTGGCTGCCTGGCAATTAAAGCCGAGTATAGCCAATTCAACTCCGTGTCGGTCACCTTTGTTTCCTTCATCCTCCCCAATATCCTCTTGCACATCCAAGAGTGAAATATCCGGATAATGGGGTTGCGGATGCAATTGCGTTGTTGATGGGCTTCTCCGGAGATCATGTCCCAAAATCCCGCCAACATGCCGGGTGGCACGTCAACTTTCTCCGGAGCTCCCTTGTGGAATCCAAGCAGCTCCCTAACGTGCTCGTAGGGAACCACTTGCTCGATTCCCTCCAACCGGAATGACAAGCTTTGCACCCCATCGTCATCAACGATGGGTGCAATAGTCATCAAAATTTCCAAGGCGTAACCCAAATGGGTGTCCACCGATATTCCGTTGGAAAACTGCACCCATCCGAGGTGCCCCAACATATAGTATATGTCGGTGCAAAAACCCAAGGTGTAGAGTGCTTGGTCGTCGAACTCGACATTCGGCACAAGCCTCTTCTCAAGATTGGCGAGCCTCTCCTCCTCCTCCACCGACAAGATGATGAAGCCGTACGAAGAGTGTGTCGGAGTGTAAGGAGGTGGTGCGGTTGAGCGAGTCGATCGTCGTGGTGGCGCGGGCTACTCCTCCGTGTGCCCACGAGGTTCGGTGAACCTCATGGAAGTGCTTCTCGCAGCCCTCATACCGCCAAGGAGGAGAGCGTCGTTCCTCCTCGGTGGTGCCGTGTCCGTCTCCATGCTCCGGGGAGACTCAGAAACCGAGTGCCTCCTCGAAGACGTGGTTGATGACGGCTTGGACGACGACGAACTCTTCTTCTTGGAGAAGAGACTTTTGGTCTTCTTCCACATGGTTGTTGCACTCTTTCTTCAACTAAAATTCCGGGTTGCAACCGGTAAACTAGGCACTTAAACTCTTTGCTTCGGATGTGGACTTTGAGTGGATTAAGGATGTGGATTTTTCTTGAGCTATCAAGCTTGGGATGGTTGGCTAAGTCTACAAAGGTTCTGAGCACACAAACTTGAACACACAAACAAGGGAAGGAGAGGGAAGCTTGCCTGCAGAAAACGGGAGCCGGGGGGCTCCTTAAGTAGCCCAGGCCGGCCGGCCCAGGCCGGCCGGCCCGGGGGTCCTCCGGTTCCTCCCCGCCGCGTCTTTCTCCCAGCACGATCATTTCGCCTCTGCAACTTTCCTGCCCGCGTGCTCCACGAGTTGCACCGCCCAAACGCTCTCGTCCACTCCTTTTCTTGAATTATTGGTCCTCCCACTTGATGCTCCATGCTTTGGGTCATGTCCATGCTCCCTAGCTCCACTTGCTTCACGTGCCACCATGAAAATCCTGCAAAGTTGATGCTTGCTGCCCACCATGCTTGTCCTTTGCATGTGGAATTGGTGAAAGTTGATAAAAGGGAATCCAATGGTGCATGCATGATTAATTCAAACTTGATTGCCTCCATTTAGGTGTGTTTAAGGTTAAGCACTCCTCTAATTCGAAATTTAAAATATTTTTAAGAGCCATGCAAGAGCTCAAGCATAATTTTAGAGAAGTTTTTAAACCATTAAAAACAAATGTAAGTCGAAAATATTTTTCGACTACGTCGATTTTGGTATCACCGGTATAGTTTGCTTTCATCGGTTGAGAGCAGACTTTTCCCGGCTTGATCATGGGGGCATAGGTTTAGGTTCTAATTTTGGCTAAATAAGCAAGATTTTGAATAAAACAAAATTAGAATGGGCTTAGAAAAATTCTAATCCTAGAGAAACCAAGGATAAAGATTTTTAAAAACCAACCAAAAGCTTTGATTTCTAGGTTCACGCGAGTCCTACCACGTGCTGAATTTTTATAACACGTGAATATAAATCGTGGCTCTACTCGTGTGGTTTTAGCATGAAAAATAAGTCAACCTCAGCACCATAATGAGGGTGAAAGGTTGAGTTAAGGTTCTGAAATTATTTGGTTGAGGGGTCTCTCGAAAAGAAAAGAATCAAACAAGCACATAGGAGGGTTCATGCAAAGGGTTTATGATAAAGCAAACACTCAATCAAGAATTATGTCTCTAATATTGTTCAACCACTTCTAAGTCTAATGTCTTTGCGTAATAAAACTCAAAAACTAAATTATTAAAAATACTCGAAAAACCTGGAATCGGGTTGTCCTCCCGGTAGCTTATTCTTGACTCGACTTGACGAAACGGGTTGCCTCCCACCTAGCGCTTCGTTTATAGTCTATAGCTAGACTTCTTCACTTGATTACTCCGGATCAACGCTCTTTGCGGGCGTTGCAATCTTGGGTACCCACTTCCGCACCATCTTGGCGCGGGCTTGACTTCCGGCTTAGTTGGCTTAGTCATTTTTTGGTCTTCACAGGCGACTTCTCTTCCTTTGTCTTGACGGATGCAACACCTTCTTTGATTTTCGTTACGTTCATTTTTTTCGGCTCCTTCTTCTTTTTCAGCCCCTCCGTTTGTTTTGGTTCTCCCTTCACTCCAATCATGTTGCATGCCTCAATCCTTGGACGGAACTTGAAGGAACTCCTTTCTCCGTTGATATCGAACATGATCTCCCCCTTGCCAACATCAATAGTAGCTCCCACGGTCTTGAGGAACGGCTTCCCTAGCATGAGTGGCGGCTTCTCCCTTTCTCCCATCTCGAGCACAACGAAGTCGACGGGGATGAAGTGGTGTCCCATCTTCACGGGTACATCTTCAGCAATGCCCAAGGGATAGCGAATGGAGTTGTCTCCCAACTCCAAACATATTCCCGTAGGCTCCATCGGTAGGCGTAGCTTCTCGAACACATCCCTCGGCATGACACTCACACTAGCTCCAAGGTCGCATAACACCTTCTCGAAGTTGAAAGAACCAACTGAACATGGAATTGTAGGGCACCCGGGGTCTTTTTGCTTCTCTAGCCCATAAGCAATAGCTGCACTACACTCCTCGGACATCTTGACATGATCTACCCCGAGTGTTGCTATCTCATATTTATTTGCAAGTATATCTTTAAAGTAACGAGAATATGTAGGTACTTGTAGGGCATCTAGTAATGGCATGTTGATGCTAAGTCTACGCACAACTTCCACAAACTTCTCAAAGTGGTTGTCAAGTTTACCTCGGAAGTAGCGTGGCTTGAGTTGCGGTATCCTCGTGTCATCCTCCGGCATCTCGAATTCGGGTTCCTCGGTGACGATCCCCGTAACCTTCTCTTTAGCAGCTCCTTCCACCTCGGTGGATGGTTTAAGCTTTCTTGCTGTCACACCCTGAAATTTCCAATTTCAGGATGTGAATAGAAAGAATAATTAAATAACGATTTTCTCATAATTTTAAAATTTTTCCAACATTTATTTTCTTTACAGGGAATATAGTATAGGAAAAATCCTTTGTTTGATTTTCTAAATTAAATAAAAAGTTATGTGTGTTGTATTCATGCCGATGCATCTAGTGGTTCCTGAGTGCAAAAGGTTTCAAAAACGCGTTTAGGAGCTGTCCAAAACCTTCCGAGAATTTTCCGGACTTCTCTGGGATTTATTCTCATTTTCCTTTGAGCTATTTCTATTTATTAGAAGGCTCTAAAATCTTTTTCATGAGCTCCAAATAATTTATTTGGATTCATCATGACCCAAATCATCTCTAGTAATTTTTCTGAGTTTTTCTGAGCTTTCGGAGTATTTTTCGTGATTTAATTATGATTTCAGGATTTTCTGGAATTATTTTTAATCCGAAATTAATTTCCGAAATTAGAAAAAAAGGAAAAATAATATCGGGCTCAATCTCGGCCAATAAATAGTTGCCGGCGATCTCCTTGGCGTCCTCTTTCCAATGCCGCCAACCTCGTTCCGTTTCGATAACCCTAGCTCTCACAAACCCTCGCCGAACTTTTGCATCTACTAAACTCCGGCGAGCTCCTCTCCAACTCCGGCGAGCTCTTCCATCGCCGTCGTTCATCTTTGGCCGAAAGTGAGCACACCATCGCGTTCACCTCGTCGATCTCGTTCCGTTTTGCCGTTCCCGTGCACGTTTGGAAGTCGTCCCCATCAAATCCCCAACTCTCTTCCTCTCTGTTTGCAGTCACCATGACCGGTCCTTCCAGGAGCCCCTGTTCGGCCGCCTCATGTGCGCCTATGGCCGAACCGATGCCACCATGAGCAATCTCTAGGACAAGATGCATCCTTGCCGCCCCTTGCCGTCATTGGACCACAGATGCGCCATCACGGGCAGGAACCCGAGCCGGCTGTCAAGACCCACCGCCGGTCTGCCCATCTCCAAAATCCGACTCCTCCCCTTCGTCCCCACCACTGGTGAGCGCCTCCCCATGATCCCCTCGCCCTCCTCTTTCCGTTCAGAGCCTCGGCCGAACCCTAGGCAGCCTCCACCGCCGGCGACCGGAACGGCCAGGAGCACCTGCACGCTCCTGTCCCTCACGAACTAGAGGTAGAAGATGATAAGGTTGTTTTCTGTTTAGGCCCTTGTGTTTCTTCCAATCTTTATCATGTTTTCTTGTGTCTATGCAAATCTATAGATAACCCCCTAGAACAATCCCACCATTCGCACATAAATCCCACCCGACTCTTTTATAGATCTAACCCCGTCCTTTGTTCTTTTCGCGAGCACTATTTAATGTGTCTTGCGATTCTTTTCAGCTACTCCCTGAAATCTATAGTTAATCGCGAACAGGTCCTTACAATCTTGTTTTTCTCGTATCTTTTTCGTTTTAGCTCCGATTTAACCCGTTCAAGTTGCGTTAGGTCCATAATAATGTAAAGCACGCGTTAGTGGTGTGTTTTCACCATGTTTTGATTCTGAAAATAAAATTAATAATAATTTTGATTAATGACTAGTTATGCATGCATTTTATAAATAAAAGCAAAATAGATCTATACGTCGTTTTCATAAGAAAATTTAATTTGATTAATGTTTCTATCACATGTTTTTATATATAAATGTTAATTAGATCTTTATCTCGGTTTTTGTTAACCACATGTTAATTTGTTTAATAGTTAATTAATCTTTTCTAACTAAAATTTGATTAGGCTTTTACATCGGCTTTTATAATAAATATTAATTTGATTAATGCCAACACCATAATATTTTTATTAATAATATGGTCTACTCGAATTACAAAGTTTCGTTTAGATTGTTCATATAGTTCAGTTTTTTTCTAAATTAAAATGTTTAATCGGTTTAATCAATATATGAATCTTTATTAATAAAACTTGAATAGTTCTTTACACCGGTTTCATAAATAAAGTTTAATATTGCACTAATGTCAACATAGGGTATTTTATTTCTGAAATATCCTTTATATTTGTTTTGTTAATTAAAATGAACCTAGCTCATAGCCTTGCTCTCTCATATATGTAAAACGTTCGTTAGACGTTCTTCTCTTAGCTCAATCTAAGTGTGATCTTTCCAGTTCATGCTCAATCTTTCATAACCATCTCTTTAAAGCTAACCAAGCCTTTCTTCCTCTAAGCACGGTTTGTGTGCTTTAGTGATCCATCTAATCGAGCTTATCCTTTAGTGCGTTCTTTTAAAGCTTTCTTATGATTGGTGCTTTGTTCTCAGTATATGTCTGTTTGTTTGTCTGCTTTGTATGTTTGTGCCCGATGATTGATGCGCTTAGAGTGAACGCCGTTCGAGAAGCTTGGAAGAGCAAGAAGTTGAAGATTCTGAGCAACGACATTACTTTGGTTAAAGGCAAGTGTGTCCTTGATCTTTTGTCCTAAGAATTATGTTTAATCACTCATTGCATATGCTTGCATTAATATGGTGGGACCCATGTTTAAGGTTTGACTAGTGTTATTTATCCTGTGCCTTGATCAAACGGGTTTATCTTTATGTTGGGTAGTTATGCTTAGTTGCTATAACTTGGGATATGGTGGTTCTAATGAACAACAATGATAAACATGCTTTACTTTGATGCTATATATCTCTCTTTTTAATACAAGATCACTTGTGCATTAATCGGAACATGGAGAACCACCCGGAAAACGGTACTACCACAAGACATATGGCTCTGTCTTGGCTTATTAATTAGTGAACTAGGTGTTAGGTATGCTTTACCCGATAAGGGTTGGGGGCCGGCGGGTAGTGGCGTATGGACTGCTCGGGCGTAGGTGTGGGCTTGGCTAAGACACGGTACTCGTCAGGGAGCTTTATACGTTGCACCGACCGGGTAACCTAGCGGGCGACCTACATCCGGGGATCTTTGTAACGGCCTCGTAGCGTCCCTATGCAATCACACCTCGGTAGTGTGGTATGATGCCTAGCTAGCATCGCATGGTTGGGTTTAAAGTTCTTCGGGACTTTTACGCGACTTGTGGGTAAAGATGTACGACCTCTGCAGAGTGTAAAACTAATCGATTAGCCGTGCCCACGGTCACGGGCGGCCTGGACCCTCACATGATAATTAAACTTGAAGATGGACTTAAATCGTGTTCTCTGGTTATGTTTGCCATGTGCTCATGGTGTATTTCTTATCTTATGCTTAATGTGGGTTGGTATAAACTTATACTTTATTAGTAATCAGGTGCTAATAAAACTTGACCAACTAAAATTGCTTAAATGCTTATAGCCTAGTCCACTATAAAGCCTTTGCATTCATTCTTTTCTCCACACTTGCTGAGTACGACAAGTGCTCACCCTTGCTATAAACAATGTTGCTCAGAAAGAGGATCTTTGCTTTGAAGTACGGTGAAGATGTTGCCGGTGCTAGGCGTACGCAACCCCCGATCGATTGCTCGTGATGTTTGGAGCCTTCGTTTCCGGGATTAAGCGTAAATCTCTGATAATCTTTCTTTTTCATACGTGATACTGTTTCTGTATTCACTTTTATGTCACTATATGCATGAAACTTGATCCTGGCATGCATATAGGTATGCACTTGGTTTCCTTCGGAAAACCGGGTGTGACACTTGCTCCCGCGGAACGTTCCGGATCTTCGGTCTCCTTCCCCGAACGTGTTTGAATGGCCTTCGCCGATTCGGGACATTTGGGTTGTCCCGGAAGCTTCCCTTCATCATTAGTGAGGCGCCCCGCAAGTTGTCCAACTTGCGTCTCGAGCATCTTCATCATGTTAAGCACTTGATGATTGGAACTTCCGACCTCCGTCACTTTGCTATCGATGTTCTCCAACACCTTGTCTATGGTCTTGAACTTGGTGACGGTGTCCTTGTTGATCTTAGCTTGCTCATCCATGAACTCCTTCAATTGTATCCGAAGCGGAACCGCGTTAGGAATAGATGAGCTTGCATTAAATTGAGGCCTACCTTGCCCGTAGCGGAAGTTCGGCAATTCTCCCTTCCTCATGTAGTCGAGCACTTTGGCTTCCTCCGGACAATCTTTGCGGACATGGCCATACTCTCCACATTCTTCGCATGTGGACCTTGCTTCGGCGGCCTTCAAGTCTTGAGCCTCTTTCTTTTCCATCTCCATCTTCTCCAACCTCCTCATGAGCGAGTCGATCTTGCCCTCAAGTATGTCTTCCTTCTCCACTTGCAAGACTCCTTTGACGTTCCCATGGGTTGAGCCGGATGTAGGTGCCCGGATGACGCCCACGTGTCATTATCCGCGACCTTCTTGAATAGCGTGAAAGCTTCCGTCGGTGTAAGCTCGATGATAGATCCTCCCGCTGATGCATCAATGATCGTCCTTGACGCCATGGTGAGTCCTTGATAGAACTTTTGCACGAGGTCTTCTTTCGGGAACTTGTGATGTGGAACTGCCGGGTGTACTCGTTGAAGCGCTCGAATGCCTCCGAGATAGTTTACGTAGGATATTGAACAAAGGTGGCAATCTTATTACGCAAGCTTTGAGTTTTACCCGGTGAGTAGTATTCCTTCATGAAAGCCTTCATCAACGTGTTCCAATTTTGCACCGTCTCCGCCGGTTGAGAGTGGAACCATTGCAAAGCCTTCCCGAGTAGTGAAAACGGAAAAAGCCTTGCCCTCATTTGATTTTGAGTCACCCCATCCATGTTGAAAGTCTGACATAGTTGAATGAATGCTTGGAGGTGAAGGTTCGGATCCTCTTTGCCGGTGAAGGGTGAATGTTGCACCATGCGGATGGTTGAGGTCTTGATCTCGAACGGTCTTCCGATCTCCTCGAGGTTCAAGATTGGTAGGTCGATGATGTACGGGGTGCATAGCTCCCCAATCTTGCGTTCTTCCGGTGGTTGGTCACCCATTGGTGGAAGTCGGTTCTCCCACGGACTTTGAGGTGGTGAATTCTCCGGAGATTCCTGCGATCCTTTGTCTTCCGACTCCGAATCTACAAAATCCAGCTTTTTAGCTTGATGTGCTTCGCGTCTCCTTAGCACGTAAAGTTTTTTTACGGATCATCCACAAAATTATTGGGTTTGTTGGAGAGGTAGCCGTCCATCTCCTGTTAGGGTTAGCAATAAACAAAGTATGCAAAAAAACTAGAAAACAAAACAAATCTATAAAGACTAGAGTTAGACAAACTAGATTAGATGTATTTTGAGGATGATCAAAATTTAGTAGATGCAAAAATAAAACAAAATCAGTACTGAAAATTACAAAAAAAGCAATAAAAAATCAAATCTTGATCACTTGTTCCCCGGCAACGGCGCCAGAAAAAGGGGCTTGTTGACGGTTAATAATTGTATCAAAGTTCGTTCGTGACTCGCAAGCGTACAAGTCTCCCGTCGTAGTCAAGGGACCCTTCTTCCCTCGAGTGGTGAACCCAAGGTATCGAATCCGTGGAACAAATGTGTGACGCAAGACTTAATCTATTAAAGCCAAATAACTGCAATCTTCAATAAAGAACCTAATGCATCTAAGTAAAAGACACAAACCAGCTCTAATCTACTAAAAACCGGAGAAAACAAAGTAAGATTGGGTAGATAAACCGATCCAGAGGGATCGGGGTAAGCCTTTTGTTGAAGTTCCAAGCAAGAGAAGAAGTAGCAAATCGAATCTTAATAAAAGCCTCTTTAAATCGTGGTTTCCCGTCCAAATCCGAAAACATCCGCCTTTCGAGACCCCGATTCTGTCACAACGTATCCCTATTCATGCGGGGAGCTTAGGGCGAGTCAAAAGACAAGTCGAGATTCTTTCGGAAGATCCGGCGTGTACCTCTAGCCACCGCGGCTACAAGAACACCCTATGTAATCTATCTCGAGAATAGAATTGGAATAAGCAAAGCCGATCGAAAAACGAAATCTTCGAGGAAACACTTGATCGGCCGGGAAAAGATTCAACTTGATAATTCAACTATAACAATGATACATACACAAGATCACCACCGGGATCCTTCCTTGATCTTGCTTCTAGCTCTGGGAACTCCGACGTGGTCTTCCGTGCAAGGTTCCCACGTCGGCTAGGGGAACCCTAGTCAACTAGCTCGACCCTCTCATCTCCGAAATGGTGTCCCTCTCTTCTCCGCTTCTCGGCGGCCGAAGACGAAATCTTCTCCCGCGTGGCTCTCGGTCGGGGGACTATAAATAGCCCAATTGGCGGCTAGGGCAAAGGAGGACGGATTTGGGCCCTAAATGGGCTCGGGCCGACCGGACCGGGCCGGCGGCCGCCCGGGCCCATTTAGGCCCGGCCCGTGGGCTCCTTTGCCCGACGTCGGTTCCCTTGCTTCTCGGATGCTTCCCCCTTCGCATGTAGGTCCATGTCGTCGGTTTCTCTCCGAATTGGACTCAACTCCTTGTCTTGCAAGATTCGCACCTTTTACGGTCGGGTCCTGGAGTCCGTCGTCTTTTCGGATCAAGTCCCCGGCTTCTTGGAGTTAATTTTGCTTCATTGCATGACTTGTTCAGGACTTCAAGGTCTTGCCATGAGGTGCTTGATGAACTTATCCCGAAAGTCTTGCATTCAACACTAAAACCCTGCATAAACATTAAACTCCAAAACCGACATCACACGTGAACTTGTTATACCACGGGGGTTAGTACCAATGGATAAGGTATAAAACTCATGCCAACACCGAAGGTAAACTCATGGCTAGGTTGACGGATTTTCACCGTCAACACTTATATATTGGGTCCCACCGGTGTGGGAAATGACTCGACTACCCCTAACTCAATTACTGGCGATACAACCCACGCAGGGGCATTTAAGTAATGTTTGTGGGTCTTGCCATCGGACGTTCATGCCTTCGCCGCACCCCGCGTCCTCCCGACGCAAGCCGTGCGATCCCGCCGCGTGTCCTCCGCTTCGAAGCTTCCCGACACGCCCGGATCCCGTCTCCGTCGTGTTGGGCCTTCGGACTTGGTTTTGAGGCCCAAACCAAGAAACTATCCTCCGATGGTTTTGTGGGCAAACCACCAAACCCCGCGTGCTCGGCCCAGCCTCCCGCCAAGCCTGTTGACTCGACCGCCACCGTGCACCGGCTCGATCGTCCATGACTTCGTCTTGCTCGTCTCGCCACCATGTGGCCCGCACCTAGTCCCGTAGTCCACCAGGTCCCTCGAACCGAGTCTACTTGTCTCTCCATCTCCCGAAGGCCCCTCAAGGCTGAAGACCTTTCGCGCCCGTTCTTCACCAGCAACAACACGAACTAAGCCGCAGCCTACATCTGCGCACTGAGCCAAGAGTCAATCCAACACCCGTTGTCAATCACTCATCACTGAGGAGCGGTCATCCATGGACCACTGGGATGCTCCTGGTCCTCAGTATCCTTGGAGCATCTCAGATTTCTGTCGGGATCTCTCCACGACATGCTGCAATAGGCAACAACTGTTATTCGGGTACTCAGCACTTATGGCAGATTGACCATCCAAGGGTATTGATATAGCTTAGCTTCATCCACTGCTCGGCCCAACGCATCACCTCCAAGTTGCGCGCTACCGCTGCCGGGTCGACGAGATCGTCCGCCAGAAGCTCGATCCCACCACGACTAGTCTTGGCGGTCCCGGACATCGGCGCCGAACAGATCGGCTCCGCATCCTGAATCTCTGGTGAACGGACGACTACTTCCAAGTTTGATTCTGGCAGTACCTCGTCGCGCTTTTTTTCGGCCATCGCGGGGGCTCCTCCGCTGGCTACCTCCACCGGCTCGGGGGCTGCTCCGGCGGCTTCTTGGGTCTCCGGCACCAAGCCTTCAACGGGCACAACCTCGGGGATGGTGCTTCCCTCGGCTTCGGCCCCTGTCAACAGAAGACACATGGATTAGTCTCCCTCGGTGGCTATGACTACTCTTTGAGGAAAACTGCGTCTGCGCAGTTTACTCACCTTCTACTATGCTGGCCTCCGGCAGCGTAGCCTCCATGGCTGGCGCCACGGTCTCAGCTTGGGGGAGGGAAGCGGACTCCTCAGCGGCTAGCGTGGAACCTTCTTCAGCCACTGCCGCGCTGGGTTCATCTCCCTCCCAGGACAAGTCTGTCGATTTCCTGCACAGTACACAATCGGTTGTCAACCAAGTACGACTACCAATCTACATGTACTACTTGGGGAAGATCTTCACTTACAAGCTCGACTGGACAATAGTCACGGCCGGGGCGCTAAGTATGCTGGCAATGTCGAAGTCCAGCTTCAGCAGGTGCCTCTTCTTCGGCTTCAGTTGCCGCCGGTTCCTCCGCAGTAGGGGCTGGGACCGGTTCCGCCCTGCTCTCAGCAACCGGCGCCTGCGGTTCGACTTCTGTCACGGCGGGGGCCGGGCTGCGACTTCTTTCAGCTGGCTCCCCCACCGTCTCCCAGTCACCTTCATCCCCTTGGTCTACGGGGTCGGAAGGCGGAATCTTCCGCAAGCAACGGAATTTTTGTCGTCAGCATACACAACATTGAAAGACAAGTACTCGACTACTCTACTCGAGGAGTTTACCTCTTGAGACGTGGTCTCAGTGACTTTCAGCTTCTTGGCAACGCGCTTTCATGCCATGTTGCGCGGACTCCTCGGCGGCGCAGGCAAACTAGCCTCCAAACTAGTCGGAGGATCTTGGATGAGAGGAACATTGGGAAGTCCAGAGCGGCTGAACCTCGACCGCAGCTGGAACCACTCCTCAAGTGTCTCCTCGTCCTCTTCATCTGATGTGTCCTCAACGATGACGGTGTCGTCGCCTTCGCCGACTTCACGGCGCTCCTTAGCTTTGCCTTTCCCCTCTTCTGGGATTTCCACAAGTCGGGGAGGCGAAGCCGGCTCAGAGACAAACTTTGCTATGTCCTCCTGCAACAAGCACATTGGGTGAGCATGACTACTACTACATAATCAGTACTCGTACAATGAGCGCGGCTACTGACCTCGTTCGACAGATGAGCGGCAGAGTACTCGGGGACCGGACAGGGCGTGTACGTCGGCATGTCCTTGAAGATCCTGCCCAGCCTATCGATGATGTCGTCATCATCAATCTCACTGCTGGGCATCCGCGACGAGTCGCCCTCGCCGGTGTACTGGTAGCCGAGGGTGTCGCGAGCCATCAGTGGCTGCACCCTCCTCTTCATAAAGCTGAAGGCCACATGTTCGGCCCTTAGCCCGGCTTCCCTCGAAGCCTTGATCTTCACCAACAGTTCGGGTAGCTGGATACCCTCCTGCATCGTTGGCTCCGTATTCCGCCAGGGCCGGTGCTTCGGCTTCTTCCCGCTGGGCTTTGGCAGCTCCGGGTGGTGGTTGGTGATGTAGAACCACTTTGACTTCCAGTCCTGGTTGGAGTCGATCAACTTGTACGCCAAGTACTGCTCGGCAGCGTCCTCACGCATCTGGATGCCGGCTCCTCCGACTACTCGTGGGTCGTTGGCCCTCGGCTGGGGCTTCACGCAGAAAAACTTCCGGAACAGTACCCAGTGGGGCTTGATCCCCAAGAATGCTTCGCAAAAATGGACGAAGACAGAAGTGTGGAAGATGCCATTGGGGTTGAGATTGAGATACTCGATACCGAAATACTCAAGAAGCCCCTTAAAGAAGTTGCTTGCTGGGAGGGCCAACCCGCGCTCCACGAATTGCGTGAACATTGGGATTCTTCTCCATCGGGTATGGATCTCCCACGGCGGCACGCCACATGTCGACCTCCTTCTCCCGGAGAACTTCGTTGTTCAGCAGAGCCAACAGGTCCTCAGTCTTCGCTTTCGATTTCTTCCACTCCTTGTTGGGATTCGGGCGCGGGGGAGACACTGGCGTTGTTGACTCTCCGGCGGATGCAGCAGCCTCCTCCCGGGATCTCTTCTTCCCGCCGGTGGTCTTCATGCTCTTGGATGGTGAGGGCTTCATTCTCCAAGTACTGTGGGTTTTCACTCGCATTCGCTCGGGGGCTGCGGCGGTGGCTACTGGTGGCGGCGCGCTTGGATCTACGATTTGCACTGAGGTGGCAGTGTGCACTTGCGGCAGATTCTTAGCGAGATCTACTACGAATGACTACAAATGTGGGGGTGAGAAACCCTAAGGGTTTTGGCTTCTATTTATAAGTCAACAGGAGGCTCCGCAACAGCCGGGTGGATATGTTTCAAAACGGCTGACTCAGCGGCAGCGCCTGACCTTTCAATTTCCAGTAGTCGATGCGTCTTATCTCGGGGGCTCGGCTACATCTAGTCAAATTCTCTGGGTAGAGACAAGATTCAAGAGCAACTCAGGACACATTCTACATCCAAGATGACCCTTCAATTCGAGAGGAAGTACTCGACTCAAGGCTTGGGGGCTCCGTGCCACGTGTCCTTCGGTTTTTTCTCCGGATTTTGCGGGATAACCTTGCCAGAACTTCATATTGACCCTCAACCAGAGTCTACATCTCAACCTAAGGCTCAGGGGCTACTCCATATGGAGTGCGATTTTGCAATCGCACTTCCACATAAACTTCAGCTTCAAGACAACACGAGTATTGTAGAAGACCTTCAACAGCAGAACTTGAGGACGCTTGGGGACTACTCGAGAAGACTTCAGGATTACTCAAGGATCAGCTGGAGTACCTTCTGGCCTCGAGATGCTTCAAGTATTCTTGAGGACTTTCGACTTGTAGTACTCGGGGACGCTTGAGGACTACTCGTCAAGGCCGTCAAGATTACTCGAAGCTATCCTGCTCGACCATAAAGTACTCGGGGGCTTGTCCTATGGACCTCCCTGGGCCCACTACCTCGGTGGGTACCAGGACCGACTACTCGGTGGGCCCCTGGGACTACCCGGCTTGTGCCACACGGCACCTGATGGCGTGAGGCGCAAGGACTACGGTGGAGAAGTACTCGGATAGGAAGCTATACATACCTTGTATTGTGTAGAGGACTCCTAGACGTACACGACTAGTACTCTCTCCCTAAACCGAACTGTAACCCTGCCTCCCGGATTATATAAGGCGAGGTAGGGACCCTGCTCTCTCATTATGCATCATCTTGTAACCACACCCAATCAATCCAGAACTACGCAGCATACAGGACGTAGGGTATTACGCACTTCGCGGCTCGAACCTGTCTAAACTGTGTGCCACGTGTCTCTTCCTTCGAGTTACCGATCTCGGCGAGGCCACATTCATCTACCTCGGGTAATCCCCTTGGTAGGTTGCTAGTCTAAAACACCGACACCCTCGGCTCTGGTCCTTTGGTCCCGCACGGCGCTCGCTCCCACGGCACGACGGCTCCCGTCCTGGCGGTCCCGGCTTTGCCCCTCGAGCGGCCCTCAGTCTTCTCGGCGCGGCGCGGCGGAGGCGCGCCCCACTCCTTCCTCTTCTTCTCCCCCTCTCCTCCCCGTTCGGCTGTAGAATAGAGGATTGGGGGAACCCCAAGTGGTCGGTGGGGAGCCCGCGGGGGTTCAGTCTCGGGGTGAAGGCGTCGGTCAAGGTGACCTGAGGGCAAAGTAGCCACTGTGCCATGGGATTGGGCGCCCAGGCGGAGGTGGTGACGTGGCCGGCCGACAGTTGCCGCCACCGCTCCTTTTGCATCACCAGCAGGGGCAAAAGAGGAAATCCCCCTTGCGGACCGGCCCACGGATGGGTTGGCTCGCGTGCGGCGCGGCTCGGCGTGCGCGTCGGCCCGCCCGGCCATCCCATCACATGCGCCCGCGTTGGACAAAGTGGTGTGGCCGGCTGTAGAGGTGGAAAAGGTGAGGAAGAAGAGAGTCATGCGGCTGACCAGTGGGGCCCGAGCGTCAAAGAAAGAGAAGAAAGAAGAAGGGGCGGCGCGAGCTGGGCTACGCAGTTGAGCTGCCCGACGGGCTTGCTGGGCTGGCCCGGCAGCGGCTTAGCTGGGTCGGCCGGTTGGTTCCCACGATTTGAGCCCACAACAAGAGTTAGTGATTAGCAATTATTTGAACATAGGTTTGAAATATTATTTGAATTTGAATGACATTCAAATTCAAACATCACTCAAGTAAAATCCAAATAAAACCAAAGAAACTCCAACTCACTCATTTTACCATAATTTCAATATATATTTTATAAATGGGTTTAATTGATGGAGATTTTAGGAGAGGACTAGCAATTTGGGTTGAAAATTGATAGCACTTCGATTCAAACAAAAAGTTTAAAATTTTTGCAAAATTTTCACACCTAAATTCTGGTTTGTTACAAGAGGAAGGACTTCTTGTGCCGGCAAAGAAAAATAAAAGAGGAAGGATTATAGAGAAGGTTCTCCCACGGCCCAAGAAGGAAGTGTGCAAAAAAAATTATGTGCCACCATTTGGAGGAATTCCGGCACCGCCGAGTTACTACGGTGATGTACTAATGCAAGCATGGGGGAGTGGTGCAGCCATGCCCCCACCAAATTTTGCGGTGCCCAACGTAGCCTTTGTAGAGCCATACGCACATCTTCCTCAACCACAACAAAATATGGCCATCATTGGAGGATACACTGCGAGAAACATGCAAAATATCGCAACCATCCAAACCAATGCAAACCAAATGGGTGAAGGAAATGCAAACATCGCTCATGAGCTTGGACACCTTCACCTAGCACTGCCGGACAATTCATAGGAGGAGCGATGCAATCCTATTCTGGGAAAGGGTATAACAACCAAGATTATCAATATCAACCACTAGATGAAGATTAGAGAAAGGATGAGCTTTAGTTAATCTTTATTTTTCCCTTTCTCTTTAATTTTCAGCTTGTTTGCGCCTATGTATGTGTAGTGTTTTCAGTTTTTATTTAAATTTCAGCATGTGTGTTAGTTTATTTTCAGCATGTATGTTAGTTTGTTCTCATCATGAATAAAGTCACCACCTAGTTTTTACCTTTGGCAAAGATACAAAGTTTGTGCCATGATGATATATGATAATAATTGCCGCTTTGTTTATCTTTGTAATTGTTTTATGCATGATTAAGCTAATGCTCTCTTAAAATACAAATCTAAAATTATCTAAATGCTAGCTTAATCTTTAGCGGAGGTTATGATAAAAATAAAGACTCATAGTGTTTTATGTGCTCTCAAGGTTTAGATGGATTAAAGATGATTAATTTTTGTTCTTAAAAGTAATGCTAACCTTGTCATAAATACCACTTGCATGTTGCTCTACCTATCCAGAGCCACATATATATTTGAGTGCAAAAACTTAGTATACAAGGTTTATTTTTGGGTGAGTTATTTCAGGTTTTGATTTCTCTGGCCCGAGACTAAGAAGCTGGTCATTCCGTTTTATATGTGCATTGTGTATCCCCACATCAGGGATTTCACAAACCTCGCCGGATATCCACCCTTAAAACCAAAAATATCATGTTTTGTGTTTACCTCCTTGACCACAACCTATCATTGAGTATGGATCATCAATTCAAGGAAGATCACAAGATGGTGCCAAGATTGAAGATTTCAAGTATCTCTTCAAAGGAAAAATATTTCTAGTACCTACCTCATCTCTATCACCTCTTTGCCCAAGGACAAGCAAACGTCTAAGCATGGGGGAGGAGGTAGGTACAATGCAACTTTAGAGTTCAAGGGGAGCAAATAAAAAAAGAGAAAGAAAGAAAAAAGTGAGTATAAAGGAAAAAATGAGAAAAGAAAAAAATGAGTATGTATGATATAAAAATAAAGTAAAGTGAATTCCCCGGTTCTCTAAAGTGCATTAGGAATTTCAAGGATTCAAGATTAAAAGATCCAAACTCATCTTTCCAACCATGTGCAATCCGATAATGTGATATCCATTTGAATTTTGGGAGCATATAAATACTTGTGGGATGAGCATATAAAGGCTAGTACATTGTGAAACTGTAATGAACTAAACTTTTGAGAGCATTATGTTTTCTCATGTATGATCAAGTGCAAGGTTTAAACAATGAGGGGTAACGATGATATCCATCGAAGGCTTACTCGAGGACGAGCAAGGTTTTAAGCATGGGGGAGATGTTGACGGTAAAATTCCGTCAACCTAGCCATGAGTTTACCTTCGGTGTTGGCATGACTTTTGTATCCTATCCATTTGTACTAACCCCCTTGGTATAACAGGTTTGTTTGTGCATGTCGGTTTTAGAGTTTAGTGTTTATGCAGGGTTTTAGCGTTGAAAGCAAGACTTTCGGGATAAGTTCATCAAGCACCTCATGACAAAACCTTGAAGCCCGGTAGAAGTCAAGCAATGAAGTGAACATGACTCCAAGAGCCCAGGGACCCAACCCGAGAAGATGACAAACTCCGACGACCCAGTCAAAAAAGTGCTGAATCTTGCGGGACAAGGAGCTTCATCCAATTCGGAGAGAACTGACGACAAGGGACCACATGCAGAAGGAGGAAGGATCTAGAAGACTGGAGAACCAACATGGGGTGAAGGAGGTGGCTAACTAGGCCGAAGTGGGCCCTGGCCGGTCGGCCCAGGCCGACCGGCGCAGCCCACTCCGGGGCCCAGTCGCCCCCCCTTTAACCTAGGTGCCTCTCAGGCTATTTATAGCCCCCTAACCGAGAGCCACACATAAATTCATTCGTCATCCACCACCGAGGAGAAGAGGGTCGTGCTAGTTGTCTAGGGTCTCCCTAGCCGACGTGGGAACCTTACATGGAAGGCCACTGTTAACACCAAAATTTGGTACACGAAGGAGTCTGATTTGTGGGCCTAGCTTGGTGAAAAAAATCCGTCTGGAAGAAGGAAGGTTTCTTCGAAAAGATTCGGCAGAGGAGCTCGCAGTCGGCAGTTTACTTCCGTTCGGCAAAGGGACTGTCTGTGCTGATTTCGCAAGATTGCGTGGTGACGTGGCCTGAGCGGAAGGGACGAATGGATGGATAAGCATTCGTGTTTGGGCGATGAATTAGGTAGCAAATATTGTACGCGTAGTCCTCCAGGAGTCATGCCACGACAGGGTATAAATATGAACCCTGGATGTATGTAATTGTATTCGAAACATTCTCATAACAAACCGGCTTTACGCCAAACTTTTGAGTCCTTTAGTCGTGTCGTCGAGTTCTTCGAGAGGGTTCATCGATTCGTCGACCTCCATAAGTACCGGCAACCTTGTATCATGTCTAGTATCATGGGGTGGATTTAGATCGTGATGCAAGTAGTCTTTTTACCATGCTTAGTATCATGCGATAGATTTAAGCTTGGTTCAAGAGGGTCTCTTGTTAGGTCATGAGCCATGCGGTGGGCTAAGATCTAGCTTGGAGCTAGTTATCGGCTCTATTAGATTTTGGCAAGATCTAATAAATTCATTAAGTTATCTCTTGTTGCTTTGAGTTTTTACTTTATGTTTAAATTCATGTAACACTCTTTTGCCCAATTTAGATTGATTTGGATCGGCTTTATCTTGTTTGATGGTCTTTGCATCGCACGTTCATATCTTGCCTCAAAAAGGCACGTGGATCACACGTTTCCCAAATAGCCGAAACCAAACCAATCTAGGTTGTTACATGTTGCGGGTTCAAGCTTGTTAATTTTGTGTAAATCTTGACAGAACCAGGTATCATGCGGTAGATGCAGGTTTTTGGATTGTTTTAGAGCTGATCATTCGGTGGATTAGATCTTTAATTCAATCTGATAGAATTATTGTCTTTGGCAATGTTTGATCCTTCTCCATGGACCCCGATTCGGTTGTTCAGCCGTATTCGGTTATGCTTTCACGAGTAAAACGTGCTTATAAGTTATGTTTTAATCACTGTGTGCTTTAGCTTTTCAGATTTAGATTGTATCATGCGGTGGATAGATCTATTTGTGGTTAGTGGTGTGGTTTTCAAACAAGTTGTATCATGCGGTGGATAAACTTGTTTGGTTTCATGCTTGACGGGTTTTAAAGTATCTAGACATGCGGTAGACTAGTGCTTTGGGCCTATGCATGCTTGTTTATTACATATTTATGATCATGCTTTACTTCATCTATTGTATATTGTTATTTATCCTCGAGGATCGGTTATGGCTTTGTGCACGTGCAATTTTGTTCAAATAAGGACCGATCTTTCGTCATGCTGGCGTCATCCGTTCGGCTATGTTCTGTTTTACGCTTTGAAGCTCTCGAATGGTTTCTAGTTTGCTGGCAGATAGCTTCTTATAGCTATATGTCATCTCACATGGCTTTCTAGCCGTAAATATGGAACTGTCTGGTACCACCCGGCAAGTTCCAAGATTTGGAATTTAACTACTTTGTCTTTTGTTAATTTTCACGGAAAATTGACTGGCACGTCTTGGAATCTGTTCACGTGTGAAGCTAGCTTGTTCGGCTTGCTGTGTGCTTGACGTAGGGTGCAGATTTTGCGTCAACACACTTTTTGGCACGCTCGGTGGGACCCTACAGCCGAAATCAAGATGCCTGAAATCGGCGACATTCTGGATGTCACCATTGAGGATCTTTCTCCAGAGCAACTACAACAGCTGAAAGACAATACAGATCAGTTTCAGTTAAAGTGCTTGATGTCGTTCAAGAAGAACAGAAGCGGCGTTCCATATCTTAAAAACGAAATGCCCAGGGTTCTGCTGTTAGAAGAGACGGACGCCACAACTCTTCAAGAGAAGGAAGAGTGTATACAAGCGTTTCGGGATTCTGCGGAAGCTGTGCTGGGTAGGCATCACAAGGCTTTCTTGAGCATGTTCAAGCAAATGATGGTGGGCGTGTTTGGCCCAGGCATGGAACAAGTATTCAGTCAAGTATCCCCTCAGGGGTATTATGCAGAGATTGGGGAGTCCAGCTTCGCTCAGCCAGCGGGAACTCAACCACCATTGCAGGGCCAGCCAATCCAGCCTCCTCCACAAAGCGTTGGGGGACAGCCGATTCAGCCGCCTCCACACAGCGCTGGAAGTCAGCCAGTGCAACCTCCTCTGCGAGCTGCAGGGGGACAGCCAGTCCAGCCACCCCTACAAGGCAGTACAGGTCAACCCGTTCAACAGCCAAATCCATATCAGCCTACGTATGGGGAGATGGCATTCGGCTCAGCTGGAGTACCGCCCAATTCCACTTACAAGATAGCCCCAGCCAGCAACAGGTTGCAGAAGAACTTGTATGGTGGAGGTTACCACGAAGTCATGGACTATGGTGCTATCGACGCTCTCCCGAATCCTGGGTACGGCGCAGCTGCAGGAGTGCAGGAAGATGATATTCTGGTTCAGAAGATGGCCGATCTGATGCAAAATCAATTCGGCCTCAAGCCTAAAATGCAAGGACCAGCTTACACACCTCCCTTCCCGAATGGTACTACGAGTGATCCTGCCGCCAAGGGTGAAGCCTCCAACGAGTTTACGAAGTTTTACGGGCGGGGATGATACAAGCACGGTGGAGCACATTGCTCGTTATCTGATGCAGCTTGGAGAGACCTCAGCTGATGAGGCGTTCAGGGTTAGATACTTCCCCTTGTCACTGACGGGCTCGGCGTTCCAGTGGTTTACTTCTTTGCCTCCCAAGTCAGTTGGCACATGGAGGGAACTAGAGCAAAAGTTCCACACCCACTACTTCAGCGGTAGCACGGAGAAGAAGCTGATCGACCTGACCACCTTAAAACAGAGGCACAATGAGACTCCTCTGGAGTTCCTCAGGAGATTCAGCGAGGTCAAGGGCATGTGTTTCTCGTTGACTCTAACAGACGATCAGCTGGCTGATATGGCCGTTGCAGGAATGTTGCCGGTCGTGCGGGAAAAGCTGTTTGGAATGGAGTTTGACAACCTAGGCCAATTGTCTCAAAAGCTGTCACTGATGAGCAACCAGGCCTACGGGTTCAAAAAGGACACCAGGTTCAACAAGCATCACGACATAGCTGACATCTATAATCAGTTCCTCGAAAGGGCCGACCAGATGGAAGATTCTGATGATGAAGAGGAAGTGGCCGCCGCTGAGATCATGTGGGGCAAGGAACCTTTGACGATGAATCAGCGTTGGATCAAACAAACCAAGGGCACATACATATGACTTCGACGTCACCAAAGCTGACAAACTTTTCGAGTTCTTGGTAAAGGAAGGCCGAATCAAGTTGCCTGAAGGGCATTCTATGCTTCGGCCTGATGGGGTTAAAGAGAAACGTTACTGTGGGTTCCACGACAGAAATTCTCACTCCATTAATTACTGCAGGGTCTTCAAGATGAGGATGCAAAGGGCTATCCAGGAGGGGCACCTGAAGTTTGACAATAAAATGAAACTGGATGGCCACCCTTTCCCTCAGAATATGATTTTCTTTTCTGTTAACATGGTGACTGCTGAAGAGAAGGGAAAGGTCAAGGTCCTGACGTCAGCTAGAGCAAAACAAGATGGAGCAGTGGATCCAGCACAGCAAGTGACGTTGGAGCAGGTCCATGGAGAAGCCCCTCGTGTCCTCAGAAACCATATTGAAGTTGGGGAATCATCTAGGGCCAAACCCAGGGTCACTACGCGCATCCTCCTCAACAAGTGTCAGCGTCAGCTAGAGAAAGAACGCTACCAGAAGCAAAGATACGAGGAGGAGAGGCACAGGATTGAGGAAGAGGCACACAGGAAAGAATTGGAGCAGTACACGCGGGAACAAGAGCGTGCACATTGGGGTGCGCATTCTTCAGACACTGCTGGAATGAGGGCTTAAAACTTCCTACAATGAGAAACTGCCCTGAGTGCAGTGACAAGTACTTTGAATATAGGCAGGGGACTGTCAATCGCCGATCCGTCCATGAGAGAATTGGAAGGATACATCCTAGTGACGATCGGCGTCTAAAAATAATTGAGGTCATTGATCACCCCAGGAAGAGGCAAGCTGATCAGAGATGGGCTGATCAAGAAGAAGAAGAACACGAGTACATCTGGCAAGAAGGACAGTGGTGCCCGCCTGGCTTGAGAAAAAGCCAAAAGAGAAGGGTTCAGCGCTTGAGGAACCATGAATTGAGGCAGTCGGGGATCCAGAGAAAACAAGTGTGGCACCCAAAGGACAAGCCTGAAGGATCGGGTCGTTTGGCTCCAGCGTGTATGGTATACTTTTTGCCGAATGAGTTTATGGCTCCCGCTAATCAAGTTGTGCAGGAGGAAACGTCCTTGGATGTCAATGATGATGAACAGTGTCGGGGACAGCCCTAGGGGTCCCCTTAAACAACGGGGAAATCCTCTCCTAAAACCCACAACAAGGCCAAAACACAATTCACTTAACCGTGCAGGGAACAGCCCACAGGGACTCCGACGGCCCATCAAGGCGGCCCTCTTAGAGATCCCCTCGAGCGGGCTCCGCCTCGCTCGAGGATACGCGCTCCCCTCGGGCGGGGCTCCGCCCGTTCGAGGGGTAGCACCTCCCTCGAGCGGGCTCCGCCTCGCTCGAGGGCTCGCTCCCCCTCGAGCGAGGTTACGCCTCGCTCGAGGGTACGCCCGCCCTCGGCGGGGGTCCGCCACGCTCGAGGGTGCCCCTCACGCGTGCGCCGGCCCCCGTACACGGGCATTTAACGCCCGACGCCGGCGGACGGCGCCATCATGCGCCGGGGCTCGCACCCCGGTGCCGCCGCACCAACTCCCCGGGGAGGAGCCCATCCCCGCCCGCGTGGGAGGGGAGCGTGCGGCGCGGCCGATGTCGGTCCCGTGACACCGTGCGCACGCCCCAGTACGGCTAACGCGCCGAGCCCTCGAAAGGGGGCCGGCGCACCCTCGATTCACTTTCTTGTGACCCTACGGGGGTTAGGTGGAGGCACTAGGCCGGTGGGCGCCATCCCCGCCACCGTAACGGCGTGGCCGCCGTACCCGCGCGTGCAGGCGCACGCCGGGCCCTGTAGCAACGACTCCCGGCCCCGTGAAGCGCGTCGGGGAAGGAACGCCGTTCGCCTACTCCCGTACGCCGTACGGGCCCGCGTCGGCACCTCCCTCGAGCACCGTCGGAGGACATCACCGCCATTCGCTGCTCTCCTACCCTCGAACCGCCACCTGTTCGGGTACAAGTCGGCCATGATGACCGGATCGGCGCAAGGATCGCCGGACGGCCGCCCACTCTACAGCATAGCACGTCGTTCTTCTCCACGTAGCTAGATAGCGCGGCGTGCATGTAATTCGCCTCCCCCTGGATCTATAAAAGGGGGACGAACCCCCCAGTCGCGGGGGACAAGGCACAACACACACACACAGATCCATTCTGACCAGAGCACACGACACACCGTGCACTCATTCCCCAATTCTCCCACAATATCTTCAGCCACTCCACCAGGGACTTGGAAGCCACGCTTCCTCTCCCGCCTTGCTTGTAGCAGCCCCACTACAGGCACCCCCGGTGCTGAGCAATATAGTGCCGTGAGCACACCCCTGCTGGACGTACGGCCCCCTCGGCCGGAACCAGGATAAAAACCTATGTCACTTGTTGCTTAGCATCGACCATTGAGGGATAGACCTCGGCGCTATCTACTGGTTAGTGTCGGAACCATATTCCGCACCGACAGTTGGCGCCCACCGTGGGGCAAGCGAGCACCTAAGGTCATTCCGTCAACTCCCTCCATGGTGATCCGCACTGAGTACCGTGCTACACGCTACTGCATGGGTAGCTCGGACCCCCTCCCAGCCGGGTTCGAAATTTGCTTCGGGGACCTGAGCTTTCAGGCCACAGGGAACTGCTATCTCATGCGCCTCACCAACCGTGAGGAGCTCCGCGCGCAGCGCCAGGCCAGGTCAGCTTTGGCCCCCGCCGCGCGCACCACCACGGCGCGAGGCGCCCCCGCAGCACGGATGCCGCGGGCCCGTCGGCGCCACGACGCCACCGTCGCTGCGGCGGCGTTCGCGTCGGGCGCGGTCCGAGCGGCGGCGGGCGGCGCGCGCCGCCCGGCGCGGTGCGCCCGCCATCACGACCGCCACCGCCCCGGCGGGGCGGCGCACGGTCTCGGACCGCGCATCCCCATCGGGCTGCGTGGCGCTACGACGGCCTACAACGCCAGCGTCAACACGACGATGCGCAGGATTCCGCCTGGCCGCCACGTCCTCGTCGCCAGGGACCCCGGCGCCTCAGCAGGGGATGAGTCATCCCTGGGCTCCGTCGACACGTTGCCACCCGCCAACCGCCACGGATAAACGGAGTGGGACTTCTCCGGCGTGCCGGACCCAGTCGCGTTCCGGCGTTTCCTTGACGCCGCGGACTACTGGTTTGGCTGCTCCGACGACTCCAGCACAGGGAGTTACGACCCCGCGCGGGAGTGCTGCGCCGTCATCACCAATGACCCGGCCAATGCCGCCGGTGCGGTGGGCGCTGGAGACGGGGAAGTCACACCTGCCCCAGGGATCGCGGGGCGCCCGGCCGCGGGGCCAAGCGCTCCCCGCCGGGGCCGACGCCGACGCGCGGCTAGCCCAAGCCCGCGAGCTCGAGGCCAAGGCCGGCGGAGGAATAGCCGAACGGTGAGGCCGCTCCGCGCCTCAATGGCGGGGGGAAGCCTCGCGCGCGGCGAACGCGCACGGGAGGCGGCGGGCCGACGGGTCCGCGACCGCATCAACATCGTCCCCAACGTCGAAAACGCGGACGCGCCCCGCGCGGGCGAGCCGAAGCTCGTCGCCGCCGCGACACCGCTCGCGGGCCATGCCGGCACCTTCGACCCTCGAGGCTCGAGACATGCACCGCGAGGTGCAAACTCTCATCGAGCAAGCGGCCGTCCAGCAGGCCGAGAGCTCGGCCTCACGCATCCGCCAACGGGGGGGATGCACGGGGCGATGAAGCTACACCGGGAGGCGAACCCTCGGTGCACGCGGGGGGGACCAGCGGGGCGACCCACCGAGCAAGGGCGCACGCCGGCCGGGGGAGCGACTCCTCGACGCACGCGGGCGCCGGATGGCGACGCCCGCAACGTCATCAACGCCGGGCGCACCGGCAAGGCGGACGCACGAGCGAGCAAGGGGCTACCACCCTCGACGGGGTGGACGCTACGACGGTGGCGAAGACGGCTCCCCGACGCCGGGCCCCCGAGGCACCCGTGTGTTCGGCGGGAGAGTTCGCGCGGCGGCGTTCCCCCAACGCTTCCGCCAACCCTCGACGATCGTCAAGTACAACGGGGGAGACGGACCCCCGCGTGTGGCTCAACGACTACCGCTTGGCTTGCCGGTGGGGCGGGGGCCACCGGCCGACGAGGTCATCATCCGCAACCCTGCCCCTACATCTTGGCGACGCGGCCCAAACATGGCTCGAGCACTTGCCCGCCAGCCAGATCCACAACTGGGATGACCTGGTCCACACGTTCGTGGGCAACTTCCAGGGGCACATACGTGCGCCACGGAAACTCATGGGACCTGCGCTCCTGCACGCGAAGCCCGGCGAGTCGGCGCGGGACTTCATACGGCGCTTCTCCAAGCGGCGCACGGAGCTCCCCGGCGTGGCGCGATCCCGAGATCGTGCACGCCTTCCTCGAGGGCACCACGTGCGAGACCTCGTGCGGGAGCTGGGACGCAGCCCGCCCGCGGACTCCAACGAGCCGGCCGACATCGCCACCGGCTTCGCCTCGGGGAGGAGGCCGTGGGGGCGATCTTCGACGGCAAGAAGGGCAAGCGCTCCGAGGACGCGCCCGCAGAGGGCAGCAAGTCCAAGGAGCCCCACCGCAACGACAAGCGGGGCAAGAAGAGGAAGAAGTCGCGCCGCGAGGCGCGCGCGCGGGGCGCGACGGCGGCAACGCCGTGGCCCTCGGCCCGTCGACCGGCTCGACGGGGCCCTCGGCCGGCCCCCTCGAGGCCCGGGGGTGTTCGATGACATGCTAAAAAAGCCATGTCCCTACCACAAAACCCCAGTACATCACACCCTTGAGCAGTGCGACATGCTCAAGAAATTCTACGGCCGTGCCGCCGCGAAGGAGGCAGAGGCCAAGAAAGACGGAGGCGATGGCAACGCAGGCGGCTTCCCCGCCGTCGAAAATGTGTTCCTCATCTCCGGGGGACCAGCCGTCGACATGTCGACACGCCAACGCAAGAAGGAGCGGCACGAGGTCCTCGCCGGCGAGAGGGCGCCTCCGTCCTTCCTCAATTGGTCGGAGGATGCCATCACGTTCGGCGGGAGGACCACCCAAACCGCGTCCCCAACCGGAGCCGGTACCCGCCGGTGGTTGACCCCATCATCGGGAACGCCCGGTTCTCGAAGGTCCTCATGGACGGAGGCGGCGGCCTCAACATCCTCTACGCGCATACGGCCGCGCGCCGATGGGGGATCGGATTGGACCGAGGCCGCGGCCCGGCACGAAGCCGTTCCATGGCATCGCGCCCGGCAAGCAGGTCCAACCCCTCAGGCAGATCGACCTGCCAGTGTGGTTTGGCACCCCAAAGAATTTCCGCAAGGAGACCCTCACCTTCGAGGTGGTGGGATTCAAGGGGGCCTACCATGCTATACTTGGGCGACCCTATTACGCCAAATTCATGGCGGTCCCCAATTATACCTACCTAAAGATGAAGATGCCCGGCCCAAACGGCATCATCACCGTCGGCTCGTCGATCGAGCACGCATTCGACTGCGATGTCGAGTGCGTAGAGCACGCGGAGGCACTAGCGCTGGATGAAGTGCTGGTGAACACGCTGGAGAAGATGGTCAACGAAGACCTCAACTCCGCTGCCAAGCACGCGGCACCTTCGAGGCCGCGGAGCGGACCAAGGGGTCCCCCTCGACCCTTCGGCCCCCGAGGGCAAGGCGTTGAGGGTCAGCTCCACCCTCGACCCCAAATAGGAAGTGGTGCTCGTCGACTTCCTCCGCGCCAACGCCGACATCTTCGCGTGGAGCCCCTCGGACATGCCAGGCATCCCGAGGGAAGTTGCCGAGCACTCCCTTGACATCCTGCCAAACGCTCGCGCCGTGCAGCAACGGCTCCGCCGCTTCGACGAGGAGCGGCGACGGGCAATCGGAGCGGAGCTGCGAAAGCTTCTCGAGGCCAGATTCATCAAGGAGGTGTTCCACCCAACATGGCTTGCAAACCCCGTGCTTGTAAAGAAAAAGAATGGGAAGTGGCGGATGTGTATAGACTACACTAGTCTCAATAAAGCATGTCCTAAAGTTCCTTTTCCTTTGCCACGCATTGATCAAATCGTTGACTCAACAGCTGGGTGCGAATTGCTCTGTTTCCTTGATGCTTATTCCGGGTACCACCAAATAAAGATGAAAGAGTCCGACCAGCTCGCGACCTCGTTCATCACACCGTTCGGGACGTTCTGCTACGTCACAATGCCATTTGGCCTCAGAAACGCGGGTGCAACATACCAGCGTTGCATGCAGCACGTTTTTGGGGATCACATCGGGTGGACGGTCGAAGCATACGTGGACGACATCGTCGTAAAGACCAGGAAGGTGGACGACCTGGTTGGCGACCTTGGCGTCGCGTTCAACTGCCTACGAGCCAATGGGGTCAAATTAAACCCCGAAAAATGTGTCTTTGGAGTGCCGCGAGGCATGCTCCTGGGATACATCGTCTCCCAGCGGGGAATCGAGGCCAACCCTGAAAAGGTCGCGGCCCTCGAACGGATGGGTCCGATCCGGGACCTCAAGGGAGTGCAGAAGGTGTTGGGGTGCCTCGCCGCCTTGAGCCGCTTCATCTCGCGGCTCGGTGAGAAGGGCCTCGCCCTCTACCGCCTACTCAAGAAGCACGAGCGCTTCTCCTGGACCACCGAGGCCCAGGATGCGCTCGACAAGCTGAAGGCGTCTCTAACGCACGCCCCGATCCTCACGCCGCCGCGGGCGGCGAGCCCCTCGCAGCTCTACGTGGCCGCGACCACCCAGGTGGTGAGCGCCGTGATTGTTGTGGAGCGCACGGAGGAAGGGCATGCCTTGCCTGTGCAGCGGCCAGTCTACTACATCAGCGAGGTCCTCTCGGACACGAAGACGCGCTACCCCCAGGTCCAGAAGTTGCTGTACGCAGTGGTTCTTGCGCGGCGCAAACTCCGCCACTACTTCGAGGCCCACCCCGTCACGGTGGTTTCCTCCTTCCCACTAGGAGAAATCATCCGCAACCCCGACGCCTCGGGCGGGGATCGCCAAGTGGTCCGTGGAGCTGATGGGCGAGACGCTCGCCTACGCCCCGCGCAAGGCATCAAGTCCCAAATCTTGGCGGATTTCGTCGCCGAATGGACGGACACGCGGTTGCCGCCGCCACGGGTCCAAGCGGAGTCTTCGGACTCTCGTTCTTCGACGGCTCGGCCGATGAAAACGGGGGCGGGCGCGGGCTCGCTCTTCGTGTCACCCCTCGGGGAACACATGCGGTACGCGGTGCGCCTCCACTTCCCCGCGTCTAACAACATGGCTGAATACGAGGCCCTCCTCTGCGGCCTCAAAATTGCCATTGAGTTAGGCGTCAAGCGCCTCGACGTAAGGGGCGACTCGCAGCTCATGATTGATCAAGTCATGAAGAACGCGAGCTGCCACAACGACAAGATGGAGGCCTACTGCAAGGCCGTGCGAGCCCTCGAGGACAGGTTCTACGGCATCGAGCTCAACCATGTGCCCCGCCGGTACAACGAAGAGGCGGACGAGCTCGCCAAGATCGCGTCCGGGCGGATCACCGTCCCCCCGAACGTTTTCGCGCGCGACATCGCTCAACCCTCGGTCGCTTTCGAGCCCTACCCCTCGAATCACAACGAACCCTCGGGGGCTCCCTCGAATCCAGCGGGTGCGGAGCCCATGGACGAGGACCCCTCGAACGAGGCGTACGTGCTCTCCCTTCTCGAGGGGTACGGCTCCCACGAGGCCGACGTAATGGACATTGAGCCGGCCCCTGTCCAGGCGGACTGGCGGGAAAAATACATTGCCTGGATCGCTCGAGGGGAACTCCCCGCGGACCGGGCCGCGGCTAGGCGCATCGCTAGGATGGCTAAGTCTTTTGCCCTCGTCGACGGCGAGCTGTACAAGCGCGCCGCCTCTGGCATCCTACAGCGATGCGTGCCCATTCCCGAGAGGCACGAGCTCCTACGGGACATCCACGCGGGGATCTGTGGCCACCACGCCGCGCCCCGCACCCTCGTCGGCAACGCGTTCCGCCAGGGCTTTTACCGGCCTCTTCGCGGTCGCGGACGCCGGCCGAGATCGTGCGCACCCGTGAGGGGTGCCAGTTCTATGCCCGCAAGTCCAATTTGCCTGCCCATGCCCTACAGACCATCCCCGTAACATGGCCGTTCGCCGTGTGGGGGCTGGACATCGTCGGGCCCCTGCGGAAGGCGCCCGGGGGCTTCACCCACTTGTTGGTCGCGATCGACAAGTTCTCCAAGTGGGTGGAGGTGCGCCCCATCACGAATCTAAGGGAAGAGCAGGCGGTAACGTTCTTCACCGACATCGTCTACCGCTTCGGAGTGCCAAACTCCATCATCACAGACAACGGGTCCCAGTTCACGGGCAGGAAGTTCTTGGAGTTTTGAGACAAATTTCACTTCCGTGTGGATTGGGCAGCTGTGGCACACCCACAGACCAACGGCCAAGTAGAACGTGCCAACGGCATGATCTTACAAGGCCTAAAGCCCAGAATTTTCGACCAACTCAACAAATCCGGACGAAAATGGCTCCAAGAACTACCAGCAGTTGTGTGGAGCCTAAGGACCACCCCGAGCAGAGCCACTGGGTTCACCCCGTTTTTCCTAGTCCACGGCGCGGAGGCCGTCCTCCCCACGGACTTAGAATACGGTTCGCCCGTGGGTTCGAGGCTATGACGAGGATGCCGGCCCGCCGAGCCCGCGAGGACTCGTTGGACTAGCCGGACGAAGCACGCCTCGTGGCCTTGATGCATTCCGCGAGGTACCGGCGGTCCCTCGGGCGCTATCAAGCACGCAAGATACGCCGCGGGATTTCGCCGAAGGGGATGCGGTCCTAAGGCTACGCCAAGACAACCGAGG
Source organism: Cenchrus americanus (assembly GCA_947561735.1). Taxonomy (NCBI): domain Eukaryota; kingdom Viridiplantae; phylum Streptophyta; class Magnoliopsida; order Poales; family Poaceae; genus Cenchrus; species Cenchrus americanus. Next base: position 129,913,817 of record OX387245.1, read on the forward strand.
GCGCCACAAGCTATCGCCCCCATGGGAGGGACCCTACGTCGTGGTGAAGGTACTCAAGCCCGGCACATACAAGTTGGCCAATGAGGACGGTGAAGAGCTCACCAACGCTTGGAACATCAAACAGCTACGTCGCTTTTACCCTTAGCTAGGATTTCCAAGTATTTTTGTTGTAAAAACCGCACGGCCAACGCCCCAGTTGGTTGCAACTATGTAAAAGCTTTAAGCTTAGTAAAAAGGGCAACTCGGCTTTCCCCTGAAACCCAAGTTACCCTCGGGGGCTACTGCGGGGGGCACCCCCCCAAAATGGTCCCATTTTTTCGCACAAAAAACGAAACAACGCGCGCTAAGTTTGTTTCCTACTTCAACCTCGAGCCACGATTCGAACAGGGCGCAAGCGGCACAGCGGAAGGAACGTGCGAGCCAGAGATAGCCTACACCGCGTGGACATGGCCCTTCTCTCTCGCCTCCAACCCAGCAGGCCCCCTGCGAAAATCGAACTCCCCTAACTAGAATCTACTCAGGAAGAATGAGAAAAAAAAGCGTGATAAACAAATGACTTCATTTACAGCAAATGTTTATGCTCATGAAACAACTTGTTTATTTACAAAAGGCCACGAGGCCAGAATACTGATACACATCAAAAACGGGCCTAGCGCCCAACTGCTTTCAGGCGGGAGGAGCGGCAGCGTCAGCGGCGTCCGGGAAGAGGAACTCCTCGAAGGCCTCGGCGAGCGACCCGGCGGCGTCGGCGGCGAGCGCGTCCACACGCTCCATGGCCACCTCGTCCTCGACGCCCTCGGGAACGATGTAGCCCTCCGCCAGCGCCTCGAAGTTAACCTCGTAGTGGGACCGCACCACTCCGAGGGCCTTCTGGACGCCCAGCTGCAGCGCCCGGCGCATCCGCTCGGTGACATGGCCACCAAGGGCACGCGGGCGGGCGGCCGAGGAGCCGCCGGCACGGGCCTCGCCCTCCTCGACAAAGCACGGCAGGTCTCGAGGGCCGCGACCCGCAGCTCCTGCAGCTCCTGCTCGGAGGAGTTGTAGGAAGCCTGCAGCGCCTCGGCCCGCTCAGCCGCGTGCCCCAGGGCGGTGCGCAAGCCTGGAATCGCCAAGACAAAAAAGAGATCAGAAATGGGGACGCAAACCCTCTAACGAAAAAACCAACAAGGCAAGAGCCGAACTGTGGCTCACCTTCGACCTGCTTCCTCTCCATCTCGAGAGCGCGACGCTCGGCCTCGACCGCCAGCTCGAGGCGCTTGACGGCCTGGCCCTGCTCCTGGAGGGCCATCTCATGGTTTGCGCTCGCAATGCTGAGCACAATGACCTCACCCTCGGCCTTGGAGAGCTTGGCGTCCCGATCCGCCAAGGACTTCCGCGTCACCTCGTGGGCGGCGCGCTCCTGCTCCAGCGCTGCCCGGGCGTCGACGAGGGCGGCCCCTCGCTCGCCGGAGCCGCCCCTCGGCCCCTTGGCGGGCGGTGCTCTCTTGCGGGAGCCGCTCCTCGGCGGTGACGAGGGCCGCGGCCTTGGCGTCGAGGGTGGCCTTCGGATCGTCGGCCTCCTTGGCCCGGCTCGCTCCCGCCCCGCGCGCCCGCTCCTCGCCGCGCCGCCGCGCCCGCGCCCCCTCAAGCGACGAGCGAAGCTCCCGGGTTTCGGCGCGGACGGTAGCCACCTCCGCCTCCCGCTTGGCGGCCGCCGTCCGCGTCTTCTCCAAGTCCGAGCGCGCGTGCCACGGCGCCTCATCACGGTCGATGAGGGCCGCGCGCACCCGCTCGAGGCTCGACCGGCGCGCCGTACCCCCGCCTCGAGCTCTCGGGGAGCTCGTCGGGCCGAGCCGGGGCCCGTACGCCGGCCCGGTTGTCCGGGGACCTGAGAGCGTCGGCAAGCGCGTCGAAAGCTCTGCACCGCTCTCGGAGCTGGTGGACCTCGGCGTTCACCCGGTCGAACGCATCGTACTTGTCGTGGGCGCGGCGCTCGAGCTCCTGGCATCCACACACCAAAATCCGTAAGCACTACGGCATGAAAGCAGCACACGAAGAAAAGAAGAAGAGGAAAATGAGCGACGACACCCTACCTGGAAGACGTGCCATGCGGGGCCGCCAGGGACCTGCAACGCCTCGGTCAGCGCGCGGTCGAGCGTGGCGCCGTGGCGCGGAACTCGCCCTGCAGCTCTCGCTCCCCCCCGAGCGTCGCAAACGCCGGGGATCATCGATGGCCCCCTCCACTTGGGCGGAGCGGCCGCGCGGGGAGGACGAGGCCTCGGCGCCGTGTCCTCGGTCTTCCGCCACCATGTGCCCCTCGTGCCGCCGCACGAGGGCCCCCTCCTCCGGGGCTCTGGGGGAGCGTGTGGGAAGGCTAGCCCACCGATCCCCACCCGGCGGCGGGGAGTCGTCATCCGGACCTCCACCACCACCGCCCGGGAACCACCGGCGGGCACCCGCCCCTTACGCCGCCTCCACCGCACCTCCACCCGCGCCTCCGAGGTCGCGGACGCCCGACGTGACGCCACGGCCACCACCTCTGGCCGTGCCGCCGCATCTACGGCGCCGTCACAGTTGCGCCCGCTCCGCCTCCTCCGCGCGCCGGCCGCCGCGGGGTTGCGCCCCGCCCCCCCCCGCTCCACGCACAAGACCCTCCGCGGGCCGCGCTTCCACCACCCCCGGCCGCCGCGGCCTCGCACCCCCACGACGGCCGGCGGCCGGCCGCTCCTCGGCCGACCGCCGGCCGCGCCACGGCGGGCTGATCCGCTAGCCGAGGCCTCGAGGCCTCGCCCGGCTTTGCGAGCTCTCGCCCGCCGCCGCCGTGCCCGCCCCCGCCCGCGGCGCCCTCGACGAACGCCGCCGGTGGGGATGGACGCATCCGTCCTCGGCACCTTGGCCGGTGCAAGGGGAGGCACGGATGGCACCACCTGCGTAGGCACAAACAAAGGGTCGGACGCCCGATCATCGGAAAAACCGCACCAAAATATAAGCGCAAACCCCTTACCTCGATGAAGAGAAGGCACGCTTCCTTTTCCTCGAGGCCTCGCCGGATGAGGCGGCGCGGCCCCGGCACACTTACCGCCGCGCCTCCCGATGGCGCCGCCGTGCGCGACGGCGGCGCGCCCGCCCGCGCACGGGCACGCCCGATGCCGCGCCTCCCAACGGCGCCACCGCGCGCGCGGTACGCTCGCCCCGCGTGCGGGTGCGCCCGCCGCCGCGCTCCCCGACGACGCCGCGCGCGCGCGCGCGCGCTTCCCCGCGCGCGGGGGCACGCTTGATGCGCGCACCGCGCGCTCGCCGTGCGCGCCCCGAGGAGCGCGGCCCGGCGCCCTCCGCGGCGCGCGTCGCGCCCGATGTCGATTGCACCGGCGGCGGGCGGCCGTTGCGCCCGCCCCGAGCGATGCCGCCCTCGCCGCGGCGCCGCTCGGCGGACGGGGGCGCGGGCCGCCACGTCGTCGAGGGGCCCTCCCCCCTCGGCCTCTTCCTCTTCGTCCTCCTCCGAGGACGAGTACTCTTCGGTCCCCGAGGAGGAGAGCCCCGGCCTCTTCGCGCCGCCGGTACTCGCGGCCCGCCGATCACGCGCGCGCTTGATGTCGCCTCGCGCGCTCCCTCTTGCGCGCCGCCCGCTCCTCGCTCCCGCTGGCCGCGCCGCCCGCCAAGCGCGCGGGAGTCGGGGGTGGGCGGAACGGACTTGGCGGCGGTGAAGCTCACCAGCTGCACACAGGAGCAACAAGGGCGCGTCAGGAGGCAAAGGCAACACAAAGAACTAAAACGAAATCAAGAACTACGCTCACCAATGGGCCGGTGGGAAGCATCTCGAGGTCCCATGGGGTCCGGCCCGCAGGCATCGGCGGCGTCCGGGTGTCGACGGCGCTCCGCGCCCGGGTGAGCGCATATGGCCGCTCAAGGGGCGTTGGGAGCATCTGCGACCTCGCCAGGTCGACGGGGTTGGCCGCCTCTGTCATCTCGAAGATGCAGAGCGGCCTCTCCATCAAGGGCACGACCCGCCTATGATGGAGGAAGGCGAGGACGCCCATCGCATTCAGCCCCATCGCCGCCAGACGCTGCAGGGCGGCCAGGACCGACTCCTGCCGCCTCCGATGCTGGGACGTGGATACCCCGTAGCCCTAGGAGTCAGGCCTCTCCTTGAACACCCGACCGGTGTAGGGGGGAGGCCGGGCTCGGCGTTGCGCAAGTAGAACCATCCCCGCTCCCAGCCGGCGTTGTTCGTCGTCATGGTGCAGGGGATGTAGACGTTCTTGAATTGCCCCCGTAGGGCAAGCGACATCCCGCCGGCGCGCACCGCGCGGCGGGTCCCTCGGCTTCCGTCGTGGGGGCTGCGTGAAGAGCTCCGCGCGGAAAAGGTGTACCCAGAGCTCCCAATTGACTGGGATCCCCAGGTACCCTTCGCAGACGCCCACGAACGTGGCCGCCTGCGAGATCGCGTTGGGCGCGAAGTTGTGCTACTCCACTTCGTAGTAGTGGCACATCGCCCGCATGAAGCGGCTCGCCGGCGCGTTGAAGCCCCGCTCGTGGTAGCGAATAAAGCTGACCACGTAGCCCTCCGGCGGGTTGGGCGCGCGGTCCTCCGCCGGAGGCACAATCCACTCCGCCGGGCGGCCATCCTCGTTCGCCGACAGCTGGCCGGCGGCGACCAGCTCGCCAAGGGCTAGCGGCGTCACCGTCGACCTCTCCCAAGCGTACGGCTCCAGGATCGTGAGAGGCTGAGGCGGCGCCATGAGGAAGGACGAAGGAGAGCAAGAGCGAGGCGAAGACGAAGGCGCAGGGGGGCGAAATAGGTGAGGTGCTAAGGTAAAAAACTGCCGTCTCCCCATCCCCTCAGATTTATAAGCCACAGGCGAGCTCTCCGGAGCGGATGTCCCGCGCGCATTAACTGCAGGGAATCTTCCCCTCACGCCGACGAGTGGGCCCCACCACGACCGCCGCGGCCACATCACCGCGGGCGAGCAATCATCACGGCGAAGACCCGCAGGGACCGAGGCGAAGCAGTCACGTCCACCTGCCACGCCGCCCACTACGCGCGCGCGCGCGGCGCGAGCGCCTAAAAGACGCGCCCGCGCTGCAAAAAACCGCGGCCTCGGCCGAGGCATTTAATGACCGAGTCCCTTGCCAAGCAAGGAGAAGCCTCGAGCGGGGCGAGCCCCCGCTCGAGATGACAATAGCCCTCGATGGGATATCGGCGCGAGAGGGTCGCCGGGACTCGCTTGATGTAAAGCAGGCACCGCGGGCACCCATGCCGCGCAAAACCCTCGAGCGGCACGAGCCCTCGGCTCAAAACGAAAACAGCCCTCGATGGGATATCGACGTGAGAAGGCCGCCCGGGACCTGCTTGATGTAAGGCAGGCACCGCGGGTACCCATGCCACGTAAAACCCTCGAGCGGCACGAGCCTCCGGCTCGAGACAATATCGACCCTCTAAAGGGGCGCGCGTGTGAGAGGGTCGCCCAGGGCCTGCTTGAAGTAAAGCGGGCACCGCAAGAACCCATGTCGCGCTGTGCTACCAACCAGCGCCTCGAGGGCCGGCTCGCCCAGACCCCTCGACGGCCGCGAACACAAAAGACGGGGCCGTCCAGGCGCGGCCCCGCACGGCCCTACTGATCAGAGGTTCGAAACCTGACCCTCGACGGGTTCGAACGGGCGCCACGGATCGCGAGTTAGGGACGACGAGGGCACGCGCATTCGAGCCGTTCCTCGAGCCCGTCGGCTCGAGGGTGCCCCACATGTCGTGTTCGAGAGCCGGCGAGGGCGGCTAGCGGGGGATCCCACCGAGGGAGAGCTTCGCGCCCTCGGTCCCTATCGAACGGGACCGAGCCCCACCTAGCAAACCCACGCAAGCGCTTCCATGGACGTGTCTCGGACCGCGCGGCCCTACCCTTATCGAACGGGGCATGGACGTCCACTTGAACCACCCACTAGCAGCTCGACGAGGAATCCGCAATCCGCGACCCGCCCGATGGGGGTTGCGGAAACCTCACCCTCCGTCCCGCGGAGGGACGGCGAGGGCGCGTTAAAAAACAAGTCGCAAAGCTCTACCCGATCGCCTCGAACGGGCCAAGGCTCGGGGGCTTGACGCACGGCTACACCTCCTTGAAATTGCACCCGCCGGAGACAGTGCCAGCAGCGCGTGCACCTCCGAAGCCAGCTGAAACACCGCCGATGCCGGTTGGAATATGTGCCACACCCTCTGACCAAATTCTCGCGGTTAAACCCCTACAGGAGCACCCACACTCCTGCAGGGCTTCGGGGGCTAGACCCACGGGTCCACTGACGCGGCCCCACGGAAAGCGTTCGCAGAACAAGGAGGGAAGAACGTCCTATCAGCAGGTTCCAGCATCTGCGGGAGCCTCAATGGCAAACCCACAGATGCTCGGGGGCTACTGTCGGGGACAGCCCTAGGGGTCCCCTTAAACAACGGGGAAATCCTCTCCTAAAACCCACAACAAGGCCAAAACACAATTCACTTAACCGTGTGGAACGGCCCACGCGGGACTCAGAAGCGGCCCATCAAGGCGGCCCTCTTAGAGATCCCTCGAGCGGGCTCCGCCTCGCTCGAGGATACGCGCGCTCCCCTCGGGGCGGGCTCCGCCCGTTCGAGGGGTAGCACCTCCCCTCGAGCGGGCTCCGCCTCGCTCGAGGGGCTCGCTCCCCCTCGAGCGGGGTTACGCCTCGCTTGAGGGTACGCCCCACCCTCGGCGGGGTCCGCCACGCTCGAGGGTGCCCCTCACGCGTGCGCCGGCCCCGTGCACGGGCATTTAACGCCACGACGCCGGCGGACGGCGCCATCATGCGCTTGGGGCTCGCACCCCGGTGCGCCGCACCAACTCCCCGGGGAGGAGCCCATCCCCGCCCGCGTGGGAGGGGAGCGCGGCGGCGCGGCCGGTGTCGGTCCCGTGACACCGTGCGCACGCCCCAAGTACGGCCAACGCGCGGAGCCCTCGAAAGGGGCCGGCCGCACCCTCGATTCACTTTCTTGTGACCCTACGGGGGGGGGGGTTAGGTGGAGGCGCTAGGCCGGTGGACCGCCATCCCCCGCCGCCGTACGGCGTGGCCGCCGTACCCGCGTGCGGGCGCACGCCGAGGCCCCGTAGCAACGACTCCTGCCACGCGAAGCGCGTCGAGAAGGAACGCCGGTCCGCCTACTCTGTACGCCGCGATGTGCACAATCGCGCCCTCCCTCGAGCACAATCGTCGCAGGACATCACCGCCATTCGTTGCTCTCCTACCCTCGAACCGCCACCGTTCGGGTACAAGTCGAGCCATGATGACCGGATCGCCGCAAGGATCGCCGGACGGCCGCCCACTCTACAGCATAGCACGTCGTGCTTCTCCACGTAGCTAGATAGCGCGGCGTGCATGTAATTCGCCTCGCCCTTGATCTATAAAAGGGGGACGAACCCCCCAGCCGCGGGGGACAAGGCACAACACACACACAGATCCATTCTGACCAGAGCACACGACACACCGTGCACTCATTCCCCAATTCTCCCACAATGTCTTCGCCCACTCCCACCCGGACTTGGAAGCCACGCTTCCTCTCCCGCCTTGCTTGTAGTAGCCCCACTACACAGCACCCCCGGGCCGAGCAATATAGTGCCGTGAGCACACCCCTGCCGGACGTCTTGCCCCCTCGGCGGGAACTCGGATAAAAACCCCGTGTCACTTGTTGCTTAGCATCGACCATTGAGGGATAGACCTGGCGCTATCTACTGGTTAGTGTCGGGACCATAAAATTCTCGTACTCTCTCCGGTAGGTCACAAAGAGCCGAGCTGAACTTTGAGCGTTCTCGACGCAGGCATTCTTCGAGTGCTCCGAAATCACGCACGCCAAATCCTCTGTACGAACCCGTTTAGAGTCGTATTCACACAAAGAACGGTACAAGTAGTTGGCCCAGCCTTGTTGTTGGCGTCGAACATGTCCCTCGATCTGGAGCAAGGAAGTTCATCGGATGAACATAAGGCGTAGGTCGGCGTGACATCCCACTAGATCGGACCCTTGCCGCGGAGGAAAGAACCATGCTTTGCCACATATGGTAGTTCTTACCATCAAAGTGTGGAGGACACGAACCCCATTCTGTGGTATGCCATCTTTGGATCTTGGGCGGTTAGAATCACGAATGCCTTAGCGGCTGCGATACCAATTGAGACCGATTTGGCGACCGGAAGGGGGAGTGAATGGGAGCGCGATAAAAATTCTTATCAAGAGAGAACTCGGCCTATACACGAATTCACAACCAAGGATTGCCACACGAGTTTTCCAAGGTCACGTAGTCACCATGAGACCTACCAACCTTAGGGACAAACCCCAAACAATCCCAAAGCAAAAGAGAATCTCAAAGAAGCAAGAGATTTAGCAACCCTGCGTAGTGCCGGGCGGACGGTCCACGGGCGAGGGGCGGACGGTCCGCGACCCTCGAGCGGACGATCTATTAAACGCAACGAGAACCACAGACGCACACCCCTAAACGTGGACGGTACATGCCCTACACGTGGGTATGCGAGAGCAACTCATGTCGCGCGGACGGTCCACTTCAAACCCCTCCCGACGAGAAACGGTGCTCAAACGGATCGAAAAGAGAGCGCTCAAGAACTAGCGAAGAAACGAAGAACACCTGGAGACGAACTTCACCTCGCGGGCGGTCACGCGCTGCCACGGATGGTTTGACGGGCACGGGAACGGCGGCCGAGCCTAAACGAAGAGCCAAACTACCTACCCGTAGCAATACGCCTTAAATTAAATTTTAAAAATAAATTAACAAATCGGCAAGTCTTAAAAATCATGCTTACTCCCTTATATTCATCGGCTTCTTCACAATTATGTAGCACATACCAAACTAACACTTGCATTAAATCATCTTCAATATCTTGAACCTATTGCCTCCAACAAAGGTAACACCATCTTTGAAAAACGGTCATGAGAAGGCGATGGTACCTCCTCCCACCCATTGTCATCTTTGAGAGTTGAATCTAGTGTCCATATCCTCCATGTACACAGAACAAAATGTCAAGGTGTCACTTGCCACATATGCCTCGGTAATTGATCCTTCGGCTTCGCCCTGATTTCCTTACAAAATTCTTCAAAGTGCCCGGGCGTCTTTCTATTGGGTACATCAGTATTGAACGGGACCTCTTAGCGTTGCCCTCGTTAGGTAGATGGTTACCTGAGTGAACCATGACATTAAAGAAGGCGAGGGGGAAAGATTTTCTCAAGCTTGCATAAGATCAATGGAATGTTCTTCCAGTAGTTTGACAACATCAATCCTTATATTTCCTCTTGCATAGCTCCCTAAAAAATGTCCGAACTCATTTATTGCTTCATACACATCCTTTGGCACCAATCCTCTTAGTCCGGCGAATGATTCTTTGAAGGAGTATGTGGCAAGAATGTGTCTTGAGCTTTCCAACCACCCTCGCACCATCTTCACTTATGTACATTTCTAGGTTAGCGACATATCCATCGGGAAACTTGATACCTGCGAGAAACTTGCAAACTCGACCCTTTCTTGCTTCCCAACATAAGGAGCGGGTGGAGCACTTGCGGGATTGTTCCCTTTCTCCTGTAAGTGCAAATGGTGTACGATGCCCATATCATCTGAAATCTAGCCTAGCATTATGTGTGTCCTTGGTCTTGCCGGGCATTGAATAATGTGCATAGAATGTTTTCACACACGTTTCTCTCTATGTGCATGACATCAAGATTATGTGGAAGCTTCAAATGTATCCAATAAGGCAACCTCCACAACACGAGATTTTCGGCTATAAATCTTTGGACCCACATCACGCTTCCTTTTTCTTCCCGAGTGTTTTGAGTTTTCATTCCAGCACTTCACTGACTTTGACATCTCTCACCTTATCTAGCTCGTCACAGGACCTCACCCAAGTGAACTTTTTTGGTGCATCTCGGTTTCACGCTTACCATCGAAAGCCAAGCTTCTCCGCCATGCATGTGACTTTGGAAGGTATCGACGATGTCCAATGTACATATCTTATTCCTTATTGGCCAAGGCCAGAGGATCCTTGTCGCGGTAAATACATGCATAATACCCTTTTTGTTGTTCGGCCGGACGGGGGGTGCTCAACGCGGGGTAATCATGTATACACCATAGCACGAGCGGCACGAAGGTCAAACTTCCTACCGGTACATGCATCATAGGTACTTACACCCTTCCATAGCTCTAGCGGTTCTTCGATTAAGGGCTCCGGGAACACATCAAAATCCTTTCCTGGAGATTTGGCCTGGGATGAGTAAAGACATAAAGCAATTTGCGGGATTAACTTGTTCAGGGTGGGAGATTCGATTGGGTCGGAAACGCGGCCACATGCGTAACGGGTACTCATGTTGCCAAATGGATTGAACCCATACGCCTTCAAAGCAAGCCTCGAGTTCCTTGGATCGGATGCAAATGATTTTCCTTCTTGTCAAAGTACTTCCATGCTTCCCCATGTTTGGATGGCTCATTACATTCTCCCTTTGGCGTCCTAACTTTCATGTGCCATCGAGTTTCCTCGGAAGTACGCTTTGAAGCATATATTCTCTTCAACCTTGGCAACGATGGAAAATGCCTCGGTACCTTATGTGGAACTGCTTCGTCCCCGGTTTCATCTTTCCATCTAGACTCCTTGCATACGGGCACACATTCAACTTCGCATACTTGGTTGTTTTTGAATATAAACAACACACAATTATTCTTGCACACATGTATGTTTCGTATTCAACGGCCCAACTCTCGAAGGTATTTCTTCGCCTCGTCATAAGAATTTGGCAACTCACTCTTAGGGTATCTGATGAGATCAAGTTCATCCTGTCGTTGAAAATCCTGCATTGTTGATTCGATAACGAAACTTGATATACAACATCCTCACCATAAAGAGAATTTGGAATGCCTAGATCCGGGCTAAGTGCCTTCTTCGCATCCTCAAGTACTCTTGCAAACCTTAATTTGCTCTCCATCGGCCTGCGCGAGCATACAAATCTCCGATCATCTCTGGTACTCCAAGATCCTCATCAAGATGACCATCATCGTCCACATCCACATGTATCCCATAGTCATGATCACCTTCCACATCCTGGCACTCTGCATATTCGAACTTCGGCACTATCTGCCGAGCTCCCATGATGAATCCACACAGTATATGTAGGCGACATTCCAAAAATGTGTATGTGGTTTTCAACATCATGTTGGGGTCGCACCCTTTGATTCGGACAATTGCGGCAAGGACAACGTATCTCGATGTCTTGTGCGTATCTTGCTCTAACAAATTCCATAAACTCTTCGCTCCTTTCAAATATGCGGAGTGTGAATTATTTCCCAAATATCCGGCTTCTATCCATACGTCTTCAAAAACATAACACTTAATTTAAAAATACCCAAACAAAAGATTAAACTTAACACAATACAAAAAAGTGCAAATTACAACAAGTAATTGATAAACAAAACTTTGCATCTTAGTTTGAGGATCAAGAAATTCAATACACTAATGCACACATACGAATAAAACTTTCAAACCCATCTGCATATCTCCCCATGTTATTCAAACATGAAAAACATCAACCTTTGCAACCCGGCTAGCAGCCCTTCGATCCCGCCGCGGGACCGCCGATGCAGCCCGCCTCTGCCCTTTGTCTCGCGCGCTCGGCGCACCGCCGGCGATAGGCCACCTACGCGTCACCCCTTTCACGTACGCGAACGGGCAACCTCGACAAAAAAAGCAGATCGTACGGGACTCTACCCGATCCTGTTGGATCGGCCCATTAACATGTCACGATGTGGCCCCAATTTCAATTATTATGCACAAATAGATACAATGCAAAGTCTAAGCAACTTACAATGAGTAGTCCGATGGTACATCTATTACTTGAGAACCCTGCGATTTCCTGGTTCGAATCTCCACAAAGGCACTTTTTTGCCATTTACAATTAACGATAGTTAAGTGCATAAAAATGGGCCTAATCGGTGTGGAGAAAGTGGGCCATTGCCATATTTTTCCCACGTGCCCACGCGTCAAGTACAAACCTAACTTGTGACCGATTTGTTTCATCATTAATTGTGTCGACGTGCAAATAAGTATGACGATATCAAATATAATTTGTGACCAAACCATTTCATCATAACCATACGTCGTACCAAAACATAATCTATGACGTTTTCCTTTTGCTGTTTTGTGACGAAAAATTCATTTTCGTCATTATTCTTTCATTCAAATCATCGTCACTTGCAACTTATGACGAAAACATACATTTCATCATGGAATACATACCATTCTGTGACCAAAATTAGCGAGCGTCACAAGCAAATCGTCACGGTACTTAACTTCTCTAGTAGTGGGAGTTTGCGAGCGCGTAGTGCATGCCACGAAGATGCGGAGACACTATACGATTGGGAACAAGTGTGAAATCTACACGGACCACAAAGTCTAAAGTACATCTTCACCGAGCCGACCGGAACTTAAGGCAAAGAAGGTGGCTAGAGCTAGTCAAAGACTATAACCTAGGGTTTAAACTGCCACCCGGGGAAGGCCAATGTGGTAGCGGATGCCTACTAGCGGAAAACCTACGAAGGCGGCACCCAAGAGTGCCCGGTTGCGAGAGGAGATGGCACGGCTCAACGTACACATTGTCCCCCAAGGCTACGTCGCGGTGAGTGTTCGACCTACCTAGAAGAGAAGATCGGAAGGCCCAAGGAGCGATGAGAATCTAATGAAGATCGCAAGCATACGGAGAGAACAAGGCACGGCCCCGAGTAGATGACCGAGGCACCACTGGTACAAAAATAGGATATGCGTGCACGAAGGCGGAGATTTCAGAACGGACCATCATGGATGGCGCACAACTCGGCATACTCTATTCACCGGGATCCACCAAGATGTACATGGACTTAAGCAGAATGTGGTGGAATGGGATGGCTTGAGATATTGCGTTGCGTCGCCTTTGTGATACTTGTCGGAGGATCAGCGAACACCAGAAGCCCGCAGGACTGTTGCAGCCTTTACCAATCCCGGTATGGAAATGGGACGAGATAGGTATGGATTTCGTAGTAGGGTTGCCAAGGACTCAGAAGGGACATGACTCCATATGGGTGATCGTGGATGAGCTCACTAAAGTCGCTCACTTCCTACCGTACGGACCACTTATGGTGGAGAGAAGTTGGCAAAACTTTACATAGAGAATATAGTAAAGTTGCATGGAGTGCCTAAACGAGAATAGTCTCATACGAGAGGGACCAGTTCACCTCTAGGTTACAGGAAAAACTGCATAAAGCCATGGGTACCAAGGCGGATTTGACTCGTACCACCGCCCGGACGGACGGACGGACGAAAGGGTGAATCAAATTTTGGAAGATATGTTGAGAGCATGCGTCCTCACCTATGGCAAAGATTGGGAGCGAGTCGCCATATGCAAGATTTTCCTACAACAACGGCTACGAGCAAGTCACGGGAATGTCACCATTCGAAGCACTATACGGGAGGGAAATGTAGGACACCTCTAGTGTGGTCCCGTAGAAGTAGGAGAGCGTGCCCTGGTTTGGCCCGCACTTATAAAGGAAGCGAAGAGCAAGTGGCCAGGTATCAGAGATAAGTTGAGAGCGCCCAATCTCGACGAGAAGAGCTACGCGGACAAGAAAAGGCGTGAAGCAAGCTTCAATCACGGGAGATTTCGTCTACCTCAAGGTTTCACCCATCGGGGGACTCGGAGATTTCAAGTACACGGAAAGTTGGCCCCCTCGGTACCTTCGGACCATATAAAGTGCTAAGAGGGTCGGGCTTCGGTAGCATACGGTTGGAGCTACCGAAGAGATGTCGGATATACACCCGGTCTGTTCCATATCTCCCGGCTACGCCCAGGTATTTGAAGGTTCTTGAGGAGAAGCGAAGTACGGGTGGAGACCATCGATCCTACGACGGACCTTAGGTACAGGAGGTGCCGGGTCAGATTTTGGACACGGTGGTCAAGCGGACGAGGACGACGGAAGTACGGGTGTGCGAGTCCGATGGAACGGAGACACGGGGTGGAAGAAGCTACGTGGGAGCCGAGAGGACGCATTGAAGAAGGAGTTTCCCCACATTCGAAACTTAAGCGAATCTCGGGGACGAGATTCATTTAAGTGGGGTAGGTTTGTAAAGCCGGCGTTTTTAGCTCCAAATAAATCACCTAATAAATCGTGCGTATTTTCAAAAGCTGTCCGGCCAGGAGCTCGGCTACCCCCCTTCAGAGCCTAACCATCGTCCCTCCCTCTCACCCGGCGCGAGTGCGGCGAAATCCCGCGACACCGCCGCACCCGGAGCCGGCACACGCGTGCCTTCCCAACGCGCGGTCGGCCACCGTGCGGAATCCCGCGCACGCGTGATCCGTCGGCGGGTCCGCCTCGCCATCACTGGCGGGTCCCGAAAACCACGCGAGACGCCGGAAATCATAAAACCCATGAAAACCCCTTCCCCTATTTTCCTAACAATTTTCTCTAATTTTCTAAAACTTTTTCCCAATTTCTTTCCTCTCTTTTTTTTCCCTTTTTTTCTTTTCTTTTCCTTCCTTTTCTTTCTTTTCTTTCTTTTCCTTCCTTTTTCCTTTTTTCCTCTTTTCTTTTTCCTTTCCCTTTCTTTCTTCTCTCTTTCCCCCCTTCTCCTTCTTCCTCTGGCGGCCCGGGACCGCCGCCGCCACACGCACCCGCGGCCCGGCGCCGCGCGCGGGCGGACCCCACGCACGGGCCGTGTGGCCGCGCCGACACGCGCGTCCCGGCCCCCTGCACGCCGGCTCGCCGCGGCGCGGAGGCCATCGTCTCTTGTTGCCCAGGAGCCGTCGCGTCGCCCGGCCACCGCCACCACACACGTCGGCCGGCTCGCGCGCCTACGCCGTCGGGTCCTTGTCCCGCCGCGCGCAACCCTCCCCCCGCACGAGTTGACCACCAAGCCGTGATAGGTCACCTCACGGAGCGGTCGCGGCTGCTGTTGAGGCCGACCGCGCGACCCACCTGCGGAGCCGGTGTGGGGTCCCGCAGCGAGATGTTCGCCGGGAACCGACCTACGGCGCATAAAGACGGCCACCACCCCCCTCGCCGCACCACACCGCAATCGAGCATCCACGGCCTCCCCGAACACCACGAGCGCGCCGCCCTTGGCCGCCGCCGGCACCGGTCCGCCGCGCGCGATCCAGGTTCCTGGGCCGTCCCTGGCCCAAGGTGAGCACGGGGGATGAGAAGCCCTCGCCCTCCTCCTCCTTTTCCCCCGCCGGCCGGCTTGTCGGCCCCTGGAGGCCGCCCGCCGCCGGACCGAGGCGCCCTGCCTCCCTCCCCTATCTGGATCGGGGGAGGAAGAAGGGCATATTTTCCCAAAGCCCCCTGATCTTCCTCCTTATCCCGAGCCCTTCTAGTCCAATTCTTTCTCTCTCAATTTCTTTTCAAACAAGCCCCTAGGTTAAGGATTAATTGTAAAATAAATTCTGTCAAGCCCTAAACAACTTACAACCAGGCCCTAACCAAATTTATATTACCATAAACACCTTTGTCTCCATTAATAGAAATTACTAATAGGTCCTTAGCCCCTATAACCTATCTTTAACTCGACATTTCATGCCGATTTATTCAGGTGCTATCCAAATTTCACCACACCCTTCCCGATAGTACTTCCCGCGAACCAACCCCTCCCTAGGACTTATATATACCCCCTCTCAGCTCATTTTCCCTCCTCGAGCTCGGCCCGTGTATGTGTGCTTATACGCACGTGTGTGCGCCATAGCGACGGAGTAGACGGAGGAAGGTACCCGGCCGGAGATCGAAGCCGACTCTGCGAGCGAGCCGAAGCCGAACGCGGGCGGCACTCCGAAGACTTCGAAGACGGCAAGTTCAATCTCATCCTTTGATGCAATAGCCACATCCTAGTTTTATAAATATACCCCATACCGTTTTATAAATTGCATATTGTTTTAACGCAAAACATGGTAGGATAGCCACCCTTGATTGCCATGATTGAACTTTGTTTTTGGCTTTGAATGTTTGCTTTAATATGTGTGAGTGCTTTCAAAATGCGTGAGTGCTTTCAAAACAAAAAGGGGATATGTTTGGAAAATGAGTAAAAAAATATTTGGGTAGACGGGATGGACGCGTGTGTCGGGAGTGTGGGTGAGCTCGTACTGTGTGGTTGAGCGTGTTGGGAGTTGTCCATCTTGTCGGTTAAGGACGGGTTGCGTGACATCTCACACGACCCAAATCATCGTACAACCACTCGGCCGTTGTTTGTGGCAACGGCCCAGCATAAACCCCACTAGTTAATCTACTTGCCATGCGAATTGTGCGGGTGGCTTGTGCGGGGAGACCAAGGAGTAGGGAGTCACGCTCTGTGTGAGGTACGCCCTGGTTATGTGGGATAACCCCTTGGGTGCTTAGTGGTGGCTCGTAGTGTTAGCTAAGGTGGGTAATGGCTTTGATAGGATCCGTGCGGCCTTTGAGGTGTCCGTGTGATGGATGCCCTACTTGTGGGTAGATGTACAACCTCTGCAGTGTCAAACCTATTCGAATAGTAATTGTCCACGGTATTGGACGAGTCACGGTGTGGTCACAAAAACTAGTGTTTGGGATGGGATGTTTTCGAGCGTGAGTTGTTTTCGGTGAAGTGTGTGGCTGTGTGCCTGAGCTACGACGGACGGGAAGTCCGGTAGTTCTACAGTGGTTTTCCCAAAACAAGTGAGTCACTTTGGTTGTGAAAATGTTTGCGAAAACCTTTTTGAAATAAACCCCTGCATGAGTAAGTTTGCAAAATGAACCTTAACCTGATCCTTGTTATACTTTATGCATGATTACGCTTATAAGCCCTCCGTGGGTGGGGATGGATTTCTTTACAGTACGTATGTGCTCACCCTTGTTTACTAACTATTTTTACGGAAGGAGGATCCCGATTACATTCCCGAAGACGTCGAGTAGAGTCGTGCCCTACTAGCAGGTACTGTGTACCGGGGCCCCCATGAGAAAGCTTCCATGGTGTGGTACTGCGAGGAGGCTATGGAAGCCTTTGCTATTGTAGTATGGTCGTTAGCGTTTGTGTTGTTCATATAGCGTTGGCACTAAGGTGCCTACGTATCGCCGTGATGTAAGGCGGTCCACACATTGTAATAAATGTGTTGCCAGCCTCCTGGACTGGTATTTGTGTCACATTTAGTCACCTCTGATGAGGGCACGCTTCACCTCCTTAGATGTTGAACCTTGCTAATTGTAAAGAACTTCTCGCAAAACTTCTTTGTCAACTTGTTGGTGCCTTCAACTTCAAAGGACGCAACCCAAGATACCATGTCTTTGCTTTGCGGCAAGTGAGTAGGGAAGAGATTCCATTTGAACCATTCATCGGGAACTCCTTCTTGACGCAGAGTGTTGCATATTGTCGTGAAATCCCTTATGTGTCTATATGGGTTCTCCGTAACCATCCCTTCAAATGGGTTTGCCGCCACCATCTCGATGATCTTGGATTTAATTTCATACTTGGTCGCTTCGAGCTTCGAATCGGAGCTCTTGTACTTTTATGTCTTCACATCTCCACTTGGTCGTTGGTCTGTGGGTGTGCAACAGCTGCCCAATCCACACGGATGTGGAACTTGTCGCAGAACTCCAAGAATTTCCTGCCCGTGAACTGGGACCCATTGTCGGTGATGATGGAATTTGGCACTCCAAAGCGGTAGACGATGTCGGTGAAGAATGTTACCTCCTGCTCTGCCCTGAGGTTCGTGATGGGGCGCACCTCCACCCACTTGGAGAACTTGTCGATCGCGACCAACAAGTGGGTGAAGCCCCCGGGCGCTTTCCGCAGGGGCCCGACGATGTCCAGCCCCATACGGCAAATGGCCACGTTACGGGGATGGTCTGCAGGGCATGGGCGGGTAGGTTGGACTTGCGGGTGTAGAACTGGCACCCTTCGCAAGTACGTACGATCTCGCTGGCGTCCGCGACCGCGGTAGGCCAGTAAAAGCCCTGGCGGAACGCGTTGCCGACGAGGGTGCGGGGTGCGGCGTGGTGGCCACAGATTCCGGCGTGGATGTCCCGTAGGAGCTCGCGCCCCTCGGGGATGGGCACACACCGCTATAGGATGCTGGAGGCGGCGCGCTTGTACAGCTCGCCGTCAACAAGGGCAAAGGACTTGGCCATCCTGGCGATGCGCCTGGCCGCGGCCAGGTCCGCGGGGAGTTCCCCTCGAGCTATCCAGGCGATGTATTTGTCACGCCAGTCCGCTTTGACAGGAGCCAGCTCGATGTCCATCACATCGGCCTCGTGGGAGCCATACCCCTCGAGGAGGGAGAGCACGCATGCCTCGTTCGAGGGGTCCTCGTCTATGGGTTCCGCACTCGCTGGATTCGAGGGAGCCCCCGAGGGTTCGTCGTGACTCGAGGGGTGGGGCTCGAAGACGACCGAGCGCTGAGCGATGTCGCGCGCGAAAACGTTCGGGGGGACGGTGATCCGCCCGGACGCAATCTTGGCCAGCTCGTCCGCCTCCTCGTTGTACCGTTGGGGCACATGGTTGAGCTCGATGCGGTAGAACTTGTCCTCGAGGGCTCGCACGGCATTGCAGTAGGCCTCCATCTTGTCGTCATGGCACCTCGCGTTCTTCATGACTTGATCGATTACGAGCTGCGAGGCCCCCCGCACGTCTAGGCGCTTGACGCCTAACTCAATGGCGATTTTGAGGCCGCAGAGGAGGGCCTCGTATTCAGCCATATTGTTAGACATGGGGAAGTGGAGGCGCACCGCGTACCGCATGTGTTCCCCGAGAGGTGACACGAAAAGCAGGCCCGCGCCCGCCCCTGTTTTCATCACCGAGCCGTCGAAGAACAGAGTCCAGCACTCCGCTTGGATCTGCGGCGGTGGCAGCTGCGTATCCATCATTCGGCGACGAAATCCGCCAAGATTTGGGATTTGACGGCCTTGCGCGGGGCGTAGGCAAGCGTCTCGCCCATCAGCTCCACGGACCACTTGGCGATCCTGCCCGCAGTGTCGGGATTGCGGATGATCTCCCCCAGCGGGAAGGCGGAGACCACCGTGACGGGATGGGCCTCGAAGTAGTGGCGGAGCTTGCGCCGCGCAAGGACTACCGCGTACAGCAACTTCTGGACCTGGGGGCAGCGTGTCTTGGTGTCTGACAGGACCTCGCTGATGTAATAGACCGGCCGTTGTACGGGCAAGGCATGCCCCTCCTCCGTGCGCTCCACGACGATTACGGCGCTGACCACCTGGGTGGTTGCGGCCACGTAGAGCTGTAGGGATTCGCCGTCCTGCGGCGGCGTGAGGACCGGGGCGTGCGTTAGAGACGCCTTCAGCTTGTCAAGCGCATCCTGGGCCTCGGCGGTCCAGGAGAAGCGCTCGTGCTTTTTGAGTAGGCGGTAAAGGGGCAAGCTCTTTTCACCGAGCCGCGAGATGAAGCGGCTCAAGGCGGCAAGGCACCCCAGCACCTTCTGCACCCCTTTGAGGTCCCGAATCGGACCCATTCGTTCAAGGGCCGCGACCTTTTCGGGGTTGGCCTCGATTCCCCGTTGGGAGACGATGTATCCCAGGAGCATGCCCCGCGGCACTCCAAAGACACACTTTTCAGGGTTTAATTTGACCCCGTTGGCCTGTAGGCAGCCGAACGCGATGCCAAGGTCGCCAACCATGTTGTCCGCCTTCCTGGTCTTTACGACGATGTCATCTACGTACGCCTCGACCGTCCGCCTGATGTGATCCCCGAAAACGTGCTGCATGCAGCGCTGGTATGGCGCACCCGCGTTTCGGAGGCCAAACGGCATCGTGACGTAGCAGAACATCCCGAACGGCGTGATGAACGAAGTCGCGAGCTGGTCGGACTCCTTCATCTTTATTTGGTGATACCCGGAGTAAGCATCAAGGAAGCAAAGCAATTCACACCCAGCCGTTGAATCAACGATTTGATCAATACGTGGAAAAGGAAAAGGAACTTTAGGACATGCTTTATTAAGACTAGTGTAGTCAATACACATTCGCCACTTCCCGTTCTTTTTCCTTAGAAGCACAGGGTTGGCTAGCCACGTTGGGTGGAACACCTCCTTGATGAACCCGGCCTCGAGGAGCTTCCGCAGCTCCGCTCCGATTGCCCGTCGCCGCTACTCGTCGAAGCGGCGCAGCCGTTGCTGCACGGCACGGGCGTGAGGCAGGATGTCAAGGGAGTGCTCGGCGACCTCCCTCGGGATGCCTGGCATATCCGAGGGGCTCCACGCGAAGATGTCGGCGTTGGCGCTGAGGAAGTCAACGAGCACCACTTCCTATTTGGGATCGAGGGTGGAGCTGACCCTCAACGCCTTGCCCTCGGGGGCAGAAGGGTCGAGGGGGACCTCCTTGGTCTGCTCCGCGGCCTCGAAGGTGCTGGCGTGCTTGGCGGCGGAGTCGAGGTCTTCGTTGACCATCTTCTCTAAAGTGGTCACCAGTGCTTCATCCAGCGCCAGTGCCTCTGCGTGCTCCACGCACTCGACGTCGCAGTCGAATGCGTGCTCGATGGACGAACCCACGGTGATGACACCGTTTGGTCCTGGCATCTTCATCTTCAGGTAGGTATAGTTGGGGACCGCCATGAATTTGGCGTAACAAGGTCGCCCAAGTATAGCGTGGTAGGCCCCTTTGAACCCCACCACCTCGAAGGTGAGGATCTCCTTGCGGAAATTCTTCGCGGTGCCAAACCAAACTGGCAGGTCGATCTGCCCGAGGGGCTGGACCTGCTTGCCGGGCGCGATGCCGTGGAACGGCTTCGTGCTGGGCCGCAGCTGGTCCAACCCGATCCCCATCAAGCGCAGCGTATGCGCGTAGAGGATGTTGAGGCTGCTGCCTCCGTCCATCAAGACCTTCGAGAACCGCGCGTTCCCGATGATGGGGTCGACCACCGGCCGCATCGGCCCGGGTTGGGGACGCGGTTCGGGTGGTCCTCCCGGCTGAAGGTGATGGCGTCCTCCGACCAATTGAGGAAGGATGGAGGCGCCCTTTCCGCGGCGAGGACCTCGTGCCGCTCCTTCTTGCGCTAGCGGGTCGACATGTCGATGGTTGCCCCCCCAAAGATGAGGAACACATTTTCCACGGCGGGGAAGCCGCCTGCGTCACCGTCGCCTCCGTCTTTCTTGGCCTCTGCCTCCTTCGCGGCGGCGCGGCCATAGAACTTCTTGAGCATATCGCACTGCTCAAGGGTGTGGTTCACTGGGGTCTTGTGGTAAGGACATGGCTTTTTTAGCATGTCATCAAACACCCTCGGGCCTCGAGGGGCCGGTCGAGGGCCCCGTCGAGCCGGGTCAACAGCAAGGGCCTCGGCATTACCGCCGTTGCGCCCCTGCTCGCGCGCCTCGCGTCGCGGCTTCTTTCCCTTCTTGCCCCGCTTGTCGTTGCGGTGGGGCTCCTTGGACTTGCTGCCCTCCGCGGGCGCGTCCTCCGAGCGCTTTCCCTTCTTGCCGTCAAAGATCGCCCCCATGGCCTCTTCTCCAGAGGCGAAGCTGGTGGCGATGTCGAACAGCTCGTTGGAGTCCACGGGCGGGCTGCGTCCTAGCTCCCGCACGAGGTCCCGGCATGTGGTGCCCTCGAGGAAGGCGTGCACGATCTCGGACTGCGCCACGCTGGGGAGCTTCGTGCAGCGTTTGGAGAAGCGCCGTATGAAGTCCCGCAGCGACTCGTCGGGCTTCTGTGTGCAGGAGCGCAGGTCCCATGAATTTCCGGGGCGCACGTACGTGCCCTGGAAGTTGCCCACGAACGTGCGGAACAGATCATCCCAATTGTGGATTTGGCTGGCGGGCAAGTGCTCGAGCCATGTCCGGGCCGCGTCGCCGAGGTGCAGGGGCAAGTTGCGGATGATGACCTCGTCGCTGGTGGCCCCGCATAGCTGGCAAGCCAAGCGGTAGTCGTTGAGCCACACGCGGGGGTCCGTCTCCCCGTTGTACTTGACGATGGTCGAGGGTTGGCGGAAGCGTTGGGGGAACGCCGCTGCGCAGAACTCCCGGCTGAACTCACGGGTCCCTGGGGGCTTCGGCGTTGGGGAGCGGTCCTCGCCGCTGTCGTAGCGTCCGCCCCGTCGAGAGTGGTAGCCCACTGCTGCTCGCGCGTCCGCCCTGCTCGTGCGCCTGGCGTTGATGACATTGCGGGCGTCGCCATCCGGGCCGCTCGCGTGCGTCAAGGAGCCGCTCCTTGGCCGGCGTGCGTCCCGGGTCGGCGGGTCGCCCCGCCGCCCCTCTGCGTGGACCGAGGGTTCGCCCCCCGGTGCGGCTCTGTCGTCCCGCGCATCCCCCGGTTGGCGGATGCGTGATGCCGAGCTCTCGGCCTGCTGGACGACCGCTTTCTCGATGAGAGTTTGCACCTCGCGGTGCAGGTCTCGCGCCTCAGGGGTCGAGGGTGCCGGCATGGCCCGCAGCAGCGTCGCGGCGGCAATGAGCATTTGGCTCGCCCGCGGGGGTGCGTCCGCGTTGTCGACGTTGGGGTCGGTGTTGATGCAGTCGCGGACCTATTTGCCCAGCTCCCGCGCGCGTTCGCCGCGCGCGGAGGCTTCCCCGGCCATTGAGGCACGGAGCATCCGCACCGTCCGGTATTCCTCTGCCAGCTTGGCCTCGAGCTCGCGGGCTTGGGCCGCCCGCGCGTCGGCGTCGGCCCCGGCGGGAGCGCTTGGCCCCGCGGCCGGGCGCGTGGTGATCCGTGGGGCGGGCGTGACCTCCCCCGTCTCCGGCGCCCACCGCACCGGCGGCATTGGCCGGGTCGTTGGTGATGACAACGTAGCACTCCCACGCGGGATCGTAACTCCCGTGTCTTTGAGTCGTCGGAGCGACCGAACCGCAGTCCGTAGCGTCGAGGAAACGCCGGAACATGACTGGGTCCGGCACGCCGGAAAAGTCCCACTCCGCGTACCCGTGGCGGTTGGCGGGCGGCAACGTGTCGAGGGAACCCAGGGACAACTCGTCACCCGCTGAGGCGTCGGGATCCCTGGCGACGAAGATGTGACGGCTAGGCGGAACCCTGCGCATCGTGGTGTTGACATTGGCGTTGTAGGCCGACGTGGCGCCACGCAGCCCAATGGGGATGCGCGGTCCGGAGACCGTGCGCTGTCCCGCTGGGATGGTGGTCATCGTGACGGCGGGCGCGCCGCGCCGAGAGGCGGCGCGCTCGGCCTGCCGCCGCTCGGACCGTGCCCGGCGCGAACGCCGCCCGCAGCGGCGGCGGCGTCGTGGCGTCGACGGGCCCGCGGCATCCGTGCTGCGGGCGTACCGCGCCGTGGTGGTGCGTGCGGCGGGGACCGGGAGCGGACCCGGCCCGGTGCCACGCGCGGAGCTCCTCACGGTTGGTGAGGCGCATGAGGTAGCCGTTCCCCGTGGCCTGAAAGTTCAGGCCCCGAACCGGATTTCGAACCCGGCGGGGAGGGGGTCCGAGCTGCCCATGCAGTAGCGTGTACCACGGTACTCAGTGCGGATCACCATGAAGGGAGTTGGTGGAATGACCTTAGGCGCTGAGATTGCCCCACGGTGGGCGCCAACTGTCGGTGCGGAATATGGTCCCGACACTAACCAGTAAAAAGCGCCGAGGTCTATCCCTCAATGGTCGATGCTAAGCAATAAGAAACACGGGATTTATCCTGGTTCCGGCTGGGGGGGCCGTACGTCCAGCAGCGGTGTGCTCAAGGCACTATATTGCTCAGCACCGGGGGTGCCTGTAGTGGGGCTTCTACAAGCAAGGCGGGAGAGGAAGCCTGGCTTCCAAGTCCCTGGCGTAGTGACTAAAGATGTTGTGGGAGGATTGGAGAGCAAGTGCGTGGCGCAGCTCGTCTCCTGTTGTGTTGTGTCTGTCTCCCCGCGGCAGGGAGGGTTCGTCCCCCTTTTATAGATCAAGAAGGGAGCGAATCACAAGCGCGCCGCGCTATTTAGCTACGTGGAGGGGCGTGGCGTGCTATGCTGTAGAGTGGGCGGCCGTCCGGACGATTCTTGCAGCGATCTGGCCATCATGGTCTATCTTGTACCCGAACAGTGGCCGTACACCACCGGTAGCTATCCGTGGGACGAATCTCAAGAGTAGTAATAGTGGGATCCCTCGCCGCGTCATTAAGGTACTAGGCTTACCGGTCCCATTCCCGACAAGTGTTTAGTACGTTCAAACACTTAACCCACAATAGCCATTGGACCGGAGCCCAAATCCCATGCTCTAACCACGTGAGCAATCCAATTAAGGATATATTGTGATTCCTATCTAGGAACCTATTCTCGCGAGTGAGGTCATCATCCGACTTGTAACGGTCCTATAGCTTAGCAGCTATCGACCTATCATACTAGTAAGGACAAGGGTACCTTGGGATCATTCATCTAGGGTTCCATTCAACTCTTGAACTTAATGCACAATCATCCATAGATAATTGAATAAAGAATTTGAAAACTAGGTTAGATGCACTGGAGCTTGCCTTCGTCAGCTAGGTTAGCTTGGGCACCCTCGGTGTCGTCGAGCACTTCCACGTACTGCAGCGAAGCTTCCGCTCCTCCTTCCTCGGTTTCCGGCACAAGGGAGTAGTCACCGTCCGGAAGATCTACACGGAATGCAATGCAAGGTCAGGTGATGTGACAGTTTGTTATCTTATCCAACTCTTGTTGGTCATATTCACCTTAACAAGTATCTAGATAGTACATCTCTTTTAGGAAGGTTATTAGTTATATGTGATTCCTTCTTTTATTGCACATTTGAATAAAGGTTTCTTTGTACTTGTTATTTTATGTGAATGTTTAGTCCTTTTTCCTTTCACTGGCAAGGGGATGAACAATATTTTTATTCATGAATTAATTTCTTATCAGCAAAGATATTTAATTAACTTTTAATTAAGTTAAGTAATACTTTCCCAAAAGGGAAAAGAATAAAAAAGGGGCTTTCCTTTATTTAATTGTTCTTTAATATTAAAAAGGGCTTTTAAGATTTTTATTAAGCAATAAATTACCAAAAATTTAAAGAAGTGTTCCTTAAGCATATTAGCACCTATACTGGTCCACTAAACCCACATGTGATGCTTGGAAGCTAGGAATTTAAATGCATACAAAAATAATTAAGCATGAAAATGATCCAAACTTTCTCATGCATGCTCTCTGGTCCTAAAAAAGCCTAAAGAACCAGCATGTACACCTAAAAACTCTACTGATCTTGCTCCATTAATTAACAAAGGAAAACATGCACAAATTAAGAATAAGTATTTCTATTAAGCCAAAATTCATGATTAATTCTCAAGAGGTGTGGTTTGGCATAACATGACAGTGTGCACAAGTTGGGCACGGAAACATAAATATTTTTAGCTACAAAAATAATCTAAGAAGTTTCTTTAGAAATGGAAAACAATTAACTAGCAAGATTTAATTCATAACTTTGTGCAATTTTCGGCACAGGAACTAGTCATGGCAAGACATACAACATATCCAAAATTTAGATACAGAGGAGCTATAGATTTTGAGTTATGACAGATCTAGGTATTTCACAAACCTATTTTTCATGCTAAACATATTTAGAATCAGACCATGTTATAATAACAAAAGTTGTGGTATTTCTCTCCATGAATCCAACAAAATTGGTTTGGCATTTTTCTGAATTTCCTACAATTTTATATGAATTTTACAAGTTTCTGCAAAAGCACTAATACTATTTAAGATTCATTTTGCAGCAGAGACCCTGGAAAGAATGGGGACCTTACCAAAATGCCCCTGGTTTGCATTTAGACCCTCAGAAGGATTTGGTCCTTTGCAATTGGGTCCCCCGGGGTGGCCGGCGGCGGTCCGGCCGAAATTCCGGCGGACCGCCGGCCGGGACAGGCGGGCGCGGGCGGGGAGGGACCCCGGGTCCCCGGGGGCCGATTCCCGTGTTCGCTTGGGGCGGGGGAGGGGCCGGCGAGGTGGGGCGTCGGCGTCCGGGCGCGGTGGCCGCCGCGGCCTCGCCGTGCCGACGAGGTAGGGGTTGCGCCGACGACTTAGGGGTGGTTGGGGGCTAGAGTGGGTGCCAAGAAGCCGACCGTGCCCGGGGCTTCGCCGCGGGCGCCGCAATGGCGCCGGCGGGCGGCTCGGTCCGGGGCATGGCCGAGACGAGAAGGGCGGCGACCTTTTTATAGGGGACGAGCGTGCCTACCAGCGACCCAAGAGACCAACGACGACGTCTAGGAGCAAGCGCCGGCCTAGGGAGGAGCGAACGGAAGGGGAGGCATGGAACCGACCGGCGGTCCGTTGGGCGCTCGCCGGCCGGCTCGTGGCGCGAGGGGGGGGGGCGTACTCCGAGGCGTTCTAGGGGCGCGGGACAACCCGGGGAAGGCGCGCGCACCTCCGGAAGGCACGGGCGCGGCCCGGACGCCGAGGTGGCGGGGGAGGCGCGCGCGGTGCGGCTGCGCGGGCGACGCGCGCGCGACGTCGCGCTCTAGCGCCTAAAAATTTCACTGTGCCCCTGTTTGCCTGCAATTTCCTCCCGAAATTTGAATAGAAGTGCACAGAGTAGTGAATAGGAAAGTTGTAGATCTCACTACCTTCTACAACTTTTACAAAGGCTCTAGGGTGTTTTTCTCAATGGATTTTGCAGGAACGTCGTGCCAATTTTGAATGCCGCCATGTCTTTGTGCACAGGAGGTACTGGCAGTTGACCATGTTTTTTACCCTTTTCTGCTCAAAAATTGAAATGCCAATCTACACAAAAGTTGTGTCCCACAACAAGATGGACAACTTTCATAAAGGTAGATTTTGAAGTGTTTAGGTGAAATTTGGAGAACGCGGCAAAAGTTCCGGACGACATTCGCCGACGTCAATGGTGAAGCCCGGTTTGATCGTGTCTTTGACCAATGGTTGGCCACGGGTGTGTGAAGACTTGGTCAAGGGGTTCAATAGGGTTCATTGGCGGGGTTTTCGAGGTGAGGGCCCAGGTTGACCTAGGTTTGACCAGTGTCGGCCGGTTTGACTCGGTTGATCCGGTCATTAGCGTTAATGACGCTAATTAAAAACCTGGGGCGTCACAGCCTACCCCCCTTAAGAAGAATCTTGTCCCGAGATTCGAAATTCCAAGGACAAGATAGAGAAATAGAGAAGTGGTCCTCTCGGATGTTCTGAAATTACTCTGAGGGCGCAACACGATGGGATTATTGGGCAAAGAGCATAACCACCATCGGTTCAAGATTAGCCCATAGGAGTAGTCAAGGGCGACAAGTAGTGGAAAACTTTTGCACGAAGTTTACTCGCGGATGTAAGCAGAAGTATGGAGAGATAAATTGTTATAGGACCTTTCGAACGATCTTGTTCACACGTTATTTAGGTTGCAACCTTAGGTGGCATTGCCGTGCCACTACGGTGCAATGCTTTTCAAAATTGATGTGATGCACATGTTTATGGAGACACGATGCATGTGCTCATGTAGTATGGTGCTTATGATGCGTGTTAGCATGACTTGAGTACCCACAAAACGAGTTAGTGATTAAGAGGACAATCACAGGGTGAGAAGGGGTGTGCGTGGCGAGTCGCAATTCTCACAACCAAGATACCTAGCGCGCCACCAGTGGCCATCGTGTGGCTGCATCACATATGATGCCCTAGGTTCCGTTGTGGCACCTTTAGTTATGGAATGACAACGTCACCAAACACAAAGGATAGAGTAGGAGATATGGAAACACTCCATGCGTATGCACGTTAGTTCACCCAAGGTTCTCAAGTGCACATGCTATGCAAATGCATGCTCAAGAAGGGACATAATTATTTATTTATTTTTCAAAAGGTTGCGAGCAAGACCATGACAAAAGGCTCATGATCGAAAGTTCAAGTAACCGGACAAGTGTGACGCCCCAGGTTTTCAGCTGGGTTTATTAACCCTAATGATCCGGTCAACAGTGTTGACTTTGGTCAAACGACGGTCAACCTGGGCCATCACTTCGAAAACATCACCGACAAACCATAATGACAACCCTTGGCCAACTCATGGTCAAAGTTTGGTCAAAACCTTGGTCAAAACCCTTAAACACCCCATTGACCCTCCATGTCGTCCGGAACTTTTGCCACGTTCTCCAAATTTTCCCTAAACACTTTAAATTCTCCCAATACAAAAGTTGTGTATTTTGTCGAGGGACACAACTTTCATGTTGAGTGGCATTGCTGGTTTGAAGTGCAAATTAGTGAAAAATGCAAGTCAACACCTAGGATCACTATTCACCGACGCCCAGAAAACAGCCAACTTGGCATCCAAATTGTGCACAAATGGTTGAGAAAAAGACCCTATGCCTTTTACGAAAGTTGTAGAGGATTAGGAGATCTACAACTTTGCTATTCACCGCTTGGGCCACTTCTGTTCAAAAATTTAGAGATATTCGCAGTTGAACAGGCCTAAGTGAAATTGGGGCCGGTGCTCCCAGCGCTAGAGCGTGCGCCGACGTGCACGACGTCGTGACACGGGCACCACGCAGGCCACCCGTGCGCCGTCGTACCGCACGCCGAGGCCGGCTTTGGCCCGCCGGACCGTGCGCCGTGGACCTCCCGTGTGTCGCACCGCCTCCCTCTCCCACTCCCTGGGCGCCACGTGCCGTGCGTGCCATGGCAAGGCCACGCCGACCACGCCGGCCATCCAATGCCGTCGTCGCCGTATAGGACGCACTCGTCGCCGGAGGCCACCGCCCATACCGCGACGTGCCTGTGGATTGACGTGCGCGAACCACCATCGCAAGCACTAGCCAGCTGTAAAAGGTAGGAACCCCTCTTGCGCAAGACCACCAGAGCGCCGCCGCCGGCACCATGGCTGCCATCGACGTTGAGCTCCCGTGCCGCTTGTTTTCCCTGCCGCCCAACCACCCAGGCACCTTCCGCAAGGTCCCGTGAAGCTCCCTGAGCCGCACATTGCTCGCCTAGGCCGCCACCTCGCCGACGCTCCCACCTGCAGTGGCGAGTGCACCGCTGTGTCGCTGTACCCCTTCCCCGGTGGCGTCCCGACCCCAGAGCCACAAGTCGGTCGCATGCGACTCCTTAGGCCTGCTCCTCCCCTTCCCCGACCCTCTCCGGCGGGCTCCTCGCCGGAATTTCACCGGCCGCGCCGCCCCCAAGCGCCCAGGCCTACATTATAAGGCTCCAGGTAATTTCGGGGTGTTTTGTGCGAACCAAGGACCTTGTTGTGAACCCACAGAAAGTTCTAAGGGTCGGATTGCAAAATGAATCTTCCCCTTTTGTGTGCCTTGACTGGATCTTGTAAAATCCGTATAAAACCACAGAAAAATCTAAAAATTGCAAACTCAATTTTGCTGTGCTCAGTGTTACCAGAACTACAACTTTCTCCAAAGATGTATCTACTTTTGAGCTACAGTTTTTGCTTGAAAAGTAGAAATCTAACATCCCTAGATCTATGTTTCTGCAAAATATATGCATGATCTTGAGCTGGATTTTGGATATGCTATACTCCGTGTCATGGCTGGTCACCACACCAAAAATCGCACAAAGTTACTGAAGAAAATCTTTTTATAAAAATCACTTTGTGAAATTGACAAATCTGCTTAGATGATTTTTGTAGCTTGATATATAATTATTTTTGAGCCCAACTTCTTGCTATGGTCATGTTATGATAAAAAGCATCTTTGGTGAATTTACCATGATTTTAGCTCTGTTAGAAATATTATTTCCTTATTTATGCTTGTTTTTAATAATAAATATGTGTAGCTTGTTTGATAAAGGCTAGAGGTGTGTTTCTTGGTTCTTTAAGCTTGTTTTGGACCAGAGTATATGTAGGAGAAAGTTGGGACTCTTTTCTGCTATATTTATTTTAATATGCATTATTCCCTTATATGCTAACTAGTAATGCCTTTAAATTTTGTACATTAAATTCAGTGGTGCAAAATCGATTCCTTGTTGTCCAAGAGAGTACTCCTGGTCATTAGAACCAATGGGTACTGCTGGAACAGTTTGATATGTTTTTGGTTGTTTAAAAGAGTGCAAACTAGATTAATTTAGTAAAAGGAAAATAGGAAAAATGCCTCCTTTTGCGCATGAGTGAAATAAATGAGTTAGAAAAGTAAAATGGTGGTGCAAAAGTAAATTCCTTGTTGTTTGTATTTAAATAAGATATTCCTTAATAGCTGTGCACACAATCACATTAAAGAAAAGGCTAAAAGGCTTTTAATTATCTTTAAAAGGGAGAAATGTTTAAATGCATTTCTTAAGGTGAATATGACCAACCCTATCCAACTTGTAGCTGTTGCTACTGTTTTGTTGTGTGAATTACATTAATCCATTTAAATATATATATATATGTACACAGTCACTATTAGAAGTCTAGATAATCAAGCATTGCCTATTGTTCCTTTATAGGAAGGGTATGCTGAATGTATTATTATCTTGATGAATGTGTTCAATCATGCACCCCATGTTGTCATAAGATGTCTGGAAAGTAATAATCAAATGGTAACTTAAGTCTTGCATTGCATCCTCCGTGTAGAAGTTCCCGACGGTAGCTACACGCTCGTGCCAGCGGACGTGAACGAGGGAGCTGGAGGAGACGTGCACTACGTCGCCATAGAGCAAGACCCGGGCCAAAGTCCGGAAGTGTGTCTAACTACTTGTGCTAACGTAGGCAAGCCCCGGTTTAATCATTAACCTATGTGTTTCGTTAAACTTCTGAATTTATCTTTGTTATCTTATGTGCATTTACGTTCAGGAGTTGAATGAAACCCTAGCTGTATGATCCATAAGTGCCTATGATCTTTTACTAGCATGTTAGGTCGCTAGTTGCTATGCTCTAAGGATCCGGTACAAGTCGAGTGATGTACGTCACTCGCGAGAATAGGATCTCTTTTATGGAATCACCATATGAATTAATGCATTGCTCATGTGGTAAGAGAATGGGATTTGGGCTCCGGTCCAATGGCTTCGTTGGTTAAGTGTTTAAAAGTACTAAACACTTGTCGGAAATGGGCACGGTAAGCCTAGTACCTAAATGAGGCGGTACGGGGTTTTACTATCACTACTCTTAGGGTTGCGGCCCCGGGCTTGCTACCCGAGTGCATGCGTGAGGCTGGGTGACCTTAGTGGCGTAGCCTAGATAAACCTTGTACTTAAGACTGTGAGCTATCATCCCCAAACAGAAGAATGACGGGAACCGCCTGGTTGGTGAACTCTTAGTGAGGGCACCTCCCGTGTGTTTAGGTCCACCTTGCAAGGTTATGAATCAATCGATTGTCGGCCTCTCACCGTCATCTGAGACTACTTACCCGACTGGCCATGATATCCCTTTATGATGGAACTTTGTCAAGATTATTACTTGATTAATTGTTTGTACAACTT
This sequence comes from Cenchrus americanus, assembly GCA_947561735.1. NCBI lineage: Eukaryota > Viridiplantae > Streptophyta > Magnoliopsida > Poales > Poaceae > Cenchrus > Cenchrus americanus. The sequence continues at coordinate 129,945,054 of OX387245.1, forward strand.
TGGTTGTAATAGTTCCTTATCTAGTAATGATTACTTCAACTAGAACATGAGCTAAAATATGGAAAGTAAGGATTCACTACTTAGCAGCTTTTTGGCAAACAAACCCACTAGCCAAAAGCCTTGCATGACTAGAGGTAAAGTCTTTCTTTTAGACGGGTAATTCTTGCTGAGTATTAGTATACTCAGCCTTGCTTTATAAATGTTGTTCTAGGTAATGCATCTGATGTGTGGCCCGGAGAACTTCCACCCGGCTGAGAGCTGGAATGGGTGGATGACGAAGAGTGATTGCATCATGGACAGACCTCCTATGATGTGATTGTATCGTTTTGTTATCTTCCGCTGTTTTCAATAAACTCTGAACCTTTTACTTTCATGTCAAAGAACTATGTTTGTAATAATGGACCCTACGGGGAAATTGGTATTAATGTGTAAAGCACTCTGGACTCTCCTTCGTGGGAGTTTTGTGCATACGTTCGATCCTCTATGTTCTCAAGTGATTTACCGGGTGTAAACCCGGCAACACTCAACGGGATACTTCTTTATTGTCGCTTAATGACCAAATGGAGTGGTTTAGGTGACAATACAGAAATATCTCGGGTGGGGTTGTCACTGCTGGTATCAGAGCGACCGTATGCACCGGAGCGATTAGCTTAATACTAATCACATGGTTTACAATAAAACTTGCCAAGATTGATTGGATTTTGAAAATCCGTTGGATCGTTAAGGAATGATCTAGAGCGAGAGGCCCTAGAGGGAATTTTGGGTTCTTTAAGGTGGCATAAGAATCTATGGTTTATTCAGCTAACTTCCAGCACTTTACTTTATGTCAGACTTACTTTATTGCACAACCAAACTAAATGAGCCATGTGTTTCATACGTGTGCTGTTCCGCATCACGGGAATTGCGAGGGTTGATGGAGTGATCCATTCCACGGATCCCATCTTCGCGTCTAGATATGGGTTGTGGTGTCGCCACGTGCCTCATACGTGTGCATTCCGCATGACGATCATGCGAGGCAAGGATACACTCCATTCAAACGGAGGGTGTCCGAGGTTGGATGCTGTCCATGCAGCGGCTTGACGCATGGATACCGTTTCTATAAGTGAACGGTACTGTATGTGGACGCTTTCGTGACGTGCTGGCACGAAAGGTTCGTTTTCTGCAGGTACACTAACAACATTCGTAAGTCGTTAAGTGCGAATCGAATAGCTCCGACTAGTTATTATAAGGAGAGCCAACTATAAGCTTGCCACCGGCACTAACTACGTCTTTTGGATCTAGTTGTGTAATGTCGTTTAAGACGTGTGCATGCATGATTAAAACATTGATGACCCTAAAATATACCGTTACTTGGTTGGAGTAATTTTTCTAGGGGGATTGCTTGATCTTAGATAAGGTTTTCCTCTCTTGTGAAGTTAGGAAAATTCTGGCAGATTCTGTCCTTGTCATTTCTCAATTTTTATAACCAAATCAGTAGAGAATCTTACTAGACATCCTTTAGGAAAGTTGTTTCTTATCAAGTGGAGCATCCACTGTGAATTTTCCAGGATTTTAGGAATTTTTTGTAGAGGGTTATGCTCAGTTTAGTGAGTCTCGGTTCTGCTGTTTCTCAGAGCAGCACCCTTCTGCAGAAGAAATTTTTCGAGCTTGTTCCAATCCAATTTAGATCTACCTTTGAATACCAAAAGTGTGCATAATTATGCCACTGAGTTGCTGGTGAAATTTGGGAAAATTTTGGGACTCTGGTGTTTGAGTGGGAATTTTTGTTCCCCACCGCCAGAATAAGACCCCCGTACCAAATTCTTCCACACGTGATAACCTTAGCTTTTGATTCCAAGTTGAATGTCAAATTGCTCCAAACCTCTGCATTGGTTTGCAATTTTGAGTCATGAATCCTCATAGTCTTGAGCTGAGCGCATGGAATTCTTAGTCTTGGAATTTTGCGTTGCCCAAGTCGAACTTTTGTTCCAATTTAGTTTTTCGTCGTACATGTTCTGCTTGTGAGAACAAGCTTATGAATATGTATTTAGTCGAAGCTTAATTCTTTCAGATGTTGGTGTTGACGCAAAAAGTGCACCTAGCGCCAAACACACAGCAAGCCGAACAAGCTGGCTTCACACGCGCAAAGAGTGACGATGACGTGCCAGTCAATTTTTTCCTGAAAATTAACAAAAGATAAAGCAGTTAAATACCAAAGCTTGGAACTTGCCGGGTGGTACCAGACAGTTCCATATTTACGGCTAAAAGGCCACACGAGATGACACATAGCTATGGAAAAGCTATTTGCCAATGAACTGAAACCATTAGGGATCTTATAAAAGAAAAAAAAATCAATACTGCCGAATGAATGACGTAAGCATGATGGCAATCGGTCTTTGTTTGGTCAAAAAATGCATAAACACTATATTATGACCGATCCCATGATAACCAATATTAAATAAATGAATAAAGTAAAGCACGATCATAATCATGTAATGAACAAGCATGCATAGATCCAAAGCACTAGTCCACCGCATGTCTAGGTACTCTAAAACCCGTCAGGTACGATATCAAACAAATCTATCCACCGCATGATACAATTTGCATGAAGACCGTACCACTTCCCACAAATAGATCTATCCACCGCATGATACAATCTAAATATGGAAAGCTAAAAGCACGCATTATTTAAAGCATGAATTACGCACGTACTCTACTCGTGATGAAACATAACCGAATACAGCAAGACAGCCGATTCGGGGTCCATGAAGAAGGAACGAACTTTACCAAGCGAATAAATCTATCAGGTTGATTCGAAATCTAATCCACCGGATGACTAGCTCTAAAGCAACCCAAAAACCTGCATCTACCGCATGATACTCAGTTCTTTCAAGATTTATACCGACATTGGCAAGCTTGAACCCACAACACGTAACAACCTAGATTGATTCGGTTTCGGCTTTTGAAAATACAAGATCCACGCATTAAAACATGAAGTCTACCCGTACAAGGATCACGAAAGAGATGAGCCGATCCAAACCTATCTAGATTGGGCAAAGGTGTTACATGAATCTAAACATAAAGTAAAAACTCGAAGTAACACAGGGTAACTTAATTAATCTATTGGATCTTGCCAAAACCCAATAGAGCCGATAACTAGCTTCAAGCTAGATCTTAGCCTACCGCATGGCTCATGACCTAACAAGAAACCATCTTGAACCAAGCTTGAATCTACCGCATGACACGAAACATGGTAACAAGACTACTTGCATCAGATCTAAATCCACCGCATGATACTAGACATGATACAAGGTTGCCGGTACTCACGGAGGTCGACGGATCGATAAACCCTCTCGAAGAACTCGACGACACGACAAAAGGACTCTAGGGTTTGGCGTAAGGCAGGTGTGTTTTGAAGAATGTTTGTGTTACATTACATACATTCAGGGCTCATATTTATACCCTGCCAAGTACAATCTCGAATGGATTCGTTGCCTAACTTATCTCTAAGCTTGATCGCCCATCCATCCATTCGTCCTTCCTGCTTGAGCCACGTCATCGTTCAAATCCCGCGAAATCAGCTCTACTGTTCCTTTGTCGAACGGGAGCAGATAGCCGACCGCAGACTTCTTTGCCGAATACATCTGAAAAATCCTTCCCTTCCTCGAGACGGACTCCTGACCGAGTTGGACCCACTAGTCAGACTCCTTACCAAATTTTGGTGTTAACATATGCCCCTTCAATTGCGGGATATTAGTAATTTTGTTCCGCAATTGACTCCAGCTACGAATAGCTCAACTCAAATCTGTCAACACCTGTTCTTCTTCCTTCTCAATCCGTCGGAATCTTCGTCTAGATTCAAACCCTAGACCTCCTTGTCCTAAGCTCAAGTCTTCAATGGCGACTCAAAACCAAGATGCTCAGGTAAATCCTCCTCCCGTAAGCTTCATTCGGCATTTAGGTTTTCAATTTTACCTGAGATTTCGTTTTCGCCTTCCTCAGGAGCCTTCAACTGAGCTTTTGATTCGCACCGGGGCCAACTCAAGATCCTATTATCTTGGTTCCGTGGGGAACTCTGACCCTCAAGATTTCATCGCGGCTGAATCTCAGAGGATCCCTTTCAAAGCAGCTCTGTCCCCACCCCCTCAGTGGCAAGACACTTTCAAGAACTGGCCTTTACCTCCAATCGCAGGCTGGAGAACTTGGTACCGGAGGATCCTCGCAGATAAGAGTGGATTGACCAAAAATTGGGATACCCTCCGCATTGCTCAGTGCTTGGAGTTATCCTTGGCCGAGACCCCCAAAAATGAAGACCTTTTGATAGCAGCCTGCCACTTTTGGTCAAACGGTGTCAACGCCTTCCTCTTTGGTCATGGCCCAATGTCTCCAACCCTGGCCGATGTGTATATGATCACCGGCCTTGACATTACAGGGTCTGTTCAGCCCGGGAAGTTCAAAGGTTCTTCACGCCAAACAGGGGTGAAACCAGGGAATGGATATAAACAGTATATCTTGAGCCACATGAAAGACAACCCCCTTGGTGATGTTGAATACCGGGCATTCCTGAATATGTGGCTATGTAGATTTGTCTTCTGTGGCAAAGCCAACGAGCCCACCCTGAATCACATCACAATGGCGACTCATTTGGCTAGTGGCAACCGCCTACCTCTTGGGAAATTCTTCACAGGCAGTGTATACCATATGCTTCACCAAACTGTTACCCAGATGTACACTAGCCAAAGGATAGCATGTGTCAACGGCCCTTGGTGGTTCGTTCAGATATGGCTGCAGCTCCACCTGCATCAAATTGTTGGTGTTTATTTGAACACCAGGCTCTTCCCTTCGTCCAATCACCCTGAGGGAGAAAACAATGCTACCAGGGGATGTCAGAATTATGGAGAAGCGGCTTCAACTGTTTTCATTCAGCAAGACATTAGCCAGCTTTTCGAACTATTCTTCAAAGGTTTCCAGAATCCTCTCTGGCTCCCCTATCTGGATAATGATACATTGACTTTCCCTGTTGAATTCTCCTTTGAGCCTGGTCGTCAAGATGGGAGATTCCTCGAAATTCTCAACATCATAATCCGCCCATGTATGCTGCCGGCTGAATTCAACGGAGGAAGGCTGAATTCTAGCACTTATGAATATTATCAGCCTAATGTAATGGCCAGGCAAATTGGGTGTGGTCAGATGCCCCCAAGATTGTTCCTGCATGAATTCCTCAAGCCCAGAGAGGAAATCAAAGAGAGTATGCAGAGCAGCAGGGTCTTCCATTATGTGTGTAGTCCCACTATCTACACATGTCCTTTCGTGCCCACAACCATAGTTCATCCCACCTTTAACTCCTGGTGGCAAGAATTCCACGATCACATCTTCAGTGAGCCTGTTCACGTGTTCTGCGCAGAGTTGATGCCTAATTTCCTACCAACTTCGGAGGTAATATAATGAACTTTTGGATCAGACATTTTTCCTCTCAATCAACGATTTTGACCTTATTCCTTTGACTCCACAGAACAAAGTGCCTGCCCCTCGAGCCAGAAATATCAACTATAATGTTGTAGGCCCGATTTCAGCACTGGGATTCAAGTCCCCAACTCTGGCCCAGCTAATGGCCAGGTTTGCCACAACCGATCCAAGCCTCTCCAGCCTTGCTGCTGACAGGAGGCAAGGTTTGTCTCTAGTTGCTCCTCCAAATGCCAAGAGGAGGAGAACTGTCAAGAAAGTTCTTGTTGAGGTAAAACCTTTTGCTTTCTTGATCACAAGGGTACTCTAGTTTCTGACAAATCACCTCTTGCGCATTTTCAGACTAGAGCCCAACAACCTTCAGTATCAGAATCTGCCAATGCGTCATCCACTGGTATGACCTCTACTGTCTTCTCTTAAGGACGAACACTGGCATTTACCCTTTTACTTTGACACTTGCAGAAGAAACAACGGAAGAACAACTGGTGGATGTCCCCGTGGCTCAACAAGCAAGTCCACCCAGGGTTGAATTACCTATCCCAGTGGAGATCTCATCTTCATCACCCTCTGCAGAAGCAATGAATTCTCCAGAGATGAGTCTCCCAATCCAGCCGGAGCCGTCAAGTCCTCCAAGGGCACAATCACCCGTGGGTCACGCAGAGACACTAATCTCAACAGAGGTGGATCCAACTCCCCTTCAGCCAGAAGCCCATAAGTTACCAGCGACTGCATCAACACTTTCTGACTTGGAAGCTTCAGCTTTACCCGGAGCATCTTCCTCACCTGTGATTACCCCTGCTCAAGAAATTAGCCGTGAGGTACTCATTTGTACTTAACTCTGCTACCCTTACGTTTAGCATCCTTAACTCGGCAATATTGCTTCTTAGGATCAGGCTCCATCATCACCAAACCTGTCATCGGAGACCAATCCAGCTGTCGAGGCAATGGAAGGAGTGCACCAGCCTCTGTCAGATGAGGTGTTATCAAAGCTTAGAGAAATTGTTGCCTGACTAGAAAGGGATGCACAAGATCAGTTCAAGGATCTTGATCACTTTGAAGAGATGCTTGAATCTATCAGCCAAGAACTTCCTGAAGACGTCAGAGCTTCTCTAGTATCCATCTGTGGCTTGGACATCCTTTATGCGCCCATAAGGCATGCTTTGAGGAAATTGCGCTCCCGCCCGGCTATCGAAAAGAAGAAAGCTGATGCTGAACACGCCATGAACGGGGCACAATCCCAAGAAGAGAGCCACAAAGATACATTGGCTAGCCCCGTGTGCTTCTTATGATCCGAAAATTACCGGAAAGCCGCTCTAGAAGCAGAACTGAGAAGCCTGTCAGCTGAGATAGAGGCTGATAAAGAGAAAATAGCCGAGCGCCCTGGACTGATAGAAAAGACCCAAGCGGAAGCAAAATCGGCTATCACCAAGATAGAGCAATGCGATGCAGAACTCACCAACTTGTCTGGTGCTCAAAAAGATTGCCAGGAACTGTTGGACAGCTTCTGCCAGGCAACATCCAATGCTCGTGGTGTGATTGTGAAACATTTAAACATTTGAATACCCACATTGATGTATAACCGAATTGATCGCTCTTGTAATACTTGTTCTTGCATTTAATTTCCTTTTCTTTCGCATACCCCTAAGTGTAAACGCTGAACGATCCATTCGGCAAGGAAATACCAACACCCGAATGGCACTTTGACGCCCTTTAGCCGAGCCAATCAACTGAATGTGACTCAGCCTAGAACTCCAAGCCACCCGCCGGCGGGCTGGCCAAGGAAACTTTTCCACCTTTCGATTTTCTTGGGATATGCGCCACGATCCAGAGCCACGACTCGAAACCACGATTCACCTTGCCAGGCCTATAAATGCAACCGTAGGTGCCCCTAGCTCTCCACCAAGCTTTTTAGCTCTCGAATCTTTGCCAATCTCGGTTCTTTCTCTCTTCAAACAGTGCACATCCCAAGCCAACATGGTGCGCCGCCTCAACCGCCGCCGCGCCTCCGATGAGGCAGAGGGGAGCAGCGCCAACGCGCGCCGGAGGCAATGATCGTCGATTCCTCTTCTTTGCTTCAACTTTTGATCTTTTCTTGTTTTGACGATCATCTCCCTTTCAGGTTGATTCAGTGGAACCCGTCTCCCGCGCCGGCCAATCAACCCCTTCCAGACGACTCCTCGGAGTCCGATGGCCACTCCCTCGTGCCGTACGGGGAAGAAGACGCTCTTCGCTTCAAGGAAGAGCTGGAGACGGCCCGGCGCGAGCTGGAGGACGTTTCCAAGAAGGCGGGCATAGCCGAGCTGGAATGGGAGGACCAACGCAGACAGCTGCTGGAAGCCATCGATGGTACGGCTCTGAAATCAATTCTTGATCCCACCCGGCTTTTTGATGCTAATCTCCTTTCTCCTTGCTTCTTGCAGCCCGCGATGCCGAGCTCAACCAGTTGAAGGCGCTGGTGGAGCAGCTGGCCGATAAGGTGAATGCCCGCGGCGACACGCCGGCGGAGCGCCTTGCCGCGGTGGAGCACCGCGTCGACGAGGTGGCGACCCACGGCGTTCGTTTGGGCACCACCTTGGGCCTGGCTGCCATGGCGACGCATACGGACGTAGACTACTCCACCAGGCCGCGCGGCTTCCGGGGCGGTGCGCCGGAGGACATCGACGAGATCGAGCTCATCCTAGAACGCCTCGATGGCCACGGCGACGCCATTGCCGAAATCACGCATCCCCAATCTGTACTGAATAGGCTTTTCGACTAGATTGTATTAGGGATGTTTGGTCATCGGCAATAAATAAGAACCCTTGAATTCTGTGTTTGTGCTGTTATGAATTCGCCTCGCACTTACGTCCATGATTCTTATTTTTCCTTGAATGCGTCTGGGAACTATCTTGAGCCGAACGCGCGAGAACAGTTGCCCCTTGGCGCAAAATCCACAGAAGATCCCGATTCGGCAATCCACGAGCACTGTTCAAGCAAAAACCCTTTGTACTTGGAGAGAAAAACCCTGCCGTTTGGTATTCCAACGGGTGTCCGTCTTGCGCGGTCATCACTCCCAATGCACCCCTTCGGTCAATAAAAGAGCCCGCCGAGATGCCCCGCAAAACCACTCGCACACTCATCCATCATTTCTCATTTCTTCCCCTGTCTCTAGAGGAGAAAACCCCAAGGCCATGGACAAGGGCAAGCAACCCCAGGAGAGCAGCTCATCGAAGAAGCGTACGATCCGAAGGTGAGTTTTTTCATGATTTACTCCTTGTTCTCCATATGATCTCGTGCTTCATGTTTTCTTCTTTTCCTCTTTCAGCCTTGATCTGCTCCCTGAAGAAATCATCGGGACTGAAGATGTGCCTGAGTACATCTCCTCCGATTCCTCCCTCGAAGCAGAGGATGCCACGCCTGAGCAGAGGACCAGCCATCAACTGCGCCGCCGCGTTCGGCACCTGGAGCACGGCCTCAGGGACATCACCACCCGTTGCCAAGCCGAACGCGAGCGTCGCATGGCCCTGGAGGCACTAGTAGGGGGTAAATGCTTCTGACCTGTTCTCGACTTCATGCCTACATTCGGACTTCTTGCCCCTAACATCGATTCCTCCGCTTTAGATGTCTCAGACAGGTACAACAACCTGAAGATGGCCTGGGACAGCTTGTTGGCGGCCGCGAACCATGGTCACCCCCATGTGTTCCAAGTTGCCATCACGGTGGTCCTGGAACAGCTGAAGAGGGAGCAGCAGAAGAAGCAAAGAAAATATTGAATCATACTTTCGCTTCTTTCTCCACGCCTTCTGCTTCCCACCTCCTTGAAGATTTGACCATCAGGGTTGTTAGATGTAAACCCGCAAGAAGCAGTTGTAATATGATTTTTGTGCTAAGGGCAATGCATCTAGGCACTGGCCATTTCTTTTGTTTATGGATTTTGTTCTGAAGGCGGCCTCGTTCTTGAGCGCCGCCGTTTCGTGTCGGATGTGTGTAATCATCGATCGATCTCGATGCTAGGATAATACTTCTTCAGATATCTTCCATTTATTGCAGCAGAAAATTCTTCTCCTAGCAAAGTTTTCAATATATATGCATTACCAGGGACGCATCTGACGACACGAAAAGGTCCTTCCCAGTTAGGGGACCATTTGCCGAATTCACTGTATTTAGTTCCAATCGGCAATAGCGCTTTCCAAACCAAATCGCCTTCTGCAAATTGCCTTACTTTTACCTTCTTGTTATAGTACTTGGCAACCTGCAGCTTGTTTTTCTCGATGTTTTCCAAGGCTCTAAGACGGACCATGTGCAAATCCTCTAGTTCATCCATCATTAGGCCACTGTAATTTTTGGAGCCCAAATCTTTCTGCAACACCACTCTCCTTGAATCTGATTGCATCTCCCAAGGTAAAACCGCGTGGTGCCCATAAACCAACTCGTAAGGAGAAGTTTTTGTAGCTCCATGGGGGGCCATTTGGTAAGCCCACAGTGCCTCACTGAGTACCGAATGCCACCTTTTTGACTTCTGGTCGATCTTCTTTTGTATCAGCTTGATCATGATCTTGTTAGAAGCCTCTGCTTGACCACTAGCTTGGGCATAATAAGGAGAAGAGTTAAACAATTTAATCCCCATGCTTTCGGCAAACTCTCTGAACTCTAGTGACACGAATTGTGCCCCTTGATTAGTGGTGATAGTCTGAGGGATTCCAAACCGATAGATGATGTGCTCTTTGACAAATTCAACCATGTTTTCTGATGTCACCTTCTTCAGTGGGATCGCCTCAACCCATTTAGTAAAATAATCTGTAGCCAAAAGCACGAACTTATGCCCCTTGCTAGATGGTGGATTAATTTGGCCAATCGTGTCTATACCCCGCCCCCGAATGGCCATGGCTTGATGATGGGATTTAATGCTGACGCGGGGACCCTTTGAATATTTCCAAACCTTTGGCAATCCTGACATCCCTTGTAATACTCAAAGCAATCCTCTAATATCGTCGGCCAAAAGCATCCGGCTTGTCTGATAACCCATTTCATCTGGTAGGCCGATTGGTGTGCTCCACATATCCCATCGTGCACTTCGCTCATCATGTTCTTGGCTTCTTCTGGACCCAGGCATCGCAGCAATACCCCATCTAATGATTTGTAGAATAAACTATCATCCAGAAGAACGAATTTTATGGCTTTGTACCTGAGCTTCCTAGAGACCTTTCGGGATGGATCTTTCAAGTAGTCCACGATCTCTTTCCTCCAGTCATCTTCTGCAAGATGCGTCCCCCGGTGCACATACCTCCGCAAAGAAACGCTTCTTGGCTCTCTTTGTAACCAGAGGCGCTTTGAGCCAGCCTGTTTGCTTCTTCGTTATGTTCCCTAGGAATATGCTGTAGAGTCACCAACGGGAAGCTCTTCAAGATTTCTCGGCATTCTTCGTAGTAACTCCTCAGCGCTTCACTTTTGCATTCGTATTGGCCGTTCAATTGCTTAATCACCAGCTCTGAATCTCCATAAACTTCGACTGAAACGGCACCGGCTTCTCTCAAATATTGAAGCCCTCGAAGCAATGCTTCGTATTCAGCCTGGTTATTTGTGACAGTGGGCTGTATAGGGATGGCAAATTCAAACATCTCACCTCTAGGCGAAATCAGTAGGATCCCTACTCCCCCACCCTTACCACATGACAATCCATCAAAAAACAAAGCCCAGGGGGTAATTTCAAGTAAATTAGTTGACGGATCGCGATGTTCAGTTATAAACTCGGCAATGATCTGACCTTTGATGGCCTTTGCCGATTCGAACTTCAACTCGAACTCCGATAAAGCCAAAATCCACTTGCCAATCCTGCCGTTCAAAATTGGCATAGATAACATATGTTTTATCACATCAAACTTGGAATACACGGTGCATTCGGCATTCAACAGGTAGTGCCGAAACTTTGTACACAAGTAGTACACGCAAAGACACAGCTTCTCTACAGCCGAATACCTGGTTTCAGGATCAAGTAATTTTCGGCTAAGATAGGCTACTACCCGCTCCTTTCCTTCAAATTCTTGAATAAGGGCCGATCCAATGGTTCGGGTATCGGCCGCCACGTACAACTTGAAAGGCTTGTTCAGCTGAGGAGGAACCAGCACTGGTGGCTCCTTCATGTACTGCTTGATCTCATCGAAAGTCTTCTGTTGTTCGTCGCCCCAGGTGAACTTCTGATCTTTCTTTAATCTCAACAGCGGAGAGAATGGCAAGACCTTCTGTGACAAATTTGATATGAATCTTCTTACGAAATTAATCTTACCGAGCATTGACTGCAACTCCTTGAGGTTAGTTGGAGGAACTACTTCATCAATGGCCTTCATGCTCTTTTTGCCAACTTCAATTCCTCCTTCGTGGACCAAAAACCCCAAGAATTCTCCAGCTGATACCCCAAAAGCGCACTTGTTTGGATTCATCTTCAAACCATGCTTTCGGGTGCACTCCAAGGTCCTCTTCACATCTTCCAAATGCGTGTCATGACTCGGGGACTTGATCACCACATCATCAATGTAGATTTCCACAATTTTGCCGATCAACTCATGAAAAATATAATTCATGGCTCGTTGATAAGTTGCACCGCATTCTTTAACCCAAACGTCATGACTATCCATTCAAACGAAAGCCTATATGACCAGGACATCTAAAGGCCGTCTTTGATATGTCCTCTATCGCCATGAAGATTTTGTTGTAACCCGCATTACCATCCATGAAACCGATGACTTTGTGCCCGACTGCGGCGTCAATCAACAAATCGGCAATAGGCATTGGGTAACCATCCATCGGAGTAGCTCGTTCGTGTCCCCGAAATCTATGCGACCCTCATTTTTCCATTCTTCTTGTATATAGGGACGACGTTAGAAATCCACTCCGCATATCTGCACGGCCGAACGAAGTTTGCATCAAGCAATCTTTCAATTTCCTTCTTCACATCGGCCAATACTTCATCTTTTTAGATCTTCCGGGGTGGTTGCTTATATGGTTTGAAACCGGATTTGATTGGCAACCGATGCTTGACGATAGAACGATCCAATCCAGGCATCTCCGAATAATCCCAGGCGAAGCAATCTTTGTATTCCTTGAGAAGCTTAATTAATTCTCCCCTGAAGTCCGGCTGCAAGTCTGCGCTGATGAATGTCGGCCTTGGCTTATCACCGTTTCCAATGTCAACCTCTTCTAATTTATCAGCCGACATGAATCCCCGCCCCAACTTGCCATCAGTGCCGTCTACGGGGTTTTCCATTAAAAATTGCTATAAGAGCCGACTGCTTGAATCGGCTGTTCATCACTGCTGACAGGCTCAACAGGACCTTCTCCCCAGTCTTTCCCTGAGAAGCAATCAATACCTTGGTACTCCCAGAAAGCTGGTTCCATGTTTGCTACACTCACGGAGTCATCTGCCTGAACGACCTCGATCTCATCGTCCACCCACTGGATAAGCTGTTGATGCATGGTGGACGGGACACAACAGTTGGCATGAATCCAATCCCGCCCAAGCAGCAGGCTGTAGGCCCCCTTGCCTTCGATGACAAAGAAGGTAGTGAGCAGCGTCTTGGATCCGATCATCAAATCCACGTGCGCGCATCCCTTGGTATCAGAAGGGTTCCCAGCGAAGTCATTCAGGATTATACTTGTAGGTGTCAGATCGCTCGGGCCCATGCCAAGTTTCCTGAAGGTGGTGTACGGCATTACATTGACTGCCGCCCCACCATCGACGAACATTTTTGTCAATGGCTTGCCATTGACGTATCCTCTCAAGTACAGCGGCCTCATATGTCGATTCTTGGCCGGTTTGTCGAAGATTGCCTGCTTGGCCAGCACCAGTTGTGTCATCATCCCCCCGGCCTGTTCATCATCTAGGGCCGCCTCCTCCTGCACAACCTGGTTAGCAGGAGCCATGAACTCGTTCGGCAGAAAGTATACCATGCATGTTGGAGCCGAACGCTTTGATCCTTCAGGTTGATCTTTGGGGCGCCACACCCGCCTCGTCTAGATCCCGGCCCGCCGCCGCCCGCGGTTCCTCAAGCGCTGGACCCGCCTCTTCTGGCTTCTCCTCAGGCCGGGCGGGCACCATTGCCCCTTCTGCCAGATGTAGTCATCTTCATCCTCCTCTTGATCGGCCCACCTGAGGTCGGCCTGCCGCTTCCTAGGATGATCAATGACTTCAATTTTTTGTCGCTGATCCCCATTAGGGTGGACCCTTCCAATTCTCTCGTGGACGGATTGGCGATTGGCAGTCTCCTGCCTGTACTCAAAATACCTGTCACTGCATTCAGGACAGTTCTTCAATGTGGGCAACTTCAAACCCTCATTCCAGCAATGCCTGAAGAAGGCACATCCCCAGTGCGCGCGCTCCTGCTCACACGTGTATTGCTCCTGGTCCCTTCTGCGCGCTTCTTCCTCAGCTCTACGCCTCTCCTCCTCAGCTCTGCGCTTCTGGTAGCGCTCCTTCTCCATCTGGCGCTGCCACTTGTTCAGGAGGATGCGCGTGGTCACCCCTTGGCTTAGCTCCGGGATGACTCCCCGATTTCTATGTGACTCCTGAGAATGCGGGGAGCCTCACCATGCACCTGTTCCAGAGTCACTTGGCGTTCCGGGTCCACCGTCCCATCTTGTCTAGCCCTGGCTGAGGTCAAGACCTTGACTTCCCCTTCTCCTCGGCTGTTATTACGTTAACAGAAAAGCCCACCATGTTCTGAGGGAAGGGGTGGCCATCCAGCTTCATTTTGTTGTCGAACTTGAGGTGACCCTCCTGGATGGCCTTCTCGGATCTTCATCCCGAAGACCCCGCAATCATTGATGGAGTGTGAATCCCCGTCGTGGAAGCCACGGTAACGTTTTCCTTTAACTCCATCGGGCCGAAGCAAGGAATGCCCCTCGGGCGCCTTGATTCGGCCTTCCTTTACTAGGAGCTCAAACAATTTGTCGGCCTTTGTGATATCAAAATCGTAGGTGCCCTTGGTCCGCTTAACCCGGCCGATTCATCGTCAAAGGCTCCTTTCCCCACATGATCTCTCGCCGCGGCCACATCCGGTTCGTCATCGAGTCTTCGACCGTGTCCGCCTTTGTCTAAGAACCGGTTGTAGATGTCGACAACATCAAGTCGCTTGCCAAACTTGGCATCCTTCTTGAAGCCGTACGCCCGGTTGCTCATCGCTGATAGCTTCGTGATAGGCCGGCCCGGGTTCTCGAACTCCATCCCGAACAATTTCTCGCGTACGGCTGGCAGCATCCCGGCGACGGCCATGTCAGCCAACTGGTCATCTGGCAAGTTGAGCGAGAAGCACATGCCTTTAACCTCCCTGAATCTCCTGAGAAATTCCAGCGGCGTCTCGTTATGCCTCTGCTTCATGGTAGCAAGGTCGATCAGCTTCTTCTCCGAGCTGCCGCTGAAATAGTGAGAGTGAAATTTCTGCTCCAGGTCCTTCCATCTGCTAACTGACTCAGGGGGCAGGGACGAGAACCACTGGAATGCTGGACCTGTCAGTGACGCGGGGAAGTAGCGGACCCTGAATGCTTCCTCAGCTGAGCATTCCCCGAGCTGCATGAGGTAACGAGCGATGTGCTCAACTGTGCTTGTGTCGTCCTGCCCTGAAAACTTCGTGAACTCCGTCGGCGGCTTCACCCTTGGCGGAAGGAGCACGTTGTAGTACCACTCTGGGAACGGTGGCTTATAGGCGGGTCCCTGCATTTTTGGCTTGAGGCCGAACTGATTTTGCATCAATTCGGCCATCTTCCGCGCCAGGGCGTCGTCCTCTTGCGCGCCTGCAGCTGGCGCGTATCCTGGGTGTGGGAAAGCGTCAAATGCCCCATAGTTTCCTACCTCATGGTAGCCCCCGCCGTACAGGTTTCTCTCGCAACCGCTTGTTCGCCGGAGCAATCCTCTGACCGGAAGCGAACGGGGCCCCAAGCGAGCCGAATGCCACATCTCCGTACGTGGGCCGGTACGGATTCGGGCCGTTGCACGGTGCCGACTCCGTGCCGCCCGCGGTGGTGGCCGGACCGGCCGTCCCCCCGAGGCCCGCAAAGGGGGGCCGAACCGGCCGTTTCCCGGCGGCTCGTGGAGGAGGCCGGAAAGCTTGACTTCCGGCGCTCGAGGAGGAGGCCGCACCGGGCCGGCTCCGTAGTGGCGGCCGAGAGCTTGATTCGCCCGGGGCCTACGCGTGCCCCCCGGACGGGCGCCTTGCTAAATGCTTGTTCCATGCCCGGGCCAAAGACGGCCACCATCATCCGCCGGAGCGCACCGAGGAAAGCTTTGTTGTGCTTGCTTAACATGTAGTCCGCGGATTCTTGGAATACCCGCATGCACTCTTCTTTCTCCCCGCCGAGTCGTGGCATCGCTTTCCCCCGGCGCAACACCCCCGGGCATCTCGTTCTTCGGTACGGGACGCCACTTCTATTCTTCTTGAAAGACGACAGGACATTTCGCCGAAACCGGTCCATGGCGTCCCGGAGTTGCTGCCTGCCGCGCGGAGATAGGTCCTCAAGGTTGACGTCCATGATGTCCGCGATCTCGGGCATCTTGATGTATTCGGCTGTTGTCCCACCGAGCGTGCCAAAAAGTGTGTTGACGCAAAAAGTGCACCTAGCGCCAAACACACAGCAAGCCGAACAAGCTGGCTTCACACGCGCAAAGAGTGACGATGACGTGCCAGTCAATTTTTTCCTAAAAATTAACAAAAGATAAAGCAGTTAAATACCAAAGCTTGGAACTTGCCGGGTGGTACCAGACAGTTCCATATTTACGGCTAAAAGGCCACACGAGATGACACATAGCTTCAAGACTACTTGCATGGCTCATGACCTACCAAGAAACCCTCTTGAACCAAGCTTGAATCTACCGCATGACACGAAGCATGGTAACAAGACTACTTGCATCATATCTAAATCCACCGCATGATACTAGACATGATACAAGGTTGCCGGTACTCTCGAAGAACTCGACGACACGACAAAAGGACTCTAGGGTTTGGCGTAAGGCCGGTGTGTTTTGAAGAATGATTGTGTTACATTACATACATTCAGGGCTCATATTTATACCCTGCCAAGTACAATCTCGAATGGATTCGTTGCCTAACTTATCTCTAAGCTTGATCGCCCATCCATCCATTCGTCCTTCCTGCTTGAGCCACGTCATCGTTCAAATCCCGCGAAATCAGCTCTACTGTTCCTTTGCCGAACGGGAGCAGATAGCCGACCGCAGACTTCTTTGCCGAATACATCTGAAAAATCCTTCCCTTCCTCGAGACGGACTCCTGACCGAGTTGGACCCACTAGTCAGACTCATTACCAAATTTTGGTGTTAACAGTTGGAACCGACATGCAGCTCCCCGGTTAGTTTTGGTGTGTCGAGTAGTGGTAGCAACGTTGGTAGAGGCATTCTTGGCTGCTCAAAAGGGAATGTTGTGCAAACCCTTCGTACGCGGCGCGACGGCTCGTCCGTATGCTTTGCGGCAAAGAACCTCCCCTAGGTGCCAATCCAGATGGACCAAATTTGGTCGCTCAGACCATGAACTCTACGGGAAAAGGTCCGGAGAAACCTCAACCCTATGCGTCTTGCTCACCCCACGCACCTACCCAGGGTGATATAGACACCATTGCTGGTACAATCGAGATGTTGGAAGAACAAAATTCAGTGTTAAGTCATATCGTGGACAATATCCTCCAAGATCATTATCAAGGGTTATCTCAAACTAGTTTAACTAATGGTCTCTCCCAGGCGTTATTTATGTCCGTGGTTGAGCAGGCCCGCTTATGCAATCTGTTGGCGGATCATATGAAGGAGAGCCAACTCAACCCCTCTGATTCTCTACTACCACCATCGAAGCTACCAATGAACCTTACCAGGGAAGAAGGGAAAAGCCAGAACCACAAGTGAGCATTTCCCGAAATGGAATTGAGTGAGTGGGAAATTACCTGCAAGGAATTTTGTCCTCGCAGGGGCAAACAAAGTGACAACAGCAACAAGAAGCCACGTCAACATGCTTCCAAGCCTAAAGGACTTCCACCCCACATTTGCTACAATTGTAGACAACCCGGGCATTACACCAATAAATGCCCGAACCCTAGGAGCAACAAGCCACATCCACAGAGGCAAGGCTCCAAAGCAAGTAAGAGTCATCAGAACAAGAAGTTGAATATGCAAGGCAAGCAAGATCAGCGTAATTTCATGGGTAGTGTTTCTAGTTGAGAACATCTAACTCTTTGATTTGTCGTCAATTGTTGGTTGGGACCCTTTCCCCGTGGATTTTTGATGGTATTATTTATACCCCTTATGCCCTAAGCTAACCTTGCTAGCGATATCCTTATCTCAACCGTGCTTGATGTTGCCATCTTGAACGTCTTCATCTTGATCTTGCTCACAACTTTATGAAGACATAAAACATGAATAGAAGGAGTTAAATTCTGTTGGTATGCTTTGAACATCATCATGTCATGCATGGGTTGCACTCTTAATTTAATAATTCATGGGCATGGAAATGCATTACATAGCATGTGCATTTGGAAACCTCGGATGGACTAACATGCATACACATTGAAGCTCTCAACCTTCCTCCTCTATCTTCCTTATGGATGATGAGATTGTTGTTCCATGACCACAGGTGCCGCGACGGAACCTAGTGCATCATGTGTGCTGCAGCCATGTGATTACCACTAGGGGCGCGCTAGGTATCTTGGTTGGGAGTATGCAACTCACCGGGAATCTATGTTCTCCGCTCTATGTTATTCCCCTTGTTGCTAGCTAACTGCATGAGTAGACAAGTCATGCTAACAAACATCACGAGCATCATATCCCATGAACATGTGCATTTTTTTTAATATGCATCATGGCAAGTGCATTGCTATCACAGCCCATAACTGATGCAGGTGGAGGAAGGTGCAGGGAAAGGGATTGTGGACAAGAGCTCAACTGCCACCACCGCAACTACACAAAGGGAGGCAATTAGGAAAAGGGAGTAGAGAAAGCGAGCACTGGTAAGGTTTCTGCTACCTACAAGTATTAATTTGCTACTACATACTGAGTTATGGAGGTTGCTGCTAGCTGCACAATGCCTAAAGAAATCAATATTATCTATGCATGCTAATGAGGGAGGGGGTAAGGTCCCCAGACGAAGGGCAACACCTGCGAAGTCACCACTAGCATCGATGTCAACTGGAGTCAGGATGATGTTATCCCCGAGGGTCATTTCCCCATTTACAACATTGGCAAGGTCTTCACAAGAATCACCGATGTCTCCTTTTATCAACAAAAGAGGTCAGATTCTAAGAACTGCTTTGCTTTGATTCCAATGCTAAACTGATAGTTATTGCATTATATTTAATTATCTACTCTCATGTTAATGTTAAATTAGTAAATTCTTCTATGCTGAAAATATAGTTTTCATGTCAACCACTAGGATCTTCACATAGGAATAGACGACGCAGACTTACTTCACATATATGGAAAGAATTTGAACCAATGTATGACAATGGAATTCTAGTAGAGGCCCAATGTATCCATTGTAATCAAGTATTCAAAGCAACCAGAGACATTGGTACAAGTGCATGTGGCAGACACTTAAAGACTTGCAAAGGAAAAGCTACATTAGAGCAAATGGTCTCCCAATTGAGTCATGGTATTTCTAAGGCTGATGTGTCTTTGAATGATTGGAAGTTTGATCAAGAAGTGGCTTATGCAGAGTTAGTCAAATTTATTGTCATGCACGAATTGCCATTTAGTTTAGTTGAATATCCCAAATTTAGATCTTTTGTGGATGCCATCAACCCATGGTTTAAGCATGTGTCCAGAACCGCTATAAGGTCTTACTGTATTGACTCATATGAGGTTGCAAAAGCAAAGTTAAGAAAGTTGTTTAACATGTCAACATCTAGAATTTCTCTCACTGCTGACATGTGGACCTCAAACCAGACTCTAGGTTACTTGTGTGTGACTGCTCATTACATTGATTATGAGTGGAAACTTTTTAAACAGATAATAAAGTTTACTCTGGTTGAGTCACCCCATGATGGCAGAACAATGTTCAATGCCTTGTTAAGAACACTTCAGGATTGGAATATTGAAAACAAAGTATTTGCAATCACATTGGACAATGCATTTGTAAATGATAATTTTTCAAAAACCCTGCAAGAGAATCTTGTTGATAAGGGACAATTACCTCGGAAGGGAAAACTGTTTCATTGTCGATGTGCTGCACATGTATTAAATCTAATTGTTCAGGAGGGTTTCAAGTCAATCAGTAGTGCTACCAAGAACATTAGGGAAAGTGTAAAGTATGTTAAGAGCTCACAAGCTCGGAAGCAAAGGTTTGAAGAAATCGTAGAGCAAGTTGGTATTTCTTCCGGGAAACGAGCCCCTCTTGATGTTGTCACTCGGTGCAATTCGACATTTCTAATGCTCGAGACAGCTCTGGAGTACAGAAAGGTGTATGAAGCTTTGAAGCAGGGAGACCTGCAATACATACATGAGCCTTCAACCAAGGACTGGAAGGTGGCAAAGAAATTATGTAACATGTTACAACCTTTCTATGAAGCAACCAAAATAGTGTCGGGATCAAAATATCCTACTTCAAGTCATTACTTTCATATGTTGTGGAAGGTGAAGAAAGAGTTAGACAAACAGCCTTCAATTGGTGATCCTTTGATAACAACTATGGTTCATGGGATGAGAGAAAAAATGAACACATATTGGGAGTTGTCCTATTTGAAAATCTGCATCCCAGCTATCCTTGATCCTCGATTCAAGATGCGCTTTCTTGAGTTCCGCTTGAACCAGTGGTTTCAGGAAGAAGCATTCAGATACACTTCTAAAGTGGAGAAGACATTCCGAAAGCTATTTGCTGAATATTCCGCAGAAACAAGTTACCCATTCCTTGAGAAGGCACATGTGGTTTATGAGAAAATTGATGAGAACAACCCATGGTCAGATTGGGGGCAACATCAAAGTGCAGAGCGAATAAGTACAACAAATGAGTTAGACAAGTACTTAGAAGAGGAAACACTGTCAGTAGGAGTTGACCTTGATATCTTGCAGTTTTGGAAGATGCACTCAGGCACTTATCCAACACTTGCACGAATGGCACGTGATATTCTAGCAGTGCCTGCATCAACAAGGCTCGCAGCTCTTATTTGCTTTCAAGACTGGTTGAGATCAGAAGATAGTTCACATGACAATATAGCTGGAAACATAGCTGGAGATGAACTTGATTGCATCTAATCAATATTTTTTTGGTAAGTACTACTAACTGATTTGTTGCACTGTGTTTACTCTAGCACTTACCCTGCATATGCACTTGTAACCAAAAAAAGAGACTGCTGCACCCATCAAAGGGGAAATGACCCAAGATGAATGGTGTTACCTCATCTATTTTTTTATATGCCTACTATGCCTTTGTAACTGATGAAGTGCTAGACAATTTCCTTAATTGGAACTAAAATGTGTACTTGGTGTGGAAGTCTGCATTGGTTATAGGTCTTCATTTAACTAAACTAATGCGCACATACTAGTAAGGTGAAAGACATGCTGTAGGTACATGGTTGGTACTAATTGATTTGCTAAGCTTCAAATAAGACACATGTAACTTATTATTGCTGCCTCAGTTTAAATTACAGGTTCAGTTAAACCCGTGTCCGGAGGAAGTTCAAGAAGTTTGTAGTCCACAATGTATCTGACCTGGAGTTGCTTATGATGCACAACAGGTAATGTGTTTTCACTGACATGTGATCTCAAGGACTGAAGAATTTTCAAGTTAACTATCCTGACAGTGATCATTTTTTGACTTCTAAATCTTAAATATTTATTTCCTGTGAGCAGGACATACTGTGCTGAAATTGCTCACAATGTCTCTACCCGGAAGTGCAAGGAGATTGTGGAGCGTGCTGCGCAGCTTGACATTGTGGTCACAAACAAGCTTGCCAGGCTTCGCAGCCAGGAGGCCGAGTAGTATGTTATGCAGATTGCAGCTCTGGTTCATTTGTTTGTAGGAAGCAGACCTCTTTGAATGGTTGGTACACTGGTATATTGAGGCCTTTATCAGTATTGAGTTCAGCATAGGACGACTACAGTTTTGGATGGTCTACCTTGATGCCTTCTTTTTTTTATTCTGCCATGTTAATTTGAGTGTAAAGCTCAGTATGGGAAATGAAATGATTTTATGCATTGTGCTTGTGCTGCTGTGCGCTCAGCTTGATCTCACAAATGGAGACGAACTGATTGATCAAGGCTGCTTATTTCTCCTAGCTGGTTTGAACGCAATGGTTAGGCTGGCTTTAGCATTTTCTGAATCCACGTTTACGTGGGTTTGTGGGCTGCCGCTAAATCCTGCAAATAGCTTGCGGGTTTATGTGGGTTGCCACTTAATCCCACTTAATTCATGTGGGTTATGCGGATGTGGGCTAGGCTACCCGCAGCCGCCCCGTTTACAACCTTATTTGCCAACTTGGGTTGTTTCCGCCTAATCTCAAAGCTCTCTTAGCATCTAATCGAATCAACCGACAAGTTAAGGAAGTTTGATAAAAGTTTCTCGAGAGCAATCAAGGTTCTCGAAAAGTCAAGACATGAGAGCCTTCATCGCTTATCAATCTGTGATCCGTTGATCATATCCTCCAAATCCTCGGAATCAAGAGGACAAGCAAGTGAAGGATTGATAAAATCTTTTGCTCAATTCTCCTTCTTACAATCTCACCGTCACGGTCAGTTCTCCTGACCGTTGGACCCCATTCGTTTCAGTGCCACGATGGTACGACGCCGTAGCGTCGCCCTGCCATATCTTTCCCGCAACCCCGATCACGTCGCCGAGACCTCACGGGCCGACCATTATCTAGCCCCGTGTGGCAACCGCCGGATCGCCCTACTAGTCCCTACCTCAGACGATTGGGATGACCGTTGCACTCCGTTGAGCTATAAAAAGGGAAACCCTTCTGCGGTGTTGCCATTGACAAGTCTCACCTGCTTTCGAGCTCGTTGCTGCCGCCACTCCTGGTTTTCCCTCCGGCTAGTTTTTGGCCAACCCGCCACTAGCCCATCTCCGTTGTTGCTCCACCCACTCGCCAAGCAAGTTGTTTCGCCATCTTCGTCGACAACCTCCATAGAAGCTCGAAAGAAGACCGAGAGAAGAACCCCATCCTGTATCGCCGACCAAGCCTCAGTTCGTGGAGATGTTCGAGTTCCCCCGCTGGACGCTTGTAGCGATGTACCTCTACATCGTCGCTGGAATCTGTCTTCTTTTAGTTTTCCATGTACACATCCATCGCCCGCTTCCTCATGAACTGCGTTGAGGCAGCGAGGAGAGCACCATGTATCTTTGCCCTATATGAATTCTCGCTGTCAAGAAATATAAGCGTGTATATCTTCCATCTTTGTAACCCTTATCTCGATAGAAGGTGTTACTCCAATCTTGTTGTCGAATCTCGGGTCGAGATTCTGTTTAAGGGGGGTAGGCTGTGACGCCCCAGGTTTTCAGCTGGGTTTATTAACCCTAATGATCCGGTCAATAGTGTTGACTTTGATCAAACGACGGTCAACCTGGGCCATCACCTCGAAAACATCACCGACAAACCCTAATGACACCCCTTGGCCAACTCATGGTCAAAGTTTGGTCAAAACCTTGGTCAAAACCCTTAAACACCCCTTTGACCCTCCATGTCGTCCGGAACTTTTGCCACATTCTCCAAATTTCCCCTAAACACTTCAAATTCTCCCAATACAAAAGTTGTGTATTTTGTCGAGGGACACAACTTTCATGTTGAGTGGCATTGCTGGTTTGAAGTGCAAATTGGTGAAAAATGCAAGTCAACGCCCAGGATCACTATTCACCGACACCCAGAAAACAGCCAACTTGGCATCCAAATTGTGCACAAATGGTTGAGAAAAAGACCCTATGCCTTTTACGAAAGTTGTAGAGGATTAGGAGATCTACAACTTTGCTATTCACCGCTTGGGCCACTTCTGTTCAAAAATTTAGAGATATTCGCAATTGAACAGGCCTAAGTGAAATCTGTGCCGGTGCTCCCAGCGCTAGAGCGCGCGCCGACGCGAACAACGTCGCGACGCGGGCGCCACGCAGGCCTCCCGTGCGCCGCCGTACCGCACGTCGAGGCCGGCTTTGGCCCGCCGGACCGTGCGCCGTGGACCTCCCGTGCGTCGCACCGCCTCCCTCTCCCACTCCCCCGGCGTCACGTGCCACGCGCGCTATGGCCGGCCGCGCCGACCACTCCGGCCATCCAATGCCGTCGCCGCCGTACAGGACGCACTCGTCGCCGGCGGCCACCGCCCATACCGCGACGTGCCTGTGGATTGACGTGCGCGAACCGCCTTCGCAAGCACTAGCCGACTATAAAAGGTAGGAACCCTCCCCCTTGCGCGGGACCACCAGAGCGCCGCCGCCGGCACCATGGCTGCCATCAACGTTGAGCTCCCGTGCCGCTTGTTTTCCCAGCCGCCCAACCATCCAGGTACCTTCCCCAAGGTCCAGTGAAGCTCCCTGAGCCGCACATTGCTCGCCTAGGCTGCCACCTCGCCGACGCTCCCACCTGCAGCGGCGAGTGCACCGCCGTGTCACGGTACCCCTTCCCCGGTGGCGTCCCGACCCCAACTCGAGCCACAAGTCAGTCGCATGCGACTCCTTAGGCCTGCTCCTCCCCGTCCCCGACCCTCTCCGGCGGGCTCCTCGCCGGAATTTTACCGCCGCGCCGCCCCCAAGCGCCCAGGGCCTACATTGTAAGGCTCCAGGTAATTTCGGGGTGTTTTGTGCGTACCAAGGACCTTGTTGTGACCCCACAGAAAGTTCCAAGGGTTGGATTGCAAAACGAATCTTCCCCTTTTGTGTGCCTTGACTTGATCTTGTAAAATCCGTATAAAATCACAGAAAAATCCAAAAATTGCAAACTCAATTTTGCTGTGCTCAGTGTAGCCAGAACTACAACTTTCTTCAAAGATGTATATACTTTTGTGCTACAGTTTTTGCATGAAAAATAGAAATCTAACATCCCAAGATCTATGTTTCTGCAAAATATATGCATGATCTTGAGCTGCATTTTGGATATGTTGTACCCCCTGTCATGACTGGTCATGACACCAAAAATTGCACAAAGTTACTGAAGAAATCTTTTTATAAAAATCATTTTGTGAAATTGACAAATCTGTCTAGATGATTTTTGTAGCTTGATATATAATTATTTTTGAGCCCAACTTCTGGCTACTGTTAGAAATATTATTTCCTTATTTATGCTTTTTTTAATCATAAATATGTGTAGCATGTTTCATAAAGGCTATAGGTGTGTTTTTTGGTTCTTTAAGCTTGTTTTGGACCAGAGTATATGTAGGAGAAAGTTGGGACTCTTTTCTGCTATATTTATTTTAATATGCATTATTCCCTTATATGCTAACTAGTAATGCCTTTAAATTTTGTACATTAAATTCAGTGGTGCAAAATCAATTCCTTGTTGTCCAAGAGAGTACTCCTGGTAGTGGGTACTGCTGGAACAGTTTGATATGTTTCTGGTTGTTTAAAAGAGTGCAAACTAGATTAATTTAGTAAAAGGAAAATAGGAAAAATGCCTCCTTTTGTGCATAAGTGAAATAAATGAGTTAGAAAAGTAAAATGGTGGTGCAAAAGTAAATTCCTTGCTGTTTGTATTTAAATAAGATATTCCTTAATAGATGTGCACACAACCACATTAAAGAAAAGGCTAAAAAGGCTTCTAATTATCTTTAAAAGGGAGAAATGTTCAAATGCATTTCTTAAGGTGAATATGACCAACCCTATACAACTTGTAGCTGTTGCTACTATTTTGTTGTGTGAATTACATTAATCCATTTAAATATATATATGTACACAGTCACTATTAAAAGTCTAGATAATCAAGCATTGCCTTTTGTTCCTTTATAGGAAGGGTATGCTGAATGTATTATTATCTAGATGAATGTGTTCAATCATGCACCCCATGTTGTCATAAGATGTTTGGAAAGTAATAATCAAATGGTCACTTAAGTCTTGCATTGCATCCTCCGTGTAGAAGTTCCCGACGGTAGCTACACACTCGTGCCAGCGGACATGAACGAGGGAGCTGGAGGAGACGTGCACTACGTCGCCATAGAGCAAGACCCGGGCCAAAGTTCGGAAGTGTGTCTAACTACTTGTGCTAACAAAGACAAGCCCCGATTTAATCATTAACCTATGTGTTTCATTAAATTTCTAAATTTATGTTTGTTATCTTATGTGCATTTACGTTCTGGAGTTGAATGAAACCCTTGCTGCATGATCCATAAGTGCCTATGATCTTTTACTCGCATGTTATGTCGCTAGTTGCTATGCTCTAAGGATCCGGTACAAGTCGAGTGATGTACGTCACTCGCGAGAATAGGATCTCCTTTATGGAATCAACATATGAATTAATGGATTGCTCATGTGGTAAGAGCATGGGATTTGGGCTCCGGTCCAATGGCTTCGTTGGTTAAGTGTTTGAAAGTACTAAACACTTGTCAGAAATGGGCACGGTAAGCCTAGTACCTAAATGAGGCGGTACGGGGTTTTACTATCACTACTCTTAGGGTTTCGGCCCCGGGCTTGCTACCCGAGTGCATGCGTGAGGCTGGGTGACCTTAGTGGCGTAGCCTAGATGAACCTTGTACTTAAGACTGTGAGCTATCATCCTCAAATCGAAGAATGACGGGAACCGCCTGGTTGGTGAACTCTTAGTGAGGACACCTCCCGTGTGTTTAGGTCCACCTTGCAAGGTTATGAATCAATCGATTGTCGGCCTCTCACCGTCATCTGAGACTACTTACCCGACTGCCATGATATCCCTTTATGATGGAACTTTGTGAAGATTATTACTTGATTAATTGTTTGTACAACTTTGGTTGTAATAGTTGCTTATCTAGTAATGATTACTTCAACTAGAACATGAGCTAAAATATGGAAAGTAAGGATTCACTACTTAGCAGCTTTTTGGCAAACAAACCCACTAGCCAAAAGCCTTGCATGACTAGAGGTAAAGTCTTTCTTTTAGACAGGTAAGACTTGCTGAGTATTAGTATACTCAGCCTTGCTTTATAAATGTTGTTCCAGGTAATGGATCTGATGTGTGTCCTGGAGAACTTCCACCCGGCTGGGAGCTGCAATGGGTGGATGACGAAGAGTGATTACATCATGGTCAGGCCTCCTATGATGTGATTGTATCATTTAGTTATCTTCCACTGTTTTCAATAAACTCTGAACCTTTTACTTTCATGTCAAAGAACTATGTTTGTAATAGTGGACCCTACGGGGAAATTGGTATTAATGTGTAAAGCACTCTGGACTCTCCTTCGTGGGAGTTTTATGCATATGTTCGATCCTCTCTGTTCTCAAGTGATTTACCGGGTGTAAACCCGGCAACACTCGACGGGATACTTCTTTATTGTCGCTTAATGACCAAATGGAGTGGGTTAGGCGACAGTACGGAAATATCTCGGGTGGGGTTGTCACAACAAGGATATCTATACTAAGAATATCTTAGTGTTTCAACACGTTTAAGGACAACAGAGTTGGGGAAAATATAAATCGATGGAGATGACATGTTGATAGGAGGATCACCATTGAGATTGAATTCTAAGATCAAGACATTCCGACTAACATGGTAGAATAGCAAAGGTTCTCTTTTCACATGTTGGGTAATACTAGGCAGTCATGAGTACAAGGGCACATTTGCATGTTGGAACGAAGCGAGCACACATACATAATGACATAAAAATTCCCAACTTCTGGATGGTAACTCACCAAGGTTAGAGATGCATTTTTGGTACTCGAAGGCTGAGCTAGAAGATTAGGGAAGGTGCTATTTAAGTAGGATTGCAAATGGTGCTAGGAGGATAGCAAGACAAGGGTTGGCTAACCGAGCATAACTTGCGGTAGACCAAAGTTATGATCGTGAATTTCGGCGAGCAGAACTAGATTAGATCGGAGCAACCTAGGTAGAGATCACCTAGACAAAAGATTCTTGGACGAGGATAACAATCTAAGCAACAACTCTAATAAATTTATGCACAACAACACATCTACACTTAGAGAGGCTAGGCGGAACAAAACACACTATCACTAGTTTACCTTAGAGAGCACGAAAACAGATATGAGTTCAGTTTTAGGTTCTTCCACGACTTTTAGCATGATGCAAGACATCCTATTCATCCTCACAAGGCATTCAAGCCAACACGTGATGCGGAACAGTGCACGTATGAAACACGTGGCTCATCTAGTTTGGTTGTGCAAGAAAGTAAGTCTGACATAAAGTAATATGTTGGAAGTTAGCAAAATAAACCATAGATTAATAAGCCACCTGAAAGAACCCAAAATTCCCTCTAGGGCCTCTCGGTCTAGTTTATCCTTAACGGACCAACGTATTTTAGAAAATCAGACAATCTTGGCAAATTTTATTCAAAAACCATTGATTAAGTCTATTAATTAATCTCTGGTGCATATAATTGCTCTGATACCAAATGTGACAACCCGCCCAGGAAAATACCGCACTATCGCCTAAACCAATCCACTTTGGTCATTAAGCGATAATAAAGTATCATCCTGTAGTCAGTTGCCGGGTTAACGCCCGGTAAATCACTTGAATAGCAACAAGGATCGAAATATATGCATTAAAACTCACTCGAAGGCGAGTCCAGAGATACAACATAATTAATATCCAAATGCGTACCCCGAAGGGTTTAATTATTACAAACCGAAGTTTTTGCCATAACGAAATAGTTCAGAGTTTTGAAAAACAGCGGAATTTAAACTAACGGAAGCGGAAACACCACGGGAGGCCATTCATGATGCCTTCAGTCGTCATCCTCCACCCACTCCAGCTCCCAGCCGAACAGGATCTTTCCGGGCCACACATCACCGAAAGCATTACTTGGATCAACATATTATAGCAAGGCTGAGTATACTAATACTCAGCAAGACTTACCCATCGGTGATCACTACTTCACCAATTCTAGACATGAAAGGCTTTTTGGCCACTGGGTTGCTTTTGCTGAAAAGTAACAAAGAGTATGTCCTTACTTTCAAGATTTTAGCACAAGTTCTAGTGGGTTTAAGCTTTACTAAATTAGCCAACTAGTACAAACAAAGTTGTACAATACAATTAATCAAGCATAATATTCATCACCTTCCATCATTAGGGATCTCATGGCTAGTGGAGTAAGTAGTCTCAGATAACGGTGAGAGGCCGACAATCGATTGATTCAAACCTTGCAAGGTAGACCCAAACACACGGTAGGCTGCCCACAGAGGGACAACTTTCCCAGGCCATCCCCCAAAATCCTCGGGTCGGGATCGAATCTTACAGTCTTTGGTGCAGTCTATCTGGCATGTCCCACCCAGCACACCCAGAGTCACCATACACCACCGGTAGCTAGCCGTGAGAGCGAATCCCAAGAGTAGTAATGGTAGGATCCCTTGCCGCCTCATTAAGGTACTAGGCTTACCGGTCCCATACCCGACATGTGCTTGGTACGTTCAAAAACTTAACCCACATAACCACTGGACCGGAGCCCAGATCCCATGCTCTTACCACGTGAGCAATCCATTTAGGATACAATATGATTCCTATCTAGGAACCTATTCACTCGAGTGAGGTCATCACCCGACTTGTAGCGGTCCTATAGCTTAGCAGCTATCGACCTATCATACTAGTAGGGACAAAAGGTACCTAGGGATCATGCATCTAGGGTTTCATTCAACTCCTGAACGTAAATGCACAATCATCCATAGATATTTGAATAAAGAAATTTTAAAACTGGGTTAGATGCACCGGAGCTTGCCTTCGTCAGCTAGGTTAGCCTGGGCACCCTCGGTGTCGAGCACTTCCATGTACTGCAGCGACGCTTCCGCTCCTCCTTCCTCGGTTTCCGGGACAAGGGAGTAATCTCCGTACGGAAGATCTACACGGAATGCAATGTAATTTCAGGTGATGTGACAGTTTGTTATCTTATCCAACTCTTGTTGGTCATATTCACCTTAACAACTATCTAGATAGTACATCTCTTTTAGGAAGGTTATTAGTTATATATGATTCCTTCTTTTATTGCATATCTGAATAAAGGTTTATTTGTACTTGTTATTTTATGTGAATGTTTAGTCCTTGTTCCTTTCACTGGCAAGGAGATGAACAATATTTTTATTCATGAATTAATTTCTTATCAGCAAGGATATTTAATTAACTTTTAATTAAGTTAAGTAATACTTTCCCAAAAGGGAAAAGAATTAAAAAGGGGCTTTCCTTTATTTAATTGTTCTTTAATATTAAAAAAGGCTTTTAAGATTTTTATTAAGCAATAAATTACCAAAAATTTAAAGAAGTGTTCCTTAAGCATATTAGCACCTATACTGGTCCACTGGACCCACATGCTTGGAAGCTAGGAATTTAAATGCTAAAGAAAATAACAAAGACTAGCTAGTGATTCAAATTAAATGCATACAAAAATAATTAAGCACCAAAATGATCCAAACTTTCTCATGCATGCTCTCTGGTCTTAAACAAGCCTAAAGAACCAGCATGTACACCTAAAAACTCTACTAATCTTGCTCCTTTAATTTACAAAGGAAAACATGCACAAATTAAGAATAAGTATTTCTGTTAAGCAAAAAATCATGATTAATTCTCAAGAGGTGTGTTTTGGCATAACATGACAGTGTGCACAAGTTGGGCACAAAAACTTAAATATTTTTAGCTACACAAATCATCTAAGCAGTTTCTGCAGAAAAGGAAAACAATTTATCTAGCAAGATTTACTTCATAACTTTGTACAATTTTTGGCACAGGAACTTGACATGGCAAGACATACAACATATCCAAAATTTAGATACAGAGAAGCTACAGTTTTTGAGTTATGACAGATCTAGGTATTTCACAAACCTATTTTTCATGCTAAAAATATTTATAATCAGACCATGTGAGAATAAGAAAGTTGTTGGATTTCTCTCCATGAAACCAACAAAATTTGTTTGGCATTTTTATGAAATTTCTACAATTTTATACGGATTTTACAATTTTCTGCAAAAGCATTAATACTATTTAAGATTCATTTTGCAGTAGGGACCAGGGAAAGAATGGGGATGTTACAACCTGCCTAGGAAAATACCATACTATCGCCTAAGACCGATCCACTTTGGTCATTAAGCAATAATAAAATATCATCCTGTCGTTAGTTGCCGGGTTAACGCCCGGTAAATCACTTGAAAAGCAACAAGGATCAAATATATGCATTAAATCTCACTCGAAGGCGAGTCCAGAGATACAACAACATTGAAATCTCAATTCGTACCCCAGAAGGGTTTAATTATTACAAACCATAGTTTTTGCCATGAAGAAATAGTTCAGAGTTTTCGAAAAACAGCGGAAATAAACTAACGGAAGCGAAGACACCACGGGAGGCCATCCATGATGCTTTCACTAGTCGTCCTCCACCCACTCCAGCTCCCAGCCGGGCGGGATCTCTCCGGGCCACACATCACTGAAGACATTACCTGGATCAACACATTATAGAAAGGCTGAGTATACTAATACTCAGCAAGTCTTACCCGTCGGTGATGACTACATCACCAATACTAGACCATGAAAGGCTTTTTGGCTACTGGGCTGCCTTTGCTAAAAAGTAACAAAGAGTAGGTCCTTACTTTCAAGATTTTAGCACAAGTTCTAGTAGATTTAATCTTTACTACATTAGCCAACTAATACAAACAAAGTTGTACAATACAATTAATCAAGCATAAAGTTCATCAACTTCCATCATTAGTGATCTCATGACTAGTGGAGTAAGTAGTCTCGGATAACGGTGAGAGGCCGACAATCGATTGAATTAAACCTTGCAAGGTAGACCCACACACACGGTAGGCTACCCCCGAGAGGACAACTTTCCCAGGCCGTTTCCAAAAATCCCCGGGTCGGGATGAAAGGCCACAGTCTTTGGTGCAGGCTATCCGGCATACCCCCGTGAGATACCCGGAGTCACCATACACCACCGGTAGCTAGCCATGAGAGCGAATCCCAAGAGTAGTGACAGTTCCATCCCTAGCCATCTCATTAAGGTACTAGGCTTACCGGTCCCATACCCGACATGTGCTTAGTACGTTCAAAAACTTGACCCACATAACCACTGGACCGGAGCCCAGATCTCATGCTCTTACCACGTGAGCGATCCATTTAGGATATATTATGATTCCTATCTAGGAACCTATTCTCGCGAGTGAGGTCATCACCCGACTTGTAACGGTCCTATAGCTCAGCAGCTATCGACCTATCATACTAGTAAGGACAAAGGTACCTATGGATCATGCATCTAGGGTTTCATTCAACTCCTAAACGTAAATGCACAATCATCCATAGATACTTGAATAAAGAATTCGAAAACTAGGTTAGATGCACCGGAACTTGCCTTCGTCAGCTAGGTTAGCCTGGGCACCCTCGGTGTCGAGCACTTCCACGTACTTCAGCGATGCTTCCGCTCCTCCTTCCTCGGTTTCCGGGACAAGGGAGTAATCTCCGTCCGGAAGATCTACACGGAATGCAATGCAAGTTTAGGTGATGTGATAGTTTGTTGTCTTATCCAACTCTGGGTTGGTCATATTCACCTTAACAAGCATCTAGATAGTGTTTCTCTTTCAGGAAGGTTATTGGGTACACATGGTTTATTCTTTTATTGCACCTTTGAATAGAGGTTTTTATTCTACTTGTCATTTCATGTGAATGAGTAGTCCTTTTCCTTCACAAGCAAAGGTATAATTGTCATATGGACCTCCTTGGGCCCACTACCTCGGTGGGTACCAGGACCGACTACTCGGTGGGCCCCTGGGACTACCCGGCTTGCGCTGCACGGCACCTGATGGCGTGAAGCACAAGGACTACGGAGGAGAAGTACTCGGTTAGGAAGCTGTACATGTCCCGCACTGTATGGAAGACTCCTAGACGTACTCGACTAGTACTCTCTCCCTACTCCGACTTGTAACCCTGCCTCCCGGACTATATAAGGCGAGGCAGGGACCCCTCTCTCGATCATCTCATCTCACGGCGTACAATTGCACCATCTTGTAATCGTACCCAATCAATCCAGAGCTACGCAGCATACAGGACGTAGGGTATTACGCACCTCGCGGCCCGAACCTGTCTAAATTGTGTGCCACGTGTCTCTTCCTTCGAGTTACCGATCTCGGCAAGGCCACATTCATCTACTTCGGGTACTCCCCTTAGTAGGTTGCCGGTCTAAAACACCGACAGCTGGCGCGCCAGGTAGGGGCTCTCGCCCGAGATCACATGGCGAACTCGACGGCTCCTGTCTACTTCAAGACAACCGTCGCCTTCAACCGCGGCGACACCTTCTTTTTCGGCGCTTGGGTCTGCACTGCTGACGGCGCGGGATCCTTCCAACGCCACCTCACCATGCCGCCCAACCCGGAGACTGGCTTCGTGACGCTTCCTGAAATTGTCATAGGCGAACTCGCTGGCAAGTTCGGCGAAATTTCGCTCTTCAACCATCACGCTGACTTCGAGCTCGAGTCCGCTTCCAACTCGAACTCGACGTCTCCATGGGCTATCGCATGCGAGCCGGCTGCTCAGCCATCGCATGTGGTACCCCCATCCCGCGAGCGCTCCACGCGTGGCCCCTGCAAACCCTGCAGGGCCCGCACGGGGGCTCCGTCTTCACGCCGGGCCGGCAAGGAGCCCGTACCCGAGTACAACTCGGACTCCTACACCGCCCCCGTCCACGCTTCGGACTCCAATCCCCTCTCCGGGTTCTACTCGGATTCCGCATAGGAGTTTGACTTCGGGTCGGACCCAGAGGATCCTGAGTCCGAGGACTACTCTACTGAGCACCCCTTATCAGGGTCGGCCTCTAGGCTGGTTATAACCTCCACGCCTACCGGAAGATTCGTCTACTGGCCAGACCGCAAGCCCGCAGACCTGATAAGTGGAGACTCATGCTACGTCGCCTACATCGACTCACTCCCATTCCAGGATGGAACACCACTTGCCCGAGCTGACTCGAACACCCCAACTGAGGTGGCGAGCACCGAGTCCAGTCTTGGCACCCCTGATCGCCAAGTCTTCATGGCTGCCGGCGACACCCCCGGACCATCTGGGACGGCTACAGACAAGTACCTTGAAGACATCTCCGCAGACGAGCTGTCTGCCGACGCACCTGCAGACGAGACCGCCGCCAACAGGGACGCTCGACGTGAGCGTAACAGGAAGCGCAGCGAACGGCGCCGGCGGCTCAGAGACAACCTCCCCATCCGCAACCTTGCGGAAGCTCTCAAAGCAGTCGAGAGCAGAGTACACACTAGCCTTGAGCAATGCCTGATGTCGATCACAGCGATCGCACGCCAGGCTCAGGGCATACGCGCTGGAGAAGTCATTGCCAAGCTCGCTGCAGATGCCTACTTAATGCGAGTCGACAACAGGGTCAACCAGCCTCCCCCCACCAGGAACCGCGACAATGAAGCTACAAGTCGCAGTGCTGACCTTGGTCGCAACCGTACTCGAGCTGAGCTCCCAGCTCAGCCCAACCGTACTCGCGCGAACGTCGGCGGACCCTCACAGGGTGGCAACGACAGAACCGCGAGGTCGTCCCTCACCGTGCTCTGCCCGGCGGCGGCGGCCGTGACCCCGATGGCGGCGGCAGCGACGACGGAAGCTCCAACCACGGAGCCAACAGGAGGGCCGGCAGCGGCGGCAACCGCGGTGGTCGAGACCACGCGAACAGCCACGCCTCTGGTGCCTCACAGGGCGGCTACGACGCCCGCCAGAAGATTGAGGAGCTGCGGCGGAAGAAGTCAGCCACTGCAGGTGACAACGACGGCTTCCCCGCCTTCTCACCTCGACTTCGCAACTTGCTCCTTCCCGAAAAGTTCAAGCCTTTGGGGATCACCAAGTACGATGCGAAGCAGGACCCCATCCAGTGGCTCAGGTGCTACGCCCTCTCCATCGAGAACGCTGGCGGCAACAACGACACCAAGTGCCTCTACTTCCCCTTCTGCCTGGACCAAGCTCCACTCACATGGCTCGAGTCGCTGGACAAGCACTCGATCGACAAGTGGGACCAGCTGAAGGAGTAGTTCACCAGCAACTTCGCGGGCGCCATGGGCCGATCGGGTACTCGCATGGACCTAGCCATGGTCAAGCAGGAACAAGGCGAGACCCTCCGCAAGTACATGCGCCGCTTCTTCGACAAGCGCGCTACCGTAGTCGACGTCACCGACAAGGAGGTCATCGACCTCTTCCAAGACGGCCTCTACCATCGCCGCACCTTTGAAGACTTCGGTCGTCGCCGCCCCAAGTCCATCCCCCACCTCAAGGACATGATCACGTCCTGGGCGGATGAAGAAGACAAAGCCAATGCCAAGTACGACGCCATCCGTGGCAAAAGCAAGCAGAACGCGGGCGGCGGCAGCGGCAACAACAGGAACCAAGGCGGCCGCAACAACAACAACAACTACTCGGGTCCCAACCGCAAGCGCAAGCCAGATAACACTGTCGCGACTATCCAGCGCCCTGCGAAGGAGAACTCGAAGAGGAACTCTGGCGGCTTCAAAGACTTGCTGAAGGAGAAGTGCCCGTGGCATCTGAACGGCAACCACACCACCGAGCAGTGCTACCAACTCAGGCATGCACTCAAGGGTACTCCAGAGCCACTGCACCCTCACCACAAGAAAGGCAAGAAGAAGAACGACGAAGACAACAACGACTTCCAGGAACCTGACAAGACCGTCAACGTCCTCTTCGGCGGACTACCCAGCAGGCGGGAGCAAAAGGCTACCCGTCGAGAAGTCATGAGCATTGAACCAGCGGTCCCGACCCCTCTCAGGTGGTCGGAAGAACCCATTACCTTCTCCCGCGCGGATATTGGACCAGCTTCTCCGAATCAGGACGGTTCCCTCTCGTCCTGAAACCGGTGGTCGCGGGCTCCAAGCTCAACAAGGTCCTCATCGACGGTGGAAGCAGGCTCAACGTCCTTTTCACCAAGACCTTGAAGAAGATGAAGCTCGACATCACCCACATGCTCACCAAGAGCAATACGCCCTTCTACGGCATCGTCCCCGGTAACGTGGCTATCCCACTGGGCTCAGTGGTCCTGCCAGTTACCTTCGGGGAATCTTGGGACAACTACCGTACCGAGTACATAAAGTTCGAGGTCGCGGACTTCGAAACATCCTTCCATGCCATCCTCGGCAGACCAGCCATCGCCAAGTTCATGGCGGTGCCTCACTACACCTACTTGGTGCTCAAGATGCCAAGTCCAGCAGGTGTACTCTCTCTCCAAGGGGACTTGAAGATCTCGCACGACTGTGACACCGATGCCGTGGAGATCGCATCTACAAATCAAGTACCCAACGAGATGATGGAGGTCTACGCCTCGTCGAAGAAGCTTGCTACAAGTGAACTCGACATCCCTGAGAGGTCTGACAAGGCTGAGGAGGTTCTAGTCAAGACGATCGACCTCGGGACAGGTGACGCCAGCAAGACCACCATCATCGGGGCCGGCCTCCACCCCAAATAGGAAGACGCGCTCATCAACTTCCTCCGGGCTAACCGCGACATCTTCGCGTGGAAGCCAGCGGACATGCCAGGAGTGCCCAGGGAGTTGATTGAGCACTGCCTCAACGTCGCTCCTAAGGCCACCCCCAAGCGACAACACCTCCGACGTTTCGCCGACGACAGACGGGATGCCATCAAGAAGGAACTCTCCAAACTACTCGCGGCTGGCTTTATCAGAGAAGTCTTCCATCCTGAGTGGCTCGCCAACCCCGTCCTCGTCCGCAAGAAGAACTCGAACGAGTGCAGGATGTGCGTCGACTACACCCACCTCAACAAGCACTGCCCCAAGGACCCCTTCGGGTTGCCGCGGATTGATCAAGTCATCGACTCCACGGCGGGCTGTGACCTGCTCTGCTTCCTCGACTGCTACTCCGGGTACCACCAGATCGCGATCAAGGAAGAAGACCAGGATAAGACCACGTTCATCACCCCGTTTGGCGCGTACTGCTATACGACCATGTCTTTCAGGTTGAAGAACACCGGTGCCACCTATCAACGAGCTATCCAGGCCTGCTTCAAGAGCAACTCAACAAGAATGTCGAAGCCTACGTGGATGACGTGGTCGTCAAGACCAGAGACTCCAGTACCCTCATCGACGACCTTGAAGAGACTTTCGCATCCCTGCGCGAGTACCGCTGGAAGCTCAACCCGAACAAGTGCGTCTTCGGCGTACCTTCGGGCAAACTACTCGACTTCATCATCAGCCAATGCGGCATCGAAGCCAACCCCGAGAAGATCTCCGCCATCACCAGCATGACAGCTCCCACGTGCATCAAAGACGTCCAGAAGCTGACCGGGTGCATGGCGGCCTTGAACAGATTCATCTCGAAGCTCAGAGAACGGGGGTTCCCCTTCTTCAAACTACTCAAGCATCAAGAGAAGTTCGTGTGGACTCCAGAGGAGGACCAAGCCCTTGCTCAGCTCAAGGACTTTCTATTGAAGCCACCAGTCCTCACGGCTCCTCGCAAAGGCGAGCAGCTACTACTCTACCTCGCTGCGACTACTCATGTGGTCAGTACTGCCATCGTTGTCGAGCGGCAGGAAGACGGCCACGCCTATCCAGTCCAGCGCCCAGTCTACTTCGTCAGCAAGGTCCTGTCAGAGTCCAAGGCACGCTATCATCCTGTGCAGAAGCTCTTGTATGCGGTACTCATCACCTCGCGGAAGCTACGACACTACTTCCAGGAGTACTCGATCTCCTTCGTCACCGACTACCCGCTCGGCGACATCCTGCGGAACCAAGATGCTACTGGAAGAATCTCCAAGTGGGCAGTCGAACTCGGCGCCCTCACCATTGACTTCAAGCCACGCACAGCCATCAAGTCGCAGGCGCTCGTCGACTTCATGGCAGAGTGGCGGGAGAACCAGCTACCTACCCCAACCGTGCGACCAGAACATTGGGTGATGTACTTCAACAGCTCACTCAACCTCGAGGGCGCAGGTGCAGGGGTACTCCTGATCTCTCCAACGGGCGAACAACTCAAGTACGTCCTACAGATCTTCTGGAAGGTCTCAAACAACGAAGCCGAGTACAAAGCTCTCCTACACGGGCTCCGCCTCGCGGCTTCACTGGGCATCAAGCGGCTACTAGTCTACGGCGACTCCGCAGTGGTCATCAACCAAGTCAACAAGTCCTGGGACCGCAACAAGGAGAACATGGACGCCTACTTCCTAGAAGTCCGCAAGCTCGAGAACAAGTTCTACGGTCTCGAGTTCCACCACATCGTCCGCGACAACAACGTTGCAGCGGACGTCCTGTCGAAGCTCGGTTCTACTTGCGCTCAAGTACCAGCGGGTGTCTTCGTCCATGAGCTTCACGCGCCATCCATCCCGGAGCCGGCACCACCGACCACTGTCCCAGCGCATCCGCCCGCTGTCCAGGAGGTCATGATGATCGACGTGGACTGGAGGCAACCCTTCATCGACTACCTCAGCGAGCAGAAGGTTCCCTCGGACAAGAACTTGGCTGAGCAGCTCATCCGCCGCGCCAAGTCCTACACCCTCGTCGGAGACAAGCTTTACAAGAGGGGCGCATCTTCTGGAGTACTCATGAAGTGCGTCCCCAGACAAGAAGGCAAGGACATCTTGGAGGAGATCCACAAGGGCGTCTGCGGCAACCACGCGTCTTCTCGTACGCTGGTCACCAAGGCCTTCCGGTGAGCTTTCTACTAGCCCACAGCTCTGGGCGCCGAAGAACTCGTCAGAAGGTGCCAAGGATGTCAATACTTCGCCAAGCAGCAACACGTCCCAGCCTACAAGCTAGTCACCATACCGCCGACCTGGCCCATCGCTTGTTGGGGGCTCGACATGATTGGGCCACTACCCACTGCGCTAGGTGGTTTCAACAGAGTATTAGTGGCCATCGACAAGTTGACCAAGTGGATCGAGGTCAAGCCGGTCACATGCCCCAAGGCTGACAGAGTACTCGACTTCCTGGATGAACTCGTACATCACTACGGACTACCCCACCGCATTATCACAGACCTGGGATCCAACTTCAACAACCACCAGTTCTGGAAGTACTGCGAGAACAGCTTGATCGACGTCCGATATGTCTCAGTCGCCCATCCTAGGGCCAACGAACAAGTCGAGCGCGCCAACGGGATGGTGCTCGACGCTCTCAAGAAGCGGCTACACGACGCTTCTAACTCTAAAGGAGGCAAGTGGATCAAGCAACTACCCAATGCACTCTGGGGGCTACGTGCTCAGCCTTCCAAGCCAATGGGGCAATCCCCTTACTTCCTGGTCTACGGCTCCGAAGCAATCCTCCCTGCTGATGTCATATGGAACTCACCAGCAGTGGAACACTACGACGAAGGCGTCTCTGAAGACAGCAGACGAGTTGACATCGATGGACTCGAAGAAGCTCGCTGCGCTGCCCCCGTCCAATCAGCAAGGTACCTGGAGGGTATCCGACGCTACCACGACCGCAACATCAAGGAACGCTCCTTCAACGTTGGCGATCTCGTCTCCGTCGTATCCAGAACACGGAAGGACTACACAAGCTCACTCCCCCTGGGAAGGTCCCTTCACCGTAGCAAAGGTGACCGGGCCAGGCTCCTACCGCCTCCAGACACTTGAAGGCGAAGATGTCAACAACTCGTGGAACGTCGATCAGCTCTGTCGGTTCTACGCCTAAGTCTACACGACTACCCTGGGGGCTTAAGTCTACACGACTACATCAAGACCCCTCCGCCGTAAGCGGCCTCCGGGCCCAGGCTTCAGTCTCCGGACTACTCCTTCGCTGTAAGCGGCCTCCGGGTCCAGGCACTAGTCTTCGGACTACTCTTCTCCAGAATCCAGCCCACGCGGCTACCTACGGATCCTGGGCTGCGACGAGCGACAAAGGACTCTAGTAGCGGTCTACTGAGAGACCATGTACTTCTAGATCTAGCCTATACGGCTACCTACGGATCTACTGCTGTAAGCGGCTACTCGCCCTAGCACCATTTAGCCGTAAGCGGCCTCCGGGTCCTGGCGACTACTCTGTAACTATTGCCCTGGCCATCCAGGTGTACTTCTTCAGTAATAAAGTTTGATCGTTCATCAACTTCTTTACTGTCTATTTACCTTAACGAGACTTCTACTGAGTACGACTACTCATGACAACTCCGCGATGGGACTCCGCACTCTGAGATCGCGACTACGAGTACTCATTGATGGATTTTCTCTTCATTAATATTTAAACAATTTCATTACAATTGTTTTTTGTACATCAACTACTATGAGCTAACTATTACAGGACTACTGGAGATTAAGCTTATCGGCTACTTGCTCCGTAATGGGCGCCATCTGCTCCAGTAGCTCCGCATACTGCTCATCAGTACAGTTGGCGGCTAGCCCGCCAGAGACTACATCCACGGGCGCCTTCGGGAAGTAGGACTTCATGAAGGCCAGCACCTGGTTCGGGATCGACTTCGCCAGATGCTTCACATAGGTCGCCAGCCGGCTGGGGGCCTCCTTCAGTCGATCCACAAGCGGTGCTATCTTGGGGCTGCCAGGATGAGGCACCAAGAGTCTTGCAATGGGAAACACGGCTTCTTCAAGCTCCTTCAGCTGGGCCCGCAGCGCCTCGCAGTCCTCGTTCAGCTTCTACAACGATTTGTAGCAGTTGACGAGGTCATGATCGGAGGCAATACGAAGCTCCATGTGCTTGTCACACTCGAAGGCAAGCTCCTTATAGTCTAGCTCGAGTACCTGGCGGGCCTCCTGCTCCCGGTAGAAGAGATTCTTCAGATCCGTCTCTGAAGTCTTCAATTGTTCAAACCGGGTCTCAAGCTCTGCAAACGACAAGGCGTAGCGGGTTAGACTACCTCTCGACCTCCAACAACTACTCAACAAGACAAGTGGTGTACCTTTGTTCTTGTTGCGAAGCGACTTGTTCTTCCGCACCAAGTCGTCGCTCTTCGCCTGCATCTCCTAGATGTCGTTGTGGTACTTGGCGAAGGCGGTATCAAGCTTGGACTGCATGGCGCCCGCGTGCTTTCGGGACTTCACGAGTTGGTCCTCCAGCGCCTTCGCCCGAAGCACCGCGTCACCGAAGCATTGAAGCATGTTGGACTTCTCGCGGGACCTATCCACGACGTCCTACACAGACAACATATGTCAAATGGGTACTCAACGCTTACGGATTGACTACTCAGGAGTTACGACTACTCACCTTCATCCACTACTCGGCTTGGCGGACTGCCTCCAGATGCTGAGCCACCGTTGCTGGATTGACCAAGTCATCCGCCAGCAGCTCTACTTTGACAACCCGCCCAGGAAAATACCGTACTATCGCCTAAGACCGATCCACTTTGGTCATTAAGCAATAATAAAGTATCAATCCTGTCGTTAGTTGTCGGGTTAACGCCCGGTAAATCACTTGAAAGGCACAAGGATCGAATATATGCATTAAAACTCACTCGAAGGCGAGTCCAGAGATACAACAGCATTGAAATCCAAATTCGTACCCCGAAGGGTTTATTTATTACAAACCATAGTTTTTGTCATGACGAAACAGTTCAGAGTTTTCGAAAGCAGCGGAAATTAACTAACAGAAGCGAAGACACCACGGGAGTCCATCCATGATGCTTTCAGTAGTCGTCCTCCACCCACTCCAGCTCCCAGCCGGGCGGGATCTCTCCGGGCCACACATCACTGAAGGCATTACCTGAATCAAGACATTATAGCAAGGCTGAGTATACTAATACTCAGCAAGTCTTACCCGTTGGTGATAACTACTTCACCAAATCTAGACCATGAAAGGCTTTTTGGCTACTGGGTTGCTTTGCTAAAAAGTAACAAAGAGTAGGTCCTTACTTTCAAGATTTTAGCACAAGTTGTAGTAGGTTTAATCTTTACTACATTAGCCAACTAGTACAAACAAAGTTGTACAATACAATTAATCAAGCATCATCTTCATCAACTTCCATAATTAGGGATCTCATAACTAGTGGAGTAAGTAGTCTCGGATAACGGTGAGAGGCCGACAATCGATTGATTTAAACCTTGCAAGGTAGACCCAAACACACAGTAGGCTGCCCACAGAGGGACAACTTTCCCAGGCCGTCCCCAAAAATCCTCGGGTCGGGATCGAATCTTACAGTCTTTGGTGCAGGCTATCTGGCATGTCCCACCCAGCACACCCAGAGTCACCATACACCACCGGTAGCTAGCCGTGAGAGCGAATCCCAAGAGTAGTAATGGTAGGATCCCTCGCCGCCTCATTAAGGTACTAGGCTTACCGGTCCCATACCCGACATGTGCTTGGTACGTTCAAAAACATAACCCACAAAACCACTGGACCGGAGCCCAGATCCCATGCTCTTACCACGTGAGCAATCCATTTAGGATACAATATGATTCCTATCTAGGAACCTATTCACTCGAGTGAGGTCATCACCCGACTTGTAGCAGTCCTATAGCTTAGCAGCTATCGACCTATCATACTAGTAGGGACAAAAGGTACCTAGGGATCATGCATCTAGGGTTTCATTAAACTCCTGAACGTAAATGCACAATCATCAATAGATATTTGAATAAAGAAATTTTAAAACTGGGTTAGATGCATCGGAGCTTGCCTTCGTCGGCTAGGTTAGCCTGGGCACCCTCGGTGTCGAGCACTTCCACGTACTGTAGCGACGCTTCCGCTCCTCCTTCCTCGGTTTCCGGGACAAGGGAGTAATGTCCGTCCGGAAGATCTACACGGAATGCAATGCAAGTTTAGGTGATGTGATAGTTTGCTGTCTTATCCAACTCTTGGTTGGTCATATTCACCTTAACAAGCATCCTGCTAGTGTTTCTATTTTAGAAAGGTTATTAGTTGTACATGAGTTATTCTTTTATTGAATATTTGGATAAAGGTTTTTATTATACTTGTCATTTCATGTGAAAGCTTCAATTCCATTTATCTTCACCAACAGAGGTGTAATTAATATTTTTATTTATGAATTAATTTCTTGTTAGTGATGATATTTAATTAGCTTTTAATGATATTAAATAATACTTTCCAAAAAGGAAAAAGGATTAATTAGGGGTTTTTCTTTATTTAAATTCCCTTTAATAATAAAAGGGCCTTTAAGCTTTTTATTAAGCAATTAAATTGCCAAAAATTAAATGAGTGTTTCTTAAGCCTACTAGAACCCATCCTGGTCCACTGGACCCACATGTAAGTGTTGGATGCTAGGAAATTAAATATTATAGAAAATAACAAAGGCTAGCTAGTGATTCAATTTAAATGCACACAAAAATAAATAAGCATCAAAATGCTCCCAACTTTCTTGTGCATGCTCTCTGATCCTAAACAAGTCTAAAGAACTAGCATGTTCACCTAGGAACTCTACTGATCTAGGTTTATTAATTTACAAAGGAAAACATGCATAGTTAGAGGATAAATATTTCTGGTAAGCCAAAAATCAGGATTAATTCACAAGATGTGTATTTTGATATGACAAGACAGTGTGCACAAGTTGAGCTCAAAACCATAAATATATTTAGCAAGAAAAATCATTTATGCAGCTCTGGCAGAAATGGAAAAACATTTTTATAAAAAGATTTACATCATAACTTTGCGCAATGTCTGGCATAGGAGCTAGTCGTATCCTAACACACTACATATCCAAAATTGGGCTACAGAGGAGTTATGGATTTCAAGTTATGACAGATCTAGGTTTAACACATTTGTATTTTTCATGCTAAAATTATTTAGAATCCAGCCATGAGTAAACAACAAAAGTGGTGGGATTTCCTTTCCTGAACCCTAAAAAATTGGTTTGGGATTTTTCTGATTTTTCTACGAATTTCTAGGCATTTTACAAGGCACTGAACCAATCTGCAAGAAAACCTAGATAACTTCTATTGCAAATCAGTCCCTAATTCACACAACAGCCCTTGGGTTTCACACTTATGCCCCTGCGGCGGCGGGAGAGCTCGCCGGCGGCAATGTGGGGCCGGACCGGGGCAACATGTGGCAGGGGAGGGCGATTGGGC
The DNA here is from genome assembly GCA_947561735.1 of Cenchrus americanus. Lineage (NCBI taxonomy): Eukaryota > Viridiplantae > Streptophyta > Magnoliopsida > Poales > Poaceae > Cenchrus > Cenchrus americanus. The sequence goes on from OX387245.1 coordinate 129,988,530, forward strand.
TCACCCCTAGTTGATTGGTGGCGGTGGCGGGGCTGGGGCGAGCTCTGGCGAGCGCGCGCGGCGGCGCGGCGGGAACACCCGCGGTGGCGGCGGTTCCGGCGAGGCCCGCGGGGATGCAAGTCAATGTGCGGCTCGGGAGGCTCAAGTGGTGTCTAAGGGAGGCCTAGGCGTGCTCGGACGGCGGCAAGCGCGAGCGGGGAAGGACTTCACCGGCGGCGGCGGCGATGGCGCGGTGGTGGCTCGGGGTGGCGAGCGGAGGGGAGAAGGAGGCGGTTTAAATAGGCCGGCTTGTCTGCGGGTGACGGCGGATGACGGCGGGAGAGCATCTCCGTGCTACGGCGGCTCGACCGCCGAGCGTACGGCCGGCGCGCGGACGGACCGCGGGTCCCTCCGCGCGCACGGCGCGGTACGTCGGCGTGGCCGGCGGCCGACTCGAGGCACCTAGGGAGGGGGCACGTCGGGGCGTGTGGGCCTCGGGCGGCGCTCGGCCTCGGGCGGCGCGGGCGCGAACGCCGAGGGCCGGCGGCGCTCGGCCGGCGACGCGCGGTGCGACGCGCTCTGCCTTTTCCCTATCTGCTGAGCACAAGTTTGAAATCAAAATTTTCTAACTTTTTGAATAGAACTCGACCAAGCTTTGAACACGAAAGTTAGAGATCTATCTACCCTCTGCACTTTGGCTAAAGCCGATTGTGAGTTGGATTCAAATCGAGAGAGAAATTTAAATGCCAACTTTGAATGTCAGCAGGGTTTTGCAAACAGTGAATTCTGGCTTGCATTGGATTTTTCACGTTTTTTCCCTCAAAATTTGAAATGCCAATCTACATGAAAGTTGTGTCCCTCAACAAGATCTACAACTTTCTTAAAGGTAGAATTTTAAGTGTTTAGGTGAATTTTGGAGAAGACGGCAAAAGTTCCGGACGACATTCGCTGACGTCAACGGTTAAGCCGGTTTTGACCGTGTCTTTGACCACGGGTCGACTACGGGTGTGTGCAAACTTGGTCAAGGGGTTCATTAGGGTTCATTGGCGAGGTTTTCGGGGTGATGACCCAGGTTGACCTAGTGTTGACCGGTGTTTGACTGGTTTGACTCGGCTGATCCGGTCATTAGCGTTAATGACGGTAATTAAAAACCTGGGGCTTCACAGTCTACCCCCCTTAAACAGAATCTCGTCCCGAGATTCGAAAGCAAAAGACAAAGTAGGGAGGGTTCCCGAATAGAGAGGTTACTTATGAAATTCGGTTGGCTTTGCTTCACTTGAAAGCTTGGCTTCTTGTCGCGGTTTCCCTTAGCGGATCCGGGTTCCGCTTCTCTCGTCCGGGGGTTCGGGCACTCATTGGCAAAATGCCCGGGCTGTCTACAATTGTAGCATATGCGGGGCGGAAGTTCCTTAAGCTTGGGCACATGCCGTGGATTCTTTTGGTACCTGGAGATTTCCCGAAGGCTTGTCTGCAGGGGGGGTCCTTCTCCACCTGCCCGGATGGCGAAGATTGCGAAGACCCATGAGTACGCTTCTTGACAAAGTGGAACTACTTGCTCGATTCACTGCCGGAAGTGAAATCAGCTTGTCGCTTCCTATCTTCCTGTGCCTTCTTCATGGCATCCTCCTGAGAGATACCTTTGTTTACTAACTCATGATAACTATTGGGTTCCAACAGTATTAGCCTTTCGTACAAGTCACCATCGAGACCATCGCGGAAACGTTCCATTTTCTTGGCGTCAGTGTCCACGTGATGTCCTCCGTACTGGCAGAGACTATTGAACTTCTGTGCATATTGGTACACGGTGTCAGCTCCTTGCTTCAGAGCCAACAATTCTCTCATTTTTCTGTCCATAAGTCCTTTCGGAATATGGTGGTCCTTGAAAGCTTGCTTGAATTCAACCGAAGTGACTTTATGTCCAGCAGGTTGCATAGACTTGAAATGTTCCCACCACATCAGTGCTTCGCCCCGAAGTTGTAAGGTTGCCAATGTTGCCTTGCGCTCCTCGAAGAAAGGAAGGGTAAAAGCAGAGAATTTGGCCTCTATGGCCCTGACCCATGCGTCAGCTTCAAGCGGTTCTTCTGCCTTAGCGAACGTTGGAGGCTTCATCCCAATAAACTGGGTGTAGGTAGTGACCTCATGTGGTCCCTCATGATTGGCCCCGTGCGGAGGCCACTGTTCCAACAGCTGCACGCGCTAGTTTGTCTGTTGTTGCATCTGCAGGAGCTGGCGCAATAAGTCAGTTTGTGTGGTCAGAAGTGCCTCTATCGGTGTCAGGGATGGTGGTGGGGGTGGGTCATTACTACTTGAGGCACCAAAACCATTGTGAGTGTTGCGTGTCGGTCCGACCATCTGAAAATTTGAGTTTTCATTAAACACACATTCATAAGCTTGTTCATAGTATTGACAAGTAGAATATGTACGACGAAAGCTCATTTATGGTAAGTTTTACGGAACCGAACAACACAACGGCCATAAGCATCAAATTCGGGAATCGATGCTCATGCACCGAAAATCCTCATTCAAGGTCCGTAGACGTACTTCAAGTTGGTATTCCACTCGGGATCAAGAATGAACACACGATGGATGACTTCTCCATATTGACTATTCGAGAACCTTGACTGCTCAAGAGAGTTTCTATGTCTAAGGCTTCAACATGTTTAAGGATAAAAGGGGTTGGAGGGAAAATTCAAGTCGATGAAGATAACAAGTTGGTAGGTGGAATCACCATTGAAGATTGAGTTCTATGATCAAGACATTCCCTCTGACATAGTAGAATAGCATAAGTTCCTTTCTCCGGTTGAGCATTGCTGGGTATTCATGTGCACAAAGGCACAATTTGTAGGTTAGAGCTCGAAGCGAGCACACATACATAATGACATGAGGTTCCGCGCTTATGAACAAAAATTCATAACCAAAAATCCGTAAACCTCAAATCTTTCCCAAGTTTTCCCTGTTCAAAATAAATTCTTTAACACCTAATTAAATTTTAAGGTTGAGCATGAACAAGAAAAACAAGGTGGATGGTCAGAACCTAGATGTGCCTAGGAAAGTGTGAACCAAACCAAACGGAACTAGGATTGAGACTTGCTAGCACAAGATAACTAGTTAAGGGGCAATTGTTTTTAACAATTTGGTTTAATTAAACCTAGCACAAGGTAACCACTTTTTCAAAATTTCGGCAGCATGACGGCTAGGTATGAGAGGTACTTTAGTTCATAAAAAGCACACACTAGCATAAACTTCCTTAGAGAACATATGGAAATTCGATTTTTGGGGTCCATTTTAGTTATTTCGATTTTTAACATGCATGCAAGACGTCCTATTCGACCTCACATGGCAATCAAGCCAAAAATCGGAGTTAGTGCCTGTCGTATGGACCTCCCTGGGCCCACTACCTCGGTGAGTACCAGGACCGACTACTCGGTGGGCCCCTGGGACTACCCGGCTTGCGCTACACGGCACCTGAAGGCGTGGAGCACAAGGACTACACAGGAGTAGTACTCGGTTAGGGAGCTGTACATGTTCCGCACTGTATAGAGGACTCCGAGACGTACTCGACTAGTACTCTCTCCCTACTCCGACTTGTAACCCTGCCTCTCGGACTATATAAGGCGAGGCAGGGACCGATCTCAGGATCACCTCATCCAATCCCTACAACTCACGGCGCACTATTGCACCATCTTGTAATCGTGCCCTATCAATCCCGCAGCCACGCGACATACGGACGTAGGGTATTACGCACCTCGCGGCCCGAACCCGTCTAAATTGTGTGCCACGTGTCTCTTCCTTCGAGTTACCGATCTCGGCGAGTCACAATCATATACTTCGGGTACTCCCCGTAGTAGGTTGCCGGTCTAAAACACCGACACCGGCGCGCGCCGTAGGGGCTCTCGCCCGAGATCACATGGCGAACTCGACGGCTCTCGTGCGCGCGAAGCCAACCGTCGCCTTCAACCGTGGCGACACCTTCGTGTTTGGCGCCTGGGTCTGCACTGCTGATGGCGCGGGCTCCTTCCAGCGCCGCCTGACCATGCGGCCCAACCCGAAGACAGGCTTCGTGACACTTCCCAAAGTCGTCACAGGCGAACTCGCCGGCAAATTCGGCGAAATTTCGCTCTACAACCACCACGCTGACTTCGAGCTCGAGTCAGCCTCCAACTCGAACTCGACTTCGCCATGGGCCATCGCATGTGAGCCGGCTGCTCAGCCATCGCAGGCGGTCCCCTCACCACGCGAGCCCTCCGCACGTGGCCCCCGCATCCTTAGCCGGGCCCGCACGGGGGCTCCCACCTCGCGCCGGGCCGGCAAGGAGCCCGTACACGAGTACAACTCGGACTCCGACGCCGCCCCTGATCACGTTTCGGACTGCAGCCCTCTCTCCGAGTTCTACTCGAACCCGGATTACGAGTTCGACTTCGGGTCGGACCCTGAGGAGCCCGAGTCCGAGGACAACTCCACTGAGCTTCCTTTATCAGGGCCAGCCTCTGGACTGGTTATAGCATCCACACCGGCCGGAAGATACGTCTCTTCGGCCGGACCGCAAGCCTGCTGACCTGATAAAGGGAGACTCACGCTACGTCGCCTACATCGACTCGGCCGCCGTTCCAGGAGGGGAACACCGCTAGCCCGGCCTGACTCAAACACACCAACTGAGGTGGCACCCTCTGAGTCCAGCCTTGGCACCCCTGATCGCCAAGTCTTCATGGCTGCCGGCGACACCCCAGGGCCTTCAGGCACAGCTAAGGAAAAGTACCTAGAGGACATCTCCTGCGACGAGCTCTCTACTGACGCTCCACCGAACGAGACTCCGGCGGACAGAGACTCTCGACGCGAACGCAACCGGAAGCGCAATGAACGTCGTCGACGCCTCCGCGACAACCTCCCCATCCGCAACCTTGCGGAAGCTCTCGAGGCGGTCGAGAGCAGAGTTCACACCACCCCTGAGCAATGCCTCATGTCGATCACAGCGATCGCACGTCAGGCCCAGGGCATACGCGCTGGAGAGGTCATCGCCAAGCTCGCTGAAGATGCTTACTTCATGCGGGTCGACAACAGAGTCAATCAACCTCCTCCCGGCTAAACCCCGCGACAACGAAGCTACTAGTCGCAGCGCCAACAACGGTCCCAACCGTACTCGAGCTGACCTCCCAGCTGAGCCAAACTGTCGCCGCTCCAACGCCGGCGGACCTTCACTCCAAGACCACGGCAACCGAGAAGTTGTTCCCCACCGCGCTCCGGCAGGTGGCGGTGGCAACGATCTCGACGGCGGCGGCAGCGACGGCGGCAGCTCCAACCATGGGGCCAACAGGAGGGCTGGGTGCCGCGGCAGCTGCGGCGGCTGAGGCCACTCGAACAGCCACGCCTCCGGCACCTCACGCGGCGGGTACGACACCCGCCAGAAGATTGAGGAGCTACGGCGGAAGAAGTCGACCACTGCAGCTGAAGGCAACGGCTTCCCCGCCTTCTCACCTCGACTTCACAACTTGCTCCTCCCCGACAAGTTCAAACCTTTGGGGATCACCAAGTACGACGCGAAGCAGGATCCCATCCAGTGGCTCCGATGCTACGCCCTCTCCATCGAGAACGCTGGCGGCAACAGCGACACCAAGTGCCTCTACTTCCCCTTCGCTCGGACCAAGCACCACTCACATGGCTCGAGTCGCTGGACAAGCACTCGATCGACAAGTGGGACCAGCTGAAGGAGCAGTTCACAAGCAACTTCACGGGCGCCATGGGCCGATCGGGTACTCGCATGGACCTGGCCATGATCAAGCAGGAACAAGGCGAGAACCTTCGCAAGTACATGCACCGCTTTTTCGACAAGCGCGCCACCGTCGTCGACGTCACCGACAAGGAGGTCATCGACCTCTTCCAAGAAGGCCTCTATCACCACCGCACCTTCGAAGACTTCGGTCATCGTCGCCCCAGGTCCATCCCCCACCTCAAGGACATGATCACGTCCTGGGTGGATGAAGAAGACAAGGCCAATGCCAAGTACGACGCCATTCGTGGCAAGACCAAGCAAAACCAGGGCGGCGGCGGCGGCAGCAATGCGAACCAGGGCGGCCGCAACAACAACAACAACAACTACTCGGGTCCCAACCGCAAGCGCAAGCCAGACAACACTGCCGCGGCTATCCAGCGCCCTGCGAAAGGGAACTCGAAGAAGAACTCTAGTGTGACACCCTAAAATTCCATCACTAAATTAATGTAAACAACATGGTGTTTTTGTTTTATTTTCTAAGTATTAATAAATTATCAAATAAATTTGGTCTCTAAATATTTTAATATCATTTTAATAATTTTAGAAGCGATAAGTGCCTGTGCATCATAATTTGAATGCATGGTTCTATTGCTTGATTGTGTGGAGTTTTAAAAGTCTTTAAACTGATTTGAATTTTTTTTAAAAGGATGAAAAGTTTTGAAAGGGTTTAAAAGTTTTGAAAGTTTGAAAAAGGAGTTTAAAAAAATAAATAAAAAGGAAGAAAACTCCTTCCAAAACCTCTCTCTCTCTTTTCAGCCCACCGGCCCACCTATCCCTCCTCAGCCCGCAGCCGAGCAGGCCGCCTTTCTCCCTCTCCCTTTGCTTACGCGCTTTCGGCCCAGCACCCGCACGCGCGGCCCAACAAACCCGCGGCCCAGCTCCCCTCTCCTCCCCTCTCTTCCGGTCACTGACCGACCGGGCCCACATGTCTGCCCTTTCCCCTTCCTCCAGCCCTCCTCTGCCTCTCATCAGGCCGCGGCCGCCGGTCGAATCCCGGCGCCCCTCAGTCTTCCCCTCCTTCAAAGCTAGCATTCAAGGAGCAGTGAAGCCCGGCGCCACCCCTCCGCCTTAACCCTCCCCTTCCGTTACCCCTTTTCTTTGGTTTCGAGTTGAAACCGCCGCCGCCGGTGCTTCCCTAGCCATTAATGGCCAATTGGCCCGGCTATTGCTCCCACCCCTCCTCCATAGCCTTTAAGGGTCGCGGTTGAGTCCTTGCTGCATCCTTTTCCCTCTCCCGAGCCCCTCATCCATCTGCATCTTCGTGTGCAGCGTCGCCGTCCCGCCGCCACCGCGCCTCTTACGCACGTCCCTGGCCGCCCGATCCGTAGGGGACGACGCAGATTAAATCGGGATTTAACCCTTGGCCCCGGTCCACCGTGGACCCATGGACCAGGTCCATCGCGCGGTCCACCGCTGGCCCACGAGCACGCCAACCGCCGGATCCGCGATCAACGGCGCAGACCGCTCCCGGCTACGGGTCAACCCGATCTCGTACCGGTCAGCTGCGCCTGTCACTAGCCATTTTGCAAAAAGAGCCCTGCACTTTCTAATATCACAGATATGTCCTTCCACCTTGTAAAACCCTTACAACCAGGTCCTGTTTTCTTCGTTTAAGCCCTTGATCTCTCTGGAAATCCCACCCGAGATCCTAGTATTAACCTTTTGTGCTATAGACCTTAGGTTTATATGCATAATTATGTTTTAGCCCCTGGAAGCCCTGTATCTTTGCAGAAAAGCCCCTGAAACTTGTTTTAGCCATATCTTTTCCGTCCTAGCTCCGTTTTAAGCGTTCTTGGTGTCCACACGACCGTCTTTTTCAAGCCCGTCAGTTTTAGAACCTTGTTTTGGTCGTATCTTGTGCGTTTTAGCTCCGTTTCCACCGTTTCAAGTTGCGTTAGGCTCATATCAACTAAAACTACGTGATAGGACCAATGTTGTACATGTTCTTTGTTTTATAATTTATTTAAATGTTAAATATGATTAAATCTTATTATGCATGCTTTTCTAATTAAAATCTAATTAGAAGTTCAACACGTGTTTTCATAAGAAAGTTAATATGCTTAATACTAGTCAAATATTTCTTATAATTAAAAAGCTAATTAGACGTGTACCTCAGTTTTTATAATCAAACTTAATTTGAGTAATGCTTATGCAATATGCTTTCTATATAAAAGCAATATAGGTTTATCTCGAGTTTTCTTAATTAAATTGTTAATTTGATTAATATGAATATAAATGTGTTTTTAAATTGTAATTTGATTAGAATAACTCGAAATACAAAGATAAGCGCCTAGATGCATTTACATGCTTCTTTTAAATTAAATGTTTAATTTGTATAAGTTAAACTTGAATATTTATAAATAAAATTGAAATAGTTTTACATCGTCTTTTAAATACAAATATAACTTGCTTAATAGGGTATTTCTTTGAAATAACCTATGCATATGATCTTTATTAAATTAAAATATACCAAGCACATAGGTAGCTCTTGTTTATGATCATCCAAATCACCTGATAGTTCCGAGTGTTCCTTGTGATCGCTTTCCTAGAGCCAACCTTTGTTCTCTCTTGGTGAATCAACTATGTTCTTACACCTAATCTTTCTTAGCCACCTTTCTTTAAAGCTACCTTGTTATCTGTTTCTTCTGTCAGATCAGTTTACCTTTGCTTGGTGTATTGTTTTGTTTATTGTATGCTTTCTTGTGTGCTCGTAGACACCGTGCCGGTTTCAAGTGAGCAACCAGTTGAAGCGGATCAGGAGCAAGTGTTTGAAGAAGAAGAACACCAGTGTTTAAGCAAGGAAGGCAAGTGGAATTCTCCCTCTGCATGTTCTTCTTTGTCCTAAACAATTGCATGATAACTAAGTTTACTTTTAAATGTTGTATTGCATAAATTTGATGGGAAATCACCTTTTTTAGGACATGATTAGACTTTTACCCTCATTACCTTGGACAACCCTTTTTAAATAAATGTTTTGGGTAGAAATGCTTAGTTGCTATAACTTGGGATGGTTAAAATGAATCTTATGCAATATGATGAATGTTGATCTTGATAACTTGGATGATATACATGTATGTGTGTGCTTATGGTTAATAACAAGATCATATGGTTTAATCGGAACATGGAGAACCACCCAGGATAACAGTACAACCACAGTCCACATGGCTCTGGCTTAGCCGATTAATTAGGAGAGTGGGTTAGCTGATAGCTCTTTTCCGAGAGGGGCACGGGGGCGGAGTTGAAGGGGTATAGCCGGTTCTTTTGGGGTATCGACCTTGGCTAAGGTGCGACCATTAGGGAGGGTTATGGTCCGCTCCGCCTTTGTAGAATCGTCGCGGGCCGTTGGTTTCTCTTCTTTCCTTTGTAAAGGCTTCGTAGTGGACCCCTAGCCACTCACCTCGAAAGTGTTTAAGGGTCTGATCAACCCGGGCAACATGGGGAACACGAACTGTGGGTAAAGTGTACAACCTCTGCAGAGGGTAAAACTGATCGATCAGCCGTGCTCACGGTCAAGAGTGGCCTGGACCCTCACATGAATAATAAACTTGAAGATGGAACTAAATCGTGGTTTCTTGTGGGTTTTTGAGAGGAGATGTTTTCCTAAATGCTTAAGTGGGTTGGTATAAACTTACACCTAGTAATTAGGTGCTTGCTAATAAAATTTAACCAACATTAAAATGCTAACCGCAGCAAAACTTTTAGCCTATCCTTGATGGCCTTGCATCTTTCCTCCACTTGCTGAGCTCCAACCATAAGTGTGCTCACCCTTGCTTACCCGCTGTTCAGAGGAGATCACTGGAGAAGAGTACTTCTGCGACTATGAGGAGTTCTGAGGCTTGCGTGCCCCCAGTCAGATGCCTGTGGAAGATGAAGACGGTGTTGCGACTTCATAGTTAACGTTTGTTCGTTGTAAAGGCCTTCGAGTCTAACGTCTGAGTGTAATAAAAAGATAATGTAATGGTTTAACTCTTGTACGTTTTTATTGCTGTTTATTGATATCTCACTCATGACGTCTATCATATGTGTGTAAACTTGATCCTGGCGCACATATGAGATGCATTTGGTTTTCTTCGGAAAATCAGGTGTGACATCTGGCGGCTTCAAAGACCTGCTGAAGGAGAAGTGCCCGTGGCATCCAAACGGCAACCACACTACCGAACAGTGCTACCAGCTCAGGCACGCACTCAAGGAGACGCCGGAGCCACCGCACCCTCACGACCAAAAGGGCAAGAAGAAGGACGGCGACAACAACGACTTCCAAGAACCTGAGAAGACCGTCAACGTCCTCTTCGGCGGATTGCCCAGCAGGCGGGAGCAGAAGGCTACCCGTCGTGAAGTAATGTCCATTGAGCCAGCGGTCCCGACCCCTCTCAGGTGGTCGGAGGTACCCATCACCTTCTCCCGCGCGGACCAATGGACCAACTTCTCTGAACCAGGACGGTTCCCCCTCGTCCTGAAGCCAACGGTGGCGGGCTCCAAACTCAACAAGGTGCTCATCGACGATGGAAGCGGGCTCAACGTCCTTTTCACCAAGACCTTGAAGAAAATGAAGCTCGACATCACGCACATGCTCACCAAGAGCAACGTGCCCTTCTACGGCATCGTCCCCGGCAACGCGGCTATTCCACTGGGCTCGGTGGTCCTGCCAGTTACCTTCGGGGCAACTCGGGACAACTACTGTACCGAGTACATCAAGTTCGAGGTCGCGGACTTCGAGACCTCCTACCACGCCATCCTTGGCAGACCGGCCATCGCCAAGTTCATGGCGGTGCCCCACTACACCTACTTGGTACTCAAAATGCCAAGTCCAGCCGGTGTACTCTCCCTGCAGGAGGACCTCAAGATCTCCCACGACTGCGACACAGAAGCCGTGGAGATCGCCTCCACAAATCAAGTACCCAACACAATGATGGAGGTCTACGCTGGGTCGAAGAAGCTTGCTACAAGCGAACTCGACATCCCAGAGAAGTCGGACAGTACCAACAAGCCTCAGCCACCTGAGGAGGTACCCGTCAAGACGGTCGACCTCAGAACAGGCGACCCCACCAAGACAACCACCATCGGGTCCGGCCTCGACCCCAAATAGGAAGACGCGCTCATCAGCTCCTTCGGGCTAACCGCGACATCTTCGCGTGGAAGCCAGCGGACATGCCAGGAGTGCCCAGAGAGCTGATTGAGCACTCCCTCAACGTCGACCCTAAGGCCACCCCCAAACGACAACACCTCCGACGCTTTGCCGACGACAGGCGGGATGCCATCAAGAAGGAACTCGCCAAGCTAATCGCAGCTGGCTTCATCAGAGAAGTCTTCCATCCTGAGTGGCTTGCCAACCCCGTCCTCGTCCGCAAGAAGAACTCGAACGAGTGGAGGATGTGCGTCGACTTCACCGACCTCAACAAACACTGCCCCAAGGACCCCTTCGAGTTGCCGCGGATTGATCAAGTCATCGACTCCACGGCGGGCTGCGACCTGCTCTGCTTCCTCGACTGCTACTCCGGGTACCACCAGATCGCAATCAAGGAGGAAGACCAGGAGAAGACCGCGTTCATCACCCCGTTTGGCGCGTACTGCTACACGACCATGTCATTCGGGTTGAAGAACACCGGCGCTACCTACCAACGGGCCATCCAGGCCTGCTTCAAGCGGCAACTCAACAAGAACGTCGAGGCCTACGTGGATGACGTGGTTGTCAAAACCAGGGACTCCAGTACCCTCATCGACGACCTTGAAGAGACCTTCGCATCACTACGCGAGTACCGCTGGAAGCTTAACCCGAACAAGTGCGTCTTCGGCGTTCCTTCAGGAAAACTACTCGGCTTCATCATCAGCCAGCGCGGCATCGAAGCCAACCCCGAGAAGATCTCCGCCATCACTAGCATGAAAGCTCCCACGAGCATCAAAGACGTCCAGAAGCTGACGGGGTGCATGGCGGCGCTGAACAGATTCATCTCGAGGCTAGGAGAACGGGGCCTCCCCTTCTTCAAACTACTCAAGCATCAAGAGAAGTTCGTGTGGACTCCAGAGGCGGATCAAGCCCTTGCCCAGCTCAAGGACTTCCTATCAAAGCCACCGATCCTCACGGCTCCTCACAAGGGAGAGCAGCTGTTGCTCTACCTCGCTGCGACTACTCACGTGGTCAGTACTGCCATCGTTGTCGAGCGGCAGGAAGACGGCCACGCCTACCCGGTCCAGCGTCCAGTCTACTTCGTCAGCGAGGTTCTATCAGAGTCCAAGGCCCGCTATCAGCCTGTGCAGAAGCTCCTGTACGCTCTACTCATCACCTCGCGGAAGCTACGACACTACTTCCAGCAGTACTCGGTCTCCGTCGTCACCGACTACCCGCTTGGCGACATCCTGCGGAACCAAGACGCTACCGGAAGAATCTCCAAGTGGGCCGTCGAGCTCGGCGCCCTCACTATCGACTTCAAGCCACGCACAGCCATCAAGTCGCAGGCACTAGTCGACTTCATGGCGGAGTGGCGGGAGAACCAGCTACATACTCCCACTGTGCGACCAGAGAATTGGGTGATGTACTTTGACGGCTCACTCAACCTCGAGGGCGCAGGTGCAGGGGTACTCCTGATCTCTCCAACGAGCGAACAACTCAAGTACGTCCTGCAGATCTTCTGGAAGGTCCCAAACAACGAAGCCGAGCACGAAGCCCTCCTACACGGGCTCCGCCTCGCGGCTTCACTGGGCATCAAGCGGCTACTAGTCTACGGCGACTCCGCAGTGGTCATCAACCAAGTCAACAAGTCCTGGGACGGCAACAAGGAGAACATGGACGCCTACTGCCTAGAAGTCCGCAAGCTTGAGAACAAGTTCTACGGTCTCGAGTTCCATCACATCGTCCGCGACAACAACACTGCAGCGGACGTCCTCTCCAAGCTCGGATCCACCCGCGCTCAAGTGCTAGCGAGTGTCTTCATACACGAGCTTCACGCGCCATCCATCCCGGAGCCGGCGCCACCGACCATTGTCCCAGCCCATCCACCGGCCGGGCAGGAGGTCATGATGATCGACGTGGACTGGAGGCAACCCTTCATCGACTACCTCAGCGAGCAGAAGGTCCCCTCCGACAAAAACGCAGCCGAGCAACTCGTTCGCCGCGCCAAGTCTTACGTCCTCGTCGGAGACAAGCTTTACAAGCGGGGTGCATCTTCCGGAGTACTCATGAAATGCGTCCATCGTGAAGAAGGCAAGGACATCTTGGAGGAGATCGACAAGGGCGTCTGCGACAACCACGCGTCCTCACGCACGCTGGTCAGCAAGGCTTTCCGACGAGCTTTCTATTGGCCCACAGCTCTGGGCGATGCCGAAGAACTCGTCAGAAAGTGCCAAGGATGCCAATACTTCGCCAGGCAGCAGCACGTCCCAACTTACAAGCTAGTCACCATACCGCCAACCTGGCCCTTTGCCTGCTGGGGGCTCGACATGATTGGGCCACTGCCAACCGCCGGAGTGGTTTCAACAGTGCACCGGTGGCCATCGACAAGTTCACCAAGTGGATCGAGGTCAAGCCGGTCACATGCCCCAAGGGCCGACGAGTACTCGACTTCCCGGATGAACTCGTACACCGCTATGGGCTACCCCACCGCATCATCACAGACCTGGGATCCAATTTCAACAACCACCGCTTCGGGAGTACCGCGAGAACAGCGGGATCGACGTCAGATACGTCTCAGTCGCCCATCCACGGGCCAACGGACAAGTCGAGCGCGCTAATGGGATGGTGCTCGACGCTCTCAAGAAGCAGCTACACGACGCCGCGAACTCTAAAGGGGGCAAGTGGATCAAGGAACTACCCAACGCACTCTGGGGGCTACAGACTCAACCATCCAAGCCAATGGGGCAATCCCCCTACTTCCTGGTCTACGGCTCCGAAGCCATCCTCCCTGCCGACGTCATATGGAACTCGTCAGCAGTGGAGCACTACGACGAAGGCGTCTCAGAAGACAGCAGACGAGTTGATATCGACAGCCTCGAAGAAGCTCGTTGCGCTGCCCTCGTCCAATCGGCAAGGTACCTGGAGGGTATCCAACGCTACCACGATCGCAACGTCAAGGAACGCTCCTTCAACGTTGGAGATCTCGTCCTCCGCCGTATCCAGAACACGGAAGGACTTCACAAGCTCAGCTCCCCCTGGGAAGGTCCCTTCACCGTGGCAAAGGTGACCGGGCCGGGCTCCTATTGCCTCCAAACACTTGAAGGCGAAGACATCAACAACTCGTGGAACGTCGACCAGCTCTGTCGATTCTACGCCTAGTCTACACGACTACTCTGGGGTTCAAGTCTACACGACTACATCAACACCCCTCGCCGCAAGTGACCCCCAGGTCCTGGCTCTAGTCTCCGGACTACTCCCCTCCAGGGTCCAGCCCGTGCGGCTACCTACGGACCCTGGGCTGCGACGAGCGTCAAGGACTCTAGCAGCGGTCTACTAAGAGACCACACTCCAAGATCCAGCCTGCACGGCTACTTGCGGATCTACGATCCAGCCTACACGGCTACCTACGGATCAACAGCTGTAAGCGGCTACCCGCTCCAGCGCTACTCAGCTGTAAGCGGCCTCCGGGTCCAAGCGACTACTTTGTAACTACGGCCCTGGCCACCCAGGTGTACTTCTTCAGTAATAAAGTTTGATTGTTCATCAACTTCTTTACTGTCTACTCCCTACAACGGGACAACCAAAGTCGAGAACTACTACTCGCATCCACTCCACGATGGGGGCTCCGCACTCTGAGATCGCGACTACGAGTACTCATTGCTGGAAAATTTTCTTTCATTACTTGAACAATTCATTACAATTGTTTTCCTGTACAACTATGGCTACTAGCTACCTATTACAGGGCTACTGGAGGTTCAGCTTCTCAGCTACCTGCTCCGCGATGGGAGCCATCTGCTCCAGCAGCTCTGCATACTGCTCATCCGAGTAGTTGGCGGCTACCCTGCCGGCGACTACCTCCACTGGGGCCTTCGGGAAGTACGACTTCATGAAGGCCAAGACTTGTCTTGGGATCGACCTGGCCATGTGCTTCACGTAGGCGGCCAGCCAGCTTGGAGCTTCCTTGAGGCGATCCACCAGAAGAGCGATCTTGGAGCCGCCCGGGTGCGGCACCAGGAGCCTGGTGATCGGCAATGCGGCTCCTTCCAACTCCTTCAACTTGTCCCGCAATGCCTCGCAGTCTTCGTTCAGCTTCTGCAAGGATTTGTAGCAGTTGACGAGATCTCTGTCAGAAGCAATCCGAAGCTCCATATGCTTCTCGCACTCGAAGGCGAGTTCTTTGTAGTCGAGCTTGAATACCTGGCGGGCTTCTTGCTCCCGGTAGAAGAGGTTCTTCATGCTCGTCTCCGAGGCCTTCAGCTGCTCCACCTGGCCCTCAAGCTCTGCAACACAGCAACGCAACAGCGGGTCAGATGCTTCCAGACCTCCAACAAGTACCCGACAAGTTCAGGGGTATACCTTTGTTGTTGCGGAGGCCTTTGTTCTTCCGCACCAAGTCGTCGCCCTTCACCTGCAACTCCAAGACGTCGTTGTGGTACTTGGCGAAGGCGGCGTCGAGCTTCGACTGCATGGCAGCCGCGTGCTTCCGCGACTTCACAAGTTGCTCTTCTAGCGCCTCGGCTCGGAGCACCGTGTCGCCATAGCCCTGCAGCAGGTTCGACTTGTCGCGGGACCGCTCCGCAACGTCCTGCACAAGACAACTCAAGTCACGAAGAGTACTCAACGACAAAGGATTGGCTACTCAAAGGCTACGGCTACTTACCTTCATCCACTGCTCGGCTTGACGGATTGCCTCTAGATGCTTGGCAAGCATCGCTGGCTCGATGAGATCGTCTGCGAGCAGTTCTATCCCGTCGCGACTACTCGCGGTGGCCTCCGTCATCGGCGCAGAGCGAATGGGCTCTGCGTCCTGGATCTCGGGGGAGCAGATAGCCACCTCCAGAGCAATCTCTGGCAACGTGGTGACCGCCTCTCCCCCGGCGGTCTTCTCGACGACCTCCTCAGTGGGCTCGGGGGCTCCTTCCGCAGCCTCCGGGGCCTCTGGTGTCAATCTCTGCATTGGCACCCCTGCAGGGATGTCACCACCTTCAGCGCCTGTCAAAGAGAGACAAGTGCATCAGTGCCTATGACTACTCCTCGTTAAGCCCTGTAGCTTCAAGAAGGGTACTCACCGTCGACTACACTGGCCTCCGGCAGTGGCGCCTCGGCAGCCGGTGGCTCAATCGCGGCTTGGGTAGCGGGAGCGGCCTCCTCGGCGGGCGGCGCGACTTCTTCCGCCACCGCGGATGAGGGCTCATCCCCATCCCAGGTCAGATCTGTGGATTTTGTGCAGAAGCACACACAGATGGTCGTCAGGCAACATCGACTACTGCAACAAGTACTACTCGCAAGGATAAGGTACTTACAAGTTCGACCGGACAATGGTCACGGCCGGAGCACCGAGGATGCTGGCGATATCGACCAGTCCACCCTCGGCGGGCGCCTCCTCCTGCGCCCCTGCGGCTACCGCCTCCTCCACAGCAGCGGCGGCCGGCGCAGCGGTCTCCTGCGCTCCTGAGGCCACCACCTCTTCAACGGCGGCGGCCACGGGTCCCGTGCCCCCTGGCGGTGCTGGGGGCTGGCGCTCCAGTTGCGCCAGGATTTCTTCAACAGTGGGGGCTGGACTACGACTTCCAGCTGGCTCCCCCACCGTGTCCCACACGCCCTCGTCGCCCTCTTCGACGGGCTCCGCTGGCGGCACCTCCTGCATACAAGGAAGACTACTCGTCAGCAAAAGTACTCGAACAACGGGTACTCGACTACTCTATTCAAGACAACTTACCTCCTGAGGCGTGGTCTCGGAGACCTTCAGCTTCTTTGTCACCCGCTTCCTGGCGGGGTTGCGCGGCTTCTGTGGCGGTGCAGCCAGGCTAGCCTCCAGGCTAGCCGGGGGGTCTTGTACCAGAAGAACATGAGGCAAGCCCGGGCGGCTAAACCTCGACCGCAGCTGGAAGCGGTCCTGCAACGTTTCTTCGTCGTCTTCGTCGTCGTCGGTGGTGTCTTCCACAACGATGGGGTCATCGCCTTCAGGAACTTCACGCCGCTCCTTCGCCTTTCCCTCCCTCGGGATCTCGATTCCGCTCGGAGGTGGCTGCGGCTTGGAGATGAACTTCTTCACATCATCCTACGCAAGACACAAGACGTCAACAACTCTACTTCAAGCAATCACTACTCGACTAGGGGGGTACGGCTATTCACCTCCTTGGGCGGGCGCGCGGCGGAGTACTCCTCGACAGGGCACGTCGTGTACGGAGGCATGTCCTTGAAGATCCGCGACAACCTCTCGATGATGTCGTTGTCGTCCAGCTCGCCTCCCGGCATCCGCGACGCGTCGTCGTCGCCGGTGTACTCGAAGCCCAGGGTCTCCCGAGCCATCAACGGCTGGATCCTACGCTTCATGAAACTGAAGGCCACGTTCTCGGCCCTCAGTCCCGCCTCCCTGAGCACCTTGATGCGTGCTAGCAGCTCGGGGAGTTGGATCCCTTCTTGTATGGTGGGCTCCGTGTTCCACCATTCACGGTGCTCGGGCCGTCGTCCGCTCGGCTTCGGCGCGGCCGAGGTGGTGGTTCGTGATGTAGAACCACCCGGTCTTCCAATCCGTGTTGGAGTCGACAAGCTTGTACGCCGATATCGCTCCGCGGCGTCCTCCCTCGCTCGGATGCCGCTCCTCCGACTACCCTGGGATTGGTGGCACTTGGTTGCGGCTTGACACGGAAGAACTTCCGGAAAAGCACCCAATGCGGCTTGATCCCGAGGAAGGCTTCGCAGAAGTGGACGAAGACCGCCGTGTGGAAGATGCCGTTGGGGTTCAGGTTCAGGTACTCGATCCCGTAGTACCCGAGCAGTCCCTTGAAGAAATTGCTGGCCGGGAGCGCAAGACCGCGCTCCACGAACCGCGCGAGCATTGGGATCTCGTCTTCGGCCTTCTCCATCGGATACGGATCTCTAGCGGTGGATCTCCACAGATCGACTTCCTTCTCCCTGATGAACCCACTGTTCAGGAGGGCCAGCAGGTCCTCCGTCTTCACTTTGGACTTCTTCCACTCGCGGCTCGGATCAGCCCGCGGTGGAGACATGGGCGGCGCCGCTCCGGTGGCAGCCGCGGCGGCCTCTTCGCAGCCCTCTTCTTCCCGGCGGCCTTGGACGTCTTGGATGGCGACGGCTTCATCCTCCAAGTGCAGGGCGCCTTCACTCGCATCCGCTCGGGGGCTACCCTAAAAGATTTGGGTGGCGGCGCACTTGGATCTACTACGGCGGCAGCAAGCGCTGTTAGTGGATTCGCTTCAGATGCAAGTGGAATGGCTGCAGCTCGAATGGGTGAAAAACCCTAAGGGTTTTGGCTTCTATTTATAAGCCAAACCGGCTCCGCAACGGGCGGTTGGATAAGTCCACGCGCGGCTGACTTAGCGGCTGCGCGCGACCCTTCGTATTCTACTAGCCGAAGCGCCTCACCTCGGGGGCTCGGCTACTTCTACTCGACTACCTGGGAAGCGTCTAGTCTCAAGAGCATCTCAGGACACATTCTTCAAGAAGACCCTTCAATTCGAGAGGAAGTACTCGACTCAAGGCTCGGGGGCTCCGTGCCACGTGTCCTTCGGTTTTTTCTCTCTAGATTTTTCGGGATTTTCTTGCCAAGACCTCAGATAGACCCTCAGCCAGAGCCCGCGGCTCAACCTAAGGCTCAGGGGCTACTCCATATGGAGTGCGTTTTTGCAAATCGCACCTCCATATCAGCTCCGGCTTCAAGACAAGATAGGCAGTTTTTGAAGACCTTCGAAGGCAGTTTTCGAGGACGCTTGGGACTACTCGAGAAGACTTCAAGATTGCTCAACATCAGCTGGAGTACATTCCAGCCTCGAGATGCTTCGACTACTCTTGAGGACTTTGACTTGTAGCGCTCAGGGACGCTTGAGGACTACTCGTTAAGGCCGTCAAGACTACTTGAAGCTATCCTTCTCGACTACAAAGTACTCGGGGGCTTGTCGTATGGACCTCCCTGGGCCCACTACCTCGGTGGGTACCAGGACCGACTACTCGGTGGGCCCCTGGGACTACCCGGCTTGCGCTACACGGCACCTGAAGGTGTGGAGCACAAGGACTACACAGGAGTAGTACTCGGTTAGGGAGCTGTACATGTTCCGCACTGTATAGAGGACTCCTAGACGTACTCGACTAGTACTCTCTCCCTACTCCGACTTGTAACCCTGCCTCCCGGACTATATAAGGCGAGGCAGGGACCGATCTCAGGATCACCTCATCCAATCCCTACAAATCACGGCGCACTATTGCACCATCTTGTAATCGTGCCCTATCAATCTAGAGCCACGCAGCATACAGGACGTAGGGTATTACGCACCTCGCGGCCCGAACCTGTCTAAATTGTGTGCCACGTGTCTCTTCCTTCGAGTTACCGATCTCGGCGAGTCACAATCATCTACTTCGGGTACTCCCCGTAGTAGGTTGCCGGTCTAAAACACCGACAGTGCCGGTGGCAAGGCTTTTATTCATCTATCCCTATAATATCTAGTCGAGAGCTATACGGTACTCGCTTAACGACTAACGAAGCGCTGTTATGTACCTGCAGAAAACGAACCTTTCGTGCCAGCACGTCACGAAAGCGTCCACATACATTACCGTTCACTATAGAAACGGTATCCATGCGTTAAACCGCTGCATGGACAGCGTCCAACCTCGGACACCCTCCATTTGAATGGAGTGTATCCTTGCCTCGCATGAGCGACATGCGGAATGCACACGTATGAGACACGTGGCGACACACAACTCATAAACAGACGCGAAGATGGGATCCGTGGAATGGATCACTCCATCAACCCTCGCAATTCCCGTGATGCGGAACAGCACACGTATAAAACACGTGGCTCCTAGTTTGGTTGTCCAAGAAAGTAAGTCTGACATAAAGTAATGTGCTGGAAGTTAGCAAAATAAACCATAGGTTAATTAAGCCACCTGAAAGAACCCAAAATTCCCTCTAGGGCCTCTCGGTCTAGTTTATCCTTAGCGGACCAACGTATTTCGGAAAATCAGACAATCTTGGTATATTTTATTCAAAAACCATTTGATTGAGTTTATTAATTAATCTCTGGTGCATATAAGCTCTGATGCCAACTGTGACAACCCGCCCAGGAAAATACCGTACTATCGCCTAAGACCGATCCACTTTGGTCACTAAACAATAATAAAGTATCATCCTGTCATTAGTTGCCGGGTTAATGCCAGGTAAATCACTTGAAAAGCACAAGGATCGAATATATGCATTAAAACTCACTCGAAGGCGAGTCCAGAGATACAACAACATTGAAATCCAAATTCGTACCCCGAAGGGTTTATTTATTACAAACCATAGTTTTTGTCATGACGAAACAGTTCAGAGTTTTCGAAAGCAGCAGAAATTAACTAACGGAAGCGAAGACACCACGGGAGGCCATCCATGATGCTTTCAGTAGTCGTCCTCCACCCACTCCAGCTCCCAGCCGGGCGGGATCTCTCTGGGCCACACATCACTGAAGGCATTACCTGGATCAACACATTATAGCAAGGCTGAGTATACTAATACTCAGGAAGTCTTACCCGTTGGTGATAACTACTTCACCAAATCTAGACCATGAAAGGCTTTTTGGCTACTGGGTTGCTTTGCTAAAAAGTAAAAAAGAGTAGGTCCTTACTTTCATGATTTTAGCACAAGTTCTAGTAGGTTTAATCTTTACTACATTAGCCAACTAGTACAAACAAAGTTGTACAATACAATTAATCAAGCATCATCTTCATCAACTTCCATCATTATGGATCTCATGACTAGTGGAGTAAGTAGTCTCAGATAACGGTGAGAGGCCGACAATCGATTGATTTAAACCTTGCAAGGTAGACCCAAACACACGGTAGGCTGCCCATAGAGGGACAACTTTCCAAGGCCGTCCCCAAAAATCCTCGGGTCGGGATCGAATCTTACAATCTTTGGTGCAGGCTATCTGGCATGTCCCACCCAGCACACCCAGAGTCACCATACACCACCGGTAGCTAGCCGTGAGAGCGAATCCCAAAAGGAGTAATGGTAGGATCCCTCGCCGCCTCATTAAGGTACTAGGCTTACTGGTCCCATACCCGACATGTGCTTGGTACGTTCAAAATCTTAACCCACATAACCACTGGACCGGAGCCCAGATCCCATGCTCTTACCACGTGAGCAATCCATTTAGGATATAATATGATTCCTATCTAGGAACCTATTCACTCGAGTGAGGTCATCACCTGACTTGTAGCGGTCCTATAGCTTAGCAGCTATCGACCTATCATACTAGTAGGGACAAAAGGTACCTAGGGATCATGCATCTAGGGTTTCATTCAACTCGTGAATGTAAATGCACAATCATCCATAGATATTTGAATAAAGAAATTTTAAAACTGGGTTAGATGCACCGGAGCTTGCCTTCATCAGCTAGGTTAGCCTGGGCACCCTCGGTGTCGAGCACTTCCACGTACTGCAGCGACGCTTCCGCTCCTCCTTCCTCGGTTTCCGGGACAAGGGAGTAATCTCCGTCCGGAAGATCTACACGGAATGCAATGCAAGTTTAGGTGATGTGATAGTTTGCTGTCTTATCCAACTCTTGGTTGGTCATATTCACCTTAACAAGCATCTAGCTAGTGTTTCTCTTTTAGGAAGGTTATTAGTTGTACATGAGTTATTCTTTTATTGAATGTTTGGATAAAGGTTTTTATTATAATTGTCATTTCATGTGAAAGCTTCAATTCCCTTTATCTTCACCAACAGAGGTGTAATTAATATTTTTATTTATTAATTACTTTCTTATCAGTGATGATATTTAATTAGCTTTTAATGATATTAAATAATACTTTCCAAAAAGGAAAAAAGATTAATTAGGGGTTTTTCTTTATTTAAATTCCCCTTAATAATAAAAGGGCCTTTAAGCTTTTTATTAAGAAATTAAATTACCAAAAATTAAATTAGTGTTTCTTAAGCCTACTAGCACCTGTCCTGGTCCATTGGACCCACATGTAAGTGTTGGATGCTTGGAAATTAAATATTATAGAAAATAACAAAGGCTAGCTAGTGATTCAATTTAAATGCACACAAAAATAAATAAGCATCAAAATGCTCCCAACTTTCTTTTGCATGCTCTCTGATCCTAAACAAGTCTAAAGAACTAGCATGTTCACCTAGGAGCTAGTCATATCCTAACACACAACATATCCAAAATTGGGCTACAGAAGAGTTCTGGATTTCAAGTTATGATAGATCTAGGTTTAACACAATTGTATTTTTCATGCTAAAACTATTTAGAATCCAGCCATGAGTAAACAACAAAAGTGGTGGGATTTCCTTTCCTGAACCCTAAAAAATTGGTTTGGGATTTTTCTGACTTTTCTACGAATTTCTAGGCATTTTACAAGGCACTGGACCAATCTGCAAGAAAACCTAGATAACTTCTATTGCAAACCAGTCCCTAATTCACACAACGGCCCTTGGGTTTCACACTTATGCCCCTGCGGCGGCGGGAGGGCTCGCCAGCGGCGATATGGGGTCGACCGGGGCAACATGTGGCGGGGGAGGGCGACCGGGCTCACCCCTAGTTGATTGGTGGCGGTGGCGGGGCCGGGGCGAGCTCCCGGCGAGCGCGCGCGGCGGCGGCCGGCGGGAACACCCGCGGTGGCGGCGGTTCCGGCGAGGCCCGCGGGAATGCAAGTCAATGTGCGGCTCGGGAGGCTCAAGTGGTGTCTAAGGGAGGCCTAGGCGTGCTCGGACGGCGGCGAGCGCGAGCGGGGAAGGACTTCCACCGGCGGCGGCGGCGATGGCGCGGTGGTGGCTCGGGGTGGCGCGCGGAGGGGGAGAAGGAGGGGGGTTTAAATAGGCCGGCTCGTCCGCGGGTGACGGCGGATGACGGCGGGGAGAGGATCTCCGTGCTACGGCGACTCGACCGCCGGCGCGCGTACGGCCGGCGCCGCGGACGGACCGCGGGTCCATCCGCGCGCACGGCGCGCGGTACGGCGGCCGTGGCCGGCGTTGACTCGAGGCGCCTAGGGAGGGGCACGTCGGGGCGTGTGGGCCTCGGGCGGCGCATGCCTCGGCGCGGCGCTCGGCCCTCGGGCGGCGCGGGCGCGGACGCCGAGGGCCGGCGCGCGCGGACGGCGACGCGTGGCGCACGGGCGCGCGCGACGTCGTGGCGCGACGCGCTCTGCCCGTTCCCTATCTGCTGAGCACAAGTTTGAAATCAAAATTTTCTAAATTTCTGAATAGAACTCGACCAGGCTTTGAACCCGAAAGTTAGAGATCTATCTACCCTCTGCACTTTGGCTAAAGCCGATTGGGAGTTGGATTCAAATCGACAGAGAAATTTAAATGCCAACTTTGAATGTCAGCAGGGTTTTGCAAACAGTGAATTCTGGCTTGCATTGGATTTTTCACGTTTTCCCCTCAAAATTTGAAATGCCAATCTACATGAAAGTTGTGTCCCTCAACAAGATCTACAACTTTCTTAAAGGTAGAATTTTAAGTGTTTAGGTGAATTTTGGAGAACGCGGCAAAAGTTCCGGACGACATTCGCTGACGTCAACGGTTAAGCCGGTTTTGACCGTGTCTTTGACCACGGGTGGACTACGGGTGTGTGCAAACTTGGTCAAGGGGTTCATTAGGGTTCATTGGCGAGGTTTTCGGGGTGATGAACCAGGTTGACCTAGGTTTGACCGGTGTTTGACTGGTTTGACTCGGCTGATCCGGTCATTAGCGTTAATGACGGTAATTAAAAATCTGGGGCGTCACATCTACCCCGCCGCGACTACTTGTGGCGGCTTCGGTCATCGGCGCAGAGCGGATGGGCTCCAGCATCTTGGATCTTCGGGGAGCGGACGACCACCTCCAGAGCGGGTTCTGGTTGCGCGGTGGCCTCCTCTCCTCCAGTCGCTGCGGTGGCCTCTTCGGCGGCCATCTCCATCAGCTCGGGGGCTCCCCCAGCAGCCTCCTCCACTTTTGGTGTCAACCTCTCCATTGGCACCGCCGCAGGGATTTCGCTCCCTTCGGCCTCAGCGCCTGTCAACTAGAAGACAAGTGCATCAGCGTCATTCGACGACTACGACTACTCTTCGGGGTACTACAGCCTCAGCAGAGTACTCACCTTCGACCACGCTGGCTTCGGGCAACGCAGCCTCAGCAGCCGGCGCTTCGGGCTCCGCCTGAGGGGCGGGAGCGGACTCCTCGGCGGGCGGTGTGGCTTCTTCTTCCGCCACCGCTATAGAGGTTTCATCCCCCTCCCAGGACAGATCGGTTGATTTCCTGCAGAGTACACATGTTGGTTGTCAATCAAGTTCGACTACTACATCAAGGACTACTCGGGAAGATACAACACTTACAAGCTTGACCGGACCACCGTCATGGTCGGGGCGCCGAGGATGCTGGCGATGTCCACCAGTCCAGCCTCGGCAGGCACCTCTTCTTGCGCCTCTGTGGCCGCTGCCCCTTCTGTAGCAACAGCAGCCAGTGCAGCGCTCTCCTGCGCTTCCGTGGCCACCACTTCTTCCGCAGCAGCAGCCGCGGGCTCCGTGCTCTCTTGACGAGCAGAGGGCTGGCGCTCCATCTGCGCTAGTAGCTCTTCGACAGTGGGGGCTGGGCTACGACTCCCAGCGGCCTCCCCCACTGTGTCCCACTCGCCTTCGTCGCCCTGATCAGTGGGCTCCGTAGGCGGCACCTCTTGCAAGTAAGGAAAGTTCATCGTCAGCAAGCGAACTCGAGCCACGAGTACCCAACTACACTACTCATGATGGCTCATCTCTGAGGACGTGGTCTCGGTGACCTTCAACTTCTTCTACACGCGCTTGTGGGACGCATTGCGCGGCTTCCGCGGCGGCGCGGCCAGACTAGCCTCTAGGCTAGTCGGTGGATCCTGCACAAGGGGGACGTGAGGTAGGCCAGGACGGCTAAACCTCGACCGCAGCTAGAAGCAGTCCTGCAACGTCTCCTCGTCGTCGTCCGCGTCGGACGTGTCTTCCACGACAACTGTGTCGTCTCCTTCGCTGACCTCCCGCCGCTCCTTGGCCTTGGTCTTCCCCTCCTCTGGGATCTCGACTTCCTGAGGGGGTGGCGGCGGCTCGGTGACGAACTTCTTCAAGTCGTCCTACAAGATTCAACTCATCAGCACGACTACTCACGCGGAATGGGTACTCGACACAGGGCACGGCTACTTATCTTCTTTGGCGGGCGCGCGGCGGAGTACTCCAGGACGGGGCACGCCGTGTACGGTGGCATGTCCCTGAAGATCCGTGCCAGCCTGTCAACAATGTCGTCGTCATCGACTTCGTCTCCAGGTATCCACGACGTGTCGTCGTCACCGGTGTACTCGAACCCAAGGGTGTCCCGCGCCATCAGTGGCTGCACCCTACGCTTCATGAAGCTGAAGGCCACGTGCTCGGCCCTCAGCCCGGCTTCCCTCAGCGCCTTTATCCGCTCCAATAACTCGGGGAGCTGGATCCCCTCTTGCATCGTCGGCTCCGTGTTCCACCACGGGCGGTGCTTGGGCTGCTTTCCACTCGGCTTCGGCAACCCTAGGTGGTGGTTCGTGATGTAGAACCACTTCGCCTTCCAGTCTTGGTTGGAGTCGATGAGCTTGTACGAGAGGTACTGCTCAGCGGCGTCCTCCCGCATCTGGATTCCCGCTCCTCCGACTACTCACGGGTTGCTAGCGCTCGGTTGCAGCTTCACCCGGAAAAACTTCCGGAACAGGATCCAATGGGGCTTGATCCCCAGAAACGCTTCACAGAAGTGGACGAAGACGGCGGTATGGAAAATACTGTTGGGGTTGAGGTTGAGGTACTTGACGCCGTAGTACCCCATGAGCCCCTTGAAGAAGTCGCTCGCCGGGAGTGCGAGTCCGCACTCCGCGAAGCGCGCGAACATCGGGATCTCGTCCTCGCTCTTCTCCATCGGATACGGATCCCCGGCGGCGGCCCTCCACATATCAACCTCCTTCTCCCGGATGAATCCGCTGTTGAGGAGGGCCAGCAGATATTCGGTCTTCGCTTTCGACTTCTTCCACTCGCAGTTCGGATCTGGCCGCGGTGGAGACATCGGCGGTGCGCCCCCCCGCGGCGGATCCGGCGGCCTCGTCGCGGCCCCTCTTCTTCCCGCCGGTGGCCTTCGTGGTCTTGGTCGGCGACGGCTTCATCCTCCAAGTGCACGGCGTCTTCACGCGCATTCGCTCGGGGGCTACTCCGGTGGCTCTGGGTGGCGGTGCGCTCAGATCTACAGCGGCGGCGGCGTGCGCTGGCGGCGATTCTGGCCCAGATCTATTCGAAATGGCTAAAGCTGCGTAGGGTGAAAAACCCTAAGGGATTTGGCTTCTATTTATAAGGCAACGCGGCCCTCCAACGGCCGGATGGATAAGTTTGCGCTCGGCTGACTCCGCAGCCGCCCGTGACTCTTCACCTTCAACTAGTCGACGCGCCTCACCTCGGGGGCTCGGCTACCTCTACTCCACTACCTGGGAAGCGACAAGACTCAGGAGCATCTCAGGACACATTCTACAAGATGACCCTTCAATTCGAGAGAAAGTACTCGACTCAAGGCTTGGGGGCTCCGTTCCACGTGTCCTTCGGTTTTTTCTCCGGATTTTTCGGGATATTCTTGCCAAAACTTCAGATGGACCCTCAGCCAGAGCCTACGACTCAACCTAAGGCTCGGGGGCTACTCCATATGGAGTGCGATTTTGCAATCGCACTTCCATATCAGCTTCGGCTTCATGACAGCACGGGCATTTTTGAAGACCTTCGAGGGCAGCACTCGAGGATGCTTGGGACTACTCGAGAAGACTTCAGGATTGCTCAAACATCAGCTGGAGTACAATCCAGCCTCGGGATGCTTCGACTACTCTTGAGGACTTTTGACTTGTAGTACTCGGGGACGCCTGAGGACTACTCGTTAAGGCCGTCAAGACTACTTGGAGGTATCCTTCTCGACTACAAAGTACTCGGGGGCTTGTCGTATGGACCTCCTTGGGCCCACTACCTCGGTGGGTACCAGGACCGACTACTCGGTGGGCCCCTGGGACTACCCGACTTGCGCTGCACGGCACCTGATGGCGTGAAACACATGGACTGCGGAGGAGAAGTACTCGGTTAGGAAGCTGTACATGTCCCGCACTGTATGGAAGACTCCTAGACGTACTCGACTAGTACTCTCTCCCTACTCCGACTTGTAACCCTGCCTCCCGGACTATATAAGGCGAGGCAGGGACCCCTCTCTGATCATCTCATCTCACGGCGTACAATTGCACCATCTTGTAATCGTACCCAATCAATCCAGAGCTACGCAGCATACAAGACGTAGGGTATTATGCACCTCGCAGCCCGAACCTGTCAAAATTGTGTGCCACGTGTCTCTTCCTTCGAGTTACCGATCTCGGCGAGGCCACATTCATCTTCTTCGGGTACTCGCCTTTGTAGGTTGCCGGTCTAAAACACCGACAATAATTAACATTTTTATTCATGAATTAATTTCTTATCAGCAATGATAATTAATTATCTTTTAATTAAATTAGGAAATACTTTCCAAAAGGAAAAAGAATTAATTAGGGGTTTTTCTTATTTAATTGCTCTTTATTATTAAAAGGGCTTTTAAGCTTTTTACTAAGCAATTAAATTACCAAAAATTAAATAAGTGTTTCATATGCATATTAGCACCTATCCTGGTCCATTGGACCCACATGTAAGTGTTGGATGCTAGGAAATTAAATACTATTGAAAAATAACAAAGGCTAGCTAGTGATTCAATTTAAATGCCTACAAAAATAAATAAACATCAAAATGATCCAGACTTTCTCAAGCATGCTCTCTAGTCCTAAACAATCTTAAAGAACCAGCATGTTCACCTAGGAACTCCACTGATCTTAGCTTAATAATTTACTAAGGAATTCATGCATAAATGGAGAATAATTATTTATGGTAAGTCAAAAATCATGATTCATTCACAAGATGTGCATTTTGACATTACAAGACAGTGTGCACAAGTTGAGCTCAAGAACATAAATATATTTAGCAAGAAAAATCCTATAGGCAGTTTCTGCAGGAATGGAAAAGAATTTATTTAACAAGATCTATAGCATAACTTTGTGCAACTTTTGGCACAGCATCTAGTGATGACCTAACGCACAACATATCCAAAATTGGGATACAGAGGAGTTATGGATTTAACATTATACCAGATCAAGGTTTTTCACCTTTGTATTTTTGAAGCTAAAACTATTTAGAATCCAGCCATGGGCAAATAAAAAAGTGGTGGGATTTCTCTTCCTGAACCCAACAAAATTGGTTTGGTATTTTTCTGATTTTTCTACGAATTTCTAGGAATTTTACAAGGCGCTGGACTGAACTGTAAGGACACTTAGATAGGGTTCTTCACAACTATGCCCTGGACTTTTACTCAAAACACCCTAGAAAGATTTAAATCGAAGCAATCTGGCCCTTGGCCAGCCGGCCGCGCGGCACGGCCGCCGCCGGCGAGCCGCGGCGCCGGCCGGCCGGCAAGCGGCTCAGCACAACCACACACTCACCTAGGGGTGGTTGGGGACCGGAGTGGAGACAGAGAGGTGGCCCGCGGCGAGGTTCAGCGGTGGCCGGCGACAGTGGCCGCGGCGGCTCGGGAAATTCCGGCGAGGGGGCGAAATGGGTGGCAACAAGCGAACGTGCGAGATTCACTAGGGCCTAGGGAAGCTAATAGGGCAGTTGGACGGCGGCGAGCACGAGAGGTGAGCTCCGGCACGGGCGGCGGCGCGCAATGGCGGCGGGCGACTCGGGCCGGCGCGCGCAGGGGCGATGGGGGCGCTTATATACGGGGCTCGGCGCGTCCGGGGTGACGAGGGGGTGATGGCGAAGATGCCCCCGCCGTGCTACGGCGCTCGGGCGGCGCGCTTACGGCGGCGACGCGGCCGACGGACCGGCGGTCCGCGCGCGCGCGCGCGCGCGTACGGCGGCGCGGACTCGAGGCGCCTCGGGCGGGGGTGCGTTGGGGCGCGGGACATCGGGCGGCGCGTGCCTCGGCGGCGCTTGGCCTCGGGCGGCGCGGGCGCGGACGCCGGGGCACTGCCAAGTGATGAAATTGCAAACTCAAAATTTTTGTACAGAAGTCGACCAAGTGATGAATACCAAAGTTGTAGATCTAGCTACCAACAACATTTTCTACAAAGGCTATATAGGGTTTTTCTGCCCAGATTTGAAGTTATTTGAATGCCAAAAGTGAATGTCAGCCTGTTTTGGCAAACAGTAAAAACGCCTTGCAACTTATTTTCCAAGTTTTTCCCCTCAAAATTTGAAATGCCAATCTATATGAAAGTTGTGTCCCTCATCAAGATGGACAACTTTCATAAAGGTAGAATTTTAAGTGATTAGGTGAATTTCGGAGAACGAGGCAAAAGTTCCAGCAGACATCGGTGGACACTAGAGTGGCAAGGGGTTTGACCAAACCTTTGACCTTGGGTTGGCCCCACAAGTGTTTACTAGTCAAATAGGGTCACTAGGGTGGGTTAGTGAGTTTTTCGAGGTGAGGGCCCAGGTTGACCGTGGTTTGACCACTGTTGACCATTTGACCGGCTATTAAGGCTAATTAAAAACCTGGGGCGTCACAGCCTACCCCCCTTAAACGGAATCTCGTCTCGAGAATCGATTTGATAACGAAGGGATGGGGAGAAGGACTCACGGTTTCGAGATTGTAGGAAGCCCGAATACTTAGTGTTAAGGTAGTCCTCCGTCTCCCACGTTGCTTCTTGCTCCGTGTGATGACTCCGTTGGATCTTGTACATTCGTACGGTCTGCCCTCGGGTCTTTCGCTCTTTTTGATCTAGTATTTTCAATGGGTGCTCAATGAGCGAGAAATCCGACTCAATCCAAGCATTAGCTTCTGTGATGATCTCGTTTTCCGGCACAGGCATTCCCTTCTTCAACTGAGTTACATGAAACACATTGTGAACTGCGGAGAATCGTTCTGGTAATTGGATGCGGTAAGCCACGAGTCCACATACTTCTATAACCTCATATGGTCCAATGTAGCGCGGGGCTAGCTTTCCCTTGACTCCGAACCTTTGCACACCTTTGGTGGGGGATACTTTCAAATATACATAATCTCCCACTTCAAATTGTCGAGGTGCGGTTCCGTTGTCATGGTAACTCTTTTGCCTCATCTGTGCCATCTTCAAATTCTCTCTTATCACTTGCACCCTTTATTCCGCCTCTTTAACTAATTCAGGTCCAAAGAGTGTTCTCTCTCCGGCCTCTGACCAATTCAGCGGGGTGCGGCATCTACGCCCGTAAAGAGCATCGAACGGTGCCATTTTCAAACTGGCTTGATAACTATTGTTGTAAGAGAACTCTGCCAAGGACAAACACTTGTCCCAACTCTTGTCAGAGTTCAAGATGCTTGCTCTCAACATATCTTCCAAAATCTGATTTATTCTCTCCGTCTGACCATCGGTCTGCGGATGATAACTGGAACTGCGGATCAGCTGGGTTCCCAAACACTCCTGCAATTGTTCCCAAAAACAAGCTACAAACTGAGTCCCTCTACCAGAGATTATAGTCTTTTGGATTCCATGAAAACGAACTATGTGATCCATGTACAATTCTGCATATTAATGGACGGAGTAAGTGGTGTGTACGGCAATGAAGTGAGCGCTCTTGGTGAGTTTGTCCACAATTACCCAAATAGAGTCTTTCTTTCTAGCTGTTAGGGGTAAACCCACAATGAAATCCATACTAATATCGTCCCACTTTCACATAGGTATCGACAGGGGTTGGAGTACACCTGCCGATTTCAAATGACTTGCTTTCATTCGGTGGCAAGTATCACACTCGGCTACGTACTTGGCTACATCCACCTTCATATTGGACCACCAAAAGTTCAGTTTCAGATCTTGGTACATCTTGGTACTACCGGGATGAATAGAGAATTTGGACTTGTGAGCTTCATCTAGAATGATTTTCTTAATTTCTGGGTCAACGGGGACCACTAGACGTTTCCCAAACTAGACCACATCCTGGTGATCCTTCTGGAAACAAGTGTACTTGGGGTCTCCCCCTGCTATTTTCTGCTTGATGGTTTGGATATCTTCATCGTTGCATTGGGCAGTGACAATTCTGTTATAAAGATCGGACTCCGCCGTCAAGGCATAAAGAATTCCCTGCGGTACCACTTCTAAGTTGAGCCTTCTCATTTCTTCACACAGCGGTTCACTAACTGGCTCCAACTCTAGGTGGTTGCAATGATCTTTGGGGCTAAGAGCATCCGCAACAACATTTGCCTTGCCGGGGTGGTAGTGCACTTCTAGATCATAATCCTTAATCAACTCAAGCCATCTTCTCTGTCTCATATTCAATTCTGACAGGGTGAAGATGTATTTGAGGCTCTTGTGATTGGTGAAGATATTGCAACGATTACCCATTAGATAATGCCTCCATATCTTGAGGGCATGGATAACAGCAGCTAACTCAAGATCATGGGTAGGATAATTGAGCTCATGGGGTCGAAGTGCCCGTGAAGCATAGGCAATGACTCGGCCCTCTTGCATAAGGACACAGCCGAGACCCGTGCGTGATGCGTCACAGAAAACTTCAAATGGCTTGGAATTATCCGGTTGCACTAATACTGGGGCTGAAGTTAGATGTTGCCTTAGGGTGTTGAAAGCTTTCTCACATGCTTCACTCCACACGAATTTCACTCCTTTCTTGAGTAATTCGATCATGGGTTTTGCAATTTTAGAAAAGTCAGGAATGAATCGATGGTAGTATCCCGCCAATCCTAGGAAACTGCGGATTTGATGTACGGACTTGGGTGGTTTCCAATCCATCACCTCTTGAACTTTGCTAGGATCTACGGAGGTACCATCGTGGGAAATGGTGTGCCCTAAGAATTTCACAGTTGTCAACCAGAATTCACATTTGGAGAACTTAGCATAAAGCTTGTGATCTCGCAAACGCTGAAGGACAACTCGGAGATGTTTGGCGTGTTCTTTCTCACTTTTGGAATAGATGAGAATGTCATCGATAAAGACCATGACGAATTTATAGAGTTGCGTCATGAACACGAAGTTCATGAGGTACATGAAGTAGGCGGGGGCATTAGTGAGTCCGAAAGACATTACCAAGAACTCGTAAAGACCATAACGAGTGGAAAAGGCAGTTTTGGGAATGTCGCAAGGTCGAATCTTGATTTGGTGGTAGCCAGAACAAAGGTTGATTTTAGAGAAGACTTTAGCACCAGCCAATTGATCAAAAAGAACATCGATTCGGGGAAGCGGGTATTTGTTTTTGATGGTGACTGCATTGAGAGGTCGGTAATCTACGCACATCCTGAAGCTACCATCTTTCTTTTTGACAAAGAGAGCAGGGCAACCCCAAGGAGAAGAGCTCGGGTGAATATACCCCTTATCTAACAATTCTTGGAGTTGGGTTTTTAGTTCGGCTAACTCTTTGGGTGGCATACGATAAGGTCTTTTGGAAATGGATGCGGTATCGGGCTGGAGTTCGATCACAAACTCGACATCTCTGTCGGGTGGCATACCAGGCAACTCATCCGGAAAGACATCCGGGTACTCGCACACTACTGGAATTTCATCAATAGGGGAGATAATGGTCACATAGGCACAAGAATCGGCACCGTCCTTGAAAGGTAGGTACAAGGTGGTGTGCCTGACCATAGGAGAATTGATTTCTACGACCCCATCTGATATATCTAGAATCACCTTATGCTGATTCATCCATTACATACCCAAGATAACATCCATTCCAACCAAGTTTATGACGATAAGGGTTGTCGGAATGATTTTACTACCTAAACCCAAACTGACTCCTCGGATTAGGATATTGGAGGTGAATTGTCCTCCGGGAGTAATTATCTTGTAAGCGGAGGTGGTGTGAGAACCCTTCAAACCCAATTTGCTTACTAACTTTTCACTGATGAAACTATGGATAGCTCCCGAATCAAATAAAATCTTAACAAGAGTGTCGTTGATAGAGAATGTACCCGTGAGCACTGAAGCTCCTTCTGGGATGTCACTCATGGTGGTGAAGTTCAACTTGCCCTGGCATACTTGCGCCATGGGCTTCCTAGCCGGAGTGGCACGCTTGTTTCCTGCACCCTGATTCTGCGGGTTGGGCTTGATCTGCCTGGGCTTGGGGCACTCGTTGATGTAATGCCCTGGCTGGCCACAGTTGTAGCAACGACGATCACCAACGTTGCGAGGAGGTGCATTAGGCTTTGGAGCCTGCTGCTGAGCACTGCGGAACTGGAAGTTCCCTGTGGGTTTGCTCTGAGGTGGCTTCATCGTCCAGCGTCCAGTTGAAGATTGCTGGGATGGGCCTGGAGCGTTCTTCTTCACAAAGCGAAACTTCTTGCCCGTTCCGCTGCCTGGAGTGAAACCAGACATCTTCTTCTTGTCCCCATGGGCTTTCTTCATAGCATCTTCTTGGGAGATAGCCTTGTTCACTAGCTCATGGAAGTTGGCGGGCTTGAGCAGGTTCAGACGCTCATACAGCTTGCCATCAAGCCCGTCACGGAACCTTTCCATCTTCTTTGCATCAGTATCAACGTGATGCCCGCCATATTGGCACAAGCTATTGAACTTCTGAGCATAGCGATACACTGTGTCAGATCCCTGTCGGAGGGCCAACAGCTCCCTCATCTTCCTATCCATCAGTCCCTTAGGAATGTGGTGGCTCTTGAAAAGCCTGCTTGAACTCATCCCAAGTCACAGCGTGCCCTCGCTGCATTGACTTGAAGTGGTCCCACCACATCAAAGCTTCTCCTCGCAGTTGCAGTGCTGCGAAATAAGCCTTGTTCTCCTCGGAGCAAGGCAGCACAAAGGCAGAGAATTTTGCCTCTATGGCCTTGATCCAAGCCTCAGCTTCCAGGGGGTCTTCTGCTTTAGCGAAGGTCGGCGGCTTCATAGCGATGAACTGGGCATACGTGTGACCTGGTTAGGTCCCTCGTGGTTGGCCCCGTGTGGAGGCCCTCGGTTCATCTACTGAGCGATCTGCTGCTACGTCTGCAGGATCTGGCGCAGCACCTCGGTTTGGGTGGCCATGAAGGCTTCCGACAGCGTCATGGGCGGGGGTGGCGGCAAGTCACCGCTACCACTTGCTCCGAAACCGTTGGGCGAGCTGCTCGTGGTTCCCACCATCTGAAAAGTGAGCTTTATTAGTGAGATAGCCAAAAGCTTACTCCAAAATGATGACAAGCATGATCATGCATAACCACATCTCATTAATATTTAAATGATGAGGACAGCAACAGTCTAACAACATTCCATAGCCACCAAGATTCATAGAATTATTTTCTTAACACGGTTAGGAATGCGATCACTCGAATGCGCGGGCCACATTTACCCTCGGACAATTCCTGTCATTTTGGGTACCAACGAAGGTGGTATACGAACGAGCGCTTAATCGCTGGCAACGAGTGATGCCCCTAGAATGCTTTGGTTTACCAACACTTTTAGGTGGAAATGCACTATGGACAAGCGTGGTCATTTGCAACGGTTAAAACAAGAATTTGGGTCATACACAATGAAACTTCCATTTCTGAAAGACAAACGAATCCACTTAAGGCACACATGCTTAAGCATTCCTTATTACAATATGACAGAACAGGGTTCAATGACAGTACGACTCTCGAATTTGAAACAACATGACATGACACGATACAAGCAGTTACTTGGCACGAAAACGTGCTGACAAGCCAACTACTCTAAACATCTTAAGATAACTCGCTAGGATCGACATCCTTCTTATTCCTGTTGTCGGCAACCTAGTTGCCCACTGAAGCACCACTGTACGTAGGCGAAGCTGGGGGAGTCGGCAACGGTGGTCCTGCCTGGCTCGTCTGATCTAGACCAGACAAGCCCTGCTGCTCCTCCGGGTGTGCCAGTACTGGGGGCATTGGTTGTAAGGTCACTATAGCCTGTAAGGCTGCCACCTGTACCTCGGCCTCCTCCACCTGCTGCTGCATATCAGTAATGTTCTGAAGTAACGTCAGCCTCTCAATCTCATGTACATCGGCATTCTCCTCTAGTGCATGGTTCTCAGCCTCCAGATCTACAATCCTCTGTAGGCGGTCGCCTCTCTCAAGCTCTAACTGAAATCTCCTAGCACGCAGCCTGTCATTCTCTTGCTGCACCTGAGTAAGCGTAAAGTTCAGCTGCTGGTGTGCTGCTGAAAGCTGCTGCCAATCACGCTGAGACGCCTCCAAACGCTGCCCAATAATCGCTGCGGTATTATACCGCAGCCCCTGGAGTGTGAAAACCACGTTCAGACAACGAGCTAGCGTCTGAGTAACATCCAACGGCTCTGCTAGTGTCAACAGCTCCCGTAGGTGATCCATACGGTCCAACCACGCTGGGTCGTGAGGACTCATAGCAGGGAACAATCCAAACGAAGAGAGAGCTACCACGGTGGGGTTGTGGTCACAGAAATCGGTCAGCACTCTGAGGGCGGCTGACTCAACAGACTCGTGAGTGATAAATCCCCAGTAGATAAAACTCAGGTCGAACCAGTCGGCGTGGTCTGGGTGTGGCAGAACGGTGACGATCACTCTGCAACGGGGAACGC
The DNA here is from genome assembly GCA_947561735.1 of Cenchrus americanus. Lineage (NCBI taxonomy): Eukaryota > Viridiplantae > Streptophyta > Magnoliopsida > Poales > Poaceae > Cenchrus > Cenchrus americanus. Next base: position 130,023,932 of record OX387245.1, read on the forward strand.
CATAGCGCTCGAGCTCCTTCACCTCGTAAGTCAGTGGTGTGAGGTAGCCTGCGGCGCTGAGTGCTTCCCACGCAAGGCGCGGAAAACCTTTCCAGTGGAACCTGTTGGTACGGATCGTACCGTCAGCGTCGAACTCATGGAACACGGGGAAAGCCATCTGTACACAAAGGTAACTCATGTCAGATCTCAAAGAGAACGGCATGTCAAATGGTGAAGTTCTGGCAGCTGTGAATAAAAATTCAGAACCAAAAATCCAGAAACCTCAAACCTTTCCCAGTTCAAAAATGAATTCTTTGGCACCTAATTAAATTTTAAGGTTGAGCATCGAACAAGGAACAAGGTGGATGGTACAAGACCTAGATGTGCCTAGGAAGTGTAAACCAACCCAAACGGAACTATGATTGAGACTTGCGATTACATGATAGCTAGTTAAGGAGCAATTGTTTTTAACAATTTGGTTGAATTAACCTAGCACAAGGTAACAACTTTTTCAAAATTTCAGCAGCATGACGGCTAGGAATGAGAGGCACTTCTAATTTATAAAAAGCACACACTAGCATAAACTTCCTTAGAGAGCATATGGAATTTCGATTTTTGGGTCCATTTTAGTTGTTTTGATTTTTAACATGCATGCAAGACGTCCTAATCGACCTCACATAGCAATCAAGCCAAAAATCGAAGTTAATGCTGGTGGCAAGGCTTTTATTCGTCTCTCCCTATAATATCTAGTAGAGAGCTATACGATACTCGCTTAATGACTAGCGAAGCGCTGTTATGTACCTGCAGAAAACGAACCTTTTCTGCCAGCACGTCACGAAAGCGTCCCCATACATTACCGTTCACTATAGAAACGGTATCCATGCGTTAAGCCGCTGCATGGACAGCGTCCAACCTCGGACACCCTCCGTTTGAATGGAGTGTATCCTTGCCTCGCATGAGCGACATGCGGAATGCACACGTATGAAACACGTGGCAACCCACAACTCATAAACAGACGCGAAGATGGGATCCGTGGAATGGATCACTCCATCAACCCTCGCAATTCCCGTGATGCCGAACAGCACACGTATAAAACACGTGGCTCCTAGTTTGGTTGTGCAAGAAAGTAAGTCTGACAGAAAGTAATGTGCTGGAAGTTAGCAAAATAGACCATAAGTTAATTAAGCCACCTGAAAGAACCCAAAATTCCCTCTAGGGCCTCTCGGTCTAGTTTATCCTTAGCGGACCAACATATTTTGGAAAATCAGACAATCTTGGCATATTTTATTCAAAAACCATTGATTAAGGTTTATTAATTAATCTCTGGTGCATATAAGCTCTGATTCCAACTGTGACAACCCGCCCAGGAAAATACCGTACTATCGCCTAAGACCGATCCACTTTGGTCATTAAGAAATAATAAAGTATCATCATCTCATTAGTTGTCGGGTTAACGCCCGGTAAATCACTTGAAAAGCAACAAGGATCGAATATATGCATTAAAACTCACTCGAAGGCGAGTCCAGAGATACAACAACATTGAAATCTCAATTCGTACCCCGGAAGGGTTTAATTATTACAAACCATAGTTTTCTCCATGAAGAAATAGTTCAGAGTTTTCGAAAAACAGCGAAAATAAACTAACGGAAGCGAAGACACCATGGGAGTCCATCCATGATGCTTTCAGTAGTCGTCCTCCACCCACTCCAGGTCCCAGCTGGGCGGGATCTCTCCGGGCCACACATCATTGAAGTCATTACCTAGATCAACACATTATATCAAGGCTGAGTATACTAATACTCAGCAAGTCTTACCCGTCGGTGATAACTACTTCACCAATACTAGACCATGAAAGGCTCTTTGGCTACTGGGCTGCCTTTGCTAAAAAGTAACAAAGAGTAGGTCCTTACTTTCAAGATTTTAGCACAAGTTCTAGTAGATTTAATCTTTACTACATTAGCCAACTAGTACAAACAAAGTTGTACAATACAATTAATCAAGCATAAAGTTCATCAACTTCCATCATTAGGGATCTCATGACTAGTGGAGTAAGTAGTCTCGGATATCGGTGAGAGGCCGACAATCGATTGATTTAAACCTTGCAAGATAGACCCAAACACACGGAAGGCTGCCCCCGAGAGGACAACTTTCCCAGGACGTTTCCAAAAATCCCCGGGTCGGGATGAAAGGCCACAGTCTTTGATGCAGGCTATCCGGCATGCCCTGTGACATACCCGGAGTCACCATATACCACCGGTAGCTAGCCGTGAGAGCGAATCCCAAGAGTAGTGACAGTTCCATCCCTAGCCGTGTCATTAAGGTACTAGGCTTACCGGTCCCATACCCGACATGTGCTTGGTACGTTCAAAAACTTAACCCACATAACCACTGGACCGGAGCCCAGATCCCATGCTCTTACCACATGAGCGATCCATTTAGGATATATTATGATTCGTATCTAGGAACCTATTCTCGCGAGTGAGGTCATCACCCGACTTGTAACGGTCCTATAGCTCAGCAGCTAGCGACCTATCATACTAGTAAGGACAAAGGTACCTATGGATCATGCATCTAGGGTTTCATTCAAGTCCTGAACGTAAATGCACAATCATCAATAGATACTTGAATAAAGAATTTGAAAACTAGGTTAGATGCACCGGAGCTTGCCTTCGTCAGCTAGGTTAGCCTGGGCACCGTCGGTGTCGAGCACTTCCACGTACTGCAGCGACGCTTCCGCTCCTCCTTCCTCGGTTTTCGGGACAAGGGAGTAATCTCCGTCCGGAAGATCTACACAGAATGCAATGCAAGTTTAGGTGATGTGAGACTTTGTTGTCTTATCCAACTCTGGGTTGGTCATATTCACCTTAACAAGCATCTAGATAGTGTTTCTCTTTCAGGAAGGTTATTGGGTACACATGGTTTATTCTTTTATTGCACCTTTGAATAAAGGTTTTTATTATACTTGTCATTTCATGTGAATGAGTAGTCCTTTTCCTTCACAAGCAAAGGTATAATTAACATTTTTATTCATGAATTAATTTCTTATCAGCAATGATAATTAATTATCTTTTAATTAAATTAGGAAATACTTTCCAAAAGGAAAAAGAATTAATTAGGGGTTTTTCTTATTTAATTGCTCTTTATTATTAAAAGGTCTTTTAAGATTTTTACTAAGTAATTAAATTACCAAAAATTAAATAAGTGTTTCATATGCATATTAGCACCTATCCTGGTCCATTGGACTCACATGTAAGTGTTGGATGCTAGGAAATTAAATACTATTGAAAAATAACAAAGGCTAGCTAGTGATTCAATTTAAATGCCTACAAAAATAAATAAGCATCAAAATGATCCAGACTTTCTCAAGCATGCTCTCTAGTCCTAAACAATATTAAAGAACCAGCATGTTCACCTAGGGACTCCACTGATCTTAGCTTAATAATTTACTAAGGAATTCATGCATAAATGGAGAACAATTATTTATTGTAAGTCAAAAATCATCAAGATGTGCATTTTGACATTACAAGATAGTGTGCACGAGTTGAGCTCAAGAACATAAATATATTTAGCAAGAAAAATCCTCTAGGAAGTTTCTGCAGGAATGGAAAAGAATTTATTTAACAAGATCTATATCATAACTTTGTGCAACTTTTGGCACAACATCTAGTCATGACCTAACGCACAACATATCCAAAATTGGGATACGGAGGAGTTATGGATTTAAAATTATACCAGATCTAGGTTTTTCACTTTTGTATTTTTCAAGCTAAAACTGTTTAGAATCCAGCCATGGGCAAATAAAAAAAGTGGTGGGATTTCTCTTCCTGAACCCAACAAAATTGGTTTGGTATTTTTCTGGTTTGTCTACGAATTTCTAGGAATTTTACAAGGTGCTGGATTGAACTGTAAGGAAACTTAGATAGGGTTCTTCACAACTATGCCCTGGACTTTTACTCAAAACACCATAGAAAGATTTAAATCGAAGCAATCTGGCCCTTGGCCGGCCGGCGCGCGGCACGGCCGGGCCGCCGGCGAGCCGTGGCGCCGCCGGCCGGCAAGCGGCTCGGCACGACCACACGCTCACCTAGGTGTGGTTGGGGACCGGAATGGAGGCGAGAGGTGGCCGACGGCGAGGTTCGGCGGCGGCCGGCGGCGGGGCCGTGGCGGCTCGGGGAAATTCCAGCGAGGAGGCGAAATGGGTGGCAACAAGCGAACGTGCGAGCTTCACTAGGGCCTAGGGAAGCTAATAGGGCAGTTGGACGGCGGCGAGCACAAGAGGTGAGCTCCAGCACCGGGCGGCGGCGGCAATGGCGGCGGCGGCTCGGGGCCGGCGCGCGGAGGGGCGATGGGGCGCTTATATACGAGGCTCGGCGCGTCCGTGGTGACGAGGGGGTGACGGCGAAGATGCCCCGTCGTGCTTTGGCGCTCGGGCGGCGCGCGTACGGCGGCGGCGACGCGGCCGACCGACCGGCCGGTCCGCGCGTGCGCGCGCGCGCGCACGGCGGCGCGGACTCGAGGCGCCTAGGGCGGGGGGGTGCGTCGGGGCGCGGGACCTCGGGCGGCGCGTGCCTCGGCGCCGCTTGGCCTCGGGCGCGCGCGGGCGCGGACGCCGAGCACCGCCGGCGGCGGCCGGCGACGGCGGCGTGTGGGCGCGCGACGTCGCGGCGCGACGGCGTTCGGCCTACTTTTGTTTTGCTGGAACGGTTTTGGAAATTGCAAAACTCAAAATTTTTGTACAGAAGTGGACCAAGTGATGAATACCAAAGTTGTAGATCTAGCTACCAACAACATTTTCTACAAAGGCTATATAGGGTTTTTCTACACACATTTGAAGTTATTTGAATGCCAAAAGTGAATGTCAGCCTGTTTTGGCAAACAGTAAAAACTGCCTTGCAACTTATTTTCCAAGTTTTTCCCCTCAAAATTTGAAATGTCAATCTATATGAAAGTTGTGTCCCTCATCAAGATGGACAACTTTCAGAAAGGTAGAATTTTAAGTGTTTAGGTGAATTTCGGAGAACGCGGCAAAAGTTCCGGCAGACATCGGTGGACACTAGAGTGGCAAGGGGTTTGACCAAACCTTTGACCATGGGTTGGCCCCACAAGTGTTTACTAGTCAAATAGGGTCACTAGGGTGGGTTAGTGAGTTTGTCGAGGTGAGGGCCCAGGTTGACCGTGGTTTGACCACTGTTGACCATTTGACCGGCTATTAAGGCTAATTAAAAACCTGGGGCGTCACAGGGGACCTTACCAAAATGCCCCTGGTTTGCATTCAGACCCTCAGGAGGATTTGGTCCTTTGCAATTGGGTCACCCGGGGTGGCTGGCGGCGGTCCGACCGAAATTCTGGCGGACCGCCGGTCGGGACAGCCGGGCGTGGGCGGGGAGGGACCCCGGGTCCCTCGGGGCCGATTCTCGTGTTCGCTTGGGGCGGGGAGGGGCCGGCGAGGTGGGGGCGCCGGCGGCCGGGCGCGGTGGCCGCCGTGGCCTACTGTGCCTGTGAGGTAGGGGTCGCGCTGATGACTTGGGGGTGGTTGGGGGCTAGAGTGGGTGCCAAGGAAGGTGAGGGAGAGCTTGCTTAGGTGCGCAGCCGACCGGGCCTGGGGCTTCGCCGCGGGCGCCGGCAATGGCGCCGGCGGGTGGCTCGGTCCGGGGCATGGCCGGGACGAGAAGGGCGGCGACCTTTTTATAGGGGACGAGTGTGCCTGCCAGCGACCCAAGAGACCAACGACGACGTCTAGGAGCAAGCGACGGCCTAGGGAGCAGCGAACGGTAGGGGAGGCATGGAACGGACTGGCGGTCCGTTGGGCGCTCGCCGGCCGGCTCGTGGCGCGAGGGGGGGCGGACTCCGAGGCGTTCTAGGGGCACGGGACAACCTGGGGAAGGCGCGCGCGCCTCGGAAGGCGCGGGCGTGGCCGGACGCCGAGGTGGCGGGGCGAGGCGCGCGCGGCGCGGGCGCGCGGTGACGCGGCGCGATGTCGCGCTTTGGCGCCTAAAAATTTCATTGTGCCCCTGTTTGCCTGCAATTTTCTCCCGAAATTTGAATAGAAGTCCACAGAGTGGTGAATAAGAAAGTTGTAGATCTCACTACCTTCTACAACTTTTACAAAGGCTCTATGGTGTTTTTCTCAACGGATTTTGCAGGAACCTCGTGCCAACTTTGAATGCCGCCATGTCTCTGTGCACAGGAGGTACTGGCAGTTGACCAAGTTTTTCACCATTTTCTGCTCAAAAGTTGAAATGCCAATCTACACGAAAGTTGTGTCCCTCAACAAGACGGACAACTTTCATAAAGGTAGATTTTGAAGTGTTTAGATGAAATTTGGAGAACGCGGCAAAAGTTCCGGACGACATTCGCCGACGTCAATGGTGAAGCCCAGTTTGACCGTGTCTTTGACCAATGGTTGACCACGGGTGTGTGAAGACTTGGTCAAGGGGTTCAATAGGGTTTATTGGCGGGGTTTTCGAGGTGAGAGCCCAGGTTGACCTAGGTTTGACCAGTTTCGGCCGGTTTGACTCGGATGATCCGGTCATTAGCGTTAATGACGCTAATTAAAAACCTGGGGCGTCAGACCTTTTTGGTATTCAAAGGTAGATCTAGATTGGATTGGAACATGATCGAAAATTTACATTTGCAGAGGCATGCTGTTCTGAAAACAACAGAACAGAGTCTCACTAAACTAAGCATAACTCTCTGCAGAAAATTCTTAAAATCCTGAGAAATTCACCGTAGATGCTCGATTTGATAAGAAACAACTTTGCTAAAGGTTGTCTAATAAGATTCCTTACAGATTTGGCTACAAAAATTGAGAAATGACAGAGACAGAATCTGCCAATAATTTGCTAAAGATCAAAAGAGAGGAAAACCTTATCTAAGATCAAGCAATCACCCTAGGAAAAATTACTCAACAAGCAAGGACCAATTTTTAGGTTCAACAAGATTTTAAGTATGCATGCACACGTCTTAAACGACCTCACACACATGGATCCAAAAGACGTAGTTAGTGCCGGTGGCAAGCTTATAATCGGCTCTCCTTATAATAACTAGTCGGAGCTACTCGATTCGCACTTAACGACTTACGAAACATTGTTAGTGTACCTGCAGAAACGAACCTTTCGTGCCAGCACATCACGAAAGCATCCACATACATTAACGTTCACTTATAGAAACGGTATCCATGCGTCAAGCCGCTGCATGGACAGCATCCAACCTCGGACATCCTCCGTTTGAATGGAGTGTATCCTTGCCTCGCATGATCGTCATGCGGAATGCACACGTATGATAAACGTGGCGACATCACAACTCACCACTAGATGCGAAGATGGGACCCGTGGAATGGATCACTCCATCAACCCTCGCAATTCCCGTGATGCGGAACAACACATGTATTAAACACGTGGCTCAACAAGTTTGGTTGTGCAATAAAGTAAGGCTCAACTAGTTTGGTTGTGCAATAAAGTAAGTCTGGCATAAAGCAAAGTGCTGGAAGTTAGCAAAACAAACCATAGATTCTTATGCCACCTTAAAGAACCCAAAATTCCCTCTAGGGCCTCTCGATCTAGATCATTCCTTAATGATCCAACGGATTTTCAAAATCCAACCAGTCTTGATAAGTTTTATTGTAAATCATGTGATTAGTATTAATCTAATCACTCTAGTGCATACGGATGCTCTGATACCAGCTGTGACAACCCCATCCGAGATAATTCTGTACTATCGCCTAAACCACTCCATTTGGTCATTAAGTGACAACAAAGATTCATCCCATTGAGTGTTGCCGGGTTTACACCCGGTAAATCACTTTGAAACACAAAGAGGATCTAACGTATGCATAAAACTCCCACGAAGGAGAGTCCAGAGTGCCTTACAAATTAATATCAAATCCCCGTAGGGTCCATTATTACAAACATGGTTCTTTGACATGAAGGTAAAGATTCAGAGTTTTATTATAACAGCGGAAGTACTAATAGCGATACGAAATAACATCACTGGAGGCCCTCCGTGATGCCATTACTCGGCGTCATCATCCACCCATTCCAGCTCCCAGCCCGGTGGAATCTCAGCAGGCCAAACAACTTCACCTGAAAGCAACAATTATAGCAAGGCTGAGTATACTAATACTCAGCAAGACTTACCCGACAAAAGTTACCTCTAGACATGTAGGGCTTTTGGTCGGTGGGTTTGTTTTGCCAAAAAGCAACTAGGATCATGGATCCTTACTTTCAATATTTTAGCTCAAATTCTAGTGAGATTATCATTACAATGATGAGCAACTAATACAATCAAGAATTGTACAATACAATTATTTCACGCAGAAGATTTCACATAGTTCCATCATTAAGGGGTATCATGGCCAGCTGATTAAGAAGTCTCGGATAACGGTGAGAGGCCGACAATCGATTGATTCATAAACCCTTACAAGGTAAACCTAAACACACGGATCGGTGCTCCAACAGAGTCGACATCGACCAAACGGTTCCCAAAAACCCTCGAGTTGGGATAGTAGCCTACAGTCCCGGGTACAAGGCTATCTAGCATGCCCCACCTAGTACACCCAGCCTCACACAAGTACCCTCCTCCCGGTTGCAAGCCGGGCAGGAGACGAATCGTGAGTAGTAGTAGTAAAATCCCGTGCCGTCTCATTAAGGTACTAGGCTTACCGGTCTCATTCCCGACAAGTGCTTAGTACGTTCAAAAGCTTAGCCCACGAAGCCACTGAACCGGAGCCCAAATCCCATGCTCTTACCACATGAGTAATCCATTTCTAAAAAGAGATGATTCCAAAAAGGAAATCCTATTCTCGCGAGTGACGAACATCACTCGACTTTTACCGGGTCCTTAGAGCATAGCATCTAACGACCGAGCATACTAGTAAAAGAACATAGGCATCTAGGGATCATGCAACTAGGGTTTAATGCAATCCCTGAATGTAAATGCACATGGAATAACAAAGATAGTTGCATAAATTTAAATAAAACATGGGTTAATGATAAAACCGGGGCTCGCCTTCATTAGCACAAGCAGTTAAACAATCTTCCGGACTTCGGCCCGGGTCCTGCTCTACGGTGATGTAGTGCACATCTCCTCCAGCTCCCTCGTTCACGTCCACTGGCACGAGCGTGTAACTACCGTCGGGAACTTCTACACGGAGAATGCAAATGCAAGACTTAATTGGTAGATTGAGTTAATTCATCACAAAACCACTTTTGGGAAACCATGGGGGCTTGGTTGACCACATTCACCTAGATAATAATACATTCAGCATACTCTTCCTATAAAGGAACAATATGCGTCGCTTTATTATCTAGACTTTTTAATAGTGACTGTGTACATATATACAAGCAATTTAATTTAATTCTCACAAACAGCAAGGGGTTGGTTATACACTTGTTAGCAAGTTTCTCAACACAAACACATAACCTTAGGTGACATTTGTGATTTTCCAATCAATTTCACTATTAAACCTACAAAGGTCCTTTCACTTTTATTCAACAAAACAATTCATAAAACACCAAGAGTGGTACTCCCTGGTCTCATTGAATCTAACATAAGCCACTAGTCACAGATAGGCCCCTAGTTTGCACCACACTCCCTGGAACTATTTGGGGCTTTGCAATGTGGTCCAAGGGGCAAGGGGCGGCATGGCCGGCCGGATTCGGCGGGGCCGGCGGTGGGGTTGGCCGGGGAAGTGGCCAGGGTGGAGGAGGGGTTCACCTTGGCTCGGTTGCTGAATGGAGTTTGGGCGGAAACGTCGACGGCGAGCTCTCGTGGCGGGGCCGGGCGGCGGTGGCCGCGGGCGGTGCTAATGCCGGCGATGCACGGGCCGAGAAGAATGGTTAGGGGGCCGGCGAGGTTCACGAGATGCTAGGGGAGGCGTGGAGGTGGTCGGGCGGCAGTGGAGTCAAGCTGGAGGGGGAGCTCCGCGCGTGCCCACAATGGCAGAGCGGCGGCGCAGCAGCTTGGCAAGAACGCAGTGCGCACGGCCGGCGAACGCCTGCTACTTAAATAGGCGTAGCACCTTGGTGAAGAAGTCACGCCCCCCCCGCACGTCAAGGTATGGGCATGGGAAGGCGGCAGCATGGGGCGGCGTACGACGGCGACACCATTGGCCAGGCGGCGCGGCGGGCATACACGTGGCGCGAGCGGGGTGGGTGAGTGAGGACCATGTGTGGTTCGAGGACCGGTGGATGGTCGCTTCCTTGTGTGATGAGTGATTGACAATATTGTGTTGACTGATTCTTGGCTAAGTATTGCAGGTGCAGGTTGCGGCTTGACTTGTGTTGGTGCAGGTGAAGAACAAGCGTGAAAGGTCGTTGCCGGTGAGGCCTCCAGGTGTGGAGAAGACAAGTAGGCTTCGTTCGAGGGACCCGGTGGCCAGCGGGGTCGAGTGCGGGCCGCATGGTGGCAAGAACAGCAAGATGAAGTCGGTGGACGGTTTCTTGGTTGAGCCACAAAACCAAGGTCGAGCCGGGACTTCATGGGAGCCTAGTCATGAGTGGTGATTGGCGGAGGCTACATCAAGTTCGTGGGGTTTGCGGTGGTTCACCAGAAAATCACCGGGTTACTCGGCTGAGCCACAAAGCCGAGGCCGAAGACCAGGCGTGGCTGTTTGGCCAAAACCGGCTTGACCAGTTTGGAGAACCGGTCTAACCGGTTTGGGGTCGCAGGGCGCCAGAAGCTTCGAGGCGGAGGACATGCGTCGGGATCGCAAGGCTTGCGTCGTGGCTATGCAGGGTGCGGTCGCCGGGCATCCGTCCGATGGTGAAGATATGAAGACTTCCAAATCCGCCCTTGAGGGGCTTGTATCCCTAGTTATTAGGAAAGGGCATTTTAGACATTTGGTTGCCTCCATATAACCCAAGAGGTGAGAGGATGGCAGCCAACTCTTGGAACCCTAGCTCATTTGTTTTCCCATTTTCCTTCCGATTTTCCTTAGGTTTTCCATAGGACTATCAAGAGAGCTTCATGGTGAGATCTTGTTGAGAGGGATGGATGATTGGGCGGCTTGCTAGACCTTGTATGAACCTTTGTTTCATGTATAGATGATTCGGCGTGGTTCCTCAAGGTTTGGATGTGTTTTCCCCGGTTGTTCTTGGTGGTGATTTTCGGAGCCCTCTCTTGGTGATTTCTTTGGGTTGTTTTCGGGACCTTTCTCTTGGGGATTTGATGGGGGAAATTTGTGGGAACCCTTCGTGGTTCTTTGGGCTGTGATTCCCCTCCCAAATTCGTGAGTAAAGGTGCTCGATTTCGGGATTTCTTGAGTTCTTGGGTTGGAGGTGCCCGTGGCGGGATTTCCTTGATTCCTCCTTTTTGGACGTGTTTTGGTGGGATTAAACTTGGCTATGGACTCCTCATGAGGTGTTCCTAATATCCCCAAAGTCTTGTTCAAGTCCATGGAGCGATTCGGGAGATCGAGGTTTGGTTTTGGGGGAGTTGACCCGCGGGCTGTGTTCTTCCTGACTGTACAGGCAAAAACCGGCCTGACCGGTTACCCAAACCGGTCTGATCGGTTTCGCCTGTGGGCTGTCTAGAAAGGTTTTTGAGCAAGGAAGTCTTTGCTGCTCCATGGCTTCGTTTGTTCAGATGTGGAAAGGCTTTTGAGGCGTTTGGGATCTTTGGGGAAGCTTCTAGACAAAATCGGTCTGACCGGTTTGCCAAACCGGTCTGACCGGTTTCCCCTGCCTGTGTGAGGCTAAGTCCAACAGAAGCGGTCTGACCGGTTTCAGAAACCGTCCTGACCGGTTTGGGCTGCCAGCAGCCGTGTCGTGTGTGGTTCCGCTGCGTGTGTGTTGAGGCTGTTGGTTGGGTCTTGTTCCTAGGTTCAGTAGCACTCCAGTGGCTACGTGAACTTGGCAAGAGAAGCTTGCGGAGTTGCTCGAGTGAAATTGGGTTTCTAGGCCGAATTCTTGAGTAGAATTTTTATCGGCTCCCATTCACTCCCCCCCTCTCTGGTTCGCCGTTTCGGTCCTTCAAGTGGTATCAGGGCCGGTTCGGGTCTTTGTTGACTCTAACCAGTCTAAGATCCAAGGATGGCATACCAGAAACGGGGTTCGGGTCCTCCACACTTCGATGGAAAGAACTACCAGATGTGGAGTAAGCGGATGGGTGCGTTCCTCCGCGGAAAGGGTCAGATCCTTTGGGATGTCACGGTGGACACAGGCTATGTCCAGCTGATGGACTTCCTCGCTCCAGGATCGAGGGACAGATTCAACGCCAACAATAAGGCGGTCGACTTCTTGTTTCGTGCTTTGTGTCAGCCTGAGTTCGATCGGGTGCACACCGAGCACTTGGCTTGTAGGATTTGGGTGGTGTTGAAGGAGGCTCATGTTGGGAATGCCCAGGTTCAGGCACAGATGTATGCGACCTACCGGAGAGAGTACGAGAACTTCACTCATCTCCCCGGTGAGTCCATCGATGCCTTATTTCAGAGGTTCACGGTGGTTGTGAACAACATGAGGGCCAATATGGACGTGCTCCCGTACGATGATCATGATAGAGCGGTCAAGCTCTTACACTCTTTGGATCATACGATTTGGGGCGGAAAGTTCGAGGCCATTGTGGAGTCGGAGAAGTATGACACTCTGACGGTGAACGAGCTGTTCTCAAAGCTCAAGTCGGCTGAGGTGGATAGGGGCATGACTGCCAAGCTCGAGGGACCGACTGATTCCCATAGTCTTGCCCTCGTTGGTGGTTTGAAAGGAAAGGCTAACTCTAACCCATCCACCAGGATATTCTCTTTCTCCTCTTTGATGTCTATGCCAGATGAGGAGTTCGACGAGCTTGGAGAGGACGAGCTGGCGCTCTTGACGAGGCGGTTCGAGAGGCTGCACGAGAACCGTGTGAACATGAGGAGGAATACGAGAACATGTTTCCAGTGTGGCAAGCCGGGACACTTCGTCGCCGACTGCCCGGAGAAGGCGGAGAACAAGGACGGCTACAAGCACAAGCCGAGGATGGACGGCAAGTACCGTTCGAGGCGCGACCACAAGAGCAAGCACAAGAACAAGTACAAGGACGAGCGACGATCGAGGAAGAAGGAGAGCCGAGGCAAGGCCCGAGCGATGGTTGGAGCGAGCGACGTTGACTCCAGTTCCGCGTACTCCACCTCGAGCTCGAGCGGCCGGTGAAGACGAAGGTGATCGTCGCAAGAACAAGAAGTCATCCAAGAACACGAGCGGGGTGAGCCGCCGCGAGAGACGGCTTCTGCACCATGGCGGCGAGCTCCGGCGGCAAGAAGAGCACACGAGTGACTCGGACTGCGAGTCCGACGACGAGGTGCGTGATGAACTTCCCTTCTTGCGCCGGGAGAATGAGAGGCTTGGCTCTTTGCTTGATAACCGTGATGACATGCTTAGAGAGGCCAATAAAATGAGAAAAGAGCTTAGGGCTTCACTCGAGGATGCTAGGACTAGAGTGGCTGAGCTAGAGACACAGGTGCTTGATAGCAAGCTGGAGATTGATTCCCTTAAGGCTAGCCCTGTTGTTTCGGATGAGGTTGATTGTGCTGATTTCTCCATATTCCTTGCTGATCTTGCTTTGTTTAAGGAGAAGCATGCCTCCAAGTGTGAGGAACTAGATGTGCTTAGGGTTGAAGTGGCTGAGCTTAGGTCTATACCTGCTTTGCTAGGTGCTTGCACTTCTTGCTCTGTTTTGCATGCTAAGATTGATGAGATGCATGCTTACACTAGTTCACTTGAGGCTAAATTGATGGAACCCATGCCTACATCATGCTCTACCTGTGAAATGCATGCATTGAAAAATTTGGAACTTGCACATTATGTTGATCATTTGCAGGATGAGAATGATGACTTGAGGAAGTTGATGGGTTGGTTGTCCGGTCATGAGCCTCAGTTGAGGATGATGATCGAGGCATTTAAGAGGCAGGATGGTGAGGGACTTTGGGCAAACAAGGTTGGTGAGGGAACTGGAGAGAATATCCTAGAGCCACCAAAAACCCACCACAAAAATGATTTCCCTCCAAAACCCAACCATCTTAGGAACCGACTAGACACAACCCCAACTCCACCCATATTTCCTATACCGACAAATGATCTCCAAAAGCCTATCAAGTTTGTGAGCACTTCCGGGAAAGTGTTCTTTGGGAAAGTGAGTGAGAAGGCTAGTGGGGAGAAATCGTTGGAGGAGTTGAGTTGAGAGAAACCATGTGAGCAGCCCCAATCCAAGCCCAAAACTAAGCTTGTGATGTTTCATTGTGGCTATTGTGGGAGAGATGGCCATAAAGATGAGTTTTGCTTCAAGAGGAAGCGAGAGGAGAGAATGGCGAAAGAGTGGGCTAACGGGGACAAGTATCACCCCTCCAGTTGTGTACTTAAGTCTCATGTGCAGATGCCCAGGGTCAAGGCGAGTGTGAGGATAGTTCCGGCTTGGGGTGAGCGAAAGAGTGCAGGAGGTGCTGCTGGAGGAGTGAAACCGGTCAGACCGGTTTTGGAACCGGTCAGACCGGTTTGGGGTCTGCAGAATGACAAGTTTGGTTTTCGTGCTCGTACAGGTGCAAGGGTTGTTTCTGGAGGTCGTGGTTCTGGTGGTTGGGCTGGAGAGTTTGCAGGTGGTCAGGTTGCTAGGCGTTCTCCCCCTCGAGTTCACTACAAGGATGGGAGGAGTTATAGCTTTGAGAAGGAGAGGAGAGACGGTCCACGGGTTCTCTTTCGTGGTTTTGGTCCTCCTCCAGGCAGAGAGGGGTGGTTCCCTCAGGGTGGTTACCATGGTGGTGTTCGTGGAGGTAGCTTTGGTAGGAGAGATGCTTTGGTTGGTGCTAACCCCACTTTCGAACAAATGGCTCGGCCTTTGGTTTTACTCTTTTGGTACTAACCCCGGTCTTTGAGTCGTTTGTTCGCTCACGTGCTCGTTTTTGAATTTCAGGTGGGAGAATTGAAGAACATTTGGTTGATCGACTCCGGTTGCTCGAGGCATATGACCGGAGACAGGGGGTGGTTCTCAAGTCTCGTCCCGGTGGTGACGAAGATGTACATCACCTTTGGGGACAATGGGCGTGGGCGTGTGCTTTCAAAAGGTGAGATTAAGGTGAGTGACAAGATCACTCTGAGGCGTGTTGCTCTTGTTCAATCGCTGGGGTACAATTTGCTTTTTGTGTCCCAGTTGTTGGATGAGGGCTTTGAGGTGTTGTTTCGGCCTGGTGGTTCTCGGATTTTGGACTCTCGAGGGGACCTTGTCTGTATGGTCGTTCCCGAGGGTCAGGTGTTTGTGTTTCGTGCTGATTTTTCTCAGTCTTCGGGTGTGGAGCGTTGTTTCTTGGCTAGTTCTTCGAGTGAGTTGTGGAGGTGGCATAGGAAGTTGGGTCACTTGAGCTTTGACCTTTTGTCGCACTTGAGTAAACTCAATTTGGTCTGAGGATTGCCACGGTTGAGGCTTGAGAAAGAGTTGGTTTGTGCGCCTTGTAGGCATGCCAAGATGGTAGCCTCTTCTCACCCGCCTCTCACCGATGTGACGACTGAGCGTCCATGCGAGCTGCTCCATATGGACCTTGTTGGCCCAGCTCGTGTGCGATCTGCGGGTGGGAAGTGGTATGTCCTTGTTGTGGTGGACGACTATTCTCGGTATGTGTGGGTGTTCTTTCTCGAGGATAAGGGGGAGACGTTTGGTTTTGTTTGAGATCTAGTCTTGAGGTCGAGGAACGAGAGGCACGGAGATGCCATACGAGCTATCCGCAGTGATAATGGCTCGGAATTCAGAAACTCTCGTTTTGAAACCTTTTGCCATGACTTGGGTCTTGAGCACCAGTTTTCGAGTCCGTATACGCCTCCCCAGAATGGTGTTGTGGAAAGGAAGAACAGGACCTTGTGCGAGATGGCTCGGACGATGCTTGATGAGCATAGGACTCCGAGGAAGTATTGGGCTGAGGCGGTGAATATCGCGTGCTATGTGTCGAACAGGATATACCTCATAGTGCACAAGAAGAAGACATGCTATGAGTTGATGCATGGTTGCACACCCAAGGTGAGTCACTTCCATGTCTTTGGTTGCAAGTGTTTCATTCTGAAGAAAGGCAGGAAGTTGGATAAGTTTGAGGCTTGGTCTGTCGAGCATATCGTGTGCTCAATCTTGAAACTAACCAAATCGCGGAGACTTGCGAGGTAACCTTTGACGAGACAGAGCCACGTAGTCAGCTTGTCTTTGAGTGTGCAGGTGATGATGAGCTTGGCGTGGAGATCTTTCTGGAGGAGGAGCATGAACATGGAGAGGATGAAGATGGCGGTGTGGTGCCCCCGGCTGAACATGTACCCACTACTTCGATCACAGTGATGGATGGACGCTCTGCTACACCTACGATGACAAATCAAGAACGAGGAGAAGCTGATGTTGAGGGGGAGGTAGCATCGAGGCGAGAACCTCCCCGGCGAGTACAGATGGATCACCCAGCTTCGAGGATCATCGGCGACATGAATGAACGCACTACACGGTCGAGGGTTCGAAACAATTCTCATTTCGCTCATGCTGTGTTTGTTGCTACTTTTGAGCCCAAAGACATTGGACACGCACTATCTGATCACAATTGGGTTAATTCGATGCATGAGGAGTTGGAGAACTTTGAGAGGAATCAGGTGTGGGAGTTTGTTGACCCTCCCCCAGGGTGTAAGCCGATTGGTACAAAGTGGGTGTAGAAAAACAAAGAGGGCGAGAAAGGTGAGGTTGTGAGGAACAAGTCGAGACTTGTTGCTCAGAGGAGACCTTTGCTCCCGTAGCCCGTTTGGAGGCGATTAGGATCCTTCTAGCCTTTTCTGTGGCTAAAGGGTTCAAGTTGCACCAAATGGATGTGAAAAGTGCTTTTCTGAATGGTGTGTTGGAGGAAGAAGTGTATGTGAGGCGACCTCGGGGGTTTGAGAGTGAGAAGTACCCCCACCGGTGTACAAGTTGAGGAAGGCGATGTATGGGTTGGAAGCGGGCGCCTAGAGCTTGGTATGGCGAGGTTGAGGGGGTTCTTGTTTGAGAGAGGTTTTGAGATGGGGAAGGTCGATCGGACCTTGTTTTTTCCGAGGCGGGCGAGAGATATCCTGATTGTGCAGGTGTATGTGGATGATATTGTCTTTGGTGGCTCGTATAACTCTCTTGTTGCAAGGTTTGCAGATGATATGAGCAGGGAATTTGAGATGAGCATGATGGGCGAGTTGCAGTTCTTCCTCGGGCTACAAATTAAGAAATCAAAGGAAGGGACATTTGTGCACCAGGCTAAGTACACCAAGGACATTGTGCAGAAGTTCAAGATGGAGGACTTCAAGGCTATGACGACGCCGATGAGTACGACTACAGCTCTTGATGCGGACGAGGAAGGTGAACACGTGGACCAGAAGGAGTACCGGAGCATGATCGGGTCACTTCTCTACTTGACGGCGACGAGGCCGGACATACAATTCTCGGTGTGTCTGTGCGCTCGTTTTCAAGCGTCTCCGAGGACTTCGCATCGGCAAGCAGTGAAGCGAATTTTCAGGTACTTGCGTCACACTCCCGACTTCGGCCTTTGGTACTCCGCGTCCTCTTCTTTGACGCTTCATGGTTTTTCAGACGCGGATTTTGCCGGCTGTCGGTTGGATAGGAAGTCCACTTCTGGGACTTGCCAGTTTTTGGGTTCTTCTTTGGTGTCTTGGTCTTCCCGCAAGCAGTCGAGTGTTGCTTAATCCATGACCGAGGCCGAGTATGTTGCCGCTGCTAGTTGTTGCTATCAGCTCCTTTGGATCACCTACACCATGAGTGACTTTGGTGAGGAGTATACCCATGTCCCACTTCAATGTGATAGCACCAGTGCCATAAGCATTGCAAAGAACCCAGTGCTCCATTCCAAAACCAAGCACATAGAAGTGAGGTATCATTTTCTGAGAGACAGCGTAGAGAAAGGAAAGATAGCTTTGATCCATGTACCCACACATGACCAACTAGCCGATATTTTCACCAAACCCCTAGATCAAGCAACTTTCACTCGTTTGCGGGGGGAACTTGGTGTGTGTTTGATTTCTTGAGTTGGGTGTGTGGGAGCTCCATTGTAGCATATGTATAGCTTTTCTTCGTGCATTTCTTGCATTTGGCATGGCATATGTAACATGATGTATAGGCATCCTTGTGTCTTAGATTGCATGCTTTTTGTATCATATGCATCGGTTAGGAAAAGCTTCTCTCATATACATTGTTCACCATGGAATGAGATATATGTCTTTGTGAGCTTGTTTGGTATGCTATGGTTAGTTTGGCTTAGCTCTTGATGATCTTGATGAATAATCCATGGTTGATAGCTATGTTTTTGAAAATGTCACATGTATGCTCTCTCATGTGTAAATGCCTTTATATGATCTTGACATGTTTTAGTGGCTTGGCTATGCTAAATTTGTGGTTGGATAGCTAGTTTATTGATCATATGGGGCCAAAGGCTCATTTGCCATCATGAATGTTTAGCCCTCTTGCTTTATCTTGTGGAGGAGCATAAGTTCCTTTTTGTCGCAAAGACATTTCATGTACCATTTATCAATCTGAAAATGAAATGAAAAATGCTTGGAAATGTGCTCCCGTGTCATATGTGCTGAATTTAATTTGCTTTGGGTGCTAAACCGTTGCATGATGCCTACCAATGAGAAGTCTCATACATAGAAGTAGGCACATGGCTCGGTGGCTTTGACATGACGTGAGGTGCTTGTGGGTGTTTGTGATGGTCTTATGGTTAGAATGGCTGTCCTAGCATGAAGATTGTGTGGCTTTGCCATTTTGATATGCTTTGATCATGTTAAGCACTTTGCTCATGAGAGGCAAGTTTTTCGCAAAAATTGCCAAAATCCATTTTAGCTTCGTCCAATGGTTGTGAAACTTGGTGATCATGTAGTTGAGATCGATACGAAGCCGTAGAGTATCTAACTTGCTCATTTGGACATGTGTAGCATTCTGTGTTGAATTTTGTCTATTTGAGAAGCTCTAGGTTGACAGTTTTGCATTTTTGGCTTGATTCATGCATTGCCAACAAGGGGGAGAAGTTTGAGCTTGAAATGGCTTCTTTGGACGCATTTAGAAGGTTTTCGGGTGGTTTCGAGCCATTTTACGGGCTCGTTGTGCACCGATCTAACCGGTCAAGGTCACCGGTCGGCCGGTGTGAGTCTTGGTTTTGTTCACATGTTGCACACCGGTCGGCGGTGGTGTTGACCGGTCGACCGGTCGGGGCTGAGTTGTTGCAAGCGCCTGTTTCAAGTGGTGTCTTGCATGCATTCGTCTAGGGGGAGGTGCATTGGTTCAGGGGGAGCTTGCATGTGTGCAGGGGGAGCTCTTTGTGGTTGTTCGAGCTTTGTTTCGGTGGTTTGAGCTCTTTGCCTGAGCTTTGTTTTGTCTCGGATGTGTCGAGCCGTTGCCCTTGCCTAAGGGGTCCGAGACTTGTCTTCTTCAAGTGATCTTGCTCTTTGCCTTTGTTTGGCTTTCGATCGCTTGTTGGAGTTTCTTTTTGTTCGTTTCTTTTCATTTTCTTTTCTCTCTTGTTACTTTCGTGTGGATGTTGTCAATGCACTCATCAAGGGGGAGATTGAGGACCATGTGTGATTCGAGGACCGGTGGATGGTCACTTCCTTGTGTGATGAGTGATTGACAATGTTGTGTGGACTGATTCTTGGCTAAGTACCGCAGGTGCAGGTTGCGGCTTGACTCGTATTGGTGCAGATGAAGAACAAGCGCGAAAGGTCATCGCCGGTGAGGCCTCCAGGTGTGGAGAAGACAAGTAGGCTCCATTCGAGGGACCCGGTGGCTAGCGGGGTCAAGTGCGGGCCGCATGGTGGCATGAACAGCAAGATGAAGTCATGGACGGTTTCTTGGTTGAGCCTCAGAACCAAGGTCGAGCCGGGACTTCATGGGAGTCGAGTCATGAGTGGAGATTGGCGGAGGCTACATCGAGTTCGCGGGGTTTCCGGTGGTTCACCAGAAAACCACTGGAGTCCTTGGTTGATCCACAAAGCCAAGACCGGAGAACCGAAGACGGAGCTGCTGCAGTGCCAGACCGGTCTGACCGGTGGGTCTGACCGGTCTGACCGGTGAGGAGCACCGGTCTGACCGGTGTGCGACGACACAGTCCGGAGACTTCGAAGCGGAGGACACGCGTCGGGATCGCATGGCTTGCGTCGAGGCTACGCAGGGTGCGGTCGCCGGGCATCCGTCCGATGGTGAAGACATGAAGACTTCCAAATCCGCCCTTGAGGGGCTTGTATCCCTAGTTATTAGGAAAGGGCATTTTAGACATTCGGTTGCCTCCATATAACCCAAGAGGTGAGAGGATGGCAGCCAACTCTTGGAATCCTAGCTCATTAGTTTTCCTATTTTCCACCTATTTTCCTTAGGTTTTCTTCAGGACTAGCAAGAGAGCTTCACGGAGAGATCTTGTTGAGAGGGATGGATGATCGAGCGGCTTGCTAGACCTTGTATGAACCTTTGTTTCATGTATAGATGATTCGGCGTGGTTCCTCAAGGTTTGGATGTGTTTTCCCCGGTTGTTCTTGGTGGTGATTTTCGGAGCCCTCTCTTTGTGATTTCTTTGTGTTGTTTTCAGGACCTTTCTCTTGGGGATTTGATGGGGGAAATTTGTGGAAACCCTTCGTGGTTCTTTGGGCTGTGATTCCCCTCCCAAATCCGTGAGTAAAGGTGCTTGATTTTGGAGTTTCTTGAGTTCTTGGGTTGGAAGTGCTCTTGGTGGGATTTCCTTGATTCCTTCTTTTTGAACGAGTTTTGGTGGGATTAAACTTGGCTATGGACTCCTCATGAGGTGTTCCTAATGTCCCCAAAGTCTTGTTCAAGTCCGTGGAGCGATTCGGGAGATCGAGATTTGGATTTGGGGGAGTTGACCCGCGGGTGCTGTTCATCCCGAGCTGCCCGAGCTACACCGGTCGGCCCGGGTGCTCTTGGCCGGTCGGCCGGTGCGAGCCCTGGTGGGTTTTGCTCGGGTGAACGTTTGGGTGTGTTCGTTGTTGTCCCGTGTTGCTGCTATTTCAAGTTTGGGTCAGTTTGGTGGTCGGTTGGCCTGTTTGGTGCCTTGGGGGCTATCAGGCTGCCATCGGTTTGACTGGTGTGTCTCACCGGTCTGACCGGTGTAGAGCCACTTTGTGGAAGTTGCTCAGTTTCACCAGCAGGGACCGGTCTGACTGGTGGTGCTTACCGGTTTGACCGGTGTGGGTCTGTAGACTCGAGGTTTGGTGTTCCGCTGCGTTCTCGGGTCGGAAGGTTGTGTGTTGGTTCCTAGGTCCAGTGGCACTCCAGTGGCTACGTGGGCTTGGCCAACTTGGGTAGTGAGTCGGAGACGTGTGTTGGAAGCCGTGTTCATCTTGTAGGAGTTTCCATCTCCTTCGAGAAGAATTTTTATCGGCTCCCATTCACTCCCCCCTCTCTGGTTCGCCGTATCGGTCTTTCACTTCGGCCTTTGGTACTCCGCGTCCTCTTCTTTGGCGCTTCATGGCTTTTCAGACACGGATTTTGCCGGGTGTCAGTTGGATAGGAAGTCCACTTCTGGGACTTGCTAGTTTTTGGGTTCTTCTTTGGTGTCTTGGTCTTCCCGCAAGCAGTCGAGTGTTGCTCAATCCACGACCGAGGCCGAGTATGTTGCCGCTGCTAGATGTTGCTCTCAGCTCCTTTGGATTTCATACACTATGAGTGACTTTGGTGAGGAGTATACCCATGTCTCACTTCAATGTGATAGCACCAGTGCCATAAGCGTTGCAAAGAACCCAGTGCTTCATTCCAAAACCAAGCACATAGAAGTGAGGTATCATTTTCTGAGAGACAACATAGAGAAACGGAAGATAGCTTTGATCCATGTACCCACACATGACCAACTAGCCGATATCTTCACCAAACCTCTAGATCAAGCAACTTTCACTCGTTTGCGGGGGGAACTTGGTGTGTGTTTGATTTCTTGAGTTGGGTGTGTGGGAGCTCCTTTATAGCATATGTATAGTTTCCTGTGTGCTTTTCTTGCATTTGGCATGGCATATGTAACATGATGTATAGGCATCCTTGTATCTTAGATTGCATGCATTTTGTATCATATGCATTGGATAGGAAAAGCTTCTTCTATATACATGGTTCACCATGGGTTGCTATATATGTTTTTGTGAGCTTGTTTGGTATGCTATGGTTAGTTTGGCTTAGCTCTTGATGATCTTGATGAATAATCCATGGTTGATGGCTATATTTTTGAAAAATGTCACATATATGCTCTCTCATGTGTAAATGCCTTTATATGATCTTGACATGTTTTAGTGGCTTTGCTATGCTTAATTTGTGGTTGGATAGCTAGTTTATTGATCATATGGGGCCAAAGGCTCATTTGCCATCATAAATGTTTAGCCCTCTTGCTTCATCTTGTGGAGGGGCATAAGTTCCTTTTTGTCGCAAAGACATTTCATGTACCATTTATAAATCTGAAAATGAAATGAGAAATGCTTGGAAAATATGTTCTCATGTCATATGTGCTGAAGTTAATTTGCTTTGGGTGCTAAACCGTTGCATGACGCCTACCAATGAGAAGTCTCATACATAGAAGTAGGTGCATGGCTCGGTGGCTTTGACATGACATGAGGTGCTTTTGGGTGTTTGTGATGGTCTTATGATTAGAATGGTTGTCCTAGCATGAAGTTTGTGTGGCTTTGCCATTTTGACATGTTTTGCTCATGTTTAGGTTTTTGCTTGTGAGAGAGTAACTTTTCGCAAAATTACTCAGATACTTTTTAGCCTTGTCCAATGGTTGTGAAACTTGGTGATCATGTAGTTGAGGTCATTACGAACCTGTAGCGTATCTAACTTGCTCATTTTGACATGTGTAGCATCTTGTGATGAATTTTGTATACTTGAGAAGCTCTAGGTTGCATTTGTGCCTTGATTCATGCATTGGCAACAAGGGGGAGAAAGGAAGGTGTCGAAAAGTTGCTTTGTATCCCTGGAACCTATCCCAAGTGTCAAGAGGGAGCTTGTGCATTTATTTTGCATTTTTGGCTTTTGGGGGTGTGGTATGCTGTGTGAAATCGGCCTGACCGGTTTTGAAAACCGGTCTGACCGGTTTTGGTGGAACCGGCCTGACCAGTTATGGGAACCGGTCTGACCGGTTTGTGCCCAGAGTTGGCACTTGATCAGGGGGAGCTTGCATATGTGCAGGGGGAGCTCTTGTGTGCTTTGGTGGTTTGTGCTCTTTGCTTGAGCATGGTTTTTGTCTCGGATGTGTCGAGTCGTTGCCCTTGCCTAAGGGGTCCGAGACTTGTCCTCTTCAAGTGATCTCGTTCTTTGCCTTTCTCGGCTTTCGATCGCTTGTTGGAATTTTTCTTTATGTTTCTTTTCTGTTTTCCTTTTCTCTTTATTTACCTAACGTGTGTGTTGTCAATGCACTCATCAAGGGGGAGATTGAGGACCATGTGTGGTTCGAGGACCGGTGGATGGTCGCTTCCTTATGTGATGAGTGATTGACAACGTTGTGTGGACTGATTCTTGGCTAAGTATTGCAGGTGCAGGATGCGGCTTGACTTGTGTTGGTGCAGGTGAAGAACAAGCGCGAAAGGTCATTGCCGGTGAGGCCTCCAGGTGTGGAGAAGACAAGTAGGCTTCGTTCGAGGGACCCGGTGGCCAGCGGGGTCGAGTGCGGGCCCCATGGTGGCAAGAACAGCAAGATAAAGTCGGTGGACGGTTTCTTGGTTGAGCCACAAAACCAAGGTCGAGCCGGGACTTCATGGGAGCCTAGTCATGAGTGGTGATTGGCGGAGGCTACATCAAGTTCACGGGGTTTGCGGTGGTTCACCAGAAAATCACCGGGTTACTCGGCTGAGCCACAAAGCCAAGGCTGAAGACCAGGCGTGGCTGTCTGGCCAAAACCGGCCTGACCGGTTTGGAGAACCGGTCTGACCGGTTTGGGTTCGCAGTGTGCCGGAAGCTTCGAGGCGCAGGACACGCGTCGGGGTCGCAAGGCTTGCATCGTGGCTACGCAGGGTGCGGTCGCCGGGCATCCGTCCGATGGTGAAGACATGAAGACTTCCAAATCCTCCCTTGAGGGGCTCGTATCCCTAGTTATTAGGAAAGGGCATTTTAGACATTCGGTTGCCTCCATATAACCCAAGAGGTGAGAGGATGGCAGCCAACTCTTGGAACCCTAGCTCATTTGTTTTCCCATTTTCCTTCCTATTTTCCTTAGGTTTTCCATAGGACTAGCAAGAGAGCTTCATGGTGAGATCTTGTTGAGAGGGATGGATGATTGGGCGGCTTGCTAGACCTTGTATGAACCTTTCTTTCATGTATAGATTATTCGACGTGATTCCTCAAGGTTTGGATGTGTTTTCCCCGGTTGTTCTTGGTGGTGATTTTCGCAGCCCTCTCTTGGTGATTTCTTTGGGTTGTTTTCGGGACCTTTCTCTTGGGGATTTGATGGGGGAAATTTGTGGGAACCCTTCGTGGTTCTTTGGGCTGTGATTCCCCTACCAAATTTGTGAGTAACGGTGCTCGATTTTGGGATTTCTTGAGTTCTTGGGTTGGAGGTGCCCTTGGCGGGATTTCCTTGATTCCTCCTTTTTGGACGAGTTTTGGTGGGATTAAACTTGGCTATGGACTCCTCATGAGGTGTTCCTAATATCCCCAAAGTCTTGTTCAAGTCCGTGGAGCGATTCGGGAGATCGAGGTTTGGTTTTGGGGGAGTTGACCCGCGGGGTGTGTTCTTCCCGATTGTCCGGCAAAAACCGGCTTTGACATGGGTTTCCCAAACCGGTCTGACCAGTTTCGCCCTATGGGCTGTCGAGAAAGGTTTTTGAGCAAGGAAGTCTTTGCTGCTCCATGACTTCGTTTGTTCAGATGTGGAAAGGCTTTTGAGGCGTTTGGGATCTTTGGGGAAGCTTCTAGACAAAATCGGTCTGACCGGTTTGCCAAACCGGTCTGACCGGTTTCCCCTGCCTGCGTGAGGCTAAGTCCAACAGAAGCGGTCGACCGAGTTTCGAAAGCGGCACGACGGGTTTGGGGCGCCGGCCCGTGTGTTGTGTGTGGTTCCACTGCGTGTGTGTTGAGGCTGTTGGTTGGGTCTTGTTCCTAGGCTCAGTAGCACTCCAGTGGCTACATGAACTTGGCAAGAGAAGCTTGCGGAGTTGCCCGAGTGAAATTGGGTTCCTAGGCCGAATTCTTGAGTAGAATTTTTATCGGCTCCCATTCACTCCCCCCCTCTCTGGTTCGCCGTTTCGGTCCTTCAGTGAGAAAGGCGGTGAAGGTGCTGTCCAATGCCGCTGCGCTTGCCGCGTGGAGCCCGTGGGACCGGCGGTCGCGGCGGGCGCTGCGGTTGCGCCCGGTCGGTCGGCGGCGCGCGGCGGCGTGGCCGAGTGCGCGGCGTCGCGCGTGGACGCGAACGCCTGGCGCCGGCATCCTGTAGAATTTGACTTGGCCCTGTTCAACTGCATTTTACTCCAAATTTTTTAATAGAAGTGGGCCAAGAGATGAATAGCAAAGTTGTAGATCACCTATTCCTCTACAACTTCTACAAAGGGTATAGGGTCTTTTTCGCCACCATTTTTGCACAAATTGCATGCCAAGTCAGCAGTTTTCTATGCGCTGGTGAATAGTAACCAGAAGCGTTGACTTGAGTTTTTCACCCTTTTAAACTTCGAATCTCAAATGCCATTAAACATGAAAGTTGTGTCCCTCGACAAAACACACAACTTTTACATTGGGAGATTTTGAAGTGTTTAGGTGAAATTTGGAGAACGCGACAAAAGTATCAGCTGAAATTGGGGGGTCAAAAAGGGTTCAAGGGTTTTGGGTAGGGTTTTGACCAAAGGTTAACTATGGTTGACCAAAAAGGGTCATTAGGGTTTGTCGGTGATGTTTTCGAGGTGATGGCCCAGGTTGACCATCGTTTGACCAAAGTCAAAGCAGTTGACTGATTCATTAGGGTTAATAAACTCGGCTGAAAACCTAGGGCGTCACAGCGAGGTCCTATCGGAATCTAAGGCACGCTACCAACCAGTAGAGAAGCTATTGTATGTAGTGCTCATCATCTCGCGGAAGCTACGACACTACTTCCAGGAGTACTCGATCTCTGTCGTCACCGACTACCCGCTCGACGACATCCTGCGAAATCAATATGCTACTAGAAGAATCTCCAAATGGGCAGTGGAACTCAGCACCCTCAACATTGACTTCAAGCCACGAACAGCCATCAAGTCGCAAGCACTTGTCGACTTCATGGCAGAGTGACGGGAAAATCAACTACCAACTCCAACCGAGCGGCCAGAGCATTGGGTGATGTACTTCGACGGCTCGCTCATGCTTGAAGGTACGGGTGCAGGAGTACTCATGATTTCTCCAACGGGCGAACAACTCAAGTACGTCCTGCAGATCTTCTGGAAGGTCTCAAACAATGAAGCCGAGTACGAAGCTCTGCTACACAGGCTCCGCCTCGCAGCTTCCCTGGGCATCAAGCGACTACTAGTCTACGGCGACTCGACAGTGGTCATCAACCAAGTCAACAAGTCTTGGGACCACAACAAGGAGAACATGGACGCCTACTGCACAGAAGTCTGCAAGCTCGAGAACAAATTCTACGGTCTTGAGTTCCATCACGTCGTCCGCGACAACAACGTTGCAGCGGACGTCCCGTCGAAGCTTGGTTCTACCCGCGCTCAAGTACCAGCGGGTGTCTTCGTCCACGAGCTTCACGCACCATCCATCCCGGAGCCGGCGCCGACGACCACTGACCTAGCGCCTTCACCAGCTGGCCAGGAGGTCATGATGATAGACGTGGACTGGCGACAACCCTTCATCGACTACATCCGCGAGCAGAAGGTTCCCACGGACAAAAACCTGGCTGAGCAACTCATCCGCTGGGCCAAGTCCTACGTCCTAGTCGGGGACAAGCTCTACAGGCGGGGCGCCACTTCTGGAGTACTCATGAAGTGTGTTCCTCGAGAAGAAGGCAAGGACATCTTGGAGGAGATCCACAAAGGCGTCTGCGGAAACCACGCGTCTTCACACACGTTGGTCAGCAAGGCTTTCCGGTGAGCTTTCTACTGGCCCACAGCTCTTGGCGATGCCGAGGAACTCGTCAAAAGGTGCCAAGGGTGCCAGTACTTCGCCAAGCAACAGCACGTTCTGGCCTAGAAGCTAGTAAGCATACCACCAACCTGGCCTTTCGCCTGCTGGTGGCTCGACATGATTCGGCCTCTTTCGACTGCTCCAGGAGGATTCAACAGAGTACTGGTGGCCATTGACAAGTTCACCAAGTGGATCGAAGTCAAGCCGGTCACCTGCCCCAAGGCCGTCAGGGTACTCGACTTCTTGGATGAACTCGTGCACCGCTATGGATTACCCCATCGCATCATCACAGACCTGGGCTCCAACTTCAACAACCACCAGTTCTAGGAGTACTACGAGCACAGCGGGATCGACATCCGGTATGTCTCTGTTGCCCATCCACGGGACAATGGACAAGTCGAGCGTGCCAATGGGATGGTACTCGACGCTCTCAAGAAGAGACTACACGACGCTGCTAATACCAAAGGGGGCAAGTGAATCAAAGAATTGCCCAATGCACTCTGGGGGCTGCGTACTCAACCCACCAAGCTGACGGGACAGTCACCCTATTTCCTAGTCTACAGCTCCGAAGCTATTCTACCTGCTGACGTCATGTGCGACTCGCCGGCAGTAGAGCAATACGACGAGGGCATATTTGACGACAACAGGCAAGTTGACATCGACGGACTCGAAGAAGCTCGTTGTTCTTCCCTCGTTCAATCCACATGGTACCTCAAGGGTATCCGGTGCTACCACGATCGCAACGTCAAGGAACGTTCCTTCAACGTTGGTGATCTCGTCCTCCGTCGCATCCAGAACACGGAAGGAGTATACAAGATCAGCTCACCATGGGAAGGTCCCTTCAAAGTCGCAAGGGTGTTCGGACCAGGTTCATATCGCCTCCAGACACTTGAAGGCGACGACATCAGCAACTTGTGGAATGTCGACTAGCTCTGTCGATTCTACGCGTAGTCTCCCGACTACTCTGAGGGCTCTAGTCTACACGACTACTCCTGGGCCCTTCGCTGTAAGCGGCCTTCGGGGCCAGGCAACTAGTCTCCGGACTATTCTACTCCAAGATCCAGCGCTAGCGGCTACTAATGGATCTCAAGCTGCTCAAGGCGTCAAGGACTCTAGAAGCGGTCTATCACGAGACCATGTACTTCTACATCCAGCCTATACGGCTACTAACGGATCTATAGCTGTAAGCGGCCACGTGCCCTAGCACTATTCTAGCCGTAGGCGGCCTCCTGGTCCTGGCGACTACACTTGTAAATGGCCTTGGCCATCCAGGTGTACCCTTTCAGTAATAAAGTTTGATTTTCGATCAACTCATTTACTATGTCTCCCTCGACGGGTCTACAGCCAAGTACTACTACTCGCATACAATTCCACAGATTGGCACTCTGCACATATACATTGCAACAACAAGTACTCATTTCATGGAAGTCTTTTCATTAAAACCCAAACAAGTTCATCATAACTTTGTTTATATTACATATGTCGCTATAAGCTAACCCTACAGGACAACTACTGGAGGTTCAGCTTCTCTGCGACTTGTTCGACAATTGGCGCCATCTGCTCCAGAAGCTCCTTGTATTGATCATCTGAGCAATTGGCGGCTAGCCCACCTGCGACTACATCGACTGGAGCCTTGGGGAAGTACGACTTCATGTACGCCAAGACTTGGTTCGGGATAGACTTCACCAGATGCTTGACATAAGTTGTCAGGCGTCCGGGGGCTTCTTTCAGCCGATCGACCAACGGAGCAATCTTTGGCCCGCCCGGGTGAGGCACCAACAGCCTTGCGATGGGCAGTGCGGCTTCTTCAGGCTCCTTGAGTTGACCCCGCAGCTTCTCGCAGTCTTCATTAAGCTTCAGCAAAGATTTAAAGCAGTTGACAAGGTCACGGTCCGAGGCGATCCAAAGCTCCATGTGCGTACAACACTCATGGGCCAGCTGCTTATAATCATACTCAAGTACCTCGCAGGAATCCTTTTCTCGGTAGAAGAGATTCTTCACATCGATCTTTGATGCCTTCAGTTGCTCCACTCGAGCCTCAAAATCTGCAAACAACTCAAGGGGAGATATCAGACTACTACAGGGTACCTCCAATAAGTACTCGACAGGCTGATACTGGTATACCTTTATTCTTTTGGCGCAGCAACTTGTTCTTGCAGACCAATTCATCGCTCTTCGCCTGCATGTCTTGTACCTCGCTCTACGTCCATACTTGTCTCTGGTAGTGCTTCGTCATGCACTTCTTCTGTCACTCCGGGGGCTACTGTCTCTGCAGACTCGGATGTTGCTCCTGCGGTCATCTCGGCTTCAGTCACGACGCCTTCAACCGGCACGACTTCGGGGATTGCGGTCCCCTCGACTTGTGCTCCTATCAACACAAGCCACATGATATCAGTACCTGGGGGCTATGACGAATACATGGGGCAGATGGCACCGTTGTGGTCTACTTACCTTCTACCACAGTGGCCTCCGACGGTGTAGCTTTTGCGTCTGGCGCCATGGTTTTGGCCGGAGGGAGGGGAGTGGACTCCTCGACAGCAAGCGTCGGATTTTCTTCCGCTGCTGCCGCGCTGGGCTCATCTCCTTCCCAAGACAAATTAGTCGACTTCCTGCACAGTGCAAAATTGGTGGTCAACCAAGTAAGACTACCAAGTTACAAGTATTACTCGGGAGATTTTCACTTACAACCTAGACCGGACAACGGTCACGGTCGGAGCGCCAAGTATGCTGGCAATGTCTACGATCCCGGCTTCCGCGGGCGCCTCTTCTGCAACTTGTGGCGCTATTGGCTCTTCGGCTCCAGTAGTCGTGCTTGGCTCTGGTCTACTCTCCTCTGCCAGCACCTGCTGCTCGACAACTCTCGTCGTCTGTTGTGTCATCCGTGCCACAAGCTCTTCTACGGTGGGGGCTGGACTGCGGCTCCTTTCAGTCGGCTCGCCCACCTTGTCCCAGTCATCTCCTTCCCCTTGATCAACGGGGTCGGATGATGGAATCTCCTGCGACAACTCAGAATTCACATTATCAGCATATAACACTCCAAGACAAGTACTCGACTACTCTACTCGAGGAACTCACTTCTTGGGACGTAGTCTCTGTCACCTTCAACTTCTTGGTGACTCGTTTGCGCGGCACATTGCGCGGCCTCCGTGGCAGCGCAGGGAGACTAGCCTCCAGACTAGTCGGCGGATCTTCAATGAGGGGGATGTGGGGCAGCCCAGGTAGGCTGAACCTGGACCGTAGCTGAAATCACTCCTGCAGCGTCTTCCATCCTCCTCGTCGATAGCATATTCTATGGTGACGGTGTCGTCACCTTCACCAACTTCACGGTGTTCTTTGGCCTTGCCCTTGCCCTCTTCTGAAATATCCACAAGTCGAGGAGGGTAGCTGGGTCGGGGACAAACTTCGCAATGTCATCCTATAGCAAACGACTTGGGTTAGTGCAACTGCTTCATTCTAATCAGTACTCGGAGGCAGAGGTCATCGGCTACTAACCTTGTTCGGCGGATGAGCTGCGGAGTACTTAGGGATTGGACAGGGTGTGTACGGCGGCATATCCTTGAATATCCTGCCCAGCCTCTCGACAATGTCTTCATCATTCATTTCGTTGCCGGGCATCCTTGACGTATCCTTGTCACCGGTGTACTGGTACCCGAGGGTGTCGTGTGCCATCAACGGCTGCACCCTCCTCTTCATGAAGCTGAAGGCCACGTGTCTATCCCTCAGCCCGGCTTCTCTCAGAGCCTTAATCTTCTGCAACAGCTCGGGTAGCTGGATACCTTTTTGCATCGTTGGCTCCGTGTTCCACCATGCCCGATGTTTCGGCTGCTTCCCGCTGGGCTTCGGCAACTCTAGATGGTGGTTCGTGACATAAAACCACTTGGCCTTCCAATCTTGGTTCGAGTCGATGAGCTTGTATGCCAAGTACTGGTCAGCGGCATCTTCACGCATCTGGATTCCGGCTCCTCCGACTACTCGCGGGTCGTTGGCGCTCGGCTGCGGCTTCAGACGGAAAAACTTCCAGAACAAGATCCAGTGGGGTTTGATCCCCACGAAGGCTTCGCAGAAGTGGACGAAGACGGAGACGTGAAAAATGCCATTAGGGTTCAAGTTCAAGTACTCGATACCGTAGTACTTGAGAAGACCCTTGAAGAAGTCGCTCGCCGGGAGTGCATGTCCGCGCTTCACGAACCGGGCGAACATGGGAACCTCGTCGGGGTTCTTCTCCATCGGGTATGGGTCGCGGAGGGCCACATGTCCATCTCCTTCTCCCAGAGGAACCCGCTGTTCACCAGGGCCAGCAGATCTTCGGTATTCATCTTCGACTTTTTCCACTCTTTGTTCGGATTGGGCCGTGCGGGAGATGTCGGTGGCGATGATCCTTGGGCAGATTCCTCCGCCTCGCTGCAGGATCTCTTCTTCCCGGCACCGGCACCAACCTTTCTGCCCCTGGACGGAGATGACTTCATCCTCCAAGTACATGGGGTCTTCACTCGCATCTGCTCAGATGATTCACTGGCTGCGAGCAGTGGCAGCGCACGTGGATCTGCAGATTACGGTGCGGCAGCAGTGGCATGAGTGGTTGGACCCTTGGCTAGATCTATTCCAATGGCTGTGAATGTGAGGAATGGAAAACCCTAAGGGTTTCGGCCTCTATTTATAACCTAGCCAGTGGCGCTGCAACGACCAGATAGATAAGTATGGGCAGCTGACTCAGCGGCAGCCGTCTGACTCTTCATCTTCCAGTAGTCGACGCACTCCATCTCGGGGGCTCGGCTCGTCTACTAAACTTTCTGGGCGGCGACAAGATTCAAGAGCAACTCAGGACACATTCTACAATCAATATGACCCTTCAATTCGAGAGGAAGTACTCGACTCAAGGCTCGGGGGCTCTGTGCCACGTGTCCTTCGGTTTTTTCTCTAGATTTTACGGGATAATCTTGGCAGTACTTCAGATTGACCCTCAGCTTGAATCTGCGATTCGACCTAAGGCTCGGGGGATACATTCCATATGGAATGCGATTCTTCGAATCGCATTTTCCATATGGTTTCTTTTTCAAGACAATGCGAGTACTATTGAAGACCTTCAAGAAAAGAACTCGAGGACGCTTGGGAACTACTCGAGAAGACTTCAAGACTACTCAAGGATCAGCTGGAGTACCTTCCAGCCTCGGGATGCTTCAAGTACTCTTGAAGACTTTGGGCTTGTAGTACTCGGGGACGCCTGAGGGCTACTCGTCAAGGCCATCAAGATTGCTCGAAACTATCCTGCTCGACTACAAAGTACTCGAGGGCTTGTCGTATGGACCTCCCTGGGCCCACCACCTCAGTGGGTACCAGGATCGACTACTCGGTGGGCCCCTGGGACTACTTAGCTTGTGCCACACGGCACCTGATGGCGTGGGGCGCAAGGACTACGGTGGAGAAGTACTCGGATAGGAAGCTATACATGCCCTGTACTGTGTAGAGGACTCCTAGACGTACACGACTAGTACTCTCTCCTCAAACCGACTTGTAGCCCTGCCTCACGAGCTATATAAGGCGAGGTAGGGACCCCTCTCTCTCTCTCATACGCATCATCTTGTAAACACATCCAATCAATCCAGAGCTACGTAGCATACATGATGCAGGGTATTACGCACCTCGCGGCCCGAACCTGTCTAAATTGTGTGCCACGTGTCTCTTCCTTCGAGTTACTGATCTTGGTGAGGCCACATTCATCTACCTCGGGTACTCCCCTTGGTAGGTTGCCGGTCTAAAACACCGACAGTACCTCAAGTGTCTTCTTTGCAAGCTTTTTTCAAGTGGTGTCACCTCAAGTGATATCATCTCCAAGTGGCTCATCTCAATGTGGTCCCAACAAGGAAGAGAGGATCATCCCCCGGAGGTATGGAATGATCAAAAGACTACAAGTGATATCTACAAGTGGTAATGTAACAAGAACCCATTTGTCTTATCTCTTGTCCTTTAAGCTACCTCCTTGCATGATATACTCTAAGCTTCCTTGTCTTACAAGTTTGTAGTTGTGCACTTGATTTTCACACTATCTTTTTGTGCACATACTTAGGGGGAGCTTAGGTTGTGTCATGCTAGTCTCATGAGCTTGTGATCCACCTTAGTTATTCGCACATGTGGTATCTTCATTGATATCATACATATGGATTATGGTTCATGTGACATTCTCCCTTGTATTTAACATTTCTCTTTGAGCTATGTTTGCTAGGACATGCTAAGTTTCCTTGGAGACATTTTGTTTTGGGATCTTTTTGGAGATTTTATTCCAAAGGGGGAGAATGTGGGAACAAAGCAAGCTAGTGTTTCCAAAGTGGAAGAAGCAAGCCATGTGTGAACATAGGAAGAGAAGATCAAAAAGGGGGAAGTTTGATCTAGGGGGAGTTTCGATGATGGTAAGCATCCAAGCAAGTGTAAGCAGCTCTAATTTTGTCAATTTGTGCAAATTTATGCTTGCTTTGCTTGTGTTGTCATAAATCACCAAAAAGGGGGGATTGTAGCCAACATGGCCTCATTTGCCATTTGTTCGAGTTAATTTTGGTGATTCATGATAACACAAATAATGGGTCTAACCACATTGTCTAGAATGTCTTTGTAGGCATTCCTAGGTCCCATGTATGTTATCACATGTAAACAGACCATGCCCAAGCTAACATGTCACACCACAAGTTAACATACCATGGACATGTTAGGTTACTTATAGCAAATTTGAGGACTTAGTATATATTTTGAGGCTATAAGTAATGGCATATTAAGTATGTTAAGTATGTTAAGTTGAAACAAAGATCCAAGTTGAAGTCGCGAAGAAAAAGAAGGAAAAAGACACCGTCGGATGAACCAACGGTACCATCGGTGCATAGCGTCGGAGCAATTGGTACAATACGCAATGACTGGAGTTAGCTTGATACCGTCGGATGAACCGACGGTCCCTTTCCTAGTCGCGTCGGATGAATTGGAGAAGAGGATCTGCGAAGACAGCAGCGTCGGATGAACCGACGGTCTATTGGAGGGAACCGTTGGCCTATCCAGTGGTCGTGTTTGAACAAGACAAAGACGCGCCAAGACGAAGCCTTAAGCACTGGATAAACCGACGGGTCAGCAGTGGTTCATCCAATGGTCGCATGAAAGCTAACAGAGACGTTTTGGCAGCGGGGTCTTCAGTACCGGATGAACCGACGGTGCATTGGAGCATTGTGTTGGAACACTTGTGTCAACGGTCATGTGCAGTGGAGGCAACGGCTAGTAGCACCGGATGAACCGACTCCCAGAAAAACATAGCGTCGGATCATCCGACGGTACTACTTTCAGCAGCTTTTAGCCAACAGCTAGTTTGATGCCTTGGGCTATTTATGCCTCCTCCACTCGCCCATTTGAGGTTGCTCGATTGTGTGGAAGTGAAGAGGAGTTCAATACACCTAGAAGATCATATCCAATCCATCCAAGTGCTTAGTTGCTCATCCATAGACTTGCATATGCTTTGTGTATGTGCTTATTGCTAGGGTTAGCTTAGAGCTGAGTGAGTGCAAGGTTATGCGAACCTTGTGAGGTGATTCTTGAGTGAATCAAGTTGTACAAGGTTCGCCGGAAGCCTTGGGGCCTAAGTGGCTCACCAGCAATCGTCATCGACCCTCCAGCTTGGTGTGGAGTGGCGAGGACACTCTGTGCGGGGGACGTGGAGACCCCCGTCCTTGGTGGAGAAGCTCCTCATTGGAGGCGGCACCAAGGTGACCAAGGGAGCTTGGCAAGTGCTTAAGTGGCTAGCCTTTGTGGCAAGTCAAGTGGTGCTCTTGGGAGAGACTTGGTGACCGGGAAGCAATACTCTTGTGTGAGTACTTCAACAATGTGGACTAGGGGTGGCTTAGTGCCTACCAATACCACGGGATAAATCGCGTGTCAAGAGTTTGCTTCCTCTCATCCCCTTTACATTTCGGCATTTACTCTATTGCAATCATTGCTTGCCTTTACTTTCCTAGAGTAGTATCTTGCTAGGATTGGTTATAGGTTGCAAACCTTATTTTGGGACGGGAGTTTCATACTAGAACAACCGTAGTTGCACATCTAGGTAGTATGTTCCAGTTTACTTTGAGAAAAAGTAGTGAAGCCATAGGTTAAGGTTTTAAGATTACCTAATTCACCCCCTCCCCCTCTTAGGCTAACGAGCATACGATTCCTTACAAGTGGTATCAGAGCCGAGACTCACTTCCTGCACAAGGAAACGCCAATTCGATTGGTAAATTGTGAAATCCGGCTCATTGGAACGGTTAGGCTTCACCGCCTAGTGAGTTGCTCTATAGAGGTATAAAAGGGGTGGATACCTTAGGTTTGGCTCCACATTTCGATGGCACGGGCTATCCTCAGTGGAAGGTTCTCATGGAGGCCTATCTCCAAGCGAAGGACCTTGATGTTTGGAGAGTCACCGATGAGGGCATGAAAAATGGTACTAAGAAGGAAAAGCAATTTGATGTGATTGCTAAGAGTATCATTTTGTCCTTACTAGATGTAGGCTTTTTCAACATTGTTTTTAATTGTGGAAATGCTCACGAGCTATGGAAAACCATCAAGGAGCAAAATGAGGGTTCAAAAGAAGTTGCTAATGAACGCTATGGTTGTCTCCTTGAGGAATCCAATAGCTTTAAGCATCTTGCAAATGAAAATGCCGAATCTATGTACTCACGCCTAAATGTGTTTGTCCATGAGATTAATGCTTTAGGTGTGAAGAACATCACGAACGTGAACATCAATCGCAAGATCCTTCAAAGTCTCCGGAAGCCCGATTATGACTTGGTGAAAGCTATCATCTATGAGAAGAGGCACGAAACTTGAAGCCATCTCATATATTGAGTAAGATCATGGCACATGAGCTTCAAATCATGCCCAAGTCCAAGAAGGCACCCCAAGAAAAGCCCCAAGAACCATCTTCTCCAACTACAAGCCATGCCCTCTCAAGCCAACAAGAGATGGTGTTGAGTAGGATGGCTAATCATGGAAGCTCAAGCGAGGATGATGGTGATGATGGTGATGATGAAGATTCCTCAAGTGATGAAGAGGTTGAATCCATGGTGCCGAGTACGTGAACAAGATTTTCAAGTATGTGAAGAAAGTAAACATGTACGGCTGTTGGTGTTTTAGACCGGCAAACCTACCGAGGGGGTACCCGAGGTAGTTGATTATGCGGTGGAGGATCGTGATCGGGAGACCGAGAACTCAAAGGTACATGCAAAACACGGGACACAAGATTTATACAGGTTCGGGTTGCCAAGGTGGTGAGCCCTACGTCCTGTTTGGGGTATCAAGTATGGCGCCCTGCGCTTGGTGTTGGTTGAGATCAGGTACCCGGCTAGGTACCCGTCCCTCCTTTATATAGTCCAGGGGGCGGGTTCCTAGTCGGTTACAAGGCAGGAGTCCTAGGAGGATTACATGGTACAAGTCCTAGTAGGATTACAGGGGAATTATAGTAGGAGTTTGTCTTCATCCTTCCTTGCATGGGTACTCGGGGAGTATGCCCGACAAGCCCCCGAGCACATTGTAGTCGAGTGTAGTAGTTCGAGTAGTCTCGAAGCCTCTGCGAGTAGTTCTTGAGCGTCCTCGAGTACTGCTTAGAGAAGTCTTCAGTAGTACTTGAACTACCACGAGGCTGGAAGGTGGTCCAGCTCATCTGTCTTGAAGTCGAGATTATATGGAAGTGCGGTTGCAAAATCGCACTCCATATGGAGTAGCCCCCGAGCCTTAGTTTGAGTCGCGGACTCTAGCTGAGGGTCAGTCTTGATTCCAAATCTTTCGTCTTGAAAAATTGAATGATGGGTGTAGCATAGCAACCCTCGAGCCTTGAAATGATTAGGTAGTCAATCCAATGGTCTTCAGTGTTCGCGAAAGCCACTATCCGAGTACTCTTTTAGTGTGTAGCCTCCGATATAAGAGAGCCATATGAGCCACGTCGAGTAGTTGTTGGTGCGGAGCCCCCGAGCTTGAGAGCGAGCAAAGCCTGCTGAAGATATCCTCAAGTAGTAATTTGAGTGCAGCCCCCGAGCTGGAGAGATTCCGAGTAGTAATTTGGCATTGAGCCGTGAAGCTTGAGAAGTAGCTGTGTTGTCAAAATGGACTTTAGATGCGACCAAAGTCGACTTTAGATGCCGGCAGTGCGAACTTTAGAATGCGACGTGAAAACCGAAGTTGACTTTAGTTGCCGCACAGAACGGACTTTGATATGCGACTTTAGAAGTCGACTTTAGGATGCCGCACGGAGCGGAATTTGAGATGCGACTACAATAGTCGACTTTGTGCCACGCGGGGTGGACTTAAGATGCAAAAAACGAAGAGTACTTTCTGGAAAGCCAAAGCGAATGAAAAATCAGAGAAAACGAGTAGTTTTGCTGCCGGTGTCGGGCATACTCCCCGGGTACTCGTGCAAGGAAGGAAGAATAGTAGAAGACAGACTCCTAGTAGAATTCCCCTGTACTCCTACTAGGACTCGCTCTGTGTAATCTTACTAGGACTCCTGCCTTGTAACCGACTAGGAACCCGCCCCCTGGACTATATAAAGGAGGGCCAGGTACCTAGCCGGAGATCTCAAATCCCTCCGGGGACAACCCAACACCAAGCGCAGGGCGCCATACTTGATCCCCCAAACAGGACGTAGGGCTCGCCACCTTGGCGGTCCGAACCTGTATAAATCTTGTGTCCCGTGTCCTTGCGCATACCTTCGAGTTCTTGGTCCCCCGATCACGATCCCCACCGCACAACCTACTACCTCGGGTACCCCCTTGGTAGGTTTGCCGGTCTAAAACACCGACAGCTGGCGCGCTAGGTAGGGGTGATCATCACCACCGGGCGAATTCGAAGGACCCTCGTCAACAAGATCAATCCACTCGTTGACTCGCCGAGATCCATTGAAGCAAGTCGCCTTGCTCTTGTCAAAGCGGAATCAATCTTTCTACGCCGCGCTTCCAGTTGCTTCGGCACGTCGCGCGGCTCGTCACGCGGCTCGCCGCGCCGCTCGTCGACTACTCCGCCTCGCGCTGGCTCGTCGTCGACTACTTCGTCTCCGCCGCGCGTCGGGGTCCCTCGGCACGTCGCGCGGCTCGTCCCGCGGCTCGCCGCGCGCGCGCGCTCGTCGTCGACTACTCCGCCTCGCCCGGGCTCGTTGTCGACTACTTCCCGTCTCCGCCGCGCGTCTCGGTGCCTCGGCACGTCGCGCGGCTCGTCCCGCGGCTCGCCGCGCCGCTCATCGTCGACTACTCCGCCTCGCCCGGGCTCGTCGTCGACTACTTCGTCTCCTCCGCGCGTCCCGGGTGCCTCGGCACGTCGCGCGGATCGTCACGCGGCTTGTCGCGCCGCTCGTCGTTGACTACTTGTCGTCGACTACTTCGCCTTCGTCGCGCGTCCGGGTGCTTCGGCACGTCGCGCGGCTCACCACGCGGCTTGTCACGCCACTCGTCGTCGACTACTCGTCGTCGACTACTTCGTCTCCGCCGCGCGTCCGGGTGCCTCGGCACGTCGCGCGGCTCGTCCCGCGGCTTGCCGCGCCGCTCGTCGTCGACTACTCCGCCTCGCCCGGGCTCGTCGTCGACTACTTCGTCTGCGCGCGCGCGTCGGGATTCCTCGGCACGTCGCGCGGATCGTCACGCGGCTTGTCGTGCCGCTCGTCGTCGACTACTCGTCATCGACTACTAAGTCTCGGCCGCGCGTCGGGTGCCTCGGCACGTCGCGCGCCTCGTCCCGCGGCTTCGCTGCGCCGCTCGTCGTCGACTACTTGTCGTCGACTACTTCACCTTCGTCGCGCGTCCGGGTGCTTCGGCACGTCGCGCGGCTCGCCACGCGGCTTGTCGCGCCACTCGTCGTCGACTACTTCGCCTCGCCCGGGCTCATCGTCGACTACTTCGTCTCCGCGCGCGTCGGGGTGCCTCGGCACGTCGCGCGGATCGTCACGCGGCTTGTCGCGCCGCTCGTCGTCGATTACTTGTCGTCAACTACTTCGCCTTCGTCGCGCGTCCGGGTGCTTCGGCACGTCGCACGGCTCACCACGCGGCTTGTCGCGCCGCTCGTCATCGACTAATCGTCGTCGACTACTCATCGTCGACTACTTCGTCTCCGCCGCGCGTCCGAGTGCCTCGGCACGTCGCGCGCGCTCGTCCCGCGGCTCGCCGCGCCGCTCGTCGTCGACTACTCCGCCTCGCCCAGGCTCGTCGTCGACTACTTCGTCTTCGCCACGCGTCCGGGTGCCTCAGCACGTCGCGTGGCTCCTCACGCGGCTTGTCGCGCCGCTCGTCGTCGACTACTCGTCGTCGACTACTTCGTCTTCGCCGCGTGTCCGGGTGCCTCGGCACGTCGCGCGGCTCGTCACGCGGCTTGTCGCGCCACTCGTCGTCGACTACTCGTCGTCGACTACTTCACCTACGCCGCGCGTCCGGGTGCCTCGGCACGTCGCGCGGCTCGTCTTGCGGCTCGTCGCTCCGCCCATCGTCGACTACTCCGGGCTCATCGTCGGCTACTTCACCTCCGCCGCGCGTCCCGGGTGCCTCGGCACGTCGCGCGGCTCGTCATGCGGCTCGTCGCGCCGCTCGTCGTCGTCGACTACTCCGCCTCACGCAGGCTCGTCGTCGACTACTCTGCCTCGCCTAGGCTCGTCGTTGACCACTCCGTGCACCGCGACTTCGTCTTGCGGCCACGCCGTGCGTGGTGACTACTTGTCTCGCGGCAACGCTGGCTCTACTTCGAGTGCGCCGCATGCTGCCACGACGTCATCTTCCTCGGTCGCATCGCATCGACCATTCATCTCGACTAGTTTTCCAAACTAGTCGAGAACGGCAGTCACGCCCCCAGCGACTAACCGAAATCAACTCTGACTAGTCGACTTCAACAACAACCCTCGTGGCTCCATCGCTGACCGCCACGGCTTCATCAACAAGTACGCCGGGCAAAGAACGGCTAAGTCATTTATCTAAATGATTACTGTTTTCTTGGCTTGTTCTCCTCATCATGTAGGACTACTTGCCGACTACTCATTTGTGTATGCTCCTCGGCGGGTTTTCACGGGAGCTACACTCTGCTGACTACTCTTGGGGCATATCAATCAAGTCGCCGCGAGTCTACTTCATCAACTCGGGGGCTATCCCTAGGAGGCAGTTTCTAAAGTCCGCTACGCGCGGCAATCTAAAGTCGACTTCTAAAGTCGCATTCTAAGGTCCGCTCCACTCTACAACTTAAAGTCAACGCTGGTCGCATCTTCGCCTACTTCGGTGGCATACTACGTGTGTAAGCTTCGATGGAACCTAGATGTAAGCGGCCCTCGGGTCCTGCCGACGATGGAACCTAGCTGCACGTGGTCTTCATGCTCCGTACCATGGGTCCAAGTATCCTAAGTACTCGCGCTCCGTACCTTGGGTCTGAAATCCATGGCCCAGGTACGCAAGTCGACTCCGGTCACACCTTCAAGTCCACTACGGTGGCAACTGTACTTTGGGTCTGAAATCCATGGCTCAGGTACTTAAGCCCACTCCGGTGGCACAAGCCCGCTCTGGCGGCAATCGTACCTTGGGTCTGAAATCCATGGCTCAGGTACTTAAGCCCACTCCGGTGGCACAAGCCCGCTCTGGCGGCAATCGTACCTTGGGTCTAAAATCCATGGCTCAGGTACTCAAGCCCACTCCGGTGGCACAAGTCGACGTTAACGGTCGTATCCAAGCCCACTCCGGTGGCACAAGCTGACACCGGTCGCACCCTCAAGCCCGCTCAGGCGGCAACTGTACCTTGGGTCTGAAATCCATGGCTCAAGTACTTAAGCCCACTCCAGTGGCACAAGCCGACTCCGGTCGCAATCTTAAGTCCGCTCCGGCGGCAAAACTACTCGTTTTTTCTGATTTTTTATTCGCTTTGGCTTTCCGGAAAGTGCTTTTTCGTTTTTTGCATCTTAAGTCCACCCCGCGTGGCACAAAGTCGACTATTGTAGTCGCATATCAAGTCCGCTCCGCGCGGCATCTTAAAGTCGACTTCTAAAGTCGCACCTCAAAGTCCGCTCCGCGCGGCACAAAGTCGACTTCGGTTTTCAAGTCGCACCTCAAAGTCCGCTCTACGCGGCAAACTAAAGTCGACTTCGGTTTTCAAGTCGCATCTCAAAGTCCGCCCCGCGCGGCACAAAGTCGACTTCGGATTTCAAGTCGCATCTCAAAGTCCGCTCCGCGCGGCACAAAGTCGACTTCGGTTTTTAAGTCGCATTCTAAAGTCCGCTCTGACGGCACGACTACTTCTCAAGCTCCACGGCTCAACACCAAACTGCTACTTGAAATCTCTCCAGCTCGGGGGCTACTTGAAGATAACTTTAGCATGCTTCGCTCACTCTCAAGCTCGGGGGCTCCTCACCAATCACTACTCGACGTAGCTCATACGGCTCTCTTATCTCGGGGGCTACACGCTGCAAGAGTACTCGGATGATGGCTTCGCGAACACTGAAGACCCTTGGATTGATTACCTAATCATTTCAAGGCTCGGGGGCTGCTATGCTACACCCATCATTCAAATTTTTTTCAAGATCGATGAGTCGGACCACCTTCCAGCCTCGCGGCAGTTTAAGTACTATTGAAGACTTCTCCAAGCAGTGCTCGAGGACGCTCAAGAACTACTCGAAGAGGCTTCAAGACTACTCGAACTACTTCTCTCAACTCCAACGTGCTCGGGGGCTTGTCGGGCATACTCCCCGGGTACTCGTGCAAGGAAGGAAGAATAGTAGAAGACGGACTCCTAGTAGAATTCCCCTGTACTCCTACTAGGACTCGCTCTGTGTAATCCTACTAGGACTCCTGCCTTGTAACCGACTAGGAACCCGCCCCCTGGACTATATAAAGGAGGGCCGGGTACCTAGCCGGAGATCTCAAATCCCTCCGGGGACAACCCAACACCAAGCGCAGGGTGCCATACTTGATCCCCCAAACAGG
Organism: Cenchrus americanus; assembly: GCA_947561735.1. Taxonomy (NCBI): domain Eukaryota; kingdom Viridiplantae; phylum Streptophyta; class Magnoliopsida; order Poales; family Poaceae; genus Cenchrus; species Cenchrus americanus. The sequence goes on from OX387245.1 coordinate 130,065,880, forward strand.
ATGTAGGGCTCGCCACCTTGGCGGTCCGAACACGTATAAATCTTGTGTCTCGTGTCCTTGCGCATACCTTCGAGTTCTCGGTCTCCCGATCACGATCCCCACCGCACAACCTACTACCTCGGGTACCCCCTTGGTAGGTTTGCCGGTCTAAAACACCAACAGCCGGAGCAGGCTTAAGATTGCGACCAAAGTCGGCTTGTGCCACCGGAGTGGGCTTGGATGCGACCGTTAGCGTCGACTTGTGCCACCGGAGTGGGCTTGGGTGCGACCGTTAGCGTCGACTTGTACCACCGGAGTGGGCTTGAGTACCTGAGCCATTGATTTCAGACCCAAGGTACGATTGCCGCCAGAGCGGGCTTGGGTGCGACCGTTAGCGTCGACTTGTGACACCGGAGTGGGCTTGAGTACCTGAGCCATGGATTTCAGACCCAAGGTACGATTGCCGCCAGAGTGGGCTTGAAGGTGCGACCAAAGTCTACTTGTGTATCTGGGCCATGGATTTCAGACCCAAGGTATGGAGCACGAGTACTTAGGGTACTTGGACCCATGGTACAGAGCGTGAAGACCACGTGCAGCTAGGTTCCATCGTCGCCAGGACCCGAGGGCCACTTACAGCTAGGTTCCATCGAAGCTTACACACGTAGTATGCCACCGAAGCAGGTGAAGATGCGACCGGAATCGACTTTAAGTTGTCGCACGGAGCAGACTTTAGAATGCGACTTTAGAAGTCAACTTTAAGTTGATGCGCGTAGCAGAGTTTAGAAGCTACATCCTTGGGATAGCCCCCGAGTTGATGAAGTAGGATCGTGGTGACTTGATCGATATACCCCAAGAGTAGTCAGTAGAGTGTAGCTCCCGTGAAAACCCGCCGAGAAGCGTACACAAATGAGTAGTCCGCGTGTAGTCCTACATGATGAGGAGAACAAGCCAAGAACAGAAAACAAAAATCATTTAAATAAATGACTTAGCTGTTGCTGCCTGGGCAGACTATTGATGAAGCCGTGGCGGTCGGCGATGGAGTCGCGATGGTTGTTGCTGAAGTTAACTAGTCAGAGTTGATTCCGACTAGTTGTTAGGGGTGTGACTACCGTTCTCGACTAGTTTGGAAAACAAGTCGAGATCAATGGTCGACGCGATGCGACTGGAAGACGACGTCGTGGCGGCGCACGGCGTACTCGAAGTAGAGCCAGTGTTGCCGCGAGACAAGTAGTCACGATGCACAGTGTGGCTGAAGTAGAGCCAGCGTGGCCGCAAGATGAAGTTGCGGCACACGGAGTAGTCGACGATGAGCCGCGTGACGGGCCGCGCGACGTGCTGAGGCACCCGGACGCGCTGCGTAGGCGAAGTAGTCGACGGCGAGCGGCGCAACGAGCCACGCGACGAGCCGCGCGACGTGCCGAGGCACCCGGTCACGCGGCGTAGGCGAAGTAGTTGACGACGAGCCTGTGCGAGGTGGAGTAGTCGACGACGAGCCTGCGCGACGCGGAGTTGTCGACGACGAGCGGCACGATGAGTCGCGTGACGAGCCGCGAGACATGCCGAGGCACCCGGACGCGTGGCGGAGGCGAAGTAGTCGACGATGAGCATGTGCGAGTCAAAGTAGTTGACGACGAGTGGCGCAACGAGCCACGCGACGAGCCACGCGACGCAGAGTAGTCGACGACGAGCCGCGCGACGAGCCGCGTGACGAGCCGCGAGACGTGCCGAGGCACCCGGACGCGCGACGAGGTGAAGTAGTCGATGATGAGCTCGCGCGAGGCGGAGTAGTCGACGACGAGCTCGCGCGAGGCGGAGTAGCCGACAACGAGCCCGCGCGACGCGAGTTGTCGACGACGAGCGCGCGAAGAGCCGCGTGACGAGCCGCGCGACGTGCCGAGGCACCCCGAACGCGCGGCGAAGGCGAAGTAGTCGACGACGAGCCTGTGCGAGGCGGAGTAGTCGACGACGAGCGGCACAACGAGCCACGCGACGAGCCGCGTGATGTAGAGTAGTCAACGACGAGCGGCGTGACGAGGCGCGTGACGAGCCGCGCGACGTGCCGAGGCACCCGGACGCGAGGCAGAGGCGAAGTAGTCGACTACGAGCCTGTGCGAGGCGGAGTAGTCGACTACGAGCCTGTGCGAGGCGGAGTAGTCGACGACGAGCGGCGCGATGAGCCGCGGGACGAGCCGTGCGACGTGGAGTAGTCGTAAGCGATGAGTCGCACGACGTGCCGCGGCACCCAGACGCGCGCCGTGGGCGAAGTAGTCGACGACAAGCGGCACGACAAGCCACGTGACGAGCCGCGCGGCGTGCCGAGGCACCCGGTCGCGCGCGCGCGGCGAAGTAGTCGACGACGAGCTTGCGCGAGGCGGAGTAGTCGACAACGAGCGGCGCGACGAGCCGCGTGACGAGCCGTGCGACGTGCCGAGGCACCCGGACGCGTGGCAGACGCGAAGTAATCAACGATGAGCCTGCGCGAGGTGAAGTAGTCGACGACGAGAGGCGCGACGAGCTGCGTGACGAGCCGCGCGATGTGCCGAAGCAACCGGAAGCGCGGCGTAGGAAAATTGATTCCGCTTTGACAAGAGCAAGGCGACTTGCTTCAATGGATCTCGGCGAGTCGACGAGTAGATTGATTGAGGGCCCTTCGAATTCGCTCAGTGTTGATGATCACCCCTACCTGGCACGCCAGCTGTCGGTGTTTTAGACCGGCAAACCTACCGAGGGGGTACCCGAGGTAGTTGATTATGTGGTGGAGGATCGTGATCGGGAGACCGAGAACTCGAAGGTATGCGCAAAACACGGGACACAAGATTTATACAGGTTCGGGTTGCCAAGGTGGCAAGCCCTATGTCCTGTTTGGGGTATCAAGTATGGCGCCCTGCGCTTGGTGTTGGTTGAGATCAGGTACCCGACTAGGTACCCGTCCCTCCTTTATATAGTCCAGGGGGCGGGTTCCTAGTCGGTTACAAGGCAGGAGTCCTAGTAGGATTATATGGCACAAGTCCTAGTAGGATTACAGGGGAATTCTAGTAGGAGTTTGTCTTCATCCTTCGTTGCATGGGTACCCGGGGAGTATGCCCGACAACAGCTACAACGTCCACTTGAGAGAAGGGCGTCATCATCAACACATCAAGTTCACCAAGATCGAGCACAAGCCCAAGAAGAAGGTGGTCAAGGAGAGGAGACCAAGGCAAGAAGCAACTATCGCCGCCCATGAGTGGACAAGTGGTGGAGAATCAAGTCCTTCTAGCTCAAGTGATGAATCAAGAACGAACTTCACCACCTGCTTCATGCAAGGTCCTTCATCATCACTACACATGTGCCTTATGGCCAATGGTATGGAAAGCGATGTAAGTGATGATGAATCCGACACCACCTCTCTTGATGATCTTGTTGAGCTAATCCATGAGCTAAAAGGAATGCTTAAGAAACAAGCTAATGAAATTAAAGAACTAAATGCTCTTAATGATCTTAGTGCAACCCTTGCTACAAATTATGAACATTTGTTGTGCAAATTCAAATTGCTTAGCAAGGAGTGTGATGAGCTAAAAGCTAAGCTTTAGAGCAATGAGACTAAAACAAGTAATTCCTTTGAGCTTCATGAATCATCTATCCCTTGTGGTATTCCTATCTCCAAGGTAGATCCTTCAACTTCTTGCATTGATTTAATTGATGAATCTTGCTCACCATATTGCAATGAGACTTGGTGACCGGGAAGCAATACTCTTGTGTGAGTGCTTCAACGACGTGGACTAGAGGTGGCTTAGTGCCTACCGATACCACGGGATAAATCATGTGTCAAGATTGGTACAAGGACTGAGTTTGCGAGCCAAACCGGGTGTTTACATTCTTTGATAAATCTTGCAGCTAAGAGCTTACAGACTTCTACTTCTATGGCTTGCTTTCTATCTTTCGCAAATCGCCGGAGCTTTTGCTTGATAGGTTGTGCAGTCTTGTTGACTTCAAGTGCGTGCTCAGCCAGCTCCCTAGGGACACCGAGCATGTCGTACGGGCTCCATGTGAAGATGTCGACGTTGTCCCTGAGGAAACTGGTGAGCGCGAGTTCCTATTTGGGGTCGAGGTTGGCCCCGATGATGACTTCCTTGGATGCATCGGGCAGGCCAAGGCAAAGTTTCTTTACAGCTGGACTTGGATCCAAAGCTGTGCTTGTGCGCTTCTACTCTGGCACCTCCAGAGTGGTTTGGTCGATCTTGGCTGCCTGGGCGACCATGACCGTTGCTGCAGCTTTGACCGCGGAGTCTTTGGAAAGCTCGACGGTGGCGCTTTCGCAGTTGTAGGAGACCATGATGTCCCCGAGGACGGAGAGGATTCCGTTTGGCGCCGACATCTTCATGATGAGGTAGGTGTGATGAGGTATGGCCATGAACTTGGCGAGCATAGGTCGACCGAGGATGGCATGGTAAGAGGAGCGGAAGTCCGCAATCTCGAACGTTAAGTACTTTGTGCGGAAGTTATTCTTTGTGCCGAAGGTGACCCGCAGGCATACACGACCTATGGGGTATGCAGCCTTGCCGGGCACGACCCCGTAGAAGGGTTCATCGCAGGCAATCATCTTATTGAAGTCGAAGTCCATCTTTCATAGCGCCTCTCTAAAGATGATGTTCAGGCTGCTGCCCCCATCCATGAGGGTCTTAGGCAGGAAGGTCCCGTCGACTATGGGGTTAACGACCAGCGGGTATGTCCGGGGGTCAGGAATATGGACCCAATGATCTTTCCTGGTCAAAGTGATTGGGAACTCCGACCAACGCAGAGGTTGTGGAGTTTCAGTGTTGACGTGCCCGATCTCCCTTGCGTTTGATCGGAGCTGCCTGTTGCTTTTGGTCGCTTGGTGACCACCAACGATGAAGTTGATCTCTCGGTTGCCTAACAAAAATGCACCATTGGGGTTGCCCCCTTTGGGTGGTGGTGGCGGCGATCGCTCCTTGCGGTTGTTGTTGTGGCAATCACTAACCATGCAGGGCATTAAACATAAATTAAGAGGAGAGAAATCATACACAAAGGAATTGCGAACCAGTGCATCACCATCACCGAACCTCAAAAACGGTTGTCGCTGTTTTCGTCAATTTTGAGGACTTGGTCAGACATGTTCAAGGAAGAAAAAGTTGAAAATAAGGCTCCATCAAGTGTCGGTTCCAACGCATCTAAGATCGATGAATTTGAAGACCCGTACAAGGAGATCTGACAAAAATATTGAGCGATGTGCAGTCTGAAATCAGCTTTGGACAAATTGCAGCACCGGAGTAGAACGGGCATAACTCACTCGAACTAGCTTTGAAGACCCGTACAAGGAGATATGACAAGAACCATGACTTCAAGTTGCAATTAGTACAGTATCATAGTTGCAATTGGTCTAGTCTCGCGGTTGCAATTGGTTTACACGCAGTCTGGAAGGCAAATTTCAAGGCACTGGTTCTGGATCATTTTTGAAGATTCAAGTCAAGCCTTCATCCATCGATCAAAATCTGGCTTAGTGCTCTATAGCTTTTCTTTTAGAGCTGCTCTATTGTTGTGTTGCCCCTTCCTTCTCTAGCTCCTGTAGTCTTTTCTGTTGTTTCTTTCTTTGCTAGTCCCCTCTCATTGCCTAACCACTGGTTGGGCCGGACGTAAGTCCCTCCTCCGTGTAACTTTGTTTCCTCTTTTTAATATATTTTTCCTGTTGCCGGGGGGCGTTGTCCCACAGTTTTCGTTCAAAAAAAATTGGTTTACACACAGATTCAGCACCTAGTTACAACTAGTTCGGTTCGATTGCTATCGGTCCGCATCCAATTGCAAGTCCATGTAGTTGCAATTGGTGCAAGTCACACATTTGTAACTGTGAGAGTCTGTATATTTATTGCACAAAATGATTTTCCGCCAAGTTGCAATTAGTATGGTAACAGAGTTGCAATTTGTCTAGTCCAGATGTGGTAATTAGTTGCAACCACATGGTCTGTGCATTTGTTATACAGAATGCACCTTGTTGCATTTTAGCCTCGCCCTATATATAGACACACACATGACCGTCTACATTATGCTTTTTAATCGAACCATCAAGTAACATTGTACCATTGCTCTAGTAATAACCACAACACCATGTTGTATGTTCTAATTGCTATTGAGGGAGCGCTTTGTTATTTGATCTTGGAAAACTTGTAGACCTTTTTGTGTGCCTATTAGAGTTTAGAGTCTTTTTCTTTTGTGTCTTTTTAGAGAGATATATGAAGTTGGCACCATCCTTTGATTCTAAACTTGTGGCTAGTTAATTTAGGCTAACATTTGTTTTTGCTTTAGATCACCGAATATCATGTCATATCATTTTGTTCATCCACTTTGCACCGCATTGCATGATTGTTTTGATCTAACTTTTTTGTCCAACCATTCTAAGCCTTCTTATAACCCCCACTAAAAACCTTAGCCAATAGAGGTAGGATTGCTTGCGTTGACCATTTGACGTCACCATCCGGATTGAACAAGTTTATCTCTTTCCTCTTTTCTAACTAAAAACTTTGACTAGCCTCCCCATAAAATCCTTAGGAAAACTTCCCCTACCTATAGACATCCTAAAACCATAGGTTTGTAGAAAGACTCTAGCACCACCTTAGTTAGAATTTATATATTTGATTTCCTCTCTTCAAAATCCTTGTTTGAGCCAAAAATATAGGATACCCATGACCTACCCTTAAACCTTGTTAGTTTGGTTGATTGATTCTTTTCGATGGGTGACTTCCTTGTTAACAATGCTTACTTCGTATGAAGTGTGAGATCAAGCTTTGTCCTTTGCTTATTGTAGACCACATCAAAAGTGTTTTTCAAACTGCTAATGTTGCTTGTGTTAACTTTTTACTTTTGCATTTTACATCCATCTCTTTGTCTTCATCAACTTTATGTTAGCTTTGAACCTTTTTGAAACTTTATGATGACTGCTTTCATATCTATGTTAATGCTTGTTGACATGCGTTACTACTTTTTGCAATCTTGTGTAAACATGGTGTTTATACATGATTGGAGACTACCATCATTTTGTCTTATATGTCGAGCTATCATGTTGCATTAGTTGGTTTATAAACTTAGCAATGCACCCTACTTTTCTTGCACTATAAAGAATTGTTGATTTTGGGATGAACTTGGTGGTTTGACCTTGGTTAATAAATCTCTATGGGAATAGAAACTTTGGCAACCACTTTATAAGCATGAAGCTTAGAATTTGGTGTAAACATTGTTTTGTTTTTATATCATCCTATCATTTGCATGCATGCTTGCACTCGCGTACACCCATTAGGATTTTCGCTAGATTAACTATGCCACAAGTGAAGATCTTAGGGATGTCATGGTTTGTTGGCATAGGGTAAGTATTCCCTACCGTCACCTCGGGGGTACTTTGTGCATTATAGTTATTTGGCAGACATGGCGAATCACTCCCATGAGTTCGTAATAAAAGCTGAAATCAAGATCATCAACACCTCCAAAATCCCGAAAGGAGCACTGCTGTTTTCATCAAAATTAAGCACATGTTCAGAGATGTAAAAAAGGGAAAAAATAGATATTCAAGTGCTCCATTAAGTCTACTTTCCAATGCATCAAGAATCAACATTCTAGAAGACCTGTGCAAGAAGTTACAACCAAATCTTTGAGAGTCTTGCACCAACAAAGTAAAAAGAGTGTAACTCTCTGAAATCAGCTCGGGACAGCTTGCACCAACAAAGTAAAAAGAGCGTAACTCTCTTGTTCGGAGTCCGATCGAGATGAATGACCACTCGTTGGAAATATAATTTCAAGCACTTTGCAATGGAGCTATGATCAAGTACATACACAGTTCCGGAAGTAGAACAAAAACTCGTGGAAGATGAACCAGCGATAAGGGACAACATGGAAGGAGGAGAAGATGGGATGAGAAACAATTGGGATCAAGGCTTGTGGCAAAGGGCGGATATTGAAGGATGAACGAAAGCAACAATGTTATGGAGAAAATTTCTTGTATGCCACGAAAAATTGTAGCTCATGTGCTCTATGCCATTGAAAATTAGAATTTGAGCTCTATACCATAGGTTGTATTTTTTGATGTGCTCTATGCCATTTTTTGCATTTTTTGATGTGCTCTATGCCATTGAATGTATTTTTCTGGTGTGCTATATGCCATCAAAAATGGCATAGAGCACATCAAAAAATACAACCTATGGCATAGAGCTCAAATTCTAATTTTCAATGGCATAGAGCACATGTGCTATATTTTTCTATGGCATACAGGGAATTTTCTCAATGTTATGATGATCTCCTTGCACGGTGGAAGGACTTCAAGAATTTTAACATGGTTCATCATCTTCCGTGCCTAGCAACATGCTAAGCATGGGGAAAGACTTGGTGGACGAAGAAGGAAGACCGCATGGAGTTCAAGGATCATGATTGTTGCGGATGCCGATCTTCCTTCTTCCATGATAGGCACAAGCATCAAAGGACGGTAACAATTCCTCAACCCTCTCTTTGTCCTTGTCTTTCTAAATGCTTGTATATATGTATATTCCTTCAACAACCTCAGATGAAACTTTTGTATGTCTCTCTTGTTAAATAACATGCCTTCTAGGAGTACAACCTAGTTTTTGTTTTTGTTTATTGTCGTCACCTTGTGATCACCATGATGAAATAATTTGGGTTGATCTTGCTCGTTGATATATGATGACCGTTGCTGCTTTGTTTAAACTTTGTGCTTGTTTATGCATGATTTAGCTATTGCTCTCTCTAATACAAATCTGAAAATAATTAAATGCTAGTTTAATCTTTTGTAGAGGTCATGATAAAAATAAAGACCCATGGTTTCTTTTATGCTCTCAACTTTGGATGGGTCGAAGAACATATTACTTTTTGCTTTTAAAAGTCATGCTAACCTTGTCATTAATACCTCTTGCATTTTGATCTACCTATCCAAAGCCTTATATATTGAGTGCAACCATAGATTACAAGAGTTGTTGTTGGGTTAATTGATTCAAGGCTCGATTTTCTGGCTCGTGACTAATAAGCTAGTCATTCCATTTTTTTTGCGTAACTTATCTTTTGCTAGCCTTTTCTATCTGTGCATTGTGAGCTCCCACATCAGAAGCTTTGTAAACCTCGCCAGATATCCACCATTTAAACCAACATCATATTTTGTGTTAACCTCCTTGACCTACCTATCACTTGAGTATGGAGACGACACGTCACAAGAAGGTGCTTCAAAGGGAAGATTCAAGTTCCCTCTCATCAAGTCATCTAGTACCTACCTTAACACAACTTCCTCTTTGCTCAGGGACGAGCAAGCATCTAAGCATGGGGGAGGAGGTAGGTACTATGCAAATTAGAGTTCTAGAAGAGATAAAAATGAATAAGATAAAAAAATTCAAAGCACCTTGCAAATGTCAGAAAAAGAAGAAGAAAAAAGAAAAAGAAAAAAGAGAGAGAGTAATAATAATCTCCCCAGGTTCTCTAGTTGCTTAAAGATTTTTCAAGGACTTCAAGGTCAAGACCCATACTCATTTTTCCAACCATGTGCAATCCGATAACGAGGACTTCGTTGGGGCCTCGGGATCATTCTTTGCCATTTGCACATGTCCACCTATCTAAAAGTGTGAGTTCTTTCTCTCCCCCCTCCTTCTTGTGAACATTATTTTCCAATGACCTTTTTGACGAGTCATGATAAGTCCATGAGAAGCTTGCCTTGTTTTGATAATAGTCTCAACTTTAACATCTTGGTAGGATGAAAACTTTCCTATGAGCTCCAGATAAAACCCTTCCACCTACAAACATGAGAGGGAAAGGATATAGATCAAGTAGGCTTGAGAGAGTTGTGAGATGAGAGAGTTCATGAGCAAGATGCAAGAAGGTTTAAATTTTTGTACTTGGTTTAGCTCTTTTATTCACCTCGTTCTTCACTTCAAAAGTTTCTAAGACCTATTCGAATTTTGTGGAACATGATTTATTACTTGTGGAAAGAGCTTAAATTATATCTACCCTTCATAGAGATGAAAGCTAGTTACATTATGGAATTTAACAAATATAAACTTGGAGAGCATTATGCTTTCTCATGTGTGATCATGTGTATGGTATGAATAATGAAAGGCAATGCTGATATCCATTGAAAACTTACTCAAGGACGAGCAAGGTTTAATCATGGGGGACATGTTGACGGTGAATTTTCGTCGACCTAGAGTACTTGTTATACATTGTTTTCGATTATGATTTGCAACTAATCCGCCACTAGGCATACTAATGATGTAACAAGTTCACTTGTGAATGTGGTATTTGGAGTATGTTGTTTACGCAGGATTTAGGCACTAAAAGGAGCACTTCCGGGAGAAGTTTATGAACACTTTGTGAGAAGATCATGAAGCCCGGCACTGTAACTAATCAGATGCTCGTTAGCCTAAGAGGGGGAGGGGGTGAATTAGGCAACTTAAAACCTTAACCGATGGCTTCAATGTTTTTGCACAAAGGTAAACTAAAACATACTATCTAGATGTGCATCTAGGGTTGTTCTAGTGTGAAACTCTCATCCCAAAACAAGGTTTGCAACCTATAGCCAATCCTAGCATGATACTACTCTAGGAAACTCTTGACACGCGATTTATCCCGTGGTATTGGTAGGCACTAAGCCACCCCTAGTCCACGTTGAAGCAATCACACAAGAGTATTGCTTCCCGGTCACCAAGTCTCTCCCAAGAGCACCACTTGACTCGCCACGAAGGCTAGCCACATAGGCATTTGCCAAGCTCCCTTGGTCACCTTGATGCCGCCTCCACTAAGGAGCTTCTCCACCAAGGATGGGGGTCTCCACGTCCCCTGCACAAAGTGTCCTCGCCGCTACACACCAAGCCGGAGGGTCGATGACGATTGCCGGTGAGCCACTTAGGCCCCAAGGCTTCCGTCAAACCTTGTACAACTTGATTCACTCAAGAATCACCTCACAAGGTTGGCACAACCTTGCACTCACTCAGCTCTAAGCTAAGCCTAGCACTAAGCACATACACAAAGCATATGCAAGTCAAAGGATGAGCAATTAAGCACTTGGATGGATTGGATGTGATCTTCAATGTGTTTTGAACTCCTCTGCACTTCCACACAATACCGCATCCACAAATGGGTGAGTGGAGGGGGTATAAATAGCTCAAGGCATCAAACTAGCCGTTGGATAAAAGATGCTGAAAAAGGTAGTGTCGGATGAACCGATGCTAAGCTTTTCTAGGGCGTCGGTTCATCTGGTGCCCCTGTTAGCTTCCAAGTCGCCTCTGTTAGCTTCCATGCGACCGTCGGATAGACCGACGCTTCACCTTGACCAAGTCGTTGGATCATCCAGTGCTGAAGGCTTCGTCTTGGCACGTCTCTGTCTAGATTCAAACTGAGTGTCGGTAGACCAACAGTATCCCCACTCAGACCGTCGGATCATCCAGTGCTACTGTCTTCGCTGCTCTTCCTCTGCAACTCTTCCGACGCATCTAAAATTGGACCGTCGGTTCATCCGATGGTGCCTAGGGTTTCAACCAGTGTACCAACTCGTCCGACGATTGCACCGACGCTTGCTATTTGGGTACCGTCGGTTCATCAGACGGTGTCTTTTTCCTTCTTTTTCTTCGCGTCTTCAACTTGGATCTTTGCTTCAACTTAACATACTTAACATGCCATTACTTATAGCCTCCAAATATATACTAAGTCCTCAAGTTTGCTGTAAGTAACCTAACATGTCCATGTTATGTTAACTTGTGGTATGACATGTTAGCTTGGGCATGGTATGTTAACATGTGGTAACATCCATGGGACCTAGGAATGCCTACAAAGACATGCTAGACAATGTGGTTAGTCCCATTACTTGTGTTAGCATGAATCACCAAAATCAACTCGAACAAATGGCAAATGGGGCCATGGTCGCTACAGGCACAAGTCAACACTCGAGGTGAACATGACTCCAAATGACCCAAGGAGCACAACGTGAAGGCACAAAACTCCAGGGACCTGAACGGAAGATGCTGAAGCTTGCGCGACAAGGAGCTCCATCTAACCCGTGGGGAAGACGACGTCAAGGGCCCACATGTAGAAGGGAGCAAGTCAACAATTGACCGAGAAGCATCGGAGAGTGAAATGGGGCCGAAAAGGGCCTGGGCTGGCCGACCTGGCCTGTTTCGGGCCCGGTTCTCGACCCCCTTTGACCTAGGTGTTTGTCTATAAATTGCCTCTGCCTCCGTTGGTCGCCATATCCATCCATCCACAGGAACTTGGCGAAACCTAGGAGAGAGCAACAAAGGAAGACGACGGCCACCGCGAGTCCTCGAAGTTCCCTAGGAGAGGGCCTAGGCCTACCCTAGCCGCCATGGCTGCCTTGCACGGTTGAGCCATGGCGGAGTTCTGGAGCTAGTTGAGGTCATCAATGGTATGTACCCGGTGGAGATTATCTAAAACTGTTTATTATGTGAGTAAAGTACTTCATGTCATCTGATCTTTTAGCGACTCGATTCCTGCTTTTATGATTTGCTCTCGCTTACCTATGCTTCATCTTCAATCTATTCTATAGATAGATTGCTTGGGGTGCTCTTGTAGTCATGGTGGCTAGAGGTGCATACCAGATCGACCAAGTGTTTTCAACTTGTTCTTCGAACTCGCCCTAGGCTAACCCACACGAATAGGAGTGCGTTGTGACAGGATGGTGTCTCCAAAAGGTAGGCGTCTTCGGAATCGAACCGGAGGATAGTCTTTTAAAGATGGCTTTGGATGAGATCCATGTCGCACTTGCTCTTTTGGCTAGAACTACGACTAGAAGATAGTAGGCTTTAGTTTCCCTTGCTTGCTCCTTACCATGTTGACGTTCATGGATGCGATCAACCTTATGTTATAACTCATATATCTTTAAGGTTTAGCTTCTTATGCAATCAATGTTTCGTGTTAGGTTAGATCGATAGGTTAGATGGAGAATCCTAGGAGTTTGCTTCTGATGCTTGGATTGACAAATCTAGCGAGGACCCTCCTTGGTGAAAAAGGCACCAAGTTACCCGTAGGCTTGCAGTGAACTTGAGCACAGTTTTAAACCGTCAACAGAGTGCGTCTGTGCGACGCCCTCTTTTCTTCACGTCGCTTCGACCTACCGGAAGTACGCTTCTATCACATCTCCGCTCGACCTCCATTTGGTCAACGTTTAGACCTTCCTTGATGGTGTGTTGGCTTGACCTGATTCCGGTCAGGTCGGCGGTTCTTCATGCAACGACAACACCTTGACTTCACCTCAAGCCCCTGGACCTATTCTCCAGAGACTTGATGTTCGCCTTCATATGCGCTCAGGAAGATTTTCTTTTTGATCCACGTGCACCCTATGCGACCTCACCAACTCCACATCTTCACTTCGCATTGACGTGACTTCATCTTTGCCGCTTCGCCTAGACGTCGATCGGGGGCTTGAGAGACATGGGTACCCATGGGTCCCCACCGACCAAGGTCCTAGAGGTCCCTGTCAAGTGGATCCGACCTGCTAGAAGCCCTGCCGACCTACAAGTGGGCCCAGAGACCTTATCCACAACCCCGGTGACCTTGGAAGACCTTGGACGACCTTATCCAGACTCTAGAAGACCTGCCGAGCTTGTGGAGAAGGCTTCTCCCTAGATCACCGTGGCAGCGCCGCCAGTAGGTCCGAGGATCACGGGATCCTCTCTGCAATCACGGAAGGAGACCTTCCTAAATCTGTAACCGACCCCGATGAGGGTCCACCGACCTCGAATGGAAACCCTAGCCCGCCGGCCATATAAGGTGTCCTAGAGCTCCATTCGGGGAGACTTCCCTTCGACGCATAATTCCACCACACTAGATGTAGGGTTTTACTCTCCGGAGGCCTGAACCAGTCTAAAACCACCATGTCCTTGCCATTCTTGCTGAGTTCCGAGTTCGATCCAAGAACTACAAAGTACGCTCTTAGGTCTTGGTCCCCCCATTAGTCAACCTACAATCGCTTGGGTAGCCCCCTCGCGGATTTGTCCAGGTCTCACCCCCTGACAGGCATTCTACCCACAAGAGAGGATCATATAGCATTTTTACAAAAAGAAGCCATCCACAAGCATATATATCCCAAAGCTACCAAGAGCATAGCTATACATCTCATGAGCATCATAAGCAAAGCCATAATCTCATATCTAGCATATTATGGTGAGCAAAGCATATGAGAGAAGCACATCTCTATGGCATATGTTACAAATGCAGTCTATGATACAAAGATGCAAACATGATATGATACATAAATGAAAATGCAACATGCATATGTACATCAATCCTCCCAACCGAAGCTCAAAAAGGAAAAACAACTCCAAGCTCTCCTCGCAAATGAGCAAATGTAGCTTGGTCCAAAGGCTTAGTTAGGATATCGGCAAGCTGCTTTTCTGTAGGTACATGGATGAGGTCTATGTTTCCCTTCTCAACATTGTCTTTCGGGAAGTGGTACCTCACTTCTATGTGTTTGGTTCTGGAGTGAAGCACAGGGTTTTTGGCAACACTAATGGCACTTGTGCTATCACACATAAGAGGGAAATGCGAACACTCCTCACCAAAGTCACTCAGCGTGTATGTGATCCAAAGCAGCTGTGAGCAACAACTAGCAGCAGCAACATATTCGGCTTCTGTGGTAGACTGAGCTACACTGGACTGTTTGCGAGAAGACCAAAAAACAAGTGAGGATCCCAAACATTGGCAAGTACCCGAAGTCGATTTCCAATCGACTCGACACCCCGCAAAGTCGGCATCCGAAAAACCAAGAAGCGAAAGGGAAGAGGACGCCGAGTACCAAAGACCAAGCTCAGGACTGCATCGAAGATACCTGAAGATCCGCTTGACGGCCTACCGATGTGAAGTCCTCGGCGACGCCTGAAAACGAGCGCATAGACACACAGGAAACTGGATGCCTGGCCTCGTCGTCATCAAGTACAAGAGGGAGCTGATCATGCTCCGGTACTCCTTCTGGTCCACGGGCTCTCAATCCTCGTCCGCGTCAAGCATTGTAGTCATACTCATCAGTGTCGACAGGAGATTCGAGTCATCCATCTTGAACTTCTTGAGGATGTCCTTCGTGTACTTGGCTTGATGCACAAATGTTCCCTCCTTCGCCTACTTGATCTGAAGCCTGTGAAAGAACTGCAAATCTCCCATCATAGACATCTCGAATTATTTGCTCATATCTTCTGCAAAAATCGCAACCAAAGAGTGAGACGAGCCGCCGAAGACAATATCATGCACGTACACCTAAACAATTAGGATATCATCACCCTGCCTGAGGAGAAAAAGAGTCTTATCAACCTTGCCCATCTCAAACCCCTTGCTGAACAAGAACCTCCTCAAGTGGCCATACCAAGAACGGGGAGCTTGTTTTAGCTCATACAACACCTTTCTCAGCCTGTACACCTTGTGGGGAAACTCAGCACTCTCAAAGCCTGGTGGTTGCTTCACATAAACTACCTCCTCTAAAAACCCATTCAAAAGGCACTCTTCACATCCATTTGGTACAATTTGAACCCTTTAGCCACAGAAAAGACTAGAAGGATCCTAATTGCCTCCAAACGGGCTACAGGAGCAAATGTCTCCTCATAGTCTATCCCCTCCTTCTGATTATAGCCCTGAGCAACCAACCTCAACTTGTTCCTCGCCACCTCACCATTTTATCCCTCTTTGTTTTTCCACACCCATTTTGTCCCAATAGGTTTGGAATTTGGTGGTGGCTCCACTAACTCCCACACTTGGTTTCTCTCAAAATTCTCTAACTCCTCATGCATGGCATTCACCCAATTTGGATCAGATAGAGCAAAGTGAGAAGCATTTCTGGACCTCGACCGTGTCATACGCTCATTGATGTCACCGATGATTCTTGAGGGTGGATGATCAACTTGAAAGCGCCTAAGTGCCTCTCGCCTGGTGACAACCTCCCCCTCAGCAGCTGCTTCCACTTGATCTTGCTGGATCGTAGGCGGTGTAGGGGATGGACCACCCTGCACCATAGTCGCTGTAGTGAAGGTAGAGGGTACATGCATGGCTGGAGCTTCACCATCATCACCATCATCCTCTCCAGCATCATCCTCCTTGTCCTCAAAGATCTGCTTGCCAACTTCATCATCACCTAGACACTCAAAGACAGACGAATTGCATGGTTTTGTCTCGTCAAAGGTCACTTCGCAAGTCTCCATGACTAGATTAGTATCAAGGTTGAGCACACGAAATGCTCTAGAATGACTAGCATAACCCAAGAAAATTTCATTAGAAGACCTCGACTCAAACTTATCTAGCCTACCCTTCTTGAGAATAAAGCACCGACAACCAAAACCCCTGAAAATGGCTCACTCTAGGTGCTCTCCCGTGCATGAGCTCATAGCACGTCTTGTTTAAGAAGGCCCTGAGAAAGATCCGGTTCCCAACATGGCAAGCGGTATTCATCGCCTCAGCCTAATATCTCCTCAGAGTCCTATGCTCATCAAACATTGTCCGAGCCATCTCACAAAGGGAACGATTCTTCCTTTCCACCACACCATTTTGACAAGCCACATAGGGAGAAGAAAACTGATGTTCGAGACCCAAATAACGACAAAAGGTTTTGAAACGAGATATTTTAAATTCACTGCCATTTTTGCTACGAATAGCTCGAACAACATCTCCATTCCTCTCATTTTTCAACCTCAAGATCAGATCCAGAACAAAACCAAATGTCTCCCCCTTGTCAGCTAAGAAGAAGACCCAAGCATCGTGAGAATAGTCGTCCACAATCACAAGGACATACCATTTCCCACCCGCCGAGCACACACGAGTTGGAACAACCAAGTCCATATGGAACAGCTCACATGGCCTCTCTGTCATAACAGATGTCAAAGGTGGATGAGAGGCGGCTACCATCTTGCCATGCCTACACGGAGCACATACCAAATCCATTTGGTATTTCAACTTTGGCAATTCCCAGACCAACCCTAGCCCTCTCAAGCGTGACAACAAGTCAAAACTCAAGTGACCTAGTCTATTATGCCATTTCCAAAGCTCCGCCGTAACACCTGCAACCAAACAACGAGAAGAGCCAACACACTGAGAAAAATCGGCTCTAAAAATCTGAGCCTCGTGGACGATCGTGCACACGAGATCGCCTCGAGAATCCAAAACACGAGAACAACCCATTTTGAAACAGACTTCAAAACCCTCATCAAGAAGTTGGGAAATAGAGAGAAGATTGTAACCCAAAGACTTGACAAGAGAAACACACCGAGGAGTCATAGACTCACTCACCTTCACCGTGCCCACTGAAAGCATTGTACCTTTCCCATTATCCCAAAAAGTGATGTACTCCTTGGTCATCACCGGGGTGAGGCTGGAGAACCACTGTCGATCTCTAGTCATGTGTCAAGAGCAACCGGAGTTGATCAACCAAAAGCCCTCCATGCCTCCCACCTGCAAAATCAAAAACCGAGAGCGAGAGTGAATAAAAGACTCAGCACTGGGGTTAGTACAAAATGAATCAAACCAGAGCCTTGCCATTTGCTCAAACGTGAGGTTAGCAAAATCTATCCTATCACTCCTAGGTGGAACACCCACACATCCCCTTGGAGGACTACGCGTAACACGAAGGGGAGACCGTGACCCATAGCTCCTCTGGGACTTAAAACTGCGATTGTTCCCCCCATACTCGTATTGGCCACGAGCAAAGGAACGTCCAGCAAACTCACCACGCCCAAACCCAACACGCGTACCACTGTCTCTATGAGGTGGCTCTTCACGAGGCACAAACTCACGCCTCTCTCGAGGGTAAATGGTACGCACCATACCCTCGCTTCTCAGCACCAACTCAGGCTCAGGCACACCACAAGAAGGGCGGTACCTGTCCTTGTTGGACAACTCTCTAGCCAACCTATCCTCACGCTTCCTCCTGAAGCAAAACTCAGCAAGGTGCCCATCCCTCCCACAATGCTTACAATGGAAGGGTTTCAGTTTTGGCTTTGGTTTTGGGTTCTCTTTGGGTTCTGGTTTCTCCTCACTTGGTTTCTCCTCACTCGGTTTCTCTCCCTTCTTCCCAAAAAACTCATTCCCCAAGTCACTCTTGAACTTTATGGGTTTCTGGGAGTTATCAGTTTGTGGAGGAAACACGGGTGGAGCTGGGGTTGTGTCTATTCGGTTCCTATGATGATTCGGTTTAGGAACAAAGGCATTTTTGTGGTGAGTTTTTGGTGGCTCTGGGATATCTCCGATCTTATCCTCATTCTCACCACTTCCCTCACCAACCTTGTTTGCCCCAAGCGCTTCCCCATCCTAGCACTTGTATGTCTCGATCATTATCCTCAACTGAGGCTCATGACCAGACAACCAACCCATCAACTTTCTCAACTCATCATTCTCATCCTGCAAACGATCAACATAGTGTTCAAGCTCCATATTCTTCACAGTTTTTATTTCACAAGTAGAACAAATTGTAGGAATAGGAGCTTTCAGCTGAGCCACTAGAGATCTAGCATACACAAGCGAGACATCTAGCTTCTCATGCAAAACAGGACAAGAAGTACAAGCACCAAGCAAGGAGGGTCTAGATTTCATCTCATCTAGCTCAACCCTAAGCACATCTAGTTCCTCCACCTTGGAGGCATACTTCTCCTCAAGCACAATCAATTCACCAAGAAAAGTGGAACAATTAGTGCATTCATGTTCATTGGTCAAAATGGGAGCAGAATTAAGGGAATCTATTGGAGCCCTATCATCATCAAGCAAAGATTCTAGCTCAACCACCTTCTCCTTAGCCTCTCCAAGCAAAGACCTATACTCCCACTTCTCCTTGTTGGTCTTTCTAAGTACATCATTACGATTGTCAAGCAAGTCATTCAACCTAGCATTCTCCACTATCAAGAAGGATGGATCATTGTTTACCTCTTCCTCGGAGTCGGAGCCCGAGTCATCCTTGTTGCTCTTCTTGCTTGCGGAGCTATGTGCCATGCCGCAAAAGCCTTGGGCGGTGAAGCACAGGTCGTTGATGTTCTTGCCCGATCGCTTGCCCTTGTGCCGGTTCTCTTCTTCATTACTTGATCTCGATGAAGAGTAGCAGGAGCTTGAGTCGATGTCGCTCGCTGCGGCCACCAGCGCCCGCTCCTTCTTCTTGTGGCCACCACTCCTCCTTAGCCTCCGCTCGGACTTGTTCTTGCCCTTGTAGTCGTCCCTCGAACGATGCTTGTGCTCGGTCCGTGGGCGGTGATTGTGCTCGGGCTTGACCTCCATGGCTTCCAGGCACTCGGCGATGAAGTGCCCATGCTTCCCGCACCGGTAGCACATGTCCGAGCTCCTCTGAGCATTCTTTCGATTCATGTACATGCGCTCGAACCGTTTGCTCAGCAACGCGAGGTCCTCCTCGCCCAGCATGTCGAACTCCTCATCTGGCATGGACATAAGGCAAGACAAAGAAAAATGTCTCGAAGACATGTTAGCATTAGTCCTTGAACCAGATACGAGAGCCAGACTATGGGGATCAGTCGGGTTGATCTTTGCATGCACCCCACGGTCCACCTTGGACGACTTGAGCTTGGAAAACAACTCGTCCACCACGAGAGTCTCATACTTCTCCGACACTAGGATGGCCTCGACCTTCCCACTCCACACGGTAC
This sequence comes from Cenchrus americanus, assembly GCA_947561735.1. Classification (NCBI taxonomy): domain Eukaryota; kingdom Viridiplantae; phylum Streptophyta; class Magnoliopsida; order Poales; family Poaceae; genus Cenchrus; species Cenchrus americanus. Next base: position 130,085,466 of record OX387245.1, read on the forward strand.
GATCTAGAGAATGCAGGAGCTTGACAGCCCTGTCATGGTCATCATACGGGAGCACAACCACATTAGCCCTCATGTTGTTCACGATCACCGTCAAACACTGAAACATGGCATCTATGGGCTCACCGGGGAGATGAGTGAAGTTCTCATACTCTCTCCGGTAGGTCGCAAAGAGCCAAGCCTAAACCTGAGCGTTCCCGGTATGAGCATTCTTCAGCTGCTCCGAAATCCTGCATGCCAAATCCTCCGTCCGAACACGTTCGAATTCGGATTCACACAAAGAACGATACAGGTAATCGACCACCTTGTTGTTGGTGTCGAACATGTCCCTCGATCCTGGAGCAAGGAAGTTCAGCGGATGAACATAAGTTGTGTTCACCGTGACATCCCACAGGATCTGACCCTTGCCGCCGAGGAAAGCAGCCATCCGCCTTTGCCACATTTGGTAGTTCTTACCATCAAAGTGTGGAGGACCAGAACCCTGTTCCTGGTACGCCATCTTTGGATCTTAGACTGGTTAGAATCACGAAAATTTGTAACTGGCTCTGATACCAATTGAAGGATCGATTAGGCGACCAGCGAGGGAGTGAATGGGAGCGGATAAAAATTCTTCTTCAAAGAGAGAACTCGACCTATGCCCCAAATTTACAACCAAGGATTCCCACACGAGTTTTCCAAGGTCACATAGTCACAACAAACCTACCAACCCTAGGAACAAACCCCAAACAATCATGAAGAGAAAGCGAAACTCAAAGAGCAAAGGACTTAGCAACTCAGCACTGCACCAGGCGGACCATCCGCAAGCACCGGGCGGACCGTCCGCGTGGTCTAGGCGGACTGTCCGTGGGGCTGCGGCGGACCGTTCGAAAATAGCCCCCGAACCTCCAGTACTACACCCTCAAAAACGGATCGTCCGTCTTCTACCCGCGGACCGTCCACGGCGCACGGACTGTCCGGCCTCTCCTCGTGGACTGTCCGGCAAACCTTGTGCAACCAAAAGCACACGGCCAAATGGATCGAAAGAGGGGCGAACAAGAACACAAGAAGAACTCGACAAACAGCAAGCTAGCTGGCACCTCGCGGACAGACTGCACGGGGTTCGTGGACGGTCCGCGAAGGTCGCAGACAAAAAACCAAGCCCGGCCTCTTAAAGGTCAACACCTTCTTCCCTTTACTCGATCTCCCAAATCAACCAAGGAAAAGCTACCAAATCATAGGTGAAGATGAAGCGTGACTAGGAGATGCTATGCCTATGATTTTGAAGCCTCAAATCGACTGATTCAAGAGGAATCAAGATTCTATTGAGCTCAAGCACAAAGCTAGGTTTCCAACCGAAATCCTTCAATCGAGGCCGAATTCAGAGTTTGAGGGGTCATTATCAAGCACAAAGATGCACGAGGCAACTATCCATGATCCCCACCAACAAATTCGAACCCAAACACCTCAGAATCGAAGGAACAAGTCGCGCACGAAAAACCAATGAAACAAGCTCGAAAAAGACACGAAAATCTAACGAGCTACAAGCGGGGAATCAATGCAACCATGAAAGCTTCCATTCACTCGGAGGTCAGATTCTTTAAAAACTGAGGAAAAATCTAACCCTATGGAGAAGGAAATGAGTAGTCTGGATGGATGGTTTGCCTAGAAACCCTAGAGCTAATATATATGAGTCCCTCCCGGGCTAGGCAAAAGACCACACTACCCCTAGCACTTAAGTTGTGATACAAACCCCTCAGAGGCATATAGGTCATGTAGCACTCCTCTTCATCGCACGGCCACGCTATTGCCACGGACCGCATCCTCCCGACGCAAGCCCTGCGATCTCGCCACACGTCCGCCGGCATCGAAGCTTCTCGGCGCGCCCGAATCCCGTCTCCGTCCGTCGAGCCTCCGGTCTTGGTTTTGTGGCTCAATCAAGTAACCCGACGGTTTTGTGGTGAACCGCCGTCCGCCGCAAACCCCGCGTGCAAACTCTAGCTGTGAGCCTCTACCCTGCACCAGCTTCGATCGACGACTTCGTCTTGCTTTTCTTACCACCATGTGGCCTGCACTTAACCCCGCTGGCCACCGGGTCCCTTAAGTTAGGCCTACTTGTCTCTCCACTCCTCGGAGGCCCCACAAGGCATAGACCTTTCGCGCCCACTCTTCACCTGCACCAACGCAAATCAAGCCGCAACCTGCACCTGCAATACTCGGCCAAGAGACAGTCCACACCACGTTGTTAATCACTCATCATAGCTAGGAGCGACCATCCACCAGTCCTCAGATGCTCCGGTCCTCACCTAGAGCTGCCATCATTTCCATAAGCTTCATGACGTCTTTCTTGTTGGATGGATTGACCATGTTGCGTATAGTGTCGACCTTCGCAGGGTTGGCTTCAATGCCTCGGTTCCCGACAATGAAGCCCAGGAGCAATCCGGAAGGTACACCGATGACACACTTGGTTGGGTTGAGCTTCCATTGGAACTCTCGTTGATTGGCGAAGGTTTTAGTGAGGTCGGCGATGAGCTGATCTTCCTCAGTAGTCTTGACGACCACATCGTCTACATAGGCTTCGACGTTCTTCCCGTTCTGCGACTTCAAGCACTTTTGAATTGCCTTATGATATGTTGCTCCAGTGTTATTCAGTCCAAAAGTCATGACCTTGTAGCAATAGATGTCATGGGGTGTTATGAATGTCGTTTTGTCTTCATCGTCAGGATGCAGGGCTATCTGGTGATACCCTGAATAGCAGTCGAGGAAGCAGAGTAGGATGCTGCTAGCCGCGGAGTCCACGAGCTAGTCGATGCGAGGAAGAGGGAAGAGATCCTTCGGGCAGTGCTTGTTGAGATCAGTGTAATTGATACACATCCTTAATCCACCAGTTTTCTTTGGTACAAGGACCGGGTTTGCGAGCCAAACTAGGTGTTTACATCCTCTGATAAATTCTGCAGCTAAGAGCTTACAGACTTCTACTTCTATGGCTTTCCTTCTATCTTTTGCTTGATAGGTCGTGCAGTCTTGTTGACTTCAAGTGCATGCTCGGCCAGCTCCCTGGGGACACCGGGCATGTCGGACGGACTCCATGAGAAGATGTTGGCATTGTCCGTAAGGAAACTGGTGAGCGTGAGTTCCTATTTGGGGTCGAGGTTGGCCCCGATGACGACTTCCTTGGATGCGTCGGGCAGGCAGAGGCAAACCTTCTTTATAGCTGGACTTGGATCCAAAGTTGTGCTTGTGCGCTTCTGCTCTAGCACCTCCAAAGTGGTTTGGTCGATCTTGGCTGCCTGGGTGACAATGACCTTTGCTGCAGCTTTGACCGTAGAGTCTTTGGAGAGCTCAACGGTGGCACTTTCGCAATTGTAGGAGACCATGATGTCCCCAAGGATGGAGAGGATTCCGTTTGGCCCCGGAATCTTCATGATGAGGTAGGTGTGATGAGGTATGGCCATAAACTTGGCGAGCATAGGTCGGCCGAGGATGGCATGGTAAGAGGAGCGGAAGTCCACAACCTCGAACGTTAAGTACTCCGTGCGGAAGTTATCCTTTGTGCCGAAGGTGACCGGCAGGCATACATGACCTATGGGGTACGCAGCTGTTGACAGTGAAATTCCGTCAACCTAGAATGAGTTTACCTTCGGTGTTGACATGAGTTTTATACTTTATCCATTGGTACTAACCCCCTTGGTATAACAAGTTCATTCGTGCATGTCGGTTTTGGAGTTTAGTGTTTATGCAGGGTTTTGACGTGGAAAGCAAGACTTCCGGGATAAGTTCATCAAGCACCTTGTGACAAGAGCTTGAAGCCCCGTACAAGTGTGTTAGTTTATTTTCAGCATGTACTTCAACTAGTTTTCATCATTAATAAAGACACCACCTTGTTTATACCTTTGGAAACATTATGAAATTTGTGTCATGATGATATATGATTATAATTGCCGCTTTGTTTATCTTTGTATTTGATTTATGCATGTTAAAGCTAGTGCTCTCTTAAAATATAGATCTGAATTTATCTAAATGGTAGCTTAATCTTTAGCAGAGGTTATGATTAAAATAAAGACCCATAGTGTTTTATGAGTTCTCAAGTTTTTGATAGATTAAAGATGATTTTTGTTCTTAAAAAGTAATGCTAACCTTGTCATAAATATCACTTGTGTGTTTCTCTACCTATCCAAAGCCTTATATATATTTGAGTGCATAAACCTTAGTGTACAAGATTTATTTTTGAGTGAGTTGTTGTAGGCCATGATTTCTCTGGCCCGAGACTAAGAATCTGGTCATTCCGTTTTTGCGTATCTATGTTATTGCTAGCCTCTTATCCGTGCATTGTGTATCTTCACATTGGAGATCTCACAAACCTCGCCGGATATCCACCCTTAAAACTAAATATCATTTTTTGTGATTACCTCCTTGACCACAACCTATCGTTGAGGATGGATCATCAATTCAAGGAAGATTGTAAGATGGTGCCAACATTGAAGAATTCAAGTATCTCTCCAAAGGAAAAGTATTCTCGGTACCTACCTTATCTCTATCACCTCTTTGCTCGAGGATGAGCAAACGTCTAAGCATGGGGGAGGAGGTAGGTACAATGTAATTTAGAGTTCAAGGGGAGCAAATAAAAATTTTGATGAGAAAGAAAAAGAAAAAATGAATGAGAAAGAGAAAGAAAGAAAAAGAATATATATATGAGAAAAAGAGAAAAATATGAGTTGTGTAAAAATAAAACAAAGTGAACTCCCCGGTTCTCTAAAGTGCATTAGGAATTTCAAGGCTTCAAGATTAAAAGATCCATACTCATTTTCCAACCATGTGCAATCTGATAATGAGGACTTCCTTTGTGCCTCGGGATCACTCTTTGCCATTTGCACATGTCCACCTATCTCAAGTGTGTGTATTTTTCTCTTTCCCCTCCTTGACTTAATGTTATTTTCTAATGACCTTTTTGACGAGTCTCGGTAAGACCATGAGAAGCTTGTCTTGTTTTGACAACATCTCATTTATAATATCTTGGTAGGACTAAACTTTCCCAAAAAGCTCCATATAAAGCCCGCTACAGATATATTTGTAATGAGAGGGAAAGGAGTAGAATAAATAGGCTTGAGAGACAAAGTGAGATGAGAGTTCATGAGAAATATGCAAGATGATTCAAATTTGTGAACATGGTTTAGCTCTTTTTCATCTCGTTCTTTATTTCAAATTTTCTGAGATGTATTTAAACTTTGGAGCATGTTAATACTTGTGGGATAAGCTTAATTAAGAATCTACCCTCCGTAGAGATGAAGTCTAGTACATTATGGAACTTTAACGAATTAAAATTTTGAGAGCATTATGTTTTCTCATGTATGATCAAGTGCAAGGTTTAAACAATGAAGGGCAATGATGATATCCATCGAAGGCTTACTCGGGGACGAGCAAGGTTTAAGCATGGGGGACATGTTGACGGTGAAATTCCGTCAACCTAGCCATGAGTTTACCTTTGGTGTTGACATGAGTTTTATACTTTATCCATTGGTACTAACCCCCTTGGTATAACAAGTTCATTCGTGCATGTCGGTTTTGGAGTTTAGTGTTTATGTAGGGTTTTGACGTAGAAAGCAAGACTTCCGGGATAAGTTCATCAAGCACCTTGTGACAAGACCTTGAAGCCACGTACAAGTCATGCAATGAAGCAAACTTGACTCCAAGAAGCCCAGGGACCAAACCCGAGAAGACGACATACTCCTAGGACCTGTCCAGAAAAGTGTCGAATCATGCGGGACAAGGAGCTACGTCCAACTCGGAGAGAAACTGACGACAAGAGCCCAGAAGCAGAAGGGGGAAGGATCTAGAAGACTCGGGAACCGACGCCACGCGAAGGAGGCAGGCAACTGGGCCGGGGTGGGCCCAGGCCAGTCGGCCCGGCCCATTCCAGGGCCCTCTCGCCTCCCCCTTTGACCTAGCCGCCATTCGGGCTATTTGTAGCCCCGGGGTAAAGAGCCACGCATCGATCAATTCGTCATCGGACGCCGAGGAGCAGAGAAGAGAGGGACACCATCTCGGAGAGGAGAGGGTTGGTCTAGTTGACTAGGGTCTCTCTAGATGACGTGGGAACCTTGCAAGGAAGACCACGTCGGAGTTCCCGGAGCTAGAAGAAAGATCAAGGTAGGATCTCGGTGGTGATCTTGTTCATATATCATTGTACTAGTTGATGTATCATGTTGAATCCGATTCTTAGCGACTAAGTGTTTCTCTGAAGTCTTCGTTTTTGATCGGCTTTGCTTATTTTAGATCTATTCTCGAGATAGATCACATAGGGTGTTCTTGTAGCCGTGGTGGATAGAGGTGCACGCCTGATCTTCCGAAAGAACTCGACTTGTCCTCAGACTCGCCCTAGAATACCCGCATGAATAGGAGTACGTTGTGACAGAACGGGGGCTCTGAAAGGCGGGCGTTTTCAGAGTCAGACGGGAAACCATGGTTTAAAGAGGCTTCTAATGAGATTTGATTTGCTACTTCTTCTTTCGATTGGAACTTCAACAAAAGGCTCAACCCGATCTCTCTATATAAGTTTATCTACCCCCTCTATCTTTGTACCTCTGGTCTTTAGTAGATTAGATTTGTTCTTGTTTTGATTCTTATGATTAGATGCATTAAGGTTTTATCTCTCGAAGATTGAAGTTACTTGGCATTACTAGATCATCTTTTGCGTGACACATTTGTTCCATGGATTCGATACCTTGGGTTCACCACTTGAGGGAAGAAGGGTCCCTTGACTACGACAGGTGACTTGTCCGCTTGCAGGTCTAAACGAACTTTGATACAACTATTAACCGTCAACAAGCCCCTTTTTCTGGCACCGTTGCCGGGGAACAAGTGATCAAGATTTGATCTTTTATTGCCTTTTTGTGATTTTCAGTTTTCTTTTAGTTTTTCTTTTTGCATCTACTAACTTTTGATCATCCTCAAAATCAATCTAATCTAGTTTGTCTAACCCTAGTTTTCTTAGATTTGTTTTTACTTTTTTCGTTTTTGCATATTTTGTTTATCGCTAACCCTAACAGGAGATGGACGACTACCTCTCCAACAAACCCGATAATTTTTTGGATGATCCAGAAAAACTTTACATGCTAAGGAGACGTGAAGAACATCAAGCTAAAAAACTGGATTTTGTAGATTCAAAGTCGGAAGACGAAGGATCGAAGGAATATCCGAAGAATTCACCACCTCAAAGTCCTCGGGAGAATCGACTTCCACCGATGGGAGATCAACCGCTAGAATGCAATATTAGGGAGCTATGCACCCTGGACATCATCGACCTACCAGATCCTCACGGAGATCGGAAGGCCGTTCGAGATCAAGACCACAACAATTTGCATAGTGCGACATTCACCTTTCACCGGTGAAGAGGATCCGAACCTTCACCTCCAAGCGTTAATTCAACTATACCAGACTTTCAACATGGACGGGGTGACTCAAGACCAAATGAGGGCAAGGCTTTTTCCGTTCTTGCTACTCAGGAAGGCTTTGCAATGGTTCCACTCTGAACCGACGGAGACGGTGCAGAATTGGAACGCGTTGATGAAGGCCTTCATGAAGGAATACTACTCGCCGGGTAAAACTCAAAGCTTGCATAATAAGATTGCCACTTTTGCTCAATTTCCTACGGAGACTATCTCGGAGGCATTCGAGCGCTTCAATGAGTACACTCGGGCGGTTCCACATCACAAGTTCCCGAAGGAAGACCTCGTGCAAAAGTTCTATCAAGGACTCACCATGGCGTCAAGGACGATCATCGATGCATCGGCGGGAGGATCTATCATCGAGCTTACGCCGACCGAAGCTTTCACTCTATTCAAGAAAGTCGCGGATAATGACACATGGGCGTCATCCGGACGCCTACTTCCAGTTCAACCCACAGGGAACGTCAAAGGAGTCTTGCAAGTGGAGAAGGAAAACTTTCTTGAAGGCAAGATCGATTCACTCATGTGGAGGATGGAGAAGATGGAGATAGAAAAGAAGGAGGCTCAAGATTTGAAGGCTGCCGAAGCAAGATCCACATGCGAAGAGTGCGGAGAATATGGCCCTGTCCACAAGGATTGTCCGGAGGAAGCCAAGGTGCTTGACTACATGAGGAAGGGAGAATTGCCGAACTTCCTCTACGGGCAAGGTAGACCTCAATTTAATGCAATCTCATACATTCTGAATTCAGTTCCGCTTCATATACAATTGAAGGACTTCGTGGACGAGCAAGCTAAGATCAACAAGGACACCGTCACCAAGTTCAAGGCCATACACAAGGTGTTGGAGAACATTGATAGCAAAGTGACGGAGGTCGGATGCTCCAACTATCAAGTGCTCAACATGATGAAGATGCTCAAGACGCAAGTGGGACAACTTGCCGTGCGCCTCACAAATAATGAAGGGAAGCTTCCGGGACAACCTAAAGGTCTCGAATCGGTGAAGGCTATTCAAACACGTTCGGGAAAGGAGACCGAAGATCCGGAGCGTTCTGCGGGAGCAAGGAAGCCTAAACCATCTGCCGAGGCGGTGGAATTTGCTAAGGAGGAAGTTATGGGGATCGTCACCGAAGAGCCTGAGTTTGAGATGCCGGGAGAAGACACGAAGATACCACAACTCAAGCCATGCTACTTCCGAGGTAAACTTGATAACCACTTTGAGAAGTTTGTGGAGGTTGTGCGTAGACTTAGCATCAACATGCCGTTATTGGATGTCCCTCAAGTACCTACATATTCTCGTTACTTTAAAGACATACTTAAAAATAAATATGAGATAGCAACACTCGGGGTAGATCATGTCAAGATGTCCGAGGAGTGTAGTGCCTCTATTGCTAATGGGCTAGAGAAGCAAAAGGACCCTGGATGCCCGACAATTCCATGTTCCATTGGTTCATTCAAGTTCGAGAAGGCATTATGCGATCTTGGATCAAGTGTGAGAGTCATGCCAAGAGATGTGTTCGAGAAGCTATGCCTACCGTTGGAGCCTACAGGTATGTGTTTGGAGTTGGGTGATAACTCCATTCGCTATCCCTTGGGCATCGCCGAAGATGTGTTCGTGAAGGTCGGACACCACTTCATCCCCGTGGACTTCGTGGTGCTTGAGATGGGAGAGAGGGAGAAGCCGCCGCTCATCCTTGGGAGGCCTTTCCTCAAGACCGTGGGAGCTACTATTGATGTTGGCAAGCGGGAGATCATGTTCGACATTAACGGAGTAAGGAGTTCCTTCAAGTTTCGACCACGCCTCGAGGTATGCAATATGATTGAAGTTAAAAATGTTCCACCTCATCGTCACGTTGTTAAGGAAGAACTAAGAAAGAAGGAAGGGCTGAAGAAAAAGAAAGAGCCGAAGAAGAAGGATGTGAAGAAAGTCAAGGAAGATGTTGCATCCGTCAAGACAAAGGAAGAAAAGCCGCCTGTGAAGACCAAAAAAATGACTAAGACGGAAGATAAGCCGGTGCCCAAGATGAAGTGGGTACCCAAGATTGCAACGCCCGCAAAGAGCGTTGATCCGAAGTAATCAAGTGAAGAAGTCTAGACATGGACTATAAACGAAGCGCTAGGCTAGAGGCAACCCGTTTCGTCGAGTCAAGAATAAGCTATCGGGAGGACAACCCGATTCCAGGTTTTTCGAGTTTTTAATTCAGTTTTGAATTTTACTACGCAAATACATTAGACTTAGAAGTGGTTGAACAATATTAGAGACATAATTCTTGGTTGAATATTTTGCTTGATCATAAACCCTTTACTTGAACCCTCCTATGTGTTTGTTTGCTTCTTTTCGAGAAACCACAACCAAATAAATTCAGAACCTAACTCAACCATTCATCCTCATTAAGATGTTGTGGTTGACTTGTTTTTCATGCTAAAAACACATGAGTAGAGCCACGATTTGTACCTAGGTGTTAATTAAATTTCAGCACATAGTAGGACTCGCGTGAGCCTAGAAACTAGACTTTTGGTTGGTTTAAAAATCTATATCCTTGGTTTCTCTAGGATTAAAAATTTTCTAAGCCTCATTTAATTTTATTACATTCAAAATCTCTCTCATTTAGCCAAAATTAGAACCTAAACCTATGCCCCATGATCAAGCCGGGAAAAGTTTGCTCTCAACCAATGAAGGCAAACTATACCGGTGAAACCGATATCAATGTAGTCGGAAAATATTTTTGACTTACATTTGTTTTGAGTGGTTTAAAAACTTCGCTAAATTTATGCTTGAGCTTTACCATAGCTCTGAAAACATTTTTAATTTTCGAAATTAGAGGAGTGCTTGGCCTTAAACATACTTAGAGGGAGGCAATTTAGTTAAAGTTAATCGTGCATGCACCATTGGATGCCCTTTCAACAACTTTCATCAAGACCACATGCAAAGGACAAGCATGGGTGGGCAGCAAGCATAACTTTGCAGGAAATTCATGGTGACATGTGAAGCAAGTGGAGCAAGGGAGCATGGACGTGACTCAAAGCATAAAGCATCAAGTGGAAGGACCAATAATGCAAGAAAATGAGTGGACGAGAGTGTTTGGGCAGTGCAACTCGTGGAGCACGCGGGCAAGAAAGTCATGGAGGAGAAATGATCAAGCTGGGAAGAAGAGCCGAGCCAGGGGGCAAACCACCCTAGGCCGGTCGGCCCAGGCCGGCCGGCCTGGCCTATAAATGGTGCCCCCCCCCCGCTCCCATTTTCTGCAGGCAAGTAGCCCTCTCCTTCCTCAGTTTGTGTGCTCAAGTTTTCGTGCCCAGAACCACCGTAGACATAGACAACCTTCCCAAGCTTGATAGATCAAACAATTCACACCCTTAATCCACTCAAAGTCCACATTCCGTAGTAATTTTTAAGTGCCTAGTTACTGGTTGCAACCCGGAAGTTTAGTGGAGAGAAGAGTGCTACAATCATGGGGAAGAAAACCACAAGTCTCTTCACCGAGAAGAAGGGGTCATCGTCGTCCAAGCCATCTTCGACGACGTCTTCGAGGAGGCACTTGGTTTACGAGTCTCATTGTAGAATGGAGGAGGACACAACACCGCCAAGGAGGAACGACACTCTCCTCCTCGGTGGCATGAGAGCAACAAGGAGCACGTACATGAGGTTTACCGAACCTCAAGGGTGTACGGAGGAGCCGCCCGTCCCACCTCGTCGATCGACCCGTTCATCCACGCCACCTCCATACACTCCGCTGTACTCCACATATGGCTTCATCATATTGTCGGAGGAGGAGAAAAAACTCTCTCGCCTTGAGAAGAGGCTGGTGGCAAATGTCGATTTCGACGATCAAGCTCTCAACGCATTGGGTTTCGGCACAGACATATATTATATGTTGGGGCACCTTGGATGGGTGCAATTCTCCAACGGGGTGTCGGAAAACACCCACAAGGAGTTTGCCTTAGAAATCTTGATGACTATGGCGCCTATCCTTAATGAGGGGGTGCAAAGTTTATCATTCCGTTTGGAGGGAATCCAACAAGTGGTTCCCTACGAGTATATTAGGGAGCTACTTGGGTTCCAAAAGGGAGCTCCGGAAAAAATTGATGTGCCGGATGGCATGTTGGATGGATTTTGGAATTTAATCTCTGGAGAAGCCCACCAACAACGCAATTCCATCTGCAACCCCATTATCCAAGTATTCCACTCTTGGATGTGCAAGAGGATTATGGGGAGGATGAGGGAGACGAAGGTGACCGACATGGAGTTGAATTGGCTCTACTCGGCTTTAATTGCCAAGCACCCAATAGACCCCTCATACCTTATGATCAACCGATAGTGTTGCGAAGCAACATCGGGATCGGGAGACATTGGTTCGAGGTTCTACCTCTCTATGTTGGCCATCTCCTTAAGGCCGGGGATTACAAGGAATCCCGAACATCTTTTACGTGGGACCCCTCTAGGATTTGAGTATTTGAAGCAAGGAAAATATATTAGTGGAGATGAGAGAGGAGGCTTTCGTGTGGCGAAGGTGAACCTACCCCTTCCGGACCCAAGACTTAGGCTTTTCATTCAAGGGAAGGAAGATTGGTTGGAGGAGGGACTCCTTGTTCCGGCGAAGAAGAATAAAAGAGGAAGAATTGTAGAGGAGGGATCTTCCTCCGCGCAAGTGGGTGGTGCACAACCAAACTATGTGCCACCATTCAGAGGAATCCCTGTCGGTGTTTTAGACCGGCAAACCTACCAAGGGGGTACCCGAGGTAGTAGATTGTGCGGTGAGGATCGTGATCGGTTGACCGAGAACTCGAAGGTGTGCGCGAGGACACGGGACACAAGATTTATACAGGTTCGGGTCGCCAAGGTGGCGAGCTGAGGACCATGTGTGGTTCGAGGACCGGTGGATGGTCGCTTCCTTGTGTGATGAGTGATTGACAACGTTGTGTGGACTGATTCTTGGCTAAGTATTGCAGGTGCAGGTTGCGGCTTGACTCGTGTTGGTGCAGGTGAAGAACAAGCGCGAAAGGTCGTTGCCGGTGAGGCCTCCAGGTGTGGAGAAGACAAGTAGGCTTCGTTCGAGGGACCCGATGGCCAGCGGGGGTCAAGTGCGGGCCGCATGGTGGCATGAACAGCAAGATGAAGTCGTGGACGGTTTCTTGGTAGAGCCTCAAAACCAAGGTCGAGCCGGGACTACGTGGGAGCCGAGTCATGAGTGGAGATTGGCGGAGGCTACACCGAGTTCGCGGGGTTTGCGCGTGGTTCACCGAAAACCACCGGGTTACTCGGTTGAGCCACAAAACCGAGGCCGAAGACTCGACGAGGAGGTGCGGCCACCCGTGCCGGTTCAACCGCCCGGAGGGGCGGTCGGACCGCCCGGGGCCGGTCGGATCCACCGGGCCGGTCCTAACCGCCCGGGGGGGCGGTCCGACCGCCCGGCCGCCGCGCCGAGAAGCTTCGAAGCGGAGGACATGCGTCGGGATCGCAAGGCGTGCGTCGAGGCTACGCAGGGTGCGGTCGCCGGGCATCCGTCCGATGGTGAAGACATCAAGAATTCCAAATCCGCCCTTGAGGGGCATGTATCCCTAGTTAGTAGAGAGGGGCATTTTAGACATTCGGTTGCCGCCTATATAACCCAAGAGGTGAGAGGTTGGCAGCCAACTCTTGGAACCCTAGCTCATTTCGTTTTTCCATTTTCGTTCTCTATTTTCCCTAGGTTTTTAGAAGGCTAGTTTGAGAGCTTCATGTGAGATCTAGAGAGAGGGATGGATGTTTGGGTGGCAAACTAGACCTTGTACGAACCATTCATGGCATGTATAGAAGGTTCGGCGTGGTTCTTGATGGTGGTTTTCCCGTCTCTTTGATGTTGATTTTCGGAGCTCTTTTTGGCGGTGTTTTGAGAACGATTTCTTGGGGTTTTTGGTGGGTGTCACGTATGAGGTTCTTGTGCCTCTTTGGCTGGTGACTTTGCCCCCAAATCCCCTTTGAATCGGACTCGATTTGGTGGTTTTTCGAGTTGGGCGAGTTCTTGACCTAGAGAAGCGATTTCTTCGATTCCTCTTGATTGTGAGCGTTTCGGGTCGATTCCTTTGAGGTAGAGGTTGCCCGGAGGTAACCCGGCTATCCCCGAAGTTTGGCCGCAATCCGTGGAGTGATTCGGGAGATTGAGCGCAAGGAAGTTGAGGTTTGACCCGCGGGTTCCTGTTCGGGAAGGGGCGGTCTAACCGCCTGCAGGGGCGGTCTAACCGCCCGGGTGTTTCCGGTCAAAGTTTTGTTTCGCCGGATTTTCCTCTCGTGAGTTCGTTCGCCTTGATCGAGGAGTGTCCGGGTGAAATTTGGGGTCGTTCTCGTGCGGTTTGCTAGGTGTTCTTGGTCGGGGTTCGTTCTTCGGGTACGGGAGGTTAGACCGCCCCGGTAGCCGGTCTAACCGCCCCTAGGCCCTTGGGTGAAGGTTTGGTTTTCGCCAAGATTTTCCGGTAGCTAGCATGGCCTTGACCGAGAGATCTCTGTTGGTGAAACCGTGGTGTGTTTTGGTGCTCGGAAGAGGCGTTTCGGAGGATTTCTTGGTTGCCGGGTGGAGGCGGTTTAACCGCCCCCTATACCGGTCTAACCGCCCCCTCCGGTTAGCCGGCTTTCGAGTTGTTTCCGCCTGTCGGTCTTGCGTGTGTGTTGTGGTTGCTGGTAGAGTTTGTTCCTAGAACCGGTAGCACTCCGGTGGCTACGTGGTTTTGGCAAACGGGAGGTAGAAGTGCGGAGCGTGTGATTTCGGGGGTTCGACCGAGCTAGTTCGTCTTGTCGGAGTTTCAATCTCCCTCGAGAAGAATTTTTATCGGCTCCCATTCACTCCCCCCCCCCTCTCTCGGTCGCCTTATCGGTCCTTCAAGTGGTATCGAGCCGGGTTCGGGTCTTTGTTGACTCTAACCGCCCAAGATCCAAGGATGGCGTACCGAGAACGGGGTTCGGGTCCTCCACACTTCGATGGAAAGAACTACCAGATGTGGAGCAAGCGGATGGGTGCGTTCCTCCGCGGAAAGGGTCAGACTCTGTGGGATGTCACGGTGGACACAGGATATGTCCAGCCGATGGATTTCCTTGCTCCAGGGTCGAGGGACAGATTCGACGCCAACAATAAGGCGGTCGACTACTTGTTTCGTGCTTTGTGTCAGCCTGAGTTCGATCGGGTGCACACCGAGCACTTGGCTTGTAGGATTTGGGCGGTGTTGAAGGAGGCTCATGTTGGGAACGCCCGTGTTCGGTGCACGGTTGTATGCGACCTACCAAAGAGAGTACAAGAACTTCACTCATCTCCCCGGTGAGTCCATCGATGCCTTGTTCCGCAGGTTCACGGTGGTTGTGAACAACATGAGGGCCAATGTGGACGTGCTCCCGTACGATGATCATGATAGAGCGGTCAAGCTCTTACACTCTTTGGATCGTACGATATGGGGCGGAAAGTTCGAGGCCATAGTCGAGTCGGAGAGGTACGATACTCTGACGGTGAACGAGCTGTTCTCGAAGCTCAAGTCGGCTGAGGTGGATAGGGGCATGACTGCCAAGCTCGAGGGACCGACTGACTCCCATAGTCTTGCCCTCGTTGGTGGTTCCAAAGGAAAGATTAACTCTAACCCATCCACCAGGATGTTCTCGTTTTCCTCTTTGATGTCTATGCCAGATGAGGAGTTTGATGACCTTGGAGAGGACGAGCTGGCGCTGTTGACGAGGCGGTTCGAGAGGCTGCACGAGAACCGCGTGAACATGAGGAGGAACACGAGGACTCGTTTCCGGTGCGGCAAGCCGGGACACTTCGTCGCCGACCGCCCGAGAAGGCCGAGAACAAGGACGGCTACAAGCACAAGCCGAGGAAGAACGACGACAAGTACCGTTCGAGGCGCGACCACAAGAGCAGGCACAAGAATAAGTACAAGGACGAGCGACGATCGAGGAAGAAGGAGGGCCGAGGCAAGGCCCGAGCGATGGTGGGAGCGAGCGACGTCGACTCCGGTTCCGCGTACTCCACCTCGAGCTCGAGCGGCGGCCGACGACGAGGGGAGATCGCCGCAAGAACAAGAGGTCGTCCAAGAACCCGAGCGGGGGTGAGCCGCTTCGCGAGAGACGGCTTCGTACCATGGCGCCGAGCTCCGGCAGCAAGAAGAGTACACGGAGCGACTCGGACTGCGAGTCCGACGACGAGGTGCGTGATGAACTTCCCTTCTTGCGCCAGGAGAATGAGAGGCTTGGCTCTTTGCTTGATAACCGTGATGACATGCTTAGAGAGGCCAAGAAAATGAGGAAAGAGCTTAGGGCTTCACTCGAGGATGCTAGGACTAGAGTGGTCGAGCTAGAGACACGGTGTGCTTGATAGCAAGCTTGAGATTGATTCGCTTAAGGCTAGCCCCGTTGTTGCCGATGAAAATGATTGTGCCGATTGCTCCATATTCCTTGCCGATCTTGCTTTGTTTAAGGAGAAGCATGCCTCCAAGTGTGAGGAACTAGATGTGCTTAGGGTTGAAGTGGGCGAGCTTAAGTCTAGACTCGCTTTGCTAGGTGCTTGCACTTCTTGCCCCGTTTTGCATGCTAAGATTGATGAGTTGCATGCTTACACTAGTTCGCTCGAGGCTAAATTGAAGGAACCCATGCCTACATCTTGCTCTACCCGTGAAATGCATGCATTGAAAAATTTGGAGCTTGCACATTATGTTGATCGTTTGCGGGATGAGAATGATGATTTGAGGAAGTTGATGGGTTGGTTGTCCGGTCACGAGCCTCGCTTGAGGATGATGATCGAGGCCTTTAAGAGGCAAGATGGTGAGGGGCTTGGAGCAAACAAGGTTGGTGAGGGAAGTGGAGAGAATATCCCGAGCCACCAAAAACCCACCACAAGAATGAGTTCCCTCCAAAACCCAACCATCTTAGGAACCGACTAGACACAACCCCAGCTCCACCTATATTTCCTACACCCACAAATGATCTCCAAAAGCCCATCAAGTTTGTGAGCACTTCGGGGAAAGTGTTCTTTGGGAAAGTGAGAGAGAAGGCCAGTGAGGAGAAATCGGTGGAGGAGTTGAGTGGAGAGAAACCAAGCGAGTAGCCCCAATCCAAGCCAAAACCTAAGCTTGTGAGGTTCCGTTGTGGCCATTGTGGGAAGGAGGGTCACAAGGATGAGTTTTGCTTCAAGAGGAAGCGGGAAGAGAGGATGGCAAAGGAGTGGGCGAACAAGGATAGGTACAACCCCTCCCATGGTGTACCTAAGCCTCGTATGCCACTGCCCAGGGGTAAGGCTGTGGTGAGAAGTGTTCCGGCATGGGGAGATGCGAGTTCCGCGCAGCCGAGGAGCCGTTCGGGAGGGGGCGGCCGACCGGCCCGGCTAGGCGGTCGGGCCGGCCCGGCCCGCAGGGGGGCGGTTAGGCCGGCCCGGCTAGGCGGTTTAACCGCCCCCCCAGAATTCTGGGCGGAGTGGTTTTCGAGGTGGTGAGTCGAGAGGTTTCGGGTCCGGAGGTGGAGTTGCTTGGTGGTTGGTCCGGAGAGACAAGGCGGGTGGTCGGCTTGCTAGGCATTCTCCCCCTCGAGGTCACTACGGGGATGGGAGGAGTCGTAGCTTTGAGAAGGAGAGGAGGGACGTTCCACGGGTTGTCTTCCGTGGTTTTGGTCCTCCTCCAGGCAGTGAGGGGTGGTTTCCTCGGAGTGGTTACCGAGGTGGTGTTCGTGGAGGTAGCTTTGGTAGGAGAGATGCTTTGGTTGGTGCTAACCCCACTTTCGAGCAAATGGCTCGGCACTGGTTTCCTCCTTTGGTACTAACCCTAGTGTTGAGTCGTTTGTTCGCTCACGTGCTTGTTTTTGAATTTCAGGTGGGAGACTTGAAGAACATTTGGTTGATTGACTCCGGTTGTTCGAGGCATATGACCGGAGACAGGGGGTGGTTCTCAAGTCTCGTCCCGTGGTGACGAAGAGGTACATCACTTTTGGGGACAATGGGCGTGGGCGTGTGCTTTCGAAGGTGAGATAAAAGTGAGTGACAAGATCACTCGAGGCGTGTTGCTCTTGTTCAATCGGCCGGGGTATAATTTGCTTTCTCGTGTCTCGGTTGTTGGATGAGGGCTTTGAGGTGTTGTTTCGGCCGGGTGGTTCTCGGATTGTGGACTCTCGAGGGGACCTTGTTTGTATGGTCGTTCCCGAGGGTCGGTGTTTCGTGCTGATTTTTCTCCGTCTTCGGGTGTTGAGTGTTGTTTCTTGGTCGGTTCTTCGAGTGAGTTGTGGAGGTGGCATAGGAAGTTGGGTCACTTGAGCTTTGACCTTCTGTCTCGCTTGAGTAAACTCAATTTGGTCCGAGGATTGCCACGTTTGAGGCTTGAGAAAGAGTTGGTTTGTGCTCCGTGTAGGCATGCCAAGATGGTGGCCTCTTCTCACCCGCCTCTCACCGATGTGATGACTGAGCGTCCATGCGAGCTGCTCCATATGGACCTTGTTGGCCCAGCTCGTGTGCGATCTCGCGGGTGGGAAGTGGTATGTCCTTGTTGTGGTGGACGACTTTTCTCGGTATGCGTGGGTGTTCTTTCTTGAGGAGAAGGGGGAGACGTTTGGTTTTGTTCGAGATCTAGTCTTGAGGTTGAGGAACGAGAGGCACGGAGATGCCATACGAGCTATCCGCGAGTGATAATGGCTCGGAATTCGGGAATTCTCGTTTTGAAACCATTTGTCATGACTTGGGTCTTGAGCACCGCTTTTCGAGTCCGTATACGCCTCCCCCGAATGGTGTTGTGGAAAGGAAGAACAGGACCTTGTGCGAGATGGCTCGGACGATGCTTGATGAGCATAGGACTCCGAGGAGGTATTGGGCCGAGGCGGTGAATACCGCGTGCTATGTTTCGAACGAAATATACCTCGAGTGCACAAGAAGAAGACATGCTATGAGTTGATGCATGGTCGCACACCCAAAGTGAGTCACTTCCATGTCTTTGGTTGCAAGTGTTTCATTCTGAAGAAAGGCAGGAAGTTGGATAAGTTTGAGGCTAGGTCTGTCGATGGCATTTTCTTTGGTTATGCATCTCATTCTAGAGCATATCGTGTGCTCAATCTTGAAACTAACCAAATCGTGGAGACTTGCGAAGTAACCTTCGACGAGACGAGCCACGTAGTCAGCTTGTCTTTGAGTGTGCAGGTGATGATGAGCTTGGCGAGGAGATCTTTCAGGAGGAGGAGCATGAACATGGTGATGATGAAGATGGTGGTGCGGTGCCCCCGGCTGGACATGTACCCACTACTTCGACTACGATGATGGATGGACCCTCTGCTACACCTACGACGACAAATCAAGAACGAGGAGAAGCTGATGTTGAGGGGGAGGTAGCTTCGAGGCGAGAACCTCCCCGACGAGTTCAAGTGGATCACCCAGCTTCGAGGATCATCGGCGACATGAATGAACGCACTACACCGGTCGAGGGTTCGAAACAATTCCCATTTTGCTCATGCTGCGTTTGTTGCTTCTTTTGAGCCCAAAGACATTGGACACGCACTATCTGATCACAATTGGGTTAACTCGATGCATGAGGAGTTGGAGAACTTTGAGAGGAATCGGTGTGGGAGTTGGTTGACCCTCCCCCGGGGTGTAAGCCGATTGGTACAAAGTGGGTGTGGAAAAACAAAGAGGGAGAGAAGGGTGAGGTTGTGAGGAACAAGTCGAGACTTGTTGCTCGGGGGTTCGCCGAAGGAGGGGATCGACTACGAGGAGACCTTTGCTCCCGTAGCCCGTTTGGAGGCGATTAGGATCCTTCTAGCCTTTTCCGTGGCTAAAGGGTTCAAGTTGCACCAAATGGATGTGAAGAGTGCTTTTCCGAATGGTGTGTTGGAGGAAGAAGTGTATGTGAGGCAACCTCCGGGGTTTGAGAGTGAGAAGTACCCCCACCGGTGTACAAGTTGAGGAAGGCGCCGTATGGGTTGAAGCGGCGCCTAGAGCTTGGTATGGCAGGTTGAGGGGGTTCTTGTTTGAGAGAGGTTTTGAAATGGGGAAGGTCGATCAGACCTTGTTTTTGCTGAGGCAGGGCAGAGATATCCTGATTGTGCAGGTGTACATGGATGATATTGTCTTTGGTGGCTCGTCTAACTCTCTTGTTGCGAGGTTTGCAGATGATATGAGCAGGGAGTTCGAGATGAGTATGATGGGTGAGTTGCAGTTCTTCCTCGGGCTACAAATCAAGCAATCAAAGGAAGGAACATTTGTGCACCGAGCTAAGTACACCAAGGACATTGTGAGAAAGTTCAAGATGGAGGACTCCAAGGCTATGACGACGCCGATGAGTACGACTACGGTTCTTGATGCGGACGAGGAAGGTGAACATGTGGACCAGAAGGAGTACCGAAGCATGATCGGGTCACTCCTCTACTTGACGGCGACGAGGCCGGACATACAGTTTTCAGTGTGTCTGTGCGCTCATTTTCAAGCGTCTCCGAGGACTTCGCATCGGCAAGCAGTGAAGCGAATTTTCAGGTACTTGCGTCACACTCCCGACTTCGGCCTTTGGTACTCCGCGTCCTCTTCTTTAGCGCTTCATGGTTTTTCAGACGCGGATTTTGCCGGGTGTCGGTTGGATAGGAAGTCTACTTCTGGGACTTGCCAATTTTTGGGTTCTTCGTTGGTGTCTTGGTCTTCTCGTAAGCAGTCGAGTGTTGCTCAATCCACGACCGAAGCCGAGTATGTTGCCGCTGCTAGTTGTTGCTCTCAGCTCCTTTGGATCACCTACACCATGAGTGACTTTGGTGAGGAGTATACCCATGTCCCACTTCATTGTGATAGCACCAGTGCCATAAGCGTTGCAAAGAACCCAGTGCTCCATTCCAAAACCAAACACATAGAAGTGAGGTATCATTTCCTGAGAGACAACGTAGAGAAAGGGAAGATAGCCTTGATCCATGTACCCACACATAACCAACTAGCCGATATTTTCACCAAACCCCTAGATCAAGCAACTTTCACTCGTTTGCGGGGGGAACTTGGTGTGTGTTTAATTTCTTGAGTTGGGTGTGTGGGGGATTTCTTTTGCCGGTGGTGTCAAGCCCGTTTTGCCTCCCCTCGAGGAGCCGGTTTGTAGCATATGTATAGCTTTCCTTTGTGCATTTCTTGCATTTGGCATGGCATATGTAACATGATGTATAGGCATCCTTGTATCTTAGATTGCATGCATTTTGTATCATCTGCATCGGATAGGAAAAGCTTCTCCTATATACATTGTTCACCATGGGTTGCTATATATGTTCTTGTGAGCTTGTTTGATATGCTATGGTTAGTTTGGCTTAGCTCTTGATGATCTTGTTGAATGATTCATGGTTGATGGCTAATTTTTGAAAAATGTCATATACATGCTCTCTCATGCGTAAATGCCTATATATGATCTTGACATGTTTTAGTGGCTTTGCTATGCTTACTTTGTGGTTGGATAGCTAGTTTATTGATCATATGGAGCCAAAGGCTCGCTTGCCATCATGAATGTTTAGCCCTCTTGCTTAATCTTGTGGAGGGGCATAAGTTCCTTTTTGTCGCAAAGACATTTCATGTACCATTTATAAATCTGAAAATGAAATGAAAAATGCTTGGAAAATATGCTCCCATGTCATATGTGCTGAAATTAATTTGCTTTGGGTGCTAAACCGTTGCATGTTGCCTACCAATGAGAAGTCTCATACATAGAAGTAGGCACATGGCTCGGTGGCTTTGACATGACATGAGGTGCTTTTGGGTGTTTATGATGGTCTTATGATTAGAATGGCTGTCCTAGCATGAAATTTGAGTGGCTTTGCCATTTTGATATGCTTTGCTCATGTTTAGGTATTTGCTTATGAGAGAGTAACTTTTCGCAAAATTGCTCAAATCCTTTTTAGCCTTGTCCAATGATTGTGAAACTTGGTGATCATGTAGTTAAGGTCATTACGAACCTGTCGAGTATCTAACTTGCTCATTTGGACTTGTGTAGCTCCTTGTGATGAATTTTGTATATTTGAGAAGCTACATGTTGCAAGTTTTCGCATTTTGCCTTGATTCATGCATTGTCAACAAGGGGGAGAAGTTTGTGCATGTTTTGGGCACCTGGGAGTGTTTGGAAGGTGTTCCAATTGTTTCGGGCATTTTTTGGGCAGTTTGGTGCAGGGCCGGTTTCTTTGGGCGGTCTAACCGCCCCCCAGGCGGTCAAGTCAGGCAGAGGCGGTCTAACCGCCCTGGGCAGGCGGTCTAACCGCCCCGGGCGGTGTGAGCGGTGTTTTTGCTCTTTGTTGCATTCCCGAGTTGCATTGATGCATGTGTTCGGGGGGGGAGTGTCTTGTGGCTCGGGGGGAGCTTGCATTTGTGCAGGGGGAGCTCTTTGTGGTGTTCGAGTTTTGCCTTGGTGGTTTGCGCTCTTTGCTTGAGCCGCGTGTTGTCTCGGATGTGTCGAGCCGTTGCCCTTGCCTAAGGGGTCCGAGACTTGTCTTCTTCAAGTGATCTTGCTCTTTGCCTTTCTTTGGCTTTCGATCGCTTGTTGGGGTTTCCTTTTATTTTGTTTCTTTTCTTTTCCTTTTCTCTTATGTTACTTCATGTGAGTGTGTTGTCAATGCACTCATCAAGGGGGAGATTGAGGACCATGTGTGGTTCGAGGACCGGTGGATGGTCGCTTCCTTGTGTGATGAGTGATTGACAACGTTGTGTGGACCGATTCTTGGCTAAGTATTGCGGGTGCGAGGTTGCGGCTTGACTCGTGTTGGTGCGGGTGAAGAACAAGCGCGAAAGGTCGTTGCCGGTGAGGCCTCCGTGTGTGGAGAAGACAAGTAGGCTTCGTTCGAGGGACCCGGTGGCCGGCGGGGGTCAAGTGCGGGCCGCATGGTGGCATGAACAAGAAGATGAAGTCGTGGACGGTTTCTTGGTAGAGCCTCAAAACCAAGGGCGAGCCGGGACTACGTGGGAGCCGAGTCATGATTGGAGATTGGCGGAGGCTACACCGAGTTCGCGGGGTTTGCAGTGGTTCACCAGAAAACCACTGGGTTACTCGGTTGAGCCACAAAACCGAGGCCGAAGACTCGACGAGGAGGTGCGGCCACCCAGGCCGGTTCAACCGCCCAGGAGGGGCGGTCAGACCGCCTGGGGCCGGTCAGATCCACTGGGCCGGTCTAACCGCCCAGGGGGGCGGTCTGACCGCCCTGGCCGCCGGCGCCGAGAAGCTTCGAAGCGGAGGACACGCGTCGGGATCGCAAGGCGTGCGTCGAGGCTACGCAGGGTGCGGTCGCCGGGCATCCGTCCGATGGTGAAGACATCAAGAATTCCAAATCCGCCCTTGAGGGGCATGTATCCCTAGTTAGTAGAGAGGGGCATTTTAGACATTCGGTTGCCGCCTATATAACCCAAGAGGTGAGAGGTTGGCGACCAACTCTTGGAACCCTAGCTCATTTCGTTTTTCCATTTTCGTTCTCTATTTTCCCTAGGTTTTTAGAAGGCTAGTTTGAGAGCTTCATGTGAGATCTAGAGAGAGGGATGGATGTTTGGGTGGCAAACTAGACCTTGTACGAACCATTCATGGCATGTATAGAAGGTTCGGCGTGGTTCTTGATGGTGGTTTTCCCGTCTCTTTGATGTTGATTTTCGGAGCTCTTTTTGGCGGTGTTTTGAGAACGATTTCTTGGGGTTTTTGGTGGGTGTCACGTATGAGGTTCTTGTGCCTCTTTGGTCGGTGACTTTGCCCCCAAATCCCCTTTGAATCGGACTCGATTTGGTGGTTTTTCGAGTTGGGCGAGTTCTTGACCTAGAGAAGCGATTTCTTCGATTCCTCTTGATTGTGAGCGTTTCGGGTCGATTCCTTTGAGGTAGAGGTTGCCCGGAGGTAACCCGACTATCCCCGAAGTTTGGCTGCAATCCGTGGAGTGATTCGGGAGATTGAGCGCAAGGAAGTTGAGGTTTGACCCGCGGGTTCCTCGTTCGGAAGGGGCGGTCTAACCGCCCAGGGGGCGGTCTAACCGCCGGGGTGTTTCCGGTCAAAGTTTTGTTTCGCCGGATTTTCCTCTCGTGAGTTCGTTCGCCTTGATCGGAGGAGTGTCCGGGTGAAATTTGGGGTCGTTCTCGTGCGGTTTGCTAGGTGTTCTTGGTCGGGGTTCGTTGCTTCGGGTACGGGAGGTTAGACCGCCCCGGGTAGCCGGTCTAACCGCCCCTAGGCCCTTGGGTGAAGGTTTGGTTTTCGCCAGGATTTTCTCGGTAGCTAGCATGGCCTTGACCGAGAGATCTCTGTTGGTGAAACCGTGGTGTGTTTTGGTGCTCGGAAGAGGCGTTTCGGAGGATTTCTTGGTTGCCGGGTGGAGGCGGTTTAACCGCCCCCTATACCCGGTCTAACCGCCCCTCTCCGGTTAGCCGGCTTTCGAGTTGTTTCCGCCGTCGGTGCTTGCGTGTGTGTTGTGGTTGCCTTGGTAGAGTTTGTTCCTAGAACCGGTAGCACTCCGGTGGCTACGTGGTTTTGGCAAACGGGAGGTAGAAGTGCGGAGCGTGTGATTTCGGGGGGTTCGACCGAGCTAGTTCGTCTTGTCGGAGTTTCAATCTCCCTCGAGAAGAATTTTTATCGGCTCCCATTCACTCCCCCCCTCTCTCGCGGTCGCCTTATCGGTCCTTCAGGGAGGGGGCGAAACCCACCCCCCACACACGGAGAAACACCACAAGAGAAGAAAGACACCAACAAAAAAGAAGTAGAAAAAAACCAAAACAAAACAAAGAAGAGAGAAAGGAAATAATAGAGGGGGAGAGAGAGGGACGGAGAAAAAAAAAAAAGAAAAAGGAAAAAAAAGGAAAAAAAAAATATAAAAAAGCGGCCGCCAAGGTGGCGAGCCCTACGTCCCGTTTGGGGGATCAAGTATGGCGCCCCGCGCTTGGTGTTGGGTTGTCCCCGGGAGGGATTGGGGATGTGCGGCTAGGTACCCGGCCCTCCTTTATATAGTCCAGGGGGCGGGTTCCTAGTCGGTTACAAGACAGGAGTCCTAGTAGGAGTACATAGAGCGAGTCCTAGTAGGAGTACAGGGGAATTCTACCAGGAGTCCGTCTTCTACTATTCTTCCTTCCTTGCATGAGTACCCGGGGTGTATGCCCGACAAGCCCCCGAGCACGTTGGAGTCGAGAGTAGTAGTTCGAGTAGTCTTGAAGCCTCTTCGAGTAGTTCTTGAGCGTCCTTGAGTACTGCTTGGAGAAGTCTTCAATAGTACTTGAACTGCCGCGAGGCTGGAAGGTGGTCCAGCTCATCAGTCTTGAAAAAATTTGAATGATGGGTGTAGCATAGCAGCCCCCGAGCCTTGAAATGATTAGGTAATCAATCCAAGCGTCTTCAGTGTTCGCGAAGCCATCATCCGAGTACTCTTGCAGCGTGTAGCCCCCGAGATAAGAGAGCTGTATGAGCCACGTCGAGTAGTGATTGGTGAGGAGCCCCCGAGCTTGAGAGCGAGCGAAGCATGCTGAACTTATCTTCAAGTAGCCCCCGAGCTGGAGAGATTCCAAGTAGCAGTTTGGCGTCGAGTCGTGGAGCTTGAGAAGTAGTCGTGCCGTCAGAGCGAACTTTAGAATGCGACTTAAAAACCGAAGTCGACTTTGTGCCGCACGGAGCGGACTTTGAGATGCAACTTGAAATCCGAAGTCGACTTTGTGCCGCGCGGGGCGGACTTTGAGATGCGACTTGAAAACCGAAGTCGACTTTAGTTGCCGCGCAGAGCGGACTTTGATATGCGACTTGAAATCCGAAGTCGACTTTAGTTGCCGCGCGGAGCGGACTTTGAGATGCGACTTTAGAAGTCGACTTTAGGATGCCGCGTAGAGCGGACTTTGATATGCGACTTTAGAAGTCGACTTTAGTTGCCGCGTAGAGCGGACTTTAGGTGCGACTGCAGTAGTCGACTTTGTGCCACGCGGGGTGGACTTAAGATGCAAAAAACGAAAAGCACTTTCCGGAAAGCCAAAGCGAATAAAAAATCAGAAAAAACGAGTAGTTTTGCCGCCGGAGCGGGCTTAAGATTGCGACCGGAGTCGGCTTGTGCCACCAGAGTGGGCTTAAGTACCTGAGCCATGGATTTCAGACCCAAGGTCCAGTTGCCGCCGGAGCGGGCTTGTGCCACCAGAGTGGGCTTAAGTACCTGAGCCATGGATTTCAGACCCAAGGTACAGTTGCCGCCGGAGCGGGCTTGTGCCACCGGAGTGGGCTTAAGTACCTGAGCCATGGATTTCAGACCCAAGGTATGGTTGCCACCGTAGTGGACTTGAAGATGCGACCGGAGTCGACTTGCATACCTGGGCCATGGATTTCAGACCCAAGGTACGGAGCGCGAGTACTTAGGGTGCTTAGACCCATGGTACGGAGCATGAAGACCACGTGCAGCTAGGTTCCATCGTCGCCAGGACCCGAGGGCCGCTTACAGCTAGGTTCCATCGAAGCTTACACACGTAGTATGCCACCGAAGTAGGCGAAGATGCGACCAGCGTCGACTTTAAGTTGCCGCGCGGAGCGGACTTTAGAATGCGACTTTAGAAGTCGACTTTAGATTGCCGCGCGTAGCGGACTTTAGAAACTGCCTCCTAGGGATAGCCCCCGAGTTGATGAAGTAGACTCGCGGCGACTTGATTGATATGCCCCAAGAGTAGTCAGCAGAGTGTAGCTCCCGTGAAGACCCACCGAGAAGCATACACAAATGAGTGGTCGGCAAGTAGTCCTACATGATGAGGAGAACAAGCCAAGAGAACAGTAATCATTTAGATAAATGACTTAGCTGTTGTTGCCTGGGCAGACTGATGATGAAGCCGTGGCGGTCAGTGATGGAGCCGCGATGGTTGTTGTTGAAGTTGACTAGTCAGAGTTGATTCCGACTAGTTGTTGGGGGCGTGACTGTCGTTCTCGACAAGCTTGGAAAACTAGTCAAGATGAATGGTCAACGCGATGCGACCGGAAGACGACGTCGTGGCGGCGCGCGGCGTACTCGAAGTAGAGCCAGTGTTGCCGCGAGACAAGTAGTCACGACGCACGGCATGGATGAAGTAGAGCCAGCGTGGCCGCAAGACGAAGTCGCGGGGCACGGAGTAGTCGACGACGAGACTGCGCGACGCGGAGTAGTCGACGACGACGCGTGGCGCGACGAGCCGCGCGACGTGCCGAGGCACCCCGGACGCGCGGCGGAGGTGAAGTAGTCGACGACGAGCCCGGGAGTAGTCGGCGACGAGCGGAGCGAGGAGCCGCGTGACGAGCCGCGCGACGAGCCGAGGCACCCGGACGCGCGACGAAGACGAAGTAGTCGACAACGAGCCCGGGCGAGGCGTAGTAGTCGACGAGCGGCGCGGCGAGCCGCTCGACGAGCCGCGCGATGTGCCGAGGCACCCGGACGCGCGGCGTAGGGCGAAGTAGTCGACGACGAGCCCGGAGTAGTCGACGACGAGCGGCGTGAGGAGCCGCGTGACGAGCCGCGCGACGAGCCGAGGCACCCGGGACGCGCGACGAAGACGAAGTAGTCGACGACGAGCCCGGGCGAGGCGTAGTAGTCGACGAGCGGCGCAGCGAGCCGCATGACGAGCCGCGCGACGTGCCGAGGCACCCCGGACGCGCGGCGAAGACGAAGTAGTCGACAACGAGCCGGGGAGTAGTCGACGACGAGCGGCGTGAGGAGCCGCGTGACGAGCCGCGCGACGAGCCGAGGCACCCCGGACGCGCGGCGTAGGCGAAGTAGTCGACGACGAGCCCGGAGTAGTCGACGACGAGCGGTGCGAGGAGCCGCGTGACGAGCCGCGCGACGAGCCGAGGCACCCGGACGCGCGGCGTAGGCGAAGTAGTCGGCGACGAGCCTGGAGTAGTCGACGACGAGCGGCGTGGCGAGCCGCATGACGAGCCGCGCGACGTGCCGAAGCAACCGGAAGCGCGGCGTAGGAAGATTGATTCCGCTTTGACAAGAGCAAGGCGACTTGCTTCAATGGATCTCGGCGAGTCGACGAGAGGATTGATCTTGTTGACGAGGGTCCTTCGAATTCGCCCGGTGGTGATGATCACCCCTACCTGGCGCGCCAGCTGTCGGTGTTTTAGACCGGCAAACCTACCAAGGGGGTACCCGAGGTAGTAGATTGTGCGGTGAGGATCGTGATCGGTTGACCGAGAACTCGAAGGTGTGCGCGAGGACACGGGACACAAGATTTATACAGGTTCGGGTCGCCAAGGTGGCGAGCCCTACGTCCTGTTTGGGGATCAAGTATGGCGCCCTGCGCTTGGTGTTGGGTTGTCCCCGGAGGGATTGGGGATGTGCGGCTAGGTACCCGGCCCTCCTTTATATAGTCCAGGGGGCGGGTTCCTAGTCGGTTACAAGACAGGAGTCCTAGTAGGAGTACATAGAGCGAGTCCTAGTAGGAGTACAGGGGAATTCTACCAGGAGTCCGTCTTCTACTATTCTTCCTTCCTTGCATGAGTACCCGGGGTGTATGCCCGACAATCCCTACTCCGCCAAATTATTACGGAGCGCCAACGATGCAAGCATGGGGGAGTGGTCCAGCCATGCCCCCACAAAATTATGTCGTGCCCAACGTAACCTTTGCAGAGCCCTACACAAAATACCCCCAACCACAACAAAGCATGGCCATAATTGGAGGGTATGCTGCGAGAAACATGCAAAACGTCGCAGCCATCCAATACAACGCGGCTCAACTTGGTGAAGGCAATGCAAATATTGCCTATGAGCTTGGGCATCTTCACCTAGTACCACCGGATCAATTCGTTGGAGGGGATGTCCAAACCTACTATGAGCAAGGGTACAACTACCAAGATTACCAATACCAACCACCGGCGGAAGATTGAGAAGGAGGAGTGTTAGTTTTCTTTTCTTTTCCCTTTTTTCTGTAATTTTCAGCTTGTGTTTGAGGAGCTTTAGTTTTCTTTTCTTTTCCCTTTTTCTGTAATTTTCAGCTTGTGTTTGCGTAGTGTTTTCAGTTTTTATTTAAATTTCAGCAAGTGTGTTAGTTTATTTTCAGCATGTACTTCAACTAGTTTTCATCATTACTAAAGACACCACCTTATTTATACCTTTGGAAAAGTTATGAAATTTGTGTCATGATGATATATGATTAAAATTGCCACTTTGTTTATCTTTGTAGTTGATTTATGCATGTTAAAGCTAGTGCTCTCTTAAAATATAAATCTGAATTTATCTAAATGCTAGCTTAATCTTTAGTGGAGGTTATGATTAAAACAAAGACCCATAGTGTTTTATGTGCTCTCAAGTTTTAGATAGATTAAAGATGATTTTTATTCTTAAAAAGTAATGCGAACCTTGTCATAAATATCACTTGTGTGTTGCTCTACCTATCCAAAGCCTTATATATATTTGAGTGCATAAACCTTAGTGTACAAGATTTATTTTTGAGTGAGTTATTGCAGGCCACGATTTCTCTGGCCCGAGACTAAGAAGCTGGTCATTCTGTTTTTGTGTATCTATCTTATTGCTAGCCTCTTATCCGTGCATTGTGTATCCCCACATTGGAGATCTCACAAACATCGCCGGATATCCACCCTTAAAACCAAATATTATTTTTTTGTGATTACCTCTTTGACCACAACCTATCTTGAGGATGGATCATCAATTCAAGGAAGATTGCAAGACGGTGCCAACATTGAAGAATTCAAGAATCTCTCCAAAGAAAAAGTGTTCCCGGTACCTACTTTATCTCTATCACCTCTTTGCCCGAGGACGAGCAAATGTCTAAGCAAGGGGGAGGAGGTAGGTACAATGTAATTTAGAGTTCAAGGGGAGCAAATAAAAATTTTGATGAGAAAGAAAAAGAAAAAAATGAATGAGAAATAGAAAGAAAGAAAAAGAATATATATATATATGAGAAAAAGAGAAAAATATGAGTTGTGTAAAAATAACAGAAAGTGAACTCCCCGGTTCTCTAAAGTGCATTAGGAATTTCAAGGCTTCAAGATTAAAAGATCCATACTCATTTTCCAACCATATGCAATCCTATAACGAGGACTTCCTTTGTGCCTCGGGATCAGTCTTTGCCATTTGCACATGTCCACCTATCTCAAGTGTGTGTATTTTTCTCTTCCCCTCCTTGACTTAACGTTATTTTCCAATGACGTTTTTGACGAGTCTTGGTAAGACCATGAGAAACTTGTCTTGTTTTGACAACATCTCATTTATAATATCTTGGTAGGACTAAACTTTCCCAAAAAGCTCCATATAAAGCCTGCCACATATATATATGTCATGAGAGGGAAAGGAGTAGAATAAATAGGCTTGAGAGACAAAGTGAGATGAGAGTTTATGAGCAGTATGCAAGATGATTCAAATTTGTGAACATGGTTTAGCTCTTTTTCATCTCGTTCTTTATTTCAAAATTTCTGAGATGTATTTAAACTTTGGAGCATGTTAATACTTGTGGGATAAGCTTAGTAAAGAATCTACCCTCCGTAGAGATGAAGTCTAGTACATTATGGAACTTTAACGATTTAAAATTTTGAGAGCATTATGTTTTCTCATGTATGATCAAGTGCAAGGTTTAAACAATGAAGGGCAATGATAATATCCATCGATGGCTTACTCGGAGACGAGCAAGGTTCAAGCATGGGGGACATGTTGACGGTGAAATTCCGTCAACCTATCCATGAGTTTACCTTCGGTGTTGACATGAGTTTTATACTTTATCCATTGGTACTAACCCCCTTGGTATAACAAGTTCATTCGTGCATGTCGGTTTTGGAGTTTAGTGTTTATGTAGGGTTTTGACGTAGAAAGCAAGACTTCCGGGATAAGTTCATCAAGCACCTTGTGACAAGACCTTGAAGCCACGTACAAGTCATGCAATGAAGCAAACTTGACTCCAAGAAGCACAGGGACCAAACCCGAGAAGATGACATACTCCGAGGACCTGTCCAGAAAAGTGTCGAATCTTGCGGGACAAGGAGCTACGTCCAACTCGGAGAGAAACTGACGACAAATCTAGAAGACTCAGGAACCGACGCCACGCGAAGGAGGCAGGCAACTGGGCCGGGGTGGGCCCAGGCCAGTCGGACCGGCCCATTCCAGGGCCCTGTCGCCTCCCCCTTTGACCTAGCCGCCATTCGGGCTATTTGTAGCCCCGAGGTAAAGAGCCACGCATCGATCAATTCGTCATCGGCCACCGAGGAGCAGAGAAGAGAGGGACACCACCTCGGAGAGGAGAGGGTTGAGCTAGTTGACTAGGGTCTCTCTAGATGACGTGGGAACCTTGTAAGGAAGACCACGTCGGAGTTCCCGGAGCTAGAAGAAAGATCAAGGTAGGATCTCGGTGGTGATCTTGTTCATATATCATTGTACTAGTTGATGTATCATGTTGAATCCGATTCTTAGCGACTAAGTGTTTCTCTGAAGTCTTCGTTTTTGATCGGCTTTGCTTATTTTAGATCTATTCTCGAGATAGATCACATAGGGTGTTCTTGTAGCCGTGGTGGATAGAGGTGCACGCCTGATCTTCCGAAAGAACTCGACTTGTCCTCAGACTCGCCCTAGAATACCCGCATGAATAGGAGTATGTTGTGACAGAACGGAGGCTCTGAAAGGCGGGCGTTTTCAGAGTCGGACAGAAAACCACGGTTTAAAGAGGCTTCTAATGTGATTTGATTTGCTACTTCTTCTTTCGCTTGGAACTTCAACAAAAGGCTCAACCCGATCTCTCTAGATCGGTTTATCTACCCCTCTATCTTTGTTACCTTCGGTCTTTAGTAGATTAGATTCGTTCTTGTTTTGATTCTTATGATTAGATGCATTAGGGTTTTATCTCTCGAAGATTGAAGTTACTTGGCATTACTAGATCATCTTTTGTGTCACACATTTGTTCCACAGATTCGATACCTTGGGTTCACGACTCGAGGGAAAAAGGGTCCCTTGACTACGACAGGAGACTTGTCCGCTTGCAAGTCTAAACGAACTTTGATACAACTATTAACCTTCAACAGTAGCCTTGCCGGGCACGACCCCGAAGAAGGGTTCGTCGCAGGCGGTTATCTTGTTGAAGTCGAAGTCCATCTTTCGTATCGTCTGTGTGAAGATGATGTTCCGGTTGCTGCCCCCATCAATGAGGGTCTTAGGCAGGAAGGCCCCATCGACTATGGGGTTAACAACCAGCGGGTAGGTCCCGGGGTCAGGAATATGGACCTAATGATCTTTCCTAGAGAAAGTGATTGGGAACTCTGACCAACGCAGAGGTTGTGGAGTTTCAGTGTTGACATGCCCGATCTCCCTTGCGTTTGATCGGAGCTGCCTGTTGCTTTTGTTCGCTTGGCGACCACTAACGATGAAGTTGATCTTTCGGTTGGCTAACTGAAATGCACAATTGGGGTTGCCCCCTTTGGGTGGTGGTGGTGGCTATTGCTCCTTGCGGTTGTTATCGTGGCGGTTGCGGTCGTCTTGGCGACGCCGATCATCCCACCAATCATCTCGGCGGTCACTGCGCTGGTCGTCACGGTGATCACCCTTGCGTTCATCACACCGATCGTTGCGGTCGTTGCGACGATAGTCGTCGTGTCTGTCATTGTGATGGTAGTCGCGGTGGTAATCACGTTGATCTCTGTCGTCACTGCGACGATAGGGCCTGCGGACACGGTAATCACGTCGATCAGGTCGACAGTTACGGTTGTCGAAGTGCTGGTCACCATTCTGGTCGTCGTTGTTGCTGCTCTTGGTCTTCTTGGAGTCGGAGGGTACTCCAAGGGCACGTTTCAGCTGCTCGCACTCCCTCATGGTATGTTTGGCGTCGCGGTGGAACTGGCATTGGTCGTCCATGACCATGTTGAAGTCACCTTCGAGGAAGGTGGAAGGTCTTGGTGGATCTGCCATGTAAGCTTCGCTAGATCACTCTCGCGGCCTGTTTTCTCCATCGTCGTGATCTTCTTCCTTGAAGTCGTGCATCACCGTGTCTTGAGTGTCAACTAACTTGTCGACGTAGGCCATGAGGTCGGTGATGGTATGAACATGAGCTTTGTGGACCTTCTCGAAGAGCTTGATGTTGGTGACCCCCTTTTTGTAGTAAGCGATGATGTCCTCATCTTTGACACTGTCGAGGGTGTTGCGGTTCTCGAAGTAGCGGTTGGTGTACTCCCGAAGAGTCTCGTCGCGTCTCATCCGCACTCTAGCGAGGTGGTGAGTGTTGCCAGGTCGATTATAGGTCGCCTGGTAGTTGGTTGTGAAGAGGCGAGACAATGTTGCCCAGGAGGTGATGCACTCTGCTGGTAGATTGTCGAGCCACAGGAGTGGCGCCTTGCCCATCACAAGGGGAAAGTATCCCGCCATGTGGTCTTCGTTGCCTCCAGAGGCGCGTGCTGCGATGTTGTACATCTTAAGCCATATACTTGGGTCGGAGCGACCGTCGTACTTCTCAATGGTTGGTGAAGGACCGATTAGGCGACCAGAGAGGGGGGGAGTGAATGGGAGCCGATAAAAATTCTTCTCGAGGGAGATTGAAACTCCGACAAGACGAACTAGCTCGATCAAACCCCCGAAATCACACGCTCCGCACTTCTACCTTCCGTTTGCCAACACCACGTAGCCACTGGAGTGCTACTGGTCCTAGGAACAAACTCTACCAGCAACCACAACACACACGCAGCACGACAGCGGAAACAACTCGAAAGCCGGCTAACCAGAGGGGGGTAGTTAGACCGTGTATAGGGGCGGTTAGACCGCCTCGACCTGGTAACCAAGAATCCTCTGAAATGCCTCTTCCGAGCACCAAAACTCACCCCGGTTTCACCAGTAAAGATCTCTAGTCAAGGCCATGCTAGCTACCAGAAAATCTTGGCGAAAAACAAAAGTCCACCCAGGGGCCTAGGGGCGGTTAGACCGGCTACCAGGGGCGGTCTAACCTCCTGTACCCAGCAACGAACTCCAACCAAGAACACCTAGCAAACAGCACGAGAACGACCCCCAATTTCACCCAGACACTCCTGTGATCAAGGCGAACGCACTCACAGAGGAAAATCCGGTGAAACAAAACTTCGACCTGGAAACACCCAGGGCGGTTAGACCGCCCCCTGCAGGCGGTTAGACCGCCCCTTCTAGAACACGAACCCGCGGGTCAAACCTCAACTTCCTCGCGCTCGATCTCCCGAATCACTCCACGGATTGCAGCAAAACTTCGGGAATAGCTGGGTTACCTTCTGGGCAACCTCTACCTTAAAGGAATCGACCCGAAACGCTCACAGTCAAGAGGAATCGAAGAAATCGCTTCTCTAGGTCAAGAACTCGCCCAACTCGAGAAACCACCAAATCGAGTCCGATTCAAAGGGGATTTGGGGGCAAAGTCACCAGCCAAAGAGGCACAAGAACCTCATACGTGACACCCACCAAAAACCCCAAGAAATCGTCCTCAAAACACTGCCAACAAAGAGCTCCGAAAATCACCACAAAAGAGACGGGAAAACCACCAAGATGAACAACGCCGAACCATCTATACATACCATGAAAGGTTCGTACAAGGTCTAGCTTGCCACCCAAACATCCATCCCTCTCTCTAGATCTCACATGAAGCTCTCAAGCTAGTCCTCTAAAAACCTAAGAAAAAAATAGAGAACGAAAATGGAAAAACAAATGAGCTAGGGTTCCAAGAGTTGGCTGCCATCCACCCATTCAATGAGTATATATGGAGGCACCCAAAAGACCAAACTACCCTTCACTAATAACTAGGGATACATGCCCCTCGAGGGTGGATTTGGAAGTCTTCATGTCTTCACCATCGGACGGATGCCCGGCGACCGCAACCTGCTTAGCCTCGACGCAATCTTTGCGATCCCGACGCGTGTCCTCCGCTTCGAAGCTTCTCGGCGCCGGCGGCCAGGGCGGTCAGACCCCCCCCTGGGCGGTTAGACCGTCCCGGGAGATCTGACCGGCCCCAGGCGGTCTGACCGCCCCTCCCCGGCGCTGAACCGCCACGGGTGGCCGCACTTCCTCGTCGAGTCCTCGGCCTCGGTTTTGTGGCTCAACCGAGTAACCCAGTGGTTTTCTAGTGAACCACTGCAAACCCCGCGAACTCGGTGTAGCCTCCGCCAATCTCCACTCATGACTCGGCTCCCACTTAGTCCCGGCTCGACCTTGGTTTTGAGGCTCTACCAGGAAACCGTCCACGACTTCATCTTGCCGTTCATGTCACCATGCGGCCCGCACTTGACCCCGCTGGCCATCGTGTCCCTCGAACGAAGCCTACTTGTCTTCTCCACACCTGGAGGCCTCACCGGCAACGACCTTTCGCGCTTGTTCTTCACCTGCACCAACACGAGTCAAACCGCAACCTGCACCTGCAATACTTAGCCAAGAATCAGTCCACACAACGTTGTCAATCACTCATCACACAAGGAAGCGACCTTCCACCGGTCCTCGAACCACACATGGTCCTCAATCTCCCCCTTGATGAGTGCATTGACAACACCCACAAGAAGTAACACAAGAGAAAAGGAAAAAGAAAAGAAACAATTAAAAAGAAACTCCAACAAGCGATCGAAAGCCAATCAAAGGCAAAGAACAAGATCACTTGAAGAAGACACGTCTTGGACCCCTTAGGCAAGGGCAACGGCTCGACACATCCGAGACAAAACCATGCTCAAGCAAAGTGCGCAAACCACCAAAGCAAAGCTCGAACAACTACAAAGAGCTCCCCCTGCACATATGCAAGCTCCCCCTGAGCCAAAGCACACTCCCCCTGAACAAATGCAGCAATGCAACACGGGAATGCATCAAAGAGCAAAGAACTGCAAACTCTGCCCAGGGCGGTTAGACCGCCTGTACAGGGCGGTTAGACCGCCTGTGCCTCATCTGACCACCTGGGGGGCGGTTAGACCGCCGCAAGAAACCGGCCCTGCACCAAACTGCTCAAAATTTTCCCAAACCAATTGGAACACCTTCCAAACACTCCCAGGTGCCCAAAGCATGCACAAACTTCTCCCCCTTATTGACAATGCATGAATCAAGGCAAAATGCGAAACTTTACAACATATAGCTTCTCAAATGTACAAAATTCATCACAAGGAGCTACACAAGTCCAAATGAGCAAGTTAGATACTCTACAGGTTCGTAAAGACCTAAACTACAAGATCACCAAGTTTCACAACCATTGGACAAGGCTAAAAAGGATTTGAGTAATTTTGCGAAAAGTTACTCTCTCATAAGCAAATACCTAAACATGAGCAAAACATATCAAAATGGCAAAGCCACTCAAACTTCATGCTAGGACAGCCATTCTAATCATAAGACCATCATAAACACCCACAAGCACCTCATGTCATGTCAAAGCCACCGAGCCATGTGCCTACATCTATATATGAGACTTCTCATTGGTAGGCATCATGCAACGGTTTAGCACCCAAAGCAAATTAATTTCAGCACATATGACATGGGAGCATATTTTCCAAGCATTTTACATTTCATTTTCAGATTTATAATTGGTACATGAAATGTCTTTGCGACAAAAAGGAACTTATGCCCCTCCACAAGATAAAGCAAGAGGGCTAAACATTCATGATGGCAAATGAGCCTTTGGCCCCATATGATCAATAAACTAGCTATCCAACCACAAATTAAGCATAGCAAAGCCACTAAAACATGTCAAGATCATATAAAGGCATTTACACATGAGAGAACATATATGTGACATTTTTCAAAAAACATAGCCATCAACCATGGATATAAATCAAAATCATCAAGAGCTAAGCCAAACTAACCATAGCATACCAAACTAGCTCACACGATCATATATAGCCCATCACGGTGAGCAATGTATATAGGAGAAGCTTTTCCTATCCAATGCATATGAAACAAAATGCATGCAATCTAAGATACAAGGATGCCTATACATCATGTTACATATGCCATGCCAAATGCAAGAAATGCACAAAGGAAAGCTATACATATGCTACACAAGGGGCTTCACCACCAACTTAGGAAACCAACCACACACACAAAGCTCACAAAAGACCGGCTCCTCGAGGGGAGGCAAAAAGAGCTCGACACCACCGGCAAAAGAGCAAAAGAGCACAAAACTCACAAGATCCCCCTAAACACATTTACTAGGGCCAAAGAATATACAAAGCTCACCCTACACACATGATATAGAGAAGGAACAAAACAAATCAAGTGGCTTGACCAAGGCCACACACTCGAAGGTCACAAAGCACTTACCTTTATCATTTCTTCACAATTCACTCAACCTTGTCTACCATCCCCGAAAGTGATGCACCTATATGTCACCAACGGGGTATGAGGCCGAAGAACCGCCCCCGATATCAACCAAATGTTCTCTGGGCCTCCCACCTACAACTCAAAACCAAGAGCGAGAATGAGCAAATGACTTAACACTGGGTTAGTCCCAAAGGTGTGAAACCAGTGTCGGGCCATTTCCTCAAAAGTAGGGTTAGCAACATTCATCCTACCCTGCCTATCACTACGGCGATCCATCCTGTCAAACCTATCAAACCTGGAACCACCATGGGAAAACGACTCCCGTCTCACTGGAGGAGTACGAGTACCACGAAAAAGAAAGCATGGTCTGTAGCCCCTCTGAGACTCAAAGCTGCGACCTCTCACAAACTCGTATTGATCACGAGGTGGAGAACGTCCAGCAAACCCAACACCACCAGACTCAAAGTGTCTACCATATGCACCGTGACCAAGGGAACTGAAACCACCAGCATCACGACCTCGAAAACGGAACGCCTCGCAATGCGGGGAGGGCCGGCTCGACCGCCTAGCCAGGCCGGTCTGACCGCCCTTCCCTGGGCAGGGCCGGTCTGACCGCCTAGCCAGGCCGGCTGACCGCCCTCTCCAGACCACCACCGCGGCTACGGGATTTCTCATATCCCCATGCCGGATCCTTACGCACAAAGCCCTTTCCCTTAGGCAGTGGCATACGAGGCTCAGGCACACCATGAGAAGGGTGGTACCTGTCCTTGTTCGCCCACTCCTTAGACATTCTCGCCTCTCTCTTTCTCTTATAGCAAAACTCTCTCTTGTGACCATCCTTCCCACAAAACTCACAATGGAAAAGGATTGGTTTGGGCTTAGGCTTGGGGTGAGACTCTTCACTTGGTTTCTCACTAGGCTTTTCACTAGATTGGTTTGGCTTGGATGCAAACTTGTCTTTGGGTGTGGGTTGTGGTGGAACTGAAACATTCCCAAATTTCCTTTCTCTCTCACCACTGCCCCTCACCAACCTTATCCAATCCCAAAGCCCAACCATCAAAGCGCTTACAGCTAGCAATCATCATACCAAGCTGAGGTTCTTGACTCGACAACCAACTCAGCGCTTCACGCAACTTATCATTCTCATCTTGCAAACGACCAACACATTTTGCAAGATCCAAATTCTTCATAGCATGCAACTCACATGTAGAACAAGAAGTAGGAATAGGCACTTTCAAATCAGCCTCTAGCGAACCAATGCGAGAACGAAGCTCAAC
The DNA here is from genome assembly GCA_947561735.1 of Cenchrus americanus. Classification (NCBI taxonomy): domain Eukaryota; kingdom Viridiplantae; phylum Streptophyta; class Magnoliopsida; order Poales; family Poaceae; genus Cenchrus; species Cenchrus americanus. Next base: position 130,123,280 of record OX387245.1, read on the forward strand.
AATTTTCTCATGCAAACCAGGGCAAGAAGTGCAAGCACCAAGCAAAGCGGGTCTAGATTGTAGCTCAGCCAACTCAACCCTAAGCACATCTAGTTCCTCACACTTGGAGGCATACTTCTCCCTAAGATCGACCAAGTCGGATAGGAAAGTAGAGCAATCGAGACAATCATTTTCATCGAAACAACGGGCTAGCCTTAAGCGAATCAATTTCAAGCTTGCTATCAAGAACCTGTGTTTCTAGCTCAGCCACTCTAGTCCTAGCATCCTCGAGCAAAGATCTAAGCTCCTTCCTAAGCTTCTTAGCCTCTCTAAGCATGTGATCGCGATTATCAAGCAAGTCAACCAACTCCTCATTCTCCTTGCGCAAAGAAGAGAGCTCATCACATACCTCATCCTCGGAATCCAAGTCCGAGGCGTCCTTCTGGCTTCTCTTGCTGCTCGAACTGTGAGCCATGCCGCAGAAGTCATCCTTGAGGCTTAGGCCCGTCACACAGAGGCCGTTGAGATACTTGCCGAGGTTCTTCTTCCTCTTCTTTATCTTCTTCTTGTCATCCTCTTCGTCTTCATCACTCGATCTTGAAGACGTGTCCTCGGAGTCGGACTCGATGTCGCTTGATTTCTTCATCTTTTCTCGAGGCCGAGCCTTCTTTCCATGTTCACGATCCTTCTTCTTGGACTTCTTCCTCTTGTCCATGAACTTGTGCTTGTCGTGGTTGTTCACCTTCGGACACTCGGCGAAATAGTGCCCAGTCTTGCCGCACTTGAAGAATGTCCTCGTGTTCCTCCTCATGTTCACCCGGTTCTCGTGCAGCCTCTCGAACGGCCTCGTCAGGAGCGCCAGCTCGTCCTCTCCAAGCACGTCGAACTCCTCATCTAGCATAGACATCAAAGAGGACAAAGAGAACATCCTGGTGGATGGGTTAGTGTTAGCCTTTCCATTTGAACCACCGATGAGGGCGAGACTATGAGAGTCAGTCGGGCCCTCGATCTTGGCAGTCATGCCCCTATCCACCTCAGCCGACTTGAGCTTCGAGAACAGCTCGTTCACCGTCAGAGTGTCATACTTCTCCGACTCCACAATGGCCTCGAACTTTCCGCACCATATTGTACGACCCAAAGAGTGTAAGAGCTTGACAGCTCTAGCATGATCATAGTACGGGAGCACGTCCACATTGGCCCTCATATTGTTCACAACCACTGTGAACCTCTGAAACAAAGCATCGATGGACTCACCGGGGAGATGAGTGAAGTTCTCGTACTCTCTCCGGTAGGTCGCATACATCCGTGCCTGAACCTGGGCATTCCCAACATGAGCCTCCTTCAACACCGTCCAAATTCTACAAGCCAAGTGCTCGGTGTGCACCCGATCGAACTCAGGCTGACACAAAGCACGAAACAAGTAGTTGACCGCCTTATTGTTGGCGTCGAATCTGTCCCTCGATCCTGGAGCGAGGAAGTCCATCGGCTGGACATAGCCTGTGTCCACCATGACATCCCAGAGGATCTGACCCTTTCCGCGGAGGAACGCACCCATCCTCTTACTTCACATCTGGTAGTTCTTGCCATCGAAGTGTGGAGGACCCGAACCCCGTTCCTGGTACGCCATCCTTGGATCTTAGAGTGGTTTGGGTCAACAAAGACCCAAACCCGCTCCGATACCACTTGAAGGACCGATTGGGCGACCAGAGAGGGGGGAGTGAATGGGAGCCGATAAAAATTCTTCTCGAGGGAGATTGAAACTCCGACAAGACGAACTAGCTCGATCGAACCCCCGAAATCACACGCTCTGCACTTCTACCTTCCGTTTGCCAACACCACGTAGCCACTGGAGTGCTACTGGTCCTAGGAACAAACTCTACCAAAGAACCACAACACACACGCGAGCACGACAAGCGAAACAACTCGAAAGCCGCTAACCAAAGGGGGGCGGTTAGACCCGGTATAGGGGGCGGTTAGACCGCCTCCACCGGTAACCAAGAAATCCTCCGAAATGCCTCTTCCGAGCACCAAAACTCACCCCGGTTTCACCAGCAAAGATCTCTAGTCAAGGCCATGCTAGCTACCAGAAAATCTTGGCGAAAACCAAAACTCCACCCAGGGTCCTAGTGGCGGTTAGACCGGCTACCAGGGGCGGTCTAACCTCCTGTACCCAGCAACGAACTCCAACCAAGAACACCTAGCAAACAGCATGAGAATGACCCCAAATTTCACCCAGACACTCCTCTGATCATGGCGAACGCACTCACAGAGGAAAATCCGGTGAAACAAAACTTCGACCTGGAAACACCCAGAGTGGTTAGACCGCCCCCTGCAGGTGGTTAGACCACCCCTTCCAGAAAACGAACCCGCGGGTCAAACCTCAACTTCCTCGCGCTCGATCTCCCGAATCACTCCACGGATTGCAGCAAAACTTCGGGAATAGCTGGGTTACCTCCTGGGCAACCTCTACCTTAAAGGAATCGACCCGAAACGCTCACAGTCAAGAGGAATCTAAGAAATCGCTTCTCTAGGTCAAGAACTCGCCCAACTCGAGAAACCACCAAATCGAGTCTGATTCAAAGGGGATTTGGGGGCAAAGTCACCAGCCAAAGAGGCACAAGAACCTCATACGTGACACCCACCAAAAACTCTAAGAAATCGTCCTCAAAACACTGCCAACAAAGAGCTCCGAAAATCACCACAAAAGAGACGGGAAAACCACCAAGATGAACAACGCCGAACCATCTGTACATACCATGAAAGGTTTGTACAAGGTCTAGCTTGCCACCCAAACATCCATCCCTCTCTCTAGATCTCACATGAAGCTCTCAAGCTAGTCCTCTAAAAACCTAAGAAAAATATAGAGAACAAAAATGGAAAAACAAATGAGCTAGGGTTCCAAGAGTTGGCTGCCATCCACCCATTCAATGAGTATATATGGAGGCACCCAAAAGACCAAACTACCCTTCACTAATAACTAGGGATACATGCCCCTCGATGGCGGATTTGGAAGTCTTCATGTCTTCACCATCGGACGGATGCCCGGCGACCGCAACTTGCTTAGCCTCGACGCAAGCCTTGCGATCCCGACGCGTGCCCTCCGCTTCGAAGCTTCTCGGCGCCGGCGGCCAGGGCGGTCAGACCGCCCCCCTGGGCGGTTAGACCGGCCCGGGAGATCTGACCGGCCCCAGGCGGTCTGACCGCCCCTCCTGGGCGGTTGAATCGGCCTGGGTGGCCGCACCTCCTCGTCGAGTCCCCGACCTCGGTTTTGTGGCTCAACCGAGTAACCCAGTGGTTTTCTGGTGAACCACTGCAAACCCCGCGAACTCGGTGTAGCCTCCGCCAATCTCCACTCATGACTCGGCTCCCACGTAGTCCCGGCTCGACCTTGGTTTTGAGGCTCTACCAGGAATCCGTCCACGACTTCATCTTGCTGTTCATGCCACCATGCGGCCCGCACTTGACCCCGCTGGCCACCGGGTCCCTCGAACGAAGCCTACTTGTCTTCTCCACACCAGGAGGCCTCACCGGCAACGACCTTTCGCGCTTGTTCTTCACCTGCACCAACACGAGTCAAGCCGCAACCCTTGCACACGCAATACTTAGCCAAGAATCAGTCCACACAACGTTGTCAATCACTCATCACACAAGGAAGCGACCATCCACCGGTCCTCGAACCACACATGGTCCTCAATCTCCCCCTTGATGAGTGCATTGAAAACACCCACAAGAAGTAACACAAGAGAAAAGGAAAAAGAAAAGAAACAATTAAAAAGAAACTCCGACAAGCGATCGAAAGCCAATCAAAGGCAAAGAACAAGATCACTTGAAGAAGACACGTCTCGGACCCCTTAGGCAAGGGCAACGGCTCGACACATACGAGACAAAACCATGCTCAAGCAAAGAGTGCAAACCACCAAAGCAAATCTCGAATAACCACAAAGAGCTCCCCCTGCACGTATGCAAGCTCCCCCTGAGCCAAAGCACACTCCCCCTAAACAAATGCAGCAATGCAACACGAGAATGTATCAAAGAGCAAAGAACTGCTCACTCTGCCCACGGCGGTTAGACCGCCTGTACAGGGCGATTAGACCGCCTGTGCCTCATCTGACCGCTTGGGGGCGGTTAAACCGCCCCAAGAAACCGGCCCTGCACCAAACTGCTCAAAATTTTCCCGAACCAATTGGAACACCTTCCAAACACTCCCATGTGCCCAAAGCATGCACAAACTTCTCCCCCTTGTTGACAATGCATGAATCAAGGCAAAATGCGAAACTTTACAACATATAGCTTCTCAAATATACAAAATTCATCACAAGGAGCTACACAAGTCCAAATGAACAAGTTAGATACTCTACAGGTTCGTAAAGACCTTAACTACAAGATCACTAAGTTTCACAACCATTGGACAAGGCTAAAAAGGATTTGAGTAATTTTGCGAAAAGTTACTCTCCCATAAGCAAATACCTAAACATGAGCAAAACATATCAAAATGGCAAAGCCACTCAAACTTCATGCTAGGACAGCCATTCTAATCATAAGACTATCATAAACACCCACAAGCACCTCATGTCATGTCAAAGCCACCGAGCCATGTGCCTACTTCTATATATGAGACTTCTCATTGGTAGGCATCATGCAACGTTTTAGCACCCAAAGTGTCGGTGCGGAATATGGTCCCGACACTAACCAGTAGATAGTGCCGAGGTCTATCCCTCAATGGTTGATGCTAAGCAATCAGAGACACGGGTTTTATCCTGGTTCCGGCCGAGGGGGCCGTACGTCCAGCAGTGGTGTGCTCAAGGCACTATATTGCTCAGCACCGGGGGTGCCTGTAGTGGGGCTGCTACAAGCAAGGCGGGAGAGGAAGCGTGGCTTCCAAGTCCCTGGTGGAGTGGCTGAAGATATTGTGGGAGAATTGGAGGATGAGTACGTGGTGCATTGTGTGCTCTTGTGTGTGTCTGTCTGAATGTCTCCGTCCCCTGCGGCCGGGGGTTCGCCCCCCTTTTATAGATCAAGGGGGAGGCGAATTACATGCGTGCCATGCTATCTAGCTACGTGGGGAAGTGCGACGTGCTATGCTGTAGAGTGGGCGGCCGTCCGGACGATCCCTGCGGCGATCTGGCCATCATGGCCTACCTTGTACCTGAACAGTGGCGGTTCGAGGGTAGAAAGGCGGCGGATGGTGGCGAAGTCCTCTGATAGGCTCGAGGGAGGTGATGACATTGGCCCGTACGGAGTACAGGGTTAGGTAGAACGGCGTCCCTTCCCAACACGCTCCACCGTGCCGGAGTGGTTGCTACAGAGCCCGGCGTGCGCCTGCACGCGCGGGGATGGCGGCCACTTGGCCGTCGGCAGGCCAGGACGGTGTTCCACCGGCCTAGCGCCTCCACCTAACCCTGTAGGGTCACAAGAAAGTGAATCGAGGGTGCATCCGGCCCCCCTTTGAGGGCTCGGCGCGTTAACCGTACTGGAGCAGGTGCACGGCGTCATGGGACTGACGCCGGCCGCGCTGCACAGTCCCTCCCCACAGTGATGGGGATGGGCTCCTCCCTGGGAAGTTGGTGCGGCGGCACCGGGGGGCGAGCCCCGGGCGCATGATGGCGCGGGTCCGCCGGCGTCGGGCGTTAAATGCCCGTGTACGGGGGCGGCGCACGCGTGAGGGGCACCCTCGAGCGTGGCGGACCCCAGCCGAGGGCGGGGCGTACTCTCGAGCGAGGCGGAACCCGCTAGAGGGGGAGCGAGACCTCGAGCGAGGCGGAGCCCGCTCGAGGGAAGTGCTACCCCTCGAACGGGGCGGAGCCCGCCCGAGGAGAGCGTGCATCCTCGAGCGAGGCGGGGCCTGTTCGAGGGGATCCCTAAGAGGGCCGGCTTGATGGGCCGTCGGAGTCCCTGCAGCGTGGGCTGTTCCCTGCATGGTTAGGCAAATTGTGTTTTGGCCTTGTTGTGGGTTTTAAGTGAGGATTTCCCCGTTGTTTAAGGGGACCCCTAGGGCTGTCCCCGACAGTAGCCCCCGAGCATCTGCGGGTTTGCCATTGAGGCAACCGCATATGCTGGAATCTACTGATAGGACGTTCTTCCCTCCTTGTTTTGCGAACGCTTTCCGTGGGGCCGCGTTAGCGCACCCGCGGGTCTAGCCCCCGAAGCCCTGCAGGAGTGTGGGTGGTCATGCAGGGGTTAACCGCGAGAACTGGTCAGAGGGCGTGGCACATGTCTCAACCGGCATCGGCAGTGTTTCAGCCGGCTTCGGTGACGCACGCGCTGCTGGCGCTGTCTCCTGCGGGTGCAGGCCAAGGAGGTGTAGCCGTGCGTTAAGCCCCCGAGCCTGGGCCCGTTCGAGGCGATCGGGTAGAGCTTTACGACTTGTTTTTTAACGCGCCCTCGCCGTCCCTCCGCGGGACGGAGAGTGAGGTTTCCGCAACCCCCATCGAGCGGGTCGCGAATTGCGGATTCCTCTTTGAGCTGCTAGTGGGTGATTCGAGTGGACGCCCATGCCCCGTTTGCTAAGGGTAGGCTGCGTGGTCCGGAGACACGTCCATGGAAGCGCTTGCATGGGTTTGCTAGGTGGGGCTCGGTCCCGTTCGATAGGGACCGAGGGCGCGGAAGCTCTCCCTCGGTGGGATCCCCGCCTGCTGCCCTCGGCGGCTCTCGAACACGACATGTGGGGCACCCTCGGCGACGGGCTCGAGGAACGGCTCGAATGCACGTGCCTTCGTCGTCCCTGACTCTGCGATCTGAGGCGCCTGTTCGAACCCGTCGAGGGTCAGACTTCGAACCTCTGATCAGTAGGGCCATGCGGGGCGGCGCCTGGGCGGCCTCGTCTTTTGCGTTTGCGGCCGTCGAGGGGTCTGGGCGAGCCAGCCCTCGAGGCACGGGTTGGTAGCACTGCGTGGCATGGGTGCTCGCAGTGCCTGCTTTGCTTCAAGCGGGCGCCGGGCGACCTTCTCACGCATGTGCCCCTTTTTTAGAGAGTTGATATCGTTTCGAGCCAGGGGCTCGCGCCGCTCGAGGGTTTTGCGCGGCATGGGTACCCGTGGTGCCTGCTTTACTTCAAGCAGGCCCCGGGCGGCCTTCTCGCGTTGATGTCCCTTCGAGGGCTGAAATCGTCTTGAGCCAGGGGCTCGTACCGCTCGAGGGTTTTGCGTGGCATGGGTGCTCGTGGTGCCTACTTTACTTCAAGCAGGCCCCGGGCGACCTTCTCACGCCGATGTCCCTTCGAGGGCTATATTTGTCTCGAGTCAGGGGTTCGCCCCGCTCGAGGGTCCTCCTTGCTTGGCAAGGGAACGGGCCATTAAATGCCTTGCAGTCGAGGCCGCGGCTCTGCAACGCGGGCGCGCCTTTTCAAGCATTGCGGCCGTGCGCGCGCGCGTAGTGGGCGGCGTGGCAGGCGGATGTGACCGCTTGCCTCGGTCCCTGCTAGTCTTCGCCGTGATGATGGCCCGTCCGCGGTGATGTGGCCACGGCAGTCGTGGTGGGGCCCGTTCGTCGGTGTGAAGGGAAGATTCCCTGCAGTTAATGCGCGCGGGACATCCGCTCCGGAGAGCTCGCCCGCGGCTTATAAATCTGAGGGAAAGGGGAGACGGCGGTTTTTTACCTTTGCGCTCCGCCATCTTAGCCCCTGCACCTTCGTCTTCGTCTCGCCTTTGCTACCGTGCGGTGTCGCCATTAGAGCTTTCCTTCCGTTTCTTGTCCTCCGCTTTCGCATCCCTTTGCTTCCTCCTCATGGCACCGCTTCCGCCCCTCACGATCCTTGACCCATATGCCTGGGAGCGGTCGACGGTGACGCCGCTGGCCCTTGGCGAGCTGGTCGCCGCCGGCCAGCTGTCGGCAAATGAGGATGGCCGCCCGGCGGAGTGGATTGTGCCGCCGGTGGCGGACCGCGCGCCCAACCCGCCGGAGGGCTACGTGGTCAGCTTCATTCGCTTCCACGAGCGGGGCTTCAACGCGCCGGCGAGCCGCTTCATGCGGGCGCTGTGCTACTACTACGGCGTGGAGCTTCACAACTTCGCGCCCAACGCGATCTCGCAGGCGGCCACGTTCGTGGGTGTCTGCGAGGGGTACCTGGGGATCCCATTCAACTGGGAGCTCTGGGTACACCTCTTCCGGGCGGAGCTCTTCACGCAGCCCACGACGGAGCCGAGGACCCGCCGCACGGTGCGCGCCGGCGGGATGTCGCTTGCCCTGCGAGGGCAATTCAAGGACGACTACATCCCCTGCACCATGACGACGAACAACGCCGGCTGGGAGCGTGGATGGTTCTACTTGCGCAACGCCGAGCCCGGCCTCCCCCCCCTACACCGGTCGGGTGTTCAAGGAGAAGCCCAGCTCTTGGGGCTACGGGGTGTCCACGGCCTAGCACCGGAAGCGGCAGGACTCGGTCCTGGGCGCCCTGAAGAGCCTGGCGGCGAGGGAGCTGAACGCGTTGGGCGTCCTCGCCTTCCTCCATCACCGGCGGATCATGCCTCTGATGGAGAGGCCGCTCTGCATCTTCGAGATGACGGAGGCAGCCAACCCCGTTGATCTGGCGAGGTCGCGGATGCTCCCGACCCCGCTCGGGCGGGCGTACGCGCTCACGCGGGCGTGGAACGCCGTCGACACCCGGATGCCGCTGCGTCCGGACTGGACCCCGTGGGACCTCGAGATGCTCCCCACCGGACCATTGGTGAGTGTGACTCTTGATTTCGTTTTAGTTCTTGGTGTTGCTTCTGCCTCCTGACGCGTCCTTGGTGTTCGTGCGTGCAGCTGGTGAGCTTTACCGCCTCCAAGTCCGTTCCGCCCACCCCCGACTCTCGCGCGCTTGGCCGTGCAGCGCAGCAGCGGGAGCAGGAGCGGGCGGCGTGCGGGGAGGGAGCGCGCGAGGCGACGTAACGATCGCCGTGAGCGGCGGAACGCGCGGAGTACGGCGGCGCGAAGAGGCGGGGCTCTCCTCCCCGGGGAGCGAGGAGCCCTCGTCCTCGGGGGATGACGAAGAGGAAGAGGGCCGAGGGGGAGGCCCCTCGGATAGGTGGGAGCGCGTCGCCCCCGCCGCCGGAGGCGGCTGCGGGGGCAAGGGCGGCGTCGCCCGGGCGGGCGCAATGGCGCCCGTCGCCGGGCAATCGACATCGGGGGCGGCGCGCGCGTCGGCCGAGGGCGCCGGCGCACACCTCGGGGGCGCGTGTGGTGAGCGTGCCTGTGCGCGCGGCGAGCGCGCGCCGCGCGCGGGGGCGGGGCCCGCGCGCACGGCGCGCGCCGTCCGGAGGCGCGGCGGCGGGGCGTGCCGGCCGCGCGCCGCCCTCATCCGGCGAGGCTTCGAGGAAAAGGAAGCGCGCCTTTTCCTCCTCGAGGTAAGGGGCTCGATGCTTTACTTGGTTTGATTAGTTGATGATCAGGCGCTCTAACCCTCTGTTTGTGCCTGCGCAGGGTGGTGCCAACCGTGCCCCCTCTTGCACCGGCTAAGGTGCTGAGGACGGACGCGTCCATCCCCACCCGGCGGCGCTCGTCGAGGGCGTCGCGGGCGGGGGCAAGTACGGCGGTGGCGGGCAAGAGCTCGCGGGCGTGGGCGGGGCCCCGAGGCCTCGGCCAACATATCGGTCCGCCGCGGCGCGGCCCGGCGGTCCACGAGGAGCGACCGGCGCCGGCCGTCGTGGGGGCGCCGGTCGCGGCGGCGGTCGTGGCGGAGGCGCGGCCCGCGGAGGCGGTGCTTGTGGAGGCGCGGTCCGCGGCACCGATGCCGGAGAGGAGGCGGGGCGGGCGCAACCCGCGGCGGCGCCCCGTGGTTGCGGAGGCGCAGCCGAGAGGTGGTGGCCGTGGCGCCACGTCGGGCGCCCGCGGCCACGGAGGCGCAAGTGGAGGCGGCGCAAGGGCTGGTGCCCGCCGGCGGTACCCGGGCGGAGGTGGTGGAGGTCCCGGATGACGACTCACCGCCGCCCGGGTGGAACCAGTGGGCTAGCTTCCCCACGCGTTCCCTTGATCCCTAGGAGGGGGCCCTCGTGAGGCGGCACGAGGGGCACATGGTGGCGGGGGACCGAGGACACGGCGCCGAGGCCTCGTCCTCCCGCGCCGGCCACCCCGCCCAGGCGGAGGGGGCCATCAATGATCCCCCGCGTTTGCCGACGCCCGGGGAGCGAAGCTGCGGGGCGAGCTCCGACGCCACGGCGCCACGCTCGACCGCGCGCTGAACGAGGCGTTGCAGGTCCATGGCGGCCCTGCATGGCGCGTCTTCCAGGTAGGCTGTCGTCGCTCGTTTTCTTCTTCTTCTCATCTTCGTGTGCTGCTTCTGTACCGTAGCGCTTATGGGTTTTGATGTGTGGATGCCAGGAGCTCGAGCGCCGCGCCCACGACAAGTACGATGCCTTCGACCGGGTGAACGCCGAGGTCCACCGGCTCCGGGAGCGGTGCAGCGCTTTCGACGCGCTTGCAGACGCCCTCAGGTCCCCCGGACGGTGGGCCGGCGTGCACGGCCATGGCCCCGGCCGACGAAATCCCCCGAGAGCTCGAGGCGGGGACACGGCGCGCCGCTCGAGCCTCGAGCGGGTCCGCGCGAGCCCTCATCGATCGTGATGAGGCGCCGCGGCATGCGCGCTCGGACTTGGAGAAGACGCGGACGGCGGCCACCAACTCGGGAGGCGGAGGTGGCTAACGTCCGCGGCGAGAACCGGGAGCTTCGCTCGTCGGTTGAGGGGGCGCGAGCGCGGCAGTGCCGGGGCGAAGAGCGGGCGCGCGGGGGGGAGCAATGGGCCAAGGAGGCCGACGACCGAAGGCCGCCATCGACGCCAAGGCCGCGGCCCTCGTCGCCGCCGAGGAGCGGCTCCCGCAAGAGAGCATCGCCCGCCAAGGGGCCGAGGGGCGGCTCCGGCGGGAGCGAGCCGCCCTCGTCGACGCCCGGGCGCGGCGGAGCGAGGAGCGCGTCGCCCACGAGGTGTCGCGAAGTCCTTGGCGGATCGGGACGCCAAACTCTCCAAGGGCGAGGGCGAGCTCATTGTGCTCGGCATTGCGAGCGCAAACCGGGAGATAGCCCTCCGGGGAGCGAGCGAGGCCGTCCAAGCGCCTCGAGGCGGCGGTCGAGGCCGAGCGCCGTGCTCTCGAGATGGAGAGGAAGCAAGTCGAAGGTGAGCCACTTGTTTGACTCTTGCCTTGTTGGTTTTTTTTTTGTTAGAGGGCTCGCATCCCCCTTTCGATTTCTTTCTTGTCTTGGCGATTCCGGGCTTGCGCACCGCCACGGGGCACGCGGGCGAGCGGGCCGAGGCGGCGCGGGCTTCCTACAACTCCTCCGAGCCGGGGGCTGCGGGAGGCCGCGCGGCGCGGCCCTCGAGACCCGCCGCGCCGTGGAGGAGGGCGAAGCACGGGCCGGCAGCTCGGCCCCGGCCGGCCCGCTGCGTGCCCTCGGCGGCCATGTCACCGAGCGGATGCGCCGGGCGCTGCATCTTGGCGTCCAGAAGGCCCTCGGAGTGGTGCGGTCCCACTACGAGGTTAACTTCGAGGCGCCGCGAGGGGGCTACATCGTTCCCGAGGGCGTCGAGGACGAGGTGGTGATGGAGCGTGTGGACGCGCTCACCGCCGACGCCGCCGGGTCGCTCGCCGAAGCCTTCGAGGAGTTCCTCTTCCGGACGCCGGCCGACGCCGCCGCTCCTCCCGCCTGAAAGCAGTTGGGCGCTAGGCCCATTTTGATGTGTATCAGTACTCTGGCCTCGTGGCCTTTTGTAAATGAACAAGTTGTTTTTGGACATAAACATTTGCTGTAATGAAGTCATTTGTTTATCACGCTTTTTGTTTCTCCTTCTTCCTGAGTAGATTCTAGTTAGGGGAGTTCGATTTTCGCGGGGGGCCTGCTGGGTTGGAGGCGAGAGAGAAGGGCCATATCCACCCGGCGTAGGCTATCCCTGGCTCGCACGCTCTTTCCGCTAGGCCGCTTGCGCCCTGTTCGAATCGTTGCTCGAGGTTGAAGTAGGGAACAAACTTAGCGCGCGTGAGTTGTTTTATTTTTGCGCGAAAAATTGGGACCATTTTGGGGGGGGGGGCCCCCCGCAGTAGCCCCCGAGGGTAACTTGGGTTTCAGGGGAAAGCCGAGTTGCCCTTTCTATTAGACTTGAGGCGTTTACATAGTTGCCACCAACTGGGGCGTTGGCCATGTGATTTTTACAACAGAAAAAATGCTTCGAAAACCTAGCTAGGGGTAGAAACGACGTAGCTGTTGGATGTTCCAAGCGTTGGTGAGCTCTTCACCGTCCTCGTTGGCCAGCTTGTACGTGTCGGGCTTGAGTACCTTCACCACGACATAGGGTCCCTCCCATGGGGGCGATAGCTTGTGGCGCCCTCGGTTGTCTTGACGTAGCCTTAGGACCAGATCCCCTTCGCTGAAATCCCGCCGGCGTATCTTGCGTGCTTGATAGCGCCTGAGGGACTGCTGGTACCTCGCGGAATGCATCAGGGCCACGAGGCGTGCTTCGTCCAGCTGATCCAACGAGTCCTCGCGGGCTCGCTGGCTGGCATCCTCGTCATAGCCTCGAACCCTGGGCGAACCGTATTCTAAGTCCGTGGGGAGGACGGCCTCCACACCGTGGACTAGGAAAAACGGGGTGAACCCAGTGGCTCTGCTCGGGGTGGTCCTTAGGCTCCACACAACCGCTGGTAATTCTTGGAGCCATTTTCGCCCAGATTTGTTCAACTGGTCGAAAATTCTGGGCTTTAGGCCTTGTAAGATCATGCCATTGGCACGTTCTACTTGGTCGTTGGTCTGTGGATGCGCCACAACTGCCCAATCCACACGGATGTGGAACTTGTCGCAGAACTCCAAGAACTTCTTGCCCGTGAACTGGGACCCATTGTCGGTGATGATGGAGTTCGGCACTCCAAAGCGGTAGACGATGTCGATGAAGAATGTTACCGCCTGCTCTGCCCTTAGGTTCGTAATGGGGCGCACCTCCACCCACTTGGAGAATTTGTCGATCGCGACCAACAAGTGGGTGAAGCCCCCGGGCGCCTTCCGCAGGGGCCCGACGATGTCCAGCCCCCACACGGCAAACGGCCATGTTACGGGGATGGTCTGTAGGGCATGGGCGGGCAAGTTGGACTTGCGGGCGTAGAACTGGCACCCTTCGCAGGTGCGCACGATCTCGCTGGCGTCCGCGACCGCGGTGGGGCCGCAAAAGCCCCGGCGAACGCGTTGCCGATGAGGGGTTCGGGGCGCGGCGTGGTGGCCACGGATCCCCGCGTGGATGTCCCGCGAGAGCTCGCGCCCCTCGGGAATGGGCACGCATCGCTGTAGGATGCCGGAGGCGGCGCGCTTGTACAGCTCGCCGTCGACGAGGGCAAAAGACTTAGCCATCCTGGCGATGCGCCTAGCCGCGGCCCGGTCCGCGGGGAGTTCCCCTCGAGCGATCCAGGCAATGTATTTTTCGCGCCAGTCCGCTTGGGCAGGGGCCGGCTCGATGTCCATTACGTCGGCCTCGTGGGAGCCGTACCCCTCGAGAAGGGAGAGTACGTACGCCACGTTCGAGGGGTCCTCGTCCATGGGTTCCGCACCCGCTGGATTCGAGGTTGCCCCCGAGGGTTCGTTGTGACTCGAGGGGTAGGGCTCGAAGACGACCAAGGGTTGGGTGACGTCGCGCGTGAAAACGTTCGGGGGAACGGTGATCCGCCCGGACGCGATCTTGGTGAGCTCGTCCGCTTCCTCGTTGTACCGGCGGGGCACATGGTTGAGCTTGATGCTGTAGAACTTGTCCTCGAGGGCTCGCACGGCCTTGCAGTAAGCCTCCATCTTGTCGTCGTGGCAGCTCGCGTTCTTCATGACTTGATCGATCACGAGCTGCGAGTCGCCTCGCACGTCGAGGCGCTTGACGCCTAACTCAATGGCAATTTTGAGGCCACAGAGGAGGGCCTCGTATTCGGCCATATTGTTAGACGCGGGGAAGTGGAGGCGCACCGCGTACCGCATGTGTACCCCGAGGGGTGACACCAAGAGCAGGCCCACGCCCGCCCCTGTTTTCATCACCGAGCCATCGAAGAACAGAGTCCAGCACTCCGCTTGGATCTGTGGCGGCAGTAGCTGCGTGTCCGTCCATTCGGCGACGAAATCCACCAAGATTTGGGACTTGACAGCCTTGCGCGGGGCGTAGGCGAGCGTCTCGCCCATCAGCTCTACGGACCACTTGGCGATCCTGCCCGCGGCGTCGGGGTTGCGGATGATCTCTCCCAGTGGGAAGGAGGAAACCACCGTGACGGGGTGGGCCTCGAAGTAGTGGCGGAGTTTGCGCCGCGCAAGAACCACCGCGTACAGCAACTTCTGGACCTGGGGGTAGCGCGTCTTTGTGTCTGAGAGGACCTCGCTGATGTAGTAGACCGGCCGCTGCACAGGCAAGGCATGCCCTTCCTCCATACGCTCCACGACGATTACGGCGCTGACCACCTGGGTGGTTGCGGCCACGTAGAGGCCGCGGGGGTTCGCCGTCTTCCTTGCGGCGTGAGGATCGGGGCGTGCATTAGAGACGCCTTCAGCTTGTCGAGAGCATCCTGGGCCTCGGTGGTCCAGGAGAAGCGCTCGTGCTTCTTGAGTAGGCGGTAGAGGGGCAGGCCCTTCTCACCGAGCCGCGAGATGAAGCGGCTCAAGGCGGCAAGGCACCCCAACACCTTCTGCACCCCTTTGAGGTCCCGGATCGGACCCATTCGTTCGAGGGCCGCGACCTTTTCAGGGTTGGCCTCGATTCCCCGCTGGGAGACAATGTATCCCAGGAGCATGCCTCGCGGCACTCCAAAGACACACTTTTCGGGGTTTAATTTGACCCCATTGGCCCGTAGGCAGTTGAACGCGACGCCAAGGTCGCCAACCAGGTCGTCCGCCTTCCTGGTCTTTACGATGATGTCGTCCACGTACGCTTCGACCGTCCGCCCGATGTGATCCCCAAAAACGTGCTGCATGCGGCCGGTATGTTGCACCCGCGTTTCGAGGCCAAACGGCATCATGACGTAGCGAACGTCCCGAACGGTGTGATGAACGATGTCGCGAGCTGGTCAGACTCTTTCATCTTTATTTGGTGGTACCCGGAATAGGCATCAAGGAAACAGAGCAATTCGCACCCAGCTGTTGAATCAACGATTTGATCAATGCATGGCAAAGGAAAAGGAACTTTAGGACATGCTTTATTAAGACTAGTGTAGTCTATACACATCCGCCACTTCCAATTCTTTTTCTTTACAAGCACGGGGTTTGCTAGCCACGTTGGGTGGAACACCTCCTTGATGAATCCGGCCTCGAGAAGCTTCCGCAGCTCCGCTCCGATTGCCCGTCGCCGCTCCTCGTCGAAGCGGCGGAGCCGTTCTTGCACGGCGCGGGCGTTTGGCAGGATGTCAAGGGAGTGCTCGGCGACTTCCCTCGGGATGCCTGGCATGTCCGAGGGGCTCCACGCGAAGATGTCGGCGTTGGCGCGGAGGAAGTCGACGAGCACCACTTCCTATTTGGGGTCGAGGGTGGAGCTGACCTTCAACGCCTTGCCCTTGGGGGCTGAAGGGTCGAGGGGGACCCCCTTGGTCTGCTCCGCGGCCTCGAAGGTGCCGGCGTGCTTGGCAGCGGGGTCGAGGTCTTCGTTGACCATCTTCTCCAGCGTGTTCACCAGCGCTTCATCCAGCGCTAGTGCCTCTGCGTGTTCTACGCACTCAACGTCGCAGTCGAATGCGTGCTCGATCGACGAGCCGACGGTGATGATGCCGTTTGGGCCGGGCATCTTCATCTTCAGGTAGGTATAATTGGGGACCGCCATGAATTTGGCGTAACAGGGTCACCCAAGTATAGCGTGGTAGGCCCCCTTGAATCCCACCACCTCGAAGGTGAGGGTCTCCTTGCGGAAATTCTTTGGGGTGCCAAACCAGACTGGCAGGTCAATCTGCCCGAGGGGTTGGACACCTTGCCGGCGCGATGCTTTGTGGAACGGCTTCGTCTTTGGGCCGCGGCCGATCCGGCCCCGATCCCCATCGAGCGCAAAGTGTGCGCGTAGAGGTTGTTGAGGCTGCTGCCTCCGTCCATGAGGACCTTCGAGAACCGGGCGTTCCCGATGATGGGGTCGACCACCAGCGGGTACTGGCCCGGGTTGGGGACGCGGTTCGGGTGGTCCTCCCGGCTGAATGTGATGGCGTCCTCCGACCAATTGAGGAAGGATGGAGGCGCCCTCTCCGCGGCGAGGACCTCGTGCCGCTCCTTCTTGCGTTGGCGTGTCGACATGTCGACTGTTGGCCCCCCAAAGATGAGGAACACATTTTCGATGGCCGGGAAGCCGCCTGCGTCGCCATCGCCTCCGTCTTTCTTGGCCTCTGCCTCCTTCGCGGCCTCACGGCCATAGAACTTCCTGAGCATATCGCACTGCTCAAGGGTGTGGTTCACGGGAGTCTTGTGGTAAGGACATGGCTTTTTCAGCATGTCGTCGAACACCCCCGGGCCTCGAGGGGCCGGTCGAGGGCCCAGTCGAGCCGGGTCAACAGCAAGGGCCTCGGCGTTGCCGCCGTCGCGCCCCTGCTCGCGCGCCTCGCGGCGCGGCTTCTTCCCCTTTTTGCCCCGCTTGTCGTTGCGGTGGGGCTCCTTGGATTTGCTGCCCTCCGCGGGCGCGTCCTCCGAGCGCTTTCCCTTCTTGCCGTCGAAGATCGCCCCCACGGCGTCCTCCCCGGAGGCGAAGCTGGTGGCGATGTCGAACAGCTCGTTGGAGTCCGCGGGCGGGCTGTGTCCCAGCTCCCGCACGAGGTCACGGCACATGGTGCCCTCGAGGAAGGCGTGCACGATCTCGGACTGCGCCACGCTGGGGAGCTCCGTGCAGCGCTTGGAGAAGCGCCGTATGAAGTCCCGCAGCGACTCGCCGGGCTTCTGAGTGCAGGAGCGCAGGTCCCACGAATTTCCAAGGCGCACGTATGTGCCCTGGAAGTTGCCCACGAACGTGTGGACCAGATCATCCCAGTTGTGGATCTGGCTGGCGGGCAAGTGCTCGAGCCATGTCCGGGCCGCGTCGCCAAGATGCAGGGGCAAGTTGCGGATGATGAACTCGTCGCTGGTGGCCCCGCCCAGCTGGCAAGCCAAGCGGTAGTCGTTGAGCCACACACGGGGGTCCGTCTCCCCGTTGTACTTGACGATGTTCGAGGGTTGGCGGAAGCATTGGGGGAACGCTGCCGCGCGGATCTCCCGGCTGAACACACGGGTGCCTGGGGGCTCCGGCGTCGGGGAGCGGTCTTCGCCGCTGTCGTAGCGTCCACCCCGTCGAGGGTGGTAGCCCCTTGCTGCTCGTGCGTCCGCCCTGCTGGTGCGCCTGGCGTTGATGACGTTGCGGGCGTCGCCATCCAGCGCCCTGCGTGCGTCAAGGAGCCGCTCCTTGGCCGGCGTGCGTCCTTGGTCGGCGGGTCGCCCGGTGGTCCCCCTGCGTGCACCGAGGGGTTCGCCTCCCGGCGCGGCCTCGTCATCCCGCGCATCCCCCCCGTTGGCGGATGCGTGAGGCCGAGCTCTCGGCTTGGCCGAACGGCCGCTTGCTCGATGAGAGTTTGCACCTCGCGGTGCATGTCTCGAGCCTCGGGGGTCGAGGGTGCGGCATGGCCCGCGGCGGCGTCGCGGCGGCGACGAGCCTCGCGCGCGCCCGCGGGGGCGCGTCGCGTTGTTGACGTTGGGGACGGTGTTGATGCGGCCGCGGACTGTCGGCCCGGCTCCGTGCGCGTTCGCCTCACGTGGAGGCTTCTCCTGCCATTGAGGCGCGGAGCAGCCGCACCGTTCGGTATTCCTCCGCCAGCTTGGCCTCGAGCTCGCGGGCCCGAGCTAGGCGCGCGTCGGCGTCGGCCCCGGCGGGAGCGTTTGGCCCCGCGGCCGGGCGCGTGGCGATCCCCGGGGGCGGCGTGACTTCCCCTTCTCCCGCGCCCACCGCACGGCGGCATTGGCCGGGTCGTTGGTGATGACGGCGTAGCACTCCCGCGCGGGATCGTAGCTCCCGGTGCGCGGAGTCGTCGGAGCAACCAAACCGGTAGCACGCGGCGTCGAGGAAACGCCGGAACGTGGCCCGGGTCCGGCACGCCGGAGAAGTCCCCACTCCGCGTATCCGTGGCGGTTGGCGGGTGGCAACGCGTCGACGGAACCCGGGGACGACTCGTCCCCTCGCCGAGGCGCCGGGGTCCCCGGCGACGAAGACGTGGCGGCCGGGCGGAACCTCGCGCATCGTGGTGTTGACGTTGGCGTTGTAGGGCGACGTAGCGCCACGCGGCCCGATGGGGATGCGCGGTCGAGACCGTGCGTTGTCCCCCGGGGAGTGGCGGTCGTGATGGTGGGCACACCGCAGGGCGGCGCGCGCGCTCGCCTGCCGCCGCTCGGACCACGCCCGACGTGAACGGCGCCCGGAGTGACGGTGGCGTCGCGGCGCCGACGGGCCGCGGCATCCGTGTGCGCGGGTGCACGCGCGCGTGGTGGTGCGTGCGGCGGGGGCCAAGGCTGACCTGGCCTGGCGCCGCGCGCGGAGCTCCTCACGGTTGGTGAGGCGCATGAGATAGCCGTTCCGCATGGCACGAAAGTTCGAGTCCCCGAAGCGAATTTCGAACCCGGCTGGGAGGGGGTCCGAGCTACCCATGCAGTAGCGTGTAGCACGGTACTCAGTGCGGATCACCATGGAGGGAGTTGACGGAATGACCTTAGGCGCTCGATTGCCCCACAGTGGGCGCCAACTGTCGGTGCGGAATATGGTCCCGACACTAACCAGTAGATAGCGCCGAGGTCTATCCCTCAATGGTCGATGCTAAGCAATCAGAGACACGGGTTTTATCCTGGTTCCGGCCGAGGGGGCCGTACGTCCAGCAGTGGTGTGCTCAAGGCACTATATTGCTCAGCACTGGGGGTGCCTATAGTGGGGCTGCTACAAGCAAGGCGGGAGAGGAAGCGTGGCTTCCAAGTCCCTGGTCGAGTGGCTGAAGATATTGTGGGAGAATTGGAGGATGAGTACGTGGTGCGTTGTGTGCTCTTGTGTGTGTCTGTCTGAATGTCTCCGTCCCCTGCGGCTGGGGGGTTCACCCCCCTTTTATAGATCAAGGGGAGGCGAATTACATGCGTGCCGCGCTATCTAGCTACGTGGGGAAGTGCGACGTGCTATGCTGTAGAGTGGGCGGCCGTCCGGACGATCCCTGCGGCGATCTGGCCATCATGGCCTACCTTGTACCCGAACAGTGGCGGTTCGAGGGTAGAAAGGCGGCGGATGGTGGCGAAGTCCTCTGATAGGCTCGAGGGAGGTGCTGACGTTGGCCCGCACGGAGTACAGGGGTAGGTAGAACGGCGTCCCTTCCCAACGCGCTCCACCGTGCCGGAGTGGTTACTACAGAGCACGGCGTGCGCCTGCACGCGCGGGGATGGCGGCCACGCTGTTACAGTGGCAGGGACAGTGTTCCACCGGCCTAGCGCCTCCACCTAACCCTGTAGGGTCACAAGAAAGTGAATCGAGGGTGCATCCGGCCCCCCTTCGAGGGCTCGGCGCGTTAGCCGTACTGGAGCAGGTGCACGGCGTCACGGGACGACGCGGCCGCGGCGCACGGTCCCTCCCCACGGTGATGGGGATAAGCTCCTCCCCGGGGAGTTGGTGCGGCGGCACGGGGGCGAGCCCCGGCGCATGATGGCGCGGGTCTGCGGCGTCGGGCGTTAAATGCCCGTGTACGGGGGCCGGCGCACGCGTGAGGGGAACCCTCGAGCGTGGCGGACCCCGCGGCCGGCGGGCGTACCCTCGAGCGAGGCGGAACCCGCTCGAGGGGGGAGCGAGACCTCGAGCGAGGCGGAGCCCGCTCGAGGGAAGTGCTACCCCTCGAACGGGGCGGAGCCCGCCCGAGGAGAGCGTGCATCCTCGAGCGAGGCGGGGCCTGTTCGAGGGGATCCCTAAGAGGGCCGGCTTGATGGGCCGTCGGAGTCCCTGCAGCGTGGGCTGTTCCCTGCACGGTTAGGCAAATTGTGTTTTGGCCTTGTTGTGGGTTTTAAGTGAGGATTTCCCCGTTGTTTAAGGGGACCCCTAGGGCTGTCCCCGACACAAAGCAAATTAATTTCAGCACATATGACATGGGAGCATATTTTCCAAGCATTTTACATTTCATTTTCAGATTTATAATTGGTACATGAAATGTCTTTGCGACAAAAAGGAATTTATGCCCCTCCACAAGATAAAGCAAGAGGGCTAAACATTCATGATGGCAAATGAGCCTTTGGCCCCATATGATCAATAAACTAGCTATCCAACCACAAATTAAGCATAGAAAAGCCACTAAAACTTGTCAAGATCCTAGTTAGGGTCTCGATCTCTTCTTCCGGATAGTTCGGGGAGATAGTTGTTTGGGCGATTTGGAACGCGAGGCGGTCCGGAGACGGCTCCCGATTCATCTGGTGGCTATACGCCGCAGTAAGAGGTCGTTGAAGCTTCTTGAGGACATGGCACTGGCGAGCTGTGTGCTTGGGATTCTCGTGGATAGTGCAGGGTTCGTTGAGGTGACTCCTGCGGCTTCCACGATCTGATGTCTCGGGTCCATATTCGATCTAAATCTTGCGCTTCATGTAGCGGGGTGCTACGTGAGCTGCGTTGCGCAAGCCAAGAGGCATGCTGGATGAAGATAAGGTCCTGTGAGGGTGTTTGACGCGTTCGCAGACTTTGATCATGTCGGAGAGCATGCCCTCGACACGTCGATCCCAGCGATCAGGTCGCTAGGAGTGGGTGGGTGGGTTTTCGTCAACAGATCTGTCCCGATCTGTTGGTCGGCGGAGAACGCGTTGCCCTCGATGACTAGGCAGGTGGCTGGAGTGGTGGATTTCGCCGGCATCGAGCCGAAGTAGATGTCGACGGGATTGGCGAGGATGTCTGCTATGCTCTCCGGGAATATGATGTCGTTGGTCGAAGCCATCAAGTTGCACGATGAAACTTGATTCCCCCTTACTTGGCGCGCCAACTGTCAGGTGGTGAGATCTAGACAGCCCACAGGGTTGCTAGTCCCAGTGGTTTAGTTGTTCGGTGGGGTGGAATCTAAGGCTAAGAACTCGAAGGTCGCACACGAGTACGCGGAACACAGAGAACATAGTGAGTTTATACTGGTTCGGGCCTCCAGAGAGTAAAACCCTACGTCCAGTTGTTGGTGTAAATTGCTTGAGGATTGCATATGGTACAAGGGGTCGCCTCGTCGCCTTATATTGGCCAGCGGACGAGGTCGGTTCCCAGACTCCTGGTCGGTTATGACCAGGAGACCTAAATCTAGTGGATTACATCGCTTGCCATATCCAGTCGATCTACTTTGGTCGAAATCCACTGAGGTCTTGTCTTGTACGCCAAGTCTTGAGGTCGTTCTGGTTTAGGTCGTCTGGGGAATCTTTTGGAAGGTCTTCAGGAGGTTGTGTGGGCCGCCAACTAGGTCGGTTGGGCCAACTAACAGATCGGCGGGTCTTCTGGTAGGCCGGACTCACTTGTCGGGGATGGCCATGAGCTTGGTCGGTGGGGAACCAGGGGTACCCATATCTCATAGGCACCCCAGGAAGATCCCCTCCTTACTCGCCGGCCTTGACACTACCGAACACAACACCTTGTAGGTAGCTGCCAGAACAGCGCTGTCAGTGCGGAAAGTAGTCCCGACACTAACTAGTACGAGCATTGAGATCTATCTCTCGATGGTCGGTGCTAAGCAACTAGGTGACACGGGGTTTATCCTGGTTTCGGCTGGGGTCGTATGTCCAGCAGGGGTGTGCTCAGGGCACTGTATTGCGTTGCACTGTGGTGTTCGTATAAGGGAGCTACAAGCAAGGCAGGAGGGGAGGAGGAACCTCCAAGTCCTTGAGGTTTGATTGAGGCAAAGTGCCAATATCGTGGTGAAGGCGGAGAGCAAGTGAGTGAGTGTTATCCATCGTCGCCCCCCCCCCCCCCCCCCCCCCCCCCGCGCGGCTAGGGGACCGTTCCCATTTTATAGGCCAACGGGAGGCAGTTTACAAGCGTGCCGCACTGTTCTGCCTACGTGTGGCGGCGTGGCGTACAGTGCTTGAGAAATTGATGGTCGTCCTGGCGAATCTCTCTTCCGTCGGGCGTCATGGTGTTCCCTGTTGCCGCCCAGGAGCGGCTCCGAGAGTGGTCATGTGGGGATTCCCTGTTTGGTCGCCGCCCGCGCGCTGACTCGAGGGTGTGGCTGACGGACGGCCGTAGAGCGCACAGTAGTAGGCGTGGCGATGTCTTGTCGTCCCACGTTCTCACAGTGTCGGGGTGGGTGCTGCAGTGCCCGGGATGGCAGCACAGCGGCGGGGATGGCCACACAGGGCCGGAGGTGACGGTGGAGACGCACTCCACTAGTCTGACGTCATGGCACCGTCCTGCGTGGGCGTGGGAGAAGTGTCTGTGCATTTTTCGAGGGTTTCATCGTCCTCTTTCGAGGGCGCGGCACACCGGCCGTACGGGAGCAAGCGGCACAGTGTCACGAAGTTGACACTGGCCTTACCGCACAACACCGTACAATGGCGGGGATAGCCGCACAGGACCGGAGTTTGGCGGAACAGCGCCAGGGTAGGATTCCCAGGCAGTGTCAGAGGGCCGACGTGGCGGGGATTTGTCCTTGACCCGGGCGTCCGCAGCGTGCCAGAGCATTTAATGCTCTGGTCGGAGGAGTAGGTGTGGCGTCATGGACCCGTGGTGGTGGGCCCACACTAGCCTCGAGCGAGGCGGAGTCCCGCACGAGGGTGTGTGTGGCCCTCGAGTGAGGCGGAGTCCCGCCCGAGGGGGGTGTCCAGCCCTCGAGTGAGGTAGAGTTTCGCCCGAGGGGGCATCCAGCACTCGAGCGAGGTGGAGTTTCGGTGTTGCGGCGCCGGGTCCCTCGAGCGAGGCAGGGTTTCACCTAAGGGGTGCTGGGGCCGGCTGCTTGCTGGGCCGCTGGCGTTATCCGAGCCGTGGTCGCGTGAGACGTAATTTGCCGTTGCTGGGTTTGTTTATGTTTTTGTTACTTCGCGAAAAATTGGGTTTTCCGCCGCTTATTAGGGGACTCTTATGTCGTCCCCGACAGCAGCCCCCGAGCCTCTGCGACGGTATCCGTTAGGAACCCGCAGAGGCTGACGCTTGCTGATAGGACTTTCTTCCCTTCTGGTTGTTGTACCGTCCCGTGGGGGCGCGCTAGCGGACCCGCTGGTCTAGCCCCCGAAGCCTTGGAGGAGTGTGTGTACTTCTTCAAGGTTTTTTCCGCAGTGTCGTCATTGTGCGAGGTGTTTGTTTCAGCCGGCATCGTCGGTGTTTCAGCCAGCCTCGGTGGTGCCATGCGCACGTATCGACATTCGCGTGCGTTCGGTGCATACTCAGGAGGTGTGGCCGTGTGTCGAGCCCTCGAGAATGGGCCTGTTCGAGGCGATCGGGGCGGGCTCTCCGACTTGTTTGTACGCCCCCTCGCCGTCCCTTCGCGGGACAGGAGGGTGAGGCGTCCACGACTCCCATCGAGCGGGTCGTGAATCATGGGTTCCTCGTCGAGCTGTTATCGGGTGATTCAAGTGGACGTCTGTGCCACGTTCGATAAGGGTCGGCTCGTGGTCCGGAGACATGCCCATGGAAGCACTTCTGTGGGTGTGCTAGGTAGGGCTCGGTCCCGTTTGCTGGGGACCAAGGGTGCGGAAGCTCTCCCTCGATGGGATCCCTCGACTAGCTGCCCTCGTTGGCTCTTGAATACGACATGTGGTGCACCCTCGAGCCGGTGGGCTCGAGGATAGGGTCGAATGCGCACGCCCTAGTCGTCCCTGACTCAGTCGATCTAGGACGCCTGTTCCAACCCTTCGAGGGTCAGGCTTTGAACCCTTGATCAGTAGGGCTGTTGCGGGGTGGCAGTCAGGCACCCCCATCTTGTTTGCATCCGTAGGACACGATGGGCAGTGATCGAACCAGCCCCCGAGTTGCTAATCAGTAATCCTCTCAAATTCGAGGGCATCCGTGGTGCCCACCTGCGGCGAGGGGACTTGTCTCCACTGATCAGTGATCGCACACCTCGAGGGTCTGATTTTTCGAGCCATGGCTCGGGCCGTGCGGGGGTTATCCTTACTTGGTAAGGAACTAGGCAATTAAATGGCCGCAGCCGTGACAGCGGTCGTGCGCGGCGGGCGCGCCTTTTCAGGCAGTGCAACTGCTCGCGTAGTGGACGTCGTGGGGGCGAACGTGACGGGATGTCGTGGCCCATCGGTTACCGCACTGTAGTGATTGCGCGTGTGCGTGTACCCGGCCGTTTCGGCATGGCGGGGCCCGGCTGTCAGCGGCAGATGGTGTTACCTATAGTTAATGCGCACGGTGCGCATGGTTTCGGGAGCGCGGCTCCCTCGAGTTTATAAATTGCGAAGGAGGGAGGGGTAAATCCCTTACCTCTTCACTTAGAATTTTCTGCCTCTCGCTTCTCGCCTCCGCTTCCTCTTGGGCGCGCGCTTTCTGCCCTTGCCTCCGTTCACTTTGCTCATGCACCGCCGCCTTCCTCGCTTCAGTGCCCACTCACAATGGCTCCACCTCAACCAATCGTGGTGGTGGATCCCTTGCCGTGGCCTCGATCGACGGTGACGGCGTTCGCCTTGCACGAGCTTGTAAACGATGGTCAGCTAGAGCCAAATGTGGACGGGGGCACCCCCGGCGTGGATCGTTCCGCTGTCGACGGACCGGGAGCCCAACCCGCCATTCGGCTACGTCGTGAGCTTCATCAGGCATCACAAGCGCGGCTGGAACGCACCGGCGAGCCGCTTCATGTGGGGGCTGTGCTACCACTATGGGGTGGAGCTCCACAATTTCGCCCCCAACGCGATCTCAAAGGCGGCCACTTTCGTCGGCGTCTGCGAGGGGTTCCTAGGGAACCCCGTGAACTGGGACCTCTGGATCCACCTCTTCCGCGTGGAGCTGCACAGCGTTGCCACGACCGAGACGCGAGTGAATCGGGCGGTGCGCGCCGGCGGCCTGACGTTCTCGGTGCGGGACTCGCGCAAGAAGTGGTACATCCTGTGCACGATGACTAGCAACAACGCGGAGTGGGAGAGGGGATGGTTCTACCTCCGCAACGAAGGTGCTGGCCTCCCCCCTACACCGGCATGGTGCTGAAGGCGAAGACTGATGCCTGGTGTGACAACCCGCCCAGGAAAATACCGTATTATCGCGTAAAACCAATCTACTTTGGACATTCAGCAATAGTAGAGTATCATTCTGCCGCTAGTTGCCAGGTTAACACCCGGTAAATCACTAGGAATTCATACAGAGGATCGACATATGCATTAAAACTCACGCGCAGGCGAGTCCAAAGTACAACACGAGTTAAAAACCATTTATTACAACCATTATTCATGACATGGAGTAAAGGTTCAGAGTTCGAAAACAGCAGAAATAAATTAAACTAGCGCCACGGTAAACATCACAGGAGGCCATCCGTGATGTCATCACTTGTCTTCATCCACCCGATCGACAACACCTGCACAACATTTTTAAAGTAAGGCTGAGTATACTAATACTCAGCAAGACTTAACCGTCGGGTGATATCTACATCACCAAACTCTAGACATGAGAGGCTTTTGGCCGGTGGAGTTTCTTTTGCTGAAAGCATCTAAGAGTATGTCCTTACTTTCAATATTTTAGCACGAGTTCTAGTTGGTTACCATTTCTAAGTGTGCCAACTAATTCAATCAAGAATTGGACAAGTAATTAATTCATACCACAATAGTCACCAATTCCATCTTTACGGGATATCATGGCCAGTTGATTAAGCAGTCTCGGATATTAGTGAGAGGCCGACAATTGATTGATTTAAACCTTGCAAGGTAAACCTAAACACACAGTAGGTTGCCCCCGCGAGGACAACCATCCAGGCAGTTCCTAAAAATCCTCGGGTTGGAACCAATGCTTATAGTCCTGGGTACAAGGCTAACTGGCATACCCCACGAGGCACCCAGTCTCACACATGCACCCCCCTCCCCGGTAGCTAGCCGGGTAGGTGACTACTCAGGAGTAGTAAGGGAGAGTTCTCGCGCCATCTCATTAAGTTACTAGGCTTACCTGTCCCATTCCCGACAAGTGCTTAGTACGTTCAAAAGCTTAGCCCAAGAAAGCCACTAGGCCGGAGCCCAAATCCCATGCTCTTACCACATGAGAAATCCATTTATAAAGATCTTATGATTCCAACATAAGAACCTATTATCGCGAATGACGAACATTACTCGACTTGTACCGGTCCTATAGCATAGCAGCTATCGACCTAGCATACCAGTGATAGAGCATAGGTACCTAAGGATCATGCATCTAGGGTTTTCAATTCAATTCCCGGACCGTAAATGCACAATCATAGCAAAACATAATGACATAATTTTTTTAAAGATGGAGTAATGATCCGGGGCTTGCCTTCGCTGGCAAGGTTGGCTTTGGGCTCTTCTGGACTTTGATCCAGGTCTTGAGCTACGTGTCGGTGCGGAATATGGTCCCGACACTAACCAGTAGATAGCGCCGAGGTCTATCCCTCAATGGTCGATGCCAAGCAACAAGTGACACAGGTTTTTTATCCTGGTTCCGGCCGAGGGGGGCGTACGTCCCGGCGCCAGGGTGTGCTCACGGCACTATATTGCTCAGCACCGGGGGTGCCTGTAGTGGGGCTGCTACAAGCGAGGCGGGAGAGGAAGCGTGGCTCCCAAGTCCCTAGTGGAGTGGCTGAAGATGCTGTGGGAGAATAAGAGAGTGAGTGCACAGCGTGCTCTTGATCTGTGGCTTTGAGCGTGTCGCTGTTCTGTGTCTCCTATCCGTCCCCCTGCGGCTGGGGGGTTCGTCCCCCTTTTATAGATCAAGGGGGAGGAGAACTACATGCATACCGCGCTATTTAGCTACGTGGAGAAGCACGACGTGCTATGTTGTAGAGTGGGCGGCCGTTCGGGCGATCCTTGCAGCGATCTGGTCATCATGGCCTGACTTGTACCCGACAGTGGCGATTCGAGGGTAGGGGAGCAGCAGATGGCGGTGATGTCCTCTGATAGGCTCGAGGGAGGCGCTGACGCAGGCCCGTACGGCGCACAAGAGTTGGCAGAACGGCGTTCCTTCCCGACGTACTTCACGGGGCTGGAGTCGTTGCTACAGGGCCCGGCGTGCGCCTGCACGCGCGGGTACGGCGGCCACGCCGTTACAGTGGCGAGGATGGCAGTCCACCGGCCTAGCGCCTCCACCTAACCCTGTAGGGTCACAAGAAAGTACATCGAGGGTGCGCCGGCCTCCTTTCGAGGGCTCGGCGAGTTAGCCGTCCTGGGGCGTGCGCGCGGTGTCACGGACGGCACCGCCGCATCGCACGGTCCCCTCCCACGGTGGTGGGGATGGGCTCCTCCCCGGGGAGTTGGTGCGGCGGCACGGGGTGCGAGCCCCGGCGCATGATGGCGCCGGCCCGCGGCGTCGGGGCGTTAAATGCCCGTGTACGGGGCCGGCGCACGCGTGAGGGGTACCCTCGAGCGTGGCGGACCCCCGGCCGAGGGCGGGCGTACCCTCGAGCGAAGCAGAACCCGCTCGAGGGAAGTGCTGCCCCTCGAGCGGGGCGATGCCCGCCCGAAGGGAGCGCGCAGCCTCGAACGAGGCGGAGCCTTTGTTCGAGGGGGTCCTTATGTGGGCCGCCTCGAGGGGCCGTCGGAGTCACTGTGGGCCGTGTCCTGCATGGTTAGGCACCTGCATGGTTAGGCTTAATGTTTTTGGGTTTCGTTCCGGGTTTTAAGTGGGGTTTCCCCCATTGTTTAAGGGGACCCCTAGGGGCGTCCCCGACGGAGCCCCCGAGCATCCGTGGGTTTGCCATTGAGGCTCCCGCGGATGCTGGAACCTACCGATAGGACGTTCTTCCCTCATTGTTCCGCGAACGCTTTCGGGTGGGGCCGCGTCGGCGGGCCCGCGGGCCCGTCTAGCCCGAAGCCTCGCAGGGGTGTGGATACTCTCGCCGGGGGGTTAACCGCGAGAATTTTGGTCAGAGAGGCGTGGCACATATGCCAACCGGCATCGGCGGTATTTCAGCCGGCTTCGGGGGTGCACGCACCACTGACACTGTCTCCGGCGGGTGCATATTTCAAGGAGGTGTAGCCGTGCGCCAAGCCCCCGAGCCTTGGCCCGTTCGAGGCGATCGGGTAGAGCTTGGTGACTTGTTTTTTAACGCGCCCTCGCCGTCCCTCCGCGGGACGGAAGGTGAGGTTTCCGCAACCCCCATCGAGCGGGTCGCGGATTGCGGATTCCTCGTCGAGCTGCTAGCGGGTGGTTCAAGTGGACGTCCATGCCCCGTTCGATAAGGGTAGGCTGCGCGATCCGGAGACACGTCCATGGAAGCGCTTGCGTGGGTTTGCTAGGTGGGGCTCGGTCCCGTTCGCTAGGGACCGAGGGCGCGGAAGCTCTCCCTCGGTGGGATCCCCCGGCTAGGCGCCCTCGGCGGCTCTCGAACACGACATGTGGGGCACCCTCGAGCCAACGGGCTCGAGGAACGGCTCGAATGCGCGTGCCCTCGTCATCCCTAACTCGCGATCCGTGGCGCCCGTTCGAACCCGTCGAGGGTCGGGCTTCGGACCTCCGATCGGAGGGCCGTGCGGGGGTGGCGCCTGGGCGGCCCCGTCTTTTCACGTTTGCGGCCGTCGAGGGGTCGGGGCGAGCCAGCCCTCGAGGCGCTGGTTGGTAGCACAGCGCGGCATGGGTGCTTGCGGTGCCTGCTTTACTTCAAGCAGGCCCTGGGCGACCCTCTCTCGCGCGTGTCCTCTTTAGAGGGTTGATTTTGTTTCGAGCCGGGGGCTCGTGCCGCTCGAGGGTTTTACGTGGCATGGGTACCCGCGGTGCCTGCTTTACATCAAGCGGGTCCCGGGTGCCTTCTCACGTCGATATCCCATCGAGGGCTGTTTTTGTTTTGAGCCGAGGGTTCGTGCCGCTCGGGGGTTTTGCGTGGCATGGGTACCCGCGGTGCCTGCTTTACATCAAGCAGGTCCCGGGTACCTTCTCACGTCGATATCCCATCGAGGGCTGTTTTCGTTTTGAGCCAGGGGTTCGTCCCGGTCGAGGGTTCTCCTTGCTTGGCAAGGGACCCGATCATTTAATGCCTCGCAGTCGAGGCTGCGGTTTTTGCAACGCGGGCGCGCCTTTTTAGGCGCAGCGGCCGCGCGCGCGCGCGTAGTGGGCGGCGTGGCAGGTGGACGTGACGGCTTCGCCTCGGCCCCTGCGGGTCTCCGCCGTGATGATGGCCCGCCTGCAGTGATGTGGCCGCTGCAGTCGTGGTGGGGCCCGCCCGTCGGCGTGAAGGGAAGATTCCCTGCAGTTAATGCGAGCGGGGCGTCCGCTCCGGAGAGCTCGCCCCGTCGGCTTATAAATCTGAGGGAGTGGGGAGACGGCGGTTTTTTACCTTAGAGCCTCACCGTTTTCAGTCCACCGGCCCTTCGTCTTCGCCCTGCTCTCGCCACCGCGCGGTGTCACCGTTAGAGTTCTTCTTCCGTTCCTTGTCCTCCGTCCTCGCATTCCTTCGTCCTTCCTCATGGTGCCGCCTCAGCTTCCCCTTACGATCCTGGAGCCGTATGCTTGGGAGAGGTCGACGGTCACCCGGCTGGCCCTTGGCGAGCTAGTCGCCGCCGCCGGTGGCCACCGGCGGCCAACGAAGAGGGACGTCCGGCTGAGTGGATAGTCCCGCCGGCGGCGGACCGCGCGCCCAATCCGCCGGAGGGCTATGTGGTCAGCTTCATCCGCTACCACGAGCGGGGCTTCAACGCACCGGTGAGCCGCTTCATGCGGGCGATGTGCCACCACTACGGAGTAGAGCTGCACAACTTCGCCCCCAATGCGATTTCGCAGGCGGCTACGTTCGTCGGCGTATGCGAAGGGTACCTGGGGATCCCAGTCAATTGGGAGCTCTGGGTACACCTTTTCCGCGCGGAGCTCGTCACGCAGCCCACGACGGAGCCAAGGACCCGCCGCGCGGTGCGCGCCGGCGCGATGTCGCTTGCCCTGCGGGGGCAATTCAAGAACGTCTACATCCCCCCGCACCATTACGACGAACAACGCCGGCTGGGAGCGGGGATGGTTTTATCTGCGCAACGCCGAGCCCGGCCTTCCCCCCTACACCGGCCAGGTGTTCAAGGAGAGGCCTGATTCCTGGGGCTACGGGGTTTCCACGCCCCAACATCGGGCGCGGCAGGAGTCGGTCCCCGGCCGCGGCGCGGCCGCCCGGCGACGATGGGGGCGAGGGCGGTGGGCGTCCTCGCCTTCCTCCATCATAGGCGGGTCGTGCCCTTGATGGAGAGGCCGCTCTGTATCTTCGAGATGACAGAGGCGGCCAACCCCATCGACCTGGCAAGGTCGCGGATGCTCCCGACGCCCCTCGAGCGGCCGTATGCGCTCACCCGGGCGCGGAGCGCCGTCGACACCCGGGACGCCGCCGATGCCCGCGGGTCGGACCCCGTGGGACCTCGAGATGCTCCCCACCGGCCCGCCGGGTGAGTTTGGCTTTTGATTTCGTTTTAGTTCTTCGTGTTGTCTTTGCCTCCCCGACGCGCCCTTGTTGCTCCCGTGTGCAGCCGGTGACCTTCACCATCGCCAAGTCCGTTCCGCCCACCCCCCGACTCCCGCGCGCCGGGCGGGCGGCGCGGCGGCGGCGCAAGAGGAGGCGGTGCGCAAGAGGGAGCACGCGAGGCGACGTCAAGCGCGTCGCGGTCGGCGGGCCGCGGAGTACCGTCGGCGTGAAGAGTGTCGGTGCGGAATATGGTCCCGACACTAACCAGTAGATAGCGCCGAGATCTATCCCTCAATGGTCGATGCTAAGCAACAAGTGACACAAGGTTTTATCCTGGTTCCGGCCGAGGGGGCCGTACGTCCAGCAGGGGTGTGCTCACGGCACTATATTGCTCAGCACCGGGGTGCTCGTAGTGGGGGCGCTACAAGCGAGGCGGGAGAGGAAGCGTGGCTTCCAAGTCCCTAGGGGAGTGGCTGGAGATGTTGTGGGAGAATAAGAGAGTGAGTGCACGGCGTGGGATAAGACTGTCTGAGTCTGCCCCCCGTCCGAGTTCGTCGTCCCCTGCGGCTGGGGGGTTCGTCCCCCTTTTATAGTTCAAGGGGGAGGCGAACTACATGCATGCCGCGCTATTTAGCTACGTGGAGAAGCACGACGTGCTATGCTGTAGAGTGGGCGGCCGTCCGGGCGATCCTTGCAGCGATCTGGTCATCATGGCCTGACTTGTACCCGAACAGTGGCGATTCGAGGGTCGGGAAGCAGTGGATGGCGGTGATGTCCTCTGGTAGGCTCGAGGGAGGTGCTGACGCAGGCCCGTACGGCGCACAGGAGTTGGCAGAACGGCGTTCCTTCCCGACGCGCCTCACGGGGGCTGGAGTCGTTGCTACTGGGCCCGGCGTGCGCCTGCACGCGCGGGTACGGCGGCCACGCCGTTACGGTGGCGGGGATGGCGGTCCACCGGCCTAGCGCCTCCACCTAACCCTGTAGAGTCACAAGAAGGTACATCGAGGGTGTGCCGGCCCCCTTTCGAGGGCTTGGCGCGTTAGCCGTACCGGGGCATGCGCGCGGTGTCACGGGACTGACACCGGCCGCACTGCACAGTACCCCCCCCCCCCACAGTGGCGGGGATGGGCTCCTCCCTGGGGAGTTGGTGCGGCGGCACCGGGGTGCGAGCCCCGGGCACATGATGGCACCGTCCTGCGGCGTCAGGGTGTTAAATGCCCGTGTACGGGGCCGGCGCACGCGTGAGGGGTACCCTCGAGCGTGGCGGACCCCGGCCGAGGGCGGGCGTACCCTCGAGCGAGGCGGAACTCGCTCGAGGGGAAGTGCGCCCCTCGAGCGGGGCGATACCCGCCCGAAGGGAGCGCGCGGCCTCGAACGAGGCGGAGCCCTCGTTCGAGGGGGTCCTTACGTGGGCCGCCTCGATGGGCCGCTCGAGTCCCCCGTGGGCCGTGCCTCGCATGGTTAGGCTTAATGTTTTTGGGTTTCGTCCCGGGTTTTAAGTGGGTTTTCCCCCATTGTTTAAGGGGACCCCTAGGGCTGTCTCCGACAGTAGCCCCCGAGCATCTGTGGGTTTGCCATTGGGGCTCCCGCAGATGCTGGAACCTACTGATAGGACGTTCTTCCCTCCTTGTTCTGCGAACGCTTTCCGTGGGGCCGCGTCAGCGGGACCCGCGGGTCTAGCCCCGAAGCCCCGGCAGAGTGTGGATACTCCTGCAGGGGTTAACCGCGAGAATTTTGGTCAGAGAGACGTGGCACATATGCCAACCGGAATCGGCGGTATTTCAGCCGGCTTCGGGGGTGCACGCACCGCTGACACTGTCTCCGGCCGGGTGCAATTTCAAGGAGGTGTAGCCGTGCGCCAAGCCCCCGAGCCTTGGCCCGTTCGAGGCGATCGGGTAGAGCTTGGCGACTTGTTTTTTAACGCGCCCTCGCCGGTCCCTCCGCGGGACGGAAGGTGAGGTTTCCGCAACCCCCATCGAGCGGGTCGCGGATTGCGGATTCCTCGTCGAGCTGCTAGCGGGTGGTTCAAGTGGACGTCCATGCCCCGTTCGATAAGGGTAGGCTGCGCGGTCCGGAGACACGTCCATGGAAGCGCTTGCGTGGGTTTGCTAGGTGGGGCTCGGTCCCGTTCGTCGCTAGGGGACCGAGGGCGCGGAAGCTCTCCCTCGGTGGGATCCCCCCGGCTAGCGCCCTCGCCGGCTCTCGAACACGACATGCGGGGCACCCTCGAGCCGACGGGCTCGAGGAACGGCTCGAATGCACGTGCCCTCGTCGTCCCTAACTCTGCGATCTGTGGCGCCTGTTCGAACCCGTCGAGGGTCAGGCTTCGAACCTCTGATCAGTAGGGCCGTGCGGGGTGGCGCCTGGGCGGCCCCGTCTTTTCACGTTTTGCGGCCGTCGAGGGGTCTGGGCGAGCCAGCCCTCGAGGTGCTGGTTGGTAGTACAGCGCGACATGGGTGCTTGCGGTGCCTGCTTTACTTCAAGCAGGCCCTGGGCGACCCTCTCACGCGCGTGCCCTTTTTGGAGGGTCGATGTTGTCTCGAGCCGTGGGCTCGTGCCGCTCGAGGGTTTTGCGTGGCATGGGTACCCGCGGTGCCTGCTTTACATCAAGCAGGTCCCGGGTACCTTCTCACGTCGATATCCCATCGAGGGCTGTTTTCATTTTGAGCCAGGGGCTCGTCCCGCTCGAGGGTTTTGCGTGGCATGGGTACCCGTGGTGTCTGCTTTACATCAAGCAGGTCCCGGGTACCTTCTCACCTCGATATCCCGTCGAGGGTTGTTTTCGTTTCGAGCCGAGGGTTCGTCCCGCTCGAGGGTTTTGCGTGGCATGGGTACCGCGGTGCACCGCTTACATCAAGCAGGTCCCGGGTACCTTCTCACGTCGATATCCCGTCGAGGGTTGTTTTCGTTTCGAGCCGAGGGTTCGTCCCGCTCGAGGGTTTTGCGTGGCATGGGTACCCGCGGTGCCTGCTTTACATCAAGCAGGTCCCGGGTACCTTCTCACGTCGATATCCCGTCGAGGGTTGCCCTTGTCTCGAGCCAGGGGCTCGTCCCGCTCGAGGGTTTTGCGTGGCATGGGTACTGTTGACGGTTAATAATTGTATCAAAGTCCGTTCATGACTCACAAGCGTACAAGTCTCCCGTCGTAGTCAAGGGACCCTTCTTCCCTCGAGTGGTGAACCCAAGGTATCGAATCCGTGGAACAAATGTGTGACGCAAGACTTAATCTATTAAAGCCAAATAACTGCAATCTTCGATAAAGAACCAAATGCATCTAAGTAAAAGACACAAAACGATTCTAATCTACTAAAAACCGGAGAAAACAAAGTAAGATTGGGTAGATAAACCGATCTAGAGGGATCGGGGTAAGCCTTTTGTTGAAGTTCCAAGCGAGAGAAGAAGTAGCAAATCGAATCTTAATAAAAGCCTCTTTAAATCGTGGTTTCCCGTCCAAATCCGAAAACATCCGCCTTTCGAGACCCCCGTTCTGTCACAACGTATCCCTATTCATGCGGGGAGCTTAGGGCGAGTCAAAAGACAAGTCGAGATTCTTTCGGAAGATCCGGCGTGTACCTCTAGCCACCGTGGCTACAAGAACACCCTATGTAATCTATCTCGAGAATAGAATTGGAATAAGCAAAGCCGATCGAAAAACGAAATCTTCGAGGAAACACTTGATCGCTGGGAAAAGATTCAACTTGATAATTCAACTATAACAATGATACATACACAAGATCACCACCGGGATCCTTCCTTGATCTTGCTTCTAGCTCCGGAACTCCGACGTGGTCTTCCGTGCAAGGTTCCCACGTCGGCTAGGGGAATCCTAGTCAACTAGCTCGACCCTCTCCTCTCCTAGATGGTGTCCCTCTCTTCTCTCGCTTCTCGGCGGCCGAAGACGAAATCTTCTCTCCGTGACTCTCGGTCGGGGACTATAAATAGCCCGATTGGCGGCTAGGGCAAAGGGCGACGGTTTTGGGCCCTAAATGGGCTCGGGCCGACCGGACCGGGCCGGCCGGCCCGGGCCCATTTAGGCCCGGCCCCGTGGGCTCCTTTGCCCGAGGTCGGTTCCCTTGCTTCCTGGATGCTTCCCCCTTCTGCATGTAGGTCCATGTCGTCGGTTTCTCTCCGAATTGGACTCAACTCCTTGTCTTGCAAGCTTCAAAGACTTTTCCGGTCGGGTCCCCGGAGTCCGTCGTCTTCTCGGATCAAGTCCCCGCTTCTTGGAGTTAATATTGCTTCATTGCATGACTTGTTCAGGACTTCAAGGTCTTGTCATGAGGTGCTTGATGAACTTATCCCAAAAGTCTTGCATTCAACACTAAATCCCTGCATAAACATTAAACTCCAAAAACGACATGCACACGTGAACTTGTTATACCACGGGGGTTAGTACCAATTGATAAGGTATAAAATTCATGCCAACACCAAAGGTAAACTCATGGCTAGGTTGACGGATTTTCACCGTCAACATCTCCCCCATGCTTAAACCTTGCTCGTCCTCGAGTAAGCCTTCGATGAATATCATCATTGCTAAACAATGTTTAAACCTTGCACTTGATTACACATGAGAAAACATAATGCTCTCAAAATTTTAATTCATTAAAGTTCCATAATGTACTAGCCTTCATCTCCACGGAGGGTAGATTCTTATTAAGCTTATCCCACAAGTATTAACATGCTCACAAAGTTTTAAATAGATCTCAGAATTTTTTGAAATAAAGAACGAGAATAAGAAAAGCTAAACCAAATTCACAAATTTAAATCATCTCGTGTATTGCTCATAAACTCTCATCTCACTTGTCTCTCAAGCCTATATATTCTACTCCTTTCCCTCTCATATATATGTGGTAGGCTTTATATGGAGCTTTGGGAAAGTTTAGTCCTAACAAGATTTTATAAATGAGGTGTTGTCAAAACAAGACAAGCTTCTCATGGTCTTACCGAGACTCGTCAAAAAGGTCATTGGAAAATAATGTTAAATCAAGGAGGGGAAAGAGAAAAACACACACACTTTTAGATAAGTGGACATGTGCAAATGGCAAAGAGTGATCCCGAGGCACAAAGGAAGTCCTCGTTATCGGATTGCACATGGTTGGAAAATGAGAATGGATCTTTTTATCTTGAAGCCTTGAATGCACTCTTAGAGAACCGGGGAGTTCACTTTACGCACAAATATATTTTTTTCTTTCTCATATTTCTCATTCTTTTCTTTCTTTCATCATTTTTTTCGTCATATATTCAGCCCATGACTTCCACAACAAAGTTTTGATTTTTTTTATACCTTGAAAGTCATGAGTATCACTGGATTTTTTTTTACCCAACCCTATACATCTCTTTCATCATTATATATTTTTTTAAAATACTCCCTTTTGAACTCTAAGACTGCACCGTACCTACCTCCTCCCCCATGCTTAGACGTTGCTCGTCCTCGAGCAAAGAGGCGAAAAATGAGGTAGGTACCGGAGATATTTTTCCTTGGAGAGATACTTGAAATCTTCAACGTTGGCACCGTCTTGCGATCTTCCTTGAATTGATGATCCACCCTCAATGATAGGTTGTGGTCAAGGAGGTAATCACAAAAAGATGATATTTGGTTTAAGGGTGGATATCCGGCGAAGTTTGTGAGATCACCGATGCGGGGATACACAATGCACGGATAAAAGGCTAGCGAAAAAGATAGATACGCAAAAACGGAATGACCAGCTTCTTAGTCTCGGGCCGCAGAAATCATGGCCTGCAATAACTCACTCAAAAATAAATCTTGTACACTAAGGTTCATGCACTCAAATATATATAAGGCTTTGGATAGGTTGAGCAACACACAAGTGATATTTGTGACAAGGTTAGCAATATTTTTGAGCATAAAAGACATCTTTAATCTATTCATAACTTGAGAGCACATAAAACACTATGGGTCTTTATTTTAATCATAACCTCCGCTGAAAATTAAGCTAGTATTTAAATAAATTCAGATCTGTATTTTTAAGAGAGCACTAGCTTAAACATGCATAAATCAATTACAAAGATGAACAAAGCTGCAATTTTAATCATATATCATCATGGCACAAATTTTGTAACTTTTCCAATGATAAAATCAAGGTGGTGACTTTATTAAAGGTGATATCAAGTTGAAATACACACTGAAAATAAACATTCAAGCTTGCTGAAATTTAAATAAAAAACAGAAAATACTACGCAAACACACATAAGCAAAAGCTGAAAATTACAGAGAAAAAGAAAAGAAAAGAAAACTAAAGTTCCTAAATCTTCTAGTCCTCCGCCGGTGGTTGATGTTGGTAGTCTTGATAATAATACCCTTGCTCATAATATGAATGAACGCTTCCTCCGTCGAATTGATTTGGCTCCACAAGGTGAAGGCGTCCAAGTTCAAAGGCAATATTTGCGTTGCCTTCACCGAGTTGAGCTGCGTTGGATTGGATGGCTGCGACATTTTGAGCATTTCTTGCAGCATACCCTCCAATAATGGCCATGCTTTGTTGTGGTTGGGGATGATGAGCGTAGGACTCCGCGAAGTTAGCGTTGGGCACAACATAATTTTGTGGGGGTACCGGTGCGCCACCCCCCATGCTTGTTGTTGAGACCCTCCGTAATAACTTGGCGGAGGAGGAACTCCGCCGAATGGTTGCACATTGGGTTGTGCTCCACTCGCTTGTGCGGAGGATGTTCCCTCCTCTACGATTCTTCCTCTTTTGTTCTTCCTTGCAGGGACAAGTAGTCCCTCTTCCAACCAATCTTCCCTTCCTTCGGTGAAAAGCCTAAGCCTCTCATTCGGAAGGGGGAGGTTCACTATGGCCAACCGATAACCTCCTCTCTCATCTCCACTAATGTACTTGCCTTGTCGCAAGTACTCAAAACCGAGAGAGGTACCACGCAAAAGGTGAGCGGGGTTTCTTGCAATCCCCGGCCGCAGGGAAAAGGCCAACATGGAGAGGTATCACCCCGAACCAATATCACCAGCCCCCGATGTCGCTTCACAACACCAACGGTTGATCATGAGGTAAGAGGGGTCTATCGGCTGCCTGGCAATTAATGCCGAGTATAGCCAATTCAACTCCGTGTCGGTCACCTTTGTTTCCCTCATCCTCCCCAATACCCTCTTGCACATCCAAGAGTGAAATATCCGGATAATGGGGTTGCGGATGCGATTGCGTTGTTGATGGGCTTCTCCGGAGATCATGCTCCAAAATTCCGTCAACATGCCGGGAGGCACGTCAACTTTCTCCGGAGCTCCCTTGTGGAATCCAAGCAGCTCCCTTACGTGCTCGTAGGGAACCACTTGCTCGATTCCCTCCAAACGGAATGACAAGCTTTGCACCCCATCATCATCAACGATGGGTGCAATAGTCATCAAAATTTCCAAGGCGTAACCCAAGTGGGTGTCCACCGATATTCCGTTGGAGAACTGCACCCAACCGAGGTGCCCCAACATATAGTATATGTCGGTGTAAAAACCCAAGGTGTAGAGTGCTTGGTCGTCGAACTCGACGTTTGGCACAAGCCTCTTCTCAAGATTGGCGAGCCTCTCCTCCTCCGCCGCCGACAAGATGATGAAGCCGTACGAAGATTGTGTCGGGGTGTAAGGAGGTGGTGCGGTTGAGCGAGTCGATCGTCGTGGTGGCGCGGGCTGCTCCTCCGTGTGCCCACGAGGTTCGGTGAACCTCATGGAAGTGCTTCTCGCAGCTCTCATACCACCAAGGAGGGGAGCGTCGTTCCTCCTCGGTGGTGCCGTGTCCGTCTCCATGCTCCGGGGAGACTCGGAAACCGAGTGCCTCCTCGAAGACGTGGTTGATGACGGCTTGGACGACGACGAACTCTTCTTCTTAGAGAAGAGACTTGTGGTCTTCTTCCACATACTTGCTGCACTCTTTCTTCAACTAAAAATTCCGGGTTGCAACCGGTAAACTGGGCACTTAAACTCTTTGCTTCGGATGTGGACTTTGAGTGGATTTAAGGATGTGGATTTTTCTTGAGCTATCAAGCTTGGGATGGTTGGCTAAGTCTACGGAGGTTCCGAGCACACAAACTTGAACACACAAACAAGGGAAGGAGAGGGAAGCTTGCTCGCGAGAAACGGGCGCCGGGGGGCTCCTTTTATAGGGCAGCCGGCTCGGGCCGGCCGGCCCGGGGGTCCTCCGGCTCCTCCTCGCCGCGTCTTTCTCCCAGCACGATCATTTCGCCTCCGCAACTTTCCCCGCCCGCGTGCTCCACGAGTTGCACCGCCCAAACGCTCTCGTCCACTCCTTTTCTTGAATTATTGGTCCTCCCACTTGATGCTCCATGCTTTGGGTCATGTCCATGCTCCCTAGCTCCACTTGCTTCACATGCCACCATGAAAATCCTGCAAAGTTGATGCTTGCTGCCCACCATGCTTGTCCTTTGCATGTGGAATTGGTGAAAGTTGATAAAAGGGAATCCAATGGTGCATGCATGATTAATTCAAACTTGATTGCCTCCATTTAGGTGTGTTTAAGGTTAAGCACTCCTCTAATTCGAATTTTAAAATATTTTTCAGAGCCATGCAAGAGCTCGAGCATAATTTTAGAGAAGTTTTTAAACCATTAAAAACAAATGTAAGTCGAAAATATTTTTCGACTACGTCGATTTTGGTCTCACCGGTAAAGTTTGCTTTCATCGGTTGAGAGCGAACGTTTTCCCGCTTGATCATGGGGGCATAGGTTTAGGTTCTAATTTTGGCTAAATAAGAAAGATTTTGAATAAAACAAAATTAGAATAGGCTTAGAAAAATTCTAATCCTAGAGAAACCAAGGATAAAGATTTTTGAAACCAACCAAAAGCTTTGATTTCTAGGTTCACGCGAGTCCTACCACGTGCTGAATTTTTATAACACTTGAATATAAATCGTGACTCTACTCGTGTGGTTTTAGCATGAAAAATAAGTCAACCTCAGCACCATAATGAGGGTGAAAGGTTGAGTTAAGGTTCTGAAATTATTTGGTTGAGGGGTTTCTCGAAAAGAAAAGAATCAAACAAGCACATAGGAGGGTTCATGCAAAGGGTTTATGATAAAGCAAACACTCAATCAAGAATTATGTCTCTAATATTGTTCAACCACTTCTAAGTCTAATGTCTTTGCGTAGTAAAACTCAAAAACTAAATTATTAAAAATACTCGAAAAACCTGGAATCGGGTTGTCCTCCCGGTAGCTTATTCTTGACTTGACTTGACGAAACGGGTTGCCTCCCGCCTAGCGCTTCGTTTATAGTCTATGGCTAGACTTCTTCACTTGATTACTCCGGATCAACGCTCTTTGCGGGCGTTGCAATCTTGGGTACCCACTTCCGCACCATCTTGGGCGCGGGCTTGTCTTTTGGCTTGGCTGTCTTAGTCATTTTTTTTGGTCTTCACAGGCGGCTTCTCTTCCTTTGTCTTGACGGATGCAACACCTTCTTTAATTTTCGTTACGTTCATTTTTTCCGGCTCCTTCTTCTTTTTCAGACCCTTCGTTTGTTTTGGTTCTCCCTTTACTCCAATCATGTTGCATGCCTCAATCCTTGGACGGAACTTGAAGGAACTCCTTTCTCTGTTATTATCGAACATGATCTCCCCCTTGCCAACATCAATAGTAGCTCCCACGGTCTTGAGGAACGGCCTCCCTAGGATGAGCGGCGGCTTCTCCCTCTCTCCCATCTCGAGCACAACGAAGTCGACGGGGATGAAGTGGTGTCCAATCTTCACGGGTACATCTTCAGCAATGCCCAAGGGATAGCGAATGGAGTTGTCTCCCAACTCCAAACATATTCCCGTAGGCTCCATCGGTAGGCGTAGCTTCTCGAACACGTCCCTCGGCATGACACTCACACTAGCTCCAAGGTCGCATAACGCCTTCTCGAAGTTGAAAGAACCAACCGAACATGGAATTGTAGGGCACCGGGGTCTTTTTTGCTTCTCTAGCCCATAAGCAATAGCCGCACTACACTCCTCGGACATCTTGACATGATCTACCCCGAGTGTTGCTATCTCATATTTATTTGCAAGTATGTCTTTAAAGTAACGAGAATATGTAGGTACTTGTAGGGCGTCTAGTAATGGCATGTTGATGCTAAGTCTACGCACAACTTCCACAAACTTCTCAAAGTGGTTGTCAAGTTTACCTCGGAAGTAGCGTGGCTTGAGTTGCGGTATCCTCGTGTCATCCTCCGGCATCTCGAATTCGGGTTCCTCGGTGACGATCCCCGTAACCTTCTCTTTAGCGGCTCCTTCCACCTCGGTGGATGGTTTAAGCTTCCTTGCTCCCGCGGAACGTTCCGGATCTTCGGTCTCCTTCCCCGAACGTGTTTGAATGGCCTTCGCCGATTCGGGACATTTGGGTTGTCCCGGAAGCTTCCCTTCATCATTAGTGAGGCGCCCCGCAAGTTGTCCAACTTGCGTCTCGAGCATCTTCATCATGTTGAGCACTTGATGATTGGAACTTCCGACCTCCGTCGCCTTGCTATCGATGTTCTCCAACACCTTGTCTATGGTCTTGAACTTGGTGACGGTGTCCTTGTTGATCTTAGCTTGCTCATCCATGAACTCCTTCAATTGTATCCGAAGCGGAACCGCTTTAGGAATAGATGATCTTGCATTAAATTGAGGCCTACCTTGCCCGTAGCGGAAGTTCGGCAATTCTCCCTTCCTCATGTAGTCGAGCACTTTGGCTTCCTCCGGACAATCTTTACGGACATGGCCATACTCTCCACATTCTTCGCATGTGGACCTTGCTTCGGCGGCCTTCAAGTCTTGAGCCTCTTTCTTTTCCATCTCCATCTTCTCCAACCTCCTCATGAGCGAGTCGATCTTGCCTTCAAGTATGTCTTCTTTCTCCACTTGCAAGACTCCTTTGACGTTCCCCATGGGTTGAGCCGGTGTAGGCGCCGGACGACGCCCACGTATCATTATCCGCGACCTTCTTGAATAACGTGAAAGCTTCCGTCGGTGTAAGCTCGATGATAGATCCTCCCGCCGATGCATCGATGATCGTCCTTGACGCCATGGTGAGTCCTTGATAGAACTTTTGCACGAGGTCTTCTTTCGGGAACTTGTGATGTGGAACCGCCCGGTGTACTCGTTGAAGCGCTCGAATGCCTCCGAGATAGTTTCGTAGGATATTGAACAAAGGTGGCAATCTTATTACGCAAGCTTTGAGTTTTACCCGGTGAGTAGTATTCCTTCATGAAAGCCTTCATCAACGTGTTCCAATTTTGCACCGTCTCCGCCGCGTTGAGAGTGGAACCATTGCAAAGCCTTCCCGAGTAGTGAAAACGGAAAAAGCCTTGCCCTCATTTGATCTTGAGTCACCCCATCCATGTTGAAAGTCTGACATAGTTGAATGAATGCTTGGAGGTGAAGGTTCGGGTCCTCTTTGCCGGTGAAGGGTGAGTGTTGCACCATGCGGATTGTTGAGGTCTTGATCTCGAACGGTCTTCCGATCTCCTCGAGGTTCAAGATTGGTAGGTCGATGATGTCTGGGGTGCATAGCTCCCCAATCTTGCGTTCTTCCGGTGGTTGGTCACCCATTGGTGGAAGTCGATTCTCCCGCGGACTTTGAGGTGGTGAATCCTCCGAGATTCCTCGCGATCCTTCGTCTTCCGACTCCGAATCTACAAAATCCAGCTTTTTTAGCTTGATGTGCTTCGCGTCTCCTTAGCCTGTAAAGTTTTTCTGGATCATCCACAAAATTATTGGGTTTGTTGGAGAGGTAGCCGTCCATCTCCTGTTAGGGTTAGCAATAAACAAGTATGCAGAAAAAACTAGAAAACAAAACAAATCTATAAAGACTAGAGTTAGACAAACTAGATTAGATGTATTTTGAGGATGATCGAAGCTTAGTAGATGCAAAAATAAAACAAAATCAGTACTGAAAATTACAAAAAAAAGCAATAAAAAATCAAATCTTGATCACTTGCTCCCCGGCAACGGCGCCAGAAAAAGGGGCTTGTTGACGGTTAATAATTGTATCAAAGTTCGTTCGTGACTCGCAAGCGTACAAGTCTCCCGTCGTAGTCAAGGGACCCTTCTTCCCTCGAGTGGTGAACCCAAGGTATCGAATCCGTGGAACAAATGTGTGACGCAAGACTTAATCTATTAAAGCCAAATAACTGCAATCTTCGATAAAGAACCAAATGCATCTAAGTAAAAGACACAAAACGAATCTAATCTACTAAAAACCGGAGAAAACAAAGTAAGATTGGGTAGATAAACCGATCTAGAGGGATCGGGGTAAGCCTTTTGTTGAAGTTCCAAGCGAGAGAAGAAGTAGCAAATCGAATCTTAATAAAAGCCTCTTTAAATCGTGGTTTCCCGTCCAAATCCGAAAACATCCGCCTTTCGAGACCCCCGTTCGTCACAACGTATCCCTATTCATGCGGGGAGCTTAGGGCGAGTCAAAAGACAAGTCGAGATTCTTTCGGAAGATCCGGCGTGTACCTCTAGCCACCGCGGCTACAAGAACACCCTATGTAATCTATCTCGAGAATAGAATTGGAATAAGCAAAGCCGATCGAAAAACGAAATCTTCGAGGAAACACTTGATCGCTGGGAAAAGATTCAACTTGATAATTCAACTATAACAATGATACATACACAAGATCACCACCGGGATCCTTCCTTGATCTTGCTTCTAACTTCGGGAACTCCGACGTGGTCTTCCGTGCAAGGTTCCCACGTCGGCTAGGGGAATCCTAGTCAACTAGCTCGACCCTCTCCTCTCCTAGATGGTGTCCCTCTCTTCTCTGCTTCTCGGCGGCCGAAGACGAAATCTTCCCTCCGTGGCTCTCGGTCAGGGGACTATAAATAGCCCGATTGGCGGCTAGGGCAAAGGGCGACGGTTTTGGGCCCTAAATGGGCCTGGGCCGACCGGACTGGGCCGGCCGGCCCGGGCCCATTTAGGCCCGCCCCGTGGGCTCCTTTGCCCGAGGTCGGTTCCCTTGCTTCCCGGATGCTTCCCCCTTCGCATGTAGGTCCATGTCGTCGGTTTCTCTCCGAATTGGACTCAACTCCTTGTCTTGCAAGCTTCAAGCACTTTTCTCTCGGTCGTGTCCCCCGGAGTCCGTCGTCTTCTCGGATCAAGTCCCCCGCTTCTTGGAGTTAATATTGCTTCATTGCATGACTTGTTCAGACTTCAAGGTCTTGTCATGAGGTGCTTGATGAACTTATCCCAAAAGTCTTGCATTCAACACTAAATCCCTGCATAAACATTAAACTCCAAAAACGACATGCACACGTGAACTTGTTATACCACGGGGGTTAGTACCAATGGATAAGGTATAAAATTCATGCCAACACCAAAGGTAAACTCATGGCTAGGTTGACGGATTTTCACCGTCAACAGGTACCCGCGGTGCCTGCTTTACATCAAGCAGGTCCCGGGTACCTTCTCACGTCGATATCCCGTCGAGGGTTGTTTTCGTTTCGAGCCGAGGGTTCGTCCCGCTCGAGGGTTTTGCGTGGCATGGGTACCCGCGGCGCCTGCTTTACACCAAGCAGGGCCCGGGTACCTTCTCACGTCGATATCCCATCGAGGGTTGCCCTTGTCTCGAGCCAGGGGCTCGTCCCGCTCGAGGGTTTTGCGTGGCATGGGTACCCGCGGCGCCTGCTTTATATCAAGCAGGGCCCGGGTACCTTCTCACGTCGAT
This sequence comes from Cenchrus americanus, assembly GCA_947561735.1. NCBI lineage: Eukaryota > Viridiplantae > Streptophyta > Magnoliopsida > Poales > Poaceae > Cenchrus > Cenchrus americanus. Next base: position 130,167,322 of record OX387245.1, read on the forward strand.
ATTCCATCGAGGATAGCCTTTGTCTCGAGCCAGGGGTTCGCCCCGCTCGAGGGTTCTCCTCGCTTGGCAAGGGACCCGATCATTTAATGCCTCGCAGTCAAGGCCGCGGTTTTTTGCAGCGCGGGCACGTCTTTTTAGGCGCTGCGGCCGCGCGCGCGCGCGTAGTGGGCGGCGTGGCAGGTGGACGTGACGGCTTCGCCTCGGCCCCTGCGGGTCTCCGCCGTGATAATGGCTTGCCTGCAGTAACGTGGCCGCTGCGGTCGTGGTGGGGCCCGTCCGTCGGCGTGAAGGGAAGATTCCTTGCAGTTAATGCGAGCGGGGCGCCCGCTCCGGAGAGCTCGCCCCGTCGGCTTATAAATCTGAGGGAGTGGGGAAACGGCGGTTTTTTTACCTTAGCGCCTCACCGTTTTCAGTCCCCCGTCCTTTCGTCTTCGCCTTGCTCTTGCTACCACGCGGTATCGCCGTTAGAGCCTTTCTTCCGTTCCTCGTCCTCCGTCCTCGCATTCCTTCGTCCTTCCCCATGGCGCCGCCACAGCTTCCCCTCACGATCTTGGAGCCGTACGCCTGGGAGAGGTCGACGGTGACGCCGCTGGCCCTTGGCGAACTGGTCGCCGCCGGCCAGCTGTCAGCCAGCGAAGATGGGCGCCCGGCGGAGTGGATCGTGCCGCCAGCGGCGGACCGTGAGCCCAACCCGCCATAGGGTTATGTGGTCAGCTTCATTCGTTACCACGAGCGGGTCTTCAACGCGCCGGCGAGCACCTTCATGCGGGCGATGTGCTACTACTACGGGGTGGAGCTGCATAACTTCGCCCCCAACGCGATCTCGCAGGCGGCCATGTTTGTGGGCGTCTGTGAAGGGTACCTGGGGATCCCAGTCAATTGGGAGCTCTGGGTACACCTTTTCCGCGCGGAGCTCATCACGCAGCCCACGACGGAGCCGAGGACCGGCCGCGCGATGCGCGCCGGCGGGATGTCGCTTGCCCTGCGGGGGCAATTCAAGGACGTCTACATCCCCTGCACCATGACGATGAACAACGCCGGTTGGGAGCGGGGATGGTTCTACCTGCACAACGCCGAGCCCGGCCTTCCCCCCTACACCGGCCGGGTGTTCAAGGAGAGGCCTGCCTCCTGGGGCTACGGGGTGTCCACGCCCCAAGACGGCGCGGCAGAGTCGGTGCCGGCCGCCGCAGCCGCCCCGTCGACGATGGGGCCGAGGGCGTGGGCATCCTCGCCTTCCTCCATCATAGGCGGGTCGTGCCTTTGATGGAGAGGCCGCTCTGCATCTTCGAGATGACAGAGGCGGCCAACCCCATCGACCTCGGCGAGGTCGCGGATGCTCCCCGACGCCCCTCGAGCGGCCATATGCGCTCACCCGGCGCGGAGCGCCGTCGACACCCGGACGCCGCCGATGCCTCGCGGGTCGGACCCCGTGGGACCTCGAGATGCTCCCCCACCCGGCCCGCCGGTGAGTTTGGCTTTTGATTTCGTTTTAGTTCTTTGTGTTGTCTTTGCCTCCTAACGCGCCCTTGTTGCTCCCGTGTGTAGCCGGTGACCTTCACCATCGCCACGTCCGTTCGCCCACCCCCGACTCCCCGCGCGCCGGGCCGGGGGCGCGCGCAGCCAGCCGGCCGAGAGGAGGCGGCGCGCAAGAGGGAGCGTGCGAGGCGACGTCAAGCGCGTCACGACCGGCGAGCCGCGGAGTACGGCGGCGTGAAGAGCCGGGGCTCTCCTCCCCCCGGGGACCGAATGGTGCTCGTCCTCGGAGGAGGACGAAGAGGAAGAGGCCGAGGGGGGAGGGCCCCTCGGACGGTGGCGCCCGCGCCCCCTTCGCCGGAGCCGGCGCCGGCGGCGAGGGCGGCATCGCCCGGGGCGGGCGCAACGGCGCCCGCCGCCGGCCATCGACATCGAGGGCGGCACGCGCCGCGGAGGCGCCGCCGCGCTCGTCGGGGGCGCGCACGGCGAGCGCGCCGACGCGCGCATCGAGCGTGCTCGCGCGCGGGGGAAGCGCGTCCGCGCGCGCGCGCGACGTCGTCGGGGCGCGCGCGGCGCGCGCGCCCGCACGCGGGGCGAGCGTGCCCGCGCGCGCGCGGCGGCCGCCGTCGGGAGGCGCCACGTCGGGCGTGACCGCGCGCGGGGCGGGGCGCGCCGCGCGCGCGGCGGCGCCCGTCGGGGAGACGCGGCGGCGGGGCGAGCCGGCCGCGCCGGCCTCATGCGCCGAGGCTTCAAGGAAGAGGAAGCGCGCCTTTTCCTCCTCGAGGTAAGGGACTCGATGCTTCGCTCGATTTGACTTGTTGATGATCGGGTGTCCTAACCCCTCCGTTCGTGCTCCGTGCGGGGTGGTGCCAACCGTACCTCCCTCTCGCGCCCCGCCAAGGTGCCGAGGACGGACGCGTCCATCCCTACCCGGCGGCGCTCGTCGAGGGAGCCGCGGGCGGGGACGAGCACGACGGAGGCGGGCGAAGGCTCGCGAAATGCGGGCCGGGGCCTCGAGGCCTCGGCCAACATATCGCCCCGCCGCGGCGCGGCCGGCGGTCGCCGAGGAGCGGCCGGCGCCGGCCGTTGTGGGGGCGCGCGCCGCGGCGGCGGGCCGTGGTGGAGGCGCAGCCCGTGGGGGTCGTCGCTCGTGGAGGAGGCGGAGCGGGAGCAACCCGCGGCGCCGGTGGCCGCAGGCGCGCCCGCAGGTGGTGGCCGTGGCGCCGTACCTGGTGCCCGCCGGCGCGGAGACGCAGCGGAGGTGGTGGAGGTCTCGACGACTCCCCGCCGCCCGGATGGGACCGCGGGGCCGCCCGGCCCAAGAATTCCCCCCGAGCCCCGGGGAGGGGGGCCCTCGTGAGGCGGCGCGAGGGTCACCCTCGGTGGTGGGGGGTCGAGGACATGGCGCCGAGGCCTCGTCCTCCCGCGCCGGCCGCCCGCCCTCGGGGAGGGGGCCGTCGATGATCCCCCTCGCGTTTGCCGACGCCGGGGGGGGGAGCAGGAGCTCGGGAGCGAGCTCCGAGCCACGGCGCTACGCTCAACCGCGCGCTAACCGAAGCGCTGCAGGTTCATGGCGGCCCGGCGTGGCTCGTCTTCCAGGTTAGCCGTGGTTGCTCGTTCTCTCCTTTCCTTCGCTTGTGCATGCTGCATTCGTGGCACGGCGCTTATGGGTTTTGACTCTGTGGTTGCCAGGAGCTCGAGCGTCGCGCCCACGACAAGTATGATGCGTTCGACCGGGTGAACGCCGAGGTCCGCCAGCTCCGGGAGCGGTGCAGCGCTTTCGACGCGCTTGCCGACGCTCTCCGGTCCCCGGATAGCTGGCTAGCGTACCGGGCCTTGTCCTGGACCGACGAGCTGCCCGAGGGCTCGAGGAAGGACACGGCGCGCCGCTCGAGCCTCGAGCGGGTGCGCGCAGTCCTCATCGATCGTGATGAGGCGCTGTGGCACGCGCGCGAGGACCTGGAGAAGACGCGGACGCTGGCCGCTAATTGGGAGGCGGAGGTGGCGACCGTCCGCGTCGAAGCCCGGGATCTTCGCTCATCGCTTGAGGGGGCGCAGGCGCAGCAGCGCCAGGCTGAGGAGCGGGCGCGCGAGCCGGGAGCGGGCGGGCCAAGGAGGCCGACGACCCGAAGGCCGCCCTCGACGCCAAGGCCGCGGCCCTCGTCGTCGCGCAGGGGCGGCTCCCGCAAGAGAGCACCGCCCGCCAAGGGGCCGAGGCGCGGGTCCGGCGAGGGCGAGGCCGCCCTCGCCGATGCTCGTGCGGCGCTGGAGCGGGAGCGCGCCGCCCACGAGGTGACGCAGAAGACCTTGGCGGCTCGAGATGCCAAGCTCTCCGAGGTCGAGGGCGAGGTGATTATGCTCAGCATCACCAACGCCAGCCAGGAGACGTCCCTCCGGGAGCAGGGCGAGACCGTCGAGCGCCTCGAGCTGACGGTCGAGGCCGTGCGCCGCGACCTCGAGATGGAGAAGAAGCAAGTCGAAGGTGAGCCACAATCTGACTCTTGTCTTGTTGGATTTTCGATTGGGAACTCGCATTCCTTTTTTCTGATTTATCTCTTGCCTTGGTGTTCCCAGGCTTGCGCACTGCTCTGGGGCACGCGGCAGAGCGGGCCGAGGCGCTGCAGGCCTCCTACAACTCCTCCGAGCAGGAGCTGCGGGAGCTGCGCGATGCAGCCCTCGAGACCTGCCGCACCGTCGAGGAGGGCGAGGCACAGGCCGGCAGCTCGGCGGCCGCCCGCCCGCGCGCCCTTGGTGGCCACGTCACCGAGCGGATGCGCCGGGCGCTGCAGCTGGGCGTCCAGAAGGCCCTCGGAGTGGTGCGATCCCACTACGAGGTAGACTTCGAGGCGCTGGCGGAAGGCTACGTCGTACCCGAGGGCGTCGAGTACGAGGTAGCCATGGAGCGCGCGGATGCGCTCGCCGCCGACGCCGCCGGTCGCTCGCCGAGGCCTTCGAAGAATTCCTCTTCCCGACGTCGCCGATGCCGCTGCTCCTCCCGCCTGAAAGCAGTTGGGCGCTAGGCCCATTTTTTGTTTATGTGTATCAGAATTCTGGCCTCGTGGCCTTTTGTAAACAAACAAGTTGTTTCATGAACATAAGCAGTTGCTGTAAATGAAGTTGTTTGTTTATCACGCTTTTTGTTTCTCCTTCTTCCTGAGTAGATTCTAGTTAGGGGAATTCGATTTTCGCAGGGGGCCCGCTGGGTTGGAGGCGAGAGAGAAGGGCCATAGCCACGCGGCGTAGGCTATCTCTGGCTCGCACGCTCCTTCCGCTGTGCCGCCTGCGCCCTGTTCGAATCGTGGCTCGAGGTTGAAGTAGGAAACAAACTTAGCGCGTGTGGGTTGTTGCGTTTTTTGCGCGAAAAAATGGGACCATTTTGGGGGAGGGTGTCCCCCGCAGTAGCCCCCGAGGGTAACTTGGGTTTCAGGGGAAAGCCGAGTTGCCCTTTTTATTGAGCTTGAAGCTTTTACATAGTTGCAACCAACTGGGGCGTTGGCCGTGTGGTTTTTACAACAAAAAATACTTGGAAGTCCTAGCTAAGGGTAGAAGCGACGTAGCTGTTGGATGTTCCAAGCGTTGGTGAGTTCTTCACCGTCCTCGTTGGCTAACTTGTATGTGCCGGGCTTGAGTACCTTCACCACGACGTAGGGTCCCTCCCATGGGGGCGATAGCTTGTGGCGCCCGCGGTTGTCTTGGCGTAGCCTTAGGACCAGGTCCCCTTCGCTGAAATCCCGCCGGCGTATCTTGCGTGCTTGATAGCGCCTTAGGGACTGCTGGTACCTTGCGGAATGCATCAAGGCTACGAGGCGCGCTTCGTCCAGCTGGTCCAATGAGTCCTCGCGGGCTCGTTGGTTAGCATCCTCGTTATAGCCTCGGACCTTGGGCGACCCGTATTCTAAGTCCGTGGGGAGGACGGCCTCCACGCCGTGGACTAGAAAAAACGGGGTGAACCCAGTGGCTCTGCTCAGGGTGGTCGTCAGGCTCCACACAACCGCGGGTAGTTCTTGGAGCCATTTCCGCCCAGATTTGTTCAACTGGTCGAAAATTCTGGGCTTGAGGCCTTGTAAGATCATGCCATTGGCACGTTCCACTTGGTCGTTGGTCTGTGGGTGCGCCACAGCTGCCCAATCCACACGGATGTGGAACTTGTCGCAGAACTCCAAAAACTTCTTGCCCGTGAATTGGGATCCATTGTCAGTGATGATGGAGTTTGGCACTCCAAAGCGGTAGACGATGTCGGTGAAGAAAGTCACCGCCTGCTCTGCCCTTAAATTCGTGATGGGGCGCACCTCCACCCACTTGGAGAACTTGTCGATCACGACCAACAAGTGGGTGAAGCCCCCGGGCGCCTTCCGTAGGGGCCCGACGATGTCCAGCCCCCACACGGCGAACGGCCATGTTACGGGGATGGTTTGTAGGCCATGGGCGGGCAGGTTGGTCTTGCGGGCGTAGAACTGGCACCCCTCGCAGGTGCGCACGATCTCGCTGGCATCTGCGACCGCAGTGGGCCAGTAGAAACCCTGGCGGAACGCGTTGCCGACGAGGGTGCGGGGCGCGGCGTGGTGGCCACAGATCCCCGCGTGGATGTCCCGCAGGAGCTCGCGCCCCTCGGGAATGGGCACGCACCGTTGTAGGATGCCGGAGGCGGCGCGTTTGTACAGCTCGCCGTCGACGAGGGTGAACGATTTGGCCATCCTGGCGATGCGCCTAGCCGTGGTCCGGTCCGCGGGGAGTTCCCCTCGAGCGATCCAGGCAATATATTTCTCCCGCCAGTCCGCCTGGACGGGGGCCGGCTCGATGTCCATTACGTCGGCCTCGTGGGAGCCGTACCCCTCGAGAAGGGAGAGCACGTACGCCTCGTTCGAGGGGTCCTCGTCCATGGGCTCCGCACCCGCTGGGTTCGAGGGAGCCCCCGAGGGTTCGTTGTGGTTCGAGGGGTAGGGCTCGAAAGCGACCGAGGGTTGAGCGATGTCGCGCGCGAAAACGTTCGGGGGGACGGTGATCCGCCCGGACGCAATCTTGGCGAGCTCATCCGCCTCTTCGTTGTACCTGCGGGGCACATGGTTGAGCTCGATGCCGTAGAACTTGTCTTCGAGGGCTCGCACGGCTTTGCAGTAGGCCTCCATCTTGTCGTCGTGGCAGCTCGCGTTCTTCATGACTTGATCGATCACGAGCTGCGAGTCGCCCCTTACGTCGAGGCGCTTGACGCCCAACTCAATGGCGATTTTGAGGCCGCAGAGGAGGGCCTCGTATTCGGCCATGTTGTTGGACGCGGGGAAGTGGAGGCGCACCGCGTACCGCATGTGTTCCCCGAGGGGTGACACGAAGAGCAGGCCCGCGCCCGCCCCCGTTTTCATCACCGAGCCGTCGAAGAACAGAGTCCAGCACTCCGCTTGGATCTGTGGCGGCGGTAGCTGAGTGTCCGTCCATTCGGCGACGAAATCCGCCAAGATTTGGTACTTAATGGCCTTGCGTGGGGCGTAGGCGAGCGTCTCGCCCATCAGCTCCACGGACCACTTGGCGATCCTACCCGCGGCGTCGGGGTTGCGGATGATTTCTCCTAGTGGGAAGGAGGAAACCACCGTGACGGGGTGGGCCTCGAAGTAGTGGCGGAGTTTGCGCCGCGCAAGAACCACTGCGTACGCAGCCTTCTCGGACCCGTGGGTAGCGCGTCTTCGTGTCCGAGAGGACCTCGCTGATGTAGTAGACTGGCCGCTGCACAGGCAAGGCATGCCCTTCCTCCGTGCGCTCCACAACGATCACGGTGCTCACCACCTGGGTGGTCGCGGCCACGTAGAGCTGCAGGGGCTCGCCGTCCTGCGGTGCATGAGGATCGGGGTGTGCGTCAGGGACGACTTCAGCTTGTCGAGCGCATCCTGGGCCTCGAAGGTCCAGGATAAGCGCTCGTGCTTCTTGAGTAGGCGGTAGAGGGGTAGGCCCTTCTCATCGAGCCGTGAGATGAAGCGGCTCAAGGCGGCGAGGCACCCCAACACCTTCTGCACCCCCTTGAGGTCCCGGATCGGACCCATCCGTTCGAGGGCCGCGACCTTTTCAGGGTTGGCCTTGATTCCCTGTTGGGAGACGATATATCCCAGGAGCATGCCTCGCGGCACTCCAAAGACACATTTTTCGGGGTTTAACTTGACCCCATTGGCCCGTAGGCGCTGAACACGACGCCAAGGTCGCCAACCAAGTCGTCCGCCTTCCTGGTCTTCACGACGATGTCGTCCACGTACGCTTCGACCGTCCGCCCGATGTGATCCCCAAAAACGTGCTGCATGCAACGTTGGTATGTTGCACCCGCGTTTCTGAGGCCAAATGGCATCGTGACGTAGCAGAACGTCCCGAACGGTGTGATGAACGAGGTCGCGAGCTGGTCGGACTCTTTCATCTTAATATGATGGTATCCGGAATAAGCATCAGAAAAACAGAGCAGTTCGCACCCAGTTGTTGAGTCAACAATTTGATCAATGCGTGGCAAAGGAAAAGGAACTTTAGGGCATGCTTTATTGAGACTAGTGTAGTCTATACACATCCGCCACTTCCCATTCTTTTTCTTTACAAGCACGGGGTTTGCTAGCCACGTTGGGTGGAACACCTCCTTGATGAATCTGGCCTCGAGAAGCTTTCGCAGCTCCGCTCCGATTGCCCGTCGCCGCTCCTCGTCGAAGCGGCGGAGCCATTGCTGTACGGCGCGAGCATTTGGCAGGATGTCAAGGGAGTGCTCGGCGACTTCCCTCGGGATGCCTGGCATGTCCGAGGGGCTCCACGCGAAGATGTCGGCGTTGGCGCGGAGGAAGTCGACGAGCACTGCTTCCTATTTGGGGTCGAGGGTGGAGCTGACCCTCAAGCCTTGCCCTCGGGGGCCGAAGGGTCGAGGGGGACCCCCTTGGTCTGCTCCGCAGCCTCGAAGGTGCCCGCGTGCTTGGCGGCGGAGTTGAGGTCTTCGTTGACCATCTTCTCCAGCGTGTTCACCAGCGCTTCGTCCGCCGCTAGTGCCTCGCGCGTGCTCCACGCATTCGACATCGCGGTCGAACGCGTGCTCGATCGACGAGCCGACGGTGATGACGCCGTTCGGGCGGCATCTTCATCTTTAGATAGGTATAATTGGGGACCGCCATGAATTTGGCATAGCGAGGTCGCCCAAGTATAGCATGGTAGGCCCCTTTGAACCCCACCACCTCGAAGGTGAGGGTCTCCTTGCGGAAGTTCTTAGGGGTGCCAAACCGCACGGCAAGTCGATCTGCCCGAGGGGTTGAACCTGCTTGCCGGGCGCGATGCCGTGGAACGGCTTCGTGCTGGGCCGCAGCTGGTCCAATCCGATCCCCATCAGGTGCAGCGTATGCGTGTAGATGATGTTGAGGCTGATGCCTCCGTCCATGAGGACCTTCGAGAACCGGGCGTTCCCGATGATGGGTTCAACCACCAGGGGGTACTGGCCCGGGTAGGGGACGCGGTTCGGGTGGTCCTCCCGGCTGAATGTGATGGCGTCCTCCGACCAGTTGAGGAAGGACGGAGGCGCCCTCTCAGCGGCGAGGACTTCGTGCCGCTCCGTCTTGCGTTGGCATGTCGACATGTCGACAGTTGGTCCCCCGAAGATGAGGAACACATTTTCGACGGCGGGGAAGCCGCCGGCGTCGCCATCGCCTTCGTCTTTCTTGGCCTCTGCCTCCTTCGCGGCGGCACGGCCGTAGAATTTCTTGAGCATGTCGCATCGCTCATGGGTGTGGTGCACCGGGGTCTTATGGTAGGGACATGGCTTCTTTAGCATGTCATAGAACACCCCCCGGGCCTCGAGGGGCCGGCCGAGGGCCCCGTCGAGCGGGTCGACGCCGAGGGCCTCGGCGTTGCCACCGTCGCGCCCTCGCTCGCACGCCCGCGCGCGGCTTTTCCCCCTTCTTGCCCCGCTTGTCGTTGCGGTGCGGCTCCTTGGACTTGCTGCCCTCCGCGGGTGCGTCCCTCGGAGCGCTTGCCCTTCTTGCCGTCGAAGATCGGCCCCACGGCCTCCTCCCCGGAAGCGAAGCTAGTGGCGATGTCGAACAGCTCATTGGAGTCCGCAGGCGGGCTGCGTCCCGGCCTCCCGTACGAGGTCCCGCACGTGGTGCCCTCGAGGAAGGCATGCACGATTTCGGATCGCGCCACGCCGGGGAGCTCCGTGCGGCGCTTGGAGAAGCGCCGTATGAAGTCCCGCGCCGACTCGCCGGGCTTCCCGCGTGCGGAGCGCGCGAGTCCCATGAGTTCCCCGTGGCGCACGTATGTGCCCCGGAAGTTGCCCACGAACGTGTGGACTAGGGTCGTCCCGGGGCTTATGGATCCGGGTGGCGGTGCAAGTGCTCGAGCCATGTCCCGGCCGCGTCGCCAAGATGTAGGGGCAGGTTGCGGATGATGACCTCATCGCTGGTGGCCCCCGCCCACCGGCAAGCCAAGCGGTAGTCATTGAGCCACACGCGGGGGTCCGTCTCCCCGTTGTACTTGACGATCGTCGAGGGTTGGCGGAAGCGTTGGGGGGGACGCCGCCGCACGGATCTCCCGCCGAACACACGGGTGCCCGGGGGCTCCGGCGTCGGGGAGCGGTCTTCGCCGCTGTCGTAGCGCCCACCCCGTCGAGGGTGGTAGCCCCTTGCCGCTCGTGCGTCCGCCTTGCTGGTGCGTCTGGCGTTTATGACGTTGCGAGCGTCGCCATCCAGCGCCCTGCGCGCGTTAAGGAGTCGCTCCTTGGCCGGCGTGCGCCCTTGCTCGGTGGGATGCCCCGCTTGTCCCCCCGCGTGCACCGAGGGTTCGCCTCCCGGTGCAGCTTCGTCGCCTCGAGCATCCCCCCTCGTTGGCGGATGCGTGAGGCCGAGCTTTCGGCCCGCCGGACCGCCGCTTGCTCGATGAGAGTTTGCACCTCGCGGTGCATGTCTCGAGCCCTCGGGGGTCGAGGGTACCGGCATAGCCCCGCGCAGCGGCGTCGCGGCGGCGATGAGCTTCGGCTCGCCCGCGGGGGGTACGTCCGCGTTTTCGACGTTGGGGACGGTGTTGATGCGGTCGCGGACCGTCGGCCCGGCCTCCCCGCGCGCGTTCGCCGCGCGCAGGCTTCCCCCCGCCATTGAGGCGCGGAGCGGCCGCACCGTTCGGTATTCTTCCGCCGGCTTGGCCTCAAGCTCGCGGGCTTGGGCAAGCCGTGCGTCGACGTCGGCCCCGGTGCCGGAGTGCTTGGCCCCGCGGCCGGGCGCGCGGCGATCCCCCGGGGCGGGCGTGACCTCCCCCGTCTCCCGGCGCCCACCGCACCGGTGGCATTGGCCGGTCGTTGGTGATGACGGCGCGAGCACTCCCGCGCGGGGTCGTAGCTCCCCGTGCTTTGGAGTCGTCGGAGCAGGCCAAACCAAGCAGTCCGCGGCGTCGAGGAAACGCCGGAACGCGACTGGGTCCGGCACGCCGGAGAAGTCCCACTCCGCGTATCAGTGGCGGTTGGCGGGTGGCATCGTGTCGACGGAGCCCAGGGATGACTCATCTGCCGCTGAGGCACCGGGGTCCCTGGCGACGAAAACGTGGCGGCCGGGCGCAACCCTGCGCATCGTCGTGTTCACGTTGGTGTTGTAGGCCGACGTGGCGCCACGCAGCCCGATGGGGATGCGCGGTCCGGAGGCTGCGCGCTGTCCCGCCGGGGCGGTGGCGGTCGTGGTGGCGTGCGCACCGCGCCGGGCGGCGGCGCGCTCGGCCCGCCGCCGCTCGGATCACGCCCCCGACGCGAGCGCCGCCCAAAGCGACGGTGGCGTCGTGGCGCCGACGGGCCCGCGGCGTCCGTGCTGCGCGGCGCCCGCGCCATGGTGGTGCGCGCGGCGGGGGCCAATGCTGACCTAGCCTGGCGCTGCGCGCGGAGCTCCTCACGGTTGGTGAGGCGCATGAGATAGCCGTTCCCCGTGGCCTGAAAGTTCAGGTCCCTGAAGCGGATTTCGAACCCGGCTGGGAGGGGTCCGAGCTACCCATGCAGTAGCGTGTAGCACGGTACTCGGTGCGAATCACCATGGAGGGAGTTGGTGGAATGACCTTAGGCGCTCGTTCGCCCCACGGTGGGCGCCAACTGTCGGTGCGGAATATGGTCCCGACACTAACCAGTAGATAGCGCCGAGGTCTATCCCTCAATGGTCGATGCCAAGCAACAAGTGACACAGGGTTTTTATCCTAGTTCCGGCCGAGGGGGCCGTACGTCCAGCAGGGGTGTGCTCACGGCACTATATTGCTCAGCACCGGGGGTGCCTGTAGTGGGGCTGCTACAAGCGAGGCGGGAGAGGAAGCGTGGCTCCCAAGTCCCTAGTGGAGTGGCTGAAGATGCTGTGGGAGAATAAGAGAGTGAGTGCACAGCGTGCTCTTGATCTGTGGCTTTGAGCGTGTCGCTGTTCTGTGTCTCCTATCCGTCCCCCTGCGGCTGGGGGGTTCATCCCCCTTTTATAGATCAAGGGGGAGGCGAACTACATGCATGCCGCGCTATTTAGCTACGTGGAGAAGCACGACGTGCTATGTTGTAGAGTGGGCGGCCGTCCGGGCGATCCTTGAAGCGATCTGGTCATCATGGCCTGACTTGTACCCGAACAGTGGCGATTCGAGGGTAGGGGAGCAGCGGATGGCGGTGATGTCCTCTGACAGGCTCGAGGGAGGCGCTGACGCAGGCCCGTACGGCGCACAAGAGTTGGCAGAACGGCGTTCCTTCCCGACGTACTTCACGGGGCTGGAGTCGTTGCTACAGGGCCCGGCGTGCGCCTGCACGCGCGGGTACGGCGGCCACGCCGCGCGCGGGCGGGGATGGCAGTCCACCGGCCTAGCGCCTCCACCTTACCCTGTAGGGTCACAAGAAAGTACATCGAGGGTGCGCCGGCCCCCTTTCGAGGGCTCGGCGAGTTAGCCGTACTGGGGCGTGCGCGCGGTGTCACGGGACTGGCACCGGCCGCACCGCACGCCCCCTCCCCACGGTGGAGGGGATGGGCTCCTCCCTGGGGAGTTGGTGTGGCGGCACCGGGGTGCGAGCCCCAGGCGCATGATGGCGCCGTCCTGCGGCGTCAGGGCGTTAAATGCCCGTGTACGGGGCCGCGCACGCGTGAGGGGTACCCTCGAGCGTGGCGGACCCCGCCGAGGGCGGGGCGTACCCTCGAGCGAGGCGGAACCCGCTCGAGGGAAGTGCTGCCCCTCGAGCGGGGCGATGCCCGCCCGAAGGGAGCGCGCAGCCTCGAACAAGGGGGTCCTTATGTGGGCCGCCTCGAGGGGCCGTCGGAGTCCCTGTGGGCCGTGTCCTGCATAGTTAGGCACCTGCATGGTTAGGCTTAATGTTTTTGGGTTTCGTTCCGGGTTTTAAGTGGGGTTTCCCCCATTGTTTAAGGGGACCCCTAGGGCTGTCCCCGACACTACGAACACGTGCTGCAGCTCTTTGCCAGCACCTTCGTCTCCTCCTTCCGGCACGAGCGTATATCTACCGTCGGGAAGATCTACATGAAGATGCAAATGCAAGATTTATTTGATAATTTTTAATTTAACTAATTACAATCAACAATTGACAACCATGGGGTGCATGGTTAACCACATTCACCAAGATAAGAATACATTCAGCATACTCTTCCAAAAAGGAACAATATGCAGTTCTTATTCATTATTCTTTTTGATAGTGACTGTGTACATATATATGGAGATAATTTAATTTAAGTTCACAAACAGCAATGGGTTGCTAACATTCAGCTTTTTACTACGATTTACACAAACGCAAGGTCATTACAGGTGGGTTGTTGCTTTTCCCATTTAATTGACTATTACACCTTAAATTGCTTCCATAGCTTTTATTCAAGAATTAAATCATGAGAATCTAGTGGAAGGGTTTCTTAAACACTAAACACCTATAACAAGCCACTGGACACACATGCATGCTTAGTATAGCTAATAAATTAATTATTTAGAAAATAACAAAAGGTAGCTAGTAAAACAGGGTAAATGCACACAAAGATAAAAACTCATCAAAATAATCCTAACTTTCTCACACATGATATATGGTCCAAAACTAACCTAGGGATGCAGCATATACACCTAGAACTATTATGAAACTAGACTTATGCAATTATCAAGGAAAACAAGCATATTTCAAGAATAAATATTTCTGGCAATTATAAAATTGTGATTAATTTACCAGAGGTGTATTTTGGCATAAAACGATAGCATGCATAAGTTGGTCACAAAAATATAATTATTTTTATCTACAAAAATCATCTCGACAGATTCTGCAGAAATGGAAAACAATTTTTATAAAAAGATTTACAACATAACTTTGTGCAATTTTTGGTACAGGAGCTAGTCATAACCAACACACAACATATCCAAAAATTAGCTACAGAGGACTTGTAGATTTGGAGATATCTCAGATCTAGGTTTTTCACATTTCTATTTTTCATGCCAAACATATCAGGAAACAGCTCAGGCAAGAATAACAGAAGTTTTAGTATTATTCACCAGGAACCCAACAAAATTAAGTTCGCATTTTTCTGAATTTTCTACGATTTTTATGCATTTTTTAAGTTTCAGCCAAAAGTCAATACTATTCAAGATTTAGTTTTCAACGCGGTCCCTAGAAGTTTTGATTCTTTATAGCAGTACCCTCAATTCACAGAAAAACACCTGGAAAGAAGTCGCCCCTTGCAATGCAGTCCTCCGGGGCGGCCGGCGGCGGTCCGGCCTCAAATCCGGAGAGGGCTCGCCGGAGTCCGGTCGGGGAAGAGCAGAGGAAGGGCCTAGGGACTACCACGGACCCATTTGTGGCCGGAGAAGGAGGCAAGGCAGCTCGGGCGAGCTTGGCCGGCAGGTGCAGGGCGGCTCCGGCCGCTTCGGCTTCAAGACCGGCGAGCCCGGCGGCTGAAGACCCGGGGTGGTGCACTAGCATGTGGGGAGGGCTAAGGGGGTTTGACCGGCTCGGGGAGCAAGCGGAAAGCATTCCCACTGTGCGGGTGCCTATGGCGGTGCGACGGCGCAGGGGGTCGGCGCTCGTGTGGGCACGCGAGGGGTCACGACAGACGTTTTATAGCCCGAGGGAAACAGGGGAGTGACCACGCCCTCGTTTGAAGGAGTACCTTGGCCTTTAACCCGTGGTATGGCGAGCGGCATCGGTCGTCGCGCACCCACAGGGGGGGAACCGCGGCGGACCGATGGGCATCGCGACACGTGGCCCGCCAGCCGAGGGCGAGGGCTCCACGTGGCGGAGGGCAACTTCCCCGAGGGATGCAACGCTCGGTCCGGGGGTCGCGGGCCCGCCACGGTACGCGCGTACGGTGGCGCACCGAGGTACGGCGGCGCGGCACGCGCGCGGGCGCGCCCGGCGCTCTAGCCGGCGCGACGTCACGGCACGGTGCGAACCATTTCAACTAGCCCTATTTGAACGCAAAATACTCCAAAACTTTGAATAGAAGTGCACAAGGTAGTGAATAGGAAAGTTGTAGATCTCACTACCCTCTACAACATTTACAAAGGCTCTAGGGTGTTTTTCTCAACAAATTTTGCATAAACTGCAGCCAAACTTTGAATGTCGCCATGTCTCGGTGAACAGGAGATGCTGACGGTTGACCAAGTTTTTCACCAATTTCCTCTCAAAATTTGAAATGCCAATCTTCATGAATGTTGTGTCCCTCGACAAACTGGACAACTTTCATAGTGGTAGATTTTAAGTGTTTAGGTCAAATTTGGAGAACGCGGCAAAAGTTCCGGAAGACATTCACTGACGTCAGGGTTTAAGCGGGGTTTGACCCAAGTTTGACCACAAGTGGTTTTGACTTGATCAAGAGGGTCATTAGGGGTTTTCAGCTCGGTTTTCGAGGTGATGACCCAGGTTGACCTCGGTTCGACCAAAGTCAGCCAGTTTGACTTGGCTGATTCGGCCATTAGAGTTAATGACGCTAATTAAAAACCTGGGGCGTCACACCTAGCATCACGGCTTGTCTCCCTCCTCGCGTTAGGATCGGCTGGAGTCGCTCCTCGTCGGACTGAAGAGTCTGGCAGATGCCGGACTATGGGCGGCCTCGGTCCTCGCCAACCTGCACCACCAGTGGATCATCCCCCTCATGGAGAGGGAGCTCCGCATCTTCGAGATGACCGAGGAGGCCGACCCCACAGTGTTGGCGCGCTCTAGGTTGTTGCACGAGCCTTTTCCTCAGGAGTACGCGGCGACGAGGGTGACGTGCGCGGTCAACCTTAAGATCGTGCTGTTCGACCGCGGCGACCTTTGGTCGTTCGTCATGCTTTCCGACGCCCCACCGGTGAGTAGGCCTCCCCTTCCCTTTCGGCCCCTTGTGATGCACTAGTGTGATCCTAACGGATGCCATTAGCAGAGGGTGACCGTGGACGTCGTGCGGTCAGATCCGCCGACGCCCCGGGCCCGGCGACCGCCCGCGCCGCGAAGCAGCGGGAACAGGAGCGGGCGGTGCGCAAGAAGGAGAAGAGAATTCGACGGAGGGAGCACCGGGAGCAAGAAAGCAAAGAGTACCGGCTGCGCAAGCAGCAAGGTCTCTCCCCTCCGGTGACTCCTAAGAACTCACCGTCGTCGGAGGAGGAGGAAGAGGAGAGCAACGGGGGCAGGCCGCCCCTGAGAGGTGGAATCCCCACCCCCGTCGCCACGGGCCACGGAGGCGGCGATGGAGCGAGTGCCCGCGGCGAGCGCGGGGGCGCCCGCCACCGGACGGTCAGTGGAGGAGGCTGTTCGCGTAGCGGAGGCACCGGCGAGCACCTGCAGGGACGCCTGCTGGCGCTATGGCTCCTCCCGAACCCTCGAGGAAGATTAAGTGGGGCTTCTCCACCCTGAGGTAAGTTGCACCTTCCCAGTGCACCCCGGATTTTTAGGGGTTGGTGTTCATCCTCATGTTTTCCTTTTCGTTTGCAAGGTGAGCCGTCTGTCCCCGCCCTCGCGCCGGCAAAGGCGCTCAGGTCGGACACATCCATGATGACGAGGCAGCGCTCGTCGAGGGCGTCACGGGCGGCAGGGAACGCTGCGGCAACGGGGAGGGCCGCCGCGACCCACGACCGTGGCCGCGGGACCGCGGCGAGGAAACGGCGGCGCCGCGCCACAGCGGCGGCGCCCGCGATGGCGTCGGCAGCACCAGCGCCTGCCTCCACCGCGGGCGGCCATGCAGACATGGTGGATATCCTCGATGATGATGATGCCCCACCCCCCGGGTGGGGCCAATGGGATAACTGGCCCGCGCCAGCCCCCGAGCCTGTGGCGGGGTGAGGACCATGTGTGGTTCGAGGACCGGTGGATGGTCACTTCCTTGTGTGATGAGTGATTGACAACGTTTTGTGGACTGATTCTTGGCCAAGTATTGCAGGTGCAGGTTGCGGCTTGACTGGTGTTGGTGCAGGTTGCGGCTTGACTGGTGTTGGTGCAGGTGAAGAACAAGCGCGAAAGGTTGTCGCCGATGAGGCCTCCAGGTGTGGAGAAGACAAGTAGGCTTCGTTCGAGGGACCCGGTGGCCAGCGGGGTCAAGTGCGGGCCGCATGGTGGCATGAACAGCAAGATGAAGTCATGGACGGTTTCTTGGTTGAGCCTCAAAACCAAGGTCGAGCCAGGACTACGTGGGAGCCAAGTCATGAGTGGAGATTGGCCGAGGCTACACCGAGTTCGCAGGGTTTCCGGTGGTTCACCAGAGAACCACTGGGTTCCTTGGTTGATCCACAAAGCCAAGACCGGAGAACTGAAGACGGTGCCGCAAAGCGGCTGCGACCTGGCTCGACCGGTGAGGAGCACCCGGTCGACCGTGTGCGACGACGCAGTCCGGAGACTTCGAAGCGGAGGACACGCGTCGGGATCGCATGGCTTGCGTCGAGGCTACGCAGGGTGCGGTCGCCGGGCATCCGTCCGATGGTGAAGACATGAAGACTTCCAAATCCGCCCTTGAGGGGCTTGTATCCCTAGTTATTAGGAAAGGGCATTTTAGACTTTCGATTGCCTCCATATAACCCAAGAGGTGAGAGGATGGCAGCCAAGTTTTTGAAACCCTAGTTCATTTGCTTTCCTATTTTCCCTTCCTATTTTCCTTAGGATTTCCATAGGACTAGCTTGAGAGCTTCATGGTGAGATCTTGTGAGAGGGTTGGATGATTGGGCGGCAAGCTAGACCTTGTATGAACCTTTGTTGCATGTATAGATGATTCGGGGTGGTTCCTCAAGGTTTGGATGTGTTGTTCCCAGTTGTTCTTGGTGGTGATTTTCGGAGCCCTTTCTTGGTGATTTCTTTGGGTTGTTTTCGGGATCTTGCTCGTGGGGCTTTGATGGGGGAAATTTGTGGGAACCCTTCGTGGTTCCTTGGGCTATGATTCCCCTCCCAAATCCGTGAGTAAAGGGGCTCGATTTTGTGGTTTTCCAAGTTCTAGGGTTTGTGGTGCTCTTGGCAGGATTTCTTTGATTCCTCCTTTTCGGACAAGTTTTGGTGGGATTAAACTTGGCTATGGACTCCTCATGAGGTGTTCCTAATATCCCCAAAGTCTTGTTCAAGTCCGTGGAGCGATTCGGGAGATCGAGGTTTGGATTTGGGGAAGTTGACCCGCGGGTGCTGTTCATCCCGAGCTGCCCAGGCTACACCGGTCTGACCGGTGCAACCCTCCGTGGGTTTTTGCTCGGGTGAACGTCTGGGTGTGTTCGCTGTTGTCTTGTGTTGCTGCTGTTTCGAGTTCAGGTCAGTTTGGTGGTCGGTTGGCCTGTTTCGTGCTTTGGGAGCTTTCAAGCTGTGACCGGTCTAACCGGTGTGTCTCACCGGTCTGACCGGTGTGGAGCCACTTGGTGAAAGTTGCCCAGTTCCACCAGCAGGGACCGGTCTGACCGGTGGTGCTCACCAGTTTGACCGGTGTTGGTCTGTAGACTCGAGGTTTGGTGTTCCGCTGGGTTCTCGGGTCGGAAGGTTGTGTGTTGGTTCCTAGGTCCAGTGGCACTCTAGTGGCTACGTGGTCTTGACGAACTTGGGTAGTGAGTTGGAGAAGTGTGTTGGAAGCCGCGTTCATCTTGTTGGAGTTTCCATCTCCTTCGAGAAGAATTTTTATCGGCTCCCATTCACTCTCCCCTCTCTGGTTCGCCGTAACGGTCCTTCAAGTGGTATCAGAGCCGGTTCGGGTCTTTATTGACTCTAACCAGTCTAAGATCCAAGGATGGTGTACCAGGAATGGGGTTCGGGTCCTCCACACTTCTATGGCAAGAACTACCAGATGTGGAGTAAGCGGATGAGTGCGTTCCTCCGCGGAAAGGGTCAGATCCTTTGGGATGTCACGGTGGACACAGGCTATGTCCAGCCGATGGACTTCCTCGCTCCAGGATCGAGGGACAGATTCGACGCCAACAACAAGGCGGCCGACTACTTGTTTCGTGCTTTGTGTCATCCTGAGTTCGATCGGGTGCACACCGAGCACTTGGCATGTAGGATTTGGATGGTGCTGAAGGAGGCTCATGTTGGGAATGCCCAGGTTCAGGCACGAATGTATGCGACCTACCGGAGAGAGTACGAGAACTTCACTCATCTCCCCGGTGAGTCCATCGATGCCTTGTTTCAGAGGTTCACGGTGGTTGTGAACAACATGAGGGCCAATGTGGACGTGCTCCCGTACGATGATCATGATAGAGCGGTCAAGCTCTTACACTCTTTGGATCGTACGATTTGGGGCGGAAAGTTCGAGGCCATTGTGGAGTCAGAGAAGTATGACACTCTGACGGTGAATGAGCTGTTCTCGAAACTCAAGTCGGCTGAGGTGGATAGGGGCGTGACTGCCAAGCTCAAGGGTCCGACTGATTCCCATAGTCTTGCCCTCATTGGTGGTTTGAAAGGAAAGGCCAACACTAACCCATCCACCAAGATGTTCTCTTTTTCCACTTTGATATCTATGCCAGATGAGGAGTTCGATGTGCTTGGAAAGGATGAGCTGGCGCTCCTGACGAGATGGTTCGAGAAGCTGCACGAGAACCGAGTGAACATGAGGAGGAACACGAGGACATGCTTCCAGTGCGGCAAGCTAGGACACTTCATCGCCGACTGCCCGGAGAAGGTCGAGAACAAGGACGGCTACAAGCACAAGCCGAGGAACGATGGCAAGTACCGGTCGAGGCGTGACCACAAGAGCAAGCACAAGAACAAGTACAAGGACGAGCGACGATCGAGGACGAAGGAGAGCCGAGGCAAGGCCCGAGCGATGGTTGGAGCGAGCGACGTCGACTACAGTTCCGCGTACTCCACCTCGAGCTCGAGCAGCAGTGAAGATGAAGGTGATCGTTGCAAGAACAAGAAGTCGTCCAAGAACCTGAGCGGGCTAAGCTGCTTCGCGAGAGACGGCTTCTGCACCATGGCGCTGAGCTCCGACAGCAAGAAGAGCACACAGAGCGACTCAGACTCCGATTCCGACGACGAGGTGCGTGATGAACTTCCCTTCTTGTGCCAGGAGAATGAGAGGCTTGGCACTTTGCTTGATAACCGTGATGACATGCTTATAGAGGCCAAGAAAATGAGAAAAGAGCTTAGGGCTTCACTCGAGGATGCTAGGACTAGAGTGGCTGAGCTAGAGACACAGGTGCTTGATAGCAAGCTTGAGATTGATTCCCTTAAGACTAGCCCTGTTGTTTCAGATGAGGTTGATTGTGCTGATTGCTCCATCTTTCTTGCTGATCTTGCTTTGTTTAAGGAGAAGCATGCCTCCAAGTGTGAGGAACTAGATGTGCTTAGGGTTGAAGTGGTTGAGCTTAAATCTAGACCTGCTTTGCTAGGTGCTTGCACTTCTTGCCCTGTTTTGCATACTAAGATTGATGAGATGCATGCTTACACTAGTTCTCTTGAGGCTAAGCTGAATGAACCCATGCCTACTTCATGCTCTACCCGTGAAATGCATGCTTTGAAAAATCTGGAACTTTGTAACACCCTAATTTTACTAAAAATTTGGCATTATTAAAATTTGCTAGAAACCATTTAATTGCTTAAGGAACATAAGGTTGCTTTATTTCTTTTTAGGGATTTAAAACCTTTTCTAAAATAAAGTTAATGAAATATAGGAATTTATTGTTGCATACATGCTGGAGCATTTCTTTTGGTTGTTGGAATTCAAATTCAGAAGTTTGAATTCTATTTGATTTGAATTCCTTTCAAATACCTAAAACCCTAAATTCCAAACCCCTTACCCTACCCCTTTCCAGCAGCCCCGTCGACCTTCCGCCCACAGACCGCCGCGGCCCCGCTCGGCTCGGTCTTTGCCGCCCGGCAAGCAACAAGCCACCGCAACCGCCGCAGCCGCCCGGCCCGCTTGGCCATTCGGCCCGGCCCCGCCCGCCGGCCGCCGCAGCTCGCTCCCCGCCCGCGCCCGTGCCGCCGACCGGAGGGGGCCCGCCCATCATCCCCGCCGCCAAGCCGTCCCCGCCCGGACTCCGCCGCCGCCGCCCGAGTCCGACCGGACACGCATCCCCGTGCGTGGCCCGCACGCCAAGGGCCCTCCGCGGGCTATTTATAGCGCTCCGCCGCCCTTGGACGCCCTACCCGAGACCCCCTGTGCCCTAGCCGCCGCCTTGCGCCGCCACCGAAACCCTAGCGCCGCCGCCTTCAGCTCTCCGCCTCCGCCGCCGCTTCGTGGCCTTGAAGCTGTCCGTGAGCTGCGTCTTGAGGTGAGCAGCGCGCCCGCGTTGCAAGTCGACGAGATCGAGCCCCGTAGGGACCGGAAGACCTTGCCGGAGTTCGTGGGCCGCACCGCCGCGTCGCGCGCCGGCCGCTCCGCCGCAACTCCGCCGCGACCGCCGCCCCGTCTCGCTTCGCATGCTCGCGCGCCGCGCCCAGATGCCATCCGCGCTTCAAATCGTGCACCGAGCCCTAGATTGGGTTCGCAGGGCGAGCTCCGCCGCCGCTCGCCGTCGGCCACCGCCGTCTCCCCGCCGTCCGCCACCGCTCGGCCGCGCGCACGCGCGTCCTCGGCCGCCGGATCAAGATCCGACGCGCCGAATTCAATCCCGTCGCCCGCGCCGCCCGCAAACTGCAGCAGCCGTTGGATCTAGATCCAATGGATCTAGATCAAGCCGACCCAAGTCAGCCAGTCAAACACCACCGGCCCTGGCAGTTTTGCAGAAAAACCCCTGAGCTTTTTGGTTTTCACAAAAGTACCCTTCCACCTTAGGAGTTTCTTTACAGTTTAGCCCTTTTTTTCTTTATTTTAGCCCAAAACCTTTTCGAATCTTCACAGTTTAGTCCCTACACCTTCCCTAAGCCGAAACTTAGTCGTTTTAGCTCCGATTTTAGCGTTCTTTATGTCCACGCGTTCGTCTCGAAGCGTAGATTAGTTTTATGCTAATGTTTAGATCTGTTTGGTCTGTTTGGTGACTGTTTCTTATTTATTCCTATTGTATGCTTGTATGTGATGATTGTGGACCGTAGAGAGCGATTCGTTCGAGGGATTTGAAGATCAAGTCGTGCAAGAGTTTGAGCAGCAAGGCTTTGTTGAAGGCAAGTATTCCTTGATGCATGCCCGCTTGTCCTACATAACATGCATTTAAATCCACTGTTTTTACTTTTCCGCTTGCATTAATTTGATGGGAACCTATTAAGTATCATGCCTAGATTTTTACTACCTTTACCTTGATTTTGGGTTTATTAAATTAATCTTGTGGTAGCTATTGCTTAGCATGCTCAACTGGGATTGGTAATAATCAAACTTGGTTACTTTTATTTATTCTATGTTCCGTTTATGATCTTTACTTCACAAGACCACTTTAATATGTTAATCGGAACATGGAGAACCACCCAGGAAAACAGTACAACCACAAGAACTAATGGGCAATGGTCTTGGCTAAATAATTAGGAACTTTAGCTTGGGATGGTCTTACCTGATAAGGACAAGGGATCGGCGGTGCGTGGGGTATAGACTCGCTCTAGCGGGGGTTGGGTGAGTTATTCTTTTTATGGTGGGGTATCGACCTGCTAGGGGACTTTATACCTTGCTAACTGATCCGGACCTTGTGGGTCATAACTTGCTAGGGAACCTTTGTAAAGGCCATGTAGCGTCCCTATGAAATCACACCTCGGAAGTGTGATATGGTGCCTTGCAAACACCGCATGGTTGGGTCCAAAGTTCTTCGGAGCTTTTACGCTGCTTGTGGGTAAAGATGTACAACCTCTACAGAGTGTTAAACTAATCGATTAGCCGTGCTCACGGTCAAGAGCGGCCTGGACACTCACATGATTAAATTATGGAACTTTAATGTTTAATTGTTGTTTCATTCTTTATTTATGATGCTTATATCTTATTAATTGGGTTGGTATGAACTTACACTCTTTAGTAATCAGGTTGCTAATAAAATTTGACCAACTAAAATGCTAAAGTGCTTGAACCTTAGCCATCCACCATATGGCCTTGCATGTTATGTTGTTCTCTCTTGCTGAGTACGATATGTGCTCACGCTTGTTTATTCTCTTGCATCTACAATACCCGGAATTCTTTGCTCGGACCGGGAGAACTTTGAAGATATTCCAGGAGATTTCCAGGAGTTCTAGGTGTGCGTAGTCTTCGGTCGGTGGGCCGTGGAGGCATTTTGTCCGCTGCGAGAACTCGTTTGTTTAAGATTCGTTTAAGACTATGGTTTGTAATAACTCTTTATTCGTGTGGCACCGATTTTGGTATTCATAATGTCTAAGCGTGTGTGTAACTTGATCCTGGCGCACACGTGATCAATGCATTCGGTTTTGCCTTTAAAACTGGGTGTGACAGAGTGGTACCAGAGCTGTGTTGACTGTAGGAACGCTAGCCTAGATAGAAACGGTCGAACTAAGGATTTTATACTCATAGAAGCTTTCTCTTACATGCTTGCTTTATTCTTATTAACCTTATTCTTGCCTTTTTGCCTTACTCTTGAGCTATCTGCATTCTTTACCTTGTGCTTGCTTTAGCTCTCATCTTTTTGTCTTACCATCTTTCTCATTACTCGCACCGCACTACGGATGGTTCGCGGTTTGAAGACCTCTCGGTACAGGCGAGTCCATCGGTATGCTCCACAAGAACAGTACAATGACTTGCATGATGGAGACACAGATGAGGAGATTGAGATGGAGCCTGCACCTATGGTTTTCCCTAACCTTATCATGGTGTCGGATGATGAGGAGGATCCAGAGGAGATGATTCCAGAAGTGGATGAGCTAGCTGAACAGCCAAACCTAGAGGAGCAAGCGCCAGGAGAGGATGAGGATCACCTTGATCAAGAGATGGAGGAAGAAGAACAAGAGCAAGAGGAGGAAGCTGAGGAAGCGATCTGGGAAGTGTACCACTACAGAGCTGATGGAGTAGGCATTCCCATGGCAGACCACCTGAGAGCGATGGTACTCCGCCTGGGCTATGATAAGGCCCCTGTCTACCATTGTGAGCTGTGGACTCATCCGTGGTTCGAGCCCCATTGGGAGGTTGCTGCCATCTTGGAGTACATTCCATGCCGTGGAGTGAAGGAGGTGTCCAAGCATCATGATGTGGCTCACAGGACTACTATGGATGCTGGGATAGCAGAGTCAGCTCGGAGGGCGCTCTATGTGCTCTCTCACAAGGAGCGTGACTGGTTGGAGGATACCCACCGCCGTTACACACCTTTCGGAGCAAGTGGGGAAGCCAAGACTTACATCGCCCCAGCACCAGCCTATGTAGGAACGCTGAACAATGTCCGGAGTCTACTTGCAGCTGTGAACACCGCATTGGATGATGCCAACAACACTCTATATGTAGCACAGCAGCAGATTTTCACTCCGGAGACGCAGAGGCGTGCCTTAGAAGCTGCGCTTCAGAACAGGGAGCAGCCAGAAGCCCATGAAGCCACAAAAGGATGTACCTCCCCGTCGCCCAAGAGGCCACACTACGACTCCCCTGACGCCCGCACAGATGCCATGGCAGAAGATAGTCTTTAGGTTTAAGATTAAGGATAGGATCCCTTTGTAATCGCTAGTAGACGATCGGTAAAGTGTGTTTAGTTTAGAGGTGTGGTTGAATGCTTGATTTTGTGCTTAATGTATGAGTTGGATTTTTTGGTTGAGTGCAATGTGTTGTGGAGTGATGACCACAACGACATTGGTTTAGTAGTAAGTTTGTGGGGGTTAACTTTCAGTCTAAATCAATTATCTATCTTAATCCTTTTTGTCCCTTTAAGGTTCCCCTTAATGCAAATTCGAGATCCCTAAATCTGTTCGCGCAGCTTTCTGAGTCAGCTGCACTGTTTTAATTTTATCTCGAGCTACAGAATTCCGATTGCAGTAAAACCAATTGGGAAAGTTCAAGAATTTTGTGACTGATTTTCTGTGAAAAATTCAGAATATTTGGATGGATAATCAGAGAGTTATGACTGAAACATTACAGCCTCACGAATCTGTTAAACACTGCTGACCTACCTGACTTGTTTATTTTATAACCAGAGTTACACAACTCCGATTGAGGTGATTCCAGTTGAAGTAGCTTCCTAATTTCATTACCTTTTATCAGTCCAAAATCCATAATTTTTGTTTACCAACACTGAGAGTTATGCCTGATTGTTTGGAGTCAACAGAATCTGTCTTATCTAAATATCATTGCTATCTTATCTTTCTGAGTTTAACCCTTGGTGCAATCATCTAAAATAATGTCCCTAACACTCAGATGGTGAACACCAGGTCAGGATCAGGTGTTGATCAACCAGCAGGAAGAGCACCCCAGCCAGTACAAATGGATCCCGCTATGCAGCAGTTCCTGGAGGCACAGACCCAGCTCCTCCAGAACTTGACCAACACCGTGACAAACTTGCAAGCCCAGGTCAACAATCCACCGGTGCCGCCACCCGCGCCTGGCAACAAGCACCAGGAGTTCATGAGTCATCACCCACCTGTGTTCACTCATGCCGCTGATCCACTTGAAGCTGAAGATTGGCTGAAGACAGTGCTGAAGATGCTTACTACCTGTCAGTGTGACGACAGAGAGAAGGTCCTGTATGCTGCAGGACGACTTCAAGGATCTGCAGCCGCTTGGTGGGATGCGTATTCTGCCGCTCATGCCGCCCCAGACACTATCACTTGGGAAGAGTTTACCACCAACTTCAGGAGCCATCACATACCCTCTGGAGTCATGAAGATCAAGAAGAAGGAGTTCTTCTCTCTGAAGCAGGGAGGAATGTCAGTGGCTGAGTACAGAGACAAGTTCACGGAGTTGTCTCGCTATGCAGCTGAGGAGGTTGCTGAAGATAGGAAGAAGCATGAGCTGTTCCTGGATGGATTAGCTGGTTTGCTGCAGTACCAGCTGATGTCCTATCCTTTCCCTAACTTTCAGCAATTAGTTGATGCCGCCATCCGCTTGGAGCACAAGCGCAAGGAGCTCGGAGAGCAGAAGAGGAAGGCCGCCAGCTCTGGGCAGTTTGGGAGTGCGTCTCGCCCGCGCTTCAACCCACCGCCGAACACCCCGTTCCGCTTTGGGGGACCGGGTGGAAACTTTGGGCGGCGCGCGGTCCCGGCGTCACGCTCGGCGGTTCCGGCGGTCCGCTCGGCGGTTTCGGCGTCTCGTTCCTTAGACTCCCCGCCCCGCTTCCCGGCGAGTCGGCGAGAGAGCTCTAGTTGGCACACCTGTAAGGTCCGTGGCACCGCCTAATCCTGCCACCACTACTTGATTCAAGTGCGGAGAGCTTGGTCACTATGCCAATGCTTGCCCAAAGAGGAACCCTCCACACACCCCAGTGCAGAACCAGCAGCAGACAAGGAGCGGAAGCCAAACCCCGCAGTCTAACAAAGGACAACAGAGCTATACACGAGGCAAGGCGATGCACGCTGATGCGGAAGTCGCTTAGGAGAACCCCAGAGTAGTGCTCGGTATGTTTCTAGTCAACTCTACTCCTGCCTCAGTTTTGTTTGATTCTGGAACATCCCATTCTTTCATTACATCCCAGTTCGTAGCTCAACATAATATACCTATCAGTCCCATGTCTCACCACATGTTAGTTACCTCACCTGGGGGGGAATTGAAAGCCATATATAAATGTGACAACGTTCATCTCAAGATTGTGGGCAGAGATTTCCGTGCCAATCTTATAATCTTGGATTCAAAGGGGATCGATGTGATATTGGGAATGGGATGGTTGACCGCGTGTGATGCGGTGATACAGTGTGCTAAGAGATCAATCCTTTTTACAAGTCCAGCTGGTGAAAGGTTTGAGTTTGCAGCAGATCCCGCACCATCAAACACCAGTGCCGTGAATAAGCTTGATGGAGCAGCCTTGGAAGACATACGAGTAGTGTGCGATTATCCTGATGTGTTTCCCGAGCAGTTGCCAGGTATGCCCCCTGACCGAGATGTTGAGTTCGTTAATGATCTACCTGGTACTGCTCCTATCTCTAAGCGCCCATATAGAATGTCTAGTGATCAGTTACAAGAACTTAAAGCTCAGATTAAAGAATTATTGGGTAAAGGGTTCATTCGTGCTAGTTCATCACCTTGGGGAGCACCCGTCATCTTTGTGGGTAAGAAAGATGGCACACAGAGGATGTGTGTTGATTACAGGTCCCTTAATGATGTTACCATCAAGGACAAGTATCCTCTGCCACGTATTGAAGATTTGTTCGATCAGATGAGAGGAGCTAAAGTGTTTTCTATGATCGATCTACGATCTGGTTATCATCAGTTGAAGATTAGGCCTTCAGATATTCCCAAGACAGCTTTTACTACCAGGTACGGACTTTACGAGTACACAGTTATGTCCTTTGGGTTAACCAATGCACCCGCATACTTCATGTACTTGATGAACAAGATCCTTATGGAGTATATGGACAAGTTCGTTGTGGTATTCATTGATGACATTTTGATCTACTCCAAGACTGAGGAAGACCATGAGGAGCATTTGAGGCTTGTGCTGCAGAAGTTGAGAGAGCACGAGTTATATGCAAAGTTCAGCAAGTGTGAGTTTTGGCTCAAGGAAGTGTCTTTTCTAGGTCATATCATCACCAACGGAGGTATTGCGGTAGATCCCAGCAAGGTTAGTGATGTATTGAAGTGGGAAGCCCCTCGTACAGTGTCTGAGATCAGGAGTTTTCTTGGACTTGCTGGTTACTATCGTCGATTTATTGAAAGATTCTCCAAGATTGTGAAGCCTCTCACTACATTGCTAGAGAAGGACAGGGAGTTCAAATGGACCAGTGCATGTCAGTCCTGTTTTGAAGAATTAAAGAAGCGGTTAACCACAGCACCTGTTCTAGTAATGCCTGATCTACGGAAGAGCTTTGACATTTATTGTGATGCATCTCGACAAGGTCTAGGATGTGTGTTGATGCAAGAAGGTCACATTATAGCCTATGCATCTCGTCAGTTGAGAAAACATGAGTTGAACTACCCTACGCATGATCTTGAGTTAGCAGCAGTAGTTCATGCATTGAAGATTTGGAGACATTACATTATGGGAACTAAGTGTCAAATCTATACTGATCACAAGAGTCTGAAGTATATCTTCACTCAGAAGGATCTCAATCTGAGACAACGTCGTTGGTTAGAGTTGATCAAAGACTATGATCTAGAGATTCACTATCATCCTGGTAAAGCGAATCTGGTCGCTGATGCTTTAAGTCGGAAAGGCCATACTAACATGGCTATGATTATCCAGTTTCCTGATGAGTTGGTAAAAAAGTTTGAAAGGCTCAACTTGAAAGTGGTTGCTCATGCAGAAGGAGTGACTTTGGAAGTACAGTCCACTCTGGAGCAAGAGATACGTAAGTGGCAGCTAGAGGATGCTGGGATACAGAAAATCAAGGAGAGTATGCAACAAGGAGAAGCCCCAGATTTCAAAGAAGATGAGCAGGGAACCGTGTGGTTTAAGAACCGGTTGTGTGTACCAGAGACAGGAGATCTCAGAGAGACTATCTTGAGAGAAGCTCACGACTCAGCTTACTCTATCCATCCAGGCAGTACTAAGATGTACCAGGATCTCAAGCAGAGGTATTGGTGGTACGGTATGAAGAGAGATGTGGCCGCACATGTGGCTTTGTGTGACACTTGCCACCGAGTTAAGGCTGAACATCAGAGACCCGCTGGTTTGCATCAACCCTTGAAGGTGCCTGAGTGGAAGTGGGAAGAGATCGGAATGGACTTCATAGTGGGTTTACCCCGAACCCGAGATGGTTATGATTCGATTTGGGTCATTGTGGATCGTTTGACCAAGGTAGCTCACTTCATTCCGGTAAAGACTACTTATACAGGAGCTAAGTTGGCAGAGCTATACATGTCCAGGATTGTGTGTTTGCATGGTGTACCAAAGAAGATCGTGTTATTCAGAGGTACTCAGTTTACTTCTCGTTTCTGGGGGAAGTTGCATGAGTCTCTGGATACTAAGCTAAATTTCAGCTCAGCTTATCATCCACAGACAGATGGACAGACAGAGAGAACCAATCAGATCCTAGAAGACATGCTGAGAGCATGTGCGCTTAAGCATGGTGGTAGTTGGGATAAGAGCTTGCCATACGCTGAGTTCTCTTATAACAACAGCTACCAAGCCAGTCTCAAAATGTCACCCTTTGAGGCCCTATATGGAAGGAAGTTGTCAGGGACAGCCCTAGGGGTCCCCTTAAACAATGGGGAAATCCTCACTCAAAACCCGCAACAAAGCCAAAACACAATTTGCCTAACCATGCAGGGAACAGCCCACACCGCAGGGACCCCGACGGCCCATCAAGGCGGCCCTCTTAGGGATCCCCTCGGGCAGGCTCCGCCTCGCTCGAGGATGCGCGCCCCCCCTCGGGCGGGCTCCGCCCCGTTCGAGGGGTAGCACTTCCCTCGAGCGGGCTCCGCCTCGCTCAAGGGCTCGCTCCCCCTCGAGCAGGTTCCGCCTCGCTCGAGGGTACGTCCCGCCCTCGGCCGGGGTCCGCCACGCTCGAGGGCGCCCCTCACGCGTGCGCCGGCCCCCGTACATGGGCATTTAACGCCCTGACACCGATGGGACGGCGCCATCATGCGCCCGGGGCTCGCGCCACGGTGCCGCCGCACCAACTCCCCAGGGAGGAGCCCATCCCCATCACTGTGGGGAGGGACTGTGCATCGCGGCCGGTGTCAGTCCCGTGACGCCGTGCGCCTGCTCCAGTACGGCTAACGCGCCGAGCCCTCGAAGGGGGCCGGATGCACCCTCGATTCACTTTCTTGTGACCCTACAGGGTTAGGTGGAGGCACTAGGCCGGTGGAACACCATCCCTGCCACTATAACAGCGTGGCCGCCATCCCCGCGCGTGCAGGCGCAAGCCAGGTGCTGTAGCAACAACTCCAGCACTGTGAAGCGCGTTGGGAAGGGACGCCGTTTTACCTACTCCTGTGCTCCGTACAGGCCAACGTCAGCACCTCCCTCGAGCCTATCAGAGGACATCGCCACCATCCGCCGCCCTTCTACCCTCGAACCGCCACTGTTCGGGTACAAGGTAGGCCATGATGGCCAGATCGCCGCAAGGATCGTCCGGACGGCCGCCCATTCTACAGCATAGCACGTCGTGCTTCCCCATGTAGCTAGATAGCGCGGCGCGCATGTAATCCGCCTCCCCCTTGATCTATAAAAGGGGGGGCAAACCCCCAGCCGCAGGGGGGACACACACAGGAGCACACGAGACGTAGAGCAACAGATAACACACAGCTGTTGACGGTTAATAATTGTATCAAAGTTCGTTCGTGACTCGCAAGCGTACAAGTCTCCCGTCGTAGTCAAGGGACCCTTCTTCCCCCGAGTGGTGAACCCAAGGTATCGAATCCGTGGAACAAATGTGTGACGCAAGACTTAATCTATTAAAGCCAAATAACTGCAATCTTCAATAAAGAACCTAATGCATCTAAGTAAATACACAAAACAGATATAATCTACTAAAAACCGGAGAAAACAAAGTAAGATTGGGTAGATAAACCGATGCAGAGGGATCGGGGTAAGCCTTTTGTTGAAGTTCCAAGCAAGAGAAGAAATAGCAAATCGAATTTTAATAGAAGCCTCTTTAAATCGTGGTTTCCCGTCCAAATCCGAAAACATCCGCCTTTCGAGACCCCCGTTCTGTCACAACGTATCCCTATTCATGCGGGGAGCTTAGGGCGAGTCAAAAGACAAGTTGAGATTCTTTCGGAAGATCCGGCGTGTACCTCTAGCCACCGCGGCTACAAGAACACCCTATGTAATCTATCGCGCGAATAGAATTGGAATAAGCAAAGCCGATCGAAAAACGAAATCTTCGAGGAAACACTTGATCGCTAAGAAAAGATTCAACTTGATAATTCAACTATGACAATGATACATACACAAGATCACCACCGGGATCCTTCCTTGATCTTGCTTCTAGCTCGGGAACTCCGACGTGGTCTTCCATGCAAGGTTCCCACGTCGGCTAGGGAAACCCTAGTCAACTAGCTCGACCCTCTCCTCTCCGACATGGTGTCCCTCTCTTCTCTGCTCCTCGGCGGCCGAAGACGAAATCTTCTCTCGCGTGGCTCTCGGTCGGGGGACTATAAATAGCCCGATTGGCGGCTAGGGCAAAGGGCGACGGGTTTGGGCCCTAAATGGGCTCCGGCCGACCGGATCCGGGCCGGCCGGCCCGGGCCCATTTAGGCCCGGCCCCCGCGGGCTCCTTTGCCCGAGGTCGGTTCCCTTGCTTCTCGGATGCTTCCCCCTTCGCATGTAGGTCCATGTCGTCGGTTTCTCTCCGAATTGGACTCAACTCCTTGTCTTGCAAGATTCGGCACTTTTCTCGGTCGGGTCCCCCGGAGTCCGTCGTCTTCTCGGATCAAGTCCCCGGCTTCTTGGAGTTAATATTGCTTCATTGCATGACTTGTTCGGGACTTCAAGGTCTTGTCATGAGGTGCTTGATGAACTTATCCCGAAAGTCTTGCATTCAACACTAAATCCCTGCATAAACATTAAACTCCAAAAACGACATGCACACGTGAACTTGTTATACCACGGGGGTTAGTACCAATGGATAAGGTATAAAACTCATGCCAACACCGAAGGTAAACTCATGGCTAGGTTGACGGATTTTCACCGTCAACATCTCCCCCATGCTTAAACCCTACTCGTCCTCGAGTAAGCCTTCGATGGATATCATCATTGCTAAACAATGTTTAAACTTTGCACTTGATTACACATGAGAAAACATAATGCTCTCAAAATTTTAATTCATTAAAGTTCCATAATGTACTAGCCTTCATCTCCACGGAGGGTAGATTCTTATTAAGCTTATCCCACAAGTATTAACATGCTCACAAAGTTTTAAATAGATCTCAGAATTTTTTGAAATAAAGAACGAAAATAAGAAAAGCTAAACCAAGTTCACAAATTTAAATCATCTCGTGCATTGCTCATGAACTCTCATCTCGCTTGTCTCTCAAGCCTATATATTCTACTCCTTTCCCTCCCATATATATGTGGTAGGCTTTATATGGAGCTTTGGGAAAGTTTAGTCCTAACAAGATTTTATAAATGAGATGTTGTCAAAACAAGACAAGCTTCTCATGGTCTTACCGAGACTCGTCAAAAAGGTCATTGGAAAATAATGTTAAATCAAGGAGGGGAAAGAGAAAAATACACACACTTTTAGATAAGTGGACATGTGCAAATGGCAAAGAGTGATCCCAAGGCACAAAGGAAGTCCTCGTTATCGGATTGCACATGGTTGGAAAAATGAGAATGGATTTTTTAACTTGAAGCCTTGAATGCACTTTTAGAGAGCTAGGGAATTTACTTTACGCACATTTTTTTTCTTTCTCACATTTCTCATTCTTTTCTTTCTTTCATTCATTCATTTTTTTTCTCGTCATATATTCAGCCCATGACTTCCACAACGAAGTTTTGAATTTTTTTTTATACCTTGAAAGTCATGAGTATCGCTGGATTTTTTCTTTCATCATCATGTTTTTAAAATATTCCCCTTTGAACTCTAAAACTGCACCGTACCTACCTCCTCCCCCATGCTTAGACGTTGCTCGTCCTCGAGCAAAGAGGCGAAAAATAAGGTAGGTACCGGAATATTTTTCCTTGGAGAGATACTTGAAATCTTCAACGTTGGCACCGTCTTGCGATCTTCCTTGAATTGATGATCCATTCTCAACGATAGGTTGTGGTCAAGGAGGTAATCACAAAAAATGATATTTGGTTTAAAGGTGGATATCCGGCGAGGTTTGTGAGATCACCGATGCGGGGATACACAATGCACGGATAAAAGGCTAGCAAAAAGATAGATACGCAAAAATGGAATGACCAGCTTCTTAGTCTCGGGCCAGAGAAATCATGGCCTGCAATAACTCACTCAAAAATAAATCTTGTACACTAAGGTTTATGCACTCAAATATATATAAGGCTTTGGATAGGTTGAGCAACACATAAGTGATATTTGTGACAAGGTTAGCAATATTTTTTGAGCATAAAAGACATCTTTAATCTATTCATAACTTGAGAGCACATAAAACACTAAGGGTCTTTATTTTAATCATAACCTCCGCTGAAAATTAAGCTAGCATTTAAATAAATTCAGATCTGTATTTTTAAGAGAGCACTAGCTTAAACATGCATAAATCAATTACAAAGATGAACAAAGCTGCAATTTTAATCATATATCATCATGGCACGAATTTTGTAACTTTTCCAATGATATAATCAAGGTGGTGTCTTTATTAATGGTGACATCAAGTTGAAATACAAACTGAAAATAAACAAACATGCTTGCTGAAATTTAAATAAAAACAGAAAATACTACGCAAACACACATAAGCAAAGCTGAAAATTACAGAGAAAAAGAAAAGAAAAGAAAACTAAAGTTCCTAAATCTTCTAGTCCTCCGCCGGTGGTTGATGTTGATGATCTTGATAAAAATACCCTTGCTCATAATATGGTTGGACACTTCCTCCGACGAATTGATTTAGCTCCACAAGGTGAAGGCGTCCAAGTTCAAAGGCAATATTTGCGTTGCCTTCACCAAGTTGAGCTGCGTTAGCTTGGATGGCTGCGATGTTTTGAGCGTTACTTGCAGCAAACCCTCCAATAATGGCCATGCTTTGTTGTGGTTGGGGATGATGAGAGTAGGACTCCGCTAAGTTAGCGTTGGGCACAACATAATTTTGTGGGGGTACCGGTGCACCACCCCCCCATGCTTGCTCTTGTGGCCCTCCGTAATAACTTGGCGGAGGAGGGACCCCGCCGAATGGTTGCACATTGGGTTATGCTCCACTCGCTTGTGCGGAGGATGTTCCCTCCTCTACGATTCTTCCTCTCTTGTTCTTCCTTGCAGGGACAGGTAGTCCCTCTTCCAACCAATCTTCTCTCCCTTCATTGAAAAGCCTAAGCCTCTCGTTGGGAAGGGGTAGGTTCACTATGGCCAACCGATAACCTCCTCTCTCATCTCCACTAATGTATTTGCCTTGCCGCAAATATTCAAAGCCGAGAGAGGTACCACGCAAAAGGTGGTCGGGGTTTCTTGCGATCCCCGGCCGCAAGGAAAAGGCCAACATGGAGAGGTAACACCCCGAACCAATATTACCCGCCCCCGATGTTGCTTCACAACACCAACGGTTGATCATGAGGTAAGAGGGGTCTATTGGCTGCCTGGCAATTAAAGCCGAGTATAACCAATTCAACTCCGTGTCGGTCACCTTTGTTTCCTTCATCCTCCCCAATATCCTCTTGCACATCCAAGAGTGAAATATCCGGATAATGGGGTTGCGGATGCAATTGCGTTGTTGATGGGCTTCTCCGGAGATCATGTTCCAAAATCCCGCTAACATGCCGGGTGGCACGTCAACTTTCTCTGGAGCTCCCTTGTGGAATCCAAGCAGCTCCCTAACGTGCTCGTAGGGAACCTCTTGTTGGACTCCCTCCAAACGGAATGACAAGCCTTGCACCCCATCATCATCAACGATGGGTGCAATAGTCATTAAAATTTCCAAGGCGAACCCCAAATGGGCGTCCACCGATACTCCGTTGGAGAACTGCACCCATCCGAGGTGCCCCAACATATAGTATATGTCGGTGCAAAAACCCAAGGTGTAGAGTGCTTGAACTCGACGTTCGGCACAAGCCTCTTCTCAAGATTGGCGAGCCTCTCCTCCTCCTCCGTCGACAAGATGATGAAGCCGTACGAAGAGTGTGTCGGGGTGGAAGGAGGTGGTGCGGTTGAGCGAGTCGATCGTCGTGGTGGCGCGGGCTGCTCCTCCGTGTGCCCACGAGGTTCGGTAAACCTCATGGAAGTGCTTCTTGCAGCCCTCATACCACCAAGGAGGAGAGCATCGTTTCTTCTCGGTGGTGCCGTATCCGTCTCCATGCTCCGGGGAGACTCGGAAACCAAGTGCCTCCTCGAAGACGTGGTTGATGACGGCTTGGACGACGACGAACTCTTCTTCTTGGAGAAGGGACTTGTGGTCTTCTTCCACATGGTTGCTGCACTCTTTTCTTCAACTAAAATTCCGGGTTGCAACCGGTAACTAGGCACTTAAACTCTTTGCTTCGGATGTGGACTTTGAGTGGATTAAGGATGTGGATTTTTTTTTTCTTGAGCTCTCAAGCTTGGGAAGGTTGGCTATGTCTACGGAGGTTTTGAGCACACAAACTTGAACACACAAACAAAGGAAGGAGAGGGAAGCTTGCCCGCAGAAAATAGGAGCCGGGGGGGCTCCTTATGTAGGTGAGGCCGGCCTCGGTGCTCCTCCCCGCCTCGTCTTTCTTCCAGCACGATCATTTCACCTCTGCAACTTTCCTACCCGCGTGCTCCACGAGTTGCACCGCCCAAACGCTCTCGTCCACTCCTTGGTCCTTCCACTTGATGCTTCATGTTTTGGGTTATGTCCATACTCCCTAGCTCCACTTGCTTCACATGCCACCATGAAATTCCTACAAAGATGATGCTTGCTGCCCACCATGCTTGTCCTTCGCATGTGAAATTGAAAGGGAATCCAATGGTGCATGCATGATTACTAGATTGC
Source organism: Cenchrus americanus (assembly GCA_947561735.1). Lineage (NCBI taxonomy): Eukaryota > Viridiplantae > Streptophyta > Magnoliopsida > Poales > Poaceae > Cenchrus > Cenchrus americanus. The sequence goes on from OX387245.1 coordinate 130,202,706, forward strand.
CTCCATTAAGGTGTGTTTAAGGTTAAGCTCTCCTCTAATTCGAAATTTAAAATATTTTTCAGAGCCATGCAAGAGCCCGAACATAATTTTAGAGAAGTTTTTAAACCATTAAAAACAAATGCAAGTCGAAAATATTTTATTTTTACGTCGATTTCGGTCTCACCGGTATAGTTTGCCTTCATCGGTTGAGAGCAAACATTTCCCGGCTTGATCATGGGGGCATAGGTTTAGGTTCTAATTTTGGCTAGATAAGAAAGATTTTGAATAAAACAAAATTAGAATAGGCTTAGAAAAATTCTAATCCTAGAGAAACCAAGGATATAGATTTTTAACACCAACCAAAAGTTTGGATTTCTAGGTTCACGCGAGTCCTACCACGTGCTGAATTTTATTAACACTTAAGCATAAATCGTGGCTCTACTCGTGTGGTTTTAGCATGAAAAATAAGTCAACCTCAGCACCATAATGAGGGTGAAAGGTTGAGTTAAGGTTCTGAAATTATTTGGTTGGGGGTTTCTCGAAAAGAAAGGAATCAAATAAGCACATAGGAGGGTTCATGCAAAGGGTTTATGATAAAGCAATCATTCAATCAAGAACTATGTCTCTAATATTGTTCAACCACTTCTAAGTCTAATGTCTTTGCGTAATAAAACTCAAAAACTAAGTTATTAAAAATACTCGAAAAACCTGGAATCGGGTTGTCCTCCCGGTAGCTTATTCTTGACTCGACGAAACGGGTTGCCTCCCCGCCTAGCGCTTCGTTTATAGTCCATGGCTAGACTTCTTCACTTGATTACTTCGGATCAACGCTCTTTGTGGGCGTTGCAATCTTGGGTACCCGCTTTGGCTTAGTCAAAATTTTTTTTTTGGTCTTCACAGGCTGGCTTTGTCCTTTGGTCTTGACGGATGCAACATCTTCCTTGTGGCTCGGCATCTCGAACTCCGGTCCTTCGGTCGCGATCTTCATGGTCTCTAGTGTGATCCTTCATCTTTCCCGAACGAGCTTGAGTAGCCTTCGCCGTCTTGGGACCTTGGAGTTGTCTCGGATATTCTTCTTCGTTACCCATCGGGCGCCCGACAAGTTGTCCCACTTGCGTCTAGCATCTTCATCATGATGAACACTTCACGTATAGAGCTTCCGACCTCCGTCACCTTGCCATCTAAATTCTTCAATATTTTCTCCATAGCCTCGAACTTAGTGACGGCGTCCTTGTTGATCTTAGCTTGCTCGTCCATCAAGTCCTTGAATTGTGCACAAAGAGAAACCAAAACTTGAATCGACGAACTTGCATTAAATCGGGGTTACCTTGGACATGGTCGTACTCCACACACTCCTTGCATGAGGATCTTGCTTCGGCGGCCTTTAGGTGTTGAGCTTCTTTCTCCATCTCCATCTTCTCCATCCTCCTCTTAAGTAAACCGATATGCCACTCAAGGAATCCGACTCGTATGCATTCGGCTCTCGCAATCGTCATGCGGATAGTTGAGACTTTGATCTTGAACGGCCTCCCGGCGTCTTGAAGGTTTATGATAGGTAGATCAACGATGTCCGGGGTGCTCGGCGCTCCGTGGTTGAGGTTGATCTTCCTTTGGACTTGGAGGTGGTGATTCCCTTGGAGATTTCGACGGTCCTTCGACTTCAACTTTCGAATCTAGGGTTTCCACCCCTTTAGCTTGTGTTGCATGTCACCTTTGCCCCGTAAAGTTTTCCCGGATCATCCACAAAAAGGTTTGGGTTTCTTGGAGAGGTAGCCAACCATCTCCGGTTAGGGTTAGCAATAAGCAAAGTATGCAAAGAAAACTAGAAAACAAAACAAATATATAAAGACTAGAGTTAGACAAACTAGATTAGATGTATTTTGAGGATGATCAAAGTTTAGTAGATGCAAAAATAAAACAAAATCAGTACTGAAAATTACAAAAAAAGCAATAAAAAATCAAATCTTGATCACTTGTTCCACGGCAACGGCGCCAGAAAAAGGGGCTTGTTGACGGTTAATAATTGTATCAAAGTTCGTTCGTGACTCGCAAGCGTACAAGTCTCCCGTCGTAGTCAAGGGACCCTTCTTCCCCCGAGTGGTGAACCCAAGGTATCGAATCCGTGGAACAAATGTGTGACGCAAGACTTAATCTATTAAAGCCAAATAACTGCAATCTTCAATAAAGAACCTAATGCATCTAAGTAAAAGACACAAAACAGATCTAATCTACTAAAAACCGGAGAAAACAAAGTAAGATTGGGTAGATAAACCGATGCAGAGGGATCGGGGTAAGCCTTTTGTTGAAGTTCCAAGCAAGAGAAGAAATAGCAAATCGAATCTTAATAGAAGCCTCTTTAAATCGTGGTTTCCCGTCCAAATCCGAAAACATCCGCCTTTCGAGACCCCCGTTCTGTCACAACGTATCCCTATTCATGCGGGGAGCTTAGGGCGAGTCAAAAGACAAGTCGAGATTCTTTCGGAAGATCCGGCGTGTACCTCTAGCCACCGCGGCTACAAGAACACCCTATGTAATCTATCGCGCGAATAGAATTGGAATAAGCAAAGCCGATCGAAAAACGAAATCTTCGAGGAAACACTTGATCGCTAAGAAAAGATTCAACTTGATAATTCAACTATGACAATGATACATACACAAGATCACCACCGGGATCCTTCCTTGATCTTGCTTCTAGCTCCGGAACTCCGACGTGGTCTTCCATGCAAGGTTCCCACGTCGGCTAGGGAAACCCTAGTCAACTAGCTCGACCCTCTCCTCTCCGACATGGTGTCCCTCTCTTCTCTCGCTCCTCGGTGGCCGAAGACGAAATCTTCTCTCGCGTGGCTCTCGGTCGGGGGACTATAAATAGCCCGATTGGCGGCTAGGGCAAAGGGCGACGGGTTTGGGCCCTAAATGGGCTCCGGGCCGACCGGGCCCGGGCCGGCCGGCCCGGCTCATTTAGGCCCGGCCCCGCGGGCTCCTTTGCCCGAGGTCGGTTCCCCTTGCTTCCCGGATGCTTCCCCCTTCGCATGTAGGTCCATGTCGTCGGTTTCTCTCCGAATTGGACTCAACTCCTTGTCTTGCAAGATTCGAGACTTTTCCGGTCGGGTCCCCGGAGTCCGTCGTCTTCTCGGATCAAGTCCCCCGACTTCTTGGAGTTAATATTGCTTCATTGCATGACTTGTTCGGGACTTCAAGGTCTTGTCATGAGGTGCTTGATGAACTTATCCCGAAAGTCTTGCATTCAACACTAAATCCCTGCATAAACATTAAACTCCAAAAACGACATGCACACGTGAACTTGTTATACCACGGGGGTTAGTACCAATGGATAAGGTATAAAACTCATGCCAACACCGAAGGTAAACTCATGGCTAGGTTGACGGATTTTCACCGTCAACAACAGCGCACCACGTACTCATTCTCCAATTCTCCCACAATATCTTCAGCCACTCCTCCAGGGACTTGGAAGCCACGCTTCCTCTCCCGCCTTGCTTGTAGCAGCCCCACTACGAGCACCCCGGTGCCGAGCAATATAGTGCCTTGAGCACACCACTGCTGGACGTACGGCCCCCTCGGCCGGAACCAGGATAAATCCCGTGTCCCTTATTGCTTAGCATCGACCATTGAGGGATAGACCTCGGCGCTTTCTACTGGTTAGTGTCGGGACCATATTCCGCACCGACAGTTGGCGCCCACCGTGGGGCAATCGAGCGCCTAAGGTCATTCCGTCAACTCCCTCCATGGTGATCCACACTGAGTACCGTGGTACACGCTACTGCATGGGTAGCTCGGACCCCCTCCCAGCCGGGTTCGAAATTCGCTTCGAGGACCTGAACTTTCAGGCCACGGGGAACGGCTATCTCATGCGCCTCACCAACCGTGAGGAGCTTCGCGCGCGGCGCTAGGCCAGGTCAGCTCCGGCCCCCGCCGCACGCACCACCACGGCGCGAGCGCGCCCGCAGCACGGATGCGGTGGGCCCGTCGACGCCATGACGCCGCCGTCGCTGCGGGCGCTTCACGCTAGGCGCGGTCCGAGCGGCGGCGGGCCGAGCGCGCCGCCACTTAGCGCGGCGCGTGTCGGTGTTTTAGACCGGCAACCTACTACGGGGAGTACCCGAAGTAGATGATTGTGACTCGCCGAGATCGGTAACTCGAAGGAAGAGATACGTGGCACACAATTTAGACAGGTTCGGGCCGCGAGGTGCGTAATACCCTACGTCCTGTATGCTGCGTAGCTCTAGATTGATAGGGCACGATTACAATATGGTGCAATGGTGCGCCGTGAGTTGTATGAGAGGAGATTGGATGAGGGGATCGGTCCCTGCCTCGCCTTATATAGTCCGGGAGGCAGGGTTACAAGTCGGAGTAGGGAGAGAGTACTAGTCCTGTACGTCTAGGAGTCCTCTATACAGTGCGGAACATGTACAGCTCCCTAACCGAGTACTACTCCTGTGTAGTCCTTGTGCTCCACGCCTTCGAGTGCCGTGTAGCGCAAGCCGGTAGTCCCGGGGGCCCACCGAGTAGTCGGTCCTGGTACCCACCGAGGTAGTGGGCCCAGGGAGGTCCATACGACAAGCCCCCGAGTACTTTGTAGTCGAGAAGGATAGCTTCAAGTAGTCTTGACGGCCTTAACGAGTAGTCCTCAAGCGTCCCCAAGTGCTACAAGTCAAAAGTCCTCAAGAGTAGTCAAAGCATCCCAAGGCTGGAATGTACTCCAGCTGATGTTAGAGCAATCTTGAAGTCTTCTCGAGTAGTCCCAAGCGTCCTCGAAAACTGCCTTCGAAGGTCTTCAAAAACTGCCTGTCTTGCCTTGAAGCCAAAGCTGATATGGAGGTGCGACTTGTAAAACCGCACTCCGCATGGAGTAGCCCCCGAGCCATGAGCCGCGGGCCCCAGCTAAGGGTCCATCTGAAATCTTGGCAAGAAAATCCCGAAAAATCCGTAGAGAAAAACCGAAGGACACGTGGCACGGAGCCCCCGAGCCTTGAGTCGAGTACTTCCTCTCGAATTGAAGGGTCTTCTTGGAGAATGTGTCCTGAGATGCTCTTGAGACTAGCCGCTTCCCAGGTAGTCGAGTAGAAGTAGCCGAGCCCCCGAGGTGAGGCGCGTCGACTAGTAGAATACGAAGAGTCACGCGCAGCCGCTGAGTCAGCCGCGCGTGGACTAGTCCAGCCGCCCGTTGCGGAGTCGATTTGGCTTATAAATAGAAGCCAAAACCCTTAGGGTTTTCACCCATTCGAGCTGCAGTCATTCCATTTGAATCTTGAAGCGAATCCACTCCCAGCGCCTACTGCCGCCGTAGTAGATCCAATCGCGCCGCCACCCGAAGCCTTTAGGGTAGCCCCCGAGCGAATACGAGTGAAGACACCTTGTACTTGGAGGATGAAGCCGTCGCCGTCCAAGACGTCCAAGGCCGCCGGGAAGAAGAGGGGCCGCGAAGAGGCCGCCGCGGCTGCCACCGGGGCAGCGCCGTCCATGTCTCCACCGCGGGCTGATCCTAGCCGCGAGTGGAAGAAATCGAAGGTGAAGACGGAGGACCTGCTGACCCTGCTGAACAGTGGGTTCATCAGGGAGAAAGAAGTTGACATGTGGAGATCCGCCGTGGGAGACCCATATCCAATGGAGAAAGCCAAAGACGAGATCCCGATGTTCTCGCGGTTCGTGGAGCGCGGTCTTGCGCTCCCGGCCAGCGACTTCTTCAAGGGGCTGCTCGGGTACTACGGGATCGAGTACTTGAACCTGAACCCCAACGGCATCTTCCACACGTCGGTCTTCGTCCACTTCTGCGAAGCCTTCCTCGGAATCAAGCCGTACTGGGTGCTCTTTCGGAAGTTCTTCCGCGTCAAGCCGCAGCCCAGTGCCTCCAACCCCAGAGTAGTCGGAGGGGCCGGCATCCAGCTGAGGGAAGACACCGCGGAGCAGTACCTGGCGTACAAGCTCGTCGACTCCAACACGGACTGGAAGACCAGATGGTTCTACATCACGAACCACCACCCTGGCCTGCCGAAGCCAAGCGGACGGCAGCCCAGGCACCGTGATTGGTGGAATACGGAGCCCACCATGCAAGAAGGGATCCAGCTCCTCGAGCTGCTAGCACGCATCAAGGTGCTCAGGGAGGCGGGACTGAGGGCCGAGCACGTGGCCTTCAGTTTCATGAAGCGCAGGATCCAGCCGCTGATGGCTCGGGAGACCCTGGGCTTCGAGTACACCGGCGACGACGACGCGTCGCGGATGCCGGGAGGCGAGCTGGACGACAACGACATCGTCGAGAGGTTGTCGCGGATCTTCAAGGACATGCCGCCGTACACGGCGTGCCCAGTCGAGGAGTACTCCACCGCGCGCCCGCCCAAAGAGGTGAGTAGTCGTACTCCCCTCGTCGAGTAGTGAGTACTTGTAGTAGAGTTGCTGACGTCTTGTGTCTTGCGCAGGATGATGTGAAGCGGTTCGTCTCCGAGCCGCAGCCGCCACCGAGCGGCATCGAGATCCCGGTGGAGGGGAAGGTGAAGGAGCGCCGCGAAGTCGGTGAAGGCGACGACACCGTCATCGTGGAAGATTCCTCCGATGACGACGACGAAGACGAAGAAACGTTGCAGGACCGCTTCCAGCTGCGGTCGAGGTTTAGCCGCCCGGGCTTGCCTCATGTTCCACTGGTTCAAGACCCTCCGGCTAGCCTGGAGGCTAGCCTTGCTGCGCCGCCACGGAAGCCGCGCAACCCAGCCAGGAAGCAGGTGACGAAGAAGCTAAAGGTCTCGGAGACCACGCCTCAGGAGGTAAGTCGTCTTGAGCAGAGTAGTCGAGTACCCATTGTTCGAGTACGTTACTGACGAGTAGTATCCCTTTGTATGCAGGAGGTGCCGCCAGCGGAACCCGTCGAAGAGGGCGACGAGGGCGTGTGGGACCCGGTGGGGGGACCGGCTGGAGGTCGTAGTCCACCCCCCACTGTTGAAGAACTCCTGGCGCAGCTGGAGCACCAGCCCCCTGCTCCAGAAGAGGGCACAAGACCCGTGGCCGCCACCGTTGAAGAGGTGGTGGCCTCAAGAGTGCAGGACACATCTGCGCCGGCCGCCGCCGCCGTGGAGGAGGCAGTAACCGCAGGGGAGGAGGAGGAGACGCCCGCCGAGGGTGGACTGGTTGATATTGCCAGCATCCTCGGTGCTCCGGCCGTGACCATCGTCCGGTCGAATTTGTAAGTACCATATCCTCACGAGTAGTACTTGCTGCAGTAGTCGATCTTTGTCTCACGACCCTCTGTGAATATTTCTGCAGAAAATCCACAGATCTGAGCTGGGATGGGGATGAGCCCTCATCAGCGGTGGCGGAAGAAGTCGCGCCGCCCGTCAAGGAGGCCGCTCCCAATGCCCATGCCGTGACTGAGCCCCCGGCTACCGAAGCGCCGTTGCCGGAGGCGAGTGTAGTCGAAGGTGAGTACCCTTCGTGAAGCTGCGGAGCTCCAGGAGGAGTAGTCGTAGGCGCTAATGCACTTGTCGTTTGTTGGCAGGCGCTGAAGGTGGTGACATCCCTGCGGGGGTGCCAATGCAGGAGTTGACGCCACGAGGCCCGGAGGGCCGCAGAAGGAGCCCCCGAGCCCGTGGGAGAGGTCGTCGAGAAGTCCGCCGGGGGAGAGGCGGTCACCACGTCGCCGGAGATTGCTCTGGAGGTGGCTATCCGCTCCCCTGAGATCCAAGACGTAGAGCCCATCCGCTCTGCGCCGATGACGGAGGCTACCTCTAGTAGCCGCGGCGGGATAGAACTTCTTGCGGGCGATCTCGTCGAGCCGGCGACGGTGGCCAAGCACCTGGAGGCGATCCGTCGAGCCGAGCAATGGATGAAGGTAAGTAGCCGTAGCCTCCCGAGCAGTCAATCCTTTGCCGTTGAGTACTCGTCATGACTTAGGTTGTCTTGTGCAGGATGTCGCGGAGCGGTCTCGCGACAAGTAGAACCTGCTGCCGGGTTACGACGACACCGTACTCCGAGCAGAGGCCCTGGAGGAGCAGCTCGTGAAGTCGCGGAAACACGCGGCTGCCATGCAGTCAAAGCTCGACGCCGCCTTCGCCAAGTATCACAACGACGTCATGGAGTTGCAGGCGAAGGGCGATGACTTGGTGCGGAAGAACAAGGGCCTCCGCAACAAGAATAAAGGTATATCCTTCGACTTGTCGAGTATTTGTTGGAAGCCGAGAAGCATCTGACCCGCTGTTGCATTGCTGTGTTGCAGAGCTTGAGGGCCGGGGAGCGGTGAAGGCCTCGGAGGTGAGCATGAAGAACCTCTTCTACCGGGAGCAAGAAGCCCGCCAGGTACTCGAGCTCGACTACAAGGAACTCGCCTTCGAGTGCGAGAAGCACGTGGAGCTGCGGATTGCTTCTGACAGGGATCTCGTCAACTGCTACAAATCTTTGCATAAATTGAACGAAGATTGCGAGGCGTTGCAGGCCCAGTTGAGAGAGTTGGAGGAAGCCGCTCTCCCGATCGCGAGGCTCCTGGTGCCGCACCCGGGCGGCCCCAAGATCGCTCCTCTAGTGGATCGACTCCGTGAAGCACCAAGCCGGCTGGCCGCCTACGTCAAGCACAAGGCCAGGTCGATCCCAAGACAGGTCTTGGCCTTCATGAAGTCGTACTTCCCGAAGGCCCCAGTGGAGGTGGTCGCCGGCGGCGTAGCCGCCAACTGCTCCGATGAGCAGTATGTAGAGCTGCTGGAGCAGATGGCTCCCATCGCGGAGCAGGTAGCCGAGAAGCTGAACCTCCAGTAGCTCTGTAATCGGTAGCTAGTAGCCATAGTTGTACAGGAAGACAATTGTAATGAATTGTTCAAGTATCAATGAAAGAGAATTTTCCAGCAATGAGTACTCGTAGTCGCGATCTCAGAGTGCGGAGCGCCCATCGTGGAGTAGGTGCGAGTAGTAGTACTCGGCTTTAGTGGTCCCGTTGTAGGGAGTAGGCGAAGAAAGAAGTTGATGAACGATCAATCTTTATTACCGAAGAAGTACACACCGGGTGGCCGTGGCCGTAGTTACAAAGTAGTCGCTCGGACCGGAGGCCGCTTATGCTGAGTAGCGCCGGAGCGGGTAGCCGCTTGCGCAAGTGATCCGTAGGTAGCCGTGTAGGCCGGATCGCGAATCCGTAAGTAGCCGCGCGAGTCGGATCTTGGAGGGTGGTCTCTTGGTAGACCGCCGCTAGAGTCCTTGACGCTCGTCGCGGCCCGTGTCCGTAGGTAGCCGCGCGGGCCGGACCCCCGGAGAGGAGAAGTCCGCAGACCGGAGCCGTGGCCCGGAGGGTCGCTTACGGCCGTGGGCGTTGGTGTAGTCGATTAGACTTGAACCCCGGAGTAGTCGTGTAGACTAGGCGTAGAATCGACGAGAGTTGGTCGACGTTCCACGAGTTGTTGACGTCTTCGCCTTCAAGTGTTTGGAGGCGGTAGGAGCCGCGCCCGGTCACTTTTGCCACGGTGAAGGGGCCTTCCCGTGGGGAGCCGAGCTTGTGGAGTCCTTCCGTGTTCGGATACGGCGGAGGACAAGATCTCCAACGTTGAAGGAACGTTCCTTGACGTTGCGATCGTGGTAGCGTCGGATACCCTACGGTGTACCTTGCCTTGATTGGACGAGGGCGGCGCGGCCGAGCTTCTTCGAGGTCGTCGATGTCAACTCGTCCGTCGTCTTCCGAGACGCCTTCGTCGTAGTGCTCCACCGCCGGCGAGTTCCATATGACGTCGGCAGGGAGGATGGCTTCGCAGCCGTAGACCGTAAAGTAGGGGGATTGCCCCGTTGGCTTGGATGGCTGAGTCCGCAGCCCCCAGAGTGCGTTGGGTAGTTCCTTGATCCACTTGCCCCCTTTGGAGTTAGCAGCGTCGTGTAGCCGCTTCTTGAGGCCGTCGAGCACCATCCCATTGGCGCGCCCGACTTGTCCGTTGGCCCGTGGATGGGCGACTGAGACGTAGCGGACGTCTATTCCGCTGTTCTTGCAGTACTCCCAGAACTGGTGGTTGTTGAAGTTGGACCCCAGGTCTGTGATGATGCGGTGGGGTAGCCCATAGCGGTGTACGAGTTCATCCGGAAGTCGAGTACTCGTCGGCCTTGGGGCATGTGACCGCTTGACCTCGATCCATTTGGTGAACTTGTCGATAGCCACCGCACCCTCGTTGAATCCTCCCGGCGCAGCTTGGCGGTGGGCCCAATCATGTCAAGCCCCCCACCAGGCAAAGGGCCAGGTTGGTGGTATGGTGACTAGCTTGTAGGCTGGGACATGTTGTTGCTTGGCGAAGTACTGACATCCTTGGCACCTTCTGACGAGTTGTTCGGCATCGCCCAGGGTTGTGGGCCAGTAGAAAGCTCGCCGGAAGGCCTTGCTGACCAGCGTGCGTGAGGACGCGTGGTTGCCGCAGACGCCCCTGTGGATCTCCTCCAGAATGTTCTTGCCTTCTTCGCGAGGGATGCACTTCATGAGTACTCCAGATGATGCGCCCCGCTTGTAAAGCTTGTCTCCGACGAGGACGTAAGACTTGGCGCGGCGGACGAGTTGTTCGGCTGCGTTCTTGTCGGAGGGGACCTTCTGCTCGCTGGGGTAGTCGATGAAGGGTTGCCTCCAGTCCACGTCGATCATCATGACCCATCGCCCAGCCGGTGGATGGGTTGGTACGGTGGCTCGGTGGCGCCGGCTCCGGCATCGGATGGCGCGTGAAGCTCATGGACTAAGACGCCCGCCGGGTACTTGAGCGCGGTGGATCCGAGCTTCGAGAGGACGTCCGCCGCAACGTTGTTGTCGCGGACGATGTGATGGAACTCGAGACCATAGAATTTATTCTCGAGCTTGCGGACTTCTAGGCAAAGGGCGTCCATGTTCTCCTTGTTGCGGTCCCGAGACTTGTTAACTTGGTTGATGACCACCGCGGAGTCGCCGTAGACTAGTAGCCGCTTGATGCCCGGAGGGCGCGAGGCGGAGCCCGTGTAGGAGAGCTTCGTACTCGGCTTCGTTGTTTGAGACCTTCCGTAAGATCCGCAGGACGTACTTGAGTTGTTCGCCCGTTGGAGAGACCAGGGGAGTACCCCCGCGCCCGCGCCCTCGAAGTTGAGTGAGCCATCAAAGTACATCACCCGCGTGCTCGGTCGCACGGTGGGAGTGGGTAGGCGGTTCTCCCCGCCACTCGCCATGAAGTCGACTAGTGCTTGCGACTTGATGGTCGTGCGTGGCTTGAAGTCGATGGTGAGGGCGCCGAGCTCGACGTCCCACTTGGAGATTCTTCCACGCAGCGTCTTGTTTCCTCGGGATGTCGCCGAGCGGGTAGTCGGTGACGACGGAGACCGAGTACTCCCGGAAGTAGTGTCGTAGCTTCCACGAGGTGATGAGTAGAGCGTACGGGGAGCTTCGCACGGCCGGTAGCGAGCCTTGGACTCGAGAGAACCTCGCCGACGAAGTAGACCGGGCGCCGGGACCGGTAGGCGTGGCCATCTTCTTGCCGCTCGACAATGATGGCAAGATCGACCACGTGAGTAGTCGCAGCTAGGTAGAGCAAAGGGCCGCCGCCCTTGTGAGGAGCCGTGAGGATTGGAGGCTTTGACAAGAAGTCCTTGAGCCGGGCAAGGGCTTGATCCGCTCTCGGAGTCCACACGAACTTCTCATGATGCTTGAGTAGTTTGAAGAAGGGGAGGCCCCGTTCTCCTAGCCTCGAGATGAATCTCGTTCAATGCCGCCATGCACCCCGTCGCCTTCGGACGTCTTTGATGCTCGTGGGAGCTTTCATGCCGGTGATGGCGGAGATCTTCTCTGGGGTTGGCTTCAATGCCGCGCCGGGGCGATGATGAAGCCGAGTAGTTTGCCCGAAGGGACGCCGAGGACGCACTTGTTCGGGTTAAGCTTCCAGCGGTACTCGCGTAGCGATGCGAAGGTCTCTTCAAGGTCGTCGATGAGGGTACTGGAGTTCCTGGTCTTGACGACTACGTCATCCACGTAAGCCTCGACGTTCTTGTTGAGTTGCCGCTTGAAGCAGGCCTGAATGGCCCGTTGATAGGTGGCGCCGGCGTTCTTCAACCCGAATGACATGATCGTGTAGCAGTACGCGCCAAACGGGGTGATGAACGCGGTCTTTTCCCCGGTCTTCCTCCTTGATTGTGATCCGGTGGTACCGGAGTAGCGGCCGAGGAAGCAGAGCAGGTCGCAGCCCCCGCCGTGGAGTCGCCGACTTGATCAATCCGCGGCAACCCGAAGGGGTCCTTGGGGCAGTGCTTGTTGAGGTCGGTGTAGTCGATGCACATCCTCCACTCGTTCGAGTTCTTCTTGCGGACGAGGACGAGGTTGGCGAGCCACTCAGGATGAAAGACTTCTCTGATGAAGCCGGCTACGAGTAGCTTGGCGAGCTCCTTCTTGGTGGCGTCCCGTCTGTCGTCGGCAAAGCGTCGGAGGTGTTGTCGCTTAGGGGTGTCCTTTGGATCGACGTTAAGGCAGTGCTCAATCAGCTCCCTGGGCACTCCTGGCATGTCCGCTGGCTTCCACGCGAAGATGTCGCGGTTAGCCTGAAGGAAGCTGATGAGCGCGTCTTCCTATTTGGGGTCGAGGCCGGCCCCGATGGTGGTGGTCTTGCTGGGGTCGCCCTGTTCCGAGGTCGACCGTCCCGACGAGTACCTCCCTCGGGTGGCCGAGGCTTGTTGGTGCTCGTCGTACTTCTCTCGGGATGTCGAGTTCGCTCGTGGCAAGCTTCTTCGACGCGCGTAGACCTCCATCATCACGTTGGGTACTTGGTTCGTGGAGGCGATCACCACGGCCTCTCGTGTCACGCCGTGGGAGATCTTCAAGTCCCCTTGGAGGGAGAGTACACCGGCCGGACTTGGCATCTTGAGTACCAAGTAGGTGTAGTGGGGCACCGCCATGAACTTGGCGATGGCCGGCCCGCCGAGGATGGCGTGGTAAGAGGTCTCGAAATCCGCGACCTCGAATTTGATGTACTCGGTGCGTAGTTGTCCCGAGACGCCCCGAAGGTAACCGGCGCACCACCGAGCCCGGCGGGATAGCCGCGTTTCCCCGGGACGATGCCGTAGAAGGGCGTGCTGCTCTTGGTGAGCATGGGGGTGACGTCGAGCTTCATTTTCTTCAAGGTTTTGGTGAAGAGGACGTTGAGCCCGCTTCCACCGTCGATGAGCACCTTGTTGAGCTTGGAGCCCGCCACCGTTGGTTTCAAGACGAGGGGGAACCGTCCGGCTCGAGAAGCCGGTCCATTGGTCCGCGCGGGAGAAGGTGATGGGTACCTCCGACCACCCGAGAGGGGCTCGGAACCGCCGGCTCAATGGACATCACTTCACGACGGTAGCCTTCTCGCTCCCCGCCTGCCGGGCGCTCCGCCGAAGAGGACGTTGACGCGTCTTCTCGGGTTCTTGGAAGTCATTGTTGTCGCCGTCCTTCTTCTTGCCCTTTTGGTCGTGAGGGTGCGGTGGCTCCGGCGTATCCTTGAGTGCATGCCCGAGCCGGTAGCTCCTCGCTCGGTAGTGTGGTTGCCGTTTGGATGCCACGGGCACTTCTCCTTTAGCGGTGTCTTTGAACCCGCCGTAGTTCTTCTTCGAGTTCCCTTTCGCAGGCGCCGGATAGCCGCGACGGTATTGTCCGGCTTGCGCTTGCGGTTGGGACCCGAGTAGTTACCGTTGTTGTTGTTGTTGTTGTTGTTGTTGTTGCGGCCGCCTTGGTTCGCACCGCCGCGCCGCCGCCGCCCGGTTCTCGCTTGGACTTGCCGCGGATGGCGTCGTATTTGGCGTTGGCCTTGTCCTCTTCATCCGCCCAGGACGTGATCATGTCCTTGAGGTGGGGGATGGACCTGGGGCGGCGACGACCGTAGTCCTCGAAGGTGCGGCGATGGTAGAGACCGTCCTGGAAGAGGTCGATGACCTCCTTGTCGGTGACGTCGACGACGGTAGCGCGCTTTTCGAAAAAGCGGCGCATGTACTTGCGGAGGGTCTCACCCTGTTCGTGCTTGATCATGGCCAGGTCCATGCGAGTACCCGAACGGCCCATGGCGTCCGCGAAGTTACTCGTGAACTGCTCCTTCAGCTGGTCCCACTTGTCGATTGAGTGCTTGTCAAGCGACTCAAGCCATGTGAGTGGTGCTTGGTCCAGACAGAAGGGGAAGTAGAGGCATTTGGTGTCGCCGTTGCCGCCAGCGTTCTCGATGGAGAGGGCGTAGCGTCGGAGCCACTGGATAGGATCCTGCTTCGCGTCGTACTTGGTGATCCCCAAAGGCTTGAACTTGTCGGGGAGGAGCAGGTTGCGAAGTCGAGGTGAGAATGCGGGGAAGCCGTCGCCCTCAGCGGCAGTGGTCGACTTCTTCCGCCGCAGCTCCTCAATCTTCTGGCGAGCGTCGTACCCGTCGTGCGAGGCGCCGGAGGCATGGCTGTTCGCGTGGCCTCGGCCGCCGCGTGTAACATCCCTGATGTTTTGTTGTGCTAATGACATTAATTACATGAATTAATCAAGGTCGCCACCGTCAGGGTCGTTGCCGCCACCACCGGCCGGAGCGCGGTGGGGGACAACCTCTCGGTTGCCTTGGTCCTGCTGTGAAGGTCCGCCGGCGTGGGAGCGGCGGCGGTTTGGCTCAGCTGGGATGTCGCCTCGAGTACGGTTGGGGCCAGCGTTGGCGCTGCGACTAGTAGCTTCGAAGTTTAGGGCGTTTTATTGCATCCCTTCTTAAAAGCTATTGAACCAAAAATAAACTTAAATCATGTGTCATTTGGTCTTAGAATTAAATTGTGATTCTTAGGGATCCAATCATGCTAGTTTGATGTTTTGATGTGTGAGTAAGCAAAATTTAACTAGCCGCTGTCCAAATCTTCCTAAGGATTATCTAGAAAATTTCTGGCTAGGTGTTCTTTAGGGGGAAATTGTTCATCACCTAGTTAAGTTTGCTCCCTGAATTTCTCATGATTTTAGGAGGTTTAAAGCTGAGGTTAGGATCAAAATGACTAGCCTAGGTCTTGCTGGGGGAAATGCTGTCAAAATTCTGAGTTAGGCTGAAAACTCGAATCTTTACTTATAGTTCCAAACAGAATTGGACCTGAGAATCTACAGCAAAAATGTTCATTATCTAGCATAGATCATGCTGTAAAAATTTCATAGTAATTGGGTACTCATGTATTGAGTTATGGTCTTTTAGTGAGCTCTTCCCTGCTGAAATTCTGGGCAACAGCACTCTGAAAATGAACATTTTTCACCCTTTTCCAATCTGAATTAGTTCGACCTTTGAATACCAAAAATGTGAGTTATAACATTTTTGAGTTGCTCACAAGAATTTGGAATTTTTGGGGTACTGGTTTTGCAGTTATGAAATTTTTATTCAGAACTGCCAGTTTTGCCATATTGCATGTTAAACTCATATTTTTGAGTTCTAACATGTGTTTGTAATTATTTTACAGATGGCTGCCCTGGGTTTGTTCGGTGGGCGCTGATGGCACGTTTGCCACCCGCGGCTTCGGTGGGAGGCTTCACACGCATTGCGTGGAGAGCCTTCGGTCTTTGTCGGCTACACCACCCCTCCCTTCTACGAGGGGTGGAGTACGAGGAGTGGGGTTGAGAGGCTGCGGAGTTCGAGGTAGGCGTGCTCCCCACCCGGGCCCCCCGGTGGGCGGTGAACTTGAACGCATGGAGCTCCTCGTTTTTTCGGCGGTCGGCGGTGGAGTCGGCCGGCACGATGGTGCTCCACGCTCTCTCCACCCACGAGGGCCGCGGGAGATGCTTCGGACACGGGTGGGGTTGGCTCTACCTTGGACCCGTCAACTCCGTTGTGGCTAGCCGGGATGGCTACTCTAGCGCGCACTTCTCGAGGCTGTGCCCACCCTAGAACACGGTAGAGACTTTGGGCGCACGTGCTTGAGGGCTTTGTACGCTCTACGGGACCTTCGCCGGGTTATCGCGAGATGACTTGGCTAGTCGTCTCCTTGGGCTACTTGGTATATCCCCTGGGTTGTCGGCCTTTCCAGAAGCGATGTGTTAAAGTACACCCGGGTGCGCGGTGTGCGACCTTCGGGGATCGGATACGGCGATTCGGGGAGCGAGCACACCGATTTTGTTTGACCGGCGAGGTGACCTCTGGCGGCGTGCAGACTTGCGGGCGGGCGCGAGCTGCGGAGTTCGTGGCCCATTTGGAGGGGATCTTTGAGGCTTGTGCACCTTGAGCACATCGGGATTTGCGGGGAGCGGGTTGGGGACCTCGAGCTCAGTGTACGAGGCTTTGGAGGGTGTTGTGCTTATGCTCCGGCGAGTTGCACCACCCACCGGCTGTGTGGATGATGGCGGATGGAGATGCGGGCGGACCCGGGAGGGGGTTCAAGACGTTCCCGGACTCGATTAGAGGGGCTTGGTGCTCTATTCTTCAATGTCGCGGGGAAACTCTCCCATAGTTGTACATAGGGCCTAGATCTTAGTTGTTGTAGTAGGGAAAACTTGACATGTACTCTTGTTAGCCCCTTTTGGTTGGATTTTGGTGCTGGGCGACTTAGAGTATTCTTTTGTGTGCTAGAAGCTACATAAAAGTGACCCCCATGTAATGGTGATCCACCAAATTTTGTAATCTGTAATGTAATTTGGAAAAACACCTTCCCGGCAGCAATCTGCCTAAGAAATGAAATGGAAAAAGTTATGGTCATTTCTGGGTTTTGCAATGACTACCAAATTATTTGAAATTTTATAATGGTCGTGCTCACCAAAATTCAGCATTTTTGCATGTGTAGTTTTAAGAACTATCAATTTTTAGTAAGTTGCTGGCGCTGTCCAAACTGCTAGACGGAACCTTGAAAACTGATTTTTCGACCCCTTTAAAAGATGAATCTGATCTGGAGTTGAATACCAAAGTTGAAGCTTATAAAATTCTACACATGCTGACCAAATTTTATGAATTTTGGACTTCTGTACAGAGAGTTATGATTTATTTACTCAGAACTGTGGTGCTGTCTGAATTCTGAAATTTTCTATAAGTCTGAATTTTCGTATGCATATTCTTCTTGTATTCTTTTAAGCAAGCTTTGAATATGTATCTAATGAAAGTTCAACTTTTCAGATGTCGGATAACACATGGAATAACTCTCGGGGTGCGGGAGGCGATTAGGGATGCTCCTCTTCCCCCACCTCCACCCATGGACACCCGCGAGAGGCTTTCCTTTCCGCTAGCGCGAACGGAAGTGCGAGCCAAATTTTACAAACTCGGCCGCCAAAGCCCACGGAGGTTGCAGCCCTTATGCGCAATCAAGGCCATGTTCGGGAGGGGCCTAATGCAGTCATGTCCTTTGAAAAATTCAGGGCAATGAGGCCACCCCTCTTCACGAGGCGAAAGGAGCCCCGAGAGGCTGATGCTTTCATCGAGGCCTTAGAGCCATATTTTCCATCTTCCAACGCTTTCCCTCTCCCGGAAGAACTTAAGGGCGAGGGCTTCTTCGCTCGGCAAGCGGGGGTGAAGCTTTAATGCAGTGGGAGCATTTCAAGTCCATGCGGCCACGGGGTCACAGATTACTTCGGCGGGAATTCAAGAAAGCATTTAAAGAGCATCATATTCCCAAGGGTCTTGTTGATAGGAAGATGAGAGAGTTAATGAATCTCAAACAAGGCTCGACTCGGTCTATCGGTATGCTCGAAGTTTAATAGTCTCTGAAATCGGGTATGGGGACTATCATGTTGATGCGATAAGAAAAAGATGGAGCGTTCCGTGAAAGGGCTTGATGGAGAGCTCTATGAGAGGCCGAGACTTAATCAAGGCGAGACGCTATCCCCGAGGCTAGTGAACTTGGCCATCTCTCGGGGAGGACGCCATGAAGAGGGCTCAACGAGGATAGAAAGGAGAAGTTCGAGTAAGCCTCGAGGGCGTTAGCCAAGGCAAGAAATTTAAATTTGTGAAGAAGAATGTGCGGGGGGTGCCCCCGGCCATCTTCAAGGTGGACGGCCAGGTGATGAGGCAATCTCGGTCTAAGCCGTGCGGCGACTTTGGCTCTCCCGCGGCGCTCGGCGAACTCGCTCCTAGGCCTAGTGCACCCCCACTCCCCGCATCATGATGATCTCCGTTGTTATAATTGCGGACGGTGCAGGCATTATGCTAACAAGTGCACACGCCCTCGTGACAACATCGGCAAAGTCGGGCAAGGCCACTAGGGAAATTTTAGGAATCAAGGAAAGAAACGGTTGTGCAAGTGAAGCAAGGAGATTTAAACTTCACCACGGTGGTTGATCTCTACCGGAGGGAGCACCGGTCTTGACGGGTACATTTTCTATCCGTGGTCGTCCGGTTATTATATTATTTGATTCGGGTGCTACTCATAGCTTTATTAATGTGAAAACCTTGAGAAATTTGGACTTGAAGTGGTGTCATACTAAGCGAGGGCCTATGTGGTTGCCCACTAGGGTGGAAAAGGTTGCTTCAAATCAAGTAGCCTTAAGCGTCACAAGCGAGATAGGTAGCAAAACTTTTCTAGCTAATACGGTCACGATGTACCTAGAAGGGGTAGATGTTATCTTAGGCATGAATTGGATGACTCAACACAAGATTGTCTGGATATTTACGAAAGAATGCTAGAAATCAACTCACCTTTGGTCGGGAATTCAATTCTTTACCTTCCCCAACGAGGCCATAAAGGCTCATGTGTGTATGCAGCCATAACTACTCAACTTGAGGATATTCCGGTAGTATGTGAGTACATGGATGTCTTTCTTGATGAATTGCCGCTTGCCACCGGACGGAGAGATGTTGAGTTTGTCATTGAACTACTGACTGTACATCCTATTTCTAAGCGATCCTATAGAATGCCACCCAAAAGAACTTTTGAATTAAAGAAACAGCACATTAAGAGTTGCTTGATAGGAGCTCGTACGCTGACTCTTCTCCTTGAGAGTTGTCCTGCCCTCTTTGTGAAAAAGAAAGATGGTAGCTTTGAGGTTGTGTGTGGACCTGAGCCTCTCAATGCGGTGACTATCAAAAACAAATATCCATTCCCCGCGTGCAGGCGTGCTATTTGACCGGTTAGGCTGGAGCTAAGGTCTTCTCAAAGTCCGATCTTAGGTGCGGTTATCATCAAATTAAACTGGCCTAGTGATATCCCCAGACGACTTTCTCTATCGCTATGGCCTATATGAATTCTTGGTTATGTCTTTCGGGGTCTTACAAATGCCACCGGCCTACTTCATGTATCTTATGAATTTCGTGTTTATGACGGGAGTTGGATAAATTCGTCGTGGTTTTCATTGACGACATCCGTATTTATTCCCAAGAATGCGAAAGAACATGCGGAGCATCTTCGCATTGTCCTACAACGCTTGCGAGAACATAAACTACATGCTAAAATTCTCCAAGTGTGAGTTTTGGGCTGGATGGTGTTAAATTTACGGGGCACACTATTTCCGGCGAAAGGCATTTTGTCGATCAGCAAAGTGCAAGAGGTTATGGATTGGCGACCTCCTAAATCGGCTCATCAGATCCGCGACTTTCGGGGGTTGCATTTGCTCCTTATCGCCGTTTTATTAACGGTTTCTCAGAATTGCTAAGCCTATGGCTGAGTTGCTAAAAGGAGTGAAATTTGTGTGGAGTGAGGCTTGTGATAAAGCTTTCCAAAAATTAAGAGAACATTTAACTTATTCGGTGCTAAGCCGCGGGGACCATTCAAAGCCATATGAAGTTTATTGTGATGCTTCGAACCTGGGTCTTGGTCGTGTTCTTGTAAGACAATCGGGTTATTGCCTATGCCTCACAGCGCTTCGCCCTCATGAAAAAGAATTATCCCACATATGACTTAGAGCTAGCGGCGGTTGTTATTACATTTGAAAATATGGAGGCATTACCTTATGGGAACCATTGCAATATCTTTGCGACCACAAAAGCCTCAAATACATTTCCTCAATCTAATTTAAATATGAGGCAAAAGAAGATGGTTAGAGTTAATTAAAGATTATGATCTAAGGGTTCATTACCATCTGGAAAGGCGTGTAGTTGCGGATGCTCTAGCGCAGGGCTCCTTTGCAATGCCTATCAATGGAACCTTACGGTGACACTGCGGCGAGGATTTGAGAAGGCTAAACTTGGAGATTGTTGAACAAGGAAGCCTAAATGCTATTTTCTTGAGAGTCTAACCTATTTGATAAATTGTTAAAGCCAACTTCAAGATGAGGGTATTCTCTTAATTAAACAAAAATTGCTTAAAAGGATCCTAAACATAATTGTACTTAGAAGGATGAGAAAGATATAATACGGTTTGGGCAACGCCGTGTTGTCCCAGATAATTGGGAGTTGAAAAAAGGAAATCTTTGATGAGGGACATCTCTCCAAATTCTCTGTCCATCGGGGAGTAGTAAAATGTACCAAGATTTAAAGGAAAATTTTTGGTGGTCCAATACCTGAAGGTGGACATGCCAAATATGTGTACGAATGCGATACTTGTCAAAGAATTAAAGCAAGTCACTTGAAACCTTCCGGTACTCTTGACCCCTACCCATACCTTCATGGAAGTGGGATGACATAAGTATGGACTTTGTGTCAGGATTGCCACTCACATCTAGGAAACATGATTCCATACGGGTTATCGTTGACGGATTGACAAAAACAGCTCACTTTATTCCGGTCCGCACTACATATGATGCAAAGATTATGCAAGTCTTTATATTAAGCACATTGTTCGCTTGCATGTGTTCCTAAAACCATCATTTCCGATAGGGGATCTCTCTTTGTGGCACGCTTTTGGGAACAACTACATAAGTCACTTGGCACGAAAATCATACGCGATTCGGCTTATCGTCCTCATGGCTGAGTGGTCAAGGCGAAAGGGTAAACCAGATTCTAGAGGACATGTTGCGAGCATGCGTGATTCATTTTGATAAGAGTTGGGACAAGTGTCTCGCCCTGGTTGAATTTTCTTACAATAACAATTGTCAAGCCGACTCGAAAATGGCACCTTTTGAGGCTCTTTATGGACGGAGATGTCGTACTCCCTTGGCCCAGTCACCGGACAGGGAGAGGAAGTTCTTTGGTCCCGGCCCTAGTTGGGGATGCCGAAGAAAAGGTGAGGGTAATCAGGGAAAACTTGAGAATTGCGCAAGAAAGACAAAAGAGTCATTATGACAAGGGAAAGGCACCTAGAGAATATAAAGTTGGTGACTTTGTGTACTTAAAGGTTTCGCCAACCAAGGGTGTCCAAAGATTTAGTGTGAAAGGAAGCTAGCTCCTCGTTACATTGGCCCTTATGAGATCATTCAGGTCGTGGGCCGGTGGCATAGGTATTCGGCTACCCGAACGATTCTGCCCCGTGTCCGATGTGTTTCATTATCCTAATTAGAAATGTGCCGTGGGCGGCTAGAAGAGAAGTTATTGAAGAAGCTAATGCTTGGATTAGGCAGGATCTCTTGTTTGTGGAACATCCTTTG
The DNA here is from genome assembly GCA_947561735.1 of Cenchrus americanus. NCBI lineage: Eukaryota > Viridiplantae > Streptophyta > Magnoliopsida > Poales > Poaceae > Cenchrus > Cenchrus americanus. The sequence continues at coordinate 130,224,046 of OX387245.1, forward strand.
AAAATTCTTGACGTAAAGGAAAGAAAAACTCGAAGGCAATCTGTAAAGATGTATAAAATCCAATGGAGTCGTCATACGTAGAAGAAGCTACTTGGGAAGCTGAACACTATCTCAATGAGAATTATCGGGTTTTCTTGACTCAAGGCAAAGTAAGTTCTTTCCCCTCACTTCCATCTTTTTAAATCCTAAATCTCGGGACGAGATTTCTTTTAGGAGTAGGCTTAACATCCACGATGTTTTGTTGTGCTAATGACATTAATTACATGAATTAATCAAGGTTAATTACCTTCTAAGCATGTTTGACATGATTGGACACACTTTTGCACAAAAAGACCACGGTCAGCATCTCAAACCACGGTCAAACCCTAGATCTACTTTAAAGGCTGAAATGGTTTTCTTGCGCGTTCTCCAAATTTCACTATAGAAGTTCAAAATCGGCCAGCACGAAAGTTGTTCGTTATTCCCGAGAACACATTTTTCGTAATTGGCGGACATTCCAATTTTGAGCGCAAATTGGCCAAAGTCGAGGTTTTCTGTCGTGCGATAGTGGCGAGCCGTGGGAAATCTGCAACTTCGGTTGGCGTTCATAGGCAAACCATTGATCAAAACATATGTCGCCCTTGGGAGAAAGTTGTAGATCTACAGCTCCTCTACAACTTTGCTTTTGGGAGATTTTTCACTTAGTTGACGATTTTTGGAGTTTCGCAATTTTCGACCCCCGGTAAATGAATTAAAAGCGGGGGCGAGTCGCCGTCGTCCGCGCTCCGGAAGCGCGAGGCCGCCTGGGCCTCGTTGTGCGGCCCCTCGGAGGCTCGCGGTGGACCTGCACCTCCGTGAACGCTACGCCGGGCCCGGAGCCCAGCACCTCGCCCGGGGGCGCGGTCGTGGCGGCCGTCGCGGGCCGCCGCCCACGCGCGTCGCTCGCCGGCGCCGCGGCGTGGCGCGCGCATCCATCAGCCCGCCCCGGCCGTTCCCGCGTGGGCGTGGGTAAAAGGCCGCGTTCCGGCTCACGGGACCTCCTTTGCTCGCCTTGGTGGTCTCGCGGTGCCGCCACGGCCCGCGAGTCACCCCTCGCTCGCCGTTCGTCCCTGGCTGCTCCGCCGCCCCGGCGTCCCTTGCCGCGACGGCCTCCCCGTAGCCCGCCATCTCCACCTCCCCGTCCACAAGCCTTCTCCGCTCCTCCCCCGACTCCGCCAAGCCACCACGGACCCGCCGGTCGCCTCGTCGCGTCGGTCAACGGCGGACGCGGGGACGTCTGGGCGCGCCACGCCGCGTCGCCGCCGGCGGCTCCCCTTGCCCCAGCCCGCGGGAATCGGTCTAAGGTGACCCAATCCCAACCCTAGCCACTCACCGCCGTCCTCCGCCTATGGTCGCCCCGGCGAGCTCCCTCCCCGGCGGCCGGGGGCTATTGCAAGCTCTTTTCGGGGGAGATTTTTGAAAAATTCCGGGGACCGTTCGTAAAGGTGAACTTTGGGGATTCGGCGGTACCTTCGAAATATCATTAAAAATCGTAGAAAAATCAGCAAAATGCAAAACCAATTTTGTTGGGGTCGTGGTGAGGAAATCTACCTTTTCCCGGAAAGCATGTATAGGGTTTTTCTGCGCAGTTTTTGAATTAAAAATTCAAACTCAGTTTGGAGTGTTTTTAGTGTGATTTAAAATCTACACATGCTATGGACTTGAATTTTGGATATGTTGTTCTTTATATCATGTCTAGATCTGTGACAAAAATTTGCAGGGTTTTGATGTATATATTTTCAGTTATGATTTATTTAAGCTTTATGCTAGAATAAGTTTGATGCTTTTTATAGCACCTTTAATGAGACTTTTTCCTTGAACACCGGTGCACCCTAGGGCTTTGACTTGATGATTAGTACCCCTTCTGTGATGGATGTGATTTTAGAGAATTGTTTGCTTGGTGTTTTGGATTTAACCTTGTGTAGGAGCTTAAATTCAAAATCTAAAAAAAATAAATTGATTTTGCAACCATGCCTTGGTCAGAAGCTTATTTTTGGCATGCTTGACCTGCAGGAGAAAGTTGAGATCAAAAAGTTTATTAAATCTTTTTGTATGAATTAATGTTGATTTACTAGGCTGAAATTTGTCTTTTTCGTATAAATTAATTTATACATGCTCTTCAGTCAAATTTTGGTGTGCAAGCTTAAACTAAGCATATGTTGCTGTGTGCAAAAGATTAGGTCATTGGAGAGTGTTTTTGATTTAATTTGGATTTATGGTAGAAAGGCTTGTTGTAAATAATTAGGAAAGAAATGGAAATTAAAATGTGCTAAATGGTAAAATCATGTTGTTTACAATTTTTTATTAAATTAAACACACCCTTGCTGTTTGGTGAAGTTAAGTAACTTAAATTGCTTAGATGTGCACACAATCACCATCAAGATTAACTTTAATCTAATGCATGTGCATGTAAACGTGTAGATCTCCCCGAAGCGGTACGTACACACTCGCCCGGGAGGGAGACGGAATTTATTGGTGGTGGGGGCAGCGGCCCGAGATTGGTATGCAGCAAGACCTGGACCAAAGTCGAGAAGAGCCAAAGGCTAATTTAGGAAGCGAGTCGAGAGGAAGGAGCAGCGGTTTCTCTAACCCTTGTTTTAAATTAAACTCTATGTCCTTTACTTTACGGTACTTTATTGCTTTACTTGTGCATTTAAAGTTTCGGGGAGTTGTTTTCAAACCTAGTTTCATGATCCTTAGGACTCCTATGCTCTTTTACTAGTATGTTAGGAACGCTAGTGCCATGCTCAAGGATACGGTAGAAGTCGAGTAATGACTCATTGCTCGCGAGATATAGGATGCTTATGTTGGAATCATAAGTTGGTTAAATTGACTCGCTCATGTAGTAAGAGCAATGGGTTCGGTCTCGGCCAAGGTAGCATAGTGTCGGTCCTAAGCTATTGAACGTACCAAGTACTTGTCGGGAGATGGGGACGGTAAGCCCTAGTACCTTACGAGCAGGGGCGGGATCTTTCTAGCTACCGCATGGGATGTGTCTCCGAGCTAGCTACCGTGGTATAGTGTGTGAGTCGGATTGGGTCGGGTTAGACTCTCAGGATAGCAGGTAATTACCGGAAGTTTATAGCCGTACGATCCCTAAAGCGTTGTGGGATGTTGGGAACCGCTTTGGCCGGGGTAGACCCCCGCATTTGCTTTTATTTGAATTCTTGGGGTCTACTTCCCTCGGTGTATCTTGGGTTTACCTTGCAAGGATATAAATCGATCGATCGTCGGTCACACCGCCGTTATCCGAGTCGGCTTGACCACTGGCTGCCCCATGTTTATTTGTGGAACAATTTTTGGATTAATATTGTTACTTGTTTAATATTGTTTGCACAACATGCTTGTTTAGTACGAGGTGCTCACCTAGGCGATTAACATACTAGAATATGAGCTAAAACTTGAAAATAAGTATCCACTCTTAGTCGCTTTTGGCAAAACAAACCCACAAGCCAAAAAGCTTTGCATGTCTAGTCTTGCTTTATTTTTGTCGGGTAAGTCTTGCTGAGTATTAGTACTCAGCCTTGCTTAATTTGTTGTTTTCAGGTAATCCCATCTGGCCTCGTTCTATCCCAGATGGTTGGGAGCTTGAATGGGAGAACGATGATGATGAGTGATATGCATGGATGGCCTCCTATGTGTATCACGCGTTAGTTTACTTTCCGCTGTTTAAACTCTGAACCATGTTTACTTTTATGTACCAAAAACCTGGTTTGTAATAATGTTAAACTTGTGAACCTTTTATGTAATGTAATGTTGTACTCTGGTCCCGCCTTCGTGTGGGCTTAGCGATATCGGCGATCTGTTGTATGTGATTTACCGGGCTTTACCGGGCGGAAGCGACGGATAGTTCTTTATTAGTGCTTAATGGCCACGTGGGCCAGGCAGGCGATAATACGTATTTTGGGCGGTTGTCGCACCGCGACGCCGCCGTCGCTCACACGCCGCCGCGGGGTCGTTGCGCGCCACGGCCGGAGCGCGGTGAACAACTTCTCGGTTGCCTTGGTCTTCTTGTGAAGGTCCGCCCGCATTGGAGCGGCGGTGGTTTGGCTCGGGTGGAAGGTCGGCTCCGAGTACGGTTGGGGCCGGCGTTGGCGGCGCGTGACTAGTAGCTTCGTTGTCGTGGGGTTTGGCGGAGGAGGTTGGTTGACTCTCGTTGTCGACCCGCATGAAGTAGGCTTCTTCGGCGAGCTTGGCGATGACCTCTCCGCCGCGTATGCCCGAGCCTCGGCGTGCGATCGTTGAGACCGACAGGGCCATCGCTCGGGGGGTGGTGTGTACTCGCTCTCGACCGCCCGAGAGCTTCCGCAAGGTTGCGGATGGGGAGGTTGTCTGCGAGCCGCCGGCGCCGCCGCTACGCTTCCTGTTGCGTTCGCGTCGGGCGTCCCCGTTGGCGACTTCGGTCTCATGCGGCAGGTGCATTGGCCGACCGCGCCGTCCGCGGAGATGTCCTCCGAGGTACCGTCCTCGGCCGGTGCCGAAGGTCCCGGGGTGTCGCCGGCAGCCATGAAGACTTGGCGATCGGGGGTGCCAAGGCCGGACTCGAAGGATGCCACCTCGGTTGGTGTGTTTGAGTCACCTTGCTAGCGGTGTTCCCTCCCCGGAGCGGTAGCGAGTCGATGTAGGCGACGTAGCGTGAATCCCCCTTTGCCGGTCGGCGAGGCTTGCGGTCCGGCCGCAGGGACGTATCTGTCGGCCGGCGTTGATTTTATAACCAGCCCCGAGGCCGGCCACGACAAGGGAAGCTCGGTGGAGTCGTCTTCGGACTCGGGCTCCTCGTGTCCGAGCCGAAGTCGAACTCGTAGTCCGGGCTCGAGGAGAACTCGGAGAGAGGGCGGAGTCCCAGCGTGGTCGGGGGACGGCGTCGGAGTCCGAGTTGTACTCGGGTACGGGCCCCTTGCCGGCCCGACGCGGAAGTGGGAGCCCCGTGCGGGCCCGGGCGAGGGTGCGGGGGGCCGCATGCGGAGGGCTCGAGCGGTGAGGAGGCCGCCTGCGATGGCTGGGTAGCCGGGTCGCATGTGATGGCCCATGGCGACGTCGGGTTCGAGTTGGAGATGGACTCGAGCTCGAAGTCAGCGTGGTGGTTGGAGAGCGAAATTTCACCGAACTTGCCGGCGAGTTCACCTGTGACAACTTCGTGAAGCGTCACAAGGCCTGTCTTCGAGTCGGGCTGCATAATTAGGCGGCGCTGGAAGGAGCCCACGCCATCAGCAGTGCAGACCTAGGCGCCGAAGACGAAGGTGTCGCCGCGGTTGAAGGCGACAGTTGGCTTGAAGTAGATGGAAGCCGTCGAGTTCGCCATGTGATCTCGAGCGAGACCCCCTACCTGGCGCGCCAACTGTCGGTGTTTTAGACCGGCAACCTACTACGGGGAGTACCTGAAGTAGATGATTGTGACTCGCCGAGATCGGTAACTCGAAGGAAGAGACATGTCGCACACAATTTAGACAGGTTCGGGCCGCGAGGTGCGTAATACCCTACGTCCTGTATGCTGCGTAGCTCTGGATTGATAGGGCACGATTACAAGATGGTGCAATGGTGCGCCATGAGTTGTATGAGAGGAGATTGGATGAGGGATCAGTCCCTGCCTCGCCTTATTTAGTCCGGGAGGCGGTGGTTACAAGTCGGAGTAGGGAGAGAGTACTAGTCCTCGTACGTCTAGGAGTCCTCTATACATGAGTGCGGAACATGTACAGCTCTCCCTAACAGAGTACTACTCTTGTGTAGTCCTTGTGCTCCACGCCTTCAGGTTCCGTGTAGCACAAGCAGTAGTCCCGTGGGGGCCCACCGAGTAGTCGGTCCTGGTACCCACCGAGGTAGTGGGCCCAGGGAGGTCCATACGACAGCGCGCCCGCCATCACGACCGCCACCGCCCCGGCGGGATAGCGCACGGTCTCCGACCGCGCATCCCCCAACGGCCGCGTGCCGCTACGTCGGCCTACAACGCCAACATCAACACCACGATGCGCGAGGGTTCCGCCCGGCCGTCACGTCTTCGTCGCCGGGGACCCGGCGCCTCGGCAGGGGACGAGTCGTCCCGGGTTCCCATCGACGTGTTGCCACCGCCAACCGCCACGGATACGCGGAGTGGGACTTCTCCGGCGTGCGGACCCGGTTGTGTTCCGGCGTTTTCTCGACGCTACGGACCTGCGGTTCGGGCTGCTCCGACGACTCCGACACGGAAGCTACGATCCCGCGCGGGAATGCTACGCAGTCATCACCAACGACCCGGCCAATGCCGCCGGTGCGGTGGGCGGCGGAGACGGGAAGTCACACCCGCCGAGGGGATCGCCACGCGCCGGCCGCGGGGCAAGCGCTCCCGCAGGGGCCGACGCCGACGCGCGGCTAGACCAAGCCCGCGAGCTCGAGGCCAAGGCGGCGGAGGAATAAGGACGGTGCGGTCGCTCCGCGCCTCAATGGCGGGGAAGCCTCGCGCGCGGCGAACGCGCGCGGGAGCTGGGCCGACGGGTTCGCGACCGCATCAACACCGTCGCCAACATCGACGAACGCGACGCGCCCCCGCGGGCGAGCCAAAAGCTCATCGCCGCCGCGACACCGCTGCGCGCGGGCCATGCCGGCACCCTCGACCCTCGAGGCTCGGGACCTCGCACCGCGAGGTGCAAACTCTCATCGAGCAAGCGGCCGTCCGGCGGGCCGAGAGCTCGGCCTCACGCATCCGCCAACGGGGGGGATGCGGCGGACCGACGAAGCCGCACGGGAGGCGAACCCTCGGTGCACGCGGGGACCGCGGGGGCGGCCCGCCGACCAAGGACGCACGCCGGCCAAGGAGCGGCTCCTTGACGCACGCAGGCGCCGGATGGCGACGCCCGCAACGTCATCAACGCCGGGCGCACCCGGCGGGGCGGACGCACGAGCAGACGGGGGGCTACCACCCTCGACGGGGTGGACGCTACGACGGCGGCGAGGACCGCTCCCCGACGCCGGAGCCCCCGGGGGACCCGTGTGTTCGGCGGGAGATCCACGCGGCGGCGTTCCCCCCAACGCTTCCGCCAACCCTCGACCATCGTCAAGTACAACGGGGAGACGGACCCCCGCGTGTGGCTCAACGACTACCGCTTGGCCTGCCAGCTGGGCGGGGCCACCAGTGACGAGGTCATCATCTGCAAGTTGCCCCTGCATCTTGGCGACACGGCCCGGACATGGCTCGAGCACTTGCCCGCCAGCCAGATCCACAACTGGGACGATCTAGTCCGCATGTTCGTGGGCAACTTCCAGGGCACATACGTGCGCCCTGGAAATTCATGGGACCTGCGCTCCTGCACGCAGAAACCTGGCGAGTCGCTGCGGGACTTCATACGACGCTTCTCCAAGCACTGCACGGAGCTCCCCAGCGTGGCGCAGTCCGAGATCGTGCACACCTTCCTCGAGGGCACCACGTGTCGGGACCTCGTGCGGGAGCTGGGACGCAGCCCGCCTGCAGACTCCAATGAGCTGTTCGACATCGCCACCAGCTTCGCCTCCGGAGAAGAGGCCGTGGGGGTGATCTTCGACGGCAAGAAGGGCAAGCGCTCGGAGGACGCGCCCGCGGAGGGCAGCAAGTCCAAGGAGCCCCACCGCAACGACAAGCGGGGCAAGAAGGGGAAGAAGCCGCGCCGCGGCGCGCGAGCGAGGGCGCGACGGCGGGGAAATGCCGAGGCCCTCGGCCGTTGACCCGCTCGACGGGCCCCTCGACCGGCCCCTCGAGGCCCGGGGTGTTCGACGACACTGCCGAAAAAGCCATGTCCTTACCACAAGACCCCGGGAACCACACCCCTGAGCGAGGCGATATGCTCAAGAAGTTCATGGCCGTGCCGCCGCGAAGGAGGCGGGGAGGCCAAGAAAGACGGAGGCGATGGCGACGCAGCGGCTTCCCCCGCCGTCGAAAATGTGTTCCTCATCTTTGGGGGGCCAACGGTCGACATGTCGACACGCCGAACGCAAGAAGGAGCGGCACGAGGTTCTCGCCGCGGAGAGGGCGCCTCCCCGTCCTTCCTCAATTGGTCGGAGGACGCCATCACCTTCACCGGGAAGACCACCCGAACCGCGTCCCCAACCCGGCCGTACCCGCCGGTGGTCGACCCCATCATCGGGAACGCCGGTTCTCGAAGGTCCTCATGGACGGAGGCGATGGCCTCAACATCCTCTACGCGCATGCGTTGCGCCCGATGGGTATCGGGTTGGACCGACGCCGCGGCCCAGCACGAAGCCGTTCCATGGCATCGCGCACCCGCAAGGTGTCCAGCCCCCCTCGGGCAGATCGACCTGCCAGTTTGGTTTGGCAACCCGAAGAATTTCCGCAAGGAGACCCTCACCTTCGAGGTGGTGGGGTTCAAGGGGGCCTACCACACTATACTTGGGCGACCCTGTTACGCCAAATTCATGGCGGTCCCCAATTATACCTACCTAAAGATGAAGATGCCGGTACCAAACGGCGTCATCACCGTCGGCTCGTCGATCGAGCACGCATTCGACTGCGACGTCGAGTGCGTAGAACACGCAGAAGCACTGGTGCTGGATGAAGCGCTGGTGAACACGTTGGATAAGATGGTCAACGAAGACCTCAACTCCGCCGCCAAGCACGCCGGCGCCTTCGAGGCCGCTGAGCAGACCAAGGGGGTCCCCCTCGACCCTTCAGCCCCCAAGGGCAAGGCGTTGAGGGTCAGCTCCACCCTCGACCCCAAATAGGAAGTGGTGCTCGTCGACTTTCTCCGCGCCAACGCCGACATCTTCGCGTGGAGCCCCTCGGATATGCCAGGCATCCCGAGGGAAGTCGCCGAGCACTCCCTTGACATCCTGCCAAACGCCCGCGCCGTGCAGCAACGGCTCCGCCGCTTCGACGAGGAGCGGCGACGGGCAATCGGAGCGGAGCGCGGAAGCTTCTCGAGGCCGGATTCATCAAGGAGGTGTTTCACCCAACGTGGCTAGCAAACCCCGTGCTTGTAAAGAAAAAAGAATGGGAAGTGGCGGATGTGTATAGACTACACTAGTCTTAATAAAGCATGTCCTAAAGTTCCTTTTCCTTTGCCACGCATTGATCAAATCGTTGATTCAACGGCTGGGTGCGAATTGCTTTGCTTCCTTGATGCCTATTCCGGGTACCACCAAATAAAGATGAAGGAGTCCGACCAGCTCGCGACTTCGTTCATCACACCGTTCGGGACGTTCTGCTATGTCACGATGCCGTTTGGCCTTAGAAAGGCGGGTGCAACATACCAGCGTTGCATGCAGCACGTTTTTGGGGATCACATCGGGCGGACGGTCGAAGCATACGTGGACGACATCGTCGTAAAGACCAGGAAGGCGGACGACCTGGTGGGCGATCTTGGCGTCGCGTTCGGCTGCCTACGAGCCAATGGGGTCAAATTAAACCCCGAAAAGTGTGTCTTTGGAGTGCTGCGAGGCATGCTCCTGGGATACATTGTCTCCCGGGGAATCGAGGCCAACCCTGAAAAGGTTGCGGCCCTCGAACGGATGGGTCCGATCCAGGACCTCAAAGGGGTGCAGAAGGTGTTGGGGTGCCTCGCCGCCTTGAGCCGCTTCATCTCGCGGCTCGGCGAGAAAGGCCTGCCCCTCTACCGCCTACTCAAGAAGCACGAGCGCTTCTCCTGGACCACCGAGGCCGAGGATGCGCTCGACAAACTGAAGGCGTCTCTAACGCACGCCCCGATCCTCACGCCGCCGCAAGACGGCGAACCCTCGCAGACGCTACGTGGCCGCGACCACCCGTGTGGTCGGCCGCCGTGATCGTCGTGGAGCGCACGAGGAAGGGCACGCCTTGCCCGTACGGCGGCCGGTCTACTACATCGCCGAGGTCCCGTCGAAACGAAGACGCGCTACCCCCGTGTCCGAAGTTGCCGTACGCGGTAGTCCTCGCGCGACGCAAGCTCCGCCACTACTTCGAGGCCCACCCCGTCACGGTGGTTTCCTCCTTCCCAGCGGGGGAGATCATCCGCAACCCCGACGCCGCGGGCGGGTGATCGCCAAGTGGTCGCGTGGAGCCGATGGGCGAGACGCTCGCCTACGCCCGGCGCAAGGCCGTCAAATCCCAAATTTTGGGCGATTTCGTCGCCGAGTGGACGGATACGCGGCCTACCGCCGCCGCGGATCCAAGCGGAGGCCGGGACTCTGTTCTTCGATGGCCTCGGTGATGAAAACGAGGGCGGGCGCGCGGCCTCGGCTCTTCGTGTCACCCCTCGGGGAACACATGCGGTACACGGTGCGCCTCCACTTCCCCGCGTCTAACAATATGGCTGGATACGAGGCCCTCCTCTGTGGCCTCAAAATCGCCATTGAGTTAGGCGTCAAGCGCCTCGACGTGCGGGGGGACTCGCAGCTCGTGATCGATCAAGTCATGAAGAACGCGAGCTGCCATGACGACAAGATGGAGGCCTACTGCAAAGCCGTGCGAGCACTCGAGGACAAGTTCTACGGCATCGAGCTCAACCATGTACCCCGCCGGTACAACGAGGAGGCGGACGAACTCGACAAGATTGCGTTCGGGCGGATCACCGTCCCCCCGAACGTTTTCGCGCGCGACGTCGCTCAACCCTCGGTCGTCTTCGAGCCCTACCCCTCGAGCCACGACGAACCCTCGGGGGCTCCCTCGAATCCAGCGGGTGCGGAACCCATGGACGAAGACCCCTCGAACGAGGCGTACGTGCTCTCCCTCCTCGAGGGGTATGGCTCCCGCGAGGCCGACGTGATGGACATCGAGCCGGCTCCTGTCCAAGAGGACTGGCGCGAAAAATACATCGCTTGGATCGCTCGAGGGGAACTCCCCGTGGACCGGGCCGCGGCCAGGCGCATCGCCAGGATGGCCAAGTCTTTTGCCCTCATTGACGGCGAGCTGTACAAGTGCGCCGCCTCCGGCATCCTACAACGATGCGTACCCATCCCCGAGGGGCGCGAGCTCCTGCGGGACATCCATGCGGGGATCTGCGGCAACCACGCCGCGCCCCGCACCCTCGTCGGCAACGCGTTCCGCCAGGGCTTTTACTGGCCCACTGCGGTCGCGGACGCCAGCGAGATCGTGCGCACCTGCGAAGGGTGCCAATTCTACGCCCGCAAGTCCAACTTACCCGCCCATGCCCTGCAGACCATCCCTGTAACGTGGCCATTTGCCGTGTGGGGGCTGGACATCGTCGGGCCCCTGCGGAAGGCGGCCGGGGGCTTCACCCACTTGTTGGTCGCGATCGACAAATTCTCCAAGTGGGTGGAGGTGCGCCCCATTACGAACCTAAGGGCAGAGCAGGCGGTAACATTCTTCACCGACATCGTCTACCGCTTTGGAGTGCCAAACTCCATCATCACCGATAATGGGTCCCAGTTTACGGGCCGGAAGTTCTTGGAATTCTGCGACAAGTTCCACATCCGTGTGGATTGGGCAGCCGTGGCACACCCACAGACTAACGGCCAAGTAGAACGTGCCAATGGCATGATCTTACAAGGACTAAAGCCCAGAATTTTCGAACAACTGAACAAATCTGGGCGAAAATGGCTCCAAGAGCTACCAGCGGTCGTGTGGAGCCTAAGGACCACCCCGAGCAGAGCCACTGGGTTCACCCCATTTTTCCTAGTCCATGGCGCGGAGGCCGTCCTCCCCACGGACTTGGAATACGGATCGCCCAGGGTTCGAGGCTATGACGAGGATGCCAGCCAGCGAGCCCGCAAGGACTCGCTGGATCAGCTGGACGAGGCACGCCTCGTGGCCTTGATGCATTCCGCAAGGTACCAACAGTCCCTCAGGCGCCACCAAGCACGCAAGATACGCCGGCGAGATTTCAGCGAAGGGGATCTGGTCCTAAGGCTACGCCAAGACAACAGAGGGCGCCACAAGCTATCGCCCCCATGGGAGGGACCCTACGTCATGGTGAAGGTACTCAAGCCCGGCACGTACAAGCTAGCCAACGAGGACGGTGAAGAGCTCACCAACGCTTGGAACATCCAACAGCTACGTTGTTTCTACCCCTAGGTAGGACTCCCAAGCATTTTTTGTTGTAAAAATCACATGGCCAACGCCCCAGTTGGTGACAACTATGTAAACGCCTCAAGTCTAATGGAAAGTGCAACTCGGCTTTCCCCCGAAACCCAAGTTACCCTCGGGGGCTACTGCGGGGGGCACCCCCCCTTAAAATGGTCCCATTTTTTGCACAAAAATAAAACAACTCACACGCGCTAAGTTTGTTTCCTACTTCAACCTCGAGCAACGATTCGAACGGGGTGCAGGCGGCCTAGCGGAAGGAGCGCGCGAGTCAGAGATAGCCTATGCCGCGAGGATACGACCCTTCTCTCTCGCCTCCAACCCAGCAGGCCCCCCGCGAAAATCGAACTCCCCTAAGTAAAATCTACTCAGGAAGAAGGAGAAACAAAAAAGCGCAATAAGAAAAAGATTTCATTTCGTATCAACAAATGTTTATGACTGAGATAATGTGCTTATTTACAAGGCCGCATGGCCAGAATACTGATACACGAACAAAAAATGGGCCTAGCGCCCAAATGTCTTCAGGCGGGTGGGGCAGCAGCGTCAGCGGCGTCCGGGAAGAGGAACTCCTCGAAGGCTTCGGCGAGCGACCCGGCGGCGTCGGCGGCGAGCGCATCCACACGCTCCATCGCTACCTCGTCCTCGACGCCCTCGGGAACGATGTAGCCCTCCGCCAGCGCCTCGAAGTTGACCTCGTAGTGGGATCGCACCACTCCGAGGGCCTTCTCGGGACGCCCGGATGCGCCGCCCCGGTGCATCCGCTCGGACTTGACCGCCAAGGGCGCGTAGGCGGCTAGCCGCCGAGCCGGCCGCCCGTGCTTCGCCCTCCTCCACGCGCGGCGGGTCTCGAGGGCCGCACCACGCAGCCTCCCGCGGCTCCTGCCGGAGGAGTTATAGGAAGCTCGCGGCGCCTCGGCCCGCTCAGCTGCGTGCCCCAGGGCGGTGCGCAAGCCTGGAATCGCCAAGACAAGAAAGAAATCAGAAAGGGGAATGCGGGCCCTCTAACAAAAAAACCAACAAGCCAAGAGTAAAACAGTGGCTCACCTTCGACTTGTTTCCTCTCCATCTCGAGAGCGCGGCGCTCGGCCTCGACCGCCAGCTCGAGGCGCTTGACGATTTCGCTCTGCTCCTGGAGGGCCAGCTCCTGGTTTGCGCTTCCAATGCTGAGCACAATGAGCTCGCCCTCGGTATTGGAGAGCTTGTCGTCCCGCTCCGCCAAGGACCCTCGCGCCGCCTCGCGAGCGACGCGCTCCGCTCGCGCCGTCCGGCGTCGGCAAGGGCGGCTCGCTCCTCGCCGGGAGCCGCCCCTCGGCCCCTTGGCGGGCGGTGCTCTCCCCGGAGAGCTGCTCCTCGGCCGGCGACGAGGGCCGCGGCCTTGGCGTCGAGGGCGGCCTTCAAGTCGTCGGCCTCCTTAGCCCGCCGCTCCGGCCCGCGCGCCCGCCTCGCCCGGCGCGGCTGCTGCCGCGCCCCCTCGAGCGACGAGCGAAGCTCCCGGTTCTCGCCGCGGACGTCGGCCATCTCTCGCCTCCCAATTGGTTGCGCCGTCCGCATCTTCTCCAAGTACGAGCGCGCGCCGCCACGCCGCCTCATCACGATCGATGAGGGCTGCGCGCACCCGCTCGAGGCTCGAGCGGCGCGCGCGGGTCCGGCCTCGAGCTCTCGGGAGTTCGTCGCGCCGTGCCATGGCCCGTGCACGGCCGGCCGGCTATCCGGGGACCGGAGGGCGTCAGCAAGCGTGTCGAAAGCGCTGCACCGCTCCCGGAGCCGGTGGACCTCGGCGTTCACCCGGTCGAAGGCGTCGTACTTGTCGTGGGCGCGGCGCTCGAACTCCTGGCACCCACACATCAAAATCCGTAAGCGCTACGGCACAGAGGCAGCGCACAAAAATGAGAGGAAGAAGAAAACGAGCGACGACGCCCTACCTGGAAGACGCGCCATGCGGGGCCGCCATGGACCCGCAACGCCTCGTTCAGCGCGCGGTTGAGCGTGGCGCGGCGTAGCTGCGGAGCTCGCCCCGAGCTCTGCTCCCCCCGGGCGTCGCAAACGCCGGGGGGATCGTCAATGGCCCCCTCCACCGGGCGGGGGTGGCGGCGCGCGGGAGGACGAGGCCTCGGCACCGTGTCCTCGGTCCCCCGCCACCATGTGCCCCTCGTGCCGCCTCACGAGGGCCCCCTCCGGGGCTCGGGGAGCGTGTGGGGAAGCTAGCCCACCGATCCCACACGGGCGGCGGGGAGTCGTCATCCGGGACCTCCACCACCTCCGCCCGGGGAATCGACGGGCGGGCACCGCCCTTGCGCCGCCTCCCGCGGCGCCCCCACTTGCGCCTCCGTGGCCGCGAGCGCCCGACGCGGCGCCACGGCCACCACCTCCGGCCGCGCCTCTACGACCACGGGCGCCGCCGCGGGTTGCACCCGCTCCGCCTCCTCTGCGGCCCGGCGCCACGGACCGCGCCTCCACGACGCGGCCTGCGCGGCCGCGCCTCCGCCACGGCCGCTACCGCGGCCTCGCGCCCCCACAACGGCCGGCGCCGGTCGCTCCTTAGTAACCGCCGGCCGTGCCACGGCGGGCCGATCCGGCGGCCGAGGCCTCGAAACCTCGCCCGGGCTTTGCGAGCTCTCGCCCGCCGCCGCCGTGCTTGCCCCCGCCCGTGACGCCCTCGACGAGCGCCGCCGGGTGGGGATGGACGCGTCCGTCCTCAGCACCTTGGCCGGTGCGAGGGGAGGCACAGTAGGCACCACCCTGCGCGGGCACAAACGGAGGGTTAGAACGTCTGATCATCAAAAAATCAAACCAAAGTAGAAGATCGAACCCCTTACCTCGAGGAGGAAAAGGCGCGCTTCCTTTTCCTCGAAGCCTCAGCGGATGAGGCCGACGCGGCCGGCGCGCCCGCCGCCGCGCCTCCCCGACGACGCCGCCGCGCGCGCGGGCCCCGCCCGCGCGCGGGCGCGCTCGCCGCGCGCACGGGCGCACTCGCCGCACGCGCCCCCGAGGTGCACGCCGGCGCCTCCGCGCACGCGCCGCCCCCGATGTCGATTGCTCGGCGGCGGGCGCCGTTGCGCCCGCCCCAGGCGATGCCGCCCTTGCCACCGGAGCTGGCTCCGGCGACAGGGGCAAGGGCTCCCATCTGTCAGAGGGGCCTCGCCCCTCAGCCTCTTCCTCTTCGTCCTCCTCCGAGGACGAGTACTCCTCGGTCCCCGGGGAGGAGAGCCCCAGCTCTTCGCGCCGCCGGTACTCCGCTTTCCGCCGCTCACGGCGCTCGTTGTGCCGCCTCGCGCGCTCCCTCCGCGCGCCGCCCGCCCCTCGCTCCGCTCCCGCTGCTGCGCCGCCCGACCAAGCGCGCGGGAGTCGGGGGTGGGCGGAACTAACTTCGAGGCGGTGAAGCTCACCAGCTGCATACAGGAACATCAAGGACGCGTCAGGAGGCAGAAGCAACACCAAGAACTAAAACAAAATCAAGAATCACACTCACCAGTGGGCCGGTGGGGAGCATCTCGAGGTCCCATGGGGTCCGGTCCGGATACATCGGCATCCAGGTGTCGACGGCGTTCCGCGCCCGGGTGCGCATAAGGCCCCAAGGGGGGTCGGGAGCATCCGCGACCTCGCCAGATCGACAGGGTTGGCCGCCTCCGTCATCTCGTAGATGCAGAGCGGCCTCTCCATTAGAGGCACGATCCGCCGGTGATGGAGGAAGGCGAGGACGCCCAGCGCGGTCAGCCCCTGCGCCGCCAGGCTCTTCAGGGCGGCCGGAGACCGAGTCCTGCCGCCTCCGATGCTGGGGCGTGGACACCCCGTAGCCCCAAGAGCTGGGCTTCTCCTTGAACACCCGACCGGTGTAGGGGGGAGGCCGGGCTCGGCGTTGCGCAAGTAGGAACCATCCCCGCTCCCAGCCCGGCGTTGTTCGTCGTCATGGTGCAGGGGATGTAGTCGTCCTTGAACCGCCCCCGGCGAGGCAAGCGACATCCCCGCCGCGCGCACCGCGCGGCGGGTCCTCCGCTCCGTCGTGGGCCGCGTGAAGAGCTCCGCGCGGAAGAGGTGCACCCGCAGCTCCCGCTGACCGGGGATCCCCGAGTACCCCTCGCAGACGCCCACGAACGTGGCCGCCTGCGAAATCGCGTTGGGCGCGAAGTTGTGCAGCTCCACGCCGTAGTAGTAGCACAGCGCCCGCATGAAGCGGCTCGCCGGCGCGTTGAAGCCCCGCTCGTGGAAGCGGACGAAGCTGACCACGTAGCCTTCCGACAGGTTGGGCGCGCGGTCCGCCGCCGGCGGCACTATCCACTCCGCCGGGCGGCCATCCTCGTTCGCCGTCAGCTGGCCAGCGGCGACCAACTCGCCAAGGGCCATCGGAGTCACCGTCGACCGCTCCCAGGCGTATGGGTCAAGGATCGTGAGAGGCGGAAGCGGCGCCATGAGAAGAAGGCAAAGGAATGCGAGAGCGGAGGGCGAGAAACGGAGGAAGAGCTCTAATGGCGACACCGCACGGTGACAAAGGCGAGGCGAAGACGAAGGCACAAGGGGCTGGAATGGTGAGGCGCTAAGGTAAAAAACCGCCGTCTCCCCCTCCCCTCAGATTTATAAGCCGCGGGCGAGCTCTCCGGAGCGGATGTCCCGCGCGCATTAACTGCAGGGAATCTTCTCTTCACGCCGACAAACGGGCCCCACCACGACTGCAGCGGCCACATCACCGCGGGCGGGCCATCATCACGGCGAAGACTTGCAGGGACCGAGGCAAGCGGTCACATCCGCCTGCCACGCCGCCCACTACGTGCGCGCGCGGCCGCAACGCCTAAAAAGGTGCGCCCGCGTTGCAAAACCGCAGCCTCGACTGCGAGGCATTTAATGACTCGGTCCCTTGCCAAGCAAGGAGAACCCTCGAGCAGGGCGAACCCCTGGCTCGAGACAAAGACAGCCCTCGAAGGGACATCGGCGTGAGAAGGCCGCCCGGGGCCTGCTTGAAGTAAAGCAGGCACCGCGGGCGCCCATGCCACGCAAAACCCTCGAGCGGCACGAGCCCTTGGCTCAAGACGATGTCAGCCCTCGAAGGGACATCGGCGCGAGAAGGCCGCCCGGGGCCTGCTTGAAGTAAAGCAGGCACCGCGGGTGCCCATGCCGCGCAAAACCCTCGAGCGGCACGAGCCCCTGGCTCGAGACAATATCAACTCTCTAAAAAGGGCACATGCGTGAGAAGGCCGCCCGGGGCCCGCTTGAAGTAAAGCCGGCACCACAAGCACCCATGTCGCGCTGTGCTACCAACCAGCGCCTCGAGGGCTGGCTCGCCCAGACTCCTCGACGGCCGCGAACGCAAAAGACGGGGTAGCCCAGGCGCCGCCCCGCACGGCCCTACTGATCAGAGGTTCGAAGTCTGACCCTCGACGGGTTCGAACAGGCGCCTCAGATCGCAGAGTCAGGGACGACGAGGGCACGCGCATTCGAGCCATTCCTCGAGCCCGTCGGCTCGAGGGTGCCCCACATGTCGTGTTCGAGAGCCAGCGAGGGTAGCTAGCCGGGGGATCCCACCGAGGGAGAGCTTCCGCGCCCTCGGTCCCTATCGAACGGGACCGAGCCCCACCTAGCAACCCCACGCAAGCGCTTCCATGGACGTGTCTCTGGACCACGCAGCTTACCCTTATCGAACGGGGCATGGGCGTCCACTCGAATCACCCACTAGCAACTCAAAGAGGAATCCGCAATTCGCGACCCGCTCGATGGGGGTTGCGGAAACCTCACCCTCCGTCCCGCGGAGGGACGGCGAGGGCGCGTTAAGAAACAAGTCGTAAAGCTCTACCAGATCACCTCGAACGGGCCCAGGCTCGGGGGCTTAATGCACGGCTACACCTCCTTGGCCTGCACCCGCCGGAGACAGCGCCAGCAGCGCGTGCGCCACCGAAGCCGGGCCGAGACACCGCCGATGCGGTTGAAACATGTGTCACGCCCTGCGACCGGTTCTCGCGGATAACCCCCTGCAGAGCACCCACACTCCCGGGGCTTCGGGGGCTAGACCCGCGGGTCCGCCGACGCGGCCCCACGGAAAGCGTTCGCAAAACAAGGAGGGAAGAACGTCCTATCGCAGGGTTCCAGCATCTGCCGGAGCCTCAATGGCAAACCCGCGAGATGCTCGGGGGCCACCGTCGGGGGACACCCTAGGGGTCCCCTTAAACAACGGGGAAATCCTCACTCAAAACCCGCAACAAAGCCAAAACACAATTTGCCTAACCATGCAGGGAACAGCCCACGCCGCAGGGACCCCGACGGCCCATCAAGGCGGCCCTCTTAGAGATCCCCTCGGGCGGGGCTCGCCTCGCTCGAGGATGCGCGCGCCCCTCGGGCGGGCTCCGCCCCGTTCGAGGGGTAGCACTTCCTTCGAGCGGGCTCCGCCTCGCTCGAGGGCTCGCTCCCCCTCGAGCGAGGTTCCGCCTCGCTCGAGGGTACGTCCCGCCCTCGGCCGGGGTCCGCCACGCTCGAGGGCGCCCCTCACGCGTGCGCCGGCCCCCGTACACGGGCATTTAACGCCCTGACACCGAAGGGACGGCGCCATCATGCGCCCAGGGCTCGCGCCCCGGTGCCGCCGCACCAACTCCCCAGGGAGGAGCCCATCCCCATCAC
Organism: Cenchrus americanus; assembly: GCA_947561735.1. Classification (NCBI taxonomy): domain Eukaryota; kingdom Viridiplantae; phylum Streptophyta; class Magnoliopsida; order Poales; family Poaceae; genus Cenchrus; species Cenchrus americanus. The sequence goes on from OX387245.1 coordinate 130,242,644, forward strand.
TGTGGGGAGGGACTGTGCAGCGCGGCCGGTGTCAGTCCCGTGACGCCGTGCGCCTGCTCCAGTACGGCTAAAGCGCCAAGCCCTCGAAGGGGGGCCGGATGCACCCTCGATTCACTTTCTTGTGACCCTACAGGGTTAGGTGGAGGCGCTAGGCCGGTGGAACACCATCCCTGCCACTGTAACAGCGTGGCTGCCATCCCCGCGCGTGCAGGCGCACGCCAGGCGCTGTAGCAACAACTCCAGCACTGTGAAGCGCGTTGGGAAGGGACGCCGTTTTACATACTCCTGTGCTCCGTACAGGCCAACGTCAGCACCTCCCTTGAGCCTATCAGAGGACATCGCCACCATCCGCCGCCCTTCTACCCTCGAACCGCCACTGTTCGGGTACAAGGTAGGCCATGATGGCCAGATCGCCGCAAGGATCGTCCGGACGGCCGCCCATTCTACAGCATAGCACGTCGTTCTTCCCCATGTAGCTAGATAGCGCGGCGCGCATGTAATCCGCCTCCCCCTTGATCTATAAAAGAGGGGGGGGGGCGAACCCCCCAGTCGCAGGGGGGACACACACAGGAGCACACGAGACGTAGAGCAACAGATAACACACAGCGCACCACGTACTCATTCTCCAATTCTCCCACAATATCTTCAGCCACTCCTCCAGGGACTTGGAAGCCACGCTTCCTCTCCCGCCTTGCTTGTAGCAGCCCCACTACAGGCACCCCGGTCTTGCCGAGCAATATAGTGCCTTGAGCACACCACTGCTGGACGTACGGCCCCCTCGGCTGAAACCAGGATAAATCCCGTGTCCCTTATTGCTTAGCATCGACCATTGAGGGATAGACCTCGGCGCTTTCTACTGGTTAGTGTCGGGACCATATTCCGCACCGACAGAAGTGTAGAACCCCGTTCTACTGGAGTGAGACAGGCGAAAGACAGTTATTTGGGGCAGATATCATCAGAGAAGCAGAGAAACAAGTTCAGATCATCCGAGAGAATTTGATGATTGCTCAATCTAAACAGAAAAGTTATGCAGATGATAAACGAAGGGATGTGGTCTTTCAGGAGGGTGATTATGTGTACCTAAAGGTGTCGCCTATCAGAGGTTTGCGTCGATTCAGAGTTAAAGGAAAGTTGTCACCTCGGTTTATTGGACCTTTCAAGATCCTTGAGAGAGTGGGAGAAGTGGCTTACAGGTTGGAGTTGCCAGTCCAGCTAGCTGATGTGCATGATGTGTTCCATATCTCTCAGTTGAAGAAGGGTTTTGGTCCTCATGACAAGGAGCCGTTACCCTTGGATGATCTAAACGTTAAAGAGGATCTCACTATTGTTGAACACCCCCTTCGGATATTGGAAACTATGACAAGGGTCACCAGGAATAGCGTGATTAAGATGTGCAAAGTACAGTGGAGTAATCATGCAAAGGATGAGGCAACATGGGAAAGAGAGGATGAGCTGAAAGTAGAGTTTCCAGATCTTTTTTCCAATCTGTCCGAATCTCGAGGACGAGATTCTTCTTAAGGGGGGTAGGATTTGTAACACCCTAATTTTACTAAAAATTTGGCTTTATTAAAATTTGCTAGAAACCATTTAATTGCTTAAGGAACATAAGGTTGCTTTATTTCCTTTTAGGCATTTAAAACCTTTTCTAAAATAAAGTCAATGAAATATAGGAATTTATTGCTGCATACATGCTGGGGCATTTCTTTTGGTTGTTGGAATTCAAATTCAGAAGTTTGAATTCTATTTGATTTGAATTCCTTTCAAATACCTAAAACCCTAAATTCCAAACCCCTTACCCTACCCCTTTCCAGTAGCCCGTCGACCTTCCGGCCCCACAGCCGCCGCGGCCGCTCGGCTCGGTCTTGCGGCCCCGGCCAGCGACAGCCGCCGCAACCGCCGCAGCCGCCCGGCCCCGCTTGGCCTTTCGGCCCGCCCGGCCCGCCGCCGCGCGCAGCCGCTCCCCGCCCGCGCCCGTGCCACCGACGGGAGGGGCCCGCCCGTCATCCCCTCCGCCAAGCCGTCCCCGCCCCGGACTCCGCCGCCGCCGCCCGAGTCCGACCGGGGCACGCATCCCCGTGCGTGGCCCGCACGCCAAGGGCCCTTCCCGGGCTATTTATAGCGTGCCGCCGCCCTTGGACGCCCTACCCGAGACCCCACGTGCCCTAGCCGCCTCCTTGCGCCGCCACCGAAACCCTAGCGCCGCCGCCTTCAGCTCTCCGCCTCCGCTACCGCTTCGTCGCCTTGAAGCTGTCCGCGAGCTGCGTCTGGAGGTGAGCAGCGCGCCCGCGTCGCAAGTTGTCGAGATTGAGCCCCGTAGGGACCGGAAGACCTCGCCGGAGTTCATGGGCCGCACCGCCGCGTCGACCGGCCGCTCCGCCGCAACTCCGCCGCGACCGCCGCCCCGTCTTGCTTCGCGTGCTCGCGCGCCGCGCCTAGATGCCATCCGCGCTTCAAATCGTGCAACGGAGCCCTAGATTGGGTTCGCCGGCGAGCTCCGCCACCGCTCGCCGTCGGCCACCGCCGTCTCCCCGCCGTCCGCCACCGCTCAGCCGCGCACACGCGTCCTCGGCCGCCGGATCAAAATCCGACGCGTCGGATTCGATCCCGTCGCCCGCGCAGCAGCCGTTGGATCTAGATCAAGCCGACCCAAGTCAGCCAGTCAAACCCCGCCGGCCCTGGCAGTTTTGCAGAAAAACCCCTGAGCTTTTTGGTTTTCACAAAAATACCCTTCCACCTTAGGAGTTTCTTTACAGTTTAGCCCTTTTTTCTTTATTTTAGCCCAAAACCTTTTCAAATCTTCACAGTTTAGTCCCTACACCTTCCCTAAGCCATAACTTAGTCGTTTTAGCTCCGATTTTAGCGTTCTTTATGTCCACGCGTTCGTCTCGAAGCGTAGATTAGTTTTATGCTACTGTTTAGATCTGTTTGGTCTGTTTGGTGACTGTTTCTTATTTATTCCTATTGTATGCTTGTATGTGATGATTGTGGACTGTAGAGAGCGATTCGTTCGAGGGATTTGAAGATGAAGTCATGCAAGAGTTTGAGCAGCAAGGCTTTGTTGAAGGCAAGTATGCCTTGATGCATGCCCGCTTGTCCTACATAACATGCATTTAAATCCACTGTTTTTACTTTTCCGCTTGCATTAATTTGATGGGAACCTATTAAGGATCATGCCTAGATTTTTACTACCTTTACCTTGATTCCGGGTTTATTAAATTAATCTTGTGGTAGCTATTGCTTAACATGCTCAACTGGGATTGGTAATAATCAAACTTGGTTACTTTTATTTATTCTATGTTCCGTTTATGATCTTTACTTCACAAGACCACTTTAATATGTTAATTGGAACATGGAGAACCACCCAGGAAAACAGTACAACCACAAGAACTAATAGGCAATGGTCTTGGCTGAATAATTAGGAACTTTGGCTTGGGATGGTCTTACCTGATAAGGACAAGGGATCGGCGGTACTGTGGGGTATAGACTCGCTCTAGCAGGGGGTTGGGTGAGTTATTCTTTTTATGGTGGGGTATCGACCTGCTAGGGGACTTTATACCTTGCTAACTGATCCGGACCTTGTGGGTCATAACTTGCTAGGGAACCTTTGTAAAGGCCATGTAGCGTCCCTATGCAATCACACCTCGGAAGTGTGATATGGTGCCTTGCACCGCATGGTTGGGTCCAAAGTTCTTCGGAGCTTTTACGCTTCTTGTGGGTAAAGATGTACAACCTCTGCAGAGTGTTAAACTAATCGATTAGCCGTGCTCACGGTCAAGAGCGGCTCCGGACACTCACATGATTAAATTATGGAACTTTAATGTTTAATTGTTGTTCCATTCTTTATTTATGATGCTTATATCTTATTAATTGGGTTGGTATGAACTTACACTCTTTAGTAATCAGGTTGCTAATAAAATTTGACCAACTAAAATGCTAAAGTGCTTGAACCTTAGCCATCCACCATATGGCCTTGCATGTTATGTTGTTCTCTCTTGCTGAGTATGATATGTGCTCACGCTTGTTTATTCTCTTGCATCTACAATACCCGGAATTGCTGCTCAGACTGGGAGAACTTTGAAGATATTCCAGGAGATTTCCAAGAGTTCTAGGTGTGCGTAGTCTTCAGTTAGCTGCCTGTGCAGGCATTTTGTCCGCTACGAGAACTCGTTTATTTAAGATTCGTTTAAGACAATGGTTTGTAATAACTTTTTATTAGTGTGGCACTGATTTTGGTATTCATAATGTCTAAGCGTGTGTGTAACTTGATCCTGGTGCACACGTGATCAATGCATTCGGTTTTTCCTTTAAAACTGGGTGTGACAAACTTGCACATTATGTTGATCGTTTGCAGGATAAGAATGATGAGCTGAGGAAGTTGATGGGTTGGTTGTCTGGTCATGAGCCTCAGTTGAGGATGATGATCAAGGCGTTTAAGAGGCAGGATGGTGAGGGACTTGGGGCAAACAAGGTTGGTGAGGGAAGTGGAGAGAATATCCCAGAGCCACCAAAAACCCACCACAAAAATGATTTCCCCCCAAAACCTAACCATCTTAGGAACCGACTAGACACAACCCCAGCTCCACCAATATTTCCTACACCCACAAATGATCTTCAAAAGCCTATCAAGTTTGTGAGTACTTCCGGGAAAGTGTTCTTTGGGAAAGTGAGTGAGAAGGCTAGTGAGGAGAAATCAGTGGAGGAGTTCAGTGGAGAGAAACCAAGCAAGCAGCCCCAATCTAAGCCTAAACCTAAGCTTGTGAGGTTCCGTTGTGGTTATTGTGGGAAAGAGGGTCACAAGGATGAGTTTTGCTTCAAGAGGAAGTGGGAAGAGAAGATGGCAAGGGAGTGGGCGAACAAGGATAGGTACGACCCTTCCCATGGTGTACCTAAGCCTCGTATGCCACTGCCCAAGGGTAAAGCTGTGGTGAGAAGTGTTCCGGCATGCGGAGATGCGAGTTTCCGCAGCCGAAGAGCAAGCCCGGGGGGGGGGGCGGTCGACCGGCCCCCGGCTAGGCGGTTCAACCGCCCCCCCCCCCCCCCCCCAGAATTTTGGGCGGAGTGGTTTTCGAGGTGGTGAGTCGAGAGGTTTCGGTGTCCGGAGGTGGAGTTGCTGGTGGTTGGTCTGGAGAGACAGCAGGTAGTCAGTTTGCTAGGCATTCTCCCCCTCGAGTTCACTACGGGGATGGGAGGAGTCGTAGCTTTGAGAAGGAGAGGAGGGACGGTCCACGGGTTGTCTTCCGTGGCTTTGGTCCTCCTCCAGGCAGTGAGGGGTGGTTTCCTCGGAGTGGTTACCGAGGTGGTGTTCGTGGTGGTAATTATGGTTGGAATGATGGCTTGATGTGTGCTAACCCCACTTTCGAGCAAATGGCTCAGCACTGGTTTTACTCTTTTGGTACTAACCCCAGTGCTGAGTCATTTGTTCGCTCACGTGCTCATTTTTGAATTTCAGGTGGGAGACTTGAAGAACATTTGGTTGATTGACTCTGGTTGCTCGAGGCATATGACCGGGAGACAGGGGGTGGTTCTCAAGTCTCGTCCGGTGGTGACGAAGAGGTACATCACTTTTGGGGACAATGGGCGTGGGCGTGTGCTTTCGAAGGTGAGATAAAAGTGAGTGACAAGATCACTGCGAGGCGTGTTGCTCTTGTTCAATCGTCGGGGTACAATTTGCTTTACGTGTCCCAGTTGTTGGATGAGGGCTTTGAGGTGTTGTTTCGGCCAGGTGGTTCTCGGATTTTGGACTCTCGAGGGGACCTTGTTTGTATGGTCGTTCCCGAGGGTCAGGTGTTTCGTGATGATTTTTCTCAGTCTTCAGGTGTGGAGCGTTGTTTCTTGGCTGGTTCTTCGAGTGAGTTGTGGAAGTGGCATTGGAAGTTGGGTCAATTGAGCTTTGACCTTTTGTCTCGCTTGAGTGAACTCAATTTGGTCTGAGGATTGCCACGGTTGAGGCTTGAGAAAGAGTTGGTTTGTGCGCCGTGTAGGCATGCCAAGATGGTAGCCTCTTCTCACCCGCCTCTCACCGATGTGATGACTGAGCGTCCATGCGAGCTGCTCCATATGGACCTTGTTGGCCCAACTCGTGTGCGATCTGCGGGTGGGAAGTGGTATGTCCTTGTTGTGGTGGACGACTATTCTCGGTATGCGTGGGTGTTCTTTCTTGAGGATAAGGGGGAGACGTTTGGTTTTGTTCGAGATCTAGTCTTGAGGTTGAGGAACGAGAGGCACTGATATGCCATACGAGCTATCCACAGTGATAATGGCTCGGAATTCAGAAACTCTCGTTTTGAAACCTTTTGCCATGACTTGGGTCTTGAGCACCAGTTTTCGAGTCTGTATACGCCTCCCCAGAATGGTGTTGTGGAAAGGAAGAATAGGACCTTGTGCGAGATGGCTCGGACGATGCTTGATGAGCATAGGAGTCCGAGGAGGTATTGGGCTGAGGCGGTGAATACCGCGTGCTATGTGTCGAACAGAATCTACCTCAGAGTGCACAAGAAGAAAACATGTTATGAGTTGATGCATGGTCGCACACCCAAGGTGAGTCACTTCCATGTCTTTGGTTGCAAGTGTTTCATTCGAAGAAAGGCGGGGAAGTTGGATAAGTTTGAGGCTAGGTCTGTCGATGGTATTTTCTTTGGTTATGCATCTCATTCTAGAGCATATCGTGTGCTCAATCTTGAAACTAACCAAATCGTGGAGACTTGCGAGGTAACCTTCGACGAGATAGAGCCACGTAGTCAGTTTGTCTCTGAGTGTGCAGGTGATGATGAGCTTGGTGAGGAGATCTTTCAGGAGGAGTGAGGACCATGTGTGGTTCGAGGACCGGTGGATGGTCGCTTCCTTGTGTGATGAGTGATTGACAACGTTGTGTGGACTAATTCTTGGCTAAGTATTGCAGGTGCAGGTTGCGGCTTGACTGGTGTTGGTGCAGGTGAAGAACAAGCGCGAAAGGTCGTCGCCGGTGAGGCCTCCAGGTGTGGAGAAGACAAGTAGGCTTCGTTCGAGGGACCCGGTGGCCGGCGGGGGTCAAGTGCGGGCCGCGTGGTGGCATGAACGGCAAGATGAAGTCGTGGATGGTTTCTGGTTGAGCCTCAAAACCAAGGTCGAGCCGGGACTACGTGGGAGCCGAGTCATGAGTGGAGATTGGCGGAGGCTACACCGAGTTCGCGGGGTTTCCGGTGGTTCACCGAAACCACCGGGTTCCTTGGTTGATCCACAAAGCCAAGACCGGAGAACCGAAGACGGAGGCCGCAAAGCAGCACTAGACCGGTCCGACCGGTGGGTCGGCCGGTCGACCGGGGTGGGGACCGGTCCCGGCGGTGAGGAGCACCGGTCGGCCGTGTGCGACGACGCAATCCGGAATCTTCGAAGCGGAGGACACGCGTTGGGATCGCATGGCTTGCGTCGAGGCTACGCAGGGTGCGGTCGCCGGGCATCCGTCCGATGGTGAAGACATCAAGAATTCCAAATCTGCCCTTGAGGGGCTTGTATCCCTAGTTAGTAGAGAAGGGCGTTTTAGACATTCGGTTGCCTCCATATAACCCAAGAGGTGAGGGGATGGCAGTCAACTCTTGGAACCCTAGCTCATTTGTTTTTCTATTTTTCCACCTATTTTCCTTATGTTTTCCTTAGGACTAGCAAGAGAGCTTCACGGAGAGATCTTGTTGAGAGGGATGGATGATCGGGCGGCTTGCTAGACCTTGTATGAACCTTTGTTTCATGTATAGATGATTCGGCGTGGTTCCTCAAGGTTTGGTTGTGTTTTCCCCGGTTGTTCTTGGTGGTGATTTTCGGAGCCCTCTCTCGGTGATTTCTTTGGGTTGTTTTCGGGACTTTTCTCTTGGGGATTTGATGGGGGAAATTTGTGGGAACCCTTCGTGGTTCTTTGGGCTGTGATTCCCCTCCCGAATCCGTGATTAAAAGTGCTCGATTTTGGGGTTTCTTGAGTTCTTGGGTTGGAAGTGCTTTCGGCGGGATTTCATCGATTCCTCTTTTTTGGACGAGTTTTGGTGGGATTAAACTTGGCTATGGACTCCTCATGAGGTGTTCCTGATATCCCCAAAGTCTTGTTCAAGTCCGTGGAGCGATTCGGGAGATCGAGATTTGGATTTGGGGAAGTTGACCCGCGGGTGTTGTTCATCCCGAGCTGCCCAGGCTACACCGGTCTGACCGGTGCTCTTGACCGGCCCGGCCCGGTGCGAGCCCTTGTGGGTTTTTGCTCGGGTGAACATCTTGGTGTGTTCGTTGTTGTCCCGTGTAGCTCTTGTTTCGAGTTTGGGTCAGTTTGGTGGTCGGTTGGCCTGTTTGGTGCCTTGGGGGTTTCAGGCTGCCATCGGTCTGACCGGTGTGTCTCACCGGTCTGACCGGTGTAGAGCCACTTAGTGGAAGTTGCTCAATTTCACCAGTAGGGACCGGTCTGATCGGTGGTGCTCACCGGTCTGACCGGTGTGGGTCTGTAGGCTCGAGGTTTGGTTTTTCCGCTGTGTTTCTCGGGTCGGAAGGTGGTGTGTTGGTTCCTAGGTCCAGTGGCACTCCAGTGGCTACGTGGGCTTGACCAACCTTGGTAGTGAGTCAGTGACGTGTGTTGGAAGCCGTGTTCATCTTGTTGGAGTTTCCATCTCCTTCGAGAAGAATTTTTATCGGCTCCCATTCACTCCCCCCCTCTGGTTCGCCGTATCGGTCCTTCAAGTGGTATCAGAGCCGGTTCGGGTCTTTATTGACTCTAACCAGTCTAAGATCCAAGGATGGCATACCAAGAACGGGGTTCGGGTCCTCCACACTTCGATGGCAAGAACTACCAGATGTGGAGCAAGCGGATGGGTGCTTTTCTCCGCGGAAAGGGTCAGATCCTTTGGGATGTCACGGTGGACACAAGATATGTCCGGTACGATGGACTTCCTCGCTCCAGGATCGAGGGACAGATTCGATGCCAACAATAAGGCGGTCGACTACTTGTTTCGTGCTTTGTGTCGGCCGAGTTCGATCGGGTGCACACCGAGCACTTAGCTTGTAGGATTTGGGCGGTGTTGAAGGAGGCTCATGTTGGGAACGCCCGGTGTTCGGGCACGGATGTATGCGACTTACGGAGAGAGTACGAGAACTTCACTCATCTCCCCGGTGAGTCCATCGATGCCTTGTTTCAGAGGTTCACGGTGGTTGTGAACAACATGAGGGCCAATGTGGATGTGCTCCTGTACGATGATCATGATAGAGCGGTCAAGCTCTTACACTCTTTGGATCATACGATTTGGGGCGGAAAGTTCGAGGCCATTGTGGAGAAGTATGACACTCTGATGGTCAACGAGCTGTTCTCGAAGCTCAAGTCGGCTGAGGTGGATAGGGGCATGACTGCCAAGCTCGAGGGACCGACTGATTCCCATAGTCTTGCCCTCGTTGGTGGTTCCAAAGGAAAGGCTAACTCTAACCCATCCACCAGGATGTTCTCTTTTTCCTCTTTGATGTCTATGCCAGATGAGGAGTTTGATGACCTTGGAGAGGACGAGCTGGCGCTGTTGACGAGGAGGTTCGAGAGGCTACACGAGAACCGTGTGAACATGAGGAGGAACACGAGGACTTGCTTCCAGTGCGGCAAGCCGGGACACTTCGTCTCCGACTGCCCGGAGAAGGCCGATAACAAGGACAGCTACAAGCACAAGCCGAGGATGGACGGCAAGTACCGTTCGAGGCGCGACCACAAGAGCAAGCACAAGAACAAGTACAAGGACGAGCGACGATCGAGGAAGGAGGAGAGCCGAGGCAAGGCCCGAGCGATGGTTGGAGTGAGCGACGTCGACTCCAGTTCCGCGTACTCCACCTCGAGCTCGAGCAGCAGTGAAGACGAAGGCGATCGTCGCAAGAACAAGAAGTCGTCCAAGAACCTGAGCGGGCTAAGCTGCTTCGCGAGAGATGGCTTCTGCACCATGGCGTCGAGCTCGCGGCAGAAGAAGAGCACACGGAGCGACTCGGACTGCGAGTCCGACGACGAGGTGCGTGATGAACTTCCCTTCTTGCGCCGGGAGAATGAGAGGCTTGGCTCTTTGCTTGATAACCGTTATGACATGCTTAGAGAGGCCAAGAAAATGAGGAAAGAGCTTAGGGCTTCACTCGAGGATGCTAGGACTAGAGTGGGCCGAGCTAGAGACACGGGGTGCTTGATAGCAAGCTTGAGATTGATTCGCTTAAGGCTAGCCCCGTTGTTTCGGATGAGAATGACCGTGTCGATTGCTCCATATTACTTGCCGATCTTGCTTTGTTTAAGGAGAAGCATGCCTCCAAGTGTGAGGAACTAGATGTGCTTAGGGTTGAAGTGGCCGAGCTTAAGTCTAGACTCGCTTCGCTAGGTGCTTGCACTTCTTGCCCTGTTTTGCATGCTAAGATTGATGAGATGCATGCTTACACTAGTTCGCTCGAGGCTAAATTGAAGGAACCCATGCCTACATCTTGCTCTACCTGTGAATTGCATGCATTGAAAAATTTGGAGCTTGCACATTATGTTGATCGTTTGCAGGATGAGAATGATGACTTGAGGAAGTTGATGGGTTGGTTGTCCGGTCATGAGCCTCAGTTGAGGATGATGATCGAGGCCTTCAAGAGGCAAGATGGTGAGGGGCTTGGGGCAAACAAGGTTGGTGAGGGAAGTGGAGAGAATATCCCGGAGCCACCGAAAACCCACCACAAAAATGATTTCCCCCCAAAACCTAACCATCTTAGGAACCGACTAGACACAACCCCAGCTCCACCCGTGTTTCCTACACCCACAAATGACCTACAAAAGCCTATCAAGTTTGTGAGCACTTCGGGGAAAGTGTTCTTTGGGAAGGAGAGTGAGAAGGCAAGTGGTGAGAAACCGGTGGAGGGTTTGAGTGGAGAGAGACCGAGTGAGCAGCCACATACCAAGCCTAAGCCTAAGCTTGTGAGGTTCCATTGTGGCTATTGTGGGAGAGATGGCCATAAGGAGGAGTTTTGCTTCAAGAGGAAGCTTGAGGAGAGAATGGAGAAGGAGTGGGCTAACAAGGACAAGTACCACCCTTCCGATGGTGTACTTGAGCCTCGTATGCAGATGCCCAGGGGCAAGGCGAGTGTGAGGACAGTTCGAGCTTGGGGAGAGCGAAAGGCTGTTGGAGGCGCTCGCCGCCTGGGTCACTGCCGGTCGGAGGCGGGTGTGGGGCACCGGTCGGACCGTGCCGGCCTTGCGGGACACGGTACTGTTTGGGTTTCGAGCTCGTACAGGTGCGAGGGTTGTTTCTGGTGGTCGTGGTTCTGGTGGTTGGGCTGGAAAGGGTGCAGGTGGTCAGTTTGCTAGGCGTTCTCCCCCTCGAGTTCACTACGGGGATGGGAGGAGTCGTAGCTTTGAGTTGGAGAGGAAGGACGTTCCACGGGCTTTCTTGCGTGGATTTGGTCCTCCTCCAGGCAGAGAGGGGTGGTTCCCTCAGGGTGGTTACCGTGGTGGTGTTCGTGGAGGTAGCTTTGGTAGGAGAGATGCTTTGGTTGGTGCTAACCCCACTTTCGAGCAAATGGCTCGGCACTGGTTTTACTCTTTTGGTACTAACCCCAGTGCTGAGTCGTTTGTTCGCTCACGTGCTCGTCTTTGAATTTCAAGTGGGAGACTTGAAGAACATTTGTATGATTGACTCCGGTTGCTCGAGGCATATGACCGGAGACAGGGGGTGGTTCTCAAGTCTCGTCCCGGTGGTGACAAGGAGGTTCATCACTTTTGGGGACAATGGGCGTGGGCGTGTGCTTTCAGAAAGTGAGATCAAAGTGAGTGACAAGATCACTCTGAGGCGTGTTGCTCTTGTTCAATCGCTGGGGTACAATTTGCTTTCTGTGTCCCAGCTGTTGGATGAGGGCTTTGAGGTGTTGTTTCGGCCAGGTGGTTCTCGGATTGTGGACTCTCGAGGGGACCTTGTCTGTATGGTCGTTCCCGAGGGTCATGTGTTTCGTGCTGATTTTTCTCAGTCTTCGGGTGTGGAGCGTTGTTTCTTGGCTGGTTCTTCGAGTGAGTTGTGGAAGTGGCATAGGAAGTTGGGTCACTTGAGCTTTGACCTTTTGTCTCGCTTGAGTAAACTCAATTTGTTCCGAGGATTGCCACGGTTGAGGCTTGAGAAAGAGTTGGTTTGTGCGCCGTGTAGGCATGCCAAGATGGTGGCCTCTTCTCACCTGCCTCTCACCGATGTGATGACTGAGCGTCCATGCGAGCTGCTCCATATGGACCTTGTTGGCCCAGCTCGTGTGCGATCTGCGGGTGGGAAGTGGTATGTCCTTGTTGTGGTGGACGACTATTCTCGGTATGCGTGGGTGTTCTTTCTGGAGGATAAGGGGGAGACGTTTGGTTTTGTTCGAGATCTAGTCTTGAGGTCGAGGAACGAGTGGCACGGAGATGCCATACGAGCTATCCGCAGTGATAATGGCTCGGAATTCAGGAACTCACGTTTTGAAACCTTTTGCCATGACTTGGGTCTTGAGCACCAGTTTTTGAGTCCGTATACGCCTCCCCAGAATGGTGTTGTGGAAAGGAAGAACAGGACCTTGTGCGAGATGGCTCGGACGATGCTTGATGAGCATAGGACTCCGAGGATGTATTGGGCTGAGGCGGTGAATACCGTGTGTTATGTGTCGAACAGGATATACCTCAGAGTGCACAAGAAGAAGACATGCTATGAGTTGATGCATGGTCGCACACCCAAGGTGAGTCACTTCCATGTCTTTGGTTGCAAGTGTTTCATTCTGAAGAAAGGCAAGAAGTTGGATAAGTTTGTGGCTAGGTCTGTCGATGGCATTTTCTTTGGTTATGCATCTCACTCTAGAGCATATCGTGTGCTCAATCTTGAAACTAACCAAATCGTGGAGACTTGCGAGGTAACCTTCGACGAGACGAGCCACGTAGTCGAGTTGGTCTTTGAGTGTGCGGGTGATGATGAGCTTGGCGAGGAGATTTTTCGGGAGGAGGAGCATGAACATGGTGATGATGAAGATGGCGGTGTGGTGCCCCCGGCTGAACATGTACCCACTACTTCGACTACGATGATGGATGGACCCTCTGCTACACCTACGACAACAAATCAAGAACGAGGAGAAGCTGATGTTGAGGGGAAGGTAGCTTCGAGGCGAGAACCTCCCGGGCGAGTTCAAGTGGATCACCCAGCTTCGAGGATCATCGGCGACATGAATGAACGCACTACACGGTCGAGGGTTCAAAACAATTCTCATTTCGCTCATGCTGCGTTTGTTGCTTCTTTTGAGCCCAAAGACATTGGACACGCACTATCTGATCACAATTGGGTTAACTCGATGCATGAGGAGTTGGAGAACTTTGAGAGGAATCAGGTGTGGGAGTTGGTTGAACCTCCCCCAAGGTGTAAGTCGATTGGTACAAAGTGGGTGTGGAAAAACAAAGAGGGAGAGAAGGGTGAGGTTGTGAGGAACAAGTCGAGACTTGTTGCTCAAGGGTTCAGTCAGAAGGAGGGGATCGACTACGAGGAGACCTTTGCTCCCATAGCCCGTTTAGAGGCGATTAGGATCCTTCTAGCCTTTTCCGTGGCTAAAGGGTTCAAGTTGCACCAAATGGATGTGAAGAGTGCTTTCCTGAATGGTGTGTTGGAGGAAGAAGTGTATGTGAGACAGCCTCCGGGGTTTGAGAGTGAGAGGTACCCCCACCGGGTGTACAAGTTGAGGAAGGCGCTGTATGGGTTGAAGCAGGCGCCTAGAGCTTGGTATGGCAGGTTGAGGGGGTTCTTGTTTGAGAGAGGTTTTGAGATGGGGAAGGTCGATCGGACCTTGTTTTTGCTTGAGGGCGGGCGAGAGATATCCCGATTGTGCGGGTGTACGTGGATGATATTGTCTTTGGTGGCTCGTCTAACTCTCTTGTTGTAAGGTTTGCAGATGATATGAGCAGGGAGTTTGAGATGAGCATGATGGGTGAGTTGCAGTTCTTCCTCGGGCTACAAATCAAGCAATCAAAGGAAGGAATATTTGTGCACCAGGCTAAGTACACTAAGGACATTGTGCGGAAGTTCAAGATGGAGGACTCCAAGGCCATGACGACGCCGATGAGTACAACTACAGCTCTTGATGCGGACGAGGAAGGTGAACACGTGGACCAGAAGGAGTACCGGAGCATGATCGGGTCACTCCTCTACTTGACAGCGACGAGGCCGGACATACAGTTCTCGGTGTGTCTGTGCGCTCGTTTTCAAGCGTCTCCGAGAACTTCGCATCGGCAAGCGGTGAAGCGAATTTTCAGGTACTTGCGTCACACTCCCGACTTCGGCCTTTGGTACTCCGCGTCCTCTTCTTTGGCGCTTCATGGTTTTTCAGACGCAGATTTTGCCGGGTGTCGGTTGGATAAGAAGTCCACTTCTGGGACTTGCTAGTTTTTGGGTTCTTCTTTGGTGTCTTGGTCTTCCCGCAAGCAGTCGAGTGTTGCTCAATCCACGACCGAGGCCGAGTATGTTGCCGCTGCTAGTTGTTGCTCTCAGCTCCTTTGGATCACCTACACCATGAGTGACTTTGGTGAGGAGTATACCCATGTCCCACTTCAATGTGATAGCACCAGTGCCATAAGTGTTGCAAAGAACCCAGTGCTCCATTCCAAAACCAAGCACATAGAAGTGAGGTACCACTTTCTGAGAGACAACATTGAGAAAGGAAAGATAGCTTTGATCCATGTACCCACACATGACCAACTAGCCGATATTTTCATCAAACCCCTAGATCAAGCAACTTTCACTCGTTTGCGGGGGGAACTTGGTGTGTGTTTGATTTCCTGAGTTGGGTGTGTGGGAGCTCTCTTTTGCCGGTGGTTTGTGAGTGTTGTGTGAGAGCTTCCTTGTAGCATTTGTATAGCTTTCTTTGTGCATTTCTTGCATTTGGCATGGCATATGTAACATGATGTATAGGCATCCTTGTATCTTAGATTGCATGCATTTTGTATCATATCCATTGGTTAGGAAAAGCTTCTCTCATATACATTGTTCACCATGGAATGAGATATATGTCTTTGTGAGCTTGTTTGGTATGCTATGGTTAGTTTGTCTTAGCTCTTGATGATCTTGATGAATAATCCATGGTTGATAGCTATGCTTTTGAAAAATGTCACATGTATGCTCTCTCATGTGTAAATGCCTTTACATGCTCTTGACATGTTTTTGTGGCCTTGCTATGCATAATTTGTGGTTGGATAGCTAGTTTATTGATCATATGGGGCCAAAGGCTCATTTGCCATCATGAATGTTTAGCCCTCTTGTTTTATCTTGTGGAGGGGAATAAGTTCCTTTTTGTCGCAAAGACATTTCATGTACCATTTACAAATATGAAAATGAAATGAAAACTGCTTGGAAATGTGCTCCCATGTCATATGTGCTGAATTTAATTTGCTTTGGGTGCTAAACCGTTTCATGATGCCTACCAATGAGAAGTCTCATACATAGAAGTAGGCACATGGCTCGGTGGCTTTGACATGACATGAGGTGCTTGTGGGTGTTTGTGATGGTCTTATGATTAGAATGGCTGTCCTAGCATGAAGTTTGTGTGGCTTTGCCATTTTGATATGCTTTGATCATGTTTAGGACTTTGCTCATGAGAGGCAAGTTTTTCGCAAAATTGCTAAAATCCATCTTAGCTTCGTCCAATGGTTGTGAAACTTGGTGATCATGTAGTTGAGATCGATACGAAGCCGTAGAGTATCTAACTTGCTCATTTGGACATGTGTAGCATTCTTTGTTGAATTTTGTCTATTTGAGAAGCTCTAGGTTGAAAGTTTTGCATTTTTGGCTTGATTCATGCATTGCCAACAAGGGGGGAAGTTTGAGCTTGAAATGGCTTCTTTCGGACGTGTTCGAAGGTTTTCGAGTGGTTTCGAGCCATTTACGGGCTCTCCGTTGTGCACCTGGGTCCGACCGGTCGTGGTCACCGGTCCGACCGGTGTGAGTGCCGGTTCTGTACACATGTTGCACACCGGTCCGACCGGTGGTGTTGACCGGTCGGCCCGACCGGTCGTGGCCGAGTTGTTGCTGCCTGCCCCGTTTCAAGTGGTGTCTTGCATGCATCCGTCCAGGGGGAGGTGCATTGGTTCAGGGGGAGCTTGCATGTGTGCAGGGGGAGCTCTTTGTGGTTGTTCGAGCTTTGATTCGGTGGTTTGCGCTCTTTGCTTGAGCTTTGCTTTGTCTCGGATGTGTCGAGCCGTTGCCCTTGCCTAAGGGGTCCGAGACTTGTCTTCTTCAAGTGATCTTGCTCTTTGCCATTGGTTGGCTTTCAATCGCTTGTTGGAGTTTCTTTTTGTTCGTTTCTTTTCGTTTTCTTTTCTCTCTTGTTACTTTCGTGTGGGTGTTGTCAATGCACTCATCAAGGGGGAGATTGAGGACCATGTGTGGTTCGAGGACCGGTGGATGGTCGCTTCCTTGTGCGATGAGTGATTGACAACGTTGTGTGGACTAATTCTTGGCTAAGTATTGCAGGTGTAGGTTGCGGCTTGACTGGTGTTGGTGCAGGTGAAGAACAAGCGCGAAAGGTCGTCGCCGGTGAGGCCTCCAGTGTGGAGAAGACAAGTAGGCTTCGTTCGAGGGACCCGGTGGCCAGCGGGGTCAAGTGCGGGCCGCATGGTGGCATGAACAACAAGATGAAGTCGTGGACGGTTTCTTGGTTGAGCCTCAAAACCAAGGTCGAGCCGGGACTACGTGGGAGCCGAGTCATGAGTGAAGATTGGCGGAGGCTACACCGAGTTCGCGGGATTTCCGGTGGTTCACCAGAAAACCACTGGGTTCCTTGGTTGATCCACAAAGCCAAGACCGGAGAACCGAAGACGGAGCTGCAGTAGCACCAGACCGGTCTGACCGGTGGGTCTGACCGGTCCGATCGGGTGGGGACCGGTCGGCCGAGGTGAGGAGCACCGGTCCGACCGGGTGTGCGACGACGCAGTCCGGAATCTTCGAAGCGGAGGACACGCGTCGGGATCGCATGGCTTGCGTCGAGGCTACGCAGGGTGCGGTCGCCGGGCATCCGTCCGATGGTGAAGACATCAAGAATTCCAAATCTACCCTTGAGAGGCTTGTATCCCTAGTTAGTAGAGAAGGGCGTTTTAGACATTCGGTTGCCTCCATACAACCCAAGAGGTGAGAGGATGGTAGTCAACTCTTGGAACCCTAGCTCATTTGTTTTCCTATTTTTCCACCTATTTTCCTTAGGTTTTCCTTAGGACTAGCAAGAGAGCTTCACGGAGAGATCTTGTTGAGAGGGATGGATGATCGGGCGGCTTGCTAGACCTTGTACGAACCTTTGTTTCATGTATAGATGATTCGGCGTGGTTCCTCAAGGTTTGGTTGTGTTTTCCCCGGTTGTTCTTGGTGGTGATTTTCGGAGCCCTCTCTCAGTGATTTCTTTGGGTTGTTTTCGGGACTTTTCTCTTGGGGATTTGATGGGGGAAGTTTGTGGGAACCCTTCGTGGTTCTTTGAGCTGTGATTCCCCTCCCAAATCCGTGAGTAAAAGTGCTCGATTTTGGGGTTTCTTGAGTTCTTGGGTTGGAAGTGCTTTCGGTGGGATTTCTTCGATTCCTCCTTTTTGGACGAGTTTTGGTGGGATTAAACTTGGCTATGGACTCCTCATGAGGTGTTCCTGATATCCCCAAAGTCTTGTTCAAGTCCGTAGAGAGATTCGGGAGATCGAGATTTGGATTTGGGGAAGTTGACCCGCGGGTGCTGTTCATCCCGAGCTGCCCAGGCTACACCGATCTGACCGGTGCTCTTGACCGGTCTGACCGGTGCGAGCCCTTGTGGGTTTTTGCTCGGGTGAATATCTTGGTGGTTCATTGTTGTCCCGTGTAGCTGTTGTTTCGAGTTTGGGTCAGTTTGGTGGTCGGTTGGCCTGTTTGGTGCCTTGGGGGCTTTCAGGCTGCCATCGGTCTGACCGGTGTGTCTCAACAGTCTGACCGGTGTAGAGCCACTTAGTGGAAGTTGCTCAGTTTCACCAGCAGGGACCGGTCTGACCGGTGGTGCTCACCGTCCGACCGGTGTGGGTCCGTAGGCTCGAGGTTTGGTTTTTCCGCTGCGTTTCTCGGGTCGGAAGGTGGTGTGTTGGTTCCTAGGTCCAGTGGCACTCCAGTGGCTACGTGGGCTTGACCAACCTTGGTAGTGAGTCGGAGACGTGTGTTGGAAGCCGTGTTCATCTTGTTGGAGTTTCCATCTCCTTCGAGAAGAATTTTTATCGGCTCCCATTCACTCCCCCCTCTCTGGTTCGCTGTATCGGTCCTTCAAGGAGGAGCATGAACATGCAGACGATGAGGATGGCGGTGCGGTGCCCCGGCTGAACATGTACCCACTACTTCGACTACGGTGATGGATGGACCCTCTACTACATCTACGACGACAAATCAAGAACGAGGAGAAGCTGATGTTGAGGGGGAGGTAGCATCGAGGCGAGAACCTCCCCGGCGAGTACAAGTGGATCACCCAGCTTCGAGGATCATCGGCGACGTGAATGAACGCACTACACGGTCGAGGGTTCGAAACAATTCTCATTTCGCTCATGATGCATTTGTTGCTACGTTTGAGCCCAAAGACATTGGACACGCACTATCTGATCACAATTGGGTTAATTCGATGCATGAGGAGTTGGAGAACTTTGAGAGGAATCTGGTTTGGGAATTGGTTAACCCTCCTCCAGGGTGTAAGCCGATTGGTACAAAGTGGGTGTGGAAAAACAAAGAGGGAGAGAAAGGTGAGGTTGTGAGGAACAAGTCGAGGCTTGTTGCTCAAGGGTTCAGTCAGAAGGAGGGGATCGACTACGAGGAGACTTTTGCTCCCGTAGCCCGTTTGGAGGCAATAAGGATCCTTCTAGCCTTTTCCGTGGCTAAAGGGTTCAAGTTGCACCAAATGGATGTGAAGAGTGCTTTTCTGAATGGTCTGTTGGAGGAAGAAGTGTATGTGAGGCAACCTCCGGGGTTTGAGAGTGAAAAGTACCCCCACCGGGTGTACAAGTTGAGGAAGGCGCTGTATGGGTTTAAGCAGGCGCCTAGAGCTTGGTATGGCAAGTTGAGGGGGTTCTTATTTGATAGAGGTTTTGAGATGGGGGAGGTAGATCAGACCTTGTTTTTGCTAAGGCAGGGCAGAGATATCCTGATTGTGCAGGTGTACGTGGATGATATTGTCTTTGGTGGCTCGTCTAACTCTCTTGTTGCAAGGTTTGCAGAGGATATGAGCAGGGAATTTGAGATGATCATGATGGGCGAGTTGCAGTTCTTCCTCGGGCTACAAATCAAACAATCAAAGGAAGGAACATTTGTGCACCAGGCTAAGTACACCAAGGACATTGTGCGGATGTTCAATATGGAAGACTCCAAGGCTATGACGACGCCGATGAGTACGACTACAGCTCTTTATGCGGAGGAGGAAGGTGAACACGTGGACCAGAAGGAGTACCGGAGCATGATCAGGTCACTCCTCTACTTGACGGCGACGAGGCCGGACATACAGTTCTCGGTGTGTCTGTGCGCTCGTTTTCAAGCGTCTCTGAGGACTTCGCATCGGCAAGTAAATTTTCAGGTACTTGCGTCACACTCCCGACTTCGGCCTTTGGTACTCCGCGTCCTCTTCTTTGGCGCTTCATGGTTTTTCAGACGCGGATTTTGTCGGGTGTCGGTTGGATAGGAAGTCCACTTCTAGGACTTGCTAGTTTTTGGGTTCTTCTTTGGTGTCTTGGTCTTCCCGCAAACAATCGAGTGTTGCTCAATCCACTACCGGGGCCGAGTATGTTGCCGCTGCTAGTTGTTGCTCTCAGCTCCTTTGGATTTCATACACCATGAGTGACTTTGGTGAGGAGTATACCCTTGTCCCACTTCAATGTGATAGCACTAGTGCCATAAGCGTTTCAAAGAACCCAGTGCTCCATTCCAAAACCAAGCACGTAGAAGTGAGGTACCATTTTCTGAGAAACAATGTAGAGAAAGGAAAGATAGCTTTGATCCATGTACCCACACATGACCAACTAGCTGATATTTTCACCAAACCCCTAGATCAAGCAACTTTCACTTGTTTGCGGGGGGAACTTGGTGTGTGTTTGATTTCTTGAGTTGGGTGTGTGGGAGCTCCTTTGTAGCATATGTATAGTTTGCTTTGTGCGTTTCTTGCATTTGGCATGGCATATGTAACATGATGTATAGGCATCCTTGTATCTTAGATTGCATGCATTTTGTATCATATGCATTGGATAGGAAAAGCTTCTCCTATATACATTATTCACCATGGAATGCTATTTATGTCTTTGTGAGCTTGTTTGGTATGCTATGGTTAGTTTGGCTTAGCTCTTGATGATCTTGATGAATAATCCATGGTTGATAGCTATGTTTTTGAAAATGTCACATGTATGCGCTCTCATGTGTAAATGCCTTTACATGATCTTGACATGTTTTAGTGGCTTTGCTATGCTTAATTTGTGGTTGGATAGCTAGTTTATTGATTATATGGGGCCAAAGGCTCATTTGCCATCATGAATGTTTAGCCCTCTTGCTTCATCTTGTGGAGGGGCATAAGTTCCTTTTTGTCGCAAAGACATTTCATGTACCATTTACAAATCTAAAAATGAAATGAAAAATGCTTGGAAAATGTGCTCCCATGTCATATGTGCTGAATTTATTTTGCTTTGGGTGCCAAACCGTTGCATGATGCCTACCAATGAGAAGTCTCATACATAGAAGTAGGCACATGGCTCGGTGGCTTTGACATGACATGAGGTGCTTGTGGGTGTTTGTGATGGTCTTATGATTAGAATGGCTGTCCTAGCATGAAGTTTGTGTGGCTTTGCCATTTTGATATGTTTTGATCATGTTTAGGACTTTGCTCATAAGAGGCAAGTTTTTCGCAAAATTGCCCAAATCCATCTTAGCTTCGTCCAATGGTTGTCAAACTTGGTGATCATGTAGTTGAGATCGATACGAAGCCGTAGAGTATCTAACTTGCTCATTTGGACATGTGTAGCATTCTTTGTTGAATTTTGTCTATTTGAGAAGCTCTAGGTTGAAAGTTTTGCATTTTTGGCTTGATTCATGCATTGCCAACAAGGGGGAGAAGTTTGAGCTTGAAATGGCTTGCTGGACGCATTTAGAAGGTTTTCAGGTGGTTTCGAGCCATTTCTGGGCTCTGTTGTGCACCGGTCTGACCGGTCAAGGTCACCGGTCTGACCGGTGTGAGTGCTGATCCTGTGCACATCTTAGGCACCGGTCTGACCGGTGGTGATGACCGGTCTGACCGGTGTGAGCTGAAGTTGCTGCAGCTGCCCTGTTTTCGGCTGGTTTGCATGCATTCGTCCAGGGAGAGGTGCATTTGTTCAGGGGGAGCATGCATGTGTGCAGGGGGAGCTCTTTGTGGTTTTTCGAGCTTTGCTTTGGTGGTTTGCGCTCTTTGCTTGAGCTTTGTTTTGTCTCGGATGTGTCGAGCCGTTGCCCTTGCCTAAGGGGTGCGAGATTTGTCTTCTTCAAGTGATCTTGCTCTTTGCCTTTGTTTGGCTTTCGATCGCTTGTTGGAGTTTCTTTTTGTTCGTTTCTTTTCTTTTTCTTTTCTCTCTTGTTACTTTCGTGTGGGTGTTGTCAATGCACTCATCAAGGGGGAGATTGAGGACCATGTGTAGTTCGAGGACCGGTGGATGGTCGCTTCCTTGTGTGATGAGTGATTGACAACGTTGTGTGGACTGATTCTTGGCCAAGTATTGCAGGTGCAGGTTGCGGCTTGACTGGTGTTGGTGCAGGTGAAGAACAAGCGCAAAAGGTCGTCGTCGGTGAGTCCTCCAGGTGTGGAGAAGACAAGTAGGCTTCGTTCGAGGGACCTGGTGGCCAGCGGGGTCAAGTGCGGGCTGCATGGTGGCATGAACAGCAAGATGAAGTCATGGACGGTTTCTTGGTTGAGCCTAAAAACAAAGGTCGAGCCGGAACTACGTGGGAGCCAAGTCATGAGTGGAGATTGGCGGAGGCTACACCGAGTTCGCGGGGTTTCCGGTGGTTCACCAGAGAACCACTGGGTTCCTTGGTTGATCCACAAAGCCAAGACCGAAGAACCGAAGACGGTCTTTGCAAGCGGTGCGGACCGGCCCGACCGGTGGGTCTGACCGGTCTGACCGGTGGGTACCGGTCGACCGGTGAGGAGCACCGGTCGGCCGGTGTGCGACGACGCAGTCCGGAATCTTCGAAGCGGAGGACACGCGTCGGGATCGCATGGCTTGCGTCGAGGCTACGCAGGGTGCGGTCACCGGGCATCCGTCCGATGGTGAAGACATGAAGACTTCCAAATCCGCCCTTGAGGGGCTTGTATCCCTAGTGATTAGGAAAGGGCATTTTAGACTTTCGGTTGCCTCCATATAACCCAAGAGGTGAGAGGATGGCAGCCAAGTTTTTGAAACCCTAGTTCTTTTGCTTTCCTATTTTCCCTTCCTATTTTCCTTAGGATTTCCATAGGACTAGCTTGAGAGCTTCATGGTGAGATCTTGTGAGAGGGTTGGATGATTGGGCGGCAAGCTAGACCTTGTATGAACCTTTGTTGCATGTATAGATGATTCGGGGTGGTTCCTCAAGGTTTGGATGTGTTGTTCCCAGTTGTTCTTGGTGGTGATTTTCGGAGCCCTCTCTTGGTTATTTCTTTGCGTTGTTTTCGGGATCTTGCTCTTGGGGATTTGATGGGGGAAATTTGTGGGAACCCTTCGTGGTTCTTTGGGCTGTGATTCCCCTCCCAAATCCGTGAGTAAAGGGGCTCGATTTTGGGGTTTTCCGAGTTCTAGGGTTTGTGGTGCTCTTGGCGGGATTTCTTCGATTCCTCCTTTTTGGACAAGTTTTGGTGGGATTAAACTTGGCTATGGACTCCTCATGAGGTGTTCCTAATATCCCCAAAGTCTTGTTCAAGTCCGTGGAGCGATTCGGGAGATCGAGGTTTGGATTTGGGGAAGTTGACCCGCGGGTCGTTGTTCATCCCGAGCCGCCCGAGCTACACCGGTCCGACCGGTGCTCTTGGCCGGTCGACCGGTGCAACCCTCGGTGGGTTTTTGCTCGGGTGAACGTCCGGGTGTGTTCGTTGTTGTCTGTGTTGCCGCCGTTTCGAGTTCGGGTCAGTTTGGTGGTCGGTTGGCCTGTTTGGTGCTTTGGGGGCTTTCAGGCTGTGACCGGTCTAACCGGTGTGTCTCACCGGTCTGACCGGTGTGGAGCCACTTGGTGAAAGTTGCCCAGTTCCACCAGCAGGGACCGGTCTGACCGGTGGTGCTCACCGGTGTGACTGATGTTGGTCTGTAGACTCGAGGTTTGGTGTTCCGCTGGGTTCTCGGGTCGGAAGGTTGTGTGTTGGTTCCTAGGTCCAGTGGCACTCCAGTGGCTACGTGGGCTTGACCAACTTGGGTAGTGAGTTGGAGAAGTGTGTTGGAAGCCGCGTTCATCTTGTTGGAGTTTCCATCTCCTTCGAGAAGAATTTTTATCGGCTCCCATTCACTCCCCCCTCTCTGGTTCGCCGTATCGGTCCTTCACGGGGGTGTTGGTGGTGCGGGCGGACGGCTGTGTGATGTCGCGGCGCCCATCGCATGGCGCCGAGGCGTCGTCATTGCGTGCTTCCCTGCCCTCCCCGGACGCCGTTGTCGCGCGCCCAGAGCAGGAGCGGGGTCACGTCGGTGCACCGCCGGCCCACTTCGACGAGGCCCAGGCCGAACAGGTGCGGTGGCAAAAGTTTCGAGACCACGGCGCCTCGCTCAACAATGCACTGAACCAGGTGTTGTGGATCCACAGAGGTCCCGCATGGCGAGTTTTTCAGGTGTGTATTTCTTGCCGAATTTGAAGTTTTTTCCTTTGTCGATTCCGCATTCACACGTTTCCTGACTTTGCTTTCTTCCACACCTTGTCCGCCGGTGACAGGAGCTAGAGGGCTGAGCTCGGGAGAGATACGACCACCTCGACCAGCTAAGCTTTGAGCGCAACTGGTACCGGGACCAGTATGATGCCCTCGACGCCCTTGTCGAGGCCTTGCGGACCAACAACGGGTGGCTGGAGTACTGGGTGGAACTCATGCGGGACGAGCTTCTGGAGCAGGACGCCCAAGCTGCGGAAGATGCCTCCGCAGTCACGAAGGTGAGGACGGCGCTCCTAGAGAGGGATGAGGCGTTGCGGAAGGCACGCGAGGACATGGCTGTGACGTCCCAGGTTTTTAATTAGCAATCATTAACGCTAATGGCCGGATCGGCCAAGTCAAACCAGTTGACACTGGTCAAACCTAGATTAACCTGGGTCATCACCTCGAAAACCGAGCCGACAACCCTATTGACCCCTTGACCAAGTCAACAAACCCTTGTGGTCAAACTTTGGTCCAAGACACGGTCAAACCCCGCTTAAAACCCTGACGTCGGTGAATGTCTTCCGGAACTTTTGCCGCATTCTCCAAATTTCACCTAAACACTTCAAAATCTACCAATATGAAAGTTGTTCAGTTTGTTGAGGGACACAACTTTCATGTAGATTGGCATTTCAAATTTTGAGAGGAAAAAGGTGAAAAACTTGGTCAACTGCGAGCAGCTCCTGTTTACTGAAACAGAGCGACATTCCAAGTTTGGCTTTAATTTATGCAAAATCCGCGGAGAAAAACACCCTAGAGCCTTTGTAAAAGTTGTAGAGGGTAGTGAGATCTACAACTTTCCTATTCATCTCTTGGTGCACTTTAGTTGCAAAAATTCAAATTAATTTCATTCAAACGTTGCCAGTCCAACGCTTTCAGGCGGACCGCGATGCCGGCCGCGCGCGCGCCTTACCACCGCCTTGGCATCCGGGTCCGCCCGCGCCTTCCCGAAGCTGTCTCTTCCCGAGGCCGGGAGCACTCCGAGGCGCCTTGAAGTCCTCCCCTACCACGTGTTGCGTCTTCCCTCACCGGTCAGCAACACCGCCATGGACTGCCGGTCCGTTTCCTGTCGCGCTGCCTGCGCTGCCCGCGCCGCGTACGACGTGCTGCCCGCGGTCAGGACCCCGTCCCTCCCCTTCGCTCTTCTCTATGTCGCAAAGAGGGCGCACAACCACTATAAAAGGGGCACCGCAGGGCATCCCCGCGCGCCCGTCGTTCTACGGCTGAGCCGCTCCGCCGGCCCCATTAGAGGCTGACGCGGCGAGCCCGGGTTCTGACCAGCCACATGCCCAACCGAGACCCTCTCCACCTCCCCTTGCACCTACTATAGCTCACCAACTGCCCCTAGTCACCGGCGTGCCATCCACCTCGCCGGAGTAGTCGCTCCCGCGGCCGGCACCGGACGGCGCCGCGGAGCCCCGCCGCCGGGCGCCCCTCCGTCCCAACTTGCACCCCAAACCTGCCCGTGGTAAGCCCCGGACCATCTTCCACCCATCCCCTACCCTCCTCGGTGAGCTCCTCGCCGGAATTTTGGCCGGAGCCGCCGGCGAGCATGCCCAAGGGCCACATTGCAAGCCCCCATTTCTTTC
This sequence comes from Cenchrus americanus, assembly GCA_947561735.1. Taxonomy (NCBI): domain Eukaryota; kingdom Viridiplantae; phylum Streptophyta; class Magnoliopsida; order Poales; family Poaceae; genus Cenchrus; species Cenchrus americanus. The sequence goes on from OX387245.1 coordinate 130,268,074, forward strand.
CATGGGTCTCAGGCAAAATCTTATCTCCAATAGTAAAAGGGTTTTGCTGAATCTTGTAAAATCTCTAGAAAATCGTAGAAAATTTAGAAAACTGCAAACTAGATTTTGCTAGACTCCTGGTGAGGAGTACTACAACTTTTGTTATACTCACCTAGGATGTTTCTTGATATTTTTGGCATAAAAAATAGAAATGTGAAAAACCTAGATCTAGAATATCTCAAACTCCTTAAGTCCTCTGTGTCTAATTATTGGATATGTAGTGTGTCTTGTTATTACTAGCTTCTGTCCCAAAAATTGCACAAAGTTATGATGTAAATATTTTTATATGAATTGTTTTCCACTTATGCAGAATCTGTCTAGATGATTTTTGTAGCTAAAAATGTTTATGTTTTTGTGCCCAACTTCTGCATGCTGTCTTGTTATGACAACTTACACCTATGGTGAACTAATCACAGTTTTTTCATGACTAGAAATATTTATTCTTAATATATGCATGTTTTCTTTTGTAATTTAATAATGCAAGATCAGTAGTAGTTCTTGGTGTGCTAGCTGCTTTCTTAGGATGGTTTAAGACCAGAGAACATTTGTGAGGAAGTTTGGAACATTTGGATGCTTATTTATTTTTGTATGCATTTAACTTGATTTGCTAGCTAGCTTTTGTTATTTTCAAAATAATTAATTTTCTAGCTTTCCAAGCATTGCAAGTGTGTTCAATAGCTTAGTATAGGTGTTTTAATGCTTAAGAAACCCTCAATGAATTTTTTTAGTGGTTTATTGTTTAAATAAAAGCTTTGGAGGCTTTTATAAATTAATGTCTCGTTTAATAGGAAAATGCCTTTTATTCTTATTAACCCCTTTTGTGAAATGTTTGGCAAACTTATATAAGATCTAAGGATGCACCTTGCTGTTTAAAGAATTAAATGTGATTGATCATCTTGTGTGCACACCTTTACTAATGAGAGGTGAAGTATTAAATCTTCACATGAAATAACAATTTATAAAAGGAAACATTCATTAAGTGTTTAATTAAAAAGAATACAAACATATCAATGATAACCTCCATGAAAAAGAAATTAATAATTAATTATTTGTTAAAGTGAATATGGCCAACAAGAGTTGGATAAGATAAATAACCTATCACATCACCTGAACCCTGCATTGCATTCCGTGAAGATCTTCCTGACGGTGACTACTCGCTCGTGCCGGAAGCCGAGGAAGGAGAAGCGTTGGCTGCACTGCAGTACGTGGAAGTACTCGAAGATACCAAGGGTGCTCGGGCTAACTTCGCTGACAAAGGCAAGCCCCGGTGCATTTAACCTAGTATTTCAAAAGTTTATTGCAACTATCTATGGATGCTTGCGCATTTAAGTTCAGGAGTTGTATGAAACCTTAGATGCATGATCCCTAGGTACCTGTGTCCTTACTAGTATGATAGGTCGATAGCTGCTAAGCTATAGGACCATTACATGTCGGGTGATGATGTGACTCGTGAGAATAGGTTCCTAGGTAGGAATCATATGGATTTCTCATGTGGTAAGAGCATGGGATGTGGACTCCGGTCCAATGGCTATCGTGGGTTAAGTGTTTGAACGTACTAAGCACTTGTCGGGAATGGGACCGGTAAGCCTAGTACCTTAACGAGACGGTTAGGGATTTTGTCACTACTCTTGGGATGCGTCTCACGGCTAGCTACCGGTGGTGCATGGTGAGTGCGGGTGTCTCGTGGGGTATACCGGATAGACTGCACCAAAGACTGTGGCCTTTTATCTCGACCCGAGGATTTTTTGGAACCGTTTGGTGGTTGTCCTCACGGGGGCATCCCACCGTGTGTTTAGGTCTACCTTGCAAGGTTTGAATCAATTGATTGACGGCCTCTCATCGTTATCTGAGACTACTTACTCCACTAGCCATGAGATCCCTAATGATGGAAGTTGATGAATATTGTGCTTGATTAATTGTATTGTACAACCTTGTCTGTACTAGATGGCTAATTTAGAAAAGAATAAACCCACTAGAACTTATGCTAAAATCTTGAAAGTAAGGGCATACACTTTGTTACTTTTCAGCAAAAGAAACCCAGTGGCCAAAAAGCCTATCATGTCTAGAGTTGGTGAAGTAGTGATCACCGACGAGTAAGTCTTGCTGAGTATTAGTATACTCAGCCTTGCTATAATCTGTTGCTCCAGGTAATGCCTTTGGTGATGTGTGGCTTGGAGAGATCCTGCCCGGCTGGGAGCTGGAGTGGGTGGAGGACGACGAATGAAGGCATCATGGCTGGCCTCCCGTGGTGTTCTCGCTTTCCGCTTAGTTTAATTCCACTGTTTTAGAAAACTCTGAACTACGTTGTTATGTCAAAGACTCGTTTTGTAATAATTAAGCCCTTCAGGGTAAAATTTTGTTGTTAATTATGTTGTATCTCTGGCTCGCCTTCGTGTGAGTTTTAATGCATATAGGCCGATCCTTGTTGCTATATAAGTGATTTACCGGGCGTTAACCCGGTGACTAACGACAGGATGATACTTTATTACTGCTTAATGACCAAAGTGGATTGGTTTAGGCGGTAGTACGGTATTTTCCTGGGCGGGTTGTCACAATGGTCGTGGTGCGGGTTGCAGCGGCGGAGTTCGAGAGGGAGCTAGCTTCCGCTCGAGCCCAGCTCCAGTAGGATCACGCAACCCACGAGGGGGTGTGGTCCTGGCAGAGCCAAGCTGAGGAGAAGGCCATGGAGGCCGAGCAGCTGAGGACCAGCCTTGCGGACAAGGCCGCCTCTCTCGCCTTGACGGAGGAGCAGCTTCGGTAGGAGCAGGGCGCGCGTCAGTAGGCGGAGGCTCAGCTACAGCAGGAGAGGACCGCCCTTGCTGAGGCCCAGACCACCCTCGAGCGTTAGCGCATGGCACGGGAGGAAGTGCGGGATCTACTCTAGCAGAAGGGTGCCGCGCACGAGAAGGCGCAGGCAACCCTCAAGTAGCGGGACGAGGAAGTCTCGTGGCTCAACGGGGAGCTGGCCCAGCTGAGAGTCTCCTACGTGGACCAGCGCCAGGCTGTCAAAGAAAAGGAAGCTACGATCCTTGTCCTGTAGCAGGCGGCTGAGACCACGCGCGCGGCCCTCGAGACGGAGAAGAAGCAGGTCGAGGGTGAGTCGCCTCTCTTGCCTTTCGCTTGTTGGCTCAGTTTGTTTGGGATCCGCTCCCAATTTTGTTTTTTTTTATTTTTAGGCCTGTGGGCGGCTCTGGGGAACTTGGCGACCCAGGCACAGGTTATCCAGATGGCCTACAACTCCTCACAGCAGGAACTGGAGGAGCTGCAGGCCGCCGCCCTCGAGGCGTGCCAGGGGATCGAGGAGGGCGAGGCGCAGGCTGGAAGCTCCATGGCAAGCCGTCTCCGCACCATGGGCGGGTATGTCACTCAGCGCATGCGCCGCACTCTTCACCTGGGGGTCCAAAAGGCCCTTGACGTGGTGATGTCGCACTACCGGGTGAATCTCGAGGTGATTTCTACTGGGTACGTCGTTCCCGTCGGTGTCGACGACGAGGTGGAGATGAACCGTGTGGACACGCTCGCTGCTCCTGCTGTCGACATGCTCGCTGAGGACTTCATGGAGTTCCTGTTCCCAGATGCTCCCCCGGCTGGTGGCCCTCAAGCCTGAAAATAGTCAGGCGTTTGTGCCCTTTATGCTTTTTTTGTTAGCATTTGAGTCGCGCAGCTGTGTAATAAACGTTTGTTGCTTGGAATATTTAGATGTTTATAAGTTAAAGCACCTGTCATTTATTTCAACAGTTGTGTTGTTCTATCTCCCCCGTTTTCTTAGGTGAATTTTGGCCGGAAAAGTTTTGTTCGCACGAGTATCTTATAGGCAAAGCGGCGAGGGGGAAGGGCCGTATCCTGCTGGAGGCATGGGCTATCCCCGTCTCGTGCTTCTTCGCCCTTTGGCTGCTCGTGTCCCATGTAAATTCACCCAAAGTTTGGGTCGAGACATACTTAGCATATTTGCGATGAGTTTTTGCGAAAAAATGGGACCATTTTTTTGGGGGGATGCCCCCCGTAGTAGCCCCCGAGGGGGACTTGGTTTTCAGGGGAAAGCCGAGTCGCCCTTTTATTTTATTGATCGACACAATTTACGTTTGTGCAACCAACTGGGGTGTTGGGTATGTGAATAACGAAAAGAGGCTTGGAAATCCTTTCTAAGGGTAATAGCGACGTAGTTGTTGGATGTTTCAAGCGTTGGTGAGCTCCTCTCCATCTTCGTTTGCCAGCTTGTAGGTGCCGGGCTTGAGCACTTTGACCACGACGTATGGTCCCTCCCACGGGGGTGACAGCTTGTGGCGGCCTCGGTTGTCTTGGCGCAGTCTCAAGACTAGGTCCCCCTCGTGGAAGTCTCGACATTGTATCTTTCGAGCTTGGTACCGCCTCAGCGCATGCTGATACCTTGCTGAGTGCATCAGGGCCACAATGCGTGCCTCTTCCAACTGGTCCAGTGAGTCCTCGCGGGCTTGCTGGTGGGCGTCTTCGTCGTAGCTTTTGACCTTGGGCGCCCCATACTCCAAGTCCGTGGGGAGGGCTGTCTCCGCACCGTAGACCAGGAAGAAAGGGGTAAACCCGTGGCTCTGCTCGGGGTGGTTCTAAGGCTCCAAACGACCGCCGGCAGCTCCTGGAGCCATTTTCGGCCAGACTTGTTCAGCCTGTCAAAAATCCTGGGCTTGAGGCCTTGTAAGATCATGTCATTGGCCCGCTCCACTTGACCATTGGTCTGTGGATGTGCAACGGCCGCCCAGTCCACGCGGATGTGGTACTTGTCGCAGAACACCAGGAACTTCCTGCCGGTAAATTGAGACCCGTTGTCGGCGATGATGGAGTTAGGCACCCGAACCGGTGGATGATGTCGGTGAAGAATGATACGGCTTGCTCCGCCCTAAGGTTTGTGATTGGGCGCACCTCAACCCATTTAGAGAACTTATCTATGGTGACTAGCAGGTGTGTGTAGCCCCCCGTCGCCTTTCACAAGGGCTCGACGATGTCCAGCCCCCACACGGCGAAAGGCCATGTGACTGGAATCATATAGAGGGCGTGAGCAGGGAGATTGGTCTTGCGGGTGTAAAACTGGCACCCCTCGCAGGTGCGTACGACCTCGCTGGCGTCGGTGACCGAGGTCGGCCAGTAGAAGCCATGGCGGAATGCGTTGCCTACGAGGGTACGCGGTGCCGCGTGGTGGCCGCATGCGCCCGCGTGGATGTCTCGGATGAGCTCCCAGCCTTGGGGGATGGGGATGTACCACTGCAGGATGCCGAATGCGGCGCGCTTGTACAGCTCGCCGTCTATGAGAGTGAACGATTTGGCCATTCTGGCGATGCGCCTGGCCTCGGACCGATCCAGTGGGAGTTCCCCTCGATCCATCCAGGCGAGGTATTTGGCCCGCCAATCCTTCGTGTCGGGGGTTGGCTCCGTCTCTATGGCCTCGGCCTCATTCGCCCTATAGCCCTCGAGTAGGGAGAGTACGAACACCTCGTTCGAGGGGCCTTTGTCCATGGGCTCCGCGCCCTCCGGACTTGAGGGAGCCCCCGAGGGTTCTCCTGGGTTCGAGAGTGTCGCGCCGAGGTCGATGGACGGTTTCGCGATGTCTCGCGCAAAAACGTTCGGGGGAACGGTGATTCACCCCGACGCGATCTTGGCGAGTTCGTCCGCCTCCTTGTTGTACTTGTGGGGGATGTGGTTGAGCTCGATGTCATAGAACTTGTCCTCAAGAGCGCGCACGGCGTTGCAGTAGGCCTCCATCTTATCGTCGTGACAGCTCGCGTTCTTCATGACTTGGTCAATCACGAGCTGTGATTCTACCCTGACGTCGAGGCGCTTAATGGCCGTCTCGATGGCAATTCAGAGGCCGTAGAGGAGGGCCTCATACTCCGCCATGTTGTTGGATCCGGGGAAGTGTAGGCGTACCGCGTATCTCATATGTTCCCCGAAGGGAGAGATGAAGAGCAGGCCCGCGCCTGTCCCCGCCTTCATCACCGACCCATCAAAGTAGAGGGTCCAGCACTCAGCCTGAATCTACAATGGCGGCACCTGCGTATCCGTCCATTAGGCAACGAAATCCGCCAGGATCTGAGACTTTATTGCCTTGCGCGGCGCGTAGGAGAGCGTCTCGCCCATGAGCTCCACAGACCACTTGGCGATTCTGCCCACCGCATCCGGGTTGTGGAGGATCTCCCCCAATAGGAATGAGGAGACCACCGTGATCGGGTGGGCCTCGAAGTAGTGCTGCAACTTGCTCCGCGCGAGCACCACAGTGTAGAGCAGCTTCTGGATCTGTGGGTACCGTGGCTTGGTTTCAGACAACACCTCGCTGATGTAGTATACGAGCCTCTGGACTGGTAGGGTGTGCCCTTCCTCTCTACGCTCCACCACAATGACGACGCTGATCACCTGGGTGGTTGCGGCGACATAGAGGTACAGAGGCTCGCCGCCATAGGGCGGCGTTAAGATTGGCGCATGGGCGAGCGTCACCTTGAGTTTTCAAGCGCCTCCAGGGCCTCGGCGGTCCAGAAGAATCGCTCGTGCTTCTTCAGCAACCGGTAGAGGGGCAAACCCTTTTCGCCGAGCCGCGAGATAAAGCGACTCAAGGCAGCGAGGCACCCCAACACCTTCTGGACCCCTTTGAGGTCTCGAATCGAGCCCATACGATCGAGGGTCGTGACCTTTTAGGGGTTGGGCTCGGTGCCCCGCTGGGAGACGATGTACCACAGCAACATGCCACGCGGCACCCCAAAGACGCATTTTTCGGGGTTCAGCTTCACCCCGTTGGCCCGTAGGCAATCGAATGCTACGTGCAGGTCATTAACCAGGTCGTCCGCCTTCCTGGTTTTTACAAATATGTCGTCTACGTAGGCCTCAACGGTCCACCCGATGTGGTCTTCAAAGACATGTTGCATACACCGTTGGTACGTAGCGCCCGCGTTTCGAAGGCCGAATGGCATCGTCATAAAAGCTCACACCCCGCAGTTGAATCAACAATTTGATCAATACGTGGCAAAGGAAAAGGAAGTTTGGGACATGCTTTATTTAAGCTAGTGTAATCTACACACATCCTCCACTTCCCATTCTTTTTCTTAACTAGTACAAGATTAGCTAGCCATGTAGGGTGAAAGACCTCCTTGATGAATCCGGCCTCGAGGAGCTTCCGCAGCTCCATTCCGATCATCTGGCGCCTCTCTTCGTCGAAGCGCCGTAGCCGTTGTTGCACGGCTCGGGAGTGAGGTAGAATGTCAAGGGAGTGCTCGGCGACCTCCCTCGGGATACCTGGCATGTCCGAGGGGCTCCACGCAAAGATGTCGGCGTTGGCGCGGAGAAAGTCGATGAGCAACACTTCCTATTTCGGGTCGAGGGTGGAACTGACCCTCAACGCCTTGCCCTCAGGGGCAGCAGGGTCGAGGGGCACCTCCTTTGTCTGCTCGGCAGCCTCGAAGCTGCCCGCGTGCTTGGCACAGGAGTCGAGGTCCTCGTTGACCAACTTCTCTAGGTTCGTGATGAGCGCTTTCTCAAGCACCAGTGCCTCAGCGTGCTCCACGCACTCGACGTCGCAGTCGAACGCGTGCTCGATTGACGAGCCCACTGTGATGACACCTTTTGGTCCCGGCATCTTCATCTTGAGGTACGTGTAGTTTGGGACCGCCATGAACTTGGCGTAGCACGGCCACCAGAGGATAGTGTGATATGCACCCCTGAACCCCACCACCTCGAAGGTGAGCGTTTCCTTGCAGAGATTGTCCTGTGTGCCGAACCAAACAGGCAGGTCAATCTGTCCGAGGGGCTGGTCACACTTGCCCGCCGTGACGCCATGGAACGGCGTCGTGCTGGGCTGCAGTTGGTCCAACCCGATCCCCATCAAGTGCAGGGTGTGTGCGTAGAGGATGTTGAGGCTGCTGCCTCCGTCCATTAGCACCTTGGAGAACCGCGATTTGCCGACGACCGGGTCCACGACCAGCGGGTACTGGCCCGGGTTGGGGATGCGATTCAGGTGGTCCTCGCGGCTGAACATGATGGCGTCCTCCGATAAGTCGAGGAAGAAGGGAGGAGGTTTCTCCACAGCGAGGACTTCATACCGCTCATGCTTGCGCTAGCTGCTGGACATGTCCACGGTCGGTCCTTCGAAGATGAGGAAGACGTTCTCCACCGCCGAGAAGCCACCGGCGTCCCCGTCACCGCCATCCTTCTTAGCCTTTCCATCTTTCACGGTGGCGCGGCTATAGTATTTCTTGAGCATGTCGCACTGCTCAAGAGTGTGGTTGACCGGAATCTTGTGGTAGGGACACGGCTTCTTCAGCATGTCGTCGAAAACGCTGGGGCCTCGAGGGGCCGCTCGAGGGCCCTTTCGGGCCGGATCAACTGCAAGGGCCTCGTCTCCGTCGTTGTCATGGCCCTGCGCGCGCGTTGAGGCAAGGCTTCTTGCCTTTCTTGCCTCTCTTGTGCTTCTGTTGGGGCTCCTTGGACTTGCTGCCCTTCGCGGGTGCATCGCCTCCACGCTTGCCCTTCTTGTCGTCGAGGATGGCCCCCACCGCCTCCTCACCGGAAGCGAAGCTGGTGACGTTATCGAACAACTCGTTGGAGTCGACAGGCGGGCTTCACCCAAGCTCGCGCACGAGGTCCCGGCAGGTTGTGCCCTCAAGGAAGGCATGCACGATCTCTGTCTGGGCTACGCTCGGGAGCTCGGTGCAGCGCTTGGAGAAGCGTCATATGAAGTCCCGAAGCGACTCGCTGGGCTTCTAGGTGCACGCCCGCAGGTCCCATGGGTTCCCAGGGTGCACGTACGTGCATTGGAAGTTCCCCACGAACGTGCGGACCAGGTCGTCCCAATTGTGGATCTGACTGGGAGGCAGGTGCTTGAGCCATGTCCGAGCCGAGTCCATGAGGTGTGGCGGCAGATTACGGATGATGACTTTGTCAGTAGTGGCGCCGCCCATCTGGCACACTAGGCTGTAGTCGTTGAGCCATACAAGAGGGTCTGTCTCACCGTGTACTTGACGATCGACGTGAGCTGGCGGAAGCGCTGCGGAAAGCTCGCCGTGGGGATCTCTCGGCTGAACACGCGGGTCCCCGGGGGTTCCGGCGTCGGCGAGCGGTCCTCGTGGCTATCGTAACGCCCGCCCCACCGGGGGTGGTATCCCACCACCGCCCGTGTTTCCATGTTGCCTGCTCGGCGGGCGTTGATGACGTTACGGGTGTCACCGTCCTGAGCCTGTCCACGCGTGTCGAGGATCCGCTCCCTGACCGGTGTTCGGCCCTGGTTGGCTGGTTGCCCCACTGCGCCGAATGCATGGACAGATGCTTCCCTGCCCTAAGCGTTGTCGTCGTCCCGTGCACTGCCTGGCTGGCGCATGCGGGACACCGAGCCTTCGTCTTGTTGAATGGCCGCTTGCTCGATGAGCACCTGCGCCTCGCGATGCAGGTTCCGAGCCTCGGGCGTCGAGGGTGCGGGCATGGCCCATAATAGCTTTGCAGCTGAAATGAGCTGCTGGCTCGAGCGCAGTGGCACGTTTGGATCGGCGACGTTGAAGTCGGTGTTGATGCGCTCGCGGGTCTGTTTGCCCAGCTCATGCACGCGTTCGCCGCGTGCGGAGGCATCCCCAGCGATGATGGCGTGCAGGAGTCGTACCGCGCGGTACTCCTCTGTGAGCTTCGCCTCGAGCTTGCACGCTTTGAGCTAGTTGCGCGTTGATGTCGGTACCTCTCGCTGGTGAGGTGGGGGGCGTGCTCGGCCCCGGGTTCCGGGGCGCACTTGCCCCTTGGTCCCGAGGGGCTCTCCGCCGCCAGCTCCCGCCGAGCTTGCGCCATCGACCACGTCACCGATGGCGACCATGAAGCACTCGCATGCGGGGTCATAGCTACCGGCGCTAGAGGTGTCGGAGCAACCGAACCAGTAGTTCGCGGCGTCGCGGAACCGCTGGAACATCACCGGGTCCGGTACATCGGAGAAGTCCCACTCCGCATACCTGTGCGAGGTTGTGGGGGGGCAGCTCACTAGCGGAGCCATGGTACGACTCGTCGTTGGTGGTGGCGATGAGGTTTCAGACCGCCAGCAGGTGGTGGCCAGGGAGGTCCTCATACGCCGCCACATCGGTGCTGGCAGACGAAGTGTAGGCGGCTGCGGCATTGCGCATCCCATGGGGGAACCGCGGCTCGGGAGCCTCGCGCTCTCCTACGAGTGTGGTCGTCGCCTCACTGGCAGGTGTATCGCGTTGTGCCACAGTGCGCGTGGCCCGACGTCGTTCCATTCGCGCCTGGCGCGAGCGCTGACCAGAACGCCGCCGGCGTCGAGGCACTAACGGGCCCGCAACGTTCGCTTGCATGGATGCCGGGGCGTCAGCCGCAGCAGGCGTTGCGGGAACCGGTCCTTGCCCGGTCGCCTGCCACAGGAGGAGCTCATCGCGGTTGGTGATGCGCATAAGGTAGTCGTTCCCCGTGGCCTGGAAGTTCAGGCTCCCGAACCGAATTTCGAATCCGGCTGGGAGGGGGTCCGAGCCTCTCATGGAGACCTCTGGGACCTGTACTCGGTGCGGATCACCATCGAGATATCTGGTGGAAAGCTGATCTTCAGCGTGCCCCTACCTGGCGCGCCAACTGTCGGTGTGGAAAGTAGTCCCGACACTAACTAGTATGAGAGCTGAGATCTATCTCTCGATGGACGGTGCTAAGCAACTAGGTGACACGGGGTTTATCCTGGTTCCGGCCGAGGCCGTACGTCCTGCAGGGGTGTGCTCGGGGCACTGTATTGTGTTGCGCCGTGGTGCACGTAGAGGGGAGGTACAAGTAAGGCGGGAGAGGAGGAGGAACCTCCAAGTCCTTGAGGTTTGATTGAGGCAAAGTGCTAATATTGTGGTGAAGGCGGACAACGAGTGAGTGAGTGCTATCCGTCGCCCCCCCCCCCCCCCCCGCGCGGGCAGGGGACCGCCCCACTTTTATAGGCCAAGGGGAGGCAGTTTACAAGTGTGCCGCACTGTTCTGGCTACGTGTGGAGGCATGGCGTATAGTGCTCGAGGAGTTGATGGCCGTCCTAGCGAATCTCGCATCCATCAGGCGTCATGGTGTGCCGTGTTCCCGCCCACGAGCGGCTTCAACGGTGGTCATGTGGGGATTCCCTGTTTGGTCGCCGCCCGCGCGCTGACTCGAGGGTGCGGCTAACGGACAGCCATAGGGCGCACAGTAGCAGGCATGGCGATGTCTTGTCGGCCCACGTTTTCACAGCGTCGAGGTGGGTGCTGTAGTGCCCGGGATGGCAACACAGTGGCGGGGATGGCCGCACAGGGCCGGAGGTGACGGTGGAGACGCACTCCACTGGTCTGACGTCACGGCGCCGTCCTACGCGCCGTCCTGCGCAGGCGTTGGAGAAGTGTCTGTGCCTTTTTCAAGGGTTCTGCCGTCCTCTTTCGAGGGTGTGGCACGCTGGTCGTAGAGGAGCAGACGGCACAGTGTCACAGAGTTGACACTAGCCTTACTGCACAGCACCGTACAGTGGCGGGGATGGCCGCACAGGACCGGAGTTTGGCGGAACAACGCCGGGGTAGGATTCCCAGGCTGTGTCAGAGGGCCGGCGTGGCGGGGATTCGTCCTTGAGCCGGGCATCCGCAGCGTGCCAGAGCATTTAATGCTCTAGTCGGGGGAGTGAGTGTGGCGTCATGGACCCATGATGGTGGGCCCTGTCGTATGGACGTCCCTAGGCCCACTACCTCGGTGGGTACCAGGACCGACTACTCGGTGGGCCCCTGGGACTACCTGACTTGTGTCGCACGGCACCTGATGGCGTGAGGCGCAAGGACTACGGTGGAGAAGTACTCGGATAGGAAGCTATACATACCATGTACTGTGTCGAGGACTCCTAGACGTACACGGCTAGTACTCTCTCCCTAAACTGACCTATAACCCTGCCTCCTGGATTATATAAGGCGAGGCAGGGACCCTTCTCTCAAAGATTAGGTATCATCTTGTAATCACATCCAATCAATCCAGAGCTACGCAGCATACATGACGTAGGGTATTACGCACCTCGTGGATAACCTGTCTAAAGTGTGTGCCACGTGTCTCTTCCTTCGAGTTACCGATCTCGGCGAGGCCACATTCATCTACCCTGGGTACTCCCCTTGGTAGGTTGCCGGTCTAAAACACCGACAGCTAGCGCGCCAGGTAGGGGATCTCGCCGAAGATCATATGGCGAACTCGATGGCTTCCATCTTCATCAAGCCAACTATCGCCTTCAACCGCGGCGACACCTTCGTCTTCGGCTCATGGGTCTGCACGGCTAACAGCGCCAAATCCTTCCAGCGCTGCCTCACCATGCCACCCAACCTGAAGACTAGCCTCGTGACATTTCCCGAAGTAGTCACGGGCGATCTCGCCGGAAAATTCGGCGAAATTTCGCTCTACAACCAGCACGCGGACTTCGAGCTTGGATCCGGCTCCAACTCGAACTCGACGTCATCGTGGGCCATCCCATGCGAGCCAGCTATCGAGCCATCGTGTGCGGACTCCCCACTCCATGAGCACTTCCCGTACGGCCTCTGCATCGCTAGCAAGGCCCACGCGAAGGCTCTCTCCTCACGTCGGGCTGGGAAGGAGATCGCCTCCGAGTACGACTCGGACTCCGACCCCATCCCCGGCTACTACTCGGACTCCTCTTACGAGTTCGACTTCAGAGCGGACCCAGACGAGCCCGAGTCCGAGACCTACACGATGGAACAACCACTGTCAGGACCTGCCTCCGGCTTGGTTATAACATCTACACCCGCCGGCAGATTCGTCTACTGGCCAGACCGCAAGCCCGCAGACCTGACAGACGAGAACTCACGTTGCGTCACCTACCTCGACTCACTTCCATTCAAAGAGGGAACACCGCTAGCTCCAATTGAGGAGCACACCCCGATAGAGGTGGCAACCAGTGACTCCAGCCTTGGCTCTCCTGATCGGCAAGTCTTCATGACTACCAACGAGACGCCGGGGCCCTCAAGACAGTCCCTAACCGATATCTCGAGGATATCTCAGCGGACGAGTTGTCCGCCAACGCACCAGCCGACAAGACCGACACCAACAGGGACGCTCGACGTGAGCTCAACAGAAAGCGGAACGAATGGCGCCGACGTATCCGCGAGTCCCTTCCCATCCGGAACCTCGCGGAAGCACTCGACCAAGTCGAGAGCCGGGTGCACACAACCCTAGAGCAATGCCTCATGTCTATCACTACAATAGCATGTCAGGCTCAGGGGATGCACGCGGGAGAAGTCATCGCGAAGCTCGCGGAGGACGCCTACTTCATGCGAGTTGACAACAGGGTCACTCAAGTGCCCCCCGTCAGGAACCGCCAGCAAGACAACGAAGCCACAAGTCGCAGTGCGGACATCGGTCGCAACCGTACTCGAGGGGAGCTACCGGCCAACCCCAACCGTACCCGGGCATCGGCCGGTGGACCCTCTCATGGTGGCAACAGCGCCGGCGGCGCCGGCGGCAACCGTGAGATCATCCCTCACCATGATCCTGGCGGCGGAGGCAGTGACGGCGGGAGCTCCAGCCATGGGGCTGGCAGGAGAGCCGGGGTGGAGGCGACCGCGGCGGCCAAGGCCACGCGAACAGCCACGCCTCCGGAGCTTCATGTGGCGGTTTCAACTCCCGCCAGAAGATCGAAGAACTTTGGCGCAAGAAGTCCTCCACGGCAAGCGACAACGATGGCTTCCCCGCCTTCTCTGCACGGCTTCGCAACCTACTTCTCCCGGAGAAATTCAAGCCTCTAGGGATCACCAAGTACGACATGAAGCAGGATCCAGTGCAGTGGCTCAGATGCTACGCCCTCTCCATCGAGAACGCTGGTGGCAATAACGACACGAAGTGCCTCTACTTCCCCTTCTGTCTGGATCAAGCCCCGCTTACATGGCTCGAGTCACTCGAGAAGTACTCGATCGACAAGTGGGACCAGCTTAAGGAACAATTCACTAGCAACTTCGCAGGCGCTATGGGCTCCTCGGGTACTCGCATGGACTTGGCAATGGTGAAGCAGGAACAGGGCGAGACCCTTCGCAAGTACATGCGGTGCTTCTTCGACAAGCGCGCCACCGTAGTCAATGTCTCTGACAAGGAGGTCATCGACCTCTTCCAAGACGGCCTCTACCACCGTCGCACCTTCGAACACTTCGGTCATCACCACCCGAGCTCCATCACCCACCTCAAGGACATGATCACCTCCTGGGCTGATGAAGAAGACAAGGCTAATGCCAAGTACGACGCCATCCGTGGCAACAGGCAAAGCGAACACGGCGGCAACAAAGAATAACAACTGGAACCAAGGTGGTCGCAGCAACAACTACTCGGGTCCCAATCGCAAGCGCAAGCCAGACAACACTATCGCGGCTATCCAGCGCCATGCGAAAGACAACTCGAAGAAGACCTCCGGCGGCTTCAAAGACTTGCTGAAAGAGAAGTGCCCGTGGCATCTGGACGGCAACCACACCATCGAGCAGTGCTACCAACTGCGTTGAGCACTCAAGGATACTCCAGAGCCATGGCACCCTCACAACAAGAAAGGCAAAAAGAAGACCGGCGAGGGAAACGGGGACTTCCAGGAACCCGACAAGACGGTGAACGTCCTCTTCGGCGGACTACCCAATCGACAGGCTCAGAAAGACACTCGACGAGAAGTTGTGAGCATTGAACCAGCGGTTCCGACCCCTCTCCGGTGGTCGGAGGTACCCATTACCTTCTCCCACGCGGATCAATGGACAAGCTTCTCTGAACCTGGACGGTTCTCACTCGTCCTGAAGCCGGTGGTCGCGGGCTCCAAACTCAACAAGGTCCTCATCGACGGTGGAAGCTGGATCAATGTCGTTTTCACCAAGACCTTGAAGAAAATGAAGCTCGACATCACCCACATGCTCACCAAGAGCACCTCGCCTTTCTACGGCATCGTCCCCGAGAATGCGGCTATCCCACTGGGCTCAATGGTCCTGCCAGTCATCTTCGGGGAAACAAGGGACAACTACCGTACCGAGTACGTCAAGTTCGAAGTCGCGGACTTCGAAACGTCCTACCATGCCATCCTCGGCAGACCAGCTATCGCCAAGTTCATGGCAGTACCCCACTACACCTACTTGGAACTCAAGATACCAAGTCCGGCCGGTGTACTCTCGCTGCAAGGGGACTTGAAGATATCCTTCGACTGTGACACAGAAGCTGTGGAACTCGCAGCCACGAATCAAGTACCCAACGCAATGATGGAGATCTACACTGCATCCAAGAAGCTTGCCCCAAGTGAACTTGACATCCCAGAGAAGTCAGACAAAGCCAGCAAGCCTCAGCCAGCTGAGGAAGTTCTAGTCAAGACAATTGACCTTGGGACAGGCGACAGCAGCAAGACCACCACCGTCGGGGCGGGCCTCGACCCGAAATAGGAAGACGCGCTCATCAGCTTCCTCCGGGCTAACCGAGACATCTTCGCGTGGAAACCAGCGGACATGCCAGGGGTGCCCAGGAATCTGATCAAGCATTCACTCAACGTCGACCCTAAAGCTACCCCGAAGCGACAACACCTCCGCCTCTTCGCCGACGACAGACGGGATGCCATCAAGAAGGAACTCGCCAAACTACTCGCGGCTAGCTTCATCAGAGAAGTCGTCCATCCTGAGTGGCTCGCCAACCCCGTCCTCGTCCGCAAGAACTCAAATGAGTGGAGGATGTGCGTCGACTACACCGACCTCAACAAGCATTGCCCCAAGCACCCTTTCGGGTTGCCGCGGATAGACCAAGTCATCGACTCCACGGCAGGCTGCGACCTGCTCTGCTTCCTCGACTGCTACTCCAGGTACCACCAGATTGCAATCAATAAAGAAGACCAGGAGAAGACCGCGTTCATCACCCCATTTGGCGCGTACTGCTACACGACCATGTCGTTTGGGTTGAAGATGAGGACCAGGAGCGTCCCAGTGGTCGATGGATGACCGCTCCTCAGTGATGAGTGATTGACAACAGGTGTTGGACTGACTCTTGGCTTAGTGCGCAGGTGTAGGCTGCGGCCTAGTTCGTGTTGTTGCAGGTGAAGAACGGGCGCGAAAGGTCTTCAGCCTTGAGGGGCCTCCGGGAGATGGAGAGACAAGTAGGCTCGGTTCGAGGGACCCGGTGGACAGCGACAGGATGCGGGTCACATGGTGGCGACACAACCAAGACGAAGTCATGGACAAGCGAGCCGGTGCACGGTGGCGGTCAAGTCAAGTGGTTTGGCGGGAGGCCGGACCGAGCACGCGGGGTTTGGTGGTTTGCCCACAAAACCATCGGCGGACGGTTTCTTGGTTTGGGCCTCAAACCAAGTCCGAGGGCCCAACACGACGGAGACGGGATCCGGGCGTGTCGGGAAGCTTCGAGGTGGAGGACACGCGGCGGGATCGCATGGCTTGCATCGGGAGGACGCGGGGTGCGGCAAAGGCGTGGCCGTCCGATGGCAAGACCCACAAACATTACCAAAATGCCCCTACGTGGGTTGTATCGCCAGTAGTTAAGTTAGAGGTAGTCGAGTCATTTACCACTCCGGCGGGACCTGATATATAAGCCATGAGTGTGTGTGGATGGCTCTCTCTCTCTGCGACTTAGGGTTTCATTTCCTCCCTCCTCTTTCTCATTTTCGTAGCTATTTTTCTTCCATTTTCTCTAGGCTAGCATGAGAGCTTCATGAGAGATTTGTTGAGAGGGATGGATGCTAGGGCGGCATGCTAGACCTTGTGAATCTTTCCTGGTTTGTATAGAAGGTTCGGGGTTGTTTTTTGTGGCCTTTTTGTGCTTGTTTTTCGTGCCTTTGTTCCCGGTTCGTTTCCGCGGATTTGAGTGGGTTTCTCCCCGGATTTCTTTGATGGATACATGGATAGATGTCTCGTGCATCTTTGTGATTGATCTTGTGCCCTCAAACGCCGGGAAACCACTTGGATTCGAAGTTTTTCGTTCGGTGCTCTAGCTTTTGGTGGTGCTCAAAGGATTCGCGATTCCCGGTGATTTAGGGAGTTAGGAGGCAAGATTTTTGGGCTATAGCATCCTTGTGTGACGCTTTTCAAGTCCCCAAACCCTTGTCTCCATAGCTTCAACCGTTTGGGAAATCCGATGATGATTTGGGGGAGTTGACTTTCGGGGTCGGGTTTGTTTCCGCTCGTCCGCACTCGGCGGACGATCCGCGGGGTGCTGGCGGACAGTCCGCGCGGCTAGGGTTTGTCGCGTGTTCGTCGTGTTCTTGCGTGCCTTTGTTTTCGATCCGTTTTGGTTTTTGGTTTTTGTTGCAGCCAGTTTGCGGACGGTCCGGGCTTGAGTAGCGGACGGTCCGCGGGTGGCGCGGACGGTCCGCCCGGCCTCGGCGGACGGTCCGTTTTTCTCGGGTCGCTTCGGTGTTCGTGTGCTTTAACGGACGGTCCGCGGTGTAGGGGCCGGACGATCCGCGGGGTTGGCGCACGGTCCGCGAGAGCAGGCGGACGGTCCGCGAGGCCTGCGTGGACGGTCCGCCCCTCCTGGCCGGACGGTCCGCCGCAGCCCTCGTGTGCTTTGCTTCTTGGTTCGATTCCTCCCTCCCTTTCTATTGCTTCCGCGTGTGCTTCTAGGAATCGTTCCTAAGGCTAGAGGTTGATCCATAACCTCGTGGTCTTGGCGATTGGTGCGTGATTCGATCCATCGCTTGTGTGTGACCGGGGTTTGTCTAGGGTATAGGCCGGATTCTTTTGGAAGAATTTTTACCGGCTCCTATTCACTCCCCCCCTCTCTAGTCGCCATCTGATCCTTCAATTGGTATCAGAGCTCGGTGCTGGATTCTTTGCGACTTTGACAAGTCTCGAATCCTAAGATGGCGTACGTTGAGCGGGGCGGTCCGCCGCACTTCGATGGCAAGGGTTACCACAAGTGGGCGGCTCGTATGATGATCTTTCTTTGTGGGAAGTTGTTGGATTTTATTGTGCTTGACAAGACCTATGCTATTCCGGTCAACATCCATACTCTTATGGTGACCGATGCCGGTGCTAAGGCCAAGTATGAGGCTAATGCAAAAGCCGTTGATCACTTGGTCCGGAGCTTGTGTGATCCAGAGTTTGAGCGTGTTCGCCATTTGAATCTTGCTTGGCAAATTTGGGAGAAGTTGTTGGTTGCTCACGGTGGTGATAACCATGTGAAGGCTCGCCTCTTTGTCTCTTACCGGATGCAATATGAGAATTTCACTCCACTTCCCGGTGAGGACATTGATGCGATGTTTCAGAGGTTCACCGCCATCGTGAACAATATGAAAGCTAATGTTGAGGATTTTCCATACACCGAGCATGATCAGGCTTTGGAGCTCTTGCATGTCTTGGACCCAAATGTTTGGGGTGCTAAGGTTGAGGCCATCAAGGAGTCTGGGCAGTACTTGACTATTGAGTTGCATGACCTCTTTTCTAAGCTCAAGTCGGCTGAGGTTGACAGGAAGTTGCAATCCAAGCATCAGGGCTCGACTGACCATAGTCTTGCTCTTGTGGGCGGATCAAAGGGCAAATCTAACCCTTCCCGTCGACGAGTTTTCCTTGTCTTCTCTTATGTCCATTCCAGATGAGGAGTTTGATGTGCTGGGCGAGGAGGAGCTGGCCTTGCTCTCAAGGAGGTTTGATCGACTACACGAGAGTCGGAGGAACGCAAGGCGGAGCTCAGGGACGTGCTACAAGTGTGGCAAGAGAGGCCACTTCATCGCCGAGTGCCCGGAAGCGGAGGAGAACAAGTACAAGGTGAACGAGTACAAGGCGCACCCGAGGCATGAAGACAAGTACTCCTCCAAGGGCAAGCACTTCAACAAATCTAAGAGCAAGGACAAGGACAAGCGGCGACCGAGCAAGAGCGGCTACAAGAAGAACAAGGCAAGAGCGATGGTGGCCGGTGCGAGCGACGTCGACTCAAGCTCAAGCGAGGAGCAGTCAAGCTCAAGCAGCGAAGATGAAGACGCCGGGAGGCGCAAGGGCAAGAAGAGTGCAAGCCGGAACCTCAGCGGGTTGAGCTGTATGGCGCTTGAGGGCTTTTGTGGCATGGCTCATAGCTCAAGCAGCAAGAAGAGCGAGAAGGAAGACAGCAACTCCGACTCAGAGGATGAGGTAAATCGTGACCCCGACTCTTTGCTTGCTGAGATTGCTAGGTTGAATGGCTTTCTTGACAACCGAGATAGTATGCTTAGAGATGCCAAAAAGATGAGGAAAGATCTTAGGGCACAACTTGAGAATGCTAGTGAGAAAGTAGGAGAGTTAGAGTCCAAATTGCTTGAATTGAAACTTGAGAATGACTCTTTGAAACTTGCTCCTACTACTCCTGATGATGTTGAATGTGTTGAGTGTGATGCATAATTGAATGAGATCAAACTGCTTAATGAGAAGAATGCTTCTACTTTGGCTAAACTAGATGCTCTTAGGACTGAGTATGATGAGCTTAAGGCTAGACCTACTTTGCTTGGTGCTTGCAAATCATGTCCTACTATGCATGCTAAGCTTGTTGATGCTCGTTCTACCATTAGTTCTTTGGAAGCATCTTTGAAATCTCCTATTGAAAATGCATGCACGAGCTGTGATGAAGTTACTTTGTGCAATCTTGAACTCACTTCTCGGTTGGATGTCATCTATGAGGAGAATGACTATTTGAGGAAGGTGTTGGGTTGGTTGTCTGAGCAGGAACCTCAATTGAAAATCATGATTGAGGAGTTCAAGAGAGCTGATGGTCTTGGTTTGGGTTTTGAGAAGTTGGGTGAGAAAGTGGGAGAGAACAGTGGGGAGAGTGTGTATGAGAAGTGTGTTGAGTCTAACCCCAAGTTTGAGGTGATCGGAGACATCCAAGTCCCACTTCCAAAAGCACCCAAGAACTCTTTCACGCCAAAGCCCAACCACCTTTGCAACAAGCTTGACACAACCCAAGATCCACCCAAATTCCCACCTAAGACAAATGATCTCAAGAAACCTGTGAAGTTTGTGGGTGAGAAGGGTGTGAAGCCTAGTGAGAAGCTAGAGCCAAAACCAAAACCCATCCCCTTCAGGTGTGAGTATTGTGGCAAGGAGAGGCACCTTGCAGAGTTTTGCTACAAGAGGAAGAGGGATGAGAGGCTTGCTAGGGAGCAAGCAAACCAGGACTGGTATCGCCAGCCTCATGGCAATCCTGAGCCTAGAGTGCCACTTCCACGGGGTGTGGGAAGTATGAGGAGTGTTGGCAGGTTCCCACAGAGAGGTGGCGGTGAGAGGTTTGCGAGGAGAGATGATGGTGTGCGTGCTGGTGAGAGTTTTGGTCGGGCTCGTGGTGGCTTTGCTGGACGTCCTCCTACTCGTCCTCAGTACGGGTTCAGGGGAGATGATCGCAGCTTTGGGTTCCAAAGGAACTACGGACCACGTTTTCCCCCTCGTGGTGCTCGTACTCCTCACATGGGACATGGGAAGTTTGGTGGCAAGGGAGTGATGTTTGCTAACCCCTCTTTTGAGCAGATGGCTCGACACTGGTTTAACTTTCTTCGTGCTAACCCCAGTGTCGAGTCGCTAGCTCATTCTCGTTCTTGTTTCGATTTGCGGGCAGGGGAGGCTTGGAGGACATTTGGTTGATCGACTCCGGTGTTCTCGACACATGACCGGAGATAAGAAGTGGTTCTCCGGCCTCACCCCGGTGAAGGAAAAGATGTACATCACATTTGGGGACAATGGACGAGGAAGGGTCTTTGTGTCGAGGGTGTTGTGCATGTGAGTGACAAGGTAACGTTGAAGAGAGTGGCTCTTGTGAAGTCTTTGGGTTTCAATTTGCTTTCGGTTTCTCGGTTGCTTGATGAGGGTTTTGAGGTGCGTTTCAAGTCCGGCGAGTCTCGGTTGCTTGATTCTCGAGGTGATCTTGTCCGTATGATCATCCCCGAGGGTCGATTTTCGTGGCTGATTTCTCTCGTTCTTT
Source organism: Cenchrus americanus (assembly GCA_947561735.1). Taxonomy (NCBI): domain Eukaryota; kingdom Viridiplantae; phylum Streptophyta; class Magnoliopsida; order Poales; family Poaceae; genus Cenchrus; species Cenchrus americanus. The sequence goes on from OX387245.1 coordinate 130,288,990, forward strand.
GGGTCCTGCTCGCTGTTTAATGGCCGGTCCTTCTTCTGATTTGTGGAAATGGCATAGGCGGTTGGGACACTTAAGCTTTGATTTGGTTTCCCGCTTGAGTGGTCTTGACCTTGTCCGAGGATTGCCGAGGTTGAAGCTTGAGAAGGATTTGGTTTGTGCTCCTTGTAGGCATGGTAAGATGGTAGCCACTCCCCATCCACCCCTGACCGATGTCATGACCGAGCGTCCGACAGAGCTGTTGCATATGGACCTTGTTGGGCCAGCTCGAGTTCGCTCGGTGGGTGGGAAGTGTTATGTCCTTGTTGTGGTGGACGATTACTCTCGCTATGCCTGGGTGTTCTCCTTGGAAGATAAGAGTGAGACATTTGGTTTTGTTCGAGATCTGATTGTGAGGTTGAAAAACGAGAGGCATGGGAATGCTATTCGAGCTATCCGCAGTGATAATGCCTCTGAGTTCAAGAACTCTCGTTTTGATGCCTTTTGTCGTGATCTAGGTCTTGAACATCAGTATTCGACCCCTTATGTGCCCCCTCAAAATGGAGTCGTGGAAAGGAAAAATCGGACTCTTTGTGAGATGGCTAGGATGCTCGATGAGCACAGGACTCCTAGGAGGTATTGGGCTGAGGCGGTCAATACAGCTTGTCATGTTTCCAACAGGATTTTATTGCGAGCTTTCAAGAAGAAGACCTGTTATGAGCTTATGCATGGTCGGGCACCCAAGGTGAGTCACTTCAGAGTTTTTGGCTGCAAGTGCTTTATTCTGAAAAAGGGAAAACTCGACAAGTTTGAGGCTAGGTCTAGTGATGGTATTTTGTTTGGATATGCTAACCACTCTAGAGCCTATAGGGTGCTTAACCTTGAGACTAACAAAATCATGGAGACTTGCGAGGTGACCTTCGACGAGACAATGCCATGTACCTCTCTTGGCTTTGAATGTGCAGGTGACGAAGAGATGGCCGAGGACCTCTTTGAAGAGGACAAGGATGAAGCTGGAGATGATGATGGGGAGAACCATGCGCCTGAAACTGAGTGTGTACCCACTACTTCCCCTACGACCACTATGGAGCGTGGACCGTCTACTTCATGGACAACGACGGTGCAACAAGAGGACCAGGCGAGAGAAGCTGAAGTTGAGGTGGAGGTAGTCTCGAGGCGTGAGGCTCCCTGGCGGATTCAAGAAGTGCATCCCCTGTCGAAGATCATTGGGAACATCGACGAACGCACTACACGGTCAAGGTCCAGGAATTCCTCTCATTTTGCTCATGCTGCTTTTGTTGCCACTTTTGAGCCCAAGGACATTGGACATGCTTTATCTAATGCAAACTGGGTCAATTCTATGCATGAGGAGTTGGAAAACTTTGAGAGGAACCGGGGTGTGGGAGTTAGTTGAACCACCTCCAAATTGCCATCCCATAGGAACCAAGTGGGTTTGGAAGAACAAAGAGGGAGAGAATGGGATGGTTGTGAGGAACAAGTCCGGACTTGTTGCTCGGGGGTTTAGTCGAAGGAGGGGATCGACTATGAGGAGACCTTTGCTCCCGTGGCTCGTCTTGAGGCAATTCGGATCCTTCTAGCCTTTGCCGTGGCTAAAGGGTTCAAGTTGTTTCAGATGGACGTGAAGAGTGCTTTTCTGAATGGGGTCATAGAGGAGGAGGTGTATGTGAAGCAGCCACCTGGGTTTGAGAGCGAGCTGTACCCACACAGGGTGTATAGGTTGAAAAGGGCTCTGTATGGGTTGAAACAGGCGCCCCGTGCTTGGTATGGGAGATTGAGAGGTTTTCTGTTGAGCGGAGGGTTTGTGATGGGTACCGTAGATAGGACTTTGTTTCTCCTCAAGCATGGAAATGACTTGTTGATTGTTCAGATATACGTGGATGATATTGTCTTTGGTGGCTCGTCACATAACCTTGTTGCCAAGTTTGCAGATGAGATGAGCAGGGAGTTCGAGATGAGCATGATGGGCGAGTTGCAGTATTTTCTCGGATCGCGAGATCAAGCAAGTGAAGGATGGAACATTCGTGCGCCAGACCAAGTACACAAAAGACATGCTGAGGAAGTTCCAGATGCAAGATGTGAAGCCGATGTCGACTCCCATGGGGAGTACGGCTACTTTGGATGCGGATGAGGACGGAGAACCAGTGGACCAGCGGGAGTACAGGAGCATGATCGGCTCCCTCCTCTACTTGACGGCGACGAGGCCAGACATACAGTTCAGCATGTGTCTGTGCGCTCGTTTTCAGGCTTCGTCGAGGACATCACATCGACGAGCCGTCAAGAGGATTTTCGGTACCTACGACCGCCCCTCGGTCTTGGCCTTTGGTATTCTTCCTCCTCGACTCTTTCTCTTCATGGTTTTTCCGATGCGGATTTTGCCGGATGTCGAGTCGAGAGGAAGTCTACTTCGGTACTTGCCGGTTTCTTGGTTCTTCGTTGGTCTCATGGTCTTCCCGCAAGCGATCTAGTGTAGCTCGGTCTACCACAAAGGCGGAGTATGTTGCCGCCGCGAGTTGTTGCTCCCACTGTTGTGGATTTCATACACTTTGAGAGACTTTGGTGAGGAGTGCACCCAGATCCCACTTCTTTGTGATAGCACCAGTGCCATAAGCGTAGCCAAAAACCCAGTGCTTCACTCCAGAACCAAACACATAGAAGTGAGGTATCATTTCTTGAGGGACAATGTGGAGAAAGGAACCATTGTGTTGAGCCATGTCCCTACCCAAGATCAGCTAGCTGACATCTTTACAAAGCCTCTCGACCAAGCTACAGTTGTGCGCTTGCGGGGGGAACTTGGGGTTTGTTGCCCTTTCTAGTTGACTCTTGGGGGATTTCCTTTGTGTATCATATGTATCATACCATGTTTATTTTGATGTATATACATGCTTTGCTTGATGTATAAACCATGGTAGGATAGCCATCTTGTCATATATCATGTTGCATTTGTATCATATTGCATTTTAGGATGATGAGCTTCTTTCATATGCCATGTTTGAGTTTCTTTGGCTACTTGTGAGATTTTGGTCATATGTGTGGAGAAATGGTGATGTGAGGCTATGCTCTTGGAATATTTGAGATATATGTGTGGTGAGATAGCCCTTTTTGAAATAAATGCTAATCTTGACTAATTTTTGATGAAATATGCTCCACTCATGTGTAGTTGTGTATCCATGTCACGAGTTTGGTCTAAATGTGCTTTTCATGCTTAGATTGTGCTTGGATGCCTTGTTCTTGCATTTGGGCCAAAGGCCGAATATCATTGTGAATGTTTAGCCTATGTTGCATTCATGGGGGAGCATAAGCTTCTTTTTGCCGCAAAGGCACTTCATGTACCATGAAATGAATTAATCTTGAAAAGAAGTGTATAATGCTTGAAAAATGCTCCATCCATCATGTCTGTGCTTGAAATATATTATCTTTCACATATGGGTGCAAAACATGTTGCATGATGTTCACCAGTGGAGAAGTCTCCCCGAAGTGGACACATGGCTCATGAGCTTTGACATGACATGCTTTGCTTTATGGGTGTTTGCCATGATCTTTTGCTGAGAATTTGATATCCTTGTATGATCTTTGAATGGTATGCATGTTCGTGGCTCAAGTGTGACATGGATAGGCTTTTACATGTGAAGCGAGCCTTCTTTTGGTAAAACTGCTTAAATCTGAAAATTTTGCTTTGTCACATGCTTGTATTTTCATATATTACTTGTGGCAATGCTTTGACTATGCTATGAATCATATGTGTGATCTTTGTCTCATTTTTAGCCTTTGACACTAAATTTGGCCTATTTGAGAAGCTCATGTAAATGTTTATATGTTTTGTTTCGCATTTCTGCATTTTCACCTTGATTCATACATTGTCAACAAGGGGGAGAAGAGGTGAGCTTAATGAAAATTCAGAAGAGGTGAGGTGAAATTTGAACTGCATCCACATGTTCAGTGGGAGCTTGCATTTGTTCAGGGGGAGCTTTCTTGCTGTTTTCGGTGTGGAGTTTGTGCTTTGCTTGGCTTGTGACCTTTCTTTGCCTTTCCTTGGTTTTGGTCATAAGTTGAGCTTCTTTGTTTTTCTTTCTTCTTCCTTTCTTTCTTTCTCTGAATTTCATTTCGTGTTGTGTGTTGTCAATGCACTCATCAAGGGGGAGATTGAGGACCAGGAGCGTCCCAGTGGTCGATGGATGACCGCTCCTCAGTGATGAGTGATTGACAACGGGTGTTGGACCGACTCTTGGCTTAGTGCGCGGGTGTAGGCCGTAGCCTAGTTCGTGTTGTTGCGAGGTGAAGAACGGGCGCGAAAGGTCTTCGGCCTTGAGGGGCCTCCGGGAGATGGAGAGACAAGTAGGCTCGGTTCGAGGGACCGGTGGACGAGCGGGACTGGGTGCGGTTCACATGGTGGCGACACAAGCAAGACGAAGTCATGGACAAGCGAGCCGGTGCACGGTGGCGGTCAAGTCAAGTGGTTTGGCGGGAGGCCGGACCGAGCACGCGGGGTTTGGTGGTTTGCCCACAAAACCATCGGCGAACGGTTTCTTGGTTTGGGCCTCAAAACCAAGTCTGAGGGCCCAACACGACGGAGACGGGATCCGGGCGTGTCGGGAAGCTTCGAGGCGGAGGACACGCGGCGGGATCGCATGGCTTGCGTCGGGAGGACGCGGGGGTGCGGCAAAGGCGTGGCCGTCCGATGGCAAGACCCACAAACATTACCAAAATGCCCCTACGTGGGTTGTATCGCCAGTAGTTAAGTTAGGGGTAGTCGAGTCATTTACCACTCCGGCGGGACCTGATATATAAGCCATGAGTGTGTGTGGATGGCTCTCTCTCTCCGCGACTTAGTGTTTCATTTCCTCCCTCCTCTTTCTCATTTTCGTAGCTATTTTTCTTCCATTTTCTCTAGGCTAGCATGAGAGCTTCATGAGAGATTTGTTGAGAGGGATGGATGCTAGGGCGGCATGCTAGACCTTGTGAATCTTTCCTGGTTTGTATAGAAGGTTCGGGGTTGTTTTTCGTGGCCTTTTTGTGCTTGTTTTTCGTGCCTTTGTTCCCGGTTTGTTTCCGCGGATTTGAGTGGGTTTCTCCTCGGATTTCTTTGAGGGATACATGGATAGATGTCTCGTGCATCTTTGTGATTGATCTTGTGCCCTCAAACGCCGGGAAACCACTTGGATTCGAAGTTTTTCGTTCGGTGCTCTAGCTTTTGGTGGTGCTCAAAGGATTCGCGATTCCCGGTGATTTAGGGAGTTAGGAGGCAAGATTTTTGGGCTATAGCATCCTTGTGTGATGCTTTTCAAGTCCCCAAACCCTTGTCTCCATAGCTTCAACCGTTTGGGAAATCCGATGATGATTTGGGGGAGTTGACTTTCGGGGTCGGGGCGTTTCGCTCGCTCTGTCCGCACCTGGCGGACAGTCCGCGGGGTGCTGGCGGACAGTCCGCGCGGCTAGGGTTCGTCGCGTGTTCGTCGTGTTCTTGCGCGCCTTTGTTTTCGATCCGTTTTGGTTTTTGGTTTTTGTTGCAGCCAGTTTGCGGACGGTCCGGGCTTGAGTAGCGGACGGTCCGCGGGTGGCGCGGACGGTCCGTTTTTCTCGGGTCGCTTCTGGTGTTCTGTGTGCTTTAACGGACGGTCCGCGGTGTAGGGCCGGACAGTCCGCGGGGTTGGCGCACGGTCCGCGAGAGCAAGCCGGACGGTCCGCGAGGCTGCGCGGACGGTCCCCCCCTCTCCCGGCCGGACGGTCCGCCGAGCCTCGTGTGCTTTGCTTCTTGGTTCGATTCCTCCCTCCCTTTCTAGTGCTTCCGCGTGTGCTTCTAGGAATCGTTCCTAAGGCTAGAGGTTGATCCATAACCTCGTGGTCTTGGCGATTGGTGCGTGATTCGATCCATCACTTGTGTGTGACCGGGGTTTGTCTAGGGTATAGGCCGGATTCTTTTGGAAGAATTTTTACCGGCTCCTATTCACTCCCCCCCTCTCTAGTCACCATCTGATCCTTCAGAAGAACGCCGGCGCTACCTACCAGCGAGCTATCCAGGTCTGTTTCAAGAGGAAACTCAACAAGAACGTCAAAGCCTATGTGGATGATGTGGTCGTCAAGACCAGAAACTCCAACACGCTCATCACCGATCTTGAAGAGACTTTCGCATCCCTGTGAGAGTACCGCTGGAAGCTCAACCCGAACAAGTGCGCCTTCAGCGTACCGTCGGGCAAACTACTCGGCTTCATCATCTGCCACCGCGGCATCAAAGCCAATCCTGAGAAGATCTCCGCCATCACCAGCATGAAAGCTCCCACGTGCATCAAAGATGTGCAAAAGCTAACCGGGTGCATGGCGGCTCTGAACAGATTCATCTCGAAGCATGGAGAACGGGGCTCCCCTTCTTCAAACTACTCAAGCATCAAGAGAAGTTCGTGTGGACTCCAGAGGCAGACCAAGCCCTTGCTCAGCTCAAGGACTTCTTATCCAAGCCACCAGTCCTCACGGCTCCTCGCAAAAAGGAGCAGCTACTGCTCTACCTCGCTGCGACTACTCACGTGTTCAGTACTGCTGTGACAACCCGCCTAGGAAAATACTGTACTATCGCCTAAACCAATCCACTTTGGTCGTTAACTGATAACAAAGTATCATCCTGTCGTTAGTCGCCGGGTTAACGCCCGGTAAATCACTTGAATAGCAACAAGGATCGAAATATATGCATTAAAACTCACTCGAAGGCGAGTCCAAAGATACATCATCACATCTAAATTCATACCCCGAAGGTTTTATTTATTACAACCCGAAGTTTTTGCCATAAAGAAGTAGTTCAGAGTTTTGAAACAGCGGATATAAATGAACGGGGAGCGGAAACACCACGGGAGGCCATCCATGATGCTCTTAGTAGTCGTCCTCCACCCACTCCAGCTCCCAGCCGGGCGGGATCTCTCCGGGTCACACATCACCGAAAGCATTACCTGGATCAACATATTATAGCAAGGCTGAGTATACTAATACTCAGTAAGACTTACCCAATGGTGATCACTACTTCACCAATTCTAGACCATGAAAGGCTTTTTGGCTACTGGGTTGCTTTTGCTAAAAAGTAACAAAGAGTATGTCATTACTTTCAAGATTTTAGCACAAGTTCTAGTGGGTTTGATCTTTACTACATTAGCCAACTAGTAGAGACAAAGTTGTGCAATACAATTAATCAAGCATAGTATTCATCAACTTCCATCATTAGGGATCTCATGGCTAGTGGAGTAAGTAGTCTCAGATAACGGTGAGAGGCCGACAATCGATTGATTCAAACCTTGCAAGGTAGACCCAAACACACGGTAGGATGCCCCCGCAAGGACAACTTTCCCAGGCAGTTCCCAAAAATCCTCGGGTCGGGATGAAAGGCCACAGTCTTTGGTGCAGGCTATCCAAAATACCCCGCGAGATACCCAGAATCACCACACACCACCGGTAGCTAGCCGTGAGACAAACCCCAAGAGTAGTGACAGTTCCATCCCTAGCCATCTCATTAAGGTACTAGGCTTACCGGTCCCATTCCTGACAAGTGCTTAGTACGTTCAAACACTTAACCCATAATAGCCATTGGACCGGAGCCCAAATCCCATGCTCTTACCACCTGAGCAATCCAATTAAGGATATAATGTGATTCCTATCTAGGAATCTATTCTCGCGAGTGAGGTTATCACCCGACTTGTAATGGTCCTATAGCTTAGCAGCTATCGACCTATCATTCTAGTAAGGACAAGGTACCTAGGGATCATGCATCTAGGGTTCCATTCAACTCCTGAACTTAAATGCACAATCATCAATAGATAATTGAATAAAGAATTTGAAAAATAGGTTAGATGCACCGAAGCTTGCCTTCGTCAACTAAGTTAGCCTGGGCACCCTCGGTGTCGTCGAGCACTTCCACGTACTGCAGCGAAGCTTCTGCTCCTCCTGCCTCGGCTTCCGGGACAAGGGAGTAGTCACCGTCCGGAAGATCTACACGGAATGCAATGCAAGATCAGGTGATGTGACAGTTTGTTATCTTATCCAACTCTTGTTGGTCATATTCACCTTAGCAAGTATGTAGATTGTACATCCCTTCTAGGAAGGTTATTAATCATGTGTGATTTATTCTTTTATTGCACATATGAATAATGTTCCTTTGTACTTGATATTTTATGTAAAGGTTTAGTCCTTTTCCCCTTCACTAGCAAGGGTATGAACAATATTTTTATTCGTAAATCAATTCCTTATCAGCAAGGGTGTTTTATTAATCTTAATTAAGTTAGGTAATATTTTCCCAAAAGGGAAAAGAGTTAAAAAGGGATTTTCCTTATTTAATATCTCTTTATTCCTTCAAAGGGCTTTAGAGCTTTTTATTAAGCAATAAATTACCAGAAACATAAGGAAGTGTTTCTTAAGCATATCAGCACCATTACTGGCCCACTGGACCCACATGTGATGCTTGGAAGCTAGGAATTTAAATGTTATAGAAAATAACAAATACTAGCTAGTGATTCAAACTAAATGCATACAAAAATAATTAAGCACCAAAAGGATCCAAACTTTCTCATGCATACTCTCTGGTCCTAAACAAGCCTAAAGAACCAGCATGCACACCTAGAAACTCTACTGATCTTGCTTCATTAATTTTCAAAGGAAAACATGCACAAATTAAGAATAAATATTTCTGTTAAGCCAAAAATCATGATTAATTAGCAAGAGGTGTGTTTTGACATAATAAGGCAGCATGGAATAGTTGGGCACAAAAACATAAATATATTTAGCCACAAAAATCATCTAGGCAGTTTCTGCAAAAATGGACAACAATTTATACAGCAAGATTTACTTCATAACTTTGTGCAATTTTTGGCACAGGAGCTAGTCAAGGCAAGACATACAACATATCCAATATTTATGTACAGAGGAGTTGTAGTTTTTGAGTTATGGCAGATCTAGGTATTTCACAATCCTATTTTTCATGTTAAAAATATCCAGAATTAGACCTTGTGAGAATAACAAAAGTTGTGGGATTTCTCTACATGAATCCAACAAAATTGGTTTGGCATTTTTATGAAGTTTCTACAATTTTCTAAGGATTTTCTACTGCACTAGACTAACTAGCAAGAAAACCTGGATAGGATTCACTACAAATCGGTCCTAAACTTTACACAAGGCACCCTGGAAAGAAGTCACTTGCAATCGGCCCTTGGCCGGGGGAGGCGGCGCGGCTCCGGCCAATTCCGGCGAGCCGGCGGCGCTCCCGGCCGGGCAGCGGGACCGGGCTCGACGGGGTGCTCACCTAGGGTCGATGGGGGTCGGAGTTAGGGCGGAAGGGACGGCCGGAGAGGAGGATCGACGGCGACCGGCGGCGGTTGCCGCGGCGGCTCGGGGGAAATGGCGAGGAAGGGGTTTTGCTGGGCAACACGCGACCTTGTGAGGTGCACTGGGGTCTATGGAATCTAGGGGAGTGGTCTGCCGGCGACGAGCGCGAGCGGGGATGCGAGCTCACGGCGGCGGCGGTAATGGCGGGTGGCGCGGTGGGGATGGCGCATAGAGGGGAGAAAGGCCGGCTTTTATAGGCGCTCATGCACTTGGTGACGACGGGTGACGGCGAGGAGATGCTCCCGCCGTTCTACGGCGGCTCGAGCGGCGCGCGTACGGCGGCGACACCGCCGTCGGACCGGCGGTCCGTGGCGCGCTCGGCGGTACGGCGGCGTGGCCGGCCCCGACTCGAGGCGCCTAGGGCGAGGGGCGCGTCGGGGCGCATGGGGCTCGGGCGGCCGCACGCCTCGGGCGGCGCGTGGGGGCGCGGACGCCGAGGATGGCCGGCGCCCGGCAGGGGCGACGCGGCGCGCGGGCGCGCGACGTCGCGGCGCGCTGGCGCTCTGCCCTGATTTCAAAATGCTGATGCTCGGTTTGAATCAAATTTACTCCAAATTTTTGAATAGAACTTGACCAAGCGGTGAACAGGAAAGTTGGAGATCTAGCTACCCTCTACAATTTTCAAAAAGGCTATAAGTGGTTTTTCTCCACAGATTTTGAATTACACCAATGCCAACTGTGAATGTCAGACTGTCCTGTTGAACAGTGAACCCTGCCTTTGCAACTAATTTTTCAAGCTTTTCCACTCAAATTTTGAAATGCCAATCTACATGAAAGTTGTGTCCCTCAACAAGATGGTCAACTTTCATAAAGGTAGAATTTTGAGTGTTTAGGTGAATTTTGGAGAACGCGGCAAAAGTTCCGGCAGACATCTATGGACACTAGAGGAACCAAGGGGTTTGACCAAGTCTTTGACCATGGGTTGGCCCCACAAGTGTGTTTACTATTCAAAGGGGGTCACTAGGGTAGGTTAGTGAGTTTTTCGGGGTGAGGGCCCAGGTTGACCGTGATTTGACCATTGTTGACCCGCTGTTAGGGTTAATTAAAAACCTGGGGCGTCACAGCCTACCCCCCTTAAAGGGAATCTCGTCCCGAGATTCGATTAGATAACGAAAAGATGGGGAAGAGAACTCACGATTTCGAGATTGCAGGAAACCCGGATACTTAGTGTTGAGATAGTCCTCCGTCTCCCACGTTGCCTCTTCTTCCGTGTGATGACTCCATTGGATCTTGTACATCTGTACGGTCTGTCTTCGGGTCTTTCGCTCTTTTTGGTCTAGTACTTTCAATGGATGATAACTTCATTCTCCGGCACAAGCATTAGCTTCTGTGATAACTTCATTCTCCGGCACAAGCATTCCCTTCTTCAATTTAGTTACATAAAACACATTGTGGACTGCGGAAACTGTTCCGGCAACTGGATATGATAAGCCACTGGCCCACATACTTCTATAACTTCATAGGGTCCAATGTAGCGCGGAGCTAACTTTCCTTTGACACCGAACCTTTGCACACCTTTGGTGGGGGACACCTTCAAATACACGTAATCTCCCACTTCAAAGTGTCGAGGTGCGGTTCCCTTGTCATGGTAACTCTTTTGCCTCATCTGTGCCATCTTCAAATTCTCTCTTCTCACTTGCACTCTTTCTTCGGCATCTTTAACTAAATCCGGACCAAAGAGTGTTCTCTCCAGCTTCCGACCAATTCAACGGAGTGCGGCATCTTTGTCCGTAAAGAGCATCGAACGGTGCCATCTTCAAACTGGCTTGATAGCTGTTGTTGTAAGAAAATTCTGCCAAAGTGTCGGTGCGGAATATGGTCCCGACACTAACCAGTAGTAAGCGCTGTGGTCTATCCCTCAATGGTCGATGCTAAGCAATAAGAGACAAGGGGTTTATCCTGGTTCCGGCCGAGGGGCCGTACGTCCAGCAGAGGTGTGCTCGAGGCACTATATTGCTCAGCACCGGGGGTGCCTGTAGTGGGGCTGCTACAAGCAAGGCGGGAGAGGAAGCGTGGCTTCAAAGTCCCTGGTGTAGTGGCTGAAGATGTTGTGGGAGCATTGGAGAGCAAGTGCGTGGCGCAGCCTGTCTCCTGTTGTGTTGTGTCTGTGTCTCCCCCCGCGGCAGGGGGTTCGTCCCCCTTTTATAGATCAAGGAGGGAGCGAATCACATGCGCGCCGTGCTACTTAGCTACGTGAAGGGGCGTGGCGTGTTATGTTGTAGAGTGGGCGGCCGTCCGGACGATCCTCCCAGCGATCCGGCCATCATGGCCTATCTTGTACCCGAACAGTGGCGGCTTCGAGGGTGGAAGGGCGGCAGATGGCTGTGGCGTCTTCTGATAGGCTCGAGGGAGCTGCTGACATCGGCCCGTACGGGGTACAGGAGTAGTTAAAGCGGCGCCCCGTTCCAATACGTTCCACGATCGTCGGAGTCGTTGCTACGGCGCCCGGCGTGCGCCCGCACGCGCGGGGCGGCGCGGCCATACCGTAACGGTGGCGGGGGATGGCGTTTCACCGGCCTAGCGCCTCCACCTAACCCCCGTAAGGTCACAAGAAAGCAAATCGAGGGTGCGGCCGGCCCCCTTCGAGGGCTCGGCGCGTTAGCCGTCACGGAGCGAGCGCGGCGGCGTCACGGGCCCCGGCACCGGCCGCGCCGCCCCCCCCCCCCCCCCCACGGTGATGGGGATGGGCTCCCCTCCGGGGAGTTGGTGCGGCGGGCACGGGCGCGTGCCCCGGCGCATGATGGCGCCGTCTCGCCGGTGTCGGGCGTTAAATGCCGCGCGTGCGGGGGCGGGCGCACGCGCGCGGGCGCCCTCGAGCGAGGCGGACCCCGGTCGAGGGCGGGGCGGACCCTCGAGCGAGGGCGGAGCCCTCGCTCGAGGGGGAGCGGGCCCTCGAGCGAGGTGGAGCCCGCTCGAGGGAAGCGCACCCCCTCGAACGGGACGGAGCCCGCCCGAGGGAGGCGTGCATCCTCGAGCGAGACGAAGCCTCGCTCGAGGGGATCTTCAAGAGGGCCGCCTTGGTGGGCCGTTGAGGTCCCTGCGGCATGGGCCGTATCTCGCATGGTTAGGCAAAGTGTGTTTGGCTTTGTTGCGGGTTTTAAGTGGGGATTTCCCGGTTGTTAAAGGGGACCCCTAGGGCTGTCCCCGACGCAGCCCCCGAGCATCCGTGGGTTTGCCATTGAGGCTCCCGCATGCCGGAGCGTGCGATAGGACGTTCTTCCCTTCTTGTCTTGCGAACGCTTTCCGTGGGGCCGCGTCAGCGGACCCGCGGGTCTAGCCCCCGAAGCCTGCGGGGAGCGTGGATGCTCCCCGTAGGGGTTATCCGCGAGAGCTGGTCAGAGGGCGTGGTACATGTTTCAACCGGCGTCGGCAATATCTCAGCCGGCTTCGGTGACGCACGCGCTGCTGGCACTGTCTCCGGCGGGTGCAAGCCAAGGAGGTGTAGCCGTGCGTCAAGCCCCCGAGCCTGGGCCCGTTCGAGGCGATCGGGTAGAGCTTTACGACTTGTTTCTTAACGCGCCCTCGCCGTCCCTCCGCGGGACGGAGGGTGAGGTTTCCGCAACTCCATCGAACGGGTCGCGAATTGCGGATTCCTCGTTGAGCTGCTAGTGGGTGGTTCGAGTGGACGCCCATGCCCCGTTCGATAAGGGTAGGCTGCATGGTCCAGAGACACGTCCATGGAAGCGCTTGCGTGGGTTTGCTAGGTGGGGCTCGGTCCCGTTCGCTAGGGACCGAGGGCGCGAAAGCTCTCCCTCGGTGGGATCCCCGGCTAGGCCGCCCTCGGCGGCTCTCGAACACGACTTGTGGGGCACCCTCGAGCTGGCGGGCTCGAGGAACGGGTCGAATGTGCGTGCCTTCGTCGTCCCTGACTCGCGATGCGGGCGCGCCTGTTCGAACCCGTCGAGGGTCAGGCTTCGAACCCCTGATTAGTAGGGTCGTGCGGGGCGGCGCCTGGGCGGCCCCGTCTTTGCGTTTGCGACCATCGAGGGACCTGGGCGAGCCAGCCCCTGAGGCGCTGATTAGTAATATAGCGTGGCATGGGTGCTCGTGGTGCCCGCTTTGTTTCAAAAACGGGCCTCGAGGCGACCTTCTCACGCCTGTACCCTTTAGGGGGTCGAAATTATCTAGAGCCAGGGGCTCGTGCCGCTCGAGGGTACTACGTGGCATGGGTGCATGCGGTGCCCGTTTTGTTTCAAAACGGGCCTCGAGGCGACCTTCTCACGCCTGTACCCTTTCGAGGGTCGAAATTATCTAGAGCCAGGGGCTCGTGCCGCTCGAGGGTACTACGTAGCATGGGTGCATGCGGTGCCCGTTTTGTTTCAAAACGGGCCTCGAGGCGACCTTCTCACGCCTGTACCCTTTCGAGGGTCGAAATTATCTAGAGCCAGGGGCTCGTGCCGCTCGAGGGTACTACGTGGCATGGGTGCATGCGATGCCCGTTTTGTTTCAAAACGGGCCTCGAGGCGACCTTCTCACGCCTGTACCCTTTCGAGGGTCGAAATTATCTAGAGCCAGGGGCTCGTGCCGCTCGAGGGTACTACGTGGCATGGGTGCATGCGATGCCCGTTTCAAAACGGGCCTCGAGGCGACCTTCTCACGCCTGTACCCTTTCGAGGGTTGAATTTATCCCGAGCCAGGAGTCCGTGCCGCTCGAGGGTTCTCCTTGTTTTGCAAGGGACCGGGCCATTAAATGCTCCACAGTAGAGGCTGCGGTTTCGCATCGCGGGCGCGCTTTTTTAGGCGTCGCGGCCGCGCGCGCGTAGTGGTCGGCGTGGGCAGGCGGACGTGACCGCCTGCCACGGACCCTGCTAGTCTTCACCGTGATGATGGCCCGTTCGCGGTGATGTGGCTGTTGCGGTCGTGGTGGGGCCCGCTCGTCAGCGAGAAGAGAAGATTCCCTGCAGTTAATGCACGCGGGACGTCCGCCCCAGAGAGCTCGCCCGCGGCTTATAAATCTGAGGGGAAGGGGAAGCGACGGTTTTTTACCTTAGCGCTCCGCCATTTTAGCCCCCTGTGCTTTCGTCTTCGCTTCGCTTTCGCCACCGTGCGGCCTCGCCGTTAGAGCTCTTCTTCCTCTTCTTGTCCTTTGTTCTTCACATTCCTTGCCCTTCCTCATGGCGCCGCCTCCGCCCCTCACGATCCTTGACCCGTACGCCTGGGAGCGGTCGACGGTGACCCAGCGCCGGCCCTTGGCGAGCGGTCACCGCCGGCCGGTGGCGGCAAACGAGGATGGCCGCCGGCGGAGTGGATAGTGCCGCCGGCGGGGGACCGTGCGCCCAACCCGACGGAAGGCTACGTGGTGAGCTTCGTTCGCTTCCACGAGCGCGGCTTCGCCGCGCCGGCGAGCCGCTTCATGCGGGCGCTGTGCCACTACTACGGCGTGGAGTTGCACAAATTCGCGCCCAACGCGATTTCGCAGGCGGCCACGTTCGTGGGCGTCTGCGAGGGGTACCCGGGGATCCCGATCCGGCGGGAGCTGCGGATACACCTCTTCCGCGCGGAGCTCTTTACGCAGCCCACGACGGAGCCGAGGACCCGCCGCGTGGTGCGCGCCGGCGGGATGTCGCTCGCCCTGCGGGGGCAGTTCAAGGACAACTACATCCCCTGCACCATGACGACGAACAACACCGGCTGGGAGCGGGGATGGTTCTACCTGCGCAACGCCGAGCCCGGCCTCCCCCCTACACCGGTCGGGTGTTCAAGGAGAAGCCCAGCTCCTGGGGCTACGGGGTGTCCACGCCCCAGCATCGGAGGCGGCAGGACTCGGTCCTGGCCGCCCTGAGGAGCCTGACGGCGCAAGGGCTGACCGCGGCGGGCGTCCTCGCCTTCCTCCATCACCGGCGGGTCGTGCCTCTGATGGAGAGGCCGCTCTGCATCTTCGAAATGACGAGAGGAGGCGGACCCCGTCGCGCCGGCGAGGTCGCGGATGCTCCCGGGCCCCCTCGGGCGGCCGTATGCGCTCACCGGGCGCGGAACGCCGTCGACACACGGATGCTGGCGCGCCCGGACCGAACCCCCGTGGGACCTCGAGATGCTCCCCACCGGCCCGCCGGTGAGTATGATTCTTGATTCCGTTTTAGTTCTTGGTGTTGCCTCCCGCCCCCCGACGCGTCTTTGACGTTCTTGCATGCGGGCGGTGAACTTCACCGCCGCGAAGTCCGTTCCGCCCACCCCCGACTCACGCGTGCTCGGTCGGGCGGCGCGGCAACGGGGAGCGAGGAGCGGGCGGCGCGCAAGCGGGAGCGCGCGAGGCGGCGCGCGAGCACCGCGAGCGACGGAGCGCGCCGGCCTCATCCGCTGAGGCCTCAAGGAAAAGGAAGTGCCCCTTTTCCTCTTCGAGGTAAGGGGTTCGTTCTTCTGCTCGGTTCGGTTTTTTTGACAATCAGGCATTCTAACTTTTTGTTTGTGCTTGCGCAGGGTGGTGCCAACTGTGCCTCCCCTCGCACCGGCCAAGGTGCTGAGGGCAGACGCGTCCATCCCCACCCGGCGGCGCTCGTCGAGGGCGTCGCGGGGCGGGGGCAAGCACGGCGGCCGGCGGGCGAGAGCTCACGGGCGCGGCTCCGAGGCCTCGAGGCCTCGGCCGGCGGATCGCCCCCGCCATGGCGCGGCCGGCGATTGCCGAGGAGCGGCGGGGCGCCGGCCGTGGTGGGGGCGCGGCCACGGCGAGAGGCCGCGGTGGAGGCGCGGCCCACGGCGGCGGTCGTGGCGGAGGCGCGGCCCGCGGAGCCTGCCGCAACGGAGGCGCGATTCGTGGCGCCGGCGTGGAGGAGCGAGAGCGGGTGCGCCCGCGGCGGTGCCCGTGGTCGCGGAGGCGCGGCGGAGGCGGTGGCCGCGGGCGCCGCGCGGGCGCCCGCGGCTATGGAGGCGCAAGTGGAGGCGCCGGCGGAGGCGGCGCTAGGGGCCGCCGCCGCCGGCGGTTCCCGGGCGGAGGTGGTGGAGGTCCCGGACGACGACTCCCCACCGCCCGGGTGGGATCAGTGGGCGAGCGCCACGCTCTACCCAGGGTCCCAGGAGGGGGCCCTCGTGAGGCGGTGCGAGGGCCACATGGTGGCGGGGAGTCGAGGACACGGCGCCGAGGCCTCGTCCTCCCGCGCCGGCCACTGCGCCGGTGAGAGGGGGCCGTTGGCGATCCGCTGCGTTCGCCGACGCCCGGGGGAGAGCGGGGAGCTGCGGGGAGAGCTCTGGAGCTACGGCGCCACGCTCGACCGCGCGCTGAACGAGGCGCTGAGGGTCCATGGCGGCCCCGCATGGCGTGTCTTCCAGGTAGGGCATGCTCGTTTTCTTCTTTCTCTCGTTTTTGTGCACTGTTTCTGTGTCGTGGCGCTACGGGTTTCGAGTTGTGGGTGACAGGAGCTCGAGCGTCGCGCCCACGACAAGTATGACGCCTTCGATCGGGTGAACGCCGAGCTCCACCAGCTCCGGGAGCGATGCGGCGCTTTCGACGCGCTCGGCCGACGCCCTCGGGGACTCGGACGGGCGGTTGGCGCACGGCCGTGGTCTTGCGCGACGAACTCCCCGAGAGCATGAGGCGGGACCCCGCGCGCCGCTCTAGCCTCGAGCGGGTCTGCACGGCTCTCATCGATCGTGATGAGGCGCCGTGGCGGGCGCGCTCGGACACGGAGAAGATGCGGACGCCGGCGACCAAGCGGGAGGCGGAGGTGGCCGGCGTCCGCGGCGAGAACCGGGGGCTCCGCTCGTCGCTCGAGGGGGGCGCGGCGCAGCGGCGCCGGCCGAGGAGCGGGCGCGCGCGGCGGGAGCGACGGGCCAAGGAGGCCGATGACTTGAAGGCCGCCCTCGACGCCAAGGTCGCGGCGCTCGCCGTCGCCGAGGGGCGCCCGCGGGGAGCGCACGCGCCCGCCAAGGGGCCGAGGGGCGGCTCCGGCGGAGAGCAAGCTGCCCCTCGCCGACGCCCGGTCGGCGGCGGAGCGAGGAGCGCGTCGCTCGCGAAGCGCGCGCGAAGTCGCCGGAGGAGCGGGACGCCAAGCTCTCCAAGGTCGAGGGCGAGGCCGGTGGTGCTCGGCATCACCGCCGCGAGCCGGAGCCGGCCCTCCGGGAGCGGGGCGAGACCGTCAAGGGCCTCGAGCTGGCGGTCGAGGCCGAGCGCCGTGACCTTGAGGCGGAGAGGAAGCAAGTTGAAGGTGAGCTGCTGCTTGACTCCTGTTTGGTTGGTTTTCTGTTTGGGAATTCACATTCTTTTTTTCTGATTTCTTTCTTGTCTTGGTGACTCCAGGCTTGCGCGCCGCGCTGGGATACGCGGTTGAGCAGGCCGATGCGCTGCAGACCTCCTACGACTCCTCCGAGCAGGAGGTGCAGGAGCTGCGCGATGCGGCCCTCGAGACCTGCCAGGTTGTGGAGGAGGGCGAAGCGCGGGCGGAAGCTCGGCCGGCCGGCCGCCCGCGCGCCCTTGGCGGCCACGTCACCGAACGGATGCGCCGGGCGTTGCGTCTTGGCGTCCAGAAGGCCCTCGGAGTGGTACGGTCCCACTACGAGGTCAACTTCGAGGCGCTGGCGGAGGGCTACGTCGTTCCCGAGGGCGTTGAGGACGAGGTGGCGATGGAGCGCATGGACGCGCTCGCCGCTGATGCCGCCGGGTCGCTCGCTGAAGCCTTCGAGGAGTTCCTCTTCCCGGACGCTGTTGACACCGCCGCTCCTCCTGCCTGAAGACAGCTGGGCGCTTGGCCCGTTTTTATTTGTGTATCAGTATTCTGGCCACGCGGCCTTTGTAAATAAACAAGTTATTTTAATCGTAAACATTTGTTGATGCGAAATGAAGTCTTTTGTTTACTGCGCTTTTTGTTTCTCCTTCTTCCTGAGTAGATTCTAGTTAGGGGAGTTCGATTTTCGCGAGGGGGCCCGCCGGGTTGGAGGCGAGAGAGAAGGGCCGTATCCTCGCGGCGTGGGCTATCTCTGGCTCGCGCGCTCCTTCCGCTAGGCCGCCTGCGCCCTGTTCGAATCGTTGCTCGGGGTTGAAGTAGAAAAACAAACTTAGCGCGTGTGAGTTGTTTTATTTCTGCGCAAAAACGGGACCATTTTGGGGGGTGCCCCCCGCAGTAGCCCCCGAGGGTAACTTGGGTTTCAGGGGAAAGCCGAGTTGCCCTTTTTATTAGACTTTAGGCGTTTACACAGTTGTCACCAACGGGGGCGTTGGTCATATGATTTTTACAACAAAAATGCTTGGAAATCCTAGCTAAGGGTAAAAGCGACGTAGCTGTTGGATGTTCCAAGCGTTCGTGAGCTCTTCACCGTCCTTGTTGGCCAGCTTGTACGTGCCGGGCTTGAGTACCTTCACCACGACGTAGGGTCCCTCCCATGGGGGCGACAGCTTGTGGCGCCCTCGGTTGTCTTGGCGTAGCCTTAGGACCAAATCCCCCTCGCCGAAGTCCCGTCGACGTATCTTGCGTGCCCTCGGTAGCGCCTTAGGGACCGTTGATACCTTGCGGAATGCATTAAGGCCACGAGGCGTGCCTCGTCCGAAACCGGGTCCGGCGAGTCCTCGGCGGGCTCGCCGGTTGGCATCCTCGTCGTAGCCTCGAACCCCGGGCGATCCGTATTCTAAGTCCGTGGGGAGGACGGCCTCCGCGCCATGGACTAGGAAAAACGGAGTGAACCGGTGGCTCGCTTGGGGTGGTCCTTAGGCTCCACACGGCCGCCGGCAATTCTTGGAGCCATTTCCGACCGCAGTTGTTCGGTGGTCAAAAATTCTGGGCTTAAGGCCTTGTAGGATCATGTCGTTGGCACGCTCTACTTGGCCGTTGGTCTGTGGGTGTGCCACAGCTGCCCAATCCACACGGATCTGGAATTTGTCGCAAAACTCCAAGAATTTCCTACCCGTGAACTGGGACCCGTTGTCGGTGATGATGGAGTTTGGCACTCCAAAGCGGTAGACGATGTCGGTGAAGAATGTTACCACCTGCTCTGCCCTGAGATTCGTGATGGGGCACACCTCCACCCACTTGGAGAACTTGTCGATCGCGACCAACAAGTGGGTGAAGCCCCCGGGCGCCTTCCGCATGGCCTGACGATGTCCAGCCCCCACACGGCGAATGGCCATGTTATGGGGATGGTCTGCAGGGCATGGGCGGGTAGGTTGGACTTGCGGGTGTAGAACTGGCACCCTTCGCAGGTGCGTACGATCTCGCTGGCGTCCGCGACCGCGGTGGGCCAGTAAAAGCCCTGGCGGAACGCGTTGCCGACGAGGGTGCGAAGTGCGGCATGATGACCGCAGATCCCCGCGTGGATGTCCCGCAGGAGTTCGCGCCCTTCAGGGATGGGCACGCACCGCTGCAGGATGCCGGAGGCGGCGCGCTTGTACAGCTCGCCGTCGACGAGGGTAAAGGACTTGGCCATCCTGGCGATTCGTCTGGCCGCGGCCCGGTCCGTGGGGAGTTCCCCTCGGGCCAACCAGGCCACGTATTTGTCACGCCAATCGGCCTTGACTCGAGCTGGCTCGATGTCCATCACATCAGCTCCGTAGGCGCCATACCCTTCGAGGAGGGAGAGCACGTACGCCTCGTTCGAAGGGTCCTCATCCATGGGTTCCGCACCCTCTGGATTCGAGGGAGCCCCCGAGGGTTCTGTGTGGTTCGAGGGGTGAGACTCGAGGACGACCGAGGGCTGAGCGACGTCGCGCGCGAAAACGTTCGGGGGGACGGTGATCCGCCCGGACGCAATCTTGGCCAGCTCGTCCGCCTTCTCGTTGTACCGGCAGGGCACGTGGTTGAGCTCGATGCCGTTAAACTTGTCTTTGAGGGCTCACACGGCCTTGCAGTAGGCCTCCATCTTGTCGTCATGGCAGTTCGCGTCCTTCATGACCGGGTCAATTACGAGCTGCGAGTCCCCTCGCACGTCGAGGCGCTTGACGCCCAACTCAATGGCGATCTTGAGGCCACAGAGGAGGGCCTCGTACTCGGCCATGTTGTTCGAGGCGGGGAAGTGGAGGCGCACCGTGTAGCGCATGTGCTCCCCGAGGGGTGACACAAAAAGCGGGGCCCGCGCCCGCCCTCGTTTTCATCACCGACCCGTCGAAGTACGAGTCCAAGACTCGCTTGGATCCGCGGCGGCGGCAGCTGCGTATCCGTCCACTCAGCGATGAAATCTGCCAAGATTTGGGATTTGACGGCCCTGCGCGGGGCGTAGGAAAGCGTCTCGCCCATCAGCTCCACGGACCACTTGGCGATTCTGCCCGCCGCGTCAGGATTAAGGATGATCTCCCTCAGCGGTAAGGAGGAGACCACCGTGACGGGGTGGGCCTCGAAGTAGTGACGCAGCTTGCGCCGCGCGAGGACCACCGCGTACAGCAGCTTTTGGACCTGGGGGTAGCGCGTCTTGGTGTCAGACAAGACCTCGCTGATGTAGTAGACCGGCCGCTGGACCGGCAGGGGCGTGCCCCTTCCTCCGTGCGCTCCACCACGATCACAGCGTTGACCACCTGGGTGGTCGTGGCCACGTAGAGCTGCAGGGGTTCGCCGTCCTGGGGCGGCGTGAGGACCGGGGCATGCGTCAAGGACGCCTTTAGCTTGTCGAGCGCGTCCTGGGCCTCGGTGGTCCAGGAGAAGCGCTCGTGCTTTTTGAGGAGGCGATAGAGGGGTAGGCCCTTCTCGCCGAGCCTCGAGATGAAGCGGCTCAAGGCGGCAAGGCACCCCAGCACCTTCTGCACCCCTTTGAGGTCCCGAATCGGACCCATTCGTTCGAGGGCCGCGACCTTTTCAGGGTTGGCCTCGATTCCCCGTTGGGAGACAATGTATCCCAGAAGCATGCCTCGCGGCACTCCAAAGACACACTTTTCGGGGTTTAATTTGACCCCATTGGCCCGTATGCAGCCGAACGCGATGCTCAAGTCGCCAACCAGGTCGTCCGCCTTCCTGGTTTTTACGACGATGTCGTCCACGTACGCCTCGACTGTCCGCCCGATGTGATCTCCAAAAACGTGTTGCATGCGGCGTTGATACGTTGCACACTGCGTTTCGGAGGCCAAATGGCATCGTGACGTAGCGGAACATCCCGAACGGCGTGATGAACGAAGTCGCGAGCTGGTCGGACTCCTTCATCTTTATTTGATGATACCGGAGTAGGCATCAAGGAAGCATAGCGGCTCACACCCGGCCGGTTGAATCAACGATTTGATCAATACGCGGCAAAGGAAAAGGAACTTTAGGACATGCTTTATTAAGACTAGTGTAGTCTATACACATCCGCCACTTCCCATTCTTTTTCTTTACAAGCACGGGGTTTGCTAGCCACGTCGGGTGGAACACCTCCTTGATGAACCCGGCCTCTAGAAGCTTCCGCAGCTCCACTCCAATGGCCCGTCGCCGCTCCTCGTCGAAGCGGCGGAGCCGTTGTTGCACGGCGTGGGCGTGAGGCAAGATGTCAAGGGAGTGCTCGGCGACTTCCCTCGGGATGCCTGACATATCCGAGGGGCTCCACGTGAAGATTGTCGGTGTTGGCGCGGAGGAAGTCAACGAGCACCACTTCCTATTTGGGATCGAGGGTGGAGCTGACCCTCAACGCCTTGCCCTCGGGGGCAGAAGGATCGAGGGGGACCTCCTTGGTCTGCTTCGCGGCCTCGAAGGTGCCAGTGTGCTTGGCGGCGGAGTCGAGATCTTCGTTGACCATCTTCTCCAAAGTGGTCACCAGCGCTTCATCCAGCGCCAGTGCTTCTCCGTGCTCTACGCACTCGACATCGCAGTCGAATGCGTGCTCGATGGACGAGCCTACGGTGATGACGCCGTTCGGTCCTGGCATCTTCATCTTCAAGTAGGTGTAGTTGGGGACCGCCATGAACTTGGCGTAGCAGGGCCGCCCAAGTATGGCATGGTAGGCGCCCTTGAACCCCACCACCTCGAAGGTGAGTGTTTCCTTGCGGAAATTTTTCGCGGTGCCGAACCAAGGCGGCGGATCGATGCGCCCGAGGGGGCCGGACGCCGCTGCCGGGCGCGACGCCGTGGAACGGCTTCGTGCCGGGCCGTAGGCGGTCCAACCCAATCCCCGGCGGGCGCGGTGTGTGCACGTAGAGGATGTTAAGGCCTGCCGCCTCCGTCCATCAAGACTTTCGAGAACCGCGCGTTCCCGATGATTGGGTCGACCACCGGTGGGTGCGGCCCGGTTGGGGATCCGGTTCGGATGATCTTCCCGCCGAAGGTGATGGCATCCTCCGACCAGTTAAGGAAGGAGGGAGGGGCCTTCTCGGCGGCGAGGACCTCGTGCCGCTCCTTCTTGCGCTGGCGGGTCGACATGTCGACGGTTGGCCCCCCAAAGATGAGGAACACGTTTTCCACGGCGGGGAAGCCGCCGGCGTCGCCATCTCCTCCGTCTTTCTTGGCCTCCGCCTCCTTCGTGGCGGCGCGGCCGTAGAACTTCTTGAGCATGTCGCACTGCTCAAGGGTGTGGTTCACTGGGGTCTTGTGGTAAGGACATGGCTTTTTAAGCATGTCATCAAACACCCCCGGACCTCGAGGGCCGGTCGAGGGCCCCGCCGAGCGGGTCAACAGCGAGGGCCTCGGCATTACCGCCGTCGGCCCTCGCTCGCGCGCCTCGCGGCGCGGCTTCTTTCCCTTCTTGCCCCGCTTGTCATTGCGGTGGGGCTCCTTGGACTTGCTGCCCTCCGCGGGCGCGTCCTCCGAGCGCTTGCCCTTCTTGCCGTCGAAGATCGCTCCCACGGCCTCCTCTCCTGAGGCGAAGCTGGTGGCGATGTCGAACAGCTCGTTGGAGTCCGTGGGCGGGCTGCGCCCCAGCTCTCGCACGAGGTCCCTGCACGTGGTGCCCTCGAGGAAGGCATGCACGATCTCGGACTGCGCCATGCTGGGCAGCTCCGTACAGCGCTTGGAGAAGAGCCGTATGAAGACCCGCAGCGACTCGCCGGGCTTCTGGGTGCAGGAGCGCAGGTCCCAGGAATTCCCGGGGCGCACGTACGTGCCCTGGAAGTTGCCCACGAACGTGCGGACTAGGTCGTCCCAGTTGTGGATTTGGGCGGCGGGCGGGGTGCTCGAGCCATGTCCGAGCCGCATCGCCGAGGTGCAGGGGCAAGTTGCGGATGATGACCTCGTCGGCCGGTGGCGCCGCCCCCCGGCACGCCGGGCGGTAGTCGTTGAGCCACACGCGGGGATCCGTCTCCCCGTTGTACTTGACGATGGTCGAGGGTTGGCGGAAGCGTTGAGGGAAGGACGCCGCGCGGATCTCCCGGCCGAACACACGAGGTTCCGGGGGTTCGGCGTCGGGGAGCGGTACTCGTCGCTGTCGTAGCGCCCACCCCGTTGAGGGTGGTAGCCCACCGCTGCTCGCACGTCCGCCTTGCTCGTGCGCCGGGCGTTGATGACGTTGCGGGCGTCGCGGGTCCGGCGCCTGCGTGCGTCAAGGAGCCGCTCCTTGGCCGGCGTGCGTCTGGGTTGGCGGGTCGCCCCGCCGCTCCTCCTGCGTGGACCGAGGGTTCGCCCCCCTGTGTGGCCCTGTTGGCGGATGCGCGACGCCGAGCTCTCGGCCTGCTGGATGGCCGCTTGCTCAATGAGAGTCTGCACCTCGCGGTGCAGGTCCCGTGCCTCTGGGGTCGAGGGTGCCGGCATGGCCCGCAACAGCGTCGCGGCGGCAATGAGCTTTTGGCTCGCCTGCGGAGGTGCGTCCGCGTTGTCGACGTTGGGGTCGATGTTGATGCGGTCGCGGACCTGTTTGCCCAGCTCCCGCGCGCGTTCATCGCGCGCGGAGGCTTCCCCCGCCATTGAGGCACGGAGCGCCCGCACCGTCCGTATTCCTCCGCCGGCTTGGCCTCGAGCTCGCGGGCTTGGGCACTGCGCGTCGGCGTCGGCCCCGGCGGGGAGCGCTTGGCCCGCGGCCGGGCGCGTGGCGATCCCCAGGGCGGCGTGATCTCCCCGTCTCCGGCGCCCACGGCGCGGGTGGCAGTGGCACCGGTCGTTGGCGACGACCACGTAGCACTCCCGCGTGGGGTCGTAGCTTCCGTCTTCGGAGTCGTCGGAGTAGCCGAACCAGTAGTCCGTAGCGTCAAGGAAACGCCGGAACATGACTGGGTCCGGCACGCCAGAGAAATCCCACTCCGCGTACCCGTGGAGGTTAGCGGGTGGCGGCGCGTCAAGGGTACCTAGTGACGATTCGTCACCGGCTGAGGCGCTGGGATCCCTGGCGACGAAGACGTGACGGCCGGGGGGAACCCTGCGCATCGTGGTGTTGACGTTGTTGTTGTAGGCCGTCGTGGCTCCGCGCAGCCCAATGGGAAGGCGCGGTCCGGAGACCACGCACTGTCCCGTTGGGGTGGCGGATGCCGTGATGGCGGGCGCGTCGCGGCGAGAGGCGGCGCGCTCGGCTGCCGTTGCTCGGACCGGTGCACGGCGCGAACGCGGCCGGAGCGACGGCGGCGTCGTGGCGTTGACGGGCCCGTGGCGTCCGTGCCGGTGGGCGTCGGCGCCGTGGTGGTGCGCGCGGCGAGGACCGGGGCGGACCCGGCCTGGCGCCGCGCACGGAGCTCCTCACGGTTGGTGAGGCGCATGAGGTAGCCATTCCCCGTGGCCTGGAAGTTCAGGCCCCCAAACCGGATTTCGAACCCGGCAGGGAGGGGGTCCGAGCTGCCCATGTTGTAACGCGTACCGCGGTACTCAGTGCGGATCACCATAGAGGGAGTTGACAGAATGACCTTAGGCGCTCGATTGCCCCACGGTGGGCGCCAACTGTCGGTGTGGAATATGGTCCTCACACTAACCAGTAGTAAGCGTCGTGGTCTATCCCTCAATGGTCGATGCTAAGCAATAAGAGACAAGAGTTTTATCCTGGTTCCGGCCGAGGGGGCCGTACGTCCAGCAGGGGTGTGCTCGAGGCACTATATTGCTCAGCACCGGGGGTGCCTGTAGTGGGGCTGCTACAAGCAAGGCGGGAGAGGAAGCGTGGCTTCCAAGTCCCTGGTGTAGTGGCTGAAGATGTTGTGGGAGGATTGGAGAGCAAGTGCGTGGCGCAGCCTGTCTCCTGTTGTGTTGTGTCTGTGTCTCCCCCCGCGGCAGGGGGGTTCGTCCCCCTTTTATAGATCAAAGAGGGAGCGAATCACATGCGCGCCGCACTACTTAGCTACGTGAAGGGGTGTGGCGTGCTATGCTGTAGAGTGGGCGGCCGTCCGGACGATCCTTGCAGCGATCCAGCCATCATGGCCTATCTTGTACCCGAACAGTGGCGGCTTCGAGGGTAGAAGGGCGGCGGATGGCTGTGGCGTCTTCTGATAGGCTCGAGGGAGCTGCCGACGTCGGCCCGTATGGGGCACAGGAGTAGTTAAAGCGGCGCCCCGTTCCAATACGTTCCACAGTGCCGGAGTCGTTGCTACAGCACCTGGCGTGCGCCCGCACGCGCGGTGGCGGCGGCCATGCGTAACGGTGGCGGGGATGGCGTTCCCGCGGCCTAGCGCCTCCACCTAACCCCCGTAAGGTCACAAGAAAGCAAATCGAGGGTGCGGCCGGCCCCCCTTCGAGGGCTCGGCGCGTTAGCCGTGCGGAGCGAGCGGCGGCGTCACGGACCGGCACCGACCGCGCCGCACGGTCCCCCCCCCCCCCACGGTGATGGGGATGGGCTCCCTCCGGGGAGTTGGTGCGGCGGTGCGGGCGCGTGCCCCGGCGCATGATGGCACCGTCCCGCCGGTGTCGGGGCGTTAAATGCCCGCGTGCGGGGGCGGGCGCACGCGCGCGGGCGCCCTCGAGCGAGGCGGACCCCGGTCGAGGGCGGGGCGGACCCTCGAGCGAGGGCGGAGCCTCGCTCGAGGGGGGGAGCGGGCCCTCGAGCGAGGCGGAGCCTGCTCGAGGGAAGCGCACCCCCTCGAACGGGACGGAGCCCGCCCGAGGGAGGCGCGCATCCTCGAGCGAGACGAAGCCTGCTCGAGGGGATCTTCAAGAGGGCCGCCTTGGTGGGCCGTTGAGGTCCCTGCGGCATGGGCCGTATCCTGCATGGTTAGGCAAAGTGTGTTTAGCTTTGTTGCGGGTTATAAGTGGGGATTTCCCGGTTGTTAAAGGGGACCCCTAGGGCTGTCCCCGACAGAAAGACAAACACTTGTCCCAACTCTTGTCAAAGTGCAAGATGCTGGCTCGTAGCATATCTTCAAAAATCTGATTTATTCTTTCCGTCTGACCATCGGTCTGCGGATGATAACTGGAGCTGCGAATTAGCTTGGTTCCTAAACACTCATGCAATTGCTCCCAGAAACGAGCTACAAACTGAGTTCCTCTGTCAGAGATTATAGTCTTCGGAATTCCATGCAAACGAACTATGTGGTCCATGTACAACTCTGCATATTGTTGCACTGAATAAGTGGTATGCACGGCAATGAAGTGAGCGGTCTTGGTGAGCCAGTCTACGATTACCCAAATAGAATCTTTCTTTCTAGCTGTTAGGGGTAAACCCACAATGAAATCCATACTAATATCGTCCCACTTCCACATGGGTATCGATAGGGGTTGGAGTACACCTGCCGATTTCAAATGGCTTGCTTTCATCCGGTGGCAAGTATCGCACTCTGCTACATACTTGGCTATATCCACCTTCATATTGGACCACTAGAAATTTTGCTTCAGATCTTGGTACATCTTGGTACTGCCGGGATGAATAGAAAATTTGGACTTGTGAGCCTCATCTAGAATTATCTTTTTAATTTCCGGATCAACAGGGACCACAAGACATTTTCCGAACCAGACCACACCCTAGTGATCTTTCTGGAAACAAGTATACTTAGGGTCTCCCTCTGCTAGTTTTCGTTTGATGGTTTGTATATCTTCATCATTGCGTTGAGCAGTGACAATTCTATCATAAAGATCGGACTCCGCCGTCAAGGCATAAAGACTTCTTGGCGGTACCACTTCTAAGTTGAGCCTTCTCATTTCTTCACATAATGGTTCACTAACTGGCTCCAACTCTAGGTGGTTGCAGTGATCTTTGTGACTAAGAGCATCCGCAACAACGTTTTCTTTGCCGGGGTGGTAGTGCACTTCTAGATCATAATTCTTAATTAACTCAAGCCATCTTCTCTGCCTCATATTCAACTCTGACTGAGTAAAGATGTATTTGAGACTCTTGTGATCAGTGAAGATGTTGCAACGATTACCCATTAGATAATGCCTCCATATCTTGAGAGTGTGGACAACAGCAGCTAACTCAAGATCGTTGGTAGGATAATTGAGCTCATGAGGTCGAAGTGCCCGTGAAGCATAGGCAATGACTCGGCCTTCTTGCATGAGGACACAGCCGAGACTCGTGCCTGATGCATCACAGAAAACATCAAATGGTTTGGAATTATCCGGTTGCACTAGCACTGGGGCTGAGGTTAGATGTTGCCTCAAGGTGTGGAAGGCTTTCTCACATGCTTCGCTCCACACGAACTTTACTCCTTTCTTGAATAGTTCCGTCATAGGTTTTGCGATTCTAGAGAAGTCAGGAATGAATCGACGGTAGTATCCCGCCAATCCTAGGAAACTGCGGATTTGATGTACGGATTTGGGTGGTTTCCAATCCATCACCTCTTGAACTTTGCTAGGATCTATGGAGATACCATCATGAGAAATGGTGTGCCCTAAGAATTTCACACTTTTCAACCAAAACTCACATTTGGAGAACTTAGCATAAAGCTTATGATCTCGCAAATGCTGAAAGACAACTCGAAGGTGTTTAGCATGTTCTTTCTCGCTTTTGGAATAGATGAGAATATCATCGATAAAGACCACGACAAATTTATCGAGCTCCGTCATAAACACGGAGTTCATGAGGTACATGAAGTAGGCTGGGGCATTCGTGAGACCAAAAGACATTACCAAGAACTCGTAAAGACCATAACGAGTGGAGAAAGCGGTTTTAGGAATGTCACAAGGTCGAATTTTGATTTGATGATAACCAGAACGAAGGTCAATCTTGGAGAAAACTTTGGCTCCAGCCAATTGATCAAAAAGAACATCGATTCGGGGAAGAGGGTATTTGTTCTTGATGGTGACTGCATTGAGCGGTCGGTAATCCACACACATTCTCAAGCTACCATCTTTCTTTTTGACGAAAAGAGCGGGACAACCCCAAGGAGAAGAGCTTGGGAGAATATAACCCTTATCTAACAATTCCTGGAGTTGAGTTTTCAGCTCGGCTAATTCTTTGGGTGGCATACGATAAGGTCTTTTGGAAATGGGTGCGGTACCTGATTGGAGTTCGATCACAAACTCGACATTCCTGTCTGGTGGCATACCAGGCAACTCATTAGGAAAGACATCCGGATACTCACACACTACTGGAATTTCATCAAGAGGGGAGATAATGGTCACATAGTGTCGTATGGACCTCCCTGGGCCCACTACCTCGGTGGGTACCAGGACCGACTACTCGGTGGGCCCCTGGGAGTACCCAACTTGCACTGCACGGCACCTGCTGGAGTGAAGCACAAGGACTACAGAGGAGAAGTACTCGGTTAGGAAGCTGTACATGTCCCGCACTGTATAGAGGACTCCTAAACGTACTCGACTAGTACTCTCTCCCTGAACCGACTTGTAACCCTGCCTCCCAGACTATATAAGGCGAGGCAGGGACCCCTCTCTCGATCATGTCATCTCACGGTGTAAGATTGCATCATCTTGTAATCGTACCCAATCAATCCAGAGCTACGCAGCATACAGGACGTAGGGTATTACGCACCTCACGGCCCGAACCTGTCTAAATTGTGTGCCACGTGTCTCTTCCTTCGAGTTACCGATCTCGGTGAGGCCACATTCATCTACTTCGGGTACTCCCCTTAGTAGGTTGCCGGTCTAAAACACTGACAGCTGGCGCACCAGGTAGGGGATCTCGCCCGAGATCACATGGCGAACTTCACGGCTCCTGTCTACATCAAGCCAACCGTCGCCTTCAACCTCGCCGACACCTTCGTCTTGGGCGCCTGGGTCTGCACTACTGACGGCGCTGGATCCTTCCAACGCCGCCTCACCATGCCGCTTAACCCAGAGACCGGCTTCGTGACGCTTCCCGAAGTAGTCACGGGCGAACTCACCGGCAAGATCGGCTAAAATTCGCTTTTCGACCAACACGCCGACTTCGAGCTCGGATCCGCTTCCAACTCGAACTCGACGTCCCCGTGGGCTATCGCATGCGAGCCGGCTGCTTAGCCATCGCATGTGGTCCCACCACCCCACGAGCACTCCACGCGTGGCCCCCGCAACCTTAGCAGGGCCCGCACGGAGGCTCCCTCTACACGCCGGGCCGGCAAGGAGCCCGTACCCAAGTACAACTCGGACTCCGACACCGCCCCCGGCCACGCTTCAGACTCCAACCCCCTCTCCGGCTTCTACTCGAACTCCGCGTACGAGTTCGACATCGGGTCGGACCCTAAGGATCTCGAGTCCGAGGACAACTCCACTGAGCAACCCTTATCAGGGTCGGCTTCCGGGCTAGTTATAACGTCCACACCCACCGGGAGATTCGTCTACTGGCCAGACCGCAAGCCCGCCGACCTGATAAGAGGGGACTCACGCTACATCGCCTACCTCGACTCGCTTCCGTTCCAGGAGGGAACACCGCTTGCTCGAGCTGAGGAGTACACTCCAATTGAGGTGGCGAGCTCCGACTCCAGTCTTGGCAACCCCGATCGCCAAGTCTTCATGGCTGCCGGCGACACGCCAGGAACTTCGGGGACGGCACATGACAAGTACCTTGAAGACATCTCCGCAGACGAGCTGTCTGCTGAAGCACCCGCGGATGAGACCGACGCCAACAGGGACGCTCGATGTGAGCGAAATAGAAGGCGGAACGAACGGCGCCGGCATCTCAGAGATAGCCTACCCATCCGCAACCTTGGAGAGGCCCTCGAACAAGTCAAGAGCAGAGTACACACCACCCCCGAGCAATGCCTCATGTCGATCACAGCGATCGCACGCCAGGCTCAGGGGATACGCGCTGGAGAAGTCATCGCCAAGCTCGCAGAAGACGCTTACTTCATGCAAGTCGACAACAGGGTCAACCAGCCTCCTCCCGCCAGGAACCGCGACAACGAAGATACAAGTCGCACCACAGACCTCGGCCGCAACCGTACTCGAGCCGAGCTGCCGGCTCAGCCCAACCGTACTCGTGCAAACGCCGGCGCACCCTCACAAGGTGGCAACAGTGCTGCAGCTGCTGGTGGCAATCGTGAGATCATCCCTCACCGCGACCCTGGCGGCGGCGGCAGTGATGGCGGAAGCTCCAACCATGGGGCCAACAGGAGGGCCGGTGGCGGGGGCGGTCCGACACATAGGCATAAGAATCGGTACCGTCCTTGAAAGGTAGGTACAAGGTAGTGTGCCCGACCGTAGGAGAATTGATCTCTATGACCCTATCTGATACATCTAGAATCACCTTATGCTGGGTCATCCACTCCATACCCAAGATAACATCCATACCAACCAAGTTTATGACAATAAGGTTTGTTGGAATGATTTTGCTACCTAATCCCAAACATACTCCACGGATTAAGATATTAGAGGTGATTTGCCCTCCGGGAGTAATTATCTTATAAGCGGAAGTGGTATGAGAACCCTTCAAACCCATTTTGCCTAGTATTTTTTTCACTGATGAAACTATGGGTAGCTCCTGAATCAAATAAAATCTTAACAGGAGTGTTGTTGATAGAGAATGTACCCGTGAGCACTGAAGCTCCCTCTGGAATATCGCTCATGGCGGTGAAGTTCAGCTTGCCTTGGCGTACTTGCACCATAGGCTTTTTGGCCGGAGTGGCAGGCTTGTTTCCTGCACCTTGATTCTGGGGGTTGGGCTTGATCTGCCTGGGCTTGGGGCACTCACTGATGTAATGCCCCGGCTGGCCACAGTTGAAGCAACGGCGATCACCAACGTTGCGAGGAGGTGCATTGGGCTTTGGAGCCTGCTGCTGAGCATTGCGGAACTGGAAGTTCCCTGTGGGTTTGCTCTGGGATGGCTTCATCGTCCAGCGTCCAGTTGAAGATGACTGGGATGGGCTTGGAACGTTCTTCTTCACAAAGCGAAACTTTTTTCCCGTTCCGCTGCCCAGAGCAAAACCAGACATCCTCTTCTTGTCCTCGTGGGCTTTCTTCATAGCGTCCTCTTGGGAGATAGCCTTATTCACTAGCTCATGGAAGTTTGCGGGCTCGAGCAGGTTCAGTCGCTCGTACAACTTGCCATCTAGCCCGTCACGGAACCTCTGGATCTTCTTCGCATCAGAGTCAACGTGATGCCCACCATACTGGCACAAGCTGTTAAACTTCTGAGCGTAGCGATACACTGTGTCAGATCCCTACCTGAGGGCCAACAGCTCCCTCATCTTCCTATCCATAAGTCCCTTGGGAATGTGGTGACTCTTGAAGGCTTGCTTGAACTCATCCCAAGTTACAGCGTGCCCTCGCTGCATCGACTTGAAATGGTCCCACCACATCAAAGCTTCTCCCTGCAGTTGCAGAGTTGCGAAGTTAGCTTTGTTCTCCTCGGAGCAAAGCAGCACAAAGGCAGAGAATTTTGCCTTTATGGCCTTGATCCAAGCCTCAGCTTCCAGGGGGTCTTCCGCTTTAGCGAAGGTCGGCGGCTTCATTGTGATGAACTGAGTGTACGTGGTGACCTGATTAGGCCCCTCGTGGTTGGCTCCGTGTGGCGGCCCTCGGTTCATCTGCTGGGCGATCTGCTGTTGCGTCTGCAGGATCTGGCGCAGCATCTCAATTTGGGTGGCCATGAAGGCCTCCGACGGTGTCATGGGCGGTGGTGGTGGCAAGTCACTGCTACCGTTCGCTCCGAACCCGTTGGGTGAGCTGCGCGTGGTTCCTACAATCTGAAATGCAAGCCTTGTTAGTTATATAATCGAAAGATTACTCCAAAATGATGACAAGCATGATCATACATAACCATAACTCATTAGCATTTATATGATGATAACAGCGACAGTCGAAAAGCATCACATAGCCAGCAAGGATTCATAGAATCGTTCTTTAACATGGTTAGGAATGCGACCACTCGAATACATGAGCCAACATTCGCTCTCGGACAATTACTGTCACTTCGGGTACCAACGATGGTGGTATACGAACGAGCACTTAATCGTTGGGCAAACGAGTGATGCCCCTAGAAATGCTTTGGTTTACTAACGCTTATGTGAAATGCAAGATTTGACATGCGTGGTCATTGCAACGATTTTGAGCAAGAACTCAGCAATCATAAACCATAAAACTTCAACTTCTGGGTGAATAACGAATCTCAATTAAAACACCACGTGCTTAAGCATTCATTATTAAAACAAGATGGAACAAGGTCCAAGCACATTACAAGACTCGAATTTGAAAACACCCCAACATGACAAGGTTACAAGCAGTTACTCTGCACGAAGACGTGCTAAAAAGTTAACTACTGTAAACATCTCGAAGACAACACCATAGGATCGACCTCCTTCTTATTCTCGCTGTCGGCAACCTAGTTTCCCACCGAAGCACCACTGCCCGTAGGCGAAGTTGGGGGAGTCAGCAAAGGTGGTCCTGCCTGGCTCGTCTGATCCAGACCAGACAGATCCTGCTGCTCCTCTGGGTGTGCCTGTACGGGAGGCAGTGGATATAAGGCCACTATAGCCTCCAAGGCTGCCACTTGTACCTCGGCCTCCTCCACCTGCTGCTGCATATCAGCGATGTTCTGAAGCAGTGCCAACCTCTCAATCTCATATGCATCAGCATTCTCCTCTAAGGTGTGATTCTCCGCCTCCAGATCTACAATCCTCTGCAAGCGGTTGCCTCTCTCTAGCTCTAACTGGAATCTCCTAGCACGCAGCCTGTCATTCTCCTGTTGCATCTGCGTCAGTGTAAAGTTCAGCTGCTGATGTGCTGCTGATAGCTGCTGCCAATCACGCCTAGATGCCTCCAAACACTGCCCAATAACCGCTGTGGTATTATAGCGCAGCCCCTGAAGTGTGAAAACCACGTTAAGACAGTGAGTCAACGTCTGGGTGACATCCAGTGGCTCTGCTAGTGACAATAGCTCCCGTAGGTGATCCATACGGTCCAACCATGCCGGGTCGTGAGGACTCACAGCAGGGAACAACCCAAACGAAGAGAGAGCTACCACAGTGGGGTTGTGGTCACAGAAGTCCGTCAGCACTCTGAGGGCTGCTGACTCAACGGCCTCGTGGGTGATAAATCCCCAGTAGATAAAACTCAAGTCGATCAGTCGGCATGGTCCGGGTGTGGTAGAACAGTGACAATCACTCTGCAACGGGGAATGCCATAGCACTCGAACTCGGACACCTCATAAGTCGGTGGTGTGAGGTAGCCTGCGGCGCTGAGTGCTTCCCACGCAAGGCGTGGAAAACCCTCCCAATACAACCCGTTGGTACGGATCATACCGTCAGCATCGAACTCGTGAAACACGGGGAAAGCCATCTGTACAAAAATTGTAACACATGTCAGGTCTCAAAGAGAACGGCATGTCAAATGGTGAAGTTCTGGCAGCTGTGAATAAAAATTCATAACCAAACATCCAGAACCCTCAAATCTTTCCCAAGTTTCCCGGTTACCACAAAAGTTCCTTAACACATATTTGATTTTTAAGGTTGACCTCGAACAAGGAAAACAAGGTGGACGATACAAGACCTAGATGTGCCTAGGAAGGTGTAAACCAAACCAAAAGTAGCTAGGATCGAAACTTGCGACTACAAGCTAAACTGGTTAGGGGCAACTGTTTTAAACAAACTAGTTTAATTAAGTCTAGCACAAGGTACAACAAGGTGAACAAGCTTTTTTCAAAATTTTGGCAGCGTGACAGCTAAGCATGAGAGGTACTCTAATTTATAAAAAGCACACACTAGCAAAATCTTCCTTAGAGAGCATATGGAAATTCAGTTTTGGGTCCATTTTAGCTATTTCAATTTTAACATGCATGCAAGACGTCCTATCCGACCTCACATGGCAATCAAGCCAAAAATCGAAGTTAGTGCCGGTGGCAAGGCTATTATTCGTCTCTCCCTATAATATCTAGTCGAGAGCTATACGGTACTCGCTTAACGACTAACGAAGCGCTGTTATGTACCTGCAGAAAACGAACCTTTTGTGCCAGCACGTCACGAAAGCGTCCACATACATTACCGTTCACTATAGAAACGGCATCCATGCGTTAAGCCGCTGCATGGACAGCGTCCAACCTCGGATACCCACCGTTTGAATGGAGTGTATCCTTGCCTCGCACGATCGACATGCGGAATGCACACGTATGAAACACGTGGCGACAACACAACTCATAAACAGACGCGAAAATGGGATCCGTGGAATGGATCACTCCATCAACCCTCGCAATTCCTGTGATGCGGAACAGCACACATATAAAACACGTGGCTCATCTAGTTTGGTTGTGCAAGAAAGTAAGTCTGACATAAAGTAATGTGCTGGAAGTTAGCAAAATAGACCATAGGTTAATTAAGCCACCTGAAAGAACCCAAAATTCCCTCTAGGGCCTCTCAATCTAGTTTATCCTTAGCGGACCAACGTGTTTTGGAAAAATCAGACAATCTTGGCATATTTTATTCAAAAAACAGTGATTAAGTGTATTAATTAATCTCTGGTGCATATAATTGCTCTGATGCCAACTGTGACAACCCGCCCAGGAAAATTCCGTACTATCGCCTAAACCAATCCACTTTGGTCGTTAAGCGATAATAAAGTATCATCCTGTCATTAGTCGTCGGGTTAACACCCGGTAAATCACTTGAATAGCAACAAGGATCAAAATATATGCATTAAAACTCACTCGAAGGCGAGTCCAGAGATACATCATCATTAACATCCAAATTCGTACCCCGAAGGGTTTATTTATTACAAACCGAAGTTTTTGCCATAAAGAAGTAGTTCAGAGTTTTGAAACAGCGGAACTAAATGAACAGGGAGCGGAAACACCACGGGAGGCCATCCATGATGCTCTCAGTAGTCGTCCTCCACCCACTCCAGCTCCCAGCCGGGCGGGATCTCTCCGGGCCACACATCACCGAAAGCATTACCTGGATCAACATATTATAGCAAGGCTGAGTATACTAATACTCAGTAAGACTTACCCGATGGTGATCACTACTTCACCAATTCTAGACAATGAAAGGCTTTTTGGCTACTGGGTTGCTTTTGCTAAAAAGTAACAAAGAGTATGTCCTTACTTTCAAGATTTTAGCACAAGTTCTAGTGGGTTTGATCTTTACTACATTAGCCAATTAGTAGAGACAAAGTTGTGAAATACAATTAATCAAGCATAGTATTCATCAACTTCCATCATTAGGGATCTCATGGCTAGTGGAGTAAGTAGTCTCAGATAACGGTGAAAGGCCGACAATCGATTGATTCAAACCTTGCAAGGTAGACCCGAACACACGGTAGGCTGCCCCGCAATGACAACTTTCCCAGGCAGTTCCCAAAAATCCTCAGGTCGGGATGAAAGGCCACAGTCTTTGGTGCAGGCTATCCGAAATACCCCGCAAGATACCCAGAATCACCATACACCACTGGTAGCTAGCCGTGAGACAAACCCCAAGAGTAGTGACAGTTCCATCCCTAGCCGTCTCATTAAGGTACTAGGCTTACCAGTCCCATTCCCGACAAGTGCTTAGTACGTTCAAACACTTAACCCACAATAGCCATTGGACCGGAGCCCAAATACCATGCTCTTACCACTTGAGCAATCCAATTAAGGATATAATGTGATTCCTATCTAGGAACCTATTCTCACGAGTGAGGTCATCACCCGACTTGTAACGGTCCTATAGCTTAGCAGCTATCGACCTATCATACTAGTAAGGACAAGGTACCTTGGGATCATGCATCTAGGGTTCCATTCAACTCCTGAACTTAAATGCACAATCATCCATAGATGATTGAATAAAGAATTTGAAAACTAGGTTAGATGCACCGGAGCTTGCCTTCGTCAGCTAAGTTAGCCTGGGCACCCTCGGTGTCGTCGAGCACTTCCACGTACTGCAGCGAAGATTCTGCTCCTCCTGCCTCGGCTTCCGGGACAAGGGAGTAGTCACCGTCCGAAAGATCTACACGGAATGCAATGCAAGTTCAGGTGATGTGACAGTTTGTTATCTTATCCAACTCTTGTTAGTCATAACCACCTTAACAAGTATCTAGATAGTACATCTCTTTTAGGAAGGTTATTAATCATGTGCGATTTATTCTTTTATTGCACATATGAATAATGTTCCTTCGTACTTGAAATTTTATGTAAAGGTTTAGTCCTTTTGCCCTTCACTAGCTAGGGTATGAACAATATTTTTATTCGTAAATCAATTCCTTATCAGCAAGGGTGTTTTATTAATCTTAATTAAGTTAGGTAATATTTTCCCAAAAGGGAAAAGAGTTAAAAAGGGATTTTCCTTATTTAATATCTCTTTATTCCTTTAAAGGGCTTTAGAGCTTTTTATTAAGCAATAAATTACCAAAAACTTAAGGAAGTGTTTCTTAAGCATATCAGCACCTTTACTGGCCCACTGTACCCACATGTGATGCTTGGAAGCTAGGAATTTAAATGCTATAGAAAATAACAAAGACTAGCTAGTGATTCAAATTAAATGCATATAAAAATAATTAAGCATCAAAAGGATCCAAACTTTCTCATGCATGCTCTCTGGTCCTAAACAAGCCTAAAGAACCAGCATGCACACCTAGAAACTCTACTGATCTTGCTTCATTAATTTTCAAAGGAAAATATGCACAAATTAAGAATAAATATTTCTGTTAAGCCAAAAATCATGATTAATTCACAAGAGGTGTGTTTTGACATAACAAGGCAGCATGCACAAGTGGGGCACAAAAACATAAATATATTTATCCACAAAAATCATCTAGGCAGTTTCTACAGAAATGGACAACAATTTATACAGCAAGATTTACTTCATAACTTTGTGCAATTTTTGGCACAGGAGCTAGTCAAGGCAAGACATACAACATATCCAATAGTTATATACAGAGGAGTTGTAGTTTTTGAGTTATGGCAGATCTAGGTATTTCACAATCCTATTTTTCATGTTAAAAATATCCAGAATTAAACCTTGTGAGAATAACAAAAGTTGTGGGATTTCTCTCCATGAATCCAACAAAATTGGTTTGGCATTTTTATGAAGTTTCTACAATTTTCTAAGGATTTTCTACTGCACTAGACTAACTAGCAAGAAAACCTGGATAGGATTCATTACAAACCGGTCCTAAACTTTACACAAGGCACCCTGGAAAGAAGTCACTTGCAATCGGGCCCTTGGCCGGGGGAGGCGGCGCGGCTCCGGCCAATTCCGACGAGCCGGCGGTGCTCCCGGCCGGGCAAGCAGCCGGGCGCGACGGGGTGCTCACCTAGGGTCGATGGGCATCGGAGTTAGGGGCGGAAGGGACGGCCGGCGAGGGGAGTCGACGGCGACCGGCGGCGGTTGCCGCGGCGGCTCGGGGGAAACGATGAGAAAGGGGTTTTGCTGGGCAACACGCGACCTTGTGAGGTGCACTGGGGTCTAGGGAATCTAGGGGAGTGGTCGGCCGGTGGCGAGCGCAAGCGGGGATGCGAGCTCACGGCGGCGGCGGCAATGGCGGGTGGCGCGGCGAGGGATGGTGCGCGGAGGGGAGAAATGCCGGCTTTTATAGGCGCTCATGCACTTGGTGACGACAGGTGACGGCGAGGAGATGCTCCTACCGTGCTACGGCGGCTCGGGCGGTGCGCGTACGGCGGCGACGCCGCCGTCGGACCCGGCCCGGTCCGTGGCGCGCTCGATGGTACGGCGGCGTGGCGGCGCCGACTCGAGGCACCTAGGGGCGGGGCGCGTCGGGGCGCGTGGGGCTCGGGCATCGCACGCCTCGTGCGGCCCTCGGCCTCGGGGAGGCGCGTGGGGGCGCGGACACCGAGGACGGCCGGCGCCGGCCGGCGACGGTCGGCGCGCGGGCGCGCGACGTCGCGGCGTGCTGGCGCTCTGCCCCGATTTCAAAATGCTGGTGCTCGGTTGGAATCAAATTTACTCCAATTTTTTTAATAGAACTTGACAAAGCGGTGAACAGGAAAGTTGGAGATCTAGCTACCCTCTACAATTTTCAAAAAGGCTATAGGGGGTTTTTCTCCACAGATTTTGAATTACACCAATGCCAACTGTGAATGTCAGACTGTCCTGTTGAACAGTGAACCCTGCCTTTGCAACTAATTTTTCAAGCTTTTCCACTCAAAATTTGAAATGCCAATCTACATGAAAGTTGTGTCCCTCAACGAGATGGACAACTTTCATAAAGGTAGAATTTTGAGTGTTTAGGTGAATTTTGGAGAACGCGGCAAAAGTTCCGGCAGACATCTATGGACACTAGGGGAACCAAGGGGTTTGACCAAGTATTTGACCATGGGTTGGCCCCACAAGTGTGTTTACTATTCAAAGGGGGTCTCTAGGGTAGGTTAGTGAGTTTTTCGGGGTGAGGGCCCAGGTTGACCGTGATTTGACCACTGTTGACCCGCTGTTAGGGTTAATTAAAAACATGGGGCGTCATAACTGCCATCGTCGTCGAGCGGCAGGAAGACGGTCACGCCTACCCAGTC
Organism: Cenchrus americanus; assembly: GCA_947561735.1. NCBI lineage: Eukaryota > Viridiplantae > Streptophyta > Magnoliopsida > Poales > Poaceae > Cenchrus > Cenchrus americanus. The sequence continues at coordinate 130,327,855 of OX387245.1, forward strand.
CAGCGACCAGTCTACTTCGTCAGCGAGGTCCTGTCAGAATCCAAGGCACGCTATCAACCCGTACAGAAGCTACTGTACGCAGTGCTCATCACCTCGCGGAAGCTACGACACTACTTCCAGGAGTACTCGATCTCCGTCATCACCGACTACCCGCTCGGCGACATCCTGCGGAACCAAGATGCTACTGGAAGAATCTCCAAGTGGGCTGTCGAACTCGGCGCCCTCAACATTGACTTCAAGCCACGCATAGCCATCAAGTTGCAGGAGCTAGTCGACTTCATGGCGGAGTGGAGGGAGAATCAGCTACCTACTCCAACTGAGCGCCCAGAGCACTGGGTGATGTACTTCGACGGCTCGCTCAAGCTCGAAGGCGCAGGTGCAGGGGTACTCTTGATCTCTCCAACGGGTGAACAACTCAAGTACGTCCTGCGGATCTTTTGGAAGGTCTCCAACAACGAAGCCGAGTACGAAGCTCTACTACACGGGCTCCGCCTCGCGGCTTCACTGGGCATCAAGCGGCTACTAGTCTACGGCGACTCCGCAGTGGTCATCAACCAAGTCAATAAGTCCTGGGACCGCAACAAAGAGAACATGGATGCCTACTGCCTAGAAGTCCGCAAGCTCGAGAACAAGTTCTATGGTCTCGAGTTCCACCACGTCGTCCGCGACAACAATGTTGCAGCAGACGTCCTGTCGAAGCTTGGCTCTACTCGCGCTCAAGTACCAGCGGGTGTCTTCGTCCACGAGCTTCACGCGCCATCCATCCCGGAGCTGGCACCACCGACCACTGATCAAGCGTGTCCCCCGGCTGGCCAGGAGGTCATGATGATAGACGTGGACTGGAGGCAACCATTCATCGACTACCTCCGCGAGCAGAAGGTTCCCTCGGACAAGAACTTGGCCGAGCAACTCATCCGCCGTGCCAAGTCCTAGTCGAAGAAAAGCTCTACAGGCGGGGCGCGTCTTCTGGAGGGCTCATGAAGTGCATTCCCCGAGAAGAAGGCAAGGGAACCTTGGAGGAGATCCACAAAGGCGTCTGCGGCAACCACGCGTCCTCTCGCACGCTGGTCAGCAAGGCCTTCCGACGAGCTTTCTATTGGCCCATAGCTCTGGGCGACACTTAAGAACTCGTCAGAAGGTGCCAAGGGTGCCAATACTTCGTCAAGCAACAACATGTCCCGGCCTACAAGCTAGTCACCATACCGCTAACCTGGCCCTTCGCCTGCTGGGGGCTCGACATGATTGGGCCACTCCCGATTGCGCCAAGTGGATTCAACAGAGTACTGGTGGCCATCGACAAGTTCACCAAGTGGATCGAGGTCAAGCCGGTCACATGCCCCAAGGCCGACAGAGTACTCGACTTCTTGGACGAACTCATGCATCGCTACGGACTACCCCATCACATCATCACAGACCTGGGCTCCAATTTCAACAATCACCAGTTCTGGGAGTACTGCGAGAACAGCGGGATCGACGTCCGATATGTCTCAGTTGCCAATGGACAAGTCAAGCGTGCCAATGGGATGGTACTCGACGCTCTCAAGAAGCGACTGCACGATGCTGCTAAATCAAAAGGAGGCAAGTGGATCAAGGAACTACCCAATGCGCTCTGGGGGCTACGCACTCAACCCTCCAAGCCAACGGGACAATCGCCATACTTCCTGGTCTACGGCTCCGAAGCAATTCTCCCTGCTGATGTCATGTGGGATTCACCAGCAGTAGAGCAATACGACGAAGGCATATCTGAAGATAGCAGACGAGTTGATATCGATGGACTCGAAGAAGCTCGCTGCGCCGCCCTCGTCCAATCAGCAAGGTACCTCGAGGGTATACGACGCTACCATGATCGCAACGTCAAGGAATGCTCCTTCAATGTTGGAGATCTCGTCCTCCGCCGCATCCAGAACACGGAAGGACTACACAAGCTCAGCTCGCCCTGGGAAGGTCCCTTCACAGTTGCAAAGGTGACCGGACCAGGCTCCTATCACCTCCAAACGCTCGAAGGTGAAGACGTCAACAACTCGTGGAATATCGACCAGCTGTGTCGATTCTACGCCTAGTCTATCGACTACCCTGGGGGCTCAAGTCTACACGACTACTCCGAAACTCCTTCGCTGTAAGCGACCTCCGGGTCCAGGCACTAGTCTCCGGACTACTCTACTCCAAGATCCAGCGTTTACGGCTACTAACGGATCTTGGGCTGCTCCGAGCGACAAAGGACTCCGGCAGCGGTCTACTAAGAGACCATGTACTCCTAAATCCAGTCTATACGGCTACTAACAGATCTACTGTTGTAAGCGGCTATACGCCCTAGCACCGCTTAGCCGTAGGCGGCCTCCGGGTCCTGACGACTACTCTTGTAAAACGGCCCTGGCCATCCAAGTGTATCTCTCTCAGTAATAAAGTTTGATTACCTATCAACTGATTTACTGCTTTTTCCCTCAACGGGTCTACTGGTGAGTATGACTACTCGTGACAACTCCACAATGAGAACTCCGTATACACACCTTGCGACAACGAGTGCTCATTTCTGAGAAGCTTTCTCATTTCATACTTAAACAAGTTCAATACAACTCTGTTTATACAATTATTGCTACAAGCTAACCCTACCGGACTACTGAAGGTTAAGCTTTTCGGCGACCTGCTCAGCAATTGGCGCCATCTTCTCCAGGAGCTCCGCGTACTGCTCATCAGTGCAATTGGCGGCTAGTCCACCGCGACTACATCGACTGGAGCCTTCGGGAAGTACGACTTCATGTATGCCAAGATCTGATTGGGGATCAACTTCGCCAAGTGCTTGACGTACGTCGCCAGACGACTGGGAGCTTCTCTCAGCCGGTCCACCAATAGAGCTATCTTCGGCCCGCCCGGATGAGGCACCAGTAGCCTCACAATGGGAAGCGCGGCTTCTTCGAGTTCCTTCAGCTGGGCCCGCAACCTCTCGCAGTCCTTGTTCAGCTTCTGCAGAGATTTGTAGCAGTTGACGAGGTCATGATCCGAGGCAATTCGAAGCTCCATGTGCTTATCACACTCATAAGCCAACTGTTTATAGTCATATTCAAGTACCTCACGGGCCTCTTTCTCCCGGTAGAAGAGGTTCTTCATGTCGACTTCTGAAGCTCTCAGCTGCTCGACACGAGTCTCAAGCTCTGCATTCCACAAAGCGGGGTTAGACTACTGCAAGACATCTCTAATGGGTACTCGACAAGACAACACTGTACCTTTATTCTTGTTGCGGAGCGACTTGTTCTTCCGCACCAGCTCGTCGCTCTTCGCCTACTTGTCCTTGACTTCGTTATGATACTGGGCGAAGGCGCCGTCAAGCTTGGACTGGAGCATGGCGGAGTGCTTCCGAGCCTTTACGAGTTGTTCTTCCAAGGCCTCCGCTCGGAGCACTGTATCGCCGTATCCTTGGAGCATGTCACATTTTTGTCGGGATCTCTCCACGACATCCTGCAGCAGACAACAGGTGTCACCTGGGTACTCAACATCTATGGTAGATTGACTACTCAAGGGTACCGACAACTTACCTTCATCCACTGCTCGGACTGGCACATCGCCTCCAAGTGACGCGCCACTGCCGCCGGGTCGACGAGGTCGTCTGCTAGGAGTTCAATCCCACCGCGACTACTCGTGGCGGCTCTAGACATCGGTGCCGAACGGATCGGCTCCGCATCTTGAATCTCCGGCGAGCGGACGGCTACTTCCAGGGTTGACTCTGGCAGTACGTCGTCGCACTCCTCTCCGGCCATCGCGGGGGCTTCTCCGCTGGCTAGCTCCACCGGCTCGGGGCTGCTCTGGCGGCTCCTTGGGTCTTCGGCGTTAAGGCTTCAACGGGTACTGCCTCGGGGATGGTGGTTCCTTCGGCTTCGGCCCCTATCAACAGAAGACATCCGGATTAGTCTCCCTTGGCGGTTACAACCACTCCTTGAGGATGACTGCGTTCATGCAGTGTACTCACCCTCTACAATGCTGGCCTCCGGCAGTGCAGCCTCTACGACCGGCGCCTCGGACTCTGCTTGAGGGGCAGGAGCGGACTCCTCAGCGGCTGGCGCGGAATCATCTTCAACCATCGCCGCGTTGGGTTCATCCTCATCCCAGGTCAGGTTCGTGGATTTCTTGTACAGTACACAACTGGTTGTCAACCAAGTACGACTACCAAACTGCGTGTACTACTCGGGAAAGATCATCACTTACAGACTCGACCGGACTACTGTCACGGTCGGGGCACCAAGTATGCTGGCGATGTCGACAAGGCCAGCTTCAGCAGGCACCTCTTCTTCGGCTTCAGTAGCCGTCGGCTCTTCCGCAGCAGCAGTTGCGACTGGTTCAGGTCTGCCCTCAGCAACTGGTGCTTGCGGCACGGCTTCTGGCATGGCGGGGGCTGGGCTGCGGCTTCTCTCAGCCGACTCCCCCACAGTTTCCCAGTCGCCTTCGTCCCCCTGATCTATGGGGTCGGAAGGCGAAATCTCCTGCAAGCAACGGAATTTCGTCGTCAGCATACACAACATCGAGAAACAAGTACTCGACTACCCTACTCGAGGAGCTTACATCTTGAGATGTGGTCTCAGTGACCTTGAGCTTCTTGGCCACGTGCTTGCGTGCCACGTTGCATGGCTTCCTTGGCGGCGCGGGCAAACTAGCCTCCAAGCTAGTTGGAGGATCCTGGATGAGAGGGACGTTGGGCAGTCCAGGGCGGCTGAATCTTGACTGCAGCTGGAACCGCTCCAGAACCGTTTCCTCGTCATCTTCGTCCGATGTGTCTTCGACGACAATAGTGTCGTCCTCTTCGCCGACTTCTCGGCACTCCTTGGCCTTGCCCTTCCCCTCATCTGGGATTTCGACAAGTCAAGGAGGTGAAGCCGGCTCGGAGACAAACTTCACTATGTCATCCTGCAAGAAGCACATTGGGTGAGCACGACTACTACTACATAATCAGTACTCAACATTGAGTACGGCTACTGACCTCGTTCGGTGGGCGCGCAGCGGAGTACTCGGGCACGGGGCAGGGCATGTACGCTGGCATGTCCTTGAAGATTCTCCCCAGCCTGTCGACGATGTCGTCGTCGTCGATTTCACCACCGAGCATCCGTGACGAGTCGCCGTCACCGGTGTACCGGTAGCCAAGGGTGTCGCGAGCCATCAGTGGCTGCACCCTCCTTTTCATGAAGCTGAAGGCTACATGCTCGGCCCTCAGCCCGGCTTCTCTCAAAGCCTTGATCTTCGCCAGCAATTTGAGTAGCTGGATACCCTCTTGCATAGTTGGCTCGGTGTTCCACCAGGCCCGGTGCTTTGGCTGCTTCCCGCTGGGGTTCGGCAGCTGCGGGTGGTGGTTGGTGATGTAGAACCACTTTGACTTCCAATCTTGGTTGGAGTCGATCAGCTTATACGCCAGGTACTGCTCCGCGGCGTCCTCGTGCATCTAGATGCCGGCTCCTCTGACTACTCGGGGGTCGTTGGCGCTCGGCTGGGGCTTCACGCGGAAGAACTTCTGGAAGAGTACCCAGTGGGGCTTGATCCCCAAGAAGGCTTCACAAAAGTGGATGAAGACAGAGGTGTGGAAGATACCATTGGCATTGAGATTGAGGTACTCGATGCCGTAGTACTCCAATATCCCCTTGAAGAAGCTGCTCACCGGGAGAGCCAACCCGCGCTCCATGAACCGCGTGAACATCGGGATCTCATCCGGATTCTTCTCCATTGGGTACGGATCTCCCGCGACGGCGCGCCACATGTCAACCTCTTTCTCCCGAAGAAATTCGCTGTTGAGCAGCGCCAGCAGGTCCTCGGTCTTGGCCTTCGACTTTTTCCACTCCTTGTTGGGATTTGGACGTGGGGGAGACACCGCCGGTGATGACCCTGCGGCGGATCCGGCGGCTTCCTCTCGGGATCTCTTCTTCCTGCCGGCAGTCTTCAAGCTCTTGGACGGCGAGGGCTTCATTCTCCAAGTGCACCGGGTTTTCACTCGCATTCGCTCGGGGGCTACGGCGGTGGCTTCCGGCGGCGGCGCGCTTGGATCTACAATTTCCGCTGAGGTGGCAGTGTGCACTAGAGGCGGATTCTAGGCAAGATTTGCTCGGAATGGCTGCAAGTGTGCGGGGTGAAGAACCCTAAGGGTTTCTGCTTCTATTTATAAGTCAACAGGCGGCTCCTCAATGACTGCATGGATAAGTCTCAACACGGCTGACTCAGCGGCAGCGCCTAACCCTTCAACTTCCAATAGTTGATGCGCCTTATCTCGGGGGCTCGGCTACATCTAATCAATTCCCTAGGTAGCGACAAGGTTCAAGAGCAACTCAGGACACATTCTACATACAAGATGACCCTTCAATTCGAGAGGAAGTACTCGACTCAAGGCTCGGGGGCTCTGTGCCATGTGTCCTTCGGTTTTTTCTCCGGATTTTGCGGGATAATCTTGCCAGAACTTCATATTGACCCTCAGCCAGAGTCTACGACTCAACCTAAGGCTCGGGGGCTACTCCACATGGAGTGCGATTTTGCAATCGCACTTCCATATCAACTTCGGCTTCAAGGCAACACGGGTATTGTTGAAGACCTTCGAGAGCAGAACTTCGGGACGCTTGGGAACTACTTGAGAAGACTTCAGGATTACTCAAAGATCAGCTGGAGTACCTTCCAGCCTCGGGATGCTTCAAATATTCTTGAGGACTTTCAACTTGTAGTACTCGGGGACGCTTGAGGACTACTCGTCAAGGCCGTCAAGACTACTTGAAGCTATCCTACTCGACTACGAAGTACTCGGGGGCTTGTCGTATGGACCTCCCTGGGCCCACTACCTCGGTGGGTACCAAGACCGACTACTCGGTGGGCCCCTGGGACTACCTTACTTGTGCCGCACGGCACTTGATGGCGTGAGGCGCAAGGACTACGGTGGAGAAGTACTCAGATACGAAGCTATACATACCATGTACTGTGTAGAGGACTCCTAGACGTACACGGCTAGTACTCTCTCCCTGTAACCCTGCCTCCCGGACTATATAAGGCGAGACAGAGACCCTTCTCTCGGAGATTAGGTATCATCTTGTAATCACATCCAATCAATCCAGAGCTACGCAGCATACATGATGTAGGGTATTACGCACCTCGCGGCCCGAACCTATCTAAATTGTGTGCCACGTGTCTCTTCCTCCGAGTTACCGATCTTGGCGAGGCCACATTCATCTACCTCGGGTACTCCCCTTGGTAGGTTGCCGGTCTAAAACACCGACAGGCCCACACTGGCCTCGAGCGAGGCAGAGTCCCGCACGAGGGTGTGCGTGGCCCTCGAGCGAGGCGGAGTCCTGCCCGAGGGGGCGTCCAGCCCTCGAGCGAGGTGGAGTTTCGCCCGAGGGGGCGTCCAGCCTTCGAGCGAGGTGGAGTTTCGGTGTTGTGGCTCCGGGTCCCTCGAGCGAGGCGGGGTTTCGCCTGAGGGGTGCTGGGGCCGGCTGCTTGCTGGGCCGCTGGTGTTATCCGGGTCGTGGTCGCGTGAAACGTATTTTGCCGTTGGTGGGTTCATTTATGTTTTTGTTGTTTCGCGAATAATTGGGTTTTGTCCTGCTTATTAGGGGACCCTTATGGTCGTCCCCGACAAGCGCTGCCCCAGGTGATCTGAGGCATCTAGTCGAGGGGTGCATCGGCGGTCTTTTGAGCCCAGAGGAGCAGGTACCTCGACACCGAGTCTCTCGCTGACTTCCAGAACAGCACCCACCCGAACAACTAGAGCAGGTAAACCTCCAAAAACTTGTCTAACGTCGGGTCGTCGGCCTCGTCCGCCATGTAGTCAGCCTACACACACACACACAAAGGTTCATTGTCACATTCGTTTAAAATGCATACAAACATTGAAAGTAAGAGTTAGAATCATGTACGCTGAACTGCTGGACCCAAGTCCAGGTGGGCCCGTGGGTGTTGGCGAAGGGCACGTACGCGAACCGAGCAAGAAAGTCAGTGTGCCATGCTGTGGGGATGTCGATCGGCCCCATCGCCTCGCCAGCACACGACAGTCCTCACAACATCACGGCGTCATCCAAACTGAGCGTCATCTTGCTGGCGAGGAAGTGGAACGTGTGTGTCTCTGGTCACCACCGGTTCATAAACGCAGCGATCAATGGGGCGTCGTAGCTGAACCGTGTCAACTGCTCCGCCCAGGGAACCTCAGCTCGTAGGCTGTCCCCCTCGACCAACCACGCCATAGGGAGAAGTCCTGCAGCACGTAGCCTGAAAAAATAGTAATTTACTTAACACAAACTATTGTAAATAAATAGAAATAAATAATAAATATGAATTGCATACTTCGGAATCCACCGCTGGTGTATCGGCATCCATGTGCGGGCCGTCCCTCAACGTATGTTGCCAGGCGAAAGTACGAGAATAGCCGACACGTACGAGCGGTGGTACCGGTCCACCGCCTCGTCGAACAACTCCGGTCGTACGTACTCCAGCGGTGCAGCCATAACTGCAAAAAATAACATAATTGAATCAATTATTCGAAATATACAAATTAAAACAAATTTTGTGAATTTAAACCATTTTCTACGATTTTTATTTCAATTTAATCTAATTGTGTGAATTATAACCATTTTCTAGGAATTTTAAATATATTGAAACGAATTATGTGAATTTTCCCCATTTTCTACAAATTTTATATCAATTTAGTCTAATTATGTGAATTATAACCATTTTCTATGAATTTTAAATGAATTTAAACAAATTATGTGAATTTAAACCTTTTTTACATCAATTTAATCGAATTATGTGAATTATAACCATTTCCTGGAAGTTTAAAACCAGTTAAAATGAATTATGTGAATTTAAGCCACTTTCTGCGAATTTTATATCAATTTATTCTAATTATGTTAATTATAACCATTTCCTAGAACTTTAAAACCAATTTAAACTATTTTCTACGAATTTTATATCACTAATTTGTGAACTATACCCATTTTCATCTTAAAAAGTTATAACCACTTTCTAGGAATTTTAAATGAATTAAAACAAATTATGTGAATTTAAACTATTTTCTACAAATTTTATATCAATTTAACTAAACTAAACTAAACTAAGTTAATTAAACTAAATTCTAAACTAACTAAACTAAGTTAACTAGCCTAACTAACTATACTAACTAAATTAAATTAAATTTAGAAACATACCTCACTCAAAAGTACTCCGAAGGGTTGAAAGCCGAATATTTAGAGGACAGAGGGAGGGAGGGAGGGGCCGGCGGCGGCAGCGGTCACCTCCTTATATAGGGGTGACGCTACCGTCGTGGGGCGCGGTGCCAAGACCCTGCCGCTGTGGGGCACGACGCTAGGGCTCCTGACGTCGTGGGATACGTCAATTTTCTTTATATTTTTCTTCTTTGTTTTTCGAAAATTAAATGGACGAACAAAAAATTTCGGGAAATATACATCTACCGCCAAATCCCACGGAGGCAAGATTTTCTGCCGCCATGGGGCACAGCGGTAGGGGTGGCGCCAACGGTCGGCTGGCCTGCCACGTGGGGTCACATTCCTACCGCCGTGGTGCAAGGCGGTAGGAACCCTAGCGCCGTATCCCACGACGTCAGGAGCCCTAGCGCCGTGCCCCACGGCGGCAGTGTCACCCCTATATAGGTGGGCGACCGCTGCCACCCAACCCCTCCCTCCTCTAAATCTTCGGCTTTCAACCTTTCAAAGCACTTTTGACTGAGATATGTTTCTAAATTTAGTTTAGTTTAGTTAGTGTAGTTAGTATAGTTAGCTAGTTTAGTTAACTTAGTTTAGTTAGTTTAGTTAACTTAGTTTAGTTAGTTTAGTTAACTTAATTAAGTTTAGTTTAGAAATTCAGTTTAGTTAACTTAGTTTAGTTTAGTTTATATTAAATTGATATAAAATTCGTAGAAAACAGTTTAAATTCACACAATTTGTTTAAATTGATTTTAAACTTCTAGGACATGGTTATAATTCACATAATTAGATTAAATTGACATAAAATTTGTAGAAAATGGTTTAAATACACATAAATTGTTTTAATTGGTTTTAGACTTCCATAAAATGGTTATAATTCACATAATTAGATTAAATTGATATAAAATTCGTAGAAAATGGTTTAAATTCACATAAATCATTTTAATTGGTTTTAAACTTGTAAAAAATGGTTATAATTCACATAATTAGATTAAATTGATGTAAAATTCGCAGAAAATGGTTTACATTCACATAATTTGTTTCAATTCATTTAAAATTCCAAGAAAACGGTTATAATTTACATAATTAGATTAAATTGGTATAAAATTCGTAGAAAATGGTTTAAATTCACACAATTCATTTTAATTCATTAAAAATTCCTAGAAAATGGTTGTAATTCACATAATTAGATCAAATTGGTATAAAATTTGTAGAAAATATTTAAATTCACAAAATTCGTTTTAATTAGTATAATTCGAATAATTAATTCAATTATGTTATTTTTTAGTTATGGTTGCACCATCGGAGTACGTACAGCCGGAGTTGTTCGACGAGGCGGTGGACCGGCACCACCGCTCGTACGTGTTGGCTGTTGAAGGACCAGATTGGCGACCAGAGAGGGGGGAGTGAATGGGAGCCGATAAAAATTCTTCTTCAAAGAACTCTCCCTATGTCCTAGTCGCAACTCCAAAAGTCACACATGAACACCAATCGCCAAGACAATATAGTTATGGATGAACTAAGTCCTAGGAACGATTCCTCGAAGCACGCGCGGAAGCACTAGAGAAGAAGCAAAGGAACCGATCAAACTTGGCAAGATTTTGCTTACAGATCGGACTATCTGCCTAGCTGCCGCGGACTGTCCGCCAGGGAAGGGACGGACTGTCCGGAAGACAAGCACGGACGGTCCGCCGTACAAAAAACACTTCCAGCCGAAAAACACCGATTCTATCTAAAAGGTCCGCAGAACGGTCCGCGACCTCTTCGGACTGTCCGCCAGTCGCGGACTGTCCGCCAAACACACGCGGACGGTCCGAGGATGAACTGCGTAGAAAACCGCGAACTCGCAAGAACACCTCCCCAAAGTCGTCACTGGATCTCCCAAACGGCTGAAGCTCTTGAGGTAAGATTTGGGGGAGATGATATGCGTCACTAGGTGATGATATGCCACAAAACTCTTGGTCTCTCACTCCCTAGAATGACGGGAATCACGGATCACACGAACTCAACCACGAACAAAGAACTCCACCCAAAGACCATCAAATCGTGGAGGTTTCCTGACGTTTGAGTGGTCAAGATCATCCATAAAGAGGCACAAGGCACTCACCCATGATACCCTCAAAGAAATCCAGAGAAAAACCATCTCAAATTCGTGGAATCAACCGAAGAATGAAAACATCAAAGAGGCACCAAAAAGACCCACGGAAATCACAACTCCAAATCTTCTATACAACCAAGAAAGATTCGTACAAGGTTTAGCTTGCCTCTTCAACATCCATTGTTGACGGTGTATTATGGTACACCAAACATGTTCATTACACTTTGGTTTGGATTTGATTATGGAACTAACCCGCCACTAGGCACACTAATCATATAACAAGTTCATCTATGTGCATGCATTTGGAAGTGTTGTGTTTATGTAGGAAAACATGGACATAAAGGACGGATTCACAACAATTTCAAAGGAGCATTTACGGAGTCTTGTTCGTGTTCATGAGCTTGATGAAATCACTTCCAATGGTGGCAAGGACCGAAGTGCTACGTAGGAACACCCCCGGGGATTGAAGCGTAAAAGACCAGACTTCATGCAAAGAGAACCTCCGTCTTGGACGCCAGGATGACATCGTCAAAATCATGCAAGTGGAATGGGCAAAGTGCATAAATGCATGAGGACCCACAGGAGCGAAGGGGCGACCGAACCGGGCCGAGGTGGGCCTAGGCCAGTTGGCCCAGGCCAGCCGGCCTGGCCCACTACCGACGTCGGTTCGGTCCCCCCTTCCTTGCACCCGAAGGATTTTCAACCCTAAATCCCTGGAGGTGCCGCCATTCGCAGGGGGGAGAGCCATTCGCACCAGGAGGCCATCCACAAGCTAGAGAGAGAGGAGGGAGATCTCCGGAGGGGGATCGACCACCTCGAAGGAAGCACCCACAAGTGGAGAAGAAGGAAGACACCGTCGGAAGGGTGACCATGATCAACGGTGCTATGTCTAGCACCTTGATGGGGTAATCTCCTTATTCGTTCATGGGTTGTAATTGATCTTGAGATGTAATCGTACTTTGTTGGAACATCTTTCTATCATCATGTGTTGAATACACTTTAATGCTTAAGGTTAGCTACCATGTCGTAAAGGGAAGTAGAGCTCCAATGCTCCCTCAGATCCATTCAATACACCGTGTCCATCATAGGTCTAGTCATAATTACCTCCACGCAGTGACAGTACGGGGGGAGGGAAAGGGCGAAACCGTGGTCACAACCCACGATAGATTCGATTGGTTTTCATGTTTAAAGCGATTGCATGTTCTAGTATCGTAGACCCATGGGCAAGTGTCTCCTATCTTGATAGCTTAATCGTTCTCTCTAGTGTAGTTTAGTCATTTTCTAGTTTAATCATAGTTGGGGTTTGAGTAGCTAGTGAGTAGAGGTAGATCAAACGCTTGTAATCCCCTTACTCCGCGGATTGACAAGAACCTTGGGAATCTCATGGTGAAAAAGGTGTAGGTCCGTACGCTTGCGGATCATAGGTGGATACGTCTTTTATCCGTCAACAAGCCCCTTTCTCTAGCATCGTTGCTGGGGAGCAAGCTAGTTTACATCGTTTGGTTTGCATCTAACTTTGGTTTACCTTTTAGTTTATCTTTTGTTTGCTAATATCTAACACATATTACCTAGAAAACCACTTTGTTTGTTTTTGTTTTTGTTTTTGTTTTTATCTTGTTGTCTAGATGGTGTTCATCAACCCGTGGAAGAACCGGAGAAATCACTAAGGGATTACGCTAGTCCTCGATGTGAAGACATAAAAGTACAAGAGTTGGATTCGAAGCTCGTAGCGACCAAGTATGAGATAAAATCCAAGATCATCGAGATGGTGGCGGCAAACCCGTTTGAAGGGATGGTTTCGGAGAACCCATATAGACACATAAGGCATTTCACGACGCTATGCAACACGGTGCGTCAAGAAGGAGTTCCTGATGAATGGTTCAAATGGAATCTCTTTCCCTACTCACTTGCCGGTGAAGCAAAAACATGGTACTCATTTGCGTCCTTTGAAGTTGAAGGCAATTGGAACAAGTCGACAAAGAAGTTTTGCGAGAAGTTCGTTCCAATTAGCAAGGTTCAACATCTAAGGAGGCAAGTGATCACTTTCACGCAAGGAGAAGAGGAGGGGATAGACCAAGCTTGGAATAGGTTTAATGTGTTGATCGAACAAGGACCAAGACTCGGCTTCTCCGGTGACGTACTCTTGCATACATTTTTCTTTTCCCTAACCCCTAGTTGCATGCAACACATCCAAATGTGTGCAGGTGGGGATCTCATGGAGAAAACACTCACGGAAGCCGCTCAACTTCTACAAATAGTAAAGCGGCTACCATGCGAAGAGATTGGGAAACAAGACTTGCAGGAGAGCCGGAATATAACTCAAGGATGAAGAAGTGTGCTGAATTCTCTAAAGAGGCAACCCCGGAAGTGAAAAAAGAGGAGTCAATCCCGGAAAAGCTTGAACAAGAACACATCAAGTCAAGAACTACCCCGAGCGTTGACTTCGTCATATCAAATGAAACAAACAAGAGAAGCATGTCAAGCGCGAAGCCACTAAGGGAGTTCGAACCAATGGATTGGGTTCCTATCGATTACAGAGAAGTATTCGACAAGATAAGGCCGTTCCCTAACCAAAAGGGGATGGCAAAAGCATTGGAAGTGGATTTCCCGCCGGAAAAGAAAGCGGAAGATTCATACGATAAAGTTCAAGACCACAACCTAGACTTAGCTCCAACATCAACAAAATTAATCATGGGAGATGGTAGAACTATTAGACCTCTAGGTATTGCTTGCAACATGAATGTAAAAATCTCTGGAAAATGTATACCAACCGATTTCTTTGTTATTGATGTCTTACCATAGTAATCATGATCACATAATCCTAGGTAGGACCTTTCTTAAGTTGGTTGATGTCGTGTTGGATGACGGAAAAGGCAAAGTAACAATGAACCTTAATGGAAAGAAGTACACATAATTTTCTTCGCGTTTCTAAACACCCTACACCCTTTCCTCCCGAAGACAAAGTAGAGGAGGTAGATAGTCTTTGTTTTGTTGAAACCCTTAGAGACCCACTGCAAAGAGCGATAGAAAATCAAATTAATGATCAACAAGACGAAGAACTAGAAGAAGCAACAAAAGTCTTAGAACCACAAGATGGAAGCGTGGAGGAAGAAAAATTCGAGGACATAGGAGAAATTAAACCCGAGGAGCCACAAGTGCCCGAGGTAGACCTTAAACCTTTGCCCAAAGGATTAAAGTATGAATTTTTGGGCCCAGACAAGACTTATCCAGTCATCGTGAGCGACAAGTTGAGTCCCGAAGAAAATGAGAAGTTGCTGATTTTATTGAAAAAACATAGAAAGGTGATTGGATATTCGATTAATGATCTCAAAGGTCTTAGCCCAGCCTTTTGCACTCATCATATACCAATGGAAGACCAATGTAAGCCCGTAGTGGACCACCAAAGGAGGCTAACTCATGCCATGCGTGAGGTAGTAAAGATAGAGGTCATCAAGTTACTTGATGCCGGAATCACCTACGCGGTTCCGCATAGCGGATGGGTGAGCCTGGTACATTGTGTGCCAAAGAAAGGAGGTTTAATCGTGGTGAAGAATGAGAAGAACGAGTTGATACTGCAAAGAACCGTGACCGGGTGGCGGATGTGTATCGATTATCGAAAGCTAAACAAAGCAACGAAGAGATCACTTCCCCCTACCGTTCATTGACGAGATGCTCGAGAGATTAGCAAACCACGCTTATTTTTGCTTTCTCAATGGGTACTCGGGGTTCATGCAAATTCCCATTCACCCGGACGATCAACACAAAACAACGTTTACATGCCCTTATGGAACATTTGCATATAGAAGGATGTCCTTCGGTCTATGCAACGCTCCGGCCTCTTTTCAACATTGCATGATGGCTGTATTCTCGGAATTCATCGAAGAAATTGTCGAGGTGTTCATGGATGATTTTTCCGTTTATGGGAAGACATTCGTGGATTGCTTGGCAAACTTGGATAAGGTCCTCACGAGGTGTGCGGAGGTAGACTTGGTGTTAAATTGGGAAAAGTGCCACTTCATGGTTAAGCAAGGCATAGTGCTCGGACATGTTATATCCGAGAGAGGCATTGAAGTGGACAAGGCTAAGGTAGAGACGGTTGAGCAACTCCCACCTCCGACGGATGTTAAGTCCTTGAGGAGCTGTCATGCCGGATTTTATAGAAGATTTATTAAGGACTTCTCAAAGATCACTAAGCCTTTGACACATCTTCTTCAAAAGGATGTGGCTTTTGACTTCAATGAGAAGTGCCTAGCGGCATTCCGGACCTTGAAAAGTGCGTTGGTGAGTGCTCCCATTATTCAACCTCCGAATTGGAGCCAACCTTCCGAGATCATGTGTGACGCAAATGACTACGCCGTAGGCGCGGTTTTGGGTCAAAGAAAGGAAGGCCGAGTTCACACCGTTTACTACACTAGCAAAACTCTTAATGAGGCACAATTAAACTATGCCACTACGGAAAAGGAGTTGCTAGCGGTGGTATTCGCATTCGAAAAATTCAGATCTTACATCGTGAACTCGAAGGTCATTGTTTATACCGATCACGCGGCCATCAAGTATCTCTTGGCTAAGAAGGATGCCAAACCACGATTGATTCGTTGGATCCTTCTTCTTCAGGAGTTCGATGTTGAAATTCGTGATAAGAAGGGGGTGGAGAATGTTGTGGCTGATCATTTGTCTAGGATGAATCGTGGACAAGATGATAAAGAGCCCATAGAAGACAAGATGAGAGATGACCACCTCTATCGAGTGCTCGATTAAGACACTTGGATGATTGATATCATTCGAGCAATTCGGGAGATGCCTCTCGACCATCTAGATAGAAACTCTCAAAGGAAGATAATCTCCAAAAGTAAGAAATACTTTGGGATGCACCATACCTCTTCAAACATGGCAATGATGGAGTCATGAGAAGATGTGTGCCAAAAGAAGAGAGGCTAGAAATTTTGAGAAAGTACCACTCAGCGGAGTACGGTGGAGACTATAGCCATTTTAGGACCCAAGCAAAAGTGTGGTCTAGTGGATTCTATTAGCCGGAGATGCATGAGGATACTAAAAGATATGTTGCATCGTGCCCCGAATGCTAAAGAATCGGAAACATCTCTCAAAGAAATTCTATGCCCTTGAGATATAATCTACAAATCGATTTATTCGATGTGTGGGGAATAGACTTCATGGGGCCTTTCAAAAACTCACATGGATATCAGCATATCCTAGTCATGGTTGATTATGTATCCAAGTGGGTGGAGGCTATTCCACGTCGTAAAGCTTCCACGGAGGAGTCCATTGCCATGATCAAGAGCATGATTTTTCCTCGTTTCAGTACACCGAGAATCTTGATAAGCGATGGAGGAACTCACTTCACTGGGAAGAATTTCAAAAAGTGTTTGTCCAAGTTGGGAATTGAACATAGGATCTCTACAGCATATCACCCACAAACCAACGGACAAGCGGAAACGTTGAATAGGAAACTAAAAAGCATCCTCAACAAAACCATAGAGAAGGGAGGCAAATATTGGTCAAAGAAATTAGACGGAGCTTTGTGGGCATATCGAACGGCGCTCAAGACATCGATAGGTATGACCCCTTATCAATTCGTATATGGAAAAGCTTGCCACCTTCCGGTTGAGTTGGAACATAAAGACTATTGGGCGATTAAAGAGATGAACCTTGATCTCGATGCCGCGGTGGTAAAACGAAGGATTCAAATAAGCGAGCTAGAGGAGATGAGGTTGAAAGCATACGAGAATGCAATCATATACAAAGAGAGAATCAAAGGTGGTATGACAAAAGGTTAAAGAAGAAAGAGTTTAAAGGAGATAAGGTCCTCCTCTACAATTCGAGGTTTAAAACCTTCGGAAAGGGGAAATTGCAAAGCAAGTGGGACGGACCTTATGTTGTTCATTCGGTGCTCTCCAACAGAGCGGTAACCATTATGGATGTGAAAGGTGATCAATTCATGGTGAATGGTCAATGGCTTAAGGTTTACTATGAACCCGACGTTGTGTCCCTTCACCATATTGACATCTTCACCATGGAAGAAGAGCCCGAACGTCCAGCCTAGGACGAGAAACAAGGCATGGATTTTTGTAAATAGTTTTTTCTTTTATTTTTCTGTAGTTTCTCGCGAAGATTT
Source organism: Cenchrus americanus (assembly GCA_947561735.1). NCBI lineage: Eukaryota > Viridiplantae > Streptophyta > Magnoliopsida > Poales > Poaceae > Cenchrus > Cenchrus americanus. The sequence goes on from OX387245.1 coordinate 130,345,253, forward strand.
ACTGGGCCAACTTTTTCCCATGGGCTAAGAAAGAGAAAAAAGGGTGGTACACGGGAAACCGAACCAGACCGACCCCCGAAACAGGGTGGGCCGGCCGGCCCGGTCCGATCGGCCCAGTGGGGCCCCGGTGGCGGTTTGCCCCGGTTTTTCCCTGATTTGCTCCTTTTTGACTTCCTTCTTCGGTCAGAAAATTTTAAGGGAAGTTTGAATAAGGAAAATGAAGTTTCTAGGGTTTTCCTTTTCGGACTATTTATTTGGCCGAATTGGGAGCTCGGGAATCCATCCCATCTAGCAATCTTTTGCACCCACGCAGCAGCCATGGTGTCCCCGAGGAGCGTAGAGTTGAAGCAAGGTGCCAAGGAGCCATCGATGGAGGAGGCGAAGCGATGCGAGCTCAAGCTACCCGTCGAGATCAAGAGGACCGCCCGCATCCGTTGCGGAGGGCGTGTCCCGACCGGAGCTATCGCATCTCGCAACCCCATCAAGGAGGAGAAGGTCCCTACTACCGCTCGAAGGTCGGCGCACATCCGAGGCATGAAGCGGAAGGACTACAAGGAGGTGTCGCCCGAGCCTAAAGACTATGGGGGTAGCGACTACTCTGACGATCGTAGCCCGAGCTCGTGGGCAGCCCCCGGAAGAGATGACAATGATTTGTACATTTGGGAAGAGGTGCCCAAGGAGAAGACTCCCGAAGGCCCCAACGGCGGCAGCAACGACGACGGCGGTGACGACAATGGTGATGGCGACAACGGCGGCGACGAAGGCAGAGACCCTAGCGATGACGACCCTTTCAGGATGCATCCAATGTGTTGTGCGGCTAGCCGTCACTCCATCTCGGAGCTCTACGCATCGGTCGACGAATGTTTCCAGGCCATGGAGGCGATGAGGCAACGTATGGAGGATTTGGAGCGCGTGGTCGAAGATGACTACAAGTTCCTAAATCGCAACATGCGCAAACTTTTTGGTATGGTTGGGAACATGAAGGGCAAGTGGTGCAATAGTTGCGGGAAGTACCACTAGGTTTAGTTTTCTCCCTTAGGATTTTTGTAAGATACGACGAGGACGTTGTATGATTTTAGCGTGGGGGAAAGCTAGCTAGCTAGCCTTTAGCTTCAAGTTTAGATTGGTTCGGTTTAGTCTTCGAGAGAGTTTTGTCTTCGAGAGAGTTTTTTAGAGTTTAAGAGTCTTTAGTTTTTTAGTGTGCTTTTAAATTTTTGCAAGTGTATAAATTTAGTGTTGCGTCAAAGAAAATCAAATAAAAAGAGTCCTTTAAATTTTGTGTCTTGTGTGTTGCTTATCTTGATTTACTCGTTCGTTCATCTTTAGTTCTTGACATATGAACATAAGTGTGTGGTTTGAAAAACGTTTACCGTGGTGCTTAGTGGAATTGCTACCTCTAAAAGTACCCATACCACACTTCGATCTTGAGCTTCACATGTTGGTTGTGCTTTGTTCAATGGTAAAAGTTGGAGGATTTCAATTCTGAAAATTATCTAAAAACCCTTGTAATAAAGGTTAGCAAAACCTCTTTTTCCAAGTTGAGAGTTAGAAAAAATCCTATACAAGGCCAAATTTATTTTTTGCTCCACCATAAGTCTGATTAGCATGATGAGTTGGGCAAGGATCCTTCTCTCTTGGGAGTTTTAATTTTGAGCAATGATCATGTCCTTGTGCTTATCTTTTGTTGCTAGCCTCGCCATGTATTCGGTAACATGACTTTCACATCAGAAGTCTTGTACATCGCCGAATTCCATACCCAACCCTATACATCTCTTTTGTACACCGCATTCCTTGAACACAACCAACTCTCAAAGTTTCGTCTCGTCTCTAGCATGGTTTATTTAAAATTTCAGATTGTGTGCATGCAAGAAAGAGAGGAGTTGAGAACTTTGTAAAGAGAGAAAAAGATGTCAAGAGAGGAAAAAATAAAGAGAAAAGTATGTGTATGGAAAAGAAAGAAAGAAAAATGAAAAGTAAAGAAAAATATGTGTATGAGAGAATGAAAGAAAAAGAAGAGAAAGAGAAAAGAGGAGTGGCAATAAAGATATCAGAGGGATGGATCAAGTAAAAGAAAAAAATAATAGAGTGCGAGGAAGGATGTCACGTTGTTGAGAGACAGAACTTTCACTCTTTTTTCAACCATGTGCAATCCGACAAGGTAGCATGTAGGCTAAACATTCATAATGATAAATGGATCTTTGATCCCAAATGAAAAGAACATGGTTCCAAGCACAAATTAAGCGAGACATAGTCATAAGCACCCAATGTGAACATGAGAGGCATTCTACTCACAAGAGAGGTTCATATAGCATTTTTACAAAAAGAAGCCATCCACAAGCATATATATCCCAAAGCTACCAAGAACATAGCTATACATCTCATGAGCATCACAAGCAAAGTCATAACCTCATATATAGCATATCATGGTGATCAAAGCATATGAGAGAAGCACATCTCTATGGCATATGATACAAATGCAGTCTATGATACAAAGATGCAAACATGATATGACACATAAAAGAAAATGCAACATGCATATGTACATCAACCCTCCCAACCAAGGCTCAAAAAGGGAAAACAACTCCAAGTTCTCCTCGCAAACGAGCAAATGTAGCTTGGTCCAAAGGCTTGGTTAGAATATCGGCAAGCTGCTTTTCTGTAGGTACATGGATGAGGTCTATGTTTCCCTTCTCAACATTGTCTCTCAGGAAGTGGTACCTCACTTCTATGTGTTTGGTTCTGGAGTGAAGCACAGGGTTTTTGGCAACACTAATGGCACTCGTACTATCACACATGAGAAGTACATGGGAACACTCCTCACCAAAGTCACTCAGCGTGTATGTGATCCAAAGCAGTTGTGAGCAACAACTAACGGCATCAACATATTTGGTTTCTGTGATAGACTGAGCTACACTAGACTGTTTGCGAGAAGACCAAGAAACAAGTGAAGATCCCAAAAACTGGCAAGTACCCAAAGTCGATTTCCTATCGACTCGACACCCTGCAAAGTCGGCATCTGAAAAACCAAGAAGCGAAAGGGAAGTGGACGCCAAATACCAAAGACCAATCTCAGGAGTGTATCGAAGATACTTGAAGATCCGCTTGACGTCCTGTCGATATGAAGTCCTCAGCGACGCCTGAAAACGAGTGCACAGACACATAGACAACTTGATGTCCGGCCTAGTCATCGTCAAGTACAAGAGGGAGCCGATCATGCTTCGGTACTCCTGGTCCACGGGCTCTCCGTCCTCGTCCATGTCAAGCATTGTAGTCGTACTCATCGGTGTCGACAGGGGCTTCGAGACGTCCATCTTAAACTTCTTGAGGATGTCCTTCGTGTACTTGGCTTGATGCACAAAGGTTCCCTCCTTTGCTTGCTTGATCTGAAGCCCAAGAAAGAACTACAAATCTCCCATCATAGACATCTCGAATTCTTTGCTCATATCCTCTGCAAACCTCGCAACCAAAGAGTAAGACGAGCCGCCAAAGACAATATCATCCATGTACACCTGAACAATTAGGATATCATCACCCTGCCTGAGAAGAAAAAGTCTTATCAACCTTGCCCATCTCAAACCCCTTGCTGAACAAGAACCCCCTCAAGCAGTCATACCAAGCACGGGGAGCTTGTTTCAGCCCATACAATGCCTTTCTCAGCCTATACACCCTGTGGGGAAACTCAGCACTCTCAAAGCCCGGTGGTTGCTTCACATAAACTTCCTCCTCTAAAAACCCATTCAAGATGGCACTCTTCACATCCATTTGGTACAATTTGAACCCTTTAGCCACAAAAAAGGCTAGAAGGATCATTGCCTCCAATGGGCTATAGGAGCAAATGTCTCCTCATAGTCTATACCCTCCTTCTATCTATAGCCCTGAGCAACTAGCCTCGACTTGTTCCTCACCACCTCACCATTTTCTCCCTCTTTATTTTCCACACTCATTTTGTCCCAATAGATTTGCAGTTTGGTGGTGGCTCCACTAACTCCCACACTTGGTTTCTCTTGAAATCCTCTAACTCCTCATGCATGGCATTCACCCAATTCGGATCGGATAGAGCGTGTCCAATGTCTTTTGGCTCAAAGGTAGCAACAAAAGCTGAATGAGCAAAGTGAGAAGCATTTTTGGACCTCGACTGTGTCATACGCTCATTGATGTCGATGATGATTCTTGAGGGAGGATGATCAACTTAACGCGCCTCGGTGCCTCTCGCCTGGAGACAACCTCCCCCTCAGCAGCTGCTTCCACTTGATCTTGCTGGATTGTAGGCGGTGTAGGGGATGGACCATTCTGCACCGTAGTCATCGTAGTGGAAGTAGAGGGTGCATCTGTGGCTGGATCTTCACCATCATCACCATCATCCTCTCCAGCAGCATCTCATCCTCAAGGATCTTCTTGCCTACTTCGTCGTCACGTGCACACTCAAAGACAGACGAATTGCATGGTTGTCTCGTCAAAGGTAACCTCGCAAGTCTCCATGACTAGGTTAGTATCAAGGTTGAGCACACTAAATGCTCGAGAATAACTAGCATAACCCAAGAAAATCCCATCAGAGGACCTCGACTCAAACTTATCAAGCCTACCATTCTTGAAAATAAAGCACCGACAACCAAAGGCCCTGAAATGGCTCACTCTAGGTGCTCGCCCCGTGCATGAGCTCATAGCACGTCTTATTCAAGAAGGCCCTCAGAAAAATCCGGTTCCCAACATAACAAGAGGTACTCACTGCTTCCGCCCAATATCTTCTCGGAGTCCTATGCTCATCGAGCATCGTCCGAACCATCACACAAAGGGAATAGTTCTTCCTCTCAACTACACCATTCTGTCAAGCCACATAGGGAGAAGAAAACTGATGTTCGAGACCCAAATCATGACAAAAGGTTTCAAAACGAGAGTTTTTAGATTCACTACCGTCGTCGCTATGAATAGCTCGAACAACATCTCCATTCCTCTCGTTCTTCAGCCTCAAGATTAGATCCCTCACAAAACCAAACATCTCCCCCTTGTCAGCTGAAAAAAAAGACCCAAGCATAGTGAGAATAGTCGTCCACAATAACAAGGAGATACCATTTCCCACCCGCCGAGCACACATGAACTGGACCAATCAAGTCCATATGGAACAGCTCACATGGCCTCTCTGTCATAACGGATGTCAGAGGCGGATGAGAGGAGGCGACCATCTTGCCATGCCTACACGGAGCACATACCAATTCCTTTTGGTATTTCAACTTTGGCAATCCTCGAACCAATCCTAGCCCACTGAAGTGTGACAACAAGTCAAAACTCAAGTGACCTAGTCTCCTATGCCATCTCCAAAGCTCCGCCGAAACACCAGCAACCAAGCAACGAGAAGAGCCAACACCCTGAGAAAAATCGGCTCTAAAAATCTGAGCCTCAGGGACGATCGTGCACACGAGATCGCCTCGAGAGTCCAAGACACAAGAACAACCCATTTTGAAATGTACTTCAAAACCCTCATCAAGAAGCTGGGAAACAGAGAGAAGATTGTAACCCAAAGACTTGACAAGAGACACACGTTGAAGAGTCACGGACTCACGGACCTTCATCGTGCCCACTGAAAGCACTCTACCTTTCCCATTATCCCCAAAAGTGATGTACTCTTTAGTCATCACCGGGGTGAGGCTGGAGAACCTCCTTCGATCTCCGGTCATGTGTCAAGAGCAACTGGAGTCAATCAACCAAAAGCCCTCCATGCCTCTCACCTACAAAATCAAAAATGAGAGCGAGAGTGAGCAAAAGACTCAGCACTGGGTTAGTACAAAATGAATCAAACCAGTGCCTCGCCATTTGCTCAAACATGGGGTTAGCAAAATCCATCCTATCTCTCCTAGGTGGAACACTCACACGTCCCCTTGGAGGACTACACGCACCATGAAGGGCAGACCGTGGCCCGTAGCTCCTCTGGGACCTAAAGCTGCTATCGTTCCCCCATACTCGTATTGACCACAAGCAAAGGAACGTCCAGCAAACTCACCACGCCCAAACTCAACACGCCTACCACCCTCTCCATGTGGTGGCTCACCTCGAGGCACAAACTCACGCCTCTCTCGAGGGTAAATGGTACGCACCATACCCTCGCCTCTCGGCACCAACCTAGGCTCAGGCACACCACGAGAAGGGCGGTACCTATCCTTGTTGGCCAACTCTCTAGCCAACCTCTCCTCACGCTTCCTCCTGAAGCAAAACTCAGCAAGGTGCACATCCCTCCCACCAAGCTCACAATGGAAGGGTTTTGGTTTTGGGTTCTCTCAGGGCTAAGGCTTCTCCTCACTCGGTTTCTCTCCCTTCTTCCCAACGAACTCGTTCCCCAAGTCACTCATGAACTTGATGGGTTTCTGGAAGTTGTCGGTTTGTGGAGGAAACACAGGTGGAACTGGGGTTGTGTCTAGTCGGTTCCTAAGATGATTCGGTTTAGGAACAAAGGCATTTTTGTGGTGGGTTTTTGGTGGTTCTGGGATATCTCTGATCTTCCCCTCATTCTCACCACTTCCCTCACCAACCTTGTTTGCCCCAAGTGCTTCTCCATCCTGGCGCTTGAATGTCTCGATCATCATCCTCAACTGAGGCTCATGACCAGACAACCAACCCATCAACTGTCTCAACTTATCATTCTCATCCTGCAAGCGATCAACATAGTGTGCAAGCTCCATATTCTTCACAACATTTATTTCACAAGTAGAGTATGATGTAGGAATAGGAGTTTTCAGCTGAGCCTCTAGTGATCTAGCATAAACAAGCGAAACATCTAGCTTCTCATGCAAAACAGGACAAGAAGTGCAAGCACCAAGCAAGGAGGGCCTAGATTTCATCTCATCTAGCTAAACCCTAAGCACATCTAGTTCCTTGACCTTGGAGGCATACTTCTCCTTAAGCACAGTCAATTCACCAAGAAAAGTGGAACAATCAGTGCATTCAGGTTCATTGTTCACAACAGGAGCAGACTTAAGGGAATCAAATTGAGCCCTAGCATCAACAAGCAAAGACTCTAACTCAACCACCTTCTCCTTAGCCTCTCCAAGCAAAGACCTATACTCCCTCTTCTCCTTGTTGGTCTTTCTAAGAACATCATCACGATTGTCAAGCAAGTCATTTTCAACCTAGCATTCTCTGCTATCAAGAAGGATGGATCATTGTTTACCTGTTCCTCGGAGTCGAAGCCCAAGTCATCCTTAATGCTCTTCTTGCTTGCGGAGCTATGTTCCATGCCGCAAAAGCCTTGGGCGGCGAAGCACAGACCGTTGATGTTCTTGCTCGACCGCTTGCGCTTGTGCCGGTTCTCATCTTCATCACTTGAGCTCGATGAAGTGTAGAAGGAGCTCGAGTCGATGTCGCTCGCACCGGCCACCATCGCTCGCTCCTTCTTCTTGTGACCACCACTCTTCCTCGGCCTCCACTCGGACTTGTTCTTGCCCTTGTACTCGTCCATTGAGCGGTGCTTGTGATCGGTCCTCGGACAGTGCTTGTGCTCGGGCTTCACCTCCATGGCCTCCGGGCACTCAGCGATAAAGTGCTCGTGCTTCCCGCACTGGTAGCACATGCCCGAGCTCCTCCGAGCGTTCTTCCAGTTTGTGTACATGCACTCGAACCGCCTACTCAGCAACGCGAGGTCCTCCTCACCTAGCACATCGAACTCCTCATCTGGCATGGACACAAGGCAAGACAAATAAAAATGTCTCGAAGACATGTTAGCATTAGTCCTTGAACCAGATACAAGAGCCAGACTATGAGGGTCAGTCGGGTTCTCGATCTTTGCACGCACCCCACGGTCCACCTCGGACGACTTGAGCTTGGAAAACAGCTCGTCCACCGTGAGGGTCTCATACTTCTTTGACTCAAGAATGGCCTCGACCTTCTCACTCCACACGGTACGATCCAGAGAGTGCATGAGCTTGATAGCCCTGTCACGACCACATTAGCCCTCATATTGTTCACAATCACCGTGAACCGCTGCAACATGGCATTTATGGACTCACCTAAGAGATGAGTGAAGTTCTCGTACTCTCTCTGGTAGGTCGCAAAGAGCCGAGCCTGAACCTGAGCGTTCCCGGCATGAGCATTCTTCAGATGCTCCCAAATCCTGCACACCAAGTCCTCTGTCTGAACCCGTTCGAATTTAGATGACACAGAGAACGGTACAAGTAGTCGACCACATTGTTGTTGGCGTCGAACATGTCCCTCGATCCTGGAGCAAGGAAGTTCACCAGATGAACATAAGCTATGTTCATCGTGACATCCCATAGAATCTGACCCTTGCCTCGGAGGAAAGCAGCCATCCGCCTTTGCCACATCTAGTAGTTCTTACCATCAAAGTGTGGAGGACCCGAACCCCGTTCCTGGTACGCCATCTTTGGATCTTAGACTGGTTAGAATCATGAAGATCCGTAACCGGCTCTGATACCAGTTAAAGGACCGGATTGGCAACCAGAGAGGGGGAGTGAATGGGTATCGATAAAAATTCTTCTTCAAAGAACTCGGCCTATGTCCCAGTCGCAACTTCAAATGAACACCAATCACCAAGACAACGTAGTTATAGATCAACTACAAGTCCTAGGAACGATTCCTCGAAGCACACACGGAAGCACTAGAGGAGAAGCAAAGGAACCGATCAAACTTGGCAAGATTTCGCGTACAGATCGGACTGTGCGCCTAGCTGCCGCGGACTGTGCGCCAGGGAAGGGACGGACTGTCCAGAAGACAGGTGCGGTCGGTCCGCTATACAAAAAACGCTTCCAGCCAAAAAACACCGGTTCTGTCTAAACATCCACAGAATGGAACGCGGCCTCTTGCGGACTGTCCGCCAGCGAGGACTGTCCGCCAAACACACGCCGACGGTCCGAGGATGAACTACGCAGAAAACCGCAACTCCCAAGAACACCTCCCCAAAGTCGTCACCAGATCTCCCAAATGGTTGAAGCTCTTGAGGCAAGATTTGGAGGAGATAATATGCATCACTAGGTGATGCTATGCCCCAACACTCTTGGTCTCTCACTCCCTAGAACGATGGGAATCAAGGATCACACGAACTCAACCATGTACAAAGAACTCCATCCAAAGACCATCGAATCAAGGAGGTTTCCCGACGTTTGAGTGGTCAAGATCACCCACAAAGAGGCGCAAGGCACTCACCCATGATCCCCTCAAAGAAATCTGGAGAAAAACCCTCTCAAATCCGCGGAATCAACCGAAGAACGAAAACATCAAAGAGGCACCAAAAAGACCCACGGATATCAAAACTTCGAATCTTCTATACAACCAAGAAAGATTCGTGCAAGGTCTAGCTTGCCTCCTCAACATTCATCCCTCTCTCAAGATCTCACCATGAAGCTCTCAAGCTAGTCCTATCGAAATCCTAGGGAAAATAGGAAGGGAAAATAGGAAAACCAAATGAGTTAGGGTTCCAAGAGATAGCTGACATCCTCTCTCCTCTAAGTATATACGGATACACGCCCTCGAGGGCACTTTGGGAATTCTCGTCGTAGCACCATCGGACGGATGCCCGGCAACGCACCTTGCTTAGACTCGACGCAAGCCTTGCGCTCCCGACACGTGTCCTTTGCTTCGAAGCTTCTCGGCGCGCCCGGATCTGTCTCCGCCCGTCGAGCCTCCGATCTTGGTTTTGTGGTTCAACCAAGTAACCCGGCCAATTTTGTGGTGAACCGCCACAAACCTCGCGTGCAGACTCCGATTGTGAGCCGCTACCTTGCACCAGCTCCTGTCCACGACTTCGTCTTGCTTTTCTTGCCACCATGCGGCCCACACTTGACCCCGCTGCCACCGAGTCCCTCGAGTCAGGCCTACTTTTCTCTCCACTCCTCGAAGGCCCCACAAGGCATAGACCTTTCGTGCCCACTCTTCACCTGCACCAATGCAAATCAAGTCGCAACTTGCACCTGCAATACTCGGCCAAGAGTCAGTCCACACCACGTTGTCAATCACTCATCACAGCCAGGATCGACCAACCACCAGTCCTCGGACGCTCCGGTCCTCAGCTGTTCTCGGACTTTCGCCCGGCAACGTACATTGCCAGACGACCCGCACGTTGATGCCAATACACCAAGGTGGATTCCAAAGTAAATAATTCATATTTATTATTTATTTCTATTTCTTTACAATAGTAATTATGTTAAGTAAATTAATTTTGTTTTTCAGGCTATGCACTGCAGGACTTCTCCCTGTTGCGCGGTTGGTCGAGGGGGACATGCTACGAGCTGAGGTTCCCCGGGCGGAGCAGTTGACGCGGTTTAGCTACGACGCCCCACTGATCACCGCGTTCATGGACCGGTGGTGACCAGAGACACACGTTCCACTTCCCCGTCGGCGAGATGACGCTCAGTCTGGAGGACGCCGCGATGTTGGGAGGACTGCCATGTGCTGGCGAGGTGATGGGGCCGATCGACATCCCCGCGGTGTGGCACGCTGACTTCCTTGCTCGGTTCGCATACGTGCACTTCACCGACACCCACGAGCCCACCTGGACTTGGATCCAGCAGTTCAGTGTACATGATGATAACTCTTATTTTCAACGTTTGTATGCATTTTAAACGAATGTGACGATGAACCTTTGTGTGTGTGCAAGCTGACTACATGGTAGACGAGGCTGACGACCTGACGTCAGATAAGTTTTTGGAGGTCTACCTGCTCTGGCTGTTCGGGTGGGTGCTGTTCTGCGAGTCAGCGGGAGACTCGGTGTCAAGGTACCTGCTCCCCTGGGCTCAGAAGGTCGCTGACGCACCCCTCGACCAGATGCCCCAGATCAGCTGGGGCAGTGCTGTTCTGGCAGCTACCTACAGGGGGCTATGTTTGGTAGTGTCGAGGCCGGCGAGTAAGGAGGGGATACTCCTGCGTTGCCCTCTCCTGCTGATGAGGATCCACAAGCGGTTCGACATTGGTCAGCCCAAGGTCGACCTCTTGGAGTACCAGACGCTACCCGAAGACACCGACCCAGCGGACCTCCCCACCATGAGTTCTCTATGGTGCCTCCGGAAGGTAATAACCTCCCTTATCATTTTCTTCGCGTTATGAGTTCTTTAGTTCGATTCACTTAACTTTTCATGTTCTTTGCAGCACGTTTGGGCTGGGGAGCAGCCAAAGAAGGCGTACAAGGACTTTGTAGGTCAGATCAACCGGATGGTCGATGTCCAGGTCCGGTGGACGTCGTACGTTCCTGCCATGGTCGCTGCCCGCGCACCACAGGGGCTCTCGTTCTTGTGCTCCCGAGACCAGGTGTACTGGATGACACGATGACTGGTCTTCGACGTCTACGTCGAGGAGTACGTCGTCCACCGGGTGATGAGGCAGTTCGGCCTCTTCTAGGAGGCGCCAGTACCGACTGCGCCACGTCTGCCACCTATAGCGCATAAGTGAGCTACCATTTGCCAGTTATAATTATTTTCCGTTACAAATAGTCAGTTGCCAATAATTTTATGTTTCACCTTTGCTAAGTGGACGCGTAAGGGTGTGGCTGTGGCGACGTCGTTCGTCGGCAAGCTGCAGTCGTACGTGGATGAGTGGGCGGTCACAGTTGACACAAGCACCGTTTGGGACTCAGCCGACATGGCCACTGAGCGGAGCGACCCCGACGGCCGGCAGAGCGACACCGGCCGACGGAGCGACACCGGATGATGCAGGCTCGTCGCAGGCGGCCATGGCGACACTATCTCCCGACCAGCTCGGGTCGCGGGTGGTCAGGGTACCTGACCCCTGGACATACGACCGGGACCACACCAGGGCTGACACCAGAGCTGGTAGGCCGAAGAGGCACCGATGCATGTAGATGTAGTGGTACTTTTACCATGATTTTGTATAAACTATTTGCGTCTACTCGTTGATTATGATATGATCGTGTGATTATGCTTAACTTATCAGTTTGTTGTTTTTTAAAAGGTTAAAAGTGTTTTAAAAATGAAAAATTAAAAAAAAATAAAAATGGCCTTACCGCCAAGTGGCACGGCGGTAGGGGCCAATGTGGCGCTGGGCGGCAGGGTCCTGGTGCCGTGCTGCGCGGTCCTACCGCCAGAGGTGCTCTCCTGCCGATGTACCCCACAACGGAGGGACTTAACGCTGTGGGGGCATCCCTGCCGCCGTGCGACACGGAGGGGTTCGGCGGCAGATGTATATTTCTCAAAATTTTTGGTTCCTCCATTTATTTTTCGAAAATCAAAGAAGACTAGGTGCATGCCCGTGCGTTGCTACGGGCCCAAATATATATAATACAATATATATAACTTTCAATAAATAAAATTGTATAACACATAAGTAATGCCAATAAATCATAATATTGAATTTCAATATACATGTATATTGGCATCTACCCACATCATTCAATATAACAATAACAATATGATAACGATAATTTCCCTACATCATCTCGCCCATCTATCATATTTTTCTTCCTATGATGCGTGATAGATAATATTTAACGATGTTAGGTAGGTTTTTTCTCCAAGCATTTGCTTCATGCGCCAAAACATTGATGAAGAAATGACGCCGCATCTTAATAGCATCCTGTATGTAAGACAACATTGAATTTATCATACATTTTGTTAATCATAATGGAACATGCAGAAAGTACATTTACTTACCGTACAAATGTTCACATTTGTAGCATTATCCCATCTCGCCATGTATTGCATAATAAGTCATGGACTCAAAGATCTGTGTTATAAAAGTTGTCAGCTATATCGAAGTATGACATATATTTTAAGATCTGTATTATGCAAAGTTTAGTTTTGAGGTGGTCTTACCCGTTAGTGTCTTCCGCAATCCCTTCTGCACGCTCAAATTTGAATGTATGAACATCCACCCATGCATTAGGATTAAGTTGTCTAAATGCGGACCGAAAATGTAGGCAAAACCCTACAATCGGTATTGCATAGGCTTTATAGGGAACATCTAAAGCATATTCAGGAATAGGCTTAGGGTCAATGACAACAAGTTTCTTCTGCTCCATGTCGAGTATATAAAGCACATATGACGCGGCGCCTCTCCATGGCAAGAGAAACTGCAAAGCACACAGTATTAGGACCACAACAGATAATTACATATGCAAGGAAAAAATAACAGCCAGATTAGTACTTACGTATCTGCAGCGTACTACATCATATTGTACAATTTCCCACCCTCCAATCGCTTTACCCAACTCTTTAGTAGTGAATGGTTTACGATACTTTTCGCCACGCAGTAGAACCAACGTTTGTTGATGTGCAGTACAGCAAGATCAATTTGATCAAAATGCTTACAAATAGACAATATATGTGTGTGTTTGAGACTTTAATCATGAAAATATAACTTACACAGAAGCGCAGATCCATGTTGTGTTTCACAACTTTTTTGTTGTGCCATTTCATTCCTTTAGCCTCTCTGTATGTGAGAAACCGAACACCATGGTTGAAAAAGCTTTCGGGCATGGATGCCCCTCGTTTCAACAATGTATGTAGTTCGCTAAGTTTATGCACAATTTTGTACGGGCAATCACTTCTTATCCAGACCATACTGCAAAACAATAAATGAAGATGATGCATACATAAGAAATGTAATAAAGGGCAACTCCGGCCGATCTCTCGAATTCGGAACCCTACTTCTTCATATAATGATCATTTGTATTTGATGCCTTATTTTTCTCCCAACTGCAACCCAATTCTCATATACCCCCTTACTTCCAACTATTTTTCCTTTTCTATTTCTGTTTTTCACTTGTGTACCCCACCTGTCAGCAACTGTTTTCAAAACCCCCCTCCCGCCCCACCCTTCCCTCAGTCTCTACCCCTCTCTCTCTCGAATCGTCATCCTCCACCCTTCCTGTCGATGGCTCCACGAGCGCGGTCTCCTGGGCGGACCGCCGCAGGCCACGAGTGCAGCCACGAGGCAGGGAGTCGGCGGACCAACGGGCGTAGCCGCAAGGCAGGGCGGAGATGCCACCAGCAGCACGGGTACGAGAAGGCCGCTATCCGCCCCCATGGAGTCGGCCGCGGGGACGTGGCGCCACCAGCCCCATTTCCATGGATAAGGCGAGTAGCCGCCAACCGATCTTCAAGGTACGACCTCCGCCTCTCTCACCCTTGACTGCATCACCTCTCCCCGGATGTCGCATGGAAACTTCTGTTGTGGCGCGACAGCCTGGTGGTTGGCACTGTGACGGGATGAGAGTTCGGGTGAGGCCCTCCGACAATTGAGAATCTTCAGGTGAACTCCAACCGGGCTCTTAAAATTGAGCCCTCATCCACCAATATAAGGGCATCTCATCTACATTTGAGGCTACTATTTTCCTTCAACTCCAACCCAACTCTTATATTTTTTTTCCTATCTTTACTCATTTCTTACACATGAGACCCACTCTTCAGTGTTTTTTTAATTAAACCGTCAGTGTTTTTCTTAACCACCTCACCACCCCCTCCCCTTCTCCCTGCATGGCTCCACCCACCTACAGCCCCACCCGATCCCCTTCTCGCTCCACCCACCTGCCTCTCCCCACCCGTGCTCAAATGTGTTTCTTCCAATGGTGGATTCAAACTCTTGATTATGACGCTTTCGTCGAGATTCTCGTAATCCTGGGTTAGGTGGGTTGTATGGATAGTGTTGGATAGAAATGTCTCCGGGGCTTCATCTTGCTGTGGAGGTTCCCGTACTTCTACCTCGACATAGACAGGACTGCCAACGAATTTGGGAATCACCATCTCTTCCAATACTCTCGAGGAAGGCTTAGCGCTAGGAGGGGATAAAAATTCTGGTTTCCATTGCAGGTTTGCCATGGCGATAGAGTCAGGATGCAAGATGTTTGCACGATGCTCTTTCATCCTATTTTTGTAGTCCTTCTTGCTTTGCTTTGCCTTTTCCTTTATCTCTTCGAGCGTCTTAAGTATCCTCTTGGCGGCGGCCGCATCACACCTCCTCTTATTTATCATCGCCCTCTTGCCAGGAGACACCGCTGCATAACGTTATCTAGCCAGCCTTTTCCTTCGATCAGACTTAGACTCATTGTGATTGTTCAACGCGATTGAATCATTTACACCACCTAAATTGAATTGTAGTGATTTGTTTATTTTTTCAGTAATTTGTATATGTCCAACAAATTTTGTAGCACCTATAATATTTCAAAACAAAACAAATCTGCCATACTCACTATTGCCACCAAAATGGTAGTAAACTTTATGTTTGCACCGTACTAAAACTCTAAGTGACTGAGTGATATCTGGTAATATTTTTCATGCATCTATAACCGCAAGGTCTAACACCAAGCATCTATTCCCCAAGACATAAGTTGTTAAAAAAATGCCAATTTTTAGTGCCAATATAATTATTAATTTTGAGGAAAGTACTAAATAAATATATTTGCAACAAGTAGTAAAAAAAATACAAGAGACAATTTACCAAATGTAACTTTACTAAATAATATAATCTCACATCAATGTAAATTTTATTAAATAATCTCAGTAATTATGGCAAAACCATAGCGGCTAGAGTGAAGATTTGTCATTGCAACCATAACAGCTAACAAATATCAGATGAACGCATATTAGCTCAGAATTACCTTCATCTTGATGCGGAAAATACCCTGTCGTAGTGTTCAGAACGTATGTGTCTAAAGGAGCTTCTAAACCATCACTTGGTGCCCCATTTTGATCTAATTATAGGAAATAAAGTACTTTTAGAAGTGAGATGACATGTTTCCAATATTATTTGTATTGGTTTATTTCTTTTACAATAATGTGGTCCGTAATAAGCATATATGACCAAATTTTGTAGAATATATACTATTTTCCTAAGAAAGCAAGGCTGCCAGATTCAAGATAATGACAAATGGGTAACCAGAATGATAATAAACTTTGTAGGGTTGAAATATACTAATACTTTAACTGAAAGAATGACAACCTACATGTTTCGATTTGCCAAGCATCTATAAACACAAGTTTCCAATATTAAGCAATCAGTAATGGAAATATCAATCAACATAGTTACCTACTATGTTCAAAGGGTCGATGCCATGCACTATTGACGGCGTTCCCTCATCGACACAGAATACACCAGATCCATCTGAGTAAAAACTTACACACTTCAATTGACCAAGGACCTGAACAGAAAACATGACAGAATGTCCAAACAAATAATACCAAAGATTAGTGGGTAAGCACCTTGAACACACATATTCCCATCAGGGTATTTGGTCCTTTCATTTAACTCTCCCCTACGAAGCCATTGACTACCTTCATCCACATTCATGTGTGCATCCTCATCTACATAATACATAATAAAGATGCTAATGTTGGTCAACTGCTTTTGATCATGAAAACTGGATATTAATGACATAAGGAAATAATAACTTCACCATGTTCATTCAACTCTCTCGATAGCTGCATCTTAGTATTTTCATCTCCATCTTCTACACATTAAATCCAGGCCAATGAGGAACTGTATATGTTCGTGAACAGGATATGGGCATAAGAAGAATCAATACCTTCAACAGGCACTTTACCGGCACCAGAACATAAACCGCCCCGCTGTTTATTAACCAATCGTCTCTCTCTTTTTTCCTGTTCCTCTCATCTTTCTTCTCAGCTGACATCAATGCAAACCGCTCTCTCTCTCTCTGCCTCTCACGTTCATCCCCGTTTGGCTCTAGTAGTTAAAAAAATAATTAGAAGAGTTTTGTGCATTTGTATTGATAACAAACATTGATCAATCAATTGAAGAAGATTAACTGGTATGAGTGATTAACCTTGGCCAGTGTTGGTGATGTCCCCAAGCGGCACCCTCTTGTCGGTGCGGAATATGGTCCCGACACTAACCAGTAGATAGCGCCTAGGTCTATCCCTCAATGGTCGATGCTAAGCAACAAGTGACACAGAGATTTTATCCTGGTTCCGGCCGCGGGGCCGTACGTCCAGCAGGGGCGTGCTCGGGGCACTATATTACTTAGCACCGGGGGTGCTTGTAGTGGGGCAAATACAAGCAAGGCGGGAGAGGAAGCGTGACCTCCAAGTCCCTGGAAGGGTGGCAGAAGATGTTGTGGGAGAATGAGGAGTGTGTGCGTGGTGTGTCTCGTTTTTCTGTCCCCCGCGGCTGGGGGCTCGCCTCCCCTTTTATAGGCCAAGGGGATGGCGAGTTACATGCACGCTGCGCTATCCAGCTACGTGGGGGTGCACGTCGTGCTACGCTGTAGAGTGGGCGGCCGTCCGGGACGATCTTCGCGGCCGATGCGGCCATGATGGCCTACTTCGTACCCGAACGGTGGCGGTTCGAGGGTAGGATGGCGGCGGTGGTGGTGGCGTCCTCCGGTAGGCTTCGAGGGGGAGGTGCGATGATGGGCGGTACGGGGTACGGGGAGCGAGCGAACGGCGTTCCTTCCCCAACGCGCTTCACGGTAGTGGAGTGGTTGCTACGGCACCCGGCGTGCGCCGCACCGCGCGGGTACGGCGGCCACGCCGTCACAGTGGCCGGGATGGCGGTCCACCGGCCTAGCGCCTTCACCTAACCCTGTAAGGTCACGGGAAAGTGAAATCGAGGGTGCGCCCGGCCCCCCTTCGAGGGTCGGGCGCGTTAGCCGTACTGTAGTGGGCGCGCGGTGTCACGGGACTGACACCGGCCGTACCGCACAGTCCCTTCCCACAGTGGCGGGGATGGGCGCCTCCCTGGGGAGTTGGTGCGGCGGCACCGGGGCGCGAGCCCCGGGCGCATGATGGCGCCGTCCCGCGGCGTCAGGGCGTTAAATGCCCGTGTACGGGGCCGGCGCACGCGTGTGGGACGCCGTGAGCGTGGCGGGCCCCGGCCGACGGCGGGACGGACCCTCGAGCGAGACGCGACTCGCTCGAGGGGGAGTGAGCCCTCGAGCGGGTGCGGAACCACTCGAGGGAGGATTTGTTCCTCGAACGGGGCGGAGCCCGCCCGAGGGGAGTGCGCCCTCGAGCGAGGCGGAGCCCGCTCGAGGGGACTTCTAAGGGGGTCGTCTCAGTGGGCCGTCTGAGTCCCGCGGCTTGGACCATGCCCTGCATGGTTAGTTACCTGCATTGTTAGGCTTAACGTGTTTTGGTACTGGGATTTAAGTGAGGGTTCCCCCGTTGTTTAAGGGGGCCCCTAGGGCGGTCCCTGTTGACGGATAAAAGACGTATCCCTCTACGATCCGCAAGCGTACGGACCCCACACCTTTTTCACCACGGGATTCCCAAGGTTCTTGTCAATCCGCGGAGCAAGGGGATTACAAGCGTTTGATCAACAACGACACACTAGCTACTAAAACCCTAACTATATTATACTAGAAAACAACTAAACTACACTAGAGAGAATGATAAACGATCAAGGAAGAAGACACTCGCCCACAGGTCTACGATACTAGAGCATGCAATCGCTTAAAGACATGAAAAACCAATCTAATCTATCGGGGTTGTGACCACGGTTTCGCCCTTTCCCTCCTCTCGTCCGTCACTACGCGAAGGTATTCATGACTAGACCTTTGATGGCCACGGCGTATTGAATGGATCCAAGGAAGCATTGGAGCTCTACTCCCTCTATGGCACGGTTGCAAGCCTTAAGCATTAAAGTATGTTCAACACAAGATGATAGATAGATAATCCGACAAAGTGCGATTACATCTCAATATCGATTACAACCCATGGACGAATGAGAAGATTACCCCATCAAGGTGCGATCATGGCACCGTTGATCATGGTTTCCCTTCCGCCGGTGTCTTCCTTCTTCTCCACGAGAGGGTGCTTCCTTCGAGGTGGTTGATCTCCCACCGGAGATCCTTCTCCTCTCTCTCTAGCTTGTAGATGGCCTTCGGTGCGAATAAACTCCTCCCTCCGTGTTGGCGGCGCGTCGGGGGTTTTAGGGTCGAAGATCCTTCGAGGGCAAGGAAGACGGGACCGAACCGGTGCCCGAAGTGGGGCGGGCCGATCCCGGCCGGGCCGGCCGGCCCGAGCCCGATTTCGGCCGGTTTGGTCGCCCTTTTTGCTCCGTGGGTCCTCGTGCACTTATCTACTTTGCCCCTTCCACTTGGATGATTTTGACGCTGTTATCCTTACGATCAAGATGGAGGCTCTCTTTGCATGAAGTTTGATCTTTTACACTTCAATCCCCGGGGGTGTTCCTCGTAGCACTTCGGTCCTCACCACCATTGGAAGTAATTTCAGCGAGCTCATGAACACGAACAAGACTCCATGAATGCTCCTTTGAACTTATTGCGAATCCGTCCTTTATGTCCATGATTTCCTACATAAACACAACACTTCCAAATGCATGCACAAAGATGAACTTGTTATATGATTAGTGTGCCTAGTGGCGGGTTAGTTCAATAATCAAATCCAAACCAAAGTGTAATGAACATGCTAGGTGCACCAAAATACACCGTCAACATCTCCCCCACACTTAGCTCTTGCTCGTCCCCGAGCAAGTACTCGTAAAAGAACTTCGTCCAAGGTGTGTAATCGTGTATCACTTATCCTTCTTCACAAGTTAGTCAATCCCTTCATCTTTAATACATAAACACAAAGTAATGATAATCAAACATAAACATGGGCGTTTAGAATTTTTACCACGTCAAGATTCACCCCACAACTCAAACTCTTCACTCGAAGCTTTCAACTTCAGCCATACTTACTTCTTTGCTTCCATCGGAGGGTTTTTATGATTTTTAAAACAAAAATTCCTGCAACAAGTATTAGACAAAAACCTTTCTCCAAGCTTTCTCAAGTCACTCATATGAAGTGGTTATCCTAACCAAATTTTATAAAACACTCATCTCCCATTAATCTCTCATATATCATGTAAAAGTGGAGCTATAGGTAGGGCTAGCGCAATCAACACAAGTATTGTCAAACTAAGAACTTCCTCTAATGGTTGTCTACCTTTCAAAGCCAATGATCATGAGAATTAACCATATGTAGGGATATCAAGGATGAGAAGATTTAGAATGGTGGACATGTGCAAGGGCAAAAGAAAATTGTGACCACAAGGCACCAATGATGTCCTCGTTGTCGGATTGCACATGGTTGGAAATAGAGTAAAAGTTTCGTCTCACAATCAACGTGACATCCTTCCTTACACTTTATTATTTTTCTTTTCTTTCACTTGATCCATCCCTCTCATATCTTCATTGCTAACTCATCTTTCTCTCTTTTTTTCTTTTCTTCTTTCATTCACATATGATTTTTTTTCTTTTTTTTCTTTCTTTTCCATACACATACTTTTTATCTTTATTTTTCTCTCTCTTGACAACTTTTCAAAGCTTTCAATTCTCTCTTTCCTCGCATGCATACAATCTGAAATTTTTAAATAAATCATGCTAGAGACGAGACGAAACTTTGAAAATAGGTTGTGTTCAAGGAATACGATGTACAAAAGAGATGTATAGGGTTGGGTATGGAATCCAGTGATATACATGACTTTCGTTATGAAAGTCATGAACTGAATATATGACGAGGCTAGCAACAAAAGATAAGCACAAGGACATGATCATTGCTTGAAATTAAAACTCACCAAGAGAGAAGGGTCCTAGCCTAACTCATCGTGCTAATCACACTTATGGTGGAGCGAAAAAAATAAACTTGGCTTTGGATAGGAATTTTTTCTTACTCTCAACTTGGAAAAAGAGGTTTTGCTAACCTTTATTACAAGGGTTTTAAAATGATTTTCAGAACTGAAATCCTCCAATTTTTAGCATCGAACATAGCACAACTAGCATGTGAAGCTCAAGATCGAAGTGCGGTATGGGTACTTTAAGTAGTAGCGATTCCACTAAGCACCACGGTAAACGATTTTCAAACCATATACTTGTGTTCATATATCAAGAATCGAAGATTAAGCAAACAAGTAAATAAAGATAAACAATACATAAAACACAAAGATATATATAAAGACTCTTTTTATTAGGTTTTCTTGACTCAACACTAATTTAAGACACTTGCAAAAATTTAAAAACAGACTCGAAAACTAAAGACTCATTAAAAACACTAAGACTCTCATACGAAGATTAAACCGAACCTAAACTTGAAGTTCAAAAGCTAAGGCCAGCGAGCTAGCTTTCCCCCACACTTAAAACATACGACGTCCTCGTCGTATCTTACAAAAATCCTAAGGGGAAAACTAGATTTAGTGGTACTTCAAGCAAGCTTTGCACCACTTGCCTCTCATGTTTCCAACCATGCCGAAAAGCTTGTGCACGTTGCGGTTAAAGAACTTGTAGTCATCTTCAACTACGCGCTCCAAGTCCTCCATACGCTGCTTCATCGCTTCCATGGTTTGAAGACATTCGTCGGCCGACGCGTAGAGAGCCGCGATGGATTGACGGCAAACTCGACAACACACCGGATGCAATCCGAAGGGGTCGTCGTCGCCATAATCTCCACCGTTGTCACCACCGTCGTCGCCACCTCCATTGTTGTCGCCTTCTCCACCGCCGTTGCCGTCGCCGTTGGGGCCTTCGGGAGTCCTTTCATAAGGATGCTCATCCCAATCATCATCATCTCTACGGCGGCCGCCCACGAGCTTGGGCTACGATCATCGGAGAAGTCGCCATCCCCATAATCCTTAGGCTCCGGCGACACCTCCTTGTAATCCTTGCGCTTGATGCCTTGGAGACGTGCCGACCTTCGAACGGGTGTAGGGACCTTCTCTCCTTTGACGGGGTGGCGAGATGCAAGAGCTCGGTCGGGACACGTCCTCCGCAACGGATACGTGCGGTCCTCTTGACGGGTAGCTTGACCTCGCATCGCATCGCCTCCTCCATCGATGGCTTCTTGGCTTCTACCTTCAACCCTAAGCTTTTTGGAGGCTCAATGGCTGCTACAAGGGTGCAACACATTACTTGAAAGATTTGATTCTCGAGCTCCCAATTCGGCCAAATATATAGTCCTGAGGGAAAAGCTCTGGAAACCTTATGTTCCTTTTTTACACTTCCCTTAAAATTTTCTGACCAAACAAGGAAGTCGAAAAGGAGCAGTTCAGGCGAAATTCGGGGACATCGGGCGGCGGGCCACCACCGGGCCGATCCGGCGGGCCGGCCGGCCCACCCTGCCTCGGGGGCGGGCCGGTCCGGTTTTTTGAACACCGCCCTATTTTTTTCGTCCTCGGCCCATGGGAAAAAGTTGGCCCGATAAATCTTCGCGAAAAACTCCGGAGAACTAAAAGAAAAATTATTTACAGAAGTTGGTGCCTTGTTTTTCGTCCTAGGCAGGACGTTCGGGCTCTTCCTCCATGGTAAAGACGTCAACATGATGAATGGGCACGACATCGGGTTCGTAGTAAACCTTAAGCCGCTGTCCATTCACCACAAATTGATCGCCGTTTATATCCATAATGGTTACCGCCCCGTTGGAGAACACCGAATGCACAACATAAGGTCCGTCCCACTTGCTTTGCAATTTCCCCTTTCCGAAGGTTTTAAACCTCGAATTGTAGAGGAGGACCTTATCTCCTTCTTTGAATTCTTTTTTCTTCAATCTTTTATCATACCACCTTTTGATTCTCTCTTTGTATATGCTTGCGTTTTCATAAGCTTTCAACCTCAACTCCTCTAGCTCGCTTATTTGAATCCTTCGTTTCACCACCGCGGCATCGAGATCAAGGTTCATCTCTTTTATCGCCCAATAGGCTTTATGTTCCAACTCAACCGGGAGGTGACAAGCTTTTCCATAGACGAATTGATAAGGGGTCATACCTATCGGTGTTTTAAACGCCGTTCGATAAGCCCATAAAGCTCCGTCTAATTTCTTTGACCAATCCTTGCCTCCCTTCTCTATGGTCTTGTTGAGTATGCTTTTTAATTGCCTATTTGACGTTTCCGCTTGTCCGTTGGTTTGTGGGTGATAGGCCGTGGAGACCCTATGCTCAATTCCCAACTTGGACAAGCACTTTTTAAAGTTCTTCCCGGTGAAATGAGTTCCTCCATCACTTATCAAGATTCTCGGTGTACCGAAACGGGGAAAAATCACGTTCTTGATCATAGTGATGGACTCCTCCGTAGAAGCTTTACGACATGGTATAGCCTCTACCCACTTGGATACATAATCAACCATGACAAGTATATACTCGAATCCAAATGAGTTTTTAAAAGGCCCCATGAAGTCTATGCCCCATACATCGAATATGTCGATTTGCAAGTTGTATTTCAAAGGCATAGAATTTCTTTGAGAGATGTTTCCGGTTCCTTGGCATTCGGGGCATGACGCAACATATCTTTTAGTATCTTCATGCATCTCCGGCCAATAGAACCCGCTCGACCATACTTTTGCTTCGGTTCGAAAATGGCTATAGTGCCCACCGTACTCCGCCGAGTGGCACTTCCTTAGAATCTCAAGCCTCTCTTCTCTTGGCACACATCTTCTCATCACTCCATCATTGCCAAGCTTGAAGAGGTATGGTGCATCCCAAAAATATTTCTTATTTTCAGAAATTATCTTCCTTTGAGTGTTTTTGTCTAGATGATCGAGGGGCATCTTTCGAATTGCTCGAATGATGTCGATCATCCAAGTATCTTTATCAAGCACTCTATAGAGGTGGTCATCTCTCATCTTATCTTCTATGGGCTCTTTATCATCTTGTCCACGATTCATCCTAGACAAATGATCGGCCACAACATTCTCCACCCCCTTTTTATCACGAATTTCAACATCAAACTCTTGGAGAAGAAGGATCCAACGAATCAAACGTGGTTTAGCTTCCTTCTTAGCCAAGAGATACTTTATAGCTGCGTGATCGGTGTAAACAATGACTTTCGAGTTCACGATGTAAGATCTGAATTTTTCGAAAGCGAATACCACCGCTAGCAACTCTTTTTCCGTAGTGGCGTAATTTAATTGTGCCCCACTAAGAGTTTTGCTGGCGTAGTAAACGGCGTGAACTCGGCCTTCCTTTCTTTGTCCCAAGACTGCGCCTACGGCGTAGTCACTTGCGTCACACATGATCTCGAAAAGGTTGGCTCCAATCCGGGGGTTGGATGATGGGAGCACTCACCAATTCATTTTTCAAGGTCCGGAATGCCGCTAGACACTTCTCATCAAAGTCGAAAGCCACATCCTTTTGAAGAAGGTGCGTTAAAGGCTTAGTGATCTTCGAGAAGTCCTTTATAAATCTTCTATAGAATCCGGCATGGCCTAGAAAGCTCCTTAAGGACTTAATATCCGTAGGAGGTGGGAGTTGCTCAACCGTCTCTACCTTAGCCTTGTCCACTTCAATTCCTCTCTCGGATATAACATGTCCGAGCACTATGCCTTGCTTAACCATGAAGTGGCATTTTTCCCAATTTAAAACCAAATCTACCTCCGCACACCTTGTAAGGACCTTTTCTAAGTTTGCTAAGCAATCCATGAATGTCTTCCCGTAAACGGAAAAATCATCCATAAACACTTCAACAATCTCTTCGATGAATTCCGAAAACACGGCCATCATGCAACGTTGAAAAGAGGCGGAGCGTTGCATAGGCCGAAGGGCATCCTCCTATATGCAAACGTTCCGTAAGGACACATAAACGTTGTCTTATGTTGATCTTCCGGGTGAATGGGAATTTGCATGAACCCCGAGTATCCATCGAGAAAGCAAAAATAAGCGTGGTTTGCTAACCTCTCGAGCATCTCGTCTATGAACGGTAGGGGGAAGTGATCTTTCTTCGTCGCTTTGTTAAGCTTACGGTAATCAATACACATCCGCCACCCGGTCACGGTTCTTTGCGGTATCAACTCGTTCTTCTCATTCTTCACCACGGTTAAACCTCCTTTCTTCGGCACACAATGTGTACGGGCTCACCCATTCGCTATGCGGAACGGGGTAGATGATTCGGCATCAAGTAACTTGATAACCTCTTTCTTTACTACCTCTCGCATGGCATGGGTTAGCCTCCTTTGGTGGTCCACTACAGGCTTACATTGGTCTTCCATTGGTATACGGTGAGTGCAAAAGGCTGGGCTAATACCTTTGAGATCATTAATTGAATATCCAATCACCTTCCTATGTTTTTTTAATAAAATCAGCAACGCTTCATTTTCTTCGGGACTCAACTCGTCGCTCACAATGACCGGATAAGTTTTGTCCGGGCCCAAAAATTCATATTTTAATCCCTTGGGCAAAGGTTTAAGGTCTACCTCGGGCACTTGTGGCTCCTCGGGTTTGATTTCTCCTATGTCTTCGAACTTCTCTTCCTCCACGCTACCGTCATGCGGCTCTAAGCCTTTTGTCGCTTCCTCTAGTTCTTCATCTTGTTGATTACTAATTTGATTTTCCATCGCTCTTTGCAGCGGGTCTCTAAGGGTTTCAACAAAACAAAGACTATCTATCTCTTCTACTTCTTCATCTTCGGGAGGAAAAGGAGTAAGGTGTTTAGAAGCACGAAGAAAGTTATATGTGTACTTTGTTCCATTAAGGTTCATTGTTACTTTGCCTTCTCCGGCATCTAACACGGTATCAACCAACTTAAGAAAAGGCCTACCTAAGATTATATGATCGGAATTACCATGGTAAGCATCAATAACAAAGAAATCGGTTGGTATATAGTTTCTAGAGATTTTTACTTTCATGTTGCAAGCAATACCTAGAGGTTTGATAGTTCTACCATCTCCCATAATTAATTTCGTTGATGTTGGAGCTAAGTCTAGGTTGTGGTATTGAACTTTATCGTAAATTTTAGAAGATAGAACACTTACTTGGGCTCCGATGTCGCATAAGGCTTTGCATTGAACTCCGTTGATCTCGCAACTCAAGTGCGGCGTCATCTTCTCTTCTTCTTCGGATCCGATTGAATAAATTTCAGCAAGGCGAGCGTATGGTGATGCTTCAGGCTTGATCCCCATGATCCTCTTCACCTCGGCAATATGTTCTGGATCCACCACGTCATCTCCAAAGAGCTTTTCAAAAATCTCACCGGTGGTTTCAAGGTCGTATGAATTTTCAGCTTTCTTCTCCGGTGGGAAATCCACTTCCAATGCTCTTGCCATTCCCTTTTGATTAGGGAACGGTCTCCTCTTGTCGAATACTTCTCCGTAATCAATAGGAACCCAATCCATTGGCTCGAACTCCCTTAGTGGCTTCGCGCTTGACATGCTTCTCTTGTCCGTCTCATTTGGTGTGGCGAAGTCGACGCTTGGTGTAGTTCTTGACTTGATGTGTTCTTGTTCAAGCTTTTTCATGATTGGCTCCTCTTTTGTGACTTCCGGGGTTGCCTCTTTAGAAAAATCAGCAAGCTTTTTCTTCCTTGAATTGAATTCCGGCTCTTCCGCAAGTCTTGTTTCCCAATCTCTCCGCATGGCAGCCGCTTTACTAACTTTTTGTAGAAGTTGGGCGGCTTCCGTGAGTGTTTTCTCCATGAGATCCCCACCTGCACACATTTCGACGTGTCGCATGCAACTAGGGGTTAGGGAAAAGAAAAATGTATGCAAGAGTACGTCACCGGTGAAGCCGAGTTTTGGTCCTTGTTCGATTAATTCATTAAACCTATCCCGGGCTTGGTCTATCCCTTCCTCTTCTCCTTGCATGAAATTGATCACTTGCCTCCTTAGATGTTGAACCTTGCTCATTGGAAAGAACTTCTCGCAAAACTTCTTTGTCAACTTGTTCCAATTGCCTTCAACTTCAAAGGACGCAACCGAATACCATGTCTTTGCTTTGCCGGCAAGTGAGTAGGGAAAGAGATTCCATTTGAACCATTCATCGGGAACTCCTTCTTGACGCACCGTGTTGCATATTGTCGTGAAATCCCTTATGTGTCTATATGGGTTCTCCGCAACCATCCCTTCAAATGGGTTTTCCGCCACCATCTTCATGATCTTGGATTTAATTTCATACTTGGTCGCTTCGAGCTTCGAATCCGACTCTTGTACCTTTATGTCTTCACATCGAGGGCTAGCGTAATCCCTTAATGATTTCTCCGGTTCTTCCACGGGTTGATTAACGAACTCCATCTAGACAATAAGATAAAAACAAAAACAAAAAAAGAAACAAGTGTTTTTCTGATAATATATGTTAGATAAAGCAAATAAAAGATGAACTAAAATATAAAACTAAGTTAGATGCAAATCAAACGATGTAAACTAACTTGCTCCCCGGCAACGGCGCCAGAAAAAGGGGCTTGTTGACGGATAAAAGACGTATCCCTCTACGATCCGCAAGCGTACGGACCCCACACCTTTTTCACCACGGGATTCCCAAGGTTCTTGTCAATCCGCGGAGCAAGGGGATTACAAGCGTTTGATCAACAACGACACACTAGCTACTAAAACCCTAACTATATTATACTAGAAAACAACTAAACTACACTAGAGAGAATGATAAACGATCAAGGAAGAAGACACTCGCCCACGGGTCTACGATACTAGAGCATGCAATCGCTTAAAGACATGAAAAACCAATCTAATCTATCGGGGTTGTGACCACGGTTTCGCCCCTTTCCCTCCTCTCGTACTTGTCACTACGCGAAGGTATTCATGACTAGACCTTTGATGGCCACGGCGTATTGAATGGATCCAAGGAAGCATTGGAGCTCTACTCCCTCTATGGCACGGTTGCAAGCCTTAAGCATTAAAGTATGTTCAACACAAGATGATAGATAGATAATCCGACAAAGTGCGATTACATCTCAATATCGATTACAACCCATGGACGAATGAGAAGATTACCCCATCAAGGTGCTGATCATGGCACCGTTGATCATGGTTTCCCTTCCGCCGGTGTCTTCCTTCTTCTCCACAAGAGGGTGCTTCCTTCGAGGTGGTTGATCTCCCACCGGAGATCCTCCTCTCTCTCTAGCTTGTAGATGGCCTTCTGGTGCGAATAAACTCCTCCCTCTGTGTTGGCGGCGCGTCGGGGGTTTTAGGGTCGAAGATCCTTCGAGGGCAAGGAAGACGGGACCGAACCGGTGCTCGAAGTGGGCTGGGCCGATCCGACTGGGCCGGCCGGCCCGGGCCCGATTTCGGCCGGTTTGGTCGCCCTTTTTGCTCCGTGGGTCCTCGTGCACTTATCTACTTTGCCCCTTCCACTTGGATGATTTTGACGCCGTTATCCTTACGATCAAGATGGAGGCTCTCTTTGCATGAAGTTTGATCTTTTACACTTCAATCCCGGGGGGTGTTCCTCGTAGCACTTCGGTCCTCACCACCATTGGAAGTAATTTCAGCGAGCTCATGAACACGAACAAGACTCCATGAATGCTCCTTTGAACTTATTGCGAATCCGTCCTTTATGTCCATGATTTCCTACATAAACACAACACTTCCAAATGCATGCACAAAGATGAACTTGTTATATGATTAGTGTGCCTAGTGGCGGGTTAGTTCAATAATCAAATCCAAACCAAAGTGTAATGAACATGCTAGGTGCACCAAAATACACCGTCAACAGTCCCCGACAGTAGCCCCCGAGCATCTGCGGGTTTGCCATTGAGGCTCCCGCAGATGCTGGAACCTACTGATAGGACGTTCTTCCCTCCATGTTTGCGAACGCTTTCCGTGGGGCCGCGTCAGCGGACCCGCGGGTCTAGCCTCGAAGCCTGCGGGGAGTGAGGGTTCTCCTGCAGGGGTTAACCACGAGAGGTCAGAGAGACGTGGCACATATGCCAACCGGCATCGGCATTATTTCAGCCGGCTTCGGGGGTGCACGCACCGCTGACACTGTCTCGGGCGGGTACAATTTCAAGGAGGTGTAGCCGTGCGTCAAGCCCCCGAGCCTTGGCCCGTTCGAGGCGATCGGGTAGAGCCTGACGACTTGTTTTTTAACGCGCCCTCGCCGTCCCTCCGCGGGACGGAGGGTGAGGTTTCTGCAACTCCCATCGAGCGGGTCGCGAATTGCTGATTCCTCTTCGAGCTGGTAACGGGTGGTTCAAGTGGACGCCCATGCCCCGTTCGATAAGGGTAGGCTGCGCGGTCCGGAGACACGTCCATGGAAGCGCTTGCGTGGGTTTGCTAGGTGGGGCTCGGTCCCGTTCGCTAGAGACCAAGGGCGCGGAAGCTCTCCCTCGGTGGGATCCCCCCGGCTAGCTGCCCTCGCTGGCTCTTGAACACGACATGTGGGGCACCCTCGAGCCGACGGGCTCGAGGAACGGCTCGAGTGCGCGTGCCCTCGTCGTCCCTAACTCTGCGATCTGTGGCGCCTGTTCGAACCCGTCGAGGGTCAGGCTTCGGACCTCTGATCAGTAGGGCCGTGCGGGGTGGCGCCTGGGCGGCCCCGTCTTTTCACGTTTTGCGGCCGTCGAGGGGTCTGGGCGAGCCAGCCCTCGAGGTGCTGGTTGGTGGTGCAGCGCGACATGGGTGCCCACGGTTGCCAGCTCTACATCGAGTGGGTCCCGAGCGACCTTCTCACGCGTGTGCCTTCTCGTAGAGGGTTGACATTGTCTCGAGCCGGGGGCTCGCTCCGCTCGAGGGTTTTGCATGGCATGGGTGCCCGCGGTCGCCTGCTCTACATCGAGCAGGTCCCGGGCGACCTCCTCACGTCGATATCCCATCGAGGGTTGACGTCGTCTTGAGCCAAGGGCTCGTGCCGCTCGAGGGTTTTTACGTGGCATGGGTGCCCGCGGTCGCCTGCTCTACATCGAGCAGGTCCCGGGCGACCTTCTCACGCTGATATCCCGTCGAGGGTCGTTTTTGTTTCGAGCTGAGGGTTCGCCCCGCTCGAGGGTTCCCCTTGCTTGGCAAGGGACCCGGGCGTTTAAGTGCCTTGCGGTCGTGGCCACAGTTTGCAGCGCGGGCGCGCCTTTTTAGGCGCTGCGGCCGCGCCCGCGCGTAGTGGGCGGCATGGCGGCGGACGTGACGGCTTCGCCTCGGTCGGCCGCCCGTCTTTGCCGTAATGATGACCCTCCTGCAGTGTTGTGGCCGCTGCGGTCGTGGTGGGGCCCGCCCGTCGACGCGATGGAAAGATTCCCTGCAGTTAATGCTAGTCGGGGCGTCCGCTCCGGAGAGCTCGCCCGTCGGCCTATAAAACTGTGGGGAGGAAGGGACGGCGGTTTTTTACCTTAGCGTCTCGCCGTTTTCAGTCCTCCGCCCCTTCGCCTTCGTCTTGCTCTTGCCGCCGTGCGGGCTCGCTGTTAGAGCTTTTTCCTCCGCTCCTTGTCCTCCGCTCCTGTTCGCCCTCGCCCTCTTCATGGCGCCGCCTCAGCCTCCCCTTAGGGTCTTGGAGCCGTACGCCTGGGAGAGGTCGACGGTGACCCGGCTCGCCACGGGCGAGAGCGGTCGCCGCCGGCCAGTTGGCGGCCAACGAAGACGGACGTCCGGCGGAGTGGATCGTGCCGCCGGCTGCGGACCGCGAGCCCAACCCACCGGAGGGCTACGTGGTGAGTTTCACCCGTTACCACGAGCGGGGCTTCGCCGCGCCGGCGAGCACCTTCATGCGGGCAATGTGTTACTACTACGGGGTGGAGCTGCATAACTTCGCCCCCAACGCGATCTCGCAGGCGGCCACATTCGTGGGCGTCTGCGAAGGGTACCCGGGGGATCCCGATTAATTGGGAGCTGCGGGTACACCTTTTCCGCGCGGAGCTCATCACGCAGCCCCACGACGGAGCCAAGGACCCGCCGCGCGATGCGCGCGGGCGGGATGTCGCCGCCCGCGAGGGCGGTTCAAGGACGTCTACATCCCCTGCACCATGACGACGAACAACGTCGGCTGGGAGCGGGGATGGTTCTACCTGCGCAACGCCGAGCCCGGCCTTCCCCCCTACACCGGCCGGGTGTTCAAGGAGAGGCCTGGCTCCTGGGGCTACGGGGTGTCCACGCCTCGGCACCGGCGCGGCGAGAGTCGGTGGCTCGGGCGCGCGGCAGGGCGGCCGAGGAAGCACGGGGCCGACCGCGATGGGCGTCCTCGCCTTCCTCCACCATCGGCGGGTCGTGCCTTCGATGGAGAGGCCGCTCGCATCTTCGAGATGACGGAGGCGGCCAACCCCGTCGACACGGCGAGGTCACGGATGCTCCCGACGCCCCTTGAGCGGCCGTATGCGCTCACCCGGCGCGGAGCGCCGTCGATACCGGACGCCGCCGATGCCGGAGGGCCGGACCCCGTGGGACCTCGAGATGCTCCCCCTCGGCCCGCTGGTGAGTCTGGCTTTTGATTTCGTTTTAGTTCTTGGTCTTGCTTTCGTTTTCTGATGTGTCATTTGCGCAGCTGGTGGAGTTCACCATCGCCAAGTCCGTTCCGCCCACCCCCGACTCCCGCGCGCTGGGCCGGGCGGCGCAGCAGCGGCGGCAAAGAAGAGGAGGCGGCGCGCAAGAAGGCGCACGCGAGGCGACGTCAAGCGCGTCGCGACCGGCGGCCGCGGAGTACCGGCGGCGTGAAGAGCCGGGGCTCTCCTCCCCGGGGACCGAGTGGTGCTCGTCCTCGGAGGAGGACGAAGAGGAAGAGGCCGAGGGGGAGGGCCCCTCGGACGAGGGTGGCGACTCGCGCCCCCATCGCCGCAGCCGGTGCCGGCGGCGAGGGCGGCATTACTGGGGGCGGGCGCACCGGCGCCCGCCGCCGGGCATCGACATCGGGGAGCGGCGCGTGCCGCGGAGGTGCCGGCGCGTGCCACGGAGGCGCGCGCGGCGGGCGCGCCTGTGCGCGTGTCAAGCGTGCTCGCGCGTGGGGCGAGCGTGCCCGCACGCGCGGCACCATCGTCGGGGCGCGACGGCCGGCGCGTCCGTGCGCGGGGGCGAGCGTGCCCCCGCGCGCGGCGGCGCCTTCGGGAGGTGCGGCGTCGGTCGCGCCCGCGCACGGGGCGGGCGCACGCGCGCGGACGGCCGGCGCCGTCGGGAGGCGCTACCGCGGCGGCTTTGCGGCCGCACCGGCCTCGTCCGCGAGAGGCCTCGAGGAAAAGGAAACGGGCCTTTTCCTCTTCGAGGTAAGGAGCTCGTCTTTTTTCGCTTGGTTTGCTTCGTTGGTGATCAGGTGATCTAACCCTCCATTCGTGCCTGTGTAGGGTGGTGCCAACCGTTCCCCCTCTTGCACCAGCCAAGGTGCTGAGGACGGACGCGTCGATCCCCACCGGCGGCGCTCGTCGAGGGGGTCGCGCCGGGAACAAGCACGGCGGTGGGCACGAGCTCGCAAAGCCGGCCGGGGCCTCGAGGCCCCGTCCGGCGGATCGCCCGCCGTCGCGCGCCCGAGGCCGCCGGGGGGGCGGCCGGCGCCGGTCGTCGCGGAGACACGAGCCACGGTGGCGGCCGTGGTGGAGGTGGAGCGGGCGCATCCTACGGCGGCGCCCACGGAAGCGGCGGCGCGGGCGGAGGTGGCGGCCGCGGTGCCGCGCCGGGCGCCGCGGCCGCGGTGGCGCAAGTGGAGGCGCCGGCGGAGGGCGGCGCGGTGGCGGCGTCCGCCGGCCATCCCCGGCGGAGGTGGTGGAGGTCTCGGACGACTCCCCACCGCCCGGGTGGGATCAGTGGGCCAGCTGGCCCACGAACTCCCCCGAGCCCCGGGGAGGGGGCCCTCGTGAGGCGGCACGAGGGTCACGTGGTGGTGGGGGGCCGAGGACACGGTGCCGAGGCCTCGTCCTCCCGCGCGCGGTCGCCCCGCCCGGGTGGAGGGGACCGTCGAGGACCCCCTGCGTTCGCCGACGCCGGGGGGGGAGCGAGAGCTTTGGAGCGAGCTCCGGAGCCACGGCGCCACGCTCAACCGCGCGCTGAACGAGGCGCTGCGGGTCCATGGCGGCCCGGCCTGGCTCGTCTTCCAGGTGAGCCGTGGTTGCTCGTCCTTTTTTCCCTTTTCGTTTTCGTACGCTGCATTCGAGTCTCGGTGCTTACGGGCTTCGATTCTGTAATTGACAGGAGATCGAGCGTCGTGCCCACGATAAGTACGACGCCTTCGACCGGGTGAACGCCGAGGTTCACCAGCTCCGGGAGCGGTGCAGCGCCTTCGACGCGCTTGCGGATGCTCTCAGGACGCCGGACGGCTGGGCCGGCGTGCGGGCGACGGCATGGTGCGACGAG
This sequence comes from Cenchrus americanus, assembly GCA_947561735.1. Classification (NCBI taxonomy): domain Eukaryota; kingdom Viridiplantae; phylum Streptophyta; class Magnoliopsida; order Poales; family Poaceae; genus Cenchrus; species Cenchrus americanus. Next base: position 130,378,129 of record OX387245.1, read on the forward strand.
CTCCCGGAGAGCTCGGGACGGAGACGCTCCGCGGCGTTCGAGCCTCGAGCGGATTCGTGCGGCCCTCGTCGATCGTGACGAGGCGCTCGTGGAATGCGCGCGCGGACCTAGAGAAGGCGCGGACGCCGGCCGCCAGGCGGGAGGCGGAGGTGGCCACCGCTCGCGCCGAAGCTCGGGAGCTCCGCACGTCGCTCGAGGGGGCACGGGGCGCAGACCGCCGGCCGAGGAACGGGTGCGCGGGGCCGGAGCGACGCGCCAAGGAGGCCGACGACCCGAAGGCCGCCTTCGACGCCAAGGTCGCGGCCCTCGCCGTTGCCGAGGAGCGGCTCCAACAAGAGAGCGCCGCCCGCCAAGGGGCGAGGAGCGGGCCGCGGCGAGGGCGGGCCGCCCTCGTCGACGCCCGCGCGGCCGGAGCGGGGAGTGCGCCGCCCACGAGGTGACGCGGAAGTCGCTGGAGGAGCGGAATGCCACGCTCTCCAAGGTCGAGGACGAGGCGCTCGTGCTCAGCATCAGCAACGCCAACCAGGAGCTGGCCCTCCGCGAGCAGGGCGAAGCCGTCCAGCGCCTCGAGCTGTCGGTCGAGGCCGTGCGCCGGGACTTCGAGATGGAGAGGAAGCAAGTCGAAGGTGCGCCACTGTTCGATTCTTGTTCTATTGGCTTTTCGTTTGGGAACTCGCATTCCCGTTTTCTGATTTCTTCTTGTCTTGTCGATTCCAGGCTTGCGCACTGCCTTGGGGCACGCGGGCCGAGCGGGGCCGAGGCGCTGCGCAGCTTCCTACAACTCCTCCGAGCGGGAGTTGCAGGAATTGCGCGATGCGGCCCTCGAGACCTGCCTCGTCGTCGAGGAGGGTGAAGCCCGGGCCGGCGCCTCCCACGGCCGGCCGTCGCGTGCCCTCGGTGGCCATGTCACCGGCGGATGCGTCGGGCGTTGCGACCGGGTGTCCAGAAGGCCCTCGGAGTGGTGCGATCCCACTACGAGGTTAACTTCGAGGCGCTGGCGGAAGGCTACGTCGTGCCCGAGGGCGTCGAGGACGAGGTGGCCATGGAGCGCGCGGATGCGCTCGCTGCTGACGCCGCCGGGTCGCTCGCCGAGGCCTTCGAAGAATTCCTCTTCCCGGACGCCGCCGATGGTGCTGCTCCTCCCGCCTGAAAGCAGTTGGGCGCCAGGCCCATTTTTTGTTTTCGTGTATCAGAATTCTGGCCTCGTGGCCTTTTGTAAATAAACAAGTTGTCTCGTGAACATAAACAGTTGCTGTAAATGAAGTTGTTTGTTTATTACGCTTTTTGTTTCTCCTTCTTCCTGAGTAGATTCTAGTTAGGGAAGTTCGATTTTCGTAGGGGGCTCGCTGGGTTGGAGGCGAGAGAGAAGGGCCATAGCCACGCGGCGTAGGCTATCTCTGGCTTGCACGCTCCTTCCACTGTGCCGCCTGCGCCCTGTTCGAATCGTGGCTCAAAGTTGAAGTAGGAAACAAACTTAGCGCGTGTTGTTTTGTTTTTTGCGCGCAAAAATGGGACTATTTTGGGGGGGGGGGGGGGGGGGGGGGGAATGCCCCCCGCAGTAGCCCCCGAGGGTAACTTGGGTTTCAGGGGAAAGCCGAGTTGCCCTTTTATTGGACTTGGAGCGTTTACATAGTTGACACCAACTGGGGCGTTGGCCATGTGTTTTTACAACAGAAAGTACTTGGAAAATCCTAGCTAAGGGTAGAAGCGACGTAGGCGTTGGATGTTCCAAGCGTTGGTGAGCTCTTCACGCGTCCTCGTTGGCCGCCTTGTACGTGCCCGCTTGAGTACCTTCACCACGACGTAGGGTCCCTCCCATGGGGGCGATAGCTTGTGGCGCCCTCGGTTATCTTGGCGCGGCCTTAGGACCGCATCCCCCTCGCCGAAATCCCGTCGACGTATCTTGCGCGCCCGATAGCGTCGTAGGGGACCGTTGATACCTCGCGGAATGCATCAAGGCTACGAGGCGTGCCTCGTCCACCGGTCCGGCGAGTCCTCGCGGGCTTGCTGGTTAGCGTCCTCGTCGTAGCCTCGAACCCTGGGTGACCCGTATTCCAAGTCCGTGGGGAGGACGGCCTCCGCGCCATGTACTAGGAAGAACGGGGTGAACCCGGTGGCTCTGCTTGGGGTTGTCCTTAGGCTCCACACAACCGCTGGTAGTTCTTGGAGCCATTTTCGTCCAGATTTGTTGAGCTGGTCGAAAATTCGGGGCTTGAGGCCCTGTAGGATCATGCCGTTGGCACGCTCCACTTGGCCGTTGGTCTGTGGGTGTGCCACAGCCGCCCAGTCCACGCGGATGTGGAACTTATCACAGAACTCCAAGAACTTCCGGCCCGTGAACTAGGACCCGTTGTCTGTGATGATGGAGTTTGGCACTCCAAAGCGGTAGACGATGTCGGTGAAGAACGTGACTGCCTGCTCAGCCCTTAGATTTGTGATGGGGCGCACCTCCACCCACTTGGAGAATTTGTCGATCGCAACTAGTAGGTGGGTGAAGCCCCCGGGCGCCTTCCGCAGGGGCCCGACGATATCCAGCCCCCACACGGCGAACGGCCATGTGACGGGGATGGTCTGTAGGGCGTGAGCGGGCAGGTTGGATTTTCGGGCGTAGAACTGGCACCCTTCGCAGGTGCGTACGATTTCGCTGGCGTCCGCGACCGCGGTAGGCCAGTAAAAGCCTTGGCGGAACGCGTTGCCGACGAGGGTGCGGGGTGCGGCGTGGTGGCCACAGATCCCCGCATGGATGTCCCGTAGGAGCTCGCGCCCCTCGGGAATGGGCACGCACCGTTGTAGGATGCCTGAGGCGGCACGCTTGTACAGCTCGCCGTCGACAAGGGTGAACGACTTGGCCATCCTAGCGATGCGCCTGGCCGCGGCCCGGTCTTCGGGGAGCTCCCCTCGAGCGATCCAGGCAATATATTTCTCCCGCCAGTCCGCCTGGACGGGAGCCGGCTCGATGTCCATCGCTTCGGCCTCGTGGGAACCGTACCCCTCGAAGAGGGAGAGCACGTACGCCTCGTTCGAGGGGTCCTCGTCCATGGGCTCCGCGCCCGCTGGGCTCGAGGGAGCCCCCGAGGGTTCGTCGCGGTTCGAGGGGTAGGGCTCGAAGACGACCGAGGGTTGAGCGATGTCACGTGCGAAAACGTTCGGGGGGACGGTGATCCGCCCGGACGCAATCTTGGCGAGCTCGTCCGCCTCTTCATTGTACTTGCGGGGCGCATGGTTGAGCTCGATGCCGTAGAACTTGTCCTCGAGGGCCCGCACGGCCTTGCAGTAGGCCTCCATCTTGTCGTCGTGGCAGCTCGCGTTCTTCATGACTTGATCGATCACGAGCTGCGAGTCGCCGCGTACGTCGAGGCGCTTGACGCCCAACTCAATGGCGATTTTGAGGCCGCAGAGCAGGGCCTCGTACTCAGCCATATTGTTGGACGCGGGGAAGTGGAGGCGCACTGCGTAGCGCATGTGCTCCCCGAGGGGTGACACGAAGAGCAGGCCCGCGCCTGCTCCCGTTTTCATCACTGAGCCGTCGAAGAACAGAGTCCAGCACTCTGCCTGGATTTGTGGAGGCGGCAGCTGTGTGTCCGTCCACTCAGCGACGAAATCCGCCAGGATTTGCGATTTGATGGCCTTTCGCGGGGCGTAGGCAAGCGTTTCGCCCATCAGCTCCACGGACCACTTGGCGATCCTACCCGCGGCGTCGGGGTTGCGGATGATTTCTCCTAGTGGGAAGGAGGAAACCACCGTGACCGGGTGGGCCTCGAAGTAGTGGCGGAGTTTGCGCCGCGCGAGAACCACTGCGTACAGCAGCTTCTGGACCTGTGGGTAGCGCATCTTCGTGTCCGAGAGGACTTCGCTGATGTAGTAGACTGGCCGCTGCACTGGCAGGGCATGTCCTTCCTCCGTGCGCTCCACAACGATCACGGCGCTCACCACCTGGGTGGTCGCGGCCACGTAGAGCTGCAGGGGCTCGCCGTCCTGCGGCGGCGTGAGGATCGGGGCGCGTGTTAGTGACGCCTTTAGCTTGTCGAGCGCGTCCTGGGCCTCGGTGGTCCAGGAGAAGCGCTCGTGCTTCTTGAGCAGGCGGTAGAGGGGCAGGCCCTTCTCGCCGAGCCGCGAGATGAAGCGGCTCAAGGCGGCAAGGCACCCCAACACTTTTTGTACCCCCTTGAGGTCCTTGATCGGACCCATCCGTTCGAGGGCCGCAACCTTTTCGGGGTTGGCCTCGATTCCTCGTTGGGAGACGATGTATCCCAGGAGCATGCCTCGCGGCACTCCAAAGACACATTTTTCGGGGTTTAACTTGACCCCGTTGGCCCGTAGGCAGTTGAACGCGACGCCAAGGTCGCCAACCAGGTCGTCCGCCTTCCTGGTCTTCACGACGATGTCGTCCACGTACGCTTCGACCGTCCGCCCGATGTGGTCCCCAAAAACGTGCTGCATGCAACGTTGGTATGTTGCACCCGCGTTTCTGAGGCCAAATGGCATCGTGACGTAGCAAAACGTCCCGAACGGTGTGATGAACGAAGTCGCAAGCTGGTCGGACTCCTTCATTTTTATTTGGTGATACCCGGAATAAGCATCAAGGAAACAGAGCAGTTCGCACCCAGCAGTTGAGTCAACAATTTGATCAATGCGTGGCAAAGGAAAAGGAACTTTGGGACATGCTTTATTAAGACTAGTGTAGTCTACACACATCCGCCACTTCCCATTTTCCTTTTTTACAAGCACAGGATTTGCTAGCCACGTCGGGTGGAACACTTCCTTGATGAATCCGGCCTCGAGGAGCTTCCGCAGCTCCGCTCCGATTGCCCGTCGCCGCTCCTCATCGAAGCGGCGCGGCCCGTTCTGTATGGCGCGAGCATTTGGCAGGATGTCAAGGGAGTGCTCGGCGACTTCCCTCGGGATGCCTGGCATGTCCGAGGGGCTCCACGCGAAGATGTCGGCGTTGGCGCGGAGGAAGTCGACGAGCACTGCTTCCTATTTGGGGTCGAGGGTGGAGCTGACCCTCAACGCCTTGCCCTCGGGGGCCGAAGGGTCGAGGGGGACCCCCTTGGTCTGCTCCGCAGCCTCGAAGGTGCCTGCGTGCTTGGCGGCGGGGTTGAGGTCCTCGTTGACCATCTTCTCCAGCGTGTTCACCAGCGCTTCGTCCAGCGCTAGTGCCTCTGCGTGCTCCACGCACTCGACGTCGCAGTCGAATGCGTGCTCGATGGACGACCCGACGGTGATGACGCCGTTTGGACCTGGCATCTTCATCTTCAGGTACGTGTAGTTGGGGACCGCCATGAATTTGGCATAGCAGGGTCGCCCAAGTATTGCGTGGTAGGCCCCCTTGAACCCCACCACCTCGAAGGTGAGGGTTTCCTTGCGGAAATTCTTTGGGGTGCCAAACCAGACTGGCAGGTCGATCTGCCCGAGGGGCTGAACCTGCTTGCCGGGCGCGATGCCGTGGAACGGCTTCGTGCTGGGCTGCAGCTGGTCCAACCCGATCCCCATCAGGCGCAATGTATGCGCGAAGAGGATGTTGAGGCTACTGCCTCCGTCCATAAGGAACTTTGAGAACCGGGCGTTCCCAATGATGGGATCGACCACCAGTGGGTACTGGCCCGGGTTGGGGATGCGATTCGGGTGGTCTTCTCGGCTAAAGGTGATGACGTCCTCCGACCAATTGAGAAAGGCTGGAGGCGCCCTCTCCGCGGCGAGGACTTCGTGTCGCTCCTTCTTGCGCCGCTAGGGTCGACATGTCGACCGTAGGTCCCCCAAAGATGAGGAACACATTCTCGACGGCGGGGGAAGCCGCCGGCTGTCGCCCTCGCCCCCGTCTTTCTTGGCTTCGCACTCCTTCGCGGCGGCGCGGCCATAGAACTTCTTGAGCATGTCGCACTGCTCAAGGGTGTGTTGCACCGGGGTCTTGTGGTAGGGACATGGCTTCTTCAGCATGTCGTCGAACACTCCCGGGCCTCGAGGGGCCGGTCGAGGGCCCCGACGAGCCGGGTCGACGGCCGAGGGCCTCGGCGTTACCGCCGTCGCGCCCTTGCTCGCGCGCCTCGCGGCGCGGCTTCTTCCCCTTATTGCCCCGCTTGTCGTTGCGGTGCGGCCCCTTTGACTTGTTGCCCTCCGCGGGCACGTCCTCAGGGCGCTTGCCTTTTTTGCCGTCGAAGATCGCCCCCACGGCCTCCTCTCCGGAGGCGAAGCTGGTGGCGATGTCGAACAGCTCGTTGGAGTCCGCAGGCGGGCTGCGTCCCAGCTCCCGCACGAGATCCCGGCACGTGGTGCCCTCGAGGAAGGCGTGCACGATTTCGGACTGCGCCACACTGGGGAGCTCCGTGCAGCGCTTGGAGAAGCGCCGTATGAAGTCCCGCAGCGATTCGCCGGGCTTCTGCGTGCAGGAGCGCAGGTCCCAAGAGTTCCCAGGGCGCACGTATGTGCCCTGGAAGTTGCCCACGAACGTGTGGACTAGGTCGTCCCAGTCATGGATCTGGCTGGCGGGCAAGTGCTCGAGCCATGTCCGGGCCGCATCGCCCAGATGTAAGGGCAGGTTGCGGATGATGACCTCGTCGTTAGTGGCCCCGCCCAGCTGGCAAGCCAAGCGGTAGTCGTTGAGCCAGACACGGGGATCCGTCTCCCCGTTGTACTTGATGATCGTCGAGGGTTGGCGGAAGCGTTGGGGGGAACGCCGCCGCTCGGATCTCCCGGCCGAATACGCGGGTGCCGGGGGCTCCGCGTCGGGGGAGCGGTCCTCGCCGCTGTCGTAGCGCCCACCCCGTCGAGGGTGGTAGCCTCTTGCTGCTCGTGCGTCCGCCTTGCTGGTGCGCCGGGCGTTGATGACGTTGCGAGCGTCGCCATCTAATGCCCTGCGCGCGTCGAGGAGTCGCTCCTTGGCCGGCGTGCGCCCTTGCTCGGTGGGTTGCCCCACTTGTGCCCCTGCGTGTACCGAGGGTTCGCCTCCCGGTGCAGCTTCGTTGGCGCGGGCATCCCCCCGCCGGCGGATGCGTGAGGCCGAGCTTTCGGCCTGCTGGACGGCCGCTTGCTCGATGAGGGTTTGCACCTCGCGGTGCATGTCTCGAGCCTCGGGGGTCGAGGGTGCTGGCATAGCTCGTAGCAGCGTCGCGGCAGCGACGAGTTTTTGGCTCGCCCGCGGGGGCGCGTCCGCGTTTCCGGTGTTGGGCACGGCGTTGATGTGGTCGCGGACCCCGTCGGCCCGGCTCCCTCGCGCGTTCGCCGCGCGCGAAGCCTCCCCCGCCATTGAGGCGCGGAGCGCCCGCACCGTTCGGTACTCTTCCGCCGGCTTGGCCTCGAGCTCGCGGGCTTGGGCCGCCGCGCGTCGACGTCGGCCCCAACGAGAGCGCTTGGCCCCGCGGCCGGGCGCGCGGCGATCCCCGGGGGGGGCGGTGTGACCTCCCCGTCTCCCGGCGCCCACCGCGCCGGCGGCGTTGGCCGGGTCGTTGGTGATGACGGCGCAACACTCCCGCGTGGGGTCGTAGCTCCCGTGTCGGGAGTCGTCGGAGCGGCCGAACCGCAGTCCGCGGCGTCGAGGAAGCGCCGGAACGCAACTGGGTCGGGAATGCCGGAGAAGTCCCACTCCGCGTAACCGTGGCGGTTGGCGGGTGGCATCGTGTCGACGGAGCCCAGGGATGACTCGTCTGCTGCTGAGGTGCCGGGGTCCCTGGCGACGAAGACGTGGCGGCCAGGCGGAACCCTGCGCATCGTTGTGTTCACGTTGGCGTTATGGGCCGTCGTGGCGCCACGCAACCCAATGGGGATGCGCGGTCCGAGACCGCGCGCCGCTCCCCACCGGGGCGGTGGCGGTCGTGGTGGCGGGCGTACCGCGCCGGGCGGCGGCTCGCTCGCCCGCCGCCGCTCGGATCGCGCCCGACGCGAGCGCCGCCCGCGAGCGACGGTGGCGTCGCGGCGCCGACGGGCCCGCGGCATCCGTGCCTGCGGGCGCCGCGCCGAGTCGTGCGTGCGGCGGGGGGTCCGAGCGGACCGGCCTGACGCCGCGCGCGGAGTTCCTCACGGTTAGTGAGGCGCATGAGATAGCCGTTCCCCGTGGCCTGAAAGTTCAGGTCCCCAAAGCGGATTTCGAACCCGGCCGGGAGGGGGTCCGAGCTACCCATGCAGTAGCGTGTGGCACGATACTCGGTGCGAATCACCATGGAGGGAGTTGGTGAGATGACCTTAGGCGCTCGTTTGCCCCACGGTGGGCGCCAACTGTCGGTGCGGAATATGGTCCCGACACTAACCAGTAGATAGCGCCTAGGTCTATCCCTCAATGGTCGATGCTAAGCAACAAGTGACACAGAGATTTTATCCTGGTTCCGGCCGCGGGGCCGTACGTCCAGCAGGGGCGTGCTCGGGGCACTATATTACTTAGCACCGGGGGTGCTTGTAGTGGGGCAAATACAAGCAAGGCGGGAGAGGAAGCGTGGCCTCCAAGTCCCTGGAAGGGTGGCTGAAGATGTTGTGGGAGAATGAGGAGTATGTGCGTGGTGTGTGAGGTGTTCTGCGTTGTCCGTCTCGTTCCTCTGTCCCCCGCGGCTGGGGGCTCGCCTCCCCTTTTATAGGCCAAGGGGACGGCGAGTTACATGCACGCCGCGCTATCCAGCTACGTGGGGGTGCACGTCGTGCTACGCTGTAGAGTGGGCGGCCGTCCGGACGATCTTCGCGGCCGATCCGGCCATGATGGCCTACTTCGCACCCGAACAAGGTGGCGGTTCGAGGGTAGGATGGCGGCGGTACCGGTGGTGGCGTCCTCCGGTAGGCTTCGAGGGAGGTGTCGATGATGGGCGGTACGGGGTACGGGGAGCGAGCGAACGGCGTTCCTTCCCAACGCGCTTCACGGTAGTGGAGTGGTTGCTACAGCACCCGGCGTGCGCCTGCACGCGCGGGTACGGCGGCCACGCGCGTCACAGTGGCCGGGATGGCGGTCCACCGGCCTAGCGCCTTCACCTAACCCTGTAAGGTCACGGGAAAGTGAAATCGAGGGTGCGCCGGCCCCCCTTCGAGGGTCGGGCGCGTTAGCCGTCTTTGTAGTGGGCGCGCGGTGTCACGGGGACCGACACCGGCCGTACCGCACGGTCCCTTCCCACGGGGGCGGGGATGGGCGCCTCCCCGGGGAGTTGGTGCGGCGGCACCGGGCGCGAGCCCCCGGCGCATGATGGCGCCGTCCCGCGGCGTCGGGCGTTAAATGCCCGTGTACGGGGCCGGCGCACGCGTGCGGGACGCCCGTGAGCGTGGCGGGCCCCGGCCGACGGCGGGACGGACCCTCGAGCGAGACGCGACTCGCTCGAGGGGGGAGTGAGCCCTCGAGCGGGTGCGGAACCACTCGAGGGAGGATTTGTTCCTCGAACGGGGCGGAGCCCGCCCGAGGGGAGTGCGCCCTCGAGCGAGGCGGAGCCCGCTCGAGGGGACTTCTAAGGGGGTCGTCTCGGTGGGCCGTCTGAGTCCCGCGGCTTGGACCATGCCCTGCATGGTTAGTTACCTGCATTGTTAGGCTTAACGTGTTTTGGTACTGGGATTTAAGTGAGGGTTCCCCCGTTGTTTAAGGGGGCCCCTAGGGCGGTCCCCGACACCTCTCGCGGCTATTACCTCCATTAGTTGCCATGTTCACAATGTCCTCGTTACGGTGGGCATAAACTTTATCTATTAAAACAATCTATTTTGTTACTCAACATGAGAATGGCATCAAGAAACATCAACGGAACGATGTGCCCTGACAGGACCTTCGGATTTATGGCATTGGCTAAATTAAAAGAAAACTACCTATGAAGGAAATATAAAGGAAACAAGTACAGGAGCCATCTGCCAAGAGCCATGTGAAATTTATCAATAAGATTTTAAGGGCTAAATCCATCTTTACACATTGAGCCAAATGGTTACACGGAACCGTCTCGAAAAAATACATTTAAGTTTCTGAATTTGTTGATTACTTTGCAAAAGGGCTACATCCATCTTTACACATTGAGCCAAATGGTTACACGGAACCGCCTGGAAAAAAATTACATTTAAGTATCTAAATTTGTTGATTACTTTGCATTATCAATTTAAACTACTACAGTAGTATGGCCTCAATTACACAGTAAATTACACAGTAAACAGGTTGATGAATGATCATTACATTTAAGTATCTGAATTTGTTGATTACTTTGCATTATCAATTTAAACTACTACAGTAGTATGGCCTCAGTTACACAGTAAATTACACAATAAACAGGTTGATGAATGATCATTTAAACTCAATTGTGACGATTGGATTGTGACAATCGGGTATAAAACGCAAAGAACAATTGAGGCACTGAATGCCCTCTAGGGTTGAGCAATTGTGTCACTAACCGATTTGTTCAACGACTGCAGATAGAGGACGAGTCCGACGGTGGTTGTTCGTGGGCGGTGGCGGCGACTCGCGTTGGGATCCGGCGGCTGGCGCGCCCGTCGATTGGAGGACAACGGTGGGAATCGTGTGGTCGACGACGACGACGACGGCAGCGCTGACTGGGAGGGCGACGACGAGACGTCCTGCGTCCGAGCGAGATCCCGGATGCGGCGTCGGCCGCGCCGCCCGTTGCCGCATTGCGCTGAAGACGGAGGGAGAGAGGGTGGCCACCGGATGTCTCACACGCGCCCTCGGCGACCGAGCTCACCCGCACCGGCGGCACCACCGCTACGGGATGCGCCGGCGACGAAGAAGTAGGACGTGCGGTGCGCTATCTAGGGTTCGAGGGATGGAGCCACGGGTGGAGTCGTGGGAGCCGCGGGTGGAGTCGTGGGAGGCGCGTGAGGAAGGCAGACCCGCGCGAGCGGAGGGAAAGGAGGACGAGATTTTTTCTCCTCTTTATTCTTTTTAGTAGTAGAGAAAAATATATAAATAGAAATTCCTCATTTAAAAGTTCTTTGGCCCAGTTTGCCTCGGTTATATATAGGCCGCTGACCAAAGAGGCCCAACAGGCTCTCCCGACGGCCCAAGTCGTCGTAGGCAGCCACCAACCACCTCATGCCGCACTCGCCATTGCGTTTCCCTTGCTCTCCTCCAGTCTTTCAAACCTTGCGCCGCCGCCGTCCGCCGTGAATCCTGCGACTGCCCTGTGGCGCCAACGGCCGCTGCTCCCCCTCGCGTCCACGGAGGTCCCCGAGACGGGCGCCTGCACGAGCTTGCCAGGTTTGTCCCATCTCTCCGCCCGGGTGCCTCGTCACCAATATCCGGTTTCCCGCGTGATGTAGTCTAGTTGCGAGCAGATATGCCCATCCGCGTACTCCCCGCACGCTCCTGGCCTGGCTGCAGCTCGAATGAGCCACAGCATCCCCGGCCTCGACCCCACCCAGAGAAGAAATTATTGATTTTTTTAACTCAGTGTTGCAGATTACTTTTATGCTGTGATTGGATTATTGCTGCAATTTAATTCCCATATGTGGTAATGTTGAAATTCAGGAAGCTCATATTTGAGCAGTACGGGCTTACATTTGCGATTGCCGGTTGGAGTGCTGCTCTTAGAGTTACGCGGCCAGGAGGAAATGGCATTTTCATTAGTTAGGAACTTTTTTATCACAAATGTTTTACCAAATTAATTGGACTATTGAACATGGATCTAGCATATCATCAAGTCATACATTTATGTTGCTGTATGTGATCGTGTGTGTGCAGTTTATGTGGTTAGATTTGTCGATTTATCCGCTCCGCCAATGGAACACATGCTGACATTTGTAAAATCGTTTCTCAATTCTGAACTCAGCTGTCCATGCCCTGCCTGATGTAACCTGGCTGGATAAGACTTTTGTAGCTTTTGATCTTTAGTTTGATAGTGGTTTACTCGTAAGTCATAACAATGATTCAGTTTGCATCTAATGTGTGGCGTCTTTCTTTCTGGTTCAGGTGCATACAGGTTTACATTCAGGATCTGCTTCTTAGAAAAGCGAGCCTCAGAAAAGCTATTTCAAACAGGGCCTCCATATTCCCCCGGTCACTATGAACCCTGCTGACAGCGATGTAGCCACCGCTGAGAAGGCACGACGCAAGGACAAGAAGCAGAAAAGGAAGAAGCACAACATCACCACAGAGGATGACAGTGGTGCCACAACGACTGAGGAAGGTGCACCCCATAAGAAGAAGAAGAAGCAGAAGCAGAAGCAGCAGAGGAAAGATGGGGGTGAGGTAGAAGAGAAGACAAAGATGCTGAAACCAACTGTGAGCATTGCTGTCGCTGGTTCGATCATCGACAATGCCCAGTCCCTTGAGCTTGCTACCCTGGTTTGTGCCACTCCCTATTATGGTGCACCAGAAATTACGATTCGCAGCTCGAAAGCTTACAATGACATCTCTCCTGTTTCAGCTGGCTGGCCAGATTGCCCGTGCTGCAACCGTCTTTCGCATTGATGAGGTTATCGTCTTCGACAGCACTCCCACTGCAGAGAGTGGCGACACGGCTGATGGTGAAGAGAGTGGCGCACGTTTCCTTGTTCGGATACTGGAGTATCTGGAGACCCCGCAGTACCTGCGCCGGCGCCTTTTTCCGATGCACAAGAACCTGAAGTTTGTGGTGAGATGTCAAGCAATGTTGATGTGTTGGCATTTGATGAATGATGAATGATTTCTGCGTGTGCTTATTGTGCTGTGCTATTTCTGGCATGCAGGGACTGCTTCCACCGCTCGACGCGCCACACCATGTGCGCAAACACGAATGGTCTGAGTTTCGTGAAGGTGATATCTTTTTCTGGTGCTGTTGGTACCAATTTTAAATTGCTGAACTTACAAGGCATGCTGAACATTTGGAATGATGTACTGAATCTTTATTCTTCTTGGACACATGCCCATATGTATTTTATAAATTAGAATATGGTCATGTGTAGTGCTCTTTCACTAGTCTAGCGCATATCTTCATTCAATTGTTATCATTTCCTTTGTTCTGGCATTTGGAAGGGCTCATCAAACTGGGTTGGTATATCAATATGATGATGACAAAGGGGCGTTCCCTTTTGTATGATGTGTCCTGCTCGTTCAAATGAGGTACTTGAATGGTGGGATCTATTTGACGATGCTAAACTGTTCAAAGTAAACTGTATAATAGCAGTACGGTGGGGAGATAAATTCAAATGTAGAGTTAGGTGGAGTACAAATGAATTTTTTTTACACCAAATTAACATTTAAAATGACTAGGAATCTGAGTTGGGACAGGAGTTTCAGATTTAAATGCTTTAACTGGTCCTTCAAAAGCTTGGCTAATAAGAAAAAGATAATTGCTACTATGGAAAAAAAGGCTGTCATCTTTGTGTTTCTTAGAACTTATTTGGAGTATGAGGTTTAATTGTGTATAGACAGCATCTAGCATATCTGTTAGGGTTTTCTCATGTTGATTGTTATCCAAATTGAAAGTATTTGCATCCAATTGGGTGTTTTACTTTGCACTATGTATCTCTGCTAGCATAAGGTATTTGTTCTACTCATTTATAATTATGTCCAACTAATTCATGTTGGATAATCTTCTGCTCACACATTTTGACGTTTCTGATTCAACATATGCTTACATGATACTGAATTTAGACAGGTGTAACATTGGAGGGTGATCGGTCAAAGGGGACCCTTGTTGATGTGGGATTAAGTAAGGTATGTATGGTACCTTCAGTGACCTTGTTCTCCTCAACAGTTTCTAGAGAAAGACATTTTGCTAAATTTGAAGATGTGTCGAATAATTTTGTCTGCCACCCTGGATAACTGCATCTAATAAAATCATGCTAGCAAAATCTGATGCAAATGGTCCAGTGTAAATGTTATTTGTAGGGCTCAAGAGGTTAAGACTATTAAAATATCTATTGAGTTCTTAAATGTTTCCAAACTGGGTTGTGTTTGAGACAGCTTATGATAAACATGTGCGTTCTTGGTTTGGTTTGCCTCATCTTGTATTTTATATAGTGAGGATGTGTTTAACATTGCAATAGCAAGAGGTTACAATGTAAGTAAATATTTTTCATACTTGACATAACAGTCTAGAAAACATCATCTGTTAAACTTGACATAATGTATGTCTTCAGTAAATTAGAGGGCTTCAAGTTCCTAGGACTGTTGTGTGTTACCATGGGAAAGAGGAAAGTATATATTTGACCTATATACGCTTTTTGATGAAACTGTTTGGGGAAATAATTCCTGTGTATTCCTCCAACCCTAGAAGGGTGGGTATATAGTTAGCCATATGGGCCACTCACACATATATACACTAACAGAAACAGCTTGAATCAGGTGGGGAACTAATTGATCAGCTTAATCTTGTATTTCTTAACGTCCATAAAGAGGCTTGTAGTTGCATTTGAGTTTGTTCTGGGGCTGTTTATGAGTTTAGGCAACTTGTAAGTGGAGGATATCAAACCTGACAACCTATGGCCCTATGGGAGTATATAAATTGAGCAAACCATTAATATATCCTGCTCTAGTTAGTTCTTTTCCTGTAGTACCATTAAGGCTTTTTAAGACATAAGCAGCTAGGCAAAAGAAAAGCTCTATGATTCTGACAGGTCTCAAATTATTATTTCCTGATCACAATGTATCTTATCAAATCTGTACTTTAATGACTTTATGTGAAAATATGTAAAAGAGACGAACACTTCAATGCAATGGATTCTTCACTGATTCTAGTTTATCATGATTCTGTAGAATGTTCTAGTTGAGCAAATGCTAGAACCAGGGAAAAGAGTAACTGTAGCCATGGGAACCAATCGTGACCTAACAACAGGTAAACAATTTTATTCATGGATTGCAATAAATAATACTGGATTGATATTGCTTTGTTTATTCTTTTTCCAATGTCCGAAGAATTTATAATCTTGAGTAATCTAGATAACCCTCTCGTGGACATCTCCTCATTTGCATTTGTCGGTTCAATTGATCTTCATAAGAGAAGTTTAGGAACAGAAATGCATATAAATGTTCACGGGACTCAGGTCACGCGGCATGTGGGGATGAACACAACTGAGACCTGACATGAGAAACCCTTGCATGCTTCTCTCTGCTGCCAGCAAATTAGAAGAGAAAACCCCTGAGAAACTGCTGCTTCATCTCAGCACACAATCCTCTGTGTTCACTTGTGTTTGTGTGAGTTTATCATCGTTTTTATGAATTCTTGCCGGCACATTTTTTCCTGCTCGGCAAACTCCCGGTGCAAGCAACAGTGCTTTTTCTTCCTGTATTCAGCCATTGGACTGGTAGCCTCAATGATTCGCACCTAATTCTTGTGAGAATCACGCAAGAAACACAGCCAAGGTGCTTAAAGTAGCTTAAGTCATGATCACCAGTCTCAATTTCTTTAATTTGGAGAAATGAGGCGGTGCACCCTAATCAGAAAAGTATATAATCAAGTGTACTTGCTTGACATTGTGGTTAGGTCAACGGGAAGGCAAATCACATGCTCTTAGGAAATGGCTATAATCTAGAAAGTAGCTTAAATATTCTTCTATAGAACAATCGCTTTAATCTCCCGTTGATGGTGTACAAACTTGACCATTTTTTTTTGAGCATAGGTACAAACCTGGCCATAGGAAGACTTAAGATTTACGGTAATGCTTGGTTACGGACGTCCGACGCCTGGGAAAAATATCGGACGCCCGCCCAGCACAACCACGCAACCACTCGATGCCTTATCTTTATCTTCTCACCTCTGCTCCAGCAGACCAACAAGTCACCGTTTTTTTTTCCTCTCGCGAGCCTTCCAGCCGATGCGCTTGCCGGCGGTCGTATGGAGTTCCACCGCAAGCTCCGCGCCGGAGGAGGCGGACGTAGGGAGCTCCGTCGTGAGGTTCGCGCGGGAGGCGGTGGGCGCAAGGAGCTCCGCTGCGAGCTCCACGCCGGAGGAGGCGGCCGTAGGGAGCTCGCCGCGAGCCACGTGCCGAGGCTGCAGGGGTGGAGCTCCCCCCGACGGAGCAGCCGCTGCCCAGGCCGACGAGGTGGAGCTCCCCGACGGGCGGCCGCATCCCAGGCCGACGGGAGCTCCTCCATGGGGAAAGAGAAGAGGGAGGCGACGACGACGACCTCCACGGCGCACACTCGAGGGAGGCCTCGATTCGGCCCGCGGGGATCTCGACCGGGGAGGAACATGGCGGGAGGGTGAGCTCTCTACGGCGAGCGGCGCTCCTCGCTCCTCCGCCATGTGTGCTGGAGGAGCTCGCGGAGCTCGTGGTAGGTTTTCTGGTGCATGTTGCAAGCGTATGTCCCACGTGTTTCAGATGTCTCACAAAGATGTTGCAAGAGTTTCGTGCGGATATTGCAAAACTAGATCTAGATTTTTCAACATTGCGGATGTTGATCCCCAACACAAACATTTGATTCCTGATGTTGCAACTATTTGTTTTCGAATGTTGCGGATGTTGCAACTACTTGTAACATATTTTTGATGTTGCAGACATTAATTTTTAGATGTCGCGAATGTTGAGTTTTGATGTTGCAGACATGTTGTGTGTTGTGTCCAGGGGGGTAGGCCCTCTGATGTTGGATGTTGCAACCATTAATTTCGATGTTGCAGACGCTGAGTCTCGATGTTGCAGACATGTGTGTTGTGTCCAGGGGGTAGGCCCTCTGATGTTGGATGTTGCAACCATTAATTTCGATGTTGCAGACGCTGAGTCTCGATGTTGCAGACATTTGTTGTTGGTTGTTACAAACATTGTTTTTTCAATGTTGCAGATGTTGCGTTTCGATGTTGCGGACATTTGATGTTGGGTGTTGTGTCGAGGAGAAGGGAGAAGATGCTCCTGATGTTGGATGTTGCACGCAACACGGGTCGCAACATGCCCGCAATATAGTCGCAACATGGTCGCAACATGGGGAGGAGAGAAGAAAAACTCCTGATGTTGGATGTTGCAAGCAACCACGTTCGCAACATTTTCGCAACACGTTCGCAACACGCTCGCAACATTTGCTCAGTGGATTTTAGATCTAACGGCTGAGGATTGAGCATCCTAAGATCTAATGGCCACGAACCCGTCCGATCCTAGCGCCCGGATCGGACGTCCGGGCGCTAGCAGCTCTGTAAGATTTAAGAAGTTACTAGTATTTACTAAGTTTTGAGATGAGAATACTGTTAGTGTATATATGTGTGAGTGGCTCCTATGGCCTGTGTACAGCCCATAGAGGCCCATGTATAGCTAACTCTATATACCCACCCTTCTAGGGTTGGAGGAATTGACAAGGAAATTCATTCCTCAACATGGTACCAGCTAGCCTCTTTTCTTCTCTCCTTCCCTGAGCCGCCGGCACCTTCCTGCCGCTGGCTCCTCTTTGTGCCCCTGCCGGTGCGGCCATGGCCCACTGGCCGCCACCCCCTCCTCTCTCCTCCCTCCCCCCACCCTCCTCTACCTCCATCGTCGCTGGTGGCCCTGCTTCTGGCGCGTATAGACTCCTGAACCAGCCGCCCCTTCTCAATCCGGCGGCTACCGACCCCACCGCCGCTGACCCCGCCCCCCCCGTTCTTCCCCCGGCGCGGCGAGACGCGGCCGGCCGCCGACCTCGCGGCCCCGGCCGCCGGGCGGACGGGCCCCCGGCGCGGTTGGGCGCGGCCGCTCGCGACCTCGCGGCCCGGTGCCGCCGGGCGGACGGCCCTTGGCGCGGCCGCTCGCGACCTCGCGGCCCAGCCGCCGGGGTGGACGGGCCCGAATCGGGCCCCCCCGATTCCGCCGCCACCCATGGCACAACACCGTTGGGGGCGCGCGTCGGCGACCCGGCCACCCATGCGGCGCGTAGCTCGGCGCACGCACCGGCGACATGGCCGGCCAGGACGCGGCCCTCGCCCTCCTCGACGACCTGGTTGCCGCCCACGGCATACCCCCTGCCACGGTAGTTGTTGTGGCCGCCGCTAGCCCTGATGCGGTGGCTGTCGCCCTTTGCCTCTTGGGGACGCTCGCAGGCAGGGGAGGTCTGGATGCCGCTGCTACTGCCCTGGTCCCCGTCTTCGCCGGCTCGACTGGCCTGAGTACGAGTGCAGGCGGGCCCGAGTCCACTTCAGCCACTACCTCTGTCTCTGCTGGGATTTCTCTGGGCGTGGGAGCTCATCTGAGCCACGGTGTCGGTGCAGTGGGCGCGCGCGGCTCCTTGCTGCTCGGCGGTCCCGGTGCCACACTCTTCCCTGGCCTCCTCGGCTATGGTTCCTCTTACGGCGTGCCTCCATCGACTACCCCCTTCTCCGCCCCCGCCTTCCTCCGTGGGCTGTCTCTGCGTCCCTCCACCGTCGCGGCCGCCGACAACGCCCTCGTTGTGGCCCTGACAAACTTCAAGACCGCGGCAGCCGCCACCGAGGAGCGTGTGCGTGTGGCCGCCCTCACTTGGGAGCACGAGCGTAGCACCGCTGACGCTCTTGCTCGCCAGGTCGCCGAGGCGGAGCGCTTCCTCCACGCCTGTACGGGGGAGCGCGTCGCCTCCTCTTAGTAGCCTCAGCCTACGGCTCTGCTCCAGCCGGGTGCTGGACCCTCGGGTGGCACGGATGACCCCATGGCCGCCTACCTCCACCTTCAGGCCGCCGGGGTCCCGCACATCAAGAACCTGGTCAACGTCCTCCTCGACTCCACCTCCACCTCGTATGCTCGATGGAGGGGCCAAATTCTCCTTGTTCTCTGCCGCTACGCTCTCGACGGTCACGTCCTCTCCGACACTCCTGCCCGTGCTCGCGACCCGGCGTGGTGACGCCGCGACAACATCGCCATGTCCTGGATCTCCAGGACCATCTCCCTGGATCTCCAGGACATCGTGCGGACTCTGGATCCCACTGCGCGTGTGATGTGGCTTTCCCTCGAGATTATGTTTCTCGGGAATGCTCAGACACGCACCCTCCAGCTCGACGCCGAGCTTCGCACGCTCGAGCAGGGTGACCTGTTCGTGGGAGACTACTGCAGGAAGATGAAGAGCACGATTGGGCTTCACGACCTCGGGGTACACGGTCCCGGAGCACGTCCTAGTTCTCAACGTTCTGCGGGGCCTTCCCAGCAGCTACGAGGCCGTGCGGACGCTGCTCACGCACCAGCAGTCAACACCCACCTTCCTCTGCAGGTCCGTGATGCCCTCACCCTGGAGCTCACCCGCCCCCCCCCCCCCACACACACACCGCCTCGACTACGTCTTCAGCCTCGTCCTCCACCTCTCGCGCACTCGTCGTTGCCCCACCACCGTCCTTCGCCTCGCTGCCCGCCTCTCTCCTTGGTGCTCCTCCCCCCGGGCCGAACGGGGGTGGATGGGGCCGTGGGGGCCGCCGAGGACGCGGTGGGGGGTCGTGGGACGCCCACCCAGGCTCCGACCCCTCCTCTCGCTCCTCTTCCCGGAGGTACGCCCTGGCCGAACTTCTCTAACCCGTGGTCATGGCGTATCTCCATGTGGCCCCACCGGGTCAGGGAGGGGGGCCTCGTCCCCTGCACCAGCCTGCGGCCATGGTCACGAGTGCCACCTCCTACGCGCTGACCTGGACCCCACCCCCTCCACCTAGCTCGTCGTGGCTGGGGGGGTGGGTGGGATCAGGCTGCCTTGGTGCAGTCCTTCAACACTGTGGGGCTGACTCCGCCCATTGGCACCGAGTGGATCGCCGACTCGGGTGCCTCTTACCACACCACTCCAGATGCGAGTATCCTCTCTGCTGTCCGACCTCCTCACCCCTCTTGTCCTTCCATCATGGTCGGTAATGGTTCTTGTCTTCCGATCACTTCTGTGGGTTCTGCTCATGGTCCTTTCCGTCTCTCTGATGTCCTTGTTGCTCCTCAGATGGTTCACAATCTCCTTTCTATTCGTCAATTTACAGTTGACAATTCTTGTTCTGTGGAGTTTGACACTTCTAGTCTTTCTGTGAAGGATTTGGCTACCGAGCGTCCACTCCTCCGATGTGATAGCACCGGTCCCCTTTACACCCTTCGGTTTCCTGCCTCCGCTACCTCTACTTCACCTTCGTCCTCCTCGTCAGCTGCTCTCGCTGCAACACCGTCTTCCACCACCTGGCACCGCCGCCTCAGTCATCGTGGCCGAGATGTTTTGGCTCAGATTGGTCGTAGTAGAGATATCTCTTGTACTAGGACTACTGCTGAGCACCTCTGTCAGGCATGCCAGCTTGGTCGTCATGTTCGACTTCCTTTTTCTTCTTCTTCGCATGCTTCGCATGCTTTTGATCTTATCCACTGTGATTTGTGGACTTCTCCTGTACTCAACATTTCTGGTTATAAGTATTATCTGGTGATCATTGATGATTTCTCTCACTACTCGTGGACCTTCCCTTTGTGTGCCAAGTCTGACACCTTCCCCACCCTTCTTCACTTCTTTGCCTGGGTGTCCACTCAGTTCGGCCTCACCGTTAAGGCCGTCCAGTGCGACAACGGTCGTGAGTTCGATAACTCCACCTCTCGCTCCTTCTTTCTCACCCGAGGTGTTCAGTTACGTATGTCTTGTCCGTATACTTTCCCACAGAACGGCAAGGCAGAGCGCATGATTCGGACCACGAATGATGTCATGCGCACTCTTCTGATCCAGGCCTCCCTGCCCCCGCGCTTCTGGGCAGAGAGCCTTCACACCGCCAGCTACCTTCTCAACAGTCTTCCTTCCACCGCTTCTCCCGCTCCGACTCCTCACCACGCTCTCTTCGGTACCCCTCCCTCTTACGCTCACCTTCGTGTCTTCGGGTGCGCTTGCTACCCAAATCTTGCTGCCACTGCTCCTCATAAGCTCGCACCTCGCTCAACACGTTGTGTGTTCCTTGGTTACTCCCCTGACCATAAGGGGTACCGCTGCTACGATCTTGCCTCTCGTCGGGTTCTTATCTCCCGACATGTTGTGTTTGACGAGTCGGACTTCCCCTTTTTCTCATCCTTCTCCACACCCACTCCTGATCCTGACATTCAGTCCATGTTTTCTGACCCGATGGTGCAGCCGCCTGTTTCTGTTTTTCCTTTTCCAGCAGGTCCTTCTGGTACACCACCGGCTCTGGCTCCTATCCTGAGCCTCCTCTTGCATCTCTCACGATTCCGGTGCCATTCGTCGCACCTGACGTGGGCTTGGTGCCTTCGGCCGCGCCACGCGCGGCCCCGGCGCCCCTCGCCGTGCCACACGCGGCTCCGCTGTCTCCTCCTGCGCCACGCGCGGCCCCGCCACCTCCTGCACGCTACACCGAGCACGTGCAGGTGCCTCCACTGCCGCTGCCTTCTCCAGCTCCTCCACCAGCGGTGCTCGTAGACTATGTGCCTCCTCTGCGCCATGTCTACGAGTGCCGCTCCACGGCTCCGCCGCCTCCACCACTGTCACCGGAGCCGTCTCCGCCTCCTCCACCGGCGCCCACACCGCCTCCGCCGCCGCCACCGCCGCCTCCACCACGTCGCTCTCGGGTGGAGTCGGCCGTGTACCATCCGCCGGTCATCCGTCTGGATCCTCGCCACACCCATCCCATGGTGACCCGGCAGACGGCCGGGGTTCTTCGGCCGTGGGCTCTCCGCCACCGAGGGGGAGCCACGGCTTTCTCCGATCCCGACGTCGGTCCGTGAGGCTCTGGCAGATCCGAACTGGCTTCGTGCGATGGAAGAGGAGTACGGAGCTCTTCCTGCCAACCAGACTTGGGACCTTGTGCCATGTCTGTCGGGTTGCAATGTGGTCACCGGCAAGTGGATTTGGACAATCAAGCGCCGTGCTGATGGTACTCTGGAGCGCTACAAGGCGCGTTGGGTCCTTCGGGGGTTCACTCAGCATCCCGCTGTGGACTATGATGAGACTTTCAGTCCAGTGGTGAAGCCTGCTACAGTGTGCACTGTTCTCTCTTTGTCTCTCTCTCGGTCTTGGCCTGTGCACCAGCTCGAAGTGAAGAATGCATTTCTTCATGGCACTCTGACCAAGACAATCTACTGCAGCCAGCCAGCAGGGTTTGTGGACTCCAGTTGTCCGGTTTTGGTCTGCCGATTGAACAAGTCTCTCTATGGTTTGAAGCAGACTTCTCAGGCATGGTACTCTCGGTTTGCCACCTTTCTTGCTCACACTGGGGTTTGTTGAGGCCAAGTCAGATACTTCGCTGTTCATATATCACCATGCTGATGGGGTTGCCTACTTCCTATACGTTGACGACATTGTTCTGACTGCCTCCAGTTCACAGCCACTTCAGCGGATTATCACCTTACGTCAGCAGGAGTTTGCCATGAAGGACCTGGGTCAGCTTCACCACTTCTTGGGCGTGACAGTTGAGCCCCATCAGACTGATCTTCTCCTTCACCAGCGCCAGTATGCCCTGGATATCCTGGAGCGTGCCGGGATGACTGATTGCAAGCCTTGCTCCACTACTGTTGACACTCAGGCGAAGCTGTCTGCTACTCTGGGTGATCCTGTGGCTGATCCTACTGCTTATAGGAGTCTTGCTGGAGCCTTACAATACCTCACTTTCACCACTTTCACCAGGCCGGATCTCGCCTACGCTGTCCAGCAGATCTGCCTCCATATGCATGATCCACGGGAGTCACACCTTGCTGCGCTGAAGCGCCTTCTTTGCTACGTCCGAGGCACTGTTGACTTTGACTTGGTCCTCCACCGGTCTCCGTTTGCTGAGGTAGTCGTCTACACTGACGCTGATTGGGCGGGGTGCCCGGACACGCATCGCTCTACCTCAGGTTATGCCATCTTCCTTGGCGGCAACCTGATCTCCTTGGCGTCCAAGCGACAGCCGGTTGTCTCTCGCTCGAGTGCTGAGGCGGAGTACCGTGCTGTTGCTAACAGCGTGGCTGAGGCGTCCTGACTCTGACAACTCTTGGCTGAGCTTCACAGCCCGCTCGCCAAGAGCACGCTCGTCTACTGCGACAACGTCAGCGCCATGTACCTCCACCAACCCGGTTCAGCATCAGCAGACGAAGCATGTGGAGATTGACTTGCACTTCGTTCGTGACCGGGTGGCTATCGGAGATGTTCGGGTTCTCCATGTATCGATCACCTTCCAGTTCGCTGACATCTTCACCAAGGGTCTTCCTTCCTCGACCTTCTCGGAGTTCCGGTCCAGTCTCAACGTAGCCAGTGGTTACTTGTGGCTGTGGGGGGCCTTGTGTGTGAGTTTCTTTTTTTGTTGGCCAGTCTTGTACACCGCTGCGCCGGTAGTCCAGACTGTGGGGGGGGGGGGGCGGTTAGTGTATATATGTCTGAGTGGCCCTTATGGCCTGTGTACAGCCCTATAGAGGCCCATGTGTAGCTAACTCTATATACCCAGCCTTCTAGGGTTGGAGAAATTGACAAGGGAATTCATTCCTCAACAAATACTATTTCAGATAGGCAGCTGATGAGGGCTGAACCAAAAAGCCCTCCATTCGAGGAAGCATGTCAGGGGGACTCGTTTGCCTGGTCCAGGCAGCGAACAGGGCTGTTGGCTGCCATTTTTTTTGTGTGTGAAGTTCTATGCATATGATTCAGCTGTGATACTCAGAAGGAAGATCTATAATACTGGAACGTAGATATTTGAGAATTACTAAACCCCTCTGTTATAATTTTTATGACAAAAAGGAATTATCTTTCTATCCTTACACCTAATCATCGGATTGGTATCTGCTATACTTCTTGGTCGTACCGCTCCATGTCCTTGTAGCTGTTAATACTTAGTACTCAGTTTTGATCATTGGACTTGAACTAACAATTGAGGGAAGGTACTTGAGGTTACCTTCAAGCACGCAACCTCATTTGTGAAAAAAAATATGTATTCATTCACAGTATGTGTTTAGGTTGTTACTCCCTGTTCCAATTTTTTACGTTTCCCATTTCATCTCATAAGTCTGGTGGTTCAGTATATTCTTCTAAACTTTGTACTGTGTTTATTTTGCCATTGTACTGTAACTGCATTTGTATTTGCATCTAGCTTGCATAAGGAAAGTTGTTCCCCCCTCCACCCCCAGCGAAGAAATGGGATCTTATTGGGGCTATAAAGTCCGTTATTCTTCAAATTTAAGTGGCGTTTTAAAAAATTCCCCATACAAGGTACTGTTTTCGCAATCTCAATTTGCTGTTCAGAAAATATTGAGTTATTGTTACTCACTTCTACCTTGCCTTCATTTATTCATTTTCACGATCCCAGGAACAATATGACCATATTATTGGTACTTCAGAGCATGGACAAATAATTAATTCTTCGGAGCTGACATTACCTTCTTTTAGGTATGCCAGAGATCGTCCCTTTTATTTAGTTTAATGTGTTCACTTTGCTTGGTGTCCTACAGCTTTATTAATGTACACAAAAATGTATATAACAACAAAACTAGCCTTTAGTCCCAATGCAAGTTGGGTTTCATCTAGAGCATAAACCCAAGAAGGCCACCAATAAGCGGACAGGAATGAGGAAAAGAAGGAAATGCAGTTGTTCGCTAAATAGTGGTTGCTTGTTGCGGGGATCGGCCATAGCTCATGAATGAGGCCAGGGTGATTATAAAATATACTCAGCAGAAGTAACGGGACTACTATTGATATGGAAGCACTGTAACCCCACTCCGTGATGTCAGTGCAGTACCATGAAGAGGAAGCTCTAACCAGGGGTGTATGGTCCATAATGTCCCATAGACAATGCCTTCCATACTAACCATACAGGGGGCAGAAATATGACTTTGAAGGTCCCTATCTGGCCCTGGGGGCACTTACCCAAACGGACAATTTCAAGGAATCAGACACTTGGACATACAGTCCCCCTATCAGCCCTGCAGAACCTATTTCATCAAGCATTAAAATAGTGGTTGAATGTGTCACCTGCCCTAAGATAGTTACATGAAAGTGTGGTTTTTTGTTTAATAAAATTGGAACCAGAATCTACAATTCTTAAATACAACTCCAGTTTGTGAACATGGCCATAGTTCTTGCTAAGCACAATAGCTGTTACCCTATTATTTACTTAAAATCACAATGAGTGGATAAAGATAAATATTAGACCAAGGAATCATTTACTTTCACTTAATTAATGACTTGATACATTGTAGTAAAAAGTCTTCTGTGTATAGGGGTAAATAATTGTACTTTTTCCATAATCCAAAGGGGTGCATTGTAATTATGCGTCTTATGAGTAAAATTCATGCCCTGTATATAGGCCATTGTTAGTCTATATTGCTATTTATGGGAGTTCATTTGACAGGCACCTTCTAATTGCATTTGGTGGACTTGCTGGTTTGGAAGAAAGCATTGAAGAAGATACAAATTTGAAAGTATGGCTATTTGCTTTTTATTATACTTACAGTTACTAGTGCAACCTGATCACTTGCATGAAAATTCGAGTTAAGAAAGCATTGCCTGTGGCTGAATTGAGAGCACTTGAACTGTTAACATTGCATGAAAATCTGAGCTAATTTTGCAGCTGAAAATGTTCATCTTTCAGTTGTGGGGGCTCTTTCATTTGATTAATGATTATCGTACTATTACTTCTGTTGGTGTTAACGTGTTACATATTTCTGTGTCAGGGTAAACATGCGAATGATGTATTCACATCTTATTTGAATACATGCCCCAATCAAGGGAGCAGAACAATAAGAACAGAGGTACTTACCTTTTAAGCTTTAAAAAACTTCATTTGTTATGAAATCATTTTATCCTAACAATAATAGCTAACTTTTACCAGGAGGCCCTTCTCATTTCCCTCCAATACTTCCAAGATCCCATTAGACGAGTAGAACAGCAGATGTAGGTTGTCACACAGATGCCTGGAGATTCATCATTGGGCATCAAAAGCAAAGCTGGCTTGCTATGGAGCTCCAGTGCTGACATTGAAGTTTCCTCACAGAAATATTTTGCGTGTTGCCTATGTGGTAGTGAATTTTAGTCAATAGTTGGCCAGCTATTCTGAAGTGAAAATTTTATGTAGAACTAATTTCACTGAAGGTGTTTGGTGGCCATTTCAATGTATTTAGTGGTTGCCCAGGGGATATCTGTATGGTTGTTTCATGCCTTTAACCATGTACGGGATTGCTGTTTAAAGGCTGCCTTGTTTCCGTTTCCCTCTTTTCAACCAAACTAAAGTTATACCAAGTCAACACAAATTTTGGTGCTTATTTCGTTTTTAACTATTTTGACATGGTACGGAGAGATACTTCCAGGTTTTGGCAAAGTTTTAGGTTTTTGGAATGTCACAAGTTGTAGTTTTATGTAAAATTTGTATTCAATGCTTTTTAGCCTGTTCGTTTGGCTGATGTTGCTGGTGAGAGAAAAATATTGGTGGCAAATGAATAAGGCGATTGTCGTTATTGAAATTTACTCAATTTTAGATGAATAGGTAAGTAATATTTGTCTGCTTGGTGCAGATGGGCTTAGTTGTAGCGGATGTTCCATCACTTTACCAAGGAAAAAGTCCATTCCACAACTCTTATATATAGGTGTTCGAATTTCAACCCTCATCTTGAAAACTAGACATTCACTATCTACTAACTATTGAAATCGTTTGATTTACCCCCTTCACTGGTTTTGAGACCGTTTGATTTACCCCCTTCACTGGTTTTGAGGACGGTTTTGGATGACGTGGCAGCGGGCTCCACATGTCCTTCCCCTAAACAATTACTCACCCCCTAAACTTTTATTCTTCTCGCAGATACGTCCCTTGCCTTCTTCTACTGCAGCCACCTCAAGCTCAGGCCCCGGCGGCGTGCGCAGGCTCACCGAGGCCACCGCGGCGCTGCGCGCGGTCTACGAGGCGGAGGCGGAGCAAATGCGTTTTGAGGGCACGCTTGATGAGGCGCTCCTCGGTCTCCAGGACCTCTTCGAGGCGCTGCTTCTCAAGCTCAAGCACCCAGCGCCGCCCGTCGATGACGACGACGTTGCTGTCGCCTCCGTGCTCCCGGCGGAACGCCAGCTCTGCGCACGTGTGCTTGAGTGTTTCGCCAAGATCGCCACGGCGTTCTTCCGCTTCGCCGACGGCGTGGCCGCCGTCGCGCGCGAGCCGCAAAGGTTGTTCAAGCTGCTAGACATGCTCGACGCGGTGGACTGGGAGCGGGACTGCCTCGACGATCTCTTCTCCGGCGAGTCCGCCGCTCTAGCCACCATCCGTGAGCGAGCGCGCGAAGTGGAGCACACCCTAGCGCGTGTCGCCGCCGCCGTGTTCTTCGAGTTGGGCCTCCGCATGGAAACCGACTACGTCAGCGGTGCCGACGACGCTACGTTCCCAAGATTGTGCGGTACGTCGTGAACTACCTGAAGTGCCTCGCGTCCGATGGCTACCATACCAGCACGTAGCGCTTCCACTCGGCCTCCGTGGCGACGACGACCCGTCGGTGCGCGTTGTAGCTGAACCTGCGGTGGTCCTTGACTCGTCTCAAGGCGTCGAACTCACGCCGGGACTCGGCCAGCCACCGCTGCAGGTCCTCGACGGGGAACGCGGACCTCATCGCCGCATTCAGCTCGACGCGGATGGCGCGCCAGTTGTCCTCGGTGAGGTCGCCCACGGCCCGCCGCCGGTCCCCGCCGCCGCGCGTGTGCCGGAGCATCTGGTCTAGGAACTTGGCGTCGTGCTGGGCCGTCCACATGTCCACGTGCAGCCGCGACAGGATCTTCCGGAGCGAGTGCCGCGACACCAGCTTCCTCTTGATGGTGGCCTTGTCGCCGTCACCGCCGCCGGCCTTGTCGCCGTAAAAAAGAATCAGCCGCTGCTGCTGTTGCTGATTGATCAGTTCCCTCACGGTCACAGGTGGTTGTTCTGGCCGCATTTGCACGGTACAGATCTTCTGCCTACCGTAGTTCAATTCAATGTCGACGTCGAACAAGCCACAGACGTCACATGAAAATGAGTTGTATAGTACACAGGTGCGTACGTACTGCGAGGAATCGGCGCGGAGGCGGAGGCCGAGGAAGACGACGGAGCCGTGCCACACGCCGTAGTGCGCGACGGGGAGGGCGTTGTCGTCGAGGTGCCGACCGTCGAAGAAGAGCCGTTGCATGTCGGCCGCGACGCTCTTCCGCACCGCGACCATACCCTTGATCTGCGCCACCGTGGTGGCGCTGTCGACGTCCAGCGCAACTCGCTCCCCGCGCAGCGTCCGCACCACGATCCTCATCGCCGCGGCAGGTGCTGGCTCATCCAGCTTGCGACGGCTGGCACGATCCCGGACGGCGACCTCCGGGGGTAGATCAAAGACTGCGGCGGCCAAGGCGGTGCGTACACCGGGTTCTTGAAGGTAGAAGAAGGCAAAGAACGTGTCTGCGAGAAGAAAGAAAGTTTAGGGGGTTATGAGTAATTATTTAGGGATGACATGTGGAGCCCACTGCCACGTCATCCAAAACCATCGTTAAAACCAGTGAAGGGGGTAAATCAAACAGTTTCAATAGTTAGTGGGTAATGAATGTCTGGTTTTGAAGATGAGGGTTGAAATCCGAACACCACCTATACATGAGGGTTGTGGAATGGACTTTTTCCCTTTACCAATCACCATGCACTTCTGTTCATGGATTGCCGCTTCTCATTTATGCATTCATTGCGGTTCTTAAATTTCCACCAGCTACCCCCTCCATTTTCGGTATATGACGTTTCAAAT
Source organism: Cenchrus americanus (assembly GCA_947561735.1). Taxonomy (NCBI): domain Eukaryota; kingdom Viridiplantae; phylum Streptophyta; class Magnoliopsida; order Poales; family Poaceae; genus Cenchrus; species Cenchrus americanus. The sequence continues at coordinate 130,406,569 of OX387245.1, forward strand.
ACTTCCTCCTTTTCTTTTTATAAGGTGCGCATGCAAATTAAGATTCAAACTTTACAATCTTTGACCAATAATTTACGTATCAATTTTTTACTTTTGTAGTATAAATTTGATATGGTTGGATTTGTTATCAAATATACTTTCTAATGATTATATGTTTATAACTATAAAAAATATAATATAAGAGAAATAGATGGTCAAAGTCTAATTTTGAAGATCGTGCCATGTCGCGAGTAACTAATTAACTTATCAATTGACTTTCTATAATTTAAAAGTATATTATGCTTGAACTAACCTAATTAGTTTATATTTAAATTAAATATTAGATTTTGTATATTTAAATAATGTGGCGAGCAAGATTTGTGGAACTTAGCGATGGATCCAATTTTTTTTACCAAAGTTGTGACAATGAATAAGAACACAATGTTCATTTGGCTTATCAGTCACTTGTCAAAGTACTTTTCTCTCAGAATAAATTAACTAGCTAACAGTATTTTTCTCTCGGAACAAATAGCATCAGCCAAACGAAGAGGCTGTGTATTCTCAATATAATTATTGTTGAAATTCCAGATTCCCAAAAAATACACGTGGGAAAGGTCAAAGGCACGCTGCAACGATTGCTAGGTTTCTGAATTTTGATCCCCATTAGGCCATTACTACACACTCCAATGAGGGTGTGACCCGTCGTGGAGCAGCAGCTCCGGAGGGAGGCACCGCTGGAACCGGAAGAGTTGCCCTGCAAAGGACTGAGTTGGATCAGTGGCGGACCTAGAGATTTTGGGACAGATTTTGCGAACATCGTCGCGACAGATAACAAGTTTGCGCTACATATCAATCACTAACATAAGCATAGGTGATAATTGTGATAATTTTGGAACTAAAATCACCATTCGAGACACCATAAAATATGAAAATGGAAATTTGATGGAAATTGTCTCATTAGAACACTAATGATAAAATTGTTCACTAATAATCTAACAACAAAAGTTCTAATAGTATCTCTCCAAAGGAGATACACACTATGCAAGCTAGTGTGCTCGCTTAGTGTCCAACACCCTCACACACACCGCAAGCACAAGGTCAGGATCTCTGCTGCCGACTTGCAGTCTTGCTCAAACTAGAATTCAGAATATTGTTAAATTTTGTTTTAGCAAAACGTCTTTGAATTGGGAGTTTAGTCTTGAGTTTTACATACTAGGCTAATTGGCTAAGTATTCGAGTTGGGTTGCAAGCCGCTGCCTATATTTATTTTTGCTTGCGCTAAACTACTAAAGTCCTCTAGACACCTACTTAAAAAAAAGTCAACTGCACATACCCAGACCGGCCAGCAAGGAGCCCGGGCAGCTGCTCTGGCTGGCGGACCTTCACTGCTGAAGATGATAGATTATATTCCAGTGCAGGTACCAACACAAATTGATAGACCACGATAGCCCATCTAAATTAGTAGAGCATTGCTTCACGAGGCCACCCCATCCTACTGTGTCTGCGTTGGGTAGGGCTCTGGTTGTGGCTGTGCTAATGGAGTGGATTCTGTGTGGGAAATGAATCCGTCTTATGAAAACGTTTGGCAAAACAACTTCTCCTATGTAATGTGGATAAGATGGTGAAATGTCCATAATACCCTTCCCTTTTCTTTTTTATTTCTTCTTTTTCCTCTTATTTTCCTTATTTTCCTTTTACTTTTTTCCTTCTCATTTTCTTTTTTTATTTATTTTCTCCCTCCATTATCTCCACCACCCACATTCCCACACCTTATCCATTCGCCCCAGGCCCCCACTGGCCTTCTCATCCCCCGGCCGCTCTTCCTCCACCATCACGGACGCTCGCCGGCCACCACCCCTCCGCCCGCCGACCTCCTCACCTTGGAGGCAATATTTAACCTATTGCCATCATATGGGGGTGAGTGGCAACAGATTTGCCACCCATGAGAGAGGAGTGAATGTGAGAGGGATTAATTGACCCTAACTAAGAGTGACAAATAGTTAAATATCCCTCCTTGGAGCGCCTCCAGCGCCTTTATGCCATACTGCGCCACCCCTAGCCCTTGCGCCTCCCTGCACTTGCCCGCGCCGCCGCTCTCTGCCCCGGACCGCGCCACACCTCACTGGTCTCCTCTCTCGCGGCGGGAGCTCGACGCGCAGCCTGGGAGCTCGATCCGCGCCAGCTTGGGAGCTCGATACAGTGAGAAGATGGGCTCCGGTGGTGGGAGCTCGATGCGCCGGCCTGAGAGCTCGATCCGCGCCGGCCGCCGCGAGGACGGGCGAGGCGAGCCTCGCCGCCGCCGCGCCGGCCGTCTCCCCCGTGCGCCGTGCTGAAGGACCTTGATGTCGCCTAGAGGGGGGGGGGTAAATAGGCGTGACGACCAAATTAAACTCTTTCTCCCTTAACACTTGAGCTGACAGTGCTCCACCGGTCAGACCGGTGATGGTGACAGGTCAGACCGGTCAAGCACTGGACTTTACAGGTGACACCGGTCAGACTGGTGCGCCTCACCGGTCAGACCGGTGTAGCACAGAGCACCTGCAAAAACAACTTCAAGCACCTCTTGACTTCTTGCACGAACCAAACTTGGTGAGTGGCCTTTGTAGATTATCACAAGCAAGGTAATGAGCCCTGCACACACAAGTAGCGCAGCCAGGTGGATCGAAGCGGAAGCTAATGTAATATGCTAGAAAAACAACTTAGAGAATCAAACCACACGAAGAAGCAAGGATTTGTTTCCTGAAGTTCACCACCCACTGAGGAATGGCTACGTCTCCGTTGAGGAGCTCGTAAGGGACAATTCTAACAACACGTCGGGTGTCTTTCAACCACTTTCCTCCTTTCCACTAAGGGGATCTTTTCCACGAAGAGGCAAGATCGCAGCCCTTACAAACTTCCCGCTGCTCACCACAACCTTGGGAGCTATCCGGCGACGCCTAGCCGTCTAGGAGGCAAACCTCCAAGAGTAATAAATGCTTCAAATCTCGTAGACGCGAAACCAAAATGCTCAAGCTATGGAAATGCTTTTGTTAGCTCCCAAGGTCACTCTTGAGCTCACTTTCTCACCCAACACAAAGAGTATGACTTGAATCCACAAATCTCACAAAGAGAAGGTTGGAGAGAGCCACTAAGGCATAAAGCTTGTTAGAAATGGCTTGGGACCTCAGCAAACTCACTAGAAACAACAACCCTCACTTGAAGAAGGCCTGGGGTATTTATACCCTTCAAAGGAGAAAATTAGCCGTTGGTTCTCGGGCGACACCGGTCAGACCGGTGCTCCACACCGGGCAGACCGGTGTTCGAAAAACTAGTCGTTGGGGCTAGCGGCACGGTCAGACCGGTGCCCCTGACCGGTCAGACCGGTCAGACCCGAGACACCCCCAAAACCTCTTTCTAAGAAACTAGCACTTCACCACTAAGATGAAATGACCCAGGTTAGGTTTGGAGGGTTTGTTAGCACACTCTAAGGCTAGATCTCACTTAGGTCAACTAATGAGCACTTTGACTTGGTCAATTCGCTAAGTTGCATCCCTCTTGATAGTACGACATACCTATACTCAAGAATGAATGAAAACACTTTGTTGATCTCTTGAGCTTGAACACTTTGAATCTTACCATACTTGATCAATATCCACTTGAGGGCTTTCAACATAGCCTTTGACTTGAGCACGTCCATACTTGAGCTAGTGACTTAGGATCTTTCCATATAGCACATGAATGCACACTTGGATCCATGGTCACTCCATGTTTCCAATCTTTAACAAGTTGATGACTTGCATTGCTTCCCTCAGTTGAGGTTTGAATATGATACTTGAAGACCCCATGGATGCTAGAACTTCACCTTAGCAAAACACTAATGGCGGCTTAGCTACGACCCCAAAGATTGCTTAGTCCCTCACCCTAGACATCTCGGTTGATCTCTTCATCACTTATCCAATCCACTTTAAGTTCCACTTTGCTTCATTCACAATTATCCTTTAGTTGAAATACCCGCTCCAAATGCTTGATTTTGATTGACAACAAACGTGCAAGCTTCCAATTTAGAACCATAGAGTGTACACTCAATCTTATGTTCTCTTTCAATACACACATGAAGCCTTGCACCATATATTTGTCTTTGTCAATGTGAGCCATGTAATATTATCCACAAATAAATACTTCAATAATTGCTCATGAATAAGTAAAACCTGCTCACAATCTCACATCTATTAGTCCTTTAATCACTTTGTCATTCAATTCACCAAAATTTATTTAGGGGCCTAGATGCACTTTCACGTGCCCCGACAGGGGCTGGCAAAGGGCGTGCGGAGCGCGCAGGGGGGGTGCGCAGTGGGCGGAGCCACTATCTTGGCTCCATGGCTTGCTTTTCACTCTAGAGAGTGTGATTTTCGGTCGATTCTTGGTCGGAGCCGTTTTCTTGCCGCGCTTGGTAGGGCTCCATCAAAAACAGATTCTGAAGCCGCTCTATATATATGCATGATGCTCCATTGCTATACTTAGTACTTGCCGTCACACACACTAAAAGTCATGCATGTCAGCTCTGAACAATGGTGTGCACGATTCTATCTCCGTTTCTCTAGTTTATTTCCCTCTTTTTATGTTCCCTGCACCTGTACTCCCTATGCATCATTTATGGATAAAATCGATCAGATTTGGTGCATCAACCACGAGAATCACATTACATCTCCTATTAACTACAGCTTCTCATGCACCGAGCGCTCATGGATCTTGCTCTCAGACTGTCCTACTTCCTACCTTGACTAGCGATATATGGCTTATCACTGAACTTTTATGCAAAACACACCATGTGTTGTACAAAGGATCACCCTAGCTAGCGAATGTGACAGATTCATAACATTCACCAGTATTAGTGACTTTCTACGTAGCTAGCTATATGGGAAGTTATTCTACTCCACAAGCATAGTAAACTTCCTTTGGAAAGGCTGTGATGATCCACAACGAGGCAATTGTCCGGTAAATTGGATCAGAGTGTGCAGAGCAAAACACCTTGGAGGTTTGGGAATTAAAGACCTCACTTGTTTTAATAGGGCCCTTAGGCTGCGATGGCTATAGTTCAAATGGACTGCACCAACTAAAACTTGGACAGCTATGCCTTTGAAGCTAACTGAGGACGAACATGCTCTGTTCAAGTCATGTACCGCAATCACAGTGGGCAACAAAGGGAAGGCAAGCTTCTGGCCGGAAGGATCGATAACTCAATGGCAGATCTCCAAAAGACATTGTGTCGGATTGTTTCAAACTCGCATGGCGCAAGAATCACATGGTGGCAGTTGCACTTCCGACTAGGAGATGGATGCAAGGGCTACGCCGAATGTCCACTGAGCAAGAGTTGCGGCAGTTTATTGAACTATGACACAACTATCTCAAGTTCAACTGACCAATGAGGAAGACAAAATAATCTGGCGCTTTAAGAAGGATGGATGCTACACTGCACAATCAGCATATAACGTGCAATTCATAGGGGCTATCACTGAAAAGCGTTGGGGGATCTTCTGGAAGGCAAAAGTGGAGCAAAAATGTCGTTTTTTCATTTGGTTGCTCCTTCAGTTCAGATTACCAACTGCCGATCGCATCATCCGGCGAGGAGACCAAGCAAATCCAATTTGCACCCTTTGCAACACAACAACAGAGTCACATTTTCATATGGTTGTAAATTGCACTTACGCGCAGGCTGTTTGGCAGAGAGTAGCAGCATGGCTGAATATTCAATTGCGAACACAGAATGCAGCAACCATGCGCAGGTGGTGGAAGTTGATATCGAAAGCGGATGCAGCAAACAAAGATAACCAGCTTCAGGTAGTCATCTACACGGTGTGGAATATATGGAAAGAGAGATGCAGAAGATGTTTTTTTAAACAAAGCAATCTCTTTTGATCAGTACGACGTGCTAGCCTACCGTGAGGCAAACAACATCATAGAGTAGTATAACTCTGCAGTTTTGTGTACATGACCCAACACGGGGTCTCTGTTGAGATAGTTTTCGGTTTTGTTTATTTATCTTTCTTTACACCATCATCCAATCTGGTCCTATCCAGAACTGCAAATACAAATCTATAATGAAAAGGTAGACCACCTACCATATTTGCTTAAAAAAACATAGTAACTAGTGACCTTCATGCTATATTTCAAGATCTTCAAGACTTTACATTCAGAATTCTAGAGTATAGGATGAAATGTGACTTTCAGTAGTGTATTTTCTTCTACCAGATTTCAGCAGTGAACCTACCGGGTATCACAACAGCCAAAGCACAAAAGAGACGTGCTGCTTCTAGCTAGAGGAGGCCGCCCAACGGTAGCCTCTCTTGTCATCTATCTATATAACCTATTATATAATTGGTAGTCACTAACTATCATTAACTTCATTTCTCTCTTCATGCAAGCTACCCATATCATCTCCCACCAAACTAAGAAGGGTTATTAACGCTATCTCTTTCTCTCTTCATAACTATCTACGTCATCTTACACCAATTCTTTCTTCATGCAAACTACCCACATTATCTTCCACCAACTAAGGGTTATTGCATAATCTGGTTGTGGTAGCACATTGATTCATAATTCATCTGCAGCAACACGTGGGGAATCACCTAGTGTAACGATGGACACTGACAAATCCCAGCTGAAATACACCGAGTGGATTGCGAGTTTCTTATTTATATCCACCACGAGAGGCACCTTGTTCTCGGGAAGGTTATGGGTCGCTTAAGCGACAATTTAACAATCCGTCCTGTTGTACGGACGCGGGGTGTGGGTGGGACGCAGCCGAAGGAGGTCGCGGCTCGCGGGACTCCAGTTAAGATGAGTTTTATTTGTTTTTTACTTATTACGCGTTTTCTTTTCTTTTTCCTTTCCCTTTTTCTTTTATTTATATTTTTATGGATTCTTTTTCTGTTTTTATTTTTCTTCTTCTTCTTCTTCTTTATTTGTATTTCCTTTCTAATATTATTTTTTTCATTTTTATTTTTTTCATTTTATTCTTCTTTCTTTTTAATTCTATTTCTTTCATTTCTTTTCTTATTTCTCTTTTTTTATTTTGTATTTTATTTTTGTTTCTATTTTATTTTTTTCTAGTTCCATATCTTTCATACATTCTTTCTGGTTCAATATTTTTTATCTCTATTAATATTTGTTTGTTCAAGATGATGGAAATTTGGTCTGTCTATAATAATAAGTTGTTCTGCTATAATAATATCTTTTTCGGACAATGATAATAACTTGTTCTGACTATAATAACAACTTGTTCTGACACTACATTTTTGTTTTGTTCGAGATGACATACAAACTTGTTCTGCTTATAATAAGATCTTGTTCTGACAGTTGTTCTTATTTGTTCTGACACTTTATTTTGTTTGTTCGATATGACACACAAACTTGTTCTTTCTATAACAATAAGTTGTTCTGGTTATAGTAATATCTTGTTCTATTTATAATAATAACTTGTTCTGACTCTTGTTCTCATTTGTATTGACACTACATTTTTTTGTTCGGGATGACATGCAAACTTGTTCTCGCTATAATAGGATCTTTTTCTGATAGATGTTCTCGTTTGTTCTGACAATTCATTTGTTTCGTTCTGGTGATAATAATATAACTTCAATTAAAAATATAAATAAAAAATAACTTGCATGCAAAGATGACATCAGCACTTTTGTTCGACACATATACATATTTGTTCTGGCAGTTCATATAACTTGTTCGGTATGTACAAATGTTTTGTTCTGGGTTTGTAAATTTTGTTCTATGGTTATGTAAATATATAATGTTAATTAAAAATACAAATAAAAAAGGTTGTCAAAATATAGTCAAGTAGGATCTTATTTTGAAGTTTTTATTGTCAGAAATCGAATGGTGTGATCGGAATTTATTTTGATGTTTGGTATGTGATTTATATATTTTTAATTTCAAATCCTACACTTACATCATCATTGATGGGAAAGCACTTGAGCTGCATGCAGAGGATAAAAGGGCCATGCAGACCACCCCCTCCTCCCAACGTGCTACGCCTGCAACGACAGTGTCGCCGAAGCGACACCTAATCGCACCCCCTTGTTCTAGCCCATGTCAGCTCTGACTGTTTTGTATGGAGATTAGAGGATGATCTGAACTGCTATATTGAGCCAAGCTCTATCTTCGAACCTGACAGAAAGATGGCAGATTTGCGTTGAGACAAGCATGTGCCTGATGACCAGTAGCTTAGTCTTCCAAAAGGATTGAGCATTTCTTCACAATGCCTTCTATTCCTACAAGCACATAGACAAGTCATGGCACATTTCATCCTGGGGCTCCAAGTACATTAGTACTAGTTACCTTTGCTAGAAAGGTTGGACGCCATGACGCCCTCGGGTTACCTTTCAGTACTGGGTGGGAACGACACCTGATACTAAAAGTCACCACTTAGTACCAGATGGGTACACCAGTTGGTACTAAAGGGTCGACCCCTTGTACCGGGTGTTCTTCTAACCCGGTGCTAAATGGGGCATATTAGTACTAGGTGAACCCCCTATCTCCCCCATGAGCATCTGACCAGTACCTTGTCTCGATCCCCATCTCACTTATCCTCTCTTCTTTGTGTCTAAGACAAGCAGATGCCGACCAGGCGCGCATCGAGCACCGACCAGAGGGGCAGGCCAGCCAACACATCGGCTAGAGACGGGCGGGCGCGGCCAGTGGCGCGGGCCAATCCCCACCTCTCTTATCCTCCAATCCCCATCTCACTTATCATCTCTTCTTCTCTCCAGGCATGGAGCTACCGACGGGAGCACTGACCAGCGGAACTGGCGGGAGAGGCGGCTGCGCCGAAGCTGGGGCCACGGCGGACCATGGAGCTGGTTATGGGCACCGACTGTTGGCAAGAAGGTTGGATGGCGGGATCGTAGGAAAGGGCCATAGAGCCTGGCTTTTGTGTGTGTGTGCGCGCGTGAATTTTATTTTTTAGAATTATAGGGCATAGCCCCAGTCTTACTTCAAAGACAAAGAAGTTTAAGCGTTTACAAGAAAACTCGAGCACTCAAAACAACAGGTATGTCGAAGCCTCACCCAAAGCGAAACCTGAAAGGACCTTGATGTCGCCTAGAGGGGGGTGAATAGGCGTGACGACCAAATTAAACTCTTTTTCCCCAACCACTTGAGCTGACAGTGCTCCACCAGTCAGACCGGTGGTGATGACCGGTCAGACCGGTCAAGCACTGGACTTCACAGGTGACACCGGTCAAGCCGGTGCGCCTCACCGGTCAGACCGGTGTAGCACAGAACACCTGCAAAAACACCTTCAAGCACCTCTTGACTTCTAGCACAAACTAAACTTGGTGTGTGGCCTTTGCAGATGAACACAAGCAAGGTAATGATCCCTGCACACACAAGAAACACACCCAAGTAGATCGAAGCGGAAGTAAATGTAATTATGCTAGAAAAACAACTTAGAGAGTCAAACCACACGAAGAAGCAAGGATTTGTTTCCCGAAGTTCACCACCCACTGAGGAATGGCTACGTCTCCGTTGAGGAGCTTGTAAGGGATAATTCCCACAACAAGCCGGGTCTCTATCAACCACTTTCCTCCTTTCCACTAAGGTGATCTTTTCCACGAAGAGGCAAGATCGCAGCCCTTACAAACTTCCCGCTGCTCACAACAACCTTGGGAGCCAGCCGACGACACCTAGCCGTCTAGGAGGCAAACCTGCAAGAGTAACAAACGCTTCAAAGCTTGCAGACGCGAAACCAAAGTGCTCGAGCTATGGAAATGCTTTTGTTAGCTTCACTAGGTCACTCTTAAGCTCACTTTCTCAACCCAACACAAGAATATGGCTTGAATCCACAAATCTCACAAAGAGAGTGTTGGGGAGAGCCACTAAGGCTTAGAGCTAGTTAGAAATGGCTTGCGACCTCAGCAAACTCACTAGAAACAGCAACCCCCGCTTGAAGAGGGCTTGGGGTATTTATACCCCTCAAAAGAGAAAACTAGCAGTTAGTCCACGGGTGGCACGGGTCAGACCGGTGCCCCACACCGGTCAGACCGGTGTTTGAAAAACTAGCCGTTGGGCTAGCGGCACCGGTCAGACCGGTGCCTCTGACCGGTCAGACCGGTCAGGCCCGAGATACCCCCAAAACCCCTTTTAAGGAAACTATCACTTCACCACCAAGATGAAATGACCCAGGTCAGGTTAGGAGGGTTTGCTAGCACACTTCTAAGGCTAGATCTCATTTAGGTCAACTAAAGAGCACTTTGACTTGCTCAACTCGCTAAGTTGCATCCCTCTTGATAGTACGGCATACCTATACTCAAGAAAAGAATAAAAGACCTTCGTTGATCTCTTGAGCTTGAACAACTTCAATTCTTGCCAAACTTGAACAATATCCACTTGAGGGCTTTCAACATAGCCTTCGACTTGAGCACGTCCATACTTGAGCTAGTGACTTAGGATCTTTCCATAAAGCATGGGAATGCACACTTGGATCCATGGTCACTCCATATTGCCAATCTTAATAGGTTGATGACTTGCAAAGCTTCCATCGGTTAAGGTTTGAATATGACACTTGAAGACCCCACGGATGCTAGACCTTCACCTTAGCAAAACACTAATGACGTCTTAGCTACGGCCCCAAAGATTGCTTAGTCCCTCACCCTAGACATCTCGGTTGATCTCTTCATCACTTATCCAATCCACTTTGAGTTCCACTTTGCTTCATACGCAATTAACCTTCATTTGAAAATCCCGCTTCAAATGCTTGATCTTGATTGACAACGAATGTGCAAGCTTCCAATTTACAACCATAGTGTTTACACTTATCCTTATGTCCTCTTTCAATTTCCACATGAAGCCTTGCACTTTAGCTTGATAGAATTACCAACTTCTTTTTGAATGATCCCCTTTCTATTTTAGTCAAGCCACCACTCTCTTTGGAGACAAGTATTTCAACTTCACAAAATATCTCCAAAGTATAAGTCCATTTATTGCTTGACATTAACCAATGTGCATAAAGTATCATTCTTGTATTTGTCTTTTCCAATGTGAGACATATAGTGTTGTTCACAAATAAATACTTCAATAATTGCTTATGAATTTCAAGATAAACCTGCTCACAAACTTAGACAAATACATTAGTCCTTTAATCGCCTTGTCATTCAATTCACCAAAATCCACTTAGGGGCCTAGATGCACTTTCAATCTCCCCCTTTTTGGTGATTGATGACAACTCGATTAAAGCTTACAAATAAAGCAATAAAGCGCATTTAGATTCTTAGATATAGCTAGAGATCCCCCTTAATTTGTGCTTTGAGTTGAATTTCAAAAGGTTGGCCTCAAATGCCAATAGCACAAATTTGGAAGAGTAAGCGTGTGAGCTCCCCCTATATCTTAGAATCAGTGGAGTGCGACATGTGTGAGCGACAAAATAAAAACCGTGATGCGTATGACAAGATATGCACAAAGCAAAAGGAAGTGCATTGACTAGGCAAAGACCGGTCGGACGGTGCTGGCCGACTTGACCGTCGACCGATCGGAGTCCAGCCAACACACACAACTGGGCTGCACCGGTCAGACCGGTGCCCCTGACCGGTCAGACCGGTCAGGTCCAGTCAGCGCACAAAGCAGCAAAAGTGCGTGCTATTTGGTCCAAGGTGATCAGACCAGGGTTGCAAGCTAGTTTAGATCACTTTGCTCCATTTAGCCAACACAAACAAACATCATTCAATTCATGCATCACAATATAGCAATAAAGTCGCTTAAATATTACAATAAGGTTCAAACACATAGTAGCACTCACACAAATGTTCTAAAGTCCACTAAGATAAAGTTCTAACTTATTACATGGCCTCTCTCAACAGCCAGTAGGCACCGGTCAGACTGGTGCAGTGCACCGGTCGACCAAAGGCAACACGTACAACAACCCGGACAAAGACACGGACTTGTGGCTTTAATCTCGAATCTTCTCCCCCTTTGTCATCAAGCATCCAAGAAAGGCCTGGAGGAGAAGCAACTGCTGATCACTGTCCCTGAGATCCGTCTCCCGGGTGAGAGCTCCCTCCTATTTGAGAATTTTCAAGAATCCAATGCAAAGGAGAGTTGAGATAAATAGACTTCGAGAGGGTGATTTGAGATGGATGAGCTATGGGAGTGCTGTTTTTACCGTAGAAATAAGGATTGTAGCCAAAGATCTCGGCGGAGAAGCGAGCGCCCCAATCTTGTACTTGCTCTAGAGGTGGAGGAGGTGGAGGTGCTTGCTCTTCTTCCATGAAATGTGATGAACGTGCCACATCCGGAGGAGGAGGTACAAAAGGTGGAGGTGGAGGAGGAACCGATGAGGAAGATCCTTGTCCTTGCCCGGACTCAAAGAACATGGGTCCATATTGGTTGAGCAAGTCGGAGTTGGCCCATCCTCTCATCCTTTCCTCAAAGGACGGTATCTCAACCTGTGGAGGCTCGGGAGATGGTAGAGAGCGAGGTGGTTGAAACCCTTGGGCATTGTGCATTAGCTTCATCGTGTCCCTCATTTGCTTGTTTGCCCTTCTCGACCTTTGTTGCTCAACTTGGATGTCATGCTAGCTCCGGCACATCCCAAATATGAAGTTGAGAAACTTCCATAAAGGAGAGGTGGACCTATGTGGCTGTCGTCTCGCCGGCCACCCCACGGCCGACCGTGCTCAAGACCGGTCGACCGGTGACGGTCTGAGTCTCTACTTGAGCCTGATCTGGCCGAGCTGCTCCCTCCTCAAATATTTCTTCCTCATGTCCAGGTGCATGCTCAACTCTAGGTGATGGAAGCCGAGGATTCTTGCTATGATTGAGCTTCAAGGGCTTGTGCGTCACATTTTTAGGAAACTCCGTCTTTGCAACCTTTTCTATCATATACATGATATAGGGACTATAGCTGCAAATCTTTTTGGGGTCCTCGGATAAGTGCTTGATTTCTTGCCAAATGAAATCCCCAACACTAAACTCCGGAGCTCCCGGCCTCAAAGCAACCATCAGGTTTTTCTGAAACTTTGTGATCTTAGAGGGGTTTCCATCTCTAGGTGTAATAGACACCCTAAGGAGCCTATTTAGGACAGCAAAGTAGGTGTAGAGATTCTTCACCCTCCCATAGTTGGCATGCTCACCTCGGGGGTACATAAGGTGCAATGCATCCTTCTCGAGCTCTCGCTCATCATGGAGCTTCCTTAAGTCCCCATCTCCTGCCATGATCCCAAAGCACCTCAAGAATCTATAGAACGTGATGGAGTATTTTTGGCCATTTGTCATCCAAGTCATAGCCCTCTCGGTCTCAATGTATCCAAAGTGCACTGTGGCATAGAACTGGGCTATGATCTCCTTGTTCCAATCCTGTCGGAACCCCATAAGTGCCTTGACCCTTTGCCTCTCACAATTGTTTATGACCTCATCAAATATAGGGTCACTCTTTCTAACCATGTGCCCCCAATCCACGTACTGTGCCTTATGAGTGATTTTGGGCTTCTTTATGATTACCGTAGCATAATAGTCCTGCTGAAACTTAGCCCAAAACCTCGGATCTGACGCGGTCCTAGCCTCCTCATAAGGTTCCTATCCCTTAACTTCTTTAGGGCCTTGGTCATGCCTGCCCCGTGGTACTTCACTGGCCTGTCAGGATAAATGTAAGTAGGTGGCATGATCTTCAATCTACCCTGATCATCATCATCCTCATCCATGGCAACCACATACTCTTCCTCATCCTCCTCATCCTCATCCTCAGCCTCGTCGCTGTCAGACCCAGCCTCCTGGTGCCTCCTCAGCTCATACTGACCAGAAAAGTCTCATCCTCAACATTATCATCGCTGCTAGTGCCGGTGTCACCTCCTAGGTCGGGATCCTCTGCACTTGCTTGAGCTGAGCGGCGTCTCAACCTTTTGCCGCTGACATTGACGGTGCTGCCCCCTTCCCCAAATTCACCGGGGATAGCTCCTCGGCGAGAGTGCACCTCTTCTCTTCTTTTCTTTGCCCCCTCCTTTTCCCGTACCATAGCCGCTGTCCTGAGTCACAAACAGGATGACAAGAATGTATAAGACTCTAGGAAACAAATTGAATTAATATGGAATTTATTCTTGAAAGTTCAGAACAATTGGGTCTGCTTTGGGCCACACCGGTCAGACTGGTGAGGGGCACCGGTCAGACCAGTGCCACCCAGAACAGAGCCAATTGCTCCCACAATCAATCTAAGCAGCTATCAATCTAAGGTTTGGTCTAGATGAACAAGAGACATCCTAGAGTAGATATGTGTTGAAATACAAGGAGAAAACCACATTTGGGACAGGACACGAGCCACCGGTCAGACCGGTGACGACCACCGGTCAGACCGGTTAAGGCCGTCCGACCCCAAATCTTGAGTTCTCACAATGTGTCCAACGAAACCTTATGGATCTATAGGAATGTCTTCTAGGTGATATCAGAAGATGTTCTACCAATGGAAATTCAAATCTTTGCACCATGTAAAGAGATCGGGCAAAAAGAAGATTTGAATACCTTTGGAGAGAGGAACTTGAGTTGAATCAAAAGAACTTGAAGGGGAAAGTGAAGAGGGGCCTTGGGAGATCGTTTTGCTTCCAATCTTGAGTCTTTCCCTAGGTTGAAACTTCAAATCTCCATTGGAGTTGAGAGAGGTGAAAGAGAGGAGAAGAGAGGGGCCTCCACGGTTTGGATGAGGTGAATGCTGGTGAATAATGGAGGAGAGAGAAGAGAGGGGGGGGGGGGGGGGTAAAAGTTAGGATATTTTCACTGTTTGTCCCACGGGTTGAAGTCGGGCGTCACCAGTCAGACCGGTGGTGGGCACCGGTCAGACCGGTGGTGGGTACCGGTCAGACCGGTGCTCCCTTGAGAAAAAGATTTTGAGCCACAAAGGAGAATTTCCATCCCAACCTTTTTATATGTCTTGGATATGAGTTAGAGAGTTGATATCGATCCACAAACCATCAATTCTTAGAAGAATGGAGGATTATCCAATTTATTCGAAAATTCTTGATCCTTCCAAGAGAGAGAGATAAATAAATATGGATTTTAGGGACTTGAGAAAATCTTCTTAATTGTGACTAGCCATCAATCAAACAAGGAGAACTATAGTCTCAATTAAGTTGATTGGGTCACTAAGACCAAGAACCAAACATTTTTCAAAGTGAGCACACTTCCTATACATGCTAGTTGTTTTTTGAAAAGTCTATCCTATGTCACAAAGTGCATGCATCCACTTCAAATGAATGTCCTAACAAGCATATTTGGCTCATATCTTCATCCTCGAGACACAAAGACGAGTGGAAGTAAAGATATCAACCAAATATCTAGCGTGGTGCACAAGAGATTCGCTTGAAGCAATTACATGCTAAAGATGGCACACTAGCATGGTATTATGGCCTAGATGCATTACGATATTTCATTGAGTTTCATGAAAACATACCTTTGCCTTAAGACTATTTCATTTGTGCATATATTCAAATTTTGATCGGTGATACCTCTTACTTGTTCTTTTGGAAGTTATGTTTATCAAGAGCTTTCTTCGGGATGCACAAAAGAACGAGACTACAAGATCACTTAGAAGAACTCGTTAGTCCCACAAGTGACTCAAGTGTTGTAATGAGCTCCCCCTTAGATAGTGCTAGAGATTTCGAATTTCTCGAACAAGGCACTTTGTTCTATTAAGAACTTGGTGAGGCTCACTCAAAACTTGGTCACAACACATAAATGATTTAATAATTGAAATGTGTTGAGTATCTCATAACCTTTGACGCCAAATCATCATTTTCCACAAAGGTTGGGTCAACCCCGGGTCACCCGTCCATAGGTGTCGGGTCACCCACCTAAGTGCTCTTACTGGACTCACACCGGTTAGACCGGTGCCTGTCACCGGTCAGACCGGTGACCTCCAGTTCACACCTTTTTGGTGATTTTTCCTTCCCTTTTCCTTGAATGCGTGAATGTATCACTAAATTAAATCCGAGATGACATTGATTTCAAGATTTATACGAGTTCGCTCTTCACATGGTCAATTGAATCCATCAAGATTTCCAAGTCTTCCAACCATGTGCTCAATGCATCTCTTTCAACCTGCAAGCTCAGTAAGCATTTCTTGGTACCCAACACTTGTTGGGTCCTATTGGGTTAGTCACAAGGTGCTTAGGAACCCAAATAGCTCTCATGCTATAGCGAGGTGAACTAATATACCCTATAGCACAAGTTCCATTTTTATCGTTTCTAAGTTTATGGAAATCATAATTGACTAAGTTTGATTGAGGAACGTTACCATTTGGACAATCTTTGCCCATGTGACCCTTTTGACGACATTCATAGCAAATGCGACTTTTGTTCTTGTTGGTCACACCATTCCTTGCAATTTCTTTTCCAAGCTTGCTTCTGAGTCTTGTTCTTGGAGAAGGTGGCTTCCTTGCCTTGTTTGCCTGAAGTGGGCCTGTCGTGGCCGGCACCGGTCTGACCGGTGGCATGCACCGGTCTGAACGGTCACGGTCAGTGCCACTGCCCATTTTTGCATTTGGGCACGAGTCGGCAAAGTGTCCCTTCTCTCTGCACTTGTAGCAGACCCTCCACTTGTTGGAGCTTCTAGGCTTCTTGGAGAGTGACTCTTGTGCCTTGTGCTTGATTAGGCGATATTGGGGTTTGATTTGCCCAATCTCGCTCTTTTCTTGAATCTTGTTCTTGTGAGACGTTGTATGTTGTTGAGGGATTGAACCAGTGGCGGTTGATCCCTTCTCAAGCTTCTTCACCATGCTTTCACGGTTATCTTGAAAATGTTGCACTTTGCTCTTCTCCTTCAACACATACAAGTCCTTTTGTAGCTTTTCAACCTCTTGCTTTAGTTTATCATTTTCTTCAGCAATGAGGTCATCACAAGATTCTACAAGTACATGCTCAATGCTAGATTGGCTTGCTTGAGACAAACAATCATTAGCGCAAGATAAATTAACTTGAACTTGTGAGCATGTGCATGTGTGAGATTGAGGTTGTATAGATTTTACCAACGAAAGCACAACCTCATGGGCTATCTCTAGTGTTGCATAAGAATCAACAAGCTTCTCATAGGAATGTTCAAGTTCATTGTGATTAGCTTGTAGAACCATATGTTCGCTAGTGAGCTTCGCTAGTTTGGCTTCTAGAACATCATTGGCATCATCTTCTATTTTAGCTCTACAAGCAAAGGATTTGATGTCATGATTATATTTGTTAGCCAAAGTTTCATACTTACAAACCAAGGATGCAAGTTCGGATTTGAGAAGTTCAAGTTCTCTTGACGGAGAGCTTGATTCTTCAATCTTCTGGCTCTTAGCCCCTTTGGCTTGTCTCTTCTTCTTGCTCTTCTTTTCCTTCTTGGCCATCAAGCAAGTTGGCGTGCCCCTGCTGGCATCGGTCTGACCGGTGGATGTTGTTGACGCAAAACGTGCACCCGGCGTCAAACACACAGCAAGCCGAACAAAGCTGGCTTCACACGCGCAAAGAATCACGAGACGTGCCAGTCAATTTTTCCTGAAAATTAACAAAAGATAAAGCAGTTAGATACCAAAGCTTGGAACTTGCCAGGTGGTACCAGACAGTTCCATATTTACGGCTAAGAAGACAAATGGGATGACATATAGCTATAGAAGCTATCTGCCAAAAATCTGAGAGCCATTCGGGAACTTATAAAGGGAAAAGCAATACTGCCGAATGGATGACGTAAGCATGACAGTAATCGGTCTTCGTTTAAGCAAAGATGTACGCGCATGAAGTCATGACCGATCCCCCATGATAATCAACATTAAATAAATAGATAAAGTAAAGCACGAACATAAACATGCAATAAATAAGCATACATAGATCCAAAGCACTAGTCTACCGCATGTCTAGGTGCTTAAAAATCCGTCGGGTACGATGCCAAAACAAATCTATCCACCGCATGATACAACTTGCATGAAAATCATACCACTTTCCACAAATAGATCTATCCACCGCATGATACAATCTAAATATGGAAAGCTAAAAGCATACGTTATTTAAAGCATGAAATACGCACGTGCCCTACTCGTGAAGAGACATAACCAAATGCGGCTAAACAGCCGATTCGGGGTCCATGAAGAAGGAACGAATAATACCAAGCGAATAAATCTATCAGATTGATTCGAAATCTAATCCACCGGATGACTAGCTCCAAAGCAACCCAAAAACCTGCATCTACCGCATGATACCCAGTTCTTTCAAGATTTATACCATCGTTGGCAAGCTTGAACCCGCAACACGTAACAACCTAGATCGATTCGGTTTCGGCTATCGAAAAGCACAAGATCCACGTGTTAACACACGAAATCTACTCGTACGAGGATCATAAAAGGGATAAAGCCGATCCAAACCCATCTAGATTGGGCAAAAAGTGTCACATGAATTTAAACACAAAGTAAAAACTCGAAGCAACACGGGGTAACTTAATGAATCTATTGGATCTTGCCAAAATCCAATAGAGCCGATAACTAGCTTCAAGCTAGATCTTAGCCTACCGCATGGCTCATGACCTAACAAGAAACCCTCTTGAACCAAGCTTGAATCTACCGCATGACACGAAGCATGATAACAAGACTACTTGCATCAGATCTAAATCCACCGCATGATACTAGACATGACACAAAGTTGCCGGTACTCACGGAGGTCGACGGATCGATGAACCCTCTCGAAGAACTCGACGACACGACAAAAAGGACTCTAGGGTTTGGCGTAAGGCCGGTTTGTATTGAAGAATGATTGTTTTTTACATACATTCAGGGCTCATATTTATACCCTGCCAAGTACAATCTCGAATGGATTCGCTACCTAACTTATCTCTAAGCTTGATCGCCTATCCATCCATTCGTCCTTCCTGCTTGAGCCACGTCACCGTCCAATCCCGCAAAATCAGCTCTACTGTTCCTTTGCCGAACGGGAGCAGATAGCCGACCGCAGACTTCTTTGCCGAATACATCTGAAAAAATCCTTTCCTTCCACCAAACGGACTCCTTACCGAGCTGGACCCACAAGTCAGACTCCTTACCAAATTTTGGTGTTAACACATGCCCCTTCAATTGCGGGATAAAAGTAATTTTGTTCCGCAATTGACTCCAGCCACGAATATTTTCAAATCGAATCTGTCAACACCTGTTCTTCTTTCTTCGCAATCCGCCGGAGTCTTCGCCTAGATCCAAACCCTAGATCCCTTTGTTCTAAGCTCAAATCTCCAATGGCGGCTCAACACCAAAATGCTCAGGTAAATTCCCCTCCCGTAAGCTTCATTCGGCATTTAAGTTTTCAATTTTACCTGAGGTTTCGTTTCTGCTTTTCTTCAGGAGCCTTCTACTGAGCTTTTGATTCGCACCGAGGCCAATTCAAGATCTTATTACCTTGGTCCCGTGGGAAACTCTGATCCTCGAGATTTCATCGCGGCTGAATCCCAAAGGATCCCATTCAAGGCGGCTCTGTCTCCACCTCCCCGGTGGCAAGACGCTTTCAAGAACTGGCCCTTGCCTCCAATCGCAGGCTGGAAAAATTGGTACCGGAGGATCCGTGCAGATAAGAGTGCCTTAACCCGAAACTGGGATACCCTCCGCATTGCTCAATGCATGGAGTTATCTTTGGCCGAGACCCCCAAAAACGAAGACCTTTTGATAGCAGCCTGCCACTTTTGGTCAAACGGTGTCAACGCCTTCCTCTTTGGCCACGGCCCGATGTGTCCAACTCTGGCCGATGTGTATATGATCACCGACCTTGATATTACAGGATCCATTCAACCCTGGAATTTCAAATGTTCTTCACGCCAAACAGGGGTAAAACCAGGGAACGGATACAAACAGTATATCCTGAGCCACATGAAAGACAATCCCCTTGGTGAAATTGAATACAAGGCATTTCTGAACATGTGGCTATGTAGATTCGTCTTCTGTGGTAAAGCCAATGAACCCACCCTGAATCACATCACCATGGCTTCTCATCTGGTCAGTGGTAACCGCCTCCCCCTTGGGAAATTCTTCCTAGGCAGTGTGTACCATATGCTTCACCAAACTGTCACCCAGATGTACACTAGCCAGAGGATAGCATGTGTCAACGACCCTTGGTGGTTCATTCAAATATGGCTGCAGCTCCACATGCATCAGATTGTTGGTGTTGATTTGAACACCAGGCTTTTCCCTTCATCCAATCACCCTGAAGGGGTACCCCAAGCCACCAAAGGATGTCAGAATTATGGAGAAGCTGCTTCGACTGTTCTTATTCAGCAGGACATCAGCCAGCTCTTCGAGCTATTCTTCAAAGGTTTCCAAAACCCTCTCTGGCTCCCTTATCTGGATAATGACACTTTGACTCTCCCCTTAGCCGAGCCAGTCAACTGAACACGACTTAGCCTAGAACTCCAAACGGCCCATTGGCAGATTGGTCAAGGAAGCCTTCCCACCTTCCGATTTTCTTGGGATATGCGCCACGATCCAGAGCCACGACTTGAGGCCACGATCTGTCTTGCCAGGCCTATAAATGAAACCGTAGGTGCCCCTAGCTCTCCACCAAGCCTTTTAGCTCTCGAATCTTTGCCAATCTCAGTTCTTCTTCTTTTCCGAACAGTGCACATCCCAAAGCAACATGGTGCCCTGCCTCAACCGCCGCCGTGCCTCTGATGAGGCAGAGGGGAGCAGCGCCAATGCGCGCCGGAGGCAATGATCGTCGATTCTTCTTCTTTGATTCCCCTTCGGTCTTTTCTTGTTCTGACGATCATCTCCCTTTCAGGTTGATTCAGTGGAATCCGTCTCCCGCTCCGGCCAATCAGCCCCTTCCGGACGACTCCTCGGAGTCCGACGGCCACTCCCCTGTACCCTACGGGGAACTTGACGCCCTCGGCTTCAAGGAGGAGCTGGAGACGACCCGGCGCGAGTTGGAGGACGTCTCCAAAAAGGCAGGCATAGCCGAGCTGGAGTGGGAGGACCAGCGCAAACAGCTGCTGGAAACCATCGACGGTACGGCTCTGAAATCAAATCATTGATCCATCCCGGCTTTTGATGCTAATCTCCCTTCTTCTTGCTCTTTGCAGCCCGCGATGCCGAGCTCGACCAGCTGAAGGCGCTGGTGGAGCAGCTGGCCGACAAGGTGAACGCCCGCGGTGACACACCGGCGGAGCGTCTTGCTGCGGTGGAGCACAGAGTCGACGAGGTGGCCACCCATGGCGTTCGCTTGGGCACTACCCTGGGCCTGGCTGCCATGGCGACGCACACGGACGTCGACTACTCCACCAGGCCGCGCGGCTTCCGGGGCGGTGCGCCAGAGGACACTGAGGAGATCGCGCTGATCCTGGAGCGCCTCGATGGCCACGACGACGCCATTGCCGAAATCACTCATCCCCAATCTGTACTGAACAGGCTTTTCGACTAGATTGTATCAGGGATGTTTGATCATCGGCAATAAATAAGAACTTTTGAATTTTGTGCTCGCTCTGTGATGATTTTCTTTGCATTTGCACCTGTGAATCTTTTTTCCTTAAACGTATCCGGGAACTGTCTAGAGCCGAATACGCCAGAACAGATGCCCCTTAGCGCAAAATCCGCAGAAGATCCCTGAATCGGCAATCCGTAAGCACTGTTCAAGCAAAAACCCTTCGCATCCGGGAGAAAACCCCGCCGTTTGGTATTCCAACAGTGTGTACTGGCCGGTCATCACTCCCAATGTGCCTCTTCGGTCAATAAAATAGCCTGTTGGGATGCTCTGCAAATCCACTCGCACACTCATCCATCATTTCTCATCTCCTCCCCCGTCTCCAGAGGAAAAACCCCAAGGCCATGGACAAGGGCAAGCAACCCCAGGAGAGAAGCTCTCCAAAGAAACGCACGATTCGAAGGTGAGTTTTCTCTTGATTTACTTCCTGTTCCCCGCATGATCTTGCGCTTTACCTCCTCTTCCTTTTCTCTTTTCATCCTTGACTTGCTTCCTGAAGAAATCATCGGGACCGAAGATGTGCCTGAGTACATCTCCTCCGATTCTTCCCTCGAAGCAGAGGATGCCACGCTTGAACAGAGGACCAGCCATCAACTGCGCCGCCGCGTTCGGCACCTGGAGCATGGCCTCAGGGACATTACCGCTCCTTGTCAGGCCGAACGCGAGCACCGCATGGCTCTGGAGGCACTAGTAGGGGGTAAATGCTTCTGACTCTTTCTTGACTTTGTGCCCGCATCTGGATTTCTTGCCCCTAACATCGGTTCCCTTGTTTTAGATGTCTCTGACAGGTACAACAACCTGAAAGCAGCCTGGGACAGCTTGGTGGAAGCCGCAAACCATGGTCACCCCCGTGCATTCCAGGTCGTCGTCACGGTGGTCCTGGAACAACTGAAGAGGGAGCAGTCGAAGAAGAAGCAAAGAAAAGATTGAATCATACTTTCGCTTCTTCCTCCACTCCTTGTGCTTCCCACCTTTTTGACATCCTGATCACCAGGGTTGTTGGATGTGAACCTGCAAGAAGCAGTTGTAATGTAGTTTTTGTGCTAAGGGCAATGCATCTAGGCACTGGCCATTTCTTTTGTTTGTGAGTTTTTGTTCTGAAGGCGGCCTCGTTCTTGAGCGCCGGCTGTTTCCGTGTCAGATGTGCATAATCCCGCTGCTGGTGATCATCGATTTATCGCGGCGGAAAATTCTTCTCCTAGCAAAGTTTTCAATATGTATGCATTACCAGGGACGCATCTGACCACACGAAAAGGCCCTTCCTAGTTAGGGGACCATTTGCCGAATTCGCTGTATTTAGTCCCAATCGGCAATAGCGCTTTCCAAACCAAATCTCCTTCTGCGAATTGCCTGACTTTTACTTTCTTGTTATAGTACTTGGCAACCCGCAGCTTGTTTTTCTCGATGTTTTCCAAGGCTCTAAGACGGATCATATGTAAATCCTCTAGTTCATCCATCATTAGGCCAATGTAATCTTTGGAGCTCAAATCTTTCTGCAACACCACTCTCCTTGAATCTGATTGCATCTCCCAAGGTAGAACCGCATGGTGCCCATAAACCAATTTATAAGGAGAAGTTTTTGTAGCTCCATGGGGGGCCATTCGGTAAGCCCATAGTGCCTCACTGAGTACCGAATGCCACCTTCTTGGCTTCTGGTCGATCTTCTTTTGTATCAGCTTGATCATGATCTTGTTAGAAGCCTCTGCCTGACCATTAGCTTGGGCATAATAGGGAGAAGAGTTAAACAATTTGATTCCCATGCTTTCGGTAAACTCTCTAAACTCCAGTGACACGAATTGTGCCCCTTGATCAGTGGTGATTGTCCGAGGGATTCCAAACCGATAGATGATGTGCTCCTTGACAAATTCAACCATGTTTTCTGATGTCACCTTCTTCAGTGGGATCGCCTCAACCCATTTAGTAAAATAATCCGTAGCCAAAAGCACGAACTTATGCCCCTTACTAGATGGTGGATTAATTTGGCCAATCAAGTCTATACCCCAGCCTCTGAATGGCCATGGCTTGATGATGGGATTCAATGCTGATGCGGGGACCCTTTGGATATTTCCGAACCTCTGGCAATCCTGACATCCCTTGTAATACTCAAAGCAATCCTCTAATATCGTCGGCCAAAAGCACCCAGCTTGTCTAATAACCCATTTCATACGGTAGGCCGATTGGTGTGCTCCACATATCCCATCGTGCACTTCGCTCATCATGTTCTTGGCTTCTTCTGGACCCAGGCATCGTAACAATACCCCATCCAATGATTTATAGAACAAATTGTTATCCAGAAGAACGAATTTTATAGCCTTGTACCTAAGCTTCCTAGAGACCTTCCGGGATGGATCTCTCAAGTAATCAACGATTTCTTTCCTCCAATCACCTTCTGCGAGATCCGTCCCCAGTGCACATACCTCTGCAGCAAACGCTTCTTGACTCTCTTTGTAACCAGAGGCGCTTTGAGCCAGCCTGTTTGCTTCTTCATTATGCTCCCTAGGAATATGCTGTAGAGTTACCAACGGGAAGCTCTTCAAGATCTCCCTGCACTCTTCGTAGTAACTCCTCAACGCTTCACTTTTGCACTCGTATTGGCCGTTCAATTGCTTGATCACCAGCTCTGAATCTCCATAAACTTCAACTGAAACGGCCCCAGTTTCTCTCAAATATTGAAGCCATCGAAGCAGTGCCTCGTACTCGGCCCGATTGTTTGTAACAGTGGGCTGTATAGGGATGGCAAATTCAAACATCTCACCCCTAGGTGAAATTAGTAGGATCCCTACTCCCCCACCTTTACCACATGATGATCCATCAAAAAATAAAGCCCAGGGGGTAATTTCAAGTAAATCAATTGACGGATCGCGATGTTCAGTTATAAAATCGGCAATGATCTGACCTTTGATGGCTTTTGCCGATTCGAACTTCAACTCGAACTCTGATAAAGCTAAAATCCACTTGCCAATCCTGCCGTTCAAAATTGGCATAGATAACATATGTTTTATTACATCAAACTTAGAATACACAGTGCATTCGGCATTCAACAAGTAGTGCCGAAACTTTGTACACGAGTACTATACGCACAGACACAACTTCTCTACAGCTGAATACCTGGTCTCTGGATCAAGTAGTTTTCGGCTAAGATATGCTACTACCCGTTCCTTCCCTTCGAATTCTTGAATAAGGGCCGATCCAATGGTTTGGGTATCGGCCGCCACGTACAACTTGAAAGGCTTATTCAGCTAAGGAGGGACCAACACTGGTGGCTCCTTCATGTACTGCTTGATCTCATCGAAAGTTTTCTGTTGTTTGTCGCCCCATGTGAATTTCTGATCCTTCTTTAGCTTCAGCAGTGGAGAGAATGGCAAAACCTTCTGTGACAAATTTGAAATGAACCTTCTCACGAAATTGATTTTGCCGAGTAGTGATTGCAACTCCTTGAGATTAGTTGGAGGAATGACTTCATCGATGGCCTTCATGCTCTTCTTGCCAACTTCAATTCCTCCCTCGTGGACTAAAAACCCCAAGAATTCTCCAGCTGATACCCCAAAAGCGCACTTGTTTGGATTCATCTTTAAACCATGCTTCCGGGTGCACTCCAAGGTCCTCTTCACGTCTTCCAAATGCGTGTCATGACTCAGGGACTTTATTACCACATCATCAATATAGATTTCCACAACTTTGCCGATCAACTCGTGAAAAATGTAATTCATGGTTCGTTGATAAGTTGCACCGGCATTTTTTAACCCAAATGTCATGACTATCCATTCAAACAGGCCTATATGGCCAGGACATCTGAAGGCCGTCTTTGATATGTCTTCTATTGCCATGGAGATTTGGTTGTATCCCGCATTGCCATCCATGAAACTGATCACTTTGTGTCCAGCTGCGGCGTCAATCAACAAATCGGCAATAGGCATGGGGTAACCATCCATCGGAGTAGCTCTGTTCAGATCCCTAAAGTCTATGCAAACCCTCATCTTTCCATTCTTCTTGTAAACAGGGACAATGTTAGAAATCCACTCCGCATATCTGCATGGCCGAACGAAGTTTGCATCAAGTAATCTCTCAACTTCCTTCTTCACATCGGCCAATACTTCATCCTTGTAGATTTTCCGGGGCGGTTGCTTATACGGTTTGAAACCAGATTTGATTGGCAACCGATGCTCTACGATAGAACGATCCAATCTAGGCATCTCCGAATAATCCCAGGCGAAGCAATCCTTATATTCCTTGAGCAGCTTGATTAATCCCTCCCTGAAGTCTGGCTGCAAGTTTGCGCTGATGAACGTCGGCTTTGGCTTATCACCGCTCCCGATGTCAACTTCTTCTAATTTGTCGGCCGACATAAATCCTCGCCCCAACTTGCCATCAGTGCCATCTACGGGGTTCTCCATTAAAAATTACTATAAGAGCCGACTGCTTGAATCGGCTGTTGATCACTGCTGACAGGTTCAACAGGACCTTCTCCCCAGTCTTCCCCTGAGAAGCAATCAATACCTTGGTACTCCAAGAAAGCTGGTTCCATGTTAGCAACGCTCACAAAGTCATCCACCTGGACGACCTCAATATCATCATCCACCCACTGGATAAGCTGCTGATGCATGGTGGATGGGACGCAGCAATTGGCATGAATCCAGTCCCGTCCGAGCAGTAGGCTATAGGCTCCTTTACCTTCAATCACAAAGAAGGTCGTGAGCAGCGTCTTAGACCCGATCATCAGATCCACGTGAGCGCACCCCTTGGTATCTGAAGGATTTCCAGCGAAATCATTTAGTATTATGCTTGTAGGCGTCAGATCGCTCGGGCCCATACCAAGTTTCCTGAAGGTGGTGTACGACATCACGTCGACTGCCGCTACACTGTCGATGAACATCTTGGTCAATGGCTTGCCATTGACGTATCCCCTTAAGTACAGCGGCCTCATGTGTCGATTTTTGGCCGGTTTGTCGAAGATGGCCTGCTTGGCTAGCACCAACTGCGCCATCATCCCCTCGGTCTGCTCATCATCTAAGGACGCTTCCTCCTGCACAACCTGGTTAGCAGGAGCCATGAACTCGTTCGGCAGAAAGTATACTTTGCATGTTGGAGCCGAATGCTTTGACCCTTCGGGTTGATCCTTTGGGCGCCACACCTGCCTTGTCTGGATCCCGGCCTGCCTCAGCTCGCGGTTCCTCAAGCGTTGAACCCGTCTCTTCTGACTTCTCCTTAGGCCGGGAGGGCACCATTGCCCCTTTTGCCAGATGTGTTCGTCCTCGTCCTCCTCTTGATCAGCCCACCTTAGATCAGCTTGCCGCTTTCTGGGATGATCAATGTGTCGGTGCGGAATATGGTCCCGACACTAACCAGTAGATAGCGCCGTGGTCTATCCCTCGATGGTCGATGCTAAGTAACAAATGGCACAGAGGTTTTATCCTGGTTCCGGCCGCGGGGCCGTACGTTCAGCAGAGGCGTGCTCGGGGCACTATATTACTTAGCACCGGGGGTGCTTGTAGTGGGGCAAATACAAGCAAGGCGGGAGAGGAAGCGTGGCTTCCAAGTCCCTGGAAAGGTGGCTGAAGATGTTGTGGGAGAATGAGAAGTGAATGTGTGGTGTGTGAAGTGTTCTTCGTCCCCCGCGGCTGGGGGCTCGCCTCCCCTTTTATAGGCCAAGGGGGCGGCGAGTTACATGCACGCCGCGCTATCCAGCTACGTGTGGGTGCACGTCGTGCTACGCTGTAGAGTGGGCGGCCGTCCGGACGATCTTCGCAGCGATCTGGCCATGATGGCCTACTTCGTACCCGAACAGTGGCGGTTCGAGGGTAGGAAGGCGGCAGATGGTGGTGGCGTCCCCCGATAGGCTTCGAGGGGAGGCGCCGATGATGGGCGGTACGGGGTACGGGGAGCGGGGCGAACGGAGTTCCTTCCCAATGCGCTTCACGGTAGTGGAGTGGTTGCTACAGCACCCGGCGTGCGCCTGCACGCGCGGGTACGGCGGCCACGCCGTCACAGTGGCCGAGATGACGGTCCACCGG
Organism: Cenchrus americanus; assembly: GCA_947561735.1. Taxonomy (NCBI): domain Eukaryota; kingdom Viridiplantae; phylum Streptophyta; class Magnoliopsida; order Poales; family Poaceae; genus Cenchrus; species Cenchrus americanus. Next base: position 130,434,000 of record OX387245.1, read on the forward strand.
CCTAGCGCCTCCACCTAACCCTGTAGGGTCACAAGAAGTGCGCCCGGCCCCCCTTCGAGGGTCGGGCGCGTTAGCCGTACTGTAGTGGGCGCGCGGTGTCACGGGACTGACACCGGCCGTACCGCACAGTCCCTTCCCCACGGTGGTGGGGATGGGCGCCTCCCTGGGGAGTTGGTGCGGCGGCACCGGGGCGCGAGCCCCGGCGCATGATGGCGCCGTCCCGCCCGTGTCGGGCGTTAAATGCCCATGTACGGGGCCGGCGCACGCGTGCGGGGCGCCCGTGAGCGTGGCGGGCCCGGCCGGGGGCGGGACGGACCCTCGAGCGAGACGAGACCCGTTCGAGGGGGGTGAGCCCCCGAGCGGGGCGGGACCACTCGAGGGAGGAGTTGCTCCTCGAACGGGGCGGAGCCCGCCCGAGGGGGAGTGAGCCCTCGAGCGAGGCGGAGCCTGCTCGAGGGACTTCTAAGGGGGCCGTCTCGGTGGGCCGTCGGAGTCCCGCGGCGTGGGCCGTGTCCTGCATGGTTAGTCACCTGCATGGTTAGGCTTAGCGTGTTTTGGTGTAGTTGCGGGATTTAAGTGAGGATTTCCCCGTTGTTTAAGGGGACCCCTAGGGCTGCCCCCGACACAATGACTTCAATTTTTTGGCGCCGATCCCCGTTAGGGTGGATCCTCCCAATTCTCTCATGGACGGATCGGCGATTGGCAGTCTCCTGCCTGTACTCAGCATACCTGTCACTGCACTCAGGGCAGTTCCTTAGCGTGGGCAGCTTCAAACCCTCGTTCCAACAGTGCCTGAAGAACGCACATCCCCAGTGCGCGCGCTCCTGCTCGCGCGTGTATTGCTCCAGGTCCCTTCTGTGTGCCTCTTCTTCAGCTCTGCGCTTTTCCTCCTCGTATCTACGCCTCTGGTAACGCTCTTTCTCCATCTGGCGCTGCCACTTGTTGAGGAGGATGCGCGTGGTCACCCTGGGCTTGGCTCTGGATGACTCCCCGATTTCGATGTGGCTCTTGAGAATGCGGGGGGCTTCACCATGCACCTGTTCCAGAGTTACTTGGCGCTCCGGGTCCACTGTTCCATCCTGTCTAGCCCTGGCTGAGGTCAAGACTTTGACCTTTCCCTTCTCCTCAGCCGTCACCATGTTAACAGAGAAGCCCACCATGTTCTGAGGGAAGGGGTGACCATCCAGCTTCATCTTGTTGTCGAACTTGAGGTGGCCCTCCTGGATGGCTTTCTGGATCCTCATCCTGAAGACCCTGCAATCATTGATGGAGTGCGAATCCCTGTCGTGGAAGCCACAGTAACGTTTCCCCTTGACTCCATCGGGCCGAAGCATGGAATGCCCTTCAGGCAGTCTGATTCGGCCTTCCTTCACTAGGAGCTCAAACAGCTTGTCAGCCTTCGTGATATCGAAATCGTAGGTGCCCTTGGTCTGTTTGACCCAGCGCTGATTCATCGTTAGAGGCTCTTTCCCCCACATGATTTCGGCTGTGGCCACATCCAGTTCATCATCAGAATCCTCGATCAGATCGGCCTTGTCTAGGAACTGGTTGTAGATTTCCACCACATCATGCTGCTTGCCAAACCTGGCATCCTTCTTGAAGCCATACGCCTGGTTGCTAATCAACGATAGCTTCTGAGATAGCTGGCTCAGGTTTTCAAACTCCATCCCGAACAATTTCTCACGTACGGCCGGCAACATCCCGGCGACGGTCATGTCAGCTAGCTGGTCGTCTGGCAAGTTGAGCGAGAAGCACATGCCCTTAACCTCCCTGAATCTCCTAAGAAATTCCAACGGTGTCTCGCTGTGCCTCTGCTTCACAGTGGCAAGATCGATCAACTTCTTCTCCGAGCTGCCACTGAAATAATGGGCGTGGAATTTCTGTTCCAGGTCCCTCCATCTGCTAACTGACTCAGGGGGTAAGGACAAGAACCATTGGAAGGCCGGGCCTGTCAGCGACGCGGGGAAGTATCTGACCCTGAACGTCTCCTCAGCTGAGCATTCTCCGAGCTGCATCAGGTAACGAGCAATGTGCTCCACAGTGCTTGTGTCGTCTTGCCCGGAAAATTTCGTGAGCTCCGTTGGAGGTTTCACTCTTGGCGGGAGGAGTACGTTGAAGTACCACTCTGGGAACGGCGGCTTGTAGGCAGGACCCTGCATTTTTGGCTTGAGGCCGAACTGATTTTGCATTAACTCGGCCATTTTCCGCGCCAGGGCGTCGTCCTCCTATGCTCCTGCAGCTGGCGCGTAACCTGGATGTGGGAAAGCGTCAATGGCCCCATAGTTTCCCACCTCGTGATAGCCTCCGCCGTATAGGTTTCTCTGCAGCCAGTTGTTCGCTGGAGCAATCCTGTGACCGGAAGCGAATGGGGCCCCAGGCGAGCCGAATGCTAGGTCTTCGTACGTGGGCTGGTACGGATTCGGCTGTTGCACAGGCTGACCCGTGCTTCCCTGCGGCGACGGCTGGATTGGCTGTCCTCCGAGGCCTGCAGTGCGGGCTGAACTGGCTGACCCCCAGCACCCTGCGGAGGAGGCTGGAAAGCTTGACTTCCAGCGCTCTGGGGAGGAGGCTGAATTGGCTGGCTCCGCAGTGGTGGTTGAGAGCTTGATTCGCCCAGCTCCACGGTGCCCCCTTGGACGGGTGCCTTGCTGAATGCCTGCTCCATGCCTGGGCAAAAGACAGCCACCATCATTTGCTGAAACGCACCAAGAAAAGCTTTGTGGTGCTTGCTTAGAACGAGATCCGCAGCATCCCGGAACGCCTGCAGGCATTCCTCTTTCTCCTGCTGGGTTGTGGCGTCGCTCTCCCCTGGCAACAATACCCTGGGCATGTCATTGTTCAGGTAGGGGACACCACTTCTGTTCTTCTTGAAGGACAGCAGACACTTCTGCTGGAATTGGTTCACGGCGTCCTGGAGGTGCTGCCGCTGCTCAGGAGAGAGGTCCTCAATGTTGACATCCATGATGTCCGCGATTTTAGGCATCTTGATCCTTTCGGCTGTGTCCCACCAGGTGTGCCAAAAAGTGTGTTGACGCAAAACGTGCACCCGGCGTCAAACACACAGCAAGCCGAACAAAGCTGGCTTCACACGCGCAAAGAATCACGAGATGTGCCAGTCAATTTTTCCTGAAAATTAACAAAAGATAAAGCAGTTAGGTACCAAAGCTTGGAACTTGCCGGGTGGTACCAGACAGTTCCATATTTATGGCTAAGAAGCCAAATGGGATGACATATAGCTATAGAAGCTATCTGCCAAAAATCTGAGAGCCATTCGGGAACTTATAAAGGGAAAATTCAATACTTCCGAATGGATGACGTAAGCATGACAGTAATCGGTCTTCGTTTAAGCAAAGATGTATGCGCACGAGGTCATGACCGATCCCCCATGATAATCAACATTAAATAAATAGATAAAGTAAAGCGCGAACATAAACATGCAATAAATAAGCATACATAGATCCAAAGCACTAGTCTACCGCGTGTCTAGGTGCTTAAAAATCCGTCGGGTACGATGCCAAAACAAATCTATCCACCGCATGATACAACTTGCATGAAAATCGTACCACTTTCCACAAATAGATCTATCCACCGCATGATACAATCTAAATATGGAAAGCTAAAAGCATACATTATTTAAAGCATGAAATACGCACATGCCCTACTCGTGAAGAGACATAACCAAATGCGGCTAAACAGCCGATTCGGGGTCCATGAAGAAGGAACGAACATTACCAAGCGAATAAATCTATCAGATTGATTCGAAATCTAATCCACCGGATGACTAGCTCCAAAGCAACCCAAAAACCTGCATCTACCGCATGATACCAAATTCTTTCAAGATTTACACCATCGTTGGCAAGCTTGAACCCGCAACACGTAACAACCTAGATCGATTCGGTTTCGGCTATCGAAAAGCACAAGATCCACGTGTTAACACACGAAATCAACTCGTACAAGGATCATAAAAGGGATAAAGCCGATCCAAACCCATCTAGATTGGGCAAAAAGTGTCACATGAATTTAAACACAAAGTAAAAACTCGAAGCAACACGGGGTAACTTAATGAATCTATTGGATCTTGCCAAAATCCAATAGAGCCGATAACTAGCTTCAAGCTAGATCATAGCCTACCGCATGGCTCATGACCTAACAAGAAACCCTCTTGAACCAAGCTTGAATCTACCGCATGACACGAAGCATGGTAACAAGACTACTTGCATCAGATCTAAATCCACCGCATGATACTAGACAAGATACAAGGTTGCCGGTACTCACGGAGATCGACGGATTGATGAACCCTCTCGAAGAACTCGACGACACGACAAAAAGGACTCTAGGGTTTGGCGTAAGGCCGGTTTGTATTGAAGAATGATTGTTTTTTACATACATTCAGGGCTCATATTTATACCCTGCCAAGTACAATCTCGAATGGATTCGCTACCTAACTTATCTCTAAGCTTGATCATCTATCCATCCATTCGTCCTTCCTGCTTGAGCCACGCCACCGTCCAATCCCGCAAAATCAGCTCTACTGTCCCTTTGCCGAACGGGAGCAGATAGCCGACCGCAGACTTATTTGCCGAATACATCTGAAAAAATCCTTTCCTTCCACCAAACGGACTCCTTACCGAGCTGGACCCACAAGTCAGACTCCTTACCAAATTTTGGTGTTAACAGATGTCACCGGTCTCACCGGTCCCTGCAGAGGGACGGCGTGTTCGCTTCCTTGATCTTCTTTTCGCTCGAGGGTTGATGCTTGCTGATCAGTGGATGTTGTAGAGGTAGGGCACATCTCCACTGACTCATCTTCATCATCGCTCTCGAGTTCATCCCATTTGGTGTTTACCAATTCAAGTAATAATTTCCAAATATGATGAGCATCTTCGGAAATATTTTTCCTCTTTAGAATAAGATACTTTAGTTCTCTACATACACAGCTACACAAAAGGTTAGTAATAATGGCATTTAGTTGCTTCTTCTCCAAGTCCATTGGCGAGACACATGTCTCATCCTTTGGAAGGATACTCGCAACCATGATGCTCTCAGCGGTAGGACCCAAAACCTTAAGTGCAATGAGAACATTAGAGCACCAAGAAGAATAGTTTGAGCCATCTAGAGCTAGAGGCTCAAACGGTACCTCACAAGTTGTCGACATCGAAGAACTCCGAGCGGTTAAGCTCGAATCGGAGCACCTAGCTCTGATACCAATTGAAAGGACCTTGATGTCGCCTAGAGGGGGGGTGAATAGGAGTGACGGCCAAATTAAACTTTTTCCCCAACCACTTGAGCTGACAGTGCTCCACCGGTCAGACCGGTGGTGATGACCGGTCAGACCGGTCAAGCACTGGACTTCACAGGTGACACTGGTCAGACCGGTGCGCCTCACCGGTCAGACCGGTGTAGCACAGAACACCTGCAAAAACACCTTCAAGCACCTCTTGACTTCTAGCACAAACTAAACTTGGTGTGTGACCTTTGTAGATGAACACAAGCAAGGTAATGATCCCTGTACACACAAGTAACACACCCAAGTAGATCGAAGCGGAAGTAAATGTAATTATGCTAGAAAAACAACTTAGAGAGTCAAATCACACGAAGAAGCAAGGATTTGTTTCCCGAAGTTCACCACCCACTGAGGAATGACTACGTCTCCGTTGAGGAGCTTGTAAGGGACAATTCCCACAACAAGCCGAGTCTCTTTCAACCACTTTTCTCCTTTCCACTAAGGTGATCTTTTCCACGAAGAGGCAAGATCGCAGCCCTTACAAACTTCCCGCTGCTCACCACAACCTTGGGAGCTAGCCGGCGACACCTAGTCATCTAGGAGGCAAACCTCCAAGAGTAACAAACGCTTCAAAGCTTGCAGATGAGAAACCAAAGTGCTCAAGCTATGGAAATGCTTTTGTTAGATTCACTAGGTCACTCTTAAGCTCACTTTCTCAACCCAACACAAGAATATGGCTTGAATCCACCAATCTCACAAAGAGAGTGTTGGGGAGAGCCACTAAGTCTTAGAGCTAGTTAGAAATGGCTTGCGACTTCAGCAAACTCACTAGAAACAGCAACCCCCGCTTGAAGAGGGCTTGGAGTATTTATACCCTCAAAAGAGAAAACTAGCCGTTAGTCCACGGGTGGCACCGGTCAGACCGGTGCCCCACACCGGTCAGACCGGTGTTTGAAAAACAAGCTGTTGGGCTAGCGGCACCGGTCAGACCGGTGCCTCTGACCGGTCAGACCGGTCAGGCCCGAGATACCCCAAAACCCCTTTTAAGGAAACTATCACTTCACCACCAAGATGAAATGACCCAGGTTAGGTTAGGAGGGTTTGTTAGCACACTTCTAAGGCTAGATCTCACTTAGGCCAACTAAAGAGCACTTTGACTTGGTCAACTCGCTAAGTTGCATCCCTCTTGATAGTATGACATACCTATACTCAAGAAAAGAATAAAAGACCTTCGTTGATCTCTTGAGCTTGAACAACTTCAATTCTTGCCATACTTGAACAATATCCACTTGAGGGCTTTCAACATAGCCTTCGACTTGAGCACGTCCATACTTGAGCTAGTGACATAGGATCTTTCCATGAAGCATGGGAATGCACACTTGGATCCATGGTCACTCCATATTGCCAATCTTAATAGGTTGATGACTTGCAAAGCTTCCATCGGTTAAGGTTTGAATATGATACTTGAAGACCCCACGGATGCTAGACCTTCACCTTAGCAAAACACTAATGGCGGCTTAGCTACGGCCCTAAAGATTGCTTAGTCCCTCACCCTAGACATCTCGATTGAACTCTTCATCACTTATCCAATCCACTTTGAGTTCCACTTTGCTTCATACGCAATTAACCTTCATTTGAAAATCTCGCTTCAAATGCTTGATCTTGATTGACAACGAATGTGCAAGCTTCCAATTTAGAACCATAGTGTTTACACTTATCCTTATGTCCTCTTTCAATTTCCACATGAAGCCTTGCACTTTAGGTTGATAGAATTACCAACTTCTTTTTGAATGATCCCCTTTCTATTTTAGTCAAGCCACCACTCTCTTTGGAGACAAGTATTTCAACTTCACAAAATATCTCCAAGTATAAGTCCATTTATTGCTTGACATTAACCAATGTGCATAAAGTATGATTCATGTATTTGTCTTTTCCAACGTGAGACATATAGTGTTGTTCACAAATAAATACTTCAATAATTGCTTATGAATTTCAAGATAAACCTGCTCACAAACTTAGACAAATACATTAGTCTTTTAATCGCCTTGTCATTCAATTCACCAAAATCCACTTAGGGGCCTAGATGCACTTTCAAAACCTGCTACCTCTGCTCACAGGGCAACCACAAAGCTATATCCTACTAGACATGTCTGACAAGAAGCAAAGCAACTACTGGTGGGTGTTAACACCAAAATTTGGTAAGGAGTCTGATTGTGGGTCCAGCTCGGTGAGGAGTCCGTTTGGTGGAAGGAAAGGATTTTTTCTGATGTATTCGGCAAAGAAGTCTGCGGTCGGCTATCTGCTCCCGATTCGGCAAAGGAACAGTAGAGCTGATTTTGCGGGATTGGACGGTGACGTGGCTCAAGCGGGAAGAACGAATGGATGGATAGGCGATCAAGCTTAGAGATAAGTTAGGCAATGAATCCATTTGAGGTTGTACTTGGCAGGGTATAAATATGAGCCCTGAATGTATGTAACACACAATCATTCTTCAATACAAACCGGCCTTACGCCAAACCCTAGAGTCCTTTTGTCGTGTCGTCGAGTTCTTCGAGAGGGTTCATCGATCCGTCGACCTCCGTGAGTACCGGCAACCTTGTATCATGTCTAGTATCATGCGGTGGATTTAGATCTGATGCAAGTAGTCTTGTTACCATGCTTCGTGTCATGCGGTAGATTCAAGCTTGGATCAAGAGGGTCTCTTGTTAGGTCATGAGCCATGCGGTAGGCTAAGATCTAGCTTGAGGCTAGTTATCGGCTCTATTGGATTTCGGCAAGATCCAATAGATTCATTAAGTTACCCCGTGTTGCTTTGAGTTTTTACTTTATGTTTAAGTTCATGTAACACCTTTTTCCCAATCTAGATGGGTTTGGATCGGCTTTATCCCTCTCGTGATCCTTGTATGACTAGATTTCGTGTTTTAGCATGTAGATCTTGTGCTTTCCAATAGCCGAAACCGAATCGATCTAGGTTGTTACGTGTTGCGGGTTCAAGCTTGCCAATGTTGGTATAAATCTTGAAAGAACTGAGTATCATGCGGTAGATGCAGGTTTTTGGGTTGCTTTGGAGCTAGTCATCCGGTGGATTAGATTTCAAATCAATCTGATAGATTTATTCGCTTGGTAATGTTCGTTCCTTCTTCATGGACCCCGAATCGGCTGTTCAGCCGTATTCGGTTATGTTTCTTCACGAGTAGAACACGTGTGTAATTCATGCTTTAAATAATGTGTGCTTTTATCTTTCCATATTTAGATTGTATCATGCGGTGGATAGATCTATTTGTGGGAAGTGGTACGATTTTCATGCAAGTTGTATCATGCGGTGGATAGATTTGCGTGGTGTCGTACCCGACGGATTTTTAAGTACCTAGACATGCGGTAGACTAGTGCTTTGGATCTATGCATGCTTATTTATTACATGTTTACGTTCGCGCTTTACTTTATCAATTTATTTAATGTTAGTTATCATGGGGATCGGTCATGGCCTTGTGCACGTGCATTTTTGCTCAAACAAAGACCGATTACTGTCATGCTTACGTCATCCATTCGGCAGTGTTACTTTTCCTTTTATAAGTTCCCGAATGGCTTTCAGTTTATTGACAGGTAGCTTTCTATAGCTATGTGTCATTCCATCTGGCTTTATAGCCGTAAATATGGAACTGTCTGGTACAACCCGGCAAGTTCCAAGCTTTGGTATCTAACTGCTGCGTCTTTTGTTAATTTTCAGGAAAAAATGACTGGCACGTCTTGTGACTCTTTGCGCGTGTGAAGCCAGCTTGTTCGGCTTGCTGTGTGTTTGGCGCTAGGTGCACGTTTTGCGTCAACACACTTTTTGGCACGCCCAGTGGGACACAGCCGAAACGATCAAGATGCCTGAAATCGCGGACATAATGGATGTCAACATTGAAGACCTCTCTCATGAGCAGCGGCAGCAGCTCCAGGACGCCGTGGATCAGTTCCAGCAGAAGTGTCTGCTGTCCTTTAAGAAGAACAGAAGTGGCGTACCCTACTTGAAGAATGACATGCCCAGGGTATTGTTGCCAGGGGAGAGCGACGCCACGACCATGCAGGAGAAAGAGGAGTGCCTGCAAGCGTTCCGGGATGCTGCGGATCACATTTTGAGCAAGCACCACAAAGCTTTTCTTGGTGCGTTCCAGCAAATGATTGTGGCTGTCTTTGGCCCGGGCATGGAGCAGGCATTCAGTAAGGCACCCATCCAAGGGGGTACCGTGGAATTGGGTGAGTAAAGATCTCAACCACCATTACGGAGCCAGCCGGTCCAGCCTCCTCCTCAGAGTGCAGGGAGTCAAGCTTTCCATCCTCCTCCACAAGGCGCGGGAGGTCAGCCATCTCAACCCCCGCTGCAGGCAGCAGGAGGACGACCGCTCGGCCACCGCCACGAGGCGGCACGGGCCAGCCTGTGCAACAGCCGAACCCGTACCAACCAACGTACGGGGGACTTGGCATTCGGCTCCCGGTCGGGGCCCCGCTTGCTCCGGCCACGGGATTGCTCCGGCCGAGCCTCAGCGGCCGCAGAGGAATATCTACGGCGGAGGCTATCACGAAGTGGGGAACTACGGTGCCATAGACGCTTTCCCACATCCGGGTTACGCGCCAGCCGCAGGCACACAGGAGGACGACGCCCTGGCACAGAAGATGGCCGAGTTGATGCAGAATCAGTTCGGCCTCAAGCCAAAGATGCAGGGACCTGCCTACAAGCCGCCGTTCCCAGAGTGGTACTTCAACGTTATCCTTCCGCCAAGAGTGAAACCTCCTACGGAGTTCACAAAGTTTTCGGGGCAAGATGACACCAGCACGGTGGAGCACATTGCCCGTTACCTAATGCAGCTCGGAGAATGCTCAGCTGAGGAGGCGTTCAGGGTCAGATACTTCCCCGCGTCACTGACAGGCCCGGCGTTCCAGTGGTTCTTGTCCTTACCCCCTGAGTCAGTTAGCAGATGGAAGGACCTGGAACGGAAATTCCACACCCACTATTTCAGTGGCAGCTCGGAGAAGAAGCTGATCGACCTTGCCACCTTGAAACAGAGGCACAGCGAGACGCCATTGGAATTTCTCAGGAGATTCAGGGAGGTTAAGGGCTTGTGCTTCTCGCTCAACTTGCCAGATGACCAGTTGGCCGATATGGCCGTCGCCGGGATGCTGCCGGTCGTGCATGAGAAACTGTTTGGGATGGAGTTTGAAAACCTGGGCCAGCTGTCTCAAAAGCTATCGTTGATGAGAAACCAGGCGTATGGCTTCAAAAAGGATGCCAGGTTTGGCAAGCAGCATGATGTGGCGGACATCTACAACCAGTTCTTAGACAAGGCCGATCTGATCGAAGATTCTGATGATGAACTGGATGTGGCCGCAACCGAAATCATGTGGGGGAAGGAGCCTTTAACGATGAATTAGCGCTGGGTCAAACAGACCAAGGGCACCTACGATTTCGATATCACGAAGGCTGACAAGCTGTTTGAGCTCCTAGTGAAGGAAGGCCGAATCAGACTGCCTTAAGGGCATTCCATGCTTCGGCCCGATGGAGTCAAGGGGAAACGTTACTGTGGCTTCCACGACAGAGATTCGCACTCCATCAACGATTGTAGGGTCTTCAGGATGAGGATCCAGAAAGCCATCCAGGAGGGGCACCTCAAATTTGACAACAAGATGAAGCTGGATGGTCACCCCTTCCCTCAGAACATGGTGGGCTTCTCTGTTAACATGGTGACGGCAGAGGAGAAGGGAAAGGTCAAAGTCTTGACCTCAGCCAGGGCTAGACAGGATGGAACAGTGGACCCGGAGCACCAAGTAACTCTGGAACAGGTGCATGGTGAAGCCCCCTGCATTCTCAAGAGCCACATCGAAATCGGGGAGTCATCCAGAACCAAGCCAAGGGTGACCACGCGCATCCTCCTCAACAAGTGGCAGCGCCAGATGGAAAAAGAGCGTTACCAGAAGCGCAGATACGAGGAGGAGAAGCGCAGAGCTGAAGAAGAGGCACGCAGAAGGGACCTGGAGCAATACACGCGTGAGCAGGAGCGCACGCACTGGGGATGTGCGTTCTTCAGGCACTGTTGGAACGAGGGTTTGAAGCTGCCCACGCTGAGGAAGCGTCCCGAATGCGGCGACATATATTTTGAGTACGGGCGAGGAGACTGCCAATCGCCGATCCGTCCATGAGAGAATTGGGAGGATCCACCCTAACGAGGATCGGCGCCAAAAAATTGAAGTCATTGATCACCCCAGGAAGCGACAAGCTGATCTAAGGTGGGCTGATCAAGAAGAGGATGAGGAAGAGTACCTCTGGCAGAAGGGGCAATGTTGCCCGCCTGGCCTACGCAAAAGTTAGAAGAGACGGGTCCAGCGCTTGAGGAACCGCGAGCTGAGGCAGGCTGGGATCCACACAAGGCAGGTGTGGCGTCCAAAGGATCAGCCCGAAGGGTCAAAGCGTTCGGCTCCAACATGCATGGTATATTTTCTGCCGAATGAGTTCATGGCTCATGCTAACCAGGTTGTGCAGGAGGAAGCGTCCCTAGATGATGAGCAGGTCGAGGGGATGATGGCGCAGCTGGTGCTAGCCAAGCAGGCCATCTTCGACAAACCGGCCAAAAATCAACACATGAGGCCGCTGTACTTAAGGGGATACGTCAATGGCAAGCCATTGACCAAGATGTTCGTCGACGGTGGAGCGGCAGTCAACGTGATGCCGTACACCACCTTCAGGAAACTTGGCATGGGCCTGAGCGATCTGACGCCTACAAGCATAATACTGAATGATTTCGCTGGAAATCCTTTAGATACCAAGGGATGCGCTCACGTGGATCTGATGATCAGGTCCAAGACGCTGCTCACGACCTTCTTTGTGATCGAAGGTAAAGGAGCCTACAGCCTACTGCTCGGATGGGACTGGGTTCATGCCAATTGCTGCGTCCCATCCACCATGCATCAGCAGCTTATCTAGTGGGTGGACTATGATATTGAGGTCGTCCAAGCAGATGACTCCGTGAGCGTTGCGAACATGGAACAAGCTTTCTGGGAATACCAAGGCATTGATTGTTTCTCAGGGAAAGACTGGGGAGAAGGTACTGTTGAACCTGTCAGCAGTGATCAACAGCCGATTCAAGCAGTCGGCTCTTATAGTAATTTTTAATGGAGAACCCCGTAGATGGCACTGATGGCAAGTTGGGGCGAGGATTTATGTCGGCTGACAAACTAGAAGAAGTTGACATCGGAAGCGGTGATAAGCCAAGGCCGACGTTCATCAGCGCAAACTTGCAGCCAGACTTCAGGGAGGAGTTAATCGAGCTGCTCAAGGAATACAAAGATTGCTTCGCCTGGGATTATTCGGAGATGCCTGGATTGGATCGTTCTATTGTAGAACATCGGTTGCCAATCAAATCTGGTTTCAAACCATACAAGCAACCACCCCAGAAAATCTACAAGGATGAAGTATTGGCCGATGTGAAGAAGGAGGTTGAAAGATTACTTGATGCAAACTTCGTTCGGCCATGCAGATATGCGGAGTGGATTTCTAACATTGTCCATGTTTACAAGAAGAATGGAAAGATGAGGGTCTGCATAGATTTCAGGGATCTGAACAGAGCTACTCCGATGGATGGTTACCCTATGCCTATTGCCGATTTGTTGATTGACGCCGCAGCTGGACACAAAGTGATCAGTTTCATGGATGGCAATGCGGGGTACAACCAAATCTTCATGGCAATAGAAGACATATCAAAGACGGCCTTCAGATGTCCTGGTCATATAGGCCTGTTTGAATGGATAGTCATGACATTTGGGTTAAAAAATGCCGGTGCAACTTATCAACGAGCCATGAATTACATTTTTCACGAGTTGATCGGCAAAGTTGTGGAAATCTACATTGATGATGTGGTAATCAAGTCCCTAAGTCATGACACACATTTGGAAGATGTGAAGAGGACCTTGGAGTGCACCGGAAGCATGGTTTAAAGATGAATCCAAACAAGTGCGCTTTTGGGGTATCAGCTGGAGAATTCTTGGGGTTTTTAGTCCACGAGGGAGGAATTGAAGTTGGCAAGAAGAGCATGAAGGCCATCGATGAAGTTGTTCCTCCAACTAATCTCAAGGAGTTGCAATCACTGCTCGGCAAAATTTATTTCGTGAGAAGATTCATTTCAAATTTGTCACAGAAGGTTTTGCCATTCTCTCCATTGCTGAAGCTAAAGAAGGATCAGAAGTTCACATGGGGAGACGAACAACAGAAGGCTTTTGATGAGATCAAGTAGTACATGAAGGAGCCACCAGTGTTGGTCCCTCCTCAGCTGGATAAGCCTTTCAAGTTGTACGTGGCGGCCGATACCCAAACCATTGGATCGGCCCTTATTCAAGAATTCGAAGGAAAGGAACGGGTAGTAGCATGTCTTAGCCGAAAATTACTTGATCCTGAGACCAGGTATTCGGCTGTAGAGAAGCTGTGTCTGTGCGTATACTACTCGTGTACAAAGTTTCGGCACTACTTGTTGAATGCCGAATGCACTGTGTATTCCAAGTTTGATGTAATAAAACATATGTTATCTATGCCAATTTTGAACGACAGGATTGGCAAGTGGATTTTGGCTTTATCAGAGTTCGAGTTGAAGTTCGAATCGGCAAAATCTATCAAAGGTCAGATCATTGCCGATTTTATAACTGAACATCGCGATCCGTCAATTGATTTGCTTGAAATTACCCCTTGGGCTTTATTTTTTGATGGATCATCATGTGGTAAAGGTGGGGGAGTAGGGATCCTACTAATTTCACCTAGGGGTGAGATGTTTGAATTTGCCATCCCTATACGGACCCTTTGTTACAAACAATCGAGCCGAGTACGAGGCACCGCTTCGAGGGCTTCAATATTTGAGAGAAGGTGGGGCCGTTTCGGTTGAAGTTTATGGAGATTCGAGCCGGTGATCAAGCAATTGAACGGCCAATACGAGTGCAAAAGTGAAACGGCGAGGAGTTACTACGAAGAATGCGGGGAAATCTTGAAGAGCTTCCCGTTGGTAACTCTACAAAGATATTCCTAGGGAACATAATGAAGAGGCAAACAGGCTGGCTCAAAGCGCCTCTGGTTACAAAGAGAGTCAAGAAGCGTTTGCTGCAGAGGTATGTGCACTGGGGACGGATCTCGCAGAAGGTGATTGGAGGAAAGAGAACGTTGATTACTTGAGGGATCCATCCCGAAAAGTCTCTAGGAAGCTCAGGTACAATGCCATAAAATTCGTTCTTCTGGATGACAATTTGTTCTATAAATCATTAGATGGGGTATTGTTACGATGCCTGGGTCCAGAAGAAGCCAAGAACATGATGAGCGAAGTGCACGATGGGATATGTGGAGCACACCAATCGGCCTACCGTATGAAATGGGTTATTAGACAAGCTGGGTGCTTTTGGCCGACGATATTAGAGGATTGCTTTGAGTATTACAAGGGATATCAGGATTGCCAGAGGTTTGGAAATATTCAAAGGGTCCCCGCGTCAGCATTGAATCCCATCATCAAGCCATGGCCATTCAGGGGCTGGGGTATAGACTTGATTGGCCAAATTAATCCACCATCTAGTAAGGGGCATAAGTTCGTGCTTTTGGCCACGGATTATTTTACTAAACGGGTTGAGGCGATCCCACTGAAGAAGGTGACATCAGAAAACATGGTTGAATTTGTCAAGGAGCACATCATCTATCGGTTTGGAATCCCTTAGACAATCACCACCGATCAAGGGGCACAATTCGTGTCACTGGAGTTTAGAGAGTTTGCCGAAAGCATGGGAATCAAATTGTTTAACTCTTCTCCCTATTATGCCCAAGCTAATGGTCAAGCAGAGGCTTCTAACAAGATCATGATCAAGCTGATACAAAAGAAGATCGACCAAAAGCCAAGAGGGTGGCATTCGGTACTCAGTGAGGCGCTGTGGGCTTACCGAATGGCCCCCCATGGAGCTACAAAAACCTCTCCTTATGAATTGGTTTATGGGCACCACGCGGTTCTACCTTGGGAGATGCAATCAGATTCAAGGAGAGTGGTGTTACAGAAAGATTTGAGCTCCAAATATTACAGTGGCCTAATGATGGATGAGCTAGAGGATTTACATATGATCCGTCTTAGAGCCTTGGAAAACATCGAGAAAAACAAGCTGCGGGTTGCTAAGTACTATAACCAGAAAGTAAAAGTCAGGCAATTCGCAGAAGGAGATTTGGTTTGGAAAGCGCTATTGCCGATTGGAACTAAATACAGCGAGTTCGGCAAATGGTCCCCTAACTGGGAGGGGCCTTTTCGTGTGGTCAGATGCGTCCCTGGTAATGCATACATATTGAAAACTTTGCTAGGAGAAGAATTTTCCGCCGCGATAAATGGAAGATATCTGAAGAAATATTATCCTAGCATTGAGATCGATCGATGATCACCAGCAGCGGGATTACGCACATCTGACACAGAAACAGCCGGCGCTCAAGAACGAGGCCGCCTTCAGAACAGAAATTCACAAACAGAAGAAATGGCCAGTGCCTAGATGCATTGCCCTTAGCACAAAAACTACATTACAAGCGCTTCTTGCGGGTTTACATCCAACAACCCCCGGTGGTCGGGACCTCGAGGAGGTGGGAAGCGAAGGCGTGGAGGAAGAAGCGAAAGTATGATTCAATCTTTTCTTTGCTGCTCCCTCTTCAGTTGTTCCAGGACCACCGTGACGGCAACTTGGAATGCACGGGGGTGACCATGGTTTGCGGCTTCCACCAAGCTGTCCCAGAGCCGTTTTCGAAAGGTTGTTGTACCGACTAGTGCCGCGGAGACATCTAAAACGGAGAGAGGAATGGATGTTAGGGGCGTGCGAAAAAGGAAATCCAAATGCGGGCACGAAGTCAAGGAGGAGTCAAACATTTACCCCCTACTAGCGCCTCCGCGAGCCATGCGACGCTCGCGCCCTTCGCCACGGCTGGGGCCGGCAAGGTCGGTGCGGAATATGGTCCCGACACTAACCAGTAGATAACGCCTAAGTCTATCCCTCTATGGTCGATGCTAAGCAACAAATGACACAAGGTTTATCCTGGTTCCGGCCGAGGGGGCCGTACGTCCAGCAGTGGCGTGCTCGTGGCACTATATTGCTCAGCACCGGGGGTGCTTGTAGTGGGGCAAGTACAAGCAAGGTGGGAGAAGAAGCGTGGCTTCCAAGTCCCTGGTGGGTGGCTGGAGATGTTATGGGAGAATAAGAGAGTGAGTGCACAATGCGCTGTGTTCCTCTCGGGTCCGTCCCCCGCGCGGCCGGGGGCTCGCTTCCCCTTTTTATAGGCCAAGGGGGCGGCGAGTTACATGCACGCCGCGCTACCTAGCTACGTGTAGGAGCACGTCGTGCTACGGTGTAGAGCGGGCGATCGTCCGAACGATCCATCGCCGCGATCCGGCCATGATGGCCTACTTCGTTCCCGAACAGTGGCGGTTCGAGGGTAGGAGGCGGCAGACGGTGATGGCGTTCTCTGGTAGGCTTCGAGGGAGGTGCCGATGATGGCCGGACGGGGTACGGGAGCGGGCGAACGGCGTTCCTTCCCAATGAGCTCGCGGTGGCGGAGTGGCTTTGCCGCGGGGCTTGGGCGTGCGCCGCGGAGTCGACGTGCGCCCGCATGCGTGGGTACGGCGGCCGCGCCGTCCGTGGCCGGGATGGCCGTCCACCGGCCTAGCGCCCCTTACCTAACCCGCAAGGTCACGGGGAAAGTGGAATCGAGAGTGCGCCCGGCCCCCTTTCGAGGGTCGGGCGCGTTAGCCGTACGGCGGCGTGCGCACGGTGTCACGGGACCGACACCGGCCGTACCGCACGGTCCATCCCACGGGGGCGGGGATGGGCTCCTTCCCCGGGGAGTTGGTGCGGCGGCACGGGGGCGTGAGCCCCCGGCGCATGATGGCGCCGTCCGCGGCGTCGGGGCGTTAAATGCCCAAGTACGGGGCCGGCGCACGCGTGCGGGGCGCCCGTGATCGTGGCGGGCCCCGGCCGAGGGCGGAGCGGACCCTCGAGCGAGGCGGGACTCGCTCGAGGGGGAGCGCGCCCTCGAGCGGGGCGGGACCGCTCGAGGGAAGGGCCGCCCCTCGAGCGGGGCGGACCCGTTCGAGGAGGGAGTTGCCCCTCGAACGGGGCGGAGCCCGTTCGAGGAGGAGCATGCCCTCGGGCGAGGCGGAGCCTGCTCGAGGGGTCTTCCTAGGCGGGCCGCCTTGGTGGGCCTCCGAAGTCTTGCTGCATGGGCCGTATCCTGCATGGTTAGTTTCCTGCATGGTTAGGCTTAGCTTATGTTGATGCAGGAATTTGGATAGGGGTTCCCCCATTGTTTGAGGGGACCCTTAGGGCGGTCCCCGACAGTAGCCCCCGAGCATCTGCGGGTTCGCCATTGAGGCTCCCGCAGATGCTGGAACCTACTGATAGGACGTTCTTCCCTCCTTGTTTGCGAACGCTATCACGTGGGGCCGCGTCGGCGGACCCGCGGGTCTACCCCTCGAAGCCCCGCAGAGTGTGGGCTCTCCTGCGAGGGGGTTAACCGCGAGCAATTCGGTCGAAAGGCGTGGCACATATGCCAACCGGCATCGGCGGTATTTCAGCCGGCATCGGGGGTGCACGCTCCCCCGTCACCGTCTCGCCGGCGGGTGCAATTCCAAGGAGGTGTAGCCGTGCGCCAAGCCCCCGAGCCTTGGCTCGTTCGAGGCGATCGGGTCGAGCCCGACGACTTGTTTTTTATCGCGCCCTCGCCGTCCCTCCGCGGGTCGGAGGTGAGGTTTCCACGACTCCCATCGAGCGGGTCGCGAATCGCGGATTCCTCTTCGAGGCGCTAGCGGGTGGTTCAAGTGGACGTCCATGCCCCGTTCGATAAGGGTAGGGCCGCGCGGTCCGAGACACGTCCATGGAAGCGCTTGCGTGGGTTTGCTAGGTGGGGCTCGGTCCCGTTCGCTAGGGACCGAGGGCGCGGAAGCTCTCCCTCAGTGGGATCCCCCGGCTAGCCGCCTCGCTGGCTCTCGAACACGACATGTGGGGCACCCTCGAGCCGACGGGCTCGGGGGTACGGCTCGAATGCGCATGCCCTCGTCGTCCCTAACTCTGAGATCTGGGGCGCCTGTTCGAACCCGTCGAGGGTCAGGCTTCGAACCCCTGATCAGTAAGGCCGTGCGGGGCCGTGCCTTGGCCAGCCCCGTCTTTTCACGTTTGCGGCCGTCGAGGGGTCTGGGCGTACCGGCCCTCGAGGTGCTTGTTGGCGGCGTGGCGCGGTATGAGTGCTTTCGGTGTCGCTCTATTTCAAGCGTGACCTGGGCGATCCTCTCACGCGCATGCCTTCTTTCAGAGGGTTGACATCGTCTCGAGTTGGGGGTCATGCCGCTCGAGGGTCCTACGTGGCATGGGTGCCCGCGGTGGTCCGTTCTACATCGAGCGAGTCCCGGCGACCTTCTCACGCCGATATCCCATCGAGGGTCGCCTTGTTTCGAGTTGAGGGTCATGCCGCTCGAGGGCTTCACGTGGCATGGGTGCCCGCGCCGCTCGCTCTACACCGAGCGGGTCCGGGCGACCTTCTCACGCCGTCATCCATCGAGGGTCACCTTTGTCTCGAGCCGAGGATTCGCCTCGCTCGAGGGCTCTCCTTGCTTGGCAAGGGGCCGGGCATTTAAGTGCCCCCGCGGGGCGTGGCCGCGGGTTTTGCAGCGCGGGCGCGCCTTTTTAGGCGCGCGCGGCGCGCGCGCGCGCGTAGTGGGCGACGTGGCCGGCGGACGTGACGGTTTCGCCTCGGTCGCCGCCGGTCTCGCCGTAATGATGACCCGCCTGCAGTGTTAGAGTCGCTGCAGTCGTGGTGGGGCCCGCCCGTCGACGCGATGGAAAGATTCCTGCAGTTACTGTTGGCGAGGCGTGCGCTCCGGAGAACTCGCCGGTTGCCTATAAAACTGCGGTGAGGAAGGGACGGTGGTTTTTTTTTACCTTGGCTCCTCACCGCTTTCAGTCCTCCGTCCCTTCGCCTTCGTTCGCCTCGCTCGCCACCGCGCGGTTTCGGCTGCTTAGAGCTTTTTCTCGCTTCCTTGTCCTCCGCCCTCGCACTCGTTCGTCCTTCCTTATGGCGCCGCCTCAGCTTCCGATTAGGGTCCTGGAGCCATACGCATGGGAGAAGTCGACCGTGACCCGGCTCGCCTGGGCGAGCTGGTCGCCGCCGGCCAGCTCTCGGCCAACGAAGAAGGGCGCCCGGCGGAGTGGATCGTGCCGCCATCGTCACACCTTGAGCCCAATCCGCCGGAGGGCTACGTGGTGAGCTTCCTCCGCTACCACGAGCGCGGCTTCAACGCGCCAGCGAGCACATTCATGCGGGCATTGTGCTACCACTATGGAGTGGAGCGCACAACTTTCGCCCCCAACGCTATCTCGCGAGCGGCCACGTTCGTGGGCGTCGCGAAGGGTACCCGGGGATCCCGATCAATTGGGAGCTTGCGGGTACACCTCTTCCGCGCGGAGCTCATCACGCGGCCCACGTCGGAAGCCGGGGACCCCGCGCGCGGTGCGCGCGCGGCGGGATGTCGCTCGCACGTGCGGGGGCAGCTCAAGGAGTTCTACATTCCCCCGCACCATGACGACGAACAACGCCGGCCGGGAGCGGGGATGGTTTTATCTCGCGCAACGCCGAGCCCGGCCTTCCTCCCTACACCGGCCGGGTGTTCAAGAAGAGGCCGGACCCCCGGGGCTACGGGTTGCCCACGGCCAACCATCGGGCGCGCCGGGGTCCGTCCTCGCCGCCTTGCGGCGGGCCGGCGAGGGAAGGGCTCAACGCGATGGGCGTCCTCGCCTTTCTTCATCACGGCGAGTCGTGCCGTTGATGGAGAGGCCCCTCTCGCATCTTCGAGATGACGGAGGGCGGCCAACCCCGTCGACGTGGTGAGGTCGCGGATGCTCCCGACGCCGCCGGGAGCGGCCGTACGCGCTCACCGGGGCGCGGAGTGCCGTCGACACCGGGGACGCCGCCACCGCGGGTCGGACCCCCGTGGGATATCGAGATGCTCCCCACGGGCCCGGCGGTGAGTAGAGGTCCCCCGATTTCGCTTCCATCCTTGGTCTTGTTTTTTGATTTCGACGCGCCATTGTTACTCTTGCGCGCGGCCGGTGCGGTTCAATGCCGCCAAGTCCGTTCCACCCACCCCCGACTCCCGTGCGCTCGGCGGGGGCGGCGCGGCACGGGAGCGGCGAGGAGCGGGCGGCGCGCAGGGGGAACACGCAAGGCGGCGCCAAGCGCGCCGCGACGCACGGTCCGCGGAATATCGGCGGCGGGAGGAGGCGGGGGCTCTCCTCCCCGGACATCGAGGAGCCCTCGTCCTCGGACCGAGACGAGGAGGAAGAGTCCGAGGGGGAGGGCCCCTCGGACGGTGGCGGCCCGCGCCCCCGTCGCCGGATCTCGCGCGGCGTCGGGGGTGGCTTTGCTCGGGGCGGGCGCGTCGGCGTCCGCCGCCGCGCGGCCGGTCGTCGTCGGGGGCGGCACGCGCCGCGGAGGTGCGCGCGCGC
This sequence comes from Cenchrus americanus, assembly GCA_947561735.1. Lineage (NCBI taxonomy): Eukaryota > Viridiplantae > Streptophyta > Magnoliopsida > Poales > Poaceae > Cenchrus > Cenchrus americanus. The sequence continues at coordinate 130,454,740 of OX387245.1, forward strand.
GCCACCGGAGGCGCGCGCGCGCGGCGGACGTGCTCGCGCGCGCGTCAAGCGTGCCCGCGCGTGGCGGGGAGCGCGTCCCGCGCGCGCGGCGTCCTCGTCGAGGGGCGCGTCGGTGGGCGCGCCGCGCGCGGGGCTAGCGTGCCCCCGCGCGTGGTGGCGGCGTCGGACGCGCCCACGCGTGAGGTGGGCGTGCCCGCGCGTGCGGCGGCGCCGTCGGGGGAGGTGCCGCGGCGGGCGCGGCCCCTCGCGCCGGCCTCGTCGGAGGCCTCGAGGAAAAGGAAGCGGGCCTTTTCCTCCGCAAGGTAAGGAACCCGTTCTTCCTTTGCTTTGCCTTAATTTGCTGGTTATTAGACGCTCTAATCCTCCGTTCGTGTTTCGCGCGGGCGGTGCCAACCGTCCCTCCTCTTGCACCGGCCAAGGTGCGAGGACGGACGCGTCGATCCCCACCCGGCGGCGTTCGTCGAGGGGGGTCGCGCCCGAGAACGAGGCGCGGCGGCGGCGGGCACGAGCGCGCAAGGCCCGGCCGGGGCTTCGAGGTCCCGGCCGGTGGATCAACCCGCGGCGGCGCGGCAGGTCGCCGGGGCGGCGGCGCCGGTCGCCATGGAGGCGCGGGCCGCAACGGCGGCTACGGTGGGGGTGCCACCCGCGGTGGCGGCCACCGGCGGAGGAGGCGGAGCGGGCGCAACTGCGGGAGCGCCCGCGGACGTGGCGGCGCGGACGGAGGTGGCGGCAACGGCGCCACAACGGGGCGCCGCGGCCGCGGAGGCGCGGGGGTGGAGGCGCCGGCGGGGGCGGAGCGAGGCGGCTCCGCTCGCCGGCGGTCCCCGGGCGGAGGTGGTGGAGCTCTCGGATGACTCCTCGCCGCCCGGGTGGAACCGGTGGGCCGGCCGCGGCCCACGAACTCTCCCCGAGCCCCGGGGAGAGGGCCCTCGTGAGGCGACACGAGGGTCACATGATAGTGGGGGGCCGAGGGCACGACGCCGAGGCCTCATCCTCCCATGCCGGTCGCCCCCCCCGGTGGGAGGGGCCGTGGAGGATCCCCCCGGCGTTCGGCGACGCCCGGAGGGGAGCGGGAGCTGCGGGGCGAGCTCCCGAGCCACCGGCGCCACGCTCAACCGCGCGTTGAACGAAGCGCCGCGGGTCCACGGCGGCCGGCCCGGGATCGTCTTCCGGGTGAGCTACGGTTGCTCGTCTCCCTTCCTTATTTCGTTTTCGCGTGCCGCATTCAAGCCTTGACACTTGCGAGATTCGATGTGTGGATGCCGGGAGCTCGAGCGCCGCGCTCGTGAAAAGTATAGCGCGTTCGACCGGGTGAACGCCGAGGCCCGCCGGCTCCCGGGAGCGATGCGGCGCTTTCGACGCGCTTGCGGAAGCCCTTAGGACGCCGGGACAGCGGGCCGGTCTACCGGCGATGGCGTGGTGCGACGTGCTTCCCGAGAGCTCGGGGCGGGACGCGGCGCGTGACTCGAGTCTCGGGCGGATCCGCGCGGCCCTCGTCGATCGTGACGAGGCGCCGTGGAATGCGCGCGAGGGACACGGACAAGACGCGGACGGCGGCCGCCACCACGGGAGGCGGAGGTGGCCACCGCTCGCGCCGAGGCCCGGGAGCTCCGCACGTCGCTCGAGGGGGCGCGGGCGCGGCGGCCGCCGGGCGAGGGGCGGGCGCGCGGGGCGGAGCGAGCGCGCCAAGGAGGCCGACGACACGAAGGCCGCCCTCGACGTCAAGGCTGCGGCTCTCGTCGCCGGCGAGGGGCGCTCCGGCAAGAGCGCATCGCCCGCCGGGGGGGGCGAGGGGCGGCTCCGGCGGAGAGCCGGCTCGATGTCCATTGCGACGGCCTCGTGGGGAGCCGTACCCCTCGAGAAGGGAGAGCACGTACGCCTCGTTCGAGGGGTCCTCTTCCATGGGTTCCGCACCCGCCGGATTCGAGGGAGCCCCCGAGGGTCCGCCGTCGCTCGAGGGGTAGGGCTCGAAGGTGACCGATGGGCGTGCGATGTCGCGCGCGAAAACGTTCGGGGGGAACGGTGATCCGCCCGACGCGATCTTGGCAAGTTCATCCGCCTCCTCGTTGTACCGGCGGGGTACATGATTGAGCTCGATGCCGTAGAACTTGTCTTCGAGGGCCCGCACGGCCTTGCGGTAGGCCTCCATCTTGTCGTCGTGGCGCTCGCGTTCTTCATGACTTGGTCGATCACGAGCTGCGAATCCCCTCGCACATCGAGGCGCTTGATGCCCAACTCAATGGCGATCTTGAGGCCGCAGAGGAGGGCCTCGTATTCCGCCATATTGTTAGACGCGGGGAAGTGGAGGCGCACCGCGTAGCGCATGTGTTCCCCGAGGGGTGACACAAAGAGCAGGCCCGCGCCCGCTCCTGTCTTCATCACCGAGCCGTCGAAGAACAGAGTCCAGCACTCTGCTTGAATTTGGGGCGGCGGCAGCTGTGTGTCCGTCCATTCAGCGACGAAGTCGGCTAGGATTTGCGATTTGATGGCCTTGCGCGGGGCGTAGGCGAGCGTCTCGCCCATCAACTCCACGGACCACTTGGCAATTCTGCCTGCCGCGTCGGGGTTGCGAATGATCTCTCCTAATGGGAAGGAAGAGACCACCGTAACTGGGTGGGCCTCGAAGTAGTGGCGGAGCTTGCGCCGCGCGAGGACTACCGCGTACAACGAGCCTTCACGGACCTGGGGGTAGCGCGTCTTCGTGTCCGATAGGACTTCGCTGATGTAGTAGACCGGCCTCTCGCACGGGCGGGGGCATGCCCTTCCTCCGTGCGCTCCACGACGATCACGGCGCTGACCACCTGGGTGGTTGCGGCCACGTAGAGTTGGAGGGGCTCGCCGTCTCGCGGCGGCGTAAGGATTGGGGCGTGCGTCAGAGATGCCTTCAGCTTGTCGAGCGCTTCCTGGGCCTCGGCGGTCCAAGAGAAGCGCTCGTGCTTCTTGAGCAGCCGGTAGAGGGGCAGGCCCTTCTCCACCGAGCCTCGAGACGAAGCGGCTCGTGGCGGCAAGGCACCCCAACACCTTCGCACCCCTTTGAGGTCCCGAATTGGACCCATTCGCTCGAGGGCCGCGACCTTTTCGGGGGTTGGCCTCGATTCCCCGCTGGGAGACGATGTATCCTAGGAGCATGCCCCGCGGCACTCCAAAGACACATTTTTCGGGGGTTGAGCTTGACCCCCGTTGGCCCGCAGCAACGCGAATGCGATGCCAAGATCGCCGACCGGTCGTCCGCCTTCTCGGTTTTGACGACGATGTCGTCTACGTAAGCCTCGACCGTCCGCCCGATATGGTCCCCAAAAACGTGCCGCATGCGGCGCCGGTATGTTGCGCCCGCGTTTACGAGGCCAAAAGGCATCGTGACGTAACGAACGTCCCGAACGGTGTGATGAACGAAGTCGCGAGCGGGTCGGACTCTTTCATTTTTATTTGATGATATCCCGAATAGGCATCAAGGAAACGAGAGTAGTTCACACCCGGCGGTGGAATCAATGATCCGATCTATGCGTGGTAAAGGAAAGGAAACTTTTGGACATGCTTTATTGAGACCGGTGTAGTCGATACACATCCTCCACTTCCCATTTTTCTTTTTTTACAAGCACAGGGATTAGCTAACCATGTCGGGTGGAACACTTCCTTGATGAATCCGGCCTCGAGGAGCTTCCGCGCCTCCACTCCGATCGCCCGTCGCCGTTCCTCGTCGAAGCGGCGCGGCCGCCGCCGAACGGCGCGTGCGTTAGGCGAGATATCAAGGGAGTGCTCGGCGACCTCCCTCGGGATGCCTGGCATGTCCGAGGGGCTCCACGCAAAAACGTCGGCGTTGGCGCGGAGGAAGTCGACGAGCATCGCTTCCTATTTAGGATCGAGGGTCGAGCTGACCCTCAAAGCCTTGCCCTCGGGGGCCGATGGGTCGAGGGGGACCCCTTTGGCTTGCTCGGCGGCCTCGAACGTGCCGACGTGCTTGGTGGCGGAGTTGAGGTCGTCGTTGACCATCTTCTCCAGTGTGTTCACCAGCGCTTCGTCCAGCGCTAGTGCTTCCGCATGCTCCACGCACTCGACGTCGCAGTCGAATGCATGCTCGATCGACGACCCGACGGTGATGACGCCGTTTGGACCCGGCATCTTCATCTTCAGGTACGTGTAGTTGGGGACCGCCATGAACTTGGCATAGCACGGTCGCCCGAGGATGGCGTGGTAGGCCCCTTTGAATCCCACCACTTCGAACGTGAGGGTTTCCTTGCGGAAATTCTTGGGGGTCCCAAACCAGACGGGCAGATCGATCTGCCCGAGGGGTTGAACCTGCTTTCCAGGCGCGATGCCGTGAAACGGCTTTGTGCTGGGCCGCAGTTGGTCCAGCCCAATCCCCATCAGGCGCAACGTATGCGCGAAGAGGATATTGAGGCTACTGCCTCCGTCCATAAGGACCTTCGAAAACCGGGCGTTCCCAATGATGGGATCGACCACCAGGGGGTACTGGCCCGGGTTCGGGATGCGATTTGGGTGATCATCCCGGCTAAAGGTGATGGCATCCTTCGACCAGTTGAGAAAGGCCGGAGGTGCCCTCTCGCGGCGAGGACTTCGTGCCGCTCCTTCTTGCGCTGCCGGTTGACATGTCAACGGTAGGTCCTCCAAAAATGAGGAACACATTTTCGACGGCGGGGAAACCGCCCGCGTCGCCATCGCCCCCATCCTTCTTGGCCTCTCGCCTCCTTCGCGGCGGCACGGCCGTAGAACTTCTTGAGCATGTCGCACTCGCTCAAGAGTGTGGTTCACGGGGGTCTTGTGGTAGGGGCATGGCTTCTTCATCATGTCATCGAACACCCCCGGGCCTCGAGGAGCCGGTCGAGGGCCCCGTCGGGCCGGGTCAACGGCGAGGGCCTCGGCATTGCCGCCGTTGCGCCCTCGCTTGCGCGCCTCGCGGCGCGGCCTTCTTCCCCTTCTTGCCCCGCTTGTCGTTGCGGCGTGGCTCCTTGGACCCGCCGCCCTCCGCGGGCGTGTCCTCGGAGCGCTTGCCCTTCTTGCCGTCGAAGATCGCCCCCACGGCCTCCTCTCCGGAGGCGAAGCCGGGTGGCAATGTCGAACGGCTCGTTCGAGTCCGTGGGCGGGCTACGTCCCGGCTCGCGCACAAGGTCCCGCACGTGGTGCCCTCGAGGAACGCGTGCACGATCTCTCGACCGTGCCACGCCGGGGAGCTCCGTGCGCACTTGGAGAAGCGCCGTATGAAGTCCCGCAGCCGACTCGCCTGGCTTCTGCGTGCAGGAGCGCAGATCCCAGGAGTTCCCGGGGCGCACGTATGTGCCCTGGAAGTTGCCCACGAAAGTGTGGACTAGATCGTCCCAGTTGTGGATCTGGCTGGCGGGCAAGTGCTCGAGCCATGTCCGGGCCGCATCACCCAGATGCAGGGGCAAGTTGCGGATGATTACTTCGTCGTTGGTGGCCCCGCCCAGCTGACAGGCTAGGCGGTAATCGTTGAGCCAAACACGAGGGTCCGTCTCCCCGTTGTACTTGATGATCGTCGTGGGTTGACGGAAGCGCCGGGGGGAACGTCGCCGTGCGGATCTCCCTCGCTCGAACACACGGGTGCCGGGGGCCGGCGTCGGGGAGCGATCCTCACCGCCGTCGTAGCGCCCACCCCTTCGAGGGTGGTAGCCCCCGGCCGCTCGCGCGTCCGCCTTGCCGGTGCGCGGGGCGTTGATGACGTTGCGGGCGTCGCCATCCGGCGCCTCGCGTGTGTCGAGGAGCCGTTCCTTGGCCGGCGTGCGTCCCCGGTCGGCCGGAGTCGACCCGCATGCACCGAGGGTTCGCCCCCTGGTGCCGGATCATCACCCCGCGCGTCCCCCTGTTGGCGGATGCGTGAGGCCGAGCTTTCGGCCTGCTGGACGGCCGCTTGCTCAAGGAGGGTCTGCACCTCGCGGTGCATGTCTCGAGCCTCGGGGGTCGAGGGTGCCGGCATGGCGCGCAGCAGTGTCGCGGCGGCGATGAGCTTTTGGCTCGCTCGCGGTGGAGTATCCGCGTTGTCGACGTTGGGGACAGGGTTGAGGCGGTCGCGGACTTGTCGGCCTAACTCCCGTGCGCGTTCGCCGCGCGCGGAGGCCTCCCCCCGCCATCGAGGCGCGGAGTAGCCGCACGGTCCGTACTCCTCGCCGGCTTGGCCTCGAGCTCGCGAGCTTGGGCCGGCCGCGCGTCGACGTCGGCCCCGGCGGGTGCGCTTGGCCCCGCGGCCGGGCGCGTGGCAACCCCCGGGGCTAGCGTGACTTCCCCCATCTCCGGCGCGCCGCCGCACCGGCGGCGTTGGCCGGGTCGTTGGTGATGACGGCGCAGCATTCCCGCGTGGGGTCGTAGCTCCCGTGCTTTGGAGTCGTCGGAGCGACCGAACCGCAGTCCGTGGCGTCGAGGAAGCGCCCCGAACGCGACCGGGTCCCGGCACACCGGAAAAGTCCCACTCCGCGTACCCATGACGGTTGGCGGGTGGCATCGTGTCGACGGAGCCCGGGGGACGACTCGTCCGCCTGGCCGAAGTGCCGGGATCCCCGGCGACGAAGACGTGCCGACCAGGCGGCACCCGCGCATTGTCGTGTTGACGTTGGCGTTGTAGGCCGTAGTGACGCCACGCGGCCCGATGGGGACGCGCGGTCCCGAGACCGCACGCGGTCCCGCCGGGGTGGTGGCGGCCGCCGTGACGTTGGGCGCACCGCGCGGGCGGCGCGCGCGCTCGCCCGCCGCCGCTCGGACCGCGCCCGGCGCGAGCGTAGCCCGGAGCGGCGGCGGCGGCCGCGGCGTCGACGGACCCGCGCATCCGTGCTGCGCGGTGCCCGCGCCGGTGTCGTGCGCGCGGCGGAGACCGAGCGGACCCGGCCTCCCGCCGCGCGCGTAGCTCCTCACGGTTGGTGAGGCGCATGAGATAGCCATTCCCCGTGGCCTGGAAGTTCAAGTCCCCGAAGCGGATCTCGAGCCCGGCCGGAAGGGGGTCTGAGCTACCCATGTTGTAGCGGGTGCTACGGTACTCAGTGCGAATCACCATGGAGGGAGTTAGCGAAATGACCTTAGGCGCTCGTTAGCCCCACGGTGGGCGCCAACTGTCGGTGCGGAATATGGTCCCGACACTAACCGAGTAGATAACGCCTAAGTCTATCCCTCTATGGTCGATGCTAAGCAACAAATGACACAAGGTTTATCCCGGTTCCGCCGAGGGGGCCGTACGTCCGGCCAGCGTGGCGTGCTCGTGGCACTATATTGCTCGGACCGGGGTGCTTGTAGTGGGGCAAGTACAAGCAAGGTGGGAGAAGAAGCGTGGCTTCCAAGTCCCCGGTGGGTGGCCGGAGATGTTATGGGAGAATAAGAGAGTGAGTGCACAATGCGCCGTGTTCCTCTCGGGTCCGTCCCCCCGCGGGCGGGGGCTCGCTTCCCCTTTTATAGGCCAAGGGGGCGGCGAGTACGCGGTTGAGCGTGGCGCCGTGGCTCGGGAGCTCGCCCCTGCAGCTCCTCGCTCCCTCCGGGCGTCGGCCGAACGCCGGGGGATCCTCCACGGCCCCTCCCACCCGGGCGGGGCGACCGGCATGGGAGGATGAGGCCTCGGCGTCGTGCCCTCGGGCCCCCACTATCATGTGACCCTCGTGTCGCCTCACGAGGGCCCTCTCCCCGGGGCTCGGGGAGAGTTCGTGGGCCGCCCGGCCCACCGGTTCCACCCGGGCGGCGAGGAGTCATCCGAGAGCTCCACCACCTCCGCCCGGGGACCGCCGGCGAGGGGCGGAGCCGCCCGCTCCGCCTCCGCCGGCGCCTCCACCCGCGCCTCCGCGGCCGCGGGCGCCCGTTGTGGCGCCGTTGCCGCCACCTCCGTCCGCGCCGCCACGTCCGCGGGCGCTCCCGCAGGTTGCGCCCGCTCCGCCTCCTCCGCGGTGGCCGCCACCGCGGGTGGCACCCCCACCGTAGCCGCCGTTGCGGCCCGCGCCTCCATGGCGACCGGCGCCGGCCGCCCCCGGCGACCCCCCGGCCGCGCCGCGGCGGTTGATCCACCGGCCGGACCTCGAAGCCCCGGCCCGGCCTTGCGCGCGCTCGTGCCCGCCGCCGCGCCCGTTCCCCGGGCGCGACCCCTCGACGAACGCCGCCGGGTGGGGATCGACGCGTCCGTCCTCAGCACCTTGGCCGGTGCAAGAGGAGGGACGGTTGGCACCGCCCTCGCGCGGAAACACGAACGGAGGATTAGAGCGTCTAATAACCAGCAAATTAAGGCAAAGCAAAGGAAGAACGGGTTCCTTACCTTGCGGAGGAAAAGGCCCGCTTCCTTTTCCTCGAGGCCTCCGACGAGGCCGGCGCAGGGGCCGCGCGCCGCCGCGGCACCTCCCCGACGGCGCCGCCGCACGCGCGGGCACGCCCACCTCACGCGTGGGCGCGTCCGACGCCGCCACCACGCGCGGGGGCACGCTAGCCCCGCGCGCGGGCGCGCCCACCGACGCGCCCCTCGACGAGGACGCCGCGCGCGCGGAGCGCGCTCCCGCCACGCGCGGGCACGCTTGACGCGCGCGCAGCACGTCCGCGCGCGCGCGCCTCCGTGGCGCGCGCCGGCACCCCCCCGCGGCGCGTGCCGCCCCCGACGACGACCGCCCGGCGGCGGACGCCGACGCGCCCGCCCTAGGCAAAGCCACCCCCCGACGCCGCGCGAGATCCGGCGACGGGGGCGCGGGCTGCCACCCGTCCGAGGGGGCCCTCCCCCTCGGACTCTTCCTCCTCGTCCCGGTCCGAGGACGAGGGCTCCTCGATGTCCGGGGAGGAGAGCCCCGGCTCCTCCCGCCGCCGATATTCCGCGGACCGTGCGTCGCGGCGCGCTTGGCGCCGCCTTGCGTGTTCCCGTCCGCGCGCCGCCCGCTCCCGCTGCTCCCGCCGCGCCGCCCGCCGAGCGCACGGGGAGTCGGGGGGTGGGTGGAACGGACTTGGCGGCATTGAATCGCACCCGCCGCGCGCAAGAGTAACAATGGCGCGTCGGGAAATCAAAAACAAGACCAAGGATGGAAGCGAAATCGGGAACTCTACTCACCGGCGGGCCCGTGGGGAGCATCTCGATATCCCACGGGGGTCCGAGCCCGCGGTGGCGGCGTCCTGGTGTCGACGGCACTCCGCGCCGGGTGAGCGCGTACGGCCGCTCCCGGCGGCGTCGGGGAGCATCCGCGACCTCGCCGGGTCGACGGGGTTGGCCGCCTCCGTCATCTCGAAGATGCGAGAGGGGCCTCTCCATCAACGGCACGACTCGCCGGTGATGAAGAAAGGCGAGGACGCCCATCGCGTTGAGCCCTTCCCCTCGCCCGGCCCGCCGCAAGGCGGCGAGGACGGACCCCTCGGCGCGCCCGATGGTTGGCCGTGGGCAACCCGTAGCCCCATCGGTCCGGCCTCTTCTTGAACACCCGCCGGTGTAGGGAGGAAGGCCGGGCTCGGCGTTGCGCGGATAAAACCATCCCCGCTCCCGGCCCGGCGTTGTTCGTCGTCATGGTGCGGGGGGATGTAGAACTCCTTGAGCCGCCCCCGCACGGCCGAGCGACATCCCGCCGGCGCGCACCGCGCGGCGGGTCCTCGCTCCGACGTGGGCCGTGTGATGAGCTCCGCGCGGAAGAGGTGTACCCGCAGCTCCCAATTGATCGGGATCCCCGGGTACCCTTCGCGACGCCCACGAACGTGGCCGCCCGCGAGATAGCGTTGGGGGCGAAATTGTGCGGCCTCCACTCCATAGTGGTAGCACAATGCCCGCATGAATGTGCTCGCCGGCGCGTTGAAGCCGCGCTCGTGGTAGCGGAGGAAGCTCACCACGTAGCCCTCCGGCGGATTGGGCTCAAGGTGTGACGATGGCGGCACGATCCACTCCGCCGGCGCCCTTCTTCGTTGGCCGAGAGCCGGCCGGCGGCGACCGGCTCGCCCGTGGCGAGCCGGGTCACGGTCGACTTCTCCCATGCGTATGGCTCCAGGACCCTAATCGGAAGCTGAGGCGGCGCCATAAGGAAGGACGAACAGGTGCGAGGGCGGAGGACAAGGAAGCGAGAAAAAAGCTCTAAGCAGCGAAACCGCGCGGTGGCGAGAGCAGTACGAAGGCGAAGGGACGGAGGACTGAAAGCGGTGAGGAGCCAAGGTAAAAAAAAACCACCGTCCCTTCCTCACCGCAGTTTTATAGGCAACCGGCGAGTTCTCCGGAGCGCACGCCTCGCCAACAAGAATCGCGGGGAATCTTTCCATCGCGTCGACGGGCGGGCCCCACCACGACCGCAGCGACTCTAACACCGCAGCGGGTCATCATTACGGCGAGACCGGCGGCGACCGAGGCGAAACCGTCACGTCCGCCGGCCACGTCGCCCACTACGCGCGCGCGCGGCCGCGCCAGCCGCCAAAAAGGCGCGCCCGCGCGCAAAACCCGCGGCCACGCCCCGCGGGGCAATTAAATGCCGGGCCCCTTGCCAAGCAAGGAGAGCCCTCGAGCGAGGCGAATCCTCGGCTCGAGACAAAGGTGACCCTCGATGGATGACAGCGTGAGAAGGTCGCCCGGGACCTGCTCGGTGTAGAGCGAGCGGCGCGCGGCACCCATGCCACGTGAAGCCCTCGAGCGGCATGACCCTCAACTCGAAACAAGGCGACCCTCGATGGGATATCAGCGTGAGAAGGTCGCCGGGACCTGCTCGATGTAGAACAGACCACCGCGGGCACCCATGCCACGTAGGACCCTCGAGCGGCATGACCCCCAACTCGAGACGATGTCAACCCTCTGAAAGAAGGCATGCGCGTGAGAGGATCGCCCAGGTCACGCTTGAAATAGAGCGACACCGAAAGCACTCATACCGCGCCACGCCGCCAACAAGCACCTCGAGGGCCGGTACGCCCAGACCCCTCGACGGCCGCAAACGTGAAAAGACGGGGCTGGCCAAGGCACGGCCCCGCACGGCCTTACTGATCAGGGGTTCGAAGCCTGACCCTCGACGGGTTCGAACGGAGCGCCCCGCATCTCGCAGTTAGGGACGACGAGGGCATGCGCATTCGAGCCGTACCCCGAGCCCGTCGGCTCGAGGGTGCCCCACATGTCGTGTTCGAGAGCCAGCGAGGGCAGCTAGCCGGGGGGATCCCACCGAGGGAGAGCTTCCGCGCCCTCGGTCCCTAGCGAACGGGACCGAGCCCCACCTAGCAAACCCACGCAAGCGCTTCCATGGACGTGTCTCCGGACCGCGCAGCCTACCCTTATCGAACGGGGCATGGACGTCCACTTGAACCACCCGCTAGCAGCTCGAAGAGGAATCCGCGATTCGCGACCCGCTCGATGGGAGTCGTGGAAACCTCACCTCCCGACCCGCGGAGGGACGGCGAGGGCGCGATAAAAAACAAGTCGTCAGGCTCGACCCGATCGCCTCGAACAGGCCAAGGCTCGGGGGCTTGGCGCACGGCTACACCTCCTTGGAATTGCACCCGCCGGGAGAGAAGGACGGGGGAGCGTGCACCCCCGATGCCGGCTGAAATACCGCCGATGCCGGTTGGCATATGTGCCACGCCTTTCTGACCGAATTGCTCGCGGTTAACCCCTCGCGGAGAGAGCCCACACTCCCGCAGGGCTTCGGGGCTAGACCCGCGGGTCCGCCGACGCGGCCCCACGGATAGCGTTCGCAAACAAGGAGGGAAGAACGTCCTATCGGTAGATAACGCCTAAGTCTATCCCTCTATGGTCGATGCTAAGCAACAAATGACACAAGGTTTATCCCGGTTCCGCCGAGGGGGCCGTACGTCCAGCGCGTGGCGTGCTCGTGGCACTATATTGCTCGGCACCGGGGGTGCTTGTAGTGGGGCAAGTACAAGCAAGGTGGGAGAAGAAGCGTGGCTTCCAAGTCCCCGGTGGGTGGCCGGAGATGTTATGGGAGAATAAGAGAGTGAGTGCACAATGCGCCGTGTTCCTCTCGGGTCCGTCCCCCCGCGGCCGGGGGCTCGCTTCCCCTTTTATAGGCCAAGGGGGCGGCGAGTTACATGCACGCCGCGCTACCTAGCTACGTGTAGGAGCACGTCGTGCTACGGTGTAGAGCGGGCGATCGTCCGAACGATCCATGCTGCGATCCGGCCATGATGGCCTACTTCGTTCCCGAACAAGGGCGGTTCGAGGGTAGGGAGGCGGGAGACGGTGATGGCGTTCTCTGGTAGGCTTCGAGGGAGGTGCTGATGATGACCGGTACGGGGTACAGGAGCGGGCAGAACGGCGTTCCTTCCCAATGAGCTCTGCGGTGGCGGAGTGGTTGCTGCAGTGCTTGGGCGTGCGCCTGCGGAGTCAGGCGTGCGCCCGCATGCGTGGGTACGGCGGCCGCGCCGTTACAGTGGCCGGGATGGCCGTCCACCGGCCTAGCGCCCCTTACCTAACCTGCAAGGTCACGGGAAAGTGGAATCGAGGGTGCGCCCGGCCCCCTTTCGAGGGTCGGGCGCGTTAGCCGTACAGCGGCGTGCGCATGGTGTCACGGGACTGACACCGGCCGTACCGCACGGTCCATCCCACAGTGGCGGGGATGGGCTCCTTCCCTGGGGAGTTGGTGCGGCGGCACCGGGCGTGAGCCCCGGCGCATGATGGCGCCGTCCCCGCGGCGTCGGGGCGTTAAATGCCCAAGTACGGGGCCGGCGCACGCGTGCGGGGCGCCCGTGATCGTGGCGGGCCCCCGCCGAGGGCGGAGCGGACCCTCGAGCGAGGCGGGACTCGCTCGAGGGGGGAGCGCGCCCTCGAGCGGGGCGGGACCGCTCGAGGGAAGGGCCGCCCCTCGAGCGGGGCGGAACCCGTTCGAGGAGGGAGTTGCCCCTCGAACGGGGCGGAGCCCGTTCGAGGAGGGAGCATGCCCTCGGGCGAGGGCGGAGCCCGCTCGAGGGGTCTTCCTAGGCGGGCCGCCTTGGTGGGCCTCCGAAGTCTTGCCGCATGGGCCGTATCCTGCATGGTTAGTTTCCTGCATGGTTAGGCTTAGCTTATGTTGATGCGGGAATTTGGATGGGGGTTCCCCCATTGTTTGAGGGGACCCTTAGGGCGGTCCCCGACAAGCGGTAATGTCCCTGAGGCCATGCTCCAGGTGCCGAACGCGGCGGCACAGTTGATGGCTGGTCCTCTGTTCAGGCGTGGCATCCTCTGCTTCGAGGGAGGAATCGGAGGAGATGTACTCAGGCACGTCTTCGGTCCCGACGATTTCTTCGGGAAGCAAGTCAAGGCTGAAAAGGAAAAAAAGAAGAGGAGGTAAAGCGCAAGATCATGTGGGAAACAAGAAGTAAATCAAGAGAAAACCCACCTTCGAATCGTGCGTTTCTTTGGAGAGCTGCTCTCCTGGGGTTGCTTGCCCTTGTCCATGGCCTTGGGGTTTTTTCCTCTGGAGACGGGGGAGGAGATGAGAAATGGTGGATGAGTGTGCGAGTGGATTTGCAGAGCATCTCAGCAGGCTATTTTATTGACCGAAAGGGTGCATTGGGAGTGATGACTGGCCAGTACACACTGTTGGAATACCAAACGGCAGGGTTTTCTCCCGGATGCGAAGGGTTTTTTGCTTGAACAGTGCTTACGGATTGCCGATTCAGGGATCTTCTGTGGATTTTGCGCCAAGGGGCATCTGTTCTTGCGTATTCGGCTCAAGACAGTTCCCGGATACGTTCAAGGAGAAACAAGATTCACGAGTGCAAATGTAAAGGAAATCATCACAGAGCGGGCACAGAATTCAAAAGTCCTTCATTTATTGCCGATATTCAAACATCCCTAATACAATCTAGTCAAAAAGCCTGTTCAGCACAGATTGGGGATGAGTGATTTCGGCAATGGCGTCGCCGTGGCCATCAAGGCGCTCCAAGATGAGCTCGATCTCCTCAATGTCTTCTGGCGCGCCGCCCCGGAAGCCGCGCGGCCTGGTGGAGTAGTCGACGTCCGTGTGCGTCGCCATAGCAGCCAGGCCCAGGGTAGTGCCCAAGTGAACGCCATGGGTGGCCACCTCGTCAACGCGGTGCTCCACCGCAGCAAGGCGCTCCGTCGGCGTGTCACCGCGGGCGTTCACCTTGTCGGCCAGCTGCTCCACCAGCGCCTTTAGCTGGTTGAGCTCGGCATCGCGGGCTGCAAGGAGCAAGAAGAAAGGAGATTAGCATCAAAAGCCGGGTTGGATCAAAGATTTGATTTCAGAGCTGTACCGTCGATGGTTTCCAGCAGCTGTTTGCGCTGGTCCTCCCACTCCAGCTCGGCTATGCCCGCCTTTTTGGAGACGTCCTCCAACTCGCGCTGGGCCGTCTCCAGCTCCACCTTGAAGCAGAGGGCGTCGAGTTCCCCGTAGGGCACGGGGGAGTGACAGTCGGACTCCGAGGAGTCATCTGGAAGGGGCTGATTGGCCGGCACAGGAGACAGATTCCACTGAATCAACCTTAAAAGGAGATGATCGTCAAAGCAAAAGAAAAATCAAAGTGAAATCAAAGAAGAGGAATCGACGATCATTGCCTCCGGCGCGCATTAGCGCTGCTCCCCTCCGCCTCATCAGAGGCGCGGCGTCGGTTGAGGCGGCGCACCATGCTGTTCTGGGAGGTGCACTGTTTGGAAAAGAAGAGGTGAGATTGGCAAAGATTCGAGAGCTAAAGGCTTGGTGGAGAGCTAGGGGCACCTACGGTTTCATTTATAGGCCTGGCAAGACAGATCGTGGCCTCAAGTCGTGGCTCTGGATCGTGGCGCATATCCCAAGAAAATCGGAAGGTGGAAAGGTTTCCTTGACCAATCCGCCAATGGGTCGTTTGGAGTTCTAGGCTGAGTCGTGTTCGGTTGACTAGCTCGGCTAAGGGGAGTCAAGGTGCCATTCGGGTATTGGCGTTTCTTTGCCGAATGGGTCGTTCAGCATTACGTTTGAAGGAACACAGAAGGAAAAGGAAATAAAATTGCAAGAACAGATATTACAAGAGCGACCAATTCGGTTATACATCAATTGAAGCGTTCAAATGTTCAAGTATTTTGCAATTACACTACGGACATTGGATATTGTCTGGCGAAAATTATCCCACCGCTCCTGATAATCTTTCTGGGCACTAGACAAGGTGGTAAGCTCTGCATCGCATTGTCTCATCTTGGCCATAGCCGATTTTGCCTCCTCTTGGGTCTTCTCTATCAATTCAGGGAGCTCGGCTATTTTCCTGTTATCGGCCTCTATCTCAGATGACAGGCTTCTCAATTCTGCCTCCAGAGCAGCTTTCCTGGAAATTTTTAAATCACGAGAGGCTTGCAGATTGGCCAATGTATCTTTGTGGCTCTCGGTCTGAGATTGTGCCCCGTTCATGGCTTGTTCAGCACTGGCTCTCTTCTTTTCAATAGCCGGGCGGGAGCGCACCTTCCTCAAATCCCCGCCTTATGGGCGCATAATGATTCTCCAGGCCACAGATAGATGCAAGAGAAGCATTGATGTCCTCAGGAAGCTCTTGGCTAATAGACTCGAGCATTTCTTCAAAGTGATCGAGATCTTTGAACTGATCTTGTGCATCCTTTTCCAGCCAGGCAAAGATCTCCCTGAGCTTTTCTAGCACTTCCTCTGACAGGGTTTGATGCATTTCTTCCATCGCCTCGGCAACTGGATTGTTCCCCGTTGACAGACTTGATGATGATGGGGCCTGATCCTAAGAAGCAGTATTGCCGAGTTAGGAGTGCTAAAAGTAAAGGTAGCAGAGTTAAGTGCGAATGAGTACCTCATGTCTGATTTCTTGAGCTGGGGCAGGACTCTGTTCAGGGGCAATCACAGGCGAAGGAGGTGTTCCAGGCAAGGCTGAAGCTTCTATGTGAGAAGGCGCTGTTGTTGGCAGCTCAGGGGCTTCTGGCTGAAGAGGAGATGGGTTCACCTCTGCTGGGGTTGGTGTCTCTGCATGACCAGCAGGTGATTGTGCCCCTAGAGGACTCGACGGTTCTGGCTGGATTGGGAGACTCATCTCTGGAGAATTCATTGCTTCTGCAGAAGGTGATTGAGTCCCTGATGGAGATGAGATCTCCACTGGGATAGGTAATTCAACCCTGGGTGGACTTTCTTGTTGAGACACTGGTACGTCCACAAGTTGTTCTTCCATTGTGTCTTCTGCAAATGTCAAATTAAGAGATAAATGCCAGTGTTCATCCTCAAAAGGGGGACAGTAAAGGTCATACCAGTGGATGGGGCATTGGCAGGTTCTGGCACTGAAGATTGCTGGGCTCTGGGCTGAAAATACACAAGATATGATTTATCAGAACCAGAGTAATTTTGTGATCAGGAAAAGAAAGGGTTTTTACCTCAACAAGGACTTTCTTAATAGTTCTCCTCCTCTTGGCATTTGGAGGAGCAATCGGGGTCAAACCTTGCCTCCTGTCAGCAGCAAGGCTGGAAAGGCTTGGGTCTGTTGTGGCAAACCTGGCCATTAGTTGAGCCAGAGTTGGGGATCTGAATCCCAGTGCTGAGATCGGGCCTACAGCATTGCAGGTGATGTTCCTGGCTCGAGGGGCAGGCACTGTGTCCTGTGAATAAAAGAAATAAGATCAGAATCATGATTTGAAGAGGAAATGTCTGATCCAAAGGTTGGTTATATTACCTCTGAAGTTGGCTGAAAATCAGGCATCAACTCTGCACAGAACAAGTGCACGGGCTCACTGAAGATATGATCATGGAATTCTTGCCACCAGGAATTGAAGGTGGAGTGAGCTATGGTTGTGGGTACGAAAGGCCAGGTGTAGACAGTGGGACTGCACACATAACGAAAGACTCTGCTACTGTGCATGAGTTCTTTGATTTCCTCCATGGGCTTGAGGAATTCATGGAGAAACAACCTTGGGGGCATCTGGCTACACCCAAGTTGCCGAGCTACTACATTGGGCTGATAATATTCATAAGTGCTATAGGTCAGCCTTCCTCCATTGAATTCAGCCGGCAGCATGCATGGGCGGATTATGATATTGAGGATCTCTAGAAATCTCCCATCTTGGTGTTCAGTTTCAAAAGAGAATTCACAGGGGAGAGTCAAAGTGTCATTATCCAGATAAGGGAGCCAGAGAGGGTTTTGGAAACCTTTGAAGAATAGCTCAAAAAGCTGGCTGATGTCCTGCTGAATAAGAACAGTTGAAGCAGCTTCTCCATAATTCTGGCATCCTCTGGTGGCTTGGGGTTCCCCTTCAGGATGATTGGATGAGGGGAAGAGTGGTATTCAAATCAACACCAACGATCTGGTGCATGTGAAGCTGCAGCCATATTTGAACAAACCACCAAGGACCATTGACACATGTTATCCTCTGGCTAGTATACATCTGGGTGACAGTTTGGTGAAGCATATGATACACACTGTTCAGGAGGAATTTCCCAAAGGGGAAGGCGGTTGCCATTGACCAAGTGAGAAGCCATTGCAATGTGATTCAGGGTAGGCTCATTAGCTTTACCACAGAAGACGAACCTGCATAGCCACATGTTCAGAAATGCCCTGTATTCAATTTCACCAAGGGTATTGTCCTTCATGTGGTTTGAGATGTAGTTCTTATATCCACTTCCTGGTTTCACCCCTGTTTGGCGTGAAGAACTTTTGAAATCCCAGGGTTGAACAGATCCTGTGATGTCAAGGCCGGTGATCATATACACATCGGCCAGAGTTGGAGACATCGGGCCGTGGCCAAAGAGGAAGGCGTTGACACCGTTTGACCAAAAATGGCAGGCTGCTATCAAAAGGTCTTCATTTTTGGGGGTCTCGGCCAAAGATAACTCCAGGCACTGAGCAATGCGGAGGGTATCCCAGTTTTGGGTTCTGGCACTTTTATCTGCAAGGATCCTCCGGTACCAATTTTTCCAGCCTGCGATTGGAGGCAAAGGCCAGTTCTTGAAAGCGTCTTGCCACCAGGGAGGTGGGGATAGTGCCGCTTTGAAAGGGATCCTTTGAGATTCAGCCGCGATGAAATCTCGAGGATCAGAGTTACCCACAGGACCAAGGTAATAGGATCTTGAATTGGCCTCGGTGCAAATCAAAAGCTCAGTGGAAGGCTCCTGAAGGAAAGCAGAAGAGAAATCTCAGGTAAAATTGAAAACCTAAATGCCGAATGAAGCTTACGGGAAGGGAATTTACCTGAGCAGCTTGGTGTTGAGCTGCCATTGGGGATCTGAGTTTAGAACAAGGGGATCTAGGGTTTGGATCTAGATGAGGACTCCGGCGGATTGCGAAGAGAGAAGAACAGGTGTTGACAGATTTGATTTGAAAATGTTTGTGGCTGGAGTCAATTCCGGAACAAAATTACTTTTATCCCACAATTGAAGGGGCATGTGTTAACACCAAAATTTGGTAAGGAGTCTGACTTGTGGGTCCAGCTCGGTGAGGAGTCCGTTTGGTGGAAGGAAAGGATTTTTTCAGATGTATTTGGCAAAGAAGTCTGCGGTCGGCTATCTGCTCCCGATTCGGCAAAGGAACAGTAGAGCTGATTTTGCGGGATTGGACGGTGACGTGGCTCAAGCGGGAAGAACGAATGGATGGATAGGCGATCAAGCTTAGAGATAAGTTAGGCAATGAATCCATTCGAGGTTGTACTTGGCAGGGTATAAATATGAGCCCTGAATGTATGTAACACACAATCATTCTTCAATACAAACCGGCCTTACGCCAAACCCTAGAGTCCTTTTGTCATGTCGTCGAGTTCTTCGAGAGGGTTCATCGATCCGTCGACCTCCGTGAGTACCGGCAACCTTGTATCATGCGGTGGATTTAGATCTGATGCAAGTAGTCTTGTTACCATGCTTCGTGTCATGCGGTAGATTCAAGCTTGGTTCAAGAGGGTCTCTTGTTAGGTCATGAGCCATGCGGTAGGCTAAGATCTAGCTTGAGGCTAGTTATCGGCTCTATTGGATTTCAGCAAGATCCAATAGATTCATTAAGTTACCCCGTGTTGCTTTGAGTTTTTACTTTATGTTTAAGTTCATGTAACACCTTTTGCCCAATCTAGATGGGTTTGGATCGGCTTTATCCCTCTCGTGATCCTTGTACGATTAGATTTTGTGTTTTAGCACGTGGATCTTGTGCTTTCCAATAGCCGATGTTGCGGGTTCAAGCTTGCCAATGTTGGTATAAATCTTGAAAGAACTGAGTATCATGCGGTAGATGCAGGTTTTTGGGTTGCTTTGGAGCTAGTCATCGGTGGATTAGATTTCCAATCAATCTGATAGATTTATTTGCTTGGTAATGTTCGTTCCTTCTTCATGGACCCTGAATCGGCTGTTCAGCCGTATTCGGTTATGTTTCTTCACGAGTAGAACACGTGCGTAATTCATGCTTTAAATAATGTGTGCTTTTAGCTTTCCATATTTAGATTGTATCATGCGGTGGATAGATCTATTTGTGGGAAGTGGTACGATTTTCATGCAAGTTGTATCATGCGGTGGATAGATTTGCGTGGTGTCGTACCCGACGGATTTTTAAGTACCTAGACATGCGGTAGACTAGTGCTTTGGATCTATGCATGCTTATTTATTACATGTTTACGTTCGCGCTTTACTTTATCAATTTATTTAATGTTAGTTATCATGGGGATCGGTCATGGCCTTGTGCACGTGCATTTTTGCTCAAACAAAGACCGATTACTGTCATGCTTACGTCATCCATTCGGCAGTGTTACTTTTCCTTTTATAAGTTCCCGAATGGCTTTCAGTTTATTGACAGGTAGCTTTCTATAGCTATGTGTCATCCCATCTGGCTTTATAGCCGTAAATATGGAACTGTCTGGTACAACCCGGCAAGTTCCAAGCTTTGGTATCTAACTGCTTCGTCTTTTGTTAATTTTCAGGAAAAATTGACTGGCACGTCTTGTGACTCTTTGCGTGTGTGAAGCCAGCTTGTTCAGCTTGCTGTGTGTTTGGCGCTAGGTGCACGTTTTGCGTCAACAGTGGGATACAAAGGGAAGCAACAGGAGCATAGAGGCATGACATTTTCAGGATTGAAGCCCCCAGATCACCCTAAAGCCTCCTAACTTCAGACCCATTTCAGCTGCCTTGTGGCTCTTCAGCTTTAGAGCTCCACCGGTTTTAGCAACATCTACCCGGAGTAGAGTTTCCTCTAGCTCTTGGAGCTGGTTCATCCACACCTTCATGCACATGGAGTCACCTCTTATCATTAGTTCCTCAGTATTTCTGGCCTTTTTTGCTAAGCAGATCATCTCTCTTATGTAGCCTTCCAGCTCTCCCCTCTTTTCCAATAGACACAAAATTATCCAATTTTTTGCCATCACCACAGTGTTCATCAAGAGTTCCCCCATACTCTGCTAGAGAGAGTTCTGAAAACATTGAGTATTCCTTAGTTTCCACAGTGCCCAAAGGGCAGCTGAGCTTAAGATATTAATTGCAACAAACTTCTTATTACTAAGCTAGCAAGTACCAATTGATTCAAAAGAACTTCCTAGGTCTCTTCCTATGGCACTAGAAATTCTTCTCCACACCTCTCTGGCTACCACACATTCATAAAACACATGGTTACAATATTCTAACTCCTCACATCTTATTCTCTACTTTTTGTCTCTTTTCCATATTATCTCTAGTTAAGTTCTTATTCTTAGAGAGCAGCCAAAGGAAGAACTGTACTCTTGGAGGAATTTTTAAAGCCCAGACACTAGGTGTGTAATCAGGTTTGACACCTCTAAAATTAATCACTCTATACAGGGATTGGGAGGTGCACACTCCATTGGAAGTGAAACTCCAGATTAGAGCATCCTCCTCCTCACTAAAGCTAATAGTTGAGGCTAATTGAACTATTTCTAGCCAGACTCTTCCTAGTCTCTCATTCACAGTTCTCTTAAATGTACATTTCAAGTTATGGCCATCCCACAGCTCAGCTATGGTACTAGTTTTTTCATTCACAATAATGTATAAGTCCCAGAATTGGATAGCAAGACTAGAGGTGCCTAGCCAGTTATCCTCCCAAAACTTTATTTTCTTCCCATCACCTACCCTCCATCTGAAGCCCATCCTAGAAGCTTTTGCTGCCCACATAAAACCTTTGAAGAATTGGGAACAGCTGGCATACTTAGTGCAAAAAATGTTTGGCCTATCAGTCTTGTACTCAAAGTCTATAAGATCTTCCAGATCCTACCATTGCCATATTGATACCTCTTAATCCAAGGCGCTACCAGATAGGTGTTCAGATCTCTCAGACTAGGAATACCTATACCCCCAAACTCCTTGAGCATACTAATACTCTCCAAATTTGCTAAATGGTACTTATTGTCTTCCTCAGAGTCACTCCACAAGAAGTTAGCAAAGTGGGAATTCAAAACTTTGATGGCCCACTTGGGAAATTTAATAACAGAAAGTAGGTAAACTGGAACACTAGCAAGGCGGGACTGAATTAGAGTAACTTTTGCAGCATGAGATAGGAGCTTCCCTCTCCAACTACCTACCCTCTTCAAGATGTTATCTACCAAAGGTTGTATATCCTCCCTTCTAAGCTTATCATAATGTAAAGGGACTCCCAGATATTTTATGGGGAAAGACCCCACAGGGCACCCAAAGATGTGGGCAGCATTATGAATTTGATCTTCACTAAGATTACAGGGAATCAGCTCACTTTTATTGTAATTAATGAGCATGCCAGACATATTTTCAAACCAAACCAATCTACACTTCAGGTTTTTTAGATATTGTACAGAAGGGGGTTAGAGAAAATTATTGTGTCATCTGCATATTGTAGAGACACCACACCTCCCTCCCTAAACTGTGGCAACAAAACCTAATCAAATCACACCCTGCTACTTTTCTCCACATCTTTGTTAGGACATCTCCTACTAGGTTGAATAGTAAGGTGAGATGGGATCTCCTTGCCTCAATCCTTTTCCTAGCTTGAAATAAGGACTCTCTTCCCCATTTAAATTCACCCCTACCGAGCGACCTTTACCAAACATTTTATCCAGCTGACCCATTTTTCACTAAAGCCTCTAGAAGAAAGAACTTCAAAAAGAAAGTCCCAGTTGACCCTATCATAAGCCTTTTCATAGTCTAGCTTGAGAATCAGACCAGGGTCCTTGCTTTTATGTAAAGAATTTACTAGTTCATGTGCCACTACCACACTCTCCAAAATGTATCTGCCTTTAATAAAGGCACACTGATTTGAAGAAATGAGTCTATGAGAAATTCTGCCTTTAATATGCGTGAATTTTATCTTTGTGCAGTTCTCTTTATTCGTTCATTCTTCATTATTCTTATCTCTTCGCACCCAAAATTGGCACAAAGCCGATCAGGCTGACGCCACCGGTCAGACCGGTGTCCCTCAACAGTATGACCGGTGGGGCGTCCTGTAGCCGATCCGGCAATGGCCACACCGTTCTGACCACTGGGCCTGACCGGTCTAACTGGTGGACCCCGAGTCCGAGTAGAATTGAAGAGTCCTAGCAAATTTCGAGTTGTAAAATGATTCGTTGCGGGGCAAGACCTCCCACCCTATAAATATAAAGGGCCACGACCATTTGAGGGGGAATCACCCAATTGATCATTACTTTCTACAACTTTTATCTCTCAAACCCTAGCTTTTCCAACCTTGTGCTTTCCTTGTTTGTCTCGACGATGATCAGGGACATTCTGAGTGGCCTTGCCGACCTCAGAGCAACACTAGGCATGCCACCTCCGATGGGGTCCCTCCCGAGGCGGCGATCTTAGGTCTTCACCGCGCCTCTACGTACACCAGTCAGAGTGGTGCCCCTGACCGGTCAGACCGCTCCGGGTAGGAGCTCAGTGAGTTCAACGTTTCGACATTCCGCTCGATCTAGCGCTCGTGTGTGTTAACCAGAAAAGCGTCAACATACTTTTGGCGACTCCGCTGGGGAAGAAAGATCAGGTGCTAAAGCCGTTCAATCCGACCTCAGCTAGATGGGTGCTTGGTGTTAACTTGACATGAACAACATTGTCACCACGTCGCTGGAAGATCTCTCTCTGGAGGAGAAGCAGAAATTCAAGGTGCTACAAGAGTACATGCAAGTACAATTCCCAGCTAGCGTCAAGAAGCATCAATCCGGCAAGGTGGCAAGATTAAAAGGGTTCGAGCTACCGGCGATCAGACTAAACGACAACAATATTGAGGTAATTCCCACTGTAAGTAAGAAACCTCCGCCTGAAACTTCTCCTATGAAATCTATAGTGGAAAGTGATGAATTTCTTGCTTCTTACATTGCTCGTTTAGAACGGTTAGAGGATCTCGAAAAGTAGGGCTTTAGGTTTTAATAATAATGAAACTAATAGTAGTGTTACAAACCTTAAGATTTCAATGTCTAATCCATCCCACTAGGGGAGATGGTTATATAGAGACCTCATGGGTCTTATGGGCCCTCAATATAGATGGGCACCTTGATATACTTAACACCCCCCTTCAAACTCAAGGTGGAAGTGGAGGAGCTGAAACATTGAGTTTGAGCAAGTGAAGCCGATGTTGTTCTCGAGTTTGTGCCTTAGTGAAGAAATCCGCCGGTTGCGGCTCCGAGGGCACATATTGAAGGGCAATTGTGTTCGATGACAATGATACCGGTAAAGGATGCATCAACACAAATATGCTTTGTAAGCTCATGCTTCACGGGATCATTTGCAATTTGTATGGCGCCGGTGTTGTCACAGAGAAGAGGTGTGGGAACATCACAAGAAATGCCAAAGTCCGTCAACACCAATGAAGCCACATAATCTCGCAGGGGTGGTAGCAAGAGCTCGAAGTTCCGCCTCGTACCGGACCGAGATACGGTCGTCTCGCTTCTTGGATTTCCACACAAGAGGAGAAGAGCCAAGTAGGATACAATAACCCGTGGCGGAGCGACGGTCTATTGGATCACTCGCCCAAGTGGAGTCTGAGTAAGCATGAAGCTGAAGTGGACTGTTATGAGCATAGATTAAACACTGAGGAGATGTCCCCTTTAAGTACCACAACACATGAAGTAGGTGTCCAAAATGAACAGAAGTAGGAGCACACACAAATTGGCTCAAAATATGGACTGCATGTGCAATATCAGGTCGCGTAACGCTGAGATAAACAAGGCTGCCCACAATGTGTCGATAACGAGTCGGATCCTCAAGCGGTGTGCCATCCGTAGGACGAAGCTGCAAGTGAAGGTCCATAGGTGTTGCGGTCGTTCTATTATCGGTAATTCCCGAGCGAGCAATCGATCTTGTATGTATTTGACCGAGAAATGTAATATCCCTTTGAAGAGTGCAGCACCTCAAGTCCTAAGGAATAACTGAGATGACCCAAATCAGACATTTGAAACTGCTCACCAAGTTGTTGCTTCACATGGGATATGTGTTCCATATCATCTCCTTTAATCAACATATCATCAACATACAGGAGAAGCAAAGTACGTCCACGTGGAGAGGTATGAATAAATAAGGCAGGATCATGCTCACTAGGTGAGAAACCAACAGCTTTTATCACAGAGACAAAGTGCTCAAACCAAGCACGAGGAGCTTGCTTAAGGCCATATAAAGCACGTCGAAGCCGACAATCATGCCCTAAAGGAACAACAACACCAGGAGGTGGCTGCATATAAACTTCCTCATGCAAATCACCATTTAGAAAAGCATTTTTGACATCCATCTGAGAAATGGTCTAAGATTTCGTGGCAGCAACTGCAATCAAAGTACGAACAGTGGTCATGTGAGCAACCGGAGCAAATGTCTCATCATAATCTCATCCCTGTGTCTGCTGAAAACCTCTAGCAACAAGACGAGCTTTATATCTCTCAATTTAACCATCGCATCTGAATTTAATTTTGAATACCCACTTGCAAGTAATAGGAACCGTATGTGATGGTAATGGAACAAAGATCCCAAGTGCCTATATGATCAAGTGCCGCAAGTTCCTCGGACATAGCAAGCTGCCATTCCGGAAGACTAGAAGCTTCCCGATATGTGGATGGCGCGTCAACAACAACACTCACACGGGGAAAGCCATACTTGTCGGCAGGATGAATAGTACCACGATCACGTAGATTATATCGGGAACCGGCACGTAACTCATCGAAATAACACGTGACTCATCAATATTATTATCAGAATTATCAAGAGCGGGTGCGTCAGGACTGGCCGAGGTCGGAGAACTAGAAGGAAAAGTAGTGGGAGTTTTGGGACAACGACTGAAATATCGTGTGATAGGTGGTTTTGAAAAAGATTGTGGTGGTGGAGGTGGAGGTGGCTCATGTGGTTTGGGTGAAGATGGAGGAGGTGTGGATGGTTCATGGATAGGAGGCGGGATGAAAATGTAAGGGTCGCGAATGGAGTCGGAAGATGAAGTGACATCACTTGTGGATGAAACAGGAGGAAGACACATGAAGGATGTGGACTCTGCGGGAGAATATGTGGGTTGTGTAGAGGGGTTATGAAAGAAAGGACGATCCTCAACAAAAGTCACATCACGAGAAATGCGTATGCGGCGAGATGAAGGATCATAACAATGATAACCTTTATGCTCAGGACTATATACCAAAAAAACACACTCAACAGATTGTGCAATCAACTTTGTTCGCTCACGAGGGGCAAGCAGAACGTAGCATGTACAACCAAAAACTCGAAGATGGTAATAGCTGGAAGGGGTACCAAAAAGGACCTCACCAGGACATTTGTTAGATAGTTTCGATGAGGGTTGTCTATTTATGAGGTATGCTGCAGTGGAGACGGCTTCTCCCCAAAAATGAGTGGGAACAAAAGAAGAAATCAGGAGTGTGCGGGCTGTCTCTATAAGATGGCGATGTTTACGTTCCGCAACGCCATTTTGTGCATGAGCACCAGGACAAGAGAGCAGGGCAAGAGTACCTTCAGAGGATAAAAATTGCCGAAAAACATCAGACAAATACTCACCACCAGAGTCAGAGCGGAATACTTTAATAGGTGTAGAGAACTATGTGTGAATCATGCGAGTAAAAGACTGATATATGGAACACAACTGTGAGCGGTGTTTCATGAAATAAATCCATGTATATCGAGAATGGTCATCAATAAAAATGACATAATATTTGTGACCACCGTTTGTAGCAAAAGGTGCAGGACCCCATACATATGAATGAATAAGATCAAAAGGTCTAATAGACTGGGAAGCACTAGAGGAATATGGAAGCTGTATTTGTTTGCCAAGCTTACAACCCTTACAATGAAAACTAGACTCAATAGATGTGTGGCCTAAACAACCTTTATTGACTAATGTAGACAAACGAGACCCACACAGATGACCAAGACGATGATGTTACTTGGCGAAGGGCAAAGTGGATGAACATGCAATGGAGGACGAAGTGGATGGACATGCAGTTGATGACACACGCGCGAAAGACGAAGGAAGGTGCAAAGTGTCCAGAACATAGAGGCTAGGTGAACCTTTATGGCGATGGCCAGTCCCAAGTATAGTCCCGGTTCGACGATCCTGAATGAAACAAGACGTGTCATCAAATCCAACAAAACAATTGTGATCTGTTACTTGGCCAACTGAGAGAAGGTTCATAGACAATTTAGGTATAAAGGAGACATGAGGCACAAAAAAGTGAGAAGTAGAAAGAGAACCCTCATGAGTGATAGAACAGGATGTACCATCTGCAGTCTGAATAGAAGCACCATCAACAAGCTGAGATCGGTCAGATGTCACATGAAAGGAGGCCCCGGAATCAACACCCAAGATGATGAAGAAGCACTGACAGGTGAGGCAAGCAGCAACGGACATACGTAACCTCTAGGAGCGAGTGCCGTACCACGACCACGAGGAGCACGAGCGGCCTTATGTGCACGAAACTCGGCCAACTTTTCCGGATGTGCGGAAAAACAATTTTTTGCAGTATGAGTATTCTTCCCACAATGCTTACATGGCTCGCAGAGTACCTTTAGGTGTCTTGAATCTCCGAGAAGTCGCCAAAACACTATGAGATGTTGACATAGATGCAACAGACATAGACCGAAGGCGAGTCTCTTCAGCAATTAACTCAGACAAAGCACGTGCCATGGTTAAGTTAGGATGTAACAGCCTTTTACGAAGAGAATCAAATTCATCCTTTACTCCCATGACAAAAATGATAGACAAAAAAATGTCTCAATAAATTTGTGTGTTGGGAACTGATCAGCATCACAAACTCCTATCATGGAGGTCAGAGAGCCTACCAGACGATCAAAAGCAGAATAGTAATCATCAATGGACATATCATTCTATGCAATTGTTTGAGTTTGCTGCATGAGAGTATGTAGAAGAGCACCACTATCCTGAACAAATCTATTCTTCAGAGAAGACCAAATGGCTTTGGTAGTTTTAAACTAAGACAGACTCATAATCATAGATTGCTTAGTGCTGTTGACTATGGCAGCCATCACTTTCCCATCACTAATTTGTCAATCAGTGACTTTTTAGCATTACTACCATCAGCCTTAAGAGCAGGTGCATCATCAGTTAGATGTAAATAGAGACCAGTGCCCCTCAAAGCAGTTTCTACACAGAAAGCCCACTCAGGATAATTGTGACCATCTAGAGTGATATTGATAACAATTGCATTGAGGTGTGACACTGCAGTTGACTGGGACATGTTGAAAACCCAGAGCACAGGACCAACAACAGAGAGGCAGAGGAAAACATATCACCCAGAGTAATGCAGCAGAGTACCACCGTGACGCACAATTGCTGGTGAAGATCAAATCCACGACAAATAGACGAGTGAAGATGGACAGGCAGCAACGGGCAAGGGAGAGGGAGAACTGCGACGGGCGGCGCAGATGGAGCCGCGACAGGCGGTGAGGACGACCGCGACGGGCGGCCAGAACGGGACGCGAAGGGCGGCGAGGACGGGCCGCGACGGGCGGCCGAACGAGCCGCGACCGGCGGGGGGTGCGCGGACGAGTGCGCGGACGAGCGCGCCTACGGGATCCACGACGGGCGGTGGGCGCAGGGACGTGCGCGCCTGCGGGCACGCGAAGGAGCGGCGAAAAAAAACGGATCGGGGATTTAATTCCCAATCTCCTGCTCTGATTCCATGTTACAAACCTTAAGATTTCAATGTCTAATCCATCCCACTAGGGGAGATGGTTATATAGAGACCTCATGGGTCTTATGGGCCCTCAATATAGATGGGCCGCCTTGATATACTTAACAAGTAGTACTCCTAAAACTAATCCTCAGGGGTCTCATCCTAGCTTAGCACCTTTTCCTATAAATAATGGTAATTTTGCACATGGTTTGCTACCAAATCCAGCATCTGGTTAGTACCCTCAGTTTCAACCACACAGGCCAAACATTGCCGCACCGGTCGAACCGATGCAGCGTACCGGTCAGACTGGTGCAGTGGAAGTGGTGCCCGATCAGCCTTTGCCAATTTCTGTCGTGCTAACTCAGATGGTCCCTACTTTTCCTAATACAATCAGTAATGTTGGACCTCATTATAGTACGACAATAAATACATTAGCCTCCAAAAATATGATTCCGGACGATGTGTTTGAAAGTTACAGTCTAGCTGAAGCTAAGATAGCTCCCTATTTAAATAAGATGAATTTGGAGAATCCTCAGACACAACAACCAAATAATCCTAATTGGATTCAAGGACGATTTGTCTAATGTGGTAAAAACTAAACTTGGTGTTGACATTGGTAATACTAATTTATATCAAAAACATATGATCCCAAGTTTGATAGATTTCCTCTCCCACGTGGTTGGTGTATGCCTGACTTGATCAAATTTAGTGGTGATGATGACCGAACCACATGGGAGCATATTAGTCAATACACTGCACAACTAGGTGAAGCTGGTTTCTATAATGCTTTGAAAGTACGCTTATTTTCTTTGACTGGCACTGCTTTTGCTTGGCTTTCCTCGCTTGCTCCCGGTTCTTTTATATCTTGGGATATGTTAGAACGTAAGTTTCAGATCACTTTTATAGTGGGAGCATACAATTAAAATTGACAGACTTAACATCGGTTAGGCAAGGAAGAGATGAGACTGCCTCTGCCTACATTAAAAGATTTAAGGAAACTAAAAACCGGTGATTTAATTTGTCAATCACTGATATGGACCTTGCAGACATTTGTCTAAAAGGTTTAAGATCATCCATTAGGGATAAGATAGAGAGCTCTGATTTTCTTTCGGTTGCACAAGTTCAAGTAAGAGCTTTAGTTGTTGAAAACCGAATGAATAAAGAGAGAGATAATTTTAAGTCACGTTGTTCTAATGTTCATATTATTGATTATGATTCTGATAATTCGGATGATAGTGATGAAGAAATTTATGCTGCTGAATTTGTTTGGCCCTCTAAATAAAAATCTTATTCTTGTTCATCTCTTAAGCCGAGTAGTAAAAGTCGGCAAGAAGAAATTAAATTTACTTTTGATGTTTCCAAATGTGATCATATATTTGATGAATTGCTTAAATCTGGAAATATCAAGTTGAATCATACTATTCCTTCACTTGAACAATTACAAAGACGTGCATATTGCAAGTTTCATAACTCATTTTCTCATGCTATTAATGATTGCAATGTGTTTCATCGACAGGTTCAATCGGCCATAAACGAAGGTCGTTTGACTTTTCATGAGATGCAAGTGGATAAGGCTCCTTTTCCAATCAACACCATGGACTTGCAGCAACCTAAGGTATTGGTTTGGCCACATCAAGCTGAAGCAACTAAAAGCAAAAACATGGTAATGGGGGACGCTAAACCCGATTTGAGAGGGAAAGAGCTGGTTCGCAAAGTTGAGTATGAGAAGACTCCTGATGGTAAAGAGACCTTCAAGGTTACAGTGAGTGCCTCTGGACATGGGGGGCAAGGGTCGTCCACAACCGCCGATCAATGACCATTTGAGCCGTCTCTGGCCAGACCGGTCAGACCGGTGCACTCCCAAGCTATCCGAGGATGATCAAGCCAAGCCGTCCGGAGATTGGAAACTGAAAACTTAATGTAGCAAAAAACTAGGGGAGTGGTCCTAAGCCAGAGGTCACTTTCGACATGCTATTTGACAAGTATTCCAAGCAAAAGGCCGATACAAGTGATCGTCCGTTAAAAAAAGGATGAGGTCACCTACACACCAAGGAGGGTCATCTTCACCTCCAAGGGCTGCTACAAGACTCAAGGTTGAATCATCACAACAAGGGCAACACTTTACTCCACCGTGGGCGTCATCAAGTTCAAATGCACCACGCCCGATATATGATGACAATGAGTGATGTGGGTGCCATACCAACAAGCCTTTCATCCTGGATGGGGAGGATAGAAATCAGCTTTCAACAGGATCTCCAGGCCTTTCCAAGACCGATTGGCTTTTCGCCATTCTGGTCAGGGTCACCAGACCCGACCGGTCAGACTGGTCGCTACCACCGGTCAGACCGGTGCAGCCAAAAAAGCCGTGCCACCTCCAGTAAAGCAAGTTTACAAGCCAAAGCAAAGGGAGGAGGTGCAGAAGATGGAAGTTGATCCAGAGAGGACAACGAGCCAAGACATTATTCAGATCGGATCAATGGATGTTCCTATTGGAGAGGATGGCAAAAGACCGATTGTTCCAAACAATAAGGTTGTGACATCAACTCCAGGGGTGTTTGTTGCTGCTAATGACCATGAGGCCAGTGGAAGTGGTTCCAACTCCAAGTACTTCTTGCTAAGGTGGTGTCTTCCCGGTTTGACTCGCACACAAAGGAGGAAGCTTCAACACCTGAGGTTTTCAGAGATAGGGAGAAGGAGCTAGAGAAGCAAATGGACGAAGCTTTGAACCAGTACAGGCCTATGGTACCTCAGGGGAAAGAGTGGAGAATCAAGACTAGCTCCCAGCCAGCACCGGTCAGACCGG
This sequence comes from Cenchrus americanus, assembly GCA_947561735.1. NCBI lineage: Eukaryota > Viridiplantae > Streptophyta > Magnoliopsida > Poales > Poaceae > Cenchrus > Cenchrus americanus. The sequence goes on from OX387245.1 coordinate 130,485,462, forward strand.
TGGATGGGTCGGTCAGACCGGTCACACCGGTCAGATCGGTGGAGGTCGATGGTCAGACCGATGACCCTGAGATGCCACTCGGTTTCTCTTCTTCAGTTACCATGGTTTGTGATGACACATCAGATCCTGCACCAGAAGATGATGAGGAGCTTATTGATTATAGTTCTTCGCCTGAGCGCATGAATTTGGACATTAATGTGATTATATGTCTGTGGACAGTTATGTGCTCTCAGAGGAGGACGTCACGCATCTCGACTTTGGGCCAAAGGAAGCAATTTTCCAAAAGCCTAAAGCTGCTGAAAATCATCTGAAGGCTTTGTACATGAAGGGACACATCAATGGGAAGCCTATCTCTCGCATGCTGGTGGATGGAGGAGCGATCGCCAACTTGATGCCGTATTCTTTGTTTAAGAAGCTGGGAGGTTCAGATGATGAGCTGATCAAGACCAACATGACTGTCAGCGGTGTTGGAGGAGGCAAGCCAATGGGAGCTAATGGCGTCATCTCTATGGATCTCACCGTTGGGAGCAAGACGTTGGCTACGACATTCTTCGTCGCTAAGACACAAGGTAACTTCAGTCTCATCCTTGGCCGTGATTGGATTCATGCAAATCAATGTGTGCCTTCTACCTTACATCAATTTTTAATCCAATGGGTAGGTGACGAGATAGAGATTGTTCATGGTGATGCATCGACTTGTGTTGCAGTGGCCGATAGTCATACTATGGATAATCATGAGAATGTTAAGTGCTTAACTAGTTTAGATTTATCTAATTTGAAGCTTACTGATTCTACCAAAGATGGTTTTGCCACTGTTGTCATGAAGCCGATCGTTGATCAGGCTAGAACCTCTCTTTTGATTTGATGGATGCAAATCTGGAGTGGTTGCAACAAAGGCGAGAACACTATCGAGCGCATAAGAATGATATGTGTGAGGCCATCAAAGATTTTGACAATTTGTGCAAGTTAGGACAAGGGTTTACGTCGGTTGATCCTTTAGAGGAGGTTGATATTGGTGATGGCACTGTACCTAGGCTATTGACGGTGTATATTCGTATTAAACTTCAAGTGGACTTGCAAGCGGACAAATCCTCCGTCGTAGTCAAGGGACCCATCTTCCCTCAACTGTGAACCCAAGGTATTGAATCCGTGGAACAATGTGTGATGCAAGAATCAATCTAATAAAGCCGAGAAATTTGATCTTCAAAAGGAGAATCCTATTTATCTAATATAAAGAACATCATGAAAATGAATCTAATCTATGAAAACCGGAGGTAGCAAGAGATAGAGGGGGATAGATAAACCAATATAGAGTGATTGGATCAAGCCTTCGTTGAAGTTCAGAGCAAAGGAGAAGTAAACAAGTTCAATCTCATAAAAAGCTTCTTTAAATCACGGTTTCCCATCTGACTCCGAAAACACCCGCCTTTTGGAGCCACCGTTCTGTCACAACGCACCCCTATTTGTGCAGGTTAGTCTAGGGCGAGTCCAAGGACAAGTTGAAATCTCTCGGAAGGTCAGGCATGCACTTATAGCCACCACGACTACAAGAACATCCTCGGTGATCTATCTTGAGAATAGATCTTAAGATATGAAAATCCGATTGAAATCAAAGATGTAGGAGAAACACTCGATCACTAGAAATCGGATTGAAACTTGATAATTCAACATTACATGATACATGAATCAAGATCACCACCGGGATCTGTCTATGGACCTCCCAGGGCCCACTACCTCGGTGGGTGCCAGGACCGACTACTCGGTGGGCCCCTAGGACTACCCGACTTGGGCTGCACGACACCTGATGGCGTGGAGCACAAGGACTACGGTGGAGGAGTACTCGGATAGGAAGCTATGCATGTCCGGATCCATTTAGAGAACTTCTAGACGTACACGACTAGTACTTTCTCCTCAAACCGACTTGTAACCCTGCCTCCCGGACTATATAAGGCGAGGCAGGGACCCCTATCTTTCTCATACGCATCATCTTGTAATCACACCTAATCAATCCAGAGCTACACAGCATACATGACATAGGGTATTACGCACCTCGTGGCCCGAACCTGTCTAAATTGTGTGCCACGTGTCTCTTCCTTCGAGTTACCGATCTCGGCAAGGCCACATTCATCTACCTCGAGTACTGCCCTTGGTAGGTTGCTGGTCTAAAACACCGACAGCTGGCGCGCCAGGTAGGGGCTCTCGCCGAAGATCTCATGGCGAACTCGACGGCTTCAATGTTCATCAAGCCAACTGTCGTCTTCAACCGCGGCGACACCTTCGTCTTCGGGTCCTGGGTCTGCACTGCTGATGGCGCTGGATCTTTCCAACGCCGCCTCACCATGACACCCAACCCGAGAACTGGGTTTGTGACACTTCCCAAGGTGATCACGGGCGACCTCTCTGGAAAATTCGGCAGAATTTCGCTCTACAACCAGCACACCGACTTCGAGTCCGGATCCACCTCCAACTCGAACTCGACGTCCCCATCGGCCATCGCATGCGAGTCGGCTACTGAGCCATCGTGTGCTGACGTCCCGCTCCATGAGCACTTCTCATATGGCCTTTGCAATGCTATCAGGGCCCATGCGGAGGCTCTCGCTGCACGCTGGGCTGGCAAGGAGATCGTCTCTGACTACTCTTCGGACTCCAACCCCGCCTCCGGCTACCACTCGGACTCCTCCTTCGAGTTCGACTTTGGATCGGACCCTGACGAGCCCAAGTCTGAGAAGTCCACGACTAAGAAACCACTGTCAGGACCAGCTACCGGTCTGGTTATAACATCTACACCTGCAGGGAGATTCGTCTACTGGCCTGATCGCAAGCCTACAGACCTGACAGGCGGGGACTCACGCTGCGTCGCCTACCTCAACTCGCTTCCCTTCCAGGAGGGAACACCCCTAGCTTCAACAGAGGAGCACACTCCAACATAGGTGGTGACTACTAACTTCGGTCTCAGCACCCCTGATCGCCAAGTCTACATGGCTACTGGCGAGACGCCAGGACCTTCAGGGACCCGACCCGACCGGTACTTCGAAGATATCTCATCAGACGAGTTGTCTGCTAAAGCACCCGCTGATGAAACCAGCGAAGACAAGAATGCCCGACGTGAGCGCAACAGGAAGCGAAATGAATGGCGCAGACGTCTCTGTGAAACCCTCCCCGTACGGAACCTCACAGAGACCCTCGACCAAGTCGCCAACCGGGTGCACATGACCCCCGAACAGTGCCTCATGTCTATCACCACGATAGCGCATCAGGCTCAGGGGATACACGCGGGTGAAGTCATCACCAAGCTCGTGGAGGACGCCTACTTCATGAGAGTCGACAACAGATTCACTGAAGTACCTCCCCTCAGAACTCGTGAACAAGAGAACCATGAAGCCACAAGTCGCAGTCCAGCGGGTAATGCACGCAACCGTACTCGAGGAGAATAGCCACAGAACCCCAACCGTACTAGGGCATCAGCTGGAGGTCCTTCTCGGGGCGGTAACAGTGCCGGCGGCACCGGTGGTAGTCGCGGCGCTGCTGATCATGGTGATGCTGGTGGCGGAGGCAGCGGCGGCGGGAGCTCCTCACACGAGGTTGGCAAGAGAGCCGGCGGCGGAGGCGATCGCGGAGGCCGAGGCCACGCAGACAGCCATGTCACTGGTGCCTCACGCGGCAGCTACGATGCCCACCGCAGAATTGAAGAAATACGACGCAAGAAGTCCTCCACGGCAGGCGACAACGATGGCTTGCCCGCCTTCTCTGCTTGACTTCGCAACCTGCTTCTCCCAGAGAAATTCAAACCTCTGGGGATCACTAAGTATGACACGAAGCAAGACCTAGTCCAATGGCTCAAATGCTACACCCTCTCCAACGAAAATGCTGGTGGCAACAACGACACAAAGTGCCTCTACTTTCCTTTCTGTCTGGACCAAGCACCACTTACCTGGCTCGAGTCCCTCGACAAGAACTCGATCGACAAGTGGGACCAGCTCAAGGATCAATTCACCAGCAACTTCGTGGGTGCCATGGGACGCTCGGGTACTCGCATGGACCTGGCAATGGTGAAGCAGGAACAAGGCGAGACGCTACGCAAGTACATGCGACGCTTTTTCGACAAGCGCACTACTGTAGTCAATGTTACCGACAAGGAGGTCATCAACCTTTTCCAAGACGGTCTCTACCACCGTCGCACCTTCGAAGACTTCGGTCGCCGCTGCCCGAGTTCCATCACTAAGCTCAAGGACATGATCACCTCATGGGCTGACGAAGAAGACAAGGCAAATGCCAAGTACGATGCCATTCGCGACAAGAGCAAGCAAAACTCGGGTGTTGACGGTGTATTTTGGTGCACCTAGCATGTTCATTACACTTTGGTTTGGATTTGATTATTGAACTAACCCGCCACTAGGCACACTAATCATATAACAAGTTCATCTTTGTGCATGCATTTGGAAGTGTTGTGTTTATGTAGGAAATCATGGACATAAAGGACGGATTCACAATAAGTTCAAAGGAGCATTCATGGAGTCTTGTTCGTGTTCATGAGTTCGCTGAAATTACTTCCAATGGTGGTGAGGACCGAAGTGTTACGAGGAACACCCCCGGGGATTGAAGCGTAAAAGATCAAACTTCATGCAAAGTGAGCCTCCATCTTGATCGCGAGGATAACAGCGTCAAAATCATCCAAGTGGAAGGGGCGAAGTAGATAAGTGCACGAGGACCCACGGAGCAAAAAGGGCGACCGAACCGGCCGAAAGCGGGCTCCGGGCCGGCCGGCCTAGTCGGATCGGCCCGGCCCACTCCGGCACCGGTTCGGTCCCGTCTTCCTTGCCCTCGAAGGATCTTCGACCCTAAAACCCCCGACGCGCCGCCAACGGACGGAGAGGAGTTTATTCGCACCGAGAAGGCCATCTACAAGCTAGAGAGAGAGGAGGAGGATCTCCGGCTGGAGATCAACCACCTCGAAGGAAGCACCCTCTCGTGGAGAAGAAGGAAGACACCGGCGGAAGGGAAACCATGATCAACGGTGCCATGATCAGCACCTTGATGGGGTAATCTTCTCATTCGTCCATGGGTTGTAATCGATATTGAGATGTAATCGCACTTTGTCGGTTTATCTGTCTATCATCTTGTGTTGAATATACTTTAATGCTTAAAGGTTAGCTACCGTGCCGTAAAGGGAGTATAGGCCTCAATGCTTCCTAGGATCCATTCAATACGCCGTGGCCATCAAAGGTCTAGTCATGATTACCTTCGCGTAGTGACAGTACGAGAGGAGGGAAAGGGGCGAAACCGTGGTCACAACCCCGATAGATTAGATTGGTTTTTCATGTCTTTAAGCGATTGCATGCTCTAGTATCGTAGACCCGTGGGCGAGTGTCTTCTCTCTTGATCGTTTATCATTCTCTCTAGTGAAGTTTAGTGTTTTTTCTAGTATAATAGTAGTTAGGGTTTTAGTAGCTAGTGTGTCGTTGTTGATCGAACGCTTGTAATCCCCTTGCTCCGCGGATTGACAAGAACCTTGGGAATCCCGTGGTGAAGAAGGTGTGGGGTCCGTACGCTTGCGGATCGTAGAGGGATACGTCTTTTATCCGTCAACAAGCCCCTTTTTCTGGCGCCGTTGCCGGGGAGCAAGTTAGTTTACATCGTTTGATTTGTATCTAACTTAGTTTTATATTTTAGTTTATCTTTTATTTGCTTTATCTAACATATATTATCAGAAAAACACTTGTTTCTTTTTTGTTTTTGTTTTTATCTTATTGTCTAGATGGAGTTCGTTAATCAACCCGTGGAAGAACCGGAGAAATCATTAAGGGATTACGCTAGCCCTCGATGTGAAGACATAAAGGTACAAGAGTCGGATTCGAAGCTCGAAGCGACCAAGTATGAAATTAAATCCAAGATCATGAAGATGGTGGCGGAAAACCCATTTGAAGGGATGGTTGAGGAGAACCCATATAGACACATAAGGGATTTCACGACAATATGCAACACGGTGCGTCAAGAAGGAGTTCCCGATGAATGGTTCAAATGGAATCTCTTTCCCTACTCACTTGCCGGCAAAGCAAAGACATGGTATTCGGTTGCGTCCTTTGAAGTTGAAGGCAATTGGAACAAGTTGACAAAGAAGTTTTGCGAGAAGTTCTTTCCAATGAGCAAGGTTCAACATCTAAGGAGGCAAGTGATCAATTTCATGCAAGGAGAAGAGGAAGGGATAGACCAAGCCCGGGAAAGGTTTAATGAATTAATCGAACAAGGACCAAAACTCGGCTTCACCGGTGACGTACTCTTGCATACATTTTTCTTTTCCCTAACCCCTAGTTGCATGCGACACGTCGAAATGTGTGCGGGTGGGGATCTCATGGAGAAAACACTCACGGAAGCCGCCCAACTCGCTACAAAAAGTTAGTAAAGCGGCTGCCATGCGAAGAGATTGGGAAACAAGACTTGCGGAAGAGCCGGAATTCAATTCAAGGAAGAAAAAGCTTGCTGATTTTTCTAAAGAGGCAACCCCGGAAGTCACAAAAGAGGAGCCGATCATGGAAAAGCTTGAACAAGAACACATCAAGTCAAGAACTACACCAAACGTCGACTTCGTCGCACCAAATGAGACGAACAAGAGAAGCATGTCAAGCGCGAAGCCACTAAGGGAGTTCGAACCAATGGATTGGATTCCTATTGATTACGGAGAAGTATTCGACAAGAGAAGACCGTTCCCTAATCAAAAGGGAATGGCAAGAGCATTGGAAGTCGATTTCCCACCGGAGAGGAAAGCTGAAAATTCATACGACCTCGAAACCACCGGTGAGATTTTTGAAAAGCTCTTTGGAGATGACGTGGTGGATCCGGAACATATTGCCGAGGTGAAGAGGATCATGGGGATCAAGCCCGAAGCATCACCATACGCTCGCCTTGCTGAAATTTATTCGATCGGATCCGAAGAAGAAGAGAAGATGACGCCGCACTTGAGTTGCGAGATCAACGGAGTTCAATGCAAAGCTTTATGCGACATCGGAGCCCAAGTAAGTGTTCTATCTTCTAAAATTTACGATAAAGTTCAATACCACAACCTAGACTTAGCTCCAACATCAACGAAATTAATTATGGGAGATGGTAGAACTATCAAACCTCTAGGTATTGCTTGCAACATGAGAGTAAAAATCTCTAGAAACTACATACCAACCGATTTCTTTGTTATTGATGCCTACCATAGTAATTCTGATCATATAATCTTAGGTAGGCCTTTTCTTAAGTTGGTTGATGCCGTGTTAGATGCCGGAGAAGGCAAAGTAACAATGAACCTTAATGGAACAAAGTACACATATAACTTTCTTCGTGCTTCTAAACACCTTACTCCTTTTCCTCCCGAAGATGAAGAAATAGAAGAGATAGATAGTCTTTGTTTTGTTGAAACCCTTAGAGACCCGCTGCAAAGAGCGATGGAAAATCAAATTAGTAATCAACAAGATGAAGAACTAGAGGAAGCAACAAAAGGCTTAGAGCCGCATGATGGAAGCGTGGAGGAAGAGAAGTTCGAAGACATAGGAGAAATCAAACCCGAAGAGCCACAAGTGCCCGAAGTAGACCTTAAACCTTTGCCCAAGGGATTAAAATATGAATTTTTGGGGCCAGACAAAACCTATCCAGTCATTGTGAGCGACGAGTTGAGCCCCGAAGAAAATGAAGCGTTGCTGATTTTATTGAAAAAACATAGGAAGGTGATTGGATATTCAATTAATGATCTCAAAGGTATTAGCCCGAGCCTTTTGTACTCATCGTATACCAATGGAAGACCAATGTAAGCCGTAGTGGACCATCAAAGGAGGCTAACCCATGCCATGCGAGAGGTAGTAAAGAAAGAGGTTATCAAGTTACTTGATGCCGGAATCATCTACCCGGTTCCACATAGCGAATGGGTGAGCCCGTGCATTGTGTACCGAAGAAAGGAGGTTTGACCGTGGTGAAGAATGAGAAGAACGAGTTGATACCGCAAAGAACCGTGACCGGGTGGCGGATGTGTATTGATTACCGTAAGCTTAACAAAGCGACGAAGAAAGATCACTTCCCCCTACCGTTCATAGACGAGATGCTCGAGAGGTTAGCAAACCACGCTTATTTTTGCTTTCTCGATGGATACTCGGGGTTCATGCAAATTCCCATTCACCGGAAGATCAACATAAGACAACATTTACGTGTCCTTACGGAACGTTTGCATATAGGAGGATGCCCTTCGGCCTATGCAACGCTCCGGCCTCTTTTCAACGTTGCATGATGGCCGTTTTCTCGGAATTCATCGAAGAAATTGTTGAAGTGTTTATGGATGATTTTTCCGTTTACGGGAAGACGTTCATGGATTGCTTAGCAAACTTAGAAAAGGTCCTTACAAGGTGTGCGGAGGTAGATTTGGTTTTAAATTGGGAAAAGTGCCACTTCATGGTTAAGCAAGGCATAGTGCTCGGACATGTTATATCCGAGAGAGGAATTGAAGTGGACAAGGCTAAGGTAGAGACGGTTGAGCAACTCCCACCTCCTACGGATGTTAAGTCCTTAAGGAGCTTTCTAGGCCATGCCGGATTCTATAGAAGATTTATAAAGGACTTCTCGAAGATCACTAAGCCTTTAACGCACCTTCTTCAAAAAGATGTGGCTTTCGACTTTGATGAGAAGTGTCTAGCGGCATTCCGGACCTTGAAAAATGCGTTGGTGAGTGCTCCCATCATCCAACCTCCGGATTGGAGCCAACCTTTCGAGATCATGTGTGACGCAAGTGACTACGCCGTAGGCGCAGTCTTGGGACAAAGAAAGGAAGGCCGAGTTCACGCCGTTTACTACGCTAGCAAAACTCTTAGTGGGGCACAATTAAATTACGCCACTACGGAAAAAGAGTTGCTAGCGGTGGTATTCGCTTTCGAAAAATTCAGATCCTACATCGTGAACTCGAAAGTCATTGTTTACACCGATCACGCAGCTATAAAGTATCTCTTGGCTAAGAAGGAAGCTAAACCACGTTTGATTCGTTGGATCCTTCTTCTCCAAGAGTTTGATGTTGAAATTCGTGATAAAAAGGGGGTGGAGAATGTTGTGGCCGATCATTTGTCTAGGATGAATCGTGGGCAAGATGATAAAGAGCCCATAGATGATAAGATGAGAGATGATCACCTCTATAGAGTGCTTGATAAAGATACTTGGATGATTGACATCATTAGAGCAATTCGAAAGATGCCCCTCGATCATCTAGATAAAAACACTCAAAGGAAGATAATCTCTGAAAGTAAGAAATATTTTTGGGATGCACCATACCTCTTCAAGCTTGGCAATGATGGAGTGATGAGAAGATGTGTGCCAAGAGAAGAGAGGCTTGAGATTCTAAGGAAGTGCCACTCGGCGGAGTACGGTGGGCACTATAGCCATTTTCGAACCGAAGCCAAAGTATGGTCAAGCGGATTCTATTGGCCGGAGATGCATGAAGATACTAAAAGATATGTTGCGTCATGCCCCGAATGCCAAAGAACCGGAAACATCTCTCAAAGAAATTCTATGCCTTTGAAATACAACTTGCAAGTCGACATATTCGATGTATGGGGCATAGACTTCATGGGGCCTTTTAAAAACTCATTTGGATTCGAGTATATACTTGTTATGGTTGATTATGTATCCAAGTGGGTAGAGGCTATACCATGTCGTAAAGCTTCCACGGAGGAGTCCATCACTATGATCAAGAACGTGATTTTTCCCCGTTTCGGTACACCGAGAATCTTGATAAATGATGGAGGAACTCATTTCACCGGGAAGAACTTCAAAAAGTGCTTGTCCAAGTTGGGGATTGAGCATAGGGTCTCCACGGCCTATCACCCACAAACCAACGGACAAGCGGAGACGTCAAATAGGCAATTAAAAAGCATACTTAACAAAACCATAGAGAAGGGAGGCAAGGATCGGTCAAAGAAATTAGACGGAGCTTTATGGGCTTATCGAACGGCGTTTAAAACACCGATAGGTATGACCCCCTATCAATTCGTCTATGGAAAAGCTTGCCACCTTCCGGTTGAGTTAGAACATAAAGGCTATTGGGCGATTAAAGAGATGAACCTTGATCTCGATGCCGCGGTGGTGAAACGGAGAATTCAAATAAGCGAGCTAGAGGAGTTGAGGTTGAAAGCTTATGAAAACGCAAGCATATACAAAGAGAGAATCAAAAGGTGGTATGATAAAAGATTGAAGAAAAAAGAATTCAAAGAAGGAGATAAGGTCCTCCTCTACAATTCGAGGTTTAAAACCTTCGGAAAGGGGAAATTGCAAAGCAAGTGGGACGGACCTTATGTTGTGCATTCGGTGTTCTCCAACGGAGCGGTAACCATTATGGATATAAACGGCGATCAATTTGTGGTGAATGGACAGCGGCTTAAGGTTTACTACGAACCCGATGTCGTGCCCGTTCATCATGTTGACGTCTTTACCATGGAGGAAGAGCCCGAACGTCCTGCCTAGGACGAAAAACAAGGCACCAACTTCGTAAATAATTCTTTCTTTTAGCTTTCCGGAGTTTTTCGCGAAGATTAACCGGGCCAACTTTTTCCCATGGGCCGAGGACGAAAAAAATAGGGCGGTGTGCAAAAAGCGGACCGGCCCGGCCCCCGAGGGAGGGTGGGTCGGCCGGCCCCGGTCGGATCGGCCCAAGGGGGGCCCGACGCCCGACGTCCCCGATTTCGCCCGAATTGCTCCTTTTTGACTTCCTCGTTTGGTCGGAAAATTTTAAGGGAAGTGTAAAAAAGGAAAATAAGGTTCCCGGTGCTTTTCTCTCAGGACTTTATATTTGGCCGAATTGGGAGCTCGAGAATCAAACCTTTCAAGCAATGTGTTGCACCCTTGTAGCAGCCATTGAGCCTCCAAAAAGCTTAGAGTTGAAGGTAGAAGCCAAGAAGCCATCGATGGAGGAGGCGATGCGATGCAAGGTCAAGCTACCCGTCAAGAGGACCGCACGTATCCGTTGCGGAGGACGTGTCTCGACCGGAGCTCTTGCATCTCGCCACCCCGTCAAAGGAGAGAAGGTCCCTACACCCCTTCGAAGGTCAGCACGTCTCCAAGGCATCAAGCGTAAGGATTACAAGGAGATGTCGCCGGAGCCTAAGGAATATGGGGATAGCGACTACTCCGACGATCGTAGCCCGAGCTCGTGGGCGGCCGCCCGTAGAGATGATGATGATTGGGATGAGCATCCTTATGAAAGGACTCCGAAGGCCCCAACGGCGACGGCAACGGCGGTGGCGAAGGCGACAACAATGGAGGTGGCGACGACGGTGGTGACAACGGTGGAGATTATGGCGACGACGACCCCTTCGGATTGCATCCGTGTGTTTGTCGAGTTTGCCGTCAATCCATCGCAGCTCTCTACGCGTCGGCCGACGAATGTCTTCAAATCATGGAAGCGATGAAGCAGCGTATGGAGGACTTGGAGCGCGTAGTTGAAGATGACTACAAGTTCCTTAACTGTAACGTGCGCAAGCTTTTCGGCATGGTTGGAAACATGAGAGGCAAGTGGTGCAAAGCTTGCTCGAAGTATCATTAGATCTAGTTTTCCCCTTTGGTTTTTGTAAGATACGACGAGGACGTCGTATGTTTTAAGTGTGGGGGAGAGCTAGCTCGCTAGCCTTAGCTTTTGAACTTCAAGTTTAGGTTCGGTTTAATCTTCGTGTGAGAGTCTTAGTGTTTTAATGAGTCTTTAGTTTTTTCGAGTCTCGTTTTTAAATTTTTGCAAGTGTCTTAAATTAGTGTTGAGTCAAGAAAACCAAATAAAAAGAGTCTTATATATATCTTTGTGTTTTATGTATTGTTTATCTTTATTTACTTGTTTGTCTAATCTTCGATTCTTGATATATGAACACAAGTATGTGGTTTGAAAATCGTTTACCGTGGTGCTTAGTGGAATCGCTACTACTTAAAGTACCCATACCGCACTTCGATCTTGAGCTTCACATGCTAGTTGTGCTATGTTCGATGCTAAAAATTGGAGGATTTCAGTTCTGAAAATTATATTAAAACCCTTGTAATAAAGGTTAGCAAAACCTCTTTTTCCAAGTTGAGAGTAAAAAAAATTCCTATCCAAAGCCAAGTTTGTTTTTTTCGCTCCACCATAAGTGTGATTAGCACGATGAGTTAGGCTAGGACCCTTCTCTCTTGGTGAGTTTTAATTTCGAGCAATGATCATGTCCTTGTGCTTATCTTTTGTTGCTAGCCTCGTCATATATTCAGTTCATGACTTTCGCAACGAAAGTCATGCATATCACTGAATTCCATACCCAACCTTATACATCTCTTTTGAACATCGTATTCCTTGAACACAACCTATTTTCGAAGTTTCGTCTCGTCTCTAGCATGATTTATTTAAAAATTTCAGATTGTGTGCATGCGAGAAAAGGGAGAATTGAAAGCTTTGAAAAGATGTCAAGAGAGAGAAAAATAAAGAGAAAAAGTATGTGTATGGAAAAGAAAGAAAAAAAAATATATCATATGTGAATGAAAGAAGAAAAGAAAAAAAAAGAGAAAGATGAGTTAGCAATGAAAATATGAGAGGGATGGATCAAGTGAAAGAAAAGAAAAATAATAAAGTGTAAGGAAGGATGTCACGTTGATTGTGAGACGAAACTTTTACTCTATTTCCAACCATGTGCAATCCGACAACGAGGACATCATTGGTGCCTTGAAGTCACAATTTTCTTTTGCCCTTGCACATGTCCACCATTCTAAATCTTCTCATCCTTGATATCCCTACATATGGTTAATTCTCATGATCATTGGCTTTGAAAGGTAGACAACCATTAGAGAAAGTTCTTAGTTTGACAATACTTGTGTTGATTGCGCTAGCCCTACCTATAGCTCCACTTTTACATGATATATGAGAGATTAATGGGAGGTGAGAGTTTTATAAAATTTGGTTAGGATAGACACTTCATATGAGTGACTTGAGAGAGCTTGGAGAAAGGTTTTTGTCTAATACTTGTTGCAGGAATTTTGTTTTGAAAATCATAAAAACCCTCCGATGGAAGCAAAGAAGTAAGTATGGCTGAAATTGAAAGCTTCGAGTGAACAGTTTGAGTTGTGGGGTAAATCTTGACATGGTAAAAATTCTAAACGCCCATGTTTATGTTTGATTATCATTACTTTGTGTTTATGTATTAAAGATGAAGGGATTGACTAACTTGTAAAGAAGGATAAGTGATACACGATTACACACCTTGGACGAAGTTCTTTTACGAGTACTTGCTCGAGGACGAGCAAGAGCTAAGTGTGGGGGAGATGTTGACGGTGTATTTTGGTGCACCTAGCATGTTCATTACACTTTGGTTTGGATTTGATTATTGAACTAACCCGCCGCTAGGCACACTAATCATATAACAAGTTCATCTTTGTGCATGCATTTGGAAGTGTTGTGTTTATGTAGGAAATCATGGACATAAAGGATGGATTCGCAATAAGTTCAAAGGAGCATTCATGGAGTCTTGTTCGTGTTCATGAGTTCGCTGAAATTACTTCCAATGGTGGTGAGGACCGAAGTGTTACGAGGAACACCCCCGGGGATTGAAGCGTAAAAGATCAAACTTCATGCAAAGTGAGCCTCCATCTTGATCGCGAGGATAAGTGCACGAGGACCCACGGAGCAAAAAGGGCGACCGAACCGGGCCGAAACCGGGCCGGGCCGGCCGGCCTAGTCGGATCGGCCCGGCCCACTTCGGGCACCGGTTCGGTCCCGTCTTCCTTGCCCTTGAAGGATCTTCGACCCTAAAACCCCCCGACGCGCCGCCAACGGACGGAGAGGAGTTTATTCGCACCGAGAAGGCCATCTACAAGCTAGAGAGAGAGGAGGAGGATCTCCGGTGGAGATCAACCACCTCGAAGGAAGCACCCTCTCGTGGAGAAGAAGGAAGACACGGCGGAAGGGAAACCATGATCAACGGTGCCATGATCGGCACCTTGATGGGGTAATCTTCTCATTCGTCCATGGGTTGTAATCGATATTGAGATGTAATCGCACTTTGTCGGTTTATCTGTCTATCATCTTGTGTTGAATATACTTTAATGCTTAAAGGTTAGCTACCGTGCCGTAAAGGGAGTATAGGCCTCAATGCTTCCTAGGATCCATTCAATACGCCGTGGCCATCAAAGGTCTAGTCATGATTACCTTCGCGTAGTGACAGTACGAGAGGAGGGAAAGGGCGAAACCGTGGTCACAACCCCGATAGATTAGATTGGTTTTTCATGTCTTTAAGCGATTGCATGCTCTAGTATCGTAGACCCGTGGGCGAGTGTCTTCTCTCTTGATCGTTTATCATTCTCTCTAGTGAAGTTTAGTGTTTTTTCTAGTATAATAGTAGTTAGGGTTTTAGTAGCTAGTGTGTCGTTGTTGATCGAACGCTTGTAATCCCCTTGCTCCGCATTGACAAGAACCTTGGGAATCCCGTGGTGAAGAAGGTGTGGGGTCCGTACGCTTGCGGATCGTAGAGGGATACGTCTTTTATCCGTCAACAAGCCCCTTTTTCTGGCGCCGTTGCCGGGGAGCAAGTTAGTTTACATCGTTTGATTTGCATCTAACTTAGTTTTATATTTTAGTTTATCTTTTATTTGCTTTTATCTAACATATATTATCAGAAAAACACTTGTTTCTTTTTTGTTTTTGTTTTTATCTTGTTGTCTAGATGGAGTTCGTTAATCAACCCATGGAAGAACCGGAGAAATCATTAAGGGATTACGCTAGCCCTCGATGTGAAGACATAAAGGTACAAGAGTCGGATTCGAAGCTCGAAGCGACCAAGTATGAAATTAAATCCAAGATCATGAAGATGGTGGCGGAAAACCCATTTGAAGGGATGGTTGAGGAGAACCCATATAGACACATAAGGGATTTCACGACAATATGCAACACGGTGCGTCAAGAAGGAGTTCCCGATGAATGGTTCAAATGGAATCTCTTTCCCTACTCACTTGCCGGCAAAGCAAAGACATGGTATTCGGTTGCGTCCTTTGAAGTTGAAGGCAATTGGAACAAGTTGACAAAGAAGTTTTGCGAGAAGTTCTTTCCAATGAGCAAGGTTCAACATCTAAGGAGGCAAGTGATCAATTTCATGCAAGGAGAAGAGGAAGGGATAGACCAAGCCCGGGAAAGGTTTAATGAATTAATCGAACAAGGACCAAAACTCGGCTTCACCGGTGACGTACTCTTGCATACATTTTTCTTTTCCCTAACCCCTAGTTGCATGCGACACGTCGAAATGTGTGCAGGTGGGGATCTCATGGAGAAAACACTCACGGAAGCCGCCCAACTGCTACAAAAAGTTAGTAAAGCGGCTGCCATGCGAAGAGATTGGGAAACAAGACTTGCGGAAGAGCCGGAATTCAATTCAAGGAAGAAAAAGCTTGCTGATTTTTCTAAAGAGGCAACCCCGGAAGTCACAAAAGAGGAGCCGATCATGGAAAAGCTTGAACAAGAACACATCAAGTCAAGAACTACACCAAACGTCGACTTCGTCGCACCAAATGAGACGAACAAGAGAAGCATGTCAAGCGCGAAGCCACTAAGGGAGTTCGAACCAATGGATTGGATTCCTATTGATTACGGAGAAGTATTCGACAAGAGAAGACCGTTCCCTAATCAAAAGGGAATGGCAAGAGCATTGGAAGTCGATTTCCCACCGGAGAGGAAAGCTGAAAATTCATACGACCTCGAAACCACCGGTGAGATTTTTGAAAAGCTCTTTGGAGATGACGTGGTGGATCCGAACATATTGCCGAGGTGAAGAGG
The DNA here is from genome assembly GCA_947561735.1 of Cenchrus americanus. NCBI lineage: Eukaryota > Viridiplantae > Streptophyta > Magnoliopsida > Poales > Poaceae > Cenchrus > Cenchrus americanus. The sequence goes on from OX387245.1 coordinate 130,501,243, forward strand.
ATCATGGGGATCAAGCCCGAAGCATCACCATACGCTCGCCTTGCTGAAATTTATTCGATCGGATCCGAAGAAGAAGAGAAGATGACGCCGCACTTGAGTTGCGAGATCAACGGAGTTCAATGCAAAGCTTTATGCGACATCGGAGCCCAAGTAAGTGTTCTATCTTCTAAAATTTACGATAAAGTTCAATACCACAACCTAGACTTAGCTCCAACATCAACGAAATTAATTATGGGAGATGGTAGAACTATCAAACCTCTAGGTATTGCTTGCAACATGAGAGTAAAAATCTCTAGAAACTACATACCAACCGATTTCTTTGTTATTGATGCCTACCATAGTAATTCGATCATATAATCTTAGGTAGGCCTTTTCTTAAGTTGGTTGATGCCGTGTTAGATGCCGGAGAAGGCAAAGTAACAATGAACCTTAATGGAACAAAGTACACATATAACTTTCTTCGTGCTTCTAAACACCTTACTCCTTTTCCTCCCGAAGATGAAGAAATAGAAGAGATAGATAGTCTTTGTTTTGTTGAAACCCTTAGAGACCCGCTGCAAAGAGCGATGGAAAATCAAATTAGTAATCAACAAGATGAAGAACTAGAGGAAGCAACAAAAGGCTTAGAGCCGCATGATGGAAGCGTGGAGGAAGAGAAGTTCGAAGACATAGGAGAAATCAAACCCGAAGAGCCACAAGTGCCCGAAGTAGACCTTAAACCTTTGCCCAAGGGATTAAAATATGAATTTTTGGGGCCAGACAAAACCTATCCGATCATTGTGAGCGACGAGTTGAGCCCCGAAGAAAATGAAGCGTTGCTGATTTTATTGAAAAAACATAGGAAGGTGATTGGATATTCAATTAATGATCTCAAAGGTATTAGCCCAGCCTTTTGTACTCATCGTATACCAATGGAAGACCAATGTAAGCCCGTAGTGGACCATCAAAGGAGGCTAACCCATGCCATGCGAGAGGTAGTAAAGAAAGAGGTTATCAAGTTACTTGATGCCGGAATCATCTACCCGGTTCCACATAGCGAATGGGTGAGCCCGGTGCATTGTGTACCGAAGAAAGGAGGTTTGACCGTGGTGAAGAATGAGAAGAACGAGTTGATACCGCAAAGAACCGTGACCGGGTGGCGGATGTGTATTGATTACCGTAAGCTTAACAAAGCGACGAAGAAAGATCACTTCCCCCTACCGTTCATAGACGAGATGCTCGAGAGGTTAGCAAACCACGCTTATTTTTGCTTTCTCGATGGATACTCGGGGTTCATGCAAATTCCCATTCACCCGGAAGATCAACATAAGACAACATTTACGTGTCCTTACAGAACGTTTGCATATAGGAGGATGCCCTTCGGCCTATGCAACGCTCCGGCCTCTTTTCAATGTTGCATGATGGCCGTTTTCTCGGAATTCATCGAAGAAATTGTTGAAGTGTTTATGGATGATTTTTCCGTTTACGGGAAGACGTTCATGGATTGCTTAGCAAACTTAGAAAAGGTCCTTACAAGGTGTGCGGAGGTAGATTTGGTTTTAAATTGGGAAAAGTGCCACTTCATGGTTAATGGACAAGCTTCTTCGAGCCAGGGCGTTTTCCACTCATCCTAAAACCAGTAGTCGCGGACTCCAGACTCAACAAGGTACTCATCGACGGTGGGAGCGGGCTCAATGTCCTTTTCACTAAGACCTTGAAGAAGATGAATCTTGACATTACCCACATGCTCACCAAGAGCACATCACCTTTCTACGACATCGTCCCCGGGAACACGACTATTCCACTAGGTTCAGTGGTCCTGCCAGTTACCTTCAGGAAAACCAGGGAGAACTACCGCACTAAGTACATCAATTTCGAGGTTTTGGACTTCGAGACTTCCTACCATGCCATCCTCGGCAGACCAGCTACCGCCAAGTTCATGGCAGTACCCCACTACACGTACTTGGTACTCAAAATGGCAAGTCTTTCCGGTGTACTCTCGCTACAAGGGGACTTGAAGATATCCTTCGACTGCGACACAAAAGCTGTGGAACTCGCAGCTACCAATCAAGTACCCAATGCAATGATGGAAATCTATGCTGAATCCAAGAAGCTTTCCCCAACTGAACTCGACATCCCAGAGAAGTCGGACACAACCAACAAGCCTCAACCATCTGAGGAAGTACAAGTCAAGGCGATCGACCTTGGGATAGGTGACAGCAGCAAGACTACCATGATCGGGGCGGGCCTTGACCCGAAATAGGAAGACGCGCTCGTCAGCTTCCTCCGGGCTAACCGAGACATCTTCGCTTGGAAGCCAGCGGACATGCCAGGGGTGCCCAGGAGGCCGATCGAGCACTCACTCAACGTCGACCCTAAAGCTACCCCGAAACGATAACATCTCCGCCGTTTTGCCGACGAACGATGGGACACCATCAAGAAGGAACTCGCCAAACTATTCGCGACCGACTTCATCCGAGAAGTCTTCCATCCTGAGTGGCTTGCCAACCCCATCCTCGTCTGCAAGAAGAACACGAACGTGTGGAGGATGTGCGTCGACTACACCGATCTCAACAAACACTGCCCCAAGGACCCCTTCGGGTTGCCGTAGATTGACCAAGTCATCGACTCCACGGCGGGCTGTGACCTACTCTGCTTCCTCGACTGCTACTCCGGGTACCAGTAGATCAATATCAAGGAAGAAGACTAGGAGAAGACCGCGTTCATCACCCCGTTTGGCACCTACTGCTACACAACAATGTCGTTCGGGTTGAAGAACACCTGCGCCACCTACCAGCGAGCTATCCAGAAATGTTTCAAGAAACAACTCAACAAGAAAGTCGAGGCTTATGTGGATGACGTGGTCGTCAAGACCCGAAACTTCGACACGCTCATCGCCGATCTTGAAGAGACTTTCGCATCCCTACGTGAGTACCAGTGGAAGCTTAACCCGAACAAGTGCGTCTTCGGCGTACCTTCGGGAAAACTACTCGGCTTGATCATCAGCCATCGTGGCATCGAAGCGAACCCCGAGAAGATCTCTGCCATCACCAAGATGAAAGCTCCCACAGTCCCACCTGCATCAAAGACATGCAGAAGCTCACCGGGTGTATGGCGGCTCTGAACAGATTCATCTCGAAGCTTGGAGAACGGGGGCTACCCTTCTTCAAACTACTCAAGCACCAAAAGAAGTTTGTGTAGACCCAAGAGGCAGATCCAGCTCTATCTCAGCTCAAGGATGTCCTATCCAAGCCACCAGTCCTCACGGCTCCTCACAAAAAGACCAACTACTGCTCTACCTCGCTGCGTCTACTCACGTGGTCAGTACTGCCATCATCGTCGAGCGGCAGGAAGATGGCCACGCCTACCCAGTCCAGCGACCAGTCTACTTTGTTAGCGAGGTCTTGTCAGAATCTAAGGCATGCTACCAACCAGTACAAAAGCTACTGTATGCAGTGCTCATCACCTCGCGAAAGCTACGACACTACTTCCAGGAGTACTCGATCACCGTTGTCACCGACTACCCGCTCGACGACATCATACAGAACCAAGATGCTACTAGAAGAATCTCCAAATGGGCAGTCAAACTCGGCGCCCTCAACATCGACTTCAAACCACGAACAACCATCAAGTCGCAAGCACTAGTTGACTTCATGGCAGAGTGGTGGGAAAATCAGCTACCAACTCCAACCGAGCGACCAGAGCATTAGGTAATGTACTTCGACAGCTCGCTCAAGCTCGAGGGCGTGGGTCCAGGGGTACTCTTGATTTCTCCAAAGGGTGAACAACTCAAGTACGTCCTGCAGATCTTCTAGAAGGTCTCAAACAATGAAGCCGAGTACGAAGCTCTGTTACATGGGCTCCGCCTGGCAATATCTCTGGGCATCAAGCGACTACTAGTCTACGGCGACTCCGCAGTGGTCATCAATCAAGTTAACAAGTCTTGGGATCACAACAAGGAGAACATGTACGCCTATTGCCTAGAAGTACGCAAGCTGGAGAACAAATTCCACGGTCTCGAGTTCCATCATGTTGTCCGCGATAACAACATTGCAGCGGATGTCCTGTCGAAGCTTGGTTCTACTCGCGCACAAGTACCAGCGGGAGTCTTCATCCACGAGCTTCACGCGCCATCGATCCCGGAGCCAGCGCCCACGACCACTGACCCAGCGCCTTCTCAAGCTTGCTAGAAGGTCATGATGATAGACGTGGATTGGCGACAACCCTTCATCCACTACATCCGCGAGCAGAAAGTTCCCACTGACAAGAACTTGGCCGAGCAAATCATCCGTTGGGCCAAGTCCTACGTACTAGTCGGAGACAAGCTCTATAGGCGGGGCGCCAGTTCTGGAGTACTCATGAAGTGCGTTCCCCGAGAAGAAGGCAAGGACATCTTGGAGGAGATCCACAAAGGCGTCTGCGACAACCACGCGTCTTCTCGCACACTTGTCAGCAAGGCTTTCTGACGAGCTTTCTACTGGCCCACAGCCTTGGGTGATGCTGAGGAACTTGTCAGAAGGTGTCAAGGGTGCCTGTACTTTGCCAAGCAACAACACGTCCTGGCCTACAAGCTAGTCCCTATACCACCAACCTTGCTTTTCGTCTGCTGGGGGCTCGACATGATTGAGCCTTTCCCGACTGCGCCAGGAGGATTCAACGAGTTACGGTGGTGTCACACCCGACTTTCCGAAGAAAACCAAGTGCATACCTATATGCATGCCGGGATCAAGTTTCATGCATATAGTGACATAAAAGTGTATACGAAACGGTATCACGTAAGAAAAAGAAAGATTATCGAGAGATTTACGCTTAATACCGGAAACGAAGGCTCCAAACATCACGGAGCAATCGGCGGGGGTTGCGTACGCCTAGCACCAGCAACATCTTCACAAGACTTCAAGTAGCATCCTCTTTACGAGCAACAATGGTTATAGCAAGGGTGAGCACTTGTCGTACTCAGCAAGTGTGGAGAAAAGAATGAGTGCAAAGGCTTTATAGTGGACTCGGGCTATAAGCATTTAAGCAATTTTAGTTGGTCAAGTTTTATTAGCACCGATTACTAATAAAGTATAAGTTTATACCAACCCACATTAAGCATAAGATAAGAGATACGCCATAAGCACATGGCAAGCATAACCAGAGAGAGAGAAAGAGCGATTTAAGTCCATATTCAAGTTTAATTATCATGTGAGGGTCCAGGCCGCCCGTGACCGTGGGCACGGCTAATCGATTAGTTTTACACTCTGCAGAGGTTGTACATCTTTACCCACAAGTCGCGTAAAAGTCCCGAAGAACTTTAAACCCAACCATGCGATGCCGGCCAAGCATCATACCACACTACCGAGGTGTGATTGCATAGGGACGCTACGAGGCCTTTACAAAGAGTCCTCCCGTGCGTATTAGTCCATAGTAGTATGTCATAGAGGCTATCTTTCGTACCACACTTCTATTACGGACGGTAAGCCATAGAGTCTTCCGTTCCATCACCGCTCCGGAATAGAAGAGCCATAAAAGCATTCCTCCGTCCCCAACCTACTATGCGAGTAATAACCACACAAAGACTTCCCTAATTAATCGGCCAAGACCAGAGCCATATAGTCCTTGTGGTTGCACTGTTGTCCTGGGTGGTCGCTCCATGTTCCGATTAATCATATGGTCTTGTATTAACATCCACAGATATAGCATAAAAGGTATAGCAAGTTCATCATTAATGTTCATTAAAACCACCATAACCCAGGTATAGCAACTAAGCATAACTACCCAACATAAAGATAAACCCGTTTGATCAAGGCACAGGATAAATAACACTAGTCAAACCTTAAACATGGGTCCCATCATATTAATGCAAGCATATGCAATGAGTGATTAAATGTAGTTTTTAGGACAAAAGATCAAGGACACACTTGCCTTTAACCAAAGTAATGTCGTTGCTCAGAATCTTCAACTTCAAGCTCTTCCAAACTTCTCGAACGGCGTTCACTCTAAGCGCATCAATCATCGGACACAAACATACACAAAGCAAACAAACACACATACTAAGAACAAAGCACCAATCATAAGAAAGCTTTAAAAGAACGCACTAAAGGATAGGCTTGATTAGATGGATCACTAAAGAACACAAAGTGTGCTTAGAGGAAGAAAGGCTTGGTTTGCTTTAAAGAGATGGTTGCGAAGATTGAGCAAGAACCGGAAAGATCACATTGATAGAGCTCGATTCTAATGGTTACGCAAGAAACGAGGGAACCACTGAGAACGGAACTAAGCTCAAATCTATCGAAAGATTATTATCAAACCACAAGAAACTACGCTTGGCATATTTTAATTAAGAAATCATGTGAAAGAATATTTCAGAGAAATACTCTATGTTACCATTAAACTAGTTACATTTAATTAAAGAAATCACGATAAACCTAATCATATTTTATTTATAACATTCCAAGTAGAAGTTATGTCAAATTAACAATTACTTTAGAAAGATGAAGCGGGTGTAAGATATCTAAACGAGTAACTTTATATCACGTGTTCAACTAAACATATTTATATTGAAAAGGCATTTATGAAGTCATTAGGCATATTAACTTTATTATGAAAACCGGTGTTTAACTCTAACATCTTTTATTTAGAAAAACTAGTTATAAATAGGGATTAAGCAATTACATCATGATTAAAGAAAACCGGATTAGAACCTAATCAATTTTTATTGATAAAAGCATTGCAATAATAATTAGTCAAGATTAACAAGCATCTTTAATGTTAAAACAAGTAGCGGGTGATACACGTGCTAACGCATAAGTTATGGTGAAACGAACTAGAACAAAGACAAACGGACTATCAACGTATAAGAGAACCTTAAGATGGGTTTAGGAAAACTAGCTTACGTAGAGAACTAGATCGAAGGGCAAGAACCGAGCAAAAGGTAAGCTAAACTACTTGGTAAAGGAACCGATAACAAGATTAGCTCGAAGAAAGGTATAGCTACGAAAGATTGGGCATAAGAACATAGCCGATTTATAAAAAGACAACCTAACGAGAGATGGGATAGACATCAACTAGCTAGATCGTTGATATACAAGATTCTAAGATAAACCCGAAACAAGAGTGATAAGATTACTTGATAGGCAAATGAGCGGTGCAAACCACTCACATAGACAAAGCTTCTAGGATAAGCGAAACTCTAAGGCTCGATTAGATGCACACGGTTTAGCTTGGCCAACACTAGAAAGATTTAGAGCTTCGGATAAACTTGATCAAAAGAGATAAAGTCGATACCGAACGTCTAACGACATTTTGCATATATGAGAGAGCAGGGCTATGAGCTAGGTTCATTTTAATTAACAAAACAAGTATAAAGGATATTTCGGAAATAAAATACCCTATGTTGACATTAATGCAATATTAAACTTTATTTACGAAACCGGTGTAAAGAACTAGTCAAGTTTTATTAATAAAGATTCATATATTGATTAAACCGATTAAGCATTTTAATTTAGAAGAACTAAACTATATGAACAATCTAAACGAAACTTTGTATTTCGAGTTCATCATATTATTATAAAAAAAACAGTATTAAATTGGTATTAATCAAGATTAACATTTATTTATAAAGCCGGAGTAAAAGCCTAATCAACTTTTAATTATAAAAGTTAATTAATCATTAAGCAAATTAATATTTGACTTATGGAAAACCGGGTAAAGATCTAATTAGATTTTATTCATAAAAGCATGTAAAGTAATCATTAATCAAATTAAATTTAATTATGAAAAACGATATATAGATCTATATAGCTTTTATTTGGAAAAGACATGTATATCTAGTCATTAATCCAAATTAATATTAATTTTATTTTCAGAAACAAAACATGGTGAAAACACACCACTAACACGTGCTTTACATTATTATGGACCTAACGCAACTTGAACGGATTAAATCGGAGCTAAAACGAAGATTTTATGAGGTAAACAAGGTAGCAGGGACCTAAACGGAATTAACCGTAGATCTGGAGGGCTAGCAGAAAAGATTCTTGAGACACCTCAAATAGTGCTTGCGATTGGATAAAATCTAGGGGTTAGATCTGTAAAAGAGCTTGGTGGGGTTTATGTGCGAAGGGTGAGATCTTCCTAGGGGGTTTTCTGGAAACGGAGCAAGTCACAAGAAACGGATCCGCAATACCGAAAAGGCCAAGGGCCTAGATGCGAAACAGAGAGGTCTTCCCCTACCTCTGGATGGGACGCACAGGGAAGCCGCGAGCCGGCGGGATTGAGGGTGCTCCGGCGGCTACAGCTTGATTGGATTGCTCACTGCGGCCGGGAACGGAAGGAAGCGACCGGAGTCGGCGGCGCCGCAGTTCGGCCTCCGGGCGGCGGCGCGGACACCGCGCGGCGGCGGCGGCGGCGGCAGGCGCGAGGAGGCGGCGGCGCGGCGTGCGGGGGAGCAGGGGGGCGGCGGCGGCTCCGGGCGAGGGCGGCGGCGCGGCTCGCGCGGGGCGGCGGCGCGCTAGGCGAGGAGCTAGGGCGCGCGCAGGGCTCGGCCCCCCCCCCTTTATAGTGGCGCGGGCGCGGGGGGCAAGCGGGAGGCGGCGGCCATGGCCGCCGGCCGGATGGGCCCCGCCGGCCGCGGGCCGGGCCGGCGCGGGCGGGCCGGGCGGACCGGGTCGGGCCTCCGGGCCCGGCCCGTTAGGATAGTTTTTTTTTTCTTTTTTTTTTCGAAATATTTTCCAGTGCATACGAAATTCCGGGAAAAGTCCAGAAAATACATTAAAGCACGAAAAATAGCCAGAAAATCCCAAAAATTCCAGGAAAATTCCTAGAGCTAGATTAAGACACGAACAACCCAAATAAAGCATTTGGTGCTCATGAAAAAGATTTTAGAGCCTTCTAATAAATAGAAAATGCTCAGAGAAAATGAGAGTAAATTCCAGAAAAATCGGAAAATTCTCGGGAGAGTTTGGACATGACTCCTAAACGCATTTTTGAAACCTTTTTGCACTCAAGAACCACTAGGTGCATCGGCATGAATGCAACACACAACTTTTATTTAATTTAGAAAATCAATCAAAGGATTTTTCCTATACTATATTCCCGTAAAGAAAATAAATGTTGGAAAAATTTTAAAATTATGAGAAAATCGTTATTTAATTATTCTTCCTATTCACATCCCGAAATTGGAAATTTCGGGGTGTGACAAATCTACCCCCCTTAAAAGGAGTCTCGTCCCGAGATTCGAAAAAGGCTAGCAAGAGACAAGGGTTTATTTCAAACTCTTTTCATATCCTTCAACAATATTCTTCCTTTCATATTACGAAATCTTTCCACGACCTAACTTATATCATAATCCTTAGGTATCGGGGGTCTTGTCTTGCTTGTGTCGTTGTCGCCATTCCCTCTTAAAATGACGATCAAGAAATTTCTTCGGGCATCCGTTGATAAAGTGTCCACCGACTTTGCAATAAAAACAAGCTTTACTTTCCCTAATATTCCGACGATTTCGTGGTGTCTCATAAATCACTGGTATTGTGATGCCATGAGGATATTCTAGATATGCATCTTCATTGTGATCTTCGGGAAAACCTTGGGCTTGAGACATATGATGTAGGTGAGAATTGTTATTGGCTTCCCCGGATATTCCCGTTTTCTCTTCTTACTCATGATCTCCCGTAGCTTGCTTTCTAGCCCAATGGCTTTGTTGATTAAATCTTGTAGACTGGAATACTCATGTAAGCTTAGTATACTTTGAAGATCTTCATTCAACCCTTTGATGAAATGCTCTCGTTTCTTTTTATCACTCTCAGCCGATCTTGGGGCATACAGAGATAATTGAGCAAACTTATCCCCGTACTCAGTTACCGTCATCTGTCCTTGCTTTAAGTTAAGGAACTCCTTCCTCTTGAGCTTCATCGCACTCACAGGAGTATGGTGTAAGATAAAGTTGTCTTTGAATTCCTTCCACACAATACTCTCAGGTTGCTGATGTCCATTGATGTAAGAATTCCACCACTCTGAAGCTGCTCCTGTAAGTTGCCAAGATGCATACAAAGCTTTCTCTCCATCATTGCATTGTAACTCATCTAGCTTCTCTTCAATTGTCTTGATCCAGTCTTCAGCTTCTAAGGGATATGTGGTACTGGAGAACATTGGCGGCTCAGTCTTCATGAACTCTACATACTTATCCTCCGGGGGTGGAAATGATAGCGCATCTTGGTTGTATCCATAATCATCACCGTTCTCATAGCTTTCTCCTTGGTTACCTCCTCCTTGGTTTTCCATCTGGTTGGTAGGTAAATATACGATCAGAAGGTAACAAGAGTAGTGCAAAACGAATGGAGGAAGAACAAGGAGGTGGGAGGTACAAAAGAAGAACCCAACTAAGCAACTGATGTTATTGCGGATGTAAGACCCACAATACACCAACACTCACTTCAAAGGAACGAATCAATCAAGTTCATAAAACCAAGCATCATCATGCAAACACACAATTCCACCAATCAAGGCATAGCTAAAGGGGAACGACACTACACGTTGTTAATGAAGTCAGGGGGTATCCTCCTAATAGATCAGATGTAGCTCCTAGCAAGGATATCCATAAATAATGGATTTTTCCCAGATCAAGGAGGCCAAAATTATGAGTTCAACCCAACTGGAATCACCTCAATCGGAGGTTTAGAACTCGAGATATGGATTAAAGAAGACGGCTATGTCAGCAGTGTTGGCAGATTCTGAATGCTCCACTAATTCGTAGGTATCTCCTTGGATACAAAACGAATACTGCTGAATTTTTGGACAGAATGAAGCTGATGAAATTCCTGAACTACTCCAATTGGATTTACCTCAATCGGAGGTCCATAGCCTGATATATAGAATATTGAAGGTAACTAGGTCAGCAGAGTTTACAGATTCTGATAGCTCCAATGTTTCGGGCATAGCTTCTAGAACATGTACAGGATAGGGCTGAATTTTTGATAGAAATTCACATATGAAATTTGTGAGCTAACCCAACTGGTTTCATGTCGATCGGAGTTCCGTAGCTCGAGAAAGAATTAAAACAGCGCTGATGTGTCGGGGAGGTGCGCGAGCAGATAGAATGCTAAGGGTAACGGTTCTACCATGAATCAAGGGGGTGTTTATTGCTTGAGGGAATAAGTAGGCGAGGTCGAAGAGATGTTCAAGGAGAGTGAAGATAAATATACAAGAATTCATGGTATGGGGAAAAGAAGATGGTTAAGAGGTGAGATCCTTCATCAGAGAGGTCAAGGGTAAGGTAAGGAGGGATTGTAGAACAAAAGAGGCATTAAGAAACGACCAGTGCTAACTAGGCTTACGTCCTACAGTCGATACAGCTCTGATACCACTCTGTCACACCCGACTTTCCGAAGAAAACCAAGTGCATACCTATATGCATGCCAGGATCAAGTTTCATGCATATAGTGACATAAAAGTGTATACAGAAACAGTATCACGTAAGAAAAAGAAAGATTATCAGAGATTTACGCTTAATCCTGGAAACGAAGGCTCCAAACATCACAGGCAATCGACTGGGGGTTGCGTACGCCTAGCACCAACAACATCTTCACAAGACTTCAAGTAGCATCCTCTTTCTGAGCAACAATGGTTATAGCAAGGGTGAGCACTTGTCGTACTCAGCAAGTGTGGAGAAAAGAATGAGTGCAAAGGCTTTATAGTGGACTGGGCTATAAGCATTTAAGCAATTTTAGTTGGTCAAGTTTTATTAGCACCTGATTACTAATAAAGTATAAGTTTATACCAACCCACATTAAGCATAAGATAAGAGATACGCCATAAGCACATGGCAAGCATAACCAGAGAGAGAGAAAGAGCGATTTAAGTCCATATTCAAGTTTAATTATCATGTGAGGGTCCAGGCCGCCCGTGACCGTGGGCACGGCTAATCGATTAGTTTTACACTCTGCAGAGGTTGTACATCTTTACCCACAAGTCGCGTAAAAGTCCCGAAGAACTTTAAACCCAACCATGCGATGCCGGCCAAGCATCATACCACACTACCGAGGTGTGATTGCATAGGGACGCTACGAGGCCTTTACAAAGAGTCCTCCCGTGCGTATTAGTCCATAGTAGTATGTCATAGAGGCTATCTTTCGTACCACACTTCTATTACGGACGGTAAGCCATAGAGTCTTCCGTTCCATCACCGCTCCGAATAGAAGAGCCATAAAAGCATTCCTCCGTCCCCAACCTACTATGCGAGTAATAACCACACAAAGACTTCCCTAATTAATCGGCCAAGACCGAGCCATATAGTCCTTGTGGTTGCACCGTTGTCCCGGGTGGTCGCTCCATGTTCCGATTAATCATATGGTCTTGTATTAACATCCAAAGATATAGCATAAAAGGTATAGAAAGTTCATCATTAATGTTCATTAAAACCACCATAACCCAGGTATAGCAACTAAGCATAGCTACCCAACATAAAGATAAACCCGTTTGATCAAGGCACAGGATAAATAACACTAGTCAAACCTTAAACATGGGTCCCATCATATTAATGCAAGCATATGCAATGAGTGATTAAATGTAGTTTTTAGGACAAAAGATCAAGGACACACTTGCCTTTAACCAAAGTAATGTCGTTGCTCAGAATCTTCAACTTCAAGCTCTTCCAAACTTCTCGAACGGCGTTCACTCTAAGCGCATCAATCATCGGACACAAACATACACAAAGCAAACAAACACACATACTAAGAACAAAGCACCAATCATAAGAAAGCTTTAAAAGAACGCACTAAAGGATAGGCTTGATTAGATGGATCACTAAAGAACACAAAGTGTGCTTAGAGGAAGAAAGGCTTGGTTTGCTTTAAAGAGATGGTTGCGAAGATTGAGCAAGAACCGGAAAGATCACATTGATAGAGCTCGATTCTAATGGTTACGCAAGAAACGAGGGAACCACTGAGAACGGAACTAAGCTCAAATCTATCGAAAGATTATTATCAAACCACAAGAAACTACGCTTGGCATATTTTAATTAAGAAATCATGTGAAAGAATATTTCAGAGAAATACTCTATGTTACCATTAAACTAGTTACATTTAATTAAAGAAATCACGATAAACCTAATCATATTTTATTTATAACATTCCAGTAGAAGTTATGTCAAATTAACAATTACTTTAGAAAGATGAAGCGGGTGTAAGATATCTAAACGAGTAACTTTATATCACGTGTTCAACTAAACATATTTATATTGAAAAGGCATTTATGAAGTCATTAGGCATATTAACTTTATTATGAAAACCGGTGTTTAACTCTAACATCTTTTATTTAGAAAAACTAGTTATAAATAGGGATTAACCAATTACATCATGATTAAAGAAAACCGGATTAGAACCTAATCAATTTTTATTGATAAAAGCATTGCAATAATAATTAGTCAAGATTAACAAGCATCTTTAATGTTAAAACAAGTAGCGGGTGATACACGTGCTAACGCATAAGTTATGGTGAAACGAACTAGAACAAGACAAACGGACTATCAACGTATAAGAGAACCTTAAGATGGGTTTAGGAAAACTAGCTTACGTAGAGAACTAGATCGAAGGGCAAGAACTGAGCAAAAGGTAAGCTAAACTACTTGGTAAAGGAACTGATAACAAGATTAGCTCTGAAGAAAGGTATAGCTACGAAAGATTGGGCATAAGAACATAGCTGATTTATAAAAAGACAACCTAACGAGAGATGGGATAGACATCAACTAGCTAGATGCTGATATACAAGATTCTAAGATAAACCTGAAACAAGAGTGATAAGATTACTTGATAGGCAAATGAGCGGTGCAAACCACTCACATAGACAAAGCTTCTAGGATAAGCAGAAACTCTAAGGCTCGATTAGATGCACACGGTTTAGCTTGGCCAACACTAGAAAGATTTAGAGCTTCGGATAAACTTGATCAAAAGAGATAAAGGCGATACCGAACGTCTAACGACATTTTGCATATATGAGAGAGCAGGGCTATGAGCTAGGTTCATTTTAATTAACAAAACAAGTATAAAGGATATTTCGGAAATAAAATACCCTATGTTGACATTAATGCAATATTAAACTTTATTTACGAAAAACCGGTGTAAAGAACTAGTCAAGTTTTATTAATAAAGATTCATATATTGATTAAACCGATTAAGCATTTTAATTTAGAAGAACTAAACTATATGAACAATCTAAACGAAACTTTGTATTTCGAGTTCATCATATTATTATAAAAAAAACAGTATTAAATTGGTATTAATCAAGATTAACATTTATTTATAAAGCCGGAGTAAAAGCCTAATCAACTTTTAATTATAAAAGTTAATTAATCATTAAGCAAATTAATATTTGACTTATGGAAAACCGAGTAAAAGATCTAATTAGATTTTATTCATAAAAGCATGTAAAGTAACCATTAATCAAATTAAATTTGATTATAAAAACGATATATAGATCTATATTGCTTTTATTTAGAAAAGACATGCATAACTAGTCATTAATCAAAATTAATATTAATTTTTATTTTCAGAAACAAAACATGGTGAAAACACACCACTAACGCGTGCTTTACATTATTATGGACCTAACGCAACTTGAACGGATTAAATCGGAGCTAAAACAAAGATTTTATGAGGTAAACAAGGTAGCAGGGACCTAAACGGAATTAACCGTAGATCTGGAGGGCTAGCGAGAAAAGATTCTTGAGACACCTCAAATAGTGCTTGCGATTGGATAAAATCTAGGGGTTAGATCCGTAAAAGAGCTTGGTGGGGTTTATGTGCGAAGGGTGAGATCTTCCTAGGGGGTTTTACGGGAAACGGAGCAAGTCACAAGAAACGGATCGGTGATTACCGAAAAGGCCAAGGGCCTAGATGCGAAACGAGGAGGTCTTCCCCTACCTCCGGATGGGACGCACGGGGGAAGCCGCGAGCCGGCGGGATTGAGGGTGCTCCGGCGGCTACGGCTTGATTGGATTGCTCACCGCGGCCGGGAACGGAAGGAAGCGACCGGAGTCGGCGGCGCGCGCGTTCGGCCTCCGTGGCGGCGGCGCGGACGACCGCGCGGCGGCGCGCGGCGGGCGCGGGGAGGCGGCGGCGCGGGCGTGCGGGGAGCGGGGGCGGCGGCGGCTCCGGGCGAGGCGGCGGCGCGCCTGCGCGCGGGCGGCGGCGCGCTAGGCGAGGAGCTAGGGCGCGCGCGGGGCTCGGCCCCCCCCTTATAGGGGCGCGGGCGGGGGGCAAGCCGAGGCGGCGGCCATGGCCGCCGGCCGGATGGGCCCCCGCCGGGCCGCGGCCGGGCCGGCGCGGGCGGGCGGGCGGACCGGGTCGGGCCTCGGCCCGGCCCGTTAGGATAGTTTTTTTTTTTTTTTTTTTTTCGAAATATTTTCCGGTGCATAGGAAATTCGGAAAAAAGTCCGAAAATACATTAAAGCACGAAAAATAGCCAGAAAATCCCAAAAATTCCAGGAAAATTCCTAGAGCTAGATTAAGACACGAACAACCCAAATAAAGCATTTGGTGCTCATGAAAAAGATTTTAGAGCCTTCTAATAAATAGAAAATGCTCAGAGAAAATGAGAGTAAATTCCAGAAAAATCCGGAAAATTCTCGGGAGAGTTTGGACAGCTCCTAAACGCATTTTTGAAACCTTTTTGCACTCAAGAACCACTAGGTGCATCGGCATGAATGCAACACACAACTTTTATTTAATTTAGAAAATCAATCAAAGGATTTTTCCTATACTATATTCCCTGTAAAGAAAATAAATGTTGGAAAAATTTTAAAATTATGAGAAAATCGTTATTTAATTATTCTTCCTATTCACATCCTGAAATTGGAAATTTCAGGGTGTGACAGTGGCCATCGACAAGTTCACCAAGTGGATCGAAGTCAAGCCGGTCACCTGCCCAAAGGCCGACAGAGTACTCGACTTCTTGGACGAACTCGTGCACCGCTACGGACTACCCCACCACATCATGACAGTCCTGGGTTCCAACTTCAACAACCACCAGTTCTGGGAGTATTGCGAGAACAGTGTGATTGATGTCCGCTATGTCTCAGTCGCCCATCCACGAGCCAAAGGACAAGTCGAGCGCGCCAACGGGATGGTACTCGACGCTCTCAAGAAGCGTCTGCACGATACTGCCTAACACACTCTGGGGGCTTTGCACACAACCCACCAAGATGACATGGCAGTTACCCTATTTCTTGGTCTATGGCTCCGAAGCTATCCTACCTGCCGACGTCATGTGGGATTCGCCGTCAGTAAAGCAATATGACGATGACATATCAGAAGACAACAGAAGAGTTGATATCGATGGACTCGAAGAAGCTCGTTGTTCCGCCCTCATCCAGTCAGCAAGGTACCTTGAGGGTATCCGACGCTATCACGATCGCAACGTCAAGGAACGCTCCTTCAGCATTGGCGACCTAGTCCTCCGTCACATCCAGAACACGGAAAGACTACACAAGCTCAACTCGCCATGGGAAGGCCCCTTCTCAATCGCCCAGGTGACCAGACCAGTCTCATACCGCCTCCAGACACTTGAACGCAACAACATCAGCAACTCGTGGAATATCGACCGGCTCTGTCGATTCTACGTGTAGTCTCTCGACTTCTTCAGGGTCCAAGTCTATACGACTACTTCTGGGCTCTTCCCCGTAAGCGGTCTCCAGGTCCAAACACTACTCTCCGGACTACTCTACTCCAAGATCCAGCGTCAACGGCTACTAACGGATCTCGGGCTGCTTAGAGCGTCAAGGTCTCTAGCGGCGGTCTACAAAGAGACCATATACTCTTAGATCCAGCCTATACGGGTACTAACGGATCTGCAGTTGTAAGCGGCCACGGGTCCTAGCACTACTCACGCCATAGGCAGCCTTCGGGTCCAGGCGACTACACTTGTAAACGGCCCTGGCCATCCAGGTGTATTTTTCCTCAATAATAAAGTTTGATTCCTGAGGACCATGTGTGGTTCGAGGACCGGTGGATGGTCGCTTCCTTGTGTGATGAGTGATTGACAACGTTGTGTGGACTGATTCTTGGCTAAGTATTGCAGGTGCAGGTTGCGGCTTGACTCGTGTTGGTGCAGGTGAAGAACAAGCGCGAAAGGTCGTCGCCGGTGAGGCCTCCAGGTGTGGAGAAGACAAGTAGGCTTCGTTCGAGGGACCCGGTGGCCGGCGGGGGTCAAGTGCGGGCCGCATGGTGGCATGAACAAGCAAGATGAAGTCGTGGACGGTTTCTTGGTTGAGCCTCAAAACCAAGGTCGAGCCGGGACTACGTGGGAGCCAAGTCATGAGTGGAGATTGGCGGAGGCTACACCGAGTTCGCGGGGTTTCCGGTGGTTCACCGTAAAAACCACCGGGTTCCTTGGTTGATCCACAAAGCCAAGACCGGGAGAACCGAAGACGGAGAGCCGCAAGAGCCGCGACCGGTCCGACCGGTGGGTCCGACCGGCTCCGACCGGTGGGGACCGGTCCGACCGGTGAGGAGCACCGGTCGACCGGTGTGCGACGACGCGGTCCGAATCTTCGAGGCGGAGGACACGTGTCGGGATCGCATGGCTTGCGTCGAGGCTACGCAGGTGCGGTCGCCGGCATCCGTCCGATGGTGAAGACATCAAGAATTCCAAATCCGCCCTTGAGGGGCTTGTATCCCTAGTTGTTAGAGAAGGGCATTTTAGACATTCGGTTGCCTCCATATAACCCAAGAGGTGAGAGGATGGCAGCCAACTCTTGGAACCCTAGCTCATTAGTTTTCCTATTTTCCACCTATTTTCTCTAGGTTTTTCTTAGGACTAGCAAGAGAGCTTCACGGAGAGATCTTGTAGAGAGGGATGGATGATCGGGCGGCTTGCTAGACCTTGTACGAATCCTTGTTTCATGTATAGATGATTCGGCGTGATTCCTCATGGTTTGGATGTGTTTTCCCCGGTTGTTTTTGGTGGTGATTTTCGGAGCCCTCTCCCGGTGATTTCTTTGGAGTGTTTTTGGGGCTTTTCTCTCGGTGATTCGGTGGGGGAAATTTGTGGGAACCCTTCGTGGTTCTTTGGGCTGTGATTCCCCTCCCAAATCCGTGAGAAAAAGTGCTCGATCGGGGTTTCTTGAGTTCTTGGGTTGGAAGTGCTTTCGGCGGGATTTCTTCGATTCCTCCTTTTTGGACGAGATTTGGTGGGATTAAACTTGGTTATGGACTCCTCATGAGGTGTTCCTGATATCCCCAAAGTCTTGTTCAAGTTCGTGGAGCGATTCGGGAGATCGAGATTTGGATTTGGGGGAGTTGACCCGCGGGTCTTCGTTCATCCCGAGCGCCTGAGCTACACCGGTCTGACCGGTGCTCTTGACCGGTCTGACCGGTGCAACCTCTTGTGGGTTTTCGCTCGGGTGAGCATCTTGGTGTGTTCTTTGTTGTCCCGTGGTGCTGCTGTTTCGAGTTTGGGTTCGTTTGGTGGTCGGTTGGCTTTGTTTGGTGCCTTGGGGGGCTTTCGGTCGCCATCGGTCCGACCGGTGCGTCTCACCGGTCTGACCGGTGTAGAGCCACTTTGTGGAAGTTGCTCGGGTTCACCGGCCAGGGACCGGTCCGACCGGTGGTGCTCACCCGTCCGACCGGTGTGGGTCTCCGTAGACTCGGGGTTTGTTGTTCCGCTGCGTTCTCGAGCTCGGAAGGCCGTGTGTGTTGGTTCCTAGGTCCGGTGGCACTCCGGTGGCTACGTGGGCTTGGCCAACTTGGGTAGTGAGTCGGAGACGTGTGTTGGAAGCCGCGTTCGTCTTGTTGGAGTTCTCATCTCCATCGAGAAGAATTTTTATCGGCTCCCATTCACTCCCCCCCCCTCTCGGTTCGCCGTATCGGTCCTTCAAGTGGTATCGAGCCGGTTCGGGTCTTTGTTGACTCTAACCGGTCTAAGATCCAAGGATGGCGTACCGAGAACGGGGGTTCGGGTCCTCCACACTTCGATGGCAAGAACTACCGGATGTGGAGCAAGCGGATGGGTGCGTTCCTCCGCGGAAAGGGTCGATCCTTTGGGATGTCACGGTGGACACGAAGCTATGTCCGGCCGGTTGATTTCCTCGCTCCGAGATCAAGGGACGGCTTCGACGCCAACAATAAGGCGGTCGACTACTTGTTTCGTGCTTTGTGTCACCGAGTTCGATCGGGTGCACACCGAGCACTTGGCTTGTAGGATTTGGGCGGTGTTGAAGGAGGCTCACGTTGGGAACGCCCCGAGTTCGAGGCACGGATGTATGCGACCTACCGGAGAGAGTACGAGAACTTCACTCATCTCCCTAGGTGAGTCTATCGATGCCTTGTTTCAGAGGTTCACGGTGGTTGTGAACAACATGAGGGCCAATGTGGACGTGCTCCCGTACGATGATCATGATAGAGCGGTCAATCTCTTACACTCTTTGGATCGTACGATTTGGGGCGGAAAGTTCGAGGCCATTGTCGAGTCGGAGAAGTATGACACTCTGACGGTAAACGAGCTGTTCTCGAAGCTCAAGTCGGCTGAGGTGGATAGGGGCATGACTGCCAAGCTCGAGGGACCGACTGATTCCCATAGTCTTGCCCTCATTGGTGGTTCGAAAAGAAAGGCTAACACTAATCCATCCACCAGGATGTTCTCTTTCTCCTCTTTGATGTCTATGCCAGATGAGGAGTTCGACGAGCTTGGAGAGGACGAGCTGGCGCTCCTGACGAGGCGGTTCGAGAGGCTGCATGAGAACCGAGTGAACATGAGGAGGAAGACGAGGACATGCTTCAAGTGCGGCAAGACTGGACACTATTTCGCTGAGTGTCCAAAGGCGAACAGCCACGACAAGCACAAGTCCAAGGACAAGAAGAAGAAGCCTAGGAAGAAGGATCATGGACATGAGAAGAAGACGCGGTCTCGAGAGAAGATGAAGAGATCGAGCGACATCGAGTCGGATTCCGAGGACACGTCTTCAAGCTCGAGTGATGAAGACGAAGAGGATGACAAGAAGAGGAAGAAGAAGAAGAACATCGGCAAGTATCTCAACGGCCTTTGTGTGACGGGCCTAAGCCTCAAGGACGACTTCTGCGGCATGGCTCGCAGCTCGAGCAAACAAGAGAAGCCAGAAGGACGCCTCGGACTTGGATTCCGAGGATGAGGTATGTGATGAGCTCTCCTCTTTGCGCAAGGAGAATGAGGAGTTGGTTGACTTGCTTGATAATCGCGATCACATGCTTAGAGAGGCTAAGAAGCTTAGGAAGGAGCTTAGATCTTCACTCGAGGATGCTAGGACTAGAGTGGCTGAGCTAGAGACACAGGTGCTTGATAGCAAGCTTGAGATTGATTCCCTTAAGGCTAGCCCCGTTGTTTCGGATGAGAACGATTGTGCCGATTGCTCGTTTTCCTGGTCGACTTGACCGATCTTAGGGAGAAGTATGCCTCCAAGTGTGAGGAACTAGATGTGCTTAGGGTTGAGTTGGCCGAGCTACAATCTAGACCCACTTTGCTTGGTGCTTGCACTTCTTGCCCTAGTTTGCATGAGAAAATTGCCGAGCTCCGTTCTCGCATTGTTTCGCTTGAGGCTGATTTGAAAGTGCCTATTCCTACTTCTTGCTCTACATGTGAGTTGCATGCTATGAAGAATTTGGATCTTGCAAAATGTGTTGGTCGCTTGCAAGATGAGAATGATAAGTTGCGTGAAGCACTGAGTTGGTTGTCGAGTCAAGAACCTCAGCTTGGTATGATGATTGCTAGCTGTAAGCGCTTTGACGGTTGGGGTTTGGGATTGGATAAGGTTGGTGAGGGCAGTGGTGAGAGAGAAGGGAAATTTGGGAATGTTTCGGTTCCACCACAACCCACACCCAAATACAAGTTTGCATCCAAGCCAAACCAACCAAAAGAAAAACCGAGTGAGAAGGCAAGTGAAACGCCTAGTGAGAAACCAAGTGAGAAGCCTTGTGAAGAGCCTCATCCCAAGCCTAAGCCCAAATCGATCCGTTTCCATTGTGAGTTTTGTGGGAAGGATGGTCACAAGAGAGCGTTTTGCTTCAAGAAGAAGCGTGAGGAGAGAATGGCGAAGGAGTGGGCTAACAAGGACAAGTACCACCCTTTTGATGGTGTACTTGAGCCTCGTGTGCAGTTGCCCAGGGCCAAGGCGAGTGTGAGGTCAGTTCGGGCTTGGGGAGAGCGGAAGGCTGTTGGAGGTGCTGCTGCCCAGGCTACACCGGTCAGACCGGTGTGGAGCACCGGTCAGACCGGTGCAGGCCTGGACAGGCAGCTGTTTGGTTTTCGTGCTCGTACAGGTGCGAGGGTTGTTTCTGGAGGTCGTGGTTCTGGTGGTTGGTCTGGAAAGTTTGCAGGAGGCCAGTTTGCTAGGCATTCTCCCCCTCGAGCTCACTACGGGGATGGGAGGAGTCATGGATTTGAGAAGGAGAGGAGGGATGGTCCACGAGCTTTCTTTCGTGGTTTTGGTCCTCCTCCAGGCAGAGAGGGTTGGTTCCCTCATGGTGGTTACCGTGGTGGCGTTCGTGGAGATAGCTTTGGTAGGAAAGATGGTTTGGTTTTTGCTAACCCCACTTTCGAGCAAATGGCTAGGCACTGGTTTTACACATTTGGAACTAACCCCAGTGTTGAGTCGGTTGCTCGCTCTCGCTCTTGGTTTTGAGTTGCAGGTGGATGGCCCGGAGAACATTTGGTTGATATCGGGGGGTGGTTCTTCGGCTTTATATCCCGGTGGTGACATGTAGGTGCATCACTTTCGGGGATGGTGGACAAGGATGAGTGAATTGTGAAGAAATGTTAATGGTAAGTGTTTTTGTGACCTTCGAGTGTGTGGCCTTGGTCAATCCACTTGGTTTGTTTTGCTCCTTCTCTATCTCATGTTTGTAGGGTGAGCTTTGTATGCTTTTTGGCCCTAGTGCATGTGTTTAGGGGGAGCTTGTGAGTTTTGTGCTCCTTTGCTCTTTTGCCGGTGGTGTCGAGCCCTTTTTGCCTCCCCTCGAGGAGCCGGTGGTTTGTGAGCGTTGTGTGTGGGAGCTCTCTTTGTAGCATGATGTATAGGCATCCTTGTATCTTAGATTGCATGCATTTTGTATCATATGCATTGGTTAGGAAAAGCTTCTCTCATATACATTGTTCAGCATGGAATGAGATATATGTCTTTGTGAGCTTGTTTGGTATGCTACGGTTGGTTTGGCTTAGCTCTTGATGATCTTGATGAATAATCCATGGTTGATAGCTATGCTTTTGAAAAATGTTACATGTATGCTCTCTCATGTGTAAATGCCTTTACATGCTCTTGACATGTTTTTGTAGCTTTGCTATGCTTACTTTGTGGTGGGATAGCTAGTTTATTGATCATATGGAGCCAAAGGCTCATTTGCCATCATGAATGTTTAGCCCTCTTGTCTTATCTTGTGGAGGAGCATAAGTTCCTTTTTGTCGCAAAGACATTTCATGTACCATTTACAAATCTGAAAATGAAATGAAAAATGCTTGGAAAAGATGCTCCCATGTCATATGTGCTGAATTTAATTTGCTTTGGGTGCTAAACCGTTGCATGATGCCTACCAATGAGAAGTCTCATACATAGAAGTAGGCACATGGCTCGGTGGCTTTGACATGACATGAGGTGCTTGTGGGTGTTTGTGATGGTCTTATGGTTAGAATGGTTGTCCTAGCATGAAGTTTGTGTGGCTTTGCCATTTTGATATGCTTTGATCATGTTTAGGACTTTGCTCATGAGAGGCAAGTTTTTTCGCAAAATTGCCAAAATCCATCTTAGCTTCGTCCAATGGTTGTGAAACTTGGTGATCATGTAGTTGAGATCGATACGAAGCCGTAGAGTATCTAACTTGCTCTTTTGGACGTGTGTAGCATCCTATGTTGAATTTTGTATATTTGAGAAGCTCTAGGTTGAAAGTTTTGCATTTTTGGCTTGATTCATGCATTGCCAACAAGGGGGAGAAGTTTGAGCTTGAAATGGCTTGTTGGACGCGTTTAGAAGGTTTTCGAGTGGTTTCGAGCCATTTACGGGCTTTGTTGTACACCGGTCCGACCGGTGAAGTGCACCGGTCTGACCGGTGTGAGTGCTGGTCCCGTACACATGTTAGGCACCGGTCGACCGGTGGTGGTGACCGGTCCGACCGGTGTGAGGCGAAAGTGCTTTGCGGTACCGTCCCGTTTCATGTGGTTTCTTGCATGCATTCGTCCGTGGGGAGTTGCATTGGTTCGGGGGGGAGTTTGCATGTGTGCAGGGGGAGCTCTTTGAGATTTTTCGAGCTTTGTTTCGGTGGTTTGTGCTCTTTGCTTGAGCTTTGCTTTGTCTCGGATGTGTCGAGCCGTTGCCCTTGCCTAAGGGGTCCGAGACTTGTTTCCTTCAAGTGATCTTGCTCTTTGCCTTTGTTCGGCTTTCGATCGCTTGTTGGAGTTTCTTTTTGTTCGTTTCTTTTCTTTTTCTTTTCTCTCTTGTTACTTTCATGTGGGTGTTGTCAATGCACTCATCAAGGGGGAGATTGAGGACCATGTGTGGTTCGAGGACCGGTGGATGGTCGCTTCCTTGTGTGATGAGTGATTGACAACGTTGTGTGGACCGATTCTTGGCTAAGTATTGCAAGGTGCAGGTTGCGGCTTGACTCGTGTTGGTGCAGGTGAAGAACAAGCGCGAAAGGTCGTCGCGGTGAGGCCTCCGGGTGTGGAGAAGACAAGTAGGCTTCGTTCGAGGGACCCGGTGGCCGGCGGGGGTCAAGTGCGGGCCGCATGGTGGCATGAACAAAGAAGATGAAGTCGTGGACGGTTTCTTGGTTGAGCCTCAAAACCAAGGTCGAGCCGGGACTACGTGGGAGCCAAGTCATGAGTGGAGATTGGCGGAGGCTACACCGAGTTCGCGGGGTTTCCGGTGGTTCACCAGAAAACCACTGGGTTCCTTGGTTGATCCACAAAGCCAAGACCGGAGAACCGAAGACGGAGCTGCAGCAGCGCCAGACCGGTCTGACCGCTGGGTCTGACCGGTCTGACCGGTGGGGACCGGTCTGACCGGTGAGGAGCACCGGTCTGACCGGTGTGCGACGACGCAGTCCGGAATCTTCGAGGCGGAGGACACGCGTCGGGATCGCATGGCTTGCGTCGAGGCTACGCAGGGTGCGGTCGCCGGGCATCCGTCCGATGGTGAAGACATCAAGAATTCCAAATCCGCCCTTGAGGGGCTTGTATCCCTAGTTGTTAGAGAAGGGCATTTTAGACATTCGGTTGCCTCCATATAACCCAAGAGGTGAGAGGATGGCAGCCAACTCTTGGAACCCTAGCTCATTAGTTTTCCTATTTTCCACCTATTTTCTCTAGGTTTTTCTTAGGACTAGCAAGAGAGCTTCACGGAGAGATCTTGTAGAGAGGGATGGATGATCGGGCGGCTTGCTAGACCTTGTACGAATCCTTGTTTCATGTATAGATGATTCGGCGTGATTCCTCATGGTTTGGATGTGTTTTCCCCGTTGTTTTTGGTGGTGATTTTCGGAGCCCTCTCCCGTGATTTCTTTGGAGTGTTTTTGGGGCTTTTCTCTCGGTGATTCGGTGGGGGAAATTTGTGGGAACCCTTCGTGGTTCTTTGGGCTGTGATTCCCCTCCCAAATCCGTGAGAAAAAGTGCTCGATCGGGGTTTCTTGAGCTCTTGGGTTGGAAGTGCTTTCGGCGGGATTTCTTCGATTCCTCCTTTTTGGACGAGATTTGGTGGGATTAAACTTGGTTATGGACTCCTCATGAGGTGTTCCTGATATCCCCAAAGTCTTGTTCAAGTTCGTGGAGCGATTCGGGAGATCGAGATTTGGATTTGGGGGAGTTGACCCGCGGGTGCTGTTCATCCCGAGCTGCCCAGGATACACCGGTCTGACCGGTGCTCTTGACCGGTCTGACCGGTGCAACCTTTTGTGGGTTTTCGCTCGGGTGAGCGTCTTGGTGTGTTCCTTGTTGTCCCGTGGTGCTGCTGTTTCGAGTTTGGGTTCGTTTGGTGGTCGGTTGGCCTGTTTGGTGCCTTGGGGGCTTTCTGGCTGCCATCGGTCTGACCGGTGCGTCTCACCGGTCTGACCGGTGTAGAGCCACTTAGTGGAAGTTGCTCAGGTTCACCAGCAGGGACCGGTCTGACCGGTGGTGCTCACCGGTCTGACCGGTGTGGGTCTGTAGACTCGGGGTTTGTTGTTCCGCTGCGTTCTCGAGTCGGAAGGCTGTGTGTGTTGGTTCCTAGGTCCAGTGGCACTCCAGTGGCTACGTGGGCTTGGCCAACTTGGGTAGTGAGTCGGAGACGTGTGTTGGAAGCCGCGTTCGTCTTGTTGGAGTTCTCATCTCCATCGAGAAGAATTTTTATCGGCTCCCATTCACTCCCCCCCTCTCTGGTTCGCCGTATCGGTCCTTCAATTCCTAATCAACTCATTTACTGTGATTTCCTCCAATGGATCTACTGTCGAGTCCTGCTACTCGTGACATCTCCATGATGAGTACTCATTTCAAATATATATCATGGAAGATTTTTTCAAACTTAAAACAAGTTATTCATAACTTCGTTTATATTACATATGCTGCTGTGAGCTAACCCTACAGGTCAACTACTAAAGGTTCAGTTTCTCCACGACTTGTTCCGCGATGGGCGCCATCTGCTCCAACAGCTCCTTGTACTGGTCGTCTGTGCAATTTGTGGCTAGTCCTCCTGCGAATACATCCACCGGAGCCTTGGGGAAGTACGACTTCATATATGCCAAGACCTGGTTGGGGATGGACTTCACCAGATGCTTCACATAAGTCGCGAGACGCCCGGGGGTTTCCTTCAGTCGATCAACCAATGGAGCTATCTTAGGTCTGCCTGGGTGAGGCACCAGCAGTCTTGCAATGGGGAGCGCGGCTTCTTCAAGCTCCTTGAGTTGGCCCCGCAACCTCTCGCAATCTTCATTGATCTTCTGCAGAGATTTATGGCAGTTCACAAGGTCACGATCTGAGGCTTCACGAAGCTCCATGTGCTTGACGCACTCATGAGACAGCTGCTTATATTCATATTCAAGTACCTCTCGGGCATCATTTTCCCGGTAGCCAATGTTTTTCAGATTGGTCTCCGATGCCTTCAACTGGTCTACATGAGCCTCAAGATCTGCAAAAGCTCAAAGAACACATGTCAGACTACTACAAGGTACTTTCAATAAGTACTCAACAGGCTAGCGGTGACATACCTTTGTTCTTCTGACGCAGCGACTTGTTCTTTCAAATCAAGTCATCGCTCTTTGCCTGCATCTCATGTACCTCATTGTGGTACTGGGCGAAAGCCCCATCTAGCTTGGATTGCAACATGGCGGAGTGTCGTATGGACCTCCCTGGGCCCGCTACCTCGGTGGGTACCACGACCGACTACTCGGTAGGCCCCTGGGACTACCCGGCTTGCGCTACACGGCACCTGAAGGCGTGGAGCACAAGGACTACACAATAGTAGTACTCGGTTAGGAAGCTGCGCATGTTCCGCACTGCGCAGAGGACTCCTAGACGTACTCGACTAGTACTCTCTTCCTACTCCGACTTGTAACCCTGCCTCCCGGACTATATAAGGCGAGGCAGGGACCGATCCTCCCATCTAATCTCATCTCATACAACCCACGGCGCACTATTGCACCATCCTGTAATCGTGCCCTATCAATCCAGAGCTACGCAGCATACAGGACGTAGGGTATTACGCACCTCGCGGCCCGAACCTGTCTAAATTGTGTGCCACGTGTCTCTTCCTTCGAGTTACCGATCTCGGCGAGTCACATTCATCTACTTCGGGTACTCCCCGTAGTAGGTTGCCGGTCTAAAACACCGACACGGAGTGCTTCCTGGCCTTATTGAGCTCCTTCTCTAGCGACTCTACTCGGAGCACTGTGTCGCCATATCCTTGGAGCATGTATGATTTTTGTCGGGATCTCTCCACGACATCCTGAACAAGGCAACAATCATTATTGAGTACTCAGTTCTTGTGGAATTCGACTACTCAAGGGTACTGTCACGTACCTTCATCCACTGCTCAGCCCGACGCATCGACTCCAAGTTACTGGCCACCATCACCGGGTCGATGAGGTCATCTGCCAGAAGCTCCAGCCCGCCACGACTAGTCGTCGCCGCCTTTGACATCGGCGCCGAACGGATTGGCTCCACGTCTTGGATCTCCGGCGACTGGACGACAACGTCCATGCTCGATTTCGGGAGCGCGTCGTCACGCACCTCCTCCGTGGTCTCAGGGGCTATTGGTACCTCCGGTCTGGAAGATGCTCCCTCCAGCACTTCGGCTTCAGGCACGGCGCCATCAATCACCACAGCTTCTGATATCACGGTCCCCTCGACTTGTGCTTCTGTCATCACAAAGCACACGACGTCAGTACCTGGGGGCTACGACTACTACACAGGGCATACGACATCACTGGAGTCTACGTACCTTCCACTACGATGGCTTCCGGCGGCCTAACCTCTGCACCCTGCGCAACAGTCTCAACCTGAGGAAGGGATGTGGACTCCTCAACCGCTGGCGACGGGTCTTCTTGAGCAGCTGCTGCACTGGGTTCTTCTCCTTCCCAGGACATATTGGTGGATTTTCTGCACTGTACAAATTCGGTGATCAGCCAAGCAAGGTTACCAACCTACATGTACTACTCGAAGATAGACTTCACTCACAAGATGGACCGAACAACAGTCACGGTCGGAGTGCCAAGTATGCTGGCGATATCAACGAGCCCGGCTTCCGCGGGCGCCTCTTCTTCAACATGGGCCACTACTGTCTCCACGGCTCTAGTAGTCGCGGAGGGCTCTGGCCTCCTCTCTTCTGTCGACACTTGCAGCTCGCCGGCACCAGTCGCCTGTTGTGCCGACTCCGGCACGACTTCTTCTACGGTGGGGGCTAGACTGAGGCTCCTCTCAGTTGCTCCTCCCATCGTGTCCTAGTTCTCTTCGTCCCCCTGATCTACGGGGTCGGACGACGGGATATCCTGCGACAGCTCCAAATTTAACTGTCAGCATGCAAGGCTCCAAGACAAGTACTCGACTACTTTACACTAGGAACTCACCACGTGGGCAGTTGTTTGTCACCTTCAGCTTCTTGGCGATGCGCTTTCATGCCACATTGCGCGGCCTTCTCGGCGGCGCAGGAAGACTAGCCTCCAAGCTAGTCGGTGGATCGTCAATGAGGGGGATATGGGGCAGTCCAGGTCGGCTGAATCTGGATCGTAGCTGAAACTGCTCCTAGAGCGTTTCCCCATCCTCCTCATCGGATGTATCTTCAATGGTGACGGTGTCGTCACTCTCGCCGACTTCACGGCATTCCTTCACTTTGCTCTTGCCCTCCTCCGGTACATCTTCAAGCCGAGGAGGGGGAGTTGGGTCGGAGACATACTTACAGATGTCATCCTGCAGCAAACAACTTGGGTGAGCACTAATACTCCAGGCCAATTAGTACTCAGAGGCAGAGGTCACAATTACTAACCTTGTTCGGTGGACGAGCCGCGGAGTACTCGGGGACTGGGCAAGGAGTGTACGGTGGCATATCCTTGAATATCTTTCCCAGCCTCTCGACAATGTCATCATCATCGACTTCATTGCCGGGCATCCTTGACGTGTCCTCATCGCCGTTGTGCTGGTACCCGAGAGTTTCGCGAGCCATCAGTGGCTGAACCTTTTTTTTCATGAAACTGAAGGCCACATGCTCGACCGTCAGCCCGGCCTCTCTCAAGGCCTTGATCTTCTGCATCAACTCGGTAATTGGATACCCTCTTGCATCGTTGGCTTGATATTCCACCACGCCCGGTGCTTTGGCTGCTTCCCGCCCAGCTTCGGCAGCTCTAGATGGTGGTTACTAATATAGAACCATTTGGCCTTCCAGTCTTGGTTCGACTCAATGAGCTTGTACGACTAGTACTGGTCGGCCGCGTCTTCTCGCATCTGAATACCAGCGCCTCCGACTACTCACGGGTCATTGGTGCTTGGCTGCGGCTTTAATCGGAAGAATTTCCGGAACAAGATCCAATGGGGCTTGATTCCCAGGAATGCTTCGCAGAAGTGCACAAACACAGAGACGTGGAAAATACCATTGGGGTTCAGGTTAAGTACTCGATACCGCAGTACTTGAGGAAGAAATCGCTGGCCAGAAGTGCTAGTCCGCGCTCCACGAACCTCGCGAACATTGGAACTTCATCTGGATTCTTCTCCATTGGGTATGGGTCGCCCGCGGCGGCGTGCCACATATCCATCTCTTTCTCCTGCAGGAACCCACTATTCACCAGGGACAGTAGATCTTCTATCTTCAGTTTGGATTTCTTCCACTCCTTGGCCGGATGGGGATGCAGGGGAGATGTTGGCGGCGACGACTCTTTAGCAGATCTCTCCGATTCGCTGCGGGATCTCTTCTTTCCGGCACCAGCCTTCGAGCCCTTGGACAGAGACAGCTTCATCCTCCAAAAGCAGGGGGTCTTCACTCGCATCAGCTCGGGAGCTACACTTGTGGAAAGTGGTGGCGGCGTGCGTGGATTTTCAATCTCTTGCGTGGCAGCAGAGGCGACAGTAGATGGAAGCAAGAATAGATCTATTCAAGCGTCTGCTACTGTGAGGAATGAAAACCCTAAGGGTTTCGGTGTCTATTTACAATCCAGCAAGCAGCACCACAACGACCGGATGGATAAGCACCGGCGGGTGACTCAGCAGCGGCTGCCTGACCCTTCGGCTTCCGGTACTCGATACAGCCCATCTCGGGGGCTCGGCTACATCCGCCCGGTCAAATGTGTGACGACGAGACTCAAGATCCACTCAGGACACATTCTACAGTCAAGATGACCCTTCAATTCGAGAGGAAGTACTCGACTCAAGGATCGGGGGCTCCATGCCACGTGTCCTTCGGTTTTTTCTTCGGATTTTATGGGATAAGCTTGGCAAAAGTTCAGATTGACCCTCAGCTTGAATCTACGATTCGACCTAAGGCTCGGGGGCTACATTCCATATGGAATGCGATTCTTTGAATCACATTTCCATATGGTTTCTTCTTCAAGACAACACGAGTACTATTGAAGACCTTCAAGAGGAGAACTTGGGGACGCTTGGGAACTACTCGAGAAGACTTCAAGACTACTCAAGAATCAGCTGGAGTATCTTCCAGCCTCGGGATGCTTCAAGTATTCTTGAGGACTTTTGCCTTGTAGTACTCGGGGACGCCTAAGGACTACTCGTCAAGGCCATCAAGACTACCCGAAACTATCTTGCTTGACTACAAAGTACTCGGGGGCTTGTCGCATGGACCTCCCTGGGCCCACTACCTCGGTGGGTGCCAGGACCGACTACTCGGTGGGCTCTAGGACTACCCGACTTGGGCTGCATGGCACCTGATGGCGTGGAGAACAAGGACTACGGTGGAGGAGTACTCGGATAGGAAGCTATGCATGTCCGGATCCATGTAGAGAACTCCTAGACGTACATGACTAGTACTTTCTCCTCAAATTGACTTGTAACTCTGCCTTTCGGACTATATAAGGCGAGGCAGGGACCCCTATCTCTGTCATACGCAACATCTTGTAATCACACCCAATCAATCTAGAGCTACGCAACATACAGGACGTAGGGTATTACGCACCTCGCGGCCCGAACCTATCTAAATTGTGTGCCACATGTCTCTTCCTTCGAGTTACCGGTCTCATTGAGGCCACATTCATCTACCTCGAGTACTCCCCTTGGTAGGTTGCCGGTCTAAAACACCGACATGATCATAGCTTGATCTTGCTTCTAGCTCCGAGAACTCTAACGTGGTCTTCCTTGCAAGGTTCCCACGGCGGCTAGGGAGATCCTAGTCAACTAGCTCGACCCTCTCCTCTCCGAGATGGTGTCCCTCTCTTCTCTGCTCCTCGGCGGCCGATGAGGAATTAGTTGATGCGTGGCTCCTGGCCTCGGGGCTATAAATAGCACAAATGGTGGCTAGGTCAAAGGGGGCCCGACTAGGCCACGAAATGGGCTGGGTCGGCTGGCCTGGGCGGGCCGGCTTGGGCCCACTTCAGCCCAGCCTGCGGCCTCCTTTGCTCGGTGTTGGTTCCCGAGTCTTCTAGAGTCTTCCCTGATTTGCATGTGGGCCCTTGTCGTCAGTTTCTCTTCAGATTGGATGAAGCTCCTTGTCCCGCAAGATTCAGCAGTTTTCTGACTGGGTCCTTGGAGTTTTTCATTTTCTCGGGTTTGGTCCCTGGGCTTCTTGGAGTCATGTTTACTTCATTGCTTGACTTGTACCGGGCTTCAAGGTATTGTCATGATGTGCTTGATGAACTTATCCCAAAAGTCTTGCTTTCAACACTAAAATCCTGCATAAACACTAAACTCCAAAACCGACATGCACGAACGAACTTGTTATACCAAGGGGGTTAGTACCAATGAATAAGATATAAAACTCATGCCAACACCGAAGGTAAACTCATGGCTAGGTTGACGGAATTTCACCATCAACATAGGCCCATATTTGTAAACAAAAATCTTGATCCTTTGTTTAAATCTCATTTAATAAAGCTGTTAAAAGAGTATGTTGATTGTTTTACATGGAACTACAATGAAATGCCTGGTTTAAGTCGTGATCTAGTTGAGCATCATTTACATATTAAACTTGGTTTTAGGCCTTATAAGCAACCTCGTAGAAACTTTAATCCTGATATTTATGACAGAGTGAAAGAGGAAGTCAATCGGTTGCTTGATGCAAAGTTTATTAGGCCTTGTCGTTATGTTGATTGGATCTCTAATATTCTGCCTGTTGAGAAAAAAGGAACAAAAAAGCTTTGTGTTTGCGTTGATTTTAGAGATCTAAATAGAGCTACTCCTAAAGATGAATATCCTATGCCTATAGCCGATTTTCTTGTTAATGCTACATCCGAACATAGAATTCTTAGCTTTCTTGATGGTAATGCTGGTTACAATCAAATCTTTATGGCCGATGAGGATATATCCAAAACGGCTTTCATATGTTCGGGTTTTGTTGGCTTGTTTGAGTGGGTTGTCATGACTTTTGGATTGAAAAATGCGAGTGCTACTTATCGAAGAGCTATGAATTTAATCTTTCATGATTTGCTTGGCATCATAGTAGAGATTTATATTGATGATATTGTTATCAAATCGACTGGAGATGATTCTCATTTAGCTGGTTTAAGACTTGCATTTGAAAAAACGCATCGGTATAAATTAGAAATGAATCCACTCAAATGTGCTTTTGGTGTATCGACTGGGAAGTTCTTGGGCTTCATTGTACATGAGAAAGGCATAGAGATAGATCCTAAAAAGACTGAGGCAATTCGGAGTGTTAAAGCTCCAACTTGTAAAAAGGATTTGCAAACGTTCTTAGGCAAGGTAAGTTACTTGAGAAGGTTCATTTGTAACTTGTCTGGGAAGGTGAATGCTTTTACTCCTTTATTTTAGTTAAAAATGATATTGACTTCACTTGGGGGGCAAAGCAATAAGAAGCATTTGATGAGATTAAGAGCTATTTGACTTCGCCACCCGTTCTTCAAGCGCCCAAGAGTGGTATTCCTTTCAAGTTGTATGTAGCGGCTGAGAAGGATGTCATTGGAGGTTTTTTGACTCAAGAGACCGAAGGCAAGGAGTACATTGTTGCATATGAAAGTAGAAGATTATTGGATGTCGAAACAAGGTATACTTTTATTGAAAAGTTGTGTTTATCACTATATCATACTTGTACCAAGTTGAGGCATTATTTATTACCTAGTACTTGCACAGTAGCATATCAAACCAACATAATCAAATACATGTTGCATAAACCAATTTTAAGTGGTAGAGTCGGCAAGTGGGCTTATGCTTTAGTTGAGTATGATTTGAATTGTGAGCCATTAAGTTCAATGAAAGGTCAAATTGTTGCCGACTTTATTGTTGGACATAGAGTAGATAAGCAACTTGATTTGAATGTCGGTTATGTTAGTTTTACTCCATGGAAGTTGCATTTTGATGGATCAGTTTGCAAAGAGGTTGTGGTATTGGAGTTGTCATTATTTCGCCAAGTGGGGCTGTTTTTTAGGCTCTTAACCGATTGGATCATGATTGTACTAACAACCAAACCGAATATGAGGCTCTTCTATTTGGATTGGAGATTTTGCATGACATGGGGGTAAAACATGTGGAAGCATATGGAGATTCTTTATTGGTGATGCAGCAAGTTTCCAAGGTATGTCAATGTTTAAATGGCTTTTTAAATCCTTATCTTGATAAGTGTTTAGACATCATATCTTGTATGGATGAATTTGTTATCTATCATGTTCCACTAGAGGAAAATCCTAGAGCTAATGCTCCGGTTCAGCAAGCATCTGGTTATAATGTTCGAAAAAGAAATTTTCAAGAACACAAACCATTGCTTAAAACCGAGTGTTTTGCTTTGGAAGCACCGGTCAGGCCGATGCAGCCGACCGGTCTAACCGGTGACACCGGTCTGACCGATGTCACCGACCGGTCCGACCGGTCCCATAGATCTGGGTTAGCTAACGACACCGATCTAACCGATGCCATGAGCAGTCTGACTGGTCCCTTGGTAAAAGTTCCTCCTCTGTTTTTCGTGAAAAAATGAGGTGGAGGATTGGAGAAAGCCTCTTGTTGATTATTTGCATAATCCTAGCAGTTCAGTTGATAGAAAAGTCCGACGATGGGCTTTTAAGTTTGTTCTTGATAATGGTGAATTGTATCGTCGAACCGCGGATGATTTGCTCTTAAAGTGTTTGGGTCCTGATCAAGCTAGGTTGGCTATGGCAGAGGTACATGAAGGAATTTGTGGTACTCATCAATCGGCTCCCAAGATGAAGTGGCTCCTTAAGCGAGCTTGCTTTTATTGGCGTACCATGATAGCTGATTGTTTTAGGTACTACAAAGCTTGTGAAGAGTGTCAAAAACATGGAGATGTTCAGTTGGTGCCTGCTACGTTGATGCATCTGATCATTAAGCCATGGCCTTTCAGAGGTTGGGGTTTGAATTTTATTGGCAAGATTCATCCTTCATCGTCAAAGGGGCATTGTTTTGTGATCGTGGCTACTGATTACTTTACCAAGTGGACTGAAGCTATTCCTTTGAAGAACATGACACACAGAGAGATGATTGAGTTTATTACTAGACATATTATACATATGTTTGGCATTTCGCAGACTTTGACTACGGATCAAGGGACTTCGTTCATATCCAAAGAGGTGCGTGAATTTGTTGATTCCTATGGTATTAAATTGCTCAATTCATCTGCATATTATGCTCAAGCCAATGGTCAAGCCGAGTCTAGCAACAAAACTTTGGTGAAGCTCATCAAGAAGAATATAGAAGACAATCCTAAAAGATGGCATGAGATATTATCTGAAGCTTTATGGGCTCATCGTATCTTTAAACATGGTGCTACTAAGGTTACCCCTTTTGAGCTTGTGTATGGTCAAGAGGTCGTTTTGCCTGTTGAGGTAAATCTTGGCGCATATAAACTTGCAAAGTAGAATAATCTTGATGTTGAATCATATTATGCTTTGATAGTGGACAATATTGATGAAGTGACCGACAAGCATATGGAGGCTTTGGAAGAAATTGAAAAAAGACAAGATACGAGTTGCCAGAGCATACAACAAAAAGGTAAAAGCCAAATCTTTTCAGGTAGGTGACTTGATTTGGAAGACGATTTTACCTATTGGATCTAAGAGTAACAAGTTTGGCAAGTGGTCTCCAAGTTGGGAGGTCCGTACAAGGTTGTCAAGATTTGTTCTAAAAATTCTTATATGGTGGAAACATTGCAAGGACAGCGACTTCCGAGGGCTCTCAACGGGAGATACTTGAAGAAATTTCATCCAAGTGTTTTGGCAAGACGCTTGATAGGATATGACCGATTTATAGTGAAAATCACCCTTAGACCAAAAAACATGGCCGGTGAAGTGAAACATCGACCTTAGAAATATTTTTTGGACAACAAGCTTTACTAAAAACTGGAGGGCATATGTTCGCACCCAAAATTGGCACAAAGCCGATCAGGATGATGCCACCAGTCAGACCGGTGTCCCTCAACGGTTTGACCGGTGGGGTGTCCTGTAGCCGATCCGGCAATGGCCACACCGGTCTGACCGGTGGGCCTGACCGGTCGAACCGGTGGACCCCGAGTCCGAGTAGAACTGAGGAGTCCTAGCGAATTTCAAGTTGTAAAAGGATTCCATGCGGGGCAAGACCTCCCCACCCTATAAATATAAAGGCCACGACCGTTTGAGGGGGAATCAGCCAATCGATCATTACTTTCTACAACTTTTATCTCTCAAACCCTAGCTTTTCCAACCTCATGCTTTCCTTGTTTGTCTCGATGACGATCAGGGACATTCTGAGTGGCCCTGCCGACCTCAGAGCAACCCTAGGCGCACCACCTCCGACGGGGTCCCTCCCGAGGCGGCGATCTTAGGTCTTCACCACGTCTCTATGTACACCGGTCAGACCGGTGCCCCTGACCGGTCAGACGGGTCCAGGTAGGAACTCGACGACTTCAGCATTTCGACGTTCCGCGCTATCTAGTGCTCGTGCGTGTTGACCAGAAAAGCGTCAACATTATCTTTTATGAAGTGTATGGAAGATTATGCATGAGACTCCGAAATGTATAGGGTGAGATATATGTGTATGTGTGAGGTACATATGTATGTGGAATGTATTCTCGTGAGATTGTGATTGTGATATCAAATGTATTAATTCGATTCTTATAACACATGCTCGGATTGAAAACGAATGCAAAAATAGGAAAGGGAAAGGGAAGGGATGGTTATGGGAGGTGGCAAACGCCTTTAGTACTAAGTCTCATGACCACCCGATACTAAACACTTCCTTTCAGTACCGATTATCTACCCAGTACTAAATGGGTCCCCCTTAAGTACCAAAGTTCCATTACTAAATCTCATAATCGGTACTAAAGGGATGTTTGGACCCGGTACTTAATGTCAAGTGGCAGCTTCCAACAATATTGCACTCATTATCTCCAAGGTTCTCATAGTCAGTATGATTTTTGTTGTTTCACCTATTGTGCTCTGCCCCTCTTCTATTTAAAGATAAGTCATCATTGATGCAACATCCACAGTATTCACATTACATGGCAAGTCCAATTGGGCGCCAAGAGAGCCACATGTCATATATCAATTCTATAACATTCAAGCTTGTGCATGATATAGTTCTCTTAAGGCGGCACAATATGAAGCCTCTTATCCCCCAATGTCCTACTTCTACCTACTAAGTAAACCTTTCTGCAAAAGTTTACTGTGCACATGGAGTCTCTTTTTGTTGTCCTCTCAACAATAACACATGGCGTTCACCATATTCTTCTGTGCTGATGCTTAGAGAGTATATCTGGGGAACAACTACATGAAATTAGCCACATGGTTTATTAGAAAAAAGAAATCATGGACATTGTGATTATCTACCACACAAAGTCACAGAGGCCTAAGTTTTTCAAGACGTGCATAACACGTTACAGGTAAACAACCTTAGGAGAAGCCCTAAGGCGCGGAGAAGCAAGCAAGCACAACTTGATAAAAGGGGGGGGGGGGGTAAACAACGACGACGACGACCAACATGGTCAGAGGAACACCAACTGGAAAAATATAGCACTACCGGGAACAGTTAAACCTGCACGAAAGAGTACATCAAGAGTGCAAGTGCATCACCGACAAACTCACACCTAGGCGCCAACGGAAGACGAGCTAGAAGGACATGCAAAATGATGTCTCCAAGGAGGGAGATCACGCTAACGCCACCATCATTTGTCTGACCACGAACGAGAAAACCAAGCTTTTTCCTGGTAATACAAATGGATTAAAGCTGAAACAACACCTCCAATGAGGTGAGGTACGTTCCGAAAAATGCACCCGTTGTCGGCGCGATGAAACCTGACCACACTTTCGCAAGCCTCCGGAACCAACTTCACACAGCCCACTGCAAAGGCCTAGGAGGAGTCAAACAATGGAAAGACAACAAGCAACTCTTGATGGCAACAATGAAAAGCTTCTACTGGAAAGGCGGCCAAGAGCGACCACATCTACCGGGAGGGGGAAGGAGCTCACCCGCATCCCCACTCCCCACGACCTGCGCATCCAACAACACTCGAAGACGATGAGAATGGGCACAGAAGCACAGAAGCTTGATGTGAAGTACCGACAGCTTGAGATACTAGGGGGAGGACAAGATTGATCCTCCCATCCCACCAGTGAAGAGAGACAGGTGAAAGCATGGATCCACAAGTTGCCGACATGCCACGAAGAGGTGATCAGCTACACCACCACCAAACCCGACGATGACGAAGTGACGATACACGAGAGTCTGGATCGACCGCGGGAACAAGACGACCAAGTGGACCAAAAGGACCCAAGAAGATCAACCGGAGAGGATTGAGGAAAAGGCACAGGGATGACGCCTCAAAAGGTGAACGACGCCCGCAGGCGTCGCCGACATCCGCCCGCAAGAAGGCACTAGCTTTCGCTAATCCCCAAAACCTCAAAGGACACCGACAACCCAGGAAAGGCACATCTTGGGCAACCACAACCACCACGCCGCCGACCACCAAGCGTGCCGCCGGAACCACCAGCGACCGCCAACACGATGACGAACGACCACGATGACCAAACGAGGGCGACGACCGACTCACAACCACAGCCACTGGGCGACGAAGACGAGGCCGACGGCTGGCGGTAGAACGGAGGCGACAAAGAGATAGGCCACCACTGGTCGTGCAGGTACCCATGCCCCGGACGAAGTGCTGCGCCACCACACGCGCGTCCTCGGGCGCCCGCATGCAGGTCAACCGACAGATGCATCCATGCCTAGAGGCCGACAAGGGGAACTCCAGCCCGGGGGACCTAGATCCGGGTCCCAAGAGAATGGATTTGACACCACGAGGTGCAAATCCGGCGACCGGGGGGCCGGAGGAGTCCTCACGGGTGACGAGGAAGAGATGACGGCGGGGAAGTCGGCCGGTGACAAAGGAGGCGTCACAGATGGCGGAGGAGGGACCTGAGGCGCCGAGGCATGGATCAGCACCACAACATTGGAACTAAGGGGCGGCCGGCGACCGCGACGACCGGAGACACAATCTAGGGTTAGGGTTGAGCGCGAGGACGGAGAGCAGGGGAGAGAGGAGGAGAAGGAAGGGGAAGCGGAGGTCATGTCGTAGCCGTCCTTGCCGGCGAGCGGCTCCGGTAGCAGTACAACAGAGGTTGGTGGCGGCGGGAGTTTTTTTTATTTTTTAACCCTTTTTAATCTAAAATTTTAAAACTAACCCCACCCCAACTAAAATTCCAAGAAGTAGCCCTTTTGGTCACGCCAAGCCTCGTGGCGCGACTAATACTTGAGTCATGCCACATGATGTGGCGCGACTAATGTCCACGGTGGCGTTGGAAAAAGTCGCATCTGACGTGGCGAAGGGAGTCACTTCACGAGTCACGCCACGCTCCCTGGCGTGACTGTATCAGGCTGGGAGTCCCGGTCTCATTTAGCCGTGTTTACTTATTCCTTTTAATTACCAAATGAGCTCCTAAATTTGTGAAAACTCGAGGTATATGATCTATAGAGTGTATACGTTCCATTTTAACTATGTGCACTACAAACCATGGTGCATAAAATGAGAAATCTAATTTTGAAATACCCTAAGTGTTATTAAACCAACACATGAAAAATGTTAAGTCTGGAAATAAAGTCAACTAGTCAACTTTGGACATACTTTTTGTGTAGTTTTACACTAATATCTTAAATACTTTTAGGCTATAAGTGAATTG
The DNA here is from genome assembly GCA_947561735.1 of Cenchrus americanus. Classification (NCBI taxonomy): domain Eukaryota; kingdom Viridiplantae; phylum Streptophyta; class Magnoliopsida; order Poales; family Poaceae; genus Cenchrus; species Cenchrus americanus. The sequence continues at coordinate 130,539,951 of OX387245.1, forward strand.
GGATGTTAATAGTAAAGTTTGGACAAGTTTTTGGTCAAATATAACAAAGAATTCACAATTTAAGGGAAGCTTAAAGTTGGAAAGTTGTGCTGTTTAATGTCTTAGTGTAAAACAGCACAACTTTCCAAATTTAAGCCTCCCTTAAATTATGAATTCTTTGTTATATTTGACCAAAAACTTGTCCAAACTTTCCTATTAACATCCAAATTCACTTTTAGCCCAAAAGTATTTAAGATCTTTGTGTAAAATTTTTCAAAAAGTATGTCCAAAGTTGACTAGTTGACTCTATTTTCAGACTTAACATTTTTCATGTGTTGGTTTAATAACACTTAGGCTATTTCAAAATTAGATTTCTCATTTTATACACCATGGTTTGTAGTGCATATAGTTAAAATGGAACGTATGCACTCTATAGATCATATACCTCGAGTTTCACAAATTTAGGAGCTCATTTGGTAATTAAAAGGAATAAGTAAACACGGCTAAATGAGACCGGGACTCCCAGTCTAAGGACCGGACCGATCCAGTCACGCCAGGGAGCGTGGCGTGACTCGTGAATGAGTCGCGCCACGCAGTGTGGCGTGACTCCCTTCGCCACGTCAGATGCGACCTTTTCCAACGCCACCGTGGACATTAGTCGCGCCACATCATGTGGCGTAACTCAAGTATTAGTCGCACCACGAGACTTGGCGCGACCAAAAGGGCTACTTCTTGGAATTTTAGTTGAGGTGGGGTCAATTTTAAAATTTTAGATAAAAAAGGGTTAAAAAATAAAAAAATTTCTGGCGGCGGCGGGTTCCGCCCGTGTTGCCCTGGAGGGACGACCAGGTCTATGTTGATTTATAGTCATAATATTTATTGTAATACTCGATAAGCAAACGAAACAAAGTGACATGTGTCGATCTATGTAAAAATTTCACATAGTATCGTCCTCAAGGCTACTACTACTTTGGAATTTCTAAAAAAGTGAAATTCTTTCAGTAACCTATATGCTTTTACCGAATTTCAGCAGTGAACATGGCCTAAGAGATGAGCTATGCAGCCACTTTTTCCATTTCAACTTTTTTAGAGTTAAAAAATATATTGTAAAATGTTGTTCTAAAAAACATATTGTAAATTGTGAAACCTGAACATATAACACACATTTTGTTCTTTGTTTGAAATCTTGAAAGCACAAATGCATTATCCGTGTGGAATTGGACTACAGTAACTGGAGTACAGACCTGTGCAGACATGGAGGCACATCGTTGAATGACAAAAATACATGAAGAAAAAAGAAATCAATATCACTCTTGAATCCTTTCATTTTTTTGTACTTTCTATAGAGTATGCCCCAATATCGAAATACTGGGGATAAGCGGATGAGGAAGGCCAACGATGCTACTTATTAAATAAAAAGGAAGACAATATGATTGACAATCCATCTGCATCAAGAGCATATATTTCTTCTGAGAGTTTTATTAACTCTCAGATTGAGTTGCTGGTAACACAACATATATTCTTTTTTTAAGATTTGTATTAACTATCTAAGTTATCATAGTTTTCTCCAGTGGAGAACAAGTTTGCACTCCCAATTCATTTTGGATTTCCTTGCATATTTAAAGAAACAAGCTGTCTGTGCTGGTACATATTTTATTCTCACATGTTATGGATATGTACTTATTAGTTTGCCCTTTTTTTATGTGCATGCTAACTGATGTTGGTCGTCTTTCCTCATTTTATCCCAGGTCATGGAGTAGGTCAATTATGAAGTACAGAAATGCACATTTGTGATAATATACCGGCAGTCTTCTTTTTTTTAGATGCTGCATGTGCAGTCTCATGAGTGATAATGTTTTTTCTAGTGATGTTATTTTTTTTTGGTTGAGAGGCAGTTTTGTTTGTGTAAAATAGCCTATTGAGATTTGGAATCCTCTGCTTTAACTTGCGATCCTGTTTGGTCGTTATATCGAACAAACACAATGCATTTTTACATCTGTGGTTTCCATGGTCATTATCTATGAATTGTTGTTTTCACCTATATATTGCCCATCTTCTCTCTTGCTGTGTTTTCTTTACTTGATGGATCTTTATACTCCCTATTTAAAGTGAACTCACTAGTCCGTGACGGATCCAGAATTAGATAATAGGAGGGGCTTTGTGCAGCAACGAGTAATGGGGAAGAGCTCCTTTGTGCAGCAACGAGTAGGGGGGCTGGAGCCCCACCAGCCCCCCCTGCCGGATCCGTCACTGTCACTTGTAGAGAATCAACCTTTGCTTCACCCCCTTTAGGGCACGTACAACGCCCGTATGTTTGCCATCTGTGTGATGGACATTTAGCAGACGCCCCGCCACAGCCGAATGACGAGCGTGTCATCACCTCGTGAAAGGATGACGGTGGCTCGTGCTCCCAAGCTACATCACCGAGCTCAGCACCGTTTTATGCCTGGGCGAGTGCGAAGCTCCATCTCGTGCGGCCTTCGAGATTTTGCGCGCCCGAGCGGAAATCCCATCTACCACAATGGGGCGAGAGCGGATAGAGGCGGCGGCGGCACGAGATTTGGCTGATGCGTTGTGGCGGTGAAAGGCATCGATCGGGTACTCCACCCGAAGCTGCGGCAGCTTGGTTGCGGCTCAGTGGTTGAAGGCTGCCGGAGGAGGTGTGGCGGTGCCGGAGAAGATGAGGCCACACGGTGTCTGTGCCGGAGCACAACTACACAGGGGAATCTGCATCTGCTGGAGCTTCAGCAACACCTCCTTCATCGATGGGGGATGCTTCTTCGTGTCATGCTTTACTTCTCTGCAAGGACTCGATTCTCAATTGCGCATGTGTTAGTTTCAAACAAAAACAAAATATCTTGGGAAACTGATCTAAATTGACCCAGTTGATGTATAGTTAGTGTATCAGGTACTCAAAGTTCACTTGCTGTTAATGAAAATTATGCATATATGAAATAATCACTCAAATTTTTTTACTGTTAAGCTCTGATAGTGACGATTGTGGACTTTTGCTGTCTTTCAACAACTTCTTTATATTAGTTTTCATTATGTCAATCTTTTTCTGCCTTTAGCTCTGCTCCTTAGTGCTTCTGTTATCTCTCAATTAAACTTGTGAATTCAGTACTCATATACTTCTTTGATGAGATGTGCATACAAAATAGATCATGCAAATAGTACGAATAGTTTGAAGAAGAATTTGTTTTTTGATTATCACTGAGGTTAGTGTAGCAGTATCTAATAGTTTGTATTTGAAATAGTTGCTTGACTGCACTGTTGCCATTTCAAATAGTTTCAGATGTAGTTTCATTCGAAATGAGTCTCATCTCTTTTGCTATTATGTAATAGTTACCTGACTTTTCCAGATACTTTCTTGCAATTGTGTGTTAGATTGAAGATGTCCTGATGAATTTCATTTCGTGAACTGCATTTTCATCTCATTTTAGGTCTGTGTCCTCTCTTTTGCTTGATAACTGGTTACTATGTGAGAGCTGAGATCATTTTCATGACTGTTGTTACTCAATGTCTATCAAGTGTCATTTCTGTCAAGTGCATCTATCACATGCCATTTACAAGAGAAGCTTGCCCATCTAGTGCAAGTGTTCAAACTGAACTGATATGAGAAATTTGCCAATATGAATTCTGTTAATATGACAGGGATGAATTGTGTTAATCAAAATGTGAATTTTTAACTCTTTTCTTGTATTTATAGATTATTCGGCTATGAATATATATATATATATATATATATATATATATATATATATATATATATATATATATATATCAATTATGTTTTATTGACTTATTCATATAGCATACATCTTATTGTGTAATAAGCACAAATAAGGCTACTATGATCAACTTTTTACTTGATCAAACCATGATTCATGTGCTCAAAGATGAATTAAATGTCTTGCAAACAGCTAAATAGTCAACTCATTGTATAAGTTGTCTATTTAGTTGTCTGTATATGTCAAATAGACAACAACTATCTATACTATTGTACATGCCCTTAGTCCTTGTTGAAATTTGGAGCCTGGATTAAAGACTTTGCATCGATGTAGCCATGAGTGGCTGGAGTGCTCTGACCCTTTAGTCTCGGTTCGTACCACCAACCTAGACTACATGGTCTCAGGGCTTTAGTCTAGGTTGGTGTTACCAACCGAGACTAAATGGGGAGGGGGCCTTTAGTCTAGGTTCATAACACCAACCTAGACTAAAGGGTCTCGGGGTTTTAGTCTATGTTGGTGTTACCAATCGAGACTAAAGGGGGTCCTTTAGTCTGGGTTGGTGTTACGAACCGAGACTAAAGGTTCTCTCACAAGTTACTATAAGAGAATTGCATACTCTACTCAGTCAGATGTGTTGTGTAGGTGAGATGGTAAAAAAGCTACATATGAGGCTAGATGTCACGAGTTTGAATCCCTGCACCGCGTACACATATTTCGACGTGCATGTGTGTGAGGGGGCTCCTGGGGATTTTCAATATTTTTGTGGTGCTCTACTTTACAAGCTCCATAAGATCATGCTCCTGCTCTAGCTACCTCAAAAGTCTCTCTTACAACTGATCCCACTCTAGCTACCTCACAAGTCCTCAAGTGAAGGAGAAAGGATCAAGGTGAGACATAATATTATAGTCATAGCCCGGTGAACTTCGTGTCGGTCCTGGCTCGACACTACTTCACATCGTGCCGTGTCATGCCAGCCCACGGACTGCACCGACAGCCCAAGCACGGGCGCGTGGGCCGATTTCATGTCGGGCTAGCCCAAAATAGCTCGGCACTACACGCATACCTGGGCGGCACGAAGCCTGCTGCAGTCATTGGATCGAGGCTGCCCCGCAACTCTCGTCTCGGTCACCGCCGCAGCTCTGGTCCAGGCAACAGCCGATCAAGGGAGGGAGGAAAAGCAGCCCAACACCAGCTTGGAGGAGGAAGCCCACATGGCATAGACTGACCGCAACCAGCAGATCCGCGCGGGGAAGAAGTTGGGGAGGGCACCGGCGGACTGCTCAACACGGGGAGAGGTGGCGCTGAGCTGCATTGAGCTAAGGATTTGTCGGCAGAGGGGAAGGGAAAGAGGCGGAGGGCCTCTAGAGCCGCGATGCCCGGCTGACAGTGACACTCGGTAAATGCAGTGTGTGGCCTCAGGGTTAGGGAGATCGAAAGAGGGGCGACAGAGGGGTGGTCGGAAGGGCAGCATTGAGGATTTTTGGCCGAGGACGTGGGGCTGCAGTCTCGATAGCACTGGTGAGGACCGGAGCATCTGTGGACCGGTGGATGGTCGCTCCTGGCTGTGATGAGAGATTGACAACGTGGTGTGGACTGACTCTTGGCCGAGTATTGCAGGTGTAGGTTGTGGCTTGATTTGCGTTGGTGCAGGTGAAGAGAGAGCGCGAAAGGTCTATGCCTTGCGGGGCCTCCGAGGAGTGGAGAGACAAGTATGCTCGGCTTGAAGGACTAGGTGGCCAGCGGGGTCAAGTGCGGGCCGCATGGTGGCAAGAAAAGCAAGATGAAGTCGTTGATCAGAGCCGGTGTAGGGTAGCGGCTCACAACCGAAGTCTACACGTGGGGTTTGCGGAGGTTCACCACAAAACCGTCAGGTTACTTGGCTGAGCCACAAAACCAAGACCAGAGGCTCGCGGGTGGAGACGGGATTCGGGCACGCCGAGAAGCTTCGATGCTGGCAGACACATGGTGGGATCATAGGGCTTACGTCGGGAGGATGCAGATTGCGGCGACGGCGTGTTCGTGCGATGAAGAGGAGTGCTACATGACCTTTTTGCCCCTGAGGGGTTTGTATCACAACTTAAGTGCTAGGGGTAGCTTGGTCTTTTGCCCGGCCCAGAGGGACTCATATATATATATATATGTATATGTATATGTATATATATATATATATTAAATCTAGGGTTTCTGGGCAAACCATCCTTCCAGACTGCTCTTCATTTCCTTGTTCCATAGGTTTAAATTTTCTTCACTAGTTTGTAAAGAATCTAACCTCCGAGTGTATGGAAGCTTTCATGGTTGCATCGATCTCCTTCTTGTAGCTCGTGTTTTTGTGTGTCTTTTTCAAGCTATTTTCGTTGGATTTTTCATGCGTGCCTTGTTCCTTTGATTTTGAGGTGTTTGGTTTCGGATTTGTTGGTGGGGATCATGGATAGTTGCATCTGTGTGCTTGATCATGACCCCTCAAACTCCGAATTCAGCCTCCGATTGAAGGATTTCGGTTGGAACCCTAGCTTTTTGCTCGGTTGCGATTCAATTCCTGACGATTTAGTTCGTTTGAAAGCTCAAGTTTTGGGGCATATTGTTGGGGGGTACCCGAAAAATTCGGATAACTACCCTAACACGAGAATGAGTTTTCAACACGCTCAAGTACAAAATCAGAGCGCAAAGAGACTGTGATTCTCTCCGCAAGTAGCACAAGTCCCAAAAAAGTCTGAATCCGTTTACACGTGCCCTTGCGCCCCCTTTTATAGGGAGATGAAGGGACTTTTACATACAGATAACACCCCTGGCCTCAGAGAATATTCCTGGTGTGAACACATACATGATTGCCTTTTCTACCTAACATATTTACAAATCTGCCACTAGTTCACACTCTAAACCCGGACTTTTTGGGACACAACTTTGACTTTGCTTCTCCCCTGGTTCGCGAATGTCTTCGCACGAAACTCCCGAACTAGGTCTTCAACAGATTCCCGAAGTGACCCTCGCTTCCCAGCCGGTTCGAGCGCGTCCATGCGCCTGAGTCCCGAACAGAGTCTTCATCAGGTTCCCGAATCAGCAATTCTTCCGAAGTTCGGACTATCAAAAGTTGAGATTCCGGGCTCCCGCATGTTCGTGACACCTCCTTCTCGCCGAATCAGGATCCCCGAACTCTGCACATTCGCGAATTCGAGACTTCGCAGGTCCCAGATTTCCGAGAATCGCGAATTCCCTGCTCCTGAAAAACATGCTTTGAAGACTTCGTTAAGCTCAACGTTTCGAGGGTGACGTGTTTTCCTGAATTCCCCAACACTAGCCCCTCGGGGAAGCGGGTTGACTCCGACGATCCGATTCCACGAACCTTTCGGAAATTTAGTAAAAAACGTCACCCTCGGAACGTCGGAGGGGACACGCATCGCCCGGGGAGTCAAAGGCGGTTAAATCGAGGCGCACTTCGCGAAACTACCCCTCCCCGGCCCTATAAATAGCGGGCTGGCGCTGTTAAAAATCTTTTTACTGCTCTCGAGCCTTTTACGATTCTCACATCTTTCTTTCTTTGCGGAACCTGGTTTTTCTGCTGGAAAGCTTGCGAACTCCAGGCCTTGTTCACGCTCCTCTAAGGTATTCCTTTATCTTTGCTTCGTCGCTTCGTTAGTTCATTAAACTTTGGTGTAGCGATGTCACGACTTCGCGAGTTTTATTCTCGAACATTACTCTTACCCGTCTGAATTTTCGCAATTTGTTGGTTAGGTGGCTCGCGTTAAAAGTACAGCTAGACCCATGACTGCCGAAGAGCTTATCGCTGCCGGTCTATCACTCGACCCAGCTGCCGAAAGCGTGGACCGCGCTACACCGGCCGAAGGTTCTGGTTCGCCCAGCGGCTCCCGAAGTCGCGAAGATGAGGAGGTTGGGTCTGACGGCGGCGAAGACGTCGGGGATGTAGACGCCGGTGTCGACGATCTTATCATGCTGAGGACCTCTGGCCCACTGCCGCCTTCGCTCGCCTTCGGAGAATCGAAGGTCACTAGCAACATTATTCGCGAGTACGAGAAGGCCGCATTCTTCTCCCCTGGCGCTGGGCGCGCCCCGCTTGATGAGCTAATTCCCACTCCCCAGGAAGGAGAAATTGTGGTGTTTCGGGACTTCTTCATCTGTGGATTGAGGTTCCCTTGTGACCCCGTGCTGCCAGCGATTCTTGATGCGTTTTCGGTGAAGATCCACCAACTTACTCCGTCATCCTTCCTCGAAGTGTCAAAGTTTATCTGGATTCTGAAGACCTTCGGCTGTAGTCCTACCATCGACGCTTTCACCAGATTTTTCGAACTGGTGATCATCCCCGAAGTTGTGAAGGGTGAAGACGGGCAGTTCTTCCACAGCCAGCACGCGTGCTGCACCTTCAATACACGACGCCAGAACACCCGACAAGGAATCACCCGAATTCTAATTTCACCTTGCTGCAAGTCCAACCTTTCCGACGATTGGAAATCTTACTGGTTTTACTTGAAGGTCGATGTGCCGAAGCTATCATGCCCGATCGCGCCTCTCACCGCGGTGAATGTGGGGAAGTATAACCAGCGGGCCTTGGGAATCAGAAGCTGCGAAAGTGCATTTCACCTGGCCAGCACAATACTTGGCGGCCGCGACATCATCGAAGAATTCATTGCTGCCCGGGTGTGGCCTATCTCGAACGGTTGGTCCCCTACTGAGCTCGTGTATTATAATGTCAACTGGGCTAACCAGAAGGTGCCTTTCCCGAAGTTCGGGATCAAGCTTCGCGAAGGCCAGAGCGCCAAGGACTTCATGGACGAAGTGGAAAAAAGGGTGAATGTTATGGTGGGCGAATACACGATGAACGAATACAAGGCATACAAAGCCCTAGTGAAGCATAGGAAGAAGATCAATCGCGTCTTTTCGAAAGTCAGCGGTGATAAATTTTTCAGCTCTCGAGGCCCTGGTCCCAAATTGAAAGTTCCCGCCGTCGCCGTGGCCAGCTGCTCAGCCGCCCCCATCAACGCTCCCCGAAGCAGGTCATCGAAGCGAAGCTCGTCGCCTGCCACCGAAGGAACCTCTTCGGGAGTGAAGCCTTCAAGGACCAGATCGCTTGAGTCGTCGAAGCGGAAACGAAAGACCTCCAAACCTCGGACTTCGGAAGCTGAGCTCCAGGCTGCTTCGGGACTTGCCCACATGAGCCGCAAGAAACTGAAGAAAGCTGTGAAGAAAGTTTCTTCCACCGGAGTTCGGCGAGTCCCATCCGCCTTCGACGACGACACCCTCACGGAGACAGATAGCCTTCAAGGTGTTTTCCTCTGGCCACTATTTAACTTTCGAGACAGTTGTCCTGCTGGTTCCGAAAATGAATTCGTGGATGTTGATTCTTTTTCAGATGCTGCCCCCGAAGTCCAAAAAGAGGCATCCCCTGCTGTTGCCGAGAAGTCAGTTGTTGCTGCTGAAGTTGTTGTTCACACTGAGTCCCCTGCTGCTGCCGAAACCCCTATTGCTGAGGTCGCTGCTGCTGATCAAGTCTCCTCCGAATTCGCCTGGGACCTTGAACGCACTATTCAAAGGGAGGGCCACCCCGCAGAAAATGTTCCTTTGGTCGAAGTTCGGGAGGTCGCCCCCGAAGGCCAGGCGCCCTCTCCTTCCTTAGCCGCTTTTAACAAAAGCTTTGGTATGTCTTATCGCGGCAAGCTATTGCGTGTTGGTTTCGAGACAAGTGGCGTCGGGGGCAAGACGTCCAAGTTTTTAACTCTATGGAAATCGTCCACAATTGTTGATGAAACAGGAGATGAGGCATCGGAACGACCCGAAGAAGCCGCTCAAAGCTCCGAAAAAAGGCCTCTCTCCATCTCCGAAACTACTCCTTCACCTCAAGGGAAGGCCTCTTCGGGTTCGACTAAACAAGTCGCCATGCAGCATTTTAGCAAGCAAGGTTTGTTCATCCTCGCTGCCTCTTCATGTCATTCACGCTTATTGAATCTTTGTCTGAGATTTATTCCTGAATTTTTCAGAATTCAAGGATCTGTTGCATTCTTACTCTCCCTCCAAGCTTGCTCGCTTCCACGAAGATTATACCCTCAAGCATTCTATGCTTGGAAAAGTTGCCATAGAGCGGCTCTCCAAACAGGAGAAGATTAACGAACAACTTGCTCAGAAGTCCAAGGAGCTGGAACGTAACTTTTCTCTAGCGCAATCCACGAACCTGGAACTCGAGAGGAAGGTGGCTGAGCTGGCGGAGGCTTTCAAAAGGAGTCACGATGAGAAGAAAGTCATAGAGGCCGCGCTCGAGGAATCCAAGAAGGAACTGGAGAAAGTTCAGAAATCTCACGAAGATGATATGAGTGTGATCGAAAAGCTTCGGCAAAAACAAGAGTGGGCTACGAAAATCGCCGAGGATCTTCGCATCAACAACGCCAGCCTCGCCAAGTCACTGAGCACAAAGGATCGGAAGATCGTGGATCTTGAGAAGGCGCTGGCAGAACAAGGTGAAGCTTCAAAGAAAAACACTTCGGAAATTCTGGGAAGGCTGAAATTGCTCTATGCTGAGTACCAGAAATCCTTGAATGAGTACGGTGTTCGCCCAGCCCCTCTCCCGGATGACATTAACATTCCCAATTTCATGGATTGGCTGGAGGACGAATTTAAGGCTCTTACCGAAGTGATCTCTGGTGCCAGCGACTTCGTCGTTGCTTTCTCTGTGGAGAGTATCCTGAAGATCCTTCACGATTACGATTGTGTGGAATTGGCGAAGTTTCGCGCGAACCATTCTCAATTCCCAAGCGTTACCAGCGACGCGATACTTCGAGCAAACCCCGACGTTGTGGCTATCAAGGAGAAATTCGCGAAGGAGTTTTGGCTGGCTGGCGGGGCGGACATCATTAAGACTATTGCGCAGGCAAAGCTTGCCGAGGTAGTTTCTTTTGCTCGATTTCGTGACTTTAATTTGTCGCAGGTGTTCCAGTTTCTTAAACCTTCCTCACTCTTTTCTTCCTTTTGCAGCTGAGGGAAAAGGAGAACCAAGAAGGAGCCGCCGCATCTCCCGAAGGATCGACTTCTGGCGAGAGTTCGAGTGGGTCCGATGAAGACGGCTCAGGCGGCGGCAGCAGTAGCAGCAGCAGCAGCGATGGTGGCAACGACGGTGAACAAGTCCCCGAACGAGAGGAGGATTCGCCGAAGGTGGATATTACGAACTGAGCGATATGTCTGGACTTTTTGGGTGAATTCGAGACTGGCTGTACATTCATGTAGATTCATCAAACTTTTCTGAATAGATGCTTTGTAAATTTTAACCTGCGCAGGTCCTGCAAGCTGGGCCTCGCGCAGACGTGCTACCACTTCGGATTCGTCGGGATAATATGTTCGTTAGTGGTGAAGCGTGGCGCCTGTTCAAGCGAGCGCATCCTGAACAAGATTTTTCCGATTTTTGGCTTGAGGCCTCGCTTAAGTTTTCTATAGGTTGTTTTGACCTCTCCTCGTTTTTCTTACTTCGTAAGAAGGTTCGTTCTGCGCCGTCTACTCCTCCGTCCGCGAAGGTTCCCAAGACGGAGCCCCTTAGCCCCTTAGCCGATGCATCTGACTTCGCCTACGCTAGCGATACGGCTGAAGACAATGTTTGTAAACCGGGACATGTTGTTGAGCTTTCGTTTTGAGTTTTACGCCAAGTGTTGTAATTATCGAAGAACTGTTCGGAAGTTTTTATGCGAATAAGGCAATGAATATGTTTTTTCTTTGAAAAAAAACGTCACCCTCCCCCACCTTGCCGTTTCGCATGAAAACTGGATTGCAGATTCACAAATCTTACTATTCACGAACTTCTTTAGCGCATCTTTAGGAGAAGTCTTCGTCAATTTTTGAAAATTTCGACCGTCGTTGTGCAAGTCGACAAAATTTGTTTTTCGAATTTTGTGGACTTGGCCCGATCGGCAGACTTGCCTCGGTTGAAATTGCAACCCTCAGTTGCTTCAACCAAGATTTTTTGTGAACATCCGATGGAGTCCCTTGTCCTTTTCTTATAATGATGATACCTGAAAAATTTTCAACAATCTGAAGTAAGTGAGAATACACAGGCGAACCCTTAGACATTCGTTTTCTCGAAATCATCATGCGAACTTTCTGGTGGGAATCCCTTCGTGGATGGGATTTTTCTAGGCCACAACTTGTTGTTGTCTCGGGCCTTTTCGGTGGGAATCCCTCGATGGATGGGATTTTTCTAGGCCACAACTTGTTGTTGTCTCGGGCCTCATCTGGTGGGAATCCCTTGATGGATGGGATTTTGGCTATCAGGAAGCCCTTTTCACGAACTTTTTCTTTTTTCACGATGGAGTTTCGGCTGTCATGGAGCCTTTCTCACGAACTTTTTCTTTTTTCATGATGGAATTTCGGCTATCACAGAGCCTTTCTCGCGAACTTTTTCTTTTTTCACGATGGAATTTCGGCTATCAGGAAGCCCTTTCTCACGAACTTTTTCTTTTTTCATGATGGAATTTCGGCTATCAGGAAGCCCTTTCTCACGATTTTTTTTCTTTTTTCACGATGGAATTTCGGCTATCAGGAAGCCCTTTCTCACGAACTTTTTCTTTTTTCACGATGGAATTTCGGCTATCAGGAAGCCCTTTCTCACGAACTTTTTCTTTTTTCATGATGGAATTTCGGCTATCAGGAAGCCCTTTCTCACGAATTTTTTCTTTTTTCACGATGGAATTTCGGCTATCAGGAAGCCCTTTCTCACGAATTTTTTCTTTTTCCACGATGGAATTTCGGCTATCAGGAAGCCCTTTCTCACGAACTTTTTCTTTTTTCACGATGGAATTTCGAGACACAAAATACGAAACATGCAATTTGGGGGAAGACTCTTTTCATATATATATCGGAAAGAGTATTTACATGGGATCCGCCTCGTTAAAAACCTTGCCTCTTGATTTAGAGCCCCCTTTGCAAGGAAAAGAGTACGGTCCTTCTTATTCTAGCACGACGATTAAGAAATAAAACTAGTTTTTCCTCCGAAGTCACTTATAGACACGTGATTCGGTCTTTTATCTTCCTAGAATGTAAACTTACGAAGATTGAAAAAGTGCTACTCACTACGTCTATCTACAACTAGGGTTTTCATGGATAATACCTCTTTAGGCTATCGGCATTCCACGAATACGGCAACTCTTCGCCAGTCTGCTCCATCAGGCGAAAAGCCCCTGGCATATCTGTTTCCCTGACTATGTAAGGCCCTTCCCATGACTCATGAAGTTTTCCTGGGTTCTCCCAATTTTTCTTTCTTTTCAAGACAAGATCACCAGTTTTGATGTCCTTTCGGACCACCTTTTTGTCTCTCCATGCCCTTGTCTCTCTCTGGTACTTCTCAATGTTTTCTGCCGCTTCAAGGATTGTCAGCTCTATCATGTCTTTCTCCACCTTCTTATCAATTTCCTCTATCTCTTTTCCTTTCAAGACTCTCATGCTTTCATTCTTGATCTCCTCTGGCGTCATAGCCTCAGTCCCGAAGAGTAGGCGAAAAGGCGTGAAACCTGTTGCCCTTGAAACTGTGGTGTTATGAGACCAGATCACCTTCGGAAGTTCATCCACCCACTTTCCCTTTTTTTCGATCAAATAAACATTTCTTGATTCCCGAAAAAATCAAACCGTTGGCTCTTTCGACCGCACCATTGGACCGTGGATGATATACCGATGAAAATTTCGCTTGTGTGCCCGCGGGGTTCCGCAAGATTCTTTGAAGGTGTAACAGTCAAACTGTTTGCCATTGTCAACCGTCAACTCTCTAGGAACTCCGAACCTGCAAACTATGTTCTGCCAAAAGAATTTCTGAACTGTTGCCGCTGTGATATTCGCGAGTGGTTTTGCCTCTACCCACTTCGTGAAATAGTCGACTGCTACAGCCGCAAATCGACAATTACCCTGAGCTGCTGGCAACGGGCCTACTAGATCCATTCCCCATCTTTGTAGAGGCCAGGTTGGAGGAATTAAGTGAACTGGCATTGAAGGCAGGTTCTGCTGATTTCCCGTCTTCTGGCATGCTTCACATTGCCGAACTAACATCTTGGCGTCGATGTTTATGGTGGGCCAATAGAATCTCTACTTTATCGCCTTACCAGCCAAAGCCCTGGTGCCTATGTGTGCCCCACAAAACCCGCTGTGAATTTCTTTCAGAAGTTCGCGACCTTTTTCGAAGGTGATGCAACGCAGCCAAGGCTCAGTGACCCCTGACTTGTATAATTCTCCATTTACTACTGTATAGCCCCGAGCCGTTTGCTTCAATCTTTTTTTCCTCCAATTCATCTTGTGGTTCGTAATGTCCCCTGAGATAGGTCATTATTTCTGCTCTCCAGTCTGGAATTTCCACCATATTCACGATTTGAGTTCTTGAATCTTTGATGGAAGGTTCTCTGATGATTTCAAAGAACACGTCTGGTGGTAGCTCTTGATTTCTGGCTGCTGCCTTCGCCAGTTTATCCGCCTCATTGTTATCATCCCTTGGGATATGCTGGACTGAATACCCTTTGAAATGTTTTTCCATTTCTCTGACTTTTTCAAGATATTTCATGAGAACTCGGATTCCCGGCCTCGCTTTCCTTCTCGATATGCTCCCGGATCACTTTCGAATCCGTTCGATTATGAAGGTCCGTCGCCCCAAGGCTTTCATTTTTCTCAATGCCGCAAAGAGAGCTTCGTACTCCGTTGTGTTGTTCGTGGAGTGTTCGTTGTTCGCGAATATGAGCCGCGCTGCATATCTTATGACCACGCCCGTCGGGGACGTTACAACAGCCGAAATTCCGACCCCCTTGTAACACCATGCTCCATCACACTGCACTACCCAATGTTCGGGCATATTTTCCTCAAGATTCTGAGTAGGTGAGGTCCAGTCCACGACAAAGTCTGCAAGAACTTGCGATTTTATTGCACTTCTTCTCTCTAAATCCACCACATATTCGGAGAGTTCAGCACCCCACTTGATGATTCGGGTGGATGCCTCCCTGTTTGCGAACAAGTCACTTAACGGTTGGTTGGTGATAACTCTTATTCTGTGGCCCTCGAAGTAGTGTCTTAGCTTTCTTGCTGCCATGATGACCGCATACACGATCTTCTCCAGTTCGGAATAGAAAACCTTGGAACCAGACAATGCTTCAGAGGAGAAGTATACAGGAATTCGCCTGAGCTTTCCTTCTTCCTTTTCCTATACCAGCACTGCACTTACTGCCGAATTTGATGCAGACACGTACAGCAGAAGCGGCGATTTTGGCTCGGGAGGACAGAGCTTGGTCATGTTGGACAAGTAGTCCTTCTGTTCGCGAAAGGCCTGCTTCTGAGGTTCGGACCACTGGAATTTCTTGGCACTTCTGAGAACTTGGAAGAATGGCAAACTTCTTTCTGCGGCTTGGGGATGAATCTGTTGAGGGCGGCCACTCTCCCTGTCAACTTCTGAACATCTTTCACTGAGATTGGCTCTTGCATCTCCATCAGAGCCTTTATATTGTCAGGGTTTGCTTCAATGCCTTTCGTTGAAACTAGGCATCCAAGAACTTTCCCCTTGTGAATGCCGAACACGCATTTTTCTGGATTTAGCTTCAAGTTTGTCGCCCTCATGTTCGTGAATGTTTCGCCAAATCACCGATATGGTCTCTTCTCCGAACACTTTTGACAACTATGTCATCCACATATGCCAAAATGTTTCTCCGAATCGCTCGGTGCAAGCACTATTGCTATCATTCTTGAAAACGTGCATCCGCATTCTTCGGCCCCCTCGGCATTCTTACGAAACAAAATGTTCCGAAAGGAGTGATGAAACTTGTCTTCTCTTCGTCCTCTTTGCGAACTCTGATATGATGATACTCAGAGAACATGTCCAGGAGCGAAAGCATCTCACTGTTGGCTGCATCATCCACGATTTTGTCTACCCTTTCCAGGGGGAAATCGTCCTTCTTGCAGGCCTTGTTCAAATCGGTGAAATCCACACACATTCTCCATTTGCCATTTTTCTTCTTGACTGGCACAGTGTTGGCTAACCAGACTGGGTACTTGACCTCTCTGATTACCTGGGCGTCCTGCAACCTCTGAACTTCTGCTTCTACTGCCTTGACCTTTTCGTCAGACATTTTCCGAAGTTTTTGCTTCTTGGGTGTTATCTTGTCATCCATTTCGAGGGCATGTTCGATTATGTCTCTGTCAACACCTTGCAAGTCCTTGGCTGACCATGCGAAAACATCCTTGTTTCTATTCAGGAATCGTATGAGTTCATCATCCTCTTCGCGCCGAGGTTCGCCCCTATTATGACCGCTCCGTCGTGCATGTCATCCAAATACACTTTCTTTGTTTCATCTTCTCGCGGCTATGTTATTTTTCTCTTTGTCCCGCTTAGGCTCTTCATAGGTTTCCTTCCTCTCTTCGACTGCTTTCGAGTGGTACACGTTCGTTTGGCCGTGCGTGTGGCCCTTTTCTATGTTCCCCGGCTTCTTGCCGATTGCCGAACACCGTGATAACCCCTTTGGGCGCAGGCATCTTCATGCATAGGAACCGTTGCCTTATGACAACATCAAACTTGTTCATGAATCCTTCCGCCGAAGATCGCAAGGTACGGGTGATATATGTCAACTACGTCAAAGGTGAGGTTCTCCGTTCGGCATTCTCAAGATCTCCGAAAGAAACCGGGAGTGAAATTTTTCCCCACCGCTTGATGGGCTTTCCTCCGAACCCCCGCAAAGTGGGTACTCCGGTGGATCCAACATGTGCCGGCTCGGGTTCATTTTCTCGAATGTTTTCGGTGAACAGATGTCCGCCGAACTCCCGTTGTCAACCAGGATTTTTCCTATGACCCACCCGAAGAATATTGACTTCGATCACCATGGCATCATTGTGAATCGCGGATTTCAACCCGAAATCTTCTTCGTAAAGGTGATTGGCACCTTCGCCCACTCCGGCGGGGTACCGGGCCATCGTTGATGATGGTATTGACAGATCTCGAAGTAATTGCTTCGCTCGCTTCTTTGTTTCGAATTCCATAGCGCATCCGCCCGTGATTGGCATGATAGTCCCGAAGGACGGCAATGCTTTGGAGTTACGAGGTCCCGAACTTGACTAAGGCCTTGATGAGCTTTTCGGAGGCGGTGGCAAGATTTCCCGAATGGGCCGTGGTTGTCGGATTGACCGTATTGCTTGCGACCGAGGGAAGAATTATCGCGATGGCTACCATGCCGATTGTGATTGTGGAAACCGCCGAACCGATACGGAGCTTGGATCGCGGATTCGCGAACCGCGTTGCCGAAGTTCGGCCGAAACCGGGTTGGCATTGAGGATGCAATGCTCATCGCGCTTTCTCTTGTTGGATTCTTGCCATGTTCTTCTTTGTCTCCGGGCACCCTTCGGTCGTGGCCTCTTCCATGATACGAGCAAAGAGAAGTGGGGATCTCTCGGGTTATGGTTCGGGAGTCCCGGGGTTCCTCTTCCTCTCCCCCTTCATCCGGGGCCGAACCTCGCCCGGCGCTTGGCCCGCTATCTTGCCGTGGCCGAGAGTTTCCAACATTGTTCACGTTTCGTGGATGCTGGGGTGGTGCCCGCCGGAGTCATATCTCTCCGCCGCCCCGTCTTGCCTCGTTTCGTTCGGCTACTCTCTTGCGGTGGTCATCATCGACGTAATGTAATCCTCCAATTCCCGAAATAGTTCTTCAACCGTCTCGTGCTTCTTTCTTGTGAGGTGGGAAGCCGTTGGCCCCGGGGTGAGACCTTTGATCGCGTGCCTTGATCGTTGTCTTGTCATCGCCGTCGGGGATCCGAGACCTCTCGTTGCATGAACCTTCTCACGAAGTTCCGCAAGTGGTTCCCCCGTCCTTCGCTTGCGCTGTACGTGATCCGAGGCTTCGGCCGTTGTGTCATGGAACATTTTAAACGCTTGCATGAACTTTGTTTTGAGATCTACCCACCGTAGATCGAGTGTGGAGGAAGCAAGTGAGTACCAATTCGATCGGTCCTTCGCAAGCTATGATGAAGGATTTGGCGAGTGCAACATCATCTCCTCCCCGCCGAGTTCACACCGACTCGTATCTCATGAGAAACCGCCCGGAGTTTCCGAAGCCATTGTACTTGGGAAGAGAGACAAAGCTTGAACTTCGGCGGCCACGGTGCTTGTTTGCAGCCCTATTGACGGACGGCGATTCGTAATCCACGAAGTGTGAGACTCCGTTTCCCGCGAAAAAGTTTTCTTTCGGGGATTCTCTTGCAGGCGCAGGGTTCTGCTGCGGTGTTTCTTGCCACAGCGAGCTGTTCTCTTGTTCTTTCATTTCGTCAATTTCTCTTTGTATTGCCTGTATCTTCTCTTTTGCTTTGTTCAGCTGCTCTAGCTTTTCCGAGATTTTTCTCTTTGCTTGCAACTGGGCTGCGAACTTTTCCTTATCTTTCTGCAGCTGCTGTATCTTTTGGTGAACCATGGCTAGCTGTCTGTCTTTGGCATCATCATCATCATCATCAACATTCTCGAACTCTTGCTGTTCAGCTGGTTGTTCTTGGACGTGAGCTGTCTTTTCTGCTCTTGCCTTCATGAGGGCCTCGAGCTTTTCTCTTCGTTCTTGGTCTGTTATGTTCGAGGATTCAGGAATGAACGAGGTTTCATTTCCTTGGGTAGGAAGGCGATCATCCTGGTTTGCCTATCCTGGAGCATTCTTCTTGGATTTCTTTTGGGGTGGCATCGTGAGCTTCTTTTTCGGCTGAGACACGGTGGGCGCCAATGTTGGGGGGTACCCGAAAAATTCGGATAACTACCCTAACACGAGAATGAGTTTTCAACACGCTCAAGTACAAAATCAGGGCGCAAAGAGACTGTGATTCTCTCCGCAAGTAGCACAAGTCCCAAAAAAGTCTGAATCCGTTTACACGTGCCCTTGCGCCCCCTTTTATAGGGAGATGAAGGGACTTTTACATACCGATAACACCCCTGGCCTCAGAGAATATTCCTGGTGTGAACGCATACATGATTGTCTTTTCTACCTAACATATTTACAAATCTGCCACTAGTTCACACTCTAAACCCGGACTTTTTGGGACTACAACTTTGACTTTGCTTCTCCCCTGGTTCGCGAATGTCTTCGCACGAAACTCCCGAACCAGGTCTTCACCGGATTCCCGAAGTGACCCTCGCTTCCCGGCCCGGTTCGAGCGCGTCCATGCGCCCGAGTCCCGAACGAGTCTTCATCGGGTTCCCGAATCGGCAATTCTTCCGAAGTTCGGACTATCACGCTTGAGATTCCGGCTCCCGCATGTTCGTGACTCCTCCTTCTCGCCGAATCGGGATCCCCCGAACTCTCGCACATTCGCGACCCGAGACTTCGCAGGTCCCAGATTTCCGAGAATCGCGAATTCCCTGCTCCTGAAAAACATGCTTTGAAGACTTCGTTAAGCTCAACGTTTCGAGGGTGACGTGTTTTCCTGAATTCCCCAACACATAGCATCCCCTAGGGACGCTTCACACCTCCCCCAAATCTTTCCTCAAGAGCTCAAACCATTTGGGAGATCCGTGGATGGATAGGTGAGCACATGCTTACGGTTTCAGGTTCGATCTGCTGTTCCCGCTCCTGGCAGACCATCCGCGCGGGGTCGGTGGACTGTCCGCGAGGTGCTGACCAGCCGGTTGTTCATCGTGTTCTTCATGACTTCTTACGTCACTTTGTTTTGATTCATCGAGTTGGGAGGTTTCAGTTGGAGCAGGTTTGCCGGTCTGTCCGCCCGGGGTTGCCAGACTCTTCTCGCGGGTCGGACTGTCCGTGGGGTGGCCACGGACCGTCCGTTTTTCGAGGTGCAGTACTGGTTTTTCGGGTTGCATAGACTATTCATTGAGCTCCCGTGGGCCGTCCTGTCGGTGTTTTAGACCGGCAACCTACTAAATGGAGTACCCGAAGTAGATGAATGTGGCCTCGCTGAGATCGGTAACTCGAAGGAAGAGACACGTGGCACACAATTTAGACAGGTTCGGGCCGCGAGGTGCGTAATACCCTACGTCCTGTATGCTGCGTAGCTCTGGATTGATTGGGTATGATTACAAGATGGTGTAATTGTACGTCGTGAGATGAGATTCGATGCTAGAGAAGGGTCCCTGCCTCGCCTTATATAGTCCGGGAGGCAGGGTTACAAGTCGGAGTAAGGAGAGAGTACTAGTCGAGTACGTCTAGGAGTCTTTCATACAGTGCAGGACATGTACAGCTTCCTAACCGAGTATTGCTCCTCCGTAGTCCTTGTGCTTCACGCCATCGGGTGCCGTGCGCCGCAAGCCGGTAGTCCTGTGGGCCCACCGAGTAGTCGGTCCCGGTACCCACCGAGGTAGTGGGCCCGTGGAGGTCCATACGACAAGCCCCCGAGTACTTTGTAGTCGAGAAGGATAGCTTCAAGTAATCTTGACGGCCTTAACGAGTAGTCCTCAAGCGTCCCCGAGTACTACAAGTCAAAAGTCCTCAAGAGTAGTCGAAGCATCCCGAGGCTGGAATGTACTTCAGCTGATGTTTGAGCAATCTTGAAGTCTTCTCGAGTAGTCCCAAGCATCCTCGAGTGCTGCCCTCGAAGGTCTTCAAAATGCCCGCGTTGTCTTGAAGCCGAAGCTGATATGGAAGTGCGATTGCAAAATCGCACTCCATATGGAGTAGCCCCCGAGTCTTAGGTTGAGTCGTAGGCTCTGGCTGAGGGTCCATCTGAAGTTTCGGCAAGAATATCCCGAAAAATCCGGAGAGAAAAAACCGAAGGACACGTGGCTAGGAGCCCTCGAACCTTGAGTCGAGTACTTCCTCTCGAATTGAAGGGTCATCATGTAGAATGTGTCCTGAGATGCTCCTGAGTTTTGTCGCTTCCCAGGTAGTCGAGTAGAAGTAGCCGAGCCCCCGAGGTGAGGTGCGTCCACTAGTAGAATACGAAGAGTCACGCGCGGCCGCTGAGTCAGCCGAGCGCAGACTTATCCATCCGGCCGTTGGAGGGCCATTGTGACTTATAAATAGAAGCCAAAACCCTTAGGGTCTTCCACCTATCGCAGCTGTAGCCATTTCGAATAGATCTTGGCCAGAATCGCCGCTAGCGCACGCCGCCGCCGCTGTAGATCTGAGTGCGCCACCAGAGAGAACCACCGCGGTTGCTCCCGAGCGAATGCGCGTGAAGACGCCGTGCACCTGGAGGATGAAGCCGTCGCCGTCCAAGACCGTGAAGACCACCGGCGGGAAGAAGAGGGGCCGCGACGAGGCCGCCGGATCTGCCGCAGGGGCAGCACCACCGATATCTCCACCGCGGCCAGATCCGAACCACGAGTGGAAGAAGTCAAAGACAAAGACCGAAGATTTGCTGGCCCGCCTCAACAGCAGATTCATCCGTGAGAAGGAGATGGACATGTGGAGGGCCGCCGCCGGGGATCCGTACCCGATGGAGAAGAGCGAAGACGAGATCCCGATGTTCGCGCGCTTCGCGGAGCGCGGACTCGCGCTTCCGGCGAGCGACTTCTTCAAAGGCCTCATGGGGTACTACGGCGTCGAGTACCTCAACCTCAACCCCAACGGTATTTTCCATACCACTGTCTTCGTCCACTTCTGTGAAGCATTTCTGGGGATCAAGCCCCACTGGATCTTGTTCCGGAAGTTCTTCCGGGTGAAGCCGCAGCCGAGCGCCGAGCAACCCGCGAGTAGTTGGTGGAGCAGGAATCCAGATGCGGGAGGACGCTGCCGAGCAGTACCTCTCGTACAAGCTTATCGACTCCAACCAGGACTGGAAAGCGTAATGGTTCTACATCACGAACCACCACCCAGGGTTGCCGAAGCCGAGCGGGAAGCAGCCCAAGCATCGTCCATGGTGGAACACAGAGCCCATGATGCAGGAGGGGATCCAGCTCCCCGAGCTGTTGGCGCACATCATGGTGCTGAGAGAAGCCGGGCTGAGGGCCGAGCACGTGGCCTTCAGCTTCATGAAGCGCAGGGTGCAGCCACTGATGGCTCGTGACACCCTGGGCTTCGAGTACACCGGCGAAGACGACACGTCGCGGATGCCTGGAGACGAAGTCGACGACGACGACATTGTCGATAGGCTGACGCGCATCTTCAAGGACATGCCACCGTACACGGCGTGTCCGGTCCCAGAGTACTCCGCCGCGCGCCCGCCAAAGGAGGTAAGTAGCCGTAGCTCGTGTCGAGTACCCAGTCCTTCTGAGTAGTCGCGCTGATGAGTTGTGTCTTGCAGGATGACTTGAAGAAGTTCGTCTCTGAGCCGCCGCCGCCCCCTCAGGAAGTCGATATCCCCGAGGAGGGAATAACCAAGGCCAAGGAGCGGCGGGAGGTCGGCGAAGGAGATGACACCGTTGTCGTGGAGGACACGTCCGACGAGGATGACGACGAAGAGATGCTGCAGGACCGCTTCCAGCTGTGGTCGAGGTTCAGCCGCCCTGGCCTACCTCACGTGCCCCTCGTGCAAGATCCACCGATTAGCCTGGAGGCTAGTCTGGCTGCGCCGCCACGGAAGCCGCGCAACCCCGTCCGCAAGCGGGTGACGAAGAAAGGTCTCTGAGACCACGCCCCAAGAGGTAAGACGTATTGAGTAGTGTAGTCGAGTACTAGTATCTCGAGTTCACTTGACGATGACTGAGCTTCCTTGCTTGCAGGAGGTGCCGCCTACGGAGCCTGCTGATCAGGGTGACGAAGGCGAGTGGGACACGGTGGGGGAACCCGCTGGGAGTCGTAGCCCAGCCCCCACTGTTGAAGAGCTCTTGGCGCAGATGGAGCGCCAGCCCCCTGCTCCTCAAGGGAGCACGGAGCCCGCGCCCGCCGGCCGCCGGAGAAGTGGCCGCAGGAGCGCAGGAGGGCACTGCACCGGCTGCCGTTGCTGCGGAAGAGGCAGCGGCCGCAGAGGCGCAGGAGGAGGCGCCTGCCGAGGCTGGACTGGTAGACATTGCTAGCATCCTCGGCGCCCCGATCGTGACGATAGTCCGGTCAAGCTTGTAAGTGCTGAGCCTTCCCGAGTAGTACTTGATGTAGTAGTCGAACTTGATTGACAACCAACTTGTGTATTCTGCAGGAAATCAACGGATCTGTCTTGGGAGGGGGATGAACCCTCTACAGCGGTGGCGGACGAGGAAGTCGCACCGCCCGCCGAGGAGTCCACTTCTGCCCCTCAAGCGGAGTCCGAAGCGCGGCTGCTGGAGCTACATTGCCCGAGGGCAGTGTGGTCGAAGGTAAGTACTCTGCTGAGGCTGTAGTACTCCCAAAGGGTAGTTGTAGTCGCTGATGCACTTGTCTTCTTGTTGACAGGTGCCGAGGCCGAAAGGAGCGACATCCCGGCGGCGGTGCCCATGCAGAATTTGACACCACAAGTGTCGGAAGCTGCTGAAGGAGCCCCCGAGCTGATGGAGGAGGCCGCCGAGGAGGCCGCTGTGGCGACCGGAGGAGAGGAGGCCACCGTGCCGCCAGAGGCTACTTTGGAGGTGGTTGTCCGCTCCCCGGAGATCCAAGACGCGGAGCCCATCCGCTCTGCGCCGATGACTGAAGCCGCCACGAGTAGTCGTGGCGGGGTGGAGTTGCTGGCAGATGACTTGGTCGACCCGGCAACGGTGGCCAGGCACCTGGAGGAGGTCCGCCAGGCTGAGCAGTGGATGAAGGTGAGTAGTCTTAACTCCTGAGTAGTCAATCCGTAAGCGTTGAGTACTCATTTGACATGTGTTGAATGTGCAGGACGTCGTGGAAAGGTCCCGCGAGAAGTCTAACATGCTGCAAGGCTTCGGCGACGCGGTGCTCCGGGCTGAAGCGCTGGAGGATCAACTCTTGAAGTCGCGGAAGCACGCGGCCGCCATGCAATACAAGCTTGATACCGCCTTCGCCAAATATCACAACGACATCCAGGAGATGCAGGCGAAGAGCGACGACTTGGTGTGGAAGAACAAGTCACTCCGCAACAAGAACAAAGGTACACCGCTTGACTTGTTGAGTAGTTATTGGTGGTCGAGAGGTAGTCTAACCCGCTGCGCCTTGTTGTTTTGCAGAGCTTGAGACCCGGGTTGAGCAGTTGAAGACTTCAGAGACAGACATGAAGAACCTCTTCTACCGGGAGCAGGAGGCCCGCCAGGTACTCGAGCTAGACTATAAGGAGCTTGCCTTCGAGTGCGACAAGCACATGGAGCTTCGTATTGCTTCCGATCGTGACCTCGTCAACTGCTACAAATCGTTGCGTGCCGAACGAGGACTGCGAGGCGCTGCGGGCCCAGCTGAAGGAGCTTGAAGAAGCCGCGCTCCCCATTGCAAGACTCTTGGTGCCTCATCCTGGCGGCCCCAAGATAGCACCGCTCGTGGATTGACTGAAGGAGGCCCCCAGCCGGCTGGCGGCGTACGTGAAGCATCTGGCGAAGTCGATCCCGAACCAGGTGCTGGCCTTCATGAAGTCCTACTTTCCGAAGGCGCCCGTGGACGTAGTCGCTGGCGGGGTAGCCGCCAACTGTACAGACGAGCAGTATGTGGAGCTGCTAGAGCAGATGGCGCCCATTGCGGAGCAGGTCGCCGAAAAGCTTAACCTCCAGTAGTCCTGTAATAGTTAGCTCATAGCAGTATGTGTACAAAAACATTTGTAATGTAATTGTTCGAGTATTAATGAAGAAAAGTTCCATCAATGAGTACTCGTAGTCGCGATCTTAGAGTGCGGAGCCCCATCGTGGAGTTGATGCGAGTAGTTGTACTCGGCGGTAGTCCCGTTAAGGGAAGTACACAGTAAAGAAGTTGATGATCGATCAAACTTTATTACTGAAGGAGTACACCTGGATGGCCAGGGCCGTAGTTACAGAGTAGTCGCCTGGACCCGGAGGCCGCTTACGGCTAAGTGGTGCTAGGGCGAGTAGCCGCTTACAGTAGTAGATTTGTAAGTAGCTGTGTAGGCTGGATCTTGGAGTACATGGTCTCTCAGTAGACCGCTGCTAGAGTCCTTTGTCGCTCGTCGCAGCCCAGGATCCGTAGGTAGCCGCGCGGGCTGGATCCTGGAGAGGAGTAGTCCGGAGACTAGTGCCTGGACCCGGAGGCCGCTTACGGCGGAGGGGTCTTGATGTAGTCGTGTAGACTTGAACCCCGGAGTAGTCGTGTAGACTAGGCGTAGAACCGACAGAGTTGGTCGACGTTCCACGAGTTGTTGACGTCTTCGCCTTCAAGTGTCTGGAGGCGGTAGGAGCCCGACCCAGTCACCTTTGCAATCGTGAAGGGACCTTTCCAGGGGGAGCTGAGCTTGTGTAGTCCTTCCGTGTTCTGGATACGACGGAGGACAAGATCGCCAACGTTGAAGGAGCGTTCTTTGACGTTGCGATCATGGTACCGTCAGATACCCTCCAGGTACCTTGCTGATTGGACGAGGGCAGCGCAGCGAGCTTCTTCGAGTCCATCGATGTCAACTCTTCTGCTGTCTTCAGAGACGCCTTCGTCATAATGCTCCACCACTGGTGAGTTCCATATGACATCAGCAGGGAGGATTGCTTCAGAGCCGTAGACCAGGAAGTAAGGGGATTGCCCCGTTGGCTTGGAGGGCTGAGTACGTAGCCCCCAGAGTGCATTAGGTAGTTCCTTGATCCACTTGCCTCCTTTGGAGTTAGCAGCGTCCTGTAGCCGCTTCTTGAGAGCGTCGAGCACCATCCCGTTGGCGCGCTCGACTTGTCCGTTGGCCCGAGGATGGGCAACTGAGACGTATCGGACGTCGATCCCGCCGTTCTCGCAAGGTACTCCCCCAATCGGTGGTTGTTGAAGTTGGAGCCCAGGCCTGTGATGATGCGGTGGGGTAGTCCGTAGCGATGCACGAGTTCATCCAGGAAGTCGAGTACTCTGTCAGCCTTGGGGCATGTGACCGGCTTGACCTCGATCCACTTGGTGAACTTGTCGATGGCCATCAATACCCTGTTGAAACCACCTGGCGTAGTTGGCAGTGGCCCAATCATGTCGAGCCCCCAGCAGGCGAAGGGCCAGGTTGGCGGTATGGTGAGTAGCCTGTAGTCCGGGACGTGTTGCTGCTTGGCGAAGTATTGGCATCCTTGGCACCTTCTGACGAGTTCTTCAGCGTCGCCCAGGGCTGTGGGCCAGTAGAAAGCTCACCGGAAGGCCTTGCTGACTAGCGTGCGGGAAGACGCGTGGTTGCCGCAGACGCCCTTGTGGATCTCCTCCAAGATGTCCTTGCCTTCTTGCCTGGGGACGCACTTCATGAGTACTCCAGAAGATGCGCCCCGCTTGTAAAGCTTGTCTCCAACGAGGACGTAGGACTTGGCGTGGTGGATGAGCAGCTCGGCCAAGTTCTTGTCCGAGGGAACCTTCTGCTCACTGAGGTAGTCGATGAAGGGTTGCCTCCAGTCCACGTCGATCATCATGACCTCCCGTCCGGCCCGGTGGGTGCGCCGGGACAGGGGGTCGGTGGCGCCGCTGCGGGATGGATGGCGCGTGAAGCTCGTGAACGAAGACACCCGCTGGTACTTGAGCGCGGGTAGATCCAAGCTTCGACAGGACGTTCGCTGCAACGTTGTTGTCACGGACGATGTGGTGGAACTCGAGACTGTAGAACTTGTTCTCGAGCTTGCGGACTTCTAGGCAGTAGGCGTCCATGTTCTCCTTGTTGCGGTCCCAGGACTTTTTGACTTGGTTGATGACCACTGCGGAGTCGCCATAGACTTGTAGCCGCTTGATGCCTAGTGAAGCCGCGAGGCGAAGCCCGTGTAGGAGAGGTTCGTACTCGGCTTCATTGTTTGAAACCTTCCAGAAGATCTGCAGGATGTACTTGAGTTGTTCGCCCGTTGGAGAGATCAGGAGTACCCCTGCACCTGCGTCCTCGAGGTTGAGTGAGCCGTCGAAGTACATCACCCAATGCTCTGGTCGCACGGTTGGAGTAGGTAGCTGGTTCTCCTGCCACTCCGCCATGAAGTCGACTAACGCCTGCGACTTGATGGCTGTGCGTGGCTTGAAGTCGATGGTGAGGGCGTCGAGCTCGACTGCCCACTTGGAGATTCTTCCAGTAGCATCTTGGTTCCGCAGGATGTCGCCGAGCGGATAGTCGGTGACGACGAAGATTGAGTACTCATGGAAGTAGTGTCGTAGCTTCCGCGAGGTGATGAGTACTGCGTACAGGAGCTTCTGCACAGGCCGATAGCGTGCCTTGGACTCTGACAGGACCTCACTGACGAAGTAGACTGGGTGCTGGACTGGGTAGGCGTGGCCGTCTTCCTGCCGCTCGACGATGATGGCAGTACTGACCACATGAGTAGTCGTGGCGAGGTAGAGCAGTAGCTGCTCGCCTTTGTGAGGAGCCGTGAGGACCGGTGGCTTCGATAGGAAGTCCTTGAGCTGGGCAAGGGCTTGATCCGCCTCTGGAGTCCACACGAACTTCTCTTGGTGCTTGAGTAGTTTGAAGAAGGGGAGCCCCCGTTCTCCAAGCTTCGATATGAATCTGTTCAAGGCCGCCATGCACCCGGTCAGCTTCTGGACGTCTTTGATGCACGTGGGAGCTTTCATGTTGGTGATGGCGGAGATCTTCTCGGGGTTGGCTTCGATGCCGCGTTGGCTGATGATGAAGCCGAGTAGTTTGTCCGAAGGTACGCTGAAGACGCACTTGTTCGGTTTGAGCTTCCAGCGGTACTCGCGCAGGGATGCGAAAGTCTGTTCAAGGTCGTCGATGAGGGTACTGGAGTTTTTGGTCTTGACGACCACGTCATCCACGTAGGCTTCGACGTTCTTGTTGAGTTGCTTCTTGAAGCAGGCCTGGATAGCTCGTTGGTAGGTGGCGCCGGCGTTCTTCAACCCGAAGGACATGGTCGTGTAGCAGTACGCGCCAAATGGGGTGATGAACGCGGTTTTCTCCTAGTCTTCTTCCTTGATCGCGATCTGGTGGTACCCGGAGTAGCAGTCGAGGAAGCAGAGCAGGTCGCAGCCCGCCGTGGAGTCGATGACTTGATTAATCCGCGGCAACCCGAAGGGGTCCTTGGTGCAGTGCTTGTTGAGGTCAATGTAGTCGACGCACATCCTCCACTCGTTTGAGTTCTTCTTGCGGACGAGGATAGGGTTGGTGAGCCACTTAGGACGGAAGACTTCTCTGATGAAGCCAGCCGCGAGTAGTTTGGCGAGTTCCTTCTTGATGGCATCCCGTCTGTCGTCGGCAAAGCGTCGGAGGTGTTGTCGCTTGGGGGTGGCCTTAGGATCGACATTGAGGCAATGCTCAATCAACTCCCTGGGCACTCCTGGCATGTCCGCTGGCTTCCACGCGAAGATGTCACGGTTAGCCCGGAGGAAGTTGATGAGCGCATCTTCCTATTTGGGGTCTAGGCCGGCCCCGATGGTAGTGGTCTTGCTGGAGTCGCCTGTTCCGAGGTCGATCGTCTTGACTAGAACCTCCTCAGCTGGCTGAGGCTTGTTGGCGTTGTCAGACTTCTCCGGGATGTCGAGTTCACTTGTAGCAAGCTTCTTCGACGCAGCGTAGACCTCCATCATAGCGTTGGGTACTTGATTTGTAGAGGCGATCTCCATGGCTTCTGTATCGCAGTCGTGGGAGATCCTCAAGTCCCCTTGGAGAGAGAGTACACCCGCTGGGCTTGGCATCTAGAGTACCAAGTAGGTGTAGTGGGGCACCGCCACGAACTTGGCGATGGCCGGTCTGCCGAGGATGGCATGGTAGGAAGTCTCGAAGTCCGCGACCTCGAACTTGATGTACTCGGTACGGTAGTTGTCCCGAGATTCCCCGAAGGTAACTGGCAGGACCACTGAGCCCAGTGGGATAGCCTCGTTACCGGGGACGATGCCGTAGAAGGGCGTGTTGCTCTTGGTGAGCATGTGGGTGATGTCGAGCTTCATCTTCTTCAAGGTCTTGGTGAAAAGGACGTTGAGCCCGCTTCCACCATCGATGAGGACCTTGTTGAGCTTGGAGCCCGCGACCACTGGCTTCAGGACGAGAGGGAACCGCCCTGGTTCGGAGAAGCTGGTCCATTGATCCGCGTGGGAGAAGGTAATGGGTACCTCCGACCACCTGAGAGGGGTCGGGACCGCTGGTTCAATGCTCATGACTTCTCGATGGGTAGCCTTTTGCTCCCGCCTGCTGGGTAGTCCGCCGAAGAGGACGTTGACAGTCTTGTCGGGTTCCTGGAAGTCGTTGTTGTCTCCGTCGTTCTTCTTCTTGCCCTTCTTGTCGTGAGGGTGCGGTGGCTCTGGAGTACTTTTGTGTGCATGCTTGAGTTGGTAGCACTACTCGGTGGTGTGGTTGCCGTTCAGATGCCACGGGCACTTCTCCTTTAGCAAGTCTTTGAAGCCGCCGGAGTTCTTCTTCGAGTTTTCCTTCGCAGGGCGCTGGATAGCCGCGACGGTGTTGTTTGGCTTGCGCTTGCGGTTGGGACCCGAGTGGTTGTTGTTGTTGTTACGACCACCTTGGTTCCCGTTGTTGCCGTTGCCGCCGCCCGTGTTCTGCTTGTTCTTGCCACGGATGGCGTCGTACTTGGCGTTGGCCTTGTCTTCTTCGTCCGCCCAGGACGTGATCATGTCCTTGAGGTGGGGGATGGACTTGGGGCGGCGACGACCGAAGTCTTCAAAGGTGCGGCGGTGGTAGAGGCCGTCTTGGAAGAGGTCGATGACCTCCTTGTCGATGACGTCGACTACGGTAGCGCGCTTGTCGAAGAAGCGGCGCATGTACTTGCGGAGGGTCTCGCCTTGTTCTCGCTTGACCATGGCCGGGTCCATGCGAGTACCCGATCGGCCCATGGTGCCCGCGAAGTTGCTTTGGTGAACCGCTCCTTCGACTCGGTCCCACTTGTCGATCGAGTGCTTGTCCAGCGACTCGAGCCATGTGAGTGGAGCTTGGTCCAGGCAGAAGGGGAAGTAGAGGCACTTGGTGTCGTTGTTGTCGCCAGCATTCTCGATGGAGAGGGCGTAGCACCTGAGCCACTGGATGGGGTCCTGCTTCGCGTCATACTTGGTGATCCCCAAAGGCTTGAACTTGTCGTGGAGGAGCAAGTTGCGAAGTCGAGGTGAGAAGGCGGGGAAGCCGTCGTTGTCGCCTGTGGTGGCCAACTTCTTCCGCCGCAGCTCTTCAATCTTCTGGCGGGCGTCGTAGCCGCCCTGTGAGGCACCGGACGCATGGCTGTTCGCGTGGTCTCGACCTCCACGGTTGCCGCCGCCGCCGGCCCTCCTGTTGGCTCCGTGGATGGAGCTCCCGTCGTCGCTGCCGCCGCTGTCAGGTTCACGGCCGCCGCCGTCGTGGGCGCGGTGAGGGACAACTTCGCGGTTGCTGTTGCCACCCTGTGGAGGTCCGCCGGCGTTTGAGCGAGTACGGTTGGGCTGAGCTGGAAGCTCAGCTCGAGTACGGTTGGGGCTGGGGTTGGCGCTGCGACTTGTAGCTTCGTTGTCTCGGTTCCTGGCGGGAGGAGGCTGGTTGACCCTGTAGTCGACCCGCATGAAGTAGGCGTCTTCGGCGAGCTTGGCGATTGAGGACCAGGAGCGTCCCGGTGGTCGATGGATGACCGCTCCTCAGTGATGAGTGATTGACAACGGGTGTTGGACTGACTCTTGGCTTAGTGCGCAGGTGTAGGCTGCGGCCTAGTTCATGTTGTTGCAGGTGAAGAAGGGCGCGAAAGGTCTTCAGCCTTGAGTGGCCTCCGAGAGATGGAGAGACAAGTAGGCTTGGTTCGAGGGACCCGGTGGACAGCGGGACTAGGTGCGGGCCACATGGTGGCGATACAAGCAAGACAAAGTCATGGACAATCGAGCCGGTGCACGGTGGCGGTCGAGTCAAGTGGTTTGGCGGGAGGCCGGACCGAGCACGCGGGGTTTGGTGGTTTGCCCACAAAACCATCGGAGGACGGTTTCTTGGTTTGGGCCTCAAAACCAAGTCCGAGGGCCCAACACGACGGAGACGGGATCCGGGCGTGTCGGGAAGCTTCGAAGCGGAGGACACGCGGCGGGATCGCATGGCTTGCGTCGGGAGGACGCGGGGTGCGGCAAAGGCGTGGCCGTCCGATGGCAAGACCCACAAACATTACCTAAATGCCCCTACGTGGGTTGTATCACCAGTAGTTAAGTTAGGGGTAGTCGAGTCATTTACCACTCCGGCTGGACCTGATATATAAGCCATGAGTGTGTGTGGATGGCTCTCTCTCTCTCCGCGACTTAGGGTTTCATTTCCTCCCTCCCATTTCTCATTTTGGTAGCTATTTTCTTCTCTATTTTCTCTAGGCTAGCATGAGAGCTTCATGAGAGATTTGTTGAGAGGGATGGATGCTAGGGCGGCATGCTAGACCTTGTGAATCTTTCCTAGTTTGTATAGAAGATTCGGAGTGGTGTTTTTCGTGGTCTTTTTGTGCTTGTTTTCGTGCCTTTGTTCTTGGCGTGCTTCCGCGGATTTGAGTGGGTTTCTCCCCTAATTTCTTTGAGGGAAAAATGGATGGATGTCTCGTGCATTTTTGTGATTGATCTTGTGCCCACAAACGCCGAGAAACCACTTCGATTCAAGGATTTTTGTTCGGTGCTCTAGCTTTTGGTGGTGCTCAAAGGATTCGCGATTCCCAGTGATTTAGGGAGTTAGGAGGCAAGATTTTTGGGCTATAGCATCCTTGTGTGAAACTTTTCAAGTCTCCAAACCCTTGTCTTCACAGCTTCAACCGTTTGGGAAATCCGATGATGATTTGGGGGAGTTGACCATCGAGATCGGGCTGTTTTTCTGCTCTGTCCGTTCCTTCGGACGGTCCGCGTCGTCCTGGCGGACAGTCCGCGTCGTGCGTGTTCGTCAGGTGTTCTTCGTGTTCTTGCTCGCCTTTCATTTCGATCCGTCGTAGTTTTGAGTTTTGGTTGGAAGAAGTTTCGGACGGTCCGCGTGTGCTGGGCAGATGGTCCGCGGGTGCCTGGCGGACAGTCCGCGTGCTCCCCGCGGACGGTCCGTTATTCGTGGTGCGTCTCTGGTGGTTCTGTGTGCTTTATCGAATGGTCCGCGGCGTAGGGCCAGACAGTCCGCGGTGTTTGTGCGGACGGTCCGCGGCAGCAAGCCGGACGGTCCGCGTGGCCAGTGCGGACGGTCCGGCCCTCCTGGCCGGACGGTCCGCCAGATCCTGTGTGCTTTGCTTCTTGGTTCGATTCCTTTCTTCCTTTCGTGTGCTTCCGCGTGTGCTTCAAGGAATCGTTCCTAGGACTAGAGGTTGATCCATAACCTCGTTGTCTTGACGATTAGTGTGTGATTCGATTCATCGCTTGTGTGTGACCAGGATTTGACTAGGTTATAGGCCGGGTTCTTTGAGAAGAATTTTTACCGGCTCCTATTCACTCCCCTCTCTAGTCGCCATCTGTTCCTTCAATTGGTATCAGAGCTTGGTGCTGGATTCTTTGCGACTTTGACAAGTCTTGAATCCTAAGATGGCTTACGTTGAGCGGGGCGGTCCACCGCACTTCGATGGCAAGGGTTACCACAAGTGGGCAGCTCGTATGATGATCTTTCTTCGTGGAAAGTTGTTGGATGTCACACCCGATTTTCCGTAGAAAACCGAATGCATCTCATATGTGTGCCAGGATCACAATTTCACACATATGATAGACTCATGAGTGTAATATCACAAGACATTGCTCAAAACGTACAGAAAAGGTTTATTAACTTTTATTACACTCACGAAGGTAGACACAAATGTCTTTACACGAACATCGATAACTATGAAGACGCGACTCCATCTTCATCTTCCACGAGCATCCGAGCGGTTGATCGCATCCTCGAACTCCTCGTAGTCGGTGAAGTACTCCACTCCGGGATTCTTCTGCGAACGAGCGTAAGCAAGGATGAGTACACTTATGGTTGGTACTCGGCAAGGCCACGGGAATAACCGGAAAGCAATATTAATCCATCTTTAAGTTCAATTAATCATGTGAGGGTCCGGGCCGCTCTTGACCGTGAGCACGGCCGATCGATCGTTTTACACTGCGAGAGGTTGCACACTTTTCCCACGGTTCGCGTAAAAGTTCCAAAGAACTTTGAACCCAACCACGCATGTGATGATCAGGCACAATACCACACTTCCGAGGTGTGATTGCATAGGGACGCTACGAAGCCTTTACAAAGATATGCAAAAGACTAACGACCCGCATAGTTACAGATCAGGGCGGACCATAACCCTCCCTAGTGGTCGCACCTTAGCAAAGGCCGCTACCCCAAAAGGACCGGGCTATACTCCCGCAACCCGGATCCCCCTCTCGCTCCTTTCGGAAAAGGGCCATCAGATCAATCGCACACCTAATTAATTGGCTAAGCCAGAGCCATATGGACTGTGGTTGCACTGTTTTCCTGGGTGGTTCTCCATGTTCCGATTAACTTATAGTGTTCTTGATTAAAGCATAGGTAGAAGGGTGGTTAGGGTCACTTGCCTTTCTCCAACGATAAGCTACTTTCCTTATCTGAAAAGCTCTGCACTTGAACTTCCTCGAACGGCGTGTTGGCTACGATCATGCAAGAAAACATACAATAAATAAAACAATACATCAAACATTACCAAAAGACTAAAACAAGCTTTTAGAAATGACGGGCTCGGAGAGACGATCGCGTGGACACCAAGAACGCGTAAAATGGAGCTAGGATGGAAAAGATATGGCTGAAACAAGATTCAGGGACTAAATTGTGATTATCTGAAAGTTTTAGGGGTTTTCTGCAAGATTTCAGGGACCTAAACATAAATATGTGTGAAACTAGAAGGTCTAACATGTAAAAGGTTAAGGATGGGCTGCTGAACATGAAAACTATGGAGCTCAGGGTTCAAACCATAAAAACAAGGACCTGTTTGAAAAGCTTTATATAGGTGGAAGGGTATTTTTGTAATATTAAAAACCGCAGGGTCCTTTTTGCAAAAGTTCCTGGGCGGCCGGCGGGTGAGCTGTGCTGGCGACGCGTGGCGGCTTGCGGTTGGTGGGCTGGCGCAAGCATGACGTCGGCGTGACGTGGCTGCTGACGTCAGCGTGTGGATCGGCGCGGTGCACCCGGTCCACCGGTCTACCGTGGACCGATCCAAAGGGTTACGGATCGCTTTTAATCTGGGCCGTCCACCGGATCGGGCGGCTGTGGCGGTATGTGGGCGTCGGCGGCGGCGGCGGACGGCGCGCGGCCGGCCGGCGGCGGCGCCGGCGGCGCGCGCGGCGGGGCTCGCCGGAGAGGAGCCAAGTTGGCCTCCCGGGCACCAAATCGCACGGGGAAGACTACCGAAGAAAGAGGGGAGCAAGGGGGAACTCACCGGTGAACTTGAACGAGAGGAAGCGGCGCCGAGGGAGATAGATCGGCGGCGAGGGGCGGCGGTGGCGGCGGTGCTCCATGGCGGCGGCGGTGCGGTGAGGGGAGGAGAGGAAGGGAGGGGCGCGGGATGAAGAGGGGGTGGCGCCGCCCTTTATAGCCGGGAGGGGGGGAAGGGGAGGAGGCGCGGTTGAGGCGGTGGGCGGCGGGGTCGGTGGCGCCGGCGCCATTAATGGCGGCTCGGTGCGGGCGGCGGGTAGGGGAAGAGGAAGGGGTAGAGGCGGTGGGGGAAAGTGCGGCGGCGCATTGAAGAGGGAGTGGAGGAGGTGGACGGGCGCGGGGGAGGCGGGGGAGGTGGCGCCGGGGTGCGGGATGGCCGGCGGCGGCGCGGGGGAAGAAGGGGAGGGCGCGGCTGGAGGTTGAAGGAGGTGCCGACAGGTGGGCCCCACCTGTCGGTGACCGCGTGAGAGAGAGGGAGGGGAGGGAGGCGGAGCGGGCCGCATGGGCCGAAACAGAAGTGGGCCGCGAGTTAGGTTGAGTTGGGTTGGCTGTTTTCTTTTTTTCCTTTTCTTTTCTTTTCAAATCCAATTTCAAACCTATTTCAAATATTTTAAATTCAAATCTTTTTCATCTTTTCAAATTGAAATTTTAACACAAATTTATTCAAATATTTTAAGACTTTTAGAAAACTTTTTCAAACATTTTTAAATTCAAATTTTCAACCTCTTTTCATTTTTTTTAATTCAAACTTTTTATTCCAATTTCACAATTATTTTTAAGGACTTTTCACAAATATTTTTTAAGATTTTTTTTAAAATCACACCACAACCAAAACTCATGCATTTCGACATGATGCACAAACACTTGATTGATTCTAATTATTAAATGACGTTTAATTTAATTAAAGGCAAATTTATTTATTCAAATTTATTAAATCCTTAGAAAAAATAAAACTAAGCCATGTTGCTAACAATATTTTATTGTGATGGAATTTTCGGGTGTTACAAATCCTACCCTCTTAAAAAGAATCTCGTCCCGAGATTCGGAGGGATCGGGAAACAAGAGGAGATACAAGATGTTCTTGATAGATGATGGTTTACTATCACAGAGCTTGTTCACTTCTCCTTCTTCTTCGGGCTTGCAGCGGCAAACTCAATCCTATCTCCTTGCGGGGTAGTTAAGAGCACCGACTTCTTGGCACACAAAATGATTCCATCATGCTTGCTTAACCAATCCATACCAAGGATCACATCTATTCCACTTGGATGTTAGAATCACTAAGTACGCTTCAAAATCTATCTCTCCGATCTTAAGATTGACTGTGGGCATACATAGGTGGATTTCATTTCACCGTTTGGGGAACTAATTAGCAAATGTGTCTTCATGGAACTCTTGGGTACATCATGCTTTGTCACGAATCGTTCGGTAATAAATGAATGCGATGCCCCGGAATCAAATAAAGCCGTTGGAGGTACGAGTTGATAAGAAACGTACCAAGCACAACATCTTTGTCTCCTTGAGCTTCTTCACCGTCACATGGTTCACCCTACCATGCATATTGTTCCGTTGACCTCGTTATCTCTCCGGGGTGTACGCATATTGCGCCGTGGGCAAATGCGGCATAGTGTCCCAATTCTCCGCCGGTTGAAGCATCCTTTGGGTGAGCTGGAGTAGTGTTCCTTCTTGGTGCACCGAGCGATTCGATGAGGATTTGGAGCCCGAGGTGTTATTGGGTTGGATTCTTCGGGTTCATCAAACGAACGATAGAACGGTTGATTCGTCCATGGCCTCTGCCTTGTGTGCTAGAACGAAAGCGAGAGTCTTGCGATGAGTTGTGACGAGGGCGGGTGTTCTTGCTAGATTGACCTTGAGGTTGAAACTTGCGCTTCGTTCACGAAGTTCCTTGCGTTTATTCTCCAAGCCTATAGCCTTATTGAGCAACATCCGAAAGTTAAGAAATGTGTGGCTCGCAAGCGATAGTTAAGTGGCCCTATCAATCCATCGAGAAAGCGTTCTTGTCTCTTTGCATCCGTGTTGACTTCATCCGGTGCATAGCGGGACAAATGAGTAAGGCGATCCGGATACTCACTAACTGTCATGTTGCCTTGCTTTAGAGCTAGAAATTCCTTCTTCTTCGACCTTCTTCACACCGAGTGGGATGTGATGTGTACGAAAACTCTCCTGGAACTCCCCGCCGGGTAATGGTGTCGGCGGCAAGGCATGTGCGACGGTGTAAGCATCCCACCAATCGGCGGGCGCACATTCCAGACGTCCTGAGGCATACAAAACCTTCTCACGATCATTACATTGGGTGATATTTAGCATCTTGTTGATGGTCTTGAGCCAATCATCGGCATCGAGGGGATCCACTGAATGAGAGTAAGTGGGCGGGTTGTGGCTCATGAACTCTCTATGCTTGTTCACTGGTGGTGGAGGTGGTAGAGGTCCTTGAGGTGGTGGGCGGATTCTCGCCGTGCCTGTAGATTACGGGACGGTGGCGGTGAGGTTCTGAATCAACTGCATCTGTTCCGTAAAGAACTGCTGCATCGCGGGATCCATTGCTAATTTTTGTGGTGGAGGGAACTTGGTTCAACTGATTGACGATGTGAGCACGAACGGAATATCCTGTCCAGCTCCTGACCTGATGTTTACCATTTGATTGTTAGAGAGAGAAGTTTTCTGATAGGAAGTTGAATTGATAAAGGTGAATCAGAGAAAAGGGGCTAAGATTCAAATTTTAACTTTAATTATTTTATTGATGAATTTGTGGCCATCACTCCACAAAAACATTCCAATCAAGTCAAAGATCCAAATCATGCATGTTTACAATCAACAAGCATTAACATCGCACGTCCTCACAAGAACGGCTCTATCGAAACGAAACTGATAGGAGGGTAGGCAACCTAAGAATCTATCCTATAAAACACGTGTGGTAGTTCAAGGTGGAAGAACAAGAATCAGACTCAGTGTAGAAGAAAACAAAAGATTTGATTTTGTTGGAGGATAAAGAATAAAATATATATTTTTTTATGCGTAAATAAGATATTTTGAATGCTGGAAAGGCTTTCTAGATAAAGAGTCCTTAATATCGACCATTTCTATCTGAGGCTGCGTCCTACAGTCAGCAATGCTCTGATACCACTCTGTCACACCCGATTTTCCGTAGAAAACCGAATGCATCTCATATGTGTGCCAGGATCACAATTTCACACATATGATAGACTCATGAGTGTAATATCACAAGACATTGCTCAAAACGTACAGAAAAGGTTTATTAACTTTTATTACACTCACGAAGGTAGACACAAATGTCTTTACACGAACATCGATAACTATGAAGACGCGACTCCATCTTCATCTTCCACAGGCATCTGACTGGTTGATCGCATCCTCGAACTCCTCGTAGTCGGTGAAGTACTCCACTCCGGGATTCTTCTGCGAACGGCGTAAGCAAGGATGAGTACACTTATGGTTGGTACTCGGCAAGGCCACGGGAATAACGGAAAGCAATATTAATCCATCTTTAAGTTCAATTAATCATGTGAGGGTCCGAGCCGCTCTTGACCGTGAGCACGGCCGATCGATCGTTTACACTGCGAGAGGTTGCACACTTTTCCCACGGTTCGCGTAAAAGTTCCAAAGAACTTTGAACCCAACCACGCATGTGATGATCGAGCACAATACCACACTTCCGAGGTGTGATTGCATAGGGACGCTACGAAGCCTTTACAAAGATATGCAAAAGACTAACGACCCGCATAGTTACGGATCGGGGCGGACCATAACCCTCCCTAGTGGTCGCACCTTAGCAAAGGTCGCTACCCCAAAAGGACCGGGCTATACTCCCGCAACCCGGATCCCCCTGCGCTCCTTTCGGAAAAGGGCCATCGGATCAATCGCACACCTAATTAATTGGCTAAGCCGAGCCATATGGACCGTGGTTGCCTTTGTTTTCTGGGTGGTTCTCCATGTTCCGATTAACTTATAGTGTTCTTGATTAAAGCATAGGTAGAAGGGTGGTTAGGGTCACTTGCCTTTCTCCAACGATAAGCTACTTTCCTTATCTGAAAAGCTCTGCACTTGAACTTCCTCGAACGGCGTGTTGGCTACGATCATGCAAGAAAACATACAATAAATAAAACAATACATCAAACATTACCAAAAGACTAAAACAAGCTTTTAGAAATGACGGGCTCGGAGAGACGATCGCGTGGACACCAAGAACGCGTAAAACGGAGCTAGGATGGAAAAGATATGGCTGAAACAAGATTCAGGGACTAAATTGTGATTATCTGAAAGTTTTAGGGGTTTTTCTGCAAGATTTCAGGGACCTAAACATAAATATGTGTGAAACTAGAAGGTCTAACATGTAAAAGGTTAAGGATGGGCTGCTGAACATGAAAACTATGGAGCTCAGGGTTCAAACCATAAAAACAAGGACCTGTTTGAAAAGCTTTATATAGGTGGAAGGGTATTTTTGTAATATTAAAAACCGCGAGGGTCCTTTTTGCAAAAGCGCCCGGGCGGGCGGCGGGTGAGCTGTGCCGCGCGACGCGTGGCGGCTTGCGGTTGGTGGGCCGGCGCATGCATGACGTCGGCGTGACGTGGCCGGCCGACGTCAGCGTGTGGACCGGCGCGGTGCACCCGGTCCACCGGTCTACCGTGGACCGATCCAAAGGGTTACGGATCGCTTTTAATCTGGGCCGTCCACCGGATCGGGCGGCTGTGGCGGTATGTGGGCGTCGGCGGCGGCGGGCGGGCGGCGCGCGGCCGGCCGGCGGCGGCGCCGGCGGCGCGCGCGCGGCGGGGCTCGCCGGAGAGGAGCCAAGTTGGCCTCCCGGGCACCAAATCGCACGGGAAGACTACCAGAAGAAAGAGGGGAGCAAGGGGAACTCACCGGTGAACTTGAACAGGAGGAAGGAGCGCCGAGGAGGTAGATCGGCGGCGAGGGGCGGCGGTGGCGGCGGTGCTCCGTGGCGGCGGCGGTGCGGTGAGGGAGGAGAGGAAGGGAGGGGCGCGGGATGAAGAGGGGGTGGCGCTGCCCTTTTATAGCCCGGAGGGGGAAGGGGAGGAGGCGCGGTTGAGGCGGTGGGCGGCGGGGTCGGTGGCGCCGGCGCCATTAATGGCGGCTCGGTGCGGGCGGCGGGTAGGGGAAGAGGAAGGGGTAGAGGCGGTGGGGGAAAGTGCGGCGGCGCATTGAAGAGGGAGTGGAGGAGGTGGACGGGCGCGGGGAGCCGGGGGAGGCGGCGCGGGGGTGCGGGATGGCCGGCGGCGGCGCGGGGGGAAGAAGGGGAGGGCGCGGCCGGAGGTTGAAGGAGGTGCCGACAGGTGGGCCCCACCTGTCGGTGACCGCGTGAGAGAGAGGGAAGGGAGGGAGGCGGAGCGGGCCGCGTGGGCCGAAACTGAAGTGGGCCGCGAGTTTGGTTGGGTTGGGTTGGCTGTTTTCTTTTTTTTCCTTTTCTTTTGTTTTCAAATCCAATTTCAAACCTATTTCAAATCTTTTAAATTCAAATCTTTTTCATCTTTTCAAATTGAAATTTTAACACAAATTTATTCAAATATTTTAAGACTTTTAGAAAACTTTTTCAAACATTTTTAAATTCAAATTTTCAACCTCTTTTCATTTTTTTTAATTCAAACTTTTTATTCCAATTTCACAATTATTTTTAAGGACTTTTCACAAATATTTTTTTAAGATTTTTTTTTAAAATCACACCACAACCAAAACTCATGCATTTCGACATGATGCACAAACACTTGATTGATTCTAATTATTAAATGACGTTTAATTTAATTAAAGGCAAATTTATTTATTCAAATTTATTAAATCCTTAGAAAAAATAAAACTAAGCCATGTTGCTAACAATATTTTATTGTGATGGAATTTTCGGGTGTTACATTGGATTTCATTGTGCTTGACAAGACCTATGCTATTCCGGTCAACATCCATACTCTTATGGTGACCGATGCCGGTGCTAAGGCCAAGTATGAGGCAAATGCCATTGATCACTTGGTCCGGAGCTTGTGTGATCCTGAGTTTGAGCGTGTTCGCCATTTGAATCTTGCTTGGCAAATTTGGGAGAAGTTGTTGGTTGCTCATGGTGGTGATAACCATGTGAAGGCTCGCCTCTTTGTCTCTTACCAGACGCAATATGAGAACTTCACTCAACTTCCCGGTGAGGACATCGATGCGATGTTTCAGAGGTTCACCGCCATCGTGAACAACATGAAGGCTAATGTTGAGGATTTTCCTTACACCGAGCATGATCAGGCTTTGAAGCTCTTGCATGTCTTGGATCTAAATGTTTGGGGTGCTAAGGTTGAGGCCATCAAGGAGTCTGGGCAGTATTTGACTGTTGAGTTGGATGACCTCTTTTCTAAGCTCAAGTCGGCTGAGGTTGGCAGGAAGTTGCAATCCAAGCATGAGGGCTCGACCGACCATAGTCTTGCTCTTGTGGGCGGATCAAAGGGCAAATCTAACCCTTCTGTTGACGAGTTTTCCTTATCTTCTCTTATGTCTATTCCGGATGAGGAGTTTGATGTCTCGGGGGAGGAGGGGGCGGCCTTGCTCTCAAGAAGGTTTGATCGACTACACGAGAGTCGGAGGAATGCAAGGCGGAGCTCAGGGACGTGCTACAAGTGTGGCAAGCGTGGCCACTTCATCGCCGAGTGCCCGGAAGCGGAGGAGAACAAGTACAAGGTGAACAAGTACAAGGGGCACCCGAGGCGTGAAGACAAGTACTCCTCCAAAGGCAAGCACTTCAGCAAGTCCAAGAGCAAGGACAAGGAAAAGCGGCGACCGAGCAAGGGCGGCTACAAGAATGACAAGGCAAGAGCCATGGTGGCCGGTGCGAGCGACGTCGACTCAAGCTCAAGCGACGAGCAGTCAAGCTCAAGCAGCGAAGATGAAGACGCCGGGAGGCGCAAAGGCAAGAAGAGTGCAAGCCGGAACCTCAGCGGGTTGAGCTGTGTGGCGCTTGAGGGCTTTTGTGGCATGGCCCATAGCTCAAGCAGCAAGAAAAGCAAGAAGGAAGACAGCTACTCCGACTCGGAGGATGAGGTAAATCGTGACCCCGACTCTTTGCTTGCTGAGATTGCTAGGTTGAATGGCTTGATTGACAATCGTGATAGTGTGCTAAGAGATGCCAAAAAGATGAGGAAAGATCTTAGGGCTCAGCTTGAGAATGCTAGCGAGAAAGTAGGAGAGTTAGAGTCAAAATTGCTTGAATTGAAACTTGGGAATGACTCTTTGAAACTTGCTCCTACTACTCCTGATGATGTTGAATGTGTTGAGTGTGATGCTTGGTTGAATGAGATCAAACTGCTTAATGAGAAGAATGCTTCTACTTTGGCTAAACTAGATGCTCTTAGGACTGAGTATGATGAGCTTAAGGCTAGACCCACTTTGCTTGGTGCTTGTAAATCATGTCCTACTATGCATGCTAAGCTTGTTGATGCTCGTTCTACCATTAGTTCTTTGGAAGCATCGTTGAAATCTCTTGTTGTCAATGCATGCACTAGGCCGTGATGAAGTTACTTTGCGCAATCTTGAACTTACTTCCCGTCCGGATGTCATCTATGAGGAGAATGACTATTTGAGGAAGGTGTTGGGTTGGTTGTACGGGCGGGAACCTCAATTGAAAATCATGATTGAGGAGTTCAAGAGAGCCGATGGTCGTGGTTTGGGCTTTGAGAAGTTGGGTGAGAAAGTGGGAGAGAACGAGTGGGGAGAGTGTGTATGAGAAGTGTGTTGAGTCTAACCCCGAGTTTGAGGTGATTGGAGATATCCAAGTCCCACTTCCAAAAGCACCCAAGAACTCTTTCACACCAAAGCCCAACCACCTTTGCAACAAGCTTGCCACAACCCAAGATCCACCCAAATTCCCACCTAAGACAAATGACTTCCAGAAACCGGTGAAGTTTGTGAGTGAGAAGGATGAGAAGCCTAGAGAGAAGCCAGAGCCAAAACCAAAACCCATCCCCTTCAGGTGTGAGTATTGTGTCAAGGAGAGACACCTAGCAGAGTTTTGCTACAAGAGGAAGAGGGATGAGAGGCTTGCTAGGGAGCAAGCAAACCAGGACAGGTATCGCTAGTCTCATGGAATCCCTGAGCCTAGAGTGCCACGTCCACGGGGTGTGGGAAGTGTGAAGAGTGTTGGTAGAGTTGGAGCTTGAAGGATCGGATGGCGACTAGAGAGGGGGGGAGTGAATAGGAGCCGGTAAAAATTCTTTCCAAAGAACCCAGCCTATACCCTAGTCAAACCCCGGTCACACACGAGCGATGGATCGAGTCACACACCAATCGCCAAGACTACGAGGTTATGGATCAACCTCTAGCCTTAGGAACGATTCCTTGAAGCACACGCGGAAGCACGAAAGAAGGAGGGGAGGAATCGAACCAAGAGGCAAAGCGCACGAGCTGCGGCGGACCGTCCGGCCGGGGAGGGGCGGGACCGTCCGCACGGAGCCTCGCGGACCGTCCGGCCTGCTCTCGCGGACCGTCCGCGCCAACACCGGGAACAAAGGTTAGGAGGCAATATTTGTCTCCAGGCCTGTGCGGACGGTCCGCCCCTCCTGGCCGGACGGTCTGCCAGAGCCTGTGCGCTTTGCCTCTTGGTTCGATTCCTCCCCTCCTTCTTTCGTGCTTCCGCGTGTGCTTCAAGGAATCATTCCTAAGGCTAGAGGTTGATCCATAACCTCGTGGTCTTGGCGATTGGTGTGTGACTCGATCCATCGCTCGTGTGTGACCGGGGTTTGACTAGGGTATAGGCTGGGTTCTTTGGAAAGAATTTTTACCGGCTCCTATTC
Organism: Cenchrus americanus; assembly: GCA_947561735.1. NCBI lineage: Eukaryota > Viridiplantae > Streptophyta > Magnoliopsida > Poales > Poaceae > Cenchrus > Cenchrus americanus. The sequence continues at coordinate 130,582,631 of OX387245.1, forward strand.
ACTTCCCCCCTCTCTAGTCGCCATCCGATCCTTCAAGCTCCAACTCTACCAACACTCCTCACACTTCCCACACCCCGTGGAAGTGGCACTCTAGGCTCAGGAATACCATGAGACTGGCGATACCTGTCCTGGTTTGCTTGCTCCCTAGCAAGCCTCTCATCCCTCTTCCTCTTGTAGCAAAACTCTGCAAGATGCCTCTCCTTACCACAATACTCACACCTGAAGGGGACGGATTTTGGTTTTGGCTCTTGCTTCTCTCTAGGCTTCTCACCCTTCTCACCCACAAACTTCACCGGTTTCTGAAAGTCATTTGTCTTAGGTGGGAATTTGGGTGGATCTTGGGTTGTGTCAAGCTTGTTGCAAAGGTGGTTGGGCTTTGGTGTAAAAGAGTTCTTGGGTGCTTTTGGAAGTGGGACTTGGATATCTCCAATCACCTCAAACTCGGGGTTAGACTCAACACACTTCTCATACACACTCTCCCCCAATTGTTCTCTCCCACTTTCTCACCCAACTTCTCAAAGCCCAAACCACGACCATCGCCTCTCTTGAACTCCTCAATCATGATTTTCAATTGAGGTTCCCGCCGTACAACCAACCCAACACCTTCCTCAAATAGTCATTCTCCTCATAGGTGACATCCGGACGGGAAGTAAGTTCAAGATTACGCAAAGTAACTTCATCACGGCTAGTGCATGCATTGACAACGGGGAGATTTCAAAGATGCTTCCAAAGAACTAATGGTAGAACGAGCATCAACAAGCTTAGCATGCATAGTAGGACATGATTTACAAGCACCAAGCAAAGTGGGTCTAGCCTTAAGCTCATCATACTCGGTCCTAAGAGCATCTAGTTTAGCCAAAGTAGAAGCATTCTTCTCATTAAGCAGTTTGATCTCATTCAACCAAGCATCACACTCAACACATTCAACATCATCAGGAGTAGTAGGAGCAAGTTTCAAAGAGTCATTCTCAAGTTTCAATTCAAGGAATTTTGACTCTAACTCTCCTACTTTCTCGCTAGCATTCTCAAGCTGAGCCCTAAGATCTTTCCTCATCTTTTTGGCATCTCTTAGCACACTATCACGATTGTCAATCAAGCCATTCAACCTAGCAATCTCAGCAAGCAAAGAGTCAGGGTCACGATTTACCTCATCCTCCGAGTCGGAGTCGCTGTCTTCCTTCTCGCTCTTCTTGCTGCTTGAGCTATGGGCCATGCCACAAAAGCCCTCAAGCGCCACACAGCTCAACCCGCTGAGGTTCCGGCTTGCACTCTTTTTGCCTTTGCGCCTCTCGGTGTCTTCATCTTCGCTGCTTGAGCTTGACTGCTCATCGCTTGAGCTTGAGTCGACGTCGCTCGCACCGGCCACCATCGCTCTTGCCTTGTTCTTCTTGTAGCCGCTCTTGCTCGGTCGCCGCTTGTCCTTGTCCTTGCTCTTGGCCTTGTTGAAGTGCTTGCCCTTGGAGGAGTACTTGTCTTCACGCCTCGAGTGCGCCTTGTACTCGTTCACCTTGTACTTGTTCTCCTCCGCTTCCGGGCACTCGGCGATAAAGTGGCCACGCTTGCCACACTTGTAGCACGTCCCTGAGCTCCGCCTTGCGTTCCTCCGACTCTCGTGTAGTCGATCAAACCTCCTTGAGAGCAAGGCCGCCCTCCTCCTCGCCCAGCACATCAAACTCCTCATCTGGAATGGACATAAGAGAAGACAAGGAAAAGCGTTGACGGGGAAGGGTTAGATTTGCCCTTTGATCCGCCCACAAGAGCAAGACTATGGTCAGTCGAGCCCTCATGCTTGGATTGCAACTTCCTGTCAACCTCAGCCGACTTGAGCTTAGCAAAGAGGTCATCCAACTCAATAGTCAAGTACTGCCCAGACTCCTTGATGGCCTCAACCTTAGCACCCCAAACATTTGGGTCCAAGACATACAAGAGCGTCAAAGCCTGATCATGCTCGGTGTAGGGAAAATCCTCAACATTAGCTTTCATGTTGTTCACGATGGCGGTGAACCTCTGAAACATCGCATCAATGTCCACACCGGGAAGTGAAGTGAAATTCTCATATTGCATCCGGTAAGAGACAAAGAGGCGAGCCTTCACATGGTTATCACCACCGTGAGCAACCAACAACGTCTCCCAAATTTGCCAAGCAAGATTCAAATGGCGAACACGCTCAAACTCTGGATCACACAAGCTCCGGACCAAGTGATCAACGGCTTTTGCATTAGCCTCATACTTTGCCTTAGCACCGGCATCGGTCACCATAAGAGTATGGATGTTGACCGGAATAGCATAGGTCTTGTCAAGCACAATGAAATCCAACAGCTTCCCACGAAGAAAGATCATCATACGAGCCGCCCACTTGTGGTAACCCTTGCCATCGAAGTGCGGCGGACCGCCCCGCTCAACGTACGCCATCTTAGGATTTGAGACTTGTCAAAGTCGCAAAGAATCCGGCACCAAGCTCTGATACCAATTGAAGGATCGGATGGCGACTAGAGAGGGAGGGAGTGAATAGGAGCCGGTAAAAATTCTTTCCAAAGAACCCGGCCTATACCCTAGTCAAACCCCGGTCACACACGAGCGATGGATCGAGTCACACACCAATCGCCAAGACCACAATGTTATGGATCAACCTCTAGCCTTAGGAATGATTCCTTGAAGCACACGCGGAAGCACGAAAGAAGGAGGGGAGGAATCGAACCAAGAGGCAAAGCGCACAGGCTCTGGCGGACCGTCCGGCCGGGGAGGGGCGGACCGTCCGCACGGAGCCTCGCGGACCGTCCGGCTGCTCTCGCGGACCGTCCGTGCCAACACCGCGGATCGTCCGGCCCTACGCCGCGGACTGTCCGTTAAAGCACACAGAACCACCAGAAGCGACCCGAGAAAAACGGACCGTCCGCCAAGGCCGGGCGGACCGTCCGCGCCACCCGCGGACCGTCCGCTACTCAAGCTCGGACCGTCCGCAAACCGGCTGCAACAAAAAACCAAAAGCCAAACTGGATCGAAAGCAAGGACGCGCAAGAACACGATGAACACGCGACGAACACGCCACCCGCGGACCGTCCGCGACCACCCCGCGGACCGTCCGCGCCGCACGGACAGAGCAGAAAACTGCTCGACCTCGAAGGTCAACTCTCCCAAATCATCATCGGATTTCCCAAACGGTTGAAGCTATGGATACAAGGGTTTGGGGACTTGAAAAGTGTCACACAAGGATGCTATAGCCCAAAAATCTTGCCTCCTAACTCCCTAAATCACCGGGAATCGCGAATCCTTTGAGCACCACCAAAAAACTAGAGCACTGAACGAAAAACTTCGAATCCAAGTGGTTTCCCGGCGTTTGAGGGCACAAGATCTATCACAAAGATGCACGAGACATCTATCCATGTTTCCCTCAAAGAAATCCGGGGAGAAACCCACTCAAATCCGCGGAATCACACCGGGAACAAAGGCACGAAAACAAGCACAAAAGACCACGAGAAACACAACTCCGAATCTTCTATACAAACCAGGAAAGATTCACAAGGTCTAGCATGCCGCCCTAGAATCCATCCCTCTCAACAAATCTCTCATGAAGCTCTCATGCTAGCCTAGAGAAAATGGAAGAAAAAATAGCTACGAAAAATGAGAAATGGGAGGGAGGAAATGAAACCCTAAGTCGCGGAGAGAGAGAGCCATCCACACACACTCATGGCTTATATATCAGGTCCCGCCAGAGTGGTAAATGACTCGACTACCCCTAACTTAACTACTGGCGATACAACCCACGTAGGGGCATTTAGGTAATGTTTGTGGGTCTTGCCATCGGACGGCCACGCCTTTGCCGCACCCCGCGTCCTCCCGACGCAAGCCATGTGATCCCGCCGCGTGTCCTCCCGCCTCGAAGCTTCCCGACACGCCGGATCCCGTCTCCGTCGTGTTGGGCCCTCGGACTTGGTTTTTAGGCCCAAACCAAGAAACCGTCCGCCGATGGTTTTGTGGGCAAACCACCAAACCCCGCGTGCCGGTCCGGCCTCCCGCCAAACCACTTGACTCGACCGCCACCGTGCACGGCTCGATTGTCCATGAATTCGTCTTGATCGTGTCGCCACCTTGTGGCCCGCACCCGATCCCGCTGTCCACCGGGTCCCTCGAACCGAGCCTACTTATCTCTCCATCTCCCGGAGGCCCCTCAAGGCTGAAGACCTTTCGCGCCCGTTCTTCACCTGCAACAACGCGAACTAGGCCGGAGCCTACACCTGCGCACTAAGCCAAGAGTCAGTCCAACACCCGTTGTCAATCACTCATCACTGAGGAGCGGTCATCCATCAACCACTGGGACGCTCTTGGTCCTCAGAGCTCAGGGTGGTTGGTTCCCACAGAGAGGTGGTGGTGAGAGGTTTGTTAGGAGAGGTGATGGTGTGCGTGCTGGTGAGAGATTTGGTCGGGCTCGTGGTGGTTTTGCTAGACATCCCCCTACTCGTTCTCAATACGGGTTTAGGGGAGATGATCGTAGCTTTGGGTTCCCGAGGAACTACGGACCACGTTTTCCCCCTCGTGGTGCTCGTACTCCTTCCATGGGACGTGGGAAGTTTTGTGGCATGGGAATGATGTTTGCTAACCCCTCTTTTGAGCAGGTGGCTCGACACTGGTTTAACTTTCTTTGTGCTAACCCCAGTGTCGAGTCGCTAGCTCATACTAGTTCTTGTTTCTGACTACAGGCAGGAGGCTTGGAGAACATTTGGTTGATCGACTCCGGATGTTCACGACACATGACAGGAGATAATAAGTGGTTCCCCAGCCTCACCCCCGTGAAGGAAAAGATGTACATCACATTTGGGGACAATGGACGAGGAAGGGTGATTTCTGAGGGTGTTGTGCATGTGTGTGACAAGGTAACGTTGAAAAGGGTTGCTCTTGTGAAGTCTTTGGGTTTCAATTTGCTTTCGGTTTCTCTGTTGCTTGATGAGGGTTTTGAGGTGTGTTTCAAGTCTGGTGAGTCTCGTTTGCTGGATTCTCGAGGTGATCTTGTCTGTATGATCATCCCCGAGGGTCGATTTTCGGTGGCTGATTTCTCTCGTTCTTTGGGCCCCGCTCATTTGTTTGATGGCCGGTCCTTCTTCGATTTGTGGAAATGGCATAGGCGGTTGGGACACTTGAGCTTTGATTTGGTTTCCCGCTTGAGTGGTCTTGACCTTGTCCGAGGATTGCCGAGGTTGAAGCTTGAGAAGGATTTGGTTTGTGCTCCGTGTAGGCATGGCAAGATGATAGCCACTCCCCATCCACCCCTGACCGATGTCATGACCGAGCGTCCGACAGAGCTGTTGCATATGGATCTTGTTGGGCTAGCTCGAGTTCGCTCGGTGGGTGGGAAGTGGTATGTCCTTGTTGTGGTGGACAATTACTCTCGCTATGCTTGGGTGTTTTTCTTGGAAGACAAGAGTGAGACATTTGGCTTTGTTCGATATCTGATCGTGAGGTTGAAAAATGAGAGGCATGGGAATGCTATTCGAGCTATCCGCAGTGACAATGGCTCAGAGTTCAAGAACTCTCGTTTTGATGCTTTTTGTCATGATCTAAGTCTTGAACATCAGTATTCGACCCCTTATGTGCCCCCTCAAAATGGAGTTGTGGAAAGGAAAAATCGGACTCTTTGTGAGATGGCTAGGACGATGCTCGATGAGCACAGGACTCCTAGGAGGTATTGGGCTGAGGCGGTCAATACGACTTGTCATGTTTCCAACAGGATTTTATTGCGAACTTTCAAGAAGAGGACCTATTATGAGCTTATGCATAGTCGGGCACCCAAGGTGAGTCATTTCCGAGTTTTTGGCTGCAAGTGCTTTATTCTTAAGAAGGGAAAACTCGACAAGTTTGAGGCTAGGTCTAGTGATGGTATTTTCTTTGGATATGCTAACCACTCTAGAGCCTATAGGGTGCTTAACCTTGAGACTAACAAAATCATGGAGACTTGCGAGGTAACCTTCGACGAGACAATGCCATGTACCTCTCTTGGCTTTGAATGTGCAGGTGATGAAGATATGGTCGAGGACCTCTTTGAAGAAGAGAAGGATGAAGCTGGAGATGAAGATGGAGAGAACCATGCACCTGAAGCTGAGTGTGTACCCACTACTTCCCCTATGACCACTATGGAGCGTGGACCGTCTACTTCATGGACAACGACGGTGCGACAAGAGGACCAGGCGAGAGAGCTGAAGTTGAGGGGGAGGTAGTCTCGAGGCGTGAGGCTCCCCGGCAGATTCAAGAAGTGCATCCCCTGTCGAAGATCATTGGGGACATCGATGAACGTACTACACAGTCAAGGTCCAGGAATTCCTCTCATTTTGCTCATGCTACTTTTGTTGCCACCTTTGAGCCCAAGGACATTAGACACGCTTTATCTGATGCAAACTGGGTCAATTCTATGCATAAGGAGTTGGAAAACTTTGAGAGGAACCAGGTGTGGGAGTTAGTCGAACCACCTCCAAATTGCCATCCCATAGGAACCAAGTGGGTTTGGAATAACAAAGAGGGAGAGAATGGGATGGTTGTGAGAAACAAGTCCAGACTTGTTGCTCAGAGGTTTAGTCAGAAGGAGGGGATCGACTATGAGGAGACCTTTGCTCCTGTGGCCCGTCTTGAGGCAATTCGGATCCTTCTAGCCTTTGCCGTGGCTAAAGGGTTCAAGTTGTTTTAGATGGACGTGAAGAGTGCATTTCTGAATGGGGTCATAGAGGAGGAGGTGTATGTGAAGCAGCCACCTGGGTTTGAGAGTGAGTTGTACCCACACAGGGTGTACAGGTTGAAAAGGGCTCTCTATCGGTTGAAACAGGCGCCCCGTGCTTGGTATGGGAGATTGAGAGGTTTTCTGTTGAGCAGAGGGTTTGTGATGGGTACTGTGGATAGGACCCTGTTTCTCCTCAAGCATGGAAATGATTTGTTGATTGTTCAGATATACGTGGATGATATTGTTTTTGGTGGTTCGTCACATAACCTTGTTGCCAAGTTTGCAGATGAGATGAACAGGTTGTTCGAGATGAGCATGATGGGCGAGTTGCAGTACTTTCTCGGGCTGCAGATCAAGCAAGTGAAGGACGGAACATTTGTGCACCAGACCAAGTACACGAAAGACATGCTGAGGAAGTTCCAGATGCAAGATGTGAAGCCGATGTCGACTCCCATGGGGAGTACGACCACTTTGGATGCGGACGAGGACGGAGAACCAGTGGACCAGTTGGAGTACAGGAGCATGATCGGCTCCCTCCTCTACTTGACGGTGACGAGGCCAGACATACAGTTCAGCGTGTGTCTGTGCGCTCGTTTTAAGGCTTCATCGAGGACATCACAACGACAGGCCGTCAAGAGGATTTTCAGGTACCTACAGTCTGCCCCTGGTCTTGGCCTTTGGTATTCTTCCTCCTCGACTCTCTCTCTTCATGGTTTTTCCGATGCGGATTTTGCTGGTTGTCGAGTCGAGAGGAAGTCTACTTCTGGTACTTGCCAGTTTCTTGGGTCTTCGTTGGTTTCATGGTCTTCCCGCAAGCAGTCTAGTGTAGCTCAGTCTACCACCGAGGCGGAGTATGTTGCAGCCGCGAGTTGTTGTTGCCAGCTGTTGTGGATTTCATACACTTTGAGAGACTTTGGTGAGGAGTGCACCCAGATCCCACTTCTTTGTGATAGCACCAGTGCCATAAGTGTAGCCAAAAACCTAGTGCTTCACTCTAGAACCAAACACATAGAAGTGAGGTATCATTTCTTGAGGGACAATGTGGAAAAAGGAACCATTGTGTTGAGCCATGTCCCTACCCAAGATCAGCTTGCACACATTTTCACAAAGCCTCTTGACCAAGCTACATTTGTGCGCTTGCGGGGGGGACTTGCGGTTTGTTTCCCTTTCTAGTTGATTCTTGGGGGTTTTTCTTTTGTATCATATGTATCATACCATGTTTTACTTTGATGTATATACATGCTTTGCTTGATGTACAAACCATGGTAGGATAGCCATCTTTTCATATATCATGTTGCATTTGTATCATATTGCATTTTAGGATGATGAGCTTCTTTCATATGCCTTATTTGAGTCTCTTTGGATATTTGTGTAATATTGGTCATATGTGTGGAGAAATGGTGATGTGAGGCTATGCTCTTGGAATATTTGAGATATATGTGTGGTGAGATAGCCCGTTTTGAAATAAATGCTAATCTTGACTAATTTTTGGTGAAATGTGCTCCACCCATGTGTAGTAGTGTATCCATGTCACATTTTGGTCTCATTGTGCTTTCATACTTAGATTGTGCTTGGATGTCTTTTTCTTGCAATTGGGCCAAAGGCCGAAATCATTGTGAATGTTTAGCCTATGCTGCATTCATGGGGGAGCATAAGCTTCTTTTTGCCGCAAAGGCACTTCATGTACCATGAAATGAATTAATCTTGAAAAGAAGTGTGTATGCTTGAAAAATGCTCCATCCATCGTGTCTATGCTTAAAATGTCTTATCTTTCACATATGGGTGCAAAACATGTTGCATGATGTTCACCAGTGGAGAAGTCTCCCCGAAGTGGACACATGGCTCATGAGCTTTGACATGACATGCTTTGCTTTATGGGTGTTTACAATGATCTTTTGCTGAGAATTTGATATCCTTTTATGATCTTTGAACGGTATGCGTGTTTGTGGCTCAAGTGTGACATGGATAGGCTTTTACATGTGAAGCGAGCCTTCTTTTGGTAAAACTGCTTAAATCTGAAAATTCTGCTTTGTCACATGCTTGTATTTTCATATATTACTTTTGGCAATGCTTTGACTATGCTATGATTCATATGTGTGATCTTTGTCTCATTTTTTAGCCTTTGACACTAGATTTGGCCTATTTGAGAAGCTCATGTAGATGTTTATATGCTTTGTGTTACATTCCTGCATTTTCACCTTTATTCATACATTGTCAACAAGGGGGAGAAGAGGTGAGCTTAATGCAAATTCAGAAGAGGTGAGCTAAAATTTGGAAGTTTGCATCCACATGTTCAGGGGGAGCTTGCATTTGTTCAGGGGGAGCTTTCTTGCTGTTTTCAGTGTGGAGTGTGTGCTTTGCTTGGCTTGTGACCTTTCTTTGCCTTTCTTTGGTTTTGGTCTTGAGTTGAGCTTCTTTGTTTTTCTTTCTTTCTCTGAATTTCATTTCACGTTGCGTGTTGTCAATGCACTCATCAAGGGGGAGATTGAGGACCAGGAGCGTCCCGGTGGTTGATGGATGACCGCTCCTCAGTGATGAGTGATTGACAACGGGTGTTGGACTGACTCTTGGCTTAGTGCGCAGGTGTAGGCTGCGGCCTAGTTCATGTTGTTGCAGGTGAAGAACGGGCACGAAAGGTCTTCAGCCTTGAGTGGCCTCCGGGAGATGGAGAGACAAGTAGGCTTGGTTCGAGGGACCCGGTGGACAGCGGGACTAGGTGCGGGCCACATGGTGGCGATACAAGCAAGACGAAGTCATGGACAATCAAGTCGGTGCATGGTGGCGGTCGAGTCAAGTGGTTTGGCGGGAGGCCGGACCGAGCACGCGGGGTTTGGTGGTTTGCCCACAAAACCATCGGAGGACGGTTTCTTGGTTTGGGCCTCAAAACCAAGTCCGAGGGCCCAACACGACGGAGACGGGATCCGGGCGTGTCGGGAAGCTTCGAAGCGGAGGACACGCGGTGGGATCGCATGGCTTGCGTCGGGAGGACACGGGGTGCGGCAAAGGCATGGCCGTCCGATGGCAAGACCCACAAACATTACCTAAATGCCCCTACGTGGGTTGTATCGCTAGTAGTTAAGTTAGGGGTAGTCGAGTCATTTACCACTCCGGCGGGACCTGATATATAAGCCATGAGTGTGTGTGGATGGCTCTCTGTCTCCGTGACTTAGGGTTTCATTTCCTCCCTCCCATTTCTCATTTTCGTAGCTATTTTCTTCTCTATTTTCTCTAGGCTAGCATGAGAGCTTCATGAGAGATTTGTTGAGAGGGATGGATGCTAGGGCGGCATGCTAGACCTTGTGAATCTTTCCTGGTTTGTATAGAAGATTCGGAGTGGTGTTTTTCGTGGTCTTTTTGTGCTTGTTTTCGTGCCTTTGTTCTTGGCGTGATTCTGCGGATTTGAGTGGGTTTCTCCCCGGATTTCTTTGAGGGAAACATGGATGGATGTCTCGTGCATCTTTGTGATTGATCTTGTGCCCTCAAACGCCGAGAAACCACTTCGATTCAAGGATTTTCGTTCGGTGCTCTAGCTTTTGGTGGTGCTCAAAGGATTCGCGATTCCCGGTGATTTAGGGAGTTAGGAGGCAAGATTTTTGGGCTATAGCATCCTTGTGTGATGCTTTTCCAGTCCCCAAACCCTTGTCTTTACAGCTTCAACCATTTGGGAAATCCGATGATGATTTGGGGGAGTTGACCTTCGAGATCGGGCTGTTTTTCTGCTCTGTCCGTGCCTCGCAGACGGTCCGCGTCGTCCTGGCGGACGGTCCGCATCGCGCGTGTTCGTTAGGTGTTCTTCGTGTTCTTGCTCGCCTTTCGTTTCGATCCGTCGTGGTTTTGAGTTTTGGTTGGACGAAGTTTCGGACGGTTCGCGTGTGCTGGGCGGACGGTCCGTGGGTGCCTGGCGGACAGTCCGCGTGCTCCCCGCGGACGGTCCGTTATTCACGGTGCGTCTCTGGTGGTTCTGTGTGCTTTATCGGACGGTCCGCGGCGTAGGGCCGGACAGTCCGTGGTGTTTGTGCGGACGGTCCGCGGCAGCAGGCCGGACGGTCCGCGTGGCCAGTGCGGACGGTCCGCCCCTCCTGGCCGGACGGTCCGCCAGAGCCTGTGTGCTTTACTTCTTGGTTCGATTCCTTTCTTCCTTTTGTGTGCTTCCGCGTGTGCTTCAAGGAATCGTTCCTAGGACTAGAGGTTGATCCATAACCTCGTTGTCTTGACGATTGGTGTGTGATTCGATTCATCGCTTGTGTGTGACCGGGATTTGACTAGGGTATAGGCCGGGTTCTTTGAGAAGAATTTTTACCGACTCCTATTCACTCCCCCCCTCTCTAGTCGCCATCCGGAAGGGGTAAGTTCACTTTGGCAAGCCTCCTCTCTCATCTCCACTTATATATTTTCCTTGCTTCAAGTATTCAATTCCGAGAGAGGTCCCGGGTAGAAGATGTTCGGGATTTCTTGGAATTCCCGGTATTAAGGAGATGGCCAACATGGATGTAGCACCTCGAACCAATATCTCCAGATCCCGATGTTGCCTCACAACACCATCGGTTAATCATGAGGTAGGAGGGGTCTATTAGCTGCCTGGCAATTAAGGCCGAGTAAAGCCAGTTCAACTCCGTGTCGGTCACGTTTGTCTCCCTCATCCTTCCCAAAATCCTTTTACTCATCCATGAGTGAAATACTTGGATGATGGGGTTCCGGATGGAATTCCTTTGTTGGTGGTCTTTCCCGGAGATTAAATTCCAAAATCAATCCAACATGCATTCCGGCACATCTACTTTCTCCGGAGCTCCCTTTTGGAAGCCAAGTAGCTCCCTAATATGTTCATAGGGAACCACTTGCTGAATTCCCTCCAACCAGAATGATAAGCTCGGCACCCCCTCATCAAGGATAGGCGCCATAGTCATCAAAATTTCCAAGGCAATTTCCTTGTGGGTATTTGCCAACACCCCATTGGAGAATTGCACCCATCCTAGGTGCCCCAACATATAATAAATGTCTGTGCCAAAACCCAATGAGTTGAGAGCTTGATCGTCGAAATCGACGTTTGCCACAAGCCTCTTCTCAAGGCGAGAGAGTTTCTTCTCCTCCTCCTCTGACATGATGATGAAGCCATATGCGGAGTACCGTGGAGTGTATGGAGATGGAGCGGATGATCGGGTCGATCGACGAGGTGGGACGGGCGGCTCCTCTGTACGCCCTTGAGGTTCGGTAAAGCTCATGGATGAGCTCCTTGTGGCCCTCATGCCACCGAGTAGGAGAGTGTCGTACCTCCTTGGCGGTGTCGTGTCCTCTTCCATGCTCCGAGGAGACTCGGAAATCGAGTGCCTCCTCGAAGACGTCGTCGAAGATGGATTCGATGACGATGACCCCTTCTTGGTGAAGAGACTTGTGGTTTTACTCCACATGATTGCAACACTCTTCTCTCTAATATAATCTCGGGGTTTTAACCGGTAACAAAGCACTTCAAGAATTACTTCGGAGTATGGACTTTGAGTGGATTAAGGGTGTGAATTGTTGAGCAAACAAACTTTGGAAGGATGGCTAAGTCTAAGTTGGTTCTGGACTAAAACTTCAAGCACACCAACAAAGAGGGGGAGGAGTTGCTTGCCTGTTGAAGACAAGCATCCGGGGGTGCATTTCATATGGGAGGCCGGCCAGCCTGGGCCGACCGGCCTGGGTGGCCTAGTGCCTCCCCTGGCTCGGCTTTCCTCCAGCATGATGATCTTCCCTTTGTGGCTTTCGTGCCCATGTCCTCCACTAGTTGCACCACCCAAACTCTCTCATCCACCCCTTTGCTTGCATTATTGGTCTTTCCACTTGATTCCTTTTCTTTGAGTCATGTCCATGCTCCCTTGCTTCACATGCCACCATGAATTTCCTACAAAACAATGCTTGCTACCCCCCATGCTTGTCCTTTGCATGTTATTTTGCTGAAAGTTGTTGGAAGGGCATCCCGTGATGCATCATGGTGCATGCATGACTTGCTTAACTAGATTGCCTCCCTCTAAGCCTGTCTTAAGGCTAAGCACTCCTCTAATTTTGAAAATTAAAAATAATTTCAAAACTATGGGAGCGATCAAACATAAATTTAGAGAAGTTTTTAAACCATTAAAAACAAATGTAAGTCAAAAATATTTTCTGACTACATTTATATCGGTCTCACTTGTATTGTTTGCCTTCATTAGTTGAGAGCAAACTTTTCCCGGCTTGATCATGGGGGCATAGGTTTAGGTTCTAATTTTGGCTAAATGAGAGATATTTTGAATGAAATAAAATTAAATGAGGTTTAGAAAAATTCTAATCTTAGAGAAACCAAGGATATAGATTTTTATACCAACAAAAAGATTAAGTTTCTAGGTTCATGCGAGTCGTACCACGTGCTGATTTTTAAATAACATCTAGATACAAGTCGTGGCTCTACTCGTGTGTTTTTAGCATGAAAAGCAAGTCAACCACAACATCGTAAAGAAAATGAATGGTTGAGTTAGGTTCTGAATTTATTTGGTTGTGGTTTCTCGAAAAGAAGCAAACAATCACATAGGATGGTTCATGTAAAGGGTTTATGATCAAGCAAAATATTCAACCAAGAATTATGTCTCTAATATTGTTCAACCACTCTAAGTCTAATGTCTTTGTGTAGCAAAATTCAAAACTAAATTACTTGAAAAGACTCGAAAAACCTGGAATCGGGTTGTCCTCCCGGTAGCTTATTCTTGACTCGACGAAACGGGTTGCCTCCCGCCTAGCGCTTCGTTTATAGTCCATGGCTAGACTTCTTCTCTTGATTACTTAGGATCAACGCTCTTTGCGGGCATTGCAATCTTGGGTACCCACTTCCGCACCATCTTGTGCACGGGATTATTCTCCAGCTTAGTCATCTTTTTGTTCTTCACTGGCGGCTTTTGTTCCTTTGTCTTAACGGATGCAACAACTGCTTTGATTTTCTTCACGTCCTTCTTCTTCGGCTCTTCCTTCTTCCTTGGTTCTTCATTAACAACGTGATGATGAGGTGGAACATATTTAACTTCAATCATATTGCATACCTCGAGGCGTGGTCGAAACTTGAAGGAACTCCTTTCTCCGTTAATGTCAAACATGATTTCCACCTTGCCAACATCAATGGTAGCTCCCACTAAAGGATCGGATGGCGACTAGAGAGGGGGGGGGAGTGAATAGGAGCCAGTAAAAAATCTTCTCAAAGAACCCGGCCTATACCCTAGACAAATCCCGGTCACACACAAGCGATGGATCGAATCACACACCAATCGCCAAGACAACAAGGTTATGGATCAACCTCAAGTTTTAGGAACGATTCCTTGAAGCACACGCGGAAGCACGTAAAAAAGGAGGGAGAAATCGAACCAAGGAGCAAAGATGCCAGGCTCTTGCGGACTGTCCGGCCAGAAGGGGCGGACTGTCCGCACGGGCCACGCGGACAGTCCGGCCAAGTGCCGCGGACAGTCCGCAAAGGTGCCGCGGACAGTCCGGCCAGGTGCCACGGACGGTCTGAAAATGCCACCAGAACCACCAGAGACGCACCGGGAAAAACGGACCATCCGTGAAGACCAGGCGGACCGTCCGCACGGGTTCTGGACCGTCTGCTACTGAAGCTCGGACCATCCGCAAACTGACTGCAATAAAAACCTAAAACAAAACCAGATCGAAAAACGAAGACGAGCAAGAACACGATGAACATGCGAAGAACACTGTACCCGCGGACTGTCCGCCAGGTACACGCGGACTGTCCGCGCCTCATGGACGGAGGCAAAAACTGCTTGACCTCGAAGGTCAACTCCTCCAACTCATCACCGGATTTCCGAAACAGTAGAAGCTGTTGAGACAAGAGTTTGGGGACAAGAAAAGCGTCAAACAAGGATGCTATAACCCAAAAATATCGCCTCCTAACTTCCTAAATCACCATGAATCGCGGATCCATTGAACACCACCAAAAACTAGAGCTCCGACCCAAAATCCTCGAATCGAAGTGGTTTCCCGACGTTTGAGGGCACAAGATCAATCACAAAGATGCACAAGACATCCATCCATGTTTCCCTCAAAGAAATCCGGGGAGAAACCCACTCAAATCCGCGGAATCACACCAAGAACAAAGGCACCAAAAACATGCACGAAAAAGACCACGGGAATCACAACGGCGAATCTTCTATACATACCAGGAAAGATTCACAAGGTCTAGCATGCCGCCCGAACATCCATCTCTCTCAACAAATCTCTAATGAAGCTCTCATTCTAGCCTAGACAAGAAAAGGAGAAGAAAATGTCTCGGGAAAATGAGAAATGGAAGGGGAAAACGAAACCCTAAGTCGCAGAGAGAGGGAGCCATCCACCCACACTCATGGCTTATATATCGGGTCCCGCCGGTGTGGTAAATGACTCGACTACCCCTAACTCAACTACTGGCGATACAACCCACGCAGGGGCATTTATGTAATGTTTGTGGGTCTTGCCATCGGATGGCCACGCCTTTGCCGCACCCCGCGTCCTCCCGACGCAAGCCATGTGATCCCGCACCGTGTCCTCTGCTTCGAAGCTTCCCGACACGCCCGGATCCCGTCTTCGTCGTGTTGGGCCTTCGGACTTGGTTTTCAGGCCCATACCAAGAAACCGTCCTCCCATGGTTTTGTGGGCAAACCACCAAACCCCGCGTTCTCGACCCGGCCTCCCGCCAAGCCTCTTGACTCGACCGCCACCGTGCACCGGCTCGATCGTCCACGACTTCGTCTTGCTCATCTCGCCACCATGTGGCCCGCACCTAGTCCCGCTGTCCACCGGGTCCCTCGAACCGAGCCTACTTGTCTCTCCATCTCCCGTAGGCTCCACAAGGCTGAAGACCATTCGCGCCCGTTCTTCACCTGCAACAACACGAACTAGGCCGCAGCCTACACCTGTGCACTGAGCCAAGAGTCAGTCTAACACCCGTTGTCAATCACTCATCACTGAGGAGCGGTCATCCATCGACCACCGGGACGCTCCTAGTCCTCAATCTCCCCCTTGATGAGTGCATTGACAACACACAATGCGAAATGAAATTCAGAGAAAGAAAGTAAGAAGAAAGAAAAACAAAGAATCTCAACTCATGACCAAAACCAAAGAAAGGCGAAGAAAGGTCACAAGCCGAGCAAAGCACAAACTCCACATGGAAAACAGCTAGAAAACTCCCCCTGAACAAATGCAAGCTCCCCCTGAACATGTAGATGCAAAGTTCCAAATTTTAGATGCATTTTTCTGAATTTTTCATTAAGCTCACCTCTTCTCCTCCTTGTTGACAATGTATGAATCAAGGTGAAAATGCTGGAATGTAAGAGAAAGCATATAAACATCTACATGAGCTTCTCAAATAGGCCAAATCTAGTGTCAAAAGCTAGAAGTGAGACAAAGATCACACATATGAATCATAGCATAGTCAAAGCATTGCCACAAGTAATAAATGGAAATATAGGCATGTGACAAAGCAAATTTTAAGATTTGAGTAATTTGATCAAAAGATGGCTCACATCAAATTTAAGGGCCTATCCATGTCATATTCTAGCCAAAAACATGCATATCATCTAGAGATCATACAAGGATATCAAATTCTTAACAAAAGATCATTGCAAACACCCATAAAGCAAAGCATGTCATGTTAAAGCTCATGAGCCATGTGTCCACTTCGGGGAGACTTCTCCACTAGTGAACATCATGAAACATGTTTTGCACCCATGTGTGAAAAATAAGACATTTTAAGCATAAACATGATGGATGGAGCATTTTTCAAGCATACACACTTCTTTTCAAGATTAATTCATTTCATGGTACACGAAGTGCCTTTGCGGCAAACAGAAGATTATGCTCCTCCATGAATGCAACATAGGCTAAACATTCACAATGATATCGTCCTTTGGCCCAAATGCAAGAAAGAGGCATCCAAGCACAGTCTAAGCATGAAAGGCACATTTAGACCAAAAAGTGACATGGATACACTACTTGGAGCACATTTCATCAAATTTAATCAAGATCAAAAAGGCTATCTCACAACACATATATCTCAAATATTCCAAGAGCATAGCCTCACATAGCCATTTCTCCACACACTTGACCAATATCTCACAAGTAGCCAAAGAAACTCAGATAAGGCATATGAAAGAAGCTCATCATCCTAAAATGCAATATGATATATAACAAGATGGCTATCCTACCATGGTTTATACATCAAGCAAAGCATGTATATACATCAAAGGAAACATGGTATGGTACATATGGTACAAAAATAAATCCCCAAGAATCAACTAGAAAGGGCAAGAAACCCCAAGTTCCCCCCGCAAGCGCACAAATGTAGCTTGGTTGAGAGGCTTTGTAAAGATGTTTGCAAGCTGATCTTGGGTAGGGACATGACTCAACACAATGGTCCCTTTCTCCACATTGTCTCTCAAGAAATGATACCTCACTTCTATGTGTTTGGTTCTGGAATGAAGCACTGGGTTTTTTGCTACGCTTATGGCACTAGTGCTATCACAAAGAAGTGGGATCTGGGTGCACTCCTCACCAAAGTCCCTCAAGGTGTATGAGATCCACAACAGCTGGGAACAACACCTCGCGGCTGCAACATACTCCGCCTCGGTGGTAGACTGAGCTACTCTAGACTGCTTGCGGGAAGACCACGAAACCAACGAGAACCCAAGAAACTGGCAAGTACCAGAAGTAGACTTCCTCTCGACTCGGCAACCCGCGAAATCCGCATCAGAAAAACCATGAAGTGAAAGAGTCGAGGAGGACGAATACCAAAGGCCAAGACCAGGGGCAGACTGTAGGTACCTGAAAATCCTCTTGATGTTCTGTCGACGTGATGTCCTCGGCGAGGCCTGAAAATGAGCGCACAAACACACACTGAACTGTATGTCTGGCCTCGTCGCCGTCATGTAGAGGAGGGAGCCGATCATGCTCCGGTACTCTCGCTGGTCCACTGGTTCTCCGTCCTCGTCTGCATCCAATGTAGCCGTACTCCCCATGGGTGTCGACATAGGCTTTACGTCTTGCATCTGGCACTTTCTCAGCATGGCTTTCGTGTACTTAGTCTGATGCACGAATGTTCTATCCTTCACTTGCTTGATCTGCAACCCGAGAAAGTACTGCAGCTCGCCCATAATGCTCATCTCGAATTCCCTGCTCATCTCATCTGCAAACTTGGCAACAAGGTTATGTGACGAGCCACCAAAGACAATATCATCCACGTATATCTGCACAACCAACAAGTCATTCCCATGCTTGAGGAGAAACAAGGTTTTATCTAGGGTACCCATCACGAACCCTCTGCTCAACAGAAAACCTCTCAATCTCCCATACCAAGCCCGGGGCGCCTGTTTCAACCCATACAGAGCCCTTTTCAACCTGTACACCCTGTGTGGATACTTCTCACTCTCGAACCCCGGTGGTTGCTTCACATACACCTCCTCCTCTATGACCCTATTCGGGAAAGCACTCTTCACATCCATCTGATACAACTTGAACCCTTTAGCCACGACAAAGGCTAGAAGGATCCGAATTGCCTCAAGACGGGCCACAGGAGCAAAGGTCTCCTCATAGTCGATCCCCTCCTTCTGACTATATCCCTGAGCAACAAGTCTGGACTTATTCCTCACAACCATCCCATTCTCACCCTCTTTGTTCTTCCAAACCCATTTGGTTCCTATAGGATGGCAATTTGGAGGTGGTTCAACTAACTCCCACACCTGGTTCCTCTCAAAATTGTCCAACTCTTCATGCATAGAATTGACCTAGTTTGCATCAGATAAAGCGTGTCTAATGTCCTTGGGCTCAAAGGAGGCAACAAATGCAGCATGAGCGAAATGAGAGGAATTTCTGGACCTTGACCGCGTGGTACGTTCATCGATGTCCCCAATGATCTTCGATAGGGGATGCACTTCTTGAATCCGCCGGGGAGCCTCACGCCTCAAGACTACCACCCCCTCAACTTCAGCTTCTCTCGCCTGGTCCTCTTGTCGCACCGTCGTTGTCCATGAAGTAGACGGTCCACCCTCCATTGTGGTCGTAGGGGGGGGGGAAGTAGTGGGTACACACTCAGCTTCAGGCACATTGTTCTCTCCATCATCATCTCCAGCTTCATCCTTCTCCTCTTCAAAGAGATCCTCAGCCATCTCCTCATCACCTACACATTCAAAGCCAAGAGAGGTACATGGCATTGTCTCGTCGAAGGTTACCTCGTAAGTCTCCATGATTTTGTTAGTCTCAAGATTAAGCACTCTATAGGCTCTAGAATGGTTAGCATATCCAAAGAAAATCCCATCACTAGACCTAGCCTCAAACTTGTCGAGTTTTCCCTTCTTAAGAATAAAGCACTTGCAATCAAAGACTCGGAAATGACTCACCTTGGGTGCCCGACCATGCATAAGCTCATAACAGGTCTTCCTCTTGAAAGCTCGCAATAAAATCCCGTTGGAGACATGACAGGCCGTATTGACCGCCTCAGCCCAATACCTCCTAGGAGTCCTATGCTCATTGAGCATCGTCCTAGCCATCTCACAAAGAGTCCGATTTTTCCTTTCCACGACTCCATTTTGAGGGGGCACAAAAGGGGTCGAATATTGATGTTTAAGACCTAGATCACGACAGAAGGCATCAAAACGAGAGTTCTTGAACTCTAAGCCATTATCACCGCGGATAGCTCGAATGGCATTCCCATGCCTCTCGTTCTTCAACCTCACGATCAGATCTCGAACAAAACCAAATGTCTCACTTTTGTCCTCCAAGAAAAACACCCAGGCATAGCGAGATTAATCGTCCACCACAACAAGGACATACCACTTGCCACCCACCGAGCGAACTCGAGCTGGCCCAACAAGGTCCATATGCAACAGCTCTGTCGGACACTCGGTCATGACATCGGTCAGGGGTGGATGGAGAGTGGCTACCATCTTGCCATGCCTACACGTAGCACAGACCAAATCCTTCTAAAACTTCAACTTCGGCAATCCTCGGACAAGGTTAAGACCACTCAAGTGGGAAACCAAATCAAAGTTCAAGTGACCCAACCGCCTATGCCATTTCCACAAATCACTAGAAGGACCGGCCATCAAACAACGAGCAGGACCCAAAGAACGAGAGAAATCAGCCCTGAAAATCTGACCCTCGGGGATGATCATACATACAAGATCACCTCGAGAATCCAGCAAACGAGACTCACCAGACTTGAAACGCACCTCAAAGCCCTCATCAAGCAACTGGGAAACCAAAAGCAAATTGAAACCCAAAGACTTCACAAGAGCAACCCTCTTCAATGTTACCTTGTCACTCACATGCACTACACCCTCAGAAATCATCCTTCCTCGTCCATTGTCCCCAAACGTGATGTACATCTTTACCTTCACTGGGGTGAGGCTGGAGAACCACTTCTTGTCTCCAGTCATGTGTCGGGAACATCCGGAGTCGATCAACCAAATGCTCTCCAAGCGTCCTGCCTGTAGTCAAAAACAAGAACGAGAATGAACCAACGACTCGACACTGGGGTTAGCACAAAGAAAGTTAAACCAGTGTCGAGCCATCTGCTCAAAAGAGGGGTTAGCAAACATCATTCCCTTGCCACCAAATTTCCCATGTCCCATGGAAGGAGTACGAGCACCACGAGGGGGAAAACGTGGTCCGTAGTTCCTCTGGAACCCAAAGCTGTGATCATCTCCCCTAGACCCGTATTGAGGACGAGAAGGGGGACGTCCAGCAAAACCACCACGAGCCCAACCAAACCTCTCACCAGCATGCACACCATCATCTCTCCTATCAAACCTCTCACCACCACCTCTCTGTGGGAACCTACCACCCTGAACTCTAACTCTACCAACATTTCTCACACTTCCCACAACCCGTGGAAGTGGCACTCTAGGCTCAGGAATACCATGAGACTGGCAATACCTGTCCTGGTTTTCTTTCTCCCTAGCAAGACTCTCATCCCTCTTCCTCTTGTAGCAAAACTCTACTAGATGCCTCTTTTTGCCACAATACTCGCACCTGAAGGGGATGGGTTTTGGTTTTGACTCTGGCTTCTCTCTAGGCTTCACACCCTTCTCACTCACAAACTTCACCAGTTTCTGGAAGTCATTTTCTTTAGGTGGGAACTTAGGTGGATCTTGGATTGTGTCAAGCTTGTTGCAAAGGTGGTTGGGCTTTGGTGTGAAAGAGTTCTTGGGTGCTTTTGGAAGTGGGACTTGGATGTCTCCGATCACCTCAAACTCGGGAGTGGACTCAACACACTTCTCATACACACTCTCCCCACTGTTTTCTCCCACTTTCTCACCCAACTTCTCAAAACCCAACCCACGACCATCCGCTCTCTTGAACTCCTCAATCATGATTTTCAATTGAGGTT
Organism: Cenchrus americanus; assembly: GCA_947561735.1. Classification (NCBI taxonomy): domain Eukaryota; kingdom Viridiplantae; phylum Streptophyta; class Magnoliopsida; order Poales; family Poaceae; genus Cenchrus; species Cenchrus americanus. The sequence goes on from OX387245.1 coordinate 130,603,705, forward strand.
CCTGCCCAGACAACCAACCCAACACCTTCCTCAAATAATCATTCTCCTCATAGATGACATCCAAACGGGAAGTAAGTTCTAGATTGCGCAAAGTAACTTCATCACAACTAGTGCATGCATTGACAACAGGAGATTTCAAAGAAGCTTCCAAAGTGCTAATGGTAGAATGAGCATTAACAAGCTTAGCATGCATAGTATGACATGATTTACAAGCACCAAGCAAAGTGGGTCTAGCCTTAAGCTCATCATACTCCGTCCTAAGAGCATCTAGTTTAGCCAAAGTGGAAGCATTCTTCTCACTGAGCAATTTGATTTCATTCAAGCATGCATCACATTCAGGACATTCAACATCATCAGAAATGGTAGGAGTAAGTTTCAAAGAGTCATTCTCAAGTTTCAATTCAAGCAATTTAGACTCTAACTCTCCTACTTTCTCACTAGCATTCTCAAGTTGAGCCCTAAGATCTTTTCTCATCTTCTTGGCATCCCTCAACACACTATCACGGTTGTCAATCAAGCCATTCAACCTAGTGATCTCAACAAGAAAAGAGTCGGGTCACGGTTTACCTCATCCTCTGAGTCGGAGTCGGTGTCTTCCTTCTCGTCCTTCTTGCTGCTTGAGCTATGGGCCATGCCACAAAAGCCTCCAAGTGCCACACAGCTCAAACCACTGAGGTTCCGACTTGCATTCTTCTTGCCCTTGCGCCTCCCGGCGTCTTCATCCTCACTGCTTGAGCTTGAATCGACGTCGCTTGCACCGACCATCATGGCTCTTGCCTTGTCCTTCTTGTGGCCGCCCTTGCTCGATCGCCGCTTGTCCTTGTCCTTGCTCTTGGACTTGCTGTAGTGCCTGCCCTTGGAAGAGTACTTGTCTTCACGCCTCGGGTGCGCCTTGTACTCGCTCATCTTGTACTTGTTCTCCTCCGCTTCCGGGAACTAGGCGATGAAGTGTCCACGCTTGCCACACTTGTAGCATGTCCCCGAGCTCCGCCTTGCATTCCTCCGGTTCTCATGTTGTCGATCAAACCTCCTTGAGAGCAATGCCAGTTCCTCCTCGCTCAGCACATCGAACTCATCATCTGGAATAGACATGAGAGAAGACAAGGAAAACTGTCGACAGGAAGGGTTAGCGTTGGCTTTGCCCTTTGATCCACCCACAAGAGCAAGACTATGACCAGTCAAGCCCTCATGCCTGGATTGCAACTTCCTGTCAACCTCAGACGACTTGAGCTTAGAAAAGAGATCATCCAACTCAATGGTCAAGTATTGTCCGGACTCCTTGATGGCCTCAACCTTAGCACCCCAAACATTTTGGTCCAAGATATGTAAAAGCTTCAAAGTTTGATCATGCTCAGTGTAAGGGAAATCCTCAACATTGGCCTTCATGTTGTTCACGATGGTGGTGAACCTCTGAAACATTGCATCAATGTCCTCACTGGGAAGTTGAGTAAAGTTCTCATATTGCATCCAGTAAGAAATAAAGAGGCGAGCCTTCACATGGTTATCACCACCGTGAGCAACCAACAACTCCTCCCAAATTTGCCAGGCAAGATTCAAATGGCGAACACGCTCAAACTCAGGATCACACAAGCTTCGGACCAAGTGATCAATGGCTTTTGCATTTGCCTCATACTTGGCCTTAGCACCGGCATCGGTCACCATAAGAGTGTGGATATCCGCCAGAATAGCATAGGTCTTGTCAATCACAATGAAATCCAACAACTTGGTACGAAGAAAGATCATCATTCGGGCCGCCCACTTGTGGTAACTCTTCTCATCGAAGTGCGGCGGACCGCCCCGCTCAACATACGCCATCTTAGGATTCAAGACTTGTCAAAGTCACCACGAATCCGGAACCAAGCTCTGATACCAATTGAAGGATCGGATGGCGACTAGAGAGGGGGGGGAGTGAATAGGAGCCAGTAAAAATTCTTCTCAAAGAACCAAGCCTATACCCTAGACAAATCCCGGTCACACACAAGCGATGGATCGAATGACACACCAATCGCCAAGACAACAAGGTTATGGATCAACCTCAACTCTTAGGAACGATTCATTCAAGCACACGCGGAAGCACGAAAGAAAGGAGGGAAGAATCTAACCAAGGAGCAAAGCTGCCAGGCTCTGGCGGACTGTCCGGCCAGGAGGGGCGGACTGTCCGCACGGACCACGCAGACAGTCCGGCCAAGTGCCGCGGATAGTCCGCAAAGGCGGCCGGGTGCCGCGGACAGTCCGGCCGGGTGCCACGGACAGTCCGAAAATGCCACCAGAACCACCAGAGACGCACCGGGAAAAACGGACCGTCCGCGAAGACCAGGCGGACTGTCCGCACGGGTTCCGGACCGTCCGCTACTGAAGCTCAGACCGTCCGCAAACTGACTGCAATAAAAACCTAAAACAAAACCTGATCGAAAAACGAAGACGAGCAAGAACACGACGAACATGCGAAGAACACTATACCCGCGGACTGACCGCCAGGTACACGCGGACTGTCCGCGCCTCACGGACAGAGGCAAAAACTGCTCGACCTCGAAGGTCAACTCCTCCAACTCATCATCGGATTTCCCAACGGTAGATGCTGTTGAGACAAGAGTTTGGGGACAAGAAAAGCGTCAAACAAGGATGCTATACCCCAAAAATCTCGCCTCCTAACTTCCTAAATCACCGGGAATCGCAGATCCTTTGAACACCACCAAAAACTAGAGCTCCGACCCAAAATCCTCGAATCGAAGTGGTTTCCCGACGTTTGAGGGCACAAGATCAATCACAAAGATGCACAAGCCATCCATCCATGTTTCCCTCAAAGAAATCCGGGGAGAGACCCACTCAAAAATCCGCGGAATCACACCAAGAACAAAGGCACCAAAAACATCCATGAAAAAGACCACGGGAATCACAACGCCGAATCTTCTATACATACCAGGAAAGATTCACAAGGTCTAGCATGCCGCCCTAACATCCATCCCTCTCAACAAATCTCTCATGAAGCTCTCATGCTAGCCTAGACAAGAAAAGGAGAAGAAAATGTCTCGGGAAAATGAGAAATGGAAGGGGGGAAATGAAACCCTAAGTCGCAGAGAGAGGGAGCCGTCCACCCACACTCATGGCTTATATATCGGGTCCCGCCGGTGTGGTAAATGAGTCGACTACCCCTAACTCAACTACTGGCGATACAACCCACACAGGGGCATTTATGTAATGTTTGTGGGTCTTTCCATCGGACGGCCACGCCTTTTCCGCACCCCGCGTCCTCCCGACGCAAGCCATGCGATCCCGCCACGTGTCCTCCGCTTCAAAGCTTCCCGACACGCCCGGATTCCGTCTCCGTCGTGTTGGGCCTTCGGACTTGATTTTGAGGCCCAAACCAAGAAACCGTCCTCCGATGGTTTTGTGGGCAAACCACCAAACCCCGCGTGCTCGGCCCGGCCTCCCGCCAAGCCTCATGACCCCACCACCACCGTGCACCGGCTCGATCGTCCACGACTTCATCTTTCTCGTCTCGCCACCATGTGGCCCGCACCTAGTCCCGCTGTCCACCGGGTCCCTTGAACCAAGCCTACTTGTCTCTCCATCTCCCGGAGGCCCCTCAAGGTTGAAGACCTTTCGCGCCCGTTCTTCACCTACAACAACACGAACTAGGCCGCAGCCTACACCTGCGCACTGAGCCAAGAGTCAGGCCAACACCCGTTGTCAATCACTCATCACTGAGGAGCGGTCATCCATCGACCACCGGGACGCTCCTAGTCCTCACCCACGGTCTTGAGGAAAGGCCTCCCAAGTATAAGTGGTGGCTTCTCCCCCTCTCTCATCTCGAGCACCACGAACTCAATGGGGATGAAGTGGTGTCCGACCTTCACGGGGACATCTTTGGCGACGTTCAAGGGATAGCGAATGGAGTTATAACCCAACTCCAAACACATACCCATATGCTCCAATGGTAGGCGTAGCTTCTCGAACACATCCCTTGGCATGACACTCACACTTGCTCCAAGGTCGCATAATGCCTTATCGAACTTGAATGAACCAACAGAACATGGAATTGTTGGGCATCCGGGGTCTTTTTCTTCTCTAGTCCATTAGCAATAGCGGCACTACATTGTTTCGACATCTTGACATGATCTACCCCGAGTGTCGCTATCTCATATTTTTTTGCAAGGATATCTTTGAAGTAATGAGAATATGTAGGAACTTGAAGGGCATCCAATAACGACATGTTTATGCTAAGTCTGCGCACAACCTCCCCAAACTTCTTAAAGTGATTATCAAGTTTACCTCGGAAGTAGCGTGGCTTGAGTTGTGGTATCTTCGTGTCTTCTCCCGGCATCTCAAACTCAGGCTCTTCGGTGACGATCTCCGTAACTGCCTCCTTAGCAAATTCCTCCGCCTCGGCGGATGGTTTAGGCTTCCTTGCTCTCGCGGAATGTTTTGGATCTTCGGTTTCCTTCCCCGAACGTGTTTGAATAGCCTTCACCGTTTCAGGACCTTTAGGTTGTCCCGGAAGCTCCCCTTCATTTGCGGATAGGCACCCGTCAAGTTGTCCTACTTGCATCTCGGCATCTTCATCATGTTGAGCACTTGATGGTTGGAGCTTCCGACCTCTGTCACTTTGCTATTGATGTTCTCCAACACATTGTCTATGGCCTTGAACTTGGTGACGGTGTCCTTGTTGATCTTAGCTTGCTCGTCCATGAAGTCCTTCAATTGTATATGAAGCAGAACCTAATTCAGAATGGATGAGCTTGCATTAAATTGAGGTCTACCTTGCCCGTAGCGGAAGTTCGGCAAATCTCCCTTCCTCATGTAGTCGAGCACCTTGGCTTCCTCCGGACAATCCTTGTGGACATGGCCATATTCTCTGCACTCTTCACATGTGGATCTTGCTTCGGCATACTTTACGTCTTGAGCCTCTTTCTTTTTCTATCTCCATCTTCTCCAACCTCCGCATAAGTGAATCGATCTTGCCCTCGAGTATGTCTTCCTTCTTCACTTCAAGGCTCCTTTGACCTTCCCTGTGGGTTTGACCAGAAGTAAGCGTCTGGATGACGCCCACGTGTCATTATCTGCAACCTTCTTGAATAGAGTGAAAGCTTGAGTTGGCGTAAGCTTGATGATAGATCCTCCCGCTGATGCATCGATGACCGTCCTTGACGCCATGGTGAGTCCTTGGTAGAACTTTTGAACGAGGTCCTCCTTTGGGAACTTGTGATGTGGGATCGCCCGAGTGTACTCATTGAAGCACTCGAATGCCTCTGAGATAGTTTCTGTAGGATATTGAGCAAAAGTAGCAATCTTATTATGCAAGCTTTGAGTTTTACCCAGTGAGTAGTATTCCTTCATGAAGGCCCTCATCAATGCATTCCAATCTTGAACCGTCTCCGCCGGTTGAGAGTATAACCATTGCAAAGCCTTCCCGAGTATAGAGAACGGAAAGAGCCTTGCCATCATTTGATCTTGAGTCACCCCGTCCATGTTGAATGTCTGACATAGTTTAACGAACACTTGGAGGTGAAGGTTTGGATCTTGTTTACCGGTAAAGGGTTAATGTTGCACCATGCGGATTGTTGATGTCTTGATCTCGAACGGCCTTCCAATCTCCGCGAGGTTCAAGATTGTTAGGTCGATGATGTCCGGGTTGCATAGCTCCCCGATCTTGCGTTTTTGCGGTTGTTCTCTCATCGGTGGAAGTCGATTCTCCCGTGGACTTTGTGGTGGTGAATTCTTTGGAGATTCCAACGATCCTTCGTCTTCCGTCTTTGAATCTACAAAATCCAACTTCTTAGCTTGTTGTGATTCACGTCTCCTTAGTCTGTAAAGTTTTTCTGGATCATCTACAAAATTATCAGGTTTGTTGGAGAGGTAGCCGTCCATCTCCTTTTAGGTTTAGCGAAAAACAAAATATAAAAAAACAAAAAGTAAAAACAAATCTAAGAAAACTAGGGTTAGACAAACTAGATTAGATTGATTTTGAGGATGATCAAAAGTTAGTAGATGCAAAAAGAAGAACCAAAATAAAACTAAAAATTACACAAAAAGCAATAAAAGATCGAATCTTGATCACTTGTTTTCCGGCAACGGCGCCAGAAAAAGGGGCTTGTTGACGGTATATATTCATGTTAAAGTTCAAGTAGACTTGCAAGTGGACAAGTCTCCCGTCGTAGTCAAGGGACCCTTCTTCCCTCGAGTGGTGAACCCAAGGTATCAAATCTGTGGAACAAATGTGTGATGCAAGAGTTGATCTATTAAAGCCGAGAAACTTCGATCTTCAAGAGGTGAAACCTATGCATCTAATCTTAAAGAGCATTACAAGAACGAATCTAATCTATTAAAGGACGGAGGTAGCAAGAGATATAGGGGGATAGATAAACCAATCACGAATCTAATCTTCGTGATTCTAACCAGTCTAAATCCACACTTTGATGGTACTAACTACCAGATGTGGCAAGGGCGGATGGTTGCTTTCTTCTGTGGCAAGGGTCAAATCCTGTGGGATGTCACGGGGAACACAACTTATGTTCATCTTGTGAACTTTCTTGCTCCAGGATCAAGGGACATGTTCGATGCCAACAACAAGGCGGTCGACTACATGTACCGTCCTCTGTGTCAATTCAAATTCGATCGGGTTCAGATAGAGGACTTGGCGTGCAGGATTTGGCGCAGCTGAAGAATGCTCATGCCGGGAACGCTAATGTTCAGGCTCGGTTCTTTGCGACCTACCAGAGAGAGTACGAGAATTTCACGCATCTCCCTAGTGAGTCGATAGATGCCATGTTCCAACGGTTCATGGTGATTGTGAACAACATGAGGGCTAATGTGGTCGTGCTCCCGTACGATGACCATGACAGGGCTATCAAGCTCTTGCATTCTCTAGATCATACCGTGTGGAGTGAGAAGGTCGAGGCCATTCTTGAGTTGGAGAAGTATGAGACCCTCACGGTGGATGAGCTGTTTTCCAAGCTCAAGTCATCCGAGGTGGACCATGGGGTGCGTGCAAAAATCGAGAACCCGACTGACCCTCATAATCTGGCTCTCGTATCTGGATCAAGGGCTAATGCTAACATGTCTTTGAGACATTTTTTTGTCTTTCCTTGTGTCCATGCTAGATGAGGAGTTTGATGTGTTGCGTGAGCAGGACCTCACGTTGTTGAACAGGAAGTTCGAGTGCATGTACACGAACCAGAAGAACGCTAAGAGGAGCTCGGGCATGTGCTATCGGTGCGGGAAGCACAGTCACTTCATCGCCGAGTGCCCGGAAGCCATGGAGGCCAAGCCCGATCACGAGCACCATCTGAGGCCGACCACAAGCACCACTTGAGGGACGATTACAAGGGCAAGAACAAGTCCGAGCGGAGACCAATGACGAGTGGTGGTCACAAGAAGAAGGAGCAAGCGATGGTTGCCGGTGCAAGCGACATCGACTCAAGCTCCTGGTTGACGGTTGATTATCATATCAAAGTTCGTTTGGACTTGCAAGCGGACAAGTCCTCCGTCGTAGTCAAGGGACCCTTCTTCCCTTAAGTGTGAACCCAAGGTATCGAATCCGTGGAACAATGTGTAATGCATGATCCAATCTAATAAGCGGAAAACACTTTGATGTTGAAAAGGGGTTTTGCATCTAATCTATGGAAGAACCATAAAACGCATCTAATCTACTAAACACCAGAGGTAGCAAGAGAAAGAGAGATAAAACCAATCTACAGATTGGATTGGGTCTTTTGTTGAAGTTCCAAAGTAAAAAAGAATAAAGCAAATGAATCTCATAACTAGCCTCTTTAAATCGTGGCTTCCATTGCAACTCTGAAGACGCCCACCTTTTGGAGCCACCATCCTTTCACAACGCACCCCTATTTGTGTGGGTTAGCCTAGGGCGAGTCCAAGAAGAACAAGTTGAAAACGCTCGGTAGATCGGATATGCACCTCTAGCCACCATGACTACAAGAGCACCCTAAGCAATTCAACTATAGACTAGATTGGGGAAGAAGCAAACTCAAGCGAAGACAAAGTCGTAGAGAAAGCACTTGATCGCTAGAAATCAGATTCAATCTTGCAAATTCAACACGAGAGTATAATACATGGACAAGATCACCACCGGGATCCTACCTTGATATTGATCCTAGCTCCAGGAACTCCGATGTGGTCTTCCATGCAAGGTTCCCACGTCGGCTAAGGAACCCTAGTCAACCATCTCAACCCTCTCCTCTCCGGAACGGTGTCCCTCTCTTCTCTGCTCCTCGCGGTGGTGTTGGGTTTGGGCGTGGTGAGTTTGCTGGACTTCCTTCGCTCATGGCCAATACGAGTATGGGGGAACAATCGCAGTTTTAGGTCCTAGAGGAGCTACGGGCCACGGTCTCCCCTTCGTGGTATGCGTAGTCTTCCAAGGGGATGTGTGGGTGTTGCTACACCACATAGGATGGATTTTGCTAACCCCACGTTTGAGCAAATGGTACGACACTTGTTTGATTCATTTTGTACTAACCCCAGTGCTGAGTCGTTTGCTCACTCTCGCTCTTGTTTTTGATTTTGCAGGTGGGAAGCATGGAGGGCTTTTGGTTGATCGACTCCGGTTGCTCTCGACACATGACCGGAGATCGAAGGTGGTTGTCCAGCCTCACCCTGGTGATGACCAAAGAGTACATCACTTTCGTGGACAATGGGAAAGGTAGAGTGCTTTCAGTGGGCACTGTGAAGGTGAGTGAGTCAGTGACTCTTCGACATATTTCTCTTGTCAAGTCTTTGGGTTACAATCTTCTTTCTGTTTCCAGCTTCTTGATGAGGGTTTTGAAGTGCGTTTCAAAACAGGCTGTTCTCGTGTCTTGGACTCTTGAGGTGATCTAGTGTGCACGATCGTCCTCGAGGGTCAGATTTTCAGAGTCGATTTCTCTCAGTGTGTTGGCTCTTCTTATTTGTTTGTTGCTGGCGTTTTGGTGGAGCTTTGGAAAAAGCAAAGGAGACTAGGTCACTTGAGTTTTGACTTGTTGTCATGCTTGAGTGGACTTGGATTGGTCCGGGGATTGCCAAAGTTGAAATACCAAAAGGATTTGGTATGTGCTCCATGTAGGCATGGTAATATGGTCGCCGCCTCTCACCCGCATGTGACATCCGTGATGACAGAGAGGCCATGCGAGCTGTTCCATATGGACTTGGTTGGTCCAGCTCGTGTGTGCTCGACGGGTGGGAAATGGTATGTCCTTGTGATCGTGGACGACTATTCTCGCTATGCTTGGGTCTTCTTTTTAGCTGACAAGGGGGAAAAGTTTGGTCCCGTTTGGGATCTAATCTTGAGGTTCAAGAACGAGAGAATGGATATGTTGTTCGAGCTATTCGTGGCGGCAATGGTAGTGGATTTAAAAACTCTCATTTTGAAACCTTTTGTTTTGATTTGGGTCTCGAACATCAGTTTTCTTCTCCCTATGTGGCTTGTCAGAATGGTGTGGTTGAGAGGAAAAATCGTTCTTTTTGTGAGATGGCTCGGACGATGCTCGATGAGCATAAGACTCCAGAAGATATTGGGCGGAGGCGGTGAACACCGCTTGCAATGTTGGAAACCGGATTTTTCTCAGGACCTTATTGAATAAGACGTGATATGAGCTCATGCACGGGCGAGCACCTAGAGTGAGCCATTTCAGGGCTTTTGGTTGTTGGTGCTTTATTCTCAAGAAGGGTAGGCTTGATAAGTTTGAGTCGAGATCCTCAGATGGGATTTGCCTATTTTATGCTAGTCATTCAAGAGCATTTCGTGTGTCAACCTTGATACTAACCTAGTCATGGAGACTTGCGAGGTTACCTTCGATGAGACACAACCATGCAATTCTTCTATCTTTGAGTGTGTAGGTGACGACGAAGTTGGTAAGAAGATCTTTGAGGACGAGAGGATGATTAGAGCGGATGATGGTGAAGCTCCAGCCATGCACGTACCCTCTACTTCCACTACGACGACTGCGGGTGCAGGATGGTCCATCCCCTACACCGCTTACGATCCAGCAAGATCAAGTAGAAGCAGCTGCTGAGGGGGAGGTTGTTTCCAGGTGAGAGGCACCGAGGCGCGTTCAAGTTGATCATCCGCCCTCAAGTATTATCGGCGACATCAATGGATGTATAACACGATCGAGGTCCATAAATGCTTCTCGCTTTGCTCATTCATCTTTTGTTGCTATCTTTCAGCCGAAAGACATTGGACACACACTATCTAATCCAAATTGGGTGAATGCCATGCATGAGGAGTTAGAGAACTTTGAGAGAAACCAAGTTTTAGAGTTAGTGAAGCCACCACCAAACTGCAAACCTATTGGGGAAAAATGGGTGTGGAAAAACAAATAGGGTGCGAATGGTGAGGTGGTGAGGTACAAGTTGAGGTTGGTTGCTCAGTGTTTTAGCCAGAAGGTGGCGAGGTACAAGTTGAGGTTGGTTGCAGGCAATCAGGATTCTTCTAGCCTTTTCTGTGGTTAAAGGATTTAGGTTGTACCAAATAGATGTGAAGAGTGCCTTCTTGAATGGGTTCCTAGAGGGGGAAGTTTATGTGAGGCAACCACCTGGGTTTGAGAGTGTTGAGTTTCCCCACCGAGTGTACAAGCTAAAGAAGGCCTTGTATGGGCTGAAACAAGCTCCCAGGGCATGTACGGTAGGATGAAGGGGTTCTTGTTCAGCAAGGGGTTTGAGATGGGCAAGGTTGATAAGACTCTCCTCAGGCAGGGTGATGATATCCTAATTGTTATGTGTATGTGGATTATATTGTCTTTGGAGACTCGTCTCACTCTTTGGTTGTGAGGTTTGCAGAGGATATGTGCAAAGAATTCGAAATGTCCTTGATGGGAGAGTTGCAGTTCTTTCCAGGGCTTCAGATAAAGCAGGCGAAGGAGGGAACCTTTATGCCTCAAGCCAAGTACACGAAGGACATTCGCAAGAAGTTCAATATGGATGACTCGAAGCCCATGTCAACACTGATGAGTACGACTGCAGCGCTCGACGTGGACGAGGATGAAGAGCCCGTGGACCAGAAGGAGTACCAGAGCATGATCGGCTCCCTCTTGTACTTGACGGCGACGAGGCCAGACATCCAGTTTTCTGTTTGTCTATGTGCTCGTTTTCAGGCATCACTGAGGATTTCACATCGGCAGGCCATCAAGCAGATCTTCAGGTATCTTCGATACACTCCTGAGCTTGGTCTTTAGTACTCGGCGCCTTGTTCCTTTTGGCTTCTTGGTTTTTCGGATGCTGACTTTGCGGGGTGTCGAGTTCACTGGAAATCGACATTGGGTTCTTGCCAGTTCTTGGGCTCTTCGCTTGTTTCTTGGTCTTCTTGCAAACAATCTTGTGTAGCCCAGTCTACCATAGAAGCTAAGTATGTTGCTGCCGCTAGTTGTTGCTCACAGCTACTTTGGATCACATACACGCTGAGTGACTTTGGTGAGGAGTGTTCCCAAGTACCTCTCATGTGTGATAGCACAAGTGCCATTAGTGTTGCCAAAAATGCCGTGCTTCACTCCAGAACCAAATATATAGAGGTGAGGTACCACTTCCTGAGAGACAATGTTGAGAAGGGAAACATAGACCTCATCCATGTGCCAACCGAAAAGCAGCTTGTCGATATCCTAACCAAGCCCTTGGACCAAGCTACATTTGCGCGTATGCGAGGAGAGCTTGGAGTCGTTTTTCCTTTTTGAGCTTCGGTTGGGAGGATTGATGTACATATGCATGTTGCATTTTCATTTATGCATCATATCATGTTTTCATGTTTACATCTTTTATATCATAGACTGCATTTGTATTATATGCCATAGAGATATGCTTCTCTCATATGCTCTAATCACCATGATATGCTAGATATGAGGTTATGACTTTGCTTGTGATGCTCATGAGATGTATAGCTATGCTCTTGGTAGCTTTGGGATATATATGCTTGTGGATGGCTTCCTTTTGTAAAAATGTTATATGACCCTCTCTTGTGAGTAGAATGCCTCTCATGTTCAAATTGGGTGCTTATGGCTATATCTTGCTTAATTTGTGATTGGAACCATGTTCTTTTCATCTGGGGTCAAAGATCCATTTATCATCATGAATGTTTAGCCTACATGTTAACTTGTGGAAAAGCCTAAGCTTCTTTTTGCCGCAAGGGCACTTCATGTACCATGTTTAAATTGTAAATCATGAAAATGGTATGTGAGATGCCTATGCTTGAAAAAATTGCTTCCATGTCATAAATGCTTTAAATTTCTTATATTGGGTGCTAAACCGTTGCATGATGTTCACCAATGAGAAGTCTCATATCTAGAAGTGGACACATGGCTCGGTGGCTCTGATATGACATGAGATAGCTTGTAGGTGTTTGTGATGATCTTGTGATGATAATATGTGACCTTGCATGAAGTTTGTGGGCTATATGTTATTTTTGCTCATTTTGACCATGTGTAGGTCCTATGCTCATGAGAGGGAAATCTTTGTGAAAAATGCTTCATTTTGATCATGGCTATGTCACTTGCTTATATGTCCTTATCTATCTTGTTGGCAATGCTTGTGCTCAAATTGTGGCTATCTTGCTTGTCTATGTTGTGCTCTTTGCATATTTGAGAAGCACCTGCTTGCATTTGTAGACTTGATTTATGCATTACCAACAAGGGGGAGGAAAGTACCCAATTCATGTTCCCAGGGGGGTTTTTGCATCAAGGGAAAAAATAGGGAGAAATGCATTTGTTCAGGGGGAGCTTGCATTCATGCATTTGGGAGCTCTTTTTTGCCTGAATTTTAGTTGTGCTCTTTTGCCGATGGTGTCGAGCCCTTTTGCCTTACCTTGAGGAGTCGACAATTTTGGAGCATTTTATCTCGGTTGTGTCGAGTCGTTGCCCTTGCCTTAGGGGACCAAGATGTTTCTCACTCAAGTGATCTTGTCTTAGCTTTTGTTTGACTTTTGATCACTTGTTTGAGTTTTTTAGTCGTTTCTTTTCTTTTTTTCTTTTTCTGAATTGGTTACTGTTGACGGTTGATTGTCGTATCAAAGTTCATATGGATTTTCAAGTGGACAAATCCCCTGTCATAGTCAAGGGAGCCTTCTTCCCTTAAATGTGAGAACCCAAGGTATCAAATCCGTGGAACAATGTGCAATGCAAGGATTCAATCTAGTAAGGCAAAGAAACTCCTTTTGAAGAACCAAGTTGCATCTAATCTAAGATATCATCAAGAAAACACATCTAATCTACTAATGAGGTAGCAACAGAAAGAAAAGAGATAACCAATCTAGAGAGTCTAGATCATGCTTATGTTGTAGCTCCAAACAAGATAGATAAAGATAGAAAAGCAAATCTCATTAATAGCATCTTTAAACTGTGGCCTCCGGTCCGATTCAGAAGATGCCCGCCTTTTAGAGCCGTCGTTCTGTCACAACGGACTCCTATTCGTGCGGGTTAGCCTAGGGCGAGTTCGAGAAGAACATGTTGAGAACACTTGGTCGGGCCGGTATGCACCTCTAGCACCACGGCTACAAGATCACCCTATGCAGTCTATCTTAAGTATAGATTGAGGAAGAAGCAAAACCAAGGGAGAACAAAATCATTGAGAAGACACTTGATCGCTAGAAATAGGATTCACTATAAAGACTTCACCATGAATAATTACATGACCAAGATCACCACCGGGATCCTACCTCGATCTTGATCCTTGCTCCGGAGCTCCGACGTGGTCTTTCATGCAAGGTTCCCACGTCGGCTAGGGAGACCCTAGACAACTAGCACGACCCTCCTCTCCGAGATGGTGTCCCTCAAGCTTCTCTGCTCCTCAGCGGTGGATGACGAATGAATTGATGCGTGGCTCTTGGCCTCAGGCTATAAATAGTTCGAATGGCGGCTAGGTCAAAGGGGGCGTGACTGGGCCTCGAAGTGGGCTAGGGCCGGCTAGCCTGGGCCCACTTCGGCCCAGTACGCGGCCTCTTTCGCTGGTGTTGCTTCCAGAGCCTTCTAGAGTATTCGCCCTTCTGCATATGAGCCCTTGACGTCAGTTTCTCCATGGTTTAGAGGAATCTCCTTCTCCCACATGATTTAGCATTTTCTGTCCAGGTCCTCGGAGCTTTCCGTCTTCACGGGTTGGTCCTTGGGCTTCTTGGAGTCATGTTCACTTCATTTCTTGACTTGCAAGGTGCTTGATGAACTTTACCCGGAAGTCTTTCTTTCAACACTAAATTCCTACATAAACACTAAACTCCAAAATCGACATGCACAAACGAACTTGTTATACCAAGGGGGTTAGTACCAATGGATAAGATATAAAATTCATGCCAACACCGAAGGTAAACTCATGGCTAGGTTGACAGAAATTCACCGTCAACATCTCCCCCATGCTTAAACCTTGCTCGTCCTTGAGTAAGCCTTCGTTTCCCTTCGTTGTTCAAACCCTGCACTTGATCATACACTAGAAAATATAATACTCTCAAAAGTTTAGTTCTTTAAAGTTCCATAATGTACTAGCCTTCATCCCTATGGAGGGTAGATATTAATTAAGCTCTTCCCACAAGTATTAACATGCTCCCAAAATTCAAATGGATCTCAGAAATTTTGAAATAAAGAACGAGATGAAAAAGAGCTAAACCAAGTTCAAAAATTTAAACCACCTTGCACCTTGCTCATGAACTCTCATCTTACCTTGTCTCTCAAGCCAATTTCTTCTACTCCTTTCCCTCTCTAAACATATATGAAAGTTGTAGGCTTTATGTGGAGTTCTTTGGGAAAGTTTAGTCCTACCAAGATATTATAAATGAGATGTTGTCAAAACAAAACAAGATTCTCATGGTCTTACCGAGACTCATCAAAAAGGTCATTGGAAAATAATGTTATATCAAGGAGGGGAAGAGAAAAATACACACACTTCGAGATAGGTGGATATGTGCAAATGGCAAAGAGTGATCCCGAGGCACAAAGGAAGTCCTTGTTATCGGACCGCACATGGTTGGAAAGATGAGTTTGGATCTTTCAATCTGGCGTGCGGGTTTGCTTCATTGCATGACTTGTACCGAGCTTCAAGGTCTTGTCACAAGGTGCTTGATGAACTTATCCCGGAAGTCTTGCTTTCAATGCTAAAACTCTGCATAAACACTAAACTCCAAAACCGACATGCTCGAGTGAACGTGTTATACCAAGGGGGTTAGTACCAATGGATAAGGTATAAAACACATGCCAACACCGCAGGTAAACTCATGGCTAGGTTGCGGAATTTCGCCGTCAACATCTCCCCCATGCTTAAACCTTGCTCGTCCTCGAGTAAGCCTTCGATGGAGATCATTGTTGCCCTTCATTGTTTAAACCTTGCACTTGATCATACATGAGAAAACATAATGCTCTCAAAAATTCAATTCATTAAGGTTTCATAATGTACTAGCCTTCATCCCTACGGAGGGTAGATTCTTAATTAAGCTTATACCACAAGTATTAACATGCTCCCAAAATTTAAATAGATCTCGGAAATTTTGAAATATACGTGGTAGGCTTTATATGGAGTTTTTTTGGGAAAGTTTAGTCCTACCAAGATATTATAAATGAGATGTCAAAACAAGACAAGCTTCTCATGGTCTTACTGTGACTCATCAAAAAGGTCATTGAAAAATAATGTTATATCAAGGAGGGGGAGAGAAAAATACACACACTTGAGATAGGTGGACATGTGCAAATGGCAAAGAGTGATCCCGAGGCACAAAGGAAGTCCTCGTTATCGGATTGCACATAGTTGGAAAAACGAGTATGGATCTTTTAATCTTGAAACCTTGAAATTCCTAATGCACTTTAGAGAACTAGGGAGTTCACTTTATTTTTACACATACTCATATTTTTTCTTTTTCTCATACATTTTTTCTTTATTTCTTTTTCTTTCTTTTTCTTTCTCATTTTTCCTTTTCTTTCCAATCAATTTTTTTATTTGCTCCCCTTTTGATCTCTAAAATTGCATGCATGGTACCTACCTCCTCCCCCATGCTTAGACGTTTGCTCGTCCACGGGCAAAGAGGTGATAAAGATAAGGTAGGTACCTTAAATACTTTTCCTTCGGAGAGATACTTGAAATCTTCAATCTTAGCACCATCTTGCAATCTTCCTTGAATTGATGGTCCATTCTCAACGATAGGTTGTGGTCAAGGAGGTAATCACAAAAGATGATTTTTGGTTTTAAGGGTGGATATCTGGTGAGGTTTGTGAGATCTCCGATGTGGGGATACACAATGCACGGATAAAAGGCTAACAATAAGATAGATACGCAAAAATGGAATGACCAGCTTCTTAGTCTCGGGCCAGAGAAATCATGGCCCACAATAACTCACTCAAAAATAAATCTTGTACAATAAGGTTTATGCACTCATATATATGAGGCTCTGGATAGGTAGACCAACACACAAGTGATATTCATGACAAGGTTAGCATTACTTTTAGGAATAAAAATCATCTTTAATCCATCTAAAACTTGAGAGCATATAAAACACTATGGGTCTTTATTTTTATCATAACCTACGCTAAAGATTAAGCTAGCATTTAGATAAATTCATATTTGTATTTTAATAGAGCATTAGCTTAATCATGCATAAAACAAATACAAAGATAAACAAAGCGGCAATTGTAATATATCATCATGGCACAAATTTTGTAACTTTACCAAAGGTAAAAATAAGGTGGTGACTTTATTCATGATGAAAATAAAGTAACATACATGCTGAAAATAAACTAACACACTTGCTGAAATTTAAATAAAAACTGAAAACACTATGCAAATACAAGCCAAAAATTAAAGAAAAAGCGAAAAGGAAAGAAAACTAAAGCTCCTCCTTCTTCTAATCTTCCACCGGTGGTTGGTATTGATAATCTTGGTAGTTGTACCCTTGCTCATAATAGGTTTGGACATCTCCTCTATCGAAATGATCCGACGGTACTAGGCGAAGACGCCCAAGCTCATAGGCAATATTTGCATTGCGTTCACCTAATTGAGCCGCGTTGGATTGAATGGCTGCGACATTTTGCATGCTTCTTGTAGCATTGTCGGTGCGGAATGTGGTCCCGACACTAACCAGTGATAAGTGCCAAGGTCTATCCCTCAATGGTCGATGCTAAGAAATCAGGAACACAAGGTTTATCCTGGTTCCGGCCGAGGGCCGTACGTCCAGCAGTGGTGTGCTCGGGGCACTGTATTGCTCAGCACTGGGGGTGCCTGTAGTGGGGCTGCTACAAGCAAGGCGGAAGAGGAAGCGTGGCTTCCAAGTCCCTGGGGAAGTGGCTGAAGATATTGTGGGAGAATTAGGAAGCCAGTAGTGTGTCGTGTGTTGTTGTCCATCTCGTGTTGTGTCGTGTCATGTATTGTGTCCCCTGCGGCGGGGGAGTTCGCTTTCCTTTTATAGGCCAAGGAGAGAGTGAATTACATGTATGCCGCACTATTCAGCTACATGGGGAACTGTGGTGCGCCGCGCCGTAGAGTAGGCGGCCGCCTTGACGGTCCTTGCCGCGATCTGGCCATCATGGCGTATCTTGTACCCGAACAGTGGTAGCTTCGAGGGTAGGAGTGCAGCAGATGGCCGTGATGTCCCCAGGTGGGCTCGAGGGGGTTGCTGACGTCGATCTGTATGGGATACAGTGGCGGGCATGGCGGCATCCCGTTCTCGCACGCTCCACAGCGCCGGAGCTGTTACCACAGTGCCCGGCGTGGGGTTGTACGCGCGGGGGCGGCCGCCATGCCGTTAACAGTGGCAGGGATGGTGCCCCGCCGGCCTAACACCTCGACCTAACCCTGCAAAGCCACGGGAAAGCAAATCGAGGGTGCGGCCGGCCCCCTTCGAGGGCTCGGCGCGGTAGCCGTACAGAAGTAGACGGCGCGACGTCACGGGGCTGGCACCGGCCACGTCGCACAGTCCCCCACAGTGGCGGGGATGGGTTCCCTCCTAGGGAGTTGGTGCAACAGGAACGGGGCGCGAGTCCCAGGCGCATGATGGTGCCACCCTGCTGTTGTCAGAGCATTAAATGCCCGTACCCGCGTACGGGAACGGGCGTGTGCGTGCGGAGCGCCCTCGAGCGAGGCGGAGCCTGCTCGAGGGCGGCACGGACCCTCGAGCGAGGCGGAGCCCGCTCGAGATAGGCGCACTCCCTCGAACGGGGCGGAGCCCACTCGAGGGAGGCATGTGCCCTCGAGCGAGGCGGAGCCTGCTCGAGGGGATCTTTGAGTGGGCCGCCTTGGTGGGCCGTCAGGTCCACCGTGGCGTGGGCCATGCCTCGTGTGTTTAAGCGAGACGTGTTTGGCCTTGGCTTTTTGCAGGTTTTAAGTGGGGTTTCCCCAGTTGTTTAAGGGGACCCCCAGGGCTGTCCCCGACAGTAGCCCCCGAGCATCTGCGGGTTCGCCGACCAGGCTCCCGCAGATGCTAGAGCCTACTAATAGGACGTCCTTCCCCATGGATTGCCAATGCAGTCCGTGGGTCCACGTCAGCGGACCCGCGGGTCTAGTTCCCGAAGCCCTGTAGGAGCGTGGGCGCTCCTGCAGCGGTTTTACCGCGAGACTTGGTCAGAGGGCGTGGTACATATCTTAGCCGACGTCGGCAATGTTTCAGCCGGCTTCAGTGACGCACGCACTGCTGGCACTATCCACGGTTGGTGCAATCCAGGAGGTGTAGCCGTGCGTCGAGCCCCCGAGCCTGGGCCCGTTTGAGGCGATCGGGTAGAGCTCTACGACTTGTTTTTAACGCGCCCTCGCCGTCCCTCCGCGGGACGGAGGGTGAGGTTTCCGCAACCCCCATCGGTCGGGTCGCGGATTGTGGATTCCTCATTGAGCTGTTAGTGGGTGGTTCGATTGGACGCCTAGGCCCCGTTCGATAAGGGTAGGCTGCGCTGTCCGGAGACACGTCCATTAAAGCGCTTGCGTGGGTTTGCTAGGTGGGGCTCGGTCCCGTTCGCTAGGGACCGAGGGCGCGGAAGCTCTCCCTCGGTGGGTTCCCCCCAGCTAGCTGCACTCGCTGGCTCTTGAACACGACATGTGGGGCACCCTCGAGCCGGCGGGCTCGAGGTACGGCTCGAATGCTCGTGCCCTCATCGTCCCTGACTCTGGTATTTTGGGGCGCCTGTTCAAACCCGTCGAGGGTCAGGCTTCGAACCTCTGATCAGTAGGGCCGTGCGGGGTGGTGGCTAGGTGCCCCCGTCTTGCATCTGTGAGTCCTCGAGGGTCCCTGACCGCGTCAGCTCTCGAGGCGCTGATCAGTAAAATGGCGCGGGGTGGTGGCTAAGCGCCCCCCGTCTTGGCATCTGCGAATCCTCGAGGGCCCTGATCGCGTCAGCCCTCGAGGCGCTGATTAGTAAAATGGTGCGTCAACGGTACCTGTGGTGCCTGTTTTATCTCAAACGGGCCCCGAGGTGACCGTCCGACGCTTGCACCCTTCGAGGGTTGAATTTTTCTGAGCCAGGGGCTCGCGCCGCTCGAGGGTTTTCCTTACTTGGTAAGGGGCCGGGCCATTTAATGGTTTGCTGCCGCGGTTGCGGTTTCGCGCCGTGGGTGCGCCTTTTTAGGCGCCGCGGCCGCGCGCGTAGTGGGCGGCGTGGGCGGGCGGACGTGACCGCCCGCCACGGCCCTCCCGGTTCTACGCCGTGATGATGGCCCGTCGGCGGTGGCGTGGCCGCCGTGGTCGTGGTGGGGCCCGCCCGTCCGAGGACCGGGGAGCGTCCCGGTGGTCGGTGGATGACCGCTCCTTAGTGATGAGTGATTGACAACGGGTGTTGGACCGACTCTTGGCTTAGTGCGCGGGTGTAGGCCGCGGCCTAGTTCGTGTTGTTGCGGGTGAAGAACGGGCGCGAAAGGTCTTCGGCCTTGAGGGGCCTCCGGAGATGGAGAGACAAGTAGGCTCGGTTCGAGGGACCCGGTGGACGGCGGGACCGGGTGCGGGCCACATGGTGGCGACACAAGCAAGACGAAGTCATGGACAAGTGAGCCGGTGCACGGTGGCGGTCAAGTCAAGTGGTTTGGCGGGAGGCCGGACCGGGCACGCGGGGTTTGGTGGTTTGCCCACAAAACCACCGGCGGACGGTTTCTTGGTTTGGGCCTCAAAACCAAGTCCGAGGGCCCAACACGACGGAGACGGGATCCGGCGTGTCGGGAAGCTTCGAAGCGGAGGACACGCGGCGGGATCGCATGGCTTGCGTCGGGAGGACGCGGGGTGCGGCGAAGGCGTGGCCGTCCGATGGCAAGACCCACAAACATTACCAAAATGCCCCTACGTGGGTTGTATCGCCGTAGTGTAGTTAGGGGTAGTCGAGTCATTTACCACTCCGGCGGGACCGATATATAAGTCCGGAGTGTGTGTTGATGGCTCGCTCTCTCCGTGACTTAGGGTTTCATTTCCCCCCTTCCCTTTCTTATTTTCGTAGCTATTTTCCTTCCTATTTTCTCTAGGCTAGCATGAGAGCTTCATGAGAGATTTGTTGAGAGGGATGGATGCTAGGGCGGCATGCTAGACCTTGTGAATCTTTCCTGGTTTGTATAGAAGATTCGGGGTTGTTTTTCGTGCCTTTTTGTGCTTATTTTCGTGCCTTTGTTCTCGGTGTGATTCCGCGGATTTGAGTGAGTTTCTTTCCGGATTTCTTTGAGGGAAACATGGATAGATGCCTTGTGCATCTTTGTGCTTGATCTTGTGCCCTCGAACGCCGGAAATCACTTCGATTCGTGAGTTTTCATTCGGTGCTCTAGGTTTTGGTGGTGCTCAAAGGATTCACGATTCCCGGTGATTTAGGGAGTTAGGAGGCAAGATTTTTGGGCTATAGCATCCTTGTGTGACGCTTTTCAAGTACCCAAACCCTTGTCTCCACGGCTTCAACCGTTTGGGAAATCCGATGATGATTTGGGGGAGTTGACTTTCGAGGTCGGGCATTTTTCTCGTTCCGTCCGAGCCTCGCGGACGGTCGCGCGGCCTCTCGGCGGACGGTCCGCGCGGGTCCGTTCATCCCGTGTTCTTCGTGTTCTCGCTCGTCCTTTGTTTCGATCCGTTGTGATTTTGGTTTTTGGTTGGACGAAGTTTCGGACGGTCCGCGGTGTCGGGCGGACGGTCCGCGGGTGCTAGGCGGACGGTCCGCGTGCTCCCCGCGGACGGTCCGTGGCACGCGGGTGTTTTTGGGTCGTTCGTGTAAATTAACGGACGGTCCGTGGCTAAGGCCGGACGGTCCGCGGCCGGTGCGGACGGGCCCGCGATACCCGGCCGGACGGTCCGCGCGGCTCTTGCGGACGGTCCGCCCCCCTTGCGCGGACGGTCCGCCGAGCTCGTGTGCTTTGCTTCTTGGTTCGATTTCTTCCTCCCTTTCTAGTGCTTCCGCGTGTGCTTTGAGGAATCGTTCCTAAGGCTAGAGGTTGATCCATAACCTCGTGGTCTTGGCGATTGGTGCGTGATTCGATCCATCGCTCGTGTGTGACCGGGATTTGAGTAGGACATAGGCGGGTTCTTTGGGAAGAATTTTTACCGGCTCCTATTCACTCCCCCCCCTCTCTAGTCGCCATCTGATCCTTCAATTGGTATCGTAGCTTGGTGCCGAATTCTTTGCGACTTTGACAAGTCTCGAATCCTAAGATGGCGTACGTTGAGCGGGGCGGTCCGCCGCACTTCGATGGCAAGGGTTACCACAAGTGGGCGGCTCGTATGAGGATTTTTCTTCGAGGAAAGTCGTTGGAGTTTATTGTGCTTGACAAGACATATGCTATTCCGGTCAACATCCATACTCTTATGGTGACCGATGCCGATGCCAAGGCCAAGTATGAGGCTAATGCAAAAGCCGTTGATCACTTGTGCCGGAGCTTGTGTGATCCGAGTTTGATCGTGTTCGCCATTTGGATCTTGCTTGGCAAATTTGGGATAAGTTGTTGGTTGCTCACGGTGGTGATAACCATGTGAAGGCTCGCCTCTTTGTCTCTTACCGGATGCAATATGAGAATTTTTCTCCACTTCCCGGTGAGGACATTGATGCGATGTTTAGAGGTTCATCGCCATCGTGAACAACATGAAGGCTAATGTTGAGGATTTTCCGTACTCCGAGCATGATCAGGCTTTGAAGCTCTTGCATGTCTTGGATCCAAATGTTTGGGGTGCTAAGGTTGAGGCCATCAAGGAGTCTGGGAATTATTTGACTATTGAGTTGGATGACCTCTTTTCTAAGCTCAAGTCGGCTGAGGTTGACAGGAAGATGCTATCCAAGCATGAGGGCTCGACTGACCATAGTCTTGCTCTTGTGGGAGGATCAAAGGGCAAATCTAACCCTTCCCGTCGACGGTTTTCTTTGTCCTCTCTTATGTCCATTCCAGATGAGGAGTTTGATGTGCTGGGCGAGGAGGAGGGCGGCCTTGCTCTCAAGAAGATTTGAACGACTACACGAGAGTCGGAGGAACGCAAGGCGGAGCTCAGGGACGTGCTACAAGTGTGGCAAGCGTGGCCACTTCATCGCCGAGTGCCCGGATGCAGAGGAGAACAAGTACAAGGTGAACGAGTACAAGGCGCACCCGAAGCGTGAAGACAAGTACTCCTCCAAGGGCAAGCACTTCAACAAGTCCAAGAGCAAGGACAAGGACAAGCGGCGACCGAGCAAGAGCACCTACAAGAAGAACAAGGCAAGAGCGATGGTGGCCGGTGCGAGCGACGTCGACTCAAGCTCAAGCGAGGAGCGAGCCAAGCTCAAGCAGCGAAGATGAAGACGCCGGGAGGCGCAGTGGCAAGAAGAGTGCAAGCCGGAACCTCGGCGGGGGCCGAGCCGTGTGGCGCTCGAGGGCTTTTGTGGCATGGCCCATAGCTCGAGCAATAAGAAGAGTGTGAAGGAGGACAGCGACTCCGACTCGGAGGATGAGGTAAACCGTGATCCCGACTCTTTGCTTGCCGAGATTGCTAGGTTGAATGGTTTGCTTGATAACCGTGATAGTGTGCTGAGAGATGCCAAAAAGATGAGGAAAGATCTTAGGGCTCAGCTTGAGAATGCTAGCGAGAAAGTAGGAGAGTTAGAGTCAAAATTGCTTGAATTGAAACTTGAGAATGACTCTTTGAAACTTGCTCCTACTACTCCTGATGATGTTGAATGTGTTGAATGTGATGCTTGGTTGAATGAGATCAAAATGCTTAATGAGAAGAATGCTTCTATTTTGGCTCAACTAGATGCTCTTAGGACCGAACATGATGAGCTTAAGGCTAGACCTACTTTGCTTGGTGCTTGCAAATCATGTTCTACTATGCATGCTAAGCTTGTTGATGCTCGCTCTACTATTAGTTCTTTGGAAGCATCTTTGAAATCTCCTGTTGCAAATGCATGTTCTAGCCGTGATGAAGTCACTTTGCGTAATCTTGAACTTACTTCCCGTTTGGATGTCATTTATGAGGAAAATGATTATTTGAGGAAGGTGTTGGGTTGGTTGTCCGGGCGGGGAACCTCAATTGAAAATCATGATTGAGGAGTTCAAGAGAGCTGATGGTCGTGGTTTGGGTTTTGAGAAGTTGGGTGAGAAAGTGGGGAGAGAACGAGGGTGGGGAGAGTGTGTACGAGAAGTGTGTTGAGTCGAACCCCGAGTTTGAGGTGATCGGAGAGATCCAAGTCCCACTCCCAAGAGCACCCAAGAACTCTTTCACACCGAAGCCCAACCACCTTTGCAACAAGCTTGACACAACCCAGGATCCACCCAAATTCCCACCTAAGACAAATGATTTCCAGAAACCAGTGAAGTTTGTGGGTGAGAAGGGTGAGAAGCCTAGAGAGAAGCCGTAGCCAAAACCAAAACCCATCCCCTTCGGGTGTGAGTATTGTGGCAAGGAGAGGCATCTTGCGTAGTTTTGCTACAAGAGGAAGAGGGATGAGAGGCTTGCTAGGGAGCAAGCAAACCGGGGCTGTATCGCCGGCCCTCGCGGTATTCCCCGAGCCTAGAGTGCCACTTCCACGGGGTGTGGGAAGTGTGAGGAGTGTTAGGCGGTGTTCCCACGCAGAGAGGCGGTGGTGAGAGGTTTGTCGGGAGAGATGATGGTGTGCGTGCCGGTGAGAGGTTTGGTCGGGCTCGTGGTGGTTTTGCCGGACGTCCTCCTACTCGTCCTCGCACGGGTTTAGGGGAGATGATCGCAGCTTTGGGTTCCGGAGGAACTACGGACCACGTTTTCCCCCCTCGTGGTGCTCGTACTCCTCCCATGGGACATGGGAAGTTTGGTGGCAAGGGAGTGATGTTTGCTAACCCCTCTTTTGAGTAGATGGCTCGACACTCGGTTTAACTTTCTCCGTGCTAACCCCGGTGTCGAGTCGCTAGCTCATTCTCGTTCTTGTTTCGATTCGGGCAGGGAGGCTTGGAGAACATTTGGTTGATCGACTCCGGGTGTTCTCGACACATGACCGGAGATAAGAAGTGGTTCTCCACCCTCACCCCGATTGAAGGAAAAGATGTACATTACATTTGGGGACAATGGACGAGGTAGGGTGCTTTCAGAGGGTGTTGTGCATGTGAGTGACAAGGTAACGTTGAAGAGAGTGGCTCTTGTGAAGTCTTTGGGTTTTAATTTGCTTTCGGTCTCTCAGTTGCTTGATGAGGGTTTTGAGGTGCGTTTCAAGTCTGGCGAGTCTCGTTTGCTTGATTCTCGAGGTGATCTTGTTTGTATGATCATCCCCGAGGGTCAGATTTTCAGGGCTGATTTCTCTCGTTCTTTGGGTCCTGCTCGCTGTTTGATGGCTGGTCCTTCTTCGGATTTGTGGAAATGGCATAGGCGGTTAGGACACTTGAGCTTTGATTTGGTTTCCCGCTTGAGTGGTCTTGACCTTGTCCGAGGACTGCCGAAGTTGAAACTTGAGAAGGATTTGGTTTGTGCTCCTTGTAGGCATGGTAAGATGGTAGCCACTCCCCATCCACCCCTGACCGATGTCATGACCGAGCGTCCGACAGAGCTGTTGCATATGGACCTTGTTGGGCCGCCTCGAGTTCGCTCGGTGGGTGGGAAGTGGTATGTCCTTGTTGTGGTGGACGATTACTCTCGCTATGCCCGGGTGTTCTTCTTGGAGGATAAGAGTGAGACTTTTGGTTTTGTTCGAGATCCGATCGTGAGGTTGAAAAACGAGAGGCATGGGAATGCTATTCGAGCTATCCGCAAGTGATAATGGCTCTGAGTTTAAGAACTCTCGTTTTGATGCCTTTTGTAGTGATCTAGGTCTTGAACATCGTATTCGACCCCTTATGTGCCCCCTCAAAATGGAGTCGTGGAAAGGAAAAATCGGACTCTTTGTGAGATGGCTAGGACGATGCTCGATGAGCACAGGACTCCTAGGAGGTTTTGGGCTGAGGCGGTCAATACAGCTTGTCATGTTTCCAATCGGATTTTATTAAGAGCTTTCAAGAAGAAGACCTGTTATGAGCTTATGCATGGTCGGGCACCCAAGGTGAGTCACTTCCGAGTTTTTGGCTGCAAGTGCTTTATTTTGAAGAAGGGAAAACTCGACAAGTTTGAGGCTAGGTCTAGTGATGGTATTTTCTTTGGATATGCTAACCACTCTAGAGCCTATAGGGTGCTTAACCTTGAGACTAACAAAATCATGGAGACTTGCGAGGTGACCTTCGACGAGACAATGCCATGTACTTCTCTTGGCTTTGAATGTGCGGGTGATGAAGAGATGGCCGAGGACCTCTTTGAAGAGGAGAAAGATGAAGCCGGAGATGATGATGGGGAGAACCATGCGCCGAAGCTGAGCATGTACCCACTACTTCCCCCACGACTACTTTGGAGCATGGACCGTCTACTTCATGGACAACGACGGTGCAACAAGAGGACCAGGCGAGAGAGAAGCTGAAGTTGAGGGGGAGGTGGTCTCGAGGCGTGAGGCTCCCCGGCGGATTCAAGAAGTGCATCCCCTTTCGAAGATCATTGGAGACATCAATGAACGCACTACACGGTCGAGGTCCGGGAATTCCTCTCATTTTGCTCATGCTCGCTTTTGTTGCTACTTTTGAGCCCAAGGACATTGGACATGCTTTATCCGATGCAAACCGGGTCAATTCTATGCATGAGGAGTTGGAAAATTTTGAGAGGAACCGGGTGTGGGAGTTAGTTGAACCACCTCCAAATTGCCATCCCATAGGAACCAAGTGGGTTTGGAAGAACAAAGAGGGAGAGAATGGGATGGTTGTGAGGAACAAGTCCAGACTTGTTGCTCAGGGGTTTAGTCAGAAGGAGGGGATCGACTATGAGGAGACCTTTGCTCCTGTGGCCCGTCTTGAGGCAATTCGGATCCTTCTAGCCTTTGCCGTGGCCAAAGGGTTCAAGTTGTTTCAGATGGACGTGAAGAGTGCTTTCCTAAATGGGGTCATAGAGGAGGAGGTGTATGTGAAGCAGCCACCTGGGTTTGAGAGTGAGTTGTACCCACACAGGGTATACGGAGTTGAAAAGGGCTCGTATGGGTTGAAACAAGCGCCCGTGCTTGGTATGGGAGATTGAGAGGTTTTCTTTTGAGCGAGAGGGTTTGTGATGGGTACCGTGGATAGAACCTTGTTTCTCCTCAAGCATAGGAATGACTTGTTGATTGTGCGGATATACGTGGATGATATTGTCTTTGGTGGCTCGTCACATAACCTTGTTGCCAAGTTTGCGGATGAGATGAGCAAGGAGTTCGAGATGAGCATGATGGGCGAGTTGCGGTATTTTCTCGGCCGCGAGATCAAGCAAGTGAAGGACGGAACATTTGTGCACCGGACCAAGTACACGAAAGATATGCCGAGGAAGTTCCGGATGCAAGATGTGAAGCCGATGTCGACTCCCATGGGGAGTACGGCCACTTTGGATGCGGATGAGGATGGAGAACCGGTGGACCGGCGGGAGTACAGGAGCATGATCGGCTCCCTCCTCTACTTGACCCGGCGACGAGGCCGGACATACGGTTCGGCCGTGTGTCCGTGCGCTCGTTTTCGAGCTTCGCCGAGGACGTCACATCGACAGCCGTCAAGAGGATTTTCGGGTACCTACCGTCCGCCCCTCGGTCTTGGCCTTTGGTATTCTTCCTCCTCGACTCGTCTCTTCATGGTTTTTCCGATGCGGATTTTGCCGGTTGTCGAGTCGAGAGGAAGTCTACGCCGGCACTTGTCGGTTTCTTGGTTCTTCGTTGGTCTCATGGTCTTCCCGCAAGCGGTCTAGCGTAGCTCGTCTACCACGGAGGCGGAGTATGTTGCCGCCGCGAGTTGTTGTTCCCACCGCTCGTGGATTTCCTACACTTTGAGAGACTTTGGTGAGGAGTGCACCCAGATCCCACTTCTTTGTGATAGCACCAGTGCCATAAGCGTAGCCAAAAACCCAGTGCTTCACTCTAGAACCAAACACATAGAGGTGAGGTATCATTTCCTGAGGGACAATGTGGAGAAAGGAACCATTGTTTTGAGCCATGTCCCTACCCAAGATCAGCTAGCCGACATCTTTACAAAGCCTCTCGACCAAGCTACATTTGTGCGCTTGCGGGGGGAACTTGGGGTTTGTTGCCCTTTCTAGTTGATTCTTGGGGGATTTCCTTTTGTACCATATGTATCATACCATGTTTTACTTTGATGTATATATATGCTTTGCTTGATGTATAAACCATGGTAGGATAGCCATCTTGTCATATATCATGTTGCATTTGTGTCATATTGCATTTTAGGATGATGAGCTTCTTTCATATGCCATATTTGAGTCTCTTTGGCTATTTGTGAGATATTGGTTATATGTGTGGAGAAATGGTGATGTGAGGCTATGCTCTTGGAATATTTGAGATATATGTGTGGTGAGATAGCCCTTTTTGAGATAAATGCTTAACTTGACTAATTTTTGATGAAATATGCTCCACTCGTGTGTAGTTGTGTATCCATGTCACAGTTTGGTCTAAATGTGCTTGTCATGCTTAGATTGTGCTTGGATGCCTGTTCTTGCATTTGGGCCAAAGGCCGGATATCATTGTGAATGTTTAGCCTATGTTGCATTCATGGGGGAGCATAAGCTTCTTTTTGCCGCAAAGGCACTTCATGTACCATGAAATGAATTAATCTTGAAAAGAAGTGCATAATGCTTGAAAAATGCTCCATCCATCATGTCTATGTTTACAATGTCTTATCTTTCACATATGGGTGCGAAACATGTTGCATGATGTTCACCAGTGGAGAAGTCTCCCCGAAGTGGACACATGGCTCATGAGCTTTGACATGACATGCTTTGCTTTATGGGTGTTTGCCATGATCTTTTGCTGAGAATTTGATATCCTTGTATGATCTTTGAGTACTATGCATGTTTGTGGCTCAAGTGTGACATGGATAGGCTTTTACATGTGAAGCGAGTCTTCTTTTGGTAAAACTGCTTAAATCTGAAAATTTTGCTTTGTCACATGCTTGTATTTTCATATATTACTTGTGGCAATGCTTTGACGATGCTATGTTTCATGTGTGTGATCTTTGTCTCATTTTTAGCCTTTGACACTAGATTTGGCCTATTTGAGAAGCTCATGTAGATGTGTATATGCTTTGCTTTGCATTTCTGCATTTTCACCTTGCTTCATACATTGTCAACAAGGGGGAGAAGAGGTGAGCTTAATGAAAAATTCAGAAAAGGGGAGCTGAAATTTGGAAGTGTGCATCCACATGTTCGGGGGGAGCTTTCTTCTGGGGGCTTTTTCGGTGTGGATTTTGTGCCTTGCTTGGCTTGTGACCTTTCTTTGCCTTTCTTCGGTTTTGGTCATGAGTTGAGCTTCTTCGTTTTTTCTTTCTTCTTTCTTTCTCTTTCACTCGAATTTCATTTCGCGTTGTGTGTTGTCAATGCACTCATCAAGGGGGAGATTGAGGACCCGGGAGCGTCCCGGTGGTCGGTGGATGACCGCTCCTTAGTGATGAGTGATTGACAACGGGTGTTGGACCGACTCTTGGCTTAGTGCGCAGTGTAGGCCGCGGCCTAGTTCGTGTTGTTGCGGGTGAAGAACGGCGCGAAAGGTCTTCGGCCTTGAGGGGCCTCCGGGAGATGGAGAGACAAGTAGGCTCGGTTCGAGGGACCCGGTGGACACGGGGATCGGGTGCGGGCCACATGGTGGCGACACAAGCAAGACGAAGTCATGGACAAGTGAGCCGGTGCACGGTGGCGGTCAAGTCAAGTGGTTTGGCGGGAGGCCGGACCGAGCACGCGGGGTTTGGTGGTTTGCCCACAAAACCACCGGCGGACGGTTTCTTGGTTTGGGCCTCAAAACCAAGTCCGAGGGCCCAACACGACGGAGACGGGATCCGGGCGTGTCGGGAAGCTTCGAAGCGGAGGACACGCGGCGGGATCGCATGGCTTGCGTCGGGAGGACGCGGGGTGCGGCGAAGGCGTGGCCGTCCGATGGCAAGACCCACAAACATTACCAAAATGCCCCTACGTGGGTTGTATCGCCAGTAGTGTAGTTAGGGGTAGTCGAGTCATTTACCACTCCGGCGGGACCCGATATATAAGTCCGGAGTGTGTGTTGATGGCTCGCTCTCTCTCCGCGATTTAGGGTTTCATTTCCCCCCTTCCCTTTCTTATTTTCGTAGCTATTTTCCTTCCTATTTTCTCTAGGCTAGCATGAGAGCTTCATGAGAGATTTGTTGAGAGGGATGGATGCTAGGGCGGCATGCTAGACCTTGTGAATCTTTCCGGTTTGTATAGAAGATTCGGGGTTGTTTTTCGTGCCTTTTTGTGCTTATTTTCGTGCCTTTGTTCTCGGTGTGATTCCGCGGATTTGAGTGAGTTTCTTTCCGGATTTCTTTGAGGGAAACATGGATAGATGCCTTGTGCATCTTTGTGCTTGATCTTGTGCCCTCGAACGCCGGAAATCACTTCGATTCGTGAGTTTTCATTCGGTGCTCTAGGTTTTGGTGGTGCTCAAAGGATTCACGATTCCCGGTGATTTAGGGAGTTAGGAGGCAAGATTTTTGGGCTATAGCATCCTTGTGTGACGCTTTTCAAGTACCCAAACCCTTGTCTCCACAAGCCTTCAACCGTTTGGGAAATCCGATGATGATTTGGGGGAGTTGACTTTCGAGGTCGGGCATTTTTCTCGTTCGTCCGAGCCTCGCGGACGGTCCGCGGCCTCCGGCGGACGGTCCGCGCGGGTCCGAGTTCATCCCGTGTTCTTCGTGTTCTCGCTCGTCCTTTGTTTCGATCCGTTGTGATTTTGGTTTTTGGTTGGACGAAGTTTCGGACGGTCCGCGGTGTCGGGCGGACGGTCCGCGGGTGCTAGGCGGACGGTCCGCGTGCTCCCCGCGGACGGTCCGTGGCACGCGGGTGTTTTTGGGTCGTTCGTGTAAATTAACGGACGGTCCGTGGCTAAGGCCGGACGGTCCGCGGCCGGGTGCGGACGGTCCGCGATACCCGGCCGGGACGGTCCGCGCGGCTCTTGCGGACGGTCCGCCCCCCCTTGCGCGGACGGTCCGCGAGCCTCGTGTGCTTTGCTTCTTGGTTCGATTTCTTCCTCCCTTTCTAGTGCTTCCGCGTGTGCTTTGAGGAATGGTTCCTAAGGCTAGAGGTTGATCCATAACCTCGTGGTCTTGGCGATTGGTGCGTGATTCGATCCATCGCTCGTGTGTGACCGGGATTTGAGTAGGACATAGGCCGGGTTCTTTGGGAAGAATTTTTACCGGCTCCTATTCACTCCCCCCTCTCTAGTCGCCATCTGATCCTTCACCGTCAGTGAGAGAAGATTCCCCCTGCAGTTAATGCGCGCGGGACGTGCGCTCCAGAGAGCACGCCCGCGGCTTATAAATCTGAGGAGGCGGGAAAACAGCGGTTTTTACCTTAGCAATCGCCATTCTTGCTCCCTGCGCTCCAGCCCCCGTCTCGTTCTCGCCGTAGCGCCTTTCCGCCTTTGGAGCTCTCCTCCTCCTTCCTGCTCTTCGTTCCCCGTCCCTTTGCCTTTCCTCATGGCGCCTCTTCCGCCTCTCGTCATCGTCGATCCGTATGCGTGGGAGCGCTCGTCGGTGACGCGGCTGGCCCTGGGCGAGCTGGTGTCCGCCGCGGCCGCGACCGGCGGCGAACGAGGGAGGGCCGGCCGGCCGAGTGGATCGTGCCGCCGGCTGGGGACCACGCGCCCAATCCGCCGAGTGGCTACGTGGTCAGCTTCACCCGGTTCCACGAGCGTGGCTTCACGGCGCCGGCGAGTCGCTTCATGCGGGCGCTCTCCACCACTACGACGTGGAGTTGCACAACTTCGCGCCGAACGCAATTTCGCAGGCGGCCACGTTTGTGGGCGTTTGCAAGGGGTATCTAGGGATCCCGGTGAATTGGGATCTCTGGATACACCTCTTTCGCGCGGAGCTGTTCACGCAGCCGACGACGGATCAGAGGACCCGCCGCGCGGTGCGCGCCGGCGGGATGTCGCTCGCCTTGCGGGGGCAGTACAAGGATGACTACATCCCCTGCACCATGACGACCAACAATGCAGGCTGGGAGCGAGGGTGGTTCTACCTTCGCAATGACGAGCCCGGTCTCCCCCCTACTCCAGCCTGGTGCTCCGGGAGAAGCCTGACTCCTGGAGCCACGGGGTGTCTCCGGTCCAGCACCGAGGCGGGCGGACTCGCCGCGCCCGGCCGCGCCGAGGAACCCGGGAGGGGGCGCGGGCGACCGCGGCGACCGTCCTCGCCTTCCTCCACCACCGGCGGGTTGTCCCCCTGATGGAGAGGCCACTCCGCATCTTCGAGATGACGGAGACGGCGAACCCCGTCGCGCTGGCAAGGTCGCGGATGCTTCTGAGCCCCCTCCTGCGGGAGTACGCGGCCACACGGGCGCGGAGCACCGTCGACACCCGATCCCTGCGCAGCGACCGGTCCCTGTGGGACCTCGAGATGCTTCCCACCGGCCGGCTGGTGAGTAGAATTCTTGGTTCCGTTTTTGATTTTGCTGGTACTTCAGGTTTTTGACGCACTTCGATGTTTCGCTCGTAGCTGGTGAGCCTGAGCGCCGCAAAGTCTGATCCGCCCACTCCCCGCTCCCGCGCGCTCGGTCGAGCGTCGCAGCAATGGGAGCGGGAGCGGGTGGCGCGCAAGAAGGAGCGCGCGAAGAGACACCGCTAGCGTCGCGAGAGGCGGAACGAGGAGTACCGGCTGCGCGAGCAGCATGGGCTCTCGTCTCCGGGGACCGAGGAGTACTCATCCTCGGAGGAGGAAGAGGAGGAAGAGACCGGGGGCGGGGGCCTCCTCCCGATAGGTGGGAGCTCGCGCCCCCGCCGCCGAGGAGCCGGCTCCGGCGGCAAGAGAAGATCGGCACGGGGCGGGTGCGGAGGCGCCCGCCGCCGGCAATCGACGAGGGGAGCGGCGCGGGCCTCGTGGAGGCGCGGCGCGCGCCCGGGAGGTGCGCGCGACAAGCGCGGCCGCGCGCGGGGCGGGGTCCGCGCGCGCGGCGGAGACGGCCGGAGGCGCGGCGGCGGCCGCTCTGGCGTCATCTGCTGGGTCTTCGAGGAAGAGGAAGCTTGCTCTTCTTCGAGGTGAGGGGCTTGCTCTTCTGCGGGGTTGCACATCTGACAACCAAGAACCTGACCGTTTGTTTGTGTTTGCGCAAGGTGGTGCCGACCGTGCCTCCCCTCGCATCGGCCAAGGTGTTGAGGGCGGTGAGGACCATGTGTGGTTCGAGGACCGGTGGATGGTCGCTTCCTTGTGTGATGAGTGATTGACAACGTTGTGCAGACTGATTCTTGGCTAAGTATTGCAGGTGCAGGTTGAGGCTTGACTCGTGTTGGTGCAGGTGAAGAACAAGCGCGAAAGTTCGTTGCCGGTGAGGCCTCCAGGTGTGGAGAAGACAAGTAGGCTTCGTTCGAGGGACCCGGTGGCCAGCGGGGTCAAGTGCGAGCCGCATGGTGGCATGAACAGCAAGATGAAGTCGTGGACGGTTTCTTGGTTGAGCCTC
The DNA here is from genome assembly GCA_947561735.1 of Cenchrus americanus. Taxonomy (NCBI): domain Eukaryota; kingdom Viridiplantae; phylum Streptophyta; class Magnoliopsida; order Poales; family Poaceae; genus Cenchrus; species Cenchrus americanus. The sequence continues at coordinate 130,636,535 of OX387245.1, forward strand.
AAAACCAAGGTCGAGCCGGGACTACGTGGGAGCCGAGTCATGAGTGGAGATTGGTGGAGGCTACACCGAGTTCGCGAGGTTTCCGGTGGTTCACCAGAAAACCACTGGGTTCCTTGGTTGATCCACAAAGCCAAGACCGAAGAACCGAAGATGGAGCCGCGCAGGAGCCCGGAGCCCTGGGCATCGACCGGTGGGTCTGACCGGTGTGCGACGACGCAGTCCGAAATCTTCAAAGCGGAGGACACGCGTCGGGATCGCAAGGCTTGCGTCGAGGCTAAGCAGGTTGCGGTCGTCGGGCATCCGTCCTATGGAGAAAGCTTCAAGTCTTCCAAAACCGCCCTTGAGGGGCTTGTATCCCTAGTTGTTAGAGAAGGGTATTTTAGACTTTCGGTTGCCTCCATATAACCCAAGAGGTGAGAGGATGGCAGCCAACTCTTGGAACCCTAGCTCATTAGTTTTCCCATTTTCCACCTATTTTCCTTAGGTTTTCTTTAGGACTAGCAAGAGAGCTTCACGAAGAGATCTTGTTGAGAGGGATGGATGATCGGGCGGCTTGCTAGACCTTGTATGAACCTTTGTTTCATGTATAGATGATTCGGCGTGGTTCCTCAAGGTTTGGATGTGTTTTCCCCGGTTGTTCTTGGTGGTGATTTTCGGAGCCCTCTCTCGGTGATTTCTTTGGTTGTTTTCGGGACCTTTCTCTTGGGGATTTGATGCGGGAAATTTGTGGGAACCCTTCATGGTTCTTTGGGCTGTGATTCCCCTCCCAAATTCGTGAGTAAAGGTGCTCGATTTTGGGGTTTCTTGAGTTCTTGGGTTGGAAGTGCTCTCGGCGAGATTTCTTCCATTCCTCCTTTTTGGACGAGTTTTGGTGGGATTAAACTTGGCTATGGACTCCTCATGAGGTGTTCCTGATATCCCCAAAGTCTTGTTCAAGTCCGTGGAGTGATTCGGGAGATCGAGATTTGGATTTGGGGGAGTTGACCGCGGGTGCTGTTCATCCCGAGCCGCCTGTGCCGCACCGGTCGACCGGTGCTCTTGACCGGCCCGACCGGTGCGAGCCCTTGTGGGTTTTTTGCTTGGGTGAACGTCTTGGTGTGTTCGTTGTTGTCCCGTGTTGCGCTTGTTTCGAGTTTGGGTCGGTTTGGTGGTCGGTTGGCCTGTTTGGTGCCTTGGGGGCTTTCAGGCTGCCATCTGTCTGACCGGTGTGTCTCACCGGTCTGACCGGTGTAGAGCCACTCAGTGTAAGTTGCTCAGTTTCACCAGCAGGGACCGGTCTGACCGGTGGTTCTCACCGGTCTGACCGGTGTGGGTCTATAGACTCGAGGTTTGTTTTTTCCGCTACGTTTCTCGGGTCGGAAGGTTGTGTGTTGGTTCCTAGGTCCAGTGGCATTCAAGTGGCTACGTGGGCTTAACCAACCTTGGTAGTGAGTCGGAGACTTGTATTGGAAGCCGTGTTCATCTTGTTGGAGTTTCCATCTCCTTCGAGAAAAATTTTTATCGGCTCCCATTCACTCCCCCCTCTATGGTTCGCCGTATCGGTCCTTCAATTGGTATCAGAGCCGGTTTGGGTCTTTATTGACTCTAACCAGTCTAAGATCCAAGGATGGCATACCAGGAACGCGGTTCGGGTCCTCCACACTTCGATGGCAAGAACTACCAGATGTGGAGCAAGCGGATGGGTGCGTTCCTCCGCGGAAAGGGTCAGATCCTTTGGGATGTCACGGTGGACACAAGGCTATGTCCGGCTCGATGGACTTCCTCGCTCCGAGATCGAGGGACAGATTCGACGCCAACGACAAGGCGGTCGACTACTTGTTTCGTGCTTTGTGTCAGCCTGAGTTCGATCGGGTGCACACCGAGCACTTGGCATGTAGGATTTGGACGGTGCTGAAGGAGGCTCATGTTGGGAATGCCCGGTGTTCGGAGCACGGATGTATGCGACCTACCGGAGAGAGTACGAGAACTTCACTCATCTCCCCGGTGAGTCCATCGATGCCTTGTTTCAGAGGTTCACGGTGGTTGTGAACAACATGAGGGCCAATGTGGACGTGCTCCCGTACGATGATCATGATAGAGCGGTCAAGCTCTTACATTCTTTGGATCGTACGATTTGGGGCGGAAAGTTCGAAGCTATTGTGGAGTCAGAGAAGTATGACACTCTGACGGTGAACGAGCTATTCTCAAAGCTCAAGTCGGCTGAGGTGGATAGGGGCATGACAGCCAAGATCAAGGGCCCGACTGACTCTCATAGTCTGGCCCTCGTTGGTGGTTCGAAAGGAAAGGCTAACACTAACCCATCCTCCAGGATGTTCTCTTTGTCCTCTTTGATGTCTATGCCAGATGAAGAGTTCGACGTGCTTGGAGAGGATGAGCTAGTGCTACTGACGAGGCGGTTTGAGAAGCTGCACGAGAACCGAGTGAACATGAGGAGGAACATGAGGACATGCTTCAAGTGCGGCAAGATTGGACACTATTTCGCCGAGTGTCCAAAGGTGAACAGCCATGACAAGCACAAGTTCAAGGACAAGAAGAAGAAGTCCAGGAAGAAGGATCATGGACATGAGAAGAAGACGCGGTCTCGAGAGAAGATGAAGAGATCAAGCGACATCGAGTCTGATTCCGAGGACACGTCTTCAAGCTCGAGTGATGAAGACGAAGAGGATGACAAGAAGAAGAAGAAGAAGAAGAAGAAGAAGAAGAAGAAGAAGAAGAAGAAGAACATCGGAAAGTATCTCAACGGCCTTTGTGTGACGGGCCTAAGCCTCAAGGACGACTTCTGGGGCATGGCTCGCAGTTCGAGCAGCAAGAGAAGCCAGAAGGACGCCTCAGACTTGGATTCCGAGGATGAGGTATGTGATGAGCTCTCTTCTTTGCGCAAGGAGAATGAGGAGATGGTTGACTTGCTTGATAATCGCGATCACATGCTTAGAGAGGCTAAGAAGCTTAAGAAGGAGCTTAGATCTTTGCTCGAGGATGCTAGGACTAGAGTGGCTGAGCTAGAAACACAGGTTCTTGATAGCAAGCTTGAAATTGATTCTTTTAAGGCTAGTCCTGTTGTTTCTGATGAGAATGATTGTGCTGATTGCTCTGCTTTCCTAGCTGACTTGACTGATCTTAGGGAGAAGTATGCCTCCAAGTGTGAGGAACTAGATGTGCTTAGGGTTGTGTTGGCTGAGCTACAATCTAGACCCACTTTGCTTGGTGCTTGCACTTCTTTCCCTGGTTTGCATGAGAAAATTGTTGAGCTTCGTTCTCGCATTGTTTCGCTAGAGGCTGATTTGAAAGTGCCTATTCCTACTTCTTGCTCTACATGTGAGTTGCATGCTATGAAGAATTTGGATCTTGCAAAATGTGTTGGTCGCTTGCAAGATGAGAATGATAAATTGCGTGAAGCGCTGAGTTGGTTGTCGAGTCAAGAACCTCAGCTTGGTATGATGATTGCTAGCTGTAAGCGCTTTGACGGTTGGGCTTTGGGATTGGATAAGGTTGGTGAGGGCAGTGGTGAGAGAGAAAGGAAATTTGGGAATGTTTAAGTTCCACCACAACGCACACCCAAAGACAAGTTTGCATGCAAGCCAAACCAACCAAGAGAAAAACCGAGTGAAAAGGCAAGTGAAACTCCTAGTGAGAAGCCAAGTGAGAAGCCTTGTGAAGAGCCTCATCCCAAGCCTAAGCCTAGATCGATCCGTTTCCATTGTGAGTTTTGTGGAAAGGATGGTCACAAGAGAGCGTTTTGCTTCAAGTGGAAGCGTGAGGAGAGAATGGCGAAGGAGTGGGCTAACAAGGACAAGTACCACCCATTCGATGGTGTACTTGAGCCTCGTGTGCAGTTGCCCAGGGCCAAGGCGAGTGTGAGGTCAGTCCGGGCTTGGGGAGAGCGGAAGGCAGTTGGAGGTGCTGCTGCCCAGGCTACACCGGTCAGACTGGTGTGGAGCACCGGTCAGACCGGTGCAGGCCTGGACAGGCAGCAGTTTGGGTTTCGTGCTCGTACAGGTGCGAGGGTTGTTTTGGAGGTCGTGGTTCTGGTGGTTGGTCTGGAAAGTTTGCTGGAGGCCAGTTTGCTAGGCATTCTCCCCCTCGAGCTCACTATTGGGATGGGAGGAGTCATGGCTTTGAGAAGGAGAGGAGGGATGGTCCACGGGCTTTCTTTCGTGGTTTTGGTCCTCCTCCAGGCAGAGAGGGTTGGTTCCCTCATGGTGGTTACCGTAGTGGTGTTCGTGGAGGTAGCTTTGGTAGGAAAGATGGTTTGGTTTGTGCTAACCCCACTTTCGAGCAAATGGCTAGGCACTGGTTTTACACATTTGGAACTAACCCCAGTGTTTAGTCGTTTGCTCGCTCTCGCTCTTTGTTTTGAGTTGCAGGTGGATAGCCCGGAGAACATTTGGTTGATATTGGGGGTGGTTCTTCGGCTTCATATCCCGGTGGTGACATGTAGGTGCATCACTTTCGGGGATGGTGGACAAGAATGAGTGAATTGTGAAGAAATGATAAAGGTAAGTGTATTTGTGACCTTCGAGTGTGTGGCCTTGGTCAAGCCACTTGGTTTCTTTTGCTTTTTGCCTTATCTCATGTGTGTAAGGTGAGCTTTGTACGCTCTTTGGCCTTAATGCATGAGTTTAGGGGGAGCTTGTGAGTTTGGTGCTCCTTTGCTCTTTTGCCGGTGGTGTCGAGCCCTTTTTGCCTCCCCTCGAGGAGCCGGTGGTTTGTGAGCTTTGTGTGTGGGAGCTCCTTTGTAGCATATGTATAGCTTTCCTTTGTGCATTTCTTGCATTTGGCATGGCATATGTAACATGATGTATAGGCATCCTTGTATCTTAGATTGCATGCATTTTGTATCATATGCATTGGTTAGGAAAAGCTTCTCTTATATACATTGTTCACCATGGATTGAAATATATGTCTTTGTGAGCTTGTTTGGTATGCTATGGTTAGTTTGACTTAGCTCTTGATGATCTTGATGAATAATCCATGGTTGATGGCTATGTTTTTGAAAAATGTCACATGTATGCGCTCTCATGTGTAAATGCCTTTATATGCTCTTGACATGTTTTAGTGGCTTGTCTATGCTTAATTTGTGGTTGGATAGCTAGTTTATTGACCATATGGGGCCAAAGGCTCATTTGCCATCATGAATGTTTAGCCCTCTTGCTTCAACTTGTGGAGGGGCATAAGTTCCTTTTTGTCGCAAAGACATTTCATGTACCATTTACAAATCTGAAAATGAAATGAAAAATGCTTGGAAAATATGCTCCCATGTCATATGTGCTGAATTTAACTTGCTTTGGGTGCTAAACCGTTGCATGATGCCTACCAATGAGAAGTCTCATACATAGAAGTAGGCACATGGCTCGGTGGCTTTGACATGACATGAGGTGCTTGTGGGTGTTTGTGATGGTCTTATGGTTAGAATGGCTGTCCTAGCATGAAGTTTGTGTGGCTTTGCCATTTTGATGTGCTTTGATCATGTTTAGGACTTTGCTCATGAGAGGCAAGTTTTTCGCAAAATTGCCAAAATCCATCTTAGCTTCGTCCAATGGTTGTGAAACTTGGTGATCTTGTAGTTGAGATCGATACGAAGCCGTAGAGTATCTAACTTGCTCTTTTGGACATGTGTAGCATTCTTTGTTGAATTTTGTCTATTTGAGAAGCTCTAGGTTGAAAGTTTTGCATTTTTGGCTTGATTCATGCATTGCCAATAAGGGGGAGAAGTTTGAGCTTGAGATGGCTTGCTGGGCGCATTTAGAAGGTTTTCAGGTGGTTTCGAGCCTTTTCTGGGCTCTGTTGTGCACCGGTCTGACCGGTCAGGGTCACCGGTCTGACCGGTGTGAGTGCTGGTTCTGTACACATGTTGCACACCGGTCTGACCGGTGGTGTTGACCGGTCTCACCGGTCAGGGCTGTTTTGTTGCAGCTGCCCTGTTTCAAGTGGTGTCTTGCATGCATTCGTCCAGGGGGAGGTGCATTGGTTCAGGGGGAGCTTGCATGTGTGCAGGGGGGAGCTCTTTGTGTTTTCTTGAGCTTTGTTTCGGTGGTTTGTGCTCTTTGCTTGACCTTTGCTTTTCTCGGATGTGTCGAGCCGTTGCCCTTGCCTAAGGGGTCCGAGACTTGTCTTCTTCATGTGATCTTGCTCTTTGCTTTTGTTTGGCTTTCGATCGCTTGTTGGAGTTTCTTTTTGTTCGTTTCTTTTCCTTTTCTTTTCTCTCTTGTTACTTTCGTGTGGGTGTTGTCAATGCACTCATCAAGGGGGAGATTGAGGACCATGTGTGGTTCGAGGAGTGGTGGATGGTCGCTTCCTTGTGTGATGAGTGATTGACAACGTTGTGTGGACTGATTCTTGGCTAAGTATTGCAGGTGCAGGTTGCGGCTTGACTCGTGTTGGTGCAGGTGAAGAACAAGCGCGAAAGGTCATTGCCGGTGAGGCCTCCAGGTGTGGAGAAGACAAGTAAGCTTCGTTCGAGGGACCCGGTGGCCAGCGGGGTCAAGTGCGGGCCGCATGGTTGCATGAACAGCAAGATGAAGTCGTGGACGGTTTCTTGGTTGAGCCTCAAAACCAAGGTCGAGCCGGGACTATGTGGGAGCCGAGTCATGAGTGGAGATTGGCGGAGGCTACACCGAGTTTGCGGGGTTTCCGGTGGTTCACCAGAAAACCACTGGGTTCCTTGGTTGATCCACAAAGCCAAGACCGAGGAACCGAAGACGGAGCCGCAAGCAGCCGCCGCACCGGTCGACCGGTGGGTCCGACCGTGGGGACCGGTCCCCGACGAAGTGAGGATCACCGGTCTGACCGGTGTGTGACGACGCAGTTCGGAATCTTCGAAGCGGAGGACACGCATCGGGATCGCAAGGCTTGCGTCGAGGCTAAGCAGGTTGCGGTCGTCGGTCATCCGTCCTATGGAGAAAGCTTCAAGTCTTCCAAAACCGCCCTTGAGGGGCTTCTATCCCTAGTTGTTAGAGAAGGGTATTTTAGACTTTCGGTTGCCTCCATATAACCCAAGAGGTGAGAGGATGGCAGCCAACTCTTGGAACCCTAGCTCATTAGTTTTCCCATTTTCCACCTATTTTCCTTAGGTTTTCTTTAGGACTAGCAAGAGAGCTTGTAACACCCTAATTCTATTAAAAAAAATTTTGCTTTATAAAAATTTGCTAGCAACCATTTATTTGCCTAAGGAATATAAGGTTGTTTATTTATTTTTAGGCATTTAAAACTTTTCTAAATTAAATTTAATGAAAGATAGGATTTATTTGTTGCATACATGCTGGAGCATTATTTTTGGTTGCCTGGGATTCAAATTCAAATTTGAATTCCATTTGATTGGTGCCTTTTTCCTAAATCCCTAAAATCCCAAACCTTATCTTTTTTTTCCTTCATCCATTCTCATTTCTAGCCCAACCCGGCGGTGGCCCAGGCTGCCGCAAAGAGTGGCCGTTCGCGCCGCGGCCCAACACCGCGCGCCCGCCGCCGCGCGCCCGCGCGCCGCTCCGCGGCCCCATCCGGCCTTCCGGCCCGCGCCCCCCCCCGCCGCGCACCCCGGCGGCCGCCGGCCCGGCCGTCCGGCCGCCGCCCGGCCACACCGCAGCCCGCCTCCCTCCCGCCGACACCGACGGTGGGGACCACCGTCATCCCCCACCTCGTGGTCGTCTCCGACCCGGACTCGCCCCCGCCGCCGCCGCGCCGCCCGTGTCCGATCCGCGCACGCGTCCTCCGCGTGGCCCGCACGCCAAGGCCGGGCCCCCGGGCTATTTATAGCCGCCCCGCCGCCCCCGGACCTCCCACCCAAGCCGCCGTCCCGCGCCGCCGAAGCCCTAGCCGCGCCGCCGGGAAACCCTAGGTCGCGCCGCCGTCTTCGGTCTTCGCCGCCGCCGCCACCTCGTCGTCAAGGAGCTCGCCTAGAGCCGCGCCCGGAGGTGAGCTAAGCACCCACGTCGCTCGTCGCCGTCCCCCGTGCACCGTGCCGCCCGCGGTTGCTCGCCGGAGCTCCGCCGCTACCCGAGCCGCGCGCCGCCGCGTCGTGTGCCACCTCCGTCGCGTTCGGCCGCCGCCGCCGCCCTAGATGAGTTTGCGGTCTCGCGCGCCGCATCTAGGTGTCTTCCCCGCACCGAACCGAGCCACGGGAGCCCTAGATCGAGTTCGCCGGCGAGCCCCGCCGCCACTCGCCGCCGGCCGCCGCCGTCGGCCGTCGCCCGCCGTCTCGCAGCCGCTCGCACGCGTCCGGCACCGTCGGATCGAGATCTGACGCATCTGGTCAGCCCGCCGCCCCCTCTTAACCCGCGCGCGACCACAGCCTTTGGATCTAGATCCAATGGATCTAGATCGAGCCGGCCAAGTCAATACCGGTCAACCCGGTGTGTTCCCGTGATTTTTTGCAAGAAAACCCCTGAGCTTTTGGGTATTTACAAAAATATCCTTCCACCGTATAAGATTCCTTACAGTTTAGTCCTTTTTCTTTATTTTAGCCCGAAACCTTTTCAAATCTTCGCAGTTTAGTCCCTGGAACTTCCCGAGCCCATATCTTGGTCGTTTTAGCTCCGATTTTAGCGTTCTTTATGTCCACGCGTTCGTCTCGAAGCGTAGATTAGTTTCATGCTACTGTTTAGATCTGTTTGATCTGTTTGGTGACTGTTTCTTATTTATTTCTATTGTATGCTTGTATGTGATGATTATGGAACGTAGAGAGCGATTCGTTCGAGGGATTTGAAGATCCGGTCGTGCAAGAGTTTGAGCAGCAAGGCTTTGTTGAAGGCAAGTATTCCTTGATGCATGCCCGCTTGTCCTACATAACATGCATTTAAATTCACTGTTTCTTTTGCTTTTCGCTTGCATTAATTTGATGGGAACCTATTAAGGATCATGCCTAGCTTTTGACTACCTTTACCTTGATGCCGGGAATTAAATTAATCTTGTGGTAGTTATTGCTTAGCATGCTCAACTGGGGTTTGGTACTAATCTACTTGGTTACCTTTTGTTATTTCATGTTCCGTTTATGATCTTTTACTTTGCAAGACCACTTTAATGTGTAATCGGAACATGGAGAACCACCCAGGAAAACAGTACAACCACAAGAACTAATGGGCAATGGTCTTGGCTGATTAATTAGGAACTTTAGCATGGGATGGTCTTACCTGATAAGGACAAGGGATCGGCGGTACTGTGGGGTATGGACTCGCTCTAGCGAGGAGTTGGGTGAGTTATTCTTTTATGGTGGGGTATTGACCTGCTAGGGGACTTTATACCTTGCTAAGTGATCCGGACCTTGTGGGTCATAACTTGCTAGGGAACCTTTGTAAAGGCCATGTAGCGTCCCTATGCAATCACACCTCGGAAGTGTGGTATGGTGTCTTGCAAACACCGCATGGTTGGGTCCAAAGTTCTTCGGAGCTTTTACGCTGCTTGTGGGTAAAGATGTACAACCTCTCGCGAGTGTTAAACTAATCGATTAGCCGTGCTCACGGTCAAGAGCGGCCTGGACACTCACATGATTAAGATATGGAACTTTAATGCTTAAATTGTGGTTTATTTACGTGTTAATGATGCTTATATCTTATTAATTGGGTTGGTATGAACTTACACTCTTAGTAATCGGGGTTGCTAATAAAATTTGACCAACTAAAATGCTAAAGTGCTTGAACCCTAGCCATCCATCATATGGCCTTGCATGTTATGTTGTTTTCCCTTCGTTGAGTACGAAATGTGCTCACGCTTGTTTATTCTCTTGCATCTACAATATCCGGATTTGTCTGCTCGGACCGGGAGAACTTTGAAGATAATCCGGAAGATTTCCGGGAGTTCTAGGTGTGCGTAGTCTTCGTCGGTACCGCCCGTGGAGGCATTTTGTCCGCTGCGAGAACTCGTTTGTTTAAGTTTCGATTAAGACTATGGTTTGTAATAACTCTTTATTCGTGTGGCACTGATTTTGGTATTCATAATGTCTAAGCGTGTGTGTAACTTGATCCTGGCGCACACGTGATCAATGCATCTGGTTTTGCCTTTAAAACCGGGTGTGACAGAGTGGTACCAGAGCTGTGTTGACTGTAGGAACGCTAGCCTAGATAGAAAATGGTCGAAATTAAGGATTGTATACTCATAGAAGCTTTCTTACACATGCTTGCTTTATTCTTTACTAACCTTACTCTTGCCTTTTTGCTTCACTCTTGAGCTGTCTGCATCCTTTATCTTGTGCTTGCTTTAGCTCTCATCCTTTTTATCTTACCATCTTTCTCATTCTGCACTACACTACAGATGGTTCGTAGCTTGGAGACTTCTCGGGCTGGAGCAGTCCACCAGTATGCTCCACAGGAACAGTACCATGATTTGCATGATGGAGATACAGATGAGGAGATTGAGATGGAGCCTGCACCTCGTGGTTTTCCCTAACCTTATCATGGTGCTTGATGATGAGGAAGATCCGGAGGAGGTGATCCAAGAGGAGGATGAGCTAGCTGAACAACCCAACCTAGAGGAGCAAGCACCAGAAGGAGATGAAGATTCCTCAGATCAAGAGATGGAGGAACAAGAGCAAGAAGAGGAAGAGAGGGAAGCGATCTGGGAAGTGTACCATTACAGAGCTGATGGAGTAGGCATACCCATGGCAGACCACCTGAGGGCAATGGTACTTCGCCTAGGCTATGATAAGGCCCCTGTCTACCATTGTGAGCTTTGGACCCATCCGTGGTTCGAGCCCCATTGGGAGGTTGCTGCCATCTTAGAGGAGTACATTCCATGCCGTGGAGTGAAGGAGATGTCCAAACATCATGATGTGGCTCACAGGACTACTATGGATGCTGGGATAGCAGAGTCAGCTCGGAGGGCGCTCTATGTGCTCTCTCACAAGGAGCGTGACAGGTTGGAGGATACCCACTGCCGCTACACACCATTCAGGGCAAGTGGGGAAGCCAAGACTTACATCGCCCCAGCACCAGCCTATGAAGGGACGCTCAACAATGTCCGAGGCCTACTTGCAGCTGTGAACACTGCATTGGATGATGCCAACAACACACTATACGCAGCACAGCAGCAAATCTTCACTCTGGAGACGCAGAGGCGTGCCTTGGAAGCTGCGCTTTTGAACAGGGAGCAGCCGGAAGCCCATGAAGCCGCAGAAGGATGTACCTCCCCATCACCCAAGAGGCCACACTACGACTCCCCTGACGCTCGCACAGATGCCATGGCTGAAGAAAGTCCTTAGGTTTAAGATTAAGGATAGGATTTCTTTGTAATCGCTAGTAGACGATCGGTAAAGTGTGTTTAGCTTAGAGGTGTGGTTGAATGCTTGATTTTGTGCTTAATGTGTGAGTTGGATTTTTGGTTGAGTGCAATGTGTTGTGGAGTGATGACCACAACGACATTGGTTTAGTAGTAAGTTTGTGGGGTTATCTTTCAGTCTCAATCAGTTATCTATCTTAATCTTTTTGTCCTCTTAAGTTTTTCCTTAATACAAATTCGAGATCCCAAAAATCTGTTCGCACAGTTTTCTGAGTCAGCAGTACTGTTTTAATTTTATCTCGGGCTACAAAACTCCGATTGCAGTAAAACCAATTGGAAAAGTTCAAGAATTTCATTACTGATTTTCTGTGAAAAATTCAGAATATTTGGATGGAAAACCAGAGAGATATGACTAAAACATTACAGTCCCACGAATCTGTTAAACACTGCCGACCTACCTGACTTGTTTATTTTATAACCAGAGCTACACAACTCCAATTGAGGTGATTCCAGTTGGAGTAGTTTCATAATTTCATTACCTTTTATCAGTACAAAATCCATAATTTTTGGGTTACTTATACAGAGAGCTATGCCTGATTGTTTGGAGTCAACAGAATCTGTCTTATCTGAATATCATTGCTATCTTATCTTCCTAAGTTTAATCCTTGGTGCAATCATCTAAAATAATGTTCCTAACACTCAGATGGTGAACACCAGGTCAGGATCAGGTGTTAATCAACCCGCAGGAAGAGCACCCCGGCCCGGTACAAATGGATCCCGCTATGCAGCAGTTCTTGGAGGCACAGACCCAGCTCCTCCAAAACTTGACCACCACTGTGACAAACTTGCAAGCTCAGGTCAACAATCCGCCGGTGCCGCCACCTGCGCCTCGCAATAAGCACCGAGAGTTCATGAGTCATCACCCTCCTGTGTTTACTCACGCCGCTGATCCACTGGAAGCTGAAGATTGGCTCAAGACAATACTGAAGATGCTCACTACCTGTCAGTGTGACGACAGAGAAAAGGTCCTGTATGTTTGCGGCGACGACTTCAAGGCTCTGCGGCCGCTTGGTGGGATGCGTACTCGCCGCTCATGCCGCCCCGGACACTATCACTTGGGAGGAGTTTACCACCAACTTCGGGAGCCATCACATACCCTCCGGAGTCATGAAGATCAAGAAGAAGGAGTTCCTTTCGCCGAAGCGGGGAGGAATGTCGGTGGCCGAGTATAGAGACAAGTTCAGCGAGCTATCTCGCTACGCAGGCGAGGAGGTTGTCGAAGATAGGAAGAAGCGAGGAGCCGTTCTTGGATGGATTGGTGGGTTCGCTGCAGTACCAGCTGATGTCATATCCTTTTCCTAACTTTCAGCAGCTAGTTGATGCCGCTATCCGCTTAGAGCACAAGCGCAAGGAGCTCGGAGAGCAGAAGAGGAAGGCCGCCAGCTCTGGGCAGTTTGGGAGTGCGTCTCGCCCGCGCTTTAACCCTCCGCCTAACACCCCGTTCCGCTATGGGGGACCGGGTGCAAACTTTGGGCAGCAGCAGTCCCAGCGTCACGTTCGGCGGTTCCGGCGGTCCGCTCGGCAGTTTCAGCGTCCTGTTCCTCAGACTCCCCGCCCAGCTTCCCAGCCGAGTCAGCAGAGAGCCCCAGTTGGCACACCTGTAAGGACCGTGGCACCACCCAATCCTGCCACCACTACTTGCTTCAAGTGCGGAGAACTTGGTCACTATGCCAATGCTTGCCCAAAGAGGAACCCTCCACACACCCCTACACAGAACCAGCAACAGACAAGGAGCGGAAGCCAAACCCCGCAGTCAAACAAGGGACAACGAGCTATGCACGAGGCAAGGCAATGCACGTTGATGCCGAAGTCGCCCGAGAGAACCCCGAGTAGTGCTCGGTATGTTTCTAGTCAACTCTACTCCCGCCTCGAGTTTTGTTTGATTCCGGAGCATCCCATTCTTTCATTACATCCCGGTTCGTAGCTCAACATAATCTACCTATCGGTCCCATGTCTCGCCACATGTTAGTTACCTCACCTGGGGGGGAATTGAAAGCTATCTATAAATGCGATAACGTTCATCTCAAGATCGTGGGCAGAGATTTCCGTGCCAATCTTATAATCTTGGATTCAAAGGGGATCGATGTGATATTGGGAATGGGATGGTTGACCGCGTGTGATGCGGTGATTCAGTGTGCTAAGAGGTCAATCCTTCTTACAAGTCCAGCTGGTGAAAGGTTTGAGTTTGCAGCAGATCCCGCGCCATCAAGTGCCAGTGCCGTGAATAAGCTTGACGGAGCAGCCTTGGAAGACATACGAGTAGTGTGCGATTATCCCGATGTGTTTCCCGAGGAGTTGCCAGGTATGCCCCCTGACCGAGATGTTGAGTTCGTTATTGATCTTTTACCTGGTACTGCTCCTATCTCTAAGCGCCCATATAGAATGTCTAGTGATCAGTTACAAGAACTTAAAGCTCAGATTAAAGAATTATTGGGTAAAGGGTTCATTCGTGCTAGTTCATCACCTTGGGGAGCACCCGTTATCTTTGTTGGTAAGAAAGACGGCACACAGAGAATGTGTGTTGATTACGAGTCTCTTAACGATGTTACTATCAAGAACAAGTATCCTCTCGCCACGTATTGAAGATTTGTTTGATCGGATGAGAGGAGCAACCGTGTTTTCTAAGATCGATCCGCGATCGGGTTATCATCGTTGAAGATTAGGCCTTCGGATATTCCTAAGACAGCTTTTACTACCGGTACGGACTTTATGAGTACACGGTTATGTCTTTTGGGTTAACCAATGCACCCGCGTACTTTATGTACTTGATGAACAAGATCTTTATGGAGTATCTGGACAAGTTCGTTGTGGTATTCATTGATGACATTCGATCTACTCCAAGAATGAGGAGGACCATGAGGAGCATTTGAGACTTGTGTTGCGAGAAGCCGAGAGAGCATGAGTTATATGCGAAGTTCGGCAAATGTGAGTTCCGGCTCAAGGAAGTGTCTTTTCTAGGTCATATCATCACCAACGGAGGTATTCTTGTGGATCCTAGCAAGGTTAGCGATGTATTGAAGTGGGAAGCCCCTCGTACGGTGTCCGAGATTCGGAGTTTCCTTGGACTTGCTTGGTTACTATCGTCGGTTTATTGAAGGATTCTCTAAGATTGTGAAGCCCCTCACTACATTGCTAGAGAAGGACGGGGAATTCAAATGGACCGGTGCATGTCGGATCCGATTTTGAAGAGTTAAAGAAGCGGTTAACCACAGCACCTGTTTTAGTAATGCCCGATCTACGAAAGAGTTTTGACATATATTGTGATGCATCCGGCAAGGACTAGGATGTGTGTTGATGCAAGAAGGTCATGTGATAGCCTATGCATCTCGTCAGTTGAGGAAGCATGAGTTGAACTACCCTACGCATGATCTCGAGTTAGCAGCAGTGGTTCATGCATTGAAGATTTGGAGACACTACATTATGGGAACTAAGTGCCAGATCTATACTGATCACAAGAGTTTGAAGTACATCTTTACTCAGAAGGATCTCAATCTAAGACAGCGTCGTTGGTTAGAGTTGATCAAGGACTATGACCTAGAGATTCATTACCATCCGGGTAAAGCGAATCTGGTTGCTGATGCTTTGAGTCGGAAGGGCCACACTAACATGGCAATGACCATTCAGTTTCCTGACGAGTTGGTAAAAGAGTTTGAAAGGCTCAGCTTGAAAGTGGTTGCACATGCGGAAGGAGTGACTTTGGAATTACAGTCTACTCTGGAGCAAGAGATACGTAAGTGGCAGCTAGAGGATGCTGGAATACAAAAGATTAAAGAGAGCATGCAACAAGGAGAAGCCCCAGATTTCACAGAAGATGAGCAAGGAACCGTGTGGTTTAAGAACCGGTTGTGTGTACCAGAGACAGGAGATCTTAGAGAGAAGATCTTGAGAGAAGCTCACGACTCAGCTTACTCTATCCATCCGAGCGGTACCAAGATGTACCAGGATCTCAAGCAGAGGTATTGGTGGTACGGTATGAAGAGAGACGTGGCCGCCCATGTGGCTTTGTGCGACACTTGTCACCGGGTTAAGGCTGAACACCAAAGACCCGCTGGTTTGCTTCAACCTTTGAAGGTGCCTGAGTGGAAGTGGGAAGAGATCGGAATGGATTTCATAGTGGGTTTACCCCGGACCCGAGATGGTTATGATTCGATTTGGGTCATCGTGGATCGTTTGACTAAGGTAGCTCACTTCATTCCGGTAAAGACTACCTATACAGGAGCTAAGTTGGCAGAGCTATACATGTCCAGGATCGTGTGTTTGCATGGTGTACCAAAGAAGATCGTGTCAGACAGAGGTACTCAGTTTACTTCTCGTTTCTGGGGGAAGTTGCATGAATCTCTGGATACTAAGCTAAATTTCAGCTCAGCGTATCATCCGCAGACGGATGGACAGACAGAGAGAACCAATCAGATCCTAGAGGACATGCGAGAGCCCGTGCGCTTAAGCATGGTTGTAGTTGGGATAAGAGCTTGCCGTATGCTTGAGTTCTCTTATAACAACAGCTACCAAGCTAGTCTCAAAATGTCACCCTTTGAGGCTCTATATGGAAGGAAGTGTAGGACTCCGTTATTTTGGAGTGAGACAGGCGAAAGGCAGTTATTTGGGGCAGATATCATCAGAGAAGCAGAGAAACAAGTTCAGATTATCCGAGAAAATTTGAGGATTGCTCAGTCTAGACAGAAAAGCTATGCAGATGGTAAACGAAGGGATGTGGTCTTCCAGGAAGGTGATTACGTGTACCTAAAGGTATCACCTATCAGAGGTTTGCGTCGATTCAGAGTTAAAGGAAAGTTGTCACCCCGCTTTATTGGACCTTTCAAGATCATTGAGAGAGTGGGAGAAGTGGCTTACAGATTGGAGTTGCCAGTCCAGCTAGCTGATGTACATGATGTGTTCCATATCTCTCAGTTGAAGAAGGGTTTTGGCCCTCATGACAAAGAGCCGTTACCCTTGGATGATCTAAACGTTGAAGAGGATCTCACTATTGTTGAACACCCCGTTCGAATATTGGAAACCATGACAAGGATCACCAGGAATAGTGTGATTAAGATGTGCAAAGTACAATGGAGTAATCATGCAGAGGATGAGGCAACATGGGAAAGAGAGGATGAGCTGAAAGCAGAGTTTCCAGATCTTTTTCCCAATCTGTCCGAATCTCGTGGACGAGATTCTTCTTAAGGGGGGTAGGATTTGTAACACCCTAATTCTATTAAAAAAATTTTGCTTTATAAAAATTTGCTAGCAACCATTTATTTGCCTAAGGAATATAAGGTTGTTTATTTATTTTTAGGCATTTAAAACTTTTCTAAATTAAATTTAATGAAAGATAGGATTTATTTGTTGCATACATGCTGGAGCATTATTTTTGGTTGCCTGGGATTCAAATTCAAATTTGAATTCCATTTGATTGGTGCCTTTTTCCTAAATCCCTAAAATCCCAAACCTTATCTTTTTTTTCCTTCATCCATTCTCATTTCTAGCCCAACCCGGCAGTGGCCCAGCTGCTGCAGTAGCAGCCGCTCGCGCTCGGCCCAACACCGCGCAGCCGCCAGCCGCGCCCGCCGGCACCGCTCCGCGGCCCCATCGGCCTTCCGGCCCGCCGCCCCCCCCCGCCGCGCGCCCCGGCGGGCCGCCCGGCCCGTCCCCGTCCGCCGCCGGCCCGGCACACCGGTAGCCCGCCTCCCTCCCGGCCGACACCGACGGGTGGGGACCACCCGTCATCCCCCACCCGTGGTCGTCTCCGACCCGGACTCGCCCCCCGCCGCCGCCGCGCCGCCCGTGTCCGATCCGCGCACGCGTCCTCCGCGTGGCCCGCACGCCAAGGCCGGGGCCCCGGGCTATTTATAGCCGCCCCGCCGCCCCCGGACCTCCCACCCAAGCCGCCGTCCCGCGCCGCCGAAGCCCTAGCGCGCGCGCGGGAAACCCTAGGTCGCGCCGCCGTCTTCGGTCTTCGCCGCCGCCGCCACCTCGTCGTCAAGGAGCTCGCCTAGAGCCGCGCCCGGAGGTGAGCTAAGCACCCACGTCGCTCGTCGCCGTCCCCGTGCACCGTGCCGCCCGCGGTTGCTCGCCGGAGCTCCGCCGCTACCCGAGCCGCGCCGCCGCGTCGTGTGCCGCCTCCGTCGCGTTCCGGCCGCCGCCGCCGCCTAGATGAGTTTGCGGTCTCGCGCGCCGCATCTAGGTGTCTTCCCCGCACCGAACCGAGCCCCGGAGCCCTAGATCGAGTTCGCCGGCGAGCCCCGCCGCCACTCGCCGCCGGCCGCCGCCGTCGGCCGTCGCCCGCCGTCTCGCGGCCGCTCGCACGCGTCTGCACCGTCGGATCAAGATCGACGTATCGGGTCGCCCCGCCGCCCCCTCTTAACCCGCGCGCGACCACGGCCTTTGGATCTAGATCCAATGGATCTAGATCAAGCCGCCGAGTCAATACCGGTCAACCCGGTGTGTTCCGTGATTTTTTGCAAGAAAACCCCCGAGCTTTTGGGTATTTACAAAAATATCCTTCCACCGCATAAGATTCCTTACAGTTTAGTCCTTTTTCTTTATTTTAGCCCGAAACCTTTTCAAATCTTCGCGAGTTTAGTCCCTGGAACTTCCCGAGCCCATATCTTGGTCGTTTTAGCTCCGATTTTAGCGTTCTTTATGTCCACGCGTTCGTCTCGAAGCGTAGATTAGTTTCATGCTACTGTTTAGATCTGTTTGATCTGTTTGGTGACTGTTTCTTATTTATTTCTATTGTATGCTTGTATGTGATGATTATGGAACGTAGAGAGCGATTCGTTCGAGGGATTTGAAGATCCGGTCGTGCAAGAGTTTGAGCAGCAAGGCTTTGTTGAAGGCAAGTATTCCTTGATGCATGCCCGCTTGTCCTACATAACATGCATTTAAATTCACGTTTCTTTTGCTTTTCGCTTGCATTAATTTGATGGGAACCTATTAAGGATCATGCCTAGCTTTTGACTACCTTTACCTTGATGCCGGGAATTAAATTAATCTTGTGGTAGTTATTGCTTAGCATGCTCAAGTGGGGTTTGGTACTAATCTACTTGGTTACCTTTTGTTATTTCATGTTCCGTTTATGATCTTTTACTTTGCAAGACCACTTTAATGTGTAATCGGAACATGGAGAACCACCCAGGAAAACAGTACAACCACAAGAACTAATGGGCAATGGTCTTGGCGATTAATTAGGAACTTTAGCATGGGATGGTCTTACCTGATAAGGACAAGGGATCGGCGGTACTGTGGGGTATGGACTCGCTCTAGCAGGGAGTTGGGTGAGTTATTCTTTTATGGTGGGGTATTGACCTGCTAGGGGACTTTATACCTTGCTAACTGATCCGGACCTTGTGGGTCATAACTTGCTAGGGAACCTTTGTAAAGGCCAAGTAGCGTCCCTATGCAATCACACCTCGGAAGTGTGGTATGGTGTCTTGCAAACACCGCATGGTTGGGTCCAAAGTTCTTCGGAGCTTTTACGCTGCTTGTGGGTAAAGATGTACAACCTCTGCAGAGTGTTAAACTAATCGATTAGCCGTGCTCACGGTCAAGAGCGGCTCGGACACTCACATGATTAAGATATGGAACTTTAATGCTTAAATTGTGGTTTATTTCTGTGTTAATGATGCTTATATCTTATTAATTGGGTTGGTATGAACTTACACTCTTAGTAATCAGGTTGCTAATAAAATTTGACCAACTAAAATGCTAAAGTGCTTGAACCCTAGCCATCCATCATATGGCCTTGCATGTTATGTTGTTTTCCCTTGCTGAGTACGAAATGTGCTCACGCTTGTTTATTCTCTTGCATCTACAATATCCGGATTTGCTGCTCAGACTGGGAGAACTTTGAAGATAATCCAGAAGATTTCCAGGAGTTCTAGGTGTGCGTAGTCTTCGTCGGTCACTGTGGAGGCATTTTGTCCGTTGCGAGAACTCGTTTGTTTAAGTTTCGATTAAGACTATGGTTTGTAATAACTCTTTATTCGTGTGGCACCGATTTTGGTATTCATAATGTCTAAGCGTGTGTGTAACTTGATCCCGGCGCACACGTGATCAATGCATCCGGTTTTGCCTTTAAAACCGGGTGTGGAGCTTCACGGAGAGATCTTGTTGAGAGGGATGGATGATCGGGCGGCTTGCTAGACCTTGTATGAACCTTTGTTTCATGTATAGATGATTCGGCGTGGTTCCCCAAGGTTTGGATGTGTTTTCCCCGGTTGTTCTTAGTGGTGATTTTCGGAGCCCTCTCTCGGTGATTTCTTTGGTTGTTTTCGGGACCTTTCTCTTGGGGATTTGATGGGGGAAATTTGTGGGAACCCTTCGTGGTTCTTTGGCCTGTGATTCCCCTCCCAAATTCGTGAGTAAAGGTGCTAGATTTTGGGGTTTGTTGAGTTCTTGGGTTGGAAGTGCTCTTGGCGGGATTTCTTTGATTCCTCCTTTTTGGACGAGTTTTGGTGGGATTAAACTTGGCTATGGACTCCTCATGAGGTGTTCCTGATATCCCCAAAGTCTTGTCAAAGTCCGTGGAGTGATTCGGGAGATCGAGATTTGGATTTGGGGGAGTTGACCCGCGGGTGTCTTTGTTCATCCCGAGCGCGCCGAGCTACACCGGTCGACGGTGCTCTTGACCGGTTTGACCGGTGCGAGCCCTTGTGGGTTTTTGCTCGGGTGAACGTTTTGGTGTGTTCGTTGTTGTCCCGTGTTGCTTTCGTTGTTTTGAGTTTGGGTCGGTTTGGTGGTCGGTTGGCCGTTTGGTGCCTTGGGGGCTTTCGGCTGCCATCGGTCGGCGGTGTGTCTCCCGGTCGACCGGGTAGAGCCACTCAGTGGAAGTTGCTCAGTTTCACCAGCAGGGACCGGTCTGATCGGTGGTTCTCACCGGTCTGACCGGTGTGGGTCTGTAGACTCGAGGTTTATTTTTTTCCGCTGCGTTTCTCGGGTCGGAAGGTTGTGTGTTGGTTCCTAGGTCCAGTGGCATTCCAGTGGCTACTTGGGCTTGACCAACCTTGGTAGTGAGTCGGAGACGTGTGTTGGAAGCCGTGTTCATCTTGTTGGAGTTTCCATCTCCTTCGAGAAGAATTTTTATCGGCTCCCATTCACTCCCCCCCTCTCTGGTTCGCCGTATCGGTCCTTCAGGCAGATGCATCCGTTCCCACCCGGCAGCGCTTGTCGAGGGCGCCGCGGGCGGGGGCGAGCGCGGCGACCGCGGCGGGCGAGAGCTCGCGGGGGTGCGGGCGAGGCCCCGAGGCCACGGCCGGCGGATCGGCCTACCACGCCGCGGCCGGCGGCCGTCGAGGAGGCGGCGGGCGCCGGTCGTGATGGAGGTGCAGCCGGCGGCGCCGGTCGTGGTGGAGGCGCGGCCCGTGGGCCCGTCGAGGTGGAGGGCGCAGCCCGCGGCGCCGGTCGAGGTGGAGGCGCAGCCCGCGGCGCCGGTCGTGGTGGAGGGCGCGGCCGCGCGCGCCGGTCATGGTGGAGGCGCGGCGGGCGGGGCCTGCCGAGGAGGGCGAGCGGCACCCGCGGTCGCCGAGACGCGGCCGGAAGCGGTGGCCGCGGTGAGAGCCCGCGGCTACGGAGGCGCAAGCGGAGGCGTCGACGGAGGCGACGCGGGGGGCCGGCACCGCCGGCGTCTCCCGCACGGCGGTGGTGGAGATCCCGGACGACGACTCCCCGCCGCCCGGGTGGGACCAGTGGGTGAGTTTCCCCACGCCGTCCCTCGAGTCCCAGGAGGGGGCTCTCGTGAGGCGGCGGGAGGGCCACATGGTGGTAGGGGGCCGAGGGCACGGTGCCGAGGCCTCTTCTTCCCGCGCCGGCCGCTCCGCCCCAGAAGAGGGGCTCGTTGGCGATCCGCCCGCGTTCGCCGACGCCCAGGGGGAGCATTTGCTATGGGGAGAACTCCGCAACCACGGCGCCGCGCTCGACTGAGCGTTGAATGAGGCGCTGCGGATCCATGGCGGCCCCGGGTGGCGCGTCTTCCAGGTGGGGCACCGTCGCGTGCTTTCTTTGTTTTCTCGTTTTTGCGCGCGATCTTTGCAGCATGACGCTCACAGGTCTCGGCTTGTTGGTGACAGGAGCTCGAGCACCGCGCCCGCGATAAGTACGGCGCCTTCGATCAGGTGAGCGCCGAGCTCCGCCGGCTTCGGGAGCGGTGCGACGCCTTCGACGCGCTCGCCGACGCCTTGAAGACTCCGGACAGTTGGCTGTCATACCGGGCCGTAGCCATGCGCGATCAGCTTCATGAGAGCGCAAGCCAGGACCCGGCGCGCCCCTCCACCCTCGAGCAGGTTTGCGCAGCCCTCATCGACCGGGATGAGGCGCTGCGGCAGGCGCGGGCGGACCTGGAGAAGATGCGCACCCTGGCGGCCAACTGGGAGACGGAGGTGGCCGGCGTCCGCAACAACAACCTGGAGCTCCACTCGTTGCTCGGGGGGGCGCGAGCTTAGCGAGCCGGGGGCCGAGGAGCGGGCGCGCGCGCTCGAGCGAAGGCCAAGGAGGCCGACGATCGAAGGCCGCCCTCGACGGCAAGGTTGCGGCGCTCGCCGTCGCGGAAGACCGGCTCCCCGCAGAGCGTACCGCCCGCCGGGGGCCGAGGGGCAGCTCCAGCAGGAGCGGGATGCCCTTGCCGACGCCCGGTCGGCGCTAGAGCAGGAGCGCGTCGCACGCGAGGCGGCGCAGAAATCGCTGCAGGGCCGAAACACGGAGTTCTCGAAGCTCGAAGGCGAACTGATGGTGCTCAGCATCACGAGCGCGAGCCAGGAGCTGGCCCTCGAGGAGCAAGGCGAGACCCTCAAGGGTCTTGAGCAGGCGGTTGAGGCCGGGCGCCGCACCCTCGAGGTGGAGAAGAAGCAGGTCGAGGGTAAGTTGCTGTTCGTCTCTTGTTTCGCTGATTTCCCCTTAGAGGGTTCGCCCCCTTTTCTGATCCCCCTCTTGCTTGGCAACTTCAGGCTTGCGCACCGCGCTGGGGCACGCGGCCGAGCG
The DNA here is from genome assembly GCA_947561735.1 of Cenchrus americanus. Classification (NCBI taxonomy): domain Eukaryota; kingdom Viridiplantae; phylum Streptophyta; class Magnoliopsida; order Poales; family Poaceae; genus Cenchrus; species Cenchrus americanus. The sequence continues at coordinate 130,658,765 of OX387245.1, forward strand.
GGCCGAGGCGCTGCAGACCTCCTACAACTCCTCCGAGCAGGAGCTGCTGGAGTTGCGCTCCGCGGCCCTCGAGACCTGCCAGGCCGTGGAGGAGGGCGAGGCGCAGGCTGGGAGCTCGTTGGCCAGCCGCCTGCGCGCCCTTGGCGGGCACGTCACCGGGCGCATGCGCCGGGCACTGCACCTCGGCGTCCAATAGGCCCTTGGGGTGGTGCGATCTCATTACGAGATCAACTTCGAGGCGGTGGCGGAGGGTTACGTCGTCCCCGAGGGCGTCGAGGACGAGGTGGCGATGGAGCGCGTGGACGCGTTAGCCGCCGACGCCGCCGGGGCGCTTGCCGAGGCCTTCGAGGAGTTTCTTTTCCCAGATGCCGCTGATGCTGCCGCTCCTCCAGCCTGAAGATAGTCGGGCGCTAGGCCCTTTTTTGTTTATGTGTTAGTGTGCTGGACGTGTGGCCTTGTAAATAAACAAATTACTTTGCTTCAGACGTTTGTCAAAGTGAAATGATGTTCTTTACTTTATTGCGCTTTTTTGTTTCTCCTTCTTCCTGAGTAAATTCTAGTTAGGGGAGTTCGATTTTCGCGAGCGGCCTGCTGGGTTGGAGGCAAGAGAGAAGGGTCGTATCCTCGCGGAGGCGTAGGCTATCTCTGACTTGCGCGTCCTTTCCGCTAGGCTGCCTGCGCCCTGTTCGAATTTTGCTCGAGGCCGAAGTGGAAACATGCTTAGCGCGCGTGAGTTGTTTCTTTTTTTGCGAAAAATGGGACCATTTTTGGGGGGGATGCCCCCATAGTAGCCCCCGAGGGTAACTTGGGTTTCAGGGGAAAGCCGAGTTGCCCTTTTCATTAAACTAGTGATGTTTACATGGTTGCCACCAACTGGGGTGTTGGTCACGTGATTTACAACAAAAGACTTGGACATCCTAGCTAGGGATAGAAGCGACGTAGCTGTTGGATGTTCCAAGCGTTGGTGAGTTCTTCGCCGTCCTCGTTGGCCAGCTTGTATGTGTCGGGCTTGAGTACTTTCACTACGACGTAGGGCCCCTCCCACGGAGGTGATAGCTTGTGGCGTCCTCGGTTGTCTTGGCGTAGCCTTAGGACCAAATCCCCTTCACTGAAGTCCCGCCGGCGTATCTTCCGTGCCTGGTAGCGCCTGAGGGACTGTTGATATCTTGCGGAGTACATCAAGGCCACGAGGCGCGCTTCGTCCAGCTGGTCCAGTGAGTCCTCACGGGCTCGCTAGTTGGCGTCCTCGTCGTAGCCTCGTACCCTGGGTGACCCATACTCTAAGTCCGTGGGGAGGACGGCCTCTGCGCCATGGACTAGAAAAAACGGGGTGAACCCAGTGGCACTGCTTGGGGTGGTCCTTAGGCTCCACACGACCGCTGGTAACTCCTGGAGCCATTTCCGATCATACTTGTTCCGCTGGTCAAAAATTCTGGGCTTAAGGCCTTGTAGAATCATGCCATTGGCACGCTCTACTTGGCCGTTAGTCTGTGGGTGTGCCACAGCTGCCCAATCCACACGGATGTGGAATTTGTCG